>OY757023.1:45922434-48583411 GCA_963580285.1 Lucinisca nassula | reverse complement strand
ACAGAACCCTACAGGCACACAACGTTGAATCAACGTGGAGTGCCTGCTGGGAACATCTATTTACACTTTTTTATGAAAAAAAAAGTTTGGTGGTCAAGAGTGTTCATTTCCCTTTGATGGGGTCGAATCAACGTCATAAAACCCTGAAGTCCTTGGACAATCATTTAAACAACGTCGCATATACAAATTTTGTTCACTGGGATAACAGTCTGATGTCACTGAACAGCATGGGTCGTCATTCGATTTGGATCATTCCAGTCGTTGTGTGCCTTCCCTTTCGGTCCTTTTCGATCGTTTCCTGTAATAAGGCAATTCTAAAAATAGAAACAAAAATAAAATAAATAATTTGATCATTAAGGTGATTCTGGTGAATATATTTAATTTTATCACGAACACATAATAAGTATAATCAATTTCAAATATCATAAGGCCAAAAAGAAGTAATTTAACCGATGAATTTGAAAGAAATTCGGAATTGTCAATACTTTTTCGCCACCTTGGCTTTTATACCCCTGGATTACGGAAAACAGCTATTAAAAGATAAATAAGCCATGTAGATACGTAAAACTACTTCTAGTTATAACATATCTAATATATAATAATTTAATCCCACATTCACCCAAATATATATCTAACTTGTAACTAGAAACTAAAAATAAAATTGTCGGTAGGCCCGGCCCGGCGCGGCCTTGGCTTTTATACCCGACCAAAATATACCGTCATGCCAGAAACGGTGGGAGGACGATTTGGCCTAGGACAATTTGGCCAGCCAAAAACAGCGGGTAAGACAATTTGGCCGAACTCATTTCTCCTAGTGGTTTTACCAATTCTTATTCTATCAATCATTTCAATAGCATTTTTTTTTTTCAGTTGGCTACATATTTTCATCAAATATTTCATGTTTTTTCAGTGATTGTATCTGTCATTTCTATCTATCTACTGATACATTTCATTTCTCAAATGTGACTGATACTGCATCAGTCACATTTGACCATTACTGCAGGGCTTTGATGAGTGAAAATAAAATGTTGACATAAGAGGAAATTGCATAGTTTGAGCAGTTTCTTCATTTGACAACATATTTTTATCACACATCATTACATATTTTCTGCTCATTTATAGTATCTGAGCCCAGTCAACACTTTAGGTCACATTGAGCAGATCAGTTTCCCTAAGGGTAAGTAGGTAACCAGTGCGGTGCACATTCTTGAACCAGGCAGGCATCAAGTGAACAAGTCCGTAAAATGAACTTTATATAGAGAAAATTAGGGTTTATGAAGGTATACATTATTTTTAGCTCACCTGTCACATAGTGACAAGGTAGGCTTTTGTGATCACTTTTTGTCCGTAGTCCGTCGTGCGTCCGTCCGCCTGTGCGTCTGTGCGTGCGTCCGTAAACAATTTCAAATAAGTATATCTCTAATACCCCATGGTCAATCTTGATCAAATTTCATGAGAAGCATCAACAGGTAGGGGGAAAGGCTGCATAAGGTTTTTGGGCTGATCAGATTGGAATTCTGGTTGCTATGGCAACATATAGCTCCCATAGACTTACAATGGGAAAAAAATTAAAATATCTTCTTCTGAAACCACAGGACCCAGAGCTTAGATATTTAGCATGTAGCAACGGCCAGTGGTCACCTACATAATTCCTGCCAATCATGCCCCTGGGGTCCATATTGGCCACGCCCGGGCCCCTTCGCTCCCGTAGACTCATAATGGAACAAAAAGCTTCAAAAATCTTCTTCTCGGAAACCACAGGGCCCAGAGCTTAGATATTTAGCATGTAGCAACGGCAAGTGGTCACCTACATAATTCCTGCCAATCATGCCCCTGGGTTCCAAATGGGCCACGCGCCGAGGCCCCTTTGCTCCCATAGACTCATAATGGAAAAAAGCTAAAAAAATCTTCTTCTCTGAAACCACAGTGCCCAGAGCTTAGATATTTGGCACGTAGCAACAGCAAATGGTCACCTACATAATTCCTGCCAATCATGCCCGTGGGGTCCAAATTGGCCACACCCCGGGGCCCCTTAGCTCCCATAGACTCATAATGGAAATAAAGCTTCAAAAATCTTCTTCTCTGAAACCACAAGGCCCAGAGCTTAGATATTTAACATGTAGCAACGGCCAGTGGTCACCTACATATTTCCTGCCAATCATGCCCCTGGGTTCCAAATGGGCGACACCCCGGGGCCCCTTCGCTCCCATAGACTCATTATGGAACAAAAAGCTTCAAAAATCTTCTTCTCGGAAAACACAGGGCCAAGAGCTTAGATATATAGCATGTAGCAACGGCAAGTGGTCACCTACATAATTCCTGCCAATCATGCCCCTGGGGTCCAAACGGGCCACATCCTGGGGCCCTTTAGCTCCTATAGACTCATAATGGAAAAAAGCTTCAAAAATCTTCTTCTCTGAAACCACAGGGCCCAGAGCTGAGATATTTGGCATGTAGCAATGGCAAGTGGTCACCTACATAAATCCTGCCAATCATGCCCGTGGGGTCCAAATGGGCCATGCCCCGGGGGCCCTTAGCTCCCATAGACTCATAATGAAAAAAAAAAAGCATCAAAAATCTTCTTCTCTGAAACCACAAAGCCCAGAGTTTAGATATTTAGCATGTAGCAACGGCAATTGGTCACCTACATAATTCCTGCCAATCATGCCCCTGGGTTCCAAATGGGCCACGCGCCGGGGCCCCTTTGCTCCCATAGACTCATAATGGAAAAAAAGCTAAAAAAATCTTCTTCTCTGAAACCACAGTGCCCAGAGCTTAGATATTTGGCACGTAGCAACGGCAAGTGGTCACCTACATAATTCCTGACAATCATGCCCCTGGGGTCGAAAAGGGTCATTCGCCGGGGCCCCTTAGCTCCTATAGACTCATAATTGAAAAAAAAGCTTCAAAAATCTTCTTCTCTGAAACCACAGAGCCCAGAGCTTAGATATTTGGCACGTAGCAACGGCTAGTGGTCACCTACATAATTCCTGCCAATCATGCCCCTGGGGTCGAAAAGGGCCATTCGCCGGGGCCCCTTAGCTCCCATAGACACATATGGAAAAAAGCTTCAAAAATCTTCTTCTCTGAAACCACAGGGCCCAGAGCTTAGATATTTAGCATGTAGCATTGACAAGTGGTCACCTACATAAATCCTGCCAATCATGCCCCTGGTGTTCAAATGGGCCACCCCCTGGGACCCCTTAGCTCCCATAGTCTCATAATGGAAAAAACCTTCAAAAATCTTCTCAGAAACTTTGAAGCACAGAACTTAGATATTTAGTGTCTAGCAACATAAAATAGCCAGCTACATAAATCCTGCTAACCCTGCCCCTGGGGTCAAAATTGGCCACCTCCGAGCTCATCACCTCCAATAGACTTATAATGGAAAAAAAACTTAAAAAATCTTCTTCTATGAAACCATTAGGCCCAGGTGACAAGGTGAGCTTTTGTGATCACTTTTTGTCCGTCGTGCGTGTGTGCGTGCGTAAACTTTTTCTTTAAACAACATCTCCTCCTAAACCACTGATCGGATTTTGACCAAACTTCACAGGAATGATCCTTAGGTGGTCCCCTTTCAAAGTTGTTCAAATGGTTCCGGTCCGTTGCACATATAGGTCACAGGAGCCAAAAATAGATTTTTTTCACCGAAAACTTAAAAAATCTTCTTCTCTGAAACCGCAAGGCCCAGGTCTTTGATATTTGGTATGAAGCTTCATCTAGTGGACCCCTACCAAGATTGTCCAAATTATAGTGCTGGGGCCAAAAATGCCCCTGCCCCGGGGCCCTTTGGTTTTACATGGGCTTATATAAGGAAAATCTTTAAAAATCTTCTTCTCTGAAACCGCAAGGCCCAGGTCTTTGATATTTGGTATGAAGCTTTATCTAGTAGACTCCTACCAAGATTGTTCAAATTATAGTGCTGGGGCCAAAAATGCCCCCGCCCCGGGGCCCTTTGGTTTTACATGGGCTTATATAGGGAAAATCTTTAAAAATCTTCTTCTCTGAAACTGCTAGGCCCAGGTCTTTGATATTTGGTGTGAAGCTTCATCTAGTGGACCTCTACCAAGATTGCTCAAATTATAGTGCTGGGGCCAAAAATGCCCCCGCCCCGGGGCCCTTTGGTTTTACATGGGCTTATATAAGGAAAATCTTTAAAAATCTTCTTCTCTGAAACCGCAAGGCCCAGGTCTTTGATATTTGGTATGAAGCTTTATCTAGTGGACCCCTACCAAGATTGTTCAAATTATAGTGCTGGGGCCAAAAATGCCCCCACCCCAAGGCCCTTTGGTTTTACATGGGCTTATATAGGGAAAATCTTTAAAAATCTTCTTTTCTGAAACCGCAAGGCCCAGGTCTTTGCTATTTGGTATGAAGGTTCATCTAGTGGACCCCTACCAAGATTGTTCAAATTATAGTGCTTGGGCCAAAAATGCCCCTGCCCCGGGGCCCTTTGGTTTTACATAGACTTATATAAGGTAGGGAAAATTTGAAAATTCCTTCTTCCCTGAAACCACAAAGCCTAGGTCTTTGATATTAGGTATGAAGCTTCAGCTAGTGGACCTCTACCAAGATTGTTCAAATTATTGCCCTGAGACCAAAAATGCCCCCACCTTGTGGCCCTTTGCATTTACATAGACTTATATAGGGAAAATCTTTAAAAATCTTCTGTATGAAACCACAAGGCCTAGGTCTTTGATATTTGGTGTGAAATTTCATCTAGTGGGCCTCTATCAAGATTATTCAAATTATAACCCTGGGGCCAAGAATGCCCCCTCCCCGAGACCCTTTGGATTTACATAGACTTATATAGGGAAATCTTTAAAAATCTTCTTCTCTGAAACTGCAAGGCCCTTGTCTTTGATATTTGGTATGGAGCGTCATCTAGTGGACCTCTACCAAGATTGTTCAAATTATAGACCTCGGGGCCACAAATGCCCCCGCTCCGGGGCCCTTTTGTTTTACATAGACTTATATAGAGATACTCTTTGAAATTCTCTGAAATAGCAAGGCCCAGGTCTTTGATATTTGGTGTCTAGTGGACCTCCGTCAAGATTGTTTAAATTATAGCCCTGGGGCCATTTGGTTTTACATAGGCTTATGTAGGGAATATCTTAAAACAAAAAATCTTCTTCTTTGAAACCGTAAGGCCCAGGTCTTTGATATTTGGTGCATCTAGTGGACCTTTGCCCAGATTGTTCAAATTATAGCCTTTGTTGATATTTGGTTTGAAGCTTCACCTTTTTAGACCTCCCTCAACATTATGCACATTATAACCCTGGGGACAATAATGGCCCTCCCCAGGGCCCACTTGTGACTCTATGGATCAGGTGAGCGATCCAGGGCCATCATGGCCCTCTTGTTAGTATGTAGCAACGTCAAGTGGCCACCTACATAAATTCTGCCAGTTATACCCCTGGTATCCAAATTGGCTACACCCCAGGGTTCTTTAGCTTCCATAGACTTACAATTGGAGAAACTTCAAAAATCTTCTTCTCTGAAACCACAGGGCCCTTATAATGAAAAAAAAAAAAAGCTTAAATTGGGAAAAAATCTTCAAAAATCTTCTCCCTGAAACCATAAGTCCCAGAGCTTAGGTTTTTAGCATGTAGCAATGTCGAGTGGTCGCCTTCATGAATCCTGCCAATCATGCCCCTGGGGTCCAAATCCTGTGGCCCCTTAACTCCAACAAA
The DNA here is from genome assembly GCA_963580285.1 of Lucinisca nassula. Classification (NCBI taxonomy): domain Eukaryota; kingdom Metazoa; phylum Mollusca; class Bivalvia; order Lucinida; family Lucinidae; genus Lucinisca; species Lucinisca nassula. The sequence continues at coordinate 48,577,718 of OY757023.1, read as the reverse complement.
CTTAAAATGGAAAAAAGCTTCAAACATCTTCTTTGAAACCATGAAGTACAGACCTTAGATATTTAGTATATAGCAACACAAAATGGTCGCCTACTTAAATCCTGCCAACCGCGCCTTTGGGTCAAAATTGGCCAAGCCCCAGGGCTCATTAGCTCCTATAGACTTATACTGGAAAAAATTGAAAAAATCTTTTTCTCCAAAACCATAAGGCACAGATTTTGTTTGACTTGAGGTTTTACATCCCCGTCAACACTGTATAGGTCATTTTGGAGATGTCTCTTCCAATTTTGTGGGACTTTTGCCCGACATTGAGATGAAATTACATCTCAAGCCCTGTCACCCAATGAAACCAGTAGTGTTTATAAGCATGGACACCGCTTTGCCTGAGCTTAGATATTTAGTATGTAGCAATGTCAAGTGGTCTCCTACACTAATGATTTTCTGGTACACAGGTGAGCGATATAGGGCCATTGGGCCCTCTTGTTCTTATTTCTGCTCCAAGACATAGGTTGTGGGTACTCATTAGACCAGTCAAAAATCAATCAGCCAATTAACCATGGAAGCAAGAAAATATGCTAATCGATCTTGTATTCCAATGCATCCACAAACAAAACCAACAAAATAAGTTTGAAATAGCTAATTAAGAAAGCAAGGCACCATAACCAGTCAGCAAATCAGTTAGCCAATTAACCATGAATACAAGAAAATGTAATTAATCTTGTTTTCCAGCCAATTTAAACAAAACCATTAAATTTATTTATTTTATTTGTTTATTTTAATTCATTGTATTTTTTTGTGTTTGCGGAGGATTATAGTTAACCATTTCTAATAATTTGCACATAAAGAATATCTCAGGCCAAAAGTTATAAAAGTTAAAAAACAACAACAAAAAAATCTAATTGTTTAAAATCTTCTTTAAAATGTTCTTTCCACATATTCAAAGTTATCAAACGTTACTGTATATATATTAAAATCAAACCTAAAACATTAAATTTTTAGTTTAACTAGTCATATTAATCTGGCCAAATTGTCCTACATAAACCCAATATTTTTGGCTGGCCAAATTGTTCTAGGTTGAATTGTCTTGTCCTAGGCCAAATCGCCCGCTGGCCAAATCGTCCTACATTCATCAGAAACGGAATCGGAAGTGTTACTGGTGATACGTCAGATGACATTCATACACCAGGACCTGTGATATGGGAAGTTAGTCCGTAGCTCTGACCAAAGAGGTAAACTTGGCTACATAATCTTCAACAGGTGCACACTAATGTCCGGGAAAAGTGCAGGTAGTGGTGCGTTATCCCTAATATCTCGACTTCTGGTGGTCAAAAGTTAATAAAATTGGTTTGATATAAAAATTTTAAGCTCCATTCTAAAAGATTATAAAAAGATACATGTGCATTTCATTTTTAGCTCACCTGTCACGTAGTGACAAGGTGAGCTTTTTTGATCACATTTCGTTCGTCGTGCGTGCATCCATCCATCCGTGCAGCCGTAAACAATTTCAAATAAGTATATCTCTAATACCCCATGGCCAATCTTGATCAAATTTCATGAGAAGCATCATCAGGAAGGGGGAAAGGCTGCATAAGATTTTTGGGCTGAGATTGGAATTTTGGTTGCCATGGCAACATATAGCTCCCATAGACTTATAATGGGAAAAATTAAAAAAAATCTTCTTCTCTGAAACCACAGGGCCCAGAGCTTAGGTGTTTAGCTTGTAACAATGTTATGTGGTCACCAACATAAATCCTGCCAATCATGCCCATGGGGTCCAAATTGGCCACACCCCGGGACCCCTTAGCTCCTATAGACTCATAATGGAAAAAAAGCTTCAAAAATCTTCTCTGTAACCACAGGGCCCAGAGCTTAGATATTTAGCATGTAGCAACGGCAAGTGGTCGCCTACATCATTCCTGCCAATCATGCCCCTGGGTTAAAAAAGGGCCATGCCCCGGGGCCCCTTCGCTCCCATAGACTCATAAAGGAAAAAACCTCAAATATCTTCTTCTCTGAAACCACAGGGCCCAGAGCTTAGATATTTAGCATGTAACAACAGGGTCCAAACGGGCCAAGCCCCTGGGCCCCTTAGCTCCTATAGACTCATAATGGAAGAAAGCTTCAAAAAGCTTCTTCTCTGAAACCACAGGGCTCAGAGCTAAGATATTATTCCTGCCAGTCATGCCTCTGGGTTCCAAATGGGCGACGCCCCGGGGCCCCTTTGCTCCCATAGACTGATAACGGAAAAAAAAATCTTCAAAAATCTTCTTCTCTGAAACCACAGGGCCCAGAGCTTAGATATTTAGCATGTAGCAACGGCAAGTGGTCACCTACAGAATTCCTGCCAATCATGCCCCTGGGGTCCAAATTGGCCACACCCCAGGGCCCCTTAGCTCCATTAGACTCATAATGGAAAATAAAACTTCAAAAATCTTCTTCTCTGAAGCCCAGATCTTGGATATGTAGCATGTAGCAACCGCAAGTAGTCGTCTTCATAATTCCTGCCAATCATGCCCCTGGGTTCCAAATGGGCCATGCCCAAAAATCTTCAAAAATCTTCTTCCCTGAAACCACAGGGCCCAGAGCCCAGATATTTGGCATGTAGCAACGGCAAGTGGTCACCTACATAATTCCAGCCAATCATGCCCCTGGGGTCCAAACGGGCAACACCCCGGGGCCCCTAAGCTCCTATAGGCTCATAATGGAAAAAAGCTTCAAACAGCTTCTTCTCTGAAACCAAAGGGCCCAGAGCTGAGATATTTATCATGTAGCCAAGGCAAGTGGTCACCTATATGAGGCAGCCCCGGGGCCCCTTAGCTTCCAGACTCATAATGGAAAAAAAAAAGCTTCACAAATTTCCTCTGAAACCACAGGGCCAAGAGCTTAGATATTTAGCATGTAGCAAAAGCAAGTGATCACCTACATAATTCCTGCCAATCATGCCCCTGGGTTACCAATGGGCCACGTCTAGGGGCTGCTTTGCTCCCATAGACTCATAATGGAAAATAAGCTTAAAAAATCTTCTACTCTAAAACCACAGGGCCCAGAGCTTAGATATTATAGCAAGTGGTCACCTACATAATTCCTGCCAATCATGCCCCTGGGGTCCAAACGGGCCATGCCCTGGGGCCCCTTAGCTCCTATAGACTCGAAGGTATTGGAAAAAAGCTTCAAAAAGCTTCTCTTAAACCACAGGGCCCAGAGCTTAGATATTTAGCATGTAGCAATGGCAAGTTGTCACCTACATATGAGGGTAGGCTGAAAAGTTCTGAGCCTGACCAAGAAGCAAGCAGCGAACAGCCATGAAATTTTGTACTCATTAAATCCATTACTTGATTTGACTCAAATGAGTTCAAGTTTACCTGCAATAACGTAGAAATTCTAGACTTTGAAAATTGATACTAGCACGGTTTTGAGAAAATGGACAAAACCTGGCATCGTGGTGTCATCAAGTACCTCCATAAAAAGGGGTTAGCTCCTAAGGACATCCGTGCGGATATGGTTGCTACATTAGGGGATGACGCTCCTTCGTATGCAACCGTTAAAAGGTGGGCAACAAATTTTAAGATGGGCAAGGACAGCCTTGAAGATGATGACCGGTGTGGACGACCCACAACTGCAACAACTGAGGAAATCATCAGCCAAGTGCACAGGGCGGTGATGGATGACAGGCGTTTAACTGTGAATCAGTTAGCTAACACTGTTGGCATCTCCCGTGAACGTTTGAGAACATTCGACACAGTGAATTAGGATTGTCGAAGGTTTCCGCCAGATGGGTGCCACAGCTTTTGACGCCTGACCAAAAGTTGACCAGACGGAACCTGTCACAAGCCAACTTGGCTATTTTTGAAGCAGACCAAGATGGTTTTCTTGATCGTTTTGTCACTCAGGATGAGTGTTGGGTTCATCACTTTGAGCCAGAGACCAAAAGACAATCCATGCAATGGAAGCAGCCTGGCTCACCCCTCCAAAGAAGGCAAAGGTCGTCTCCTCTGCAGGGAATGTGATGGCATCAGTGTTCTGGGATGCCAAGGGTATAATATTCATAGATTACCTCCAAAAGGGTAGACCAATTAATGGGGAGTATTATGCAGATCTGCTAAAACAATTGCGAAAAGCAATTAAGGCTAAACGACCCGGAAAATTGACAAAAGGGGTCTTGTTCCATCAGGACAATGCACCTGCTCATAAATCGGTTGTTGCAATGGCTGCTGTGCATGACTGTGGCTTCACATTTGTCGATTACCCTCCTTATTCACCTGATCTAGCTCCATCAGATTATATCCTGTTTCCAAATATGAAAAAGCACTTGGCTGGGCAGCATTATCGGTCAGACGAGGAGGTGATAGCTGCTGTGGAGGAGTTTTTCAGGGACCAAGATGAGACCTTCTATACTACTGGGATTCAAGGCCTCCAGCATCGCTGGAGGAAGTGTGTGGACAGGAAGGGAGACTATGTTTAAAAATAAGGCACTTTCAGCATGGACAAACCATTGGATCTTGGTCAGGCTCAGAACTTTTCAGCCTACCCTCGTAAATCCTGCCAATCATGTGGCGATTGCCCCTGGGGTCCAAATTGGCCACAGAGTTCTCGTTAACTCCAAATATGGAGTAATTTACTCAAACTTTTTCATTTCTGACTCCATCATTTTGGAAAGTCTCAATAGAAAAGTATGGTGAAACTCCAACTTTTTCTGAAGGACAGCATTAATTTTTTACTCCAATTTTTAAAATCCTAGTGAGAGCCCTGGGACCCCCTTCAAGCTCCCATAGACTCATAATGGAAAAAGCTTCAAAAATCTTCTTCTCTTAAACTACAGATATTTAGCTTGCAACAATGTCAAGTGGTCACCTACATAAATCCTGCCAATCATGCCCCTTGGGTCCAAATTGGCCACACCCTGGGGCCCCTTAGCTCCCATAGACTTAAATTGAAAAAAAAGCTTCAAAAATCTTCTTCTCTGAAACCACAGGGCCTAGGGCTTTGCTATTTTGCGTGTAGCAACAGCAAGTTGTCACCTGCATAAATCCTTCCAATCATGCCCCTGGGGTCCAAATGAGCCACGCCCCAGGCCCCTTAGATCCCATTGACTCATAATGGAAAAAGCTTCAAAAATCTTCTTCTCTGAAACCACAGGGCCCAGAGCTTAGATATTTAGCATGTAGCAACGGCAAGTGGTCACCTAAATAAATCCTGCCAATCAGGCCCCTGGGGTCCAATTGGGCCACTCTCCGGGGCCCCTTACCTCCCATAGACTCATAATGGAAAAAAGCTTCAAAAATCTTCTTCTCTGAAACCACAGGGCCTAGAGCTTAGATATTTAGCATGAAGCAATGGCAAGTGGTCACCTACATAAATCCTGCCAATCATGCCCCTGGGGTCATAATGGGCCCCCACCTGGGCCCCTTAGCTCCCATAAACTCATAATGGAAAAAGCTTCAAAAATCTTCTTCTCTGAAACCACAAGGCCCAGAGCTTATATATTTAGCTTGGAGCAGTGGCAAGTGGTCATCCACATAAATCCTGCCAATCATGCCCCTGGGGTCCAAATGGGCCACATCCCGGGGCCCCTTAGCTCCCATAGACTCATAATGGAAAAAAGCTTCAAAATCTTTTTCTTTGAAACTGTGAAGCACAGAACTTAGATATTTAGTATCTAGCAACATAAAATAGTCACCTACATAAATCCTGCTAACTCTGCCCCTGGGGGTCAAAATTGGCCACACCAGTGCTCATCAGCTCCTATAGACTTATAATGGAAGAAACTTAAAAAATCTTCTTCTATGAAACCATAAGGCCCAGAGCTTAGATATTTAGTTTGTAGCAACATCAAGTGGTCACCTACATAAAGCCTGGTAATTATGCCCCTGGTATCCGAATTGGCCACACCCCAGGGCTCTTTAGCTCCCATAGACTTACAAAAAAAGTTACAATTGGAAAAGCTTAAAAAATCTTCTTCTCTGAAACCACAGGACCCAGAGCTTAAATATGTAGCATGTAGCAATGTCAAGTGGTCACCTACATAAATCCTGTCAACTATGCTCTTGGGGTCAAAATTGGCCACGCCCATGGTCTCATTGGCTCCCATAGACTTATAATGGAAAAAAAAAACACTTCAAAAATCTTCTCCTCTGAAACCATAAGTCCCAGAGGTTAGATCTTTAGTATGTAGCCACATGAAATGGTCACCTTAATTATACCCCTAGCATACGAAGTATGCTATGTGGGTATATAGTTTTCGTCCTGCTGTTCGTCCGTCTGTACATCCGTGTGTCCGTTTTTCGTCTGTCCGTCCGTTAACATTTTGGTTTAAGTTTTCATCAAAGTTTCTAAGAGATTGTATCTTCTGAACCATTTGATAGATTTAGCTGATACTTACACTGAAGTTACATACTGGTCCAAAGATTTCATTGATGCATGTCCCACCCCCCACAGTGACCTTGGTGTCAAGGTCACACACTTAGAAATTTTATGTTTGGTTAAAGTTTTATGTCAAAGTTTCTAAGAGATTGTATCTTCTGAACCCTTTGGTAGATTTAGTTGATACTTACACTGAAGTAACATACTGTTCCAAAGATTTCATTGATGCATGTCCCACCCCCCACAGTGACCTTGGTGTCAAGGTCACACACTTAGAAATTTTATGTTTGGTTAAAGTTTTATGTCAAAGCTTCTAAGAGATTTATTTTCTGAACCCTTTGATAGATTTAGTTGATACCTACACTGAAGTTACATACTGGTCTAAAGATTTCATTGATGCATGTCCCAACCCCCACAGTGACCTTGAGGTCAAGGTAACAGACTTAGAAATTTTACATTTGGTTAAAGTTTTATTAAAAAGTTTATAGATCCCTGATGTCCTAAACTCAAAGACAAATCCAATTGATACTTGCATTGATCTTGCATACCAGTCCAAAAATTTCATTGATGCATACCCCACCCTGCTCCTTCAGTAGCATTGATGCCCCCACCCCTTCAGTAACTTTGATGCCCTCAATCCCTTGGTCCATATAGAAATTTTATTTTTGGTTTAGCTTTTACAAGAACATTTATAGATTCTTATAGCTTCCATATTACATACAATTAAGCTCTAAAGATATATTAGAGGGTGGCGCTGGCCGGGGGTATACGTGACCCACTGGTCGCTTTCTCTAGTAAATCCTGCAAAAAAATGCCACTTGAGTCAAAATTGGCCACGCCCATGATCACATTACCTACCATAGACTTGAAATGTACAACTTAAAATGAAAAACAAACTTCAAAAATCTTCTTCTTTGAAAACAGGCCGAGAGCTTAGGTATTTAGCATGTAGCAACGTCGAGTGGTCGCCTACTTGAATCCTGTCAATCATGCCCCTAGGGTCTAAATTGGCCAAATTCTGTGACCCCGTAACTCCAATAAACTAATAATAAAATAATGGAAAATAAGCTTTGAAAATCTTCTTTTCTGAAACCATGAAGTACAGACCTTAGATATTTAGTATATAGCAACATAAAATGGACACCCACATAAATCATGCCAACCATGCCCTTTGGGTCAAAATTTGTCATGCCCCAGGGCTCATTAGCACCTATAGACTTATACTGAGCCTGACCAAGAAGCAAGCAGCGAACAGCCATGAAATTTTGTACTCATTAAATCCATTACTTGATTTGACTCAAATGAGTTCAAGTTTACCTGCAATAACGTAGAAATTCTAGACTTTGAAAATTGATACTAGCACGGTTTTGAGAAAATGGACAAAACCTGGCATCGTGGTGTCATCAAGTACCTCCATAAAAAGGGGTTAGCTCCTAAGGACATCCGTGCGGATATGGTTGCTACATTAGGGGATGACGCTCCTTCGTATGCAACCGTTAAAAGGTGGGCAACAAATTTTAAGATGGGCAAGGACAGCCTTGAAGATGATGACCGGTGTGGACGACCCACAACTGCAACAACTGAGGAAATCATCAGCCAAGTGCACAGGGCGGTGATGGATGACAGGCGTTTAACTGTGAATCAGTTAGCTAACACTGTTGGCATCTCCCGTGAACGTTTGAGAACATTCGACACAGTGAATTAGGATTGTCGAAGGTTTCCGCCAGATGGGTGCCACAGCTTTTGATGCCTGACCAAAAGTTGACCAGACGGAACCTGTCACAAGCCAACTTGGCTATTTTTGAAGCAGACCAAGATGGTTTTCTTGATCGTTTTGTCACTCAGGATGAGTGTTGGGTTCATCACTTTGAGCCAGAGACCAAAAGACAATCCATGCAATGGAAGCAGCCTGGCTCACCCCTCCAAAGAAGGCAAAGGTCGTCTCCTCTGCAGGGAATGTGATGGCATCAGTGTTCTGGGATGCCAAGGGTATAATATTCATAGATTACCTCCAAAAGGGTAGACCAATTAATGGGGAGTATTATGCAGATCTGCTAAAACAATTGCGAAAAGCAATTAAGGCTAAACGACCCGGAAAATTGACAAAAGGGGTCTTGTTCCATCAGGACAATGCACCTGCTCATAAATCGGTTGTTGCAATGGCTGCTGTGCATGACTGTGGCTTCACATTTGTCGATTACCCTCCTTATTCACCTGATCTAGCTCCATCAGATTATATCCTGTTTCCAAATATGAAAAAGCACTTGGCTGGGCAGCATTATCGGTCAGACGAGGAGGTGATAGCTGCTGTGGAGGAGTTTTTCAGGGACCAAGATGAGACCTTCTATACTACTGGGATTCAAGGCCTCCAGCATCGCTGGAGGAAGTGTGTGGACAGGAAGGGAGACTATGTTTAAAAATAAGGCACTTTCAGCATGGACAAACCATTGGATCTTGGTCAGGCTCAGAACTTTTCAGCCTACCCTCGTAAATCCTGCCAATCATGTGGCGATTGCCCCTGGGGTCCAAATTGGCCACAGAGTTCTCGTTAACTCCAAATATGGAGTAATTTACTCAAACTTTTTCATTTCTGACTCCATCATTTTGGAAAGTCTCAATAGAAAAGTATGGTGAAACTCCAACTTTTTCTGAAGGACAGCATTAATTTTTTACTCCAATTTTTAAAATCCTAGTGAGAGCCCTGGGACCCCCTTCAAGCTCCCATAGACTCATAATGGAAAAAGCTTCAAAAATCTTCTTCTCTTAAACTACAGATATTTAGCTTGCAACAATGTCAAGTGGTCACCTACATAAATCCTGCCAATCATGCCCCTTGGGTCCAAATTGGCCACACCCTGGGGCCCCTTAGCTCCCATAGACTTAAATTGAAAAAAAAGCTTCAAAAATCTTCTTCTCTGAAACCACAGGGCCTAGGGCTTTGCTATTTTGCGTGTAGCAACAGCAAGTTGTCACCTGCATAAATCCTTCCAATCATGCCCCTGGGGTCCAAATGAGCCACGCCCCAGGCCCCTTAGATCCCATTGACTCATAATGGAAAAAGCTTCAAAAATCTTCTTCTCTGAAACCACAGGGCCCAGAGCTTAGATATTTAGCATGTAGCAACGGCAAGTGGTCACCTAAATAAATCCTGCCAATCAGGCCCCTGGGGTCCAATTGGGCCACTCTCCGGGGCCCCTTACCTCCCATAGACTCATAATGGAAAAAAGCTTCAAAAATCTTCTTCTCTGAAACCACAGGGCCTAGAGCTTAGATATTTAGCATGAAGCAATGGCAAGTGGTCACCTACATAAATCCTGCCAATCATGCCCCTGGGGTCATAATGGGCCCCCACCTGGGCCCCTTAGCTCCCATAAACTCATAATGGAAAAAGCTTCAAAAATCTTCTTCTCTGAAACCACAGGGCCCAGAGCTTATATATTTAGCTTGGAGCAGTGGCAAGTGGTCATCCACATAAATCCTGCCAATCATGCCCCTGGGGTCCAAATGGGCCACATCCCGGGGCCCCTTAGCTCCCATTGACTCATAATGGAAAAAAGCTTCAAAATCTTTTTCTTTGAAACTGTGAAGCACAGAACTTAGATATTTAGTATCTAGCAACATAAAATAGTCACCTACATAAATCCTGCTAACCCTGCCCCTGGGGGTCAAAATTGGCCACACCAGTGCTCATCAGCTCCTATAGACTTATAATGGAAGAAACTTAAAAAATCTTCTTCTATGAAACCATAAGGCCCAGAGCTTAGATATTTAGTTTGTAGCAACATCAAGTGGTCACCTACATAAAGCCTGGTAATTATGCCCCTGGTATCCGAATTGGCCACACCCCAGGGCTCTTTAGCTCCCATAGACTTACAAAAAAAGTTACAATTGGAAAAGCTTAAAAAATCTTCTTCTCTGAAACCACAGGACCCAGAGCTTAAATATGTAGCATGTAGCAATGTCAAGTGGTCACCTACATAAATCCTGTCAACTATGCTCTTGGGGTCAAAATTGGCCACGCCCATGGTCTCATTGGCTCCCATAGACTTATAATGGAAAAAAAAAACACTTCAAAAATCTTCTCCTCTGAAACCATAAGTCCCAGAGGTTAGATCTTTAGTATGTAGCCACATGAAATGGTCACCTTAATTATACCCCTAGCATACGAAGTATGCTATGTGGGTATATAGTTTTCGTCCTGCTGTTCGTCCGTCTGTACATCCGTGTGTCCGTTTTTCGTCTGTCCGTCCGTTAACATTTTGGTTTAAGTTTTCATCAAAGTTTCTAAGAGATTGTATCTTCTGAACCATTTGATAGATTTAGCTGATACTTACACTGAAGTTACATACTGGTCCAAAGATTTCATTGATGCATGTCCCACCCCCCACAGTGACCTTGGTGTCAAGGTCACACACTTAGAAATTTTATGTTTGGTTAAAGTTTTATGTCAAAGTTTCTAAGAGATTGTATCTTCTGAACCCTTTGGTAGATTTAGTTGATACTTACACTGAAGTAACATACTGTTCCAAAGATTTCATTGATGCATGTCCCACCCCCCACAGTGACCTTGGTGTCAAGGTCACACACTTAGAAATTTTATGTTTGGTTAAAGTTTTATGTCAAAGCTTCTAAGAGATTTATTTTCTGAACCCTTTGATAGATTTAGTTGATACCTACACTGAAGTTACATACTGGTCTAAAGATTTCATTGATGCATGTCCCAACCCCCACAGTGACCTTGAGGTCAAGGTAACAGACTTAGAAATTTTACATTTGGTTAAAGTTTTATTAAAAAGTTTATAGATCCCTGATGTCCTAAACTCAAAGACAAATCCAATTGATACTTGCATTGATCTTGCATACCAGTCCAAAAATTTCATTGATGCATACCCCACCCTGCTCCTTCAGTAGCATTGATGCCCCCACCCCTTCAGTAACTTTGATGCCCTCAATCCCTTGGTCCATATAGAAATTTTATTTTTGGTTTAGCTTTTACAAGAACATTTATAGATTCTTATAGCTTCCATATTACATACAATTAAGCTCTAAAGATATATTAGAGGGTGGCGCTGGCCGGGGGTATACGTGACCCACTGGTCGCTTTCTCTAGTAAATCCTGCAAAAAAATGCCACTTGAGTCAAAATTGGCCACGCCCATGATCACATTACCTACCATAGACTTGAAATGTACAACTTAAAATGAAAAACAAACTTCAAAAATCTTCTTCTTTGAAAACAGGCCGAGAGCTTAGGTATTTAGCATGTAGCAACGTCGAGTGGTCGCCTACTTGAATCCTGTCAATCATGCCCCTAGGGTCTAAATTGGCCAAATTCTGTGACCCCGTAACTCCAATAAACTAATAATAAAATAATGGAAAATAAGCTTTGAAAATCTTCTTTTCTGAAACCATGAAGTACAGACCTTAGATATTTAGTATATAGCAACATAAAATGGACACCCACATAAATCATGCCAACCATGCCCTTTGGGTCAAAATTTGTCATGCCCCAGGGCTCATTAGCACCTATAGACTTATACTGGAAAAAATTCAAAAATCTCCTTCTCCGAAACCATGAGGCCCAGAGCTTAGATTTTTAGTACATGCATGGAGCAATGTCAAGTGGTCTCCTACATAAATCCTGCCAACCATGCCCCTGGAGTCTGAATTGGCCATTCGCCAGGGCTCCTTAACTCCAATAGATTCATAATGGATCAACTTAAAAAATCTTCTTTTCTGAAACCACAGGGCCCCGATTTTTGGTTGATTTGAGGTTTAACATCCCTGTCAACACTGTGTAGGTCATTTTGGAGACTTTGCTTCCAGATTTGTGGGGCTTTTACCCTACATTGAGATGAATTGACATATTAAGGTCTGCTGCCCAATGAAACCAATAGGGTTTAAATGCATAGACGGTTCAACTGGCACCACTTATCCTGGGCAGGCTTAGAACCTCTAAGCTGTTTACCAGTACTCATCTGCGTTCGGTTCCAGCTCTGCATGGAAGCACCATGTTGCCCAATCTATTTCTTCAAGTCCTGATGGGTATTCTAAACATCACTAATGATTTTCTGGTACACAGGTGAGCGCTACAGGGCCAGTTGGCCCTCTTGTTAATATTTTAGGGGTCCATTTTTGAAGTTAATTTGTCTGGAAAATCCCCGATTGTATCCTTGATGTTGGGGTAGTGGTGCGTTATCACTAATATCTCCACTTTGGATGGTCAGAAATTAATAAAATTAGTATTACAAATTCTAAATGATCATTAAAATATTTTTTTTATTTTAAACATTTTAGGGGTCCATTTTTGAAGTAAATTTGTCTGGGAAATTCCCGGATTGTGTCCTGGATGTTGGGGTAGTTGTGCATTATCATAATATCTTGGCTCGTGGTTATCACTAATTGATGACAATTGTATCAGATTTTAAGCTCAATTCTAAAAGAATATAAAAAAAACATTCTTTTTATACACCTTATTGAGGCAGTTCTAATAGTACCGGACTGTGTTCTGGATGTTGAGGGTGGTGGTTTGTTTTCCTTAATATCTTGACTTGTGAAAGTCAGAAATTAATAAAAACTAGAATACTGTCGATGGCGCACCATCACAAATGTCCACGCTTTCTACAGAGGGGCCAAGTACCAAAAACCCTCACCCTGGGCCCTAATTTGACCCCAGGGTCAAAATAATACCTGTATTATATTCTACTAATTATGCCCTTCAATTTGATATGCCACATGACTATGTTCCAAACAGGGTCAAAATTTTACTTGTATTGTATTCTACTAATCACCCCCTTCAATTTGATATTCCATATGACTATATTTGGTAAAATTTGAATTTTGACCCCCCCCCCCCCCCAAGTCCGACCCCTTAGGCATGACCCAGGGGTCGCAGCCAAAATCCCGTTCAATTTGTGTTACATATATCATTAATTATTACTTATGCAAAGTTTGGTTTCAAAATCTATAAAATTGACTTTGAAATTGAATTTAATTGATATTTGACCTTTTGACTCCTCACCAAGGCCCCTGGGGGCGCAGCCAAAAATAAATATGACGTTGCACGCCCTCATCATGTAAGGAAGCTGTGTACCAAATTTGGTTACATTCCGACCAGTGGTTAAGAAGGAGATAGCGTGACGGACGGGCGGACAGACAGATAGACGGACGGAGGCGTTCACAATATCTCCAAACGCTTTTTTTTAAAAGCGTGGGGATGAAAATGTATCAGATAAGATTTTAAGCTCCATTCCAAAAGATAAAAAATACGTGTAGTTTTCCTTTTTTACCTCTCAGGGGTCTATTTTTATCCCCACACTTTTCGAAGAAACTTTGGGAACTGATAGATCTTTGGTCTGGGTAGTGCATGACACTTGGAATTTTGATCTCACCCCTAAAATCAAAATTTCCAGAACATGGTCGTGTAACATATCAAAGCGAATGGCATGATGAGTAGATTATGTAGTGGTGTGGGGATATGCGATGGCATGCCATCGACTGCGCAATTCTAGTTGAACTTGATTTGTCCAGGATGCTCTCGTGTGTGGGGTAGTGGTGCATTATCATAATATCTCGACTTTTGGTGGTCACATATTGATATCAATTGCATCAGATACAATTTTGAACTCCATTCTAAAAGAATATTAAATATTTTCTTTTATGCACCTCATTGAGACAGTTCTAATGAGTACCCACAACCCTTTTTGATAAAGAAGTAGGAAAATATCATATACCACTGTAAAGCACCATTTCCTGATTTGAGAACTCACAAACCAAGTTTTAGAGCAAATATGGGAGAAATGAGGCATACCCCTGTTAACCCTAATTTTCTTCATATAAAATTGGGTTTCACTGACTTTCACATTTAACATGATGTCACTCATGTTGCTGTTCACAAGATGGACATCCCCAATTATTTGCAGCTGAATAATATCATGTATTACTGTAAACCCCACTTTTCTCTGCGGACAAAACACAAACAATGTTTTTGAGGAAATACGAAAGAAATTATGCACACCCATGTAAATCCTATTTTCTCTATACGGGCCTCCGTGGCCTGAGTGATAGAGTGCCGACTCTTAATCATTCGGTCTCTCACCGCTGTAGGTTTGAGTCTGGCTCGGGTCCCATGTGAGATGCCAAGTTCTGCAACGGTCAGGTGGTTTTTTTCTGGGTACTCCGGTTTTCGTCCACCTCTGATTAACGATCGGCTTGATATGAGTGAAATAATCTTGAAAGGGCCCTAAAACCAAACCAAAACCAACTTTCTCTATATAAAGTTGTGTTAACATGGATGATCATTTATACACAGCTTTCAAATTTAAAATGATATCGCTCATGTTGCTGATCACAAGATGGACATTGCCAAGGTTGTTTGCTGCTGAATAATATCATGTATCACTGTAAACCCCACTTTTCTCCATTGACAAAACACAAATCATGTTTTTGAGGAAATTCGAAAGAAATAATGCACATGCGTGTAAATCCTACTTTCTCTACATAAAGTTAGATTTGCTTGGGTGCTTTTTACATGGCTTTGAATGATGTCAGACATGTTGCTGCTCACAAGACGGACACTGCCATTGATTTGCTAATGAATTCAGACCATAAACCAAATTTTGCCCTGACGATTATCACAGCCAGTCATGGTATCAATACACTCAGGCATTTTGCAGAAGCACCAGACTGAAATTTTATTTTGTCAAACTGGCGTTAACAGGGACATACATTTGTTTATCATATCTGCTCAAAAACATAGGTTGTAGGTACTCATTGAAACCTTCAAAAGCCGTGGAAGTTCAATACAGGTATGCGGCATGTGTCTACTCATTATGAGTTAAAGCAATTAACTTAACACAACATGTAATCTAATTTAATTTTAGCCCTTTGTATAAGAGTATGAGCCTACTGTCCATTCTCCTTTTCTTGAGAGACTCCCATCATAATTTTCCTAGAATTCCAGTCATGCTCCCAGTTTCAAAGTAGTGATTGCCTGTTACAAATCTAGCAGCTCTATTCTGAACTTTTTCAATTTCTTCATTAAGGACCACTCCACTTGGGTCCCAGATGCAACTACCATATTCCAAGATTGGGCGAACAAGTCCCTTATATGCTGTCTCTTCCACATGCTGAGGACAATGATGAAGATTTCGCCTCAGGTAACAAAGTGTTCTATTCCCCTTTGTACACATGCTGCTAATGTGTGTATTCCATCTCAAATCATGTGTGATTGTCACACCAAGTTATTTAATGGAACTCACATTTTCGAGGACCGTTCCCTCTAAAGTGAAGCCTCAATTTTATGTGTTCTCCAGGGCCCAAAAATTTAGGGAGACGTGACTTCTCCCTCCTGGGAAAATAGGGAGAAGTTTGCTGGGTCTAGGGAGAAGTGGGTGCAGCTTAACCCCAGACAACAACAATGTAATGAGTTCTCCTGTAAACCCCTTTCTTGAAAATGAGTTTTGTAGGGGTATCAATCATGTGTGATATTTTGATGATGACCATGAGTGGGATTTGCCTTTAAAGATGAAGAATTGTTTTGTTTGATTTGAGGTTTAACATCCCCATCAACAGTCAACATTAAATTTTTTTGAAGGTGCTGCCTCCAATTTTGTGTGATTTTTACCTGACATTGGGATGAAATGACATCTCAAGTCCTGCTGCCCAATTATTTAAGATGAAGAAGCTTGGGGTCTACCTAAAGAAGAATTTTTGGTGACTCATGAAAGTTGTCTTCTCTAACAGTTTGAAAAATAAAAAAAATCTAAGCACGGAATTGAATCTAGGCTGATAACTTCATTCTAATATCTCTATCCTCTTTGTATCCGTATTGTTAGTCCAACAAACATTAATAGTGAACTGTCCCAAAGGCGGTCTTAATATTGTAATTTTACTGTACTTGGGCAAGCTGTAACTTTTGTTATATCCACGCCAGATGAAAATCAGTTGTTATTTTTTAGCTCACCTGTCACGTAGTGACGAGGTGAGCTTTTGGGATCACTTTTTGTCTGTCGTGCATTCGTCCGTTCGTCTGTCCATACGTGTGTCCGTCCGTAAACAATTTCAAATAAGTATATCTCTAATACCCCATGGCCAATCTTGATCACATTTCATGTGAAGCATCATTAGGTAGGGGGAAAGGCTGGGTAAGGTTTTTGGGCTGATCAGATTTGAATTCTGGTTGCCATGGCAACATATAGCTCCCATAGACTTATAATGGGAAAATTTTTAAAAATCTTCTTCTCCAAAACCACAGGGCCCAGAGCTTAGATATTTAGCTTGTAACAATGTTAAGTGGTCACCTACATAAATCCTGCCAATCATGCCCCTGGGGTCCAAATTGGCCACACCCCGGGGCCCCTTAGCTCCTATAGACTCATAATGGAAAAAAAGCTTCTAAAATCGTCTTCTCTGAAACCACAGGGCCCAGAGCTTAGATATTTAGCATGTAGCAAGGGCAAGTGGTCACCTACATAATTCCTGCCAATCATGCCCCTGGGTTCCAAATTGGCCACACCCTGGGGCCCCTTTGTCCCCATAGACTCATAATGGAAAAAAGCTTCAAAAATCTTCTTCTCTGAAACCACAGGGCCCAGAGCTTAGATTTTTAGCATGTAGCAACTGCAAGTGGTCACCTTCATAATTCCTGCCAGTCATGCCCCTGGGGTCTAATTTAACCACACCCCTGGGCCCCTTAGCTCCTATAGACTCATAGTAGAAAAAAAAGCTTCAAAAATCTTCTTCTCTGAAACCACAGGGCCCAGAGCTTAGATATTTAGCATGTAGCAACGACAAGTGGTCACCTACATAATTCCTGCCAGTCATGCCCCTGGGTTCCAATTGGGCCACGCCCCGGGGCCCCTTCGCTCCCATAGACTCATAATGAAAAAAAAGCTTCAAAAATCTTCTTCTCTGAAACCACAGGGCCCAGAGCTAATATATTTAGCATGTAGTAATGTCAAGTGGTCACTTACATAATTCCTGCCAATCATGCCCCTGGGGTCCAAACTGACCACGCCCCGGGGCCCCTTAGCTCCTATAGACTCATAATGGAAAAAGCTTCAAAAATCTTCTTCTCTGAAACCACAGGAGCCAGAGCTAAGATATTTAACATGTAGCAAGGGCAAATGGTCACCTACATAATTCCTGCCAATCATGCCCCTTGGGTCCAAATGGGCCACGTCCCGGGCCCCTTAGCTCCCATAGACTCATAATTGAAAAGGGCTTCAAAAATCTTCTTCTCAGAAACCACAGGGCCGAGAGCTTAGATATTTTGAATGTAGCAACAGCAAGTGGTCACCTACATAATTCCTGCCAATCATGCCCCTGGGGTCTAAATTGGTTACGCCCCGGGGCCCCTTAGCTCCTATAGACTCATAATGGAAAAAAGCTTCAAAAATCTTCTTCTCTTAAACCACAGGACCCAGAGCTTAGATATTTAGATATTTAGCATGTAGCAAGGGCAAGTAGTCACTTAGATATTTCCTGCCAATCATGCCCCTGGGTTCCAAATGGGTCATGCTCCGGAGCCCCTTCGCTCCCATAGACTCATAATGGGAAAAAGCTTCAAAACTCTTCTTCTCTGAAACCACAGGGCCCAGAGCTTAGATATTTAGCATGTAGCAACAGCAAGTGGTCACCTACATAATTCCTGCGAATCATGCCCTTGGGGTCAAAACGGACCATGCCCCGGGGCTCCTATAGACTCATAATGGAAAAAAAAGCTTCAAAAATCTTCTACTCTGAAACCACAGGGCCCAGAGCTGAGATATTTAGCATGTAGCAAGGGCAAGTGGTCACCTACATAAATCCTGCCAATCATGCCCCTGTGATCCAAATGGGCCACGCCCCAGGGCCCCTTTGCTCCCATAGACTCATAATGGAAAAAAGCTTCAAAAAATCTTTCTCTAAAACCACAGGACCCAGAGCTTAGATATTTAGCATGTAGCAACGGCAAGTCGTGACCTACATAATTCCTGCCAATCATGCCCCTGGGGTCCAAATGGGCCATGCCCGGGGCCCCTTAGCTCCCATAGACTCATAATGGAAAAAAGCTTCAAAAATCTTCTTCTCTGAAACCACAGGGCCCAGAACTTAGATATTTCACATGTAGCAACGGCAAGTGGTTACCGACATAAATCCTGCCAATCATGCCCCTGGGGTCCAAATGGGCCATGCCCGGGGCCCCTTAGCTCCCATAGACTCATAATGGAAAATAGCTTCAAAAATCTTCTTCTCGGAAACCACAGGGCCCAGAGCTTAGATATTTAGCATGTAGCAAGGGCAAGTGGTCACCTACATAAATCCTGCCAATCATGTCCCTGGGGTCCAAATGGGCCATGCCCCGAGGCCCCTTAGCTCCCATAGACTCATAATTGAAAAGGGCTTCAAAAATCTTCTTCTCAGAAACCACAGGGCCGAGAGCTTAGATATTTAGCATGTAGCAATGGCAAGTGGTCACCTACATAAATCTTGCCAATCATGCCCCTGGGGCAAATGGGCCACGCCCTGTGACCCCCTTAGCTCCCATTGACTCATAATGGAGAAAAGCTTCAAAAATTTTCTTCTCTGAAACTGTGAAGCACAGAGCTTAGATATTTAGTATCTAGCAACATAAGTCACCTACATAAATCCTGCTAACCCTGCCCTTGGGATTCAAATGGGCCACACCCCGGGGCCCCTTTACTCCTTTAGACTTATAATTAAAAAAGCTTCAAAACTCTTCTTCTCCGTAGCCATAAGGCCCAGGGCTTAAATATTTAGTGTAGCAATGTCAAGTGGTCTCCTACACTAATGATATTCTGGTACACAGGTGAGCGATATAGGGCCATTGGGCCCTCTGTTTATGAATTTGGATAATTCCTGAATATTTACTAGCAAGTAATAATTATTTTCACTTACAAAGTTAAAAATTGCTATCTACTTTTGTTGTTGTTTTGTTAAAAAAGTAAAAAAAATAAAAACGATTGATGGATGCAAAAGTAATGTACAAACAAATCAATGGCGAAACAAATAAACCATTAAAATTTAAAATTTATTAAATCCTTATGCCTTGGTCACAAATTTGGCTTACCCCTAGAATCTCTTCCTAGTTATCTGCATAATATTGCATCTAACGGGCTGATCATGCCCCATTTTTGTGCGCAACATCCTAATCTACATGTATCTTATCCTGAAGTTTCATTAAGTACTCAGTATCTCTGATTTCCCGATAGCAAACACTGTCATCGGCGAAAATCTTATTTCTGAACCAGTGTCAGTGGAAATATCATTAATGTACAGGGAGGCTAGCAGTGGACCAAGAACAGTCCCCTGTGGGACCCCAGATAAAACTGGCGCCCATGGATTCACCATTAACAACAACACACTGTTTTATGTAGCAAAGGAAGGAATCTATCCATTTGAGAGTCTTCCCCCAATTCTATAACCAAATAATTTGGATTAAAGTAGTTCATGGGGTGGGGTGTCAAAAACCATCTCGAAGTCCAGAATAAATGTGTTCACCTGCCCCCCTCCTGCCAGCCCCCCCCCCCCACCCCCATTTGTCCAAGATTTTTGTCCAATCTTAAATAACTGTGCTTAGGTCACAGACACGGGGTCTGGGTCGGGGAGGTCTCTGATGGCAGGGTGCTAATTGGGTCCCTGCCTCTCCTTTGCCCAGGCCTTGTATGAGTGCACTCGCTTGGCAGAGTTGGGGAATTAAGCTCAAGTAGGTAGCGTACAAGAACTGGGTTTCAGTCGGTCCCCTAACCTCGTGGGTGACATAAGGATCACACCAAACCCAATGTCTGATGTGATGTAGAGTTATAAAGTACACATGGTCTGGGTCGGGGAGGTCTCTGATGGCAGGGTGCTAATTGGGTCCCTGCCTCTCCTTTGCCCAGGCCTTGAATGAGTGCACTCGCTTGGCAGAGTTGGGGAATTAAGCTCAAGAAGGTAGCGTACAAGACCTGGGTTTCAGTCGGTCCCCTAACCTCGTGAGTGACATAAGGATCACACCAAACCCAATGTCTGATGTGATGTAGAGTTATAAAGTTAAACACAACTCACAGTTCACTTTTCCCAAAATTGTATATTTAAATATTTTCTGTAAATTCAATCAAAGGTTCCAAATACATGTAACACGATTGATGCAGACTATTTTGTATATTTCAATGTCCTATTTTTCACTAGTGTCCTAAATGTCTTTATTCACTAGTCTTTATCACAATTTTCCTTTATGCAGGCGTCACACTGTCCCGAAATTGACACCAGATGGAAACACGATAAAGGAAATGTTCTAATTCGGCTCTGATCGTGAAAACATCGGGCCATTCGTGAGGACATCTTAAGCCATCGTATGATCACCGGTGGATTTTCTGAGGCTCCGGCAGCAACTTCGTGAGCGGCGGCAAAATCTTTGGCATGCCAAAAAATTGCCGGAAGGCTTTGCGAAGGTTCATTTTCGTGTTGAATTCGTTTGTCCATCTTGCCATTCGTAAGGCCATCGTGGGGGCATCTTGTCAAATCGTGTCATCTTCGTCTTTTCTTCGTGTGATCATCGGTGCTCTCGGGCATTTTACGCCTCACGAAGATAATACGAGGGAAACAAGAAGTCGTCCGATTGTCTTAGGAAGGCAATACGACTACGTGAAACCCTCGCAATGACGTCGTGTAGCCATCGTATTATAGTACGATGGCATTGAGATTGGACCACGGTGTCGACGAAGACAGCTGAATTTGAGTATCTCAAGCTTTACCAATGTGTATGGTAACGTAGACATATAAAAGGCCAACCCCAGAGCATCTTCCTCAGTCATTCCTGATGAGCAACTCTGCAGAGCATATGCTTGTGTAACTCCCAAAGCTTCAGTCATAATTATTCACAATTCCGTTCCTGCTGAATGGCATACTTTGATGATGAGACAACCAGGAAGAAGAAGGCAGCAGCATTGCTTCTTTTGATGCACCTTAGAGAACAAGATGAGCAGATCTTATTTTCCTATAAACCAAGTCTCTCTGAAAAAGTGGTCTTCTCTTTGGGTGGCATTTTTATTTGGTTTTAAGTTGAATCAAATTTAAGAGAGTTGAAATGTACTGTGTACTCTCCGATCATCAAATGAATTTCAAACGGTCGGCCGAAGGTTTTATAACATCGGGAGGTCACGTGTCGTCTTCGGGACCTAGTTCGAACGCATCGTACTCTCAATACGACGTTGTGAAGCCGTCGTGTTGCCTTCGTTTGGCCTGCGGGTAAACTTCGTAATAAAAAACCACATCTTCGTGTTGCCTTCGTATGTGGTTCAGATGCAGTCGTGTGACCTTCTGTATGCATCGTACTTGCTTCGGCTAGAGATTGGCTTTTGACCATGTTCGGAGAAATCTTCGCACGAAATTCAAAATTCCATATTCGTATGGCCATCTGGTGTCATTTTCGGGACAGTGTGACGCCTGCATAAAAATTCACATGAAATGTCAAGTCCCAAACAAGTCCCAAAATGTCAAGTTCCTAAAACACAAATTGTTAATGCAATGTCACCAGCATATAATTTTCCCAAAACTTAATGTTCATCAGTTTTCTTGTATCAAATGTCTTGCAAATTTCCTGAAGTTTTCTCCCTTACTTAGCTTTTTAATTTCCCTAATTTCCTTAGTTGTAAAGTCACTATTTTCATTCAGTCTGTTACTAAGATTTAGCAAAGTTTTGTAAGTCTCTACACAGAACTTTAAATCAAACAGTCTGTGCAGTGTCTACGATGCAAAACCAAGTTAACAGTTCAATGTTCTAGTTCAAAAGATTGTCTCTTAGTGAAATATTTGATTGCCTGTCTCTTAATGTTCTGAATGTTTTTATGTTGTGTGGGCTCATCAGCCCTGTCTCAAAAGGAGCCAATGAACCTGTTTCTTTCATCCAACCAATAGATTCATATTTTAGAAGTTTCATTGTGAGCAATCAAAGTCAGGTCCAAAAGGGTCTTAAAAGATTTTGCTCAAAATTATAGACTAACACCTGAGAAAAGAAGCTAATTATCTAAAGATCACAAGTTTCTTTGAACAATAGAAGTGTGCCACCTAAGAGTGACTACTGTTTCCCCAATTTCTAATTAGGCTGTCTACTAAGTTTCATTTTGTAATCCAAAGAGTGGCATGTTTTCTTAGTTGATTGAATCTTATTGCTTTGCTTGATGGTTTCCAAGCTATAACTTTGTAAGCAGCTTTGTTACCTAAAAGGTACATAAACATTTCTCAAGCCATGTTGCTTAACATTCTTGTTTGTCAAAACAATGCCTCAAGACCTACTTTACAAAGATTTACCTTGATGAACAAAATCCTGGGAAAATATGAAATTTATGAAATTAAAGTTAAAATGAAAAGTTACTTTTTTTTTGGTAATTCTGTTTTTCTCATTCACCCATTCTCTCTTACAATGGCCTAAAAAATAAAACCATTCATTCAACATTCATCCAACATCAAGATCACTTTCTCACTTATTTATTTATTTAATTTTCTAAAATGTACGAGGACTGTTCAAATATGAATGCACTAATGCGAATATCACCTGGAAATAAATATCACAGCGTAGAAAAACATTTTACCTATACATTGATACCAAACCTGTTAAAATCCGTGTACTTTAGCCATCTATATCGTTCGATAAACACTGTCTACTCTTGTATACTAATACAAAACATGGTTGGAAGAAGGTCAGAGTACGCCGTTGAAATACGGTCCTATATTAAGAATCGTTGCATTCTTGGTATACAGTGCAAAGACATTTTTGATGAAATATGTTCGGTTTGTGGGCATAATGAAATGTCTTTTCCGACAGTTTTTCGTTGGTGTAAGAAATTCAGCTGTGGGCTAGGCTCAACCGAAGATGCACCACATGATCGTCGGCCGAAAAGAGCAACATCTGCCAAGCTGGTTGCTAGAGTGAAAGAAATAGTTGCTCCGATGCACGATACACCACTAGGCAAATAGCTAGTATGGTTGGCATCTCATTAGGAGCAGCTCATACAATTCTGAAACGAGATTTGAAAATGAGAAAGATCTGTGCTAGATGGATTCCCCATTTGTTGACAGATGAGCAGAAAAAGACACGCGTTCAGTGCGCCAAGAAGTTGCTTAAAAAGTTTCCAAATTACAATGCAAGGTCTTTCGCTAATGTCGTCACAAGTGACGAGACATGGGTTCACTTTTTTGAGCCAAAACGAAAGATTCAGAACAAAATATGCAAAATATGGGCAATAAAGTATTGCAAAAGACCATGCATTGCAAAGCGGACCATGAGCATCAAGAAGGTAATGTATGCCATATATTCTTTTCAAATCAGGGCCCTGCTATTCAGGTTGCTGTGCCTAAAGGCAAATCTGTAAATGCAAAGTTTTACAAGAATAAAGTTCTTCGAAAATTGAAGAAATATTTCAAAGAACGAAGACCAGCAACTGGTTTGGCCAATGTCAGATTGCTACATGACAATTCGTCATCGCACAAGGCGTTCATTGTGCAAGACTATCTGAAGCAGGAAAAGGTTGTTTCACCCCCTGTATTCCCCTGACCTTGCCCCATGTGACTTTTTTTTGTTCCCGCGCCTGAAAAATACCTTTCTGGTCGAAAATTTGTACAGCTCTGCAATATTCCAGTGCCTTCATAGTATACCTCGAAAAGACTACCAAAATGCATTCAATGATTGGATCAGAAAACTGAAAGTTTGTATATCTGTTAAAGGAGAATACTTTGAGGGGACAAAATAAATTTTTCATCAAATCTATCACAGAATCATTTTTATGTGCTTAGTTGCGTTCATATTTGAACAGTCCTCGTAAATGTCCTAAAATTTTGACTGGTGACACTTAACTGAGTTAAGCAACTATGCCTTTTCCTAATCTGACAAAAGTTTATGTTCATCCAAGCAGGCCATGATGTTTGAGCAGACTATGTGTTCAAGCAAATTACACAGAACAGAGGTCAGTGACACCGGGCGATAATTAAGAGCAAGAGCACTGTCTCCTTTTTGGAAAAGTGGGCAGATGTTTGCTAGGAGCCATTCTTTGGGGATTCCACCCGTATCTAGAGATAGTAGGAAAAGATGAGCAAAAACTGGACCTCACTCATATGCTAGTTCCTTCAGGACCCTAGGATGAAGCTCATCAGGTCCTAAAGCTTTAGACGGGTTCAATCCTTTAAGTAACTTGATCACTCCCATCGAGGATACAACACTATTTATCTTGGAAAGGACGATCTTCCAGTCAATGGAACCTCGTTGAACTTAATTTTATTAAATGCATCATTGAATTGACCAACTAATTCCTCTGCCCTTTCAGAGTTTGATTCAGCAACCCCATTTCCTCCTCTTTTATTAAGGGGTGGGATACCTTGCCTATCTTTCTTCTGTCTGCTGATATATCTGCAGAAGTCTTTGGGATTGGCCTTTACATCACCTACCGAGTTATTCACATACAGATCATGCTGCTTTTTTATGTCATTAGCTCCACTGGCCGAAGGCCAGCGGGGCTATTGTCATGGCCCTGTGTCCGTTGTGCGTCCGTGCGTTAACTTTTTTCTTTAAACATCTTCTCCTCCTAAACTACTGGGCCAATTGTAACCAAACTTCACAGGAATGTTCCTTACATAGTCCTCTTCTAAATTCCTTCAAAGAATTTTGTTACACCCAGAACTCTGGTTACCATGGCAACAAAACCACAAAAAATAAAAATCTTTAAAAATCTTCTCCTCCAAAACCACCTGTTGGATTTCATTTTTATTTTGCATGAATGTTCCTTGGGTGGACCTCTTTAAGATTCCTTGAAGAAATTTTGATCCGACAAAAAACATGGCCGCCATGGGCGGGGCTTATTGTCGCACCTGCTTTAGCAGGAAGACATAGGCGTGCAAGTTTCCGTCCGTCCGTCCGTCCGTCCGTCCGTTCGTCCGTCCGTTCGTCCGTCCGTCCGTCAACATTTTACACTGGATGTCTTGTCATCGCAACTCCTCCTACACTTTTAGACCGATCATTTGGAAACTTTGCATGTGCTTTCGCCATGGTATGAGGATGCGCATGTGGTTTGGACTTAATCTTCAAATCAATTTTTGTCACTTTTTCCATATTGTGAACTTAGTCATTTTTAGGTATGCGATACGTACCTCTTGTCATCGCAACTCCTCTTACAGTTTCATACCGATTATTTTCAAACTTTGCGTGTGTTTTTGCCATGGTATGAGGATGCGCATGTGGTTTGGACTTTATCGTCGGATCATTTTTTGTCACTTTTTCCACATTGTGAACTTAGTCATTTTTAACCTTCAATTGATATATGATAGGTACCTCTTGTCATCGCAACTCCTCATGCAGTTTTATACCGATCATTTTGAAACTTTGCATGTGCTTTTGCCATAGTATGAGGATGTGCATGTGGTTTCGACATAATTTTCAGAATATATTTTTCCACTTTTTGCACATTGTGAACTTAGCCATTTTTAAGCTTCATTTGATATACGATAGGTACCTCTTGTCATCGCAACTCCTCCTACAGTTTTATACCGATTATTTTGAAACTTTGTGTGTGATTCTGCCATGGTATGAGGATGCGCATGTGGTTTGGACTTTATCTTCGGATAAATTTTTGTCACTTTTATCACATTGTGAACTTAGTCATTTTTAACCTTCAATTGATATATGATAGGTACCTCTTGTCATCGCAACTCCTCTTGCAGTTTTATACCGATAATTTTGAAACTTTGCGTGTTGTTTTGCCATGGTATGAGGATGTGCATGTGGTTTGGACTTTATCGTCGGATCATTTTTTGTCACTTTTTCCACATTGTGAACTTAGTCATTTTTAACCTTCAATTGATATATGATAGGTACCTCTTGTCATCGCAACTCCTCTTGCAGTTTTATACCGATCAGTTTGAAACTTTGCATGTGCTTTCGCCATGGTATGAGGTTGTGCATGTGGTTTCGACATAATTCTCAGAATTTTTTTTTTCACTTTTTGCACATTGTGAACTTAGCCAATTTTAAGCTTCAGTTGATATACAATAGGTACCTCTTGTCATTGCAACTTCTCTTACAGTTTTATATTGATCATTTTAAAACTTTGTGTGTGTTTTTGCTGTGGTATGAGGATGTGCATGTGGTTTTGACTTTATCTTGGGATCAATTTTTATCACTTTTTCCACATTGTGAACTTAGTCTGTTTTTACCTCACATATATAGGCTATGGATTCTTCTCAAAGCCCTATATTCATTTCTTCTGCCTTAAATAAACTTATATTTTTTGTGTGGGGCAGGTGGGGAGCAGGTGCGACATCAACTTCACCGAAGTTGAATTTCTGGTTTTCCCTATTTAACATATAGTGTAATGCTAAAACATCTTCTCCTCCTAAACTACTGGGCCAATTGTAACCAAACTTCACAAGAATGTTCCTTACTTAGTCCTCTTCCAAATTCCTTCAAAGAATTTTGTTAAACCCAGAACTCTGGTTGCCATGGCAACAAAACAACACAAAAAATTAAAAATCTTTAAAATCTTCTCCTCCAAAACCACCTGTTGGATTTCATTTTTATTTTGCATGAATGTTCCTTGGGTGGACCTCTTTCAGATTCCTTGAAGAAATTTTGATCCGACAGAAAAACATGGCCGCCATGGGTGGGGCTTATTTTCCCTATTTAACATATAGTGTAATGCTAAAACATCTTCTCCTCCTAAACTACTGGGCCAATTGTAACCAAACTTCACAGGAATGTTCCTTACTTAGTCCTCTTCTAAATTCCTTCAAAGAATTTTTTTATACCCAGAACTCTGGTTGCCATGGCAACAAAACCACACAAACAATTAAAAATCTTTAAAAATCTTCTGCTCCAAAACCACCTGTTGGATTTCATTTTTATTTTGCATGAATGTTCCTTGGGCGGACCTCTTTCAGATTCCTTGAAGAAATTTTGATCCGACAAAAAACATTGCCGCCATGGGCGGGGCTTATTTTCCCTATTTAACATATAGTGTAATGCTAAAACATCTTCTCCTCCTAAACTACTGGGCCAATTGTAACCAAACTTCACAGGAATGTTCCTTACTTAGTCCTCTTCTAAATTCCTTCGTAGTGACGAGGTGAGCTTATGGGATCACTTTTCGTCCGTCGTCCGTCTTTCGTCCGTGCTTCTGTGCGTCCATGCGTCCGTAAACAATTTCTTTAAACGTCATCTCCTCCTGAACTACTGATCGGATTTTGACCAAACTTCACAGGAATGATCCTTAGGTGGTCCCCTTTCAGAGTTGTTCAAATGGTTCCGGTCCGTTGCACATCTAGGTCACAGGAGCCAAAAATAGATTTTTTTCACCAAAAACTTAAAAAATCTTCTTTTCTGAAACCACAAGGCCCAGGTCTTTGATATTTGGTATGAAGCTTCATCTAGTGGACCCCTACAAAGATTGTTCAAATTATATTGCTGGGGCCAAAAATACCCCCGCTCCGGGGCCCTTTGGTTTTACATGGGCTTATATAGGGAAAATCTTTAAAAATCTTCTCTGAAACCGTAAGGCCAAGATCTTTGATATTTGGTATGAAGCTTCATCTAGTGGACCCCTACCAAGATTGTTCAAATTATAGTGCTGGGGCCAAAAATACCCCCGCTCCGGGGCCCTTTGGTTTTACATGGGCTTATATAGGGAAAATCTTTAAAAATCTTCTCTGAAACCGTAAGGCCCAGGTCTTTGATATTTGGTATGAAGCTTCATCTAGTGGACCCCTACCAAGATTGTTCAAATTATAGTGCTCGGACCAAAAATGCCCCCGCTCCGGGGCCCCATGGTTTTACATGGGCTTATATAGGGAAAATCTTTAAAAATCTTCTTCTCTGAAACCGTAAGGCCCAGGTCTTTGATATTTGGTATGAAGCTTCATTTAGTGGACCCCTACCAAGATTGTTCAAATTATAGTGCTGGGGCCAAAAATGTGCCCACTCTGGGGCCCTTTGGTTTTACATGGGCTTATATTGGGAAAATCTTTAAAAATCTTCTTCTCTGAAACCGTAAAGCCCAGGTCTTTGATATTTGGTATGCAGCTTCATCTAGTGGACCCCTACCAAGATTGTTCAAATTATATAGCTGGGGCCAAAAATGCCCCCGCTCTAGGGCCCTTTGGTTTTTTTCATAGGCTTATATAGGGAAAATCTTTAAAAATCTTCTTCTCTGAAACCTTAAGGCCCAGGTCTTTGATATTTGGTATGAAGCTTCATCTAGTGGACCCCTACCAAGATTGTTCAAATTATAGTGCTGGGGCCAAAAATGCCCTTGCCACAGGGCCCTTTGGTTTTACGTGGGCTTATATAGGGAAAATCTTTAAAAATTTTCTTCTCTGAAACCGTAAGGCCCATGTCTTTGAAATTTGGTATGAAGCTTCACCCCACAAGGCCCAGGTCCTCCCCCCTTCCCCCCGCCCCGGGGCCTTTTGGTTTTACATGGGCTTATATAGGGAAAATCTTTAAAATCTTCTTCTCTAAAACCGCAAGGCCCAGGTCTTTGATATTTGGTATGAAGCTTCATCTAGTGGACCCCGACCAAGATTGTTCAAATTTTAGTGCTGGGGCCAAAAATGCCCCTGCTCCGGGGCCCTTTGGTTTTACATGGGCTTATATAGGGAAAATCTTTATAAATCTTCTTCTCTGAAACCGTAAGGCCCAGGTCTTTGATATTTGGTATGAAGCTTCATCTAGTGGACACCTACCAAGATTGTTCAAATTATAGTGCTGGGGCCAAAGATGCTTCCGCCCAGGGGCCCTTTGGTTTAACATGGTCTTATATAGGGAAAATCTTTAAAAATTTTCTTCTCTGAATCCGTAAGGCCCATGTCTTTGATATTTGGTATGAAGCTTCACCCCACAAGGCCCAGAATTGTTCAAATTATAGTGCTGGGGCCAAAAATGCCCCCGCCCTGGGGCCCTTTGGTTTTACATAGGCTTATTTAGGGAAACTCTTTAAAAATCTTCTTCTCTGAAACCACAAGGACCAGGACTTTGATATTTGGTATGAAGCTTCATCAAGTGGACCCCTACCAAGATTGTTCAAATTATAGTGCTGGGGCAAAAAATGCAACCGCCCCGGGGCCCTTTGGTTTTACATAGGCTTATATAGGGAAAATCTTTAAAAGTCTTCTTCTCTGAAACACAAGGCCCAGGACTTTGATATTTGGTATGAAGCTTCATCTAATAGACCTCTACTAAGATGGTTCAAATTAAAGCCCTTGGGCCAAAAATGTCCCCGCTCTGGGGCCCTTTGGTTTTACATAGACTTATATAGGGAAAATCTTTAAAATTCTTCTTCTCTGAAACCACAAGGCCTAGGTGTTTTATATTTGGTATGAAGCTTCTTCTAAAGGACCCCTACCAAGATTATTCAAATTATAGTGCTGGAGCCAAAAATGCCTCCGCCCCGGGGCCCTTTGGTTTTACATAGGCTTATATAGGGATAATCTTTAAAAACCTTCTTTTCTGAAACCGCAAGCCCCAGGACTTTGATATTTGGTATGAAGCTTCATCTAATGGACCTCTACCAAGATTGTTCAAATTATAGCCCTGGGGCCAAAAATGCCCCCGCCCCGGGGCCCTTTGGTTTTACATAGACTTATATAGGGAAAATCTTTAAAAGTCTTCTTCTCTGAAACCACAAGGCCTGGGGTTTTGATAGTTGGTATGAAGCTGCATCTAGTGGACCTCTATCAATATTATTCAAATTATAGCACTGAGACCAAAAATGTCCCCGCTCTGGGGCTCTTTGTTTTTACATAGACTTATATAGGGAAATCTTCTTCTCTGAAACTGCAAGGCCCAGGCCTTTAATATTTGGTATGGATCTTTATCTAGTGGACCTCTACCAAGATTGTTCAAGGTATAGCCCTGGGGCCACAAATGCCCCCACCCTGGAGCCCTTTGGTTTTACATAGATTTATATAGCCCTGGGGCCATTTGGTTTTGCATAGGCTTATGAAGGGAATATCTTTAAAAAAAAATCTTCTTCTCTGAAACCGCAAGGCCCAGGTCTTTGATATTTGATGTGTAGCTTCATCTAGTGGACCTTTGCCAAGATTGTTCAAATTATAGCCTTTGTTGATGTTTGGTATGAAGCTTCACCTTTAAGACCTCCCTCAACATTACGCACATTAAAGCCCTGGGGCCAATAATGGCCCTCTTTGGGGCCCACTTGTTACACTATGGATCAGGTGAGCGATCCAGGGCCATCATGGCCCTCTTGTTTTTAGCTCACTTGTCACGTAGTGACAAGGTGAGCTTTTGGGATCACTTTTTGTCCGTCGTGCGTCCGTGCGTGCATGCGTCCGTGCGTGCGTCAGTAAACTTTTTCTTCAAACGACATCTCCTCCTAAACCACTGATCGGATTTTGACCAAACTTTACAGGAATGATCCTTAGGTGGTCCCCTTTCAAAGTTGTTCAAATGGTTCCGGTCCGTTGCACATATAGGTCACAGTAGCCAAAAATAGATTTTTCACCGAAAACTTAAAAAATCTTCTTCTCTGAAACCGCAAGGCCCAGGTCTTTGATATTTGGTTTGAAGCTTCATCTAGTGGACCCCTACCAAGATTGTTCAAATTATAGTGCTGGGGCCAAAAATGCCCCCGCACCGGGGCCCTTTGGTTTTACATGGGCGTATATAAGGAAAATCTTTAAAAATCTTCTTCTCTGAAACCGCAAGGCCCAGGTCTTTGATATTTGGTATGAAGCTTCATCTAGTGGACCCCTACCAAGATTGTTCAAATTATAGTGCTGAAGCTAAAAATGCCCCCGCACGGGGGCCCTTTGGTTTTACATGGGCTTATATAGGGAAAATCTTTAAAAATCTTCTTCTCTGAAACCGCAAGGCCCAGGTCTTTGATATTTGGTATGAAGCTTCATCTAGTGGACCCCTACCAAGATTGTTCAAATTATAGTGCTGGGGCCAAAAAGCCCCCGCACCGGGGTCCTTTGATTTTACATGGGCTTATATAGGGAAAATCTTTAAAAATCTTCTTCTCTGAAACCGCAAGGCCCAGGACTTTGATATTTGGTATGAAGCTTCATCTAGTGGACCCCTACCAAGATTGTTCAAATTATAGTGCTGGGGCCAAAAATGCCCCCGCACCGGGGTCCTTTGGTTTTACATGGGCTTATATAGGGAAAATCTTTAAAAATCTTCTTCTCAGAAACCGCAAGGCCCAGGTCTTTGATATTTGGTATGAAACTTCATCTAGTGGACCCCTACCAAGATTGTTCAAATTATAGTGCTGAGGCCAAAAGTGCCCCCGCACCGGGGCCCTTTGGTTTTACATGGGCTTATATAGGGAAAATCTTTAAAAATCTTCTTCTCTGAAACCGCAAGGCCCAGGTCTTTGATGTTTGGTATGAAGCTTCATCTAGTGGGCCCCTACCAAGATTGTTCAAATTATAGCCCTAGGGCCAAAAATGCCCCCACGCCGGGGCCCTTTGGTTTTACATAGACTTATATAGGGAAAATCTTGAAAAATCTTCTTCTCTGAAACCACAAGGCTTAGGTCTTCGATATTTGTTATGAAGCTTCAGCTAGTGGACCTCTATAAAGATTGTTCAAATTATAGCGCTGAGACCAAAAATGCCCCCGCCATGTGGCCCTTTGGTTTTACATAGACTTATATAGGGAAAATCTTTAAAAATCATCTTCTCTGAAACACAAGGCTTAGGTCTTTTATATTTGTTATGAAGCTTCAGCTAGTGGACTTCTACCAAGATTGTTCAAATTATAGCCCTGGGGCCAAAAATGCCCCCGCTCCGGGGCCCTTTGGTTTTACATAGACTTATATAGGGAAAATCTTGTTTTACATAGACTTCTATATGCAGGGTAAACCTTTAAAATCTTGTTCTTTGAAACCACAAAGCCCAGGTCTTTCATATTCAATATGAAGCTTAATCTTGTGGACCTCTACCAAGATTGTTCAAATTATAACCCTGGGGCCAAAAATGACCCTGCCTGGGGCCCACTTGTTATACATTTGATCAGGTGAGCGAACCAGGGCCCTCTGGGCCCTCTTGTTTTACCCATTGCATGCGGGAAAACCCTAAATGGGTACCTTGGCAAACAGTACTGGCCCAGATCAGACCCCACAGAACACCGTGTCTGATCAGGGCCTGCACTATTTGCTAACAGAATTTTCCATCAAAAATAGAAAAAATAGGCCTGACACCCCTTATATGACAAATGGACTGGTCCAACATATAGCAATAGAAGAGTTCACTAGTATACAATTGGTTAATGTAATAAATATGACAATTGTCTGAAGTTGGCCGGTGGAGCGACAGGCCCTCTTGGGCCTCTTGTTTTTAGCTCACCTGTCACATAGTGACAAGGTGAGCTTTTGGGGTCCAAACGGGCCACGTCCCGGGGCCCTATAGCTCCTATAGACTCATAATGGAAAGAAGCTTAAAAAATCTTCTACTCTGAAACCACAGGGCCCAGAGCTGAGGTATTTGGCATGTAGCAACGGCAAGTGGTCACCTACATAAATCCTGCCAATCATGTCCCTAGGGTTCAAATGGGCCATGCCCCGGGGTCCCTTAGCTCACATAGACTCATAATGGAAAAAAAAAGCTTCAAAAATCTTCTTCTGTGAAACCACAGGGCCCAGAGTTTAGATATTTCGCATGTAGCAACTGCAAGTGGTCACCTACATAATTCCTGCCAATCATGCCCCTGGGTTCCAAATGGGCCACGCCCCGGGGCCCCTTTGCTCCCATAGACTCATAATGGAAAAAAGCTTAAAAAATCTTCTTCTCTGAAACCACAGCGCCCAGAGCTTAGATATTTAGCAGGTAGCAACGGCAAGTGGTCACCTACATAATTCCTGCCAATCATGCCCCTGGGTACCAAAAGGGCCACGCCCCGGGGCCCCTTAGCTCCTATAGACTCATAATTGAAAAAAAAGCTTCAAAAATCTTCTTCTCTGAAACTACAGGGCCTAGAGCTTAGATATTTAGCATGTAGCAATGGCAAGTGGTCACCTACATAAATCCTGCCAATCATGCCCGTGCGGTCCAAATGGGCCACACCCCGGGGCCCCTTAGCTCCCATAGACTCATAATGGAAAAAAGCTTCAAAAATCTTCTTCTCTGAAACCACAAGGCCCAGAGCTTAGATATTTACCATGTAGCAATGACAAGTGGTCACCTACATAAATCCTGCCAATCGTGCCACTGGGGTCCAAATGGGCCACACCCTGGGACCCCCTAAGCTCCCATAGACTCATAATGGAAAAAAAATCAAAAATCTTCTTCTCTGAAACCACAGGGCCCAGAGCTTAGATATTTAGCATGTAGCAACGGCAAGTGGTCACCTTCATATTTCCTGCTTATCATGCCCCTTGGGTCCAAATGGGCCACGCCCCGGGGCCCTTTAGCTCCCATAGACTCATAATGGAAAAAAGCTTCAAAAATCTTCTTCTCAGAAACTGTGAAGCACAGAACTTAGATATTTAGTATCTAGCAACATAAAATAGCCAGCTACATAAATCCTGCAAACCCTGCCCCTGGGGTCAAAATTGGCCACGCCCAAGCTCATCACCTCCAATAGACTTATGATGGAAAAAAAACTTAAAAAATCTTCTTCAATGAAACCATAAGGCCCAGAGCTTAGATTTTTATTATGTAGCAACGTCAAGTGGCCACCTACATAAATCCTGCCAGTTATGCCCCTGGGATCCAAATTGGCCCCACCCTAGGGTTCTTTAGCTTCCATAGACTTACAATTGGAGAAACTTCAAAAATCTTCTTCTCTGAAACCACAGGGCCCTTATAATGAAAAAACAAAACAAACAAAAGAAAAAAACAACTTAAAATGGGGAAAAAATCTTCAAAAATCTTCTTCTCTGAAACCATAAGTCCCAGAGCTTAGGTATTTAGCATGTAGCAATGTCGAGTGGTCGCCTACATGAATCCTGCCAATCATGCCCCTGGGGTCCAAATCCTGTGGCCCCTTAACTCCAACAAACTTATATTGGAAAAAAGCTTGAAACATCTTCTTTGAAACCATGAAGTACAGACCTTAGATATTTAGTATATAGCAACACAAAATGGTCGCCTACATAAATCCTGCCAACCGTGCCTTTTGGGTCAAAATTGGCCAAGCCCCAGGGCTCATTAGCTTCTATAGACTTATACTGGAAACAACTTAAAAAAATCTTTTTCTCCAAAACCATAAGGCACAGATTTTGTTTGATTTGAGGTTTTACATCCCCGACAACACTGTATAGGTCATTTTTGAGATGTCTCTTCCAATTTTGTGGGACTTTTACCAGACATTGAGATGAAATTACATCTCAAGCCCTGTTGCCCAATGAAACCAGTAGGGTTTATAAGCATGGACACCGCTTTGCCTGAGCTTAGATATTTAGTATGTAGCAATGTCAAGTGGTCTCCTACACTAATGATTTTCTGGTACACAGGTGAGCGATATAGGGCCATTGGGCCCTCTTGTTAATTTCTCGTCTCAAGTTTTCAAATTTTGCCTGGAGTTTACCACTTCCAAACTTTTTTGCCTTTCATGAACAACAGTATCTCAAGCCATTGACATGGGTCATTCACGAATAGATTTTCATCAATTAAAAACGAATCCAGGATAAATGAATCTCAGTAATAAAAGCAAATATCATTCTTTCCTTCTTGAGGCATTATTTCAATGTAACCGGGTATATTTTCTCTCAAAATGTCTGAATATTGTTAGCATTTTATGTTCCGCCAATACATTTGAATAGCGATGACAATTTCAATTGACGGCCAGTGCTTTGCACATGCGCAAGAATGATGTCATAAACGGAATACCTAAAACCTCCTATATGATGGTCATATTTTAATGGTAAATATGCCACAGTTAATATCAAAGAAATGCAGAAAGTTGCAGAACTATTTATTGATTATCTTCCTTCCTTGGAAGTTGCTTTGCAATAATGAATAAATCATTGATAGAATGGCTTGGGATGTTGATAGCATTTATTTCTTCTTATTGATACACACAAATCTCGTTAACCCTTTCATCCCTGAGTGTCTGTAGTGGACTCTTCCATTGTTGAAGTGGGACAGGTCCATTATTGTTTATTTGGGTTTAGTCAAAATCATACATTACAATAATTTAGCCCTTTTTGTACCAACTGGAATCTTCCTCCTCATATATGGCAGGAGTCCATGTCAAAATTTAGGGGAGACAGGTTGTATTTTCTTCAAAATTTACTTGGAAAATAAATGGCTTAATTTTTTGCAAACAGTGTAGGCATGATCAGACGCCGTGTTATGCTGTGTCTGATTTGGGCCTGCACTATTTGCTTTGGTACCCGTAAGGGGTTTTCGGTACAAAATGGATTAATACACTTGTGCAACATCATACATTAAGGTAGTACATCAGTGCAACATACTGCATTTTTCATATCTCCAAAAAAAAAAACTACTTTTCTGGTGAAAATCAGTGATATTTGTCTTATTTATACTGCAAACATTGGTTATGGGTACTGGTCAGAATGGCCTCATTAAGGCGGTTCTAACGAGTACCCATAACTTACGTCTTGGAGCAGAAATAAGAAAAAATAATGTATACCCCATACACCCAGTTTTCTCTGTACAGTGGGGTTTAGGGGGGTGTTCATTTAACATACTTGTTTATATGATGAATTTGAAGGCAAACATTGTTGATCCAGAAACAGCTTGCTATGAGCAGGATGTTCACTTATTTCTTACATATTTGTGCAATTTAAAAAAGTTAACAGACCTAGAGGTTTGGGTGGGGTGGTGTGATGGGGTGTCTTATATTTTCTAATGGCTTATTAAGCCATTGTGTGGTAATTTGAGCTTTCCTAAGAAATAGGAGGATTGCTGACATTGCGGTATATAGTATATTGGCTTATCTATACAACTACAGCAAAACTCTGCTATAAAGACCACCTAAAATTCAGACTAATTCTGGTTTAAAAAGCTTATTTTAAGTAGCTTGCAGTTATTCTTTCTTTGTGTTTTCTGTTGGCCTCGGTAGCTCAGTGAGTCCGTTGAATGCGCGTCTGACTGGTGATCAGGAGGAAGCGGGTTCGATACCTGCGGGGTCGGCAACATTCTTTCATGGAGATTGATCATGAAATCTTTTCTATGGGCATTCTCTCCCTTCCGCTGATTCAAGAAGGGCAGCTGTCAGTTTCTGGCAGAAGAATGTGCACTTTACTGGTTAACTGCTTACTGGAACGTTTTAGCCTGCCCAGGAAAAGTGGATAGGTAAACTGACCGGCTCAAAAATAACCTAAAATAGTGTTGACTGGGCCTTTTAACTCCAATGCAAACAAACAAATCTTTGTGTTTTCTGCCTACTCTGTCCTCTGCTCAGAGACCACCTTTGGGACTGTTCAAAAGTGGTCTTAAATACCACTTTTGAACAGTCCCAAAGGTGGTCTTATAATAGGAATTCTACTGTATTTAGAATTTTAATGACAAACATTTTTACCAGTTATGTTGAGTGTGCAAACTCTAAGGACTTTTACTGTAAATGTTTAGAACTATTCAGTTTTTAGCACACCTGGACAAAGTCACGCTACCCTGGGCTTTGCCATTGGCCTGGACCCTACCACATTTACGTTAAAGAATTTAACTAACCATACATTTGGTTCATATTTGGTATGAAGATAGATATACATGTAGGACCAAGGTTTTAATCAGCAATACCCAGTAACGGACTTAGAAATTTTTTTGTGAAGTTTTTTTTTAGAACTCATATTTTCCAAACCTATGATGGATCTGGTTCTTATTGATAGGTTTATTAGGCAATGCCCCCACCTATAGACACTTTTCCAGGTGAGCTAGGCTGTCTGATGACAACTCTTGTTATAGCAAACAAATTTTAGTGGGTGGCCTTATTATGAAATGTTCAGAACTGTTTAGAGTTTTGTTTCAGACATTTTTGCCAGTTAAGCCATAAACTGCCAATCAAGGCAATTGTCGTCTGCTTTGATGTGGGCTAGTTACTTTAAAAGCCATTTTTGCAAACAGTGTAGATCAAACTGCTCCTCTAGGAGCAGTCTGATTTGGGTCCACACTGTTTGCCTG
Source organism: Lucinisca nassula (assembly GCA_963580285.1). Lineage (NCBI taxonomy): Eukaryota > Metazoa > Mollusca > Bivalvia > Lucinida > Lucinidae > Lucinisca > Lucinisca nassula. The sequence continues at coordinate 48,540,285 of OY757023.1, read as the reverse complement.
TATGTAAAAATATTTTTAAAAAGTTTGCATAAAATTTTCAGATGTAGTTTTTCTCCACGTATTAACCCTTATCTTGCTGAATATTCATTTAAGCCACACCCATTTCTGTCTATCAACCAATCAAATTACTTGATGTAATTTATTGCTACAAATTCATAAACTGAATGCCAAACAGTGTTGATCCTGATCAGATGGCTTCTTCAGAAGCCATCTGATCTGGATCTACACTGTTTGCAAAGATAGGGGTTGTCATGAACAGCAAGCTAAGGGTTAAGGTTTAACTTAATCTCTTGGGCTTTTAGTGTACAGTAAAATGTTTAGAACTGTTAGTTGAGTGTGCGAACTGTTGGGACTATACAATAAACTGTTTAGAAGTATTTAGAGTTTTTATGGCAAACATTTTTCTGCTGTCACTTAGTAAGCTGTCTCTCTCTTGCTGTATTCAAAAACAAGCAAGCTATTGATTTCCAGTAAATTTTCTGATACAGTAATAAAACTCTTGTCCTCTTAGAAATGTGTCTGCTGTCGGTCTTTGATTCCGAATTGTCTAAGGATTTCATGATGTAGTGGGATGATGCATGAGGGAGCGAATAACAGAAAGGTTTTGCATTGATTCAAACAGTGAATAGAATCAAAGAACCGACAGAACTGGTGGAGCCATTGTCACTGAGGGTCGGCTGGGAAAATGGTACCAAATGGGGGCTTAGACTGGTACATTTAACCCTTAAATTCCTGTATTTTAACTGAGCAATGTAGACCCTGATCAGTCGGATGCACGTCTGACTGGTGATCAGGAGGATGCGGGTTCGATAGCTGCCAGGGTTGGCAACATTCTTTCGTGGAGATTGGTCATGAACTCTTTTCTACAGTCATTCTCTCCCTTCCATTGATTCAAGAAGGGCAGTTGTCATTTTTTAAGAAAGAATGTACACTTACTGGTTAACTGCTTATGTATACCAGTAAGTCTGCCCAGGTGAAGTGTGGATAGGTAAACTGATTGGCTCAAAAATGACCTAAAATGGTGTTGACTGGGCCGTTAAACTCCAATAAAAACAAACAAAAGACCCTGATCAGATGCTGTGTATGCCAAAGTCCCAGCATTTGAGCTCTGTCCATGGTTTACATTGACAAACAAAAACCAAAAATTTACAGGTTTTACCAAAACCATTTGAACTCGGTAGACAAGTACATATACATCTGTACTTAACGCGACTAATAAGCCAGCTCATCATAATCAACTGTGTTTGATATCCTGTGAAAGATTGTGACTAAAACCTCTATTTACAAGGATGGACATATCCAGGTCCACTTTTGGCCCCTGCCCATAGGGGCTTGAAGAAATATATGGGCTGCATGATGCTTCCACGCAGAGCTGAATCTGGCCCACACACTAGTACTGGTAAACCGCTAAGAGGATCTAAGCCTGTCCAGGAACCGGGGCGGGAGGTGGACCGTCCATGCTAATAAACCCAATTGGTTTCATTGGGCGACAGGGCTTGAGATGTCATTTCATCTCAGTGTCGGGTAAAAGTTCCATAAATTTGGAAGCATCGTCTCCAAAATGACCTTAACAGTGTTGACGGGGACGTTAAACCTCAAATCAACCAACCAACCAACCAGGTCCACTTTAGAAACTCAGGTTTGAAAGGGTTAACCCTTATCCTGCTGCATAAAGTGATTAAGCCACACCCATTGCTGAGTATCAACCAGTCAAGTTTCTTGATACATGTATATTTGTCCAATTAACAAAGTTTGTGACAAACAGTGTGATAAACCATGTAGATCCTGATCAGATGGCTTCTTCAGAAGCCATCTGACCTGGATCTGCACTGTTTGTAAAGGATGTGGTTGAAACAGCAGGATAAGTGTGTAAGTTTTGGGGAACAAAATATTTTCAAAGCCCTTATGTGAGAGCAGACTCGCTTTCTATTTTGGAATCTGCTCCTGTTCACAGATCAGTTTACAACTTAGCAGATTTTGACCCAGTTGTTCAAAGCATTGTTAACTTAACATGCTCATTAATGGTCAAAACGTTAACTGTTCAAGCAAGTACAATATGTCTTGTTTGTTTTGAGGTTTAACGTCCCCGTCAATACTGTATAAAGGTCATTTTAGAGACTTGCTTCCAATTTTGTGGGACTTTTACCCGACATTGAGATGAAATGACTTCTAAAGCCCTGTCGCCCAATGAAACCAATAGGGTTTGTAAGCTTGTAGGTCCGACTTGCACCGGTTTAGATCTTCTAAGTGGCTTACCAGTACTCATGTGCGGTCGGTTTCAGCTCTGCGTGGAAGCATCATGCAACCCATCTATTTCATCAAGCCCCGGTGGGCGGTGGCGAAAGTACAATATGTCATATAATGGTATTATTTGCTGAAAAAATTGGAGTAGCTTTTGCACTTGTGTCTTTGTTAACTCATTCTTACAAGAGACATAGGCGAACTGTGCAGACCCAGATCAGATGCCACGTCATGTGGCATCTGATCAGGGTCTACACTGTTTGTTAACAGGATTTTCTGTCAAAAATAGATTTAAAAATAGACCTGACATCCCTTAAATGACTAATGGACTTGTCCAACTTACACATGTATAAGAATGGAAGAGTTCATCAGTATATAACCGGTTAACAGCTTTGAACACCTGGCCCTTGTAGACTTTGATTCTGCCGCCATTAAGTGCAGTCACAGATCAATAGCCAATTTAACCTTTGAAAAGTAGAAGAAGATTAATAATAAGCATGTTTTCTAATGACTAGATAGAAATCTGCATCAGAAATCGATTTCTCAAAGACTTCCATATTTTCCTCACATTAAGAAGCAGCAAACATGTAGATTCTGTGAACACTATGGTCGGGATCCAAAGCAGAAACCATGTTTGTAGTAGCCAAACAAAAATATGTAGACTTTAATAGAAAAATTGTGATTTATGTACACATGCAGCATATTCTGAATATAGCGCTATGTAAACATGCAGGATTTCATGTAAAGTTTTAATCCTTTGTATACTAGTGGACTCTTCCATTGCTGTGTATTGGACCAGACCATTTGTCCTATAAGGGGTGGTAGGCCTGTTTTTAGCTCACCTGTCACGTAGTGACAAGTTAAGCTTTTGTGATCACTTTTCGTCTGTCCTCAGTGCATGCGTCCGTCCGTGCGTCAGTGCATCCGTAAACAATTCTTCAAACGACATCTCCTCCTAAACCACTGATCAGATTTTGACCAAACTTCACAGGAATGATCCTTATGTGGTCCCCTTTCAAAGTTGTTCAAATGGTTCCACAAATGCCCCCGTCCCAGGGCCCTTTGGTTTATATTGACTTATATAGAGAAGATCTATAAAAATTTTCTTCTCTGAAACAGCAAGGCCTAGGTCTTTGATATTTGATGTGTAGCTTCATCTAGTGGATCTCTACCAAATGCGTAAAATGCCCCCGCTCCAGGGCCCTTTGGTTTTATATATATTTATATAGGGAAAATCTTCAAAAATCTTCTCTGAAACAAGGCCCAGGTGGTTGATACTTGGTGTAAAGCTTCATCTGGCAGACCTCTATCAAGATTGTTCAGTTTATAGCCTAGGGGCCAAAATGCCCCCGCCCAAGGGCCCTTGGTTTTACATAGGCTTATATATGGAAAATCTTTGAAAATCTTTTTCTCTGAAACCACAATGCCCAGGTCTTTGATATTTGGTGTAAAGCTACATCTAGTGGACCTCTATTAAGATTGTTCAAATTATAGCCCTAGGGTCAAAAATGTCCCTGCCATGGGGCCCTTTGGTTTTACATAGACTTATATAGGGAAAATCTTTAAAAGTCTTCTTATCTGAAACCAGAAGGTTCAGGTTTTTGATATTTGGTATGAAGCTTTGTCTAGTAGACCTCTACCAAGATTGTTCAAACTATAGCCCTGGAGCCAAAAATTGGCCAACCCCAGTGCCCACTGGTTTTAGAGACTTATGTAGGGAAAACCTTTGAAAATCTTCTTGTCTGAAACCAGAAGGCGATGATCTTCGATATGTGGTATGAAGCTTCATGTAGTGGACCTATACCAAAATTGTTCAGGACAAAAATGGGCCCATCCCAGAGCCCACTTGTTTTACATAAACTTATATAGGGAAACCCTTTGAAAATCTTCTTGTCTGAAACCAGAAGGCCAAGGTCTTTGATATTTGGTATGAAGCTTTGTCTTGTGGATTTCTACGAAGATTGTTCAAATTATAGTCCTGGGGCCAAACATGGCTTAAAGAAGGAAAACCTTTAAAAATCTTCTTGTCTGAAACTAGAAGGCTCCGGTCTTTGAAATTGGTATAAAGCTTCACCTTTTAGACACTACCAAGATCATGCAAATTATAGCCCTGGGGCCAATAATGGCTCTCCCCGGGGCCCACTTGTTACCCTATGGATCCGGTGAGCGACCCAGGGCCATCATGGGCTTCTTGTTTCATTCTTATTCTATTTTTGAAGAAATTCTGTTAGCAAATAGTGCAGGCCCAGATCAGATGCGGCATTCTGCGGCGCCTGATCTGGGCCTGCACTGTTTGTCAAGGTACCCCTTTATGGGTTTCCCGCCTACATTGGGTTAAAGTATACATGTAAGATAATTATTTTGAAAAGGAACAAAGTTAAATGATACACACTGTAGATGGCAGTGAAATGCATTGAATGGGTGGCTGGATGGATTGCATGTGATGGATTTGTTTGGAGTTTAACGGCCCAGTCAACACTGTGTTAGGTCATTTTTGAGCCGGTCAGTTTACCTAGTCACACTTTTCCTGGGCAAGCTTATACGTAAGCGGTTAACCAGTACAGTGCACATTCTTTAGCCAGAAACTGCCAATTGCCCTTCTTGAATCAGCGGAAGGGAGAGAATGACCGTAGAAAAGATTTCATGATCAATCTCCACGAAAGAATGTTGCCGACCCCGGTAGGTATCGAACCCGCGTCATCCTGATCACCAGTCAGATGCACATCCTACTGAGCTACCGAGGCCGGCAGGGATGGATGGATGAACATATGGACAGATGGATCATGGTCAGCTGCATCAACTTGTTGATTCCGCCCCCGCCCAAAGGGGCTTCAAGAAATATATTGGCTGCAGGATGCTTCCACGCAGAGCTGAATCTGGCCTGCACCCTAGTACTGGTAAACCGCTTAGAGGATCTAAGCCTGTCCAGGAACCACAGTGCGAGGTGGACCGTCCATGCTAATAAACCCTATTGGTTTCATTGGGCGACAGGGCTTGAGATGTCATCTCATCTCAATGTCGGGTAAAAGTCCCACAAAATTGAGAGCAATGTCTCCAAAATGACCTTTACAGTGTTGATGGGGACGTTGAACCTCAAACCAAACAAGACAAATCAACTTGTTGATGTACCAGATAGATAATTGATGAATCAGTATGTCAGCACTCCAAAACCGCTTTATAACACTGTTAATGATAATTATTAGCTCATCAGTGATCTTATAGTGATCTCATAGTGTGGCAAGCAGGTCCATTGTCTGTCGTCTGTCTGTCAACATTTTCAAATATCTTCTCTGAAATCGTTCGGCCACTTGAAGTGAAATTTCATGTGGAGTATCCATGGGATGGGGGAACAAAAGTTTGTTTGTGAGGTCCAGGTCACATGACCAAGATGGCCACCATGCCCATATTACCGTGAAGGTCCTAAGTATCGGGACAGATAGGCAATAGGGTTGAGCAAACAGTGCAGGCCCAGGACTAATGGAGCCGTCTGATCAGGATCTACACTGTTTGGCATCCCGTCTGTATTTTTTATGCCCCCCCCCCCCACCCGAGACTCAGTGATTCGGGGGGGCATATAGTATTTGCCCTGTCTGTCTGTTTGTTTGTCTGTCCGTCCCTGTCTGTTTGTCTGTCTATCCATCTCAACAACTTTAATCTTGATCATAACTTCACAAGTATTTGACCTAGCCCCATGAAACTTCACACACTTATTCACCATCACAAGGGCTACTTTCTGACCAAGGGCCATAACTCTGTTGTCATTTTTGGCTGAATTATCACCCCTTGAAATTTTGCAAAAACTCACAGGGGGCATTGGTCACCTATAGTGACAGCTCTTGTTGGACCCATTACTGGATCAGAGAACAGTTGTTAAAATTTTAGGAGAATTACAGCCAGTGTTCAAGGCGTCCCAATTTTTAGGATTTTTACAGAAGGTTTAAAAACCTTTAAAAAATCTTGAAGATTCCATTTGGTACAAAAAAGGGTTAACCCATTTAGTACCAGAAACCCCAAATCGGGTACCAGGGCAAACAGTGCAAGCCCAGATCAGATGCCACAGAACGCGGCGTCTGATCAGGGCCTCCATTGTTCGCTAAACGTTCCGTCATTTTCCAAATAAATTTTGATGAAATCACAACCTGACACCCCTAAATTTTGAAAGGGACTCCTGGTATATATAGAAGGAAGATTCCATTTGGTACAAAAAGGGTTAATTAATCTTATTATTACCAAACAAACCTTGTCTTCAGTGAAGCTAAAGACATATCTTCCCTTTCATCATGTAGAATCCATTTGTGTCACCGATTATCACCAGCACGCCCACCAAAGATTTTGATCAGAGTGGCCAGATGAGAAGCTGACCAGAGTCTTCTCTGGATGCATACATTTCCCCTTTTACAGCAGTGGGCTATTGATCTGCTATTATCTCTGTATTAATTTTACATAATTCACCCCAAGATGAGGCCTTATTGAATTACTGAGATCTTAACCCATTTTGTTCTGAATGAACCCACCTTTTACATATATCGGGAGTCTATTTCAAAATTTGCGGGTGTCTTGTTGTGTTATATTTTTAAATTTATTTGGAAATTAGCTGAACTTTCTGGCAAATAATGAAGGCCCTGATCAGATGCTGCTTTAAGCAGTGTCTTATCTAGGTCTGTCCTGTTTGCCAGTGTCCTATTTAGGGATTTCCAGGATAAAATGGGTTATAAAGGATTCCTATACCACACAGGCACCAATATTAATGAACCTCAGACAGTGGTTTCCTATGATATACAGTAAAATTCCTATATTAATACCACCTTTGGGACTGTTCAAATGTGGTCTTTAAGACCACTTTTGAACAGTCCCAAAGGTGGTCTCTGACCAGAGGACACTTTATGCAGAAAACAGAAAGAAAGAATAACAACAACGTACTAAATAAGCTTGTTAAAGCAGAATTAGTCTTAATTTAAGGTGGTCTTGATAGCGGAATTTCACTGTATATCAGTGTAATTGTTTACCCTTATCCTACTGAACACAACAACCACTACCTTTACAAACAGTGTAGATACAGATCGGATGGCACTGTCCTTCAGTTTGTGAATACTATACCACATCAAGTTATTTAATTGGTTGCCAGTCAGAAATGGGTATGGCAAATTAATTTATTCAGCAGGATAAGGGTTAATGGGAAGGGATATTGGTGACATGTTCCTCCACTTTTTGCTAGAGGGGAAACTACAGTGAAATTTCGCTAACTCGAATACGGATAATTCTTATACTATGGCTGATTCGAACTCACTCTTGGGCCTTAGAGAATCGTTCTTGGGTCCCTAGAGAATTGCGGGAAACCCTAAAGTGGTACCTTGGCAAACAGCGCACTCTGCGGCGTCTGATCACGGATTGCACTATTTGCTAACAGAATTTTCCATCAAAAATAGAATAAAAACGAATAAAATAGGCCTAACACCCTTTATATGTCAAATGGACTTGTCCAACATGCAGCATTGGAAGAGTCCACTAGTATACAATGGGTTAATTTATGGAGGTTTGTTTCATTGTAACTTTAAAATGTATTAGAATGTGTGTCTAATGAGTACACACAACATACATTTATTTTATACAAGTCGAAAATGTATCCTTAGGTTAAATCCCCATTATGTCTCATGGCATGGAAATTAGTTTTGCTCGATATGAGTGAAATAATCTTGAAAGGGTGGTAAAACCAAAACCAAACAGATTACAGTGTCATATAGATCAAACATGAATTCCACCTGCCTGTGGGGGCACTAAGTCCCTAAACCATGAAATGTAGGTCAAGGTCAACATGGATGCTCCATCCCTAGATGCGAGTTGTACCAATAATCATAAGGTTCTTATAGTTTTTGAGAAATTGCCTCTCATATAAGGTTGAAAGCCAGGGTTGACACAATAGTGAACTGGAGTTCATTGTATTTAAGTTGCCATATATCATCAAGTTAACAAGTCCATGAAATGTACACCCCCCTAAACCCCACTTTATATAGAGAAAAAACTGGGGTTTAAGGGGGTATACATTATTTTTCTTATTTCTGCTCCAAGACATAGGTTGTCGGTACTCGTTAGAATCGCCTCACTGAGGCGGTTCTAACGAGCACCCTCAACCTATGTTTTGAGTATTTATAAGAAAAATATCAAGGATTTTCATCCGAAAAGCAGCCATTTTGGAGATGTGAAAAATGCACTATCTCGCACAGGTGATTTGTCGTAATGGAATGGGTAAATTCAATCAGAAAACCACTAGCAATATGTTTACAGTAAGGTCAGCTGACTTATCCGTTGTCAATAGGTAGACTTCTGTCTTATTACAGAGAAAAATATGTCTTGTCTCTTTGGGGACTGTCATTAAATCTGATGTCGTAAGAGCGACACCAGTTTCTATTCTAAAGCATGCAAATTTGATTGGAAACATTGGCTGTTGATGCAAACTGGTCTATTCTGGTATCGAATATGTCTAAATTTGTCTTTTAGAGAGTGTGTTTTGTTGTAATTTGATGCTGCCGGTTATACATGTAAATTGATTGAGAGAGCTTACTTCATTTAGCAGACAAACAGTCCAGCAGTTTCTGCGCTTGTATAGTTTAGGTTCTTCAAGAAGGGTAGTTGTCAGTTTCTGGGAAGGACGGGTTCACTGCATACTAATCTTAGAACAACAAAGCTTTTGTGAAGTCGTGATTGAAATGGAGGTTTGGGCCAGTTGGTCTTGTCTCCCCCATTATTTATAGCAGAGTGAATGTCCTATACAGAATGGTAAAAACAATCTTAGGTCATGGCGCAGGGATCACACTATGCTCAGATAAGTGCATGGACTTCCTTTTTTTTTCGGTTTCCCTCCCTCTTTTCTCTCCTGTACTTTTTAATGCCCCCCCCCCCCCCCCCCCCCCGAGAATCTTTGATTGGGGGGCATATAGTATTTGCCCAGTATGTCTGTTTGTTTGTCTGTTTGTCCATCACAAAAACTTTAACCATGATCATAACTTCAAAAGTATAAAAGTATTTGACCTAGCCCCATGAAACTTCAAACACTTATTCACCATCACAATTGCTGCATTCTGACCAAGGGCCATAACTCTGTTGTCACTTTTGGCTGAATTATCTCCCCTTGAAATTTTGCAAAAACTCAGAAATTGGCTCCAACTTCAAAAGTATTTGACCTAGCCCCATGACACTTCACACATTTATTCACCATCACAAGGGCTACATTCTGACCAAGGGCCATAACTCTGTTGTCACTTTTGGCTGAATTATCTCCCCTTGAAATTTTGCAAAAACTCAGAAATTGGCTCCAACTTCAAAAGTATTTGACCTAGCCCCATGACACTTCACACATTTATTCACCATCACAAGGGCTACATTCTGACCAAGGGCCATAACTCTGTTGTCACTTTTGGCTGAATTATCTCCCCTTGAAATTTTGCAAAAACTCAGAAATTGGCTCCAACTTCAAAAGTATTTGACCTAGCCCCATGACACTTCAAACACTTATTCGCCATCACAAGGGCTACATTCTGACCATGGGCCATAACTCTGTTGTCACTTTTGGCTGAATTATCTCCCCTTGAAATTTTGCAAAAACTCAGAAATTGGCTCCAACTTCAAAAGTATTTGACCTAGCCCCATGACACTTCAAACACTTATTCGCCATCACAAGGGCTACATTCTGACCATGGGCCATAACTCTGTTGTCATTTTTGGCTGAATTATCTCCCCTTGAAATTTTGCAAAAACTCAGAAATTGGCTCCAACTTCAAAAGTATTTGACCTAGCCCCATGACACTTCAAACACTTATTCGCCATCACAAGGGCTACATTCTGACCAAGGGCCATAACTATGTTGTCATTTTTGGCTGAATTTTCTCCCCTTGAAATTTTGCAAAAACTAAGAAATTGGCTCCTACGGGGGGCATTGGTCACCTATAGTGACAGCTCTTGTTCTCTCTTTCTTCTGTTTTTAGAGTGTCTTCATTGTGGCTTCGCTTGTTTGCAAGCCATCTCAAAAGAAGCAGGTGAACATGAAGTTTTCAGAGGCCATCACGAAAACACGCCTATATAATTTTGACCCCCTTAAACGCCACTTTTCTATAAGATCTGGAGTTTACAGGGGTAAACCTTATTTTTCTTATTTCTACTCAAAAAAAAAGATTGTGGGTACACGTTAGAACCGCCTGATGCTCAAAAATATATATTGTGGGCACTTGTGAGAATTGCCTCTATGAGGCGGTTCTAACATGTACCCACAATCTATATTTTTGAATATGAGGCAGTTTTAATATGTACCCACAATCAATATTTTTGAATATAGATTGTGGGTACATGTTAGAACCACCTCATAGAGGCGGTTCTCACAAGTACCCACAATCTATATTTTCAGCAGAAATAAGATATTTTTCTTATTTCTGCTCAAAAATATAGATTGTGGGTACTCATTTGAGGCGGTTCTAACGTGTACCCACAACCGAGCAAAAATAAGAAAATTATCACAATTTTTCATCTTGAAATTTTCATTTTTTCGGAGATAAAGGCTACAATGTATTTGTATAGGCGTGTTTTCGAAATGCATTTTTTTTTGTCTTTTTACTACTTTTGGAAGCTTCTGGTGTTCTTCTAGTATCTCTTCGGCCCGCGCCCATTGGGGCTTGAAGAAATAAATGGGCTGCATGATGCTTCCAAGCAGAGCTGAAACCGACCCGCACACGAGTACTGGTAAACCGCTTAGAGGATCTAAGCTTGCCGAGGTAAAGCGGTGCGAGTTGGTCCGCCCATGCTAATAAACCCTATTAGTTTCATTGGGTGACAGGGCTTGAGATGTCATTTCATCTCAATGTCGGGTAAAAGTCCAACAAAATGGAAAGCAACGTCTCCAAAATGACCTTTACAGTGTTGACGGGGACATTAAACCTCAAATCAAACAAAAGCTAGTATCTCTTAGAGAGTTGATATGCATGCTGTGCAAACAAACACAGTGACATATTGAGTAATTGCTTATTCAAGTAAGACTACTCACATAGCTGCAATGTCATGCTGCAGAAATATATTGATGTTAACTTGATATCCCACAATTTCAACTCAATACTTGACAATTTTAACTTGATACTCAACATTTTTAACTTGATACTCGACAATTTTAACTCGATACTCAACATTTTTAACTTGATACATGACAATTTTAACTCGGTACTGGACTTTTTTAACTAGATACACAACATTTTTAAGACGATACTCGACATTTGACAATTTTAACTAGATACTCGACCAACTTAACTCGATTCTTGACAATTTTCACTCCACCAACTTAACTTGATACTCGACTTTTACAACTCAATACTAGATACTTGACACAAAGAAACCCTCGTTGTGAAGAGGTATGGGAATAACGTACAGTAAAATTCTGCTATTAAGACCACCTAAAATTAAGACTAAATATGCTTTTAAAGCTAACTGAGAAGGTTTCAACAATTCTTTCTTTGTGTTTTCTACACCCAGTGTCTCTTTAAAAGAGACCACCTTTGGGACTGTTCAAAAGTGGTCTTAAAGACCACTTTTGAACAGTCACAAAGGTGGATCTTTTGGCGTTTTGCCCCCACCCATCGGGGCTTGGAGATATAGATTGATGCTTCCACGCAGAGCTGAAACTGACCACACATGAGTACTGGTAAACAGCGTAGAAGGACTAAGCCTGCCCAGGCAAAGTGGTGTAAGTCCAATGCATATAAGCCTTTTGGGTTTCATTGGGTGGCAGGGCTCTAGATGTCATTTCATTTCAATGTCGCTTAAAAGTCCCACAAAATTGGAAGCAACGTTTCCAAAATGACCTAAATAGTGTTGATGGGGATGTTAAACCTCAATTCAAACAAACAAAATCTTTCATCATGCTAATCTTGTCAGTGTGATTCTGTAGTGCTGTGCATAGAGGGTTATCTGTTGACCCATAAGATGCGTGAAAAACTACATCTGAAAATGTCGTCTGCTTATGTCATCTGCTTATGTCATCTCCTGAATCATTTTGCAAACTTTTTAACAATATTTTTGCATACAGGCAAACAGTGTGGACCCAGATCAGACTGCTCCTAGTGGAGCAGTCTGATCTGGGTCCAGATTGTTTGCAAAAATGAGTTTTGAAGTAATTGGCAGACGACATAGCAGACGACAGTTGTCTTGATTTCAGGCATGTTATTGGTTAATATTGAAATTGTCAACCCATTTATCCCGAGGGTCCCATAAGGGACATTGGCAAGCAGTGCAGACCCAGATCAGAAGCTGCAGAACTGTTTGGTTTTGATACAGGAATTTAAGGTTTAAACCCACGCTCGGGATCATTCTTTCAGCATACACCCAGAGACCGTTGACCCACCAGTGATATATGTTAGAAGCTCTCCAGTGCTTTATCTGATGACTTCCTCAGCTTTTTAACCCATTTTGTACCGGAAACCCCAGAACAGGTACCCTGGCAAACAGTGCAGGCCCAGATCAGACGCCGCAGAACACAGCGCCTATACTAAAGTTAAGCAATGTTCCAAACAAATTTTGAAGAAAACACAACCTGACACCCCTAAATTTCAAAATGGACTCCTACCATATATAAGGAGGAATATTCCATTTGGTACAAAATGCGGTTGACAAGCTAACATTGTCTTGTGTGTGACCATATAATTATAATTTTCATTCACATATGAAGAACTTGTTAAGCTTGCCTCAGTTAGATTATTTCCCTTTGTATTGGTGTATAATGTATTCAGCAATAATTATGCTGAGCATTGTAGAGCTTATTGATTGGGCTGCTCACTCCTACTGCTACTTTATATTGGATTCTGAGACAATACGCAGACACGACTATTGCTAGGTTGGACTTAGAAATTTTGTTAAACATTTGAAGTTTTGTGCATTTCGAAAAATCAGGTATCATTTTTGGATCAGTTGTGAATGTATTCATTAAGGTTCTTAGCATGGCATAATGTTTTACAGTTATTATGACTTGTTTGGGTTCCTGGACCAACTTGAATCATTGATTGATTTTGAATGATTCATCCAATTCCTGCATGCCTGGCAATTTTATGGTTTTCTAAACTATTGTTAAAACAGCCAGAAGTGGAATCGTCGCATTAAGTTTTACTGTCACCTTATCAACAACATTGGATTAAAAAATAAATAAAAACAAAAACATTGTTTCAGCCGGGAATTCTTATTATGCAAATTACAGACGTTATCTGTTCCGTGACCTACCCACCGCAATGACGTTATCCTGTTTAACATAAGAATATATTAGACAGACAGAATTATTTACCAGGATTGAAAACTAACAGATTCTTGTTTGGATCAACTTTTAAATATTTAACACCAGTGAAGAAACTATTCTCTGATTTTGGAATTGTTTCTGTTTAGTTTTTAGAGAGTTTTTTTGTTTTCTTTGCAGAAAAACTTACGAAAAAATGGAGAGCTGAAATATGATTATAAGAATGATCCTTAGGGATTAACGTCTCAAGGAGTATTTTGACCAGCAATTATATAACACCAGCTGCTGAGTTCATAACCATCAGAGACAGGTAAGTTAAATGCTTAATAAAGTTAAATGCTTAATATAAGCATTTTCAGTTAAATACAATATAGCAGGCTTCTGTTCTGAACAAGCCTCATATTTTTCAGGCATTTGCAGGATTTCAGGCTTTCAGAACTTCATTTTTCTTTCATTTCAGGTTCTTAGAATTTGATTTTTCCTCCTATATTCTGTTAAAATTACTATTTTACAATTATCCTGTTGAATAAATTTATATAGGCACACCCATTTCTGACTAGCAACCAATCAAATTACTTAATATACTGTTTCCATTCAGTTCACAAACTGCATTACAAACAGTGTAGATCCTGATCAGATGGCTTCTTCAGAAGCCATCTGGTCTGGATCTACACTGTTTGCAAAGGTAATGGTTGTTGTGTTCAGCAGGATAAGGTTAAGGTTGCAAAATCGGGCCTTTCAGGCATGGAAAAGCTTGGTCAATATGAGGCCTGTCTGAAATTTAAGGGGAATGAAACACCCTCAGGGGAGGCAACTCCTGCAAAATTATTTTTGTCTCCCATGTCAATTGGGGTCAACTCTTAAAGGAAAGAATTTGCTCCTGAGGAGCAAATTCTTTCCTTTAAGAGCTGACCCTTTTTTCAGTGGGACAGGGCTTATAGAAAAGTTAACAGGAAGTTCCAAAAGTTGTCTCCCTTTGAAAAATGGCGGGAAAATCTATCAGGTTTTCCCATTCCCCTTAATATTGCCAGATCAAGTTTTCTTATTTTCTTTAAGCTATTTTGAAAATGGAGAAACATTTTACACAGTGAAAGTCCTTGATCAGATGCAACATTTTTAGTGGGTGATGATCTGGGCTTGCACTGTTGCCGAATGTCCTGGTAAAAATTGGTGTCTCGATCCTGTCTTAATAATGTAAATGCTTATTCTTAAGTTTCTGAAATCGACTATACCATGTTTGAACCTGGCATAGAGGTTAAAAAACTTTTCGTGCTCAACTCAGCTGAGCATGAAATTCATAATGCTCATAAGTGGAGATTGATCATGAAATCTTTTCTGCTGTCATTCTCTCCATTCCACTGATTCAAGAAGGGCGGTTGTCAGTTTCTGGCCAAAGAATGTGCATTGCACTGGTTAACCGCTTACGTATATGCCTGCCCCGGGAAGAGTGTGGACAGGTAAACTGACCGGCTCAAAATTGACCTAAATTGTGTTGACTGGGCTGTTAAACTCCAATACAAACAAACAAAAACAATATTAAAATACAAACGAAAGAGGCAATTTTGCTGATCAGATCAGCACAGACTGTCATTTGTCCTGCTCATAAATTTTAAAATAAAAACAATTGTTGATATTTTAAACTTTATGAACAAAACAAATTTCATGCTCAAGTGAGTTTAGTATGAAAAACGTTTTATAACCTCGGACTCTGGTTGCAGTCATTCTTGTGAGAATTTAACCCTTGTCCTGCTGAATATTTATATATGCCACACCCACTACCGATTATCAACCAATCAGATTACTTGATGCAAATAATTGGAACAAATTCACAATCTGAATGGTAAACAATGTAGATCCTGATCAGATGGCTTCGTCATTTTCATGTTACAGTAAATAAAATGTTTTCAAGTTGTATGTGCTTTTGCAACAATTGCCTGTAAATGCATAGCCAAAATTTCTAATAATTGGAATATGTACAGGAGTTTGAAATAATCAAATTTTGGATAATCAATTCTTCACCGTCCACCATGTTTGTTATTGTTGTTACTCTTCCAACTCTCACACCAAGCTGGGTTGAACTCGAGTTAGCTCTAGTAGTGGCAATATTCCTACTCTGCAAGTTTTGTTGCAACTTAAGTTAACTCTAGTCAACTGTAGTAGGTGAACTGAACTCTCTCATTAAAAGATACAGATGCAAAAAGTGTAGCTCCAGATGTGACAGTTGGTATCGAGCTTTTCTACACTGCTTGCCATCCTGTTAATGATTACTGACCAACCCCTATTTGACAGAATAGACATGTCTAAATTCAGATCGACAATCTACTTCTGAAACTCAGGGGTGAATTTTAGGGTTAAATGTAACTTCCAAGTCAAGAGTCCTTTATTTGAAGAGTCAAACTGTGATTTATTACTCAACAAATCACAGTTAGAGCTGATCTATTTCTTATACACAGCTAATCATAGCTGAAAGCATATATCAGCAATGAAAAGATTTTTTCTGTAGGAAATTTTTATTTGCTAACCAAACCAGGAAAATGAGCATGGCAATGCGAGACTTGGGTTTATTTGCTTAACTTTACATTTTAATGGCCTTTGGCTGGATGCCTAAAACAAGCTCCCCCAATACAGAGGACCCGCGTTATAACAACAGTATTTCCTCCCTATAATTATGGCTTTATAATGAATTTGCCGCTGTAAAGAATCCCAGTTAGGGTTATAAAAGGTCTTTTCCACAGCATTACGTCCAAGAAACAAATGTTATAGACATTTGTTGGAATCGCCTCATCAAGGCCATTCCAACAAATGTCTATAACATTTGTTTCTTGGAGTATTAAATTACAAGAATCTTTCATAACTATGGATTTGCTTTAGGCATTTCCAACCCGAGGGAATCCCAAGCCGCTCGGAATTGAGGCTAAACCTTGTGCTTAGAATTCATTCCATTGAAACAGTCGTTATAACGAGTCTTGCCGTTAATAACGCCCGTCCTCTGTACAATCCCCATTCTGTAATCTGTATGTATACACAACTCTTTACCATGTTAATGCCATAGACATCTCATCAAGATCTACACTGTTTGCCATCCTTTCAATGATTTTGACCAATCTCCAAATTTATAAGAATGGATTGGATGGCGAGTATGCCATATGCCTCCACCATGTTGTTTATACTTTCGATTTACTAGAGGGTCAACTCAATTGATTTTGTTGACATTTGACAAGAGTAGATTCTTGGCGTCCAGTTAACCCTAGTTGGTCAACTGAACTCGCTCAGTAACTGTTGTAGGGTTGGAAGTGTTGGTCTAAAATGCTCCTAATTTTGGGATTCAAAGTTGCAATGACTAATGAGCATAATTTTGGGATAAGTTAATAGAAACATATGTTGTGGGTACTCATGGTCAAAGTTACATATAGAATAATAAAAAAAAAAACTTACTTTTTTCGATAAATACCAAAAATATTTCATCTGGTGTGTTGAAAACATCAGAATTTGCACTCCTGAAAATTTCAGATATTTTCAACACACTAGATGAAATATTTTTGATATTCATCTCAAAAATGTAAATACCCTCTATGTATTGCCACAATTACCAGTTTTAGACATGTATATTTGATTCAGATTAGAAACATGAATATTGTGTGAGCAATAAATTGATCACCAACCCCACAGAGAGTTAGCAAACATTTATCTTAGATCAGATATCTCCATTATTGGCATTAATTGGAATTTTGTTCCTGCAAATATTTGCATTTCAATCCTGGAGTGGAATTGTCTGAAAACATTTAAACTGGTAAAACATTAATTGTCATTGATTAACATTTTACAGATGGAGGGGCATTCTGACCTATCATTGTTTTCCCCCAGATGGGTTGTTGCCTTTGATGGGTTGGTGGGGAGGACACTCTGGGGATTAGACATCAAAATGATGGATCAAATGATGGACCATCAGTTGAGAATTTCATAGAAAACTTTGACACAGGAGTGGGGTCTTAGATACAGAATAGCAGGAAATTCCAGAAAATTCTAGCTATATTTGAAAATATTTATGTCCACCTAAGGGATTTTCAACTTGAAATTGTTACTCAGGGTTAGGAAATTAGACACCCTGTTATTGGAAAAAGTAAAGGTGCATTATTCCAGAATTATTCGAGAATTATCTTTGGATAGTATGAAGACAGAAGTTTTGTCTCAGGGACACCACAACAAACTAGAAATCAAATCACTGAGTACTGGTTTGTCATTGTCTCTGAGTGTAGGCAGGAATTTATATCTGATATGTACCTATTTTCCACTTCGGGTAACATCCCTTAGATTTTGGTTGATTAGACACACAAGGCAATATTTTGTGACATCATAGTGGATATTAACTTTTTGAATTGATTTAAAACTACTATATTTTCAATTTTCTGTGATTTTTGTCGCACCTTGTGACATAGGCGTCCGATTTTCCGTCAGTGCATCCGTTCGTCCGCCCGTCTGTTAACATTTATGTCGAAGTTCGACATTACGTTGAAGTTTGTATTGCAATCAACTATAAGACGTAACAATCATCAAACTTTTCATGAAACATCACCCGGAGCTCCTGACTAGGCAAGCACCTTGACCTATATTTTACGCTCCAGTGACTTTGACACAAATTATGTCGATGTTACAGGTCTTCTCAAATAAAAGGCCTGCAACCATCAAATCTTGCATAGTGCTTCTCCTAGATGTACTGACTCTGCAGGTACCTTGACATGGTGACCTTGACCTATATTTTATGCTCCACTGACTTCAACACATTTTACGTCGAAGTTCCAGATCTCCTCAAATAAAAGGCCCACAACCATCAAATCTTGCATAGTGCTTCTCCTAGATGTACTGACTCTGCAGGTACCTTGACCTGGTGACCTTGACCTATATTGTACGCACCATTGACTTTGACACAATTACGTCAATGTTCAAGATCTTCTCAAATAAAAGGCCTGCAACCACCAAATCTGGCAAAGTGGTTCTCCTAGATGTACTGACTGTGCAGGTACCTTGACTTGGTGACTTTGACCTATTTTTCACACTCCATTGACTTTTACACATTTTATGTTGACATTCCATATCTTCTTAACTATAAGGCCTACAACCACCAAACCTTGCATAGTGTTTCTCCTACATTTACTGACTGTATGGATACTTTGACCTGGTGACCATAACCTATATTTTGAACTCTAGTGACTTTAACACATTTTATGTCAATGTTTGATATGTCCTAAAATAAATGGTCTACAGCCACCAAACCTTGCATAGCGCTTCTCCTCGATGTACTGATTTGGCACATACCTTGACCTGGCGACCATGGCCTATAATTTTTGGTCCAGTGACTTTGACACATTTTACATCAACTATCAACTGCTAAGAATGAAATTTACTTATTTAATAACTACGTTCTGATTGCGGCTCCTGTGACTTTTGCCCCCAGCAGGTACGACGCCGCCTTTTGCGGAATCCTTGTATTATACATTTTTCTCATGTCCACTGATGGCTGTGAATCTAATTAATAATTCTGGATATAAATTCGAACTTTCATTTCTAAATTATAATGTTTATTTAAGTTTTAAATGAAATTTTAAACTGTTTAAAACAAACAGTTTGTTTATAAATTCTTAAGTTAAGTTAATAAAAATGCTTTTTGCATGTCGAGTTGTAAACACATAACCTACATCTGTATGCTATTTGATCTACATACAAACATGTAATCTGACATTTAAATTATTTAAATATATTATTTGAATTTTTGAAAGTTGATTTTTAAAATCAAGTTTCTATGTCAACACATTTCTACTTCCGGTTCTGGACCCCGTTACTTCACTTCTGCTGTTCGTTCGCTGCATAAAATATTCCAAAGGAACTCTTGAAAATTAATTTTGCAGGCATGGAACGTCTTTCAAAAGATTTCATTTTTCAAGACTATATATGGATTGAATATAAATTGGCACAGAAAGACTAATTCTGAAAGAAAACAGTACTCTGGGACTATTTTTAATATGCGCTTATGCAACTGGTTTGAGATTTTACTCTTTCATCCCTGGGTTTCTGGACAGGACTCTTCTCGCTTTAAATATATTCTTATAGAAAGGGATTTCTGAGTAGTTCACTGACGTGATGGCAAACAGCGTACATGTAGATTCTGGCGAGACATGCTAGCTATGTGCCGTCTTATCAGGATCTGCAAGGTTTGCATAGATACAGTGTATTTCTACCTTGGCATCTGCACCGGTCTACTGGGTTAAAAGGGTTAGCTCGCTTCTCTGTGTTTATCTGTGGCCAATTTAACTACCCTTTCTTGACCAACATCGAACACAGCACACCTGCTTTCGAGAGCTCCAATTACAAAATATGTGTCGTTTAAGGCTTTAAGCTGTGAGTTTTAAATCAAGTTCCGTACTTTTAGCAAATAGTGAAGACACCGATCAGATGCTACATTCTGTGGCCTCTAATTTGTGTTTCCGAATGTCCCAGTATTGAAACAATTGACATGTATGGGTTAATGTACAGGTTGGAATAAACGTATTTTAATTCGCCGTGGGTAGACAATCTGAAGTTGGCTAAACGTGGCGTCTGATCAGGGTTATAATGTCTAAATCAAATGGTTTAAAAATGATCTTTTTTTTTGTCAAGTTATAAGTCCCCACGCCAGAAGGAAGATAGCTTGAAGCGGCTGCACAACATAATACATCTTCGTATCAACGCGACGTTGCTAAGACGTCCTGTGCACACTAGGAGAACTTCTCTATAAGATTATTAGCAGATGATATAAGCACAGAATGTACTGAGCTAATTTATGAATTTATGATTATACCATGAAGAAATTAGCAGACACGTTTATCTTTCTTCCTTTTTTTTCGTGGGGATGGTTGGGTAATGCAAAGGTGATGTGTATCTTGTGTCACTGGGGAGTCCAGCTGATATTGACTTACATTTGGGCAAAGCCTGTTGTCCTTGCAGCAGGTAACGGTAGAGAGGGATGGGGGTGTTATTTCTTCTGTTTCTACACTTCCATTCATTTTCCTCTT
Organism: Lucinisca nassula; assembly: GCA_963580285.1. Classification (NCBI taxonomy): domain Eukaryota; kingdom Metazoa; phylum Mollusca; class Bivalvia; order Lucinida; family Lucinidae; genus Lucinisca; species Lucinisca nassula. The sequence continues at coordinate 48,519,744 of OY757023.1, read as the reverse complement.
TCTCCTCTGTCCCTCACTTTCATCTCCTCTACTATATCTTCTATATCTTTTCTCCCTTTCTCTTGGAGAAGAGAAAAATGATCCACAAGGGTTGACCTGTCGTTACACTCTAAACAATCGATGAATCATTTTTTTTTCTTCGTCAAATTTTTTTACCCTCTGGGACCTTCTCAACAAAATATCTAGATAACTGCTTGATCTACGACTGACATTGTTATCATAATAATTATTCCTCATATTAAGTACTTTCAGTACTTTGATTACTTATAGACCTTAGGTTAGTAAATTAGAAGAAATTGTTTCTGAGTTTTGACTGAGATCAATTTCATTGATATTATCAAGAGGCTAAGTAATTGCTTATGATTGTAAAACACAGGTACAGTAGAATCTGGGTGATTCGAACGCTGATTTTTCAAAACTACCAGATTTTTCGAAAGTGTGTGTCGGTCCCGATCTTTTTTTACCATTATTTTATGTAAAAATATTACCGATTTTACGAATTTTGACTGTTCGAAAAATTTGATTTTTCGAATAAAATTGTTGGTCCCCATCAAAGAAATTCCTATCAATTCGAAGTCAAAATATGTCAAGCACAGTATTCATGCTTGAAGAGCATGTTTTCTTTGAGACTAATGTCACAGGTGCATTATATTATTGTGTATACAAGTAATTGACACCTAGTTAATCCTGAGCTTCTTAACTGATATAACAGTAATTGGTAATGAGCATCGTTAAGAAGATTATCCTGTTTGATGTTTTAAATAAAGCGACTTTAATCATTTTTGGGAAATGGAAAGTAGCCGATTTTCAAAGAATTTCAAAGACAGTTGAAAGTGAAAATAGAAAATAAAAATGCAGTACACAAGTGACTAGAAACATGTGGTTTGCCAGCACAGACTTCAACAGTATGGTTATTGCATTCTGATCTAGATCTTTGCTGACTACTCCCGGGAGCCATTTCTGTCCCGCCTTTTTACTGGTACAATAGTATGTCTGTTAGAGATTTATTGTTTTACATTACACAGTTGTTGTGGGAAGTTAAATGGTTCATGTTGTTTTGTTTAAAAGGTCTCTGTTCTTGCCTATGGACAAAATGCAGTCAAATATTATCCCGAACGAAAACTTCCGAACATTTCCGAAAACTACCGATTTCAAAAATCGAACTCGCGATAATTCGAAGACAATCTGGCGGTCTCTGTCACTTAGAATTAACGAGGTTTGACTGTATATTGATGGTTAAAAATTTCAATGAATTTGAAGTCATCTATGACATCATAGATTACTTCTTGAATATTTATTTCAAGGGTTAGTCATCATGTGGAGGGAGACCTTTATATGCTTGAAATATTTCAGACTTTGAATTGCAATATCTCAGAAACTAATTAAGATAATCAGATTTCACTTACCTGAAGCAATGTGCTTTTAGTTCTTAATGATTTCACTATCATGATAAATGACTTTTAAATACTTAGTAACCAGCAGATAACAAAGCAGACAACAATTGTTGTGATTGGTATCTTTTGGGGTAACCCCCTGATGAGAAACTTTTAATATTTTAAGTATATATATAGGGTTGCATTTTGTTATCGCTCTCCCTCTATTTGTTGTGACTTTGTTTTGATAAGTAAGCCAAGCTAATTTAAGATTAAAAAGGGCTAAATGATTCCCCATCTACAATATCACCTGCATTGTTTGCTACTTAAAAGAATCAGCTTAACTGTATTAACATTGTGTTGTTCTGTCCTTTCTGTTTTCAGTATTAAATCAGTTAATTGATAGTTAAAACTTATGCAAACCTAGGAAACGAAAGTGTCTAGGACTTCCTCATTGATCTCTTCACAGTGATTGGTCAGTTACATTGCTGGGTTAATACTAGGCTTGTGGCTAATTTCCTTTAGTTTTTGCAATTTTTGATACTTTTTAAGATTTGAGATAGCTTAAGGATTTACTGAAGAAAAGGTATATGTGGAAATTATTAGCAAAATTTAAGTAAAATTAAGAAGATCTTAAAATTAATGTTAATTTATTCAGCAGATCAATCTGCCCCCACCCATTGGGGCTTGGAGAAATAGATTGGGCTGCATGTGCTTCCACAAGGAGCTGAAACTGACTGAACTTAACCCTTGTCCTGCTGAATATTTAAATATGTCACACCCACCACTGATTATCAGCCAATCAGATTACTTGATGCAAATTATTGCAACAAATTCATGTACTGTATGGCAAACAATGAAAATCCTGATCAGATGGCTTCTTCAGAAGCCATCTGATCTGGATCTACATTGTTTCAAAGATAAGGCATATCTGGGCTCAGCAGGACAAGGGTTAAGTACTGGTATACCGTTTAGGAGGTCTAAGCCTGCCCAGAAAAAGTGGTGCGAGTTGGCCCTTTCTTTAAACCCAAGTGGGTTCTTTGAGCAATAAGGCTTGTGATGTCATTTCATCTCATTGTCGAGTAAATGTCCCACAAAATCAGAAGCAAAATCTCCAAAAATGATTGAAATAGTTTTGATGGGTCATATAACTTCAAAACAAACAAAATCAGCAAAACAAGGGTTAACCCATAAAATGCCTATCACAACAATTGTTGTCTGCTTTTGTCGTCTGTCTGCTTGTTGCTTTGAAACTCATGGCTGCAAACAGTGTGGACGACTGCAAATACTGTGGACCCAGATAAGACTACTCCCTGATCTTGGTCCTCACTGTTTGCCTATAAGCAAAGATATTTTTAAGTTTGCAAGTTTTGTTTTGTTTGTTTGATTTGAGGTTTAACATCCCCGTCAACACTGTAAAGGTCATTTTGGAGACGTTGCTTCCAATTTTGTGGGACTTTTACCCCACATTGAGATGAAATGACATCACAAGCCCTGTCGCCCAATAAAACAATAGGGTTTATAAGCATGGACGGGACTGACTTTCACCGCTTTGCCTGGGCAGGCTTATATCCTCTAAGCGGTTTCACCAGTACTCGTGTGCGGGTCAGGTTCAGCTCTGCGTGGAAGCATCATGCAGCCCATCTATTTCTTCAAGCCCGGATGGGTGGGGGGCCTAAAAAGTTTGCAAGTAGATTCAGCAGATGACATAAAACAGACGACATTTTCAGATGGATTTTTTCATGGCATCTTAAAGATTAAGTACACAATGCTTTGAACAGCTTGGCCCAGTCTTGTGACAATGAATATGAAAAATTAACCCATTGCATACTAGTGGACTCTTCCATTGCTATATGTTGGACAAGTCCATTTGTCATATCAGGGGTGTCAAGCCTTTCTTTTTTTCTTTTTTTTTCTATTTTGGCGGAAAATTCTGTGTGCAAATAGTGCAGGCCCTGATCAGATGCCACATTCCGCCGCATTCTGTGGCATTTGATTTGGGCCTGCACTGTGTGCCAAGGTTCCACTTCAGTGGTTTCACGCCTACAATAGGTAATTTGTACTTTTCATTTTCAGATAAACAATGTCATCAGTGAAGGTAGCTGTGAGGGTACGTCCCTTCAACAATAGGGAGATATCCAGGGACTCACAGTGTGTCATACAGATGTCAGGAAAAACCACAAGTAAGTCTTGAGGGCAGGGGTTGAATGTTTGAAAACTCTGGAGTTGTATTTGACACTAATTAAGGGTGTAAGGTTGTGAAGACTATTAAGCTGAGACAATGCTAAAAGGTCAATCTAACTTATCAACGTTGGCACTTTTATGGTTAGGACAGACCATCATGCTAACAAGTTCTTGTAATGAACACCCCTCTACACCCAACTTTATATGGAGAAAAACGGGTTTACAGGGGTATACATTATTAGGGCCCCGCAAATTTGCGGGTGCCCTATAGTAATCACCCTTTCTGTCCATCCATCTGTCTGTCAATCCATCCACTTTTTTTAGCTCACCTGTCACGTAGTGACAAGGTGAGCTTTTGGGATCACTTTTTGTCCGTCGTGCGTCCGTCCGTCCATCCGTGCGTGCGTGCGTGCGTCCGTAAACTTTTTCTTCAAACGACATCTCCTCCTAAACCACTGATCAGATTTTAACCAAACTTCACAGGAATGATCCTTAGGTGGTCCCCTTTCAAAGTTGTTCAAATGGTTCCGGTCCGTTGCACATATAGGTCACAGTAGCCAAAAATAGATTTTTGTCACCGAAAACTTAAAAAATCTTCTTCTCTGAAACTGCAAGGCCCAGGTCTTTGATATTTGGTATGAAGCTTCATCCAGTGGACCCCTACCAAGATTGTTCAAATTATAGTGCTGGGGCCAAAAATGCCCCCGCACCGGGGCCCTTTGGTTTTACATGGGCTTATATAGGGAAAATCTTTAAAAATCTTCTTCTCTGAAACCGCAAGGCCCAGGTCTTTGATATTTGGTATGAAGCTTCATCTAGTGGACCCCTACCAAGATTATTCAAATTATAGTGCATGGGCCAAAAATGCCCCCGCACCGGGGCCCTTTGGTTTTACATGGGCTTATATAGGGAAAATCTTGAAAAATCTTCTTCTCTGAAACCGCAAGGCCCAGGTCTTTGATATTTGGTATGAAGCTTCATCTAGTGGACCCCTACCAAGATTGTTCAAATTATAATGCTGGGGCCAAAAATGCCTCTGCACCGGGGCCCTTTTGTTTTACATGGGCTTATATAGGGAAAATCTTTAAGAATCTTCTTCTCTGAAACTGCAAGGCCCAGGTCTTTGATATTTGGTATGAAGCTTCATCTTGTGGACCTCTACCAAGATTGTTCAAATTATAGCCCTGGGGCCAAAAATGCCCCTGCTCCGGGGCCCTTTGGTTTTACATAGACTTATATAGAGAAAATCTTGAAAAATCTTCTTCTCTGAAACCACAAGGCTTAGGTCTTCGATATTTCTTATGAAGCTTCAGCTAGTGGACAGCTATAAAGATTGTTCAAATTATAGCCCCGAGACCAAAAATGCCCCCGCCATGTGGCCCTTGGTTTTACATAGACTTATATAGGGAAAATCTTTAAAAATCATCTTCTCTGAAACACAAGGCTTAGGTCTTTGATATTTGTTATGAAGCTTCAGCTAGTGGACCTCTACCAAGATTGTTCAAATTATAGCCCTGGGGCCAAAAATGCCCCCGCTCCGGGGCCCTTTGGTTTTACATAGTCTTATATTGGGAAAATCTTGTCTTACATAGACTTCTATATGCAGGGTAAACCTTTAAAATCTTCTTCTCTGAAACCACAAAGCCCAGGTCTTTCATATTCGATATGAAGCTTCATCTTGTGGACCTCTACCAAGATTGTTCAAATCATAGCCAAAATTGATCCTGCCCGGGGCCCACTTGTTATACATTGGATCAGGTGAGCGAACCAGGGTCCTCTGGGCCCTCTTGTTATGTTTTTATGCCCCCGCCAATCGAAGAATGGTGGAAGGGCATATAGCGTTGCCCCTGTCCATCCATTCGTTCGTTTGTGAGTCCGAAACTTAAACGCAGTCAATAACTTTTTTATTTCTGGATGGATTTTGAAATTACCTTGTAGAAATGTTAACCATCGTGAGACGATGTGTCACATGCAAAACCCAGGTCCATACCTCCAAGGTCAAGGTCATACTTAGAGGTCAAAGGCCAAAAAAAGGGTCCGAAACTTATATGCTTTCAATAACTTTCTTATTTCTGGATGGATTTTGAAATTACTTTGTAGAAATTTAACCATCATGAGACCATGTGTCAAGTGCAAAAATCAGGTCCGTACCTCCAAGGTCAAGGTCATAATGAGAGGTCATACTTAGAGGTCAAAGGTAAAAAAAGGGTCCGAAACTTATACACAGTCAATAATTAACTTTCTTTTTTCTGGATGGATTTTGAAATTACTTGGCGGAAATGTTGGCCATCATGAGACAATCTGCCTCACACAACACCAAGGTCCTTACCTCCAAGGTCAAGGTCATAGTAAGAGGTTAAATGTGAATAAAACGGTCCAAAACTTAAACACCATCTTTCTATGGATTAATACGAACATAGATATATTTTCAGGCGGGGGCATCTGTGTCCTATGGACGCATTTCTAGTTTTTCTAAATAACTTAAAAACCGTCAAACGCATCAACTTCAAACTTTAAATATAAGGTCACAATATCATTACACAATTTCATGGCAAATTACGTAACTCTAGTTGTTCTTGTTTCTGTTCCTAGACAATTAGGTTGTGGGTACTCTTTAGAACTGCCTCAATGAAGTGGTTCTAATGAGCACCCTCAACCTATGTTTGTAGAAAAGAAAAAAATAAAAAAATATCACAGATTTTCATCAGAAAAATGTCTGTTTTGGCGATATGTAAGATTGCACTACGCCATACAGGTGTGTTATCAGAATGCAAATTGATGACAAATTGATGATACAGAGGGTCCGTGTTATAACAACAGTATTTGTTCCCTATTATTATGCAGTTATAATGAATTTGCCGTTATTAAGGATCCCAGTTAGTATAAAAGGTCTTTTCCACATCATTACTCCAAGAAACATATTAAATTACAAGAATCGTTCATCGCTATGGATTCAATTTGGGCATTTCCAACCCGAGAGAAGCCCACGTCGCTCAGAATCGAGGCTAATAAGCCTTGAGCTAAGTATTCATTCCTCTGAAATTGTCGTTATAATGAGTTTTGTCGTTATAATGAATGTCAGGATAAAGAGGGTTGACTGTATATATGCTCCTTATGTCAACTTGAACATGTTTATTTTTGGTTCAACCAGACATGTCCAAAGTTAGCATTATGAGTGAGTAGTAGTAAATCGCTTAGAGGATCTAAGCCTGCCCAGGCAATGCGGTACAAGTCAGACTGTCTATGCTTAAAAACCTTCTTGGTTTCATTGGGCAGCAGGGCTTGAGATGTCATTTCATCTCAATGTCGGGTAAAAGTCCCACAAAAGTAGTAGCAACGTCCCCAAAATGACCTTTACAGTGTTGACGGGGATGTTAAACCTCTAATCAAACAAATAAAGCAGATAGCATTTGTATGAAATCCAGAAAATGGTTTCTGATACCTGTGCTAGTCTTGTACTTGTGGTATCAGAGTACAGCTTGAAAAGCCTTGGTTATTTTGTAAAATCAGGACTGGGCTCGTTTACTGGGACTTTAGCAAACAGTATGTACACAGATGAGATGTTGCAGATGTGATCTGATCAGGCCATTCACGGTCTACACTGTTTGCTTAAAGTACTGGGGCCAGGTGTTCAGACTAACGATGTTGTTTGTCAGTGTATTGTTAAAACTTTGATAGTTAAATATGGCAAATCTACATAACAAATATTTTTGCAGAAAAAACGTGAGCAGCTTTTGCATTTTGCTGCTCACATTTTTTCAGCAAAAATATGTGAGTATTAGATATTGTACTCAACAATTTGACCACTAATACCCAGCATGCAGAATGTTTACTCTAAACCAATTGATTTAAATAATTATTTTCCCTTTGCAGCTATACAGAATACAAAAGCCTTAGGTCCTAAAGAAGCCAAAGAACAATACAAGAGCTTTAACTTTGACTATTCCTACTGGTCCCATACTACAGTAAGTATAGCACTAGATTTTATACTCATCTCATACAACAGAAAGTACAGTACGGGGTTTTATACTGATCTGTTCATACTGGCCCCATTCACCATATTTGCATTATTTGCTGGCTCCTAGCTTGCACATTGTTAATATTGGGGGTTCTGGTTACCTGTTTTTCCAACACTGATAACCTTCAGACTAGGAACCAGCAGATAATGCAAATAAGGTGAATACAACAGAAAGTACAGTACTGGGTTTTATACTGATCTGTTAATACTGGTCCCATATAACAGAAAGTACAGTACTGGGTTTTATACTGATCTGTTCATACTGGCCCCATACAACAGAAAGTACAGTACTGGGTTTTATAATGATTTGTTCATACTGGTCCCATATACATGCCTACGGAACGATAGAATGCGTAACCATTGGTTAAGAACGTGAAGCAATTAGAGCGACATCCGGTTAGGAATTAGATCGCTAAAAAAGGTAAAGAAACTGTGCAGTTTCTGTGTTTCATAAGTTATATAATTTTACGAGGAAGTTATTTAAAAAACGGGGAATTACATTCAGGAGCCCATTGATATCGGCATCTTTGGAGTAAATACCAAATCCCGTACTTCACACATTTTGGCTAAATTTAGTTTCTCCTGCTGAAGGTGAACTCAAGCCTTAGAAAACGAGTGGTTTTTCGAGGTGTTTGTTGCCTTTTATTTATTACTGCGCTTTGCTACAAGTTCAGCGTATTAACATGCACACACAATAAACATATATGGTTATATGTGTTGTGGATATTTTGCTTGTCAATGCAGCACTAGCGAGAAATCACCACGGAAAAGGTCGAAAATGGTTGGTTACGCATTAGATCTATAGAAATGATAACAAAACTTGCAACTATAAAGCGGATCTGTTTTCATCTCCACGGCCCCAGAATCATCCGCACCTTGTTCTACGGAACCATTTTTAGCCAACCTGATAAGCAGTGCGCTATTGATTCGATAATGACATAGTATTTTATGGAAACATTTTCAGTCTCCAGAATCATAGTACCGAATGATTGTCACAGACTTTTACGCTGTGTTTGTTTATCAATGGTCCGGTAATTGACTGAAATGAAATAAAACAGGTTTTGGAGTTTTAATTTCTGCAAAGAACTCCTCATCTGCCAAAATTTGCTGGTTAAGCATTAGATCGTCTGGTTGAGCATTCGATAACCAGAGGAGAAAATCAAAACAGTTGCTGCCTAAGTAAATGCCAGCAGCTTACTACAATAAAGGTGGTCTACATATGATTTCTAAATTGTGTTAAAATCACCAGAGAAAGAAAGCTGTGATGAAAAACACTTTTCTGGACAAGACCATTAAATGTCTGGGTATCATGCTTATCTGACCGATGGACGCGCCGGTTCATAAATAAGAGGTCATTACTTGCTTTTGTAGAAAACAAAATGGCCAGCTTACGCTTTCATGCGGACTGAACAAAGTATTTGTCTAAATCGCGACGGAAGTAAGGGCGAGGATTGTGGCCACGTAAAATCGATTTAAGCCCCCTAGTGGAAATCTTCCACTGACCGTTCCAAGGCGGCTCTTCTGTGGCGATTTATTTATGTTGTTGTTTGTTACTTACTGTGTGTATCACTTGTGTCTTTTGGTTTTGGATGGCCATATGGCCATTTTGTGGGAAAGTAACTGTCCTTATGGCCTTCCTTTGTTTAGGTTTCCATTATGGTCTGGTCGCTTAATGTTTGTATTTCTTTCCCTTTGGTGTCTTTTATAGGTGGAGTAAGTTAATTGTATCAATTCCTGATCTTTGTTTTACTTCTATTTTATATTGATCTATTCATATCAGTCCCATGCAACAGTAAGTACAGTACTTGGTAGTATACTTGGTAATATACTGATCTGTTCATACTGGTTCCATACAACAGTAAGTACAGTATGGGGTTTCATACTGGTCGACAGTAAGTACAGTACTGCGTTTTATGTCTGGTGAGCGTAGTGGCCCATGGAAAATAAAACTTGACATTTCATGTGAATCATCTACCCAGCAGATGCTTCACATGCAGAGTCAAAGCTTTCTTTCTACCATCTCATTACAGTCTACACTGTTTGCCACATATCCAGCTATTTCTAGACAAAACACTGGGCAGTAAATCAGTAAATTATAATGGTTTACACTTTAGAACAACTATGGTTAGGTGTTGTAGTGTCCGAATATTTAGGATAAATACTGTGTGTAAAAATATTTTGGAAAATCCCATCTACTAGTGGCGACCAGAACTTAAGCCTTTTTGTACCAGAAACCCCTAAATGGGTATTTGGCAAACATTGCTGGCCCAGATCAGATGCCGCAGAACGCGGCATCTGATCATGGCCTACACTGTTTGCAAAAGGTTTAGCCATTTTCCAAATAAATTTCGAAGTAAACACAACCCGACACCCCTAAATTTTGAAAGGGACTCCTGCTATATATAAGAAGGAAGATTCCATTTGATACAATTAAGGCAGTTGCAAAACCTAATAACTGCATATAATGAAATGTTGTTTTTTTCCTGTCTATTTGCAAAGAGATTCAATTTCCTATCTCAGTGACATTAAGCAGATAAAGACACAAAAGAAATTCTTGCCTGGAGCAGATTTACGTCATTTGCAGAATATTGTTATTAATCTCAAAAACATAACTATTGATTGCGTTATATTATGCTTTTAGGCCATCCTCACCTAGAAAATCGTAAAAAGTGACACAGGCAAACAGTGTAGACCTGGATCAGATGCCACATCATGTGGCATCTGATCTGGGTCTACACTGTTTGCTGTGAGGATTTTCCATCAAAAATAAAATAAAAACATAAAATATATATATATATTCCAGCCACCCATTAACCATTTTTGTACCACATGGAATCTTCCTCTTTATACATAAAAGGAGTCCATTTCAAAATTTAGGGATGTCAGGTTGTGTTTTCTTCAAAAGTTATTTTGGAAAATGGCTGAACTTTTTGCAAACAATGTAGGCCGTGATCAGATGCTGTGTTCTGTGGCATCTGATCTGGGCCTGCACCGTTTGCCAATTACGGGTTATGGGGTTTCCGCTACAAAATGTGTTAAGTGACAAATGGTCTAACACATTAATAACAATTGAAGAGTCCACCAATTAGCAATGTGGAGTCCACCAATTAGCAATGTGGAGTCCACCAATTAGCCTGTACCTTGTTATTTTACCACCTTAGATATTCAGACACCTCAACCCCATTCCATACTTGTTCTATAATTTGAACAAGTACAATTTACTAACCCTTTTTGTACCATTTGGAATCTTCCGCCTTATATATAGCAGGGGTTCATTTCAAAATTTAGGGGTGTCAGGTTGTGTTTCCATCAAAATTGTTTTGGAAACTGGCTGAACTTTTAGCAAACAGTGGTGGCCTTGATCAGATGCTGCGTTCTGTGGCGTCTGATCTGGGCCTGCACTGTTTTCCAGAGTGCCCGTTTTGGGGTTTCTGGTACTAAATGGGCTAACTGATGTTGTGTCTAAAAATAGCTGGATCAGTGGAAAACAGTGTACATCCTGATGAGACGCTGCATTTTGCGGCATAGCATCAGGGTTTACACTTTTTGCTCAGGCCTATCTGTCCAAATACATGCCGTAAATAGGGTTATATGAGAACTTAGTTCGGAGGTTGTTCGGTGAGGCATAGGTAATGTGTATCTTGCGTCACTGGGGTGTCCAACAGTTGGCTTACAGTTGGACAAGGCCTGCTGTCCGTGCAGCAGGTAAGGGTAGAGGGGGACTGTTGTCATTTCTTCAGATTCTACACTTCCATTCATTTTTGTCTTTCTCCCCGATCTGTCGCTTTCATATGCTCTACTATCTCTTCTATACTTTTTCTCTCTTTCTCTTGGAGATGACACAAAATGACCCACAAGGGTTGACGTGTCGTTAAACCAAAAAAAAGCAAGCATGAGAACTTAGTTCTTGATGGTCATGCCCCCATGATCAGTCTTGTCAAATTCAACTGTACTTTGAATTTCAAGTCACAAAGCCACCTGTGGACACAAAAGTGTTGTGGACATAAAAGTGTACACACATTGATGGGCATCATTTCATTTTTGTTCGAAATTTTCTTCAATGTATTCTAATATCCTGTCAGTAGGCATCAGTTCAAAATACAAGATGGTGTACAAATTAGTGCTGTCCAATAACAGACTGAACATGTGCTGATAAGACTGCTCATTTACAAATTGGAAAAGGCATGCTCATATTTGTACATTTCTTTCACAACATAAGAGTTTATCAAACCCATTTACCCTGCAAAATGCCTTTTGAAGTTTTACTACTCGGTTATGACGCATTTGTTATGAATATTTGATTTTGCTTGTCACGCAAGAAAGAACTCTGTGACCTAGGTGTTTTTTGGCTCAGCAATAGTAAAGCATTGGGAACCTTGGGCACAAATGAGAATTTTCAAAGGGATGTTACTCTTACAGAAAAGAATTTCCGACCCTAGTATTCAACTCCTGCTAGTTTGTACCCACAAACTATGATTTAGAGCAGAAGTAAAATAAATATTATAGATTATCTTTGAAAAAATATCTGTTTTGGAGATTTGAAAAAATGCACCTTCTCATATGCCTTTGAGACCAAGGCTTCACTGCATCACCAGTAGAGATAGAGAATACCAGGTTCGTGTCTTTTGAAATCAAGTTTATCAGACAAGGCTTCGAGACTGCTTGTAGAATCGCGAGGCTTGCAGAACGATTCTACATGCGTTCTCGAAGCCGTGCCTGATAAACTTGATATCAAATGTCACAAATCTGGAATTCTATTTATCAGTTAATCCCCTTGAACACTCTCACATTTTCTCATTTTCTTTCCAGCAATCCAGTTCATAAAAGAGCATTGTCACGTTGACCTGATAAAGCTCACTTGTCCTGAGGTAGCATATCTTTATCAGGTCAAGATGTTACGATGCAATTAATATAGGGGGTAGCTGATAAAAAATTGTGAGTGAGTGAGGGTTCGAGTTTTACGTCCCACCAATAGCTAAGGTCATATGGAGACGGGACCTCGGTTTAAAGACTCATCCGAAAGTCTGGAGAAGCCCGGGATCGATCCTGCGACCCCTGGTTTACAAGGCGAGTAGCGTAACCACTACACTTCTAATAAAAAAAATTGTATCACGTGGCATCGTAAAGGACAGCTCACATGTGACTTTTGATGTCATAACAAAATTATTGGATAACATAGGCTTTCTTCATTATTAACATTAGCTTGTGAAATAGCAATTCAAAAGTTCAATTTTTAGCTCCACTGGCCGAAGGCCAGCGGGGCTATTGTCATGGCCCTGTGTCCGTCGTGCGTCCGTGCGTCAGTGCGTCCGTGCGTCCGTGCATCCGTGCGTTAACTTTTTAGCTCACCAGAGCCGAAGGCTCCGGGGGAGCTTATAGGATAGGCAGTTGTCCGGCGTCGTCGTCGTCGTCGTCGTCGTTGTCGTCGTTGTCGTTGTCGTCGTCGTCGTCTGACGTCAACACTTTCAAACATCTTCTTCTCTGAAGCCACTGGACCGATTCAGCCCAAATTTTATCTGTAGCATCCTTGGGCAGGGGGATTGAAAGTTTGTGTTTTTTATGAAAATCGGCCCATTAGTTTGGTTGCTATGGCAACTTAGAGTTTCCATAGACTTATAATGGGGAAAATTGAAAAATGGCATTTACTGCCAAGTCATTGCAGATATTTGGACAAAACTTTTATAGAAATGTTTCTTGAGTAAAATTCTTTCAGCCATATGCTTTTATGCCAACCTGAGGGTCCCCCAGGTTGTGCCGGGGCCATGCCCCACCCCCTCCACTTCATAAAAGGCCATATATCTCAGAAACCATTCAGATCCCGACCCCTAAACCATATATATTCTTGTTCCTATTGATAAGACGCATTTAGTAACACCAACCTTGGGGTCCTCAGGGATGCGCCGAGGTCATGCCCCACCCCCTCCACTTAATAAAAGGCCCAATATCTCGGAAACCATTCAGATCCCCACCCCTAAACCATATATATTCTTGTTCCTTATGATAAGACCCATTCGGTGACATCAACCTGGGAGTCCCCTGGATGCGCCGGGGCCATGCCCCACCCCCTCCATTTCATAAAAGGCCCAATATCTCGTAAACCTTACAGATCCCAGCCCCTAAACCATATATATGCGTGCTTCTTATGATAAGACACATTCATTGACACCAACCTGGGGGTCCTCAGAGATGCGCTGGGGCCTTGCCCCACCCCTCTACTTCACAAAAGGCCATATATCTCAGAAACTGTTCAGATCCCCACCCCTAAACCATATATATTCTTGTTCCTATTGATAAGACGCATTCAGTAACACCAACCTGGGGGTCGTCAGGAATGCGCACAGGTCAGGCCCCACCCCCTCAACTTTATAAAAGGCCCAATATCTCGGAAACCATTCAGATTCCCACCCCTAAACCATATATATTCTTGTTCCTTTTGATAAGACCCATTCAGTGACATCAACCTGGGAGTCCCCTGGATGCACCTGGGCCATGCCCCACCCCCTCCATTTGATAAAAGGCCCAATATCTCGGAAACCTTACAGATCCCCGCCCATAAACCATATATATGCTTGCTTCTTATGATAAGACACATTCATTGACACCAACCTGGGGGTCCTCAAAGACGCGCTGGGGCCTTGCCCCACCGCTCCACTTCAAAAAAGGCCATATATTTCAGAAACTGTTCAGATCCCCACCCCTAAACCATATATATTCTTATTCATTATGATAAGACGCATTCAGTAACACCAACCTGGGGGTTCCCAGGGATATGCTGGGGCCATGCCCCACCCCCTCCATTTCATAATATCACAATATCTCGGAAACCCTACAGATGGCCACCCCTTAACCATATATAGTCTTGTTCCTTATGATAAGACACATTCATTGACACCAACCTGGGAGTCTCCCTGGGCCTTGCCCCACCCCTCCACTTCACATAAGGCCTTATATCTCAGAGAATGTTCTTAGCCCCACCCTAAACCATATATATTCATCTTTCTTATGATAAGACGCATTCAGTGACACCAGCTTGGGAGTCCCCGGGGCACGCCCAGGCCATGCCACACCGCTTTACTTCATTAAAAGCCATATATATCAGAAATAGTTCAGATCCCCACCCCTAAACCATATACTTGTTCCTTATGATAAGACTCGTTCAATCACACCAACCTGGAGGTCTCTTTGTGCTGAGGCAATGTGCCCCACCCTTCCATTTCATAAAAGGCTTTATATTTCAGAAACCATTCAAATCCCCACCCCATAATCATATATGTTCTTGTTCCTTATTATTAGCACACCTACTGTAGCGGGGTCCACAGGGGCCATTCCTATTTCATAAAAGGGCCTCAAATCTCTGAAACCGGTCAGACAACAGTTTGGGCTTTCCTGGGATCAACAGGGCATGCCCCAACCCCTCAACTGTTAAAGAGGCCTTACAGATCCCCACTGCTAAACCATATATATTTTTGTTTCTTATGATAAGACGCATTTAGTGATACCAACCAGGGCTCCATTGGGTCCATGCCCCACCCCCTCTACTTCATAAAAGGCCTAACTTTTCAGATGCTGAGTCCACATGGGTGCTCATTTGGACATGGGGGTTCATTTGGTGGATTAAAATGATATCATGTTAAAATACATGGCTGCCATTGGGCAGGATGGGCAGTGCCCACCTGAGCTCTGGTGAGCATAGTGGCCCATGGGCCTCTTGTTTCTTTAAACATCTTCTCCTCCTAAACTACTGGGCCAATTGTAACCAAACTTCACAGGAATGTTCCTTACATAGTCCTCTTCTAAATTCCTTCAAAGAATTTTGTTACACCCAGAACTCTGGTTACCATGGCAACAAAACCACAAAAAAATAAAAATCTTTAAAAATCTTCTCCTCCAAAACCACCTGTTGGATTTCATTTTTATTTTGCATGAATGTTCCTTGGGTGGACCTCTTTCAGATTCCTTGAAGAAATTTTGATCCGACAAAAAACATGGCCGCCATGGGCGGGGCTTATTTTCCCTATTTAACATATAGTGTAATGCTAAAACATCTTCTCCTCCTAAACTACTGGGCCAATTGTAACCAAACTTCACAGGAATGTTCCTTACTTAGTCCTCTTCCAAATTCCTTCAAAGAATTTTGTTACACCCAGAACTCTGGTTGCCATGGCAACAAAACAACACAAAAAATTAAAAATCTTTAAAAATCTTCTCCTCCAAAACCACCTGTTGGATTTCATTTTTATTTTGCATGAATGTTCCTTGGGTGGACCTCTTTCAGATTCCTTGAAGAAATTTTGATCCGACAAAAAAACATGGCCGCCATGGGCGGGGCTTATTTTCCCTATTTAACATATAGTGTAATGCTAAAACATCTTCTCCTCCTAAACTACTGGGCCAATTGTAACCAAACTTCACAGGAATGTTCCTTACTTAGTCCTCTTCTAAATTCCTTCAAAGAATTTTGTTATACCCAGAACTCTGGTTGCCATGGCAACAAAACCACACAAAAAATTAAAAATCTTTAAAAATCTTCTGCTCCAAAACCACTTGTTGGATTTCATTTTTATTTTGCATGAATGTTCCTTGGGCGGACCTCTTTCAGATTACTTGAAGAAATTTTGATCCGACAAAAAACATGGCCGCCATGGGCGGGGCTTATTTTCCCTATTTAACATATAGTGTAATGCTAAAACATCTTCTCCTCCTAAACTACTGGGCCAATTGTAACCAAACTTCACAGGAATGTTCCTTACTTAGTCCTCTTCCAAATTCCTTCGTAGTGACGAGGTGAGCTTATGGGATCACTTTTCGTCCGTCGTCTGTGCATCTGTGCATCCGTGCGTCCGTAAACAATTTCTTTAAACGACATCTCCTCCTGAACCACTGATCGGATTTTGACCAAACTTCACAGGAATGATCCTTAGGTGGTCCCCTTTCAGAGTTGTTCAAATGGTTCCGGTCTGTTGCACATCTAGGTCACAGGAGCCAAAAATAGATTTTTTTTCATCAAAAACTTAAAAAATCTTCTTCTCTGAAACCACAAGGCCCAGGTCTTTGATATTTGGTATGAAGCTTCATCTAGTGGACCCCTACCAAGATTGTTCAAATTATAGTGCTGGGGCCAAAAATACCCCGGCTCCGGGGCCCTTTGGTTTTACATGGGCTTATATAGGGAAAATCTTTAAAAATCTTCTTCTCTGAAACCGTAAGGCCCAGGTCTTTGATATTTGGTATGAAGCTTCATCTAGTGGACCCCTACCAAGATTGTTCAAATTATAGTGCTGGGGCCAAAAATGCCCCCGCTCCGGGGCCCCATGGTTTTACATGGGCTTATATAGGGAAAATCTTTAAAAATCTTCTTCTCTGAAACCGCAAGGCCCAGGTCTTTGATATTTGGTATGAAGCTTCATCTAGTGGACCCCTACCAAGATTGTTCAAATTATAGTGCTGGGGCCAAAAATGTGCCCGCTCTGGGGCCCTTTGGTTTTTCATGGGCTTATATAGGGAAAATCTTTAAAAATCTTCTTCTCTGAAACCTTAAGGCCCAGGTCTTTGATATTTGGTATGAAGCTTCATCTAGTGGACCCCTACCAAGATTGTTCAAATTATAGTGCTGGGGCCAAAAATGCCCCCGCCCTGGGGCCCCTTGGTTTTACATGGGCTTATATAGGGAAAATCTTTAAAAATCTTCTTCTCTGAAACCTCAAGGCCCAGGTCTTTGATATTTGGTATGAAGCTTCATCTAGTGGACCCCTACCAAGATTGTTCAAATTATAGTGCTGGGGCCAAAAATGCCCCCGCTCCCAGGCCCTTTGGTTTTACATGGGCTTATATAGGGAAGATCTTTAAAAATCTTCTTCCCTGAAACCGTAAGGCCCAGGTCTTTGATATTTGGTGTGAAGCTTCATCTAGTGCACCTCTATCAAGATTGTTTAAATTATGGCCCTTCTTCTCTGAAACCACAAGGCCTAGGTGTTTTATATTTGGTATGAAGCTTCTTCTAAAGGCCCCCTACCAAGATTATTCAAATTATAGTGCTGGAGCCAAAAATGCCCCCGCCCCGGGGCCCTTTGGTTTTACATAGGCTTATATAGGGATAATCTTTAAAAATCTTCTTTTCTGAAACCGCAAGGCCCAGGACTTTGATATGTGGTCTGAAGCTTCATCTAATGGACCTCTACCAAGATTGTTCAAATTATAGCCCTGGGGCCAAAAATTCCCCGCCCCGGGGCCCTATGGTTTTACATAGACTAATATAGGGAAAATCTTTAAAAGTCTTCTTCTCTGAAACCACAAGGCCTGGGTCTTCGATAGTTGGTATGAAGCTGCATCTAGTGGACCTCTATCAATATTATTCAAATTATAGCACTGAGACCAAAAATGTCCCCACTCTGGGGCTCTTTGGTTTTACATAGACTTATATAGGGAAATCTTTAAAAATCTTCTTCTCTGAAACTGCAAGGCCCAGGCCTTTAATATTTGGTATGGAGCTTTATCTAGTGGACCTCTACCAATATTGTTCAAGGTATAGCCCTGGGGCCACAAATGCCCCCACCCCGGAGCCCTTTGGTTTTACATAGATTTATATAGCCCAGGGGCCATTTGGTTTTGCATAGGCTTATGTAGGTAATATCTTTAAAAAAAATCTTCTTCTCTGAAACCGCAAGGCCCAGGTCTTTGATATTTTATGTGTAGCTTCATCTAGTGGACCTTTGCCAAGATTGTTTAAATTATAGCCTTTGTTGATGTTTGGTATGAAGCTTCACCTTTAAGACCTCCCTCAACATTATGCACATTAAAGCCCTGGGGCCAATAATGGCCCTCTCTGGGGCCCACTTGTTACACTAATGATCAGGTGAGCGATCCAGGGCCATCATGGCCCTCTTGTTTTTTTACCCATTGCATGCGGGAAAACCCTAAATGGGTACATTGACAAACAGTACTGGCCCAGATCAGACCCCACAGAACACTGTGTCTGATCAGGGCCTGCACTATTTGCTAACAGAATTTTCCATCAAAAATAGAAAAAATAGGCCTGACACCCCTTATATGACAAATGGACTGGTCCAACATATAGCAATAGAAGAGTTCACTAGTATACAATTGGTTAATGTAATAAATATGACAATTGTCTGAAGTTGGCCGGTGGAGCGACAGGCCCTCTTGGGCCTCTTGTTGAATAGTGTTTTAATAAATGAATATTTAGAAATCAAAATGTCTCAACTTTGTTAAAATGTTTGGTAAATTGCTTGTCTTTCTCCAGCTTCCCTAAAAAGACTACAATCAAATAATCAAATTCGGGTTGTATTTGAGAAAAAAAAAAACAAACAAAAAAATAGTCATTTTGTTCAATGGGCGACAGGAAATCCCAACCCTTGGGTCCTGCTGTCACATGGGACAACAAGGCTGTACAATTCCCACAGCTGTTGTGATTGGCATGTTAAGGGGAATGGGAACACCTAGCACATTTTTCTGCCATTTTTCGAAGGGAGATAACTTTCAGGACTTCCTGTTTGCCTTTCTGTATGCTTAGTCCCACAGAAAAAGGGGTCAACTCTTACAGGAAAGAATTTGCTCCTAAAGAGCAAATTCTTTCCTATAAGAGTTGACCCGTATTGACATGGGAGACAAAAATACTTTTGTAGGAGTTGCCTCCCCTGCAGGTGTTCCCATTCCCCTTCACATCATGATAACAAGTCTGTGAAATGAATACCCCTCTTAACCCCACTTTATATAGAGAAAACTGAGGTTTACAGGGGTATACATTATTTTGCTCATTTCTGCTCCTAGACAAAGGTTGTGGGTACTCTTTGGAACAACCTCATTCTGTCTCAGTGAGGCAGTTCTAACGAGCACTCACAACCTATGTTTGGAGTATGAAAAAGAAAAATATCACAAATATTCGCAGGAAAAGTAGCCATTTTGAGATATGAAAGAATGCTCTATATCACATGGGTGTGTTATAGTATTGAGGGCCCAGTTGCTCAAGTTTAAGTTTTTTGTCAGCATTTCATTAATACTGGAATCATTCAGTAAGGTAAAAATGGACATTTTTTTTTTCTGAAATAATGCAAGTAGCTTTTGCATTGTGAAAGCTACTCCCATTTTTTCAGCAAATTCATGTATATATAAGTGTATTTGTTCAATTTGAGATTTAACATCCCCATCAACACTGTTAAGGTTATTTTGGAGACATTGCTTCCAGTTTTGTGGGACTTTTACCAGGCATTGAGATGAAATTACATCTCAATCCCTGCTGCCCATTAAAACCAGTAAAGTTTATATGCTTTGGATGCTCCAGCTCGAAATACTTTGCCTAGGCAGGCTTAGACCCAAGCAGTTTACCAGTACTCAAGCATCACATGAACAAGTCCGTGAATTGAACACCCCCTAAACCCCTCTTTATATAGAGAAAACTGGGGTTTACAGGTGTATACATTATTTTGCTTATTTCTGCTCCAAAACATAGGTTGTGGGTACTTGTCAGAACTGCCTCAATGAGGTGGTTCTAACGAGAACCCACAACCTATGTTTGATGTATAAATAAGAAAAATATCACAGAATTTCATCAGAAAAGTAGCCATTTTGGAGATGTGAAAAAATGCACTATGTGGCACAGGTGTGTTATGTTATCGTAATGTGTGATCGGTTTCAGCTCTGGGTGGAAGCATCATGCAGCCCAACCTGTTTCTCCAAGCTGCCATGGGCGGGGGTGGTTACACAAGTGTGTTATACATGTATTTTACATGTTAGATTATTAGGGCCCCGCACTGAAAGTGTGGGTGCCCTATAGTAATCACTCTGTCTGTCTGTCCGTCTGTCCGTCCACAAATTTTTATTACTCCTCTGTTTAATGTTAGGATCACTAACAACATTATATTTAGCTCACAATGCTTTGAACAGCTGGCTGTCACAAGTTAACCCTTGTCCTGCTAATCCCGGATATGCCTTATCTTTGAAACAATGTAGATCCAGATCAGATGGCTTCTAAAGAAGCCATCTGATCTGGATCTTCATTGTTTGTCATTCAGTTTCTGAATTTGTTGCAATAATTTGCATCAAGTAGATATAAATATTCAGCAGGACAAGGGTTAAATTTTGGTTTTCAATATCTTGTACAAAACAGAAAAAGCCTGGTCGACTTAATCATCAGGTAGTAGAAAACAATGAGTATTTTAATACTTAAAAGTCCATTTTTAATGCTTTTACTGTTAAAGAAAAAACATAAGTGTAGCATACAAAATTCTTTTTGTCTTTTTTGGGGCTTAGAGAAAGAAAGCTTGGCATTTCATGTCAATTGTCTGCTTCATGAAATGCCAAGCTTTCTTTTGTCTGAAAAACACAAACAAAACCTAGACTGCATAAATTTGTCAATTGTGCAGTGTTTAAATCGTTCTGATCTAATATGCTGCTACTGATTACAAAAAGAATCATTGTGAAGGTATTTGTTTTATGTTAAAAGATGTAAATTTGCTAAAATTTTTATCCCCTAAATTTGATTCCAATGCTGAAATCCAAAATTTCATTGAGTATTTTACCCATCAAATTAAATTTTCATGCTGATTTCCAAGAATTCAATGCTGAAATACACTTTACTCCCTCTTATCTAGAGCTCTGAATACCATAATAAAGGAAAAATGCTGGCCATAAAATGTACAGTAATAATTAGCTCCCAACTTACTCGCCAAACAAAGTAGTATTAAATGGAACTGGAATGTCTAATAGCAAGACCTTATGGTCAAATTTCCAATCCTTCATGTTCCCTTGTCATATACGCTAGACAACAGTGACTCAGCTTGTATCATTTATACCAGGCCAGGCCATGAGAAAAATATCTGGAATAATGATTTGATACTTTGAATTTGTGTAACCTGTTAATCCTCACCGTGCTGAACCCCAGTATATCCTTCAGGGAAAACAGTATAGATCCAGATCAGCTGGCTTCTCCGAAGCCAGCTGATCAGGATCTCAACTGTTTTCCATTCTGCTTCTGAATCCATGGTAAATCATGCAGCACAAATGCTGACTGGTGATCGGGTGGATGCGGATTCGATACCTGCCCGGGTCAGCAACATTCTTTCCTGGATATTGATCATGAAACCTTTTCTACGGTCATTCTCTC
Source organism: Lucinisca nassula (assembly GCA_963580285.1). Taxonomy (NCBI): domain Eukaryota; kingdom Metazoa; phylum Mollusca; class Bivalvia; order Lucinida; family Lucinidae; genus Lucinisca; species Lucinisca nassula. The sequence continues at coordinate 48,498,050 of OY757023.1, read as the reverse complement.
CCTTCTGCTGATTCAAGAAGGGCACTTGTCAGTTTCTGGCGTAAGAATGTGCACAGTACTGCTTTACCTCTTACGTATAAGCCTGCCCAGGAAAAGTGTGGATAGGTAAACGGACCGGCTCGATATGCCTAATAGTGTTGACTGGGCCATTAAACTCCAATGCAAACAATACAAACAAAGCAACACAAATGGCTGAAAATCAGGGAGATAAGTTGCATATTCAGCTTGGTGGGTGGTCAATAGGACCAGATCTTCAACTCTTTGCCTGAAGCCTTTCTGTAGGTGACTATTTACAAGTTTAGGAACAATGCAGGTTCTAGTGAGACTGCACTTATGCATGCCTGAATCTTCCCTGTTTGGCTCTTCAAAAAAATCTGCCTTTTCATTTTTGTCCAGCTTATTTATTGGTTTTTTTTTTAGTGCGGCATTGATTTTTGCAGGCAGTAATTCATCAGAATTCGTAATAGCTGGCAGAAACTGGGATCAGCATTTCTGAGTGAGAGTATTGATGTCTGCAATGTCTAAATTTTATAATTGAATCAAAATTTATGATCAAAACTGGTGCATACACAGATTATTGATAGCAGTTACAGTCTAACTTATATGGCTTTAACATGTATGGGACCACGAAAAGTTGCCGGCCTCGGTAGCTCAGTCGGATGCGCGCCTGACTGGTAATCAGGAGGACGCGGGTTTGATACCTGCCCGGATTGGCAACATTCTTTTGTGGAGATTGATCATGAAATCTTTTCTACAGTCATTCACTCCCTTCCGCTGATTCCAGAAGGGGAGTTGTCAGTTTCTGTCTAAAGAATGTGCACTGTACTGGTTAACTGCTTAGGTATAAGCTTGCCCAGGAAAAGTGTGGTTGGGTAAAGTGACCGGCTCAAAAATGAGCTAAAATAGTGTCGCCTGGGCAGTTTAACTCCAATACAAACAAACAAACAAAACCACAACAAGTTTTTCAAAAAGTTGTTCGGAACAGTGGTAGATAGAGCCAGGAGGTTAATGAGAGTAATAAAGATCTAATTTTTCAATGTTCTGCTAGAAAATAGTAGTTTTTGCAAATGTGACCTGAGACATAACATTTAAGCCATATCATATTTTGAAGAATACCACATGCACCCATGTCAGACCTAGGCTGGCCCAGCCCAGTGGGGCTTGAAGAAATGGATGGGCTGCACGATGCTTCCATGCAGAGCTGAATTAACTGACTACTCATGAGATCTAAGCCTGCCCTTGTAAAGTGGTGGGGGTGGGAATGTCCATGCATATAAACCCTATTGGTTCCATTGGGCACCAAGGCTTGAGATGTCATTTCATTTCAGTATCGGGTAAAAGTCCCACAAAATTGGAAGTAACATCTCCAAAATGTCCTATATAATGTTGATTGGGATGTTTAACCTCAAATCAAACACAAACAAACAAATCAGACCTAGGCCAAAAAGCTATACACACCTCTAACTATGTGCACACTTGCCAGCAACTACTCATGTATGGTATTGATCCTAAGTATTGGAACAGATGGGCCTTATCAAACAGTGCAGACCCAGAACAGACACAAGCCTCTAACATATACCTCTAACAATACAATCTTTGTAACAATTGGCTGTTTTTCTATCTCACTAGATCAGACTTCACATTGACTGCCTGCACTGTTTGAGAAAATGGTAAAAGTTTGATAATTTATCTTCACTACTAAAGTACTAAGGGCATTTCTCTGTATTTGGAACTTACAAATAACCTATTGTTCATAGTATAAATAAACACAGAAATTTCTTGTCATTTAGACATGTTTCATATCATACCCCATATCAGCCCTCAACCCATTTCAGGACACGAGCTTCCAGCCCTCAGGCTGATATGGGAGTCTCAGACTGATACCAGGTATGATAGGAAAAGTCCATATGAAAGTCTCTATGGCATTTTTACAACCATGCAAGCAACAGTTTAGCAGTAAGACTTCTTGTCATAGCATTTTGATGTATTGCACTTTAATGAGCCGATGAGAGAATTACTGCTAAACTGCTAGTTGCTCAGTTGTATATCATACCCCTCATTGCCCATATCAGCCCTCAGGCCTTCAGCCGTGGGCGGATATGGGAGTCTCGGGCTGATATTGGGTTAAACCCATTTTGTACCAAATGGAATCTTCTTCTTTATATCTAGCAGGAGTCCATTTAAAAATTTAGGGTGTAAGAAAATTGTGTTCATGGTGTTGGAAAATGGCTAAAACTTTTTTTTGGAAACGGTGTGGGCCCTGATCATTGTGAGCAGTCTGAGCTGAGCCTGCACTGTTTGCCAATTACTCGTTTTCGGGTTTCTGGTACAATATGGGTTAAGGGTTAAACTCAAACAAATAGTGTTCAAGAACACTTTTGTAAAACATGTTCAAGTCAGTTTGCTTTAAAACAGTAGAGTTTTTCATGAATATTTATACCCACTGGGTGAAATTGAGATAGTATCTCCATCTTGTCCATCAAGCTCTATTCTTCTAATTGCATTTTTGACACAGCATTATACCCCTGGGAGCAATTGCTAAGGCAGCTGACATTTAGTTTGTTACTAGATATTGGTTGTGATTTTTTTAGACTTTTTAATTATAGTAATTTCTACAATATAGGCTAAGAGAGCACATTTTTACTCCAGATATAGTTGTTTCATTTATGATTGGCAGGCAGAGCTGTTGTTTGCAATATACGAGGAATATACAAGGGCTGATTGATATGTTGTGAGCCTCGTATTGAAGGAGGTACACAGGGATGTCCTTTTTAAGTCCTACTATTCTCTGACTATATAGGGCCGTGCACCCAAGGACTGGTCTATTTGGTCAGTTTATATTGACGAGGTAGCACTCTTAAGTAAACAAGACAAGCAGCTTTTGCAAAATGGACAAAATTGGTGAAGCGCAGTGATCCAATATTTGCATAGAAAAGGTTTAACACCTGAGGATATCCATAAGGATATTAGGAGTGTAACGATGCATCGGACCATCGATGTATTGCGATAGGCACTGGGCCGATTGTACTGCATCGATGGTAAAGTTTAACATCGATGACTATCGCCGATAGTGTTTTGAACTATCGATAGTTTCGATAGTTTTCTATATCACAAGTTTTTCAGATAATTCCCGGAGTTGTTTTCATTCTTATATAATTTATATTCTTTATTCCCACCTACGTCTTGTACCCGGTCAAGCGTCAAACTGTACATTGTCCTAATTATAATCCAATAATCTCCTGTGTGTCAGTGGGAGACAACGGCTGCTTGCCGCCAGATAAAGGCAATAAAATTAGCCGACTCGTGATTTGGCGGTCGTGATTTGGCGGTAGCCTGCAGGTACACTGTGTTTATGCATCCTATCTTGTTACACATTATCCACTTAACACCCGATGTCGGTATAAGGTCAGACCGCTGAATATTCCTTCATTGAACTGGTAAATTTACAACTTTCTGAAGCATATGTCAACAGCACTGATGATAATTAATTTCGAAATAGTTGACACGGACGACCACGCATATTTTGATTACGCTAATCTGCAAGCTGTCTGTAAGCCAGTGTTATTAGTGAAAAGCGATAATTAATGCGTGTTTACACAGTGGTATTGATTATCAAAGGGTGCCACCCGCATTAATTAGCACATGAAGCATGAAAAGTCCGCACGTGTCACTACCGCTTCAAAAGATGCAAAAAAACGTTCTGGTTGATGTTTTAGTGGATTCTTATTTTGTCAATAACAGACATCAAAGGAAATGAAATACGTGTCGTCCTGCAAAGAACGTTTATTATTTGGGATTCCAGACATGTTTATACAGCCGAGGACTTAATTTTGAATCTTGGACACCGTGTAAGGGAATACCGCACTAGAAAACAATTAAAGAAATTAAAAACATGGTACGATTTTCTGTTTATTTGCATGTATTGCTAAAATATTTTAAAAGATTTTCCCAAACAACAAAAGAAAAATACAAATGATGTTGGGAAAAAAACCATTACACAATGAAAATGATGGAAAAGTTTGGAAAAAAACCATTACACAATGAAAATGATGGATAAGTTGGCAGATGCAAGAATGTCGAGATGACATTATAAGGCATGTTCGGCACGTTACTGGTGACGTTATCGGTCGACCGGGGCCGATTTGGATAAAAAAATTCTTTAGCCCTGATTTCAAAGGTGTTCCTTTAACAAGCGCATGCGATCGATTGTGTACCGAAACACTGATTTTCGGTCTTAAGATTCAAATCAAACTTCCCAAAACACAGGTTCTGGTGTATTGATTCGTTTGACGTGTCATCGGTAACAATTCTGATTCTGAATCGTATGCATTGCTGACACAGGTTTTCAGCTATCTACTATTTATATTAATGAAGCGTATTTCTTTCGTAACAGGTAAAACATATCAACAGCTAAACGGTTGTGGATAGAGGTGGATAGAAAACAGCGCCCTGCACAATTTCCGATTTATACCCGGAAGCTCGATCCGTGTCACCAACAACAGCAAACAGATGTGTTTACACAAATTAAAGTGTTTGACTTTTCCCACCAAGCGTCTGCTATTTTGGCGCCAAAATATAGCCATGCACGAGGCAGTAGAATAGTCTGTTTTTATTAATATGCATACATCTACCGATAGATGAAGCTAATCGTCTTAGGAGCGATTTGATTGTGGATTAAATTTTATGATTGAGGGATAAATGCAAACTATAGACATAACTTTATCTTATTTTCACACCTTGTCACGCGGAACATTATAGGCTTATCGGTAGCGCCTGAGGCTTGTGTTTACAGTGTAATTATAGAAGAGACTGCATATCCGGCGTTTATTACACGATTCGGTTAACTTACATGGTCGGTTTGGTTGGACCCAAAGTTCAGTGTTATAACGAGGTTGAGGTGCATTTAGACACTTTGTCATGTCTGAAGTGTTTTTGAAGACAAGCAAAGATTTCATTGCCTTCGTGAAGAGCTTACATTTATTTTGATTAAGAAACTGATTTCACATTCTCACTGTGAATTGATACATTTTAATTGGCTACTTCTTTTAAAATGAGTCTCCCGGCTCTTCTTGAAGGATAAACGCTTAAAGGAAAAAAGATGCTCCTGGGGAGCTGTTTCCTCTTCATGAAGGGCAGCCAGAAAGGCAAACAGGAGTTTACAACAGGTGTCCCTCTTGTGTAAATTATCTTGTTTATTTCTTGTATGCAGATAAAGCATACAGAAAACAGTCTGAAGGATTAAATAGTTTTTATTTCCTTCTCAAACAAGAAAATTTGTTTCAGGCAATAGTATCGCAATAGTATTGCAATAGTAGTCAGCAATAGTAATAGTATCGCAATGGTTTTTCCTGCAATGTCAATACTATCGCAATAGTCATTTTTTGACTATCGTTACATCCCTAAAGGATATGGTAGCAACACTAGGGAAACAATGCTTCATCTGCTACATTAAAACTGTGGGTGGTGGAATTTAGGGGCTGCAAACAGAGCCTTGAGGATGACCCCCTTCCTGGAAGGCATATCAATGTTGCAACCCCAGAAATGGTCAATAAAGTCCATGAAATTGTTATGACTGACAGACAAGTCACAGAAAGATATATAGCCAGTAGAGTTGGCATTTCACATGAACAAGTACATTCCATTCTGACAGGATCTTGCAATGAGAAAGCTTTCGGCCCGATGGCTACCAAGGCTTCTGACAGTTGATCAAAAGCACACCAGGCACACATTATCACGTGCTAATCTTAACCTTCTTGAGGAAGATCCTGCCAATTTTCTTCAGAAATTTGTCACTGTGGATGAAACATGGGTCCATCATTTTACCCCAGAGGCCAAACAACAATCTAAACAATGGAAGCACCCTGGTTCACCCCCGCCAAAGAAGGCAAAGATTGTTCCATCAGCTGGGAAGGTTATGGCCTCAATTTTCTGGGATGCAGATGGTATTCTGCTGATAGATTATCTCCAAAAGGGACAAACAATCAATGGCACATACTATGCTTCACTTCTGACGCAGTTACGGGAAAAAATGAAACTTAAGTGCCGTGGAAAGCTCACTTAAGGTGTGCTATTCCATTAGGACAAAGCTCCTGTTCACAAGTTTGTCATTGCTATGGCTGCAATTCACTTCAAGACTTCAAGCACACCAGGCGCACATTATCCCATGCTAATCTTAACCTTGCCAACTTTCTTCAGAGATTTGTCACTATGGATGAAACACAGGTCATTCATTTTACCCCGGAGGCCAAACAACAATCGTAACAATGGAAGCACCCTGGCTTACCCCTGCCAAAGAAGGCAAAGACTGTTCCATCAGCTGGGAAGGTTATGGTCTCGGTGTTCTGGGATGCAGATGGCATTCTTCTAATATATAATCTCCAAAAGGGAGAAGTAATCAATGTCGCATACCATGCTTCACTTCTGACGCAGTTACAGGAAAATATTTAACTTAAGCGCTGCAGAAAGCTCACTAAAGGTGTGTTGTTCCATCAGGACAATGTTCACAAGTCTGTCATTGCTATGGCTGCCATTCACCATTGTTGCTTTAAATTGATTGAGCATCCTCCTTATTCACCTGATCTCATTCCATCAGACTTTCAGATGGCTATTTCAGGCACCCACTTTCAGTCTGATGATGATGTCATATATACACTGGATGACATTCTGAACAGCCAAGAAAAGTTCTATAAAAGTGGCATTGAGGCCCTTAAACACCACTAGCAAAAGTGTAGATACTGGAGGGGATTATGTTGAAAAATAATACAATATGTCTGTCAAAATTCAAATCCTTCAATATGAGGCTCACAACATATCAATCAGCCCTCGTATTATTAACAGAAAGGCAAACTAGGTTACTTGATCATGTAGGAAGCCTCTAAGAAATAGTGATTAAGCTAATTGCCTCATAAACAGTGGTACTGGTTCAATTCCGGGCGTCTACAAACTTTCAGATGAGTCGCATCTCCGTCGGTTTGATTTGAGGTTTAACGTCCCCTTCAACACTGTATATATGAACGCACTTGTTGATGTGACATAAAACTCAAAAACACACACACCAGATTATGTGAATTCAACTGTAATATAAACAAAGGTATCATGCTGAATTTTCCTGCCCTGCCAGTCTTTGATGCCATTACCAAATTAGAGCAGTGCATTTAATAATTAGCTGGCCTCGGTAGCTCAGTCAGATGCGAATCTGACTGGTGATCAGGAGTATGCGGGTTCGATACCTGCCGGGGCTGGCAACATTCTTTCATGGAGATTGATCATGAAATCTTTTCTACGGTCATTCTCTCCCTTCCGCTGATTCAAGAAGGGCAGTTGTCAGTTTCCGGCGAAAGAATGTGCACTGTACTGGTTATAAGCCTGCCCACTAGGACAGATAATGACCCACTAGCGCTGTCGGTGTTTTGATTTTATTTCATTGAAAGATACATTGATATATATGGATATGTTCCTTGGTGAGAAATATGACATTTTTATGCCTAGAAATCAATGTTGAGCACTAAGAGATGAGTCATTCCCATCTAATATAACAGATCACAACAAACTGAGTCAGTATCAGCCTAGCACTTTACAACAAATGGAATGTTTGTCTTAAACTCTTTTTGTACCAAATGGAATCTTCTCCTTATATATCCGCCCCAATCCGTGCTTGGAGAAATAGATTGGGCTGCACGATGCTTCCACGCAGAGCTGATACGGACGCACGAGTACTGGTAATCCGCTTAGAACGTCTAAGCCTGCCATGGAAAATTGCTGCGAGTCGGCCCGTCCATGCTTATAAACCCCATTGATTTCATTGGGCGGCAGGGATTGAGATGTCATTTTATCTCAATGATGGGTAAAAGTCTAGCAGAATTGGAAGCAATGTCTCCAAAATGACTTCAATAGTGTTGACGGGGACATTAAACCTCAAATCAAACAAAAATTCTCCTTATATATGCTGGAGTCCATTTCAAAATGTAGGTTTTTTTTCTTCAAAATTTATTTGGAAAATGGCTGAACATTTTGCAAATAGTGTAGGCCCTGATCAGATGCGTGTTCTGCGGCGTCTGATCTAGGCCTGCACTGTTTGCCAAGGTACCCCTATATGGGATTCTGGTACTGAATGGGTTAAATATGTATAACAGCAGGTTTTTCAGAAATTTTGTCAGTGATGATGGCTATACAGTTGGCTGTCAAGATTCTTGATGCTATGACCTTATAACTAGAGGTGAATTTAAATCTTACATGTGAATCTTGTGGTTGAAGAGTGAGAGACCAAGTGAGGTTGAACCCAAAATTAACCCAAGAAGACATAAACAAGAGTTTTTAAGGTTCTGTCCAAAGTGACTTTAGATAGAGATCAGATGGCGTCTGACCATCTACCAAAATACATAACTAAAACGGCTGCACTGCAAATGAACAAGATAGCCAATAGAGCTAAAAATAGATAAAAATGATATCTGTTATACTGTTGGACCATTTTTATTCAAGCATCGCAGGAATGTTGCCTAAGTGTCACCACATGCAATAACATATCTTGAATTCAGGTGAGCAATCTCAGGCCATCGGGGTACTCTTGTGTAGGGAAAAGCTGGGTTGGATTGTTTTTGCTCAGAAACACAGATTGTGATTACTCCTGGGGTCTGCCTCAATGAGACAGTTCTAATTAACACCCACAATCTATGTTTGGATTAAAAATGGGAAAATATCATAAGTGTTGAGATATACTAGTAAGTCTAGTATCATTTATGGGTGTGTCTTTAATGGATGGATTGATTTTCAGTTAAGAGTAATTTACCTAACTGAATTTCATGAAGGCCTTGACCAGACGCCACATTCTGCAGCATCTGATCTTGGCCTGCATTGTTTGCCAGTTACTCGTATTGGGTTTTCTGGTACAAAATTGGTTAATGAAACACGTAACTCTCTGTTTTGCAGCCTGAAGATCCCTCCTTTGCTGATCAGAAGAAAGTTTACAATGATATTGGCTTGGAAATGCTGGACCATGCTTTTGAAGGGTACAATGTCTGTATATTCGCCTATGGACAGACTGGTTCTGGGAAAAGTTACACCATGATGGGGAAAAATGAACCAGGACAACAGGGAATCATTCCACAGGTACGTCATGTGACACTTTCTAAAATTTCAGAAAATGCTATTTGTTATATTTAGTGTATAGTGGTGGGTGTAAAATTAGAGTGCCTTTCTCTGATAACGGGGTTGATTATGGAGCTTTTACAGAGATAAAATAGAAGTGAAGGCAATGATCAAGAATCAATACAATTACCTCACACCTCCCATTCAAGACATGAAAGAAACATAAACATAAATTAACTCTGCCATAATGAAAATACCACAAGTGGCAAGCTAAAAAGACAGTTACTTTCCCACAAAATGGCTATCCAAAATAAAAAGATGTTTAACCCTTGACCTGCTGTATATTTAAATATGCCACAATCACAACTGATTATCAACCAATCAGATTTCTTGATGCAAATCATTGCAACAAATTCATAAACTGAATGACAAACAATGAAGATCCTGATCAGATGGCTTCTTCATTGTTTGGAAAGATCAGACATATCCGGGCTCAGCAGGACAAGGGTTAATACATATTGGTCTAAAGTTTCACATACTACCAGCCCCACCCCCCTCAGTGATCTTTAGGTGAAGGTCAAGGACTTAGAAATTTTATGTTGGTAAATTTTACTATTGCTCTATATCTCTAAATGGTCCCCGCCCATCGGGGCTTGAAGAAATAGATGGGCTTCATGTTGCTTCCACACAGAGCTGAAACCGACCGCACACAAGTACTGGTAAGCCACTTAGAGGATCTAAAATAGAAGTGGAGGCTAAGCCTGCCAAGGCAAAGCGGTGCGAGTCTGACCATCCATGCTTATAAACCCTATTGTTTTCATTAGGTGGTAGTGCTTGCGAAGTCATTTCATCTCAATGTCGGGTAAAAGTCCCACAAAATTGGAAGCAACGTCTCCAAAATGACCTATACAGTGTTGATGGGCATGTTAAACTTCAAATCAAACAAAATCTATATCTCTAAAACGACTTGATGGATTTAGTTACTTCTTGGACTGATGGTACATGTTTATCTAAAGTTTCCCAAAGTACCAGCCCACCCCTTGCCCCCGCCCATAGGGGCTTGAAGAAATATATGGGCTGCATGATGCTTCCACGCAGAGCTGAATCCGGCCCGCACACTAGTACTGGTAAACCGCTTAGAGGATTTAAGCCTGTCCAGGAACCGCGGTGCGAGGTGGACCGTCCATGCTAATAAACCCTATTGGTTTCATTGGGCGACAGGGCTTGAGATGTCATTTCATCTCAATGTCGGGTAAAAGTCCCACAAAATTGGAAGCAACGTCTCCAAAATGACCTTTACAGTGTTGACGGGGACGTTAAACCTCAAATCAAACAAACAAAAACCAGCCCACCCCCTGTCACCTTGAGGTCAAGGTCACAGACTTAGAAGTTTTATGTTGAAGTTTTTGGTTACAGTTTTCTGTTGCTCTATATCTCTAACCCCGCCCCAGTGACCTTGAGGTCAAGGTCATGGACTTCAAAATTTTATATTGAAGTTTTTGGTTAAACTTTTCTTTTGCTCTTTATCTCTAAAACCACTTGATGTTACATATTGGTCTAAGATTTTGCACCGTACCAGCCCCACCCCACTCAGTGACCTTGAGGTCAAGGTCATGGACTGAGTAAATCTCAAACACACTCTTATATATCATGTTTCACTTGTCTTTCAGTTGTGTGAAGATTTGTTCAACAGGGTGCATAATGCAGACATGAATGAAGTAACATACTCAGTTGAGGTAAGTGTTAGAAACACATAATAACCTGATACATCAGTCTGTTCTCTTAGCCACAGGATGACATGTGTTGGGTTTTACCCTTTACCTCATAGACTGGTTCAGATACCCGAGTAAACATTGCAGAAACACATGAGATGGCTCATAACAAGCATCCTGATGATTTTGACTAAGCTTAAAGCATTGTATGCTAGTGGACTCTTCTATTGCTATATGTTGGACAAGTCCATTTGTCATACAAGGGGTGTCAGGCCCATTTTTTTGTTTTTATTCCATTTTTTGACGAAAAATTCTGTTAGCAAATAGTGTAGGCCCTGATCAAACACCACGTTATGTGGCGTCTGATCTGGGCCCGTACTGTTTGCCAAGGTACCCCTTTAGGGGTTTCCCCGCATAGAATGGATTAAAAATGACAAGAATGGAGCCCAAATTAAAAAATGGAAGGGCCCACTTTTGAAACTCATTGATTTTAAGGAAAAAAAGAAACCCTTCCATTATTGTCTGGAGTAAAAACACATTTTTTCAGGAAAAAAAATCTGTGTTTTAGATATTGTACTTTCTAGAACAGTTAATGTTTTGACATTTACAAGCATTAAACTAACAGCTTTCAGGGACCATATGAAAATTGTTATAACAAACAAATCAGGCAATTTTCCTGCTCAATTCAGCACAGAATATCATTTATCCTGCTTATAAATTTATGAGCAGGATAAATGTCATGCTCAAGAGTTGAGCATGAAAAAAGTTTTATAACTTTGGAGCCAGGCCTATATATGCAGGGCAGACCAATTACAATAACACACCCGTGTGACACAGTGCATTCTTTCACATCTCCAAAATGGTGGCTACTTTTCCTTTGAAAATTTGGGATATAGGTTGTGGGTGCTCGTTAGAACCACCTCATTGAGGTGGTTCTATCGAGTATGCAGAACCTATGTCTTGGAGAAGAAATAAGAAAAATAGAGTTTACCCTTGTAAACCCCAGTTTTCTCTTTATAAAGTGTGGTTTAGAGGGGTGCTCATTTCACGGACTTGTGAACGTGATGCATTCCGGTATTCCCTTCTCCAAAAATATGCATGTCTCAGATTTTTCTCCTGATTGATTATTGATGTCAACCCTAGCTCCAGATAAGAAGTGGGTAGCAAGAATAAACAAGGGATTATTCTCTTTATTTGTTGTTAGAAACATTATTTTGTGGGTACTTGTTAGAATTCCCTCCACTGAGCACCCGCAAAATATGCTTTAATGGAGAAATAAGAAAAATTATCTCATTACGAAAACATGCCTATACAAATACATTGTAAATTTTATTGCCAAAAAAGAGAAACTTTTAAAATAAAAAAATTGAAATTTTTTTCTTATTTCTACTCAAAATATAGATTGGGGGTACTCATTAGAACCGCCTCATTGAGGCGGTTCTAAGGAGTACCCATAATCTATATTTTAGAGCAGAAATAAAAAAAAATAAGGTTTACCCCTGTAAACCTCAGTCTTACAATATAAAAATGGGGTTCATGGCGTGTTTTCGTGATGTGTTGTTAGAAACATTATTATGTGGGTACTTCCATTGAGTACCCACAAAATATGCTTTAATAGAGAAATAAGAACAATTATCCTCTTGTCTTGTTTGTTTGTTTGATTTTAGGTTCAACGTCCCCGTCAACACTATTTATGTCATTTTGGAGATGTGCTTCAAATTTTGTAGGACTTTAACTCTACATTGAGATGAAATGACATCTCAATCCCTGCCACCCAATGAAACCAATAGGGTTTATAAGCATGGACGGACCGACTCGCAGCAATTTTCCTGGGCAGGCTTAGACGTTCTAAGCGGATTACCAGTACTCATGTGCAGTTGGTATCAGCTCTGCATGGAAGCATCGTGCAGCCCAATCTATTTCTCCAAGCCCTGATGTGCGGGGGCGGTATCCTCTGGACTCCTTATCTGGAATGTTTGTCATCTGTCTCTTGATAGTTTGATGTTAAGATGTTGTCCAATGGTGATTAGTGGGGCTAAATCTGGCAACAGAAATAATGTCGTAATGAGATTGCCTACGATTTATTTGATTGTCAATATGGCCTGTTACTCTGGGATATTGACATTTGGTTTGCGTGTTGCTTTTCTTCTAAATCTGGACAGGCTTCTTTAATCAAAGTCGGTCTCAGGTGTTGATGGTCTGTCAAAGACAAAATAAAAATGAATGTTTTCGAATTTGAAGCATTATATGGATAACCCTCATTACTGTTGTAATAACAGTATCTGTGGCTAACATTTTAACCTTTTTTTTACCAGGTAATTGGGAAACAGTGCAGGCCCAGATCAGACGCCGCAAAATGCAGCGTCTGATCAGGGCCTTCACTGTTTCCAAAAAGTTCAGCCAATTTCCAAATTAATTTTGAAAAAGCACAACCTGATACCCCTATATTTTGAAATGGACTTTTGCTATATATAAGGAAGATTCCATTTGGGACAAAATGGGTTAATAATGTAATTAAAAATTTCTGATATTAAGAGTCACAAAAAGGAGTACTGCAGTACTGTAGGAGAAAAAAAAATGTCATTTTGCCCTTTATTTACTCCAAGAAATAAATTTTATGGATATTTGTTAGAATGGCCTCTTACTGTTATATTGAATGACGGATTTAGAATAAGTCTGTACTAAATTTTGGGATAGATGCCCTGTAGCAAATTAATTAGGGCTGTACACAATTTGTTATGTTCCTCTAATGTTTACCCTTGAAAAACCATTTTTTTCTAAAGAAGATGGGTTAACATTGATAACAGATTCACAAGCTTGTTTACCCATTGTATGCTAGTGGACTCTTCCATTGCTATATGTTGGACAGATCCATTTGTCATATAAGGGGTGTCAGGCCTATTTTTTAGCTTACCGTCACGTAGTGACGAGGTGAGCTTTTGGGATCACTTTTTGTCCGTCGTGCGTCCGTGCGTCCGTGCGTAAACAATTTCTTTAAACGACATCTCCTCCTAAACCACTGATCGGATTTTGACCAAACTTCACAGGAATGATCCTTAGGTGGCCCCCTTTCAAAGTTGTTCAAATGGTTCCAGTCCGTTGCACATCTAGGTCACAGGAGCCAAAAATAGATTTTTTTCACCAAAAACTTTTTGGTTTTACATAGGCTTATATAGGGAAAATCTTTAAAAATCTTCTTCTCTGAATGTCAAATGATAGCCCTTGGGCCAAAAATGCCTCCACCCCGGGGCCCTTTGGTTTTACATAGACTTATATAGGGAAAATCTTTAAAAATCTTCTTCTCTGATACCACAAGGCCTAGGTCTTTTATATTTGGTATGAAGCTTCATCTAAAGGACCCCTAATAAGATTATTCAAATTATAGTGCTGAGGCCAAAAATGTCCCCGCCCCGGGGCCCTTTGGTTTTACATAGGCTTATATAGGGAAAATCTTTAAAAATCTTCTTCTCTGACACCGCAAGGCCCAGGACTCTGATATTTGGTATGAAGCTTCATCTAGTGGATCCCTACCAAGATTGTTCAAATTAGAGTGCTGGGGCAAAAAATGCCCCCACCCCCGGGCCCTTTGGTTTTACATAGGCTTATATAGGGAAAATCTTTAAAAATCTTCTTCTCTGAAACCGCAAGGCCCAGGACTTTGATGTTTGGTATGAAGCTTCATCTAGTGGACCCCTACCAAGATTGTTCAAATTATAGCCCTTGGGCCAAAAATGCCCCCGCTCCGGGTCCCTTTGGTTTTACATAGACTTATATAGGGAAAATCTTTAAAAATCTTCTTCTCTGACACCGCAAGGCCTAGGTCTTTTATATTTGGTATGAAGCTTCTTCTAAAGGACCCCTACCAAGATGATTCAAATTATAGTGCTGGGGCCCTTTTGGCCCCGCCCTGGGGCCCTTTGGTTTTACATAGGCTTATATAGGGATAATCTTTAAAAATCTTCTTTTCTGAAACCACAAGGCCCAGGACTTTGATATTTGGTATGAAGCTTCATCTAATGGACCTCTACCAAGATTGTTCAAATTATAGCCCTGGGGCCAAAAATGCTCCCGCTCTGGGGCCCTATGGCTTTACATAGACTAATATAGGGAAAATCTTTAAAAATCTTCTTCTCAGAAACCACAAGGCCTGGGTCTTTGATATTTGGTATGAAGCTGCATCTAGTGGACCTCTATCAAGATTATTCAAATTATAGCTCTGATACCAAAAATGTCCCCGATCTGGGGCACTTTGGTTTTACATAGACTTATATAGGGAAATCTTTAAAAATCTTCTCTGAAACTGCAAGGCCAAGGCCTTTGATATTTAGTATGGAGCTTTATCTAGTGGACCTCTACCAAGATTGTTCAAATTATAGCCCTGGGGCCACAAATGCCCCCTCCCCGGGGCCCTTTGGTTTTACATAGATTTATATAGCCTGGGGGCCATTTGGTTTTGCATAGGCTTATGTAGGGAATATCTTCTTCTCTGAAACCGCAAGGCCCAGGTCTTTGATATTTGATGTGTAGCTTCATCTAGTGGACCGTTGCCAAGATTGTTCAAATTATAGCCTTTGTTGATGTTTGGTATGAAGCTTCACCTTTAAGACCTCCCTCAACATTATGCACATTAAAGCCCTGGGGCCAATAATGGCCCTCTCTGGCGCCCACTTGTTACACTATGGATCAGGTGAGCGATCCAGGGCCATCATGGCCCTCTTGTTTGTTTTTATTCTATTTTTAATGGAAAATTCTGTCAGCAAATAGTGCAGGTCCAGATCAGATGCTGCATTCTGCGACGTCTAATCTGGGGCCGCACTGTTTGCCAAGGTACCCCTTTAGGGGTTTCCCTCATACAATGGGATAATGGCGGCCAGATGATTCAATGACATGAAATGTCAAGCCTTACTTTTTGCTGGAAAATAATGAAAAAAAAAAGATTGCTGTCTGCTCTAGATTTGTATGCAGTGTTTGATTAGGGTTTGATGACAAATGTAAGTGGTTCTCTCTTTACAGAAAGTCTGTTGGTTTCTATATATATATATATGACCCTCTTCAAGTCCTTCAAACTGTGCTTTACAGGGCTTGTCATTTCTTTTGAATTCTCTGCTTTGGAAAGTAGACAATTTTAATTGAATTTCCAGTCACGAAAAAAAATGAAAAAATGGTTAAAGAAAAAAAAATGAGGAAAAGAATGAAGTTGCAATGGAACACTTTGTTTTCTGGTAGGAAATGCCTGTGGTCATAACAACCTAAGGCTTTTTGTCTCTGCCTACTTGGTCTCATAATACATCAGAAGTGAGTGAAAAATTGCCTGTTCTGTCACCTTAAGTGGCTGTACTGGTCTATATAAAGACATGCAATAACAGGCAATTTTGACTTACGTCTTGATGTTCTGTCACTTTGCGTCATCTAATCAGAGGGAAAGATAAGAGATTATTTGGGCCAGGCCAAGCAGAGAAGGGTCTTTGAGGTTGTGTGCCCATCAAAGACTCCCCACAACCTGCACATCTGCACAATCTGATCAGAGTCTTTGTCGTGCGCTGTATAGATGCTATTGATGAAAATCTTCTTGATGCAAGCCCTCCATGGTTGTATTCTGACCAAGTTTGTGTAGGCTGAGTAGAGTCTGTGTGGAGTTCAAATGCACAAAGACCACTCCCCCCCCCATATAGTTTTTCCCTGTCTGTCTGTCTGTCTGTTTGTTTGTCTGTCTGTCTGTCTGTCCATCACAAAAACTTTATCTGACATAAAAATTGGCTCCCACGGGGAGGGGGCATTGGTCACTTACAGTGACAGCTCTTGTTTTTTTGCTTGGCGAAGTCCATTTAACCCTTTTTGTACCAAATGGAATCTTCCTCCTTATATATAGCAGGAGTCCATTTTAATATTTAGGGTTGTCAGGTTGTGACTTCTTCAAAAGTTATTTGGAAAATGGCTGAACTTTTTGCAAACAGTGTAGACCCTGCTCAGATGCCGCAGAATGCGGCATCTGAGCAGGGTCTACACTGTTCGCCAGGGTACCCGTCTTTGGGTTTCCGGTACAAAATGGGTTAATGACAGTTTGTGATAACCCATAGCATAATGCTGGAGGCATATGGAACTTTGCCTTTGGATACCTCCTCACTGTAAAGATGCCTATAAGTCAGTCTATGTATCCAGATCAATCTTTGCTGTGCAGTGTATGAATGCCTGCAGACAAAAAGCCTCGTCATTCAGAAGGGAAGGCTGTATTCTGGATATGCAGGCCAATATGAGACATGTCTCTGCATCCACTAATTCAAGAAGGGTGGTTGTTTGTTTCTAGCAAAAGTACACAACAACCTCTTTATATCAATAGAAACATTGTTGGTCATGTTTTTGTTAATGGTCATTTTCTGTATAATCTACATGTATACAACATTATTATAACACATTTTTTTCAACAGGAGTTTGGCTATAACATGGTTGGAGGCTGCATCTCACAAATCTACATGTAGATTTGTGAGATGCAGCCTCCAACCATGTTATAGCCAAACTCCTGTTGAAACAAATGTGTTATAATAATGTGATGTATGTGGATTGAACAGATAATCGGCCATTATTAATTGATTATCCTGTATTACACATGGTCAACCAATATTCAAAAATCATAAATCATGTTTTTAATTGCGTCAATTAATAAAATTGTCATTAATCAAATAATTTCGTATTAGCCCAGTTACAGGTCCTCGGTCAGCTGTATTGGCCTCGGCCTTCGGCCTCGTGCCAATACAGCAGACCTCGGACCTGTTACTGGGCCAATACGAAATTATTTGATTAATAACATTATATTATGCCTGTGCAAGAAAGAAGGGACTAGGTAAATGACCTGTTCAACCTGATCTTAATAGTATTAACTGTGCCGTAAAACTTCAAACTAGCATTATCTCATATGGTGGCATTCTCCTTATGGGTAGGAGAAATAAAATATCATAGGATGAGTATGATGGAGCTAAAAATAAATCAGATATTGTTCCTGTCATTTTAACCTGTTTTGACCTGAATGGAACTTTCCACCTGCTATATTTGCGCAGAGGCCATTTTCTAATTTAAGGGTATCTGGTTTAGTTATTCGTAGAAATTCATTTAGAAAATGACTGAACTTTTTGCAAACAGTGAAGGCCCTGATCAGATGCCGCATTTTGCGGCATCTGATCTAGGTCTGCACTGTTTGCCAGTGTCAGTGCTTTTTGGGTTTGCTGTATAAAATGGAATGAAAGCTAGTGTGCTCTGTTGCCTTTTTATTAGCCTTCTTAAGGAATAATTAATCAAAGATGGTCTAAAGATATAATGTGATTACGTCTTGTGAAACAAGACAATCAATAGTCGTTGACACTGCGGTCAAATAATGCTACAAGCAATGTAAGTGTGACTGGATGTATGTCTGGAGCCACCGGCATCAATATATGCCTTGTACAGTGATCCTTCTTTGACAAAAGGAACACAGGAGACCGATCATGAGATATTTTCTACGGTCATCCTCTCCGATCCAATGACTCAATATTCAAGAGGCAGCTGTAAGTTCCTGGTGAAATAATGTGCACTGTACTTGTTAACGGCTGCCCAGGAAAAGTGTGGTAAGGTAAATTGACCAGCTCGATTTGACCTAAATAGTATTGACTGGGCCGCTAAACTCTGAACTAAACTTTACAATAATAATGTAGCTTCACATGAAACTAGTACAATTGTGATAAAACTTTTATCGAGTACTTTTAATAGTATTTGCCACATATTGGTAATGTTTCTCATTCTGAAATATGTTCTATAAAAGGGTTATCCTTTGGAAGCAAGGAATACACAACAGAACTGGAAAATATGAAGTGTACATGTTTTCTAGGCCAGACTAGCTAGTTTCCGCCAATTAGGCCTCATTAGTGACCCTCAAGTATTTTCAAAACTCTGCAATGGAATCAATGAGCCCAAAGGCCAAGAAAATATAAACTACACTATGATGTAGAACAGGGAGACTAGCCACACTAGCTAGTTTTGGCCAATTAGACCTCATTAGTGACCCTCAAGTATTTTCAAAATTCCGCAATGGAATTAATTATCCCATAGGACAAGAAAATATAAACTACACTATGATGTAGGGCAGGGAGACTTTTTACGGCCGTCAAACATTCCCAGACATCAGCTCTAGTGACGTTAAATATGTTCTATAAAAGGGTTATCGCTTGGAAGCAAGGAATACACAACAGAACTGGAAAATATGAAGTGTACATGTTTTCTGGGCCAGACTAGCTAGTTTCGGCCAATTAGGTCTCATCAGTGACCCTCAAGTATTTTCAAAATTCCGCAATGGAATCAGTGATCCCAAAGGACAAGAAAATATAAACTACACTATGATGTAGTGCAGGGAGACTTTTTACGGCCGCCACACATTCCCAGACAACAGCTGTAGTGAATTCACAATTTTTGGCTTTCGTGTAAAACTTATAATAACATCATCAAACAGATGATACAGCACTGTTGCTGAGATCCTAAGCAAAACTCATGTTTGCTTGACCATGTTGTATCCCGGAAATGATATATGGGTTACTACACCACAACCTCTTTATAACACTATTAATGGAGTCCAAAGCAGAAACGTTGCTAGTTAAACAAACGTTGTTAGTTAAACAACCATGTTATATTCAAAGAAAAATGTATAGATTATGGTCATTTTTCTATATAATCTATACATTTTTGAGATCTTGTATAGATAATATAGAAAAATGACCATTTATGGTCATTTTTTACACAATCTATACATTTTTGGGATCCATCTTGAAACTGTGTTATATCCAAAACCGTGTTATATCCAACCATATTATAATGAGGTTGTAGTGTATATACATGTATACCCTTCACATTAACAAGCCTGTGTAATGAACGCCCCTCTACACCCCACTTCATATGGAGAAAACTGGGGTTTACAGGGTATACATTATTTTTCTTATTTCTGTTCCTTAGTTAAGACATAGGTTGTGGTACTCAGTAAAACCACCTTAATGAGGCTCTTCTAAAGAGCACCCACAACCTACGTATGGGGAAACAATAAGAAAACTATCATAAATGTTAATCTGACAGAAAAACAATGATTTTAGAGATATGAAAGAATGCACTATGTCACATGGGTGTGTTATCGTATTGTAACGGGAATCTTCAATGACTCAAACCATCACATGATCAAGTCCGTGAAATAAACACCCCACTAGACCTCACTTTATTTAGAGAAAACTGGGGTTTACAGGGGTATACATTATTTTGCTTATTTCTGCTCAAAGACATAAGTTGTGGGTACTCATTGGAACCGCCTCAATGAGGCGGTTCTAACAAGCACCCACAACCTATGTTTGATGTATAAATAAGAAAAATGTTTTTCATCAGAAAAGTAGCCATTTTGGAGATGTGAAAAAATGCACTATGTTGTTTGGGTGTGTTATCGTAATGCACTGATGTTGCATTTATAATGGCTTCTGAAGTCCCCAGGAATTTTGGCTGGTTCAAACTGGTTCTGTAGTCCCTAGAGATTTTGGCTAATTCAGACTGGTTCTGAAGTTCCTAGGGATTTTGGTTGATTCAAATTGGTTCTGTAGTCCCTAGGGATTTCGGCTAATTCAGACTGGTTCTGAAGTCCCTTATTGATTTTGGCTGTTTCAAATTGGTTCTGTAGTCCCTAGAGATTTTGGCTTATTCAGACTGGTTCTGAAGTTCCGAGGATTTTGGTTGATTCAAATTGGTTCTGTAGTCCCTAGAGATTTTTGCTGCTTCAAACTGGTTCTGAAGTCCCTTATTAATTTGGCTACCTGTAAAACCTGGGCTGGGCTCATGGGCTGGGTCTGGGCTCGAATTTTTGGGCTCGAATGAAAACGAGTTTGACTAAGGACATAGGTGAAGCAGGGTCAGTTATTGACCTTTCAACTTTGTTTGTTGTCTGGTTGGAGGAACTGTTAAAGAGAATTGCTCCCATGGGCCCCTGTCAAGATTATAATTACCAAGTTTGTTCTCCTGCTTGATTTGTGTTGCAACAAGCAAAAACCTGGATTACTAAAATCTGGATTACAACATCGAAACACTGGATTCCAGAGCCCCAATAAGACCCATGTGATCAGCAAAAGCTCAGAACAGACTCTGCAGATGTGCAGGCTGATCCGAGCTTTCATTGGTCGTGCATGGGTCCTTGCAGGTTAGCTTCAAAATGGGACACCAACAAGCAGTGTAGGCCCAGATCAGATGCTACATGTCTAGGGTTTCAAGGTGCGATACGGACAACAGTGAAGACACAGATCAGAGCCCACGTCTAGAGTTCCAAAGGGGTACTGACAAACAGTTAAGACCCAGATCAGAAGCCACGTCTAAAGTTCTAAATGGGATACTGACAAACAGTGACGACCCAGATCAGAGGCAATATGTCTAGGGTTCTAAAATGGGATACTGACCGTGTAGACACCGATCAGAGACAACGAGTCTTGGGTTTCAAAATGGGATACTGACAAACAGTGAAGACTTAGATCAAAGGCCACATGTCTAAGGTTCCAAAATGGAATACTGACAGTGTAGACCCAGAGCAGAGGCCGCATGTCTAGGGTTCCAAAATCAAACACTGACAAATAGTGTAGATCCAGATCAGGTGCCACATACCTATGGTTCCAGGATAACATAATCTCAGACAAACAGTGGAGACTCCGATCAGAGACCACATGTCTCGAGCCAAAATGGGAAACTGACAGTGTAGATTCAGATCAGGGGCCACAAGTCTGGGGTTCCAAAATGGTATACGGACAGTGTAGACCCGATCCACTGCCAGGGTCCCAAAATGGGGCACTAACAGTGTAGACCCTGATCAGACGTCACAGAATATGGCGTGTGAACAGGATCTTGAACTACAGGAACTAAAGAACAAGAAAACAGTCCAAGTCCAGACTCTGGACCTCTTTAGAGAAAATCGACCCTCTAGCATGTCTAATGGGACAGTGTACACCCTTACCAGATACCACAATGGGCATCTGAGCAGAGTCTATTTGCTTATAAAACTACAGGAATTATCCTCCAGTTCTTTTAGTTCTATTGTAAAATTCCTTCATTGGGACCATCTTTAATACTTTTCAAAAGTGGCCTTTAAAAGGCCAAAATGTGGTTACTTGGTTTAGAAATTACAAAGAAAGATAAAGGAAATCTCTGCAATTTTTTTTATATCAGATTTAGTCTTTATTTGTGCTGGGCTTAATATTAATATTAAGCGGCACTCCACCGTATATGAGTCTTTCAGACAAACAAACATTAAACAGCAAGCCCTGGAGAAAAAAATCTTTCTATAGCAGGTTGGATTCCACAGGGATACATATAAGTCACAGAGTTCGACACTTCATGATTGGGTAAATCTACAAACTGTTGCAAATTTTCATACAGAGCAGGACTGCTCCCGCCCATAGGGGCTTGAAGACATATATGGGCTGCATGATGCTTCCAGGCAGAGCTGAATCTGGCCCGCACACTAGTACTGGTAAACCGCTTAGAGGGTCTAAGCCTGTCCAGGAACCGCGGTGCGAGGCGGACCGTCCATGCTAATAAACCCTATTGGTTTCATTGGGCGGCAGGGCTTGAGAGGTCATTTCATCTCAATGTCGGGTAAAAGTCCCACAAAATTGGAAGCAATGTCACCAAAATACCTATACAGTGTTGACGGGGACGTTAAACCTTAAATCAAACAAACATTGCTCAGACCACATCTCGTCCAAATAGCAGTTAGTAAAGCCTCTGGTTAGAAGGTGAAGAAACACAAACAGATATCTGCTTTATCTTTTTAAATAACCCTACCCCACATTTTGTAGAATTTTCCTGCACTGCAGTGCAATTAAGTAGCCAACTGATTCTGACACTGCATCTCAAGGGACATCTGGCCAGGATGTAATAGCCTTCACCTCAAAGGTAAACATTCTGAGTGCAGACTAACCTGATATTACCCCCACTAGAGAGTTAAAATTGACCTTATAATGTTTTTCACCTCAGATAAACCTATTTCCATTCGAGCCCAAAAATTCGAGCCCAGGCCCAGCCCATGAGCCCGGCCCAGGTTTTACAGGTAACCTA
Source organism: Lucinisca nassula (assembly GCA_963580285.1). Classification (NCBI taxonomy): domain Eukaryota; kingdom Metazoa; phylum Mollusca; class Bivalvia; order Lucinida; family Lucinidae; genus Lucinisca; species Lucinisca nassula. Next base: position 48,475,164 of record OY757023.1, on the reverse strand, counting down.
TTAATTTTGGCTGTTTCAAATTGGTTCTGTAGTCCCTAGGGATTTTGGCTAATTCAGACTGGTTCTGAAGTCTCTTATTGATTTTGGCTGTTTCAAATTGGTTCTGTAGTCCCTAGAGATTTTGGCTAATTCAGACTGGTTCTGAAGTTCCTAGGAATTTGGTTGAATCAAATTGCTTCTGTAGTCCCTAGGGATTTTGGCTGATTCAAACTGGTTCTGAAGTCCCTAGGGATTTTGGCTGCTTCAAACTGGTTCTGAAGTCCCTAGGTATTTTGCTAATTCCAACTCCTTCTGAAGTCCCTATGGATTTTGGCTGCTTCAAACTGGTTAAGAAGTCCCAAGGGATTTTTGACTAATTCACTCTGGTTCTGAAGTCCCTAGGGATATTGGCTAATAGAGCTTATCAGGCAGCCTGAGTGCTATTTACACAGGTATTAGCTACTACACACAGCATGATTGGGTACAAAATCTGACAGCTGCTGTATAAATCTATTGGATTTTCAATGGAAATAGTCTGACCTTGGTACACTTTTCTTATTTAATTGGCTGATAAATGATATTAGGAAGAATATGAGTTCTACAAATTTAAATACAAAGTCTGTCAAAGAGTTACAACAGTTTTTAAAGAATGGCTGAGTCATTTTTAGTGATCTAAAGAACATTGATTTGGTAGAACTTTGTGAGAATTGTGTCAAACTTAACATGAGGTAGATCCTGATGGTTTGTGGGAAGACAGAGACGAAGATTTAAAGGACAAATTATATCTTGCAGATGTGACAGTGTTGCCACAATATATAGACCCTGATCAGCCACAGTGACATTAGATTCATCCCTATTACATGTATTTTGTTTGTTACCCAGGTCATTTGGAGACGTTGCTTCCATTTTTGTAGGACTTTTACCGGACATTGAGACAAAATGACATCTCAAGCCCTGTCGCCCTATGAAACAAGAAGCGCTTTTTATATTATAAAAGATCTATTGCTATATCATGAATAACTTCATAATTTTGAGCTCGCATAATTTATGTCCAGAAGTGACTCAAATTAAACATTCTTTGTGTCACTTCATGGATACTGATGTGCACAAATTCTCAATGTGACAGTAAAGACACCAATCAAACTGTGCAAATGTGCATGATGCATAATAGTCTTTGCTTGGTGCACATATAAATTGTAGGAATTTCTGTGCTCCACCTAATAACTATCTTTTATAATAAGCATACCCAATGATGATTACCAATCATATCTGTGTTCAGTTGTTCATGGGGTCTTGCATGGATTTCGAAAACACGCCTATTCAAATATATTGAAAATTTTACCACCAAAAATTGAAATCTTATAGATAAGAAATTGATATTTCAAATTTCTTCTCAAAATATAAATAGTGGGAACTTGTTAGAATCGCCGCCGAGGCGATTCAAGGAGTATCCACAATCTATGGTCTTTGAGCAGAAATAAAAAAAGATGTATACCTCTGTAAACCCAATTTTTACTACATGTATATATAAAGCTGGGGTTTAAGGGGGGGTCAAAATCTAAGGCATGTTTTCGTGATGAGGCTTTGATCCATAATCTACATGTATCAAGTTTCTTATTTGTTTGTTTGATTTGAGGTTTAAGGTCCCCATCAACACTGTAAAGGTCATTTTTGAGATGTTGCTTCCAACAGTGTTTGCAAAAAGTTTAGCCATTTTCCAAATCAATCTTGAAGAAAACACAACCTGAAACCTCTAAATTTTGAAATGGACTCATGCTATATATAAGGTGGAAGATTCCATCTGGTTCAAATAGGGTTAAACCATAGCAGCTCCATTTCATTGTTTTTGTTAGATTTGAGGTTTAAAGTCCCCGTCAACACTGTATAGGTCATTTTGGAGACGTTGCTTCCAATTTTGTCGGACTTTTACCCGACATTGAGATGAAATGACATCTCAAGCCCTGTCGCCCAATGAAACCAATAGGGTTTATTGGCATGGACGGTCCGCCTCGCACCGCGGTTCCTGGACAGGCTTAGATCCTCTAAGCGGTTTACCAGTACTAGTGTGCAGGCCGGATTCAGCTCTGCGTGGAAGCATCATGCAGCATGGTACCAAAGTTAAGTTTGGCTGTATATACATAGCAATAGACAAGCTGCATATTTTGTGATAATTGATGGATAGTTTTCCTTATTTCTGCATGTAAACCTATGTTGTGGGTATTTTCCAGGCAGTTCTAATGAATACCCACAACATAGGATTTAATGGAGAATTGACAAAAACTAGCCTTCATTTATCACAAAATACCAACCTTATCTGTCATCACAAAAACACGCCTATATAATTTTGACCCCCTTGAACCCCACTTTTATATAGTAAAACTGGGGTTTCCGGGAGTATACCTTATTTTTCTTATTTCTGCTCTAAAATATACATTGTGGGTACTAACGAGTGCCCACAATCTATATTTTGAGCAGAAATAAGAAAAATAAGACAATTTTTCATCATTAAATTTTCATTTTTTCGGCGATCAAGGTGGCAATGTATTTGTTTTATTTTGAGCTACTATAATGAAAACGAGCAAGTCCACGTAATACTACATCTTTATTTATATACATATAATAAATATATTTGGCATCAGGAGAACCAGCCCAGTGCAACAAATATACTAGCTTATCACGCGGGACCAAGCCGGAACCTGCATGGCGCGCAGATCGCTTGGACGAAGGATGGTCTAAACCTGGCGAAAGAAGCTAGTATTTGATGAACCTGGACAAAACTGCTGACTAGGAAAATCAATGCTGCACAACATGAGCACTACACTATCCTGCTCAGATGCACGCTGTCGCATTCGCAGTTCTGCCCGACGGCAGAGATGTCGCAATTCCACATGGCGCGTGGAGCAGCAGAGATGTCGCAGTTCCGCATGGCGCGCGGAGCAGTTCTGCCCGACGGCAGAGATGTCTCAATTCCACATGGCGCGTGGAGCAGCAGAGATGTCGCAGCTCCGCATGGCGCGCAGAGCAGTTCTGCCCGACGGCAGAGATGTCGCAGTTCCGCATGGCGCGCGGAGTGTAATTCAGACAAGCAGTATTTCTGATAGTATAGTGCCATGCTTATTACTATACGGTCATCAGCAATGTTTGACCAAGGATGAAGAATGCAAATATCATTGTAAATTACTGGCGACTTGGGGAGAAAACAGGTTAATTTCAATAAGAAAGTAACTGTTTCCCCGCTTCGTCCTATCATCTGATATGTCCACAAAAAATCAATTAAAACTCATCTTAAAACCTGGGCTGATCATCCCTACTGAAACTGATGATGGTTAAGGTGGTGGGGCGGTGGTGGATAACATCCACGCTAGTCAGGCTCAATGCCAAAACTGAAATGATGCAGTTTAGAAACAAAGTTAAATATCTGCACTGGGAGCACAGAGCAAAATGCTGACAGTATGTAAATGTAAAACACTCAAAATAAACCATATTTATTCCTTAAATAAATTATCATTTATTTTGAGCTACTATAATGAAAACGAGCAAGTCCACGTAATACTACATCTTTATTTATATACATATAATAAATATATTTGGCATCAGGAGAACCAGCCCAGTGCAACAAATATACTAGCTTATCACGCGGGACCAAGCCGGAACCTGCATGGCGCGCAGATCGCTTGGACGAAGGATGGTCTAAACCTGGCGAAAGAAGCTAGTATTTGATGAACCTGGACAAAACTGCTGACTAGGAAAATCAATGCTGCACAACATGAGCACTACACTATCCTGCTCAGATGCACGCTGTCGCATTCGCAGTTCTGCCCGACGGCAGAGATGTCGCAATTCCACATGGCGCGTGGAGCAGCAGAGATGTCGCAGTTCCGCATGGCGCGCGGAGCAGTTCTGCCCGACGGCAGAGATGTCTCAATTCCACATGGCGCGTGGAGCAGCAGAGATGTCGCAGCTCCGCATGGCGCGCAGAGCAGTTCTGCCCGACGGCAGAGATGTCGCAGTTCCGCATGGCGCGCGGAGTGTAATTCAGACAAGCAGTATTTCTGATAGTATAGTGCCATGCTTATTACTATACGGTCATCAGCAATGTTTGACCAAGGATGAAGAATGCAAATATCATTGTAAATTACTGGCGACTTGGGGAGAAAACAGGTTAATTTCAATAAGAAAGTAACTGTTTCCCCAAAAACAAGTCAGATGTGAATTGTGTTCACAGCTGAGTGGTTCCCCAAGGAGTAAGGTAAATAGGTAAAAAAAAAAAAAATAAATAAATAACCATCATCAGCCTCTAAATGATCACAAAAATGTTAAACAGTCTGCTAATATTTCAACACTGTTGTTAAATGTCATAGCAGATTTAGGCAGAATGTAATTAGAACAATAAATACATATCAAGTAAAACAAATGTTAGCTCAGGGTAATTGTGTTGATAAGGCAATTTAGAAAGCACATGTCTGTTGTCATTATTGCAATAAATTGCACTGATATATCTGACAAGACCACCTAGGCTTAAAATTGAAACTGATGATTACAAATAAAATGCCTGCATTGCATTCTGCTTGAGTAAAGGTCAAATTGCAGGGCCACAGCTCTTAACTGGCATGTCCTGCAATCATTTAAAACCCATACTTTTGCAAACATTGCAGATCCAGATCAGATGGCAGAACTCATCAGGACCTACATTGTTTCCTAGACAATTAATGACTTGAACAAATGCATAAAATCTAGTGATTTGATAGCAATTGGCGTGGCAAAATGAATTTATTCAGCAGGACAAGCATTAAACAAAGCTGTTTGTGCATGTTTAATCACACGTCTTGATGCTTTGTTTTGTTTGTTTGATTTGAGGTTTAACGTCCCCGTCAACACTGTAAAGGTCATTTTGGAGACGTTGCTTCCAATTTTGTGGGACTTTTACCCGACATTGAGATGAAATGACATCTCAAGCCCTGCCGCCTGATGAAACCAATAGGGTTTATAAGCATGGACGGGCCGACTCGCACCGCTTTGCCTAGGCAGGCTTAGAACCTCTTTAGCGGTTTACCAGTACTCGTGTGCGGGTCGGTTTCAGCTCTGTGTGGAAGCATCATGCAGCCCATATATTTCTTCAAGCCCCGATGGGCTGGGGCCGATACACATGAATATACAGTCTGTAACATCTGGTGACCATCTCGCCACTGTTTTTAATAAATGATCTAAGCGTGCTGTTCAGGCCAAGCTTGCAGCACCAATTGGAAATGAATGACCAGAACAATTGGTAATGTCTGGTCCTGTTATTTAAAGTAACTCTTTTAAAAGTTCTAATTAGAGGATCACCCAACTCCGTTAAGAATAATGGTTTCTATGGTAAGTTCCTCAAAACAAATCTGTAAGTGCGTTGAGTGTAGTTTTTAAGAAAGTGTAAGGACATAAATCCAAACTGGTCTCTAGCTCAACCCTCTTCCTGCTGAGCCCGGATAAATGTTTTATCTTTCAAACAATGCAGATCCAGATCAGTGTCAGAAGCCATCCGATCAGGACCCTCATTGTTTGTCATCCTATTCACAAATTAGTTGCAATAATGGGCATTACATAATCTGATTGGTTGATAATCAGTAGTGGGTGTGGCTTATTTAAATATTCAGCAGGACAAAGGTTAAAAAGATTATTCCTTGTCTGAATGGATCAGTTTTGGATGACTTTAGAAATAAGCAGCACGAACATCAGAAAAAGTTAACGTCACTCAGACACAAAGTACTGTGAGGATCAAAGGATTTCTGCTCAGTGGTAAATTCCCAACATCTTAGAATCCAAAGAAGCGGTACCACATACAGTTAGTATATTCCGATTTTAGAAGTACACATATCTATCTCAGAATAGCCCCAGTAATTGGATGTCTGGGATGTTTGGTCTGTCCTTGAAGTCAGTAGGATATAAATACAAACACAGGAACTGCCACTTTGAAGTATGTATGTAATAGCCATGGTATATATGCCATTAGATACATGAAATGTACGCCAGAAATACATATATCCATCTTAATTGTAGAATGTTTGAGCCACAAATTCTTAAACCATGGACAATAAACAGAAGAAAGGTCTTTGCTGAAACTTCTGATCTTTGACAAAAACATCTTGAAGGCCCATAGAGATGATTCATATGTTCTTTTCAATGAACAGCACTTTTTTCATTGTCATAAAGACGTCATTGTAACGTTTAGATTATCTAGTCCCATGATAGATTCTCTGAGTTTGGGCTCATTTATGGGTGTAGATCAGCTTGAGGAGCAACCATACAAATTGTCGTGCCCATCCTTTCCGTATTATAAACACAACTGAATTGTCACAAATCAACTGGATACGTTTTTTGGCCCAGCATTTCCCTCAGATGACGGCAGCAGCACCTATAGAATAAAACTCGCGAACGGCCACCGACAGATCACCGTCAGATACTGGAAGAAGTTGTTCTGGCCATTTGAATAAGACACTGTGAACCGAATACTACTGCAAAACCGCCAAAGATACAGCTGAATAACAAAATATGGACAGACCATACCATTCTTTAAGGATTTTGCCACATTTGCGAAATTATTTTTACAATGCCGATTCGGTGTGATTCTATGCAACAAATCTTGACTAAGACTGACCTTCCTTTAAAGATCACTGGAGGAAAAAATTAAGTGACCTAAAGCTGAAGCAGCAAGAAGATTGTCTCAATAGGTCTCACAAATTTCAATGATCCTATGCACCTTATCTGAAGGTAAGCAGACCTGCATAATCATACTGTCGAGAATCATTCCCAGACGTTCTAGACACACCAAGGGTGCTATGCTATGTTGAACATCAGAAAAAATATGGCACATGTTCAATGCCCAGCTCAACAATCTGGTATATCTATAGTGAGGGAGTTATCAAAGAGATTTGTTTGTTGGCTTGTATTGGAGTTTAACGGCCCAGTGAACACTATTTAGGTCATATTAAAGCTGGTCAGTCTACCTGTCCATGCATTTCCTGGGCAGGCTTATACCTAAGCAGTTAACCATTACAGTGCACATTCTCTCGCCAGAAACTAAAAAAAAAAAAAAAAAAAAACTGCACTTCTTGAATGAGTGGAAGAGAGAGAATGACCATAGAAAAGATTTCATGATCAATCTTCATGAAAGAATGTTGCCGACCCAGTGAGGTATTGAACTCGCGTCCTCCTGATCACCAGTCAGACGCGCATCCGACTTAGCTACTGAGGCCGGCTTATCAAACAGAAACCCAATATTATTATGAGCAATCTAACAATCTAGTACCATAGTGCTAAAATATTAAGATCTGATTGTAGTAAAAACACAAAAATCGCCAATATTGCATTTCCTGTCTGCCGCCCGAGAAAAGAACAAATTGCGTTAAACTGGCAAAATCAATTTTTGCACATTAAACTCCAAAAATAGGATAACCTGATGTATTTTTATCCGATTTTTCATTTTTAGAATTTTTTTTTTTAAAAATCATTTGAAGCGATTTTGTTCTCATATGTGCTGACCGGAGACTTGATTGTAACCGACCTCAAAAGGGTACCCTAAAGTACATACTAATATAAATTTCCAGATCTGCATGCTGTAACACATAATCAGAATCGCCCATGAAAATTAGTCAATTTGAGCTTCCAATTTATCATAACGTAAGCAATTGTTCAATCACCAGTGTGTTCTCCGAGGTATGCCCAACAAATGAAATTAATTTAGTAGCAAAACCTGCATTGAAACGAAAAGGCTATTTATAATAGCTCTGTCTCATATTATATACACGAGTTTAGAGAAAAAATCGGGCACATGCGAGAATGTGAACTGACCCCATTAGCACTACCAATCAAATGCTGAAAGAGGTCATTATGCCTCATAGACTGATCTATTTTAATTTCACCGAGAACTGAACATGATACAACAAGAAAACATCTCCATAAAGCTCATAAAGATTTCCTACATATCATAAAAGTTCAGGTTGATGCCGAGGGTACTTCTCACACAAAACCCCTTATATAGACCCCAACAGCCTGACAGAAATGAGTAATAGATACAGATATATCTGGACGGTGATCTGCATGGCCCATCTTGAGTGTTAGCTGTAACAGCAGAGAATGGTTCAGCACTCTCTGCATCACAGATGAACTGTCTGATAACACTTGAATTCCTAGCTCCAAATAAGAACGGGTATCCAAATGTCATTCCTCTCACCTCCGCGCAAAACACATGCCGCAGGCACCCACTACAAGCACCTCGCTGAGGCACCTCCAACAAGCACCCACAATCCATACCCCCACGCAGAAATAAAAAAAAAAAAAACATCAGGACTTTTTGGATAAAAAGTGCCTTATCTGGAGCTGTGCTTGAACATGTCCTGAGTCCTTGAAGACATAGTTTCTGATTTAATAGAAGAGTTTTTGAGTTCTCTGTTCATTTATTTCCATTTGTTCTCTGGCATCGAGCCCACTATTATTGTTTCTTTGGTCATCACAAAACTGACATTTCATGTGAATAACATGTTCATATATCGGCGTAAGAGCACTCTTAAGAGTCGAAGTTGCAACCTGTATCCCAATTTAACTAACTCAGCCCTTAGTTGAGCTGTTGTCTTCAAGTCATATGGTTGTGCGACACGGAGAAGCCATTTACAAACTGATAAAGTCCAACTTTTGTAATGAATATGGTATTGAAGCACCAACAAATTGTAAATAATAATGTCACACACACAGGCACAAGTCTCAAATTTTATTAATCCAATATATAAAGGAAATTAAATTGTAAATTTAATTGAATAATAACATCCACGCTAGTCAGGCTCAATGCCAAAACTGAAATGATGCAGTTTAGAAACAAAGTTAAATATCTGCACTGGGAGCACAGAGCAAAATGCTGACAGTATGTAAATGTAAAACACTCAAAATAAACCATATTTATTCCTTAAATAAATTATCAATAGGCATGTTTACTTAATGTGCTACGGCTGTACACAGATTTTAAAGAACAAAATGAAGGGATTCTTGTTAATTCATGCAATAGGTATTTATTTGACATGTTTCTAAATTGGGAGTTGAAATTCCTGCTTTTTGTCATTAAACCCTATGTTAATTACAATTTCTGTACTCCAGCATGGGTTTTCAGATAATTACATTGTTTTTTGTCATTTAAAACAAGTTAATCTTAATGTAAAAATCAATTGCAAGGCAAAACAGCTCAGCATCTACGAGGATAGGAAAGTTAATTGTCAAATGGCTATTGATTTGTTGCTTAGCTTTCCGGATTATAATTCTGAAAGCACCAATTACCACCAGAACAGAGTTCCACAGACATTTTTTTCTATAATATAAAAAAAGGCATGATATTACATATGTTTAGCTTTATTTTCTCTGAAAAATAATTAAAATACAATCCCTTCTGGTATTGCTTTGCTTGTCACATTAACCCACTTTGTACCATATGGAATCTTCCTCCTTATATATATCTGGAGTCATTTAAAAAATTAGGAGTGTCAGGTTGTGTTTTCATCAAAATTTATTAGGAAAATGGCTTAACTTTTAGCGAACAGTGTAGGCCCTGATCAGATGCCGCATTCTGCGGCGTCTGATCTGGGCCTCACTGTTTGCCCTGGTACCCGTTTTGGGGTTTCCAGTACTAAATCGGTTAAAGGTTAACTGAATATAAGAGTTAGGGCTGGGGAATGTAAACTTACAGTAAAATTTCTGAATTAAGACCCCCTCCAGGACTGTTCAAAAGTGTTTTTTTTTTGTAACAGTTGGTCACCTTATCCAATCAAATTCTTTTTGTTGTTTGTTTCAAGCTGTTTAACAATCATGATCTTAAAGGTGCATTATTGAGCTACCGGGTCTCAAATTTTTTTTTCTGGTTTTTATCTTCAATGCATACTCCTTTGTCATGTGTACACTTTTGGAGCCAAATACAGCTTCAGAACTTTGTGAAAATGGTCGTTTTCATTCGTGTTTACCTTTTGCTCTGAACATGTGTTCGGAATTTCTGTTCTAAAAATAAATCTGTCACTTTACACATACATGGCAACAGTATCGTCTCTGAGAGTAGTTACTTATGGCTTGGTATTCAGCATCATATTTTTTTTCCGATTCAGGCATGGCCTAAGCAAACAAGGCCAAAAATGAACGTCGCATAACGTCATATATGGGGATTCTATTTTTGTCACGAACTAAAAATAGATCTAACTAGTGTTCGAAACCTAGTTAGGGAATCCCTCTCAAACTCGTTTACCTGTCATCATAATTGTTCGCATTTTTGCATAAAATGCATTCATTTGTATTGTTTTAAAGAAAAATACCGGCTATATGTATTTTATTTTTGGAAGCATTTTTTCCAGATAGCTCAATAATGCACCTTTAAAGCCAAAAAATAAAATAATTTCCAAATTCCCCATACTCTGTCTCTTTTCCCTGACTTAAAAAAAAAAAAAAATGCACTGACATTTTCCTGACCATGGGTACCCTGTATTTCAACTTGAAAAATAACTCAAATTCGATTGGAACATGTGATATGCTGTTCCAAGAAGATGTCAGTCTCCACAGAAATACGAAACTTTCCAATGGTATGCAGCTATTGTCATGTAGAAACAATAAACAAAAACCTACTGAATGTCATTCATATTAAATTACTACTAGCAGACGTCATTTTCAGAGTATTTTTTTCTTATTTATTAGGAAAATAATTACCTTTCTCCTGCTGAATAAATCAATTTAGCCTCAGCCTCCTGCTGAGTAAATTAATTTAGCCTCACCCATTTATGACAATCAACCAATCAAATTACCTGATGTACTTGTTAAATTCACAAACTGCATGACAAACAGTGTAGATCCTGATCAGATGACTTCTTCAGAAGCCATCTGATAGGTATCTACACTGTTTTCAAAGGTAGGGATTGTCAAGGGTTAATGGCTTTACATTACATATCACATGAGCTGTCTAGCATTTTTTTTCTCTGAAAAAAGGGTAAAAAATAAATTATCGTCTGCTTTAGAAATTTCTATGGTACTTGGAGGGATGAATTACTGAAGATACCTTTATTTCCTCTGAAGTCTAGGTCACCAAAGAACAATCAAGATCTTATATTGCCATGATATACTTTTAGAGTACATGGACATTTATTCTTGAATATAGAGGACCATCATTTCATTACATAATAGTATGTAGCCCTCAATACTGATTGAAGAGAAGTCCTCTCTCTTCAACAGGTAAGGGGCCTCCTTGAGGAAAATCAATAGTTTACTAACTGTTGACGAGAGTGTACATTATTGATTTTCCCCTAAGTGTCTCAGTCAAGGATTCGACAAGAGCTACTTATCACTCTATTAAGGACCGCCTTTGATCTGCTATCGACAATACAGCACAAGGGGCAATAAAACAATTACAGACACACAGTGTGTCTTACTGTAACAAAAAAAAATGCCTTCAAAAAAAAAATCCAAAATGATCAAGACTGGAGCTACAGTCTGATCAGGACCTAAGGAGATACATTCTGATCAGGACGTAACACAGAAGTTGACATCAGGTCTTACCATGCATTAAGCTATAATTATTAGTCAGAACTCGATTTGGTCTTCGTAGAAGCTTTCTCAATACAGCTCTGTCTGCTTTATATTCCGACGTATTGATTTACAATAACTGAAGAAGTTCCATGGAGAATCAAATATCTTTACGGAAGGAAAACAATTATTTGGCGCTATTTCTTACAACACTGTTGAAGCATTCTTTCACACCCACACTCTTTGATCGAGAATAACTTAATATGATTGCGCTCTTGCATTATAGGTGGGACACCATAGCTCCAGCTAAAGGGGAATAACAAGATTATTTTCTGTATTTCTTGTCAGAAACATATGTTGTGGGTTCTAATTCGAATCACCTCAACGAGGCAATTTGAACAAGTACTCACAACATATGGTTTAATGGAGAAAAATAGATAATGCTAAAATTACCATCATTACTCATGGAATTTCAATCATGGACACATACTCATAGAAAATGGGCTGGTTGATTATTATTATCTCCCCCTGCCCCACCCACCACTAAAGGGGAGAGGGGGCATATTGTTTTTTGTGTGGATCCGGTCGGTAACAGTTCATGAGATATCTTGCACACACGAGAATTTCACGCCGCTGCCGACGGCCATGGTGGCCATCTTGAAATTCTTCAAATGACATCTCCTTCCGAACCTAGGTCAAATTGAGCTGAAACTTGATGGGAGGCAACAGAGTGACATGGAGATTCAGATTTGCAAAAATCATTCTGTTCCGATATCTAAGATGGCCACCCTGGCAGTCATCTTGAAATTCTTCAAACAACATCTCCTCCCGAACCAAAGGTCGAATTTAGCTGAAACTTGATGAGAGGCATCGGGGTGTCATGGAGATTCAGATTTGTTGAAATCATTCTGTTGTGATATCCATGGTGGCCATCTTGAAATTCTTCAAATGACATCTCTTCGTGAACCAAGGTTGGACTGAGCTGACACTTAATGGGAGGCATTGGGGTGACATAAAGATTCAGATTTGCTAAAATTGTTCTGTTCTAATAGATGGCTGCTCACATGACTTCTTTGATACCAGAACATGCCAAAGGCAGGTGCAAACGATAGCTCTGGCCTGCCAACCTATACACTTCCACTCTGCATCACATCATCTCTTCCTGAACCCTAATTCAGACTAAGCTGTTCAGAAACTTAATCAGAAACATCAAGATTCTTAACATGCAGATTCAGAATTGCTAAAGGTAATGACTGTGATCTGATAGACAAAATGGCCACCAAGGGACAATATATAATATATCACCAGCCTCATCCAGGTGAGTGATTCTGGCCCACTTGGGCCTCTAGTCTTCAATGAGGCGGCTCTGACTAGCACCCACAACCAATGTCTTGGAGCTGGAGTAAGAAAAGCTAGTGGTGTTTGGGGAATGGGTATTCATTAACCCTCTCAAATTTGATCAGCAAAAATGCCAGTAATGGTATATTATATACAAATGTAGTTCTTGGAAGAATATTTACTGGTTTGACCGCAAGCAAATTTGTTATGCTAACAAGGCTTTAAAAACAAAAAATGGCTAGTAATATTTAGGGAGACTGAAGGACAAGTTAGAGCTGAGTCATTACTTGAATTATTGAAACCGTTGGCTTTGAGAGAGGACATTAGAATCTGGTCATGTCTTGACCCCATAAGCATGCATTTTAAATGAGAAGATTTACTATATATTGCTTTCTATTGTGGCTAATTATTGCTCACTGAGGTTAAATTGCTGGGAACGAATTTCCCAGGGGAATGGCAAAACTTGGACATTGTGGTATATAATGAAATACCAGTTATAAGGCACAATTTGTTGTTTTATTGGCACATTTATGTCATTTCATGGAAAACAACAAGGCAATCTCAGGCTAGTTTTCAGGATTTTTTTTCCTTCACTCAGCTGCATTGCCATAGCCTTGCATGAGACAAAGCGAGTTATCTGAAAACTTGCCTATGATTTCCTTACCTCATTCTCAGCCCCATTACAGATTCTCATCACATGAACAAGTCCATGAAATTAACACCCCCTAAACCCCACTTTATATAGAGAATAGAGAAAACTGGTGTTTACGGGGGTATACAGTATTTTTCATATTTCTGCTCCAAGACATAGGTTGTGGGTACTCGTTAGAACCGCCTCAATGAGGCGGTTCTAACAAGCACCCTCAACCTATTTTTGAAGTATAAATAAGAAAAATAACACATAATTATTTTCATTGAAAAAGTAGCCATTTTGGAGATGAGAAAAAATGCATTATGTCGCATGGGTGTGTTATAGTAATGTTATTTAAAAACTAACAAAATAATAACTTTTGCATATTAAAAAACAACCCTGGACAGGGGCCGAAGTTATAATACTATTTTCTTGCTCAACTCAGCTGAGCATGAAAGTTGTAATGCTCATAAAAATTAAAAAATTCAAATTAGTGAGTTGAATTTCCTGCTCAGATCAGCAAAGAATTTCATTTGACCTGCTCATAAATTTTAAAATGCCAACTATTGTTGGCATTTTAAAATTCATGAGAAGGACAAATTTCATGCCCAAGTAATTTGAGCAAGAAAAAAGTTTACTAATCTCGGGGTCTTTACTTCTCTGTTTCAGGTGAGCTATTTTGAGATCTACTGTGAACGAGTACGAGACTTGCTGAACCCTAGCAATAAAAATAACCTGAAAGTTCGAGAACATCCACTGCTGGGACCATATGTCGAGGATTTGTCCAAACTGGCTGTACAGTCCTTTGATGACATTAATAACCTCATTGATGAAGGAAACAAGGCCAGGTAACTCTTATCAGATACTCAAAATTGATTAGATATATTTGTAATAGACCCCTTGTCTCTTGCTGGAAGTAATTTAATAACTTCCAACGGCCCCCACACATTGGGGCTTCAAGAAATAGATGGGCTGCGGAATGCTTCCATGCAGAGCTAAAACCGAACGCACATGTGTATGTGTAAACCGCTTAGAGGATCTAAGCCTGCCCAGACAAAGCGGTGCAGGTCAGTCTGTCTCTATTTATAAACCCTATTGGTTTTATTGGGCGACAGGGCTTGAGATGTTATTTCATCTTAATGTTGGGTACAAGTCTCACATAATTGGAAGCAACGTCTCCAAAATGACCTATACAGAGTTGGCAGGGATGTTAAACCTCAAATCAAACAAACAAACAAATAACTGCCAACCCCCCAATCGGGGCTTGAAGAAATAAATGGGCTGCATGATGCTTCCACACAGAGCTGAATCCGACCGCACACGAGTACTGGTAAACCGCTTAGAGGATCTAAGCCTGCCTGGCAAAGCTGTGGGAGTCGGACGATCCATGCTTATAAACCTATTGGTTTCATTGGGTGACAGGGCTTGAGATGTCATTTCATCTCAATGTTGGGTAAAAGTCCCACAAAATTTGAAGCAGCGTCTCCAAAATGACCTATATAGTGTTGACGGGGACGTTAAACATCAAATCAAACAAACAGACAATTTAATAACTGCACTTGTCCTGCTAATTAGGACAACCCCTACCTTTGTGAACAGTGTTGATCCAGAACAGACGAAGAAGCCATCTAATCAGAATTTACACTGTCATTTTGCTTGTGAACTGAAAGCAAAAAACATTATATTCAGACAAGTTATTGATTGGTTTATAGTCAGAAATGGGCGTAGTTAATTTAATTTATTCAGCAAGGGCTAACCTTTACAAAAGTCTGGAAAGTTTACATGTTAACTATTGTCCTGCTGAATATTTTAATATACCACACCCACTACTGATTATCAACCAATCAGATTACTTGATGCAATATATTGTGACAAATTCATAACCTGAATGACAAACAATGTAGATCCTGATCAGATGTCAGAAGCCATCTGATCTGGATCTAGATTGTTTGAAAGATAAGACATATCCAGGCTCAGCAGGACAAGGGTTAAAAATTTGGGGGCAAAAATCACAAGTTTTTATTTGATAATTTAGCCTGTTTCAGAAAGGAATTTGTGATCCCAAACAGTGTGCAGGCTCATAATAAATTATCAGATTCACATTCTGTGCCTTCACTTTCTGGAAAAAGTTCAGCCATTTAATAAATGAATTTGAATTTCTATAAATAACTTGAACTGATATATCTATATATTAAAGTGGAAGTCTTCAATCAGGATAAAAATAGGTTACCATATTAACTTATGTATTCGGATAGACAGACCTGAGCAAACCATGAAGACCCAGATTAGATGCCGCAGAATGCGGCATCTCATCAGGGTCTGCACTGTTTACCACTCATCCAGCTATTTGCAGACACAACAAAGGATAGTAAATTGTGCTTGTTTCAATTTTAGAACAAGTATAGTAAGGAGTTGAGGTGTCCGAATACTTAAGGGGAATGGGAACACCTGGCAGATTTTTTTCGTCATTTTGCAAAGGGAGACAACTTTTGGGACTTCCTGTTCATTTTTAGCTCCACTGGCCGAAGGCCAGCGGGGCTATTGTCATGGCCCTGTGTCCGTCGTGCGTCCGTGCGTTAACTTTTTCTTTAAACATCTTCTCCTCCTAAACTACTGGGCCAATTGTAACCAAACTTCACAGGAATGTTCCTTACATAGTCCTCTTCTAAATTCCTTCAAAGAATTTTGTTACACACAGAACTCTGGTTGCCATGGCAACAAAACCACAAAAAATTAAAAATCTTTAAAAATCTTCTCCTCCAAAACCACCTGTTGGATTTCATTTTTATTTTGCATGACTGTTCCTTGGGTTGACCTCTTTCAGATTCCTTGAAGAAATTTTGATCCGACAAAAAACATGGCCGCCATGGGCGGGGCTTATTTTCCCTATTTAACATATAGTGTAATGCTAAAACATCTTCTCCTCCTAAACTATTGGGCCCATTGTAACCAAACTTCACAGGAATGTTCCTTACTTAGTCCTCTTCTAAATTCCTTCAAAGAATTTTGTTACACCCAGAACTCTGGTTGCCATGGCAACAAAACCACAAAAAATTAAAAATCTTTAAAAATCTTCTCCAAAACCACCTGTTTGATTTCATTTTTATTTTGCACGAATGTTCCTTGGATGGACCTCTTTCAGATTCCTTGAAGAAATTTTGATCCGACAAAAAACATGGCGGGCATGGGTGGGGCTTATTTTCCCTATTTAACATATAGTGTAATGCTAAAACATCTTCTCCTCCTAAACTACTGGGCCAATTGTAACCAAACTTCACAGGAATGTTCCTTACTTAGTCCTCTTCTAAATTCCTTCAAAGAATTTTGTTACACCCAGAACTCTGGTTGCCATGGCAACAAAACCACACAAAAAAATAAAAATCTTTAAAAATCTTCTCCTCCAAACCCACCTGTTGGATTTCATTATCCCCTCGCACAACATAGTTCATTTAGTTGTGAGGGGGGATATAGCATTTGTCCCGTACGTACGCACGTACTTTTGTCATCGCTCTAGCGCCACGTACGTACATACTTTTGTCACCGCTCTAGCGCCACGTACGTACGTAGTACTTTTGTCATCGCTCTAGCGCCTACATTTCTTGACCGATTTTAATATAACTTCACACGAACATTCCTTACGACAATATCTGGAGCAAGATCGACTTTCAAGGTCATGACCTCAAGGTCAAGGTCACTCTGGCTATTTTTTGAAAAACTTTGTCATGGCTCAAGCGCCTACATTTCTCCCCCAATTTCAATATAACTTCAAACAAATGATCCTTATAAAAATATCTCGAGCGAGTTTGACTTTCAAGGTCATGACCTCAAGGTCAAGGTCACTGAGGCTATTTTTAGAAAAACATTGTCATCGCTCTAGCGCTTACATTTCTTCACCAGTTTCAATATAACTTCACACAAATGATCCTTATAAAAATATCTCAAGCGAGTTCCACTTTCAAGGTCATGGCTTCAAGGTCAAGGTCACAGTGGCTATTTTTAGAAAAACTTTGTCATCGCTCTAGCTCCTACATTTCTTCACTGATTTCAATATAACTTCACACAAATGTTCCTTATGACAATATCTTGAGCGAGTTGGACTTTCAAGGTCATGACCTCAAGGTCAAGGTCACTGTGGCTATTTTTAGAAAAACTTTTTCATCGCTCTAGCGCCTACATTTCTTCACCAATTTCAATATAACTTCACACAAATGTTCCTTATAAAAATATCTCCAGGGAGTTCGACTTTCCAACTCATGGCCTCAAGGTCAAGGTCACTGTGGCTATTTTTAGAAAAAACTTTGTCATCGCTCTATCACCTATATTTCTCCACTGATTTCAATATAACTCCACACAAATGTTCCTTATGACAATATCTCAAGTGGGTTCGACTTTCAAGGTCAAGGCCTCAAGGTCAAGATCACTGTGGCTTTTTTTTAGAAAAACTTTGTCATCGCTCTAGCGCTTACATTTCTTCACCAATTTCAATATAACTTCATACAAATGTTCCTTATGACAATATCTCTAGCGAGTTCCACTTTCAAGGTCAAGGTCACTGTGTCTATTTTTAGAAAAACTTCGTCATCCCTCTAGCGCTTACATTTCTTCATCGATTTCAATATAACTTCACACAAATGTTCCTTATGACAATATCTCGCCATTTCGACTTTCAAGGTCAAGGTCACTATGGCTATTTTTAGAAACTTTGTCACCACTCTAGCGCCTACATTTCTTCACTGATTTCAATATAACTTCACACAAATGTTGCTTATGACAATACCTCGAACGAGTTCGACTTTCAAGGTCAAGGTCATTGTGGCTATTTTTAGAAAAACTTTGTCATTGCTCTAGTGCTTACATTTTTTTCACCAATTTCAATATTACTTCACACAAATGTTCCTTATAACAATATCTCTAGTTAGTTCCACTTTCAAGGTCAAGGTCACTGTGGCTATTTTTAGAAAAACTTTGTCATGGCTCTAGCGCTTACATTTCTTCACCCATTTCAATATAACTTCACACAAATGTTCCTTATGACAATACCTCGAGCGAGTTTGACTTTCAAGGTCAAGGTCACTGTGGCTTTTTTTAGAAAAACTTTGTCATTGCTCTAGTGCTTACATTTTTCACCAATTTCAATATAACTTCACACAAATGTTCCTTATGACAATATCTCGAGCTATTTAGAATTTCAAGGTCAAGGTCACTGTGGCTATTTTTAGAAAAACTTTGTCATCGCTCTAGCGCCTACATTTAATGATGGATTGTAATAGAACTTCACACAAATGTTTCTTATGATAATATCTCGACTTACTTCGACTTTCCAGGTCATGACCTCAAAGTCAAGGTCACTGTGGCTATCTTTAGAAAAACTTTGTCATCGCTCTACCGCCTACATTTATTAACAGATTTTAATATAACTTCACACAAAAGATGCTTATGATAATATCTTGAGCAAGATCTACTTTCGTGGTCATGGCCTCAAGTCAAGGTCACTATGGCTATTTTTAGAGAAACGTCATCACTCTAGAATGTACATTTATTGGAGGATTTTTAAACAAACTTTACACAAATGTTGCATATGATAATATCTCAAGCAAGTTGGACTTTAGCCATTTCAGTGTTTTCTACACACGAAGTTGTCTAGTGCGAGGGGATTTGTATCGCATGCGATGCCTTGTTTTTATTTTGCATGAATGTTCCTTGGGTGGACCTCTTTTAGATTCCTTGAAGAAATTTTTGATCCGACAAAAAACATGGCCGCCTTGGGCGGGGCTTATTTTCACTATTCAACATATAATGTAATGCTAAAAAATCTTCTTCTGCAAAAGTACTTGTGGGATTTCATTGTAATTTGCATGAATTGTCCTTGGGTGGACTGTTGTCAGATTCCTTGAAAAAAATTTGATCTTACAAAAAAACATGGCCGCCATGGGCGAGGCTTATTTTCACTATATAACATATAGTGAAATGCTGAAAATATTTAAATAAAAAATAGAAAAAAATAGGCCTGACACCCCTTATATGACAAATGGACTGGTCCAACATATAGCAATAGAAGAGTCCACTAGTATACAATTGGTTAATGTAATAAATATGACAATTGTCTGAAGTTAGCCGGTGGAGCGACAGGCCCTCTTGGGCCTCTTGTTCTATAAGCCCTGTCCCACTTTAAAAGGGGTCTACTTTTAAAGGAAAGAATTTGCTCCTAAGGAGCAAATTCTTTCCTTTAAGAGTTGACCCCTATTGACATTGGAGACAAAAATACTTTTGCACGAGTTGCCTCCCCTGAAGGTATTCTCATTCCCCTTAAGGTAATGTCATTTCTGGATACATCAGGTAAGGCATTGCGTAACTTGTACCATCCTATTACTTAGACCCTGCAGTCCGCACCCGCCCATCAGGGCTTGAAGAAATGGATGGGCTACATGATGCTTCCTCGTAGAGCTGAATCCGACCGCACACGAGTACTGGTTTTCTGCTTAGAGGTGCGAGTCAGAACGTCCATGCTTATGAACCCTATTGGTTTCATTGGGCGGCAGGGCTTGATATGTCATTTCATCTCAGTGTCGGTAAAAGTCCCACAAAATTGGAAGCAAAATGACCTATACAGTGTTGACGGGGATGTTACACCTCAAATCAAACAAACAGACCCTGCAGGTTCAGAGCTTGTTTTCTTCTCTGTTACAGAACGGTGGCCGCCACCAACATGAATGAGACAAGTTCAAGGTCACATGCTGTATTTACTATAGTCTTTACACAGCGGAGATTTGACAAAGCTACAAACATGACAGGAGAAAAAGTGAGTTCATTTTATGTGAATGCCAGTACAACTTTAGTTTACAAATAAATTATTGTACAAATGAACTGATATGAAGATGGTCACATCGTTAGTCCTTATATGCCCAGTGTCCCATATATAAAAGAGAAATTGGCAGACAGTATTGCCCCAGATCAAATGACACGGAATGCAGCATCTGATCGTGGGCAACAGTGAAATGAAAGGTCAGCTGGTTTTTCTCTGAGTACACTGGTTTTGATTCACCATCGATTACCAATCAGTTTGATATGTGACATAATCTTGAAAGTGCTGTAAAACTGAAATAAATAACCACTACAAAAAACTCAGAATGATATGTTTTTACTCAGCAAGTTTTCCTGCTCATGAGAACAGATTACTTTTTGCAGAGGTGACCACCAAATGCTCAGGCAAGCTGGCACACAAGCAGTCACTTTCACCAGAGCCACATGTAGTGTAGAGAAGCCACTGAAGTACCTTTATTCAAGAAGGCATAACCAAATGATACTTATAGTTCAAATAACCAACAATACTAGCACAATTTCATTATAAGACTGTTCCTTATAACACGGTTTTGGATACAACACGGTTTTAAAAATGAATAGGTTATAAAGAAAAATGGCCTTAATGGTCATTCTTCTTTATAATAGTCAAACGTCGATGGCTGGAACACCTTTGGGACCATGGAAATTTGTTTGAGACAGCGGTAGTTTGAGCCACTGTTTCATACTTTCAGAAAACATAACGGGGGTATTTTTGGACTTCTTTTCGGTGTTCTGTAACATAAATGTATGCTGTGTGTACTAATTAGAATCGCCTCATTGAGGCGATTCTAATGAGTACACACAGCATACATTTGCAAGATAGAAGTCGAAAATCTCCTTTATTATCCCACACTTATTCTTATGCAGAGGAATTCCCTAGGGACTCAAGAACGGGTTCAACTCAGCCATGGTAAACGAGCCATCGGTGTTCAAGCCATCGAAGTTGACTCGGCCATGGTAAACAAGCCATGGGTGTTCGAGCCATCGAAGTTCGCCTGTATATGCAGCTTTGTTTGGATATAACACGGTTATTAAACTAACTAAGTTTCTGCTTTGGACCCCATTTATAATGTTGTAAAGAGGTTATGGTATATACCTATATGCAAGAAGACATGTATCTAGCCGTATTACATACAGTGTAGCTGGCCACGGTAGCTCAGTCGGATGCGCATCTGACTGGTGATCAGGAAGAAGCGGGTTCGATACCTGCTGGGGCCGGCAACATTCTTTGATGGAGATTGATCATGAAGTTTTTTCTATGGTCATTCTTCCCCTTCCGCTGATTCAAGAAGGGCAGTTGTCAGTTTCTGGCGAAAGAAACATTGTGTGCACTGTTCTGGTTAACTGCTTAAGTATAAGCCTGCCCAGGAAAAGTGTGGGTAAGTAAACTGACTGGCTTAAAAATGACTTAAATAGTGTTGACTGGGCTATTAAACCCCAATACAAACAAACAAATACATACAGCGTGGACCCACATGAGATGCTGCAGAATTTGGCATCTCATCAGGGCCTACACTGCTTGCCACTTATCCAGCTATTTTTAGACACAAGATTGGGCAGTAAATTGTACTTGTATTTAACCCTTTTACAGAACATATTGTTCAAGTTTTAGAACACATATAGTAACCTATTGACATGTCTGCCTGCTTTAGGGTTAAATGCAAATAGTTTGCTGCACAAACACAGTTAAAGATCATGCATAGATGAGAGTTTGTAAAGGGCTTTTTTCTTATTGGTTGGTTCAAATGTTTCTTTATAATTTAGGTGAGCAAAATCAGCCTGGTAGATTTAGCTGGCAGTGAACGAGCAGACTCCACAGGTGCTAAGGGAGCTCGACTGAAAGAGGGAGCTAATATCAATAAGTCCTTGACGACCCTCGGGAAAGTTATATCAGCTCTGGCTGAAATGGTATGTATTGTAGCGGTTGTTGTAATGATCTCTTCTACACTGCTACATTACAAAAACACGTCTATATAAATACAGTGTAAATTTTATCACTGAAAAAATGCCAATTTTTAGACAAAAAATTGTAATATTTTTCTTATTTCTGCTCAAAATATAGATTGTGGGTACATGTTAGAACCGCCTCAATGAGGTGGTTCTAAGGAGTACCCACAATCTTTATTTTTGAGCAGAAATAAGGAAAATAAGGTTTACCCCTGTAAACCCCAGTTTTACTATATAAAAGTGGGGTTCAAGGGTGTCAGAATTGTATAGGCCTGTTTTCGTAATGAGATTGGGGAGATATAGATTCATTTTCAGGGATTGAAACACTTCCGTTTTTTTAAACCTTTTTCGGTAGGGGTCTTCTTCCCTGATGCATAATCTATTCTTTTGTTGTATGGTAGACCTATGCAACATATCTTGACAAGATAAAACAGGGGGAAAAATCCTACCATGATGATCCTAAGTTTTGGGACAAATCTGGGCAAACAGAGCAGACCCAGATAAGACTGCTCCTTCAGGAGCAGTCTTATCTTGGTCTGCTCTGTTTACAAATCTGTGTGCATGTTTTGGACTCCTTGCTGAATTGTGAAAAAAGTTATGTAAAATTTTAGCAGAACTACAGCAAGTCCTGAATGTGTCCAAATTTTTAGGATTTTTAAGGTAAATTATCCGAAACATAAAGATATCTGGAGTTCTGGGAAGAATTCTGTAGAGAGACTCAAGAATAAATTTTAGACAGCAGTGGCAAAAGAACAATCTCCATTTAGTATATTCTATAAACAGGTTAGCCTTTGGAAGCAAAGAATACACCACAGAACTGGAAAATATGAAGTGTACATGTTTTCTGGGCAAGACTAGCTATTTAAGCCATAGACGTTTCATTCTACCAAGGACACACCTCACCTCCATTGGCCAGATTCGAAACCACATCTTCTTGATCATAAGTTGAACATGTTAACCACTGAGCTATTGAGCCTGCATTATATTGAATATTGAAATGTGTAGTATCCTAAATCAGAAAGGAAAAAAAAACTTGTTTAGCTTCCTATTATTTGCAGTCATTATGATTGTGTTAGAACTGCCTCATTAAGTTGGTTCTAATGAGTACCCACAATCAATATTTTAGAGCATGCTCATAATATAGATATTGGTACACGTTAGAACTGCCTCATTGAATTGGTTCTAACGAGTGCCCGCAATCTGTATTTTAGAGCATGCTCAGAATATAGATTGTGGGTACATGTTAGAACCACCACATTGAGTTGGTCCTAACAAGAGCCCACAATCAACATTTTAGAACATGCTCAAAAGATAGACTGTGGGTACACTTTAGAACTGCATCATTTAGTTGGTTCTAACGAGTATCCACAATCAATAATTCAGAGCATGCTCAAAATATAGATTGTGGATACATTTTAGAACTGCCTCATTGAGTTGGTTCTAATGACAGCCAACAATCAATATTTTAGAGCATGCTCAAAATATAGATTGTGGGTACATGTTTAATTGTTAGAATTGCCTCATTGAGTTGGTTCTAACAAGTGCCCACAATCAATATTTTAGAGCATGCTCAAAATATAGATTGTGGGTACATGTTAGACAGTTCTAACAAGTGCCCATATAGATTGTGGCTACGCCATGTGTTGTTCTAACAAGTGCCCACAATCAGTGTTAACCCCAAATGGGATCAAAATTATATACCAGTAGGTGTGTTTTCGTGATGAAGGGTCGGCTTGATGTAGGTGAAATAATCTGGAAAAGGTCATAAAAGCCAGATTGAAAACAAACAAACAAAAAATAAACAAGCTTGGCTCATATAAATCATTAGAGAAAGGTTTATTGATTCTGAAAGAGGATTGCAAGCGACACATTCTAGGTGATGAAAGATGTTTTTATAACCACGTCAGTAATGAGTTTGCTTTTTATATCCCACTCATTAAAGGCATGACAAGTTCTTTTATTGCAAATCAGAGAACAGACAGAGTAGTTTAACCCTTATCATGCTGTTCAAGACAACCCCTATCTTTGCAAACAGTGTAGATCCAGATCAGATGGTCAGGATCTACACTGTTTGACATTCAATTTATGAATTTGTAGGAATAAACTACATCAAGTAATCTGATTGGTTCAAAGTCAGAAATGGGTGTGGCTAAACTGAAGAGAAGGGTTAATGCTATTTCTGGGGTATTTTCTCTTTTTTTATCCCCTGATAACATATTAATGTTGTGGGTACTCATTAGAATTGCCTTCTTGAGGCAGTTCTAATGAGTACCCACAGCATTGTTATTTTTAAGGATATGTACAAAATCTACATGAGCCTGCGCATGACAAAACCTACAATAAGACCAGTGTGACCAGTAGTGACTCATATATACCTGGGTGCCTATCCACTATGACAACACCTTTTGCTTATGTCTCTTTGGATAGATAGTAGCCTAAAGACAGTGCATGTGATCAGTAAGACTCTTATCAGACTGTGGGAATGCGCAGGCTGATCTGAGTCTTCGCTGGTCGCACAGTTCTTATTGTAGATTTTGTCATGTGCCGGCTCATATGTTATAAAATGTTCTGGACAAAATCTGAGGTTTTAATTCAGACCAATTCCAATGTTTATGAGAGCCTCATTTGGTCCATTTCATGAATTGGGGGCTAGCTGGTGAGGGGATGTGTGTCCCATAAAGTCACAAATTCAGGATTTCTTTTTTAATCTCGAAAAAGTTTGAACTATTCTACTGTATGTGCCACACACAAGATAATTGTGAATAATCCTATTTTGACAATCCAATTTAGTGTTCCTTAACACTTAAGTCAGTGACCGTGACATACAACGTAACGTTGTATGATACAAATGTGATATGATATAAATGTGTACAATACTTCTCAGTATATTTCTGCATCTTCCTGAGATTTGGGGATTTTCCATAGGAGTCTGTAGCAATATGACCTTAATTGTTGGTGAGTCATAAAACTCACAAGCACATGTACACCTTTTTCAGAGGGACGCTAAAATTATTTTGTCACCTTTGTCATTTTTGTCACTTTTGCCTGTTCTCTTCAAGGAAAGAATTGATGCGCAAAGCCTTTCTTTTGAGAGTAAATTTTTATTCGAAAGGTTGAGTCCCGAAGAAAAAAATTCCCATGACTGCGGATATTATATATTTTTGAGGATTTTGTGAGATTTTTCTTATTTTCTCTTGAAAATGCATTTTGTGTGTATACACAACATATTTTTATGTGACAGAACTTTGTAAAGATATCGCTATTATACCTGGCCCCGAGGTTATAAAACATTTTTTCATGCTGTACTCAACTGAGCATGAAATTTATAATGCTCATAAATTTTAAAATACAAATGAAAGAAGCAAATTTACCCCTTAGATCAGCACAGAATGGTATTTGTCCTGTTTATAAATTGTGTATTTTTGTCATTTTAAAATTTATAAGCAGGCATCACGAAAACATGCCCATATAATTTGGCCCCCCTTGAACCCTACTTTTATATAGTAAATCTGGGGTTAACATGGGTAAACCTAATTTTTCTTATTTCTGTTCTGAAACATAGATTGTGGGTACTCGTTAGAATACTCACAATCTATATTTTGAGCAGAAATAAGAAAAATATCACAGTTTTTCATTTTAAAATTTTCTTTTTTTCGGCGCTAAAGTTTACAATGCATTGGTATAGGCGTGTTTTCGTAATGACAAATTTCATGCTCAAGTGTGTTGAGCATGAAAAAAAAGTTTTATAACCTCCGAGCCTGGTTCCATGATTAACCCTGAGTGGCTCAAACTACCCCAGAATCAAACAAATTTTCATGGTCCCAAAGATGTTTGAGCCGTTGGAAGTTTGACTGTATATCAGAAATGTCAGGTTCTGATACGTAAGCCACAAGTGAAAATGCAGTAAAATTCGGCTATTAAGACCACCTAAAGTTATGACTAATTCTGCTTTTAAAAACTTATTTTGAAGGGTACACTTAATATTTCTTTGTGTTTTCTGGCGATAGTGTCTTCTTGTCTGGGACCACCTTTGGGACTGTTCAAAAGTGGTCTTAAAGACCACTTTTGAACAGTCCCAAGGGTGGTCTTAATAGAGAAATTTTTCTGTATCTTGTCAAAGAAACATGTTTTTGTTGGGTCTCAGACTAATTTGGTATGAAAAGATATCCCCTGAGAGTCACAGAACAGACTAAAAACACAAATTACAGACTTGTATTGATGATTTGGAATGTGCAGATTTAAAATAATGACCACCTGTCTGGAAGCATTCATATTTCACCTTGACTTACATTCGATGACATTTATATATAATCTACACCATGATGAAGGGCAGGGAGAGCTTTTAGAGCCACCACATATTCCCAAGCATGCTCGGGGGAAAAGTGTGGCTAGATAGACTGACAGGTTAGACATGACCTAAATAGTGTTTTTGGGTTAGAGCAGGTATGATCACGAAATAATTTCTACACTCATTCCTTTCCCTTGGTTCGAGCATTTCTGGCTATATACTGGTCTGTCACATATGTATAAGCCTGCCCAGGAAAAATGTGTTAAACTAAAATGACTAGTTTAATGTTGTTTGTTTGATTGTTTTGGAGTTTAACGGCCCAGTCAACACTATTTTAGGTCATTTTTGAGCTGGTCAGTTTACCTATCCACACTTTTCCAGGGCAGGCTTATATTTCAGCAGTTAACCAGTACACTGCACATTTTTTCGCCAGAAACTGACAACTGCCCTTCTTGAATCAGCAGAATGGAGAGAATGACCGTAGAAATGATTTCATGATCAATCTCCACGGAAGAATGTTGCAGACCCCGGCAGGTATCGAACCCGCGTCCTCCTGATCACCAGTCAGATGCACATCCGTAGTTTAATGTTGAATGGGTCATTTGAATATAAAACTAAAAGGAAAAATAGAAGAGGGCAAAAAACAAACAAAAATCAACATTTTAGTCAATATTTTGTGGTAGAATCTACAAATGGGGACAATAATCTTAAAGATTATTCTGTGCTATGATCCATTCAACAGCTCTGATTCAATATTATGTAGTCAAATCATTATTATATTCCAACCACATCCCAGGCTAACTTCATATCTCACATAATACACCAGTCCCAGACAAATTGTGTTAGTAATTTTGCTCAGAGAATTCTATTCTCCACTTGAAATAATTTCATTTTGCAAATTATTGTTCTGCTCTAGTACTACTCTATGATGTTAAAAACCTGTCCTCTGCAAATTGGAAATTTTAGCTGTAGCTTCTGTCATGGTAATTTACCTAAATATTGGAAAAGTTTTGCCTGTGCAAGCAATGTAGATCCTGATCAGACTGCTCCTAAGGATCTACTTTGTTTGCATTTTGGTCAGCTATTCTCTCAGTTGGTTTTATTTACATTGGGCAGACTGATTCGCCCCCGCCCATCGGGGCTTAAAGAAATATTTGGGTTGCATTATGCTTCCACGCAGAGCTGAATCCGACCACACACTAGTACTGGTAAACTGCTTGGAGGATCTAAGCCTACCCAGGTGTAAAACCTCAAATCAAACAAACAAACAAAGCAGACTGATATCTTCTCTTACTTCAAGAGACTGGCGTTTCTAATTTGAGATAACAAGAGTTTGAGATAAAAGGATTTGAAATATACACAGTATGGAGCAGTCTGAACAAAAAGTGCTCTAGATTAAGTTTGACATAAGCTTACCACTTAGTTTATACTAATTTATTTTAGTTTGATTGCGATGAAAGCTTCAAGCTTATTGAATGGCTCTTGAACACTCATTCTGGGTGTTTTCACACTTACCACTTGCAAAGATTACTGGTAAGGCTCCCAAGGGAATGTGTGGTTTGGTTAACTAACATGCTTGGTTTGACCATAAAACTGTTGAAAGGGCCATCAAACTTCAAAACAAATAAACAGGTTTGAGTTACCAGAGTTTGAGATAGTAGAAGTGCCCTTAATGAGGATAGTTGTTTACCTGTAATTTTGAATTATTACTGTTTTATTCCATTTGATTTTAAGTTTAATGTCCCCATCAACACTGTATAGGTCATTTTGGAGACGTTGCTTCCAATTTTGTTGGTCTTTAACCTTACAAAGAGATGCTGCCCAATGAAACCAATAGGTTTTATAAGCACAGACGGGCCAACTCACACCACTTTGTGTGGGCAGGCTTAGATCCTCTAAGTGGTTTACCAGTTCTTGTCGGCATCAGTTTCAGCTCTGCTCATGCAGCCCATCTATTTCTTCAAGTACCGATGGGCGGGTGCAAGAATAATTACTGTTAAATCTTGTCTACGAAATCCTATTTTTAGCCTGTGCTTCTAGCATTTTCCATTAAAACATCGGAGCCTTGACTGTTAAAACTGGTAAGTTTGAATATCAACAGACAATATTCAAAAGTTACTCTATCTCACAAACATGGTTTGACATTTCATTCAATATCCTATCAATGTTCCTTGGGTGGACCTCTTTCAGATTCCTGGAAGTAATTTTGATCAGACAAAAAACATGTCCACCATGGCCATCACTCTTGGCTCATTAGCTTCCATAGATTTATAAAGGGAAAAACTGCAACAATCTTCTTTTCTGAAACAATGAGGCTTAAAGCTAAGATAATTTGTATGTAGCAAAGTTATGTGGTCACCTACATTAATCTTGCAAGCTATGCCTCTTGGGTCCAGTTGGCAATGCCCCGGGGCGTATTAGCTCTCATAGACTTATAATGGAAAAAACTTGAAAAATTTTCTTCTCTGAAACCATAAGGCTAAGAGCTTAGATATTTAGTATGTAGCAACTTGAGGTGTTCAACTTACCATGCCGCTGGGATCCAAATTGGCCACATTAGATCCCATAGACTTATATTGGGAAAAACTTAAAAAATCTTCTCTGAAACCATTAGGGTCCAGAGCTTATTTAGTATGCAGCAACGCCAAGTGGTCACTCGCATAAATCCTGCCAATCATGCCCGTGATGTAAAAAATTGGCCTTGCCCAGAGGCTCATTAGTTCCCATAAACTTATAGTGAGAAAAACTTAAAAAAGTCTTCTTCTCTGAAACCATAAGGCCCAGAGCTATAGATATTTAGTATGCAGAAATGTCAAATGGTCACTCGTATAAATCCTGCCAACCATGGCTCTGGGGTCCAAATTGCCCATGCCCCTAGGCTCATTAGCTTCCATAGACTCATTTGGGAAAAACTTAAAAAATCTTCTTCTCTCGAACCATAAGGCCCAGAGCTTAGAAATTTAATGAATAGCAATGTTAAGTGGTCTCCTGCATAAATCTTGTCAACTATGTACCTAATTCCAAATTGGCCATGCCCCGAGGCGCATTAGCTTTCATAAGACATGGGAAAACTTCAAAAAGCTTCTTCTCAGAAACTAAAAGGCCCGGAGCTTAGATGTATAGTATGTGGCCTACATAAAGCCTGCCATCCATGCCTCTGGGGTCTAAATTGGCCACACCTCGGGGCTCATTTGCTCCCACATTCTGGAACAAACTTCATATATTTTCTTCTCTGAAACCATAAGGCCCAGAGCTTTGATATTTAGAATGTAGCAATGTTATGTGATCACCTACAAAAACTCAGACGACCATGCTCCTAGGATTTAACAAAAAATCTTCAAAATGGTCAGTTGGATGGTTTCTATTCTATTTAGATCCTTGGGTGGATCACTTGTCTTTTTAGGAAACCCCTAAAGGGCTACCTAGGCAAACAGTGCAGTCCCAGATCAGACCCCGCAGAACACCACGTCTGATCTGGGCCTGCACTATTTGCTTACAGAATTTTCCATCAACAATAGAATGAAAACAAAAAAAATAGGCCCAACACCCCTTATATGACAAATGGACTGGTCCAACATATAGCAATGGAAGAGTTTACTTGTATACAATGGGTTAATGTAATAAATATGACAATTGACAGAATTTAGCCAGTGAAGCAACAGGCCCTCTTTGGCTCTTGTTCAGGTTTCCCCATTGAACATACTTTATGGGTACTTGTAAGAATCGCCTCAGTGAGTCGATTCTAACATGTACCCACAGTGTATGTTTATAAAAAGAAATATGAAAAATTATTCCATAATTATTCATGCCTTTTTTGTAAGGTCCACTGTCTACCCTAACACCTTGATGTCCATATCTGTTTTTTCTTCTGGTAGGAACCGGAAATTTGTCTCCAAGAAAAATGACGATCTTCAATACTCAGGAGATATCTTTAGGTCGTGTTGGCATGGCGACGAGCTGTTTTAAGAATTGAATATTGATTGCATAATAGATGTAGTCGTGACAGTAAAGTGCTCTATTTCAGTTTTTATTGTCTCTTGTTGAGCCTTCGACAGAAAGGGAACTGACGTTTATTGCTGCAGACACTGTATAGCTACTGTTTGATCAGAAAAATTATGACCCCAGTCAAGGCACTAAACTTACAGGTTGATTAGACTTTACAATAACACACCCATGCGACATAGAGCATTTTTCACACCTCTAAAAAGGCTACTTTTCTGATGAAAATTCAAAAAATTTTCTTATTTATACTGCAAACATAGGTTGTGGGTGCTCGTTAGAATTGCCTCAATGAGGTGGTTGTAATGCGTACCCACAACCTATGTCATGGACCAGAAATAAGAAAAATATGGCATATCCCCTTAAACCCCAGTTTCCTCTTTATAAAGTGGGGTTTAAAGAGGTTCATTTCAAGTACTTGTTCCAAGTGATGTGCTACTTGTTCAAAGCCACCTTAGCTTAACAAGCTCCTTAGGGGTAAAATTTTAACTGTTTTGGCATGCTCATTAAAATTCAAAATTTTAACTGTTTTAACAAATACAATTCTCAGACAAATACTCTAGTATTTTTGCTGGAAATATGTGAGTAGCTTTTGCAAATGCAAAAGCTACTCACATTTTTCCAGCAAAAAAATAGCATATTTGGTATATTAATTAAATGATCGAAGTCTTAATCGTATATTAACTAACTCGTTAGTTTTAACAACTGGATGCAGCTGATCAGAAAAAAATATGATCCCAGTCTAGGGACTTTTAGAAAAATAAAATTTTAGAGTTCATTTGATTTTCAAATGTATTTTATTCATTCTATAAAACATGTTGTGGGCCCTCTTTTAAACTTCTTTCACAAATTGCAATTTATCTTAAACTATGACTTCAACTTAAGGTTGAGGGCCCCTGCCCATCGGGGCTTGAAGAAATAAATGGGTTGCATGATGCTTCCACGCAGAGCTAAAATCCGACCGCAATGAGTACTTGTAAACTGCTTAGAGGATCAAAGCCTGCCCAGGCAAAGCGGTGCGAGTCGGACCATCCATGCTTATAAACTCTATTCGTTTCATTGGGCAACAGGGCTTTAGATGTCATTTCATCTCAATGTCGGGTAAAAGTCTCACAAAATTGGAAGCAACATCTCAAAAATGAACTATACAGTGTTGATGGGGACGTTAAACCTGAAACAAACAAACAAACAAACAAACAACTAAAGGTTGAAAAGTTTTGTTCATGCTCAACTGAGCAGGAAATTGTTCTGCTCATAAATATTAAGGTCTTTGTTTCACAGACAGCCGAGGTGAAAAATAATTGTTGTGTTGCCAATAAATATTATATTCACAACAATTTTCATATTTATGGGCAGAGCATGAAAATAGGTTCAAATGCTCGAGGCCAAGTTACGGCCATTTCAACATACTGATTCCTTATTAGTTGATGATACAGAACTTACCCCCACCATGCTTAACCCAGATATATACTTTTCATGAAAAGAGTATAAATCCAGATCAGGGGGCTTCTTGAAGCCAGCTGACTAGGATCTAAACTGCTTCCCATTCTGGTTCATTACCCATTTTGTACCATAAACCCCAAAATGGGTAATTGGCAAACAGTGTTGCCCCAGATCATGCGGCATCTGATCAGGGCCTACACTGTTTGCAAAAAGTTCAGCCATTTTCCAAATAGGTTTCGAAGAAAACACAACCCCGTAAACTTTGAAGTGGACTCCTGCTATATGTAAGGAGGAAAATTCCATTTGGTACAAAAAGGATTAACCCTTATCCTGCTGTTCACAACAACCCAAGCCTTTGCAAGAAGCCATCTGATCTGGATCTACACTGTTTAACATTCAGTTTGTGAATTTGTAGGAATAAATTACATCAAGTAATCTGATTGGTTCAAAGTCAGAAAGGGGTGTGGATAACTAAATTAATCAGCAGGAAAAGGGTTAATCAGTGGCTGAAACTTGGGGAGGAGTGTCGCATAATTAGATATTCAGCATGGTGAAGGGTGAAACGCAACAAAATATCATATCAATCATTTCATGGGAAAACCTGTTTTTCCATTTTGGAACAACAAAGATGCAGATAAGCCTGCACATCCACGCAGTCTGATCAGCACCTAAGTTGTTACATAGAGGATCTTACATGAGTGGTCATGTATTATTGAATTTATTAAACGAGTTGAGGAAAAGGGATAAAATGCGAGGCTTTGCCGAGCAAGTTATTCCTTTTCCTCAAGAGTGCATGAGCACGAATGCAAGATTCTATTTATCGTATGACATTTAAAGCGAATTTTATTCACGATTGTTTACAAAAATGTCAATATTCCGCCGTTAGTAAACGCGACGTTGTTAAGGACGTCGTACATGTAACGTTACGGGCCTTATCTAACTAATTTGCATATTTAATCCACTAGTGGATTATCGAATTTATTACATGGCGTTATTACACTCTCAGACGGGACGTCATATGATAAATAGAAGATATTACACAAACAGTCATTTCATATGAAATTCATGAAACTAGCCTTCGGCAAGTTTCATGGATTTCATATGAAATGACCATGAATGTAAGATGCTGTTTATCATATGACCACTTTAAATTGTATTTTATCGCCTTTGAATTTGGCATTTTTTCCATAAAAATGCATGGTTGACACGGACGTCGTCCTGACGTTACCTTATCCTGCCAAAGTGTTAATATACGTGTGGTCATACAAATTTTATTACACGACGTGATCCACTGCTTATCAAAGATGTTATATGATTAAAAGGAATAAGGCATAGCTGGAAAAAAAAAAAAATCCTGTCTCAGGGTGTCAGGCAATAGTATTGTGGGAGTAGTCAGTTTCTTCTCCGGGGAAGAAGCAGCCGAGGAATGAGACTGACCATTACACTGGGTTACTCGGGGTGAAAGTCTGATGCCCTATCCACTGAGCAAAAAAGTCCAGTTATCAGAGATTGTTTTTAAACCTGTAAGCTATGCATAATTTAGAAAGGTAGATAACAGAAGGTAGAAGCTACAGGCCATAACATTCACATCACGAAAACACGCCTTTATAATTTTAAACCCCTTGAACTCCACTTTTATATAGTAAAACTGGGGTTTACAGGGGTAAACCTTATTTTTCTTATTTCTGCTCTGAGATATAGATTGTGGGTACTCATTAGAACCGCCTCGATGAGGCAGCTCTAACGAGAGCCCACAATCTATATTTTGAGCAGGAATAAGAAAAATATTACAATTTTTCATCTTAAAATTTTTCGGCAATCAAGGTGGCAATGTATTTGTATAGGCGTGTTTGCGTAATGATAAGATCATTATGTTTCTCTCTGAGAAACTCTACAGCTACTGTGACTGCAATTTACTTAACTTTATTGTTTCAACTTTCCTTAATAACAGACTGCCAGTGATATGAAAATGCATGTAAGTGACCGTATAATATTGTCTGCCACCCCCATACCGGTACTTGTTGTAGAAACATTGTGTAAATTTATTTCCGGCATTGGTGATTCGTTTCAAGCATTTTGTTTTGTTTACAAAACAGTGAGCAAAAAAAAAAGTTGTTGAAAAGTTGTTGTAAATTTGTGGCATTCTGCAAGACAATAAGTGAAATATTAATTTTAATTTTTTGGTTGTTGTTGTTAATATGTTTGTGTTGTCCTAAGAAATCTATGTTTGTGTCGTCCTAAGAAATCTTTAGTTTTTACCCACTGCATGCGGGATACCCCGAAAGGGGTACCTTGGCAAACAGTGAAGGCCCAGATCAGACACCGCTATACGCGACGTCTGATCAGGACCTGCACTATTTGATAATAGAATTTTCCGTCAAAAATAGAATAAAAACGAAAAATAGTTCTGGCACCCCATATATGACAAATGGACTTTTCCATCATATAGCAATGGAAGAGTCCACTAGCATACAATGGGTTAATATCTGCTGACCTTAACAAGACAATACAAGTCTTCTAAATTCCCATGAACACCTGTGTCTTGTGAAAATGATCATTAGGATAACAAATCTGTGTAATGTAATGCAGCAGTCATTTGTAACCACTGCCCCCCAACGGGAATAGCCGGAACAATGACTTTTCACTTGTCACAGCCCTGCTAGAAGCCCTGCACTGCGGGGACCTCCTGAATGTCATTGCCCCGCTGTTTATAATAGTGAATTCCACTGGGGTATGTTTGCATAATATCTAAACCCCTGCATTAACCAGGCACTGTGGGGGAACACAGAGGGTAACTACCACACACGTTAGCCCCTCTATCCCCCCCCCATCCATAGGTGGGGGGGGGGGGGGGCAGGGTTACAAATGACTAGTGCATAATGGCATCTTTAACCCTTTTTGTACCAAATAGAATCTTCCTCCTTGAAAATTAAGGGGTGTCAGGTTATGTTTTCCTCAAAATTTATAAGGAAAATGGCTTAATTTTTCACAAACAGCGTAGGCCCTGATCAGACGCCCTGATCTGGGCCTGAAGCATAAATAATTCTGACCCCTTTTGACCCCACTTTCATATAATAAAACGGGTTTACAGGGGTAAACCTTATTTTTCTTATTTCTGCTCTAAAATATAGATTGTGGTTGCACTTGTTAGAACTGCCGCGATGAGGCTGTTCTAACGTGTACCCACATTCTATATTTTGAGCAGAAATAAGAAAAATATCACAATTTTTCAGCTTCAAATTTTTGTTTTTTCGATGTGCATGGATATGTTTATTGTTGACAGTTATAAGATTTTTAGTCAAAATGACAAATAGTGTAGCTACTGATGAGATGGCTGCATCAACTCTTTTTGCAGAGACTACAGGTTGAAAGGGTTAACCAATATTTGAAAATCATTAAAAGATTATATCAAAAACTTTGAGATTGTATTTCCATTGACCTTCACTGTTTGCCAATGAGCCATTAAAAAAATCAGTTATTACTCCAAAAATCCCTACTTCATGAAGTTTGGGGTTTGCAGGGAAGGAATTATTTTCTTATTTCTTTTTTAAAAGCAAAGATTGTGGGTACTATTACAACTGCCTCAGTTGGGTTCTGACAGGGGTTGGCTCCCACGTTCGTAGGTAAAGACCATGAATATTAAATATTTTGATATTAAAACACCAGTTTCATGTGTAAAAATTTCCATCCCCGGAGGGATGGAAGATATCTACATCTTTCACAGATGAGATATATTTTCCTATTGCTTTTAATATATTTTTACATGTACTCCTTTTCTGAATTTCTTGTCTAAAGCCATCTTGTCCTGAAAAGAATCTTGACAGCAAAAGTCTATTTTGAAATTAGGGGTGTATGATTGAAGATTTAAGAAATTTGTTTAAATAATGGCTGAACTTCACTTCTTCTAAACAGTGAAGATACCACATCTCATCTTGGTCTGTAGTGTTCGCTAGTGTATCATTTTAAGTTTCTCATCTAAACCTGTAATGTCTTGTGAATTTTCAAGCACTCAGCATGTTAAGCAGACAGAAGTTGCAAAGTATTTTTTTATGCCCCCGCATCATATGATGCCGGGGGCATATAGTTTTTCGGTTTTCCGTACGTGCGTACGCGTGTACGTCCGTCTGTACGTGTGTGTGTACGTACGTACGTACGTACATACGTACGTGATCCTGTAACCTCAGGTTAAAGTTTTTGTAACAGGTAGAGCCTGAACTTTTAGAAGTCATATTTTCCAAACCATTTGATGGAACTGGTTCATCTTTGGTATGCTGATAGATATAGGTCCAAAGTTTTATTAAGCAATACCCCCACCCATGCCTGTGACCTCAAGGTCAAGGTCACAGACTTAGAAATTTTCAATGTTAAAGACTCAGGTTAAGGTTTTTGTAACAGGTAGACTTGAACATTTTAGAACTCATATTTTCCAAACCATTTGATGGAATTGGTTCATATTTGGTATGATTATAGATATAGGTCCAAAGTTTTATTCAGCGATACCCCCACCCATGCCCATGGCCTCAAGGTCAAGGTCACAGACTTAGACAATTTTAATGTGAAAGATTTTAAAGAGCTCAAATTTTCCAAACTATATTATGGATTTGGCTTATGTATGCTATGATGATAGATACAGGTCCAAATGTTTATTTGGCAATACCCCCACTCATGCCTATGGCTTCAAGGTCAAGGTCACAGACTTAGAAATTTTTAATTAGATATTTTAAGAGTTGATATTTTCCAAATCGTGCAATGGATTGAGTTGATATTTGGTTTGATGTTAGATACCTGTCCATTTTATTCAGCGATACCCCCAACCATGCCCATGAGCTCAAGGTCAAGGTCACAGACTTAAAAATTTTTAATTATCCCCTCGCACAACATAGCTCTAGCATCTATATTTCTTCACTGATTCCAATATAACTTCACACAAATGTTCCTTATGACAATATCTCGAGCGAGTTCGTCTTTCAAGGTCATAACCTCAAGGTCAAGGTCACTGTGGCTATTTTTAGAAAAACTTTGTCATCGCTCTAGCGCCTACATTTCTTCACCAATTTCAATATAACTTACCACAAATTTCCTTATAAAAATAGCTCTAGCAATTTTAACTTTCAAGGTCATGGTCTCAAGGTCAAGGTCACTGTGGCTATTTTTAGAAAAACTTTGTCATCGCTCTAGCACTTACATTTCTTCACCGATTTCAATATAACTTCACACAAATGTTCCTTATGACAATATCTGTAGCGATTTTGACTTTCAAGGTCAAGGTCATTGTGGCTATTTTTAGAAAAACTTTGTCATCGCTCTAGCGCCTGCATTTCTTCACTGGTTTCAAAATAACTTCACACAAATGTTCCTTATGACAATACCTCGAACGAGTTTGACTTTCAAGGTCAAGGTCACTGTGGCTATTTTTAGAAAAATTTGTCATTTCTCTAGCGCTTACATTTTTACACCAATTTCAATATTACTTCACACAAATGTTCCTTATGACAATATCTCTAGCAAGTTCCACTTTCAAGGTCAAGGACACTGTGGCCATTTTTAGAAAAACTTTGTCATCGCTCTAGCACTTACATTTCTTCACCGATTTCAATATAACTTCACACAAATGTTCCTTATGACAATATCTCGAGCGATTTCAACTTTCAAGGTCAAGGTCACTGTGGCTATTTTTAGAAAAACTTTGTTATCGCTCTAGCGACTACATTTCTTCTCTGATTTCAATATAACTTCACACAAATGTTCCTTATGACAATACCTTGAGCGAGTTCGACTTTCAAGGTCAAGGTCACTGTGGCTATTTTTAGAAAAAACTTTGTCATTGCTCTAGCACTTACATTTTTTCACCAATTTCAATATTACTTCTCACAAATGTTCCTGATGACAAGGTCACACACTTAGAAAATTCTTTTGCAACATGGATTTTCGGGGTGAGGCGGGGCCCTTGGCGGGGGCATCTGTGTCGTCTGGACACATTTCTAGTTTCAGCATAAATAAAGCTTGACATTACATATGAATCATCTGCCTAAAAATATGGCTGGACATTACATGTGAATCATCTGCTAGGCAGATGATTCATATGAAATATCAGGCCTTTTGTTTGCTGGAAAATAATACAGGGCATTTCCTTTATAACACTATGTTTGGGATGCATAGATAGGACTGTGTTATAAGGGAACCATGTTATATAGGGATATATTTATATAGAAGTTATAGTAAAATGACAATTTGGGAGGCAAGACCTGGCCGTGTTATAACCAAAACCATGTTATAATAGGTAGAGTACTAAAGAGACTAAAGAGTAACAAAATAACTAGAGTACTAAAGAGACTAAAGTGTAACAAAATAAGTAGAGTACTAAAGAGACTTAAGTGTAACAAAATATGTAGAGTTCTAGAGAGAAAAAGGTGTAACAAAATAAGTAGAGTACTAGAGAGACTAAAGTGTAACAAAATAAGTAGAGTAATAGAGAGACTAAAGTGTAACAGAATAAGTAGAGTACTAGAGAGACTAAAGTGTAACAGAATAAGTAGAGTACTAGAGAGACTAAAGTGTAACAGAATAAGTAGAGTACTAAAGAGACTAAAGTGTAACAGAATAAGTAGAGTACTAAAGAGACTAAAGTGTAACAGAATAAGTAGAGTACTAAAGAGACTAAAGTGTAACAGAATAAGTAGAGTACTAGAGAGACTAAAGTGTAACAGAATAAGTAGAGTACTAAAGAGACTAAAGTGTAACAGAATAAGTAGAGTACTAAAGAGACTAAAGTGTAACAGAATAAGTAGAGTACTAAAGAGACTAAAGTGTAACAGAATAAGTAGAGTACTAGAGAGACTAAAGTGTAACAGAATAAGTAGAGTACTAAAGAGACTAAAGTGTAACAGAATAAGTAGAGTACTGGAGAGACTAAAGTGTAACAGAATAAGTAGAGTACTAAAGAGACTAAAATGTAACAGAATAAGTAGAGTACTAGAGAGACTAATAATTAGAGTGCTAGAGAGACTAAAGTGTAACAGAATAAGTAGAGTACTAAAGAGACTAAAGTGTAACAACATAAGTAGAGTACTAAAGAGACTAAAGTGTAACAAGTGCAGTCAGCTGTAGAATTTTCTGCAACACTTGAAGGATTAATAATGATTCAATATTTACAGGCCAACAAGAAGAAAAAGAAACAAGATTTTATACCTTACAGAGACTCTGTCCTTACTTGGTTGTTGAGAGAAAATCTTGGTGAGTAGCATTCCCTTCCAATTTGGTGAGTAGTATCATCTCCCATCAGGGAGTAGAATTGTTCCCCAACTTCATTTCCCTGCAATATGAAAGTACAATGAAATTGGCGCTATTAAGACCACCTAAAATTAAGACTAATTCTGCTTTAATAAGCTTATTTTGAAGGGTACACTTAATCATTCTTTGTGTTTTCTGCCACAATGTCCTCTGGTCAGGGACCACCTTTGGGACTGTTCAAAAGTGGTCTTTTGAACAGTCCCAAAGGTGGTCTGAATACAGGAATTTTACTGTATTGATACAACAGTTTTGGTTTGTTGAAATTCACTTGTTTATCAAGTCAAAATTCAGAGGCATACAAGAAAGCATGCAATATCAATTTGATATTGCATGCTTTCTTGTATGCCTTCGGACTTTACCCTTACACATGTTGCACGGCCCAGTCAACACTATTTAGGTCATTTTTAGCCGGTCAGTTTACCTATCCACACTTTCCCTGGGCATGCTTATACGTAAGCAGTTAACCAGTATAGTGCACATTCTTTTGCCAGAAACTGATGACTGCCCTTCTTGAATCATCGGAAGGGAAAGAATGACCGTAGAAAAGATTTCATGATCAATCTCCATGAAAGAATGTTGGCGACCCCAGCAGGTATCAAAAGTGGTCAAAAGTGGGTTCGGTAAACTGACTTGCTTGATATGACCTAAATAATATAGACAGGGCCATTAACCATGCTTATAAATCCTATTGATTTCATTGGGTGACAGGGCTTGAGATGTCATTTCATCTCCTTGTCGGATAAAGGTCCCACAAAATTGAAAGCAACATCTCCAAAATGACCTATACAGTGTTGACGGGGACCCTAAACCTCAAATCAAACAAACAAACATAAAAGTTTCATGAGAGGCTTCCAGGCTCCGCCCATCAGGGCTTGAAGAAATAGATGGGCTGCATGATGCTTCCACGCAGAGTTGAATCCGGCAGCACACGAGTTGTGGGTAGTCGTTATTGTGGGTACTCGTTAGAACCGCCTCACAATGAGTACCCAAAATCTATGTTTTGAGCAGAAATAAGAAAAATAAGGTTTACCCCTGTAAACCACAGTTTTACTGTAAGGGGGTCAGAAATATATAGGCGTGTTTCATGATGCTTAGAGTACATCTAGGGCAAATTGCAGTAAAGAAGGTTAATATTTATGTTACGCTTATACTCGTTTGCCAACGTCAGAGGAAGCACAACCACAGTGTTTTGCTAATTTAAGACTCTATAATGAGCCTAAGGGCTTAAAGTGACAGAAGCTACTTTAAACACAAGAATCCAATTAACTCTTACGATACCAAGAAAAACTGCACCTTCTTGCAAACCTTTTAGAAATATTTTTGCATACAGTCACACAGTCTGGACCCTGATCAGACTGAGGAGCAGTCTGATCAGGGTCCACACTGTTTGCATCAATGACTTTTAAAATAACCTGCAGACATCAAAGCAGACAGTGATAGGGTGATTGGCATCTTAGAGGTTTAGGCTTCAACAACTCAGGATGACAATTGAAGCTAAACGGACCTAAGGCTTTGTGGAGCTGTTGCTCATTACCATAACACACACACCTGCTACATTGGCTTCTTTAGAACCAGCATGTTTTAGATGAAAATGTTTAATATTTCCTTATTTCTGCTCCAAACATAGTTTGTGGGTGCTCACTGGCAATCACTGCTCATTATATCTGCCTTATTGAGATAGTCCCAACAAGTACCCACAATCTAAGTATTTCAGGATAAATAAGGAAAATAATGGTTTAACTTGTAAACCCCATTTTTATGTCCCTGGAATCAAAGATACGGGGGCATACAGATTTTGGTCTGTCCGTCCGTCTGTTTGTCCACAAAAACCTTAACATTGGGCATAACTTTTGAATGGTTACTGATAGGGCTTTCATATTTCACATGTGCATTTCTTGTCACAAGACCTTTCAAGAGGTATCATAAATTTTGACCTCGTGACCTTGACCTACTTTTGACCTCCTTTTTAAAAACTTTAACATTGACCATAACTTGATTGGTTAGTGATAGGACTTTCATATTTCACATGTCTATTCCACGCGACAAGACCTTTATTTTTGACCTGTGACCTTGACCTTGACATTTGGCCTTGTTTTTTAAAACTTTAACATTCGCAAAAACTTTAACATTGGGCATAACTTTTGAATGGTAACTGTTATGGCTTTCATATTTCACACTTGCTTTTCTTATCACAAGACACCTTTCCAGTGGTACCATATTTTTTACTTCATGACCTTGACATTTCACCTACTTTTTAAAAACTTTAACATTGGCCATAACTTTCGCTTGCTTAGTGAAAGGGCTTTCACATGTTTCACATGTGCATTCCTT
This sequence comes from Lucinisca nassula, assembly GCA_963580285.1. Classification (NCBI taxonomy): domain Eukaryota; kingdom Metazoa; phylum Mollusca; class Bivalvia; order Lucinida; family Lucinidae; genus Lucinisca; species Lucinisca nassula. The sequence goes on along the minus strand of OY757023.1, from coordinate 48,433,561 downwards.
GTCACAAGACCTTTCTTTCTTTCTTCCGGTTTCGCCTTAACCCCCGGAGGGGACACAGACGGTGTATTACATACACTCCAGTTTTGCAGGATGAAAGCCTACACAGTAATCATGTAATACCGGTAGGGTTCTTTAACCTGCACAGGGGATGGTTCTCCCTGCACAGGGGGCCTCCAGTTAACGTCCCGATCCGAAGGACGGTGCACTTTATGACATTCATCCCTGCAAATGATGCCAATGGAGCGTGTTCGGACACCGAAATTTTTCACACCGCTGCCGGGGATCGAACCCGGGACCTCTAGCATCAGAGGCAAGTGCACTAACCACTGAGCTATCACGCTCCATTCTAATGGTACCATAATTTTTGACCTTGTGACCTTGACGTTTGACCTACTTTTAAGAAACTTTAAGATTGGCCATAACTTTCGATTGGTAAGTGGTAGGGCTTTCATATCTCACATGTGCATTCTTTGTCATAAGACCTTTCTAGTGCTACCATAATTTTTTACCTCGTGACCTTGACCTTTGACCTACTTTTTAAAAACTTTAACATAGTCCATATTTTTTGATTGGTAAGTGATAGGGCTTTTATATTTCACATGTGCATTCTTCTTCACAAGAACTTCCCAGTGGTACCATAATTTTTGACATCGTGACCTTGATCTTGACTTTTGACGTGAACTTTTTAAAAACTTTAACATTGGCCATAACTTTCGATTGGTACGTGATAGTGCTTTCATATTTCACATGTGCATTCTATGTCACAAGACCTTTCCAATGATCCCATTATTTTTGACCCTGTGACCTTGACCTCCTTTTTTACATCTTGAACATTGGCCATACCTTTCGATTGCTTAGTGATACCGCTTTCATATTATAATGCACTGTCCGGGGGCATTATATTGTTTCACAAACACATCTTGCAAAGTATGTAAAGTGTTGTTTGCAAGGGTTTTCATTACAGAAACTTGTTGAATTGTTGACTGGCTCGATACAACCATAAATAGTTTCCACTGTGTCAATGAAATATTTGATATACCCTAAAATTCCTTAAAGTTTGGACACCTTGAGAACTTGCTGTAATTCTCTAAAATTAAACAAATTTGTTTCAAGTCCAAAGGGTACAGAGGGAATGTTAAATTGTTGTTGGGTAAACACAACCATTAATAGTGTCGATAAAATATTTGATATACCCTACAATTCCTAAAAGTTCGGGCACCTGGAGAACTTGCTGTAATTCCCCAAAAATTTAAACAAGTTTGTTTCACATTCCAGGTACAGACAGAATGGCAAACAGTGTAGACCCTGATCAGACTGCTAGTCTGATCAGGGTCTACACTGTTTGCCATTTTGTGTGTTCCTTTTGGACCCCTTGCAGGATCATGGAAAAAAAAATGTTAAAACTTTAGGAAAATTACAGCAAGTCCTCAAGGTGTCCAAATTTTTAGGAGTTTTTTCTTAGTATACCCAACATCACAACATACCCTTTATTTTATAGAACATAGTAAAATATGCCTGAATCATGCTGACCTAGCAATATGAATAATCCTCAGTGGCGTGAAGTCCCCCACCCCCACCTGTCTCTAATAATAGTTTGTCTGTCATTACTGATAATGGCCAATCTTAATCACATTTGAGAAATGTTACTGTTTGTCTCTAATCTGATGTTAATTTTGGTCATTTACAGGAGGAAATTCCAGGACAGCTATGGTTGCGGCTCTCAGTCCAGCAGATATTAACTATGATGAGACCTTGAGTACACTGAGGTAATCATTGTAAAATTGTTTTGTTTCTCTCAACTATATCATCATATACACATAAACCTCCTTGTAAACTCTTCAAATGCAACTGTAAAACCCAACACGGTGGCTAGTTCAAAATGTAAACAATTACATAATCATAAATTCTTAACCCTTATCTTGCTGAATATTCATTTAAGCCACAACCATTTCTGTCTATCAACCAATCAAATTACTTGATTTAATTTATTGCTACAAAACTCATAAACTGAATGCCAAACAGTGTAGATCCTGATCAGATGGCTTCTTCAGAAGCCATCTGATATGGATCTACACTGTTTGCAAAGATAGGGGTTGTCATGAACAGCAAGATAAGGGTTAAAAAAATTGGTTCAAGGTGACGTGTTACATTGCTCAACATAATGTAAACAAAGCAAGGCTCATCTTCAAGTGAGTTGAGCATGAAAAAAGTTTTATAAACTTGAGGCCAGACTAGCTGCTAGTGAAGAACAATCATAATTTGATCATTCAACATCAACGGATTTTTGATTAATGTGCAGGTACAGGGGCAACGTCAACATAAGTGGGCCCCCTTCCAGGTAGCTGGCTTGCTGCACGCATGGCAGATCTTAATATATTATGTATAATTTCCTTTCCAGATATGCTGACAGAGCTAAACAAATCATGTGTAAAGCTGTTGTTAATGAAGATCCTAATGCCAGACTGATACGTGAACTTAAAGAAGAGGTTGTGAAACTGAGAGAAATACTCACACAGGAAGGCATTGATGTTGGTCATGGTGAGTAGACAGGAGTATGGGTAATTTTTATACCCGAATGGCTGCGACTGTGAATTTCTTGAGTGGGAGAAAAGGTGTCCTTGAATCATATGCAGATGTTAAGTTTGGAAATCCCTTAACCCTTTACCACTCAGACCCGTGTTTCCCCGTATCTATCCATTACCACACCGACCCGTATATTTACGCGTCTATCCATTACCACTCCGATCCGTATTTGCCCATATATCGGCCATTTGAACAAATACGTGTTTTCCCGTGTCTCAAAATCAATCACGTCATTTTTACCTTTTTCCTAAATATAAAAACGCCGGATGTTTATTAATGTTAAGTTTTGGTCTTTTGCCAACAATATTTGCGAAAAAAACAAATATGTTTCTATACAAAGTTTTTGTGTAATTTACAACCAAACACACCAGGGGTTTCTTCTACTGAATCACGATGACCTTGCCTGACAGTAATGGAAAATTACTGGGTTGAGTTACTGAATGACGCAATATTTGTGTGTCGGTCGCGCATGATTTGCATGATTTAGGCAGAGACAATTAGCGCTGTATAATCAGTTAGATTCAAGGGATTTATGGTTCAAGATAATTAGTTAATTGGGGATTATGATACCCTAGGAATGTTTATACAGCGGATGCCACCCGGAGCGTGCCGAGCTTTGAGCCGCAATAAATTACGTAACAGTACCCAAAAGTGTACCCAGGTGGTCATCGGAAGGGCAATAAAACCCACAGATGGGTAGAAGGCCTTTCATTGGTCAATAGTTTCAGCCCCTTTAATGAATATTAATTTCTAAAAAAAAAAATATGCGACGTCTGATCAGGGTCTCACCGCCGACACGTTAACAGACAAACAGATGCAATTATTAAGCGGCACCTGATCAGGGTCTTCAGGTTTTTGGACCTTATAATGCTACGGCACCCGGATCAGACCCTCCACAATTATTGCCGCGACGTCTGATTCAGCTCCAACCGCCGACGGTTCATTTTATTTTATTTTCTGCGACCGAATAGGTTTGGAGGATATAGCGACCGTCCAAATGTCCGTCCGTCCGTAGACACAACAGACAGATGCAAACAATGCAGACTTGGATCAGACGCCATACTATTATTGAACGGCTTCTGATGAGGGTCAGCATGTTTGTAGAAGGCATCTGAGACGGCGCCGACCCAGACAAGACGCTGCGCAACGGTTATGCGGCGTCTGATCAGGGTCTTATCGGCGACGGTGGTGTTTTTTATCCCTAGTCTAAACAGGTTCGGAGCCTGGCGTCCGTTCATTCGCCCGTTCGTAGACACAAAATTATGAGTGACAAGACGCTGCGCAACGGTTATGCGGCGTCTGATCAGGGTCTTATCGGCGACGGTGGTGTTTTTTATCCCTAGTCTGAACAGGTTCGGAGCCTGGCGTCCGTTCAAACGTCCGTCCGTAGACGCAATAGACATATGAAAACAATGCAGATCCGGATCAGATGTACAATTATTAAACTGCGTCTGATGATGGTCTACATGTATGTAGACGGTATCTGAGACGGCGCAGACCCGGACAAGACGTTGCGCAACGACGCAGCGTCTGATCAGGGTCTTATCGCCAACGGTGGTGTTTTTTTTAACCCTAGTCTGAACAGGTTCGGGGGATATAGCGATCAGCGTGGCGTCATTCACCCAACCGTCTGTATAACAAAAGACAGAACACAAAAGTGCAAACAGTGCAGATTTGAATCAGACGCCATACAATTATTATACGGCGTCTGGATAGGGTCTACAAGTTTGTAGACGGAATATACGACGGCACAGACCCAGACCAGACGCTGTACAATGATCATGCGGCGTCTGATCATGGTCTGACCGCCGCCGGTGCGTTTTATTTTTATCCCCTGACCAAATAGGTTCGGGGATATAACTATCAGCCTGGCGTCCGTCCGTCCGTCCGCAAACAAAATTATGAGTCTGGCGTCCGTTCACATGTCCGTCCGTTCGTCCGTAGACACAACAGACAGATGCAAGCAATGCAGATAAGAATCAGACCTGTACAATTATTAAACAGCGTCTGATGAGGGTCTACAGGTTTGTAGACGGCATATGGGTCGGCGCAGACCCGGACAAGACGCTACACAACAATAATGCGGCGTCTGATCAGGGACTAATTGCCGACGGTGGTGTTTTTATCCCTAGTCTGAACATGTTCGGGGGATATAGCGATCAGCCTGGCGTCATCCACTCAACCGTCTGTATAACAATAGACAGAACACAAAGGTGCAAACAATGCAGATTTGAATCAGACGCCATACAATGATTATAAGGCGTCTGGATAGGGTCTACAGGTTTGAAGATGGCATATGCGACGACACAGACCATGCGACGTCTGATCATGGTCTGACCGCCGCCGGTGCGTTTTATTTTTTATCCCCTGACCAAATAGGTTCGGGGATATAACAATCAGCCTGGCGTCCGTCCGTCCGCAATCAAAATTGAGTCTGGCGTCCGTTCACATGTCCGTCCGTCCGTAGACACAACAGACAGATGCAAGCAATGCAGATTCGAATCAGACTTTAACAATTATTAAACGGCGTCTGATGAGGGTCTACAGGTTTGTAGATCAGGGACTCATTGCCGACGGTGGTGTTTTTTATCCCTAGTCTGAACATGTTCGGGGGATATAGCGATCAGCCTGGCATCATCCACCCGTCTGTGTGTATAACTATAGACGGAACACAAAGGTGCAAACAGCGCAGTTCGGGATCAGAGCCCAGAAAATTATTACAGTAGAATCTCGGTGATTCGAACGCCGATTTTTCGAAACTACCAATTTTTCGAAGACGACTGGCGGTCCCGACATTTTTCTCTATAAGTTATTGCAAAAATATTACCGATTTTTCGAATTTCGATTTTTCGAAAAATTCGATTTTTCGAACAGTTTCGTCGGTCCCAATCAAAGAAATTCTTATTAAAATCCCCTGTTTAATTCGAAATATTACTTGGCTAATAAAGGTCACACATCGCAATTTTGCGGCGAGTTCGACTGTTACACTTCACACCCGACTGACTTCAAGAATTAGTAGATACAGGTAATTAAAGGCATTTATTCTTGATTATTGAGGACTATCATTTCATTACATAATATTATGTAGCCCTCAGAGCTGACTCAAGAGCAGTCCTCTGTCTTCAACAGGTAAGGGGCCTCCTTGGGGAAAATCAATAATTTACTCACTGTTGACTGGTGTACATTATTAATTTTCCTCTTAAGTGCCTCAGTCAGGGGATTCAACAAGAGCTACTAATCACCCTATTAAGGGCTGCCTTTGATCTGCTATAGTCAGTATATCACAGGGGGCAATAAAACAATTATGAACACACCGTGTGTTTTACTGTTACAGAATAAATGCCTTTAACACCGGATTAACGGCCACACTACAGGTGATGATCCTTTATTGAGTAATTGGTGTCTTTAATTGATTTCGTCCGCAATGAATATTTTATTTGATGTTTTTTATGTGTTTTAATTTCGGTACATTATTGAGCTTAATTGCATTTTAATTTGAATATTTCTCTGCCTTTGATTTATTTTTACTGTTTACATTTTTTAAGCAAAAATGCCGCATCTTTGATCCCTTTGCCCAATTTAGCTTAATTTCCTTTCCATTGTCTACCAAGTGGTTACAGCGAAAATTACAATTCTGATAAAACTGAAAGTAGACGAATTTCCTGAACAATTATGAACTTTTTTGAGAGTGAATATAGGGGCAAAAAGCGAAACAAAATTGACTAGAAACCTGAAGTTAGGCCTTTTCGATTTGTATCAGCCAGTTTATTACAGACTGATACAAATCTTCGCTAGCTGTCAGTGTTTGTCAGTTCTGTTGTTCTTTTTGCGGGGTTAAATATTTCGTTAGTAAAATGGTTTAGTAATTTGCATTCAACATTCATTTTTGTTATTGTTGATGGCTGTAAATAAAAATGTTAGTTCAAGTTTTATTATTATTTCCTGCTTTCGTAGCCCTGTCAAGCATAAAAGACGATGAGATTAACCTTCACGTACCTCATTTTCTTTAATGCTTTGGCAGTTATTACCGTTTCTTTATCATAGCGCCGAAATGAAGTTCGAATTATAGTCATTTGAATTGCATTGAATAAAAAAACCGAACATATCCGAAAATTGCCGATTTCGATAATTCGAACTCTCGATAATTCGAAGGAATTCCTGCGGTCCCTTGCACTTCGAATTATCGAGGTTTGACTGTATAAGGCATCCGATCAGGGTCTACAGGATTGTAGACGGCACAGACCCAGACCAGTAGCTATCAACCTGACGTCATCCACCCGTTAGTCTGTATGACAATAGACAGAACACAAAGGTGCAAACAGTGCAGATCGGTATCAGAGCCCAGACAAATATTATAAGGCGTCTGATCAGGGTCTACAGGGTTGTAGACAGCACATGCGATGGCACAGACCCAGACCAGACGCTGTACAATGATCATGCGCATCAGATGTCATTGCACCTCAGTGTTGGGTAAAAGTCCCACCAAATTGGAAGCAATATCTCCAAAATGTCCTAAATAGTGTTGATGGGGATGTTATACCTCTAATCAAACAAACAAATCTTATTTATAAAAAAAAAAAAAAATACAGAGACGGCTCTTTGGGGTGAGCTGGCTATGGGGTGGTTGATACATTTATTAAAAAAAAAAAAAGGTAAAGTTGGGGATGGGGGTTCAAAAAAGGATAGATAGGCTGTAATAGTTATTTTAATCTTATGCAAAAGTACTGATTTTTTCATAAACAAAACACACCCATGTGTCATAGCACATTCTTTAAGTTCTCCAAAATGGCTACTTTTCCATTGAAAACTTTTATATTTTTCTTATTTATACTCAGAACATAGGTCGTGGGTGCCGATTGAGGCAGTTCTAACGAGTACCCACAACCTTGGTCTTGGTGCAGAAATAAGTAAAATAATGTATACCGGGTTCAGATAGATGTTCATTTCACAGACTTATGAACATGATCTTATTTCTGCATAAAAAGTATGTTATGGAAACTTGTTGGAAGACCCTCAGTGACATGCCCTAATGATTACCTACAAAGACGTTTTTGTGCGGAAATAAGAAAAATAATACGTGGATACCCCCTCGTTTCTGGGGCTATGGTGGTTAAAAATACTTTCTCTGACCAACCCAAAACAGAAATTTTTGCTAACGAAAATATTTTGCTTACTTTGACACTTCATATTTTCTAAACGCAAAGAGAAACTAAAATAAATTTAGTACCATTGGAAAGAAAATTTAATTTCCTAGAAACTTTACATTTACATAAATATTGTCAAATGTACAGAAAATACTAAAATAATCATTTTTGTAACATAAGGGTGAAAATCACACAAAAATGCCAATATCTCTGTTCAGATAAGACTGTCAGGCCTGTCAGCCATATATGGACTATTGGTTATTGATTTACCTATATCAGTGTTCTGTTAAGATGCTGTATTGGATAATTTTCTGAGTGGTAAAGGGTTAATTGGAAAAAGTTAGTCATTGTCTCAGAAGCAAATGTGAATTTGGGAATCTCTTGTTCTGAAAAAAGGTGTCATTGTCTCAGAAGCAAATGTGAACTTTTAGAATCTCTTGGGTAGAAAAAAAAGATGTCCTTTGTCTCATATGCAAATCAGAATTTCGGGAATAGATAGCACTCACTCACTCCTTATCTCAAACGAGCCAGTAAATATTAATGCTTGAAAAAACACTAATGATCTGATTAATGATCTTTGTATACTGCAAAGGCTTTATTTTTTGCTTCCAAAGGATCCAACTATTCAGAACTTATACTTTAATGATGACAGAATTCGGGAGTCTGGTTTTCTGTCAGTTCCTTTGTTTGTTTATCAAGCCATCAACATTTGCAACACTCCTAATTTTCTGCCTATATGTTCAAGTCTATTTCTTATGAACTATTTGAGCTTCATTGATGAAACTTAGTACATTGTTGGACCTAGAGATGGCAACTTTAATGCAAGCATCCATATTTGACCTTGACCTACATTTTATGGTTCTTTGACCTTGTAAACTATTGCATCAAACCTAGCTTTCACCTTAATGTTCAAATCCATTTCTCAAGGAATAGAAGAGCTTCATTAATGACACTTAGTACAAACTTGTATCTAGGAATGACACTTTAATGCAAGAATCCATATTTGACCTTGGCCTACATTTCATGGTTTCTTGACTTTGTGAGCGACAAAGCCTTCCCCAGAATTCTTGTAAAAAAAAATATACAGTCAAACATCTGCAGCTGAAATGCCTTTAGGACCTTGAAAATTCCTTCCAGATAAGGGTAGTTCAAGCCTCTGCGAGTTCATCATATTTCCAGGTCATGAAGCATAAGCATAATTGGGGATGACTTAGGGATCTTGTTTGACCTTCAGTAAAATAAAGTTATTTCATGCTTAGTTCAGTGAAATAATGATATGTTATGGAGCAGTTTGATCAGGATCTACACTGTTTGCCATTTTGTCAACACCTTTTGGACTCCTTGCTGGAGAACTTGTTTGGAGAATTACAGCAAGTTCTCAAGGTATCCAAACTTTTAGGACTTTAACGGTATACACGTATTAAGAAAAATGGTCTTAGTATCTGTTAAGTCGTCAGGAGTTATCAGAAAAAATCTTAAGGGACTCAAGTAGCAGTCTGACACAGCTATAGTAAACGAGTCATCTGCGTTTGAGTCATTTATCTGTTATCCTGCTAAATAATGATAACCCCTACCTTTGCAAACATTGTAGATCCTAATCATATGGCTTCTGAAAGAGCCTCATATGGCTTCTGAAGAAGCCATCTGATCAGGATCTACACTTTCATTCAGTTTATGAATTTGAATGAATACATTCAATCAAGTAATCTGATTGGTTGAAAGTCAGAAATGGTTTTGGCAAAAATTTTTTATTCAGCAAGACAAGGGTTAAGTTTCACGGTAAGTGATAAGTTTGTATTATATCCCTTTACAGGTTTAGAAGGTGTATCCAAAGTACAATGTCAGTCACGCTCAAGAAAGAGCTCAGTGACGGTAGAGGGAGAAGATGCTGTCGAGCGGCTACAGATGTCAGAGAAACTTATAGCAGAGCTCAATGAATCCTGGGAAGAAAAACTCAGAAAGACAGAATCTATCAGGATAGAAAGGTACATCAAGTCTCGCTCAGGTCATCTAAGGCCCCAAGTTCTGCTTTATGGAAGCAGGCCTATACAAACACAATGTAAATTATACCGCCAAAAAAACGAAATTTTTAGAAGAAAACGTGATATTTTTCTTACCTCTGCTCAAAATATAGATTGTGGATACCCGTTGGAACCGCCTCGATGAGGCGGTTCTAACGAGTACCCACAATCTATATTTTAGAGCAGAAATAAGAAAAATATTGTTTACCCCTGTAAACCCGCGTTGCACTATATAAAAGTGGGGTTCGAGGTCCTCAAAAGGCGTGTTTTTGTGATGGGACTGGAAGGTCAGATGGTATTTCTTTTGGTACTCCTGCTTTTGTCTGCCTGCTATTGATGGTCAGCTCAACATCAGTGAATTAATTTTGAAAGGGCTGTAAAAAATTAAAAAAGATAAAAAATGAAGCATAACCTTCCTTTTTGTTAAACCGGCACAACATTTTTTGTTGGGGTTATAAGGCCCTATTTAGATTGTTTCACTTATACCAAGCCGGTAATTAAACATAGTTTTGTAAGTTTGTTGTTGGTTTGGGGGTTTAATGGGCCATTCAACACTATTAAGGTCACATTGGGCAGGTCAGTTTACCTAATTACACTTGTCCAGGACAGACTAATACTAACACTGGTAACCAGTACACTTCACATATCCACTTTGCCACCATTATACAAAGCAGCTATAGTTCATAATTTACCTTCATTTTCAAAACTGTCTGGAACAGAATTATTAGTTGTTTTTTGTATGTCTGGCATATTGATAAGGAAAAATTAGATACATCGGATGTAGTTTCAACCATTTTTACAGGGGACATAACTTTATTGACTTACCGCTTGCTTTCCTGTACTGGATCTCCTTAGAAAAATGTTTAGTCTTTAAATAGGCCAGTACGTTTAGCCGGAAATGACCCTTGACCCACAACTAATTCCTTGAGAAATGTTATCAGCAGTTTTAGTATCAGGAAGGTGTCCTGATTTATAGAAAAAAAGTCCTCAAAAAAAATCCGAGGGGAAAAGATATTTTTTAGGGGGTGAAAAAATACGAAAAATGAAGAAAAATCACAAAAACCAGGACAAAATTAATATTACTGGCGTATGTTAAACAATTAATACTTGACTTCATTAAATCATCCAAAATGATTATTTCTATTTGGGGAAAAATACTAAAAATTCTGAAGATAAAAGTTTTCTTTTAATTTATTTTTTTATATATTTTTGTCTGAAATATGGAAAAACAAGTATTAGCTTTTACAAAAAGCTTGAGTCTATGCTAAGCACACATTAATTTGTGTAGAACTAAAATGTGTCAGTTACCATAAAGTGTAAAAAGAGTCACAGATATCAGATAAGGATTTCCAAATCTTATCAACAATGTCACATAAAACAAAATCAAAAAAGGAAAATCAAAAGCAAACTTTGGCAGATCACGAAAACATGGCTATGTAATTTTGACCCCCACTAACCCACTTTTATATATAAACTAGAAACACTTGAGGTTTAGGGGTTATATATTATTTTTCTGCTCAAAAAAATAGCTTCTGAGATTGTTGATACTCAATAGAACTGCCTCATCTATGTTTTGAGCAGAAATAAGTGAGTGAATTTGTTTGAGGTTTACGTCCCGTCAACAGCAAATGCCATATGCAGTGGTTTCAAAAACATTTTGGCATCCAGATTTCAAGGAAAGATAGGAGTGTGATTTTCTGAATAAAGCCAAATTTAAGAAGCATAGCAGGGGAATAATGTCTAAGTAAACAGGAAAATCCCCAGTACCCGTCTATTGATGAAACCCCTGCATACGGAGACCGGACCTCGGTTTAAAGACTCATCTGAGAGTCTGGAGAAGCCCTTGGATCAAACCCACGACTCCTGGTTTATGAGGCTAGTAGCTTAACCACTACACCATGGAGGCTTCTTTGAGCAGAAAAATATAAATAATGTACATGTATACCCCCTAAAACTCCCCACTGCCCCACCCCACCCAGGTGTAAATGGGGAGCAGTGGTGTAAAAGTCAACTGCCTCTCCCTCGCGCGCGTGAAAACATCCGGAATGAGTGTTCGAGAGCGATTAATTAAGCTTGAGACTTTCATCGCAATCGAACTAAAATAAATTAGTATAAACTAAAACTCCATGAGGAAGGGGTTTCTATTGAGCAGACATTACGAAACACGCCTAAACAAAAACATTGTCAATTTTTCAGCCCCAAAATGGAATTTTAAAATTAAAAAAAATGCTGTTTTTCTTATTTCTGCTCAAAACATAGATTGCGGAGCTCGACTATAAACCGCCTGAACTTGGCGGTTCTACCGAGTACCCACAATATACGTTTTTGCGCTGATATAAGAATTTTAATGTTTATCCCTGTAAACCACAGTTTTACAATATTAAAGTGGGGTTAGAGGGGTCAAAATTATATAGGCGTGTTTTTCGACCCCACCCATCTGGGCTTGGAGTAATAGATTGGGCTGCATGATACTTCCGCACAGAACTGATACTGACCGCACATGAGTACTGTTAAACCGCTGAGAATGTCTAAACCTGCCCAGAAAAGTTGCTGCGAGTCAGCCTGTCCATGCATGTAAACCCTTTTGGATTCATTGGGCGGCAGGGATTGAGATGACATTTCATCTCAATGTCAGGTAAAAGTCCCACAATCTCGTTTTCGTGATGAATAAGAAAAACATCAGAATTTTCTCTGGAACTTTTTTGGGTGATCAAATCTTCCAATAGATTTAAATATGCGTGTTTTCGTAATGTTTTTATGACCCCAACTTTTTTGGAGGGGCATATTGCTTCTGGTTCGTCCATTCGAACTTCCGTTACGCCTTTGATGCATAGCATAACGCAAGAACCGTGCATGCTAGGGTTTTGAAATTTCATATATGGATTCTTCATGGAAAATTAGCTAACGCGTATATTTTTCTTATTCGGATTATGCCCCTTTCAAAAGTTATTGCCCTTTGAATTTTTTTATAAAGTCTTGTCAGCAACATATCTCAAAATCTATTGGAGCTAGAACCTTGTACGTTGGTGAATAGATTGGTGCTGATGAGTCGTTGGTTGGTTGAATTGAGGTTTAACGTCCCCGTCAACACTGTAAAGGTCATTTTGGAGACGTTGCTTCCAATTTTGTGGGACTTTTACCCGACATTGAGATGAAATGACATCTCAAGCCCTGTCGCCCAATGAAACCAATAGGGTTTATTAGCATGGACGGTCCGCCACGCACCGCGGTTCCTGGACAGGCTTAGAACCTCTAAGCGGTTTACCAGTACTAGTGTGCGGGCCGGATTCAGCTCTGCGTGGAAGCATCATGCAGCCCATATATTTCTTTAAGCCCCTGTGGGCGGGGGCCGCGGTGCTGATGAGTAGATGTCCTGATTAACTTTTGACTAAATTCCGAAAAATACTTTGTGACTAATGACCCTTTGTCACGTTCCGTACATTGTATACATGCATTGTGATGCATAGCATAACATTAGAAGCTTTTAATGCTAGGGTTTTGAAATTTTATATATGGATTCCTCATGGAAAATTAGCTGAAAGATATTTTTTCTCATCCGGATTTGGCCCCTTTTAAGGTTGTTTGAGTCAACCTTTGTGTTCAGTCAGCTCAAAATAGTTATTGTGCGCAATGTTGGGAGACAGAATTTGTAAATCAATTTCAAGGGGGTATCCCTTTTCTTAGTATTATTTTTCCTGCATGTTTAAAATTCAGCGGCCAATTTCTATTGCAGTAAGTAGACAGGACAGTGTTGCAATTGTTCTGATTGTGATTTTTGAGTGGTTGCTTCCACAAAGTCCCACATAGCTTTCAAAATCTTATGTGCGCAATGTTACCAGAATACACCGTATACACATGATATTTACGATATTAATTAATTTGATTCTGATGGTACAAATGTGCTTCCATACACTAACTTTTTGTCATCAGACATTGACAAATGTATTTTCCGACCAACCCACCCCCCCCCCCCCCTCCAAAAAAAAAAACACAAAAAACATAGATCTTGTTTATCAATAGCATACAAGGAAAATATAAATGGCATCTATTCAAAAAAAAAAATAGAATATAGAAAGCAGCGGGAGTCTGAATCGTTCGTCTGCTTGTGTCCGCCAAACCTTCAACTGGATTTCCTTTTGATTTTTGTGGATTCAAACCCATAAAGATGGATAGATTTGGGAAAATGCATAGCCTCAGTGTACCATATCTCGTACGTTTTTGAGCAAATATTTCCATTTATCAATCAAGAGAAAGCTTCTTCGTTCTCTTTTTAATAATAAATTAGACTGCACTTTAACCATTTCTGACGTATATTTTGTTTTTTAATGACGTCATTTGTTTGCGCGTAAGGAGAGCTCGCCTTACAGCCGGTAAAACAGTGTATGGTGCTTTTATTGGGTCATTACTTATTTAATGGTTTTTCTGCGGATTAAATCCTAATTTTCTCAGAACTGGCACGGATATTTTTTGAGGACTTTTTTGTGGTAATTAATATAACATAGCCCTGTGTTTTGGTGTTAAAAGAGTTTCTCAAGGAATTATCTTGACCATAAAAATTAAAGTGCCTCGCCTAAAAGGAGAGGAAGCAAATTCATTCATTTAAGGGGAATGGGAACACCGTCAGGGGAGGCAACTCCTGCAAAAGTATTTTTGTCTCCTATGTCAATAAGGGTCAACTCTTAAAGGAAAGAATTCTTTCCTTTAAGAGTAGACCCCTTTTTCTGTGGGACAGGACTTATAGAAAAGCGAACAGGAAATCCGGAAAGTTGTCTCCCTTTGAAAAATGGCAGAAAAATCTGCCAGGTGTTCCCATTCCCCTTAAGACTAGACCTGACTAGCAATTCTTGTCTATGGGAGTACAGCCTTAGTGATAAGAAAAACAAAACCAAGGTTTAGCCTTTACAGGAAAGAATTCGCTCCCCTGGAGCAAATTCTTTCATTTAAGACTAGAACAAGAAGCAAAGTCTTTTTCCATGAGGGTAGAGCTCTGATGCTAACAATTTTAGAAGAATTTGTCTTTTGTGGCTTTGAATCCATTCCTTTTAATATCCATGGTGCACCAACTGATTAAAACTAAGGAACAAATGTAGAAAGATAGCTTTTAAAACACAACACATTAACCTAGTTTAGAAACTGTCTGGCCCAAAAGTGTAGTACATTATTTAGGTCTCCTGTATGAATTTTAACAAGCCTGTGTAATTAACACTCGTTAACCCCTTCTGATGAGGTTCAAAATGGTATACATTACCGTAAAATCCTAAAAATTCGGACACCTTCAGGACTTGCTGTAATTCTCCTAAATTTTTAACAAATTTGTTTCATGATCCAGCATGAGTCCAAAAAGGTGCAGACAGAATGGCAAACAGTGTAGACCCTGATCAGACTGCTCCCTTCAGGAGCAGTCTGATCTGGGTCTGCACTCTTTGCGTAGGCCTATCTGTTCCAATACTTAGAATCATTACTGTATTTCCATAATCTTGCTCAAAAACATAGGTTGTTAGTACTCATTAGAACCACCTCATTGAGCACCTATAATCTATGTTTGACGTTGTGAGTACCCCTTAGTTCTAACGAGCACCCACAATCTATGTTTGTAGCAAAAATGAAAAAAAAATTCACCAGAAAAAAGGACTTTTTAAAATACTCAAAATTACAGCCCCTTGATTGATCATGGTATCTTTATATGCTTTTTCCCTCCCTTCTGATGACTCAAGAACTTCTTGTGAAAAATATGCACTGTACTTGTTCACCACATACAGTCGAACTTCGATGGCTCGAACCCCTTTGGGACCTCGAAAATATGTTCGAGACAGGGGTAGTTCGAGCCACTGAAGTTACTGTCAGGAGGCATAACGAGATACTTTTAGACATCTTTTCGGTGTTCTATAATGAAAATGCATGCTCTGTGTACTCATTAGAATCGCCTTATCGAGGCGATACTAATGAGTACACACAGCATACATTTGCAAGATAAAAGACTGAAATCTCATTAATTATCCCCCCACTATTTCATATGTAGAGGATTTGGCTAGGGGCTCAAGAATGGGTTCGACACATCCATGGTGTACGAGCCATCGGTGTTCGAGCCATCGAAGTTCTACTGTATATATAAGCCTGCCCAGAAAAAGTGTTGATAGATAAACTTACTGGCTTCACATGACCTAAATTGTGTAGACTGGGCAATAAAACTCTAAACCAAACCAAAACTCTTGGAGAAAAAATGAAACCCAGCTGAGGGAAATAATTATTGATCATAATTTTACTTAATTTAACCCTTCTCTTGCTGATTATTCACTTTAACCACACCCATTTCTGACTTTGAACCAATCAGACTACTTGATGTAATTTATTCTTACAAAGCCATGAACTTAATGTCAAACAGTGTAGATCCTGATCAGATGGCTTCTTCAGAAGCCATCTGATCAGGATCTACACTGTTTCCAAAGAAAGGGGTTGTCGTGAACAGCAAGATAAGAAGTAAGAATATCTTGGGGTGCATAAAGTAGTTCAATCTCAGCTCTTTTTAACCATTTATTGGATATGTCTGGCATATCCACAGTTTATGGAATACTTAAAGTTGGAATTATAGTTTATTTTTAGTCAGACATGAAAACAATTTGACTAGATAGAGACATAAAGCATTCTTAGCTCATAGGCAAGCTAGGACTGTGAATTTCTTCAAGAGCTACAGGAAATTCTAGAGCAGATGACTATTTATTGTTTTTCAGTGAAAAAAAGGCATGACAATACACATGAAATGTCAAACAGCAGACAATTCACATTCAATGTCAAGCCTTATTTTCTCTGGACAATAAGAAGAAAAACACTTGTCCTGGTACGCAAGGTTTTGCCTATCTCTGACTAAAAATGGGCTTGATTTAGATGAAATAATCATAAAAGGGTGTAAAACCAAATGAAAAAAAAAATAATAATAAAAATAAATAAACAATAAAAAGGTAACTGCTAATGAAACAAAGACTCCATTTTCTGTCTCTTTGGCCAGTCAATAATTTTTATTTCTGGATGGACTTTATATATAAAGTAACCATGCAGAAATGTTCACTGTCATTAGACCATGAGTCATGTACAAGACCAAGGTCCATACCTCCAATGTCCAGCTCATACCTAGAAGTCAAAGGTAAAAAAAGGGGCAGTCAATAACTTCCTTATTCTTTGATGGATTATGAAATTACTTGGCAGAAATGTTAACCATCATGAGACGATGTGTTGTACCTCAAAGGTCAAGGCCATACTTAGAGTTCAAAGGTAAAAAGGGCTTTTTTGTGTAGGGCCAGTAACTTTTTAGCTCACCTGAGCCGAAGGCTCATGTGAGGTATTAGTATACCACGAGCCGGCGTCCGTCGTCGTCCGTCGTCGTCGTCCGTCGGCGTCGTCCACACTTTCAAAGAAGTATATCTCCGGAACCAGTGGGCCAATCTTGATCAAATTTCATGTGAAGCATTATCAGGTAGGGGGAAAGGCTGCATACTGTTTTCGGGCAGATCGGACTGGAACTCTGGTTGCCATGGCAACAAATAGCTCCCATAGACTTAACATAGGAAAAAGTTTGTCATCACTCTAGCTCCGTCAATTTTTTTCTGATTGTCTTCATTCTTGCAGATAACGAGGACAGGCATGAAATCTCGATCAAGTTCGATTTTGGGCTGAATCGGATTATTCACTCAGGAGTTACGTGCCCTTGAGCGTTAGGAAAAAGCTTGTCATCACTCTAGCTCCGTCAATTTTTTTCTGATCAACTGCATTCTTGCAGATAACGAGGACAGGCATGAAATCTCGATCAAGTTCGATTTTGGGCTGAATCGGATTATTCACTCAGGAGTTACGTGCCCTTGAGCGTTGAAAAAATTGCCTATTGACTTAACATGGGGAGAATGTTGTCATCACCGTAGCTGCTTCAATTATTTTCAGATTGGCTTTATTCTTGCAGATAACCAGCACAGCCATGAAATCTCGGTCAAGTTCGATAACTGGCAGAATCGGATCATTCACTTAGGAGTTACCTGCCCTTGTGTGTTTTTGCATTAGGGTTAATGGGAATTTCAAAAATGTATATCTTAAAGACTACTTGGCCAACTTTGATGAAATTTCATGTGTCGCATTATTGGGCAAGTGGAAAGGCTTCATTAGGTTTTCAGGCAGATCTGAGTGGAGCTCTGGTTGCCATGGCAACATCTAGCTCCCATAGACTTCACATAGGAAAAAGCTTGTCATCACTCTAGCTCCGTCAATTTTTTTCTGATCGACTTCATTCTTGCAGATAACCAGTATAGGCATAAAATCTCGGTCAAGTTCGATTTTGGGCCGAATCAGATAATTCACTCAAGAGTTACGTCCCCTTGAGCGCCCGAAAAATTGCCTATCGACTTAACATGGGGAAAATGTTGTCATCGTTGTAGCTAGTAACGAGGACAGGCATAAAATCTCGGTTAAGTTCGATTTTGGGCAGAATCGGAATATTGACCTCGGAGTTACGTGACCTTGAGCGACAAAAAATTTGCCCATAGACTTAACATAGGGAAAATGTTGTGACTACGATAGCGACCTGAATTTTTTTCAGATCAGCTTCAAACTTGCAGGTAACGAGGACAGACATAAAATCACGGTTAAGTTCAATTTTGGGCCGAATCGGATTATTTGCCTTGGAGTTACCTGTCCTTGAGCATGAAAAAATATGTTGTGACCACGATAGCAACTTTATTTTTATTCAGATCAGCTTCAAACTTGCAGGTAACGAGGACAGGCATAAAATCCCGGTTAAGTTTGATTTTGGGCCGAATCGGAATATTGACCTCGGAGTTACGTGACCTTGAGCGACAAAAAATTTGCCCATAGACTTAACATAGGGAAAATGTTGTGACTACGATAGCGACTTGAATTTTTTTCAGATCAGCTTCAAACTTGCAGGTAACGAGGACAGACATAAAATCTCGGTTAAGTTAGATTTTGGGCCGAATCGGATTATTTGCCTTGGAGTTACCTGCCCTTGAGCATAAAAAAATATGTTGTGACCACGATAGCAACTTTATTTTTATTCATATCAGCTTCAAACTTGCAGGTAACGTGGACAGGCATAAAATCTCAGTTAAGTTCGAATCGGAATATTGACCTCGGAGTTACATGACCTTGAGCGACAAAAAATTTGCCCATAGACTTTACATAGGGAAAATGTTGTGACTACGATAGCGACTTGAATTTTTTTCAGATCAGCTTCAAACTTGCAGGTAACGAGGACAGACATAAAATCTCGGTTAAGTTAGATTTTGGGCCGAATCGGATTATTTGCCTTGGAGTTACCTGCCCTTGAGCATAAAAAAATATGTTGTGACCACGATAGCAACTTTATTTTTATTCATATCAGCTTCAAACTTGCAGGTAACGTGGACAGGCATAAAATCTCAGTTAAGTTCGAATCAGAATATTGACCTCGGAGTTACATGACCTTGAGCGACAAAAAATTTGCCCATAGACTTTACATAGGGAAAATGTTGTGACTACGATAGCGACTTGAATTTTTTTCAGATCAGCTTCAAACTTGCAGGTAACGAGGACAGACATAAAATCTCGTTTAAGTTCGATTTTGGGCCGAATCGGATTATTTGCCTTGGAGTTACCTGTCCTTGAGCATAAAAAAATACGTTGTGACCACGATAGCAACTTTATTTTTATTCATATCAGCTTCAAACTTGCAGGTAATGAGGACAGGCATAAAATCTCGGTTAAGTTCAATTTTGGGCTGAATCGGAATATTGACCTCGGAGTTACGTGACCTTGAGCGACAAAAAATTTGCCCATAGACTTAATTAGGGAAAATGTTGCGACTACCATAGCGACTTGAATTTTTTTCAGATCAGCTTCAAACTTACAGGTAACGAGGACAGACATAAAATCTCGGTTAAGTTCGATTTTGGGCCGAATCGGAATATTTGCCTTGGAGTTACCTGCCCTTGAGCATAAAAAAATACGTTGTGACCACGATAGCAACTTTATTTTTATTCATATCAGCTTCAAACTTGCAGGTAACGAGGACAGGCATAAAATCTCGGTTAAGTTCGATTTTGGGCCGAATGGGAATATTGACCTCGGAGTTACGTGACCTTGAGAGACAAAAAAATTTGCCCATAGACTTAACGTAGGGAAAATGTTGTGACAGAAATAGCGACTTGAATTTTTAGCTCACCTGAGCCAAAGGCTCCAGTGAGCCGATAGTATACCAAGGCTCCGGAGTCCGTCGTCTGTCGTCCGTCCATCCGTCGTCCACACTTTCAATGAAGCATATCTCAGAAGGCAGTCGACCAAACTTGTTTAAATTTTATGTGTAGCACCATTGGGCAAAGGGAAAGGCTGCATTAGGTTTTGGAGCTAGTCTGGTTCATTTGTTCCTTCATTCTTCTTTCTCTCCATATAGAGATAATAGACCAATGTTAAATTTTTAATCAAAGATTTCTCAGGAACTATAAAAGCTAGAAGCATCAAATTTGGTATTCAATAGAATAATGATGACTTATTTTGTGTAAGAGACATTGGGCTTTCTCAGCTTATTTGTTCATCTGTTCTTTCATTCTTCTTTCTCTCCATTTTGACCAATGTTAAATTTTCGTCAAAGATTTCTCAGGAACTATAGAAGCTAGAAGTCTCAAACTTGGAATGCAATGCAATAATCATGACTTATATCCTGTTAGGGTCAATGGGCTGGATTCTATTAGCAGATTTACTAGTCAAGTCTGTGAATTGTTAAAACTTAAGTTCCTCAGGTGAGCGGTTTAGGCTCATTGAGCCTCTTGTTTATTTTTCTGTGAACATTTTTAAAGTTACTTTGCAGAAATGTTCATCGTCATTAGATGATGTGTTGCACACAAGACCCAGCTCAATACCTCCAATGTCAAGGTCATACTTAGAGGTCAAAAATGGGGGAGACATCTGTGTTTTTGTAGAAAAACAAATTCTAGTTTGATTGGTTGATAGTCAACAATGGGTGTGGCTGAATTAATTTATTCAGCAGGGTAAGGATTAAACAGGGATAAAATGAAAAAGGTTACAACCCTGAGTTTCCCAAACCGTACTCTTTCTCCATTGAATTTGGACATGACCATTGTCGATAAAACGGGTTTAAGTCAAAATGATGAACAAAAAGGTAAAACAGTTTAGATCTTGATGACATGGCTCATTATGAGCCATCTATAATGAGCCGTCTAATCTGGATCTACAATGTTTGCATAAACATAGGCATCTGTATTGGATAACTATGTTGAGAAGGTTAAATTTTTGATGATAATTTTCTGTGTTATGCATTTTATAGCAAAAAGTTGCTTGAATTCATGTTTTCAGTTTGTATTTCAAGTTATCTGTTCCTTTTACAGAGAGGCGTTACTAGCGGAGATGGGTGTGGCCTTGAAACAAGATGGTGGCACTATAGGTGTCTTCACACCTAAAAAGGTATACCACAACCTCATTATAACACTGTTTGTTATAGCACGGTTTTGGATATAACACGGTTTCAAGAGGGATCCCAAAAATGTATAGATTATATAGAAAAATGACCATTTGACCATAAATGGTCATTTTTCTATATAATCTTTACATTTTTGTTTGGATATTACACGGTTGTTTAACTAACTTGGTTTCTGCTTTGGACACCATTAATATTTTTTGTTGTTTAAGCAATATTTTTAGCTCACCTGTCACGTAGTGACAAGGTGAGCTTTTGGGATCACTTTTTGTCCGTCGTCCGTCGTGCGTCCGTGCGTACGTGCGTGCGTGCGTCCGTCCGTAAACTTTTCTTCAAACGACATCTCCTCCTAAACCACTGATCGGATTTTGACCAAACTTCACAGGAATGATCCTTAGGTGGTCCCCTTTCAAAGTTGTTCAAATGGTTCCGGTCCGTTGCACATATAGGTCACAGTAGCCAAAAATAGATTTTTTTCACCGAAAACTTAAAAAATCTTCTTCTCTGAAACCGCAAGGCCCAGGTCTTTGATATTTGGTATGAAGCTTCATCTAGTGGACCCCTACCAAGATTGTTCAAATTATAGTGCTGGGGCCAAAAATGCCCCCGCACGGGGGCCCTTTGGTTTTACATGAGCATATATAGGGAAAATCTTGAAAAATCTTCTTCTCTGAAACCGCAAGGCCCAGGTCTTTGATATTTGGTATGAAGCTTCATCTAGTGGACCCCTACCAAGATTGTTCAAATTATAGTGCTGGAGCTAAAAATGCCCCCGCACGGGGGCCCTTTGGTTTTACATGGGCTTATATAGGGAAAATCTTGAAAAATCTTCTTCTCTGAAACTGCAAGGCCCAGGTCTTTGATATTTGGTATGAAGCTTCATCTGGTGGACCCCTACCAAGATTGTTCAAATTATAGTGCTGGGGCCAAAAATGCCCCCACACAGGGGCCCTTTGGTTTTACATGTAGGGAAAATCTTGAAAAATCTTCTTCTCTGAAACCGCAAGGCCAAGGTCTTTGATATTTGGTATGAAGCTTTATCTAGTGGACCCCTATCAAGATTGTTCAAATTATAGTGCTGGAGCTAAAAATGCCCCCGCATGGGGGCCCTTTGGTTTCACATGGGCTTATATAGGGAAAATCTTGAAAAATCTTCTTCTCTTAAACCGCAAGGCCCAGGTCTTTGATATTTGGTATGAAGCTTCATCTAGTGGACCCCTACCAAGATTGTTCAAATTATAGTGCTGGGGCCAAAAATGCCCCCACACCAGGGCCCTTTTGTTTTACATAGGCTTTTATAGGGAAAATCTTTAAAAATCTTCTTCTCTGAAACCGCAAGGCCCAGGTCTTTGATATTTGGTATGAAGCTTCATCTAGTGGACCCCTACTGAGATTGTTCAAATTATAGTGCTGGAGCTAAAAATGCCACCGGCACGGGGCCTTTTGGGTTTACATGGGCTTATATAGGGAAAATCTTGAAAAATCTTCTTCTCTTAAACTGCAAGGCCCAGGTCTTTGATATTTGGTATGAAGCTTTATCTAGTGGACCCCTACCAAGATTGTTCAAATTATAGTGCTAGGGCCAAAAATGCCCCGGCACCAGGGCCCTTTTGTTTTACATAGGCTTATATAGGGAAAATCTTGAAAAATCTTCTTCTCTGAAACTGCAAGGCCCAGGTCTTTGATATTTGGTATGAAGCTTCATCTTGTGGACCTCTACCAAGATTGTTCAAATTATAGCCCTGGGGCCAAAAATGCCCCCTGCTCCGGGGCCCTTTGGTTTTACATAGACTTACATAGGGAAAATCTTGAAAAATCTTCTTCTCTGGAACCACAAGGCTTAGGTATTCGATATTTGTTATGAAGCTTCAGCTAGTGGGCCTCTATAAAGATTGTTCAAATTATAGCCCTGAGACCAAAAATTCCCCCGCCATGTGGCCCTTTGGTATAACATAGACTTACATAGGGAAAATCTTTAAAAATCATCTTCTCTGAAACACAAGGCTTAGGTCTTTGATATTTGTTATGAAGCTTCAGCTAGTGGACCTCTACCAAGATTGTTCAAATTAAAGCCCTGGGGCCAAAAATGCCCCCCCTCTGGGGCCCTTTGGTTTAACATAGACTTATATAGGCAAAATCTTGTTTTACATAGACTTCTTTATGCAGGGTAAACCTTTAAAATCTTCTTCTCTGAAACCAGAAAGCCCAGGTCTTTCATATTCGATATGAAGCTTCATCTTGTGGACCTCTACCAAGATTGTTCAAATTATAGCCCTGGGGCCAAAATTGACCCTGCCCGGGGCCCACTTGTTATACATTGGATCAGGTGAGCGAACCAGGGCCCTCTGGGCCCTCTTGTTAGCTCACCTGTCACATAGTGACAAGGTGAGCTTTTGTGGTCACATTTTGTCCGTCATCCGTCGGACCCCTCTAATACCCCACGGCCAATCTTGATCAAATTTCATGAGTAGCATCATCAGGTAGGGGAAAGGCTCCATAAGGTTTTTGGGCTGATCATATTGGAATCCTGCCCTTGAGCATAAATGTAAGTAAAAAATGGTGTCTCCAGCTTTTCTCAGCCGTTTTTGATTGGATCATTTTGTAACTTTTGGTAAAGAGGACAAGCATAAAATCTCGAGCGAGTTCGAAGTTGACTTGAATCTGACCAGTGGTTTTCCAGTTACATCTCCTTGAGTGTGAAAGATTTTCCCATAGACTTACAATAGGAAAACGACATCAAATCAGATCTTCATCAAACTTGCAGATAACCAGGAGGGGCATACAGGCTATGCTATATTGAGTTTGAATTTGGGCCACGCAGGTCAAATGAATTCTGAGTTACCTGCCCTTGACCATAAATATTGCTGTAAAATGGTGTATTCAGCTTTCCGCAACCGTTTTTGATCTGAACTTTTTGTTACTTTTGTTAAGCGATGATAAGCATAAAATCTTGAATGAGTTTGATTTTGGCTTGAATCTGACCACCAGATTTCCAGTTACATCCCCTTGAGGGTGAAAGATTTTCCCTTAGACTAACAATGGGAAAACGATGTCTCCAACTTTGCTTGGCTATTTCTAACTTGACCTTCATCAAACTTCCAGATAACCAGAAGGAGCTTACAGTCTATGTTTAGTTTGAATTTGGGCCGCATGAGACTAAAGGCTTTCAAATTACTTGCCCTTGAGCATAAATATTAGTGAAAAATAGTGTCTCCACCTTTTCTCAGCCATTTCTAATCTGATCTTTTTGAAACTGTCAGTAAATGAGAACAAGCATAAAACCTCAGATGAGTTTGAATTTGGCTTGAATCTGACATTCGGTTTTGCAGTTACAGCCCTTAGAGCGCGAACAATTTTCCCATAGACTTACAATGGAAAAACAAAGTTACCAACTTTCCTCCGCCATTTCTGATCTGATCTTCATCAAACTTTCAGATAACCAGGAGGCATATACATTTTACATAGAGTTCGAATTTCGGCTGCATGAGACAAACAACTTTGGAGTTACCTGCCCTTGTTTATTGATTTGAGGTTTAACATCCCTGTCAGCACAGTGTAGGTCATTTTGGAGACGTTGCTTCTATTTTTGTGGGACTTTTGCCTGACATCGAGATGAAATTATATCTTAAGCCCTTTCCACCCAATGAAACCAATAGGGTCATCATGCATGGATGGTCTAACTGGCACCACTTTTCCTGGATAGGCTTAGAACCTGTTTACCAGTACTCACGTGTGGTCGGTTCCAGCTCTGCATAGAAGCACCATGTAGCCCAGTCTATTTCTTTAAGCCTCGATGGGCATTCTTAAAACATCATTAATGTTTTTTCTGGTACACAGGTGAGCGATATAGGGCCATTTGGCCCTCTTGTTTAAGCTTTTTTCGGTTTGAACTTCAGCAAAACTTAGAAAAGATGTAGCTGATCAGGCTGTGTGTATAAGAGCTCTTTTATAATAAAATCAATTATAAATAATAAAATCAATTATAAATAAACCAGTTGATTAGCTAATTGTAGCACTCTTTGTACACAAAGCATGCAGATTTGAAATCAATTTTGACAACAGAGTAGCTACTGAAGAGCACCTCAGAGTGCTCCTTCTTCTGAGATAGTGTGATCAGAGAAGTCAACTGACTTGCTCTCGAAAAACATTGCAGAAAGGAGAACAATGTGCAAGAAATGTCAATAAATGTTTTTTTTGCAACGTTCGTGTGTATTGCAAGCAGGTGATTTATTGAAATAATAGTTACTTTGACAGAAACCTGATACAACTCTCACAATTGCTCTTGGTTTATCTCAGATGTACACCAATTGTTCAGTTTCAATTGAGCACTTCAAAACTAATCAAGACAGCCACTCTTTGTGCTAATAAAGTAATACAGTCAAACTTCAATGGCTTGAACACCTTTGGGACCATGAAGATTTGTTCGAGATAGTGGTAGTTTGAGCCACTGAGGGTTAATCATAGTGCCATGTCAGAAGGCAGAATTGGGTTAATTTTTGGCATCTTTTGTGTTCAATATTGTATAGAGAATCTTACATGTGTGATCATGTATTATTGAATTTATTAAACGAGTTGGGGAAAAGGGATAAAATGCGAGGCTTTGCCTAGCATTTTATCCCTTTTTCCCCAACGAGTTTAATAAATTCAATAATACATGAGCACGAATGCAAGTTTCTATGTATCATGTGACATTTATAACACATTTTATTCTCGTTTGTTTACAAAAATATCAATATTCCACCATTAGTAAACACGACGTCGTTAAGGACGTTGTTCATGTAACGTTACGGGACGTATCTACCTAATTTGCATATTTAATCCACTAGTGCATTATCGAAAATAAAACATGGCGTTATTACACTCTCAGTCATATGATAAAAATGTATCCTGTATACACTTGTTAGAATCACCTCATTGAGATGATTCTACTGAATCCACACAGCATACATTGATGAGGTGATTCTAATGAGTTCACACAACATACATTTGTCTAAATTATATCTTCAGAATTGCCTCTTTGAGGGGATTCTAATGAGTACACACAGCATACATTGCAAGATAAAAAAAAGAAAAACTCCCTAAATTATCCCTTACTATTTCTAATCAGTAGGAATTCCCTAGGGACTCAATAATGGGTTTGACACAGCCATGGTAAATTAGCCATCAGTGTTCGTGTCATCAAAGTTCTACTGTATATATAATATTTTCTGTTTTAGACACCACACCTTGTCAACCTGAATGAGGATCCACTAATGTCTGAATGTCTTATCTACTACTTAAAAGATGGAACCACAAGGTATGTTATAGTCACAGTTCGGTTTTCAGAACACAGGCCTCTGTGGCCTAGTTGCTAAGATTGCTGCCTCTTAACTCTTAAAATGCCAATCACGACAATTGTCCTCGTTGTCGACTGCCCTTTGCTTTAGAACTCATTATACCCCCGGCATACGAAGTATGTCAGGGGGTATATAGTTTTCGTCTTTCCGTCCGTTCGTCCGTTCGTTGGTTCGTTCGTATGTTCGTTTGTTCGTTCGTTCGTTCGTTCATACGTTCGTACGTTCGTTCGTCAACCTTTACGTCAAAGTTTTGCGTTAAACCTTTTTGATTGCTCATATTTCTGTAACCACAGGTTGGATTCTCTTCATATTTGGTACAGGCTATCTCTATAGCATTACCTTTCATATGGAATACCTAAGCCCCTGGGTCAAGCCCCTGGGTGGGTTGTCTGTCTGTCCGTCTGTCTGTTCATCTACTTTACCGTCAAAGTTTTGTGTTAAACCTTTTTCATTGCTGATATCTCTGTAACCACATGTTAGATTCTCTTCACGTTTGGTAAAGGATATCTCTATAGCATTACCTTTCATATGGAATATCTAAGCCCCTGGGTCAAGCCCCTGGGTGGGCTGTCTGTCTGTCTGTCTGTTCCTCTAATTTTACGTCAAAGTTTTGTGTTAAACCTTTTTCATTGCTGATATCTCTGTAACCACATGTTAGATTCTCTTCATGTTTGGTAAAGGATATCTCTATAGCATTACCTTTCATATGAAATATCTAAGCCTCTGGGTCAAGCCCCTGGGTGGGCTGTCTGTCCGTCTGTTCATCTACTTGTACGTCAAAGTTTTGTGTTAAACCTTTTTCATGGCTGATATCTCTGTAACCACATGTTAGATTCTCTTCATGTTTGATAAATGATTTCATGATGCATGTCCCCTCCCCCACCCACGGTGACCTTGACCTCAAGGTCACGGACTTAGAAATTTTACATTTGGTTAAAGTTTTATGTCAAAGTTTATAGATGCCTGTATGGTCTATTCGATGCTCTCACTCCCTTGGTCCATTTAGAAATTTTATGTTTGGTTTAGCTTTTACAAGCACATTTATAGGTTCTTATAGCTTCTTGACTTCATTCATATTACATACAAGCTCGAAAGAAATATCAGAGGGTGACGCTGGCCGGGGGTATACGTGACCCACTGGTCGCTTTCTCTAGTTGTTACAATATCCTAGAGGAACAGTGCTTTGCTTTAAAAACTCATTGTTACAATATCCTAGAGGAGCAGTTCTTTGCTTTAAAAACTCATTGTTACAATATCCTAGAGGAGCAGTCCTTTGCTTTAAAACTCATTGTTACAATATCCTAGAGGAGGAGTCCTTTGCTTTAAAACTCATTGTTACAATATCCTAGAGGAGCAGTCTGATCTAGGACCACACTCTCTGCCTGGATTTAAAAATATTATTAAAAATATGCAAGAAGATTTAGCAAATGATAAAATAGACAACATTTTCAGATACAGTTTTTCTCAGCGTCTTCAGGGTTAACCATTAGGTCTCGGACTGTTGTGGGTATTTCTCAGGTCACATGTGAGATACCAAGTTTTGCAAAGGAAGGTCTGGTGGATTTTCTCAAAGTACTCAGGTTTTTGCCCACCTTTGAATAAGATCAGTAGTATACAAATAAGTTAAATAAGCTTGCCGTTCTGCTACTCTATCCTGTCTTTCCTTTGTCTAATTTCCTATCTCTTGGGAGATGGCGTGAGATGGACGGTTGCTTTAAGGACTTGGCCGATAACCATCCTAAAGTTGTCAGTTACTGTAAGGGGGAGTGTACAATCTCACTAAGTACTGGTGAACTGTTCAGAGGGTCTATAGAGCTTGGCCAGGAACAGTGAAGGTAACTGACAGGCCTGGCATGACCTTGGCTGTTGGCTGGTCCATAAGACCACAACATAACAACAACACATTTTTTCCAGTAAATGTATAATGTATGTATATTTTCCAGGGTTGGCAGTGAACAAGGTGGTAAAATTCATGATATTCTATTGAATGGTACTTACATTAAAGAGGAACATTGCACTTTTGAAAATGAGGACGGTGAGTATGCATATGGGCCCCAACAAATGAAAAGGTGACTTCAGACATGTGCACAGTGAAGACTCTGATCAGACTGCACATCTGTGCAGTCTGATCAGAGTCTTCACTGTGCACCATATGGATGCTGCCTGCTGACCCTCATAGCTTGGTCAGAATCTCGTCTGACCACTGATCAGGAGGTCACAAGAACAATCCTCACTGGCCTTGATAGCTCATAGCGTGTTTGTCTTATGAACAAAAGGTTGTGGGTTCGAATCTGGCCACCAGAGGCGAGGTGTGTCCTTAGGCAAGCCACGCTATGACAATGCCCCACTTGAACCAGGTGTAAATGGGTAGCAGTGGTGTAAAAGTCACTGCCTTTCGTGGGTGTGTGTGATAACATCCGGAATGAGTGTCGATCGCAATCAAGCTTAAATTAACCCCCGCTGGGTTGGCAACATTCTTATGTGGAGATTGATCATGAAATCCTTTCATTAACTTTTTCTCCCTTCCACTGATTCAAGAACGACAGTTGTCTGTTTCTGGCAAAAGAATGTGCACTGTACTACACTGTAGCGTTGTTATAATGCTGTCATTGGGATCCATCGACGTCGACCGCGTTATATGTGGTCCAGCGCTATATTGATCCCGAAAATATAGCATTATATTGTTACCCCACCCACTTTTTCTGCATGCATGGCTACTGTTTCTGCCAGTTTATTATGAAAATTACATACTGCATGTATTTTATAAATTATATAGTTACTAGATTAAATGTTAATCTGATTCTATACTTACAATGGTCATTTAGCTTTTCATTCAAACCATTGCTGAATTTATTTATTACTGTACTTTTGTTTCTGTATCTCTGGCCGCCATATTTATTTACCTTTTCCGATCTCAAGAAGGTATCACTAAATAGTGAAGTAAAATGCAACTTGACAATTCCGAAAGGTTAGCTTGAAAGAGGGGCTATTAATGTAACCGAACCAAGTTTAACAAGGTGATTATGAATGTTTATTGTTGTACCTTGCTTGATTTCCATTTCTTTGTTTTTATCTAGTGAATAATAAATAAATATCAAAAAAAAAATAAAAAACTTCTGCCATGCTCTGTTTTGGCGGGAAAAATATTTAGGGCCTGCAAGTGACAATTACAAAGGGATTAATTGAGACAAACTGGTACAAATACCTTGATTACCAAGTTATGACACCTTAACACACAGTTAATTGCCGTCTTATCAATAAGCCATAGGTGAGTATTCACAGTTTAATAGTGTTGACATCTTGAGTAAATAAGCGAGAATACAGATATTGTCTTGGCTGATGGTATTCAGACTGCCGAGTTCGGCGGAAAATGGGAAAAAAAATGACCATTTTCAAAACTGGCGGACAAAAGCAAAAAAATGGAGCGACAGACAAACAACGTTATAACGACTTCCCCACAACAAGCGGCCCCGCGGATTTACCGCATGCAGATGAAAACAGCGTCTGCATTGCTCTGTTTTGGCGCGAATGTTTAGCATATACAGGTGTCAATTTAAGTTCACACCTTGTCCAGCTTATTTTAATGCCTTAGGCAAATATTCACAGTTTCATAGTGTTGACAGCTTGAGTAAATCGTCGAGTATACATGTCTTATCATGGCCGACGATGTTTTGACTGCCGAGCTCCGCGAAAAAAAGGCAAAATTTTCAGCCAAACTTTCAAAACTGGGAAAAAAACGTAAAAAAAACCTGGGAGCCATAGACCAACAGCGTTATAACGATTTCTGCGTTTTAAGCATCAGCGTTATAACGACTCTACAGTGTAGTTAATGGGTTATGTATAAGCTTGCCCAGCAATGGTTTGGTCAGGTAAACTGACAGCTCAGCATGACCTCAAAAGTGTTGACTGGGCCATTAAACTCCCAAGTATCCATTGTACACCACAACATTGATATAACAGTATTTTTGGGGTTGCTCAAGAACTATAAGAAGAGCTTCACTAATGATTCTTGGTACAAACTTGTATCTATGGATGGCAGCTTTAATGCAAGCATCCATATTTGACCTTGACCTACATTTCACTGACTTTGTGAACTATTGCTTTAAACCTAACATTCACCAAAATGGTAAAGTTCAGTTTTCAAGACCTACATGTATAAGAGCTTCATTAATGACAATTGGAACAAACTTGCATCTTGGGATGACAACTATAGCAAGTAACTATATTTGATCTTGACCTACATTTCATGTTTTCTGACGTACTGAACTATTGTGTCAACCCTAGCTTTCACCCTAATGTTTATGTTCATTTCTCAAGAACTATAAGAGCTTCATTAATAATACTTTGTACAAGTTGCATCTACGAAAGGCAACTTTTATGCAAGCATGACCGTGACCTTATGTTGGGACCTTTACCTAGATTTCATGATTAGCAACATAGCCTTTGGCAGAATTCTTGTTCTGTATAATCTATACATTCTAGAGATCCATCTTTACACTGTGTTATAGGTTAACAGTGCTATTTAGTTTATGTGTATGTCTATTGTATTTCAACAGACTCATTTTATTTTTTCTAGGTAAAGTTACCATCCTACCATGCCCAGGTGCTTTAGTGTACATAAATGGTCGACAAGTGACAACCCCTACAGAGTTGAAAATTGGTGCAAGAGTTATTCTTGGGAAAAACCATGTTTTCAGGTTTAACCATCCAGTACAAGGTATGCTTATTTCTAATAAAGACGTTTTTTGGGTCATGACTTGTGAAAAAGTGTCATAAAACATGGGCACAAACTCTCAAATCACTCTGTACACAGACTTACCACAAATTATTTGGACACCTCAACTCCATAGCATAATTATTTTAAAATTTGAACAAGTTAAGTTTGCTTTCTGATGTTTTATCAAAACATAGCTGGGTGAGGGGCAAACAGTGTAGACCATGATGAGATGCTGCATTCTGTGGCAACTCATCTGGGTCTATACTGTTTGCTCAGGCTTCCCATTAAATACAGTAAATGGGGTAGTCTGCTTTATGTCAACAGCCATCTGTATAGTTCACAGTGAAGACTATGATCAGACTGCATGAATGCACAGGCTGTTCTGAATGATCGCTGGATGCACATCCTCAGAGATCTTTTTATCTTTGTGTCGCTTGGTATCAGCCTTGGATCATAACTATATTCTAGCATAGATATAAAAGGGCCTTTGTGCCTACCAGTAATGGATAAGAGCTTTGACTCTTAATCATTAAGTCTATCACCACTGTTGCTCGAGCCTTGCTCAGGTTACATTTGAGACGCCAAGTTCTGCAACGGAAAGTCAGGTGTTTTTTTACCCAGGTACTCCTGGTTTTTGCCCACCTAGGATTAATGATCTGCTTGAAATAAGAGAAATAATCTTGAACAGGCTGTAACCCCCCCCTCCTCCCCTCCCCCCCCCCCCCCCCCCCAAAAAAAAAAAAAAAGAAACAGCATAGATATGTCAGATCAGACCACACCAAAGTTGCATTGCATCTAATTGCAATATCAAGGTCCTTGACAATTTTCCAATCACACATAGACATGCATATACATAATTTCTGTAATTTTCAATGATTTTTAAAGCTGAAAAATATGTACTTTACCACCTTCTCCATATATGATAGAATGTTGTTTCAAATGCGGCTTGGTAGGTTTTATGTTTCTGTATATTACATCATATTAGAGCAGGTTTAGAAACCTATGTTGTGGACACTTCTTTGAATCCCATTTATTTAGAGAAATGTAATTTATAGAATGTCACAGTAGGTTTAGAACCCTATGTTATTAACCCTTCTGGGAACCCTATTTATTCAGAGAAGTATAATCCTGAGTAAGTTTAGAAAGCTATGTTATGAACACTTCTGTGAACCCCATTCATTTAGAGAAGTATAACTTAAAGAATCTCTTGGTAAGTTTGGAAGCATATGTTATGAACACTTCTATGAATGCCATGTATTCAGAGAAGTATGGAGCTGCCATCTTGTCTGATACACAAAACCTCTTTGTATAGTTTTGGATATAGCACCCCGCAAAATTTATAGATTTAACTATCTAAATGTCTTTTATGTAATATTTAAAGTTTGTTTGGATATAATATATAATGTTATACAGAGGTTTTAGTGAAGGTGTACTTATTCCTCTTTAACACTTGTCATGCCGAATAATTAATTTAGCCACACCTATTTCTGGCTTTGAACCAATCAGATTACTTGATGTAATTTATTCCTACAAATTCACAAACTGAATGTCAAACAGTGTATATCCTGATCAGAATGCTTCTTCAGAAGGCATTTGTAAACAGTGTAGATCTTGATCAGATGGGTTCTTCAGATCTGGATCTACACTGTTTGCAGAGGTAATGCTTGTCATGAACAGCAGGATAAGGGATAAAGTAACATTCCAAGAGCCATGAAAGATATCATTTTATGTATAGTTATATCTATCTTAATGTGAGTCCCATCACAAGACAATCTGTCCTCAGGGTTTGTGTCAAAGTGTCAAGTAAGACGCAAACCAGTCTGTTCAGCCTCACAGACTAAGAAGGGTCTTGAAATTTTAGATGTAGAAACTGGAGGTATTATACTGTCCAAGCAGTGAACACAAAGGTGCCAGTCAGAAAGATTGGATGTTCTGGCTGATCTGCATATATTTTATTTTTTAAATTGTGAAAACAGAGGTGTGTTCAACTATTTAAGCAGGTGCCTGCCAAGCTCTCACTTTGCTGCCTACAGAAAATAGGTAACAAAAAGAGTGCTTGGCGGGCACACCTGTTGTTGGACACACCACAGGTTTTATCTTGATGTAGCACTGTATTTTTTAGTTAGAAGGTTTTTTGGTTCATTTGGTTTGTAGTTTAACAGCCCAGTCAACACTTCAGGTCATATCAAACTGGTCAGTTTACCTAACCACACTTTTCCTGGGCAGGCTTATACATAAACAGTTAACCAGAACAATGCACATGCTTCTCACAAGAAACTGACAACTGCCCTTCTTGAATCAGTGGAATGGTGAGAATGACTGTTTAAATTTTTCATGTTTGTCTCCATGAAAGAATATTGCCTGACCTGGCTGGGATCAATCCTGTGACCTCTTGATCTCTGGT
Source organism: Lucinisca nassula (assembly GCA_963580285.1). NCBI lineage: Eukaryota > Metazoa > Mollusca > Bivalvia > Lucinida > Lucinidae > Lucinisca > Lucinisca nassula. The sequence continues at coordinate 48,399,889 of OY757023.1, read as the reverse complement.
CGATGCACATTTCCTCTTGAACCACCGAGGCTGTCAACGATAAATAGGTAGCAAGATACGTGTGTTGTGCATTTCTCTTAGTCTTTTCACAATGTTATTCTTTTCTGTTGTAGCTCGCCAAAGTCGAGTAATTCTAATGGACCCAGCAGAAGTACCTGCTGGTAAGCCACTTGCTTTCTCTGTGTCGTATCATTAATAGAGGATCTTACATGAGTGGTCGTGTATTATTGAATTTATTAAACCAGTTGAGAAAAAGGGATAAAATTTGAGGCTTTGCCAAGCATTTTATCCCTTTTCCTCAATGAGTTTAATAAATTCAATAATGCATGAACATGACTGCAAGATTCTATTTATCATATGACATTAAAAGGCATTACCGTATTTAGCGTATGTATTCGGACACCGTATGTTTTCGGACACCATCGAATTTTGAAGAAAGTAGTTAATTTTATGCACCCTTTAAATTCGGACACCCCCCGAAATTAAACAGACATAATTTCGAAAGTATTCGGACACAAAATATGTTCGACCGGTGACATATCGGTAGATATTTACAACACCTGTTAGCACACAAGAGCGGGCAAACGTCGGACCGACAGCGATACTGTCATCGCTTTTGCCCGACATTGGCCCGACAGTCTTTGCTGGCTGTAACAAGATGGCGAAAGGAAGGATTTAAACCGGTACTGATACAAAACTCGTGATCGATATTAAAGTATTATCATTTTAAATATGGATACAATAATACGGTACCATGTTTCTTCAATATCCATGCTCCAGGTCATTTGTTTCTATCCCTAGCGCAGCAAGTAAATATTGTCTTACTGTCATTGAAACCTGATCACCCGATAGGCATAGCCAAGATCAAAGAACCACTTAGCAGCAAAGTGGTTACCACATGCGTCTTGGTAATAAATGAAAGAAGTCTTTACAAATGCAAATTGTTCCGCGACTATATGATAATTATGTAAATATGGCTGTACAAAAGCGGTCATTTTGCCGCCTGCAGTGCCCTTTTGCTTTGTACCCAAAAACTAGACTGTGTCTGTTCTGCTTGAGAGAGAATACCTCGTGCCAGTATCACTTGTTGACCGTAATATTACGCAACTACGGGGGGGGGGGGGATAATTAGATACCAAAAGAATTTGCTCCATAGAACCCGTTAACCCATATATGCAGTGTGTCTCAGACGTCCGATTTAAGGGCCATTGGCAAACAGTTTGAATCCAGATCAGACACGGCAAAACATGGCGTCTGAGCGTGGTCTACACTGATTGCTTCAGACAATGACAATGGAATATTCCAGCTTGTAAGTTTGGAGTGGTCCATTTCAGGGTTGTCACAATTAGGCATAAATGGGTAAACACAAAATTGGAAGCAACGTCACCAAAATGACCTTTATAGTATTGAGGGGGGAGTTCAACCTGGACTAAAAAAAAAAAAAAAACAGGTGCGGTATTTTTTTCTCCGGCCCATCGGGCCCATGAGGTATTCGAGAACTAGATTGGGCTGTTTTGTTCTTCCGCAGAGCTGAAACGACCGCACACACGTACCAGACAAAATGGTGCGAGTCGGACAGTTCCTGTGTTTAAATCTTACAGAAGTCCCACTAAATTAGGAGCAACGTCTCCAAAATGACCTAAATAGTGTTGAAGGGATTCCAAACGAACGGATCACGTTTACAAATCAGTACATTTTGCTCAAATCATAGATTGTGTACTCGTTAACCCATTGTATGCTGGTGGACACTTCCATTGCTATATATATTGGACAAGTCCATAAGTCATATAAGGGGTGTCAGGGCGGTTTTTTTTTTTTTTTCGTTTTTATTCCATTTTTGACAGAAAATTCTGTCAGCAAATAGTGCTGACCCTCATCCGAGGCCGCGTTCTGCGGCGTCTGATCTGGGCCTGCACTGTTTGCCAAGATACCCCTTTAGGGAATTCCAGCATACAATGGGTTAATCCAGTTATAACATCTCGTAATCTGTATTTTGAGCAAGCATATGATTCTTCGACTAAGGGGCCATGTCAAGTGGAAATGTGTCTTTGTGAACATTTAACGAAGGCTCGGAGTAGCCTGCACATGTGTACAGTCTGATCAGAGTTTCGATAAATGTTCAGTGTGTACATACTGCCCCAGTGCATCTGCGAAGTGACTGATTGGTGAGCAGTTTTCTGTGTGAAGACACATTGTTACTTGTCTCAGCTCAAAGCAAACCCGACAAATTTTTCTCATTTTTATTGATTGTTTGTTAACTTAACCGAGCCCGTACACACGAAAAGATGCAAATCGGTCTGTGCGATCAGCAAAGATTATATATCAGACTATGGTGTATGCACAGGGTTTGAGCTATCAACTTGCCCTGACTGCGTAGATGCACAGACTGTCCTACGTCTTCACTGGTAGCACATACCGAATCATACATATTATATAGGTGTGTACAGGCTCACATTTAATTGAAGCACTAACGTATAACACTTTACGAACTGGGAAGAATGAGATCAGCATATATAGGATAGCACATGTCATTCAATGCTGAAAATCACATTTTTTTTTTTTTTGTCAACACGTGAACATGTCCGTGAAATGAACACCCAATAACCCCCACTTTATATAGAGAAAACAGGGGTTTATGGGGTACCGGTATATCTTGTTATTTTTTATTTCTGCTCAAGGGCGTGGGTTGTTGGTACTCGTTGAGGCGGTTCTAACGAGAACCACAACCTGTGTTTGGAGTATGAATAAGAATAATGTCACGAAAGCAGCCATTTTGGAAATGTGAAAAAATACTCTGTCGCCCTGGTGTTATCGTAATGTGAATAGACACAGTGCTCTTCACCATAATCTAATACACCGGTATATCTATTATGGTTTTGGTTTAACGGCCCTTACAAGATTATTTCACTCATATCAAACTGATCCCCAATCAGGTGGGCGAAAACCGGAGTACCCGGAGAACAGACACTTGTGTCAGGCCTGTTTTTCTTTTTATATTCTATTTTTGACGGAACATTCTGTCAGCAAATAGTGCGGGCCCTGATCAGAGGCCGCGTTCTGCGGCGTCTGATCTGGGCCTGCACTGTTTGCCAAGGTATCCCTTTACTCAACGAGGCGGTTCTGACAAGTACCAACAACCTATGTCTTGGACGCGGCCTCTGATCAGGGCCTGCACTATTTGCTGACTATTTTTCACATTTCCAAAATTGCAGAACTTGGCGTGTCTCATATGACCCGAAATGGTGTTCACAGCGCTAGAAATTATTTCCCCTATAAAGACTGTGGGTACTTGTTAAAACCGCCTCATCGAGGCAGTTCTTACGAGTGCCGACCACTTACGCCACATGGGTGTGTTATCATAATGTTTTTTTTTTCTAATGTTCAAAGTCAATATCCTTTGCCCAGTCAATGTCCTCAGGGCCAAAGCCCTCAAATTCTTCCTCGGAATCGGAATCAGACCCTGCCAAAGCATCTGATCTGATAAGGTCGTCCTCAGAGCCATTTACGTTGCTGGTAATCCCGCACACCTTAAAAGATTTTATGATAGTGTCCTTCTTTTGAGTCAGTGCTGAGACAGCGCTCTTGATCCAGGAGACGACAGTTTCCTTGGTGGCTGCCTTCAACCTCTGTGAAGTGTCACCACCTTGTGTTGCATCAGCCGTGGTCCTGATGTAAGATGCCCAACATCTACGGAGGTCGCCTTTAAAGGGCTTGTTAAGGGAAACATCCAGTGGCTGAATTTTTGATGTGCAGCCGCCGGGTATAATGGCGGGGACTGTATTTCCCAGGCGCAAGCATTTCTTCACGCTTTCAGTAAGATGCGCCCGGAATGAATCCATAATGAGTAGTGACCGCTCTTTAGTTGTGTGTTGCAGGTAGATTTCTTTATCCCACCTTAACATGAGGGTTTCGTCCATCCATGCTTTTTCCTGCACACATACAATCCACCCCGGCGGTGACTTCAAGTTGAGAGGTCGTTTCCCCTTGAAGATTATCATTGGCGGGAGGACGTCGCCTGCAGCACTTACGGCCAACACAACAGTTAAATGGCGTTTCTCGCTACCGGTGGTTCTGATTCTAATGGACTTTGTACCTTTGAAGTCTACAGTCTTTCCTGGCAACAGGTCAAAGTACATCGGCGTCTCGTCCATGTTGATGATGAATCTGTCCTCAAAATCGTCTTCACTGCGCCTCTCCTTCACAAAATTGTGAAAGGCGGTAATTTTGACTTCTAAATCTGCTGGTAGCTTCTGTGCTACAGAGGACTAGGTCGTGCCTCTTCATAAAACCCTCTGCCCAGTTTCTGCTAGCGCTGAACTTTTCATCCCCCACCAATACCCTAGCCTGGTTACATATGTCTTCGACGCTAACAGGTAGTTGTTGGTCCCGCTGCTCTAAGACCCACGCAGCTATCAGGTAGTCCTTGTCCGGCCCGTAGGTTAGTGGCCGACCAGACTTGGCTAGGTGGCCTTTCTTTGAAAGAAGCCTGTCGTCGTCGTCAAAATCTATCTTACACCAGTCTGAAACGGTACTCTTTGGAATCTTAAATTCGCTGGCTGCAACCCTAACCCCATGTAATTTGGCGAAACTAGCCACTTCCTTCTTTCTCTTGCTGCTGAAAGACTTGTACTGACCACGCTTGGTTGGGGTGCTGGACAGTTCATCAGTCTCCCGAAACTCGGTTGCCTCACTCAATTTCTGGCGTTTGGCGGCTGGCTGACTGACAGATTGTTCCTCATGCTTCTTTTTCGGGCGGCCTACAGGGCGCTTTGGAGGGGTCTTAGGAATGGGATTGTCCTTCCATGACTCAGGCAGAGCATCCTCACTTGATTTGAACTTTATTACGAATCTATCCATTGCTGTCAGAAAACAAAACTTTCAGTAAATCCAAGCAGAAAAGATCCCTTTCAATAAATCCGAGCAGAAAACGTAACAGTGTCAATTATTCCAAGAAATATATTATTTTTGATTTTACCTAAAAACGGGCCTTTTTATATTATAATACAAACAACCTAAATTCATGAAATTACGATTTTATTGGTTGAAAATAGATTATCCAATAGTATTGTTGATAACATTAAAACTAAAACAAGACGTTTTGATTAATTAGTTTACAGCACTATGTATCTATCTGATTGGTCAACAGTACTAGGTAGCTATCCGATTGGTAACAGTACTAGACAGCTATACGATTGCAATCACTGAGACTTACAGCTTAATTGCAGTCATTTAGATGTTGAGCCTCAGTAACTGACTGGTTGACGTTAGCCTTGGTGATCATCGCGAAAACGCACCTATATAGTTGTGACCCCCTTGAACTACACTTTTATAAATAAAACTGGGGTTTACAGGGGTAAACCTTATTTTTTCTTATTTCTGCTCTAAAATGTGGATTGTAGGTACTCGTTAGAACCGCCTCAGTGTGGCGCCCACACTGTATATTTTGAGCAGAAATAAGAAAAATATCATAAGTTTTCATCTTATATTTATTTTTTTTTCAATTTATTTGTATAGATGTTGACTGATTGCAGAACGAATGCAACGAGTGAAAACTGCGCTATTTTTTTTTTTTTTTTAATGGTTCTGCAAGTCACCGAGGCTAGACAGCATAATTGCACCTTGTTTATTCCTAACAATTACCAGCATTTTCTATTCTTTCTAAAGTTAATTATTTATTATTCTATGTAAGCTGATTGCAATCACCTTGAGTAGACTACCTTGTTTACTGTAGCAATCGGCAGCGGAAAAATAGGCCTGTTAAGGGTTGTTAAAAGAAATACCTGAACTCTCAAAAATCAGTAGAATTGGTTTTTATTTATGTCAAATCAATAACAATAAAAAGAAATAAAAAATAAACATAAAAAACATAAACACGCACACTTATACCATGCCCTGTGTGGAGGTTGCACCTACAAAGGCGGAATTTCGTTTAACAAGAGCAACAAGTTCCGTCACGTGACTTCATTTACTATGCAAAAATGGCGGCCTCCACTACAGCTGAGACGAACAAACAAACAAACAATACAGAGAACATTTTCAAGGATAAAAATAGGTTTACGATATTTTTTACATTTTCGTTAGTTTTCGGACACCAAGCATTCTTTAAAATCGTAATTTCCAATGTATTCGGACATGAAAAAAAATAATTATTTTAAGGTGTCCGGATACATACGGTAAATACGGTATATGCACGATTTTTCAACAAGTATGTCATTAACGTGACATCATTAAGGACGTCTTTCATGTAACGTTATAGGGCGTATTTAACTAATTTGCATATTTAATCCACTAGTGGATTACGAAATTCATTACTTGGCATTATTACACTCTCAGACCCGACTTCATATGATAAATCGTATTTATACACTGAAAGCTGTCAGTGCTCCAGCACGGATGACTCGTTTACCATGACCGAGCCCAATTTATTCTTGAGTCCCTAGACAATACTCCCCATAGCTCCAGACAAAAAAAGTAGCGAGGGATAGTTTCCTGAGATTTTTCTTCTTTTATCTAAACAAGGTATGTTATGTGTACACATTGGAATCGCCTCATTGAGGCGATTCTAATGAGTACACTTAACATACATACCTTGATTTTTTAGAATATTAAAAAAAGATATGTGTTAATTATTTTAAGTATTCCTCAAGTTCTGGCCCTAAGATTTTCTAGAATATTCAAAAATACATGTATTGATTATTTTAAGTATTACTCAAGTTCTGGCCCTAAGAGCAGTCCTCTATGGCTTGAACTACCACAACCCAGGCAATTTTTGTGGTCGCAGAGATGTTTGAGCCATTGAGGTTTTATTTGTTGGTTACAATAAATTTCACTGGAATTCTGCACACAAACAGTGTAGACCAAGATTTGACTACTCCTGCAGCCTGAGTAATTCTCTTTAATCATATCAACAAGGACAACGTTCCTCGTGTCATCTTATTTACAAAGCAAAAGAGGAAGTACACTTAAACCTGTGTTAAACAATTGACTATGGAAAGTCAATGATTGTTTCAGACAGATGCTTGCTTTACACATTTCAAGAGCTTGCTTAATACAGGTGCTTCCTGAAAACATGTGCTTGCTTAGAACAAGTGCTTGCTCAAGACAGGTGCTTGCTTAACACAGGTGCCTGTTTAACACAGATGCTTTCTGAAAATAGGTGCTTGCTTAAGACTGGTGCTTGTTAAACACAGGTGCTTCTTGAAAATAGGTGCTTGCTAACATAGGTGCTTCCTGAAATCAGGTGATTGCTTAAGACAGGTGCTTGCTTAAGACAGGTGCTTGTTTAACACAGGTGTTTGTTTGACACAGGTTCTTGATGAATCCAGATTTGTTGATACTTATTTGCCATTAAAGGGGTATGAAAACCTGGGCCTGGTTGTTACAATGTTGTTAGTTAACATATTGTTAAAACTTTGATCTTTCAATATGGCAGATATGCAGATATTATACTTGACTAACAAGTTTGTAAAGCTAACAATGCTTTGAAGAACTGGGCCATAACCTTTTTGATACACATTACGATAACACACCTGTGCGACTTAGTGCATTTTCTGATGCAAGTCTGTGAATTTTTTCTTATTTACATAGGTTGTGGGTACTTGTTAGAACTGCCTCATTGAGGCAGTTCTAACAAGTACCCACAACCTATGTCTTGGAGTAGAAATAAGAAAAATAATGTATACCCCCTAAACCCCAGTTTACTCCGTGTAAATTGGGGTTTAGGGAATGTTCATGTCTTGGACTTGTTCAGATGATGAGGTTTTTGCTTAAGGTGGGCCTTGTCCACATGAATGTATACTAGAAGGGGCCTTTGATTCAGGTTCAGCTGTTTTACATGTTTATTTTTGTATATAATTGCAAATTCTGAATGTGTGTAAAATTTCTAGAACAAATCATAAATTAACACCAACCTGCCATGATTGATTAGCACACAATAAGAAGACATAATCTAATGTATATTTTTATCTCTTCACAGAGCCAGTAGACTGGACCTACGCCCAGCTGGAGTTGTTAGAGAAACAGGGAATAGATCTGAGGAAAGAAATGGAAACTAAGTAAGTGATTTCGTAAACCTGCTTTCAAGATCATTATGGAAACATGCAAATACATTGCAAACTTTACTGCTGAAAAAAGAAAATTTTAAGATGAAAAATTGTGATATTTGTCTTATTTCTGCTCAAAATATAAATTGTGGGCACTCGTAAGAACCGCCTCGATTCGTTAGAACCGCCTCAATGAGGCGGTTCTTAAGAATCGAGGCGGTTCTTACGAGTAGCCCCAATCTTTATTTTGGAGCAGAAATAAGAAAAAATAAGGTATCCCCTGTAAACCCCAGTTTAACTATACAAAAGTGGGGTTCCAGGGGGACAAAATTATATGGCCCTGTTTTTGTGATGGTTGCAATATAGTTAAATAGCGAGTCGTTTCCATTTGTTCATTCTTTTAGTTGTCCAGCCATTAACATTTATATTTATCCTCATTGGGGTGACACACCCATTTGGTAAAAAAAAAAACACACAAAAAAAAAACACACACAAAAAACTTCCTTTCATGGCTCGAAATTAGATTTTTCTGATGAGAATTTGTCACACCAGGTTCAATTCTGGGTTTGCGTGTGGATGGGGAGTGATCTTTCCTCCAAAGTTGATGGTTTTCTCTAGATACTCTGGCTTCCTCCACATAATAAGACCACATAATGCAAACATCAGCACCTTTGAGAACACTTAAGGGGAATGGGAACACCTAACAGATTTTTCTGCCATTTTTAGCTCACCTGTCACGTAGTGACGAGGTGAGCTTTTGGGATCACTTTTTGTCCGTCGTCCGTCGTGCGTGTGTGCGTGCGTGTGTGCGTGCGTGTGTGCATGCGTAAACTTTTTCTTCAAATGACATCTCCTCCTAAACCACTGATTGGATTTTAACCAAACTTCACAGGAATGATCCTTAGGTGGTCCCCTTTCAAAGTTGTTCAAATGGTTCCGGTCCATTGCACATCTAGGTCACAGGAGCTAAAAATAGATTTTTAAAATGAAAACTTTAAAAATCTTCTTCTCTGAAACCGAAAGGCCCAGGTCTTCGATATTTGGTATGAAGCTTCATCTAGTGGACCTCTACCAAGATTGTTCAAATTATGGCCCTAGGGCCGGAAATGCCCCCGCCCCGGGGACTTTGGGTTTACATAGGCTTATATAGGGAAAATCTTTAAAAATCTTCTTCTCTAAAACAACAAGGCCCAGGTCTTTGATATTTGGTGTGAAGCTTCACCTAGTGGACCTCTACCAAGATTGTTCAAATTATAGCCCTAGGGCCAAATATGCCCCCGCCCTGTGGGCCTTTGGTTTTACATAGGCTTATACAGGGAAAATCTTTAAAATTCTTCTTCTCTAAAATCACAAGGCCCAGGTCTTTGATATTTGGTGGGCAGCTTCACCTAGTGTACCTCTACCAAGATTGTTCAAATTATAGCCCTAGGGCCAAAAATGCCCCCGCCCCGGGGGCCTTTGGTTTAACATAGGCTTATGCAGGGATAATCTTTAAATCTTCTTCTCTGAAACCACAAGGCTCAGATCTTTGATATGTAGTGTGAAGCTTCATCTAGTGGACGTCTACCAAGGTTGTTCAAATTATAGCCCTGACGCTAAAAATGCCCCCGCCCCAGAGGGCCTTTGATTTTACATAGGCTTATACAGGGCAAAATCTTTAAAAATCTTCTTCTCTAAAACCGAAAGGCTCAGATCTTCGATATTTGGTATGAAGCTTCATCTAGTGGACCTCTACCAAGATTGTTCAAATTATAGCCCTAGGGCCAAAAATGCCCCCGCCCCGTGGGCCTTTGGGTTAACATAGGCTTATATAGGGAAAGTCTTTAAAAATCTGCTTCTCTGTCACCACAAGGCCCAGGTCTTTGATATTTGGTGTGAAGCTTCACCTAGTGGACCTCTACCAAGATTGTTCAAATTATAACCCTAGGGCCAAAAATGCCCCCGCCCTGGGGGCATTTGGTTTTACATAGGCTTATACAGGGAAAATCTTTAAAAATCTTCTCTTAAACAGAAAGGCCCAGGTCTTCGATATTTTGTATGACGCTTCAACTAGTGGACCTCTACCAAGATTCTTCAAATTATGGCCCTTGGGCCGAAAATGCCCTCGTCCCGGGGGCCTTTGGGTTTACATAGGCTTATATGGGGAAAATCTTTTAAAATCTTCTTCTCTAAAACCACAAGGCCCAGGTCTTTGATATTTGGTGTGAAGCTTCACCTAGTGGACCTCTACCATGATTGTTCAAATTATAGCCCTTGGGCCAAAAATGCCCCCGCCCAGGGGGCCTTTGGTTTTACATAGGCTTATACTCGGAAAATCTTTAAAAAATCTTCTTCTCTGAAACCGCAAGACTCAGATCTTTGAAATTTGATGTGAAGCTTCATCTAGTGGACCTCTACCAAGATCGTTCAAATTATACCCCTTGGGCTAAAAATGCCTCTGCCCCGGGGGCCTTTGATTTTACATAGGCTTATATAGGAAAATCTTTAAAAATTATCTTCCTCTGAAACCGCAAGGCCCAGGTCTTTGATATTTAGTGTGAAGCTTCACCTAGTGGACCTCTACCAAGATTGTTCAAATTATAGCCCTGGGGCCAAAAATGCCCCCGCCCTGGGGGCCTTTGGTTTTACATAGGCATATACAGGGAAAATCTTTAAAAATCTTCTTCTCTGAAACCACAAGGCTCAGATCTTTGATATTTGGTGTGAAGCTTCATCTAGTAGACCTCTACCAAGATCGTTCAAATTATAGCCCTAGGGCCAAAAATGCCCCCATCCCCGGGGCCCTTTGGTTTTTCATAGGCTTATATAGGGAAAATATTTAAAAATCTTCATCTCTGAAACCACAAGGCTCAGGTCTTTGATATTTGGTATGAAGCGTCACCTAGTATAGCCCTTGGGCCAAGAATGTACTAGAGACACTGATTCTCAGGTGAGCGATTCTGGGCCCTCTTGTTCAAAGGGAGACAACTTTTGGGGCTTCCTGTTTGCTTTTGTATAAGCCCTGTCCCTCTGAAAAAGGGGTCTATCTTAAAGGAAATAATTTGCTCCAGAGGAGCAAATTATTTCCTTTAAGAGTAGACCCCTATTGACATGGGAGACAAAAATACTTTTGCAGGAGTTGGCTCCCCTGAAAGTGTATCCATTCCCCTTAAATAAGCTCAAATGACCTGTTTGTGTAATCCAAGTAAAAGAAATAAATATTTGCATCAGCTGCGAATTGAACCCATACACAGATGCGGTAACTTAGCCTAGTACTGCAGTGTCCACTGCACTACCTAGGCATTGCCAAAATAGGATACTGAATTAGTGAATATATGACACTGTAGTACACACTGTATTTAGCGGGGATATTTGATTTTACTCTGTATTTGTCTGGAACCTAGGTTATTTGTTTAAACTTTAGAATAATTACTGTAACTGTAACAGTTTGAAGGACTCTGATAGTTTGAGCATATAAAATATCACCATATTTACTCTTGATATTCAGAGACTATAGTGTCATAGCCAGCCTCGGTAGCTCAGTCAGATGCATGTCTGACAGGTGATCAGGAGGACCTGGGTTCGATACCTGTCAGGGTCGGCAAGATTCTTTCGTGGAGATTGATCATGAAGTCTTTTCTATGGCCATTCTCTCCCTTCCGTTGATTCAAGAAGGGCAGTTGTCATTTTCTGGCGAAAGAATGAGCACTGTAATGGTGTATGGCTTATGTATAAGCCTGCCCAGGAAAAGTGTGGATAGGTAAACTGACTGGCTCAAAATGACCTAAAAAAGTGTTGACTGTGCCATTAAACAAACAAACAAAACACTATAGTGTGATAAGAATAAGTCAGAGAAATCATTGTAGATACTGATCAGACTGCCACTGTAATAGTTGGATTGGCCCCAGTAATTAGAGCAAATATAGTATTACCATATTTTGCATATATATTCGAACATTATGTCATTAAAATAAGCTGAGCAAGAGAGAGCAGTCTGATTATGGTCCACACTGGTTGCCACTGAGCAAAATTTTTTTTTGGCTGAAACATTTAATGCATAAGTCATGATGCCTCTTGTAAATGTGTTTGAATATATACTGACAGTATACATCTTTTTACAGGTTGTTAGCTCTAGAGGAACAGTACAGAAAAGAGAAAGAAGAGGCTGATATGCTGTTTGAACAACAGAGAATGGTATGATACTAATAAACCACAATCTCGTTATAACATGGTTGGTTATATAGAGGATCTTACATGAATGTCCATGAATTATTGAATTTATTAAACGAGTTGAGGAAAAGGGATAAAATGCTGTTTTACGTATGTATAAGCTGCTGGGAAAAGTGGTTTGGTAAACTGACTGGCTTGGTATTGCCAAAATGCTGTTGACTGGGCCATTAAACTCCTGACAAACAAACAAAACACATTTTATAAAGACAATTGTGGGGGTTTACAGAGGTATACAGTATATTATATTCTTTATCCCATTGCATAAAGGGGTACCTTGGCAAACAGTGCAGGCCCAGATCAGACGCTGCAGAATGCACTATTTGCTGACAGAATTTTCCATCAAAAATAGAATAAAAATGAAAAAAAAATAGGACTGACAAGTGACACCCCTTATATGACGTGGACTTGTCCAACATATAGCAATGGAAGAGTCCACTAGTATACAATGGGTTATTCTTCCTCAGAATTTTATTGGGTTCTCATTAGAATGGCCTCAATGAGGCAGTCCTAACATTAAAAACACCAACAATTTATATTTTGACCAGAAATAAGAAAAATAAATAAATAGAATTTATAATTGCTTGTTTTAGAGATAAGAAGATGCCTTTTAGTCACTCAGGTGTGGTATTTTGTTTGTTTGAATTGAGGTTTAACATCCCCGTGAACACTTTTTAGGTCATTTTGGAGACATTGATTTCAATTTTGTGGGACTTTTTCCCGACATTGAGATGAAATGACATCTCAAGCCCTGAAGCCAAACGAAACCAAAAGGATTATATGCATCACACAGTCTGATTCACACCACTTTGCCTGTGCAGGCTTAGTCCTTCTAAGCAGTTTGTGGTCAGTTTCACCTCTGCTTGGAAGCACCATGCAGCCCATCTATTTCTCTAAGCCCCATGCTTATAAGTTTGTTCTAAATTTCTGCACAGGATTATGAGATTCGTATCAAGAACCTGCAGGAAGAGGTGGAGAGACACTCTATGATGTCTAGTATGATAACTGTGTCTGACCTGACCTCGGAGCTAGAACTGATAGAAGGTATTTGAGCTGCCACACATCGCGAAAACACGCCTATATAATTTTGACCCCCTTGGACCCCACCTATATATAATAAAACTGAGGTTTACAGGGGTAAACCTTATTATACCCCCACAAATGAAATTTGGGGGGGTATATAGGAGTGAGCTTGTCGGTCTGTCTGTCTGTCTGTCGGTCGGTCTGTTGACTTGGTTTCCAGACGATAACTCAAAAAGCGCTTCACCAATTTTCATAATTTTTGGTACACTGATGTAACATCATAAAATACAGGTCAAGTTCGATTTCCACTACAATTCGTCAATTTTCGACATAGTTATGGCCCCTTTCAAGTGAAAAAATTGCAAAATGCGCTGATGGACTATCAAGGCAGTTTGCAAAATGCGCTGATGTACTATCAAGGCAGTTTTTGTGGGGGTATTCATCACCTTTAGTGATAGCTCTAGTTTTTCTTATTTCTGCTCCAAAATATAGATTGTGGGTACTCGTGTAATGAGTACCCTAAATCTATATTTTAAGCAGAAATAGTAAAAATATCACAATTTTTCCTCTCAAAATTGTTCGTTTTTTCGACGGTAAAGTTTACAATGTATTTGTATAGGCATGTTTTCGTAATGGTCATAAAATATGAGCACACACTTTTGATAACACTTTGTAACTGGCACATTGCCTCATGACTCCAATTGCAACAACCCTGAAATTTCTATCAAAATTCTTTTGAACTTCTTTTGCAATAAAATTTGATTCAAAATAAGAATATGATAAACAGAATCTTACACTTGTGGTCATTTCACATAAAATTTCTGAAACTCACCAGAGGCCTGTCTCATAATGTCATGTGAAATGACAAGAAGTCTCAGTGGTGTTAGAAGCCTCTGTGGCGTGGTGGTTATGCTACTCGCCTGATAAACCAGGGATTGCAGGATTGATCCTGGACTTCTCCAGACTTTTGGACGAGTCTTTAAACTGAGGTCCCATCTCCATATGACCTTCGCTGTTGGTGGGACACAAAACTGAAACACACACACTCTGTGGTGTAATGGTAAGGCTACCATTACTCGCCATATAAAGCAGAGGTCCTTGGTTTGATTCTAGACTTCTCCAGATTTTCAAATGAGTGTTTAAACCGAGGTTTAGTCCCCATATGATCATAGTTGTTAGTAGGACATAAAACTCAAACAATGGGAACACCTTCAGGGGAGGCAACTCCTGCAAAAGTATTTTTGTCTCCATTGTCAAGAGGGGTCAACTGTTAAAGGAAAGAATTTGCTCCTAAGGAGCAAATTCTTTCCTTTAAGAGTAGACCCCTTTTTAAGCGGGACAGGGCTTATAGAAAAGAGAAAAGGAAGTTCCGAAAGTTGTCTCCCTTTGAAATATGGCGGAATAATCTGCCAGGTGTTCCCATTTCTCTTAAATATCCTTTACTTCCAGAACAAGAGTGTAGTTGGTCTGACAGAGAGTACCAGCTGGCTGCCTGGGGATTCAGAAAATGGAAATATCATCAGTTTACTTCACTAAGAGTAAGTACCAGAGTATTTATACAGCCCAACCTGTATTAAGCAAGCACCTCAGGGGTGATCAAAATGTGCTTGCTTAAGATAGGTGCTTGCTTGATACAGGTGAATTTTAATGCTTTTGCCTTTTTTTCCGGAACCAAATGCATACTTGCTTAAAACAGGTTGGTTGCTTATTAGAGGTGGCCACTATGACAGGTTTGACTGTATTTACATTGAAATGTCCATTACGATAATGCGACATTATGCATTTTATCACATCTCCAAAATGGCTACTTTTCTGATGAAAATTGGTGATATTTTTCTTGATATTGTACTGCAAACAAATGTGAGTGCTCGTTAGAACCGCCTCAATGAGCAGTTCTACCTATTACCCACAACCTATAGCTTAGAGCAGAAATAAGGGAAATGACCCCCCACCCAACTGCAGTTTCCTTTATATAAATTGGGGTTTAGAGGGCGTTCGTGTCACGGACTTATTCACGTGATGAATGGCTCAAACCCCGATGTCTCATTTACCATGGCCATTTTGAATTTACTCATGAGTATCTACAGAAGTTTCCCCTACCTGCATATGCAAATATATTACAAATTGGAAGTATTTTGGGAGAATTTTCTGATTTTATCTTGAAACTGTATGTTGTGAATGCTAATGAGAATCACCGTGATGTGGCAGTTGTAATGAGGACACGTTACATATCTTTATTTTGTAAGAAAATAGGAAAGATATCCCTGTTTTGATTCCTGACATTATGAAAGCACGCCTATTCAAATACATAGTAAATTCTATTGCTGGAAAGAAAATTTCAAGATAAAAAATGGTGATATTTTTATTATTTCTGCTTAAAATGTAGATTGTGGTACACGTTAGAACTGCCTCATCCAGGCGGTTCTAATGAGTACCCACAATCTATGTTTTTGAGCAAAAATAAGAAAAATAATGTGCACCCCAGTAAACCCCAGTTTTACTGTATAAAAGTGGGGTTTGAGGGGGTCAAAATTATATAGGTGTGTTTTGTAGTGCCTGGCACTATGTGGCTCAGTGGCACAAACAACCTCTGTCTCCTACAAAATTTTATGATCTTGAAGGTGTTCTAGACATTGAAGTCTGACTTTATTAGAGGGTGTAAAAGAAACAACACTGCTTGCCAGGCTTTGATATAGAAGCCTCCGTGGTGTAGTGGTTACGATACTCGCCTTGTGAACCAGGGTCGCAGGATCGATCCCAGGCTTCTCCAGACTTTCGGAGGAGTCTTTAAACCGAGGTCCCGCCTCGGTATAACCTTAGTTGTTGATGGGTTGTAAAACTCAAACACTCACTCACTCAGGCTTTGATGTTGATGAGTACCAAGGATCAATCACAAGCACCAACAATCTATATTTGGCATAGAAATAAGAAAAATATCAAACATCCTCAATTCTAGTTCAAGAGATATTAAAGACAGCATTTTAGTGCACAAGTACATTATCCTAATGTTTTACAATATCACACTGGTGTTTTTGCCCAATGTTAACCTTTATCCTGCTGAATAAATTGATTAAACCTCACCCATTCCTGACTATCTACCAGTCAAATTACTTGACGTATTTGTTTAATTCACAAACTGCTTAACAGCACATGCTCAAAAACCTGTTTGCTTGTAGCAGCTAAAATATGAGCCACTTGCCAAAACCTACAATGAGGCCTGTGCTAATGTTGAAGACTCAGTTCAGCCGGCCTGTTAGGTCAGTCTCTTGTTGCCCTTTCAATACCACAGAGGCTATAGTAGGCTCATGCGAACAGGGAATACTGATCAGACTGCACAGATCTGCAGGCTGATCTGAGTCTTAGCTGGTCGCACAGGCCTTGCTGTAGATTTTGTCGTGCGATGGCTCATATATAATGAGCTAGCCCAGAACAAAACCTAAAAGTTTAAACCTAAACCTACGTTTGAGCAGTCTGATCTGAGTCTTCACTGATCACATGAGCCTTCAACAGCCTCTGGGCTGTCCAAACAGAGATAAACAAAAACTCTTGCTATACTGGGTGAATGTGCTGGCTGATCTGAGTCCCAGGTGGTTACACATGTCTTACTGTAATTTCTATTTTCATGCTCTGGTACAGGATGATCTGTGGGGAAATGCCATATTCCTGAAAGAAGCTAATGCTATCAGCGTAGAACTGAACAAAAAAGTTGAATTCCAATTTGTCCTACTGACTGACAGTCTCTATTCACCCCTACCTCCTGACCTTGCCTCAACTGAAGGTCGCAACCTTGCACGACCTTTCCCCAGGACAGTGGTTGCTGTAGAAGTGCAGGATACCAAAAATGGAGCAACACACTACTGGAGCCTAGAGAAGTTAAGGTAAGACTGATACTTCATTGTGTTTGTATTGAGGTCTCATTACGTTAAAAAGTCTGTCATGTAAACATCCTTGTGAATACCACTTTGGATAGAGAAATCTGGGATTTCAGGGGTAAACATTATTTTTTTTTTATTTCTGCTCCAAGACATATGGAGTCAGTACTCCTTAGAACTGTCCCAAGGAGGGAGTTCTAGCGAGTATCCACAACCTGTGTTTGGAGTATTATTATGTAAGATATATTTTTCATAAGAAAAATGTCCATTTTGAATATATTAAATAATGCCATGTATTACATGGGTATATTATCCCATAGTGGTGTTTTGGTATTTGTGTATCATAAGAAGTTGGGTTTGCATGTGACAGGAAAGTGATTGCTGGTCAAGGGTCATTGGTATGCTCTGGGTACTCCAGTTCTCTCTACCACATATGACCACATCGTGTAATTATCTGGGCCTCAATAAATAAGTGTGAATATTAGTGTAATTGGAGTAAAATAAATATAGGTTAATCATGAACTTATTCAGTAGATTCAAGAACAGAAGCAGTAAGACAGACACATGGTTGGTGATTTGTTTTCTCCAATTCATCACGTGAACAAGTCCGTGAAATGAAGACCCCCCTAAACTCCACTTTACATAGAGAAAACTGGGGTTTACGGGGGTAAACATTATTTTTCTTATTTCTGTTCCAAGACATAGGTTGTGGGTACTCGTTAGAACCGCCTCACTGAGGCGGTTCTAACGAGCACAGACAACCTATGTTTTGAGTATTTGAGAGAAAAATATCAAGGATTTTCATCAGAAAAGTAGCCATTTTGTATATATGAAAAATGCACCATGTCGCTAGGGTGAGTTATCGTAATGTTAACTGATATAGTACAACCTCTTTATAACACTGTAGTTGGGGTTGAAAGCAGAAACCATGTTAGTTAAGTTTGATTTTTTTTTCTGAAATAAAGGACTACCACAATGATCCTTGTATTGGGACAGAGAGGCCAAAGCAAACAGTGCAGTCTCAGATCAGACTGCTGCAGTCTGATCTGGGTTTTCTCTTTTAGCCATTCTGTCTTCACCTTTTGGACTCCTTGCTTGGTCGTGAAACAAATTAATCAAATTTATAGGAGAATTACAGCAATATTGATTGTCATATTCAACTGTAATGTTGTGACTCAGTCTTCAAATACAGTGCAGTTGATGTTTTCATTGTGTCTCAGGTTATTTTACAGGGATGGATATATCTAGCATATTATCTGGCCTTTTTAGCTCACCTGAGCATCTTGCCTGAACACAAGGTGCTCAAGGTGAGCTTTTGTGGTCTTGTGTGTCACCACTCTATCTGTTGTCTGTCATTTGTCAACAATTTGTCCTTGTAAACCACTGAGCCAATTTTAAAATAATTTCACACATATGTTCCTGTTATAACCTTGTACTAAAATTGCTAAAATGGTCCAGGCAAAGTGGTGTGAGTGGTGTAGAACCTTTTACACTGTTTCTTTGGGTGGTAGGGCTTGAGATGTCATTTCATCACAATGTCAGGTAAAAGTCTCAAAAAATCGGAAGCAATATCTCCAAAATGACTTAAATAGTGTTGATGGGGGCATAAAACCTCAACACAAGCAGACAAGTGTGCTTCATTGAACTGAAACCCACAAGAGCTAAAATTGAAAAAAAAAAGCACAAAAACTAAACAATATCTCCTCGCAAGCCAGTGGCTTGATGTCAAGATAATTTCACAGAACCAAAATTGCTAAAATGTTTCCACTCCAGTGTGCAATGGCTGCTAGAGCTAAAACAAATCTAAATCAAATCTCTCAATCCAGTGGCGTGAATGTCAGAAATGTTTCTCTCATGGCCATGTTGCAAAATTGTTATAATGGACACGGCTAAACAAAAACGGCATCATCAAGTTGATATCTCATGGTGATACATCAACTCAGGTAACCGATTCAGGTTCATTATGGACCTTTTGTTTGAAAAGGAGACAGCTTTCAGAACTTCTTGTTACCTTTCCTTTAAATTGAGCCCTTCCAAAAAAGGGTCTACTTTTAAAGGAAAGAATTTGCTCCTTGGGAGCAAATTCTTTTCTTTAAGAGTAGACCCCTATTGATAAGGGAGACGCAAAAGTTTCAAAGATTTGCCTCTCCTGAAGACGTGTCCAATTCTCTTCAGTGGTTGACAGGTGTACATTCATAGTGTTGTCTGCAAATAATAATATAAATATAAATAATTGTGGAAGAAAACAAAATCTATATTGGTTCTTAGTGTTTTTAGAAAAGAAAAGACTTTCTTTACCTTCCCATAAAAGGCTACATTTCAGGAGTTCCCAGCAGGCACTCAGCGTTGGTTCCTGCAGGCACAAAATGTTGAATATTTTTCGATGTTGTTTCAAAATTGATTCAACATTTAGTGCTGCTGAGATTACTTCCAAAGATGGAAACAAAATTAATAATTTATCAGTATCTTTACTGTTAGATGGAAAACAGTGTAGAGTGTCCCCTCTTTTAGATGCAGTGAATAAAAGATGGAATGAAAGACAGTGTAATTTACAGATTTCCCCTTGTGATCACTGTTCGGCATCACATGGCAAGCCTGGTGATGCCGGACTGTAACGTTCGGGACGGATTTTTTATATCGACCCCTAACACCCATGTAAGATTCTTATAATCTTTATATTCTTGTTTGGATGTCACATGGTTCTTGCATAACATGGTTTTTGCTTTTGTCCCCAACAACATTGTTAAAAAGAGGTTGGGATGGAGTGATTTTCAGACACATTATGTTATGTTCGTTTGTTACTGTAGCTACGGTATTTCTCAGTTCAGGAAATTTAAAATAATTGTTCTTTTATTGAGCAATTTCCTGATTATGTAAATAATGATGTGTTTGAAATTTAATCAGCTTTTTATTTTATATTTAAGATGTTTCATTACGAAAACAAACCCGTGCAACATAGTGAATTTTTACATCCCCAAAATGGCTACTTTCCTGAAGAAAATCTGTGATATTTTTCTTATTTACACTGTAAACATAGGTGTTCTCTAGCCGCCTCGTTGAGGTGGTTCTAAGAAGTACCCACAACCTATGTCTTGGAGCAGAAATAAGAAAAATAAGGCATAGCCCCATAAACACGTTTTCTCTATATAAAATGGGGTTTAGAGGGGTGTTCATTTCTTGAACTTGTTCACGTGTTGAATTTTTATGTTTATGTTGTTTGAATGTCATTCAATAAAGTGCTAGCATTTGGATAACACAAAATAGTTTCTTATCTTTCAGATAAAATTGAATTTGATATTTCATATGAGATGTTTGCAAGGCAGACAGACTCACTGATTATTCACATAAACTGTCATTTTTTATTTTCTCTGAAAAAAAAAAATGATAAAAAAGCAGAATATCATCTGCTTGGAAGGACTCATTGTTTATTCACATATAGTGTCATGTTTGATTTTCTCTGAAAAATGAAAAAAATTAAGAAATAGAATATCAACTGCTGAAATTTTTCTTGGAACCTTTAGAGTCAATTATGCAGTAAACAGGCAAAGTTGGGATTCTGATTACATACAGAGACGGCATTTGAAAGAAACTAATTTTTCAGTCAAAATAAAAGGATAAAATTCATGCCTCTGTAGTTCAGCATGTTGTCACTATTGGAAGCATACATTCAGCACAAAACTGTGAATACTGCAAATTCTTATAAAAGATCAAAGGACATACACAGAAAACCTCTTTATAACACAGTTCAGTCTGACGTGGTTTTGGATACAGCATGGTTTAAAGATGGATCCCAAAAATGTATAGATTGCATAGAAAAATGTCCGTAAATGGTCATTTCTCTATGTAATCTATAACTTCTATAATCACAAAAGTGTGGAGTTTATATAGAAAAATGACCATAAATGGTCCTTTTTCTATTTAATCTATAATTTTTGTTTGCATATAACATGGTTGTTTAACAAACACAATTTCTGCTTTTGACCCTAACAAAAGTGTTGTAAAGAGGTCTTTATTTGTTTGTAGGCACGTCGAGTTCCAACTTTGTCTTCTTGATAAGAATTGATAAAATTTATCAAAATTAAAAATTGCTTTCAACTTCACACAAATCAAGAAAACTTAGACTAATGTGAAATTTTGAAGAAAAAAATTAAGCAAAATTTCCTTTGTTGTAATGCATATGTATTTTAGTTGCTTGAAATGTAATGGCCAATTAATGAAATTTTGGGAGGGATGACCTTGACCTTGCAAATCTATCCTATTGATGCATAGCAACAATTGCCATGGAGACTAACCTATGATTTTACTATTTTTAGACATCGGTTGGAACTCATGCGTGTAGTCTACAATGATGATCTTTCACCGGACACCCCGGAAGCAAAACAAGATTTTTTTCACTGCCTCACCGGTTGTGGAAATCAAAACTACTTCAATTTCATTAACCTAATCCCATCTAGGTTTGTTCAACTTTGGTGATAGGCTTTAAATGTTGTCACATGTTTCTTCTTTTGGTGTAGTTAGCTTAAAAGTAAACCCCACTGTGAGAAAGCTTGTCTTTTGGATTTTAATTTAGTTTATACTAATTTATTTTAGTTCAATTGCAATGATAGCCTCAAGCTTATTGAATATCTCTCGAACACTCATTCCGGATGTTTTCACGCACTCTACCCATTTACACCTGGGTGGAGTGGGACAGTGTCATTATGTGTCTTGCCCAAGGGCACACCCCCATTCCGGTGGCCGGATTCAAATGCACAACCTCTCTATCATAAGTCGTGCGCGTTAATCACTGTGCTATCGAGGCTGATTTTCAACCAGGTAATACAGAAACCAGTCTGCACATTGACACAGACTCGCTTTGAGTCTTCAGTATGAAAACACGCCCATTCAAATAATTGAAAATTTTACTATCAAAAAATGAAAATTTGCAAACAAATGAGTACCCACAATCTATGTTTTTGAGCAAGAATAAGAAAAATGATGTATACCCCTGTAAATATGTTCTATAAAAGGGTTATCCTTTGGATGCAAGGAATGCACCACAGAAGCGAAAAATATGGAGTGTACATGTATTCCGGGCCAGACTAGCTAGTTTCGGCCAATTAGGCCTCATCAGTGACCCTCAGACACCCCCAAATTCCACAATGGAACCAATGATCCCAAAGGACAAGAAAATATAATCTACACTATGATGTAGGGCAGGGAGACGTCTTACCGCCGCCACACACTCCCACACACCAGCTGTAGTGAAGCCAAATATGTTCTATAAAAGGGTTATCCTTTGGATGCAAGGAATGCACCACAGAAGCGAAAAATATGGAGTGTACATGTATTCCGGGCCAGACTAGCTAGTTTCGGCCAATTAGGCCTCATCAGTGACCCTCAGACACCCCCAAATTCCACAATGGAACCAATGATCCCAAAGGACAAGAAAATATAATCTACACTATGATGTAAAACCCCAGTTTTACTAATAATTTAAAAGTGGGGTTTTAGGGGGGTTAAAATTATATGGGTATGTTTTTGTGATATTACTAGGTCACAAAGCCTGAAGACAGGTTTTCTCGTGACACGGCTGATTTCTAAATATTGTTAGTCCTCAGAGTACTTATTTTGATGATTTTTAGTGTATTTAGCATAATCAGTTTCTGTACACTTGTTTTTGTATATCTTTTGTTTCAGCTGTGTAGTTTGCTAAGCCAAAAAATTGTTTCCATTGTTTGTTTCCCATAAATTTTATCTTCATTTCGACAAAAATATGTTGATATCATGTTTTGCCCCTCACCATGCTGAACCTGGATATATCCGTATTGGAAAACAATTTAGTTCCAGATCAGCTGACATCTTCTGAATCTATACTGTATTCCATGGAAAACAGTATAGTTCCACCAGATCATCTGGCTTCTTCTGAATCTTTACTGTATTCCATGGAAAACAGTATAGTTCCACCAGATCAGCTGGCTTCTTCTAAATCTATACTGTATCCCATGGAAAACAGTATAGTACCACCAGATCAGCTGACTTCTTTTGAATCTATACTGTATTCCACGGAAAACATTCCACCAGATCAGCTGACTTCTTTTGAATCTATACTGTATTCCATGGAAAACAGTATAGTTCCAGATCAGATCAGCTGGCTTCTTCTGAATCTCTACTGTATTTCATGGAAAACAGCATTGTTCCAGATCGGCTGGCTTCTTCTGAATCTATACTGTATTCCATGGACAACAGTTTAGTTCCACCAGATCAGCTGACTTCTTCTGAATCTATACTGTATTCCATGGAAAACAGTATAGTTCCACCAGATCAGCTGACTTCTTCTTAATCTATACTGTATTCCATGAAAAACATTCCACCAGATCAGCTGACTTCTTCTGAATCTATACTGTATTCCATGGAAAACAGTATAGTGCCAGATCAGATCAGCTGGCTTCTTCTGAATCTCTACAGTATTTCATGGAAAACAGTATAGTTCCACCAGATTGGCTGGCTTCTTCTGAATCTATACTGTATTTCATGGAAAACAGTATAGTTCCACCAGATCAGCTGACTTCTTCTGAATCTATACTGTATTCCATGGAAAACAGTATAGTCCCAGATCAGATCAGCTGGCTTCTTCTGAATCTCTACTGTATTTCATGGAAAACAGTATAGTTCCAGATCTGCTGGCTTCCTCTGAATCTATACTGTATTCCATGGAAAACGTTACAGTTCCAGATTGGCTGGATTCTTCTGAATCTATACTGTATTCCATGGAAAACACTACAATTCCAGATCAGATCAGCTGGCTTCTTCTGAATCTATACTGTATGTCATGGAAAACAGTACAGTTTCAGATCAGCTATCTTCTGCTGATCGGAATCTATATTGTATTCCATTCTACTTCTGAATTCATAGTAAAAATTGAAATCATGCAACACTAATGGCTGCAAATTGGGGAGGAGTGTTGAAATATAAAAATATTCAGCATGGTGAGGTTTAATTTGAGCCCCGCCAAGCAAATTTGTGTCTTTGAGCATGCCGTCATGACAAATTTTAACTGCCCATGCCCAGCCATTCAGAGGGGCCAGGGATATGGCTTTCTGTCACACTGCTTGTATGAGCAAGCAGCAAAGGTTCTGGCGAGACTGCGCGGATGCGCAGGCTCGCCTGAATCTTCGCTGCTCGCATAGGCGATAAGTACCAAAATCGCTTGATGGGGCCCATTTCATTTAGCCTGTTCCAGTGTTTCTGTGCACATGAAATATCAGTCTAAAAGCTATCCATAACTAATGTTATTATGTTACTTGTTACTGACTGACAATAAAAATTATTCTGTGTTCTCTGTAAGTTGCTTATCTGACCGATGATCAGCCTGTCATGGGTTCAAAATGCCACAGGTCCAGCAACATTCTTTTGTGTAGACTGGTCATGAAATAAACCAACTGATGAGAAAAAAGCCACTCATTGGATACTGTGTTTACCTTAAAATTGGACACCACAACACTAAAGCATACTTGTTCTAAAATTTCAACAAATACAATTCGGCACCCAATGTTGTGACTAAAAATGGCTAGATGAGTGGTAAACAGTGTAGATCATGATGAGATGTGGTGTGTTGCATCTGGGTCTACACCGTTTGCTCAAGCATGTTTGTCTGAATACACACGGTAGATACAGTAAGAATGTGTATGAGTGTGTAGCATTTTTTTTTCTCACACCATCCATTACAAAAACATGCCTTTTCAAATATACATGTATTGACAATTTTACCACAAAAATTGAAAATTTGAAGACAAGAATTCTGATATTTTTCAAATTGTTGCTCAAAATATAGATTGTGGGTACTCATTAGAACCGCCTCAATGAGGCCGTTCTAATGAGTACCATATAAATTGTGGGTACTCATTAGAACAGCCTCGATGAGGCGGTTCTAATGAGTATCCACAATCTATGTTTATGAGCAGAAATAAGAAAAATAATGTATACCACTGTATACTCCAGTTTTACTATGTAAAAGTGGGTTAAAGGTGGCCAATGTTATATAGGCCTGTTTTCGTGATACTTGGCTTAAAATGTCATGAAACAGTAAAATTTGGAGGCATCCAAGTGTTGGTGCAATATCAAGTAAGTGTGCAAATATTGAGTGTAATCAGCACTATCTTTACTACATTAAATGAAACACGCCTATACAAATACATTGTAAACTTTACTACCGAAAAAAAACGAAAATTTTAGTATGAAAAAATGTCATATTTTTCTTATTTCTGCTCAAAATCTAGATTGTGGGTACTTGTTTAATAGAACCGCCTCGTCGAAATAAGAAAAATAATGTTTACCCCTGTAAACCCCAGTTTTACTATGTAAAAGTGGGTTCAAGGGGATCAAAATTATATAGGCGTGTTTTTGTGATGAGATGTTATCATTCATTTCCAATCATTAACAGCATTACTTTCTTCCTGTCTGCATAACAAGATGGATGTCACTTAGTTGTTCGATGAATTAATAGATCCTGAAGAAGGCCAAGGGCCGAATATTTGAAAAAGAGTGATTTTTAATTCATAGACTATTTGTTATTTTCCCTGCAGAAATATAATTTAGAAGAATTAACAGCTATAGCTTATGATAAGGATGAATCTGACATACATTTTCATACATTCTTATATTTAAGCTGATCTTAGCATTTATTGCAATAGGTCAGATGAGACTGAGCAAACTGTAATTCTACATGCCTCCGTGGGCTAGTGATTAAGAAGGAACATTATGTCTGTCACCTCAACATTGTGGATGAGATGCCAAGTTCTGCACCAGAAGGTCAGGTGATATTTTTCTGGGTGCTCTGATTCCCCCCCCCCCCCCCCCATTTGATAAACCATTTACTCAATGTTAGTGAAATAATTTTGAAAGAGCCATAAAACCAAATAAAAAAAAAAATATTAAAAGACAGAATTAATTCTTAATTATAATTTAAACATACCTTATCTTTGTGTTTTACTCCTACAATCATTAGGTAATCAAGTGAAATGAACACCCTTTAAACACCACTTTGTACAGAGAAAAATTGGGTTTATGAGGGTACACATTATTTTTCTTAGTTCTCCTCCAAGACACGGGTTGTGGGTACTCATCAAAACCGCCTCAATGAGGCGGTTCTGATGAGCTTCCACAACCTATAATAAGAAAAATATTTATTTTTTTTTGTCAGAAAAATGACAGTTTGGGAAAAATGAGTGCAAATGTCACATGGGTGTGTTGCAGTAAGGACTAGAGAAAGCTTCAGGCATCAGGTGTGCATACAGTGTACAGCAAAGACTCAGATTAGGCAGTGCAGATGCACAGTCTGATCAGAGTAAATGCTTTGCATTTTGTCTGAAGATACATTTTTCCTTTTTGAGGGTCGTTAAAATACCATAAAAATAAAAAAATTCAGACACCTTAAGGACTTGCTGTAATTCTTCTAAGATTTTAATAAATTTTATTTCACAATCCAGCATGGAGTCAAGAAGTGCAGATGGAATTGCAAAAAGTGTAGACCCAGATCAGACTGCTCCGTCTGATCTGGGTCTGCACTGTTTGCTTTTGCCTGTCTGTCCCAATACTTAGGATCATTACGGTAACTGATTTATTTACCTTTTCCTATACTTACAGACAGCGACTTGAACTGATGCGAGAGATGTACCACAATGAGGCAGAGATGTCGCCAACATCACCCGAGGCCACCATTAGTAGTATGACAGGCACAGATCCATTCTACGATAGATTTCCCTGGTTTAGATTAGTTGGAAGGTAACATACTTTCTCTGTTGAACATACTTGTCCTGAAAAAAAAGAGACTGATAGACATAATGATCTTGCAAGAGATGTAAGACCCAAATAAAAAAGTTAAAATGTATAGCTTGACAAAATTTCAGAGTAATTTGCTGTCAAAATATGACAGTGACGGTCTCATTTGCTTTAGATTAACTGGAGGGTAATTAACATGTTTATCTCAAATTCGGGCATTTGATTCTGTTTAATTTCCATCTGTTTGTTCTTCAGTCTTGTGAAATTCCGCTATTAAAACCACCAAAAATTAAGACTAATTCTTGTTTAAAAAGCTTATTGAGAAGGGTGCAGTTAAAGACCACTTTTGATCAGTCCCAAAAGTGGTCTTAATATAGGAATTTTACTGTATTTGCTTGTTAATCATCAGCATTTGCGACAACCCTAGCATGCCTAATGTTCAAGTCCATTCCTCAAGAACTGTATGAGCTTCATTAATGTTACTTGGAACAAACTTGCATCTAGGGATGACAGTGCTAATGCAGGCATTTATATTTGACCTTGACCTACATTTCGTGGTTCACTGACTTCGTGAAATATTGTATCAAATGTAGTGTAAACCCTAATTTTAATGTTCATTTCTCAAGAATTATAAGAGCTACATTAATGAAACAGTATTAACTCGGAGATGGCAACTTTAAGGCAATCATTAATATTTGAATTTTGTCCATATTTTATGATTCACTAACTTGTGAAATATTGCACCAACTCTAGCTTTGATGATGATGATGATTTCGTGTTTGACGACGCCTCTAGCTTTGAAATTCAAAATATAAGTGAAGGTGATGATTCAAGTCTTTTTCTCAAGACTATAAGAACTACATTATATAATATTGGTATTCGGTACAAACTTGCATTTATGCATCCATATTTGATATTTTTCATTGATCACTGACTTTATGTCAGAAATTGTAAAATCTGGATGTATAAATTAGAAAATAACTTGCGAAAGATTTTACTTAAACTCAGTTATATCACTGATTAAAGCTTCTGTCAGTTCTGTCATATAGATGGATGATGTCACACAATTTCACTATCATATAGTACTGTTAGAGAAATGTTAATATTTATGGGGAATGGGAACACCTTTCGGGGAGGCAACTCCTGCAAAAGTATGTTTATCTCCCATGTCAATAGAGGTCAAATCTTAAAGGAAAGAATTTGCTCCTAAGGAGCAAATTCTTTCCTTTAAGAGTAGACCCCTTTTTCAGTGGGACAGGGCTTATAGAAAAGCAAACAGGAAGTCCCGAAAGTTGTCTCCCTTAGAAACATTGCTAAAAAATCTACCATGTGTTCCCATTCCCCTTAAATGACCTGCAGGTCTTTAGAAAATATGTCTTGGCCATTTGTGAACAATGAAGGTCAATACCTCATCACGAAAATCTGATCCCCTTGAACCCCATTTTTTTATATGATAAAACTGGGGTTTACAGGGGTAAACATTATTTTTCTTATTTCTGCTCTAAAATATAGATTATGGGTACACGTTAGAACCCCTCAATGAGTCGGTTGTAACGTGTACCCACAATCTATATTTACAGCCAAAATAAGACTAAAAATATAGATTGTGGGTACTGGTTAGAACAGCCTCGAGGCGGTTCTAACCAGTACCCACAATCTATATTTGCAGCAGAAATAAGAAAATTATCACTATTTTTTGTCTAAAATTTTTCGGTTTTCTTTTTTTTTTTGGCGGTATAATTCACAATGTATTTTTGTAATGTTCATGTTCAGTGTTTGGATAGTAAAATACCTTTAGTTTCTATATCTAAAATTTCAAGACTCTTGCAAGTCTGTGTAGCTGGTTTGTATCTTTATTGCAGCCCCCACAAAACAGATATGAGGCTCATTGCTATTGATTATATTGTAGATCCTTCACATACTTGAGCAACCTGTTATACCCTGTACCTCTTGTCCACCGTGTTGCTGTAGTGAGTGAGAAGGGAGAAGTAAAAGGATTCCTGAGGGTTGCTGTACAAGCTATAATGTCAGGTATAGAACAATTTCTGACAGTTTAGTCCCAGATTAGATACCAACGAATATGATATCGGGTTGTGGGCTAGGTTGTCGGTCATACTGTTTACATAAAATTCAGTTTTTACAGTACAAGAAATTTGACATGGACTGCTCCAGATCTTATTTGTGGAAGATCCTATTTGTCATCAATGGGTTTAGTTGTTTCTGAATATCTATTTTTGTATGTTTCTTTGTTTGTTTGTTGGTATTGGAGTTTAATGGCCCAGTCAACATTATTTAGGTCATTTTTGAGCTGGTCATTTTACCTATCCACACTTTTCCTGGGCAGGCTTATCACCAGTACAGTGCACATTCTTTTGCCAGAATCTGACAACTGCCCTTCTTGAATCAGTGGAAGGAAGTGAATGACCGAAGAAAAGATTTCATGATCAATCTCCATGAAAGAATGTTGCCGACCCGCGTCCTCCTGATCACCAGTCAGATGTGCATCCAACTGAGCTACCGAGGCCGGCATTTTTTGCATGTAAATAATTAAATATTGCCTGATTAAAAGTCAAACAGTTGTTGCTTAGCATCCATAAAATGTTAAAGATTTTTGACAAGAGATATACACATACTCATCAAGTAAACAAGTCCATGAAATGAACACCACTCTTAATCCCACTTTATATAGAGAAAACATGGGTTTACAGAGGTATACATTATCTTGCTTATTTCTGTTCCAAGATATAGAATGTGGGTACTTGTTGGAGCACCCACACTCTATGTTTGCAGTATAAATAAACATAGGCTGTGGGTACTCGTTAGAGCACCCACAATCTATGTTTGCAGTTTAAATAAGAAAAATAACACATTTTAATTGGAAGAAGTAACCATTTTGGAGATATGAAAGAATGCACTATGTCACACGGGTATGTTATCGTAATGTGTATTGTTCTTGAAGATCAGTTTCATGAAATATCTCACGGCCCCCGCCCATAGGGGCTTGAAGAAATATATGGGCTGCATGATGCTTCTATGCAGAGCTGAATCCGGCCCGCACACTAGTACTGGTAAACCGCTTAGAGGATCTAAGCCTGTCCAGGAATCGCTGTGCAAGGCGGACCATCCATGCTAATAAACCCTATTGGTTTCATTTGGCAACAGGGCTTGAGATGTCATTTCATCTCATTGTCAGGTAAAAGTCCCACAAAATTGCAAACAACGTCTCCAAAATGACCTTTACAGTGTTGACGGGGACGTTAAACCTCAAATCAAACAAACAAACAAAATCATGAAATATCTACTGAACATTAAGGGGAATGGGAACACCTAGCAGATTTTTCCACCATTTTTCAAAGGAAGACAACTTTCGGGACTTTCTGTTCACTTTTCTATAAGCCCTGTCCCACTGAAAAAGCGTTTACTCTTAATGGAAAGAATTTGCTCCTTAGGAGCAAATTCTATCCTTTAAGAGTTGACCCCTATTGACATCGGAGACCCCCCCCACCCACCACTGAGGGTGTTCTCATTCCCCTTGTAAAGATTTTATTGGCTGTGTGTGTTCCTAAAGTCATGTCTTTTGCAGAAAAAGAGGAAACGCCAGAATATGCTAGTGGTGTAAGACAATCCAGCAATGCCAAAATTACCTTCAATGACAAAGAGTATTTCCAAAAGGTATGTAAATGCTTTGCTAGAGCAGTTGATTTTGTTTGTTTGCATTAGAGTTTAATGGCCCAGTCAACACTATTTTAGGTCATTTTTGAGACGGTCAGTTTTGCCTATCCACACTTTTCCTGGGCAGGCTTATACGTAAGCGGTTAACAGTACAGTGCACATTCTTTCACCAGAAATTGACAACTGCCCTTCTTGAATCAGCGGAAGGGAGAAAATGACCATAGAAAAGATTTCATTATCAATCTCCACGAAAGAATGTTGTGGAACCTGGCAGGTATGGAACCCACGTCTTCCTGATCACCATTCAGACGCGCATCCGACTGAGCTACCGAGGCCGGATTAAGAGCAGTTGAGTATGGTATATTTCGAAGTACATTTCAACCTCTTTATATCTATTGTTGAGGTGGAAAGCATTTTAATGAAACAACTATGTTATATTCAAACAAAAGCACATCAACTATATGGAAAACTGACAATGATTTTCTATGCCCCAGCCACAAAGTAAGAAAAACTTATATTTATGCTGAAAAAATGTGAGCAGCTTTTGCAAATGCAAAAGCTGCTCACATTTTTTTCAGCCAAAATACAGCAGTATTAGATAACATACGAGGGCTGATTGATATGTTGTGAGCCTCGTATTGAAGGAGACACGCAGGGATGTTCTTTTTAAATCCTACTATTCTTTGACTATATAGGGCTGTTTACCCAAGGACTGGTCTCATTTGGTCAGTTTATATCGACGAGGTAGCACTCTAAAGTAAACAAGACAAGCAGCTTTTGCAAAATGGACAAAATCAGTGAAATAGTAGCAGTGATCAAATATTTGCGTAAACAAGGTTTAACTTCTAAGGATATCCATAATGATATGGTAACCACACCAGGGAAAGATGCCCCCTCATATGCTACAGTGAAAAGGTGGGTGGCGGACTTTCAGCATGGCAGACAGAGCCTTGAGGATGACCCTTGTCCTGGAAGGCATGTCAATGTTGCAACCCCAGAAATGGTCAATAAAGTCCATGATATTGTTATGACTGACAGACAAGTCACAGAAAGGTATACAGCCAGTAGAGTTGGCATTTCACAGGAAATAGTACATTCCATTCTGACAGGTGACACTGCAAGAACCACATTGAAAATTGTGTAAAAAAAGGCATTTCAGATGGCATTTCAAATTTTTTTTATGACATTGACATTTCATTGTAATGATCAACTTGTTTTCTTCTACAGAAACAACTGCAGTCTGGTGGGCCATCACCCAAAAAGGAGCCACTGTCCTCTTCAGAAGAGTTACGAATTGTCGAAGGCGAGGGAACTGTTCCGGATAATTCTGAGAAAAATAGTTAGTTGAGCTTTTGTCTTGTCCGTTGCCCAGAAACTACTTTATTTTATAACACTTTTTGTTGTTGCACAGCATTGCATATATACCCGGACCTCGTTATAGCACGATTTGTTACAGCACAAATTTGGATATAACACTAGACGATGTGATTAGTCAACTGCAATGAAACTGATTTTCTACAGCCGCATGTAAAAGAAAGTCAGATTAATTCCAGCTTAATAGATGATTAAACATATTCATGATCGATTTTCGCGTAAAAAAATTTACAAAGACCATGTGCGCCATTAAAAATCATTTCTAATAAGACATTCCAAGGGAAGTAATTCAAATTTCTCGTAAGCGTTGACTATTGTCCGGTTCTGAACCCTAACCCGGTAATTTTACCATTGAAATCTATTAACGGTACTGTAGTTCGGTACGGTCTGGACGCTCAGTTACAGTAAAGTAAGCCAGGAACCAGCTTTCAAAATGGCGTCATATTCGCTGTCAGATCAAATGATTTTCAGGATGAAAACATGGTTTATCAGTTGGTTTCGATTAAAATGACTTGTTTGACTTGATGGGCCATGGTATTTACTGCCATTGATTAGTTCCAAACACATTTTAGTCGGGAAATACGGTTATTAACTGGACCACACATCATTTTGTTTGGAAAACTGTTGATCAATGGTTGATCTGTGACAAATACGGTCGGCGTTTATAACACGATTCGGTTAACTAACACAGTCCGTTGGTTGGACCCAGAGTTCCGCGTTATAACGAGGCTGAGGTGTATATCACAAGCTTATCATAGTACTACAGTCGAACTATGATAACTCGTATACCTTTGGGACCATGAAAATTTGTTAAAAATAGGAGTAGTTTGAATTACTGAGGTTTTATCATGAAACATATCACTTAAATCACTTAAATATCTTAACAATCATCTACAGCATAAAATTATGTTTTTTTGTACTCATGAGAATCGCCTCATTGATGCGATTCTAATGAGTACACACAACATACCTTTTACCCATCAAATCAGGAAAACCTCCCTAAATATCAAAATATATGGATGTCTGAAGGTATTGGAAGAATTCTCTTTGGACTCAAGAATGAGTTCGAATTGGCCATGGTAAATGAGATATCCGTGTTCGAGTGTTCGAAGTTTCACCTTATATGTTTAGGTCAAAAGCAGAAAATATGCTGTTAGGTTATATGTTACATTGTTTGTGTAAAAGAGGGTGTTGTTGGGTGGGGTGAAGGTGTGTGTCTTGCACCACTGGGGTGTCCTACTGATATTGGCTGACAGTTGGGAAGGCCTGCCATCCTTGCGACAGGTAAGGGTAGAGGGGGAATGTTGTTATTTCTTCAGTTTGTACACTTCAGTTCATTTTGCTGTCTTCCCTGTCCCTCACTTTCATCTCCTCTTCTATCTCTTTACTCCCTTTCTCTGGGAGATGACACAAAATGTCACACATGGGTTCATTTGTCATTGAATCCTGACACAATGTTTGCGTAAATCAAATAAACATATGGGCCAGGTCATGCCAAAGCCTACAAAAAGACACGGGCAACCAGGAAAAACACAGATCATACTGTGTATCAAATTAGTCTATGCATCGTAGGTTCTATTTCGGACTTCTTCAGACTTTCTAAACCGCCCCCGCCCATAAGGGCTTGAAGAAATATATGGGCTGCATGATGCTTC
The DNA here is from genome assembly GCA_963580285.1 of Lucinisca nassula. Lineage (NCBI taxonomy): Eukaryota > Metazoa > Mollusca > Bivalvia > Lucinida > Lucinidae > Lucinisca > Lucinisca nassula. Next base: position 48,366,286 of record OY757023.1, on the reverse strand, counting down.
CACGCAGAGCTGAATCTGGCCCGCACACTAGTACTGGTAAACCGCTTGGAGGATCTAAGCCTGTCCAGGAACCGCAGTGCGAGGTGGACCGTCCATGCTAATAAACCCTATTGGTTTCACTGGGCGACAGGGCTTGAGATGTCATTTCATCTCAATGTTGGGTAAAAGTCCCACAAAATTGGAAGCAATGTCTCCAAAATGACCTTTACAGTGTTGACGGGGACGTTAAACCTCAAATCAAACAAACAAACAGACTTTCTAAATTTGAGACTTGAAACTGAGGTTACATCTCCATATGACCTTTGTTGTTGGTAGGGCATAAAACTCAAATAAACAAACCAGTCCAAATAAAGTAAAAGCTTGCTACCCTCTGTAGAGCATAGAGCAAGGCTTGTGCAAACCGCGAAGGCTCGGCCACTGGTCTCTGAGGTTCAATCAGAATCCATATAGAGCATACTTAAAAAGTCCCCCAATATGCCCAAAACACCTGTCAGAGAGCTATACACTAATAGGTAATTAAGTCATCTTGTTCAGCTGTTGAAACATCAGATGCCTGTGACGCGATTGGGCCTGCACAGATGTCATTGGTAGCACATAAAACTCAAACCAACAAACAAGTCTGACCAGAGTCTTGCTACTTGCTACACTTTGGAAAGCACAGAGGGTATAGAGAACAGCAAAGATCAGATCAGCCTGCATCTGAGTCTTCCCTCGTGTGACCAGCAAAGACTCAGATCAGGCTGCGTATATGAGAGAACAGGAAAGACCAGATCAGCCTGCACCCGGGTCTTCACTCATGTGACCAGCAAAGACCCAGATCAGCCTGCACATATGTGCAGGCTGATCTGAGTCTTTTGGTCGCAAAGGTCTTCTTGTTGGTGTTGCCATGCTCTATGTGTTATTTTTATTTTATAGGAAGAGACATTGAAAATTCCAAAGAAGATAACAAGATAGATGGACAAGCTGACATATTCCCAGAAATTGATACTGCCGACCTGCCAGGTCACCTGAAGATAGGGTCACAGTTTATGTTCCGGGTTACGCTGCTCCAGGCCTCGGGAATCTCTCCAGAATATGCTGATATCTTCTGCCAGTTCAAGTAAGTTTTCATACCACTCAGAATCCAGTTTCTTTTGTTGTGATAGCAGATTTAATCATTCTCTGTGCCACAACAGTTACACTACTGAAGTCATTTGATTTTACTGAAGGCACTAGTTGCTCGAGATTTCTGCATTGTTAAAAAGTGAAGCTTTGTCAAGTTGTGATGTACTATTTTCACATAAATTGCAAGACTGGTTTTGAAAAGGATCCATTTGTTCAAAGCCTTGTTAGTTCAATGATCAAAATGCTAACTGTACTGGCTAGTACAATGTCTAATAAAGTGGAACATTTGCTGGAAAATATGAGTTATTTGCATATAATCTGGGTCCAATGCATATAAGCCTTTGGTTTCATTGGGTAACAGGGCTTGTGATGTCATTTCATCTCATTGTTGGGTAATAGTCCCACAAAACTGGAAGCAACATCTCCAAAATGATCTAAATAGTGTTGATAGGGATGTTAAACCTCAATTCAAACAAACAATTCAAACAAACATCCAGTCTTAGCTTACACAATATCTATACAAAGAGGTTTATGTGAATTTTAAATTGTCTCCTTCCAGCTTTCTCCACAGACATGATGAAGCATTCTCCACAGAACCATTGAAAAATACTGGTAAAGGTCCTCCACTAGGTTTCTACCATGTACAAAATGTAAGTGCTTTCAACCTACTTCTTACCCACATTCTATATACAGAGGACCTTCGTTATAATGAAAATATTTGTTCCCTAATATTTGGCCATAAGAATTGGCTGCTATGAAGAATGCCAATAAGGTAAAAAGGGCTTTTCATCACGAAAACACGCCTATATAATTTTGACCCCCTTGAACCCCACTGTTATATAGTAAAACTGGCGTTTCCGGGGGTATACCTTATTTTTCTTATTTCTGCTCTAAAATATAGATTGTGGGTACCAATTAGAACCGCCTCGATGAGGAGGTTCTAATGAGTGCCCAAAATCTATATTTTGAGCAGAAACAAGAATAATATCATAATTTTTCATCATAAAATTTTCATTTTTTTCGGCGATAAAGGTGGCAATGTATTTGTATAGGCGTGTTTGCGTAATGTTCACTGAATTGCTTGAATGAACAAATATTGTGGACGTTTGTAAGAATTGCCTCATTGAGGCGATTCTAACAAACATGCACAACATCTGTTTCTTGGACAATTTTAATAAAATATTTATGAATAGCACTAACAGTAGAATAGAAGTAGAGGCAATGATCTGGAATCGATACAATTAACCCACAGCTCCCATCAGAGACACCAAAGGGAAAGAAATACAAACATGAAGCAACAGACCCCAACGGAAACACCAACAGCGGAAAGCCAAAAGGACAGTTATTTTCCCACAAAATGGCCAAAAGGCTATCCAAAATAAAATAAGCGACACAAACACCCAAAGATAAACCATAACAAAAATAAATCGCGACAGAAGAACTGCCTTGGAACGGTCAGAGGAAACAAATTCCACTGGGGGGGGGCTTAAATTGATTTTACCTGGCCACAATCCTCGCCCTTACCTCCGTCGCGATTTAGTTAAATAATTTGTTCAGTCCGCATGAAGGCCTCTTAACTCATCAGTGCAACATCTCCGTGAACACGAATAATCAAACAACCACAGAGATGAAACAATGGTGAGGACTCGACAGCAAGAAACCACTGAAATGCTGGAGCAAAAGAAAACCAACAGTTAGACTCCGATGGACCCGACCAGAGACAGAGCATCAGGCACCAACCAACATTACCTTGAATTAAATCTCTCTAATAATTATTCTCATTAAGCCTTTACGTTGACACCATCATAGAATCTGAGGCCTGACCCACCAGCCTGCAATTAAAGAGGGAAGCAAAGTTGTCAACCTTGATTAGGTTAACTACCATGCATGCAGTCTGTCGTATAACATGTTGTACCAAATCTTTTTATATTGAAGAATGATTTTACGAAATTGGGTGCTTAAGTCATTGCGGTTATAATTTTTCTATATTTATATACTTAATTACCATAAAGTAAGTTGTCTCATCCTCAGCCATTATACCATAACACACCCATGTGACCAAGTGCTTTTTTTCACATCTCTGGCTACTTTACTGCAAACATAGGTTCTGGGTGCTTGGAAGCAACGTTTCCCAAAATGACCTTTACAGTGCTGACGGGGACATTAAACCTCAAATCAAACAAACAAACAAAGCCCAGTTTTTGTCGCACCTGCTTTAGCAGGAAGACATAGGCGTGCAAGTTTCCGTCCTTCTGTCCGTCCGTCCGTCATTCCGTCAACATTTTACACTGGATGTCTTGTCATCGCAACTCCTCCTACCGATCATTTGGAAACTTTGCATGTGCTTTCGCCATGGTATGAGGATGCGCATGTGGTTTAGACTTAATCTTCGAATCAATTTTTGTCACTTTTTCCATATTGTGAACTTAGTCATTTTTAGGTATGCAATACGTACCTCTTGTCATCGCAACTCCTCTTACACTTTTATACTGATCATTTGGAAACTTTGCATGTGCTTTCCCCTTGGTATGAGGATGCGCATATGGTTTGGACTTAATCTTCGAATCAATTTTTGTCACTTTTTCCAGATTGTGAACTTAGTCATTTTTAGGTATGCGATATGTACCTCTTGTCATCGCAACTCCTCTTACACTTTTATACTGATCATTTGGAAACTTTGCATGTGCTTTCCCCTTGGTATGAGGATGCGCATATGGTTTGGACTTAATCTTCGAATCAATTTTTGTCACTTTTTCCAGATTGTGAACTTAGTCATTTTTAACCTTCAATTGGTATTGGGTTGGTACCTCTTGTCATCGCAACTCCTCCTACACTTTTATACCAATCATTTAAAAAATTTTTATGTGCTTTCGGCATGGTATGAGGATGCGCATGTGGTTTGGACTTAATCTTCGAATCAATTTTTGTCACTTTTTCCATATTGTGAACTTAGTCATTTTTAGGTATGCAATACGTACCTCTTGTCATCGCAACTCCTCTTACACTTTTATACTGATCATTTGGAAACTTTGCATGTGCTTTCCCCTTGGTATGAGGATGCGCATATGGTTTGGACTTAATCTTCGAATCAATTTTTGTCACTTTTTCCAGATTGTGAACTTAGTCATTTTTAGGTATGCGATATGTACCTCTTGTCATCGCAACTCCTCTTACACTTTTATACTGATCATTTGGAAACTTTGCATGTGCTTTCCCCTTGGTATGAGGATGCGCATATGGTTTGGACTTAATCTTCGAATCAATTTTTGTCACTTTTTCCAGATTGTGAACTTAGTCATTTTTAACCTTTAATTGGTATTGGGTTGGTACCTCTTGTCATCGCAACTCCTCCTACACTTTTATACCAATCATTTGGAAAATTTGTATGTGCTTTCGGCATGGTATGAGGATGCGCATGTGGTTTGGACTTAATCTTCGAATCAATTTTTGTCACTTTTTCCATATTGTGAACTTAGTCATTTTTAGGTATGCGATACGTACCTCTTGTCATCGTAACTCCTCTTACACTTTTATACTGATCATTTGGAAACTTTGCGTGTGCTTTCTCCTTGGTATGAGGATGGGCATATGGTTTGGACTTAATCTTCGAATCAATTTTTGTCACTTTTTCAAGATTGTGAACTTAGTCATTTTTAACCTTCAATTTATATATGATAGGTACCTCTTGTCATCGCAACTCCTCTTGCAGTTTTATACCAATCATTTTGAAACTTTGCGTGTGCTTTCACCATGGTATGAGGATGCGCATGTGGTTTGGACTTTATCGTCGGATCATTTTTTGTCACTTTTTCCACATTGTGAACCAAGTCATTTTTAACCTTCAATTGATATATGATAGGTACCTCTTGTCATCGCAACTCTCTTGCAGTTTTATACCGATCATTTTGAAACTTTGCGTGTGCTTTCGCTATGGTATGGGGATGCGCATGTGGTTTGGACTTTATCGTCGGATCATTTTTTGTCACTTTTTCCACATTGTGAACCAAGTCATTTTTAACCTTCAATTGATATATGATAGGTACCTCTTGTCATCGCAACTCCTCTTGCAGTTTTATACCGATCATTTTGAAACTTTGCGTGTGCTTTCGCCATGGTATGAGGTTGTGCATGTGGTTTCAACATAATTCTCAGAATATTTTTTTTTCACTTTTTGCACATTGTGAACTTAGCCAATTTTAAGCTTCAGTTGATATACAATAGGTACCTCTTGTCATCGCAACTCCTCTTACAGTTTTATATTGATCATTTTAAAACTTTGTGTGTGTTTTTGCTATGGTATGAGGATGTACATGTGGTTTTGACTTTATCTTGGGATTAATTTTTATCACTTTTTCCACATTGTGAACTTAGTCAGTTTTTTACCTCACATATATAGGCTATGGATTCTTCTCAAAGCCCTATATTCATTTCTTCTGCCTTAAATAAACTTTTACTTTTTTTGTGTGGGGCAGGTGGAGAGCAGGTGCGACATCAACTTCACCGAAGTTGAATCTCTGGTCTCTATATAAAGTGGGGTTTAGAGGGTTGTTCATTTCATGGGCTTGTTAACATGATGAAAAATTCTGTCAGTTGAAATTGTCATTGTAAGGAGTTTGGTCATTGACTTGAATGTTGGTAGGTAGCGATTTGACTGTAATGACAAAACTAATAATGACAGTGTCCTTAGCTCAAGATGTATAGAAATTTTCAGGAATATTGTACTTTATAGTGAAATATTCAGGTTATAATTCTTCAAAACTAACTAGGTTTTTAGTTAACATACCATTAAAGCTTTTATATTTAGTATGGCAAATATGCTAATATTTTGCAGAAAAAAAATGAGTAGATTTTGCAACTTTTTTTTTTCAGCAAAAATCCTTGTGTATAAGATATTGTATGTGCAAGACAATTTAACATTTTGGCCAATGACATGTTTGTTTTCATTTTTGTCGGCAGTGTGTTGGTTTCTTTTCCAGTTTACAGTGACTGTTACCAAATCATTCATAGACTACATCAAGACCCAGCCCCTGGTGTTTGAGGTATTCGGACATTACCAGCAACACCCTCTACATGAACAGGCAAAAGAACCCACCTCACCCTAGTAAGTTGCTCATTCATTGTTACCCTGGCATACAAAGTGTACTAGTTATACTCCCGGCATACGAAGTATGCTATGGGGGTATTTTGTCCTACCGTTCATCCATTTGTCCATCCATCTTTCCATCCAAGCGCATCCACGGGCATATGTTGGGTAGACATGAGTTGGGTACTTGCCATTTATTCCGTTAAATGTCCAAAACAAGTAGCCAACAAATTTGAAGGGATATGTTGGGTACTTGTGCAAATTATTGCTGATTGTTGGGTACTTTTAGCCGAAAAATAAACACTGTAGTACCCAACAAATGTCCATCTGTAGAAACCTTTGTCTGTGTGTCCATCTGTCCATCCATCCATCCATTTGTTAACATTTTGGTTAAAGTTTTTTGTCAAAGTTTCTAAGAGATTGTATCCTTTGAGCCGTTTAACAGATTTAGTTGATACGTACACTGAAGTTACATACTGGTCTAAAGATTTCATTGATGCATGTCCCACCCCCCTACAGTTATGTACTTAATAATTTTACAGACTTAATTTGGTTAAAGCTTTATGACAAAGTTTATATATGCCTGTATTTTCTAAACTCTAAGACAAATTCATTTGATACTTGAATCAATGTTGCATACCAGTTCAAACATTTCGAGATGTATGTCCCTTCCCCCATCCATGGTGATCTTGACCTCAAGGTCACAGACTTAGAAATTTTACGTTTGGTTAAAGTTTTATGACAAAGTTTGTAGATGCCTGTATGTTCTAAACACTAAAGACAATTCAATTGATACTTGCATTGACGTTGCATACCAGTCCAAAGATTTCATAGATGCATACACCAGCCTGCTGCTTCAGTAACATTGATGCCCCACCCCTTCAGTAATTTTGATGCCCCCACTCACTTGGTTCATTTAGAATTTTATGTTTGGTTTAGCTTTTACAAGCACATTTATAGATTCTTATAGCTTCTTGACTTCTTCATCCATATAACATACAAGCTTGAAAGATATATCAGAGGGTGGCGCGGGCTGGGGGTATACGTTACCCACTGGTCGTTTGCTCTAGTATACTCAGCACAGTTCAATCCTTAATCTTCTGTTGAGGGGAAACCCCTGAGTTGGACTTATGCATGCTTTGTGGCATCTGATCTTTGCCTTCACTGTTTGCAAAAAAATGTTCAGTTATTTACACTTATATGTAAACTTGTCACCACATTTATGGTCATTTTCCATATAATCTCTAAACTTTAGGGATCCATCTTTATATCGTGCAATATCTAAAATTGTGTTGGTTTAAACCATATTTATTCATTTTTAATTGATTAGCAAGTTAAAACAGTACATGTACAATTTTCTATGACAGAATTTGAAAACAAGTTTTTGTTTTTGTTTGATTTGGGATTTAACGTCCCCATCAACACTGTAAAAGTCATTTTGGAGACACAGTGATATTTTTGTTTGTTTTTGTTTGCATTGAGGTTTAGCATCCCCGTCAACACTATATAGGTCATTTTGGAGACACTACTTCCAATTTTGTGGGACTTTTACCCGACATTGAGAGGAAATGACATCTCAAGCCCTGCCACCCACTGAAACCAATAGGGTTTATAAGCATGGACGGTCCGACTCGCACTGCATTGCCTGGGCAGGCTTAGATCCTCTAAGTGGTTTACCAGTACTCCTGTGTGGGTCGGTTTTAGCTCTGCGTGGAGGCATCATGCAGCCTGACTATTTCTTCAAGCCCCGATGGGCGGGGGCTATTGAAAACAAGTGAAAAGCTTATATGAACGATGTTCTCTACAATATTATACAGACCCATGTTACAAATAATATTATGTGTATATATTTGCCACGGCAACTGCAAATTCAACTATATTTCAGTGTCCGCCGACCCCCAAGAAGACATTTCCCACCAATGTTACCAATCTCAAAACCAGTACCATCTCCCAAGTTTGGAGTAATAACCCCACCAAGGTAGGTCTTTATGACTGTGAATATTTTTTGCTTAATATCAGTGATCTGATCTAGCTCTGTTTCAAACCATGTTCATGGTTCATTGAAGTTTGGCTTGAACACCTTTGGGACCATAATCATTGGTTTGAAATAGAGGTTTTCTTTTGTTTGTTTAGAGGTTTTACATCCCTATCAACACTATGTAGGTCATTTTGGACCCCAATTTTGTGGGGCATTATTCAACATTGAGATGAAATGACATCTGAAGCCCTACTGTCCAAAGAAACCAAACATAGATTGTGGGTACTCGTTAGAGCCGCTTGATTGAGGCACTATTAATGGGGTCCAAAACAGAAACCGTGTTAAACCACCAAACAAAAATGTATAGATTATATAGAAAAATGACCATTTATGGTCATTTTTCTATATAATCTATACATTTTGGGGATCCATCTTGAATACGTGTTATATCCAATACAGTGTTATAATGAACTGTGTTATAACGTGGTTGTGGTGTACTTACAATCAATGGTTTTGGACAAAGATAAGGAAAATAATGAATTTCCCTGTAAACCCTATTTTTCTCTATATGAAGAGGGTTCATTACATGTAATTGTGAATGTGATACGCATCTGGTTGCCATTATGGGTCAAGCAGCTCATTGCTAGGTTTTTCTTGCACACCAGACAACGTAATCCGTGATTTTACCCTGGGATAGAAATTTATGTTCTGACCCTGGTGTTCCAACCCAAAATGGAATATAATTCCTGCAGTGTCAACACAATATGGCGGACGTTGGGAACCGAAGTGACTGAAACATTGAAATTCTGCGTTAAGAAATGGAAGGTATGCAAGATAAAGAATCCAATATGGATGTGAGGGGTGGGTAGAAAAATCCGTCCCTCGGGATCACTGTCCGGCATCACGAGGCTTGCCTCGTGATGCCGGATAGTGATCCCGAGGGACAGATTTTTCTATCCACCCCTCACACCCATATAAGATTCTTATATTACGACCTGACCTAGCATTATCTATCTTTACTCTGTTGTGAAATTTAGTTTCTAAATGTTGTAAATCTATAAATGTTGTACTTTTACATCTTTACCACAGTAGATGTTACATTATTGTAAATTTGCATACAGAGGACCCTCTTTATAATGGCAGTATTTGTTCTCAAAATGTTCATCGTTCTTTAGAATTTAACGCTATCAAGAATCACAATACAGACGAGCAAGCAATGCTGGTATTGCTAAATTCAGAGATAATCTTAGATAATAACATCACGAAAACATGCCTATATAATTTTGACTTCTTGAACCCCACTTTTATGTAGAAAACTGGAGTTTGCAGGGGTAAACCTTATTTTTCTTATTTCTACTCTAAAATATAAATTGTGGGTACTTGTTAGAACTGCCTCAATAAGGCGGTTCTAACGAGTACCCACAATCCATATTTTTAGTAGAAATAAGAAAAATATCACAATTTTTCATCCAAATAATTTTCACTTTTTCGGCGATAAAGTTTACAATGTTTTTATGTAGCCATGTTTTCGTAATGACATTTACGGAGTTAGTGGCAGACTGACAGGTAGTAAAAGGCTTACTGTTTTCTCATGTTCTACAAGAAACATATGTTGCTGATATGTGATAGAACCACCTCAATGGGGGGAGTCTAACAAATACTCACAACAAACATTTGTACCGGCCTCAGTAGCTCAGTCGGATGCACATCTGACTGGGGATCAGGAGGACGCGGGTTCGATACCTGCTGGGGTCGGCAACATTCTTTCATGGAAATTCATCATGAAATCTTTTCTACGGTCATTCTCTCCCTTCCGCTGATTCAAGAAGGTCAGTTTCTGGCGAAAGAATGTGCACTGTACTGGTAAACCGCTTACATATAAGCCTGCCCAGGAAAAGTGTGGAAAGGTAAACTGACCTGCTCAAAAATGACCTAATATAGGGTTGACTGGGCTGTTAAACTCCGACAAACAAACAAACAACAAACATTTATTGGGGTATTTCATAGAATATTCTCAAATTTTCTAAATATTTGTCTTATCTAGATCTAAGTATTTGTTTCATTCAAATTGTCATTGTAACAAGTCTTGTTGTTATGTTAAATGTTGGTATAAAGAGGGTTTACTGTATTTCAAATGTTCTGTTTTTATTGTACCACCCATTATCTGTCAGGTCGGGACTTTGGGTATCATTTGCAATGTGTCTAAAAACAAGAGTTTTGTGCCAGAGAGAAATTACTGTTTCCCTGTTTCTGATGAATTTTATCACATCTGCAGATCAGGTTAAATATTCAGGATAGTTACATGTATTAGGAATAATTTCCCTTAACTCTTATCTTGCTGTTCACAACAACCCCTATCTTTGGATACAGTGTAGGTCCAGATCAGATGGCTTCTGAAGAAGCCATCTGATCAGGATCTACACTGTTTGACTTTAAGTTTATGGCTTTGTAAGAATAAATTACATCAAGTAATCCGTTTGGTTCAAAGTCAGAAATGGGTGTGGCTAAACTTAATATTCAGCAGGATAAGGGTTAATCTTTTTCAGACACTATGTTGTGGGTACTTGTTAGAATCACCTCATTGAGGCAATCCTAACAAGTTCCCACAATACAGGCTTTTTATGATGAAATAAGTTAAATTATCCTTGAATTTTCCTCTTATCTGGGTCTATATGCAAGAATTCAGAAATAGTTAGCCACAAGTGGAGGACTTCAGGCATATTCTTCCTGATTTTTTTTTTTATGGAAACCTATGTTGTGGCTATTCATTACCTCATTGAGGTGATTCTAAAAAGTACCCACAGCACAGTTGTTTTTTTTTTATGAAGAAATTAAAAAAAATTATCCTCTAACCCATTGCATGCGGGAAGCCCCTAAAGGGGTACCTTGGCAAACAGTGTGGGCCCAGATCAGACGCCGCAGAACACGGCGTCCGATCAGGGCCTGCACTATTTGGTAAAAGAATTTTCGTAAAAAAATAGAATAAAAATGAATAAATAGGCCTGATACCCCTTATATGACAAATGGACTTGTCCAACATATAGCAATGGAAGAGTCCACTAGCATACACTGGGTTAACCTATTCTCATTACTCACTCTTATCTTGAGCCATGTGCAAGAAATCAGCAATAATGTAGCCACAAGTGGGGTTTATACCAACTTTTTGTTTTGAGCCTATTGTTGTGTTGATATTGTAATTGTACATGTATTGTGTTTCAGAGAACTTAACCCTTCTCTTGCTGAATATTCATTTTAGCCACACCCATCTCTGACTTTGAACCAATCAGATTCCTTGATGTAATTTATTCCTACAAATTCATAAAATGAATGTCAAACAGTGTAGATCCTGATCAGATGGCTTCTTCAGAAGCCATCTGATCTGGATCTACACTGTTTCCAAAGATATGGGTTGTCGTGAACAGCATGATAAGAGTTAAGGTACTACTTTAGGATTTTTCTGGTTCCCTGCCCCCTCCAAAGTCCTATCATATTCAACAGACAAAAAAAAAAAAAAAAAAAAAAAAAGAATAAAAAAAAATGTGTGTATGTCACTGAAAAAACAACAACTTAATAATGTCAAATAAACCTCTATATACAGAGTGTACTGCAGTGCTGGATAGCTTGTAAAAATTATGCGCTATACGAGTATCCTTTTTTGGGGATGGCTCTGCAGCACAGAAGGTAAAGACGTCGGCAACTGTCGCCCCATATGTCAATAGGTTCAAATCACAGTTTAAACGACAATTTTATAGTTAAAAACTTCCTTTCCAGAATAATCATACAAATATTTTACTTTGTCTTCCCGCTTAAAGGCACCCTATTGCCAAACTTCTGTGGTTACAAGGAATATTACCGTAAAATCCAAAAAATTGGGACACCTTGAGACCTTGCTGTAATGTTCCTAAAGTGTTAACAAATTTATTGCATGATCCAGCAAGGAGTACAAACCATGCAGACGGAATGGCAAACAGTGTAGACCCTGATCAGACTGCTCCTTCAGAACTAAAACAGAACTAAAAATGATCAGTCATACCGTAAGGATCCTAATGATCAGTCATACCATAAGGATCCCAAGTATTGGGACAGACAGGCATAAGCAAACAGTGCAGACCTTCAGTCTGATCTGGGTCTGCACTGTTTGCTTATGCCTGTCTGTCCCAATACTTAGGATCCTTACGGTATGACTGATCATTTTTAGTTCTGTTTCGTCTCCACATCTGCTCCTACAGTTTTCAAGATCATGGTTTAAAACTTGCATGTTACCTATTAAATGGGCTGATCATGTACATTAGAGTCTGAGAATTTTGGGCATTTGAATGTTGGAAAAGATAACCTGTCCTTGGTTAACTTAGAACTTTTGGTGATGGGGGTATTCTTTCCCTTTATGGATATTCTCAAGTTTCGGATTTTATTAATGTATAAATCATTTGAATAATTTTCACCCTTTGGCCCTTACTATACTTGTGAGTAATTTTCTTTAACAGTTAGGTACAGGCTCTAACCCTTATCCTGCTGAACCCCTACATTTGCAAACAGTGTACATCCAGATCAGATGGCTTCTTGGAAGCCATGTGATCAGTATCAACACTGCGTGTCATTCAGTTTGTGAATTTGAATGAATAATTTACATCAAGTAATTTGATTGGTTGAAATGTAAATGGGTGTGGCTAAATTAATTTATGCAGTGGGATAAAGGTTAAGAATAGAATTTTTTCCTATGTTACAATGATACTTCAGTGGCTCAAAACCCTGTTGGTTACCATGGCTTTCTTGAACTCATTTTTGAGTCCTAAAAATTCTGACACCTTTAGGATTTGCTGTAATTTTCCTAAAAATTTTAACAACTTTGTTTCACAACCAAGCGAGGAGTCGAAAAGGTGCATACAGAATGGCAAACTGTGATCAGAACGTACCTTCAGGAGCAGTCTGATTTGGGTATGCACTGTTTGCACAGGCCTATCTGTGCTGATACATAGGATCATTACAGTATTGAGAAATTGGGATAATTTAGGGATTTTTAGTTTCTCTTGAAAATGTATGTTATGTGTACACATTAGAATTGTGTCATTGAGTACACACAACATCCCTTTATTTTAAGGAAATCAATAAGATATTCTCAGTTATCCTAATCTGTCTCAATGATTAACCTACAGTGGCTGAAACTGCCCCTGTCTCAAAAAAAGTTTCATGGTCCCAAAGATTTTTGAGCCATTGAACTTTGACTACTTATCCATCTTAACATTGCACATGGGAAACCTCTAAAGGGGTACCTTGGCACACAGTGCAGGCCCAGATCAGACGCGGCAGAATGCTGCGTCTGATCAGGGCCTGCACTATTTGCTGACAGAAATTTCCGTCAAAAACAGAATAAAAATGAAAAAAAATAGGCCTGACACCCCTTTTATGACAAATGGACTTGTCCGACATATAGCAGTGGAAGAGTCCACTAGTATACACTGGGTTAACCTGCAGTAGCTTAAACTGACCATGTCTCAAAAAAAGTTTCATGGTCCCAAAGATTTTTGAGCCATTGAAGTTTGACTACTTATCCATCTTAACTGTTTCTCTGTTCCTATTACACCACAACCTCTTTATAACACTATTGTTGGGGTCCAAAGCAGAAACTGTGTTAGTTAAACAACTGTGTTATATCCAAACAAAAATGTGAAGATTATATAGAAAAATGACCATAAATGGTCATTTTTCTACATAATCTTCACATTTTTACCTCTTTATAACACAATTGTTGGGGTCCAAAGCAGAAACCGTGTTATTAGTTAAACAACCGTGTTATATCCAAACAAAAATGTGAAAATTATATAGAAAAATGACCATAAATGGTCATTTTTCTATATAATCATCACATTTTTGGGATCCATTTTGAAACTGTGTTATATTCAAAACTGTGTTGTAATGAACATTGTTATAATGAAGTTGTGGTGTATTATCTGCACCCGTTGTTATTGTGTTGATATTGTACAGTGGTTGTTTTCTGTATTTCTTCACCACAGAAATGAGTTTAAGAGTCCGAGTAAACTGATTATGGATGTTAGCAAGGCAGCAGGAACTGAGTAAGATTATTTTATAACACACAGCTTACATTATCCCAACCATTATCTTTTTTTTTTTTTTTGAAAATGGTGTAGATACAGCTCATTTTATGAGTAAAGATCTAGTGTGTATATAAACACTACTTTATTCTCAATTAGTATTGGATCCACAATGTAGGATATGTCCATTAGCAGAAATCATAAAGATACAGCTACATGTATTAAATATTAATTTGAACAAATCTGAATTTTATTATATAACGATATACAGAGGACTTGCATTATAATGACAGTATTGTTCCCTATTATTGTGCCGTTATAATGAATTTGCCTTTATAAAGAATCCCAGTTAGGAGTATGATAGGTTATAAAAGGTATTTTCGACATCATTACTCCAAGAAACAAATGTTATAGATATTTGTTAGCATCGCCTCATTTTTGTTAGAATCACCTCGATGAGGCGATTCTAACTAATGTCTATAACATAGATATTGGAGTATCTAATTACAAGAATCGTTCATGACAATGAATTCGATTTAGGCATTTTCAACCAAAAGGAAGCCCACGTCGCTCGGAATCGAGCCTAAGCCTTGAGCTAAGAATCCATTCCATTGAAATTGTCGTTATAACGAGTCCTGGCATTATAACGAATATTGGTATAAAGAGGGTTGACTGTAGTCACAGTAGCATTAACGCTCATGTTAACACAATTTTTATAAATCTGGGCCCAGTTGTTCAAAGTATCAGTAGTTTTAATTTGCCCATTTGTTCAAAGCATCAGTAGATTTGCTGTGCCCAGTTGTTCAAAGCATCAATAGCTTTAACCCTTTTTGTACCAAATGGAATCTTCCTCCTTATATATAGCAGGAGACCATTTCAAAATTTAGGGGTGTCAGGTTGTGTTTTCTTCAAAATTTATTTGGAAAATAGCTGAACCTTTTGCAAACAGTGTAGGCCCTGATCAGATTCCGGGTTATGCAGCATCTGATCTGGGCCTTTACCACTTTTGGGGTTTCCGGTACCAAATGGGTTAATGTTGAACATATTAGTGGTCAAAAAGGTAATTGGTGTAGCAAATACAATATCAAATACACAGAAATTTTTGCTGCAAAAATGTGAGTAGCTACTCACATTTTTCAGCAAAAATATTAGCACATTTGCCATATTAAATGATCAGACTTTTAATAACATGTTGACCGACGGCATCATTAGTTTAGAACAGGTTGGTTCAGAATTTGGTTAGGTTATATTAGTCACTGCAGCATTTATTCATTAACAGGCCTGAGATTTCAAAAGAAAAATTACCTACTGAACAGAGGTACATGTATTATATTTCCACTGCACATGAAAACTACTTTCTTGCACACCAGATATAACCAAATCCTGTATTTTAACTGTTACAGAAATTCTTTTCCTACCCAGGTTATCCTGTGCAGGGACAAATCGTATTGTGTATGACGTCATGTTCACCATCATTAATGTTGTTGTCACTGAACATAATGTTACGTCACTAAACATCACAGAAATGACATCACATTTTGGTGGATATCAGCAATCAAAGTGACTGCATTATTAAAAACCAATGCCCATGAATGAAAGGTATGCAAGATTAAGAATCTATCATGAGAGTGAGGGACAGATGGAAAAATTCATCCCTTGGGACCACAGTCAGACATCATTAGTCAAGCTTCAATGATGCCAGACAGTGACCCTCAGGACAGATTTTTCTTTTGATCCTTCACACCCATTTAAGATCCTCACAATAAGTGGTAGCTTAAATGACTGGCTAAGAGACTTCCTCACTAACAGATCCATGCGAGTGGTTGTTGATGGGGAGGCCTCTGAGTCAGTCAGAGTGGAGTCCGATGTCCCTCAAGGTACCATTCTTGGACCCCTGGCTTTTCTTTGTCACATAAACGATCTACAAGACTGTAAAATTAACAGTGAGATTGTTTGCAGATGACTGCCTTCTCTATAGGCGCATCAGCAACCAACAGGACCACATACAACTACAAGCAGATCTCAAGAGTCTGGAAGAGTTGGCGGCCACGTGGGGTATGCGGTGCAATGCCAAGAAGTGCTACGTCATGAGCATCAACAAAAAGTCCAACAACTTCTACGAGCTCGACAACCACATCCTCAAAGAAGTTGATGAGAGCCCCTACCTTGGTGTTACCCTCTCCAACAACCACAAATTGAGCAGCCACATCAGTAAGATCAGCAGCAAAGCCAGCAGCACCCTTGGATTCTTAAGAAGAAACCTGAAGAACTGTCCCGCCCGTTGCAGGAAGACTGCATACCTCTCGTTGGTGCGCTTGACTCTAGAGTATGCCTCTATCGTCTGGGACCTGCACCTACAGAAGGATGTGGACAAACTTGAACAGGTACAACACAGGCCTGCACGCTTCATCAGTGGCGACTTTACTTCCCGAGAGCCAGGCTGTGTCACAAATATGCTAAAAGACCTGGATATCCCACCCCTACAAGACAGGAGGAAGATGGCCAGATTGACCTTCTTCTACAAGGTGACTGAGGTGCTGGTGCCAGCTATGCCATTAGATTCCTATCTGACGCCTATCCGTGGAAAGCGTATTATAAGGCCTAAAAAATTCTAAGACTGTGGTGACAAAAACGTAGTGACAAATCAGGCAGTTAACCATAACAAGTGCTAAAAGACTTTTTAGTGTAAAAGTGTTGCCTATAAAAACTCATTTTTTCCAGGGACAGTGATAGATTGGAATAACCTGCCTGAGCAAGTTGTGCGTGCAGAAACACTACAGAGCTTTAAGACAGCTCTAAATAAGTGTGACTAAGCAGCCAACATCTCTCCCCCGCTGCGCGTATGCCTAACCAGCCCTGCAGCTTATATATCCAGATCCAGAATATTATTCATCCAAAGGCAACAAAACAATACAGTGCTAAGATAAAATTCCTATCACATCATACCCATATGCTTGCAAACCTCTAATCCATCTCCTTGTGCACCATCCCATGTTGAAAAGAAAAGAAATGTTAACATAGCAACAGATAATTATTTTGTGATAATTGAAGAATAGTTTTTGTCAATTCCCCATAACTGCTTATGTTGTGGGTATTCATAAGAACTGCCTCAGCACCGCCTCACTGAGGCATTTCTAATGAATACCCAAAACATAGCTTTATATGGAGAAATAAGGAAAACTATCCTTCAGTTATCACAGAATACTTACCTTATCTCTCCTTATGAAAAAAAGAAAAAAGTTAAGCTCCAAGCGTATATAGTTAAACTTCAACAGCTCAAATACTGATGGTTCATTAACCATGGTTATTAGAACTCATTCCTGAGAGGCAAGGGATTTTTCGCTCACCAGAGCCTGGGCTCTGGGGGAGCTTGTAGTATAGGCAGTGGTCCGCCATCCGTCGCCGTCATCTGTGTCCATGTCAACATTTTCAAACAACTTCTCAGAAACTGTTTCAGATATGCTTTGATTTCACTGCAAAGTACAAAATAAATGGTATTGCGATATTACCATGGTCATTTTTCTATATAATCTTTAACAAATTTTTTTAACCCCAACAAGTGTTACACAAAAATGGTAAAGCATTACGAAAACACGCCTATACAGATATATTGTAAACTTTACCGCTGAAAAAAAAAAGAACATTTTAAGGTGGAAACTTGTGATATTTTTCTTATTTCTGCTCAAAACATAGATTGTGGGTACTCGTTAGAACTGCCTCATTGAGGTGGTTCTAACGAGTAACAACAATCAATATTTTAGAGCAGAAATAAGAAAAATAAAGTTTACCCCTGTAAACCTCAGTTTTACGATATAAAAGTGGGGTTCATGGGTGTAAAAATTATATAGATGTGTTTTGCGTGATAAGGTTAAGTGTACTCTGTATTGATATTGATCATTTTTCTGTCTGTTTTTTTCAGTTCCAGTCATGTACATTCCAAGTATGACCTGTTGGTGTATTTTGAGATTTGTGAGTTGGCTCCTAATGGAGAGTAAGTAACATAATTCAAGGCTTAATAATGGCACTGTATGCTTAAACATGTTATTTTCAAGTTATTAATTTGGCCCTCTTTACCTAAAGCAAAGCTCTAACAGCACTGGGGTATATATTGTCTCTGAGTGTAGGCTGGAAAACTTCATCAGGAAAACACGCCTATATAAACTTGACACCCTATATAGTAAAACTAGGGTTATCAGGGGTAAACCTTATTTTTCTTATTTCTGCTCTAAAATATAGATTGTGGATACTCATTAGAACCGCCTTTATGAGGCGTTTCTAGTGTTTACTCACAACCTATATTTTGAGCATAAATAAGAAAAATATCACAATTTTTCATCGTAATATCTGCATTTTTTCAGTGAAAAAAATTTACTATGTATCTGATTTGTATTTCCTAATGGTCCTGAATAGGGACTTGGACTTTCGCATTTTAACCTTAAACTCCTGTCCTGTAAGCAAATAGTGTAGACTCTGATCTGCAGCGTCGGATCTGGGTTCCACACTGTTTGCCAAACCCAACATGTGATTCTTGTCCAGCTTCTATAAATAACTCTCTTATGCAACACTCCGACCTCACAGCTATAAGAATAGCACAGCTATTTTCTATAATTAACCTTACCTGGATTTCCTACAAATCAGTGAGAGTCATCTGTGCTTGATAAGTTATCTTTTGCACTGTTCCAGCTTCAACAGACTGCAAAATCCTGCACCCTTAACCCTTGTCCTGCTGAATATTTAAATATGCCACACCCACTCTTGACTATCAACCAATATCAGATTACTTGATATTATTTATTCCTACAAATTTATAAACTCATTTTCAAACAGTGTAGATCCTGATCACCTGATCTGGATCTACACTGTTTGCAAAGATAGGGGTTGTCGTGAACAGCAGGATAAGAGTTAATTTTAGCCAGATATACCATGAAAATCATAAAAAGACTTGGCCACATTGAGGATTGGTGTAAATCTGTAGCTCAGTATCAGTTCCTTAGTGCTTAGGTTGATACTGTGGTATTGACGTCAGCATCAAGTACTGATTTAAATAACTATATTATTATATCTTTAACTTTTGCAGTATAAAATTCTAACTTTTCTAAAACTAAGACTGACTTGTCAGGTGAGACATGTATCTTAGTGGATTTGGTTACCACGTTTTGTTATATTTTAAATATTGCAAGTCTCGCTACTTTGGACATCTCTTCTGGTGCCCGGCACTTCCTTGGAGCATGGGCCATGTTTGCTGATGTTGGCTCGGTGGGGGACGCCTATCTGGATCGGGCGTCTCTTGCCTGATGCCTCCAGCTGACATTTCTCATGAGCTACGTCGGTCGGTGTGTGCTTGGAGGGGGATGTGCTGTGTTTGCCGGGTCTTGTCCATCATCCGTTTTGGTTTCAAAACTTTGGAGTTTAGACACACTGATGAAGATTAAATATCGGAAAGGCCTCTGTGTCACTAAATTTGGTATAGTTACACCTTAAATTATAACAAAATTGTTTCACATATCCAGAAAGGTGTCTGAAAGGCAAACAGTGTAGACCCTGATCAAACTGCTCCTGTTTACCTATACTTAGGATCATTACAGTACTTTTCACTTATTAGAGCATGTTCACTAATTATGGCTAATATGGTATTTGTTTAAAAAAATAAATGAAACATCAAAAGAACCATAATCATTCAACCTATTTCATTCACTTCTTTTATCATTAATAATAACAATAAAAATCCTTGCAACCTAATCCATTCTGTCAAATGGTATTTTTTCTAATGAAAATGTATGATATTTTTCTTATAAATGTTCCAAACATAGGTTGTGGGTGCTCTTTAGAACCACCTTATTGAATCATTTCTAATGATACCCACAACTTATGAGTGCTCATCAGAGCCTCCATATTGAGCCTGTAAAGTAGAAGTAAAACAAAGATCTGGAATCGATACAATTAACTTACTCCACCCATAAAAGACACCAAAGGGAAAGAAACACAAACATGAAGCGACCAGACCATAATGAAACCTAAACAAAGGATGGTCATAAGGACAGTTACTTTCCCACAAAATGGCCAAATGGCCATCCAAAATAAAAAGACACAAGTGATACACACAGTAAGTAACAAACAACAACATAAATAAACTGCCACAGAAGAACCGCCTTGGAACGGTCAGTGGAAAGAATTCCACCGGGGGGCTTAAATCGATTTTACATGGCCATAATCCTCGCCCTTACCTCTGTCGCGGTATACACTAATTTTGTTTAGTCCGCATGAAGGCTTCCTAACTCATCAGTGTAACATCTTCGAGAACATACAAATAAAAAAACTACAGAGATGAAACAAGGTTGAGGACTCGACAGCATACAACAACAGAATTGCTGGAGCAAAAGAAAACCAACAGTTAGACTCCGAGGGGCCCGACCAAAGACGGAGCATCAGGCGCCAACCAACATAAAGAATACTAAAATAAAATAAAATTCCATATGTTTTTACGCTGGAACTGTCATATAATCTTAAGCCAACCCACCGGTGTGCAATCAAAGAGGGAAGCAAAGTTGCCAACCGTGATTGGGTTAACCACCATGCATGCAGTCTGTTCTATAACATTGATGTTGTACCCAATCTTTATATTCGGACGAACGATTTTACGAAATTGGGTACTAAAGTCATTACAGGCATGTATTTTTCTAAATTTATATACTAAGTCACCATAGAATCCGGGTTCCGATAGGCCTTGTAGCAGAAGTGTTTTAAGTCCAACATTGAATTTTGAAACCAAATCAGAATGACGTCTATAAAACTTAGAAAAGGCTTTACGTAGTTTTCTCTATATAAAGTGGGGTATACAGCGGTGTTCATTTTTATGGCTTGTGAACATGATGTGATGACCTCTAAAGTAAAGGTCACTGTTATTTACTGTTCCAGGTATGTACCAGCTGTAGTGGACCACAGTGAAGATATGCCATGTACTGGAACTTTCATGTTACACCAGGGCATACAGAGGCGTATAGCTATTACTATAACGCATGAACAAGGCCCTGATTTCTTCTGGAAGGATATTAAAGAACTTGTTGTTGGTAAGTTGATTTAGGGAACTTTCATGTTACACCAGGGCATACAGAGGCATATAGCTATCACTTTAACACATGGACAAGGCCCTGATTTCTTCTGGATGGATATTAAAGAACTTGTTGTTGGTAAGTTGATTTAGGGAACTTTCATGTTACACCAGGGCATACAGAGGCATATAGCTATCACTATATCACATGAACAAGGCCCTGATTTCTTCTGGATGGATATTAAAGAACTTGTTGTTGGTAAGTTGATTTAGGGAACTTTCATGTTACACCAGGGCATACAGAGGCATATAGCTATCACTATATCACATGAACAAGGCCCTGATTTCTTCTGGATGGATATTAAAGAACTTGTTGTTGGTAAGTTGATTTAGGGAACTTTCATGTTACACCAGGGCATACAGAGGAATATAGCTCTCACTATATCCCATGAACAAGGCCCTGATTTCTTCTGGAAGGATATTAAAGAACTTGTTGTTGGTAAATTGATTTAGGAAACTTTCATGTTGCACCAGTTCATACAGAGATATACAGTTGAATTCCTATAATCAGACCATGATGACCTTTGGGACTGTTCAAAAGTTGTCTTTAAGACCACTTTTGAACAGACCCAAAGATGGTCCCTGACCAGAGGACATTATGTGCAGAAAGCAAAAAGAAAGAATAACTGCACTCTTCTTAATAAGCTTTTTAAAGCAGAATTAGCAATAATTTGAGGTGGTCTTAATAGTGGAATTTCACTCTATATCAGTCAATACAGTGACATATAGCTATCATTTAACACATGAACAAGGCCATGATTTCTTCTGGAAGGAGATTGGATAATGTCAAAAATTGCGGCAATATATTCTGTCAGAAGCTGGAAGTCATCACCTACCTCAATTTACGTTCACTGGCATTTGGTTTTATAAAGCTTACGGCGATTGCCACTTTATGCAGATAAGCATTTTTTTAACAAAGCAAATAAAAATATGCATTAGAATGGGAATAACTTTATTGAAAATTGTAATTTGTGGAGGTAAATTAAACATTAAACCACCAATTTACTTCCCAAAATGAAAATTTTGAATACAGTTATCCCCTAATTTAAGACAGTTTATAAAAATGTTTTGTATATTTCAGGTCGGATCAGAACTACTCCAGATTTCCGTGACTACGACACTGAACACACAGTTCTTTCCCTTGGTCTCTTCCCCGCATGCTATATTCAGCAACCGACAGATGACAGGGTTCTCTTCCGGTTTGAGGCAGCCTGGGATAGCTCACTACATAACTCTCCGCTACTGAATCGTGTGACATCCTCAGGCGAGAGAGTGTATTTGACTATGTCTGCCTACTTAGAGGTGTGTAGGATAAGATAGTCTAGCACAAGGCACCTTCCATATTTACCCTAAATATTAGGGAAATTTTAGATGAATTTTGTAGTATCACAAATTATTCATGATATATTCCAGCACAGGCGCTTGAAGTTTGGTCCATAAACGGATTAAAAATGTCCAAGAATAAAGACTGCTGCAATTTTAAAGAAATTCTTTACGAAATGGCTGAGTGACACTTTTGATTTTGAACCTTATGAACTACTTATGGACAGAACTCCAAGCTCCTGTGATTCCAGCTGCAAAGACTTGCACAGTGTAAACAGTGTAAACCCTGATCAGACTGCAGACTGCTCCTGAAGGAGCAGTCTGATCTAGGTCTACACTGTTTATTCAGATTTTGTTCTATCACATTTTGGTGTTGGAATATTTAGGGTAAATACTGTATGAAGGAATGGAAAACAAGTTGGATTTAAAATTACATGTTGGAAGAGTGTGACATGTAAAGCTGCTATTTTATGAATAATAATACAAGCCTATCATAAGACAACCTGCTTTTACCATCAGTGAACAACAAAGGTACAGATCAGCCTGCAGTTGCATACAGTTTCACTCTGATCTGCTCCTGTGTGTTTGCTGTTTGTGATATAGAGGATCTTACACGAGTGGTCATTTCATATGAAATTTATGAAATGAGCCTTCGGCGAGTTTCATGAATTTCATATGAAATGACCACAAGTGTAAGATTCTGTTTATCATATGACCACTTTAAATTGGATTTTATCGCTTTTAATTTGACATTTTTTCCACAAAAATGCATGGTTGACATGCACGTCTTCATGACGTTACATTATCCTGCCAAAGTGTTATTACACGTGTGTTCATACAATTTATATTACACAGTTTTCTACTGCATTCAATGATGTCATGTGATAAAGTATAATACCTGTAGCTTCTGTTTCTAAGTTTTCAGGTCTGTTCCTAGTCTGTAGCTCATCTGTCTTATTTTTGTATCACAGTCAAC
Organism: Lucinisca nassula; assembly: GCA_963580285.1. NCBI lineage: Eukaryota > Metazoa > Mollusca > Bivalvia > Lucinida > Lucinidae > Lucinisca > Lucinisca nassula. The sequence goes on along the minus strand of OY757023.1, from coordinate 48,342,664 downwards.
CCTCTTTATACAGACATGCGACATAAAGACAAAACTCGTTATATATATTGGGACAATTTGAATGGAACAACTCCTTGGATCCGTATAAGACGGATACTAAGAGAAATTTAAGAATATTATATGAAGTACTCTATTAAATGTATGTTGTGGATATTCGTTAGAATTGCCGTAAATATCCACAACATGTTTCTTTAGTAAATGAGACAACATCAAGCCTTTTACAACCTAACTCAGACCTTTTTTTTTAGCTCACCTGTCACGTAGTGACGAGGTGAGCTTTTGGGATCACTTTTTGTCCGTCGTCCGTCGTGTGTGCGTAAACTTTTTCTTCAAATGACATCTCCTCCTAAACCGCTGATCGGATTTTGACCAAACTTCACAGGAATGATCCTTAGCTGGTCCCCTTTCAACGTTGTTCAAATGGTTCCGGTCCATTGCACATCTAGGTCACAGGAGCTAAAAATAGATTTTTTAAACGAAAACTTTAAAAATCTTCTTCTCTGAAACCGCAAGGCCCAGGTCTTCGATATTTGGTATGAAGCTTCATCTAGTGGACCTCTACCAAGATTGTTCAAATTACAGCCCTGGGTTCCAAAATGCTCCCGCCCCGGGGGCCTTTGGTTTTACATAGGTTGATACAGGGAAAATCTTGAAAAATCTTCTTCTCTGAAACCACAAGGCCCAGGTCTTTAATATTTGGTGTGAAGCTTGACTTGGTGGACCTCTACTAAATTTGTTCAAATTATAGCCTTGGGGCCAAAAATGACCCCGCCCCGGGGGCCTTTTGTTTTACATAGGCTTATACAGGGAAACTCTTTAAAAATCTTGTTCTCTGAAACTGCAAGGCCCAGATCTTTGATATTTGGTGTGAAGTTTCATCTAGTGGACCTCTTTCAAGATTGTACAAATTATAGTCCTGGGGCCAAAAATGCCCCGCCCAAGGGGCGTTTGGTTTTACCTAAGCTTATGTAGGGGAAGTCTTTAAAACTTTTCTTCTCTGAAACCGCAAGGCGCAGTTCATTGATATTTGGTGTGAAGCTTAATCTAATGGACCTCTACCAAGATTGTTCAAATTATAGCCCTGGAGCCAAAAATGATCCCGCCCCGGGGACCTTTGGTTTTACATTGGCTTATATAGGGAAAATCTTTAAAAAATCTTCTTCTCAGAAACTGCAAGGCCAAGGTCTTAGATATTTGGTGTGAAGCTTCATCTATTGGGCCTCTATCAAGATTGTTCAAATTATAGCCCTAGGACAAAAAATGCCTTTAGTTTTTTCATAGGCTTAATTTAGGAAAATATTTAAAATTCTTCTTCTCTGATACCACAAGGCCCAGGTCTTTGCTATTTGATATGAAGCTTCACCTAGTGGACCTCTACCAAGATTGTTCAAATTATAGCCCTGGGGCCAAAAATGCCCCCACCCCTTGGGGCCTTTGGTTTTACATAGGCTTATACATGGAAAATCTTTAAAAGATCTTCTTCTCTGAATCCGCAAGGCCCAGATCTTTGATATTTGGTGTGAAGCTTCATCTAGTAGACTCTCAAGATTGTTCAAATTATACACCCTTCGGTTTTTCATAGGCTTATATAGAGAAAACCTTTAACAATCTTCTTGTCTGAAACCCAAAGGCCCAGGTCTTTGATATTTGGTATTAAGCTTCATCTAGTGGACCATTACCAAGTTTGTTCAAATTGTAGCCCTTGGGCCTAGAATGTACTAGAGACACTAATTCTCAGGTGAGCGATTCAGGGCCCTCTAGGCCCTCTTGTTTTAGATTATCTCCGAATTTACCAATACAGAGATTGTTTGATATGTCTGTATTGGTATCCCCGCAGGCACATGACGTAATTGTGATGTCATATCAATGACGGTTCAATGTAATGACGTTTGTGCAACGTCACATCAACGTCGGTGCAACGTCTTAACGTTGCACCACGACATTGCACCGACATTGATGTGATGTTGCCCTAGCGACGTGTGCCTGTTGGGATTCTTTATAGCACCAAATTCTTTGGAACAACAAACATTTTTGCGAACATATATTGTTGTTATTAGAAAGACCTTCTGTACCTGGTCTCAAGCCTTAAAGATGATGTGATGTGGCCCAAATAATCATGTTTATGCAGTCTTGTATTTTCCTTGATTTTTTCAGGTTGACAACAGTCCTCAGCTGGCCTGTATAACAAAGGACCTCTGTATGGTGATACATTCTAGAGATACTAGGATTTCTGCATCAAAGTAAGTCAGTTATATATATAATGTCTGTGTGAAGTCTTTTCTACAAATTATCATTATCTTCCTTCCACTGATTCAAGTAGAACAGTTTTAAATTTCTGACAAAAGAATGCGCTTTGTACTGTTGACCAATTAAATCTAAACTTGAACAGGATCGGAATGGGTGGGTTAATTGACCTGTTTGATATGACTCAAAATAGTGTTAGCTGGGCCATTGAACTCCAATACAGTCTTCGTTTGTTTGTATTGAAGTTTAATGGCCCAGTCAGCACTATTTAGGTCATTTTTGGGCCAGTCAGTTTACCTATCCACACTTTTCCTGGGCAGGCTTATACGTAAGCGGTTAACCAGTACAGTGCACATTCTTTTGCCAGAAACTGACATCTGCCCTTCTTGAATCAGCGGAAGGGAGAGAATGACCGTGGAAAAGATTTCATGATCAATCTCCACGAAAGAATGTTGCCGACCTTGGCAGGTATCGAACCCGCATCCTATTGATCATCAGTCAAGACGTGCATCCGACTGAGATACCGAGGCCGGCTCCTAATACAGTCAATCTGTATAGTAACTACTTGATGAATTCCAGAATACCACACCACTGAAAATTTCATGAAACTAGAACCCCAACAGTAGTACAAGCCCTGCAAATGCCACTGGATTGTCATGGAATCAGAAGCCCAGCAGGGCAGTGATGGCAAAGTAATGTTCCTCAGTCAGTCTCCTCTATGCCCAGCCCTCCACTGTATGGTTAGGAGAGACATTACAAATGACTACTGCATAAACCACTTAGTTTCTCATAATGAGAGCTGTTTTAGACCCAGATCAGATTCATGTGAAGTATTGTTCAGAAGCAAACTCACACATACCTGTGATAATTTTATGTTGACCATGAGGGAGATTTGCTTCTCAGATGAGGGAGATTGGGGTCCCAATGAGGGAGACTTTCTGACGGCATGTTTAAGTTGTTTTTTTTTCTTGTCATTTTTGTGGTTTAGAAGTACAAAGGAACTGGAACTACATGTACTTAATTAAAATGATAGGAACATATTTTGTCAAGTTTAATTTCAAAATAGCAAGTTGTAGGTTGTTTACAAACAATGCTGTGACCACAAGTCCATTGATGTGATGTGGGTATTTGTCAGAATCACCTGATTGTTGAAAGTACCCGCAACATGCTTTAGTGTAGAAATACTTGATTAGAAAAGATATCCTAAAATGTTTCCAGTCCTCCTCTTTATCCAGAGCTGGGTTTTACTGCTACTGAACATACCCAAAGCACAAAGTTCTCTTCAATGATAAGCATTACTTCTAGCACTATTTACACTCCTTCATATAGTCTGTGCAGGCAACTTTTTTGGCCTTTCTCTGAACACCCTGTTCATAAATACATGTATAGGTAAAGAAGTCCATGCTGAAATTAATACCATTTTATAACAATTATTCAGGTTGGCCCCCAAAAATTAGTGAGAATCCCAGGAAAAAAATGCTGAGTCTTTATGTGTTCAAAATGTAAATTTTGTTACATCCAAACCTTGATATAATGATGCCCTGGATCGCTCACCTGATCCACACTGAAGAAATGAAATGGCAGGTAATATAGTACAGAGCCTTGTCAGAAGGAGCATACATGCCAAATATGAAGGATCTACCTCAAATGGTTCAAAAGTTATGATAAAGTAGGTCAAGGTCAAACTTTTTACATATGAGTGGGAAGCCCCTCTCACAAGGATTATACATGCCAAATATGAAGGCTCAATCTCAAATGGTTCAAAAGTTATGATTAAGTAGGTCACAGGTCAGGGTCAAATTTTTTTTTGCAATAGCAGCATGAGTTGGAAGACCTTGTCACAAGGGACCTACATGCCATATATGAAGGCTCTATCTCAAATGGCTCAATAGTTACGGTGAAGTAAGTCAAAGGTCAAGGTCGCAGGTAAAATTGTGTGTATGGGTGGGGGCCCTTGTTAAATGGTTCAAAAGTTATGACAAAAAAGGTCAAAGGTCAAGGTCACAGGTCAAAAATGTTGTATGTGTGGGAAGCCCTTGTCAGAAGGAACATACATGCCAAATATGAAGGCTCTATCCCAAATAGTTCAAAAGTTATGATTAAGTAGGTAAATTTTGTATGAGTGGAAGCCCTTGTCACAAGGAACCTACATGCCAAATATGTAGGCTCTATCTTAAACGGATCCACAGTTATGACAAAATAACCTAATGATCTACTTTTTGATTTTTAAACTTGCTCAAGATATTGTCAAGATGATCATTCTGAGCAAGTTTGATGATAATCCAACTAAAATTGTGGCCTCTTGTGTGTTCAGAACGTTTCTCTTTGATTTGACATACTGACCTACTTTTTGACCCGACAAGACCCATATTCGAACTTAACCGAGATATTGTCAAGAAAATCATTCTGAGCAAGTTTGATGATGTTCGGACTAAAACTGTAGCCTCTAGTTTGTTCACAAGGTTTATTAATGATTTTACCTACTGACCTGCTTTTTGCCTTGTCTTGGATATTGTCAAGATGAGCTTTCTGAGCAAGGTTGATGAAAATCAGATTAAATCTGTGGGCTCTAGTTTGTTGACAAGGTTTTTCTTCAATTTGACCTACTGACCTACTTTTTGACCCAACATGATCCATATTCAAACTTGACTGAGATATTGTCACAATGATCATTCAGATTAATGATGATTGAACCAAAACTGTGGCCTCTAGTGTGTTCACAAGGTTTTTCAATGGTTTGACCTATTGACCTTCATTTTGACCCAACATGACCCATTTTCGAAATTGACATAGCTATTGTCAAGATGGTCATTCTTAGCAAGTTTGACGATGATCAGACTAAAACTGTGGCCTCTAGTATGTTCACAAGGTTTTTCTATAACATGACAGAGATATTGTCAAGATGAACATTCTGAGATAACATTCGATGCTTGGTCCGAAACAGTGGCCTCTAGTGTGTTCACAAGGTTTCTCTATGATTGACCTACTAACCTACTTTTTGACCCGACATGACCCATAATCGAACTTGACCGAGATATTGTTAAGATGATAATTCTGGGCAAGTTTAATGATGATCATACCAAAACTGTGGCCTCTAGTATGTTCACAAAGTTTTTATATGATTTGACCTACTGACCTACTTTTTGACCCCACATGACCCACGTTTGAACTTGACCGTGATATTGTCATGGTGATCATTCTGACCAAGCTTTATGATGATTGGCCCAAAACTGTGACCTCTGGTGTGTTCACAAGAAAAGTTTACAAACGGACGACGCACGACGGACAATGCACGACGACGCTGGACATCTCACAGTCACAAAAGCTCACCATGACCTTTGGTCAGGTGAGCTAATAAATGCACACTAATTATAGATTTCACTAACATGAAGTTCCCGGTCACAAATCTTTTTAAATACAGTACTTGTACAAAGCTTACTCAAGGGGAGCAATTTTCAAATAAGAAAATCTGCTGTTGATTTCATGACTTTTAGTAATTTCTCATTATTGATTGGTAAATAATAACTGTTTTCCACCTTCAAAATCAAAATTTCTAAGTTTACATAAATATAAAAACAAAAGACATATGGGAGAGTGATATAAAAGGAACAAACAGTGATAAAAAATGGGAAAATTAACGCACAATTTCCATTAAATCTAGGCTAAATATAAGTCCAATAGAACTGAGGATCTGTACTACTGAGTGCAGATGCACCGCTGTCTTTAGAGATAACGGTAAATAAATTACGTCAGCTTATGTAATCTTTACTGGCAGCCAGATCATGTTTATTCTGTGCAGTCAGCTGAGACAGAAAGGATTATCGGCTTTTAGAAGTTGATGTGTACTGTTAACTGTCCGATATATTCTCCTGCTTATTTGTTAATTGCCTTCGGCAGTGAAAACTTAAAAGTCTGTTACCGCTTACCGCAAATGGTAGCTCTGGAAAAAATCGGGGACAGGAAAATTGCAAATGCGGGAGATTCTGTCTCCCGGACGGGAGAGCGGGAGGTTTGCTTCAAATGCGGGAGCCTCCCGCATGATCGGGGAGATATCACAGGTATGCTCACAGAAAATCTTAGATCAATTTTAGAATCACCATTTTAATTTAGGTGAAAAGATACACTTTCTTTGGAGGCAGCTCTTCTGTAAAATTCCTATATTAAGACCACCTTTTGGACTGTTCAAAAGTGTTCTTTAAGACAACTTTTGAACAGTCCCAAACATGGTCTCTGACCAGCAGACACTGTTGCCGAAAACACAAAGAAAGAATAACTGCAACCTACTCAATAAGCTTTTTTAAGCATTAATTTTAGAGAATTTCACTGTATAACAGCTTAAAATTATATCTTGGTATACCCTTTGTATTTTGTGTATCATGTCATATTGTATTATTATGAGTCCTGTCAAGTTAATGACATAGAATGATGACACTGCAGATCAGCCTGTACATTGACTTATACATGCTGTCATCTTATCTACATGTACAGTCAAACTTTAGTGGCTCAGACACTTTGAACATGAAAATCTGTTGGCACACAAGTATATAATTTTGACTCCCTTGAACCCCATTGTCATAAAGCAAAACTGGGGTTTAAAGGGGTAAACCTTATTTTTCTTATTTCTGCTCTAAAACCATATTTTTAGCAGAAATAAGAAAAATATCACACTTAAAATTTTCATTTTATCGGCAGAAAAATTACAGTGTACTTGTATAGGCGTGTTTTCCTAATGTGTAGTTTGAGCCAATGAAGGTTAATCATAATGCCATCACAGGGGTCATAATGGGGCTGATTAAAGGATATCTTTTTGATCTTCTATAGACTAAAGGTATGTTGTGTGTACTCATTAGAATCCCCTCGTCGAGGGGATTCTAATGAGTACACACAACATACATTCCAAGATAAAATAAGAAAATCTGCCTAAATTATCCTAACAAAAAGATATCAAGAGCCTTGGAAAAAATATTAAAATTATGACAAGTTCCTTCTTGACAGAACTCCAATGTTTTTAGTTTGAACCTGCTTTAGTTTCTGTTATCCGTGCAGTGATTAAATACATGTTACTTTTAGTTAAAACGAAGTGTGTCTACATTTTGCTTTTCGTTATTTTACATGTACACAAAATCTGTGACATATTGTGCTTCAAATTTTGTTTATTTCATTCAGTTTCAATGCTTGGGTGCATAAAATATTTTGTACCATGGTTGTAAAAGAACACCATTAACTACATCAGTAACATGTAAGAAGTGAATGGCTGACGATTCGTGCCAGTTGCTCCTAGGTAATGCTCATAATGGTTCATTGTGAAGGTTTTATTTTGCAAATTCCTGACTAGTTTCTTCCAATAATATGGATTTCTTCAGAGGGATGTTCACAATGTTGGTGTTCCGAGATTTGCGCTGTTTATATACCCTTGGGGCCGGTCAACCGGCCCCCTTATTTGCCGATGCGCACGCATCATGTGTCTAAGACCGCTCACCGGCCCCCGGGGGCCGGTGACGTCGCTATCGCTGATGCGATTAACCGGCCCCTTTGGGGCCGGTGGCGTTGCTAACCGCCATTTTTGTATTGTTGCATGTGACGTTCAGATTGAACTGCATTTCCTGTGTTCAGGAAAGAAAATGGCGGTTATTGAAAGCACCAATATGTCCTCCCTGGCCACTGTTTGCATGTGGCGTCGGTAGAAGTTTCATTTCCTATATATTTAGGAAAGAAAATAGCGGACATTAAAGCGACTAGATGTCCATGCTGACTGTGATAAAGCAGTCTTTTTGGCGTTATAAAATGAACCTCATTTGCATTGTGTTTTTATGTTAAAATGTAGAGAACTCGGCATGTTCGCCAGTTCAATGCAAACGTATTGAGCTATCCACGAGGTTGCATGTTCATGCACAAACCTGGAGCAGAGGGGTAATAAATGCAAATGTGTGTGGCTGAAAAACTCCAGTTTTATACATGAACATTGATCCCGACCTGACGGAGAATATTGTAAGACAATCCCGAGTCGGGTGTTTTTTCTGCCGTCGTGTCAACTACCAGTATACATTGTCTTGGTTTTTTATTGTTGACACGTTACCATGCGACGAAAAGGCAGACATATGTGTCGTTGTCAGTGAGCTAGGCCTTCTGCTGACTGACATGTCGCTGGCGGTCTGTTTTGGATTCACTTTGTGAACGCCGACTTCGGAGCAACTGGTCGATGTATACTGGTAGTTGACACGACGGCAGAAAAAACACCCGACTCGGGATTGTCTTACAATATTCTCCGTCAGGTCGGGATCAATGTTCATGTATAAAACTGGAGTTTTTCAGCCACACACATTTGCATTTATTACCCCTCTGCTCCAGGTTTGTGCATGAACATGCAACCTCGTGGATAGCTCAATACGTTTGCATTGAACTGGCGAACATGCCAAGTTCTCTACATTTTAACATAAAAACACAATGCAAATGAGGTTCATTTTATAACGCCAAAAAGACTGCTTTATCACAGTCAGCATGGACATCTAGTCGCTTTAATGTCCGCTATTTTCTTTCCTAAGTATATAGGAAATGAAACTTCTACCGACGCCACATGCAAACAGTGGCCAGGGAGGACATATTGGTGCTTTCAATAACCGCCATTTTCTTTCCTGAACACAGGAAATGCAGTTCAATCTGAACGTCACGTGCAACTATACAAAAATGGCGGTTAGCAACGCCACCGGCCCCAAAGGGGCCGGTTAATCGCATCAGCGATAGCGACGTTACCGGCCCCCGGGGGCCGGTGAGCGGTCTTAGACACATGATGCGTGCGCATCGGCAAATAAGGGGGCCGGTTGACCGGCCCCAAGGGTATATAAACAGCACAAATCTCGGAACACCAACATTGTGAACATCCCTCTGAAGAAATCCATATTATTGGAAGAAACTAGTCAGGAATTTGCAAAATAAAACCTTCACAATGAACCATTATGAGCATTACCTAGGAGCAACTGGCACGAATCGTCAGCCATTCACTTCTTACATTTAAGTTTTATTTTTCGTTCGGACCAGTTGTTCCGAAGTCGGCGTTCACAAAGTGAATCCAAAACAGACCGCCAGCGACATGTCAGTCAGCAGAAGGCCTAGCTCACTGACAACGACACATATGTCTGCCTTTTCGTTGCATGGTAACGTGTCAACAATAAAAAACCAAGACAATGTATACTGGTAGTTGACACGACGGCAGAAAAAACACCCGACTCGGGATTGTCTTACAATATTCTCCGTCAGGTCGGGATCAATGTTCATGTATAAAACTGGAGTTTTTCAGCCACACACATTTGCATACATCAGTAACATGGCCCATTTTACAGTGAAAACCCTTGCATAAACATTACATGCCATTTGTTAAGAGCAGTCAAGGGCCAGGGCATTTTTAAAGAATATTTAACTGGTTATTTGTGTTGGAGGTGTGTCCTTCAGCTAATGGTCTGATTGGTTCATGTAGCAGCTAGCTAACCTATCAAAATCAAATCTCAGGCCATGCAGTTTTTGATCACTGACCCTGAATATTGGGACAAATTATCTCAACAAACAGTGTACACACAGACCAGACTGTGTAGGAGAGCAGTCTGAACTGGGTCTGCACTGTTTACCACATTAGCTTGGAAAAATACTTTAGATTTTCTGACACTGCAATATGGGGTCCAATGTTTAGAGCTTTTACAGTATTGTTGGAGGTAACATTAAACAGGATTCTTTTAATATGTTTTTGTGTTTGATTTTTTTTGGCTGGAAATGGGCTTTGGTGGTTAGTTGAATCATTGAATTTTGGTTTGGTTATTTGTAAATGGATGTCCCAAAGCTGTCATGCATTTCTTGTGTTTTGTATGCTTCAACATCTGTGAGTTTCCATATATACATGTTCATAAGGATACCCATAGCTGAAGATGGGTAAGATTGAAATTAAAAAAAAAAAAAAAAAAAAAAACTATGCATTCATACCTGCCAACATTGAGAAAATCCAAAGAGTGAGACTGCGCGCGGCGGACCATTTTTCACCTTCTTTTTTAGTATTTGACTCGCGGGGAATTTTCAGGAAAAATTTGAAAGAGTGAGATTTTTTCCCTGACCCTATGGGGGTGGGGATGGGTGCTACCTTTTCCAAAGACCCACCACCCATAAAAAATAAATTGAACCCCTCCACCAATAAATCTCAATTTTTAACCAGACCAAGCACCCATTAAAAAAGAAAGTGCTAGCTTACTCACCTTGCATAAAACATGCGTATTTTTAGCAGGGGTGAAATGTATGAAACTGTGTACTGTCCGAATATATGTTACTTAGTTTTAAAGGTCGCTTTACAAGTCAGATACAATGATTCATTTTACCACGGAACTTCATCAAATCTTGTTAAAAACTGAGCACATGTATGCTAAAATGGATAACTCATCAATACTTTGAGCAATTTTGCTAATGTTTACGTTTTCAAGATTCATAAACAAAATGAAAGATAGGAGATCGGTCGCCACACAACATTTTGGGTGCCCTGTAAAATGTCAAAAAAAGAGAAAAAGATCGTTTTTATGGAAGATTATTAGTATGTAATAAAGAAATTAAATGGCTAAATGTGAATTCTGTAATATTTTTGTAACGCAGGGATGCCTCGATATCTGATTATTCTGAGGACTAAACTTAGAAATTTACCGATAGATAGATTATAGACAAGATGGATAGTTTTGTTTATTACCTGTCCAATAATAGATTTGCTAAAAATAGTCCAAATATACCTGTCACCTGGAGGTGATTTTCCAATAGTTCTGTATCCCGGCTCTAATTGCATACATTAGCAATTCAGAATAGCCGATAACCAGTTCCCATATGTAAATATCCGGTATGGCGAATTTAGCGAATTTCTAGGCGTGAGATCCACTGAAATTCGTGAGATTTGGGCCATTTTCAAAATACGATCGTGGGGGAGTGAGACGCACAATAAATCGTGAGAGTCACGCTCAAATCGGGAGTGTTGGCAGGTATGTGCATTCAGGAGATAAATTTGAACAAATGCTGTATTGGTGTGAACATGATTTCTGCTATATGAAATACTTAGAGGATAACAGCCGTCAAAATTGTCATTTGGGGATGTAATCTGGAGGATTACGGTCATAATTTGCATTTTATGGCGATACATAAAATGTGATTTGTGACAATAGAACCAACACTTAAATTCCCCAAATTACTCATTCAAAAGCACTTATTGAGTTATTTTGTTAAAAAAGTGTACTAATTGTTCATGAGCTGCGTGAAATTGAATGTCAGCCAATGAAAAGCCACCTAACATGATGGCCAGCCAGTATTTCACAGGTAAAACAGTCACATATTTTTTACGTAATCAAATCAGAGGTTGTCTGACATTAGCAGTACATAAGAAATTTCTGTTACTTCAGTATGTATATCATAATGGTCATTGCTGTTGAGAGTTTCTTTCCAGCTGAAAAACTTTAGACATTATGGCTGAACACAAATTAAACCTTTATATCAACCATTTGGACATTTGCATGTGCATGGGCATTCTGTTTCACTGACTGAGCCTGTATGCATTATGATAACACACCTCTGTGACATAGTGCATTCTTTCGGCATATCTCCAAACTGGTTACTTTTCAGATGAAAATGTGAGATTTCCTTATTTGTGCCCCAAAAATAGGTTGTGGGTGCTCATTAGAACTGCCTCAATGAGGCAGTTCTAATGAGTACCCACAACCTATGTCTTGGAGCAGAAATAAGAAAAATAATGTCTACCCCTGTAAACCCCAGGTTTCTCTATATTTGATTAGTTTGATTCAAGGTTTTACCGTTTAACATCCCAGTCAACACTGTATGGGTCATTTTGGAGACATTGCTTCCAATTTTGTGGGACTTTTACCCGACATTGGGATGAAACGACATCTCAAGCCCTGCTGCCTAATGAAACCAATTGAGTTTACATGCATGGACAGTCCAACTCACGCCATATTTCCTGGGCAGGTTTAGACCCTCTAAGGGGTTTACCAGTACTCATGTGCAGTCGGTTTCAGCTCTGTGTGGAAGCATCATGAAGCCCAATCTATTTCTTAAATCCCCGATGGGCAGGGGCATTGTTTTCTCTATATAAAGTGGGGTTTAGTGGGGTGTTCATTACACAGACTTGTTTACGTGATAAATTTATGTTGTATGATATGAGCCACAATGTGAGAAAACTTGCTTTATACATTCTGTAGACAACAAAAGTGCAGCCTGTACACCTACCCAGGAAAATAGTGGTTAGATAAGCTGACTAGCTCAACATCACCTTCTAGTGTTGCATGGGCCATTACATTAAAAACCAAACCTCTATTTAACCAAGCTCTAATAATGAATATTAACGATAAAAATGTTAAAAAAAGAAATCAGTCATTTACGCTTGACATTTTAACCAAATTGTAGGTATCCAAAAACACACCTATATACTTTGCCCCCCTCCACCCCCCCCCCCCACCCCCCGAAATCCCACTTTTATATAGTAAAACTGGGGTTAACAGAGGTATACATTATTTTCCTTATTTCTGATCAAAACCATACATTGTGGGTACGCGATAGAAAGGCCTCATCAGTGCAGTTCTAACTGGTACCCGCAGTCTCTTTTTGGAGCAGAAATATGAAAAGTATCAGAATTTTTCAGCTGAAAGTTTTCAATTTTTGGTGGTAAACTCGTCAATATATTTGAATAGGCGTGTTTTCATAATGCAATGTGAAGTTAAGGTGTTTCAAAACTTGAATGAAATGTTAGGCTTTTTTTTTCAAGTGACACACACACACAAAGAAAAAACGACAAAACAACAACAACAAAAAACAGAACAAATAGCTTATCTGTTTAAGTTGCTAGCAGCATGCTGAAAGCACAATACTTAGATTTAATCACTGCCTGGATACTTCAGAACTGAAGTGGGCTCGGTCGTCATGACAGTTACCACTTCCTGTTCAGAATTATCACTAACAAGCATCTGTTTGTCTCTGATTCAGTAGTCCTTTCAGGTCCCTGAGAAGCTTGTTTGGGAGTTCAAAGGCCATGGAGGGTAACAGAGTGAGCGGGATCTACGACATGTACCTGCGTCAAGTGTCCGAGACAGGTAGCCCAGGTTTGTGCAGGATATTTTTGCTTCTATTTTGATCATGCTGCTTAAAGTTGCTTGAAAGAATGGGGAGTGAATGAATACAAGCCCAGAAGAGGCAACTCCTGCAAGAGTATTTTTTCTCCATTGCCAATAGGGGTCTCCTCTTAAAGGAGAGAATTTGCTCCTGAGGTGTGACTGAGTTTATAGAAAAGTGAACTTGAAGTCCTGAAAGTTGTCTCCCTTTAAAAATGGCAGAAAAAATCTGCCAGGTGTAGCCATTCCCCTGAATTCTGGTCCTGCTGAATAAATAAATTCAGCCACACCCATTGCTGAATTTCAACCAATCAGAATACTTCATTTAATTTATTACTTCAAATTCATGAACTTGTTAAACAGTGAAGATACTGATCAGAGGGCTCCTGAAAAAGCCACTTGATCAGTATCTACGCTGTTTGCAAAATGCAATTTATATACTGGTTCTGCGGGACAAGGGTTGTCATCTTTTTAAAGTGTGAGCACACAAAATAATTATTATCTTAACATGTCTCGGAAATGGATACCCTTGAAAAAACCACAAAAATCTATAGATTATATGGAAAAATGACCTTTTATGGTCATTTTTCCATATAATCTATATATTTTTCATATTTTGTGGGGTTCTTACTTAAACTGTCGAAAAGCATGTGAAAGTGAACTATGTTATATATAATGAGAACTGACGTTGAAGGGTTTTGTAAAATACAAGTTTCATTCTATAAAACAATTGCTAAAGTATTAGTTAAAAAAAAGGATGTCTGTTTTTCCAAAGAATCACTTAATAATAGACAATCTTTCTGATAGATTTAGTAATATGTCTGCAAATGCATCATATACATTATGCTTCATTATTTAGCTGTCCATGCTTTGCTGGTGTTGTGTTATGCAAATCATGATATTTTATTTTATTTTTTTTTTAATGTTTTTGGCTCTTAAACAACAATGGCATTTACTGAAATTTGACAAAAACAAATTTCCTTACTCCTTATTATTTTATACCACAATCAGCCATTCTAGTAACCAAATAAAGGGGGTTGATTAAATGCATGCTCAAATCGGTAGTTACCTATAATACCTTCAACTGATCAATAGTACTTTGCTGGAGCTTGCCCCTGTACAATTGTCTAAGGCTCACCAATTGTATTTTATTGTTAAAGACACTAACTATGTATTTACCATATTGATATGCAAATGGATGAACAATAAAGATTATGTTTGCATAGATTACCTGATTAATTTTCATAAGTATGTGAAGGAGCTATGCCCCTTTTTCGACTTACACAGTTTACATTGTTATCCAGTTGAACTTTGTGAAAAAAATCCTTGGACTTGCTTAACAATTAACTTGATTTCTTCTGAGAAAGGGGATGTTGTATCAGGTCTTTAACCTTAGTAAAGAGATACTGCAGCCTCTTAAATACTTTTGTAAGTAAAATATTAGGTAAACCTTTGCAAACTTTTGGTTTTCATTTTGATGAATAGATTTCATTATTTTTTTTATACATGTAGTGAATAGTTAGGCCTTTTTCTTTGCGGCAGATTTATCAGTAGGTCTGGAATGAAATTGACCAACATATTTTGAGCACAGAATTGATTGATTTTTTTACATAGTAGTAGGAGTTATTTTGTTTTATAATTTGGTGAAATTTGCACATAATATTGTAAATACATGTAGTGTATGACAGATGGTCTCTTGAACTTGTAGTGTTTTAAACTATTCATTGGTATTTTGAAGAATTCTGACGGAAGTTGTTTGTTGTTTTAATGATTTTACAGAAAAAATAATAACCTAGTAAAATTCTAACACAAAGATCTGCTTAAATGAATTCTAATTCTTCTTTGAAAATCTTTAAATGCCATGATCAATTTTATAAATCCACACAGTTTTTATATTTCCTCCAGTTACAACATGTAGAAAGTCTTCCAGAAGGAAAACATATTTAAATGGTTCCATTGTGTTTTACACCCAATGTCCTTTAGAAGGAGACCACCTTTGAAACTGTTCAAAAGTGATCTTAAAGATCACTTTTGAACAGTGCCAAAGATGGTCTGAATGTTGGAATTTTACTAAGCAGCTGCATAAACCTGCAAGATCACATTGTAGACGCTAAGTTCTGCAACAGAAGGTCAGGTGGTTTTACTGGGTTTAAACATTATTTTATTTGTATAACTTATACGTTCAAGCACATAAAAGCTATAAAAGTACAATGATTTGTTTGTTTGAATTGAGGTTTAACGTCCCCATCAAAACTTTTAAGGTCATTTTGGAGACATTGCTTCCAACTTTGTGCGACTTTTACCAGACATTGAGATGAATTGACATCTCAATGAAACCAAAAGGCTTATTTGCAGTGGATGGTTTGACTCACTCCACTTTGCCTGGGCAGGCTTAGTCCATCTTGGCAGTTTACCGGTACTCATGTGTGGTCAGTTTCAGCTCAGCATGGAAGCATTATGCAGCCCAATCTTTACATACAATGATATACAAATGAGATTCAGGAGCAAGTCATTTGACTTTTAGGAAGTTTTCTTTTCCACCCACCTCTAACTTAAGATTGGCTGGATATATAAGAAATAATTTTGACAGGGTAGTTAAATGAAATGAAATTAAAAAAAGACGAGAAAAAATAAATACAATACATTTGTGAACAGCAAAGACTCTGGTCAACCTGACACTTGCACAAAGGTTTTTACCTACTGGCTTGATGCAGAGGATGATCAGAGTCTTTGCTGTATCATGTTAACAGGTCCATTTAATGAACACCCCTCTAAACCCCACTTTATATAGAGAAAACTGGGATTTACAGGGGTATACTTTATTTTTCTCATTTCTGCTCCAAGACATAGGGGTGCTCCATAGAACTGCCTCAATGAGGCAGTTCTAACTAGCACCCACAACCTATGTTTGGAGTATGAATAAGAAATAATATCAAAACCACTTTTCATCAGAAAAGTCACCATTTTGGAGATATGAAAGAATGCACAATGTCACATGGGTGTGTCATCATAATGGGTTACATAAATCATATTCAGTTTGTTTTGCCTTCATTATGATAACTCACCCGTGTGACATAGTGCATTTTTCACATCTCCTAAATGGCTACATTTCTGATGAAATTCTGTGATATTTTTCTTATAAATACTCAAAACATCTTGTGGGTGCTCGTTAGAACTGCCTCATTGAGGCGGTGGTTGTGGGTGCTCGTTAGAACCGCCTCATTCAGGCGGTGGTTGTAGGTGCTCATTAGAACCACCTCATTGAGGCGGTTTTAACAAGTACCCACAACCTATGTCTTGGAGCAGAAATAAGAAAAATAATGTATACCCCTGTAAATCCCAGTTTTCTCTATATGAAGTGGCGTTTAGGGGCGTCTTCATTTCACAGACTTGGTCATGTGATGTTTACCTTTTTAGCTCACCTGTCACGTTGTGACAAGGTGAGCTTTTGTGATCACTTTTTGTCTGTCGTGCCTCCATCCGTCTGTGCGTCCATCCGTAAACAATTTTAAACTAGAGCTTGCAGTCGATGGCAAGCCATCGCAAATCCCCACGTTTTCTCCACAGTAGGTCAAAATTTGACCTTTTGACCCCTCCCCAGGGCCCCTGGGGGCGGGGACAAAAAAAAATGTGCTCTTGCGCAAGCCATTCATGTAAGCAACTCGCATACCAAATTTGGTTGAATTCCGGCTAACGGTTTAGGAGGAGATAGCCGGACAGACAGACGGACAGACGGACGAGGCGATAACAATATCCCCACTTTTTTTTAAAAACGTGGGGATAATAAGTATATCTCTAATACCCCGTGGCAATCTTGATCAAATTTCATGAGAAGCATCATCAGGTAGGGGGAAAGGCTGCATAAGGTTTTTGGGCTGATCGGATTGGAATTCTGGTTGCCATGGCAACATATAGCTCCTATAGACTTACAATGGGAAAAAATTAAAATATCTTCTTCTCTGAAACCACTGGGCCCAGAGCTTAGATATTTAGCTTGTAACAATGTCAAGTGGTCACCTACGTAAATCCTGCCAATCATGCCCCTGGGGTCCAAATTGGCCACACCCCAGGGCCCCTTAACTTTCCTATAGACTCATAATGGAAAAAAAAGCTTCAAAAATCTTCTCCTCTGAAACCACAGGGCCCAGAGCTTAGATATTTAGCATGTAGCAACGGCAAGTGGTCACCTACATAATTCCTGCCAATCATGCCCCTGGGTTCCAAATGGGCCACGCTCTTGGGCCCCTTCGCTCCCATAGACTCATAATGGAAAAAAAGCTTCAAAAATCTTCTTTTCTGAAACCACAGGGCCCAGAGCTTAGGTATTTAGCGTGTAGCAACAGCAAGTGGTCACTTACATAATTCCTGCCAATCATGCCCCTGAGGTCCAAATTGGCCACACCCAGGGGCCCCTGAGCTCCCATAGACTCATAATGGAAAAAAAACTTCAAAAATCTTCTTCTCTGAAACCACAGGGCCCAGAGCTTAGATATTTAGCATGGAGCAACGGCCAGTGGTCACCTACATAATTCCTGCCAATCATGCCCCTGGGTTCCAAATGGGGGATGCCCTGGGGCCCCTTCGCTCCCATAGACTCATAATGGAACAAAAAGCTTCAAAAATCTTCTTCTCTGAAACCACAGGGCCCAGAGCTTAGATATTTAGCATGTAGCAACGGCAAGTGGTCTCCTACATAATTCCTGCCAATCATGCCCCTGGGGTCCAAACGGGCCACACCCCAGGGCCCTTTAGCTCCTATAGACTCATAATGGAAAAAAGCTTCAAAAATCTTCTTCTCTGAAACCACAGGGCCCAGAGCTGAGATATTTGGCATGTAGCAACGGCAAGTGGTCACCTACATGAATCCTGCCCCTAGGGTCCAAATGGGCCACGCCCCATGGCCCCTTAGCTCCCATAGACTCATAATGGAAAAAAAGCTTCAAAAATCTTCTTCTCTGAAACCACAGGGCCCAGAGTTTAGATATTTAGCATGTAGCAATGGCAATTGGTCACCTACATAATTCCTGCCAATCAAGCTCCTGGGTTCCAAATGGGCCACGCGCCGGGGCCCCTTAACTCCTATAGACTCATAATGGAAAAAAAGCTTAAAAAATCTTCTTCTCTGAAACCACAGGGCCCAGTGCTAAGATATTTAGCATGTAGCAATTGCAAGTGGTCACCTACATATTTCCTGCTAATCATGCCCCTGGGGTCCAAATGGGCCATGCCCCGGGGCCCCTTAGCTCCCATAGACTCATAGTGGAAAAAAGCTTCAAAAATCTTCTTCTCAGAAACTGTGAAGCACAGAACTTAGATATTTAGTATCTAGCAACATAAAATAGCCAGCTACATAAATCCTGCTAACCCTGTCCCTGGGGTCAAAATTGGCCACGCCCAAGCTCATAACCTCCAATAGACTTATAATAGAAAAAAAAACTTAAAAAATCTTCTTCTATGAAACCATAAGGCCCAGAGCTTAGATTTTTGGTATGTAGCAACGTCAAGTGGCCACCTACATAAATCCTGCCAGTAATGCCCTTGGGATCCAAATTGGCCACACCCCAGGGCTCTATAGCTTCCATAGAGAGAGTCCATAGGGGCTTGAAGAAATATATGGGCTGCATGATGCTTCCACGCAGAGCGGAATCCGGCCCGCACACTAGTACTGGTAAACCGCTCAGAGGATCTAAACCTGTCCAGGAACAGTGGTGCGAGGCGGACCGTCCATGCTAATAACCCCTATTGGTTTCAGAGGGTGATAGGGCTTGAGATGTCATTTCATCTCAATGTCGGGTAAAAGTCCCACAAAATTGGAAGCAACGTCTCCAAAATGACCTTTATAGTGTTGACGGGGACGTTAAACCTGAAATCAAACAAACAAAACAATTGGAGAAACTTCAAAAATCTTCTCTGAAACCACAGGGCCCTTATAATGAAAAAAAAAAAACACACACACACAAAAAAACCCAATGGGGAATAAATCTTCAAAAATCTTCTTCTCTGAAACCATAAGTCCCAGAGCTTAAGTATTTAGCTTGTAGCAATGTCGAGTGGTCGCCTACATGAATCCTGCCAATCATGCCCCTGGGGTCTAAATTGGCCAAATCCTGTGGCCCTTAACTCCAACAAACTTATAATGGAAAAAAGCTTCAAACATCTTCTTTGAAACCATGAAGTACAGACCTTAGATATTTAGTATATAGCAACACAAAATGGTCGCCTACATAAATCCTGCCAACCATGCCCTTTGGGTCAAAATTGGCCAAGCCCCAGGGCTCATTAGCTCCTATAGACTTATACTGGAAAAAACTTTAAAAAAATCTTCTCCAAAACCATACGGCACAGATTTTGTTTGATTTGAGGTTTGACATCCCCGTCAACACTGTATAGGTCATTTTGGAGACGTTGTTTCCAATTTTGCGGGACTTTTACCCGACATAGAGATGAAATTACATCTCAAGCCATGTCGCCCAATGAAACCAGTAGGGTTTATAAGCATGGACACCGCTTTGCCTGAGCTTAGATATTTAGTATGTAGCAATGTCAAGTGGTCTCCTACACTAATGATTTTCTGGTACACAGGTGAGCGATATAGGGCTATTTGGCCCTCTTGTTTACTAACTAGGATATTCTTAGATATATATGGCAGGAGTCCATTGCAAAATCTAGGGGTGTTAGGTTTAGTTTTTTAGAAATTTATGTAGAAAATTCTTTAACTCCTGCAAACAGTGAAGGACCTGATCACACACTGCATACTGTGGTGTCTGATCAGGGCCTACAGTGTTTGCCAATCCCATACTGCAGCATCTGATCAGGGCCTTCACTGTTTGCCAATTTTCTCTTTTTGAGGTTAACCCATTTAGTACCAGAAATCCCAAAATGTATTTGGCAAACAGTGCAGGCCCAGATCAGACACCGCTAAATGCGGGGTCTGATCAGGCCCTACACTGTTTGCGAAAAGTTATGCCATTTATCAAATAAAATTTGAAGAAAACACAACCTGACACCCCAAAATTTTGAAATGGATTCCTGCTATATATAAGGAGGAAGATCCCTTTTGGTACTAAAAGGGTTAAAGATACATGTATATAAATCATATTTTAGGGGTTCAGAGACGTCAGCGTAGAGTACTAGACACCTCATCAACCTATGTCCGAGGAGAAGAGAATCTAAATGGTTGGAGGCCTAGAGGAGATTCCCTCATTATAGATCATCAGTGGGAGCTAGAGAAACTGACAAGATTAGAACAGGTATCATCATTTTAACCTTAAAGATTTAGACAACTCAGTTCCTAGCCATAATTGTTTAAAAATTTTGAACAAGTCCAATTCACTACCTGATGCTTTGTCTTAAAATAGCTGGATGATGTTAGCTCATCCAGGTGAGCAATTTCTGGCCCACTTGGGCTTCTGGTTACATTGATGATGGTGTTCTGCGGTTAATAGAGGAACCGCAAGTAAATACTATCTTGTTTCAATTTTAGGTCTAATCAAATTGTGGATTAAAAAGAATATATATGTACATATGTATCAATATTTGCAGAAACACTACCACCTCTTCATAGCACTTATTGGGGTCCAAAGCAAAAAAATATCTTAGTTAAACATGTTATATCAAAACAAAAAAGTATAGATTATATAGAAAAATTGCCATTCATTATGGTAACATATCCTTGCGGCATTGTGCATTTTGTAATATCCCCAAAATGGTTAATTTTCTGATGAAAATTTGTGATGTGAGTCTTATTATACTCAAAACATAGGTTGTGGGTGCTGGTTAGAACCACCTCTTTTACAAAAACATGCCTATACAAATATATCGCAAACTTAACCGTCGAAAAAACGAAAATTTTCAATTTAAAAATTTTGATATTTTTCTTATTTCTGCTCAAAATATGGATTGTGGGTACTCATTAGAACCACCTCATTTAGGTGGTTCTAACTAGTACCCACAATCTCATTGAGGTGGTTCTAAAAAGTACCCACAATCTATATGTTAGAGCAGAAATAAGAAAAAGTATATCCCTGTAAACCTGAGTTTTACTGTATGAGAGTGGGATTCAAGGGGGTCAAAATTATATAGGCGTGATTTTGTGATGTCATTGAGAGGGTTCTAACTAGTTCCCACAACCTTTGTCTTGGAGCAGAAATAAGAATGATAATGAATACCCCCATAAACTCCAGTTTTCTCTGTATCAAGTGGGGTTTAAGGGGATGCTCATCACACAGATTTGATATTGTGATGTATGGTCATTTTTTGTCATGCCTGCTATTAGCATGGCGTGATATACCATTCCAATTTTCCATCCCTTCTTCCATTCATCTCTCCATTTGTCAAACCGTCAACATTTGCGACCACTGCTCTATCGTTCACTGAAATGACCAAATTTATTTCTCTAGAACTATTCGAGCTTCATTAATGATACTTGGTACAAACTTGCATGTCAGAATGGCAACTTGAACGTAAGCATCCATATTTGACCTGACCTACATTTTATGGTTCACTGACTTTGCGAACATTTGCGACCACCCAAATGGCCAAGTTTATTTCTCAAGAACTATAACAGCTTTGTTAGTGATAATTGGTACAACCTTGTATCTAGGGTTGGCAAATTTAATGCAAGCATCAGTATTTGACCTCGGCCTAGATTTTATGGTTCACTGACTTAGTGAAATAATGCGTTAACCCTAGTTTAAGTTCATTTCTGAAGATCTGTAAGAGCTTCATTAATGATAATTGGAAAAACTTGCATTTTGTGATTACACGATAATGCAAGCATCCATATTTGACCTTGACCTATATTTTATAGTTCACTGACTTAGTGAAGTATTGCATTACTCTGTTAAGTTCATTTCTCAAGAACTGTGAGCTTCATTTATAATACTTGGTACAAGGTTCCATCCAGGAATGGCAGCTTATTTGCAAGAATCAATGTTTGACCTTAACCTACATTTCATGGCTTAGAATCTTTCATGACTATGGATTCGATTTTGAACATTTCCAGCCCGAGGGAAGCCCATGTCGCTTGAAATCCAGGCTAAAGATGTTCTATAAAAGGGTTATCCTTTGGAAGCAAGGAATACCCCATGGAACTGGAAAATATGAAGTGTACATATTTTCTGGGCCAGACTAGCTAGTTTTGGCCAGTTAGGCCTCATCAGTGACCCTAAAATATTTTCAAAATTCCACAATGGAATCAATGATCCCGAAGGACAAGAAAATATACACTACACTATGATGTAGGGCAGGGAGACTTTTTATGGCCGCCACAAGACTTTTTAAGCCTTGAGCTAAGAATTCAATCCATTGAAATTGTCGTTAAATCGAGTTTTGCCATTATAACGAATTTCGGTATAATAAGGGTTGACTGTATCCTTAACTGTGCTACGATGAACTTCTTTTGTGTTTATTGAATTATGAACACCATATGGTCACTAGCAAAATGAATGAACCCCTCTGCATACAACCCAGTGTTGTTCATACTTCTATTAACATCTGAAAAATTCTGTTTATTTCTTGAATATTTCAGGTGGAAAAGTCCAGACATGTGCTTCTTTTACGTGAAAAATTAGTTGAACAAAACAAAACCCATGAACTGAGTAAAATGGACAAGGAAATTACAAATATGTCAATGAAAGCACAGAGAGATAAAGTCCAAGAATTGCTGAAAGCTAGACTGGATGAATCAGTGACAGAAAAAGAAGATGATACATCAGAAAAGAATAAATTTGCTTTGAAAAGAGACAATAGCTATTTTAACTTCCAAACTAATGGTGACAGGGAGAAAGAGTTGGCTGCTAAATGTCTGCGGCTCATCTTACAGGGACGACTACCCCCAAGCCCACCAGCTTTGAAGGTAGGTGCATGACAACCAATTTATTCAGTCAGCACAAGTAGCTCTTCAGAGTTAAAGTCCACGTGACTATGACTGATTTGTAGGAGATCCAGGTAACTTATTTATAGAAAATAGCAACATTAATTTTATCCCAGTGAGGTTATCGTGTTGTGTAATAGGGTTATCTGTAGAATCTGGGCTGGAATCATGGGTTGGGCTTGGCTAACACTGTAGACACAGATCAGAGGCTGCAGAATGCCAGTTCAAGTTGGTCAAAATTATATAGGCATGTTTTCGTGAATTGAATGGAGAAGCTAAAGCAAATCAACTTTATAATGATGCTGTCAGACACCCTACCTTCCTCTGGTTATTTGTACAATAGCATGGAGATTAATTCTTTGGTAACTTAAACATGTTTCTTTGTTTTGCTGAAAACTAGTGTTCTCTTTATTTGTAGACCCCTATGACTGATTCACTGATGAGTTCAGTGTCCACATCTTCAGAAAGTGATGCTGGAGTAAGTGGAGAGTCCAGTATGGTGTCCTCTTCAGCATCAGAAATGTTTAAGTAAGTATGTTGGCCATGAACTTTTAGCAAACAGTGGAGGCTCTGATCAGATGCCCCATTCTGCGGCATCTGATCTGGGCCTGCACTGTTTGCCAGGTTTGGGGGTTTCTGGTACTAAATGGGTTTAAACCGCCTATGTGAGGTAGTTCTAACAAGCACAACAATTTATGGTGACAGATATCACAAATGTAAGTAAGAAAATAGTTATTCTTGGAGCTATGAAAGAATTTACTATGTTATGATGTGGGTGTGTCATTCTGATAACTATGGGCCCCGCCCATAGGGGCTTGAAGAAATATATGGGCTGCATGATGCTTCCACGCAGAGCTGAATCCGGCCTGCACACTAGTACTGGTAAACCACTTAGAGGATCTAAGCCTGTCCAGGAACCGCGGTGGGAGGAGGACCGTCCATGCTAATAAACCCTATTGGTTTCATTGGGCGACAGGGCTTGAGATGTCATTTCATCTCAATGTCGGGTAATAGTCCCACAAAATTGGAAGCAATGTCTCCAAAATGTCCTTTACAGTGTTGACGGGGACGTTAAACCTCAAATCAAACAAACAAACATTCTGATAACTAACTTCCCCAGTCAAGGGAGTCTAGATACCCATTAAAATAGTGTATGCTTTCATTTTTCAAAAATGGCTTCTTTGTGATATTTTGCTTATTTATACTTTGAACCATTTGGAAAACATGTCCGTGTGAATTAATGGCATCCAACATGGTGTCAGAAATGACAAATTTTGGGTAAAAATGATAATTTCTTTCTTCTTTCTGCTTTCAACATAGATTGTTGGTGCATTGAGGTGGTTCTAATGAGTACCCACAATCTATGTTTTTGAGCAAAAATAAGGCAGATCATGTATACCCCCATAAACCCCATTTTTCTCTATATGAAGTGGAGTTTAGAGGGACTTCGTTTCACGGACTTATCATAATGATAGGTAGTGGGTGCTCTTTAGAACCGCCTCAGGCAGTTCTAACGAGCACTCACTACCTATGTCTTGGAGCAGAAATAAGCAAACTAATGTATACACTTGTAAACCTCAGTTTTCTCCATTTAAATTGGGGAGTTCATTTCACGGACTTGTTAACATAATCCAAGCATGAACATTACGAAAATATGCCTATACATTGTAAATTTTACTGCCCAAAAAACAAAGATTCTAAGATGCTCAAAATATAGACATGATATAAAACATATAAAACATTGAGGCGGTTCTAGCGAGTACCCACAATCTGTATTTTGGAGCAGAAAGAAGAAAATTACGGTTTACCCCTGTAAACCCCAGTTTTACTATATAAAAGTGGGGTTCAAGGCGGTCAAAATTATATAGGCGTGTTTTTGTGATGACATCACATTAACATGTGTAATATATAATGCCCTTGCAAACCCCATTTTATATAGAGAAAAGTTGGGTTAACAGAATATCCTTTTGTTGCTTATTTCTTTTCCAGACTTTGCTTGTCTGTTCTTGTCAGAACTCTTGTCAATGAGAACTTTGATTTGCTAGTACCGCTTGTTAGTACCACCTCATTGAGTCTGTTCCAACCAGCAGCTACAGTCTATGTTGCCAGCCTCAGTAGCACAGTCAGATGTGCATCTGACTGGTGATCAGGAGGATGTGGGTTCGATACCTGCCGGCGTCAGCAACATTCTTTCATGGAGATTGATCATGAAATCTTTTTCTACGGTCATTCTCTCCCTTCCGCTGATTCAAGAAGGGCAGCTGTCAGTTCCTGGCGAAAGAATGTGCACTGTACTTGTTAACCGCTTACGTATAAGCCTGCCCAGGAACAGTGTGGTTAGGTAAACTTACTGGCTCAAAGATGACCTAAATAGTGTTGAATGGGCCATTAAACTCCAATACAAAAAAAAAAAAAAAGAAGAAAAAAAAAAAACAGTGAGGGAGTGTTTGCATTTAACGTCCCACCAACAGCTAAGGTCATACAGAGATGGGACTTCGGTTTAAAGACTCATCCAAAAGTCTGGAGAAGCCTGGGATCAATCCTGTGATTCCTGGTTTATAAGGCGAGTAGCGCAACCACTACACCACGGAGGCTTCTAACAAAAATAGTCTACGTTTGAAACAGAAATATTGAAATATATCATCGGCCCCCGCCCATAGGGGCTTGAAGAAATATATGGGCTGCATGATGCTTCCACGCAGAGCTGAATCCGGCCCGCACACTAGTACTGGTAAACCGCTTAGAGGATCTAAGCCTGTCCAGGAACCGGGGTGGGAGGCGGATCGCCCATGTTAATAAACCCTATTGGTTTCATTGGGCGACAGGGCTTGAGATGTCATTTCATTTCAATGTCGGGTAAAAGTCCCACAAAATTGGAAGCAACGTCTCCAAAATGACCTTTACAGTGTTGACGGGGACGTTAAACCTGAAATCAAACAAACAAACAAAATTGAAATATATCATAACTAGGCATTTTGGACTCTAGGGATTCAGTACTCTTACACATGAATATATATTAACAAACTATTACAAAAAATGTTTCAGGTCAGCATCCCAGGATCAAATCCAGCCCTCAAAATCTTCTGACAACCTCTCAAATTCTTCCCCCACGGACGGAACTGCAGACAGGAAGTTGACACTTCCGTTAAAGAGTATACGACCAGATCTGGATAAGTTTGTTTTCGCACCAGATGTGGAGGAAGTTAGGGTAAGCCCAGTTGTGGCCCGGAAAGGATGGTTGAATTTTCTTGATGAGAAATCTAATGGCTGGATCCGAAAATGGGTGGTATGTAGCTTTTTTTTTTAGTTTGTTTTTCCCCTTTTCTCTTAAAATTTCAAACACTTCTGAAAATATTAGAGCAAACAACTACATGTATACTGTATTTTTTGGACCTGCTTTCCATCTATTAGCTCGTTTGTCTGTTCATTCATCGAGCCGTCAACATTTGCACACCCAATCTTTCACCCTAATGTAAGAGTCCATTTCTCAATGTGCATCATAGCCTTTGGCAGAATTCTTGTCTTATTTTTCAGAAGAAAAAAAAAAGAGTTGCTATTTCATATGAATCATCTCTACCACAAGCGGATGAAGCACAAGATATGTCAACCCTTCTGTTTTTGCCCATCCCTGATTAACAATCAGCTCGAAACAAGTTAAACAATCTTGAAAGGGCCATTAAACCAAAAAGAAACCCCCAGAGTTTTAACAAGTAAGGCACCAATCACAAGAATTGTCATCTGTGGCTACGGTACTTAACCCTTATCTTGCTGAATATTCATTTAAGCCACACCCATTTCTGTCTATCAACCAATCAAATTACTTGATGTAATTTATTGCTACAAATTCATAAATTGAATGCCAAACAGTATAGATCCTGATCAGATGGCTTCTTCAGAAGCCATCTGATCTGGATCTACACGGTTGTCGTGAACAGCAAGATAAGGGTTAAAATTTCATTCTTGCAAATGGTATGAACCTATTTCAGACTGCTCTGTCCGTAGCAGTAGTCTGATCAGGGTTCACTCTGTTTGCCTGTATGCAAAAATATGCTGGAAAAAATTGCATGAAGAAGCATCAGATGACATAAACAGGCGTCTTCAGATGCAGTTTTTCTTCCCATTTTCAGGTTTAAAGCCTTAGAATTTTTTTTTTCAGGTTGTAAGGAGGCCATATGTATATATCTACAACAGTGATAAGGACCCTATTGAGAGAGGGGTGATCAATCTTGCCACAGCTCAGATTGAGTACAGTGAGGATCAGCAGTCTTTGTTGAAGGTAATCAATCCCCTTTATACAGGCCTCATATTTTTCAGGCATTTACAGGATTTCAGGCTTTTAGTGCTTGATTTTTTTCTTTATTTCAGGCTTTTAGATTTTGATTTTTGTGTATATAGTCTGTTTAAAAAACTATTTAACTCTTATCCTCCTAAAAAAATCTATAATCCCGCACCCATTTCTGACTGTAAGTCAACCAAATGACTTGGTATTTTCACAAACTCCATTACAAACAGTGTAGATCCTGATCAGATGGCTTCTTCAGAAGCCATCTGATCTGGATCTACACTTTTTGCAAAAGTAATAGTTGAGTCTTGTTCAGCAGGATAAGGGCGAGTGAGTGAGTGTTTGAGTTTTACGTCTCACCAACAGCTAAGGTCATACGGAGACTGGACCTCGGTTTAAAGGCTCATCCGAAAGTCTGGAGAAGCCCGGGATCGATCCTGCGACCCCTAGTTTACAAGGCGAGTTGCATAACCACTACACCACAGAGGCTTCTAGTTATAGTTGTATCTTGTTCAGCAGGATAAGGGTTGAAGCTGCAAAATCGGGCCTTTCAGGCATGGAAAAGCATGGTCAGTATGAGGCCTGTTTATACCAACATTCATTCTTAACAACAAAGCTCGTTATAATTACAATTTCAATTTCCCGCCCCCGCCCATAGGGGCTGGGAGAAATATATGGGCTGCACGATGCTTCCACGCCGAGCTGAATCCGGCCCGCACACTAGTACTGGTAAACAGCTTAGAGGATCTAAGCCTGTCCAGGAACCGCGGTGCGAGGCGGACCGTCCATGCTAATAAACCCTATTGGTTTCAGTGGGCGACAGGGCTTGAGATGTCATTTCATCTCAATGTCGGGTAAAAGTCCCACAAAACTGGAAGCAGCGTCTCCAAAATGACCTTTACAGTGTTGACGGGGACATTAAACCTCAAATCAAACAAACAAACAATTTCAATTTCAAAGGAATCTGTAGCTCAAGGTGTAGCCTCAGTTTCCTCAACATTATGGTAATAGTCTGCAAGGGCATTTAGTTTTAGTCCTTCAGGAGCAAAGTTTTTCCTTTATGAGTACCGTAGGCCCTAGATCTATCTACTATCTGCCAATACTTCTTAATCTCCGAGGAGGACTTTCACAAGGGGTTCCAGTATACCAAGTACTGAAGGGGGTTAATTGAAATAAAAGATAAGTATAGCAGATGAAATGAGCTTGTACAGCGCGAGGAGAGTGTTAGTATACATATAGTTAAAAGTAAAAACAGAGGTCAGTGACTAGGGGGACACATGCACCACCCGGCACACAGCATCACTAAACTGTGCCAGGATGGGGAGTATGACTATTTAGCAGGGTAGAGCATTCCAATGAAAAATGGTTCTGGGAAAGAATGAAAATTTGTAGCAGTTTGTAGGGGTATTGATGAGTCTGTATGCCAAAGGGTGGTTTTTTTTTCTAGAGTCCCTCCTGATATGTGGAATGAGGTATTCTTTTACAAGAATGGCAACAAGGTCATATGTGACCTCATACAGCATAGTGAGTAGGCTGTCTATGCATCTCTGATCTAATGAACACCACTGAAGGTTGTAACACTAGATGTATACCTGTAGTCACGAGTGACTCATCTGGCAGCTCTGCGCTGCATGGATTCTAATTTGTAAATGTCAGTGGCAGTGTGTGGTGACCAAACAGTGGAGGCATATTCCAACTGTTGTTTGAGTGTCTTGTAGTAACTGGTTATGCACTATGTCCCATTTTAGAAACCCCCACTGTTTGGTTGCCTTTGTCATGTTATCTATGTGGGTACCCCAGCTAGGGCCATCCGCAATGGTGACCCCGAGGTTTTTGTTTGATTTGAGGTTTAACATCCCCGTCAACACTGAAAAGGTCATTTTGGAGACGCTGCTTCCAACTTTGTGGGACTTTTACCCGACATTGAGATGAAATGACATCTCAAGCCCTGTCGCCCAATGAAACCAATGGGGTTTATTAGCATGGACGGTGCACCTCGCACCGCGGTTCCTGGACAGGCTTAGATCCTCTAAACTGTTTACCAGTACTGGTGTGCGGGCCGGATTCAGCTCTGCGTGGAAGCATCATGCAGCCCATATATTTCTTCAAGCCCCTAAGGGCGGGGGCGAGGTGACCCCGAGGTACTTGGTAGCAGAAACACTTTCTAACTCAATACCATGGAGGAAATACTTCCAAGATGGCGGCGGGAGCTGGCGGCCTTTTGTTTTCTTTTACAGTTTACTTGTTTTTAATCAGAATCTTAGAAGATCGGACTTATGAATACGATTTTTATGAGGAAATATATTCAAAGGACGTATCACTGTTCTTGATTAGAGGATCATGTGGTGTTTTGACCAA
This sequence comes from Lucinisca nassula, assembly GCA_963580285.1. Taxonomy (NCBI): domain Eukaryota; kingdom Metazoa; phylum Mollusca; class Bivalvia; order Lucinida; family Lucinidae; genus Lucinisca; species Lucinisca nassula. The sequence goes on along the minus strand of OY757023.1, from coordinate 48,312,777 downwards.
TTACGACGCAGTTGAACTGTGGTCCGCTAGTGGATACGATTCGCGCCATAATGCATTCGTACCCGGAAAACATATTCATTATTTGAAAAGGAGCAAACATTACCTTCAATCTCTGGACTTGAAGACTTTATTCATGTTTACCCTTCTTAGATGTGGCGATATTCACCCTCATCCTGGCCCACTATCTGGCAAGATCTCTAAAAAACAACCTAAATTCCCATGTGTTTCGTGTGGCAAAGGAGTCATTAAATCCAGCAAAGCTATTTACTGTGACAATTGTTCAAGGTGGACACATATTAAGTGTTCTGGTTTCATTGATGACATTCGTTATCACAATCTGGCTTCGAATGACGACCAAAATTTTTCCTTTATATGTACAGAATGTACGATTAACATGCTCCCCTTCAGTAGTGAAGATAACTTGAATGACTCTTCGAATGTTGAAGATTATAACGAACCTCATGACCTCCCAAGGGAAACAAATCTAGATCAGTATAACTGTTTTGATAGAAAAGGATTACACTTCATTCACTTGAATGTTAGATCACTGGTTATGAAGATGTCAGAATTAAGGCTTATTGCAGCCAAAACCCGAGCGGCTTTAATCTCACTCTGAGACATGGTTGGACAGTACTGTGTTAGACGGTGAAATTTCAATTGATGGATACTCTTTGGTACGCCGCGACAGGAACAGGCAAGGTGGTGGCGTTTGCATATACATATGGGGGGATCTGTCTTTTTCGCATAGGAAAGATATGGACTCAGAAGATCTCGAGGTGTTGTTTTGTGACATTTTCCTCCCTAAATCCAAACCAATAGTGATAGGGACTTGTTATAGGCCACCTAAACAAACTGATTTTCCAGAAAAACTTGAGGACAGTTTGTTCAAGATTCGCTCGGACTCTGAAATTTACCTGCTTGGGGACTTCAACATTTGCCTTTTACATAAAAAGTCAAACTTATTTAGAAAGTACATGGATCTTCTTCAAATGTTCGGCCTTACCCAACTGATATCAGAGCCAACTCGAGTAACAACTTCTTCTTCTTCCTTAATTGATCATATTTGTACCAACTTTCCTGAAAAGATCTGTCAGTCTGGCATTATAAATATTGGACTAAGTGATCACTCCATGACATTTGCAACTCGGAAAATTGTAAGAGGACAGATAAATAAACACAACTTGGTTAAAATTAGATCCCTTTGGCGTTATTCTAAAAATGAATTCACTTTGCAACTGGCATCTTTAAATTGGCACACCATAATGGAATGTAATGATGTAAATAAAGCTTGGAATCTGATTAAGGAATACTTTCATTCGGTTTTGGACAAGGTGGCTCCAATTAAAGAAATTCGTTTAAAAAATAGGACCGAACCTTGGATGAACTCAGAAATTTTGCGGCTTATTGAACATAGAGATGAGGCTCTAAAAAAATTCAGGAAAACTGAGGAATCAGAATCTTACAAGACATATTGTAAATATCGAAATAAAGTACAACGTGAAACTAGGTTAGCAAAAACTGAGTATTTGGCAAACAAGATTGAGGAAAATAAAAATAACCCCAAAAAACTTTGGCAACAATTGAAAAATTTTGGATACAGCTCCAAAGTAAAACAATCAGGTAATATAGTATTGGACGTTGATGGTGAAACTTGTTTTGATTCTAAAAGGGTTGCAAACTACTTCAATGAATTTTTCACAACAATAGCATCCACCTTGGTTGAAAAATTACCACAGCCATTGAACTTGTTCGGCACTGAATCTAGGGAGTTTAAAAAGTTTTACTCGGATCGCAATGTGCAAGTAAATGGATTTAAGCTAACTCGGGTCAGCGAAGATTTTGCATTAAAGGAACTTGGCAAACTTAATCCATTAAAAAGTACAGGCTCAGATGAAATTCCTGCTAGATTTGTCAAAGATGCAGCTTCAGTTTTAAAGTCACCTATAACTCATGTTGTTAATCTCTCTATTGAATTAGGCACTGTTCCCACGGAGTTGAAATTGGCTCGGGTTGTCCCAATCTACAAGAAAAATAAGAGGTTAGAAGTAGGCAATTATCGTCCTGTTAGCATTCTTTCGGTGGTTTCAAAGATTCTAGAGAGGGCTGTGCATATCCAGTTGGAGAAATATTTAGTTGATAATAGGATTTTGTTTGAATTTCAGTCTGGTTTTAGGAGCAGATTCTCCACTGACACTTGTTTGACTTACTTGACAGATTTTATTAAAACTCAAACTTCTAAGGGATTATACATAAGGGATTATGATAATGTTAGATCTTCAGAAAGCTTTTGACACTGTCGATCATACAATATTATGCAATAAACTCGCAGCAATGGGTGTTGAATCAGTTCCATGGTTTCGATCTTACCTTTCCAAAGAAATCAATTTGTACATGTAAATAACACATCCTCAGATTCTTCTCCAATAACTTGTGGCGTTCCCCAAGGTAGCATTTTGGGTCCACTCCTTTTTCTGTGTTATGTAAACGACATGGGGATAAGCATAAGTGGGGATTGTAAACTTCTCCTGTATGCAGATGACAGTGCAATACTTTACTCTCACAGAGACCCCAAGACCATTTCTTTGAAACTTGGTACAGAACTCGAAACTTGCAGTAAGTGGCTGATTGATAATAAGCTTTCGTTACATCTAGGAAAAACTGAATGCATATTGTTTGGGTCACGACGTAAACTTAGAAATGTGAATAATTTTTCTGTCGAATGCAATGGACACACTATCAAAGCTCAGTCTTCGGTTAAATATCTAGGTTTGAGTTTGGAAAACCATTTGGCAGGTAATACAATTGCATCTAGTGTTATTCAGAAGGTTAATAGCAGATTGAAATTTTTGTATAGACAGTGTTCTTTTTTGACACAGAAAACTAGGAAACATTTATGTTCATCATTAATTCAGTGTCATTTTGACTATTCTTGCTCTTCTTGGTATTCTGGGCTAAATAAGACTTGGAAGAAAAAACTTCAGATTTCTCAAAATAAAATGGTGAGATAAATAAAGGACCTGGGACCTCGGTCACATATTGGATTTTCAGAACTAGATAGTGTCGGAATGTTAGATGTTGAACAAAGAGCTAAACAACTTAGGCTTAATCATGTTTTCCACATTTTCAAGGGAACTTGTCCGTCGTATTTATCAGAAAATTTTCGTAAAGTTTCAACTCTACACCAGTACAACACAAGGGGTAGTACTGAAAACTTTGTTTTGCCAAGGGTTAATGGACAAACTACTACGACTTTCTTCTACAACGGTATCAAAGATTGGAACGGTTTACCTTCTCATATTAAAAATTTTAGTTCGATGCAACGTTTTAAAACTTCAGTGAAAAGACACTTGACAAATCAGATGAAACTTGTTGAAAACGAAATGTTCTGTTACTATTGAATACTCAAACTAGGTTAATCATCTGGAAAGCTTAAATATATTTTTGTAGACACCTTCTCCCCCTTTGTCTTGGTCACAACCTTTAGGACCCCATTGGAAATAAGCCTAATGGCTTTCATGGGTTATCCTAGGTTTTATCAACACATTTTTGCCAGTTTGACTTTTTTTTTATCTCTAAGTAATTTTAAGTGTAAATATAGATATATCTTTCCTTGTCCAATGAGCAGCACACGATTTGCCGGGGGAGGGCCAGCTATCGTAGCCAGTCGGCTCGATGTGGGGTCCAATACTGGCAGGTGGTGTGCTGGGGCATTGGACAATTATTCGTTATATATGCTTAAATCCCCAAGTAGGTAAACATAACACGCGTCTTTCTAGTGATTTAACTGTGATAGCATCTGCAAAAACTGTGATACGTTAAATGCATTCCAATTTTATACAAAGACCTGTGATACATAAATTCAGTATTTCTTAAATGGATACAGTCATCTTATTTTTGTTCTAATAATTTTTAAAATTTACCACTTATATTTCTACTCAGATGATATGTGTCTTATTAATTTTACTTCAGTGAATTATGTTTTCTCACTACACTTTAGTCTTTAACTGAATCTTAATTAGTGTAATATTATTTAAATTATTCCATTCCTGTCAATTTTATGTGTTTATGTTGTGTTGATTTTACCAAATAAATATCAATCAATCAATCAATCAATCAATCGATGGGATAGGTTGTTTTAACTGGGTAATGTTGAAAGATGATAAGGAAGGCAAAAATATATTTTAAGAGGTGCCTCCCATGAAGGTGTTCCTATAAAGGAACAGGTATTTTAAGATATTTACCATATTTTGTTCTGTTTCAGGCTAGGAACACATTCTCTGTTCTGACGAGATTCCGAGGTTTCTTGTTGCAGACTCCAGATGATAAAGAATTCCATGACTGGCTGTACGCCATCAACCCACTGCTTGCTGGACAAATAAGGTACAGAACTAAAAATAGTTGTTAACCCATGTTGTACTGTAAACCCCAAAATGGGTAATTGGCAAACAGTGCAGACCCAGGTCAGACATGTATGATCAGGGCCTACACTGTTTGCAAACAGTTTGGCCATTTTCTAAATAATATTTTTGGAAGAAAATAGAACCTATTACCCCTAAATTTTGAATGGACTCCTGCTGTATATGAGGAGGAAGATTCTATTTGGTACAAAATGGGTTATGCTGTATCACAGCTGGAGGGCATGCAGTTTTACTCTTGTCTTTACATATGTCTGTGCCAGCCTTGATACATCAGTTGGATGGACATCTGACTGGTGATCAGGAGGTCACAGGTTTATTACCTTCAGGGTCGCCAACATTTGTTCGTGAAGGTTGAGCACAAAATCTTTTTTATGGTCATTCTCTCCCTTCCTTCTGCTGATTCAAGAAGGGCGGTTGTCCATTTCTGGTGTTAGAATGTGCTTTTTGTCTGACTTGATATGACCTAAATAGTGTTGACAGGGCTGTTAACCCATTGTATGCGGGAAACCCCATAAGGGATACCTTGGCAAACAGTGCAGGCCCAGATCAGACGCTGCAGAACACAGCGTCTGATCAGGGCCTGCACTATTTGCTAACAGAATTTTCCGTAAAAATAGAATGAAAATGAAAAAATAGGCCGGACACACCTTATATGACAAATGGACTTGTCCAACATATAGCAATGGGAGAGTCCACTAGCGTACAATGGGTTAAAATTAACGAACAATCATACATTAATTTTGTTCTTTTCAGTTATAGTACATCTCTTGTCTCAGGGCATTTATGGTTATAATTCTATACCTAAATATGCTTTCACTTTATTATATCCAAAAACCATACAAGATACGCTTGTTTGTTTGATTTGAGGTTTTACTTCCCTGTCAACACTGCATAGGTCATTTTGGAGACGTTGCTTCCAATTATATGGGACTTTTACCCGACACAGAGATGAAATGACATCTCAAGCCCAGTTGCCCAATGAAACCAATAGGGCTTATAAGCATGGAGGGTCCAACTCGCACCACTTTGCCTGGGCAAGCTTAGATCCTCTAGACAGTTTACCAGTACTCCTGTGCGGTCGGTTTCTGCTCTGCGTGGAAGCATCCTGCCGCCCATCTATTCCTTCAAGCCCCGATGGGCGGCATTCAGGGCATTTATGGTCATAGTTCTATCCCTCTATAGGCTTCGACTTTATTATATCCAAAAATCGTAAGAAACAATACAAGATACGTAAATTGTTTCTAGCAGTCTTATTGATAGAATCATTAGTCATGTGCTTTAACTCTTATCCTGCTGTTCACGACAACGCTTTTCTTTGCAAACAGTGAAGATCCAGATCAGATGACTTCAGAACACCTGATCTGTATCTACACTTGTTGACATTCAATTTATGAATCTGTAGGAATAAATTAAATCAAGTAATCTGATTGGTTCAAAGTCAGAAATGGGTGTGGCTAAACTGAATTTTCAGCAAGAGACGGGTTAAAAGATGATCACCCTGGAAGTCATATCCAGTCATTACTTACAAATTTTATTTTTATTTTGTAGGTCTAAGTTAGCCAGAAGAAAACAGGTTCCTATTTGATTTAGTACTGCCTACCAATCTGTGTTTCATTTAGAAATAGCATATGTAAGGGAGAGAACTCTAAGGAGATAGCTGTTTTAAACAGAAAGCTAGGAAGAGAATGCCAGTGTTATTTATTCTAGTCAGTTAAAGACAAAAGTGATTATTTATTATAATTGTTGAATTCTGTTGTTGCTAGTTACAGATGTGATCATAACCAAAGCTCCCGTTGAGCTACATCAGGCGAAAATATGACTTCCGACAGGAGTACCGGTACTCAGCAAAGACCAATTAGCCTGTGAACCCCATCAGGGCCCAGTTGTTCAAAGCATCATTAGCTTAATGAGCTCGTTAGTGGTCAAATTGTTCTAGTAAGTACATTACCTAATACAGTTTGCAAAAGCTGTTCACATTTTTCAACAAAAATATTGGCATATTTGCGTACTTAATGATCAAAGTTTTAACGATATGTTTACTAACAACATCATTAATTTTGAACAACTGGCCCCACGTTAACAAGTCTGTGTAATGAACACCCCTCAAAACCCCGGTATATATGGAGAAATCTGGGTTTAACAGGGCTATAGATGTACATCATTTTCCTTATTTCTGCTCCAAGGCATAGGTTGTGGGTACTCATTAGAACTGCCTCATTGAGGCAGTTCTAACGAGCACACACAGCCTGTTTTTGGAGTGTAAATAAGAAAAAAATCACAATTTTTCATCATAAAAATAACCTTTTTTTGAGAAATGGAAGAATGCATGGTTTTTGTCATGCTACTCTCTCAGTCAGAAAACAACCAATCTTTGCATGAGGACACCTTGGTGTCTATAGCCTTCAATACAGCATACAGAAGCTACTTGCCTGATAAACCAGGGATTGCAGGATGGATCCCAGGCTTCTCCAGACTTTCGGATGAGTTTTTTAAACTGAGGTCCCATCTCTGTATGACCTTAGCTGTGGGTGAGACGTAAAACTGAAACACACACACTTCAATACAGCATACAAGGCTGTGAAAACATATGATAACACATCAGTGTGATATATAGCATGCTTTCAATTATCAAAAAATGTTAATTTTTGGATGAAAAAAATATGATTTTTTTTTCTTATTTCTACTCAAAACATAGGTTGTGGGTGCTTGCTAGAACAACTCTCATTGAAGTTGTGGCCTCAATGAGGCTGCTTGTTAGAGGCCCCTCAATGAGTCAGTTCTAACAAGAACCCACAACTTGGAGCAGAAGTAAGGAAAATAATGTATACCCATGTAAACCCTAGTTTTCTTCATATAAAGTGGGGTTTAGAGGGGTGTTCATTACACAGACTTTTTAACCTGATGACAACCTAAAGACTGCCCCTTAAGGGGACTGGGAACACCTTCAGAGGAGGCAACTCCTGCAAAAGTATTTTTGTCTCCCATGTCAATAGGGGTCAACTCTTAAAGGAAAGAATTTGCTCCTAAGGAGCAAATTCTTTCCTTTAAGGGTAGACCTCTTTTTCAGTGAGTCAGGTCTTATAGAAAAACCAACAGGAAGTTCCGAAAGTTGTCTCCCTTTGAAAAATGGCAGACAAATCTGTCAGGTGTTACCATTCCCCTTAAGATTGAGTAGATGTACTTGCTGATCCGAGTCTTTGTCATGTGCTTATGTCAGAAGTCACAGTTTCACGTGACCTGGCTCAGTTGATGGTAATTCTGAGATATTTTTTTTTGTTTCCCCGAACAAATGATATACCTTTGTGTTCTTGATAAAACCCCTTAAAACATATGATGTCAGTCTACTTGTAAGAGTCTATTAATCTTGCATTAACAGTACTCTACAGGTTCTTTATAACATAATTGTAGAAATCTAAATCTAAAGAAATCTTTGACTTGTTGGTTAAACAACCATGTTTTAGACAATAAGGAAAATTCTTGAAAACCTAAAAATTGGGTTGACACCTATGCATGTTTTTGTCTAGCCTGCTTTTTCCATTACAATAACATGTGCACACCCGTGCGAAGTATATAGTGCATTTTTTCACATCTCCAAATGGCTCCTTTTCTGATGAAAACCATGATATTTTTCTTATTTATACTGCAAACATAGGTTGTGGTGCTCATGGTTCTAACGAGTATCCACAACCTATGTCTTGGAGCAAAAATAAGAAAAATAATGTATACCCCATAAACCCCAGTTTTTTCTTTATAAAGTGGGGTTTAGGAGGGTCTTTATTTCACAGACTTGATCACGTGATGCCATGGCTTGGTGCGAAAACGGATCAGGTTTTCCATCTGTTCATTTGTTTATATAATCATCAAGTGCATTTCTGTCAACTCTAAGAGTTGATCCTAGACTTGCCCCCCTGCATGTGCGACATATTATTCGGCAGACATCTTGTTTTGTTTTGTGTGTGTTTGGAAGTGAGGTATAGCCAAAATATCTTACAATTATCATCAGATATTTATTATTAAGCAAGAGCTTTGAAATACACGAGTAAAAGGATATTGTACTCGGAATGGATGATTCTATTACTCATCATGTTGTGATATTCATTTCATTTTATTCGTCATTCAAACATTTTAGCTTTTAATACCATAGCCATTGTTACACGTTAAACCAACATTACCCAGGATTTAACACAGCTGAACTTTGATGATTCAAACACCAAAGGTTCTTTTACCCTTGATAATTCAAACTCAGGTTTGAGTCCCTACCGATTTTTCCTGTATCTCCAGATATCAATGTTCAGGAAAATTTAGGGTGATTTTTCTTGTTTTATATTGAAATGTTTGTTATGTGTACTCATTAAATTGCCTCATTGAGGTAATTCTAATGAGTACACATACAAGAGGCAATTCTAATGAGTACACATAACATACACTTATTTTGAAAAAAAGGTATTGTAAAAGGTATTATACCAGTGAACAGAAATGTGCTGATCAGATTGCATGTATGTGCAGGCTGCTCTACATCTTTGTTGTTGCAAATGGCAAAAACAGGTTTTTGTATGACATGGGTCATGTGGAAGTTAATATGTTCTTGAAATGGTTATCCTTTTGGAAGCAAGGAATACACCACAGAACTGGAAAATATGGAGTGTACATGTTTTCTGTACCAGACTAGCTTGTTTCTGCCAATTACCGTAGGCCTCATCAGTGGCCCTCAAATATTTTCAAAATTCCAAAATGGAATCAATGATCCCAAAGGCCAAGAAAATATAAACTACACTATGATGTAGGGCAGGAAGACTTTTTACAGCCGCCACACATTCCAAGACAGTATGTAAATGGAGCAAAAAATTTAGATGACTCTGGCCGGAATTGAACTCTTGTAGTCAGAGAATTACGCGAAATAAGACTCAAGGAGTTCTTATGCACACATGATAATTTACATTGGGCCCTTATTGTCAACTATGCAGAAAAATACCAACAATGCAGCTGAGGATTGAACCTGGACTGGCAGAGTGATAAGCAAACACAATCACGTTAACAAGCCTGTGTAATGAATACACCTATTAACACCACTGCACACATACATAGATTGTGGTTACCAGTTACAGACTCACCCATAACCTATGTTTCGAGTAGGAATGAGAAAAATATCACAAATTTTCATCAGCAATTTAACTGTTTTTGGAGATATAAAACTAGGTTTGAAAATCAAACATTCAATTCATTTGATCGTGTCATAGCTTCAACATTGGAATGTTTCGTAAGGGTACATGTAGACTATATGCTTTTGTACTCATTTTAATGTTCAAATGGTCCTAAAGATTTATCCACAACCCATATTATGGACACAGCATCAGAATTGTTACTGTTTACAACAACGCAATCGGCAAGTTAGCAATCGGTCTTCTCCCAGACGTACTTTTGCTGTTGTTTGAGACGAATATCAAATACGTGCCGAAAGCTTTGTTGCACCGTTATGAACTTTCCATCACGTGCTTCTGAACCGGTATTTGAGATGATTGACAACCGTCTTTGGACGTTTTAAGCATGGGCAGGACAAAAGCGCTGTCAGTTAATGTTACAATCGATTTTAATACTGCTCAAAAGAAGATTGTGGATACTCGTTAAAACCTCGAAGCGGTCCTAACCAGCAGTACCCACAATCTATAGTCTACTCAAAACAGAGATTGTGGATACTCGTTAAAACCTCTAGGTGGCGACAGGGCTTGAGATGTCATTTCATCTCAATGTTGGGTAAAAGTCCCACAAAATTGGAAGCAACGTCTCCAAAAATGACCTATACAGTGTTGACGGGGACGTTAAACCTCAAATCAAACAAAACAAGAAAAAAACCTCGAGGCGGTTCTAACCAGCAGCACCCACAAGCGAATATATATTCTCCTCAAAACAGACTGTGGATACTCGTTAAAACCTCGAGGCTGTAGCAGAAACAAGAAAGAACAATGAATGAACCCCTGTATATACATGTATTAAAGTGGCCGAACCGGCACTCGACATTGAATCAAGCGCGGTAGCTCAATGGTATAGTGCACCTGCCTGTGACGCTAGAGGCCCCCGGTTTGATTCCCGGCAGCGGTAATAAAACTGCGGTGTCCGAACATGCTCCGGGTGAATGCCATAAAGTGCATCGTCCTCCGCATCGGCACGTTAACTGGGGACCCCCTGCACGTGCAGGGAGGCCCATTCTGTGCAGGTTAAAGATCTATATCGTTATTACATGATTACTGTGTATGTTTTCATCCTGCAAACCTGGATCGGCAATGACCGATCACACTAGAATTGAAAACGCTCCAATGATGATTAAACCGATAATAGATAGAAATAGTAGAAAGAATGAATTGGAGAGGAGCAAATTCTTTCCTTTAAGAAAAGAAAATAAATAAATAAAATCCGAAAATAAATAAATAAATAAAAAAATATATGTCACTTAATTGCTCGACTCGACGGTTACTGATTTTTGCGTGCCCCCCAGGAGACCTGTTGGGTCCACACTTTTAAATTTTGAAATCTCCCTGCACAACTTCATTTTCATATCTGTCTAGTGGTTACTGAGAACTAATCGGGACAAAAATTGGGCGGAAAAAAAGAGAAGAAACCCAGAAAAACTAATGTCTCGTTTTGTAGACTTAACCCTTATCCTGCTGAATAAATTAATTTAGCCACACCCATTGTTGACTATCATAGCATCATGCATCCCATGTATTTCTTCAAGCCCCGATGGGCGGGGGCCGCAACACTGTATAGGTCATTTTGGAGACGTCACTTCCAATTTTGTGGGACTTTTGCCAGACATTGAGACCTCTCAAGCCCTGTCGCCCAATGAAACCTATATGGTTTATATACATGGACGGTCTGACTCGCAACACATTTCCTAGGCAGGCTCAGAACCTAAGCTGTTTACCAGTACTCGTGTTCGGTCAGCTCTGCGTGGAAACAGCATGCAGCCCAGTCTATTTCTGCAAGCCATGATGGGCGGGGCTATTTACAGAAACAGTAGGAAGTTCCAACGTTGAGTGGTAGGGGTCAAAATTAAAAAGGTGTGTTTTTATGGTTCATATCAACTACGAGACTATGAAAATGTGCATGCTTACTTATAATCACAGTGTTGGGAACAGAACTTTATAGAGCATCAATGATGGGAAATGCCGGATCCGGCGTATTTTTTACGCCAGATTTTGCGTAAAGTTAGTCTCAGGTCTGTAGGCTGGTAGGCCAATCACGACTGCGGAAAAAAATGACAGGTCCATCTTGCGACACTCGGGTGTGCTGTGACAAATCAAGCATGTGGCTGATTATCACTTATTGAATGTTTTGCTTCCTGGATTTTTGTACACACACTTGGATTATCGGTAATTTGATTGTTGAGAAAATGTCGGGGCATAAATAAAGAAAGCGATCATTATCTATATTATGATAAAAAAAAAAAAAAAAAAAAAACAGAATCGTCGATATTGCGATTCCCTATGTAACACCATTATCCATACCATCAACAAATAACAAAATGCGTTAAACTGGCAAATAAAATCAATTTTTGGCTATTAAACTTTAAAAATAGAATAACCAAACTAATCATAACTGAAGTTTATTTTATCAGATGCATTAGTTTGAATTTTAAAAATTGATTCGAAAGCCCCCGCCCATAGGGGCTTGAAGAAATATATGGGCTGCATGATGCTTCCACGCAGAGTTGAATCTGGCCCGCACACTAGTACTGGTAAACCGCTTAGAGGATCTAAGCCTGTCCAGGAACCGCGGTGCGAGGCGGACCGTCCATGCTAATAAACCCTATTGGTTTCATTGGGCGACAGGGCTTGAGATGTCATTTCATCTCAATGTCGGGTAAAAGTCCCACAAAATTGGAAGCAACGTGTCCAAAATGACCTTTACAGTGTTGACGGGGACGTTAAACCTCAAATCAAACAAACAAAAAATTGATTCGAAAATAAACAATTTTTATGTGGAAGTTCGCCATTGCGACTGACCGGAGAAATGAACCTAATTACATATGGTTCAAGCCCCAAAGTCTTTCGGATCCTTACGAGACACATGTTCATGGTGCTGCCTGACACAACAGCCTATAATACTGGCACAGCATGCAACGCTTCAGATGTCTGTAAACTTTAGCCATAAACTTCCAAAGCCTGCCCTGGCTAGTCGGACATGCAACGCTTCAGATGTCTGTTAACTTTAGCTATAAACTCCCAAAGCCTGCCCTGGCGAGTCGGACCATCCAAGCATATAAACCATATCGGTTTAATTGGGCGGCAAGGATTGAAATGTCATTTTATCTAAATGTCGGGTAAAATTTCACACAAAACTGGAAGTAATGTCTCCGAAATGACCTAAATAATGTTAATGGGGATGTTAAACCTCAAATCAAGTAAACAAACAATCTAACAGAAAAGCAGAAATATTGGTCAAATAAAGTCTGTTATTGGTCACATGAAATCTGATGGGAATGACTTGGCAGATTTTCCAAATTTTTCAAAAGGGGACAACTTTCGGAACTTCCTGTTTGCTTTTCTATAAGCTTTGTCCCACGAAAAATGGGTCTACTCTTAAAGGAAAGAATTTTCTAGGAGCAAATTCTTTCCTTTAAGGGTTGACCCTTATTGACATGGGAGACTAAAATACGCTTGAAAGAGTTGCCTCCCCTGAAGGTGCATGCATTCCACTGAAAGTCTGAAAAAATATATTTGTCACTTAATTGCTCAACTCGACGGTTAGTAAAATATTTGGGCGGATTTTTGCGTGTTTTTTTTTCGTGATTTTATGGGCCCACCCTTTTTTAAATTTTGAAACCTTTCTCACAACTGGACAAAACTGGGCGGAAAAAAAGAGAAGAAACCCAGAAAAACCAATAAGTCTTAACCCTTATCCTGCTGAATATATACATTTCACCACAGCCATTGCCGACTGTCAAACATTAAAATTTCTTAACATTATTCACAAGCTGCATGGCAAACAGTGTAGGACCTCATCTCTGTTTGCAAAAGTAGGGGCTGTTATGGGTTAAATATACACTAAAGCCACTTTATAACTGAGCCTCCTGTTGTGCTCATTTCTGTTTGTTTGTTTGATTTGAGGTTTAACGTCCCTTTCAACACTGTATAGGTCATTTTGGAGACGTGGCTTCCAATTTTGTGGGACTTTTACCCGTCATTCAGATGAAATGACATCTCAAGCCCTCTCGCCCAGTGAAACCAATAGGGTTTATAAGTATGGGCGGGCTGCCTCGCATCGCTTTGTATGGGCAGGCTTAGATCCTCTAAGCGCTTTACCAGTACTCGTGTAGTCTGCGTGGTAGCCTCATGCAGCCCAATTATATCTTCAAGCCCCGATGGGCGGGGGCCGACCATTTCTGTATGTATAGGAATTGCACAAGGAGGACAAATTACAAGGATTCGTGTCAAAAATACATTGTGCATAAAGAAGTTGTTTTGTGAAAGCAAAATATGGAACAAAGGGTTAATTCTTTCATGGAGGTTTAAAATATTAGGCAATAGTAATTATATATCAGTTCTCAACAAGCTGTTGTATGATAAGCGCTAGGACGTAGCAACACTAAATCAAGGCGAGATGCAAAGGACTAAACTCAACCATTATAGATAAAGGTATGTACATGTATGTAATCAGACCGGACAGTCGTCGGCAGTCGCGAGCGGACGACAAGCGGAAAGGGGAAGCGTCCCCGACTGCCACCGAGTGTAGGCTTGGAAAATAGTCCCGGACTGAGATCCAAACTTTCGTTCAAGCCCTGAATTCCACTTTCTATGTAAACAGTGTAGACCCCGATCAGACGCCGCGTTCTGTGGCGCCTGATCTGAGTCTCCATTGCTTGCCAAGCCTCTCACCTCGAACGTGCTCTACTGAAATCATATGTATACGCTAATTGGTGATTGATTTTTTACATGACCCGTGGCGTCATGCAGTAGATTTTTGACAATGGCTTAGCTCCGCCCTCTCCTGTGGGTTAACCGGTATTGGATGGTGATGTTAAGTATTGATTACGGTCACTTTGACATTCTTGTCATTGTAACACCTATTCTGGTGTAGCGTGTCAGTGTTTTTTTTGACGTATCTGCTCTTTAATGAACCGACGGGACATGACGTATTGCTAACTTGCCGATTGCGTTGTTGTATATGTCTAATGACACTACAATAACACACCCATGTGACATAGTGCATTCTTTTATGTCTCCAAAATGTCTACTTTTCTGATGAAAAGTTGTGATATTTTTCTTATTTATTCTCCAGACAGGTTGTGGGTGCTCTTTAGAACCACCTCATTGAGGCGGTTCTAATGACTGTCCACAATCTATGTCTAGGAGCACAAATAAGCAAAATAATGTATTCCCTGTTAACCTCAGTTTTCTCAATATAAACTGCGGTTTGGAGGAATGTTTTTGGGGACTTGTTATCTTGATGAGATTCATTCCCCCAGATCAGTGCATCACGTTAAAAAGTATGTGAGATGTATACACACAAAAACCTCATTTTATTTAGGAAAAAGTGTGGTTTACAAGGGTATTCACTATTTTCCTTATTTTTGCCCATAAACATAGATTGTGGGAACTTGTAAGAACTTCCTCAATTAGGTGGTTCTAACAAGATTGTGGTACGAGGGCTGATTGATATGTTGTGAGCCGCACTTTGAAGAATTTGAATTTTGTTGGACATATTGTATTACTTTTCAACATAATCCCCTTCAATATCTATACACTTTTGCTAGTGGTGTTGAAGGACCTCATTGCCACTTTTATAGGACTCCTTTGCTTAGCTGTTCAGAAAATCATAAACTGCATATATGACGTCATCATCGGACTGAAAGTGGGTGCCTGAAATAGCCGTTTTCAGTTTTGGAAATACCGGTAGATGAAAGTCTGATGGAGTGAGAGATCAGGTCAATAAGGCGGATGCTCAATCACTATAAAGCCACAATCCTGAATGGCAGCCATAGCAATGATAGACTTGTGAACAGGAGCATTGTCCTAATGGAAAAACACACCTTTAGTGAGCTTCCGTGGGACTTAAGTTTAATATTTTCCATTAACTGCATCAGAAGTGAAGCATAGTATGTGCCATTGATTGTTTGTCCCTTTTGGAGATAATCTATCAGCAGAATACCATCTGCATCCCAGAAAACCGAGGCCATAACTTCCCCAGCTGATGGAACAGTCTTTGCCTTCTTTGGCGGGAGTGAGCCATGTTTCGATTGTTGTTTGGCCTCTGGGGTAAAATGATGGACCCGTGTTTCATTCATAGTGACACATCTCTGAAGAAAGTTGGCAGGATCTTCCTAAAAATGTTAAGATTAGCATGAGATAATGTGTGCCTAGTGTGCTTCTGATCAACTGTCAGAAGTCTGGGTTCCCATCGGACTGAAAGCTTTCTCATTGCAAATCCTCTGTCAGAATGGAATGTACTCTTTCCTGTGTAATGCCAACTCTACTGGCTATATGTCTTTCTGTTACTTGTCTGTCAGTCATAACAATTTCATTGACTTTATTGACCATTTTTGGGGTTGCAACATTGACTGGCATTCCGGGACTGGGATCATCCTCAAGGCTCATTATGGATATCCTTTGGTGTTAAACCTTTTTTATGCAAATATTGGATCACTGCTTTTCACCGTTTTTATCCATTTTGCAAAAGCTGCTTGTCTTGTTTACTTTAGAGTGCTACCTCTTTGATATAAACTAACCAAATATAGTCAGAGAAATAGTAGGACTTAGAAAGAACATTTCTGCATACCTCTTTCAATAGGAGGCTCACAACATATCAATCAGCCCTCGTAACTTGTTAGAAAGCCTCTTACGAGCAACAGCAATCCATGTCTGGAGCAGATATAAGGAAAATATCAATAAAATGCCAGTTCAACAGATATGCAAGATGCCATTTTAGCACAAGGTCATGTAATCATAATGGTGAAATATACAGAAAATCTTACATGAGTGTTCATGTATTATTGAATTTATTAAACAAGTTCAGGAGAATGTATAAAATGTGAAGCTTTGCCGAGCATTTTATCCCTTTTCCTCAACGAGTTTAATAAATTCAATAATACATGAGCATGAATGCAAGATTCTATATATCATATGGCATTTAAAATGCATTTTATTCACAAGTTTTTACAAGAAAGTCAATATTCGGCCATTAGTAAACGCGACGTTGTTAAGAAAGTTGTACATGTAACGTAAAAGGGCGTAGCTAACTAATTTGCATATTTAATCTACTAGTGGATTATCGAATGTATTACATGGCGTTATTACATTCTCAGACATGACGTCATATGATGATTAGTCTTTTCAGGCTTTGATAAGACTCCATGCATGTCCAGTCTAATCTGAATCTTCACTGGGCATGTACATGCTCTGATTTTGTGTTGTAGGGAATAGATGTCAGCTGATCATGAACAAAATGCTATTAGATCAAATCATTTTATGTAAAGTATAATGTACATTACCCCATCAGCTAAATAGTGCAATAATTATACGATCTTACATGAGCGGCCATTTCAAATTTTGTTTTACATCATGTTAATAAGTCCATGAAATAAACACATCTCTAAACCCCACTTTATATAGAGAAAATTAGGGTTTACAGTGGTATACTATATTTTGCATATTTCTGCTCCAAGTCATAGGTTGTTGGTACTCATTAGAATCGCCTCAATGAGGCAGTTATAAAGAGCACCCACAACCTATGTTTGGAGTATAAATGAGAAAGATATCACAGTTTTTCGTCGGAAAAGTGGCAGTTTTAGAGAAATGAATGAATGTTCTATGGGCGTGTTGTTGTAATGAATTTACAGAATGAGCTGTTGGTGTGTTTTAGAAATTTCATATGAAATGGCTACTCCTGTGAGAATCTGTGTATCATAGGATCAGTTTATCATTACTTAATTAGCACATATACTGACAATGTCTTAAATAATAGAGGATCTTACACAAATTGTTATTTCATGTGAAACATGTAATAACATTGTCACTGACAGTGTCATAACATTTTACTATGTAAGTAAAACATGTATTAACATTGTCACTGGCAGTGTCATAACATTTCACGATGTAACTAAAACATGTAATAACATTGTCACTGACAGTGTCATAACATTTCACGATGTAACTAAAACATGTAATAACATTGTCACTGACAGTGTCATAACATTTCACGATGTAACTAAAACATGTAATAACATTGTCACTGGCAGTGTCATAACATTTCACGATGTAACTAAAACATGTAATAACATTGTCACTGGCAGTGTCATAACATTTCACGATGTAACTAAAACATGTAATAACATTGTCACTGACAGTGTCATAACATTTCACGATGTAACTAAAACATGTAATAACATTGTCACTGACAGTGTAATAACATTTCACGATGTAACTAAAACATGTAATAACATTGTCACTGACAGTGTAATAACATTTCACGATGTAACTAAAACATGTAATAACATTGTCACTGGCAGTGTCATAACATTTCACGATGTAACTGAAGGCATTATGCGCCAGTAACCATGTGTTAGTACATGTGTAGTTATACCATTGAATCCACTGAATATCATCAATGTCATTGAGGAAAGATAATAATTACATTGTCAAGGGCATTGTCATAATGTTTCACATTGTTACGAAAAGATGTTATATGACGTAACAAAAAGATGCCATGTGATATGATTGGTAGAAGAATGATTTTTGTAAAGCTGTAATTTCACTACGACGTTTGTTCATATGATAAAATGATTTTTAACCCTTCTCCTGCTAATCCCGTATATGCCTTATCTTTGAAACAATGTAGATCCTGATAAGATGGCTTCTGACGAAGCCATCTGATCAGGATCTACATTGTTTGCCATTCAGATTGTGAATTTGTTGCAATAATTTGCATCAAGTAATCTGATTGGTTGATAATCGGTAGTGGGTGTGGCATATATGAATATTCAGCAGGACAAGGGTTAACATCAATTACCAAACAAAGTGTTACTGACAGGAGACATAGTGAAACCTTAATGACTGAAACTCTGATGACTCATTTACAATGGCTTGCTCAAATTTGCTCTCAAGTCCCTAGATATTTTTGGTATAACTCAAGATAACATCTTTTTAGTGGTGATTTAGAGAGGTATATTTCTTATGTTAATTTGCAAACTTATGCTCTGTGTAGTCATTAGAATCGACTTGATCAGGTGATTCTTATGAGTTCACACAACATACTCTTTTTAAAAGATATGTTGTGTGTACTCATTAGAATCGCCTCAATGAGGCGATTCTAATGAGTACACACAACATATGTTTAATAATAAAAGAGCAAAAACACACCCTTAAGTCATCTTGATGCCACCTAAGCTGGCACTTAACCACCTCCTCTCTATTTGCACTCTTTCTCTGGGAGATCACACATAATGACCCTAAAGGGTTGACCTGTCATTTAACCTGAACACAATCAAGCAGTATGATTTACCCCGAGTGAATGGAACTATACGGATGTCAAAAAAAAATTTCATGGTCCCAAAGGTGTTCAAGTCATTTAAGTTTGACTATAGTATCTAATTATCTATGGCAAAGATACTGGCATAGGTAGAATTTTCACTCTCATATTATTATTAATTGGCCAAATCTTTTGCTGTATAACAGAAGACATTACTTTCATCTTGATATACATGTACACACAGAGTCAAACTTCAATTGCTCTAAACATCTTTGGTGTCAAGAAAATTTGTTTGAGTTAAGAATAGTTTGAGGCAATGGCGGGTTAAGCATAAGGCCAGGCCAGATTACATAACGAAAGTAATTTGGTATGCATGTATATCTTTTCAATGTTCTATGAAATAAAAGTATACTGTGTGTACTCATTAGAATTGCCTCATTGAGGCAATTCTAATGAGTACACAAAATATACATTTCCAAGATAAAAGAGGAAAATACCCCTAGATTATCCCTGACTATTTCTTATTTCCAGGGGTATCAGATCAAGATACATTGAAGTTTCATTATATATGTGCTACATAGGTCCTAGTAGATCAGAGCTTTTACAGTATAAATTAGGTTTTACTCGGTTATGCTTCTCGTAAGTTTTTTTTTTTATTTTTTTTTTGGTTTGGGTTTTACGGCCCTTTCAAGATTATTTCACTCATATCGAGCCGATCGTTAATCAGAGGTGGGCGAAAACCGGAGTACCCGGAGAAAAACCACCTGACCTTCCGTTGCAGAACTTGGCGTCTCACACGTGGCCCGAGCGAGGCTTGAACCTACGGCGGTGAGAGACCTAATGACTAAGAGTCAGTGCTCTTATCCACTAGGCCACGGAGGCCCGTTCTCGTAAGTATATAAAAAGACAATTCCAGATACAATAAAACTTTCAAGACTCAAACACTGTTGGCAAGCTTATCATGGCTGATTCAAACATTCTTGAGTACACTGGGAATTTTCCCATCATACCAAATATCAATATGTTTTAGGGAGATATTTCAAATTTCAGTGGCACCAAGTATGTTTTGGAGTCATTTAAGTTTGACTATGTATGAAATATGGTTGCTTTGAAATTATTTATATAAAAACTCATTACGAAAACACGCCTGTATAATTTTGACCCCCTTGAACCCCACTTTTGTATAGTAAAACTGGGGTTTCCGGGGCATACCTTATTTTTCTTATTTCTGCTCTAAAATATAGAGTGTGGGTACTCGTTAGAACCGCCTCGATGAGGCGGCTCTAACGAGTGCCCACAATCAAATAAGAAAAATATCACAATTTTTGCATCTTAAAATTTTCATTTTTTGGCGATAAAGGTGGTAATGTATTTGTATAGGCGTGCTTCCGTAAGGTGTCATTCAACTGCCCTTCTTTAATCAGCGTAGGGAGTGAATGACTATAAAACATGATCAGTCTCCATGAAAGAATGTTGCTGACCTGACAGGTATTTAGCACCAATCAGATGCCCGTCCGAGCTACCGAGGCTGGTCCTTTCTGGTGGCAGTAATGTGATGACAAATAACTTTACCTGAAGGGGGGGAACTTTGGGCTTCCTTATTCTCTCCTATAAACCAGCACTCCTAAAAAGGGGGCCTACTCTTAAAGGAAAGAATTTGATCCTGCAGGTCCCTGGGGAAAGAATTTGCTCCTGGGGAGCAAAACAATTTGAAAGTGAAAGAGTTTATTAATTCCTCTTCATTAACCCTTTACCACACAGGGATTATGTGAATTTCGCTGATTTTCACAGTGTTGCACCCAACAGCAACTTCAACTAGCCATTGTTTCATAATGGATGGTCTGTTTTACGTCAAACTCGGTATGAATGTTCATTGGACAGTAGGCTTTCAAATGCAACCTTTCATGACTTGATCATTGTTGTCATGGTAAAGAGGGGGCATCTCAAAGTTGGCAAAAAGTGTGTTTTCACATAAACTTTTGACCACATTTTAATCTTCACACAGCTGTCAAGGCAACAATTAAGGTGTTTGGCACTGGCCATTTTCACTGTTTGCAGCATGTTTTATCAGCATCAATTTTCAGGCATTTTTGACCCCAGACGCCCTCAGATATAAATTTTAGCGGCCGTTTGGGCCATACACCCAAAATTTTTCGGGATTCAATCTCCCCACAGAATATTTTTGCGGGGGAGGCGCGCAAAAAACAGGTCACTTTTTTGCCCAACAAATCCTAAAGCAAACATAACTATCCAGGGCTAGAAATAAAGATTTTAGGTGCTTCTGGGGCTTAAAATGGGGGGGGGGGTGCAGACACGTAAAAACACGTATCTGAGTGGGAAAGGGTTAAGAAAGCACGCCTATACAAATGCATTTCAAACTTTACCACCAAAAAAAACGAAAATTTTAAGATGAAAAATTGTGATATTTTTCTTATTTCTGCTCAAAATATAGATTGCGGGTACTCGTTAGACAAGTACCAACAATCTATATTTAAGAGCAGAAATAAGAAAAATAAGGTTTACCGCCATAAACCCAGTTTTACTATATAAAAGTGGGGTTCCAGGGGGTCAAAATTATTTAGGCGTGTTTTCGTGATCGAAACATACTTACAGTGGCCTATGTACGAGAGAAAGGTGTTTGAGTCATTGAAATTCTACTGCGATAATTTTTACCAATTGAGAAAAAAAAAAAAAAAACATTTCATCCCACAATTTTGGCTTGGCTTAAAATCTGCATTATTAAATGTGACATTCATCCTTTAACCTTTTAATCTTCAAATGTTTTAATCATTCATTTTCATTCTGTGTTAAACTGTTTGTGATGTTGATTTCTGAATATTAATGATTGTATTGTTTAAATATGTAAATTAGATGAATTGTGATTACTAAAGTGAAATGTGCTGCGTAACTTGTGTATGTAAAACAAAAAACAGCAGAAAATGATAGGTAGTCTGTGATTGAGATTACAGCATTCATTTCTTGGAGGGCTTCTTTATTATTCTATACATTAGGAAATCATGCCTATACAAATACATTGTATACTTAATCGCAGAAAAAACTAAAATTTTAAGATGAAAAATTGTGATAGTTTTCTTATTTTTGATCAAAATATAGATTTGGGGTACATGTTAGAACCACCTCATCGAGGTGGATCTAATGAGTACCCACAACCTATATATTTAGAGCAGAAATAAGAAAAATAAGATTTGCCCCTGTAAACCTCAGTTTTACTGTACAAAAGTGGGGTTGAAGGGGGTCAGAATTATATAGGCATGTTTTCGTGATGTAATAGACCATTATGCTAACACACTCGTGTGTAATAGTGCAATTTTTTATATCTTCAAAACTGTCATTTATCTGATGAAAAATTGTGATATTATTCTTATTTATACATGTACACAAGACTGTTGTTGGTACTTATTAGAACCAACTCAATCTCAAAACATAGGGTTTTGGTGCTTGTTAGAACCACCTCATTGAGGCAGTTCTAACAAGTACCTACGAACTATGTCTTGGAGCAGAAAAATGGAAAATAATGTATACCCCTGTAAACCCCTGTTTTCTCTATACAGTCAAACTTCAATGGCTCGAACACCTTTGGGACCACGAAAATCTGTTCGAGACCGGGGTAGTTCAAGCCCCTGAGGGTTACCGCCAGGAGGCATAACGAGATACTTTTTGACATCTTTGAGGCGATTCTAATGAGTACACACAGCATACATTTGCAAGATAAAAGACTAAAATTTCCTTAATTATCCCCCAGTATTTCTTATGTAGAGGATTTCGCTAGGGGCTCAAGAATGAGTTCGACACATCCATGGTAAACGAGCCATCAGTGTTCGAGCCATCCAAGTTCGACTGTATAAAGTGGGGTTTAAAGGGGTTGTTCATTTCACAAACTTGTTAGTGTGAGGCTTTGTTAATATGATTGCTGATTATTTACTTTGAAAATGACAAATTTGACAAGAATAATCATGTCTTGCAGATTTTTTAAGACAGATATCTTCTCCAGGTTTGATCATTTGCATATTTGAACTTGACATGTTCAATTTCATATGTGCACAGGAGAAGGGATATACATTATTTGTCTTATTTCAGCCCCATGTTTGGGTTTGACAAGCACTTACAATCTACCGTATTCAACCTATTTAACTTACCATGGGCATAGTTTTTTCAAAATTGCTTAAAAAAATCATGGTGAAAAAATACCTAATAAGCGCACACTCAACATGCAAAACATAGCTTCCGAGATGAAGACTTGCCTTCACTGTTCAAAAATAACGGCAAGTTGTTGTACATTTCTGTGAGAGTTTCGAGGGGAATTTACTGTTTAGTATGCGCTTGTACATTTTTTTTCAAAAAATCACTTTGGTGTGCGCTTATAGGAACATGTGCGGTAAGTTGGTTGAATACAGTATGTTTGAAACAAAGCATCACGTTAACAAGTCCCTGAAATGAACACCCTTGCAAACCCCACTTTCTATAAAGAAAACTGGGAATTACAGGGGTATATATTATTTTTATTATTTAAGCTTAAAGACATAGGTTGTGGGTACTTTTTAGAGCCACCTGGACAAGGCTGTTCTTAGGAGCACCTACAACCTATGTTTGGAGTATAAATAAGACAAATATTACAAAATTTCATCAGAAAAATAACCATTTTGCAAGTATGAAAGCATGCATTATGTCACAGGGCTGTGTTATTGTAATGGTGTGTTATTCTAATGTAGTCTCAATTTCTCTTTTTATATATGAATAAAAATGCCAAACTATATAATACTGGGGTGCAATTTTTACATCCTAATGAACATGTGCACCTTAAGATCTCATAGAGACGCAATTGTTGAGTACTATATGACAAATTGTATGTATTCTATAATTACTAATTCTGATTATAGACTAGTATCACTTATTGTGTATGTGTACTTATATATTAACCTCCTTTATAGTGTTTGTGATTCGGATCTGTAACTTGCCAGATTACAGATCCAGATCACTTACAGCAAACATTCTGTAATCATGATTTACAGATCCAGATCACTTACAGCATACATTCTGTAATCATGATTTACAGATCCAGATCACTTACAGCATACATTCTGTAATCATGATTTACAGATCCAGATCACTTAAGCATACATTCTGTAATCATGATTTACAGATCCAGATCACTTACAGCCTGGATCACTTACAGCATACATTCTGGAATCATGATTTACAGATCCAGATCACTTACAGCATACATTCTGTAATCATGATTTACAGATCAAGATCACTTACAGTACACATTCTGTAATCATGATTTACAGATCCAGATCACTTACAGCATACATTCTGTAATCATGATTTACAGATCCACATCACTTACAACATTGTACATTTAATTTAATCTGATTGTCTTAGAATAATGAAATTCCATATTTTTTGTTACAAATTTAGAGAAATCAAAAATAGTCAGGAAATCTGGGATGTGCAATATGTTGCTAGGGCTCTAGGATGAGTGAATAAAAAATTGTAAATATTTATGTGACAGAAACAGTCACTTTTCTGCGTTTCAGATATATATATATAGTTGAAGTTTAACTCCTTTGATACCAAATGGAGTCTTCCTTCTTTATATAGCAGGAGTTCATTTTAAAATTTGTGTTTTCTTCAAAATTTATTTTGAAAATGGCTGCACTGCCATTTACCCCTTTTTTGGTTTCCAGTACAAAATGGGTTAAAAAAGAATGTAGAACTCCTGTGCAACTGAAGAAAACTAACAGTGAAACAAGACTGCATAGAATACAAGGTTATAGATGTTTGACTTTCAGTCCCCAAATTGTATGAGTCTGATCTTGACATTGATATAATCATAAACTAAAGTGACCCTCTCTTTTTCGACATCAGATGAACAAATGCAAGCATAAACACCTGGATTCTTGCACAGAGAAGCAAGCTTTTAACATCAGAATTCTTGCAATATTAGGACAAGGTCTTCATTGTTAAGGGCCAAGACCTGACTAGATGGAGCCATTTTGGCCAGAGTTTCACCAAGTCTGTCCTCAGAGGGTCTGTTATGAGAGAAAAAAGTACAGTTAAGGCGAGCCTTAGGTGCTATTGGGGAAAAAGTTCATTTACTTCGAAAGTCTCCCTGCACTCCATTTTTGTGTGGGTTATACTTTCTAGTCCTATGGGAACACAGGAACCACTGTGGAATTTTGAAAAAAGTTGTGGGTCACTGGTGAGAGCTAACTGGCCAAAACTAGCTACAGTCAACTCTCTTACACCAACATTTGTTATAAAGGCACAACTCGTTATAACAGCAATTTCAATGGAATATCTACTTTGCCAAAGGGTTAGCTTAGGTTTCGAGCGGCGTAGGCTTGCCTCGGGTTGACAATGCACAAATCGAGTCCATAGTCATAAAAGATTCTTGTAATCTAATACTCCAAGAAACAAATGGGGAAAAAGCCTTTTATTACCTATCATGCTCCTAACTGGGATTCTTTATAATGGCAAATTCTTTATAACGGCACAATAATAGGGAACAAATACTGTCATTATAATGCGGGTCCTCTGTATATAGTCTAGCCAGAAAAACATGGACATGCCACAGGTTTCAGGTCTGTGTTGTTGTCTTTGCTTCTAAAGATTTTTCTTTTTATAGAACATTTGCACGTGACGCAGTGTTTGTCATACTTTGATAAACCTCAGAAAATCTACATACATGTGTATTTCTTAAGTGATTTTTTGTCAAGCAGATGTCACTTCATATGTCATGCCTTGCTTCGTAAGACAAAGAAATAAGAAATACTTGTATGTCTGAAAATGCCATCTGTAGAAGTTGCACTTGGAGCTTAAAGAGATACTATTCTCTTGTCATTCCTTGTAGATGCATGTACATTGCTAATATTAAATATACATGTACTATGTTTATTGGAAAAATGTACCAAATATATTTCATCAGACAACTTACGAATAAACTTTTTTTTTTTCGTTTCTTTCTCTTTGTTCTCAAGAGCTTTGATTTTTTATATGTTCGACTTTTCTTTTGGAAAACAGTTATATGATTAGAATCGGACTGATTTGTTTGAAAATATATATTAAAAAAAAAACCCAACAAACTAGAGTTTTAAGAAATCAAATTTTACAAACCACTGATATACTAGATTACATGTAAGTTTGCTTATCTGTGATATTTACTGGTGTAAGTTTTATTATTTCTTTGTATACTTTTGTTATTAGGAATATATGAATATTATCATAATTTATTTGAACTTCTTTTGTTTGGATGGCCACACTACAGTACCATCACGAAAACACGCCTTTATAAATTTGACCCCCTTAAACCCTACTTTTATAAAGTCATCACGTGAACAAGTCCATGAAATGAAGACCCCCTAAACCCCACTTTATATAGAGAAAACTGGGGTTTACAAGGGTCTACATTATTTTCCTTATTTCTGCTCCAAGACATAGGTTGTGGGTACTTGTTAGAACCGCCTCGTCAAGGCGGTTCTAACGAGTATCCACAATCTATGTTTTGAGAAGAAACAACAAGAATATCACGGATTTTCATCAGAAAAGTAGCCATTTTGGAGTTTTAAAAAATTGAACTATGTCGCACAGGTGTGTTATCATGATGAAAATTGGGATTTGCTGGGGTATACATTATTTTTCTTATTTCTGCTCAAAAACATAGATTTGTCGAGGCAGTTCTAACAAATATTCACAATTTATGTTTTGAGCAGAAATAAGAAAAATATCTGAATTTTTCATCTGGAAATTTTCATTTTTCGTTGGTAAAAGTTGCAATGTATTTTTATAGGTGTGTTTTCATAATGATTACATGAACAAGTCTGTGCAATATATCATTTTAGTTAGAAACATAGATTTTGCTCAAAAAATAGATTGCAGGTATTCATTAGAACTGCCTCATTGAGGCAGTTCTAATGAGAGTTCAAAATCTAGGTTTGAAGCAGAAATAAAAATATCACAAAACTTTATCTACAACATGTTAAATTTGGGGAAATTGAAAGAATTCAATATGTCATATGGGTATATTATTGTAATGTAAACTTCTCATGGCATTTTAGTAGTCATCACGAAAACACACCTATGTAATTCTGACTCCTTTGAACCCCTCTTTTTATATAGTAAAACAAGGGTTTACAGGTGTAAACCTTATTGTTCTTATTTTTGCCTTAAATAGATTGTGGGTAGTCATTAGAACAATATAGATTGTGGGTAGTCATTAGAACCTCCTTATCGAGGCGGTTCTAACATGTACACTTAATCTATATTTTGATCAGAAATAGCAAAAATATCACAATTTTCACCTTAAAATTTAGGTTTTCAGCAGTAAAATTTCCTATGTACATGTATTTGTATAGGCATGTTTTCGTAATGAGATTTTTTTTCTTTACTTCTGCTACAAATATAGACAGTAGGTGCCCACCTCCTTCAAGCTATATTTGTAAATTAAAATAAAGAAAAATAATTGCTACTCTTGAAAAATCCCTCTTTTTACTGTATTAAGTCAAGCCCCACCGGCTCAGTGGGATATACATCTGACTGGTGGTTGTAGATTTCATCAGCCACCTCCTGTTCAGCAACATTTCTTTGTGGAGATTGATCTTGAAAATTTTTTACACTCATTCTGTGCACCCAAAAGAATCAAGAAGCCTAAACAGGAAGTGTGGTCAGGTTGATATGCCAGCTCACTATGACCTTAAATAGTGTTGAATAAGCCAATAAAGTCCAAACCAACCAACCAATCACTTTATTATAAAGTTAAAAGGGTATTATTTCATAGACTCACTCAGTTTAAGTGTTGATAAAGTATTAAACAGGATTGTATACTATATTATCGAACAAAAATGTAACATAAATTAACCCTTATTCTGCTGAATATTCAGTTCAGCCACACCCATTTCTATCTTTGAATCAATCCGATTACTTGATGTAATTTATTCATACAATCTCATAAGCTGAATGTCAAACAGTACAAGCCATCTGATCTGGATCTGCACTGTTTGCAAAGATAGGGGTTGGCGTGAACAGCAGGATAAGAATTAAATTATAGGTCTTAAGGATAAAGCATGTACACATTAGAAAAACAGACAGATGTGAATTTCGTTGAGATTCAAATGTTTCCTTTTTAAACTATGATGATTGTCTGTACTTTATCAGTTTATGTAGTGGCTCATAAGACGAAAATGTATTATTTTTTGTTTTATTTTTTTCCTTTCATTACGAAAACATGCCTATACAAATACATGTACATTGTAAACTATGCTGCCGAAAAAACTAAAATTTTAAGATGAAAAATTGTGATATTTTCCATAGAGGCGGTTCTAACGAGTACCCATAATCTATATTTTAGAGCAGAAATAAGAAAAATAAGGTTTACCCCTGTAAACCCCATTTCTGCTGTATAAAAGTGGGGTTCAAGGGGGTCTAAATTATATATAGGCATGTTTTCGTGATGTTTAATTCACTGGTATACTGTTCGGATAGTACAACTGTGTGATAAAGGGCATTCTTTCTTATCTCAAAAACTGGCTTTTTTCTGATTCATATCTCAAAGAGGCGGTTCTAACAAGTACCCACAATCTATTTTTTGAGCAAAAATAAGGCAGATAATGTATACCCACATAAAGCCCACTTTTCTCTTTATAAAGTGGGGTATAGTGGGGTCTTCATTATACAGACTTCTTATCCTGATGTTTCGTTCGAAAATAGCGATTGTGGGTTCTTGTTAGAATCACCTTAATTAGGTGGTTTTAATAGGTACCCACAATCTATGTTTGGAGCAGAAATAAAGGAAATATAGGAAGAAAACCAAAAACAATCTGAACAAGACTGGTTCTCTGCCATTATATCACACAGTGTATTATCGGAATGAATTTCACGCTGATGAAAATAATCGCAAGCCCTGATGCATTTAGGAGGCTTATCACCCTTTTAATGTCACACGTTTTATCACAGTGTGACAGTGAACACTAAACTGGACAGAAGATGATATGAATGGTAAAACTTCAATGGTTTCAACATGATGGCTTGTTAACCCTTCCGTGCTGAATATTTTAATTAGCCACACCCATCTTTGACGTTCAGCCAATCAGATTACATGATGTAATGTTTTCATTTAAAATCAGAAACTGAATGACAAACAGTGCAGATCCTGATCAGATGGCTTCTTCAGAAGCCATCTGATCTGGATCTACACTGTTTGCAAAGGTAGGGTTTGTCATGAACAACATGATAAAGGTTATTTGAAACTCGTTCCTGTGTCCCTAGAGAATATTTTCTATAATTCCAGATATACATATGTCGGGATAATTTAGGCGCATACACCATAACCTCTTTATAACACTATTAATGGGGTCCAAAGCAGAAATTGTTAGTTAAACAACTGTGTTATATCCAAAAAAAATGTATAGATTATATAGAAAAATGACCATTTAAAAATGGTCATTTTTCTATATAATCTATACATTTTGGGGATCCATCTTGAAACCGTGTTATATCCATAACCGTGTTATAATGAACTGTGTTTTAATGAGGTTGTGGTGTACTTCTAATTTACTTTTGAAGAATTGAAAAAAGTACCCCACAACTTCATTATAACATGGTTCGTTATAACACAGGTTTTGGATATAACACGGTTTCAAGATGGATCCTAAAAATGTATAAATGGTCATTTTTCTATATAATCTATACATTTTTGTTTCCATATAACACGGTTGTTTAACTAACACGGTTTCTGCTGTGGACCCCAGTAATAGTGTTATAAAGAGGTTGTAATGTATGTTGTTTGTACTCATAAGAATTGCCTCAGTAGACACAATATACAGTAAAGTTCCTATATTAAGACCACCTTTGGGACTGTTCAAAAGTGGTCTTAAAGACCACTTTTGAACAGTCCCAAAGGTGGTCCCTGGCTGGAGGACATTGTAGGCAGAAAACACAAAGCAAAATCAAGTGTACCCTTCAAAATAAGCTTTTTAAAGCAGAATTAGTCCTAATTTTAGGTGGTCTTAATAGCAGAATTTCACTGTACCTTTACCTTATAGAATCCCAATTATGTACACAGATCTGGCACTAAATTTAACCCTAAGTTTTGTTTGTTTGATTGAGGTTTAACGTCCCCGTCAACACTACATACATGTATTTGGGTGATTTTGGAGACACTGCTTCCAATTTTGTGGGACTTTAGCCTGACATTGACATGAAATGACTTCTCAAGCCCTGCCACCCAATGAAACAAAAAGGCTTATATGCATTGGACGGTCTGACTCACACCACTTTTCCTGGGCAGGCTTAGTCCTAGCGATTTATCAGTACTCATGTGTGGTCAGTTTCAGCTCTGCGTGGAAGCACAATGCAGCCCAATCTATTTCTCTAAGCTTTGATGGACAAGGGGCGCATTAGCCTTAGTGACTCAAACATTGCCTATCTCAAACAAATTTTCCAAAATGTTCTTGAGCCATTGGAGGCCATCTGTATCTTGGTTTTTGATCATTATCATTTACAGGAAGAAAAGAAATTGCTTGAACATTTTAACTTGCTGCCAAGTAACTGTTGCTATGTTCCTGTTGCTATGTTGTTGTGAACTACAGTTGGTGTCTATCATGTTACAGCAACACCATGCAAATAAAAAAATAATGTTTTCAAACTTCTTGTTCTTTATTGTCCCTGCATCAGAGGTGTGATTTAAGAAATAAATCAGCTCTAACTGTGATTTGTTGGGTAATAAATCACACTTTGGAGGTCAGTTGTAAGTAGACAAATCATGAGGGCGTAGCGCGCGTGATTTGTCTACTTAAAACTGACCGACAAACTGTGATTTATTACTCAACAAATCACAAACCAGAGCTGATCTATTTCGATTCTAACAGGCTGAAAATCGGCAAAATCTCACAACTTTGCGCCATTGTTAGAAGAAATCCCCCTAAAATTATTGACTGAAACACATGCATTTATATCCTTTTCTAACTTTTTCGATGCGAGAATATGAGGTTACACCATCTAACGTCAAGGAAATTGAGTAGTGACGTCATTTAATCAGTTTTTAATGACTTTAATCGTCACGCTCTTCCTTGCTGTGGTTTGTTGTACAATTAAACACAGTTATTTTCCATTACCTATATAGGCTCGCTGTGTTAGAATTAAGAATCTTACATGGGTGTGAGGGCTTGATAGAAAAATCTTTCCCTGAGGGTCAGTATCAAGGATTACTGAGCAATCCAACACTGTGATCCAGAGGGAAGGATTTTCGTCCACACTTTCAAACTGCAATATCTTTGCAGCCTGCAAGTAGATCTCATCCAACTTTTATGTGTAGCATGTCTTTGGTGGGGGATTGCTTGCATGTGCTTTTCAGGAAAATTGCTCAAGAACTTTGGTTGCTATGGCAACTGATAGGTCCCATAGTCTTACTATGGGAAAATGCTTGTGAACACCCTAGGTTATTGTGCTCCCCAAAGGGAGAGCATATAGTAGCTGCTTTGTCCGTCCGTCCGTCCGACGGACTGACTGTCCATCCACCGTCCGTCAAACTCTATATCTCTAAAAGTAATTAAGGTAATTAAGATATCTCTAATAAAAGTATTAGAACCATAACCCTGTCACCAGTATTTATGGAGTTACTTCCCTTCTTAACTAAATGTAGTTCAATGAAAAGTTGGTCTGGAGCATATCTCTGTAAGTAAAGAAGGGAATTAAGTGAAACTTGATACATTGATAGATGGCCATCAGAGGAAGTGCAGAGTACAAGAACTGTAACTCTGTCACAAGTAATTACAGAGTTATCTTCCGTTTTAGTTTTTGCTATATTAAGCTTGTCCAGAGCATATCTTATTTTTTTTGTTTTGTTTCACTACGTGACAGGTGAGCTTTTGTGATCACTTTCGTCCGTCGTCTGTCATCAGTGCATGTGTGTGTGCGTAAACAATTTCTTCAAATGACATCTCTTCCTGAACCACTGATCGGATTTTGACCAAACTGCACAGGAATGATCCTTAGGTGGTCCCCTTTCAAAGTTGTTCAAATGGTTCCGGCCCGTTGCACATTTAGGTCACAGGAGCCAAAAATAGATTTTTCTCACCGAAAACTTAAAAAATCTCTAAAACCACAAGGCCCAGGTCTTTGATATTTGGTATGAAACTTCATCTAGTGGACCCTTACCAAGATTGCTCAAATTATAGTGCTGGGGCCAAAAATGCCCCCGCCCCGGGGCCCTTTGGTTTTACAACTTTTAGGCTTATATAGGGAATATCTTTAAAAATCTTCTTCTCTGAAACCACAAGGCCTTGGTCTTTGATATTTGGTAAGAAGTTTCATCTAGTGGACCCCTACCAAGATTGTTCAAATTATAGTGCTTGGGCCAAAAATGCCCCCGCCCCGGGTCCTTTTGGTTTTACATGGGCTTACATAGGGAAAACCTTTAAAAATCTTCTTCTCTGAAACCGCAAGGCCCAGGTCTTTGCTATTTGGTATGAAGCTTCACCTAGTGGACCCCTACCAAGATTGTTCAAATTATAGCCCTCGGGGCCCTTTGCTTTTACATGGGTTTATATAGGGAAAATCTTTAAAAATCTTCTTCTCTGAAACCGCAAGGCCCAGGTCTTTGATACTTGGTTTGAAGCTTCATCTTGTGGACCTCTACAGAGATTGTTCAAATTATAGCCCTCGGGCCAAAAATGTCCCCGCTCCAGGGCCCTTTGGTTTTATATAGACTTATATGGGTAAAATCTTGAAAAATCTTCTCTGAAACCACAAGGCTTAGGTATGAAGCTTTATCTAGTGGACCTCTACCAGATTGTTCAAATTATAGCCATGAGACCAAAAAAGCCCCTTCCTCATGGACCCTTTGGTTCTACATAGACTCATATAGGGAAAATCTTTAAAAATTCTTCTTCTGTGAGACCAAAAAGCCTAGGTCTTTGATATTTGGTGTGAAATTTCATCTAGGGGACCTCTATCAAGATTGTTCAAATTATAGCACTGGGGCCAGAAATGCCCCTGCCCCGAGACCCTTTGGTTTTACATAGACTTACATAGGGAGATCTTTAGAAATCTTCTTCTCTTAAACTGCAAGGCCCATGTCTTTGATATTTGGTATGGAGCTTCATCTAGTGGACCTCTACCAAGATTGTTCAAATTATAGCCCTCGGGCCACAAATACCCCTGCTCCGGGGCCCATTGGTTTTACATAGACAATCTCTCTGAAACAGCAAGGCCCAGGCAGGTCTTTGATATTTGGTGTGAGTGGATGAGTGTTTCAGTTTTACGTCCCACCAACAGCTAAGGTCATACGGAGACGGATCTCGGTTTAAAGACTCAACATTATGCACATTGTAGCCCTGGGGTCAATAATGGCCCTCCCCTGGGCCCACTTGTTACTCTATGGATCAGGTGAGCGATCCAGGGCCATCATAGCCCTCTTGTTTTGTTTTGGTTTTACGGCCCTTTCAAGATTATTTCACTCATATAGAGCTGATTGTTAATCAGAGGTTGGACACTAGCAAGTAGTGTAGATCCGGATCAGTTACCCTGTAATTCACCGACTTCGAGGCTTCTCAAGCCTTTGATTGACCTTGTGAACAACGTAGCGTCTAGGATGTTAATGACAAATGTGGGGCTTATAGGAGTAAGCGTTATTTTTCTTATTTTTGCTCAAAAACATAGGTTGTGGGTACTCGTTAGAACCGCCCGTTACGATTACACACCTTTGCGACATAGTGCATTTTTAGCTTTTGGCTTTGTCTAAAAGTTTTCCTTAAAAGGATTCAAAGTTATCACAGATAAACCCTAGTGCTCGTGCTTGCATTTTTTTCTAACTTTTTGAAGTTGCTCTCTTTACAGAAATGCCAGACCAGCGGACAATAATGAAAATTAGAAAGAACGAATGTATAAAATGGTGTAAGTTTTTTAATCTAGATAACTAGATAAAAAAGGAGTGAGCCTCTTTAAGACTTTCACCTGCAGACCTATCTTCCTACAAAAATTGCTAAAATGCTGGTCCAAATTGAGTTGATAGTCAATGTCCTCCCCTAATAGTTTGACAACTTCTTCACATTTGATTTCCGTATTTGCAATTTTGTGAGTCAAGTGTTTGTCAAAAGTTTTTTTTCCGACTGCAGTACCTTGGATTTTTTACGGCGTAGCCGTTATAGTTTTGCTTTTGTCCTACATTTTTCGTTATTCCATTGGTCAATAAAACCACATGTCCAAGAGATGACTATTTCATTGGTCAATGATTTGCATAAATAAATCTACTCAAAAGTACGACAGTTTACTGAAGTTTTAACCTAGGAAATGTTTCGTTTTTTATGTGAGACATGAATGAAAAATATATAGTTTCGGCTTGCTCACCGTCTTGTCCTTTGATCACCATACGTCATATGTATAATTGTGTTTCTAGTGAATTCTGTAACTGCTGCGGTGAATAGCTATTTTGACCTAATTTCACGTGGTTGGTCTATATAGCGAAAGGAAGGTTCCTTTCGCGAAAGGAAGAATTTTCTGCGAAAGGAATTGTTTGTTTGATTTGAGGTTTAACGTCCCTGTCAACACTGTGTAGGTCATTTTGGAGACGTTGCTTCCAAGTTTGTGGGACTTTTACCCGACATTGAGATGAAATGACACCCAAGCCCTGTTGCCCAATGAAACCAATAAAGAGATATAGCATGACAAAAACATGTAATAATCGCATTACAAATTGACAGATGTTTAATTTACAATATATGCTAAATAAAAGTTGCAGTGTATCATTTGTCTTCAGCATACTTTATGTCCTCCATTTTAACACAAAATGGACATTTTCGAATATCATTAATGTTATATAAATTCTGAAAAGGAATAAGTGTAATTTGAGTTTTAATTAGGTGCACATAAGATCAAGTTTCCGTCCGTTTGTCTGCTCGTCCGTTTGTTCGTCCGCCTATGCGTTTACGTTCACCATAGCGACAACCCGAAATGTTAACCCTAGAATTTGTGTTCAAAAACAGTAAATGATAACGTTTTCTTATTTGTTGTGCATATACTTGAGACCATATGCTCTTGAAATGAGTTCATGTTTTTAACCTTGACCTTTTACATTGACCTTAGCTCAAACAGGCGGGACACCGCCCTCTGCAAAGCTATTTTTCCTCGCGTGACATCTGAATTGTTTGAATACAGTAAACCAGTTCATAGCTAGACAATTGTTGCTGTCACTATTGTAGCTCATATTGCACGACCTACAGAAAAAGCGACCGACTGAAGTCGGTTGATTTTCTAAGAGTGCCCTAAAATCACCGTGTCATTCTGTCAGTCTGTCTGTCCGTCCGTAACCCGTTTGTGAAAATTGGTGATAGTGACTTAACCGCTTGGAATATTTAAACAATTTTTGGCATACTGATAGATATCAATGAGATCTAACCAATGCACTTACGAAATATTATATTCCATTTAGTATAGGCTCGCCGAGGCGAAAAAATGTGAAAATTTTCGAACTGCTTCTCCTCGGAAACCGTTGGGCCGATTGAAGTCAAATTTCATATGGAGCCTCTATGGGATGGGGGAAACCAAAATTTGCTCATGGGGTCCAGGTCACATGACCCAAATGGCCGCCAAGCCATATATGGTCTGTCTGTCTGTCCGTCCGTAACCCGTTTGTGAAAATTTGTGATAGTGACTTAACCGCTTGGAATATTTAAACAATTTTTGGCATACTGATAGTATCAATGAGGTCTAACCAATGAACTTGCGAAATATTACATTCCATTTAGTATAGCCTCGCCGAGGCGAAAAATGTGAAAATTTTCGAACTGCCTCTCCTCGGAAACCGTTGGGCCGATTAAGGTCAAATTTCATTTGGAGCCTCTATGGGATGGAGGAAACCAAAATTTGCTCATGGGGTCCAGGTCACATGACCAAAATGGCCGCCAAGCCATATATGGTAAAAACCCTTCAAAATAGTCTTCTCCAGAACCACTTGGCAGATTTCCACGAAACTTGATAAATAACATCTGGGACGTAGGCCCATCATAAATTGCTAAAATGGTGACCCTTGGTTGACCTTGACCTTCTTTGTGCGTAGGTCAAACTTTGACACATATGCTTTTGTATTGGAAAAGTGAGAATTCATTTTATCCTGCAAACGATTCAGAATACAGTACTAAAGTATTAGATATATTTTTGCTCCTTACGATAAGGCGCATTTATTGGGGGAACCGTTTTAGGTCCAGGTCACATGACCAAAATGGCCGCCATACCCATATATGGTAACACTCATCAAGCTAAAAGCATCCGGAGGGTCGTGCACTTCAGCTGAAGCACTGGTTTCTAAACAACCTTCCAATTAAATCTACGCCGCATATCTTTTTTAAAGATATTTCTTGTTTCATTTAACTTATCCGATATCTCATTTGGTTTACAAGATATCTTACAGGCCAGGGCTTTTCCCGTTCTATTTTTAGAACCGGAAATACGTCACGAAAAAACCTCCTATAGAAAACAAAATATCTTTGTTTTAAAAGGAGATCTGATTCAGCATATTAGATATCTTATTTAACAAATTAGATACATAACAAATAAGTTATCTTATAAACAGACTCAAATATTTTGCTTATTAGATGGTCTCATGGAAGATAAGCTTGTTTTTGCTAAATGTGATACCCACTTAGAATAAAGACGATGATTATTATTATTATTATTATTATTATTATTATTATTAATATTATTATCTTTAAATGGAATATAAGACATCTGATATGTGGAGTTAAATACGATATCTTAGACATTATATTAGATGTCTTACAGTCGGCCGCGGTAGCTCAGTAGGATGCGCGCCTGATTGGTGATAAGGAGGATGCGGGTTCGATACCTGCCGGGGTCGGCAACATTCTTTCGTGGTGATTGATCATGAAATCTTTTCTTAGATCATTCTCTCCCTTCCGCTGGTTCAAGAAGGGTAGTGGTCAGTTTCTAGCGAAAGAATGTGTACTGTACTGGTTAACCGCTTACGTATAAGCCTGCCCAGGAAAAGTGTGAATAGGGAGACTGACCGGCTCAAAAATGACTTAAATAGTGTTGACTGGGCCGTTAAACTCCAAACCAAACCAAAATTAGATGTCTTACAAAGGTTATAGGATATATGACATTATCATATATATTAATTCAGTAATCTTATATTCTATATAAGATATATTTTGTCTCCGTCCTCATATCGTACCTGTATGTATGAATTGTTATCTTTGTTACTACATGTATATCTCTGAAACCGTTGAAAGAGTTCTGTCAAAACTCGGTAGTGTACCATAGCAAATTAAGGACTTCTTGACCTTGACCTCATTTTCAAGGCCAAAAAGACGTTTTGACCATATTAATGGTTTGGTGTGAGGGTTTTTTTTTCCTTCTAAAAACATTAATTGTTGTTGTAGATTTCCTTGTTTCATCGGGACTTGAAGAAATAGATGGGCTGCATGATGCTTCCACGCAGAGCTGAAACCGACCCGCACACGGGTACTGGTAAACCGCTTAGAGGATCTAAGCCTGCCCAGGCAAAGCGGTGCGTGTCGGACCGTCCATGCTTATAAACCCTATGGTTTCATTGGGCGGCAGGTCTTGAGGTGTCATTTCATCTCAATGTCGGGTAAAAGTCCCACAAAATTGGAAGCAACGTCTCCAAAATGACATATACAGTGTTGACAGAGACGTTAAACATCAAATCAAACAAACAAACAAACTTGTTTTGTGTAGCAAAAAATAATATCAATAATAATTATAAATCGTCTGTCTGCGGTACTTTATTTGCAAAGAATTTAATTTATTAATACGAGGACTGTTCAAATATGAATGCAAGTAGAACGTTTTCTCATGCACTAATGCGAAAATCACCTGAAAATAAATATCACAGCGTAGAAAAACATTTTACCTATACATTGATACCAAACCTGTTAAAATCCGTGCACTTTAGCCATGTATATTGTTCGATAAACACTGTCTACTCTTGTATACTAATACAAAACATGGTTGGAAGAAGGTCAGAGTACGCCGTTGAAATACGGTCCTATATTAAGAATCGTTGTATTCTTGGTATACGGTGCAAAGACATTTTTGATGAAATATGTTCGGATTATGGGCATACTGAAATGTCTTTTCCTTGGTTTAAGAAATTCAGCTGTGGGCTAGGCTCAACAGAAGATGCACCACATGATCGTCGACCGAAAAGAGCAACATCTGCCAAGATGGTTGCTAGAGTGAAAGAAACAGTTGCTACCGATGCACGATACACCACTAGGCAAATAGCTAGTATGGTTCGCATCTCATTAGGAGCAGCTCATACAATTCTGAAACGGGATTTGAAAATGAGAAAGATCTGTGCTAAATGGATTCCCCATCTGTTGACAGATGAGCAGAAAAAGACACGCGTTCAGTGCGCCAAGAAGTTGCTTAAAAAGTTTCCAAATTACAATGCACGGTCTTTCGCTAATGTCGTCACAGGTGACGAGACATGGGTTCACTTTTTTGAGCCAAAACGAAAGATTCAGAACAAAATATGGGCAACAAAGAATTGCAAAGACCATGCATTGCAAAGCGGACCATGGGCGTCAAGAAGGTAATGTATGCCATATTCTTTTCAAATCAGGGCCCTGCTATTCAGGTTGCTGTGCCTAAAGGCAAATCTGTAAATGCGAAGTTTAACAAGAATAAAGTTCTTCGAAAATTGAAGAAATATTTCAAAGAACGAAGACCCGCAACTGGTTTGGCCAATGTCAGATTGCTACATGACAATGCGTCATCGCACAAGGCGTTCATTGTGCAAAACTATCTGAAGCAGGAAAAGGTTGTTGAACTCCCTCACCCCCCGTATTTCCCTGACCTTGCCCCGTGTGACTTTTTTTGGTCCCGCGGCTGAAAAAATACCTTTCTGGTCGAAAATTTGTACAGCGCAAACACCTCGGTACCAATATTCCAGTGCCTTCATAGTATACCTCGAAAAGACTACCAAAATGTATTCAATGATTGGATCAGAAGACTGAAAGTTTGTATATCTGTTAAAGGGGAATACTTTGAGGGGGACAAAATAAATTTTTCATCGAAATCTATCACGGAATCATTTTTATGTGCTTAGTTGCATTCATATTGGAGCAGTCCTCGTACATCGCCCAACAAAGACGCATGAAAGCACGTCCTGTGCATTTCAATGCTCAAAATGAGCCAGATTTTTGATTGATTGAATTGTGGTTTAACCTCCCCGTCAACACAATTTACGGAATTTGAAGACGTTACTCCCAGTGTTGTGAAACTTTTTCACTTTCTCCTTTTTTCCCAGTGTTGTGAAACTTTTTCACTTTTTCCAGACATTGAGATAAAATAAGATCTCAAGCCCTGCCACCCAATGAAACCAAAAGGGTTTGGCCAATCGTAGACTTTCTAGGCGATTGGCTTGGAAGCACCATGTAGCCCAGTCTGTTTCATCGGGGGAGAACTGGGGGGGGGGGGGATAGAATTAGCCAGAACTATCGAAGATGTCACTTTGAACTTGATGGATTGTGTGCGCTGCAAAGACACTGATCAGCCTGAGCCTTCGCGCAGTCTGACCAAGATCTTTGCTCTGCGCTGTATGGATCACATTTGACCGTTGACACAAAATGGCATCTTCATCAGACAGGGAAGATTGTTTCCCTTGCTAATTTGAGAGTTCCATGAGTGCGCATGCCTGATATACATTTTTTGCGTGTTCTGACTCGATAAACTAATTTGGGGACGCGACTCGCGAGAGGGGATCTTCGAGCATGTGCGCAGAGCGAAGACTCTGATCAGACTGCGCATTCGCGCAGTCTGATCAGAGTCTTCGCTGTGCGTTTAACTAAACATCTTGTTCAAGCAGTCAGAGAAGATGGTACAGGCTGATCTGAGACTTCGCATAGCACATACGGCCGATTCCCTTGGCGCGGCCAAATTAACCAAAGACTAATACATAACACTTTTTTGTTATTTTTCCTATGAATAAAGGCGGTCGCGGTGTACGAATATTTGGAACCACAAGCACATTGTAATAAACACGTTTTTAATATTTATGTGTTTATATGAACGTCTGAGTTTAATTATATTCGACACTTATTGTGTCGCGCCAAATGAAATTGTTATTATGTTTTTTTGCCAAGTCGGACCAGCAAAGACGCAGATCAGACTGCGCATCTGTATCTTTTATGTTCGCTATATGCATGCATGAGTGGATACACATTTGGCGAGAATTCCTTTTGATGTTTTGGCACGCAGATGTATATCAATGATATTGTTTAATGCAAAATTTCTTTAAAATCAATCTCACCTATGAAATTTTCTTTAATCCCCTTTATTTTCCATGACCATCTTGTGTACACAAAGCTATTGTGATCTGGCCTTTGACAATGGTTAGAATTGGTAGATGAAATGCGCCTTTTTCCTTTGTTGTTAGCGAGTCGTGCACCTTAGCTT
Organism: Lucinisca nassula; assembly: GCA_963580285.1. Lineage (NCBI taxonomy): Eukaryota > Metazoa > Mollusca > Bivalvia > Lucinida > Lucinidae > Lucinisca > Lucinisca nassula. The sequence goes on along the minus strand of OY757023.1, from coordinate 48,272,443 downwards.
AAGTTAATTTATTGGATACTGACTCCGCGTATTGGGCGGACAGGCCTCGCGTTCCTGAACAGCTGTGGTCGTCCAACGAAACCCTGTGTTGGTGCTTGGTAACTCTGGCTGTGCTCATGGAACACAGGGAACTCATGGTAGTTCCTCTGCCACTGAAAAGGGTAGATGGAAATCGAAAGCCCTGGTCGGCAATCCATCTAGGAGAAGGCAACTCCAAACAAAAACCTACATACCTGGATTTACCTGCTCCAGCTACTCGTATGTAACAAATTGAAGTGAAGACAATGATAAGGAATCGATACAATTAACGCACAGCTCCCATCCGAGACACCAAAGGGAAAGAAGCACAAACATGAAACAACTAGAAAGACTGCTTCGGCAGCTGGGGCGGAAGAAATCATTTCTCTGATTCAACGGTCAAAAGGCGATGCAGTGTGTCGTGGAGCATGAAGAGCTTGATAAGGCACTAAAAAGTCATGGTCATCCACTGCATCCGGGATTAGCCCGAGATGTCTCGACACTGTCTTGCCTCTGGATCCAGCTAGATCAAGTTGACTCCTCTAACTCACCATAAACCACTTCACAGCGCATGTCATCTTAAATAATATACATACAGTCCCTGCAGGCACACATATGCATACAACTCAAAAATCCCTGTGGCGATTTGCGAGCTGCGAAGCAGCTGGTGAGGATACACCGGAAGCTGTAGTTGCGGACCTGCACACAGGCGGCTCGGTTCTATATCGTCGCTTTCTTTAAGAATGAAGCAGTACGGGAAATACAAATTCTGCCATAAACAATTGCCCGCTGCAAAAAACCTTGGCTGATTAACCGGGATCAGCAGGGATCCCATCTAGCGGACGAACAAAAAAGAAGATAAAGGTGTTACCCTTAAAATCGGTGCATGGAATGTGCGCACCTTGATGGAGAGTGGTGGTTTAGACAGAACACAGCGAAGAACAGCTCTAGTTCGTAGAGAACTTAATCGTTACAAAGTCGAGTTGGCAGCTCTGCGCGAGACTCGCAGAGAAAGGGCAAATGAAAGATGCTGGGGCTGGCTACACTTTCTTCTGGAGTGGACGCAAAAAAGAAGAGCGACGGGAAGCAGGAGTACGCTTCGCCATCAAATCACACCTTGCCAGCAAGCTCTCAAAGCTCTCAGGACTTCCAACAGGCATAAATGAGATGACGCTGAGACTACCCTTACCCGGTTAGAGCCATGCAACTATTGTAAGTGCATATGCACCCATATTGACCAACCCAGATGAAGTCAAAGACAAGTTCTATGATTATTTGGACTCTGTGATTTCTGCTACATCCCGGGAGACAAACGTATCGTCATGGGAGACTTCAATGCTAGAGTGGGCACAAACCACCAAACCTGGGAGGGGTGATTGGGAATGAAGGAGTAGGATAGTGCAATAGCAATGGCCTCCTCCTTTTGAGGAAGTGTGAATAGCATGAACTCTTGACCACCAACACAGTCTTCCATCTGCCAACTCGCAACAAGACATCATGGATGCATCCTCGCTCCAAACACTGGCATCTTATTGATTATGTCATAGTTAGAAGGAAGGATAGGCAAGATGTCAGAGTGACAAAAACTGTGTGTGGTGCTGACTGCTGGACAGATCATAGGCTTGTTGTCAACAAACTCAACCTGCGTATTCACCCTGCACGGCGACCACAAGGCAAGAAAGTGCCCAAGAGACTATATGTCTCTAAGCTGAAACAAGACAGCATGAGGCAAGCCTTCACCCATGACATCTGCAGCAGACAAGATGCAATCGAATTCAGTTCAGATGATACAGAAGAGAACTGGACAGCCTTCAGAGACACTGTTCACTCTTCAGTAATGGATTCCATAGGTCCAGTATTTCACAGACATCAAGACTGGTTTGACGAGAATGATCAAGAAATCGAGGGACTCCTTGAAAAGAAGCACCAAAAACACAAGGAATACCTAAGTGATACCACCTCAGTAACTAACAAGGCGGCCTATTCAGATATATGCAAAGCAGTCAAAAAAGACCCAGAGACATGCAAAACCCCTGGCTGAGCAACAAAGTTGATGCAATTCAGAATTCAGTCCTTTGAAGACAGAAAGGACATGAAGAAGTTCTTTGCACTAAAGACAGTTTATGGATCTTGAAAAGATGGACAGAGCACATTGAGTGTTCTTAACGATGATGCTATCAACAGACTACTACAGGTTGCATGCAATCTCCTGCTTGCCAAATTCCGAACCGTTACTGAAACGGTAAAAGCAATAAAACTTCTGGCATCTGGCAAGGCCCCAGGGCCAGATGCAATACCTGCTGAGATCTACAAAGCAGGAGGTACCCCAGTTGCAAAGAAGATGGCAGAGTTATCTCACATTATGTGGACAAAAGAAGCCAACCCTCAAGAATTCAAGGATGTACCAATTATCCACCTATTCAAACGAAAAAGGAACCCTCAGATCTGTGACAATCGTCGTGACATCTCTTTTTATGTCAATTGCTGGGAAAGTCCTTGCAAGAGTCCTACTTTACCGACAGTAGTAATAGTATGTGCTCTACGAGCCCCGAAATTTCTGATGCTCATGATCATTTATGATGCTCATGATCATTTATGATGCTCGATGCTGGCTCAGGCTGATTAATGATGCTTGATGCTTATGCCATTTACGACCTCATACCTGCGATAAATCGATCCTCGCTTGTCATCAGTTTGACAGTTTGACAGGTACTTAGCTTTAGTGTTGATGAGCATCAACTTCGCGAGCCCGCAAAAACATCTTTAGAGTTTTAATTCCCCTTAAACCCCGATATAATAACACTTGGGGTATAAAAGATTTTTTTCCTTTTCTCTGCTCAAAAACATATATTGCGGATACTCGTTAGAAGCACCTCGCCACGAGATCTAAGTTTTGAGCAGAAAAGTGAAAAATCGCACAAAACGGCGAAATGTCCTATACAGTGTTTACGGGTACGTTAAACCCTAAAAAGTGTCCCCGCTTAAGCTTAGCAGGGGGTATTCAATTTATTTTCGTATTTCTGTTTTATAGGTTGTGGGTAAAATCAGATTGATTTTCTGCCTTATAGGTTGTGGGTACAGCAAAATCAAGCAGAAAATTGAGATAAAAATCGCACAAATCTCCAAAATGTCCTATAGAGTGTTGACCGGTACGGTTAACCCCAGATCGAATGAACAAAGAAACGCTAAACAAATATCAGGTTGAACTAGCTGATTTATTTAGATGAAAAATGCCATCGCTCAATATACTCGATTTGGCCTTTTTTCTTTTGATAAAGAGTTTCTGATCATCGCTTGTCAACAGTTTGACAACAGATACACAAAGATCTACTAGCCCCTAGCACACTTGTGATGCTCTACAGTGCACAATGTTCTACAAGCCCGTTATGCACATAGATTCAACAGCTGAAGCGCATGTTCGAGCCTCAGTAGAAGCCTCACCCGAAAATTCCTACATTTGTTTGACTTTTTGTCCTGATCTTTCTAGATGTCATAACAAACTTGTATGTTCACGGGAAATGATCGTAGGCTTCATTACCGCAAATTGTTGAAATCGAACCCACAGCCCAATGTTTCGAAAGGACACGCCACTATATGCTTTAATGGTTCAGCTTTATTGTTCCAACCAGTTAACATATAAAGTACAAACAAGTTCATTGTAAGGCAAATTTTCGACATCTAGAAAGTTCAGGATGTTCTTCATTAGGCTGTAATAAAAGCAGAACTGTTTGCACTTTGAGTTATTGTAACATGCTTTTGCAGAATGACTTGGATGAAAAACGTCATCGCAAAAATTGAACTGTGCAAGATCAAGTAATTTGAAGATTTGACGTCGCCTTCTTTATTATTAACATGACGAGTTTAAGGATCACTTGGTTTATTTATTGATTTATTAATATTCGTACATAGATATTCTCACCCCCCGCCCATCGGGTCTTGGAGAAATAGATTTGGCTGCATGGTGCTCCCACGCAGAGCTGAATCTGACCATACACGAGTACCGGTAAACCGCTTAGAAGGACTAAATATGTTCTATAAAAGGGTTATCCTTGGGAAGCAAGGCAAAACGGTGTGTGTCTCATCGTCCAATGCATATAAGCCATCTGGTTTCATTGAGCGACAGGGCTTGAGATCTCATTTCATCTCAATGCCGGGTAAAAGTCCAACAAAATTGGAAGCAATGTCTTCAAAATGACCTTAATTGTGTTGACGGGGTCGTTAAATCCCAATTCAAACAAACAAACATAGATATTCCCTTTGTACTGTCAAATGGCACGGTAGATTTTTAACTTTAGAAACTTGAGAAACCTTCTTTTAAAATAGGACACTTTATTAGGGCCTGTTGTTTCTTGTTGTATTTATTTCCTTTTGGTATCTCTGATGGGAGCTGTGGGTTATTTGTATCGATTCCTGATCATTGTCTCCACGATTATTTTTATTCCGGGCCCTGAGAGATATGTAAACATTAATGCCAATAGTCCCATTACTGGTACGTTCGGAAATTTTAAAGACCCTGATTAGAATCCACAGAATATGGCGTCTTTTCGGTATTGTCACTGTTTGCTTAAAGTACAGAACTTGATGGGAAACTCACAGTTGACAGTTTAAAGGTGACATCACATATTTTGTAACTACACCTCTCCAGAGCGGGTTGGAACACTGTGCGGGATGCTGGTCAGTCAATGGTTGTTAGCCTAATTTTATTGATCACTGATTGTCACAGAGAGGCGTGGCTAAGAATAACCCTTACTTGGAATTCGGACAAATCAGTTCTGAACAGTTGAATCCTTTGGAAGCAACTAATACATCAAATACACGAAAATAGCAGCCTCGGTTTTATTCAGTCTGTTCATGACCAGTATTCAAATTTACAACACAGGTCACGCCCACTAGCACCGGCTTTAGCAGAATTCTATTTTCCAAATGATTCTAAATGAACAAGATGATCCTAAAGGACAAGAAAATGTAATCTGCACTATGATGATGTACAGGGAGACTTTATACGACCGCCACATGTCACAACTACAGCTGCAGTGAAGATAAATAAGATTTGAGTAGTCGGGTCCTTTGGAAGCAAAGAATACACCAAATAAACAAAAATAGCAGACTCGGTTTTATTGAATCTGTTCATGACCAGTACTGAAATGTGCAACACTAGCCACGCCCTCTAGCACCAACTTAAGCAGAACTCTACTTTCAAAATAATTTTAAATGAACGCAATGATCCCAAAGGACAAGCAAAATATAATTTGCACTATGATGATGACCGGGGAGACTTTTTACGGCAATACCAACTGTAGAGAAGATAAATATGTTTTGAATAGTTGGATCCCTGGTAAGCAAAGAATACACCAAATAAACGAAAATAGATGTATCAAGATTTTAATCATGTAGACAGCTACAAACACTGTCGGTCAACATTAGGCGACTCGTAACGAGCGGTCTCGCCAGATTCTACATATACACTATTTGTCATCATGTAAATGAAGAAGACAGATTAAATACGTCCAATATCAAATCAAGAAGAATCCTGTTCAGAAACTCAAGGGTGAAAGGGTCAAATCTTGAATGTACATGTAGGTCATAAACCAATTGTATAAATTACTGTGGTGTCTATTGATTATTCGAGACAGTTTGAAACATAAATCAATTCATAAAGACATATATGAGCGAGAAAATGTTCAAATTTAATAAATAATACGCTTTGAGCGAAACTGCGCCAGAAACCAAAATACAAGAAGGTCTTTTGCGCGAAGTTATATTTTAGTGCTTTTGATTGAAAGCCGGAAGTAACCGTTTTTATCTGTCATTATTTTTTATTGCTGTTGTCACAGAGTGCATCATTTGTATTAAGTTCAACAAAGTGTTTTCGTAATCATCTTATGTAATCATCAAATCATTGTCTTTTTTTTATTATTGCTCTTCAGAAGCCTCCATGGCGTAGTGGTTATGCTACTCGCCTTATAAACAAGGGTTCGCAGAATCGATTCAGGGCTTCTCCAGACTTTCGGATGAGTCTTTAAACCGAGGTCCTGTCTCCGTATGACCTTAGCTGTTGGTAAGACGTAAAACTCGAACACTCACTCATTGTTGTACTTATTCTGACAATATCTTGAACAACGCCTACATTTTTAAATTTTGGCAACTATATAATATGCATACATTTCAATTCTTTGACCAACAACTTCTTTGATGTGGTTCCAGCAGTCACGTCTTTCATTTTTTCAGATACTTTTTCTGGTAATTTTTTTAATGATATTTGGTTTTTTCTTGTTAATTGCTTGTATAATTTTGTACACTATATTGTAGATATCCTCAGTTTTTATTTTATGCAACAAACTGTTAGTTTCAGTAGACTTAAATTTTATACTTTATTTGCCATACTTAATAATGTGATTGTAATGAAATTTCAGAAAAGTGAAAAATGGTCATCACATCGTAAATGGGTCTGTTTAAAACTTGTTAATATTATTCTGTTACTAACAAAATATAATTTCATAGAACATTGTACCAGATATGAAACTAGCTTTTGCAGCAGGTATTGTAAGGTAATCTTCACTGCATGACATGAAAAGTTTTCTCAAATCAAATTTTCCATCAATTTTTGAGACTCATAATTATTCATCAATTTAACGTCGGCGACATTCTTTCGTCGAGACTGATCATGAAATCTTGTCATTCTCTCCCTTCTGCTGATTCAAGAAGGGCAGTTGTCAGTTTCTGGCGAAAGAATGTGCATTGCAATGGTTAACCGCTTACGTATAAGCCTGTCCAGGAAAAGTGTGGATAGCTAAATTGAACGGGTCAAAAATGACCTAAAATAGTGTTGACGGGGTCGTTACACTTCAATACAAAGTAGCAAACACATCATCAATTTAAAAATACATATATTTTCGATTTTCTTTTCTTACTCGTATTAAGACCAGCTTATGACGATTGTTTTTGATATTCTAAATCACATTCTTCAAAGTATTCAATACCTTCTTTCTTCGCAGATATACGTGTATCATTCCAATTATCATTAAATTTTAATTTACCTGCTTGCATATTTGCACTCGTTGACCAGCCATAAATTCGTTTTATTACAATAAATAAGATTTTCTTTATTTCTATCATAGTTGCTAACATATTTATTATTTGTTTCTGAATGCCTATAAGCAATATAGCTCATGCCACTACACAAACCTCTTTCCATCATTAGATACATATCAATTCATTATTAATTTTGAAAACGTTTCAGTCGTATTTAACGTTGCGTCCTATGCTAATTCTGGACTGCTTAAATAATGTATTATATAATATCTAGATTATATTTTCGTGCACGCTTTTCTAAAATTAAAATCAACAGCAACAACAATAAAACCGCAAGTATCAAACTAGTTTAACTTATGATTACGGAAATCTTTCAATGTCTTTCTGTTAAAAATTAACCAAACAGTCTGAGTATGCTTATAATCATATCATTTGCATCGGTACATTAAGAATACGATTCATTTAGGCAGATTTTATTTTAAATTTATAGCAATCATTTTTATCATCTTCGAATTCATCCACGAAATAATGAAACCTTACTTACTACCTTGACCTGTGATACACTCTAAATCAGAGCAATTTAGCAAATAGAACAGGAGATGTAGGTTTATTTTGAAGGCATTTTTACCTTTGGCGTTCCATTAAATTTAAAACAAACCTCTTTACGTTCATTCAGTATCTTTTCTGGTGTAAAATGTTATAAAAACTAATAAAAAATATATTCTACTGGAATGTTTTGGTTGAGTATACATTAATTTATAAAAATTATAAGAACAAAGTGACATTGTTTTTTTTTTTTTTTTTTTTTCTTCAATTAAGAGGAGATAACGAATTTGTTCGCGCCTCGTTCTGGCAACATTTGAGCGCCAAAGGCTGCAACGGAAGGGCAGGTGTTTTTTTCTCCGAGTACTCTGGTTTTCACCCACCTCTGATTAACGACCGGCTAGATGTTAAGGAAATAATCATGAAAGGGCCGTATAACTTTACCCCATCCCTCACAAAAATCGCACTTTTACACATGTAGAGCGGGAATATTTCCGCCGTTGCCTCTGAAAGACAATGAACACAAGCAAATTCGTTGAATTGATATCCCCCGCCGAATGGGTTTTTCGTGTAGAATGGCAAGAAAATATATCTGGCCAAAATTGAGAAAAAAAATTGCGCGTGCATCACGGCAGCATAATAATACATATTTATTTCAAGTTTCATTTTATTCCATGCAATAGTTGCTGAGAAGCGGTTCCAGACAAAGTGAGACGACGAAAAATCCAGAATTTTAATCATTTAAGGGGCCATAACTCTGGGTGTAAAAAGTCAATCCGAAAAAAATTTGTGCGTGCATCACCACAGCATAATAATACATATTTATTTCAAGTTTCATTTAATTCCATGCAATAGTTGCTGAGAAACAGTTCCCGACAAAAAGGTGAGACGACGAAAAATCCAGAATTTCAATCATTTAAGGGGCCATAACTCTGGATGTAAAAAGTAAATCCGGAAAAAAAAAATGCGCGTGCATCACCACAGCATAATAATACATATTTATTTCAAGTTTCATTTAATTCCATGCAATAGTTGCTGAGAAACGGTTCCGGACAAGTGAGACGACGAAAAATCCAGAATTTCGATCATTTAAGGGGCCATAACTCTGGATGTAAAAAGTCAATCCAGAAAAAAATTGCGCGTGCATCACCGCAGCATAATAATACATATTTATTTCACGTTTCATTTAATTCCATGCAACAGCTGCTGAGAAACAGTTCCGGACAAAGTGAGATGACGAAAAAATCCAGAATTTCAATCATTTAAGGGGCCATAACTCTGGATGTAAAAAGTCAATCCGAAAAAAATTGCGCGTGCATCACTGCAGCATAATTATACACATATATTTCAATAATCATTTAATTCCATGCAATAGTTGCTGAGAAACGGTTCCGGACAAAGTGAGACGACGAAAAATCCAGAATTTCAATCATTCAAGGGGCCATAACTCTGGATGTAAAAAGTCAATCCGAAAAAAAATTGCGCGTGCATCACCACAGCATAATAATACATATTTATTTCAAGTTTCATTTAATTCCATGCAATAGTTGCTGAGAAACGGTTCCGGACAAAGTGTGACGGACGGACGGAAGGACGGACGGACGGACGGACAACGCCAAAACTATATCCCTCCGCCTTCGGCGGGGGATAATTAATAATGTATATTAAATGATTGGAAGAAAAAAAAAGAAGAGAAGGTTATGATCAGAAATCGATAAAATTTAGACAGTGCTCCCATCAGAGACACGAAAGGGAAAGAAACACAAACATGAATTAACTAGACCCTAATGGATACATCAATCGCGGAAAGACTAAATGGCAGTCACTTTCACACACAAAAGGGCCAATTGACTATCCAAAACAAAAAAAGAATAAGTGATACACACACTCAAAGACAAGCCATAACGAACGTAAAACGCGACAGAAAAACCGCCTTGGTACGGTCAGTGGAAACGAACACCGCATGGCGGGCTTAAATCGATTTAACGCGGCAGTAAAGTGGAAGTAAAACAAAGATCAGGAATTGATACAATTAACTTACTCCACCCATAAAAGACACCAAAGAGAAAGAAATACAAACATTAAGCGACCAGACCACAATGGAAACCTAAACAAAGGAAGGCCATAAGGACGGTTACTTTCCCACAAAATGGCCATATGGCCATCCAAAACCAAAAGACACAAGTGATACACACAATAAGTAACAAACAACAACATATATAAATCGCCACAGAAGAGCCGCCTTGGCCTAGCCCTTCCAACGCGAGTTAGACAAATAATTTGTTCAGTCCGCATGAAGGCCTCCTAGCTCATTAGTGCAACATCTCCGAGAATTAAAAAAAAATCAAACAACAAACACAGACATGAAACAACGGTGAAGAATCAACAGCAAGAAACCACTGAAATGCTGGAGCAAATGAAAACCAACAGTTAGACTCCAATGGGCCCGACCAATGTCACAGAATCAGGCACCAATCAAGTTTAGTTATTGTTAGGCTCTTTGATGTTATTTTTTGTCCTTACAACTTCTGAAACTTCCATTATTCGTGTTTGTTTTTCCATCTATTTTTCTCGTTTCAATCTTTTGAGTTTTATTTTTTATTTTATTTTTTTTTAATTTTTTTTTTTGTCTCCTTTAAATTTCAGTTTGAAATTTTCAATCCTTTATATTCTGGTGATTATACATTGGTTTTTCATTTTTTTTTTCTTTTTGATTAACAAATATTTTCTTTTTTCTTTTCTTTTTCTTATTCTTTTATTTTTATCGTCTTCTTTTTTTCTTTTAATAAAGCCGTTACTAAGTTTTGCCACCCTGTTTTTTTGTTCTTCTGTTTTCCAGCTTTTCTGTGCTTTTTCTTTATCCATTAATTGTTACTTTTCTAATCTTTCCATATTTTTGTTTCACTTTCTGTGATAGAATTATGCTTTACTAATGTTTTCTTTTGATCGAAAGATATTATGCCGCCGATTAATTTGTTTTCCATATTGTTACATTATTTCTCCATTCCCAACCTAAATATCGCACTTCTAGAGATGAAGAGCGGGTATATTTCTACCGTTGCCTCTTAAACACAAAATATATTAAACCTTAATTTTTTGTTTCAATTTTTGTATGCCTTACTTTTTAATTGGAATGGAATTTCTGGATGTATTGTTGAAACGACAAGATCTAATCATTCGTTTTCATTATTTTTTTGGCTTTTAATATTCAGGATGTATTTTTAACTGGAAATAGATATGTTAAATGGCAGGATCTAATCATCCGTTTTCATAGTCTTTTCGACTTTTGATGAGTCCTTTTTGTTTCTAATTTTCCCAGGGTAATGGAAGATATGAAGAACCCCTCAGCGGTACACATCTGATGTTGAATATTTGGTGTTTAATTAACAGAACCGTCCAATGCCGATAGATATCCAGTCACTTATTCGTTTGAGAAATTCGTTAACATCATCACTTATGACGTCGCATATCATGTTCATTTGTTATTTATGTGGCTTTTGTTTTGAAAAATGCACATTATTGTTTCTTATCTTCTTTTAAAAAATTATCTAAAGAATTATTAATTTTCATTCCATGCATTTGCATTAACATATCAAGAAGATATCGCTATCGCTGATTCTGCATTTTCAGTTGCAATCTCGTTTTTTTTTCCTTAGTATGCTTACAACTTACTTGGTGAAGTGATTTATTTTATTGGAAAAAAAACATTTTTTTCTCGAAGTTATTGTTTGGATTTTTGGCGTTACATTTATGTTTTTGGCTTTTTTATTTTGATACTTTCTCTGCTTGATTGTTTTTTTTTTTCAATCTGTTTTCATTTATTGACTTTTTTCATGTTTCAATCTTTTAAATGTTTTCTTTTTTCTCACTCCTTCAACTTTAATTTGGAATTTTCTTTTATTTTTCTTCTGCTGATTAAACGTTGGCTTTTCAAGTTTTTTCCTTTTCATTTACAATTATTTCATGTATTTTTAATATCTGTTTCTCTTTTCTTTTTCTTCTCGTTTTAATATGTCCTTCTTGTCTACTTTTTACCATTTCATAAAGTCGTTACTAATTTTTACAGCCTTCTTTTTTGGTTCTTCTGTTTCCAAACTTTTCTGCTGTTTTACTTCATCTGTTATTTGTTACTTTTCTAATTGTTCAGTATTTTCTTCTTTTTCTAGTCTAATACAAATAGAGACCAGAACATTATTTCCTAAATATCATGCATGAGCAAGTATTGCAACAGCACTTTAAGACGCATGGCATTTTTCCGTATGTTAACTCGTGGATAAATTCTTTTCTTGCTTTTAATGTACCATAGGATAGATTCTCTGAGCCTGTGAGAGGATATAAAATGATTGGATACAACAATGTTATACTACAGACGGCATGCATTGTCGTTAATACAATCTGGTCTGATAATTTTGCTTCTCTTTTATTGCATGCCGGCGGGTAAGGCCTCAGATTATATGACACTTTCAGCGTGAACGCTGCTCCAGAATTTCAGTTGTTTCTTGCTGTTGAATCCTCACCGTGGTTTCATCTCGGTGGTGTTTGATTTTTGTGTTCTCGGAGATGCTGCCCTGATGAGTTAGGAACACTTATGCAGGTTGAACAAATTATTTGTCTAAATCCCGACGGAAGTAAGGGGGAGGATTACGGCCGCGTAAAATCGATTTAAGACCCACAGTAAAAATATTTTCACTGACCGTTCCAATGAGGTTCTTCTGTCGTGTTTTTTTTGTTATAATTTGTCTTTGAATGTGTGTACCGGATAAATATTTTGTTTTAGATAGCCAATTGTACATATTTTGGAAATTAACTGTCATGTTTGGCTTTCCACTGTTTATGTTTCCATTAGGGACTAGTTATATCATGTTTCTTTTTCCTTCCCGTTGTTGGCTCTAATGGGAGATGCGGTTTAATTGTATCGATTCCTGATCATTTCCTTCACTACTATTTTACAAAAAAAAAAAATGATTTTGGGTAATGTTGGTTGGTTCCTGATGCACTGTCTCTGGTTCGACCCACCGGTGTCTAACTGTTGGTTTTCATTTGTTCCAGCATTTCAGTTATTTCATGCTGGCAAGTACTCACCGTTGTTTCATCTCTGTAACTATTTGATTCTTGTGTTCTTGGAGATAAGCACTGAAGATTTAATTGACCTTTATGCGGGCTGAACAAATTATATGTCTCAGCTCCACAGAGTAAGGGCGAGGATTGTGGCCTGGTAAAATCGATTTAAGCCCCACCCCTCCCCATCCCCAGTGAAATATTTTTCAATGTCCGTTCAAAAGCGGATCTTCTGTCACGGTTTATTTTTTTTTTATAGATCGTCTCTGAATGTGTGTATCTCATATTTTTGGTGTTGGATAGCAAATTGGCTATTTTGTGGCAAAGTATATGTTCTTTAAGCTTTTCGCTAGTGATGTTTCCATCAGGAACTAGTTATTTCATTTTCGTGTTTCTTCGCTTCGGTGCCTCTGAGTGGCGAGTGACGGTTAATTGTATCGATTCCAGATCATTGCCTTCACTTTTGTTCAGTAGGATTTTTTTTTACTTATGTCCACAATAATGAAAATAACCGTTAGACTAATGCATATTTCGCTTTGTAATAGGTGGTGTTTTCTGGGTTGTTATGTTTAATTCGGCGGCTTTTTTTATCGAATTATGTAAAACACCCCGTGTAGTTGGAATACACATTTTCTGCACATTGAAGACTGTGATGAATATCCGCGGGAGCATTCAAACTGATCTCAGTTGTCGCTAGGTGTTCATGTCATGCTAATCAACATTTTCTCATGAGCGTTGTTTTTTTTATTAAGGCTATTTATTTTAAGATTGCAGTTCAGGCATGCCTTGCAGTTGTGAACTTTTCATTTTATACGGAACTTATGTAAAATAAATAAATATATAAACTTATTGTATCATGCTTTTACAATAAGTAGAAGTAAAACAAAGATCAGGAATTGATACAATTAACTTACTCCATCCATAAAAGACACCAAAGGGAAAGAAATACAAACATTAAGCGACCAGACCATAATGGAAACCTAAACAAAGGAAGGCCATATGGACAGTTACTTTCCCACAAAATTGCCATATGGCCATCCAAAATTAAAAGACACAAGTGATACACACAGTAAGTAACAAACAACAACATAAATAAATCGCCACAGAAGAGCCGCCTTGGAACGGTCAGTGGAAGATTTCCACTGGGGGGCTTAAAGCTGAAAACTTTTATCATTTAATCGACAGGGCACGGGAAAAATTTAACGTTTAAATTAAGCTGTTTGTTTAACGACCATTGACGTTGACAATGCGCGAAAATTTGGCGCCACGGCGTTTATTTTTTTATATCTTCTAAGAATAATTGCATTAGATTATAACAGATTGAGGGATAACCAAACCGATTATTGTAATCGTGATAGATAATCATCAGTGCAAAAAGATATGAAAGTATTTACGCTACCAGTAAAGACCGTATCATTCATCCCGGGCTAATTATATATTGTTGTGAGGGGCAAAACACGTAAAAAATAGATTTTGAAAAATCGGGAAAATGATATTAGTTTATATATGACTTATTTTAATTTTATGATATACTTAAAGACAGGAAGACTTATAATAATATTGTAAATAATGCAAATTTTAACGATAAAAAAAATATGGAAAAATGAAGATACTTTAAAACATGGGGAAAAAGAACAATATAGCAAAAGTACCCTGGAAAATTTTGAAACACGTAAACATAATTAAATATATATAAAAAATCAAACTTTAAAGTTGAAGGTGAAGACAATGAAATACACTTAAAAGATTGAACCAGGAAGGAAACAGATCGGAAAGAAAATAAAAACAGGTTGAGAAAGTGTTGGCAAGTTCAAAGGCACAAGGAATAAATGTTACGCCAAAAAGCCATCCAATAACTAAAAATGATTTTTTGTCAATAAAAATTCACTTCACCAACACATTTTCTTCTTGACATATTCATGCAAATGCACGGATAGAAAATCGATATTTCTTTTGATTCAACGTTTTTTTAAAGATGAAATAAAATGCATTTTTCAAAACAAAAGCAACTTAAATAACCAAAGAACGTGATATGAGACGTTATAAGTGATGCTGGTAACGAACTTCTCCAAAAAATAAGTGAATGGATATCTATCGGCATTGGACGGATTATTAATTCTGTTAATAAAATACGAAATATCCATCACCAAATGTGAACCGCGGACGGGTCCTTCATATCTTCCATTACCCAGGAAAAATTAGAATAAAAACGTACTCATCAAAAACCAAAAGCTGTGGTGCAGTGGTAAAGCATCGAATTTGAGATCGAGAGATAACCGGCTCGATCCCCGAAAGCACCAAGTGATGTTTCCTTGGGCAATAGACCGTATCTACATTGCTAAGTACTGGTTCCTACTCAGGAAAAGAGGGTCATATGGAAGATTAGTACTAGTACTAAATGTGTTACCACTATAAATAAGGTTGATTATTATTTTTATTATTATTATTATTATTATTATTATTATTATTATTATTATTATTATTATTATTATTGAAATAGATGATTAGATCCTGGCATTTAGCAGTTAAACAATACAACCTGAATTCTAAAATATAAAAAATATATTTAAAAATTGAATGTTAAGCAATAAAATTCAAACTAAAACGAAAGACATTCCAAAAAATTGAAGAAAAAAAAATAATTAAAGGTTTAATTATTTTTGGCGTTTCAGAGGCAACAGCAGAAATATTTGCGCTCTACATTTGTAAAGTGTGATTTTATTTTTGAAAAGTATTTAAAGAATTTTAATACATAAAAATGGAGAAAACATTTAAAACACTGTATCTTGCCATATATAAAATAAAAGGTACACACAAAAGATATTCCCATTAGAGTTCTTATAATAATCATTTCAGTAGGTCATTTACACTGACAAGTAAAATTCCAACTGCATTGCATAATTTGAACGTATATGATTATCGTATTTTAATGCAAGAAATACAAAAATGCGATCAATTTATCAATGTCATCTCAAATAATATAGACAAATACATGGCAGACATGATTACTGATTTATGTTTCATAGTCTCCTTTCAATTTATGAGTCAAGGTTTTCCCAAACATATTGAACATTTGTCAAAATGAACTTTTCATTATTTTTTGGGTGAATTCGAAGACGATAAAATGCTTTCTGCAACGTTTAAAAAAGTTTCTGCCAAAAATGAACCTTATTCTAAATGTACCGATGCAAGTATTGGTTATTCTGATTATAAGTAGGTCCAGATTGTATGGTTTACCTTTAGCAGAAAGACATTGAGAGATTACCGTGATCTTAATTTGAACTATTTTTATATTTGATGTTTTGTTGTTGTTTTTTTTAATTATAGTGAGGCATGCACAAAAAATATAATTTAGAACTAGTACATTATTTAAGCAGTGTAGAATTTTCATAGGACGCAATGTTAAAGATGACTAAAACTTATCAGAATTAGCAAATAATAAATATGTTAGCAATTATGATGAAAATAAAGAAATTCTTATCTATCGTATTTAGATGTGTTTTTCTGTATGGATGGTCAATGGTCAATGGGTCAAAATATGCCAACAGGTAAATTAAAATTTAATGATAATTGGAATGCGACACGTATATTTGTGAAGAAAGAAGGTATTGGATATTTTGTTGAATGTGATTTAGAATATCCGAAACAATCTGCATAAACTGGTTTAATAGGAATAAGAGAAAAGAAGAAAAAATCGATATTTTTTTTTTTGAATTGATGAATAATTATGAGTTTTAAAAATTAATGGAAAACTTGAGAAATAAATTTTATGTTATGCTTCCCATCAAGCAAGATACCCTTACAAGGCATGCTGCAAAAACTAATTTTCATATCTGGTATTGTTCTATGAAAATCAATTTGCTAGTAACAGAATAAAATATAACAAGTTTCAAATAAACACATTTACGTTGGGATGACAATTTTCGACTTGTCTGAGATTTTGAATTATAAATTCCATTACAATCACGTTATTAAGTAAGGGAAATTTAATATAAATTTATTTTCGTAGCACAAGGTTCTACAACGACATGATGCACTCTGTGACAACAGTTATATCAAATAATGACAAATAAAAACGTTAACTTCCGGTATTCACTCACTTAGCAGCACTGAAACATGAGTCCGCGCTAAAATATAGTCAATCTTTTTTTTTTTTTTTTTTTTTTTCCGCAGTTTCGCTCAGTATTAATTAGATAAATTAGAACATTTTCTCGCTCATATATGTCTTTTCTCATGCATATTTGTATACTTAAATTGATTTATTTTTAAAATAGCCTCGACTTACACCAGTCATTTATATAACTGCTTTTATAACCTACACGTACACTGACAAGAAAAATTCCAGCTACGTTTCATAATTTGGACGGATATGACTATCATATTTAATGCAAGAAACGGGAAAGATCGATCACTTTATCAATGTCGTCCCAAATAATATAGACTAATACATGACAATCATTATTAGTGATTCAATTTTTATAGACCCCTTTAAATTTATAGATTATGCCCTTACACCCTTGAGTTTCTGAAAAGGACTCTTCTTGATTTGATACTGGGCGTATTTATTCTGTTCCGTTCAATTACATGATGACAAACAGTGTAAATGTAAATCCTGGCGAGACCGCTCGTTCCGTGCCGTCTCATCTTGACCTACAATGTTTGTAGCTGTCTACGTGGTTAAAATGTTAAACAGGTGTTTTCGTTTATTTAGTGTATTCTTTGCTTCCAAGGGATTCAACTATTCAGAACATATAGAGGATATTTACTTTTTTGAAATGAATACCAAAAATATTTCATCGAGTGTGTTGAGACGCACGAGTGAAAATTCTATTTGTCGCGCCTGCTATTAGCATGGCGCGATATAGGCGCCCGGTTTTCTGTCCGTTCGTCCGTCTGTTTGTCAAGGCGTCAACATTTGCGACCACCCTAGCGTTCACCCGAATGGTCAAGTTTATATATCAAGAACTATAAGGGCTTCATTAATTATACTTAGTACAAACTTGTGTCTGGGGATGACGACTTACATGCAAGCATCCATATTTGATCTTGACCTACATTTCATGGTTCACTGACTTTGTAAAATATTGCGACCACCCTAGCGTTCACCCTAATGGTCAAGATTATTTCTCAAGAACTATAAGAGCTTCATTAATGATACTTGGTACACACTTGTGTCTGGGGATGACAACTTACATGCAAGAATCCATATTTGACCTTGACCTATATTTCATGGTTAACTGACTTTGAAAATTATTGCGACCACCCTTGCGTTCACCCTAATGGTTAAGTTCATTTCTCAAGAATTATTAGAGCTTCATTAATGATACTTAGTACAAGCTTGTATTTAAGACTGGCAACTTGTATGCAAGCATCTCTGTTTGACCTTGACCTACATATCATTGTAGTGTGACTTTGCAACCCCACAGGCGCAACATAGCCTTCCGCGGAATTCTTGTTTATTTAACACATGAGATGAAATATTTTTTGTATTTATCGAAAAAAAGGGAAATTTTCTTTTTATTTGATAATGGTTTAGGACACTTACTGTAATTGATCATTCGGATCTTACGTCACAACTTTTGACCTGGTGTTAAAATTGTTAATTGTTGGTAGTAATAGTAGTAAGTATTATGCATCATAAACTAGGCTCCAATTCTGCAGGTGTTTCACTGCAGCTGTAGTTGTGACATGTGGCGGTCGTATAAAGTCTCCCTGTACATCATCATAGTGCAGATTACATTTTCTTGTCCTTTAGGATCATCTTGTTCATTTAGAATCATTTGGAAAATAGAATTCTGCTAAAGCCGGTGCTAGTGGGCGTGACCTGTGTTGTAAATTTGAATACTGGTCATGAACAGACTGAATAAAACCGAGGCTGCTATTTTCGTGTATTTGATGTATTAGTTGCTTCCAAAGGATTCAACTGTTCAGAACTGATTTGTCCGAATTCCAAGTAAGGGTTATTCTTAGCCACGCCTCTCTGTGACAATCAGTGATCAATAAAATTAGGCTAACAACCATTGACTGACCAGCATCCCGCACAGTGTTCCAATCCGCTCTGGAGAGGTATAGTTACAAAATATGTGATGTCACCGTTAAACTGTCAACTGTGAGTTGTCCATCAAGTTCTGTACTTTAAGCAAACAGTGACAATACCGAAAAGACGCCATATTCTGTGGATTCTAATCAGGGTCTTTAAAATTTCGAACGTACCAGTAATGGGACTATTGGCATTAATGTTTACATATCTCTCAGGGCCCGGAATAAAAATAATCGTGGAGACAATGATCAGGAATCGATACAAATAGCCCACAGCTCCCATCAGAGATACCAAAGGGAAATAAATACCACAAGAAACAACAGGCCCTAATAAAGTGTCCTATTTTAAAAGAAGGTTTCTCAAGTTTCTAAAGTTAAAAATCTACCGTGCCATTTGACAGTACAAAGGGAATATCTATGTTTGTTTGTTTGGATGGGGATTTAACGACCCCGTCAACACAATTAAGGTCATTTTGAAGACATTGCTTCCAATTTTGTTGGACTTTTACCCGGCATTGAGATGAAATGAGATCTCAAGCCCCGTCGCTCAATGAAACCAGATGGCTTATATGCATTGGACGATGAGACACACACCGTTTTGCCTTGCTTCCCAAGGATAACCCTTTTATAGAACATATTTAGTCCTTCTAAGCGGTTTACCGGTACTCGTGTGTGGTCAGATTCAGCTCTGCGTGGGAGCACCATGCAGCCCAATCTATTTCTCCAAGACCCGATGGGCGGGGGTGAGAATATCTATGTATGAATATTAATAAATCAATAAATAAACCACGTGATCCTTAAACGCGCCATGTTAATAATAAAGAAGGCGACGTCCATGTTTGTTTTTCTTTTGAACTAATAAAATTTATTCTTCAAATTACTTGATCTTGCACAGTTCAATTTTTGCGATGACGTTTTTCATCCAAGTCATTCTGCAAAAGCATGTTACAATAACTCAAAGTGCAAACAGTTCTGCTTTTATTACAGCCTAATGAAGAACATCCTGAACTTTCTAGATGTCGAAAATTTGCCTTACAATGAACTTGTTTGTACTTTATATGTTAACTGGTTGGAACAATAAAGCTGAACCATTAAAGCATATAGTGGCGTGTCCTTTCGAAACATTGGCCTGTGGGTTCGATTTCAACAATTTGCGGTAATGAAGCCTACGATCATTTCCCGTGAACATACAAGTTTGTTATGACATCTAGAAAGATCAGGACAAAAAGTCAAACAAATGTAGGAATTTTCGGGTGAGGCTTCTACTGAGGCTCGAACATGCGCTTCAGCTGTTGATTCTATGTGCATAACGGGCTTGTAGAACATTTTGCACTGTAGAGCATCACAAGTGTGCTAGGGGCTAGTAGATCTTTGTGTATCTGTTGTCAAACTGTTGACAAGCGATGATCAGAAACTCTTTATCAAAAGAAAAAAGGCCAAATCGAGTATATTGAGCGATGGCATTTTTCATCTAAATAAATCAGCTAGTTCAACCTGATATTTGTTTAGCGTTTCTTTGTTCATTCGATCTGGGGTTAACCGTACCGGTCAACACTCTATAGGACATTTTGGAGATTTGTGCGATTTTTATCTCAATTTTCTGCTTGATTTTGCTGTACCCACAACCTATAAGGCAGAAAATCAATCTGATTTTACCCACAACCTATAAAACAGAAATACGAAAATAAATTGAATACCCCTCTGCTAAGCTTAAGCGGGGACACTTTTTAGGGTTTAACGTACCCGTAAACACTGTATAGGACATTTCGCCGTTTTGTGCTATTTTTCACTTTTCTGCTCAAAACTTAGATCTCGTGGCGAGGTGCTTCTAACGAGTATCCGCAATATATGTTTTTGAGCAGAGAAAAGGAAAAAATCTTTTATACCCCAAGTGTTATTATATCGGGGTTTAAGGGGAATTAAAACTCTAAAGATGTTTTTGCGGGCTCGCGAAGTTGATGCTCATCAACACTAAAGCTAAGTACCTGTCAAACTGTCAAACTGATGACAAGCGAGGATCGATTTATCGCAGGTATGAGGTCGTAAATGGCATAAGCATCAAGCATCATTAATCAGCCTGAGCCAGCATCGAGCATCATAAATGATCATGAGCATCATAAATGATCATGAGCATCAGAAATTTCGGGGCTCGTAGAGCACATACTATTACTACTACCGACTGAATGAAGCTCTGAATGAACACCTTGAACAGTCAGGGCTTCCACTAGAAATCCAGTGTGGGTTTAGGAAAGACAGAGGAACAATTGACATGCTCTTCACAGCAAGGCAGCTGCAAGAGAAATACAAGGAACAGAGCATTTACCTATACATGACCTTTGTTGACGTTACCAAAGCATTTGACACAGTCACTCGTGAGAGCCTTTGGAAGATCATGGTGAAGTTTGGATGTCCAACCAAGTTCATAGCAACGGCGAGACAGTTTCACAACGGTATTCTTGCACGGGTCCAAATAATGGTGAGTTTTCAGAACCATTCCCTGTGACAAACGGGGTCCAGAAAGGCTGTGTGTTCAGCATGATGTGCTCTGCCATGCTCACAGATGCATGCCGGAATGGGGACAATAGCATACCTATTAGTTATCGTTTTGATGGGAAGGTTTTTAATCTCAGAAGGTTGCATGCCAAAACCAAGGTGAGGCAAATGTGCTAGGTGAGTTCCTCTTTGCTGATGGCGTGGCAAAAGGTGCTCCAACAGACGAGAAGATGCAAAAAGGTATAGATCAAGTGTCGGACTCCTGTGATGGCCATCAACTCACAATGAGCATCAACAATAGAAGTGAAGGCAATGATCAGGAATCGATACAAGCACCCATCAGAGACACCAAGGGAAAGAAACACAAACATGAAACAACTAGACCCTAATGGAAACATCACTAGCGGAAAGCCAAAAGGACAGCTACTTTCCCACAAAATGGCCAATTTGCTATCCAAAGCAAAATTATATAAGCCATACACACACTCAAAGACAAGCCATAACAAAAATAAACCACGACAGAAGAAGCGCATTGGAACGGTCTGTGAAACGAATTCCACTGGGGGGGGGGGGGGGGGGCTTAAATCGATTTTACGTGGCCACAATCCTCGCCCTTACTTCCGTCGCGATTTAGACAATACTTTTGTTCAGTCCGCATGAAAGCCTCCTAACTCATCAGTGCAACATCTCCGTGGACACAAAAATCTATCAACCACAGAGATGAAACAACGGCGAGGACTCGAAGCATGAAACCACTGAAATGCTGGAGTAAAAGAAAACCAACAGTTAGACTCCGATGGACCCAACCAAATACAGAGCATCAGGCCCAACCAACATTACAAAGATTTTTTATATCGAAGAATGATTTTACGAAAATGGGAACTGAAGTCATTGCAATTATATATTTTTTTTGAACTTATATACTAAGTCACCATAAAATTCGGGTTCCGATAGACCTTGTTGCAGAAGAGATTTAAGTCCAACATTGAATTTTGAAATTAAATCGGAATGACGTCTTCCTATGACGTTTATATTTCACAATTAATTCGTTTTGCCAGAGCATGTAGTCATGCAACACACACTCAAAGACAAGCCATAACAAAAATAAACCACGACAGAAGAAGCGGATTTGAACGGTCTGTGAAACGAATTCCACTGGGGGGGGGGGGGGGGGGGTCAACACCTTTTGGATCAGTTTGGAGACTTTTCTTCCGATCTTGCGGGACGCTTACCCATCATTGAGATGAAATGACTTCTCAAGCCCTACCACCCAAAGAAACCGCTAGAGTTTAAGGACTCGTGTCACTTCTCCGGGGCAGGCTTAGACCGAAGCGGTTTATCTGTACTCAAATTCGGTCGGTTTCTGCTCTGCGCGGAAGCACCGTGCAACCCAGCGAGGATGGGCGGGGGCGCCACACGAATCTTCTAATTACCATTTTGATAATGTATTGGTATAATGTATAAATTTATGATATTGTTTGCAAGTTACATTCTGTACACGCATTTTAACCCATTCAGTCCCAGAACCCCCTAAAGGTGTACCTTGACAAACAGTGCAGGGCCAGATCAGACGCCGCCAAACGCGGCGTCTGATCAGGGCCTACACGGTTTGCAAAAGCTCAGCGAATTTTGAAGAAAACACAGCCTGTCACCCCTAAAGTTTGAAATGGACGATTCCATTTGGTACGAAAAGGGTTAATATTAAGAAAAATAGATAGTCAGACAACAGCAAAACAGGAAAATAAAAAATACTGTCTGGTTTGGAAAGAGACTTAATCTACTATGGTATAGTCATAATTAACATATCGAAAATGTATTGCTATTGGGAAGAAAGATGTTTACAACTCGCACTCTGTATACTAAAATACGAAAGGCTCATGTAACTGTAGTATTATATAAAATGCGTAGTAACGCGAAACAAAAGGCGTAATAACGCAAAAAAGGCGTACAAGCGCAGTAACGCCAATCAAAAGGCGAAGCTTTGCGAAAAAAGGCGTTCAAACGCAAAAGACAGGCGCAGTAACTCGAAAAAAGGCAGAGGAATGCAAAAGAAAGGCGTCACTATGCCTTTTGTCGCGTTACTACGCCTTTAATTCTTTTGCGTTACTACGCCTTTCTTCGCGTAGCTTCGCCTTTAGACTGGCATTACTGCGCCTATTGTTTTGCGTTCCTACGCCTGTATCGCGTTCTTACGCCTTTACAGTATTTTATTTTATCTTATATGAGCCTATTAGGCTTTCGTAGAATACACATTTTAGCACTTAAATATATAGCAAGATAACCTTTCAAAACGCAGGAAGACAAGACTGCTGTCAACCAGTTTTAAGGTTTATCCCTATTTGTTGGCATTTAACATTAATGATTGTTTGATTTGAGGTTTAACGCCCCCGTCAACACTATTTAGGTCATTTTGGAGACGCCCAATGAAACCAAATGGGTTTATATGCATGGCTGGTCCGACTCACTAACACACTTTAGACCTTCTAAGCGGTTAACCAGTACTCATGTACGGTCGGTTTCGACGCTGTTTGGAATCACAGCATTCTGACAAAAAAAAAAAAAAAAAAAAAACTGTTATACATCAGCGGCGTAGCTAGAAGAAAATCATTTGTACGCAAACCAAAGAAAATACTAAAAATAACAACTCCGTTTACCAAGTGGGGACCACTCTTACAAGAAAAAATGTATTACCTTTAGGGAGCAAATTCTTTCCTGAAAGTGCGGTACCCGTGGCAAAGGAGGAAACTATGCTAGCTAATAAATAGTGTTGCGTATATCCTAGACACATACAGTTTTTCTTCTTCTTCTTCTTCTTCTTCTTCTTCTTCTTCTTCTTCTTCTTCTTCTTCTTCTTCTTCTTCTCTCTATATAAGAGGTGTTCATTACACGGACAAGTTAACAAGATGCATCAACGCTCGTGCAAAACTTTGATTATATGTCCATGCTGGCATGTGAGACCAAAGTTATGAAACGGAGGGTAAGTGTTCCGGTCTTCGGCCAACGATGATTAACGATCGGCTCAAAATGAGTGGAATAATTTTGAAAGGGCTGTAAAACCAAAATCCCACCTCCCTAAAAAGTAGATAACATGCTTAACGCGTTTATGGCCGTAAATATGGATTTTTTTTTTTGTTTGATAAAAATGTGTGATCTTTTTAATTCTGCTTTAAACATAGATAGTGAAAACTCGTTAGGGCAGTTTTAACGAGTACATGTGCCAACAATGTATCTTTGTAGCAAAAGTAAGGATACGGGTATAACACTGCTCATCCAACATTTCTCTTTATATAGTCGCCCATCGGGGCTTGAAGAAATAAATGGGCTGCATGATGCTTCCACGCAGAGTTGAACATATTGAAACCGACCGCGCACGAGTATTGGTAAACCACTTATAGGATCTAAGCCTGCTCTGGCAGAGCGGTTACTTTTATTTTTCGTGTTTATACTCTAAACATAGGTTGTGAGTGCTCGTTAGAACACCTCGGATAGAAGCCTCCCTGGTGTAGTGGTTAATGCTACTCGCCTTGTAAACCAGGGTTCACAGGATCGATCCCGGGCTTCTCCAGACTTTCGGATGAGTCTTTAAACCGAGGTCCCGTCTCCGTATGACCTTAGCTGTTGGGGAGACGTAAAACTCAAACACTCGCCCATGCCTGGCGTTATTAACATCTGGCATTGAAGCGTCTGGCCAAACGTCGCAGAATAAAGCTTCTGATCAGGATCTTCACGTCTTTGTTTAACGTTTAGGTTTGTATTGAGCGAGCACCCAAATAGCACATAGCGAAGACCCTGATCAGAATGCGCAGATGCGTAGACTTATCAGGGTCTTCGCTTGAAGACCATGCTTGGAGAACCATTATCACATGTCAAGTTTAGGCATACTTCTTTCTATATAGCCTCAAATTGAGCCCATTGATACTTTGTGTTATATCATTTCTAGTTAGCATGACATGTTCTGAGTGATGATGTTACTGGTGTCATGTCATGTTGTTATTTATATTAAACGTGATTTATTATCTGGGGATCACTGCGCGATAGAGTATAAGTCTTCTTGAAATTAGCCCCGATACGATAAAATTTAACTTCAGGAATTGCAATCAGGGCCCAGTTGTTCAAAGCATTGTTAGCTTAACGAGCTCGTAAGTGGTCAAATTGTTAACTATTCTGGCAAGTATAACACCTAAAATTTTGTTATTTTTGCTGAAAAAAATGTGAGCAGCTTTTGCATATGCAAAAGCTGCTCACATTTTTTCAGCAAAATATTAGTATATTTGCCATATTAAATGATCAAAGTTATAACGATGTGTTAACTAACGATGTCGTTTGTTTTGAACAATTGGCTCCAGGTACACCCGGCTTGCTGAGCTACGAACATTAGGTCAACAAATCCGTGTAACAAGGCATTCTTTCGTACCTCATCATGTGAACATATCCGTGAAATGAACAACCCACTAAACCCCACTTTATAAAGAGAAAACTGGGGTTTACGGGGTATACATTATTTTTCTTATTTCTGCTCCAATATATAGGTTGTGGGTACTCGTTAGAACCGCCTCAATGAGTCGGTTCTAAAGAACACCCACAACCTCTGTTTACAGTATAAATAAGCAAAATATCACGGATTTTCATCAAAAAAAGTAGCCATTTTGAAGCTGTAAAAATGCACTATGTCGCACGGGTGTTTTATAGTAATGTCAAAAACGGTTAATTTTCTCATGAAAGAAAATACGCGTTATGGTCATTTTCTTTTTATACTTCACACATAGGTCGGCGGTGCTCGTCAGACCCGTGCTAACGAGTAAACACAGCCTATATTGGAGCGAGTGATGTTTACCCCGGCGAACCCTCTTTTCTCAATATAAAGTGGGGTTTAGAGGGGTGTTCATTTCACGGACTTGTTTACCGGATAGGTGATTTTGTTTGTTTTGAGGTTTAACGTCCCCGTCAACACTGTGTAGGTCATTTGGAGACGTTGCACCATTTCGCCTGTTCAGGCATAGACCTCAGCTGTTTACTAGTGCTCATGTGCGATTGGTATTAGCTCTGCAGCCCTGTTTTGTTTGTTTGAATTTAGGTTTAACGTCCCCGTCAAGACAATTTAGAACATCCGTGCAGTCTCGCCAGAACCTTTGCTGCTCGCTCATACAAGCAGTGAATCAAGAAGAGCCTTCAGACAGAAAGCCATATCCCTGGCTCCTCTGAATGGCTGGGCATGCGCTTTTAAAATGTGTCATGACGGAATGCTCGAAGACACAAATTCGCTTGGCGGGGCTCCTATATAAACAAGACGTACATAAAAGGTGCTGATCAACCTGTGAGAATGCGCAGGCTAATACCCACCTTTGTGGCTGGCAATAGAAGAAAGAAAACAAAACAAAAACAATAACAGGTTTTCTCCTGACGTGGATCCTATGTTTACCATTTAATAACTTTGACATTTTGATCTGCTTTTCTTAATATCAAATGAATTGAACTTATCAGTTGCAGAGGGTAAAAAATAAATAAAAAAAAGTTTTGAAGCTGATATTTACAATTAGTTAAGGTCAGAGTACGAATCTTAAGAAATAGATAGGGCTACATGATGCTTCCACGCAGTGCTTAAACCGACCGGTGAACCGCTTAGAAGGTCTTTGCCTGCCCCTAAACAATGTCGGATAAAAGTCCCACAAAATTGGAAGCAAATTCTCCAAAATGACCGTAATAGTGTTGACGGGGACGTAAAACCCCAAATCAAACAAATCCGACATATTTCCACCAAGTTTTGTCAGGTAGACATAGGCCTTGAGCTGGCAATAGACCCCCCTCCCCCCCCCCCCCCAGGGGGATTTTTGTACACTATGATTTTCTAATAGTACATTATATAAGCCACAAAATGAAACATGTTAGCCCTCTGAGAGTGGCAGCGTTAATGTGTAACATCCATGTTAAGTACGTTACCCTCAAAATAGCATTAAATATTCCTGATTATGTGTACAACATGACCCTTTTTGTACTTATTTGCATGCCTGCACAGGTAAATGTACTTCTTATATCACAGACACCTATTTTAAATACTCAGGTTGTAAATGCTTTTGTTTATTACCGTTATATACGTTACCAAGTATTTAAATTATCAGTATTGCGATTACTGTCTACACATGTAAGACTTAAGTCTTACTTGTAAGGCTGCTACTTAAATGAATTTAAATTCCTTATCATGGTCACTTACACAATTGCTGAGATGTGGTCTTTCAAATAGATTGCTGGTACCCATTACAGTCTTTTTTGTTGTAGCAGTTCCAAAGAGTACTGATTTGCAATCACCTTTGTAGATTGTTGAAGCATACAAAGCATACAAAGTCAATGTATGGAGCAGAAATAAGGCATCTACGTTTTTAAATGTGTATATTTTACAATCCTGAGCAATAACATTATTACTGCATAGACTTGTTAACAAGTGCAAGCGCCTATGCGCCAATATTTAGCTGCATATATTTAGCCAATATTTCGTCGGAAAACAACCCGTTATCAAATACGCAAACAACAAAATTCCAGGCTAACCTGCACATCTGCGAAGTCTTGCCAGAACCTTGGCTGTTTGCTCACATAAAAATAGATAGCCTTCAGCTAAAGATCCTTCTTAGGGACTAAGCATGCGCACAGGAACATTTATAATAACTACTGTCAGAATGGTCCTTGTGTTGAACAAACAATAAACGCCATGCCAAGTATCAAGTAGGCTTTTAGGGCGTCAGCAGGAATTACGTCGCGTACTAAAGATGGTGTATTTCTCGACACGTGAGAGCTCAGTATGTTGAAACAACTCTTCAATGCACTGAAATGAGCCCTGACGTAATAGACAGTAAAAACAACAAGAAAACTTGCGACCTGCTCAGATTAAAAGTAAAGAGCATGATGTGAAATGAGAACGAGGCGATGTTTGGCTACATCAACCCTTTTAGTTCCAGTGTTGAAGACAATGAACTGTACTGTTTGCATTTGGGTGTTTTACTAAGCCTGACATAACTAAGGATCTGTTTAAGGCTCATATGTATTGGCAGGAAGTCTATGGAAGACTGTTATAAAAGCCGTGAGCATGGTAACGTATGTAACATTGTTTTAGGGAAGACTCCATCAACTCGCGTTTAGTTCAAAGGTCTATTGGCTTTTACAAACCATCAAGCGTAACAAGCTAAAAACTTTTTCAACTTGCAGGACCAAGAGGAAATTCACCAGCACACAAAACAAAATAAGCCAGATCATAGCTGTAAGAAATATCTTTAGACAGCTTGTCCATTTTTCTATTGGACATAATGTTGACCTTAAGTTGACATTGCCGTTCGCCTTGTGACCTGTTCCATGGTCGCTTGCAACTGCTGACGGCATGCCCACCAAACCTGCCAAGTCCACACTTCTGCATTTCTCAATTGACAAATCTATTACTGAACATAGCGATTGGCCATCCAATGCTGCACATATCATTGGGTAATGCCATACTACTGAGGTTAACGGCTATTCCTGTTACCTTACAGAAACCTTCGAAATCTTTATTTAACTTGTTACCAAGGGCAGAGTGTGTTGCTTTTGTTACTGATACATATAAGCAGCAGTCTTACAGGTCTTGTCAGACCAATTTTCCTATTAAACTAGCAGGTTTTGATCCATGTTGATAAACAAACAACGGGCAATGATAGTCTTTGCTAAGATAATATAGCCGTATGTGTTTGTACCAAAACAGCACACATGTACACATGTGCTTAATAATAACCAATACTTTGGAGCATATTGGTATTGCTAGAAACTTGGCATATCTATTATTATACAGAAAGAGCACTTGAAATTAAACATTCATTGGCATAAAATACATTCACTTCTTGTCTGTGAAAATGGTAACATATGTAACATTGCTTAAAAAGAAGTGTCAGTCATATCATGACAGAATATACCAGAATCCAAATCTGGTATAAAATTTAGCATTATGTTGTTTCAAAGATTGTGAATATTCTTATGTCTGAAACAATCCATTATCAGCATGACTAAAGCATATAATACATGCACATATGTATGTCGCAAAGTTGAAACTATAAAGTACCATGCAAAGTCAATGAATGTGCTACACGGTACAATTTACATACTACAAAAGTATTCGTATATATCAATTTCTAAGTCACATAAATGTTAGATAATGCATAAAGATGCTACTAAATATATAGATTCTGCTACAAGATATCATCATCATAATCAACATCTGATTTTTGATTAACATGCAAGTAAAGGGGTAAAATTCACACGAGTTGGCCCCCTTCCAGGTAGCTGGCTTGCTGTAAGCATGCCAGATCTCACACCAGATCTCCAGACTTGTCCTTAAATATCTGCTGATTCTAGTCTATTAAAGTAAATAAATGTAGTCTTATTACCCTTTAAGATTACTGTCTGTAAGGAATTATGTGACTTTGTTATTTTTAAACAGGTATTCTGTAAAACATGTATGTTATATACGGTACCATTTATCTGCAATGTAGAGAAAACATAAGCTTAAGGTATAAAATTGTTCTGAAAGTAATTGAAAATATCAAATAAAACATAAGAAGTATTTAACCCTGTTTTGGACTGATACACTTAATGGTTTTCAAAGTTTGGTTGTGATTATGTGTGTTTAGTTTTTAAATTATTTTACGGAGAAAATGCGGAGAAAATATCTCAAAGATGGGGCAGTCCATTTCTGTACCAGCAGGAATTTTACAGATTCCTTCAAATAAGAAAAGGCATCGCGTTCAGGGCTGTAAGTTTAGTTTATTTTTAAGTATTCTATTTGATGGACATATTGGACACCATCTTGAATATTAAAAAATGTTCAATGTTGACAAGGTGACCTCATCCAGATGTGTAAAGAATAATGACTTAGCTTCAAATACTTTTGAATGCTAGTTTCAGGTAGACAGAGATATCAACCATTTTCTGTCAGACTATTATGAGGCGATGATTAAACTTATTCCATACTTATTCCAGTCACATGAGAATATAGTGTGATACCTCATTTGGAGCAAAAAGTGACTTGACAATAATTTTAAGATTTGTATGATGTTATGTTATGTACGTGATGTTTCAGTCTTTATGCTGTTAACAGTTAAGCAGTGAAACAAATAAGAACATTCATACTGCAGTGAATGGTATTAGAGTTTGGTTTTAAACTTAAGCTTTCAGGAAAGTTACCAAATATGCTATCATTCAAATAAAGTATGTCATGTTACTAAAAGGATTTTTTAACACATGTATGCAAAAACATTGAAACTTATGATGGTTGGAAGTCCACAGTAAGCTTTATTTATTTCCTACTTGGTGATAGGACATACAAGCAGCTGAACAATTATATTAACAATTATGTTAAGATTTTATACTGTATCCTGTGTTACATAGGAGATTGACTCATGTAATAATACATTTAGTTGAACTACGTTACTTTCTCCGCCATATATTTGGCAACTGAATGTGAAACTTAAAATTCCTTTCACTAATCTAATACTTTTTATCAATATTTGATTTAAGATAATCAAAATGGTGGAAAAACCTTTCTGAGCCTAAATATCACTCATTATTAAAGACCTTTCTACCTTATGTTACATACGTGACATAATGAGACATTAAAAGCTGAGCAATTCATTCAAAACTTTTAAAACTGATAATGTCTATTAAAGTTTTTACAATAAACATGTGTGCGCTGTATATGAAGTGCTTTATTTCAATACATGGTTCAATGAATGATGGCATAATGGTCATATGATGAAAATTGTGAAATAGGGGGTTCCCGTGTTCAACATTCAATAACTCAATAAGTATATAAGATAGAAACATAATGTTTGCAGTTTTGAAAAGGTCATTAAAAGGCCTTGAATACTATAACAAAATAGGGAATACAATTTTTTACGAAAAAAATTAGGTAAAACTATATTAGACTATTTTATGAAATATATAGGGTTTAATGAAAAAAAGGTGACATACGTTACACCAGGGGCGACCAGTTTTGGTTTCAAAGGTCCCTATCTGTGGCGCAGTGATAGCTTACTTCGATCAAATAACCAAATTGGAAATTCTTCTTTATCTTTTGCACTTTTCGGAAGTCTTACAATTTTCTTAATTTATCAAAAGTTTTGAGGGGTAACATATATAACAGGATGTTACACGGTAACGCTGCCATTGCCAGAGGGCTAACATGTTGCAAAATCCTTGCAAGACACCAGGCTTTCAGAAAAATATGGTCTACAAAAATCCCCCTGGAGGGGGAGGTAAACCATATCTGGCCCACGGCCTAACAACTGTTGTGATTTCTGTTTGGATGTCTGTAATCTTAGCCTAGTGGAAAAGGGTCTTCTTTTAAATAACAGAATTTGCTCCTCGGGAGCAGTTTTGCTCGCCTAATGACCTGGCTGTTACCTCCTGACCACCGGTCCGACGTGCATCCGAGCTGTGGATTGTTCGTTAACACTTCTGTCATTGACAAATTTTTGGCATTAACATAAAATCTCGGCCTAACCTGAATTTTCCTTAGCTGCTAGTCAGAAATGGGTGCGCTAAATTTATTTATTCAGCAGGATAATGGTTCAGAATGAGTTCGAATCAGCTAAGGTAAACGAGGCTATATAGGGCGTTAGAGCCATTGAAGTTGTACTATTATTACTTTCCGTGTACATCACGAAAACATTTTGATCCTTTATTTACGTTACAATATCCCTAATACCTTGATTGACTCCTTTAGTTAAACGTTTAACTTGTACAAATTATAAATTTGTTACATAAATGTGTATAGTATGTATTGTATAAGGTATTTAAAGTTGTGTATATGCTTGTACGATGTAATTTCTGAAATAAAAAATAAATGATAATAATAATAAAAAAAATTGATCCTTTATATAGAAAACTGTCGTTTACAGGGGTACATGTATATCTTATTTTTCTTATTTATTTATAGATTGTTGGTACTCGTTAGAACCGCCTCGATGAGGCGGTTCTAACAAGTACCGACAATCCATATTTTGAGCAGAAATAAGAAAAACATCACAATTTTTCATCTTAAAATGTTCGTGTTTTCGGGGGTAAAGTTTACAATGTATTTATATAGGCGTGTTTTCGTATTGTAGGCTATGGCTTTTGACTCCGGGCCAGTTGTTCAAAGCCTCACCAGCTTAACGAGCTCGTTAATGGTCAAATACTGACTGTTCTAGTAAATCAGCTAAAACACAGGGATACTTTTGCTAAAAAAAAGTCAGCATCGTAGAAACTGGTGATATTTTGTCCCGAAATATCATTGGCAAATTTGCCAAATTAAATTGGCATAACATTCTCCTGAACAAATCTGAGTGACCTACTTGTTAAAATGCATTTGACACACGCACACGCACGCACGCATGCACGCCATCTGTCACTCATGCCATCTGTTTGTCGGCGGACTGTATGTATGTGTTTGACTTTACGTCCCAACAACACCTCAGGTCATATAGAGACTGGACCTCGGATTAAGAATCACCCGAAAGTCTGGAGAAGCCCGATATCGACCCCACGACCCTAGGTTTATGAGGCGAGTAGCTTAACCGCAGCTTCTATCGGCGGACTGTGTACTTTGGCATTGATAAATATATACTCGGGTACCGTGAATTTGAGTATAACTCGATTATGGCATGATGCACCATATTAACAAGTCCCTGTTATGCACACCATTGTATGACCCATTATAAAGATATAAAAAACTTGTTTATCATAGTGTGGCTTATATTTTCTAGTCCTTTTTGATCATTTGTTCCTGAGGGTCACTGATGAAACCTTATTGGCCGAAACTAGCTATAGTCTGGCCCGGAAAAAACTTGTACATTCTGCAGTTTTCATTTCTGTGCTGCTTCTCATAGAACTTATTTACAGAGGTATAAATTGTTGCCTTAATTCTGCTTCAATGCATATGTTGGTGTGGGTACTCGTTAGAACCCTATTAATAGGGTGTGGGTACTCGTTAGAACCGCCTCAAAAATGCGTTTTGAGAATTGATGAGAAGACCGTTAGTAGTCTGTTACAAGCGTGTATTATCGCACTGAACTCCTTTTTTAGTGCTACAAACATCGGGTGTGGGTGACAATAAATAATATTTTCACAGAAAGTCATGTTTACGGCCATAAGAGAAAATATGTTTTCCGAATAAAATCGAACTTCATTAACCCATATTTGACAATGGATTATTACACTTAGTTTGATTTGGTCCATGTTCAAT
The DNA here is from genome assembly GCA_963580285.1 of Lucinisca nassula. Taxonomy (NCBI): domain Eukaryota; kingdom Metazoa; phylum Mollusca; class Bivalvia; order Lucinida; family Lucinidae; genus Lucinisca; species Lucinisca nassula. Next base: position 48,239,028 of record OY757023.1, on the reverse strand, counting down.
AATAGTGGTGTCAGTTTGTTTTGTTTGTGGCAAATTTTACAAAAATGAATGTTCTTGAAGCAAAAAAAGGTAGACCCGGATTAGACGCCGCGTTCTGATCTGCAGTAAAATAAATAAGATGGGTTCAGGGACAACGGTGATAACACCCCCGCCTAGAGGTTCTAGCGGTTCTGGGCCAACCCCACCACTTTTTTTCCCCGACCCACCCACCAAGTATACACGGCGGGTTTATGGGAAATAACCAGGCTTGACCCCAGGCTATCATGAGCCCGACCCGAGAACCGCCCAAACCCCTGGGGACTGCCCCACCCTTGCCGGCCTCGGGACTCTTAAAGCAAGTGTATAAACAAGCGGGACCTAGCGTTCCTGGCATAAACGTTCGAAATCGGGTCACATATACTAGGTGATCGATATAGGCGGGGCAGTTCCCCCGAAAGTGTACCTCATCGCTCTTATAAGGTTGTTCTGGCATTTTGAGGCTCTCAGTCCCTGTTCCAGCCTCCCTCTAGAAGCCCAACCAGCTGCGGAGGCACCCAGCCTCGGGGAACGCCCCCGAAAGTGTACCTCTTCTTTGCAGCTAATATACCAAACGGCCCACAGATAGGGATAAATACCACCACACCAAAGTGTACCTTCCCCAGATTCTAGGACAGGGCATACACAAATATACTACCTAGGTTACGGCTACCGTAGAACAACCAGAATAAAAAGCACCCAACAAATTCTAGGACAAGGGCATAAACAAATGCAATATATATATATAGACGGTCGTACTTCCCGCAGATTCTAGGACAAGGACATAGACAATTGCAATGTATATAGACATTTACTCCTCCCCCAGAATTAATACAGGGCATAGACAAATACATTGTATATAGATATTCGCACCCCCTTCCAAAAAGCTAGGCCTCCGATTTGCAGCAAACCCCGTACGCCTGTTCGACATGCTCGCGTGAGTTCGGGAAACAGGTCGACCGAGCTCGCTACGCAAAAAAACTAACCCCTGCCGGCCGCCTACGCACTTCTCCAAATACTGCGAGAAAGCGTTCGCCAGTTGTCAGACCCTGTGGAAACACAAAAAGGCCTTTCACGGCCCCAACCCCACTTGTGGCGGAGCAGCACCGATACCGAGTCGCAGATGGGCCTAGGCCAAGCAAGACATAGATGCCCTTCGGCAAATCCAGGCAAACGTACAGCAAGCCCCAGACGAAGTAGAGGGAGTACACGAGGAGCTTGTCATCTTGCGTCAACAGTCAAAGGCCACGAACATCCAAGCCATGCAAGCACAGGCCGACGCAGAGCAGGCTCAAGCAGAAGCCAAGCAAGCTCGGGCCGACACAGAGATATGTCGATCCGAATCACAGGACCTACCCGTGGAGCTCGCCACCTTGCGGCAGCAGTCGATGGCTGAAGTAGAGCGAGCCAAGAAAGCCCAGGCCGACGCAGAACATGCCCAAGCCAAAGCACTGGCGGCCTGCCTGGTCCACGATGAAGAAGCAGAAAAAGCGCAGCGCAGCGCATCTGCAGCCTATCGCTAAGATGAAAAGAAACAGGGAAATCAAGAAGCAGGAAGGCAACATAGAGCAGGGCATTTCCCCCGAAAGTATACCTTCTTGGACTGGAAGCCACTAATCCACTCAAAACACCTTCCGGCCAAAATCGAATTCGAACGTTCACGCCAGGAACTCCGAGGTACATCCCTGCCAGTCAACAGCAAGGGGTAGGGGCTTCGACCCCGGATCGGGATTCAAGGTACCTTACGGCCTTCCCTCCTCTGGAATGCCCTGGCCGGGTCCCATTCCTCGCGGCTCTGCTCTTGGCTGAAGAGCAACTCTCTCAAAGGAACACAAACACGACTAAATGTCTTATTCTAAGATTCTGGTGGAATGAGCGTATGTGGGTTTCTCGCCGAAGGTACATGGAATATTTCGGTGTCCTCGTCCGGGCGCACCTGCTCCCAGAGGGCCTTGCTGTATAATGGCAGGAATGTACCTCGGCGTTCCTGGCATGAACGTTCGAATTCGGCTTTGGCTGGGAGGTGTTTTCAGCTTCCAGCTCAGGGAAGTACACTTACGGGAGAAATGCAAGATGGCAAGGTCCTCGAGTACTCCCTCTACTTCGGCTAGGGTTTCCTCTGCGACGGCCTTCACGAAGGGCGTCTAAGTCTCGCGTTTCCGCCTTGGCCCTTCTGCGGCCTGTAGTCCGCGCTGCTCCGCCACAAGTGGGGTAGGGGCCGTGGAGCGCCTTGTGTCGCCACAGGGTCTGGTAGCTGGAGAACGCGTGGCGAGCTAGGTCGACCTGTCTCCCGTACTGGCGCGATTACGTCGAACAAGCGTACGGGGTTTGCTGCATATCGGAGGCTTAGGTTTCTGGAAGTGGGTGCGAATGTCTATATAAAATGTATTTGTTTATGCCCTGTCCTAGACTCTGGGGGAGGTGCAAATGTCTATATATATTGTAATTGTCTGTGCCCTTGTCCTATAGTCTGTTGGGTGCCTATTGTAATGGTTGTTCTACGGTAGCCGAACCCTTGGTAGCCCCGGCAAAAATTCGCTTAGTATATTTGTGTATGCCCTGCCCTAGAATCTGGGGGAGGTACACTTTGTTTAGGTGGTGTTTGTCCCTATCTCTATCTGTGTGTCCTTGGTTATATCAGCTGCAAAGAAGAAGTATACTTTTGGGGGCGTTCCTGAAGGAACACTTGCCGGCACCATGTCAATCCGTGTTTTCTGGTGTGTTCCCCGGGGCTGGGAGCCTACGCTGCCGCATGGGCTTCTAGAGGGAGAGTGGAACAGGGTCTGGGAGCCTTCAAATTTCAAAACGACCTTAGAAGAGCTATGAGGTACACTTTCGGGATAATTGCCCCATTATATACACTATTATTGTCCTGGTTGTTCTATAGTAGCCGAAACCTTGGTAGTACCGGCATAATACGCCGGGGGGGGGGGGGGGGGGGGCAAAAGCTGGTGGGGCTGTCCAAGAACCTCTAGAGCCTCTAGGTGGGGGGGGGGTGTTATCAACATTGTGCCAGAACCCCTATTGTGTATACTACTTCTTGGTCTGAACTGTTTGCCAATGTCCCAGAAAAGGACTGGTAGGCGTATATGGGTTAACTCAAATACATTTTGGTTCATTAAAATTTGTTTGAGATTAAAAATAATCTATGATGGGGGATCGGACTGGGACAAGGGGAATCTCACTCATGTTTTCAGTTTATTTAAGCCTCATGCGAGGCTATGCCGAACATGAGACTTAAATTAACTGAAAACGTGCATGAGATTTCCTTGTCGAGGTCACATCCTCATTATTTATTATTATAATGTGTTGTGAATGGTAAAATGTTCATCAGACTGCCAAAGATATCAGAGACCCTTCGTATCAAAGCAGAAAATGTAGAGCATTAATTTATTATCTAAAGAAAATTATTTTAACATTTTTTTTTCAGTGAGCTGCTAAATTCATTTTTTCCGTTTAAATAAAGTGTTGATTTCTACAACAGTGTATTTTGGTCCTTACATTTGGTAGCAGTTTGATGTGACACCGCATGTTCATTTCATTTAAAGTTCATCAGGGACATGACATTGGTTCTGTGAAAAAATTTACATCAAGGGAGAATGAGGCAGAAAAATAGAAAAGGGACCTTCCTGTTAGCCTGGGCAGCATTAAACATGCATCAGAAGACAGTTTGTGGGCGAAAAAATAGTTCCAATGTAATGTACATGGTTTCCCAAATAAACTGCGACAGCTAATAAACCAAAGTCAAAGAAATCACACACTGGGATATTCTTGTCCAATGTGTGAGAAAAAGTAGTTTGGGCTACCGAGGGATACATAATGATCATAGTGTCGCGCCATGAGGTATAATGAGGAATTCTAGAATTTACATCTAAGAGGCGATTCTAATGAGTGCACATAACAAACTTTTCAAGATAAAATCAGAAAACAACAACAACAGAAAAAATATCCGCAATGTATAGATATCTGGAGCCATTGGAAAAATTCACAAGGGACGAAACTGATTGATTTGTATTTTACGGCGCATCAGCACAAAGTAGGTCATTTCGCAACGAAATGGACACAAGAACGAGTGCAAATAAGCCAGGGTAAACTGGCCATCCGTGTTATCGAACTCTAGATATAGCTAATGCATTTTTACAGGATATATTTATCTTCGCCGGTTTCCGAAGATTTCGATATTGTAATAGAATACAAAGAGTTCGGTAAATAGGTCGCAATTCGCGAGTTGCCGAAAGTTCACGAGAGGTTTACGAAAACTGACTTAGGCGATAACATCGAGAAATTTATTCCTTGCATAAAGGTCAGTCTCATGTCAAATTGAACCAACTATAGTATTTGAAATACTTAACCCACTGCGAAAACAGGAAAAAAAGGAAACTCTTAAGCTGAAAAATTGAGATATTTTTTCTTATTTCTGCTCAAAATATAGATTGTGAGTACCCGTTAGAAGCGCCTCATCTAGGCGGTTCTAACGAGTACCAGCAATTTATATTTTAGAGCAGAGATAAGAAAAATAATGTTTACCCCTATAAACCCCATTGATACTATATAAAAGTTGGGTTTAAGGGGGTCAAAATTATATTAGCGTATTTTCGTGATGAAAACTTAACATTTGAAATCTAAAAATTTGCATTATTTTGTGTGTCTGTGGTACGCCTATGATATTTTCGAGGAAGAAACAAAACCTCCAAAATCTACTGATTAATATCATAAAAACATACGCCTTAAAGTCTATAGGTTTATTTTAAGGAGCATATTCGCATTTTGCCCTTTTAAAAATGAAAACTAAATGAATCATCCATTCCCACAACGTTCCCAATTGGCAAACTTTGTCCTTGAAACAATATTAATTATCATTAGCAAAACAATTAAGTTCGTTTCTTCTGCAATAAGCGTTTAAATATTTGCGGTTTCACTGTTTCATGCTTTTTTTATCCTACACTCATTAATAATTTGTATATGTCAAAGATCGTTTGATTTCATAATTTATTACGTCGGAGCGTATAAAATCTTGCTTTGTTTAGGATTCGGGCAGTGCATATCCAGACAGACTTGATATTGTTTGTAAGAAGCCTTCATTTATTCAACTAATTAGTCGTGATGGCGTTTTTTCGACTGGCAGTCATTTTTCTTGTAATGGTGTTGTTGATGGAATCCGTGAGAGCACAATACTTGTCATGTAAGTATATGTACTTTGGTCGATTTTTGCGCATCATTACGGTAACACACCCGTGCGACATAGTTCATTTTTTCACATCTCCAGAAATGGCTACTTTTCGGATGAAAATCCATTATATTTTTGGACGGGTTTTTAAAAAAATTCCGTCCTTTAAAATAGCGATGTCCGGGCGGGTGGGCGGGCGGGCTTCGTCCCAGGTTTACCTTTTGGTTAATCTTTTTTTCAAAGTGATATTTTTCATCTATTCTGTAGCAGATTGTTTTAATATCAGGACTGATGCATAAGTGGAGGTACCGCTTTCATGTATTATCCATAAATGGCGCAAAAGACTAAAAGTTTGGCGGAAATTGTCATTTTTCAAACTTGTGTTTTTCAGGAACCTTTTTTCAAATGCCAGTGTAGTGGATAGAGTGCTGGACTACGAATCCTATTGTTGACTATGAATCTGAGGGGCGTGAGTTCAAACCCCGGTGGAGACATTTTTTTTTTGGATGGGTTTTTCAGGGAAAATTCCGTCCTTTAGAATAGCGATGTCCGTGCGGGCGGGCGGCCGGGCGTCCGCGTCCCGGTTTACCTTTTTTGGTTTACCTTTTCAAAGTTAAGTATTGCCTTTATTTTCCACCGGATTGCTTTCATATTAGAACTGTTGTTTAATTGGGGTGTTCACTTTATATGGAATCCATTATTTCAACCAAGGAGCAACATTTTTGTGGGAAATTGGCATTTTTGGAAACTCCTACTGAAAAACCCGTCCATAATGCCATTTGGCGTTTTTATTTTTCTTATTTAAATTGCAAACATAGGTTGTGGGTACTCGTTAGAACCGCCTAACGAGTACCCACAACCTATGTCTTGGAGTACAAATTAGAAAAATAATGTTTACTCCCGTAAACCCCAGTTTTCTCTACACAAAATGGGATGTAAGGGGGTGTTCATTTCACGGACTTGTTTACGTGATGTCAAGTCGAGATGCCCTTGTGATTAACCTTTATCTTGCTGTTCACGACAACCCCTATCTTTGCAAACAGTGCAGATCCAGATCAGATGGCTTCTCAGGATCTACACTGTTTGGCATTCATTTTATGAATTTGTAGCAATAAATTGCATCAAGGTATTTGATTGGTTGATAGACAGAAATGGGTGTGGCTTAAATGAATATTCAGCAAGATAAGGGTTAATAGCATTCTAAATCCCAGTTTCTGTAGAGAAATTCGGGCTTTACAAGGGTGTGTTTGTTTGTTTTGGGGTTTAACGTCCCCGTCAACACCGTACAGGTAATTTTGGTGACATTGCTTCAAATTTTGTGGGACTTTTACCCGACATTGAGATGAAATGACATCTCAAGTCCTGTCGCCCAATGGAATCAATAGGGGTTTTTAGTTTATACTAATTTATTTAAGTTTGATTACGATGGAAGCTTAAAGCTTATTTAATCGCTCTCGAACACCCATTCCGGATGTTTTCCCGCGCGCGCGAGAGAGAGAGACAGTGACTATTACACCACTGCTGCCCATTTACACCTGGGTGGAGTGTGGCAGTGTCATTAAGTGTCTTGCCCAAGGACACACCTCGATATAGGGTTTTTAAGCATGGACAGTCCGACTCGCCCTGCTTTGTCTGGGCAGGGCCCGTCGGAGTCTAACTGTTGGTTTTCTTTTGCTTCAGCATTTCAGTGGTTTCTTTCTGTCAAGTCCTCACCGCTGTTTCATTTCTGTGGTTGTTTGATTGTTATGTTCATGGAGATGCTGCACCGATGAGTAAGGAGGCCTTCATGCGGACTGAACAAATTAAATTATTTGTCTTAATCGCGACGGAAGTAAGGGCGAGGATTGTGGCCACGTAAAATCAATTCTAGCCCCCAGTGGAATTCGTTCCACGGCGGTTCTTCTGTCGCGGTTTATTTTTGTTATGGTTTGTCTTTGGGTGTTTGTGTCGCTTATATTGTTTTATTTTGGGTAGCCTATCGGCCATTTTGTGGGAAAGTGGCTGTCATTTTGGCTTTCCGCGTTTGATGTTTCCTTTAGCCCTTTTTGTACCAAAACGGAATCTTCCACATTATTTATAGCAGAAGTCCATTTCGAAATTTAGTGGTGTCAGGTTGTGTTTTCTTCAAAATGGATTTGGAAAATGGCTTAACTTTTTACAAACAGTGTTGGTCCTGATCAGACGCCGCCTGCACTGTTTGCCAAGGTACCCCTTTAGGGGTTTCCGGTACTGAATGGGTTAGGGTCTGTTGTTTCATGTTTGTGTTTCTTTCCCTTAGGTGTCTCTGATGGGAGGTGTGGGTTGATTGAGTCGCTTCATGATCATTGCCTCCACTTCTATTTTAGATCCCCTAAGCTGTTTATGAATCAATCAATCAATCAATCAATCAATCAATCAATCAATCAATCAATCAATCAAATTTATTCACTTTTATCAATATTTGTGTGCCGTCGGTTTCAGCTCTCCGTCATGCATGGAAGCATCATGCAGCCCATCTATTTCTTCAAGCCCCGATGGGCGGGGGCGATACACGATCATAAATGGGTGTTTCGATTTTTAAATTCCAACTTAGATTTAAACTTAAAATGATTGTTTTTAATTCTTAATAAAATATCATTTAATTCAGACCAGTAAGTTGTATTTATTATGTTGTCTACAAACACAGTAACTAGAATGTAAATAATTTAAAATAAAACAAAAATGATTAATTATTTAAATTTTGAAATAAATGTTTGTGATTGAAAATATGATATGTTTGTTTGTTTATATTGGAGTTTAACGGCCCAGTCAACACTATTTAGGTCATTTTTGAGCCGGTCAGTTTACCTATCAACACTTTCCTGGGCAGGCTTATACGTAAGCGGTTAACCAGTACAGTGCACATTCTTTCGCCAGAAACTGACAACTGTCCTTCTTGAAGCAGCGGAAGGGAGAGAATGACCGTAGAAAAGAGTTCATGATCAATCTCCACGAAAGAATGTTGCCGACCCCGGCGGGAGTCGAACCCGCGTCCTCCTGATCACCAGTCAGACGCGCATCCGACTGAGCCACTGAGGCCGGCCCATTGAAAATATGAGGTAACTGGTTTAGGATATCTGTTATAAGCAGTTTTAATAATTCAAATACTAATTTAGGTTATTTTGGAGACGTTGCTTCCAATGTTGTGGGACTTTTACCCGACAATGAGGTGAAATGACATCTCAAGCCCTGCGACCCAATGAAACCAGAAGACATATGCATTGGACGAACTGACTCACGCTGCTTTGCCATGGCAGGCTTAGTCCTTCTACGGCCCCCGCCCATAGGGGCTTGAAGAAATATATGGGCTGCACGATGCTTCCACGCAGAGCTGAATCTGGCCCGCAGACTAGTACTGGTAAACCGCTTAGAGGATCTAAGCCTGTCCAGGAACCGCGGTGCGAGGCGGACCGTCCATGCTAATAAACCCTATTGGTTTCATTGGGCGACAGGGCTTGAGATGTCATTTCACCTCAATGTCGGGTAAAAGTCCCACAAAATTGGAAGCAACGTCTCCAAAATGACCTTAACAGTGTTGACGGGGACGTTAAACCTCAATTCTGACACAGCGCGCCTATATAGGCAATGGAAAAAAATGTGTTTTTTTAAGAAATAGATCAGCTCTAATTGTGATTTGTTGAGTAATAAATCACAGTTTGGAGGTCAGTTGTAAAGTAGATCAAATCACAAGCGCGTAGCGCGCGTGATTTGTCTACTTACAACTGACCGACAAACTGTGATTTATTACTCAACAAATCACAGACTAGAGCTGATCTATTTCGATTCTAACACGCTGAAATCGGCAATAATGTTGTTGTTTCCTTCAAAATCTCACAACCTTTCGCCATTATTAGAAGAAATCCTGCTAAAATTATCGACTGAAACACATGCATATATATCCTTTTCTTACGTTTTCGATGCGTGAAAATGACGTTACACCGTCTAACGTTAAGGAAATCGACTAGTGACGTCATAAATTGGGAATTATAATGGCGTCACAGGTCACGCTCTTCCGAGCTGTGATTTGTTGTAGAATAAAACACAGTTATTTTCCATTGCCTATATAGGCGCGCTGTGTTAGAATTGCAACAAATCACAGCTGGGAAGAGCGTGACGAGTGACGTCATTAAAATTCCTAATTTTTGACGTCACTAGTCGATTTCCTTGACGTTAGACGGTGTAACGTCATTTTCTCGCATCGAAAACGTAAGAAAAGGATATAAATGCATGTGTTTCAGTCGATAATTTTAGCGGGATTTCTTCTAATAATGGCGAAAGGTTGTGAGATTTTGAAGGAAACAACAACTTTATTGCCGATTTCAGCGTGTTAGAATCGAAATAGATCAGCTCTTGTCTGTGATTTGTTGAGTAATAAATCACATTTTGGAGGTCAGTTGTAAGTAGACAAATCACGCGCGCTACGCGCTTGTGATTTGTCTACTTTACAACTGACCTCCAAAATGTGATTAATTACTCAACAAATCACAGTTAGAGCTGATCTATTTCTTAAATCAACCAACCAATTTAGTCCTTCTAAGCGGTTTACCAGTACTCGTGTGTGGTCGTCTTCAGCTCTGCGTGGAAGCATCATGCAGCCCAATCTATTTCTCCGAACACCGATGGGCGGGTGCGATCTACAGACATGGAGGACGCCATAATAGCCTTCGGGTATGTTTTGGTAATATCCGCCGTTTTTGTTGAAAGAAGACCTCTTCTGGTTGTGCAGTAAAGTTTATTTCAGTCGCATCATCAGTTATCACCTGTACAGAGCCTATCGCGCCCCTATACCCCACTTTATACAGAGAAACTGGGGTTTAAGGGGGTATACATTATTTTCCTCATTTTTGCTCCAAGACATAGGTTGTGGGTACTCGTCAGAACCGCCTCAATGAGGCGGTTCTAACGACACCCATAACCTATGTTTGGAGTAATATAAGAATTATATCACGGATTTTCATAAGAAAAATGGCCATTTTGGAGATGTGAAAAAATGCACTATTATCGCACGGTGTGTGTTATCGTAATGCAGAGCCCGCTGAGGGAGTAAATTTTTACATTTGATTGTTTCGTTTATTTGTTTTCAGACCTCCTGCTACGGAATAATGACATGTTTGACACAGTCGGCGATACTTTTTATTCTGTCGCTGACAGCTTTCAAGATGCGGATTATATGTATGGATTTGGAGGATCTTTCAACGACTGAAACACTACACAAGATTACGCACATCATTTGTCCCTAGAGAATGTATATACTGTGCAAATTGGCACGAGTGACTGTGTAAAAAAAGAATGACGCGCTAGAGAAATCCGTTTTATTACGTGTAATAAGCTTTATGTTACGTCCAAATCTCCACTTTAGGAAGGCCTATCAGTGAGGTTTATTTTTAACCCTTATCTTGCTGAATATTCATTTGAGCCACACCTATTTCTGTCTATCAACCAATCAAATTACACATTTATTGCTACAAATTCATAAACTGAATGCCAAACAGTATAGATCCTGATCAGAAGCCATCTGATCTGGATCTACACTGATTGCAGCATGATATAGAGGTTGTCGTGAACAGCAAGAGAAGGGTTATGACTACAGATGAAACGATTACAGGTTACATGTATAAATAAACTGTCGAACTTCAATGGCTTGAGCACATTAGGGACCTTGGACATGGGTTCGAGAGAAGAGAAGTTCGAGCCAGTGTGGGATATTTATAGGCATAATGAACTAGAAACCAAAGTCTCCACCGAGCAGCAAGAACGTAGTATATAGTGCGTAGTATACATATATACTGCGGACGAACTGTATTAATTACTTCTGTTTTGCAGTATATTCTTGCTTTCCATGTTCCGAAGAAAACTGGTGTTCTTTTTTGTTCTGTTTTTGCTTCAAGCGTAGACTGTGGGTTTTCATTATATTTTAATAAATTTATTCATGTAAATATGTTTTCAACTGATCAGCCATTTGTATATTTAGATGTTTCGCCAAAATTCGTTCATGCTCACGGGGAATTCATTTTCAGATCCGATATTCAGTCCCAGTAGACGTGTGCTTTGAAGGTCTAGACTCGTCTATGGAAGGTGACAACCGTGGAGGTACCCAATATTCATAGTCTTGTAGTTACCTCCCCTCGCTCGTTTGGCGATTAACATGGCCCACCCATCGTGGCTTGAATAATAAATTGGGCTGCATTGTGCTTCCACGCAGAGCTGAAACCGACTGGTAAACGGTTTGGATGGTCTGTGCTTGCCCAGGCAAAGTTGTGCGAACTAGACCGTCTATGCATATTAACCCTATTTGATTGTTTGGGCGGTAGGGCCTGAGATGAAATTTCATCTCAGTGTCGGGTAACAGCCCCACAAAATTGGAAGCAAGGTCCCCAAATTGACCTTAATAGTGTTGACGGGAACGTTTAACCTCAACTGACAGCATTGAATTTGGTCGTACTGATACTCAAAGAGGGTAGTGTCCATCTCTCAACCCATGTAGTGCAACAAAGATTGATTTGGGTTTAACGTCCCCGTCAACACTTTATAGGTCATTTTGGAGACGCTGCTTCCATTTTGGGGGACTTTATCTCGATAATGAGATGAAATGACATCTCAAGCCCGCCGCCCTGATAATCCAAAAGGCTTATATGCACTGGAAGATCTGATTCAAACAACTTTACCTAGGCAGGCTTAGACCTTCTAGGCGGTTTACCAGTACTTTCAGCTCTGCGAGGAAACAACATGCATCCCAATCAATTTCCTGAATCCCGATGGGCGGGGGCGAAGATGCCACAAAGATATATTTTAAAATGTATGTACATGTGCCATGCTTGTGTTCTTTTTATATGAGTAGTGCTTTAGTGATTTAGAGTGAGATTCCGCTATTACATGTAACATGATTAAGCCGATTTCTCTTTTCCCTTGCACACTCCATATTTTTCAGTTCTATGCTGTGGTCCTGGCACCGAGGTTATAAAAAAGTTTATGCTCAACTCAGCTGAGCATGAAACTCGTGATGCTAATAAAAATAAGATACTAATAAGTTGAGCGATTTGTCTTTCTCAGATAGCAGAGAATTTTTTTTTTGTCCTGCTTGCAAATTTTAAAATGCCAACAATTGTTGGCATTTTAAATTTTGTGACCAGCACAAATTTCACGCTCAAGTGAGTTAAGCATGAAAACAGTTTTATAACCTCGGGACCTGGTTTCTTTAAGTTCTGTGCTCTGATCCTTTGGGATCATTGAGTTCATATAGAATTTGTAAATAGAATACTACTTAAGCCGTTGCTAGATGGAGAGACTGGTTTTGCAGATTTCAGTCCTGGTCATGAACAGACTCAATCAAAACCCGAGTCTTCTATTTTCATTTAATTGATGTATTCTTTGCTTCCAAAGGTTCTAACTAATCAGAATGTATTTATTTTCACTGCAGCTGTTGTTGTGCCGTGTGGCGGCCGTAAAACGTCTCCTCGTACATCATCATTGTGCAGCTTATATTTTCTGGTCCTTTGGGGTCATTGAGTTCATTTAGAATAGAATACTGGTTAAGCCGGTGCTAGTGGGCGTGGCCTGTGTTGCACATTTCAGTAGTGGTCATGAACAGACACACACACAAAAACGAGTCTGCTATTTTCATTTATTTGATGTATTATTTGCTTCCAAAGGATCTTACTATTCAGAACTTATTCCAAGGGTTTGCCTATTTTTCAGAACATTTAACTTCACCACAGTGAGATTCCGCTATTAACATGAGTAAGACCAGCTTAAATTGACTTATTGTTCTCTTAAAACCATATTTAAACGGTTTCAGTTATTCTTCTAGTTTTAATTTTCAGAATTATGCAAAGTTGGTATGATAATTATTGATCTGAGACTGAATAAAGTTAATGATCTATTCCATTCTGTCACAAATCATTTGGAGAGATATACCCCCGTTTGTTTTTGTTTTAATTGAGGCTTTACATCCCCTGCAACACTATTTAGGTCATTTTGAAGACGTTGGTTCCAGTTTTGTGGGACAGTGACCCGACACTGAGATGAAATGACATCTCAAGCCCTACCTCCCAAATATACCAATAGGGTTTATATACAGGAACGGTGCAACTCGCACCACTTTGCCTGGGCAGGTTTAGATCTTCTAATAAAAGCTAAAAGGTTGCCTTTGGAAACAAAGAACACATAAAAGAACGAAAATCGGAGACTCGGTTTTATTGAGTCTCTTCATACACAGCAATATAGTTTGCAAGGCTGCATACGACTTAAGCGGTTTACCAGTACTCATGAGTGGCCAGTTTCAGCTTTGCGTTGAAGCATCATCATGACCATACAGCGCAGTCTACATGTATTTGTCCCAAGTCCAGATGGGCGGGAATATACGAATCTGATATGGGGTCCTGTAGTAGATGGGCGTTTCCAACCCGAGGGATGATCGTGCTGAGCGGAACCGAGGCTACGCCGAGGTTCCGCTCAGCACGGTCATCCGGAGGGTTGGAAACGCCAATCTACAACAGAACCCCATATTGGATTCTTTTTCTTGCACAACACCTCCCAAACATTTCCTTTTCAATTTGTAGCAAATTACGGAACCCGGGAAGGGACATGATTTTTTTTATTTTATAAGTTGTGCGCACAAGATAATATCTTGTGCAGACAAGATATTATCTTGTGCGGACAAGATATTATCTTGTGCGGACAAGATAATATCTTGTCTGCACAACATAATATGTTGTCCGCACACGATAATGTTGTCCGCACAAGATATTATCTTGTGCAGACAAGATATTATCTTGTCTATCTTGTGCGGACAACATATTATCTTGTGCAGACAAGATATTATCTTGTCCGCACAAGATATTTAGTTGTGCGAACAAGAAATTATCTTGTCCGCACAAGATAATATCTTGTCTGCACCACATAGATCTTGTGCGGACAAGATATTATCTTGTGCGGACAAGATATTATCTTGTCCGCCCAAGATAATATCTTGTCCGCCCAAGATAATATCTTGTCCGCACAACTTCCCAAGATCTATGTTGTGCAAACAAGATAATATGTTGTGCGAACAAGATAATATATTGTGCGCACAAGAAATTATGTTGTGCGAACAAAGAGATATCTTGTCCGCACAAGATAATATCTTGTCCGCACAAGTTAATATGTTGTCCGAACAAGATAATATCTTGTCCGCACAACATAATAAAAATAAAAAAATCATGTCACTTTACGTGTTCCGTAGCAAATAGCAGAACGACAGACAGTATTTCTTTTCTTCTTTTTAAGTCCTGTATTCTACGGAACCCGGGAAGGGACATGATTTTTTATTTTTTATAAGTTGTGCGCACAAGATAATATCTTGTGCGGAAAAGATATCTTGTTCGGACAAAATATCTTGTGCGCACAAGAAATTATCTTGTGCGGACAACATATTATCTTGTTCGCACAACATAATATCTTGTGCTGACAACATAATCTCTTGTTCGCACAAGATATTATCTTGTTTGCACAACATAGATTTTGGGAAGTTGTGTGAACAAGATATTATCTTGTGCGGACAAGATATTATCTTGTTCGTACAACATATTATCTTGTGCGGACAAGATAATATCTTGTGCGCACAAGATAATATCTTGTCCGCACAAGATAATATCTTGTTCGCGCAAGATCTATGTTGTGCAGACAAGATATTATCTTGTGCGAACAAGATAATATCTTGTTCGCACAACTTAATATCTTGTGCGGACAAGATAATATGTTATCTGCACAAGATAATATGTTGTCCGCACAAGATAATATCGTGCGCAAGATAATTTGTTGTGCGGACAAGATAATATGTTGTCCGAAAAAGATAATATCTTGTCCGCACAAGATATTATCATGTGCGCACAACTTATAAAATAAAAAAAAATCACGTCCCTTCCCGGGTTCCGTAGTATTCAGTGTCCTTAAACTATGGAACAGTATTAAGGTAAAAACTCAATTATGCAATGTGCAATTACAATATGAATTGTTGAAACCGCACTTTGCATTATGAACCTTTCCATATCTTACAACTTTATTCGAATATGCAACATGCATATTCTAATTTGAGACCTTTGTATTCAAATATGGCATTTGGACGTCCTATTTTGCATTATTCAGTTTCGATTCTGCTGTGGTTAGACGGGGTACCAGTCATTGAGGTGACGGTAACGTTCGGTAATGTCCGTGGATTTGCCGCATTTTTTCCGATGACAAGCGTCCGTTTGAGAAGATCGCATTCGCTTTTCCAGGGGCCAAATTCAAGCCAGCAGCGATAAATTTTATCCAGCTATTCAATAATTCGGATATTTACAATAATGTGTACGTTTGCATCTTTAAAATAAATTTTACAGCGCGGTTCCATATTTATGAGAAACAGGATTTTTATTTAAAAGTTAATACTTGTTTGACGAAGGGGAAAATACTCTATCGTTGAACATTTACTAAAATAAATTACCATGAGGGATTAGTCTGTGCCGAGTCCGTGGATTTGAAATGAGCAATTATTGTTAAAATTGATTAATTCATACAATTTTCATAAATCTGATCCTTCTGAGGTGTTACTTATAAATAAAGATATTATTTACTAATTGCAACCTCACTCAAAACTCAAATGTTTGGATATTATAGAAGTATGTATATGTCCGCACAGCATATCGCCGAGCGGTGGGGTAACCCCTATGTGCTTATGACGCTCGTTTACCTTCACAACCAGTTTGTCTCTCTGTTCACCGGCAACGGGGATTCATTCCCTGGGACCTCACCAGCTGACCACACGGGGAATTTGGAAAACAACAACTAGTTCCCCAATTCCCATTGTAATTCTGATGTAAATACTTCATCCATTAACATGAACAGTACACTCATTCTCAGCCCCGACCCGCAACCATAGAAACGCACCTGTGGTCATAATGACAGCTGTCCTATTCATATGTCCGTCTGTCTGTCTTCATAAGTTAGACTGGGGCAGGATAGCTTTCACCCAACAGAATCACAACGCGAAAATATTAGCTGGTCGTCTGTCAGTCCGTCCGTCCGTCTGTCTTCAGCCAGCAAAACCTTGCTGAGCTAGTGTCGCGACTGTCTTAACCAGCCTACTACATATTTCTTCAAGTTCTACATGTAACGATTTGGCAAATGGAGTGGCTGAATCCAAACCATTTTGTACTTACATGTATTTCCATGTATTAGGTCTACACCAAAGTTTTTTTTTCTTCTTGTTTTATTACAGTTAGACCGCGTACAGCGTACCCAGGTTTACCTGGCGGAACTTTACGACATTATTTATTTATTTATTTACTTATTATTAAAGTTTACAGAATCTAGAAAAAAAAAATGTTTTTGATGCATTAGATTTGTATATTTTACCGCCGAAAAATACAACAACAAAAATTGAAAGATGAAAAGTCGTGATGATATTTTTCTGACTGTTGCTTAAAATATACATTTTGGGTACACGTTAGAAGCGCCTCTTCGATGCGGTTTTAACGAGTACCCACAATCTATATTTTGGAGTAGAAATGAGAAAAATAATGTTTACTCCTGTCAATCCCAGTTTTACCCTATAAAAGTGGGGATCAAGTGTGTGTGTGTTGGGGGGGGGGGGGGGGGGTAAGAATTATAAAGATGTTATTTTATGGTGGGATGCGCTTGGTATGTGAGTGCGTTTTTAGTTTTACGTCTCGACAATAGCTAAGGTCATACGGAGATGGGACCTGGGTTTAAAGACTCATCCGAAATTCTGTAGAAGCCGGGGTCGATCCTGCGATCCCTGGTTAATGAGGCGAGTAGCATAACCACTACACCACAGAGGCTTCCAGCGCTTGATATGTTACATTGTAGCAGGTGCGGGTTTTCCACCTGCACTCCGGTATGAAAGAATTTGCTGCGCGTTGTGTTTTTCTCAAACAAGAGGGCCATGATGGCCCTGGATCGCTCACCTGACCCATATGATAGAGTTACAAGTGGGCCTCTGGGAGGGCCATTATTGACCCCAGGGCTACAATGTGCATAATGTTGAGGGATAATGTTAAAGATATTCCCTACATAGCCTATGTAAAACCAAATGGCCTCAGAGCTATAATTTAAACAATCTTGATAGAGGTCCACTAGATGAAGCTTCACACTAAATATCAAAGACCTAGGTCTTGCTGTTTCAGAGAAGAAGATTTCCAAAGATTATCTCTATATTTAAGTCTATGTAAAACCAAAGGGCCCCAGGGCAGGGGCTATAATTTGAACAATCTTGGTAGAGGTCCACTAGATGAAGCTCCATACCAAATATCAAAGACATGGGCCTTGTGGTTTCAGAGAAGAAGATTTTAAAAGATTTACCTATATAAGTCTATGCAAAACCAAAGGGTCTCGGGGCGGGGGCATTTTTGGCCCCAGGACTATAAATTGAATAATCTTGATAGAGGTCCACTAGATGAAATTTCACACCAAATATCAAAGACCTAGGCCTTGTGGTTTCACAGAAGAAGATTTTTAAAGATTTTTCCCTATATAAGTCTATGTAAAACCAAAGGGCCCCCGAGACAGGGGCGTTTTTGGTCTCAGGGCTATAATTTGAACAATCTTGGTAGAGGTCCACTAGATGAAGCTTCATACCAAATATCAAAGACCAGGGCTATCTGGTTTCAGAGAAGAAGCTTTTTCAAGATTTTCCCTATATATAAGTCTATGTAATACCAAAGGGCCCTGGAGCGGGGGCATTTTTGGACCCAGGGCTATAATTTGAACAATCTTGGTAGAGGTCCACAAGATTAAGCTTCATACCAAATGTCAAAGACCTAGGCCTTGTGGTTTCAGAGAAGAAGATTTTTAAAGATTTTCCCTATATAAGTCTATGTAAAACCAAAGGGCCCCAAGGCTGGGGCATTTTTGGTCTCAGGGCTATAATTGAACAATTTTGGTAGAGGTCCACTAGATGAAGCTTCATACCAAATATCAAAGACCTAGGCCTTGTGAATTCAGAGACAAATTTTTTTCAAGATTTTCCCCATATAAGTCTATGTAAAACCAAATGGCCCTGGAGCGGGAGCATTTTTGGACCGTGGGCTATAATTTGAACAATCTTGATAGGGGTCCACTAGGTGAAGCTTCATACCAAATATCAAAGACCTGGGACATGTTGTTTCAGAGAAGAAGATTTTTTAAGATTTCCCTATATAAGCCTATGTAAAACCAAAGGGTCTCGGGCGTGTGCATTTTTGGCCCCAGAACTATAATTTGAACAATCTTGGTAGGGGTCCACTAGGTATAGCTTCATACCAAATATCAAAGACCTGGGCCTTGCGGTTTCAGAGAAGAAGATTTTTCAAGATTTTCCATATATAAGCCCATGTAAAACCAAAGGGCCCCCGAGCAGGGGCATTTTTGGCCCCAGGGCTATAATATGAACAATCTTGGTAGGGGTCCACTAGGTGAAGCTTCATACCAAATATCAAAGACCTAGGCCTTGCGGTTTCAGAGAAGAAGATTTTTAAAGATTTTTCCTATTTAAGCCCATGTAAAACCAAAGGGCCCCGGGGCGGGGGCATTTTTGGCCCCAGCACTATAATTTGAACAATCTTGGTAAGGGTCCCCTAGATGAAGCTTCATACCAAATATCAAAGACCTGGGCCTTACGGTTTCAGAGAAGAAGATTTTTAAAGCTCTTCCCTATACAAGCCCATGTAAAACCAAAGGGCCCTGGAGCGGGGGCATTTTTGGCCCCAGCACTATAATTTGAACAATCTTGGTAGGGGTCCACTAGATGAAGCTTCATACCAAATATCAAAGAACTTGGCTTTGCGGTTTCAGAGAAGAAGATTTTTACAGATTTTCCCTATATAAGCCCATGTAAAACCAAAGGGCCCCAGAGCGGGGGCATTTTTGGCCCCAGCACTATAATTTGGACAATCTTGGTAGGGGTCCACTAGATGAAGCTTCATACCAAATATCAAAGACCTGGGCCTTACGGTTTCAGAGAAGAAGATTTTTAAAGATTTTCCCTATATAAGCCCATGTAAAACCAAAGGGCCCCGGAGCGGGGGCATTTTTGGTCCCAGCACTATAATTTGAACAATCTTGGTGGGGGTCCACTAGATGAAGCTTCATACCAACTATCGATCAGTGGTTTGGGAGGAGATGTCGTTTGAAGAAATTGTTTACGGACGCACGGACGCACGCACGAACGCACGGACTGACGACGGACGACGGACGAAAAGTGATCCCAAATGCTCACCTCGTCACTACGTGACGGTGAGCTAAAAAGTGAAAACCTTTGCGTTTTGTCACTTGAAGCCAAAAATCTAGTATAAAAAGTCAGCCTAGTTTTCTATTTTCTTATAAATTAATGAATGCATTTAACACAAACAGTTACGAACATCTATATAAACATGTGACAAAACAAACTGGGAATCAGACCCCCGGCCATCGGGGCTTGAAGAAATAGATGGGCTGCATGAACTGAAACCGACCCGCACACCAGTACTGGTAAACCGCTTAGAGGATCTAAGTCTACCGAGCCAAAGCGGTGCTTACAAACCCTATTGGTTTCATTGGGCGACAGGGCTTGGAGATGTCATTTCATCTCAGTGTCGGGTAAAAGTCCCACAAAAGTGGAAGCAACGTCTCCAAAATGATCTATACTGTGTTGAAGGTGACGTTAAACATCAAATCAAACAACAGACCCCAAATGCCTAGTTTTAGAATTCCGTTGGATATGCCCTAAATCAGAAATAAATGTTAGAGGGAACGTAAGTCGTTTCTCATCTGAAAGCATTTTCACAAAAGAGAGTTGTAACTATGTTTGCTTCAGGTGATCATAAAGGAGCAGTCTCACCAAGGTCTACACGACATTGGACAGGAGCCTTTCTGTGCCATACAAAATTATTATAAGTATTTACAACAAATTTATATTTTAGAGGTGCAATGGCCTGAACACATTTGCGATATATTTAGATAAAACTTGGACACAAAACAAACACAGCAAAGCTGATTCCTGGTCTGACATATAAAATAAAAATTATGTGTAAATGATTTTATCGGGAAAGGTGTAATGTCCCCAAATCGTCCGTTTTATGCCAAAAATATAGTTCTCTCGTTTCTTTCACTCCTCCGTGTCACCAATACGCTTGCAGATTCTTTTTGGTATCTTCCGAATACAGGCGGACGTTTACGGAAAAAACGATCACAGCGCCACTTAACGAGAATAATGAGAACTAGAAGAAGCAGAAGCGGGATATTTTGCACAATTGTAACTGAATATAGCATAACAGAATATCAAAATTGCATATTGCAATCTCAATGTTGCATAATTGAGTTTTTACCTAAATACTGTTCCATATTAAACAATAAATGAGTCAAATAATTATCATTCTTATTGATTTTTCATTTCGTTTTTTTTTTTTGTTTTTTTGCCGGTTAGTTTCGACAGCTCGCACATGTAAAGTGGTTCCGGCAGTTGAATCTTATGCCTGGGTCGGAACACCAGGGTCAGAACATACATTTCTATCCAAGGGTAAAATCAAGGATTTCCTTGTCTGGTGTGCAAGAATACGTAATATTCACGTAGTTTGCCAAATTGCCCAGATCCTGTAGCGTGAAATAATGTGCCCGGTCCCGAGAAAACCTTGTCTTCGGTGTGTGCGACAAGGTTAGGTATAAACCGGTTAACTCAGCTACACAATTGGGCAAGAGTCTTGAATTTTGAAGATATAGGATGGAGATATTGTACTATTAAAGCATCGAACCATCAGGAAAACATGTACATGTGAACAAATGGCGTCCAACATGATGTCCGAAATGACAAAGTTTAGGTAAAAAAAGTAACATCTTTCGTATCTCTGCTTTCAACATAGATTGTGGGTGCTCTTTTTCAACATAGATTGTGGGGGTTCTTTAGAACCGCCTCAATGAGGCGGTTCTAACGAGTACCAAAAATCTATGTTTTTTTAGCAAACATGAGGCTGATAATGTATCTCAGACCCCACTTTTCTCTGTCGTGATGACAATTGTACTGATGAGACTGCGCGCAGGCTGATCTCTACTTTTGTAATTCTCAAATAAAAAGAGGATCTTACATGAGCGTCCATGTATTATTGAATATATTAAACGATTTGAGGAAAAGGGATAAAATGCGAGGCTTTGCCGAGCATTTTATCCATTTTCTTTAACGAGTTTAATATAAATTCAATAATACATGAGCACGAATGCAAGATTCTATTCATCATATGACATTTAAAACGCACTTCATTCACGATCGTTTCATAAAAATGTTAATATTCCGCCATTAGACTACGCGACGTCGTTAAGGACGTCGTACATGTAACATTACAGGGTGTATCCAACTTATTTGCATATTTAATCCATTAGTGGATTATCGAAATTACTTGGCGTTATTACACTCTCAGACGCGACATCATATGATAAATGCTGATATGGGGTATGAAAAATGCCATATCATAATCTATTTATCATACATTTCACTTTTAAAAAAAAAATTGTATTAATTACGGAACCCGGGAAGGGACATGATTTTTTATTTTTTCTAAGTTGTGCGCACAAGATAATATCTTGTGCAGACAAGATATTATCTTGTTCGGACAACATAATATCTTGTGCGCACAATAATCTTGTGCAGACAAGATATGATCTTGTTCGCACAACATATTATCTTGTGCGCACAAGATATTATTTTGTTTGCACAACATATTATCTTGTTTGCACAACATAGAACTTGGGAAGTTGCGCGGACAAGATATTATCTTGTGCGGACAAGATATTATCTTGTGCGGAGAAGATAATATCTTGTGCGGACAAGATAATATCTTGTGCGCACAAGATTTATGTTGTGCAGACAAGATATTATCTTGTGCGGACAAGATAATATCTTGTTCGCACAACTTAATATCTTGTTTGCACAAGATATGTTGTCCGCACAAGATAATATCTTGTGTCCGCACACGATATTGATAATATCTTCTGCGGCCAAGATAATATGTTGTCCGCACAAGATATATTTGTTGTCCGCACAAGATATTATCTTGTGCGCACAACTTATAAAATAAAAAAAAATCATGTCCCTTCCCGGGTTCCGTAATTAATTGCATCTGCCTAATACCAAATGATATATATATATATATTTTTTTTTTTTTGGCCAAACAGTTCGAACAGACGAAAATATAGCAAATTGCAAATGACGTCCTGAACAACAAATGCGAAATGCCGCAAAAGGAAAAAACGCCGCGTGTTCCGAATAGGGTGATGTCAGAGGTACGATAAAGGCTTAGGGGTGCGATAAAGGGTTGTGATATGGATTTCTGGGGTATGATAAAGCCCATGCGATATGGCAGAACGCGCAAGCGTGATACGTGCATTGGTGTCACGTTCGTATCGCATATTAAAAAACTATGTATTTTATACTAAATGTATGATAAATGATATTCTAACACTTGCGGTCATTTAATACGAGGTTTATGATACTCACGTACATCCGTGGTCATTTCACTAGGAATTTATTAAACGGGTCTGTAGCGAGTTTCATAAACTTAAAGGCCTGGAGCCACGTATAAGAACCAGGGTCTGAAAAACGCTTAGTGTATTCCCCAGTTCAGATACAGTCAACATGTAGCTGTCATCACGTGCTGTTCAAATGTACCAACAGGTATTTGTTTAATTTGAGGTTTAACGTCCCCGTCAACTCTGTATAGGTCATTTTGGAGACGTTTGATACAACGCATAATGTAGTAATGTAGTAATTTCTTCATTTTGATTTTTTTTACTACATTATGCGTTGGCATAGTCGACGCGAAATGAAGTAAAAAAATTATTTCATTTCGCGTTGATATGCACCATATCGACGCATAATGAAGTAATGATGGTAGAACATAGCTGTCTTCGAAAAGACTTAGGAAGCAATACAGTTAAATTCCTACAATTTAGACCACATTTGAGACGGTTCAAAAGTGGTCTTTAAGACCACAGTTGAACAGTCCAAAAGACGGTCTTCCACAAAAGCACACTGAAGGTCAAAATCACAAAGAAAATGTAGCTTTAACCTTCCAAATATGCTTTAAAAACAAAATTTGTATTAATTTTAGGTGGTCTTAATAGTGGAATTTCATTGTATTTGATTAAGCCAGTAGAATTAAAATCGTACGCCTTGCGCTATTTTGGTCTAATGCCTGATGTCTTTCCCTCATTTGTGTTTTAAGGCTCAACACATGATCGTGTAGTGCACACAAAAGTTGGGACGGGGGATCCTATCGGCTTGTACCTGTCCATAGCCCAGTTGTTTGCCCATCTTTGCATGTTAAAAGGAGTGCGAGTGTGTTTCAGTTACCGTCCCACCAACAGCTTAGGTCATACGAAGTAGCGAACTTGGTTTCAAGACTCATTCATACGGAGACGGGATCTCGGTTGAATCCGAAAGGCTGGAAAAAGCCGGGGATCGCTTTTAATTGGACGGCAGCGATTGAGATGTCATTTCATCTCAATATCGGGTAAAAGTCCCATAAAATTTGAAGCAATGTCTCCAAAATGACCTAAATAGTCTTGACGGGAACGTTAAACCTCAAATCAAACAAACAAACTGTTGACGCATAATGAAGTAAAATTAAGTATGCCACCCATCGCCGCAAAATGAAATAATTCTTTCATTTTGCTCAAACCTCTTAGTATCGACGCATAATGAAGTAAAAACGACATTTTATTTCATTTCGCGTCGACTATGCCAACGCATAATGTAGTAAAAATTTCAAAATGAAGAAATTACTACATTACTACATTATGCGTTGTAACAGACGTTGCTTCCAATTTTGTGGGACTTAACGTTATAATATATAATAAATATATATATAACAGGCATTCAAATATTCGTGGCTCCCTATCAAAATAATCAAATCAGCAAATAAAAAACCTCATCGGGCATCCAACCCGATCTCCTATTTATTATATAATAAGTGGAAGCCCCGTGAAAAGCAAAGTTGGGCCGAAGTGACTAGGTATATGGGGCCGACGTGTCTAGGGGCCGAGGTGTCCAGGGGCCGACCCGTCTAGGGTTTCAGTTTTATGTGGGGCCGAGGTGGTTTTGGGGCCGAGGTGTCTAGGGGCCGAAGTGTCTAGGGGCCGAGGTGGTTTTGGGGCCGAAGTGTCCTGTTACCGTTTAAATGATATATGATAAATAGAATCTTGCATTCGTGCATGCTCATGTATTATTGAATTTATTCAACTCGATGAGGAAAATGGATAACGAGTTTAATAAATTCAAAAATACATGAACACTCATGTAAGATCCTCTATATCATATAACAATATTAAATCGGATTCAAAAGTATTTCAGCAGAAAACAGTTGTCACGGACGGTCATGGTGTTACATGTACATGTAGACGATGACATCAGTTCATGTAATCACGAACACCCCTTAAACCCTACTTTATATAGAGATAACTGGGGTTTGTGGGTTAATATAGTGAAAGACCACCTAAAATAAAGACTAATTCTGCTTTAAAAAGTTATTTATTAGGTTGCAGTTATTCTTTCTTTGTGTTGTCTGCACACAGTGTCCTCTGATCAGAGACCACCTTCGGGACTGTTCAAAAGTGGTCTTAAAGACCACTTTTGAACAGTCCCAAAGGTGGTCTTAATATAGGAATTCTATTGTACTATAAGAATCTTACATGGGTGAAAGGGGTGAAGGGAAAAATCCGTCCCGAGGGTCACTATCCGGCATCACGGGGCTTGCCGAGTGATGCCGTACAGTGATCCCGAGGGACCATTTTCTCACACCCATGTACCCCTCACACCCATGTAGGATTCAACTTCCATTTCTGAGCGTCGGGTCACTTCGGTTGCCGACATCCGCCAAATTGTTTGTTTGTTTGATTTGAGGTTTAACGTCCCCGTCAACACTGTAAAGGTCATTTTGGAGACGTTGCTTACAATTTTGTGGGACTTTTACCCGAAATTGAGATGAAATGACATCTCAAGCCCTGCAGCCCAATGAAACCAATAGGGTTTATAAGCATGGACGGTCCGACTCTCACACTTCTTTGCCTGGGCAGGATTAGATCCTCTAAGCGCTTTACCAGTACTCGTGTGCGGGTCGATTTCAGCTTGCGTGGAAGCATCATGCATCCATTCTATTTCTTCAAGCCCCGATGGGCGGGGGCCGCCCGCAAAATTTTGATTATACTTCTTGATGTCTAGTGACGTCATTCAATTTTCTGTGAAGTCAACCTTAACGATGACGCATATGAGGTCGTATCCAATCAGTTTTTGTTTGTTTGATTAAAGATTTAACGTCCCGGTCAACACTGTAAAGGTCATTTTGGAGACGTTGCTTCCAATTTTGTGGGACTTTTACCCGACATTGAGATGAAATGACATCTCAAGCCCTGCCGCCCAATGAAACCAATAGGATGTATATGCATGGACGGTCCAACTCGCACCGCTATGCCTGGGCAGGCTTAGATCCTCAAAGCG
The DNA here is from genome assembly GCA_963580285.1 of Lucinisca nassula. NCBI lineage: Eukaryota > Metazoa > Mollusca > Bivalvia > Lucinida > Lucinidae > Lucinisca > Lucinisca nassula. The sequence goes on along the minus strand of OY757023.1, from coordinate 48,213,355 downwards.
GTTTACCAGTACTCGTGTGCGGGTCGGTTTCAGCTCTGCGTGGTAGCATCATGCAGCCCATTTATTTCTTCAAGCCCCAATGGGCGGGGTCCCTGGGTAAGAACACCAGTGTTATCCCAAGCTAAAAGTATTGATTTCCTTGCAAGGAAATAGAGGATCTTACAAGAGCGGTCATTTCATTTGAAATTTATGAAACGAGCCTTCGGCCAGTTTCATAAATTTCATATGAAAAGACCACGAGTGTAAGATTCTCTTTATCATATGACTACTTTAAATCGGATTTTATCGCCTTTTAATTTGACAATTTTTCTGCGAAAAAATGCATTGTTGACATGGACGTCGTCATGACGTTACGTAATCCCGCCAAAGTGTTTGTACACGTGCGGTCATACGATTTTTTATTTCACGACGTTATCCACTTTTTATCAACGTCATAATTATGATAAATTATTTTTCTTATTTATCCTCCAAGATATAGGTTGTGGGTAGGCCTACTAGATAGAACCACCTCACTGAGGCGATTCTAACGAGCACCTGCATCCAAAGCTTGACAAATTTCATGGATTTTCATCAGAAAAATAGTCATTTTGGAGATGTGAAGAAAAAGCACTTTGTCGCACGGGTGTGTTATCCTACTGTGACGTTATCCATTAAATAACATTTTAACACAAGACGACCCAGCAGGCACAGGTCGCTATTGCAACGTCAAATCAACGTCGGTGCAACGTCATCAATTACGTCATGTGCCTGTTGGGAAGTGACGTCTTTTATTTTATAAACAAAAACGCCGCCGTTTTATGGCGTCACATGTAAATGCAAAAATGTGTGTGATGCAGTTAGTAAAGTTGGTGGGATGCGAAAGGTTGGGAGAATTTAAAGGAAACAACAAAGTTATCGTCGATTTTTAGTAAATTAGAATCGAAACAGATCACTTGCGCTACTCGCTCTTGATTTGATCTACTTACCAACTGATATCCAAACTGTGATTTAGTCTCAACAGATCACTGCTTGAGCTGTTCTATGTCTTATTCAAACACAACGCTCTTATATAGGAAATGGAGAGGAACTGTGTTTTATTCTACAATAAATCACGGCAAGGAAAAGCGTGACGAGTGACGTCATTACAATCTGCCAATTTATGACGTCACTGACGTTAGACGGTGTAACGTCATATTCTAACATCGAAAACGTTAGAAAAGGATATAAATGCATATGTTTCAGTAGATAATTTTATCGGGATTTCTTCTTACAATGGCGAAAAGTTGTGAGATTTTGAAGGAAACAACAGCATTATTGCCGATTAGAATAAAAATAAATCAGCTTTAAGTCGGTCAGCTGTAAGTAGACAAATCACGCGCGCTACGCGCTCGTGATTTGTCTACTTTACAGCTGACCTCCAAACTGTGATTTATCACTCAACAAATCACAGCTAGAGCTGATCTATTTCTTAATTAAAGTAACGTTATATGCTATTTAAAATATATTCTAAATTTTTCTTTATTCAAAACGAGAAGTGAAAAGTCTAGAAATGAACGGTCTCAAGAATTTGTGTAAAAAGTAAAATCTGGACTTGGCTCATGTACTTGGGCATTGACTTACCAATCGACACAAATTTACTAACTACAGAAGCTTCCCGCCTGCTACTGTCCGCATGCATGTACAAAATCTAGGTACCGGTTATCTATAGCAGCACTAGTCTTCTCTCTGTGATCAGGTCTACACTTCTTGTTTAAAATACTGGAATTTTACCCTTTTTGTTCCAAATGGACTATTCCTCCTTATATACAGCAGGAGTCCATTTCAAAATTTAGGGGTGCCAGGATGTGTTTTCTTCAAAATCTATTTGGAAAATGGCTTAACTTTTTGCAAACAGTGTAGGCCCTGATCAGATGCCGCGTTCTGCGGCGTCTGATCTGGGCATGCACTGTTTGCCACGGTACCCGTTTAGGGGCTACCAGTCTGAAATGGGTTGAGGGTTAAACGAACAGTTAAAGTCTCAGGACATTCTCAGGGACAATCGGTCCTACCACTAATTTTTGACACGTGAAAGGGAAGTAAACATGGCAGTAAATATCTCAAACATCAAACAGCAGTTATTTTCCATTTCATGTTCCTAACCCAATATTACGAAAACACGCCTATACAAATATATTGTAAATTTTACCACTCAAAAATGAAAATTTTCAGATCAAATATTGTGATGTTTGTCTTATTTCTGCTCGAAACATAGATTGCGGCTACTGGAGTAATCCATATTTCAGAGCAGAAATAAGACAAATATGGTTATACAAATACATTGTAACCTTTATTGGGGTCAAAATTATATAGGCGTGTGGGTTGAGACAGACAAGGAAACTTTGGCATGTTTTTAGTTTATTTTTGCCTCGCTCGAGACTATGCCGAGCATGCGACTTAAATAAACTGAAAACGAGCATGGGGTTTCCATGTTAACCCTATCATTGATTATTTTTCTCAGCCACCAGTTTTAAACTATGTGCTTTAAATGGCACAAATCTTCTGCAGACTGCCAAAGAATACAGAAAATTAATTTACAAAATGGCCCCTTTACTCAAATGTAGGAGAGCAAAATACTGAAGAGCATTTATCATTCTCATCTTGAAAAGAAAGTTATGCAAACATTGAGCTTAAATGCATTTTTAGTACAACCATATTTGTATGCTTTCGCAAACCAGTTGTTGATGTCTGAAAAACAAAAACATATTTCATCGATTTCTTTCCTTTGCACTTGGCAGCAGTTTGAAGGCAGTCTGAATGTCTATTTTATTGAAAAATGATCAAGGACATGATATTGTGGCTGATAAAATATATACATCACGAAATAACGCCTATATAATTCTGACCCCCTCGCACCCCACTTTTATGTCGTAAAAGGTAAACCTAATTTTTTTCTTATTTCTGCTCTAAAATATAGATTGTGGGTACTCGTAAGAACCGCCTCTATGAGGCGGTTCTAACGAGTACCTAGAGGCGGTTCTAACGAGTACCAAGAACCTATATTTTGAGCAGAAATAAGAAACATATCACCATTTTTCATTTTAAAAAATCGATTTTTAGGCGGTATAAGTTACAATGCATTTGTTTAGGCGTATTTTCGTAATGTCTTTAGAGACGCTGAAAATTTGCTTCCCTTTTTGAATGGGTAGCAAAACATGAAGCAGTAGACACTTGTGGGGAAAAATAGTTCCACTGCAATGTACAAAGGGCCCTCACTATAACCACAGTATTTGTTCCATATTATTGCGCCGTTACAAAGAATTTGCCTTTATAGGAGTATGATAAGTAATAAAAAGCTTTATACCCATCATTACTCCAAGAAACAAATTTAATAGATATTTGTTAGAATCGCCTCACAGAGGCGATTCTAACAAATATCTATAAAATGTGTTTCTTGGAGTATTAGATTACAAGGGCTCTTTCATGTCAATGGACTCGATTTGTGCATTTCCAACCCGAGGGAAGCTCACGCCGCTCGGAACCGAGGCTAGTAGTCATTCCATTCAAATTGCCGTTATAATTAGCTTTGCCGTTACAACGAATGTCGGTATAAAGAGGGTTGGCTATATATGATTTCCTGTATTAAGCAGTGATTGACAGATTTATACATACTGCTACATGTGTAAACATAAACTGTTAGTGAAGGACCATCTCATTGTTCAAAAATGTTGGTTTTCTTTGATTTGAGGTTTAACGTCCCCGTCAACACTGTAAAGGTCATTTTGGAGACGTTGCTTCCAATGTTGTGGGGCTTTTACCCGACATTGAGATGAAATGACTTCTCAAGCCCTGTCGCCCAATGAAACCAAAAGGGTTTATTAGCATGGACGGTCCGCCTCGCACCGATGTTCCTGGTCAGGCTTAGATCCTTTACGCGGTTTACCAGTACTAGTGTGCGGGCCGGATTCAGCGTGGAAGCATTCTTCAAGCCCCTATGGGAGGGGGCTATGTTCAAACATGTAGCCACACCATATGTTTTAACCACATGTCAAGCCACCTCGGTTGTTTATTACACGGACTGATAACTTTAACCCTTATATTGCTATTCACCACAACCCCTATCATTGCAAACAGTGTAGATCCAGATCAGATGGCTTCTGAAGAAGCCATCTGATCAGGATCTATACTGTTTGGCATTCAGTTTATGAATTTGTAGCAATAAATTACATAAAGTAATTTGATTGGTTGATAGACAGAAATGGGTGTGGCTTAAATGAATATTCAGCAAGATAAGGGTTAAGTTTCATCGTATTTTTTTCGCATGTAATGAGGCAAAGAGACTGCATGCAAGCTCTCGCATTAAGAGCTAAGAAAGTTATTGTTTTTATTTAAGATAGAACGTTTTTGTTGTTATGTTCTATTACTGCTATCAAGCCCCCGCCCATAGGGGCTTGAAGAAATATATGGGCTGCATGATGCTTCCACGCAGAGCTGAATCCGGCTCGCACACTAGTACTGGTAAACCGCTTAGAGGATCTAAGCCTGTCCAGGAACCGCGGTGAGAGGCGGACCGTCCATGCTAATAAACCCTATTGGTTTCATTGGGCGACAGGGCTTGAGATGTCATTTCATCTCAATGTCGGGTAAAAGTCCTACAAAATTGGATGCAACGTCTCCAAAATGACCTTTACAGTGTTGACGGGGATGTTAAACATCAACTCAAACAAACTATTACTGCTATCTCTTATGAGTATTTTGTGATTCTTGAGAAGAGATATCGAGTTCTGCTAGTTACTTATGCTGGCATCTCCAAAAAGAGGCTTATCAATGATTAGAGTGGGATAAGAACAAAGCTATATAGGTATCTACGAAACACGGACAATGCTGCATCTTCAACTCATCACGAAAACACGCCTATATAATTTTGACCCCCCTGAACCCCACTTTTATATAGTAAAACTGGGTTTTCCGGGGGTTTACCTTATTTTCCTTATTTCTGCTCTAAGATATAGAGTGTGGGTACTCGTTAGAACCGCCTCGATGAGGCGGTTCTAACGAGTGCCCCCGCCTCGACGAGGCGGTTCTAACGAGTGCCCACAATCTATATTTGGAGCAGAAATAAGAAAAATATCGCAATTTTTCATCATAAAATTTTGAATTTTTTCGGCGATAAAAGAGGCAATGTATTTGTATAGGCGTGTTTGCGTAGTGTGCTGTGTTCTACATGAGGCTTAGGCAGAGATTCAAATTTGAAGTTACTGTAAATATTGTGACTTCATCCATGGTGCACTGATAAGTTCCGTCGAGAATGAGGAAGTACGATATTTGGACGGAGGCTTTTGATGCTACTTTCGAAGTTGCAGAGACTGTCTGCCGACCGAATCTCAATATCTAGCGAATTCCAAAGTGAGACTGAAGATGGCATACGATATTTTATCATGTGTAAGGACAGTAACTCAGTGGGTGTTGCATAGTGAAATATAATCGGGAGATAGACCGTTGACTGCCTTGTATATATAGAACTAGAAAAAACCCGCGCAAGCGCGGGTATACTTGATGCCAAGTTTATAGCAAACAATACTTTAGTGGTTTAAAGAACTTTGAGAGGTGGTGATTTTTGAAGTTTACGCACGGGACATCAAGATAACACGCCTTTTTTCCTCTTAAATTTTTCATTTTTTTTTTTTGGGGGGAGGGGGGGGGGGGGCGAAAATTTTTAGAAGCCATGCTTTCTGACCGCGTGAAGGTATCAGTAGTGTATTTGGTCAATTAATCGAAACGTACTTCAAAAAATGTCTGAAACAACCAAGTGGCGAAACGACTCGACATCGCATATTAGCGCTCTAAGACCAATCGAAGTACCAATCGAAGTCGACCGTTTCGTCGATTTTCTTGTAATGAAGAATTCGGCAGAAAATTAAAGAAGGAATGGAAAAAGCGGTCGTTTTTCTCTTTGCTCGGTTATTTTTTCTCAAATTTGGATGCATGAGCCTGTGCTCGAGAAGCCATGTTTTCTGACCGCGTGCTGAGTTCGACTACTTGATAAGGGTCATTCAGGAAGGAACAAAATTCCAGTTGTTTTATCAGTTCTGTGATTGTGTAGCAGAAACAACAAATAATTTACCACTTTCAGACGCTAGCACTTACCTTTGAATTCATGTTTTATACCTGTACATGTTTTGTGAAGGTATCAGTAGTGTATTTGGTCCAATAATCGAAACGTACTTCAAAAAATGTCTGAAACAACCCAGTGGCGAAACGACTCGACATCGCATATTAGCGCTCTAAGACCAATCGAAGTACCAATCGAAGTCGCTACGATGTAAGCGCTTGTTGACAAAAACGACCAATCGCTGCAGGTTTTCTGAGAAAATGGTTGGGAGAATTTTAAATTCGGCAATTGTCTAAAACCCCAAAATCACAAAATAAACGCAAATCATGGAGTTCATAAATCAAAATTATAAATAAAAGCAAAATTGTGACAACTCGATATAAAAAAAAATCACCAAATGATCGGTGTTTTTGCAGTTTATTGGATAATCTATTTATTTAGTAGTATAGATATCTTAGTAGTCTTCTTACAATGGTACCCTTCCATATTCCCTATATTGAGTTTCCAGCGAGACAGGTAAGTTGAGTCACTGTCCTAGTGCTTCGTTCTCGATTTTTATGCCTCGCCACAAAACTGCCCCTCCAATCTTTTGAGTGTCCTTACGTCCGTCAGCGCCCTCACAGTTTCCTGTTCGCTCTATAACTCTGATGCTGTTGGAGATATTTTCACGAAACTTAGAAAATATGTAAAGCCCTATGACACGACGTGCAAAATATAGGAACAATAACTCTGATTGTCTACTATTTTTGTTATTTCTCTTTGAATAGTGAATATAGCTATTTATTTATTTGATAAACTTGTGTCCGCTCCATAACTCTGACATCGTCAGAAATGAAACTTCATTCAATTGTAAAGCACCATGAGACAACATGCAGACAATACAAATCATAACTCTGGTTTGACTACTTTTGGAGTTATTGCCCTTTGAACATTGAACATAGCCGTTTCTATCGTGTACTCGTGTCCTCTATATCAATTGAGAACGTTCAAGATATTTTCATGAAATTTCTCATAAATATAAAGCACAAGGCGACGTGCAAAACATAAGAGCCATAACTCTGGCTAACCTAGTTTTGGAGTTACGGCCCTTTTAACATAGTAAATGCTGAAAATAGCCATTTATCATTTCTATCAATTGTGCTCATGTCAGCTCTGTAAGTTGGAAACCGTTGCAGATATTTTAATGAAGCTTCACACAATTGTAAGTCATTATAAAACGAGATGAAGATCACAATAACTGTAATTCTGGCTAACCTATACCTGTGGATACGAATCTGTTCAAACTTTGATGAGCCTCATTTCATCTTGATTTGAAATATCATTCAAAATGTCATACAACTGCCAGCCAGGAATAAATTCAAAACACATAATGGTGTACATTTCATTGCAGACTCCAGCAATGCCCAATCAAAATACATCTGGAATGTCAGACCTAAAAGTGCTTGTGATGATCTAGTTTTAGAATTCTTTGATGAATGACATTTGCTTGCCAAACTAACTTGATGCAAAGAGATTAATCGAAAGGTACTTCAAAGGAGTTTGATCAGATTTGTGACCTCAGGTGTATTACTGGAGTTATGTCTCTTTGAACATTAAAACGTTATTTTTTTAATATATTTGTTTCTGCTCTGTAACTTGAAAACCGTTTGAGATATTTCTTCAAAATTCATGCATTGATTGATTGATTGATTTGAGGTTTAACGTCCCCGTCAACACTGTTAAGGTCATTTTGGAGACGTTGCTTCCAATTTTTTGGGACTTTTACCCGACATTGAGATGATGACTTCTCAAGCCCTGTCGCCCAATGAAACCAATAGGGTTTATTAGCATGGGCGGTCCGCCTCGCACCGCGGTTCCTGGACAGGCTTAGATCCTCTAAGCGGTTTACCAGTACTAGTGTGCGGGCCGGATTCAGCTCTGCGTGGAAGCATCATGCAGCCCATATATTTCTTCAAGCCTCAAAATTCATGCAAATGTATACATCACCATCATATTATATGCAGAACACAAGATACAAAATTAATCTTACTAACCTGCTTTTACCCCCCTTTGAACATTGTAAACAGTGATTCTAGTCATGCACTTTTGCCTTTTCTTTAACTTGAAAATGGTTTCAAAGATTTTCTTGAATTCTTTCAAAAGTGTAAAACAACATAAGATGATGACAGGTAGAACATATAAACTATAAGTCTTGCTTTACTAATTTTTGAGCTATGGCTCTTTGAACAGCATACGGTTTCTAGAGAACTGTTTCGAGATATTTTCAGTAAACTTCACTCGAATGTGATGTACTATGAGGGGATCTGGAGAAAACGAGAACTGTAATTCTGGTTTTGGAGACAATGTTTACAATACTTTCAATGTTTTATTAGATTTCTCGTTATTAGTCTATTTCAGCCCGAGATGTATATGGTCTTAAATCGATTAATCTCCCCATTGGGTCTGTCTGTAAAATTCAGATTCTGATAGGCCTTGTTGCAGGAGAGATTCAAGTCCAACACTTCATTTTGGAACTAAATCGAAATGACGTCTGTAAAACTTAGAAAAGGCTTTGTGAAGATTGCGATTCCGAGGACCCTGATTGAGAAATTTAGGATTTAATTATGTATTACGAGTGTAGAAGTCAGTGACATGACAAGATGCTCTGCGTAACCGAATTAATTTTTATATATAAGCACCGTAGGATGCCGCACGAGGACCATCCCTATCCAAAAATGAAACTTTACAGTCGTAAGATCATCGCGTGTATCATAAGTTTTGCACGTAACACATCTATTAAAAAAAATATATAAAACCCAAAGCAAGTCTTCGGTATCAGAAGAATTTGCTTTATCAATTCAAGTTCTGATAGGTAAATTTGACCGATCAAACCATCAAATTAGATATTATCAATATCTAATAAATCATCCAATATCAGGACGTCGAGCTGAATGAGTGAGTGAGTGTTTGAGTTTTACGTCCCTACAACAGCTAAGGTTATACGGAGACGGGACCTAGGTTTAAAGTCGCATCCGAAAGTCTGGAGAAGCCCAGGATCGATCATGCAATCCCTGGTTTACAAGGTGAGTAGCTTAACCACTACACCACGGAGGTTTCTGACGTCGAGCTGAAAGCTTCAACAATTTCAGATTGCGTTTCTACAGAAAGGGACATGATGAAACACAGAAGTGAAGGCAATGATAAGCAATCGATACAAATAACGCACAGCTCCCATCAGAGGCACCAAAGGGAAAGAAGCACAAACATGAAATAACCTAAAACAGGATACACACACTCAAAGACAAACCATAACAAAAATAAACTGCGACAGAAGAACCGCCTTGGAACAATCAAGGAAACGAATTACACTGAGTGGCTTAATTCGATTTAACGCGGCCGCTATCCTCATTACGAAAACACGCCTATACAAATACATTGCCAACTTAAACGCCGAAAAAATGAAGATTTTAGGACGAAAAATTACGATATTTTTCTTATTACTGCTCAACATATAGATTGCAGGTACTCGTTAGAACCGCCTCATCGAGGCGGTTCTAACGAGTACCCACAATCTATATTTTAGAGCAGAAATAAGAAAAATAAGGTTTACCCCTGCAAGCCCCAGTTTTACTATACAAAAGTTGGGTTCGAGGGGGTCAAAATTATATAGGCGTGTTTTCGTGATGTCTTCCTTACTTCCGTCGCGATCGGGACAAATAATTTGTTCAGTCCGCACGAAGGCCTCTTTACTCATGAGTGAACACAAAAATCAAACAACCACAGAGTTGAAACACTCCACCCAGGTGTAAATGGGTAGCAGTGGTGTAAAAGCCACTGCCTCTCTCTCTCGCGCGCGTGAAAACACCCGGAATGAGTGTTCGAGAGCGATTCAATAAGCTTGAAGCTTTCATCGCAATCGAACTAAACTAAATTAGTATAAACTAACAACGGTCAGGACTCGACAGCATGATGGAGCAAAAGAAAACCAACAGTTAGACTGCGATGGGCTCAACCAGAGACTCTTTCATAACAGAAAAACAACTAATAAACAAACACAGATTGTCTAAATTGTCAAGTACAAAGGCGAGAGCTTCACGCAAATTCTGGCATGCCCGTGATGTGTATTTTATATGCCCTATTGAAAGTGAAAAGACATTTCTTTACATCATAGTGTAGATTATATTTTCTTGTCCTTTGGGATCATTGATTCCATTGTGGAATTTTGAAAATATCTGAGGGTCACTGATGAGGCCTAATTGGCCGAAACTAGCTAGTCTGGCCCAGAAAACATGTACACTGCATATATTTTCAGTTCTGTGGTGTATTCTTTGCTTCCAAAGGATAACCCTTTTATAGAACATATTTCATTACCTGCAAAGTAGAGCGTATCTTGTCTATGGAATGTCCAGTTTCAAGCCTCAAAAGACGACCCGATCTTTCATAGACTTTGTCGCAGTTTTTAATCTCTTGACTTATGATGGCAGTAAGGCATAAAGTAAACAATTATGAAAGTTTAGAAGTGGTACAAAAACCTGAATTTGCAATAAACCGCTATCTGTATGGCCATTGTGATGGTTAAATAATAAATATAGCGTAGGACGCCTATATTGGCTGTATGTGTAACACATACAGCAGTCTTGGTGGCTGATTGAAAGATTTATTTGTTCATTATCCGACTCACACCGCTTTGCCTGGGTAGGCTTAGATCCTCTAAGCGGTTTACCAGTACTCGTGTGTGGGTCGGATTCAGCTCTGCGTGGAAGCATCATGCAGCCTATATATTTCTTCAAGCCCCGATGGGCGGGGCCGGCCGTGGGGATTAAGAAGTTACTGTGTACTGTAATTTTAAAGCCAAGAAAATCAACTATGATTTTTAATGACAAAAACTGGCACTTTAGGACAGGTGGGTGGAAACAGATCGATGGTACAGTTAAAGGGTATACGTACATTAGTGCGACTGAACTATTACAGATCTATAAAAATGCCTTAACCTGTTGTATGCGGGAAACCCCTAAAGGGGTAATGCGGGAAACCCCTAAAGGGGTATCTTAGCAAACATTGCAGGCCCAGATCAGACGCCGATTTTGCGGCGTCTGATCAGGGCCTGCACTATTTGCAACATAATTTTCCGTCAAAAATTAAATTAAAACGAAAATATAGGACTGACATCCCTTATATGACAAATGGCCTGGTCCAACATATAGCAGTGGAAGAGTCAACCGGCATACAATGGGTTAAACGGTTATCGACAAGACTGAACAAAGACTCACAAACACTCCGTTTACAGTAACAACCCTTATCCTGTTGAATAATCATCAACCAATCATATTACTTGTCATAATATATTTGTTCAATTCAAAAACTGCATGGCATCGGAGGCCATTTGATCTGGATCTACACTGTTTGCAAATGTAGGGTTGTCGTGTGCATCGGGGCTCGAAGAAATATATGGGCTTCATGATGCTTCCACGCAGAGCTGAAACCGACCCGCACACGAGTACTGGTAACCGCTTAGGGGATCTAAGCCTGCCCAGGCAAAGCGGTGCGACCTTGCTTATAAACCCTATTGGTTTCATTGGGCGGCAGAGCTTGAGATATCATTTCATCTCAATTGGAAGCAACGTCTCCAAAATGACCTTTACAGTGTTGACGGGGACGTTAAACCTCAAATCAAACAAATCAAATCCACGAGGCTTTTCAAGGATTTTCAAGGGGCCACACATCGTGCAATAACACCTCCTTCAAAGATTTATGATATATGGGCTTTGATCTGGTATTCTATGAAATAACGTAATATGAGGATGCTTTCGTTTGAACTACGCCAAACGACACTTTTGCAGTTTTGCAATAATATAAATCTTACAGAAAACGTTGACATCAAGAACAGTTAAACCCTTTTTGTACCAAATGGAATCTTCCTCCTTATATATGGCAGGCGTCCATTTCAAAATTTAGGGGTGTCAGGTTGTGTTTTCTTCAAATTTTATTTGGAAAATGACTGAACGTTCAGCAGACAGTGGAGGCCCTGATCAGACGCCGCGTTCTGCGGCGTTCTGCGGCGTCTGATCTGGGCCAGCACTGTTTGCAAACTACCCGTTTTGGGGTTTCTGGTACAAAATGGATTAAACACACGCACCGACTGTTAGTGTAAGATCTCCATGCACTTAGTTTGAGGACACACTTCCTCAGCAAATAGTACTGTTAGTGTAAGATCACCACGCGATTTGGTATTGAAAGGCGCTAATAAGCATTTTACTAAATGTTTATTTCTGCTTCAAACATAAATTGCCCGCTCATCGGGGTTTGAAGAAATAGATTGGCTGCATGATGCTTCCACGCTGAGCTGAAACCGACCGCACACGAGTACTAGTAAACCGCTTAGAATATCTAAGCCTGCCCAGGCAAAGCGGTGCGAGTCGGACCGACCATGCTTGTAAACACTATTTGTTTCACTGGGCGGCAGGTTTGAAATGCATTACATCTCAATGTCGGGTAAAAGTCCCACAAAATTTGAAGCAACGTCTCCAAAATGACCTTTACAGTGTTGACGGGGACGTTAAACCTCAAATCAAACAAACAAAACATAAATTGCGGTGCTCCTTGGAATGTCATCCCCCAGAGAAAAGAGGAAAATGAATGGAATTGTAAAAACTGAAGAAATAACAGAATTCCCCTCTACCTAAACCTGCTGCAAGGACAGCAGGCTTTGCCCAACTGTAAGTACATATCTGTTGGACTCCCCAGAGACGCATGATACACGACACCTTCGCCACACCCAGCCACTCCGTGAAAGCAGCATAGCAGACGACATAACAGAGGACATTTTATGATGCAGTTTTTTTTTTCTGGACCGTGGGTAGCCAATTTCAATTGTTTTTCATTACAAACATAACGTGTGAAGAAGTGCGCTCTTCATATCACCAAATGGCTCCCGCAAATCGGGCTTGGAGAAATAGATTGGGCTGCATGATGCTTCCACGCAGAGCTGGAAACATCCACGTAAACCGGGTGTAGGGATCTCGGAGAATCCGGGATTTCGGCAGTAAACAAAGATTTACCACCGTGACAGGGTATGTAATTACCCACGTTTTGCTTGCTTACATATATGTCTCAGGGTATGTAATTACCCACGTTTTGCTTGCTTACATATATGTCTCAGGGTATGTAATTACCCACTTTTTGCTTGCTTACATATATGTCTCAGGGTATGTAATTACCCACGTTTTGCTTGCTTACATATATGTCTAAGGGTATGTAATTACCCACTTTTTGCTTGCTTACATATATGTCTCAGGGTATGTTATTACCCACTTTTTGCTTGCTTACATATATGTCTCAGGGTATGTTATTACCCACTTTTTGCTTGCTTACATATATGTCTCAGGGTATGTTATTACCCACTTTTTGCTTGCTTACATATATGTCTCAGGGTATGTTATTACCCACTTTTTGCTTGCTTACATATATGTCTCAGGGTATGTGATTACCCACTTTTTGTTTGCTTCTGTCTTTATTATTTGATTAAAAGGGACCGGCTAGATCTAGAGACATGTTATTAAATACGTGAAAGCCTTAGCTGCTTTGTTGGGGTTTAAGCGCCATTTGAATCTCAAAAGCGTACTTTTCATCTCTTTTTTGCATTAGGAAAACGCGTTCCGTAAGAAATAATGGCGTCCAACATGGTGTCAGAAAATGATAAATATTAGGTAAAAATTATAACATTTTTATTATTTCTGCTTTCAACATAGATTGTGGTTGCTCGTTAGAACCGCCTCAATGAGGCGGTTCTAACGAGTACCCACAATCTAAGTTTTTGAGCAAAAATAAGGCAGTAAAGGCAGGTAAATCCCACTTTGATCTATATAAAGTGGGGTTTAGTGGGATCTTCGTTTCACGGACTTGTTATCGTAATGGGCAGTTTCGACGGCTTCATGCCCGGTCATGAAAAATGTCGTGTCAGTCTGTCATCACACAAAGTTGGGCCCATCTTTTCTTCATCTGCATAGTGTATCGCCTCTTGGTGAAATTTAACCCTTTTTGTACCAAATGGAATCTTCCTCCTTATATATAGCATGAGTTCATTACAAAATTTAGGGGTGTCAGGTTGGGTTTTCATCAAACTTTATTTGGAAAATGACTTAACTTTTAGCAAACAGTGGAGGCCCTGAACAGACGGATAACGGGTTGTCGGAGGAGATACTTTGACAGATAGTACTGTTTATTTTCGGAGGGACAGTTGTAGGATTTCGGAGGCACTGAAAATTCACTTGGTTTTTTGTTTAAATTGAGGTTTTACGTACCCGCCAACACTATTTACGTGAATTTGGCGTTGCTTCCAATTTTATGGGACTTCTACCCGATACTGAGATGATCGCACCGTCAAGCCGTGTCGTCAAATGAAACCAACAGGCTTATATGTACTGGACAGTCTGACTCACACCACTTCGCCTGGACAGGCTTAGTCCTTCTAAATGGTTTACCAGGACTTATGGGTGGTCAGTTTCAGCTCTGTGTGGAAGCTCCTTGTAGCCCGAAAATTCACTCGGTAAATTCTGACTCACAGTAAATCGGTAAATTCTGTCTCGCACGACCCGCAGAAAAAGAAACCGACTGAAGTCGGTTGATTTCTAAGAGTGCCCTAAAATCACCGTGTCATTCTGTCAGTCTGTCCGTCCGTCCGTAACCCGTTTGTGAAAATTGGTGATAGTGACTTAACCGCTTGGAATATTTAAACAATTTTTGGCATACTGATAGATATCAATGAGATCTAACCAATGAGCATGCGAAATATTACATTCCATTTAGTATAGCCTCGCCGAGGCAAAAAATGTGAAAATTTTTGAACTGCTTCTCCTCGGAAACCGTTGGGCCGATTGAAGTCAAATTTCATATGGAGCCTCTATAGGATGGGGGAAACCAAAATTTGCTCATGGGGTTCAGGTCACATGACCAAAATGGCCGCCAAGCCATATATGGTCTGTCTGTCTGTCCGTCCGTAACCCGTTTGTGAAAACTGGTGATAGTGACTTAACCGCTTGGAATATTTAAACAATTTTTGGCATACTGATAGATATCAATGAAATCTAACCAATGAGCTTGCGAAATATTACATTCCATTTAGTATAGCCTCGCCGAGGCAAAAAATGTGAAAATTTTTGAACTGCTTCTCTTCGGAAACCGTTGGGCCGATTTAAGTCAAAATTCATATGGAGCCTCTATGGGATAGGGAAACCAAAATTTGCTCATGGGGTCCAGGTCACATGACCAAAATGGCCGCCAAGCCATATATGGTAAAAACCCTTCATAAATAGTCTTCTCCAGAACCACTGGGCAGATTTCCATGAAACTTGATAAATAGCATCTGGGACGTAGGCCCATCATAAATTGCTAAAATGGTGACCCTGGGTTGACCTTGACCTTCTTTGGGTCCGTCCGTAACCCGTTTGTGAAAATTGGTGATAGTGACTTAACCGCTTGGAATATTTAAACAATTTTTGGCATACTGATAGATATCAATGAGATCTAACCAATGAACTTGCGGAATATTACATTCCATTTAGTATAGCCTCGCCGAGGCGAAAAATGTGAAAATTTTCGAACTGCTTCTCCTTGGAAACCGTTGGGCCGATTGAAATCAAATTTCATATGAAGCCTCTATGGGACGGGGGAAACCAAAATTGGCTCATGGGGTCCAGGTCACATGACCAAAATGACCGCCAAGCCATATATGGTCTGTCTGTCAGTCCGTAACCCGTTTGTGAAAAATGGTGATAGTGACTTAACCGCTTGGAATATTTAAACAGTTTTTGGCATACTGATAGATATCAATGAGATCTTACCAATGAACTTGCGAAATATTACATTCCATTTAGTATAGCTTCGCCGAGGCAAAAAATGTGAAAATTTTTGAACTGCTTCTCCTCAGAAACCGTTGGGCCGATTGAAGTCAAATTTCATAAGGAGCCTCTATGGGATTGGGGAAACCAGAATTTGCTCATGGGGTCCAGGTCACATTACCAAAATGGCCGCCAAGCCATACATGGTCTGTCTGTCCGTCCGTAACCCGTTTGTGAAAACTGGTGATAGTGGGTTAACCGCTTGGAATATTTAAACATTTTTTGGCATACTGATAGATATCAATGAGATCTAACCAATGAGCTTGCGAAATATTACATTCCATTTAGTATAGCCTCGCCGAGGCAAAAAATGTGGAAATTGTTGAACTGCTTCTCCTCGGAAACCGTTGGGCCGATTTAAGTCAAATTTGATATGGAGCCTCTATGGGACAGGGAAACCAAAATTTGCTCATGGAGTCCAGGTCACATGGCCAAAATGGCCGCCAAGCCATATATGGTAAAAACCCTTCATAAATAGTCTTCTCCAGAACCACTGGGCAGATTTCCACGAAACTTGATAAATAGCATCTGGGACGTAGGTCCATCATAAATTGCTAAAATGGTGACCCTGGGTTTGTTCTTGACCTTCTTTGGGTCCGTCCGTAACTCGTTTGTGAAAATTGGTGAAAGTGACTTAATCGCTTGGAATATTTAAACATTTTTGGCATACTGATAGATATCAATGAGATCTAACCAATGAACTTGCGAAATATTACATTCCATTTAGTATAGCCTCGCCGAGGCGAAAAATGTGAAAATTTTCGAACTGCTTCTCCTTGGAAACCGTTGGGCCGATTGAAATCAAATTTCATATGCAGCCTCTATGGGCCGGGGGAAACCAAAATTTGCTCATGGGGTCCAGGTCACATGACCAAAATGGCCGCCAAGCCATATATGGTCTGTCTGTCTGTCCGTCCGTAACCCGTTTGTGAAAATTGGTGATAGTGACTTAACCGCTTGGAATATTTAAACAATTTTTGGCATACTGATAGATATCAATGTGATCTTACAAATGAACTTGCGAAATATTACATTCCATTTAGTATAACTTCGCCGAGACGAAAATGTGAAAATTTTCGAACCGGTTCTCCTCGGAAACCGTTGGACCATTTGAAGGTAAATTTCATATGGAGCCTCTATGGGGTGGGGGAAACCAAAATTTGCTCATGGGGTCCAGGTCACATGACCAAAATGGCCGCCAAGCCATATATGGTAAAAACCCTTCAAAAATAGTCTTCTCCAGAACCACTGGGCAGATTTCCACGAAACTTGATAAATAGCATCTGGGACGTAGGCCCATCATAAATTGCTAAAATGGTGACCCTGGGTTGACCTTGACCTTCTTTGTGCCTAGGTCAAACTTTGACACATATGCTTTTGTATTGGAAAAGTGAGAATGCATTTTATCCAGCAAACGATTCAGAATACAGTACTAAAGTATAAGATATATTTACGATAAGGCGCATTTATTGGGGGAACCGTTTTAGGTCCAGGTCACATGACCAAAATGGCCGCCATACCCATATATGGTAACACTCATAAAGCTAAAATCATCAGGCGGGTCGTGCACTTCAGCTGAAGCACTGGTTATAATAGGAATTAATAGATTTCGAGGGGGATATAGTGTAATAATAGAACTAGATCCTTCACGTTCAAGAAACTATATGCATTACAAAAGCTTTTCGATGTAAAAATTAAGTTTGTATGTGAAAATCTGTGATATTTTTCGCAGTAAGTTTCTGTTGAAATGTTGAGTTTGGTTACTCGTGAGTACCGCGACGCAAAGGCGGTGCCAACGTGTGCCATCAACATATGCTTCAGAACAGAAATGAGAATCGTAGCGTTACCACCGTTGTTAATCACTCATCCCCCCACTCCACACACACATGGGGGCTAGGAGAAGTAAACTGGACTGCATGAAGCTTCTTGCTAGTGCTGAAACCGACCGCACATAAGTACTGGTAAACCGCTTAGAAGATCTAAGCTAAAGCAAATTGATGCGTCGGAACCGTCCTTGCATATAAACCGGGCGACAGGGCTTGAGATGTCCTTCATCTCAATGTCGGGTAAAAGTCCCATAAAATTGGAAGCAGCGTCTCCAAATGTCCTAAAATGTGTTGAAGGGAACGTTGAACCTCCATTCACACAAAGGGTGAGGCAAAGGTGACATGTATCTTGTCCATTACCAAAACAAATACATTGTAAACTTTATTGAAATATTAAAGATGAAAAATTGTGATGTTTTTCTTTTTTTTGCTCAAAATATAGATTGTGGATACTCGTCGAGTATTCACACTCTATATGCCCCCGCCCATAGGGGCTTGAAGAAATATATGGGCTGCATGATGCTTCCACGCAGAGCTGAATCCGGCCAGCACACTAGTACTGGTAAACCGCTTAGAGGATCTAAGCCTGTCCAGGAACCGCGGTGCGAGGCGGACCGTCCATGCTAATAAACCCTATTAGAGATGTCATTTCATCTCAATGTCGGGTAAAAGTCCCACAAAATTGGAAGCAACGTCTCCAAAATGACCTTTACAGTGTTGACGGGGACGTTAAACCTCAAATCAAACAATCAAACAAATATTCACACTCTACATTTTAGAGGAGATTTTGTTTGATTTGAGGTTTAACGTCCCCGTCAACACTGTAAAGGTCATTTTGGAGACGTTGCTTCCAATTTTGTGGGACTTTTACCCGACATTGAGATGAAATGACATCTCAAGCCCTGTCGCCCAATGAAACCAATAGGGTTTATTAGCATGGACGGTCCGCCTCGCACCGCGGTTCCTGGACAGGCTTAGATCCTCTAAGCGGTTTACAAGTACTAGTGTGCGGGCCAGATTCAGCTCAGCGTGGAAGCATCATGCAGCCCATATATTTCTTCAAGCCCCTATGGGCTTTTTTTAGAGGAGAAATAACAAAAATAAGGTTTACCCCTGTAAACCCCAGTTTTACTATATAAAAGTGGATTCAAGGGGGTCAAAATTATATAGGCGTGTTTTCGTGATGCTCACTGGAGCGTCCCACTGATATTGGCCTACAGTTTGATATGATCCGATGTTCTTGCAGCAGGTAAGGATAGAGGTGGAGTTTTATTAACTCTTCTGTTTCTACACTTCAATTCATTTTCCTCTATCTCCTCTGTCCCTCATTTTCATCTCCTCCACTATTCCTTCTATCTTCCTTTTCTCCATTTTTCTGCGGGAGACGACGAAAATGACCTAAAATGGTTAAGGATACGTTAAACCTAAAACAGCCAATCAATCCAATCACACAAAATAAATAACAATATCCCAACTCGGCACAATATTCACCAGTATTAGGACAATAACTCAATTGCCGGCCTCCGTAGCTCAGTCGGATGCACGTCTGGCTGGTGATCAGGAGGACGCAGGTTCGATTCTGCCGGGGTCGACAACATTCTTTCGTGGAGATTTAACATGAAATCTTTTCTACGGCCATTCTCTCCCTTCCACTGATTCAAGAAGGACAGTTGTCAGTTATTGGCGAGAGAATGTGCACTGTACTGGTTAACCGCTTACGTATAAGCCTGTTGTTGTTGTTGTTTCCAGTTTCCCCGTGTCGCGGGTCGTCAGCTGGTGGGGTCCCAGGGAACGAATCCATTCTGGCACTTACCGTAGCCGTTCGGTGATATCCCCATTCCACGTTGCCGGTGAATGGGGAGACAATCGCTCGGCTCCAGCCCTTTGTATAAGCCTTCCCAGTAAAAGTGTGGATAGGTGAACTGATCGGCTCAAACATGACCTAAATAGTGTTAACTGGGCAGTTAAACTCCAACACAAATCAACAAAAGCAATGACTCTATAGAAGAAATTTGAGCTCATTTGTCCCTAGGACTGGCATTGGTATATCTAATCATAAGACTATCCTGGATGCTGGGTGTGTACAGAACGTCCAAAGGGTCACTGTCTGGCGTCAAGAGGATCCACCAGTGACCTCGAGGGAGGGATCGCTTTGAAGAAAAAAAGAAAGATCTATTGCATACCCCCCCCCCCCCCGACGTCGACCTTGGCGTCAACATTTAAGTTAAAACCAGTGCTTCAGCTGAAGTGCACGACCCGCCGGATGCTTTTAACTTTATGAGTGTTACCATATATGGGTATGGCGACCATTTTGGTCATGTGACCTGGACCTAAAACGGTACCCCCAATAAATGCGCCTTATCGTAAGGAGCAAAAATATATCTTATACTTTAGTACTGTATTCTGAATCGTTTGCTGGATAAAATGCATTCTCACTTTTCCAATACAAGAGCATATTTGTCAAAGTTTGACCTAGGCACAAAGAAGGTCAAGGTCAACCCAGGGTCACCATTTTAGCAATTTATGATGGGCCTACGTCCTAGATGCTATTTATCAAGTTTCGTGGAAATCTGCCCAGTGGTTCTGGAGAAGACTATTTTTGAAGGGTTTTTACCATATATGGCTTGGTGGCCATTTTGGTCATGTGACCTGGACCCCATGAGCAAATTTTGGTTTCCCTATCCCATAGAGGCTCCATATGAAATTTGACTTCAATCGGCCCAACGGTTTCCGAGGAGAAGCAGTTCGAAAATGTTCACTTTTTTCACCTCGGCGAGGCTATACTAAATGGAATGTAATATGTCGCAAGTTCATTGGTTAGATCTCATTGATATCTATCAGTATGCCAAAAAATTGCTCAAATATTCCAAGCGGTTAATTCACCATCACCAATTTTCACAAACTGGTTACGGACGGACAGACAGACAGACCATATATGGCTTGGCGGCCATTTTGGTCATGTGACCTGGACCCCATGAGCAAATTTTGGTTTCCCCCATCCCATAGAGGCTCCATATGAAAATTGACTTCAATCGGCCCAACGGTTTCCGAGGAGAAGCAGTTCGAAAATTTTCACATTTTTCGCCTCGGCGAGGCTATACTAAATGGAATGTAATATTTCGCAAGTTCATTGGTTAGATCTGATTGATATCTATCAGTATGTAAAAAATTGTTTAAATATTCCAAGCGGTTAAGTCACTATCACCAATTTTCACAAACGGGTTACGGACGGACAGACAGACTGACAGAATGACACGGTGAATTTAGGGCACTCTTAGAAATCAACCGACTTCAGTCGGTCGCTTTTTCTGCGGGTCGTGCACTTTTCAAGAACTCATACCGTTCAAATTGTATTATGAATTTGGTTAATATTCAACACTACCCCACCCATACCCGTAGCCTCAAGTTCAAGGTCACAGACTCTGAAATTGTTATTTTTTAAAGAGTTCACAATTCCCAAACCGTTCACATTTGGTATGGAAATAAATACAGGTCCAAAGTTTTATTCAACAATATCTCACCTATACCTATGACTTCAAGGTCAAGGTCAAATAAAAAATCAAAAATGAAATCCTTTAAGAGCAATGAAAACATTCATAAGAAAGACTATGGGTCATACTACGTAGTTTCGGCTAATAAAGCCTCATCAGTGACCCTGTAATAATCCGGCAAAGAAAGCCAGAGGAAACATACTGCAATTTTGCGAATTTCGAATAGGCAGTCGATTCATAGACTGATATAAATCAAAATGGGGTCCATATAATTAAAAACCTGTCTAAAATATGAGTCTAAACCAATAATTTATATCTGATTACTCATAATATTCACGCTGATCTCAAAGGACCACCAAAAGTAAAATATAAACTGCACTATGGTTGATGTACGGTTGATGTACGGGGAGACGTTTTACGGCCGCCACACGGCACAACACCAGCTGCAGTGAAGGCAAATAAAAAATCAAAAATGAAATCCTTTAAGAGCAATGAAAACATTCATAAGAAAGACTATGGGTCATACTACGTAGTTTCGGCTAATAAAGCCTCATCAGTGACCCTGTAATAATCCGGCAAAGAAAGACTGTTCGCGTTTCTTTCCCACTGGTGTCTGGGAGGTGCGGGGTAACTGTTTCGATTCCTGATCACTGCCTTCACTTCCATTTCAGAAATTGTCAAATTAATTTGAATATTTTTTAAGAGCTCATATTTTCCAAAAAGATAAAATCACTTTGCTTTCATTAATTGTCACCCCCATACATACATCCTCATTGGCATTTTGTTTTAATCTGGGTCCCCTTTAGGAATAGCTGATAACTGGCACAGCTACCCCCGTCCATTTCAAAAGCCTGCATAAAAGCCTGGAAACCAATAAAAGACGCTGTAAATCACAATTACGAAACAAAGCACATGGCGTAGATATCATGGACGTTTTATGTCTTAAAAATGCAAACTTTTCAACACAAAATCTGATATTTGACTTATTCTCATCGATACGGTTATGACCAATATCCACGATCTGTGTTTTAGAGCGAAAAAAAGACCAGTGCAGTTCTAACCAGTAACTACACTCTATGTTTTAATGAAGAAATAATAATAATAATAACTATTTCTAGATCTGAAAACCACGTGTTTTGGTGTGAAGTCATATTTACTGGGATAATCATTGCGTAGGCTGGTATTATTGATGTTTATCTTAATGAAATCTTGAAAAAAATGGGTTTGGGTTTGTAGAGTCTATCCACTTCTTTCTTCTTTCTTCTAGCTTGTAGCTGCTATGTCATCCGATCAGCTGCATCTACACAGTCACGCAAGTCGTCTGCCTTTGGATGTTGTCTACGCTTTTTGTACATTATTTCATTATTTTGTTGCCAGTCAGCAAATGACGGTCCATTCTCTTGTTGTAGCATCCATTGACGATTCATGTATTACTAAAACGTCTGTAAAATATTCCACAATGCAAGAATACGTTTCAGAAAGCTGTAGCCATTTTAACAAGAACACAAAATTTCCTATCCTTCGATATCACAGAAAAGAATTTAAAGCTGTCCTCCTGAATCCCCTTTATCATACCTCTGACACCGTGTAACATGTACCAATAAATATGACAACAGCCCTGAACAATTGTTAAATGCTACTTCTAATTACGAAAACACGCCTATTCAAATAATTATATTGGTAAAATTTTACCACCAAAACATGAAAATTTTCAGATAAAAATCCTGATATTTTTCATATTTCTGTCCAAAACATAGATCGTGGGTATTCGTTAGAACGGCCTCTATGTTTGTGAGCAGAAATTAACCCCTTTAAACCCAAGTTTTACCATATAAAAGTGGGGTTTAAGGGGATCAAAATTATATAGACGTGTTTTTTTGTGTATGATTTGACGACACATTCAAGATTATACAGATATGTATGCTCGATGGAAATTCTTTACAATATAAAACTACGCCCCCGCCCATTGGGGCTTGAAGAAATATATGGGCTGCATGATGCTTCCACGCAAAGCTGAATCTGGCCCGCACACTAGTACTGGTAAACCGCTTAGAGGATCTAAGCCTGTCCAGGAACCGCGGTGCGAGGCGGACCGTCCATGCTAATAAACCCTATTTGTTTCATTGGGCGACGGGGCTTGAGAAGTCTTTTCATCTCAATGTCGGGTAAAAGTCTCACAAAATTGGAAGCAACGTCTCCAAAATGACCTTTACAGTGTTGACGGGGACGTTAAACCTCAAATCAAACAAAACAAACAAATACAATTTAAAACTATAAACAACTGAAAATCGAATTTGGGTGAAAATAATAAAGTTTCCTCTTCAAACGAGATTTTTAAGGAACACAGGGAATTTTTTTAACTACGATTCCTTTGCATATGTTTAATTTATTCAATTAAGAATATGCATGTAATGCCACTTATCCTCGGGAAGCACATTTTTGTTAATCGAACGATAATTAGGTAGAACTTCGATGCCTCGTTCATCGTTCATTATGGCTGAGTCGAACCTATTCTTGTGTCCCTAGAGAATTTCTCCAAGTTAAGAAATAGTGATGAAAAATCAAGGATATTTTCGGCTTTTAGCTTGCAAATGTATGCTGTGTGTACTCATTAGAACGCCTCAATGAGTACACATAGCAAACATTTATATCATAGAACATCGAGAAGTCCCAAACTTATCCCCGTTATGTCTCCTGGCAGTAGCCCTCAGTGGCTCGAACTATCCCAGTCTCGAACAGATTCTCGTGTTCCCAAAGGAGTTTGAGCCTTTGAAGGTGGACTGTAATTACTTACCCTGTCGCGGCGGGAAATCTTTGTTTACCTCCGAAATTCCGGCACCTCCGAGATTCTACATCCGGTTTACCTGGGTGGACAGCACTCTAGTAAATCGCGTAGAAATTCTAAGCCTGCACAGGGAAAGTGGTACGAGTCGGGCCGTTCATGCATATAGACACTATTGGTTTCAGTGGGCAGCAGATGTCATTTCATCTCTTGGTCGGGTAAAAGGCCCACAAAGTTGGAAGCAAAAGTCTTCAAAATGGCCTAAATAGTGTTGACGGGGACGTGAAACCCCAATTCAAACAAACAAACAAACACATATATGTTCTAAACGGTTATTTTTCTGATGAAAATTTGCGGTGTTCTTTTTCTTATTTGTACTCGATTTTTTTGCATTTGTACTCCAGACCGCGGTTATTTATTTATTTATTTATTTTCATTTTATTATAATTACAATGTATTATGGTTTGGGTTTTACGGCACTTTCAAGATCATATCGAGCCAATCGTTAATCGGAGGTGGGCGAAACGGAAGTTCCCGGAGAAAAACCACCTGACCTTCCGTTGCAGAACTTGGCGTCTCACATGTGACCCGACCACAGCGGTGAGAGACCAAATGAGAAAGAGAGAGCGCTCTTATTCACTAGTATTGTTATTAGCATCATGCACTTTCCAACAAATTAAATTTGCTATATTGCTCATCATCATCATCATCATCATCATCATCATCATCATCATCATCATCATCGTCGTCGTCGTTCCCATCGTTTTTATAGTAATATACGAGTTCTGATAACGGCCTTATTGTGAGAAAACAATAAGTGATACACACCTACCCTATCTATCTTCCTTCAAAGTAATTACCTCTTCTTCTAACAACAGCTTTCCATCTGTTCGGAAAACGGCAATTCCCGTTGCTACGTAATCGCCTGTGATGTGTTGAAGCTCCGTGACCACGACAACTTTAAGCTCCTCTAAAACCTTAAGGTTAACACCCCTGAGTGACATTTTGAGTTAAGGAAAAAGGTCTTAGTCACAGGGACTCAGATGCGGCGAATAAGTGGGGTGAGACAACACTTTCTAGCTATATTCCTCGGTTTTTGACATCTCTGGGTGTGATTTATGCAGAGTTGCGATGTCATGAACTAACAGAACCCCTGACTTTAAGAGTGTTTTTTGTTTTTGTTCCTGATAGCTGGTCTCAGTTTTTCTATTTCAAAAATGTTTCATAATACTTTCCGTTAGCTGTATGTCAAAGAGGAACATAATCCGCCGTTAATAAATCACCATTTCATAGGCTATAATTTCGTGCTGTTTCAGGTTCCCTTTATGGAGGCCTTGGCGACCGTGGAGTGTGCAAATATGAGAACTGTGACTTTAATTCGGGTCCATAGCTACGAAGCCATGTCTCATCTATTGCCACAATGTGGTTAAGATACTGTTCGCATTCATTTCCATAATAATCTTATTACGTGATTTTTTGCAGTCACTAACCGGTCCGTCATTTGGTCTCTTGTGTGGTGATGTGGCACCCGTCTTGCAGAAAACTCGGCGCATTCGTAAATGACGGGTCAGAATTGTATGAAATGACCCAAAAGAAATACGAGGACTTTCAGCTAACTCCTCGCGTGATAATAAGAAGAAACATAAAATAGCACTATGCAACTTTTGCATTCACAATTTACTAATCAGAAATAGACGTGTAATGGTTCTTCAGAGATAAATGAGCCAGGGCACAACAAAATATACAAGTTAGCAAACTAGAAGTGGAGGCAATGATCAGGAATCGATACAATTAACCCACAGCTCCCATCAGAGACACCAAAGGGAAAGAAACACAAACATGAGACAACAGACCCTAATTGAAACATTAATAGCGGAAAGCCAAAAGGACAGTTACTTTCCCACAAAATGGCCAATAGGCTATCAATATGTTTGTTTGATTTGAGGCTTAACGTCTCCGTCAACACTGTAAAGGTCATTTTGGAGACGTTGCTTCCAATTTTGTGGGACTTTTACCCGGCATTGAGATGAAATGACATCTCAAGCCCTGTCGCCCAATGAAACCAATAGGGTTTATTAGCATGGGCGGTCCGCCTCGCACCGCGGTTCCTGGGCAGGCTTAGATCCTCCAAGCGGTTTACCAGTACTAGTGTGCGGGACGGATTCAGCTCTGCGTGGAAGCATCATGCAGCCCATATATTTCTTCAAGCCCCTATGGGCGGGGTAGGCTATCAATAATAAAAGAATATAAGCGAAACAAACACCCAAAGACAAACGATAAGAAAAAATAAACCGCGACAGAAGAATCGCTACTTTTCAAAGATTTTAACATTGGACATACCTACGATTTGTTATTGACTGGACTTTCATATTTCACATGTGCATTTCTTGTCACAAGTCTTTTCCAGTGGTACCATTACTTTTGACCTGACCTTGACATTGATTTTTGACCAACTTTTTAAAAACCTTAACATTGGCCATAACTTTTGATTGGTAGGGCTTTCATATTCAAATATGCATTCCATGTCACAAGACCTTTCCAGTGGCACCTCAATGTTTGACCTCGTGCCATTGACCTTGACATTTGACCTACATTTAAAAAAACTTTACTACTAGGGGTAACTTTCGATTGGTAGGTGAAAGGGCTTCCATATTTCACCTGTGCATTCCTTGTCACAAGACCTTTCCGGTGATACAACAATTTGTGACCTTGACCTTGATATTTGACCTACTTTTTAAAGCCTTTAACATTGGCCAAAACTTTCGATTGATAAGTGATTTGGCTTTCATATTTCACGTCTGCCTTTCTTGTGGCAAGACCTTTCCAGCGGTACCATAATTGTTTACCTTGTTACCTTGACCTACTTTTTAAAAACTTGATCATCAGCCAAACCTTTTGATTGGTTAGTGATAGGGCTTTCATATTTCACATGGGCTATCAGTGTTTCACAAACACATCTCGTTTTGATGTTAATTTCTGATATTGTTTCTTGTTCATACTCTGGTGCTCGTTAGTGTTATAATCAGTACCCACAACCTATGTATTGTGGTAAAAATAAGGCAAATAATGTAAACCACTGTAATTCCCAGTTTTCTCTATATAAATTGGAGTATAGAGGTGTTCGTTACACGGACTTGTAAACGTGATGCAGAACTCAATTTAATTTTTCACATGGAAAACTATGCAATGATTTAAATGTTTACAATCAGACAGTGACCCACAAATCATTTTCTTGCTAAACTGCTAATGTAATAGATGGAGTGAAGAATTGTTATGTGTAAAAACTGCTATGCTATAATAGATATAATGCTGATAGAAAAGTTAGCATAACGAAAACACGCCTATACAAATACATTGTAACCTTTAAAAAATGAAAATTTTAAGATGAAAAAATGTGAAATGTTTCTTATTTCTGCTGAAAATATAGATTGTGGGTACTCGTTCGAGGCTGTTCTAACGAGTACCCACAATCTATATTTTAAAGCAGAAATAAGAAAATAAGGTTTACCCCTGTAAACCCCAGTTTTACTGTATAAACGTGGGATTCAAAGGGGGGGGGGGGGGGGGTCAAAACTATATAGGCGTGTTTTCGTGATGACAACCTTTTTTGCAAACAGTGTAGATCCAAATCAGAGAAGCCATCAGATCAGGATCTCCACTGTTTGTCATTTAGATTGCGAATTTGAATGAATACACTTTATCAAGTAATTTGATTGGTTGATAGTCAGAAACGGCTGTGGCAAATCAAGTATTCAAAAGGATAACGGAATCTAATTTGTGTCTTACTGTACCTGTTTGATAACCCAGTAGCATTAGGAAAATAATGGCATCCAACATGGTGTCAGAAATGACAAATAGTAGATAAAATTGTGACATCTTTCTTATTTCTTCTTTCAACATAGATTGTTGGTGCTCGTTAGAACCGCCTCATTGAGGCGGTTCTAACGAGTACCCGCAATCTATGTTTTTAAGCAAAAATAAGGCAAGTAATGTATAACCCACGTAAACCCAAGTTTCACTATATAAAGTGGGACTTAGAGGAGTCTTCGTTTCATTGACTTGTTATCGTGATGGCATGGTTTCTCGTGACCTGGCTGTTGTAATGTACGGCGTTATAGGATATTCTTTTGATGTGTCAAAATAATGAAATTATTATTTTGCTGAAGAAAATTCGATGCAATCAAAGGCAGGACAATAATATATCAGTTGGTAAACCCATTTTGTACCAAATGGAATCTTCCTCCTTGTATACAGCAGGAGTTCATTTCAAAATTTAGGGGTGTCAGGTTGCGTTTTCATCAAAATTAATTTGGAAAATGGCTCAACTTGAAGCAAACAGTGGAGGCCCTGATGAGACACCGCGTTTCAAGTTGGTCTGGGCCTGCCCTGTTTGCCACGGTACCCGTTTTGGGGTTTCAGTCTGAAATGGGTTATAAAGCGTTATAAATATCACAAAATGAAATTTCTAGCGAGATTCTATTTCTTCAGACAACAATTAGGCAAATCGGCGAACAATGAAATTATATTGCCAAATACATCAAATATATTGAATGAAATGATTCTAAAATGGTCAAAACTAAAATTCGTAGCTTTGTAGAATATATATAGTTTTCATTTGAAGAAATTTTGTTTTATATCTGTAGGCTTTATTTCTCTTGAGAGTATTATTTTCTAAACGTATTCAGGGTTTCCACAGCCTATTTGGTTGTTTGTTTGTTTGATTTGAGGTTTAACGTCCCCGTCAACACTGTAAAGGTCATTTTGGAGACGTTGCTTCCAATTTTGTGGGACTTTTACCCGACATTGAGATGAAATGACATATCAAGCCCTGTCGCCCAATAAAACCAATAGGGTTTATTAGCATGGACGGTCCGCCTCGCACCGCGGTTCCTGGACAGGCTTAGATCCTGTAAGCGGTTTTCCAGTACCAGTGTGCGGGCCGGATTCAGCTCTGCGTGGAAGCATCATGCAGCCCATATATTTCTTCAAGCCCCTATGGGCGGGGCCGCTATTTGGTTGTCCTGACAAACAGATTATGATAATACACCCGTGCGACATAGTGTATTTTTTCACATCTTCAAAATGATCACGTTTTTGATGAAAATCCGTGATTTTTTTCTTATTCAAAAAGCAAACATAGGTTGTGAGAGCTCGTTAGAATCGCCTTAATGAGGCGGTTCCAACCAGTACCAACAACCTATGTCTTGAGGCAGAAATAAGAAAAAATAATGTTTACTCTCGGGTTTACAGGGGTAAACCTTATTTTTCTTATTTCTGGTCTGAAATATGGATTGTGTGTACTCGTTAGAACCTAGAACCAAAATATAGATTGTGGGTACTCGTTAGAAACCTTATTTGTCTTATTTCTGCTCTAAATATAGATTGTGTGTACTCGTTAGGACCGCCTCAAGAAAAATATAAGGCGGTTCTAACGAGAACACACAATCTATATTTTAATGCGGAAATAAGAAAAAACATCACAATGTGGCGGTTCTAACGAGTAATGTGTGTGCGAATTCGGGTTAAACGTCGCTTTCAACATTTTTTCAGTCATATCACGACGGTGTCCATGGTTGCGACAGGGAGCTCAATGCTCACTTTTATTGTGCTGCCTCACTTTAGTATCATGTCCCAGACACATTACATGATACCACACCCAGTCATATTATCCTGACACTGGGTCGACCAGTCCTAGCTCTACCCCGTAAATCTGAGTGCCAAGCGAGGAGCAACTAGTACCATTCTTAACGACTCTGGTATGTCGCGGCCCGGGATCGAACCCGTGACCTCCCGTTCCCCGGAGCGGACACTCTTCCAATTGAGCTATCGGGGCCGGTCTCTAACGAGTAAACACAATCCATATTTTAGAGAAGAAATAAGAAAAATATCACAATTTTTCATCTTAAAAATTTCTTTTTTTGTTTTCGGCGGTAAAGTTTACAATGCATTTGTATAGGCGTGTTTTACATGCTCTAAACTTCTTTATTCTTGTCGCGGACTATTTTATCGTGTTTGTATGCAATTCCATGATGCGCTTAGCACGAACCTTTGATGGTCCGTTTTTACTTGATACAGGAGAATTTTATGGCTTTGTTCCTTCATTTCTCAAAATGACTGACGTATTGTCAAGCAGATAATTGTTTTATTCTCCCAGAAAACGCATTAGGAGATTGCAATCTTCTGCAGCTAATAATTTCTCTATAAAACCAAGTTATAATGATTAGAATCAGAGTATAACGAAACTTATAGGTCAATCTAGGCGTAGACCGACCCGCTTGTCAGACATTCTAACATCTTGCCTATGTAAACGAGACAATGAGCCCGTTCATCACGCTGGCTGGGGCCCGTTCATCCCGCTGGCTGGGAGCATTCTACTTACATTGTCTGGCCTACGTCGGGCCGACAGCGATACGATGTGACAACGTCCTATCGATGTCGGCCCAACGTAGGCCCGCTGTTTTGTGCTAGCTGGGATACAACACCAGATTTTGTTTTGTTGGTTTGATTTGAGGTTTAACGTCCCCGTCAACACTATATGGGTCATTTTGGAGACTTTTCATCAGAAAATTTACAATTTTGGGGATATGGAAGAGTGCACTATATCACACGGATGTGTTATAGTAATGATGGAACACTGTGCAGTTCTATGAAGTCCTTGCTTCGAAATGATTCAGAAAAATATATGCCTGCAATCATTTCAGTCACAATATTCTATACAGCTTATATGTTAGACGACAGGCTGCATGCCCGGTTGATAACGTTGCTTTTGCTTCACATTACGAAAACATGCCTATACAAATACACTGTAACCTTTATCGCCGAAAAAAAAAATGAAAATTTTACGATGAAAAATTGTGATATTTTCTCATCGAGGCGGTTCTAACGAATACCCAAAATCTATATTTTAGAGCAGAAATTACAAAAATAAGGTTAACCCCTGCAAACCGCAGGCGTGTTTTCGTGATGCCTCTTTAATTACAAGCCGGCGGGTCCAGAATCAGACTCTATGACGGCTCCGGCCTATAGACTTACTTGGTGCCTGATTCTCCGTCTCTGGTCGGACCCACCGAAGTCTTACTGTAGGTTTTCTTTTGCGCCAGCATTTCAGTTATTTCATGCTGTCGAGTCTTGGTCGTAGTGTATTCGTTTGATTTTTATGTTCTCAGAGATGTTGCACTGATGCGTTAGAAATCTTAACAAATTCGACAGCACCAAGGTCGACGATTGTGTCCATGTAAATTCGATCTAACCCCTAGTAGAGCAACACTGACCGTTCCAGGACTTCTGTTGTGGTTTGTTATCTGCCGGGTTCTTGTTTTCTTTTGGATAGCCGTTCGGCCATTTTGTTGGCAAGAAACTGTCCGTAGTACGGAACCCGGGAAGCGACATTTCTGTTCCAGTATCCAGCAGAACAGAAATTAAAACGATAACATTAGAGTGGAACCGGAAACAAGAAACTTGTCGTTTGAACGATATAATACGACATATTTCTTGTTTCTTTGTTCCACTCTGAAAAAGTAGAGTGAAATTAAACAATAAAAATAGAATGGAACCTAAAACAAAAATATGTCGTTTAAACGACATATTTTTGTTTTCTGTTCCATTCTAATTTTATTGTTTTAAATTCCACTCTACTTTTTCAGAGTGGAACAGAAAACAAGAAAACGACATATTATAACGTTTAAACGACATATTTCTTGTTTTCTTTTCCACTCTAATTTTATTGTTTTAATTTCTGTTCTGCTAGATACTGGAACAGAAATGTCCCTTCCCGGGTTCCGTACTTTTGCCTTTCCACTTGTGACGTTTCACTACGAAAAACGTTTCATTACGAAAACACGCATATACAAATACACTTTTTTCCACGGAAAACTAAAATTTTTCAGATGAAAAATTTCGATATTTTTCTTATTTTTGCTGTAAATATAGATTGTGGATACTCGTTAGAACCGCCTCGTCGAGGCGGTTCTAACGAGTACCCACAATCTATGTTTTTGAGCAGAAATTAGAAAAATAATGTATACCCCTGCAAAACCCAGTTTTGCTATATAAAAGTGGGGTTCGAGGGGGTGAAAATCATATAGGCTGTTTTCGTGATGAAAAGTTTTAAATAGGGTGAAGTTGGTTCATGTTGGTGTTTCTTTTCCTTTGGTGCCTTGGGTGAGAGATGCGAGCCTGATTGTTGTCTTTACTTCTGTTTACCATATTGTAGCACATAAATGTACATACATTCTTTGTATTTACGGGATGTGGGCCTGCCGTTCAAAGTGTCCCAGTCCTTCATCATAGTGTGGGTAACATATACTACCCCGTTGGGACCAATGATTCAACTGCAGAATTTCAAAATTGTTATGTATTGAAATCAGTACTTCTAAAGAATTCCCCTTTTTGGGACATATTTATACCTTTACAACAGCTGGTGTTAAGGGAATTGTGGCGGCCGTCAATAGTCACCCTGCAATTCAACTTAGTATAGTCCTCATGGTGACATGGTAGAAAAAAAAAAAACAATCTAGAAATGCGTCCATATGACACGGATGCCCCCGCATGATAAACCCATCCAGGAACAACAAAGATATTGAGCGGACACAAGAAAAAAAAACACTTTGCTTTACCTTTGACCTGTAAGTATGACCTTGACCTGGGACCCAACCTGGGTCTTGCGCATGACACATCGACTCATGATTGTTAACATTTAAGAAATAATCTCCACGTACCGTGTGTTATCGTGATTAACACACGGTGTTGGAGGGCAGATTGCGAAATATTAATTCACGACGGCGAAGCCGGAGTGAATTAATATTCGCATCTGCCCGACAACACCGTGTGTTAATCACGATAACACACCGGGTGCGTGGAAATTATTTCGATTCTAACATGATGCTAAACTGAAATACAGTAGTAACAAAGCGTTATCTTGGGGACTATTTTGCAGCGGATGTCGACAGAAGGAAATGTTTACATGCAACGTCACGATGACGCCAAATTGCACGCACCGCGTTGACGACGTGAATTATCGCATATTTGCAAACGCTGACGTTTCCACTGGTTTCAATGGGAAAAACGTTAACGTCATGTTAGAATTCTAAATCCATTCAGAATAACCAGACACAAGAAAATGACATTTTTCTTTACATTTGACGTCTTAGTATGGCCTTGACCTTGGAGGTACCAACCTAGGTCTTGGGCAAGCCACATCCTCACATGATTGGTAACATTTCTGCCAAGAAATTTCAAAATCCTTCCGGAAATAAGTAAGTTATTGACTGTGTTAAAGATTCGGACCCCTTTTTTAATCTTTGACTTCTAAATAGGACCTTGACCTTGGAGGTACGGGCCTGGCTTTTGTGTGAGACAGATCGTCTCATGATGGCTAACATTTCTGCTAAGTAATTTCAAAATCCATTCAGAAATGACAAAGTTGTCGACCGTGTTTAAGTTTTGGACTCTTATTTTGACCTTTGACCTCTAAGTACGATCTTGACCGTAGAGGTACAGACCTGGGTTTTGCGAGCGACACATCGTCTCATGATGGTCAACAATTCTGCCGAGTAATTTCAAAACCATCCAGAAATAAGAAAGTTATTGACCATGTTTAAGTTTCGGACCTTTTTTTTACCGTTGACCTCTAATTACGACCTTGACCTTGGAGTTACAGACCTCGGTTTTGCATGCGACACAGCGTCTCATGATGGTTAACATTTCTGCAAAGTAATTTCAAAATCCATCCAGAAATAAGAAGGTTATTGACCACGTTTAAGTTGCGGACCCCTTTTTTGACCTTTGACCTCAATGTACGACCGCCACCTTTGAGGTACGGACCTGGATTTAGCGCCCAACACATCGTTTCATGATGGTTGATATTTCTGCAAAGTAATTTCAAAATCAATCCAGAAATAAGGAAGTTATTTACTGCGTTTAAGTTTCGGACATACGGACGTACAGATGAGCGGACAGTGGCAACGCAAATGCCCTTCAACCATTCTTCGAATGGCGGGGACATAAAAAGTACATTTATGGGTCACCAATAAGGTCTAACTACTAGTCTGACCATGCAAAAAAGTCCGTACGGTAGTCCTTGCTTCAAAAATATTGCTTTTGGGTCGATTGTCTACCCATGGGTCGATTGTACCCCAAGTTAAACATCAGAGAAACTCTGCAGTGCTAAAGTCTACGTGACTGTCACTGATTTTAAGGAAATCCAAGTAATTTATTTATAGAAAATAACAGCATTGAGGTTTACGAGTTGCGTAATAATCTGGGCTGGAATAATGAGTTGGGCTTCGCAGATTGCGGCGTGTGACCAGGGTCTACACTGTTTGCTTACAATACAATGATTTAAGTGTCAGAGGCCACAAAACGCAGCGACTGATCATGGTCTACGCATTTTCCTAAGAAATGGGAATTTCGGGGTAAACGAAACAGTGAAAGTCTCAATCAATGACTATTACTATTTTCCCAGCCTATACCCAGACAATCGCCCCACCAGTACACTCAGTGCTTTGATTACAGAACATTGCAAACATATTTAAAATGAAAACCCATGTCTGTTTAGGTACAACGGGTCAGACCGGATATAAAGGTTCTTTTATAATGACTTGTAGTTCGTGTTTATCCGGACACAGAAAAAAGAAGAGAAATGATAACTTTCAGATTGTGTTGCGAGAACACAGTAAGATGTTCTGTTAGGCACAGCGAGAAATCGGCTCCTAAATCCAAAAGCATTACGAGACTCCCGGACTTAATCTTTTTTATGGGAATGGCGTACACCCGTGGGACAAGGTGCATATTTCTCATCTCATAAATGGCTACTTTTCTGATGAAAATTCTTGATATTTTTCTTATAAATACTCAAAACATAGGTTGAGGGTGCTCGTTAGAACCGCCTCATTGAGGCGGTTCTAACGAGTACCCACAAGCTATGTCTTGGAGCAGAAATAAGGAAAATAATTATTACCCCCGTAAACCCCAGTTTTCTCTATATAAAGAGGGGTTTAGGGGGGTCTACATCACACGGACTTGTTCACGTGATGGTAGTTCAGCTTCACTGGCTATGACGCTTCGGGTCAATAAAACTTCGTTCGAGAGATCGGAGAAGCTCGACCCACAAAGGTCTTTTGGAAGGCACAGTACAAGATACTTTAGGGCTGTCCTTTCGATCTTTTTTTGAAATAGGTATGTTTGTGTGTACTCGCGGCGATTCTAATGAGAAAACACAACATACATTTTCATGATTTCTTTGATTCGAGGTTAAATGTCCCCGTCAACACTGTAAAGGTCATTGTCAACATTGTAAAGGTCATTTTGGAGACGTTGCTTCCAATTTTGTGGGACTTTTACCCGACATTGAGATGAAATGGCATCTCAAGCCCTGTCGCCTAATGAAATCAATAGGGTTTATAAGCACGGATCGCCCCGCACTGCCTG
Organism: Lucinisca nassula; assembly: GCA_963580285.1. NCBI lineage: Eukaryota > Metazoa > Mollusca > Bivalvia > Lucinida > Lucinidae > Lucinisca > Lucinisca nassula. The sequence goes on along the minus strand of OY757023.1, from coordinate 48,177,887 downwards.
GGCAGGCTTAAATCCTCTAAGCGGTTTACCAAAACTCGTGTGCGGGTCGCTTTCTGCTCTGCGAGGAAGCATCATGCAGCCTATCTATTTCTTCAAGCCCCGGTGGGCGGGGGCTAATACATTTTCGTGATATAATAAGAAAAATTCGTCCTTAATTATTCCTGAATGTTTCGTATCTGTATTTGTTGGAAGAATTACCTAGTGAGTGAGTACTTGAGTTTTACGTTTCGCCAACAGCTGAGGTCATACGGAGACGGGGCCTCGGTTTAAAGGTGCATTATTGAGCTATCTGGAAAAAATGCTTCCAAAAATAAAATACATATAGACCTCTAGCCGGTATTTTTCTTTAAAACAATACAAACGAATGCATTTTATGCAAAAATGCGAACAATTATGATGACAGGTAAACGAGTTTGAAAGGGATTCCCTAACTAGGTTTCGAACACTAGTTAGATCTATTTTTAGTTCGTGACAAAAATAGAATCCCCATATATGACGTTATGCGACGTTCATCTTTGGCCTTGTTTGCTTAGGCCATGCCTGAATCGGAAAAAAATATGACGCTGAATACATGCCGTAAGTAACGACACTCAGAGACGATACTGTCGCCATGTATGTGTAAAGTGACAGATTTATTTTTAGAACAGAAATTCCGAACACATGTTCAGAGTGAAGGGTAAACACGAAATGAAAACGACCATTTTCACAAAGTTCTGAAGCTGTATTTGGCTCCAAAAGTGTACACATGACAAAGGAGTATGCATTGAAGATAAAAACTAGAAAAAAATGAGACCCGATAGCTCAATAATGCACCTTTAAATACTCATCCGAAGTCTGGAGAAACCCAGGATCGATCCCGCAACTTCTGGTTTAAAAGGCGGGTAGCCTAACCACTACACCACGCAGGCTTCTAGATTTTAAATGAATTCTAATTCACCACGGTAATCGAGCCATTGGTGTTCCGGGTTTTGAAGCTATTGAAACATTTTGAGAATATATTATTTTAAAGCATTTTATCAGTTACCCCCTTTATTAATTACATTGAACACCATGACCTGATAAAATATGCTATCTCAGGACACGTGAGCTTTATCAGGTCAACGTGACATTACTCTTCTACGAACTAGTCTACTGAGAAAAAGCAAATCTGTAAGAGAGTACAAAGGGATTTACTGATAAATAGAATACCAAATTTGTGTCATTGATTTCAAGTTTATCAGGCTTGGCAACGAGAATACATGTAGAATCGCTCGGCAAGCCTCGCGATTCTACAAGCATTCTTGAAGCCTTGCCTGATAAACTTGATATCAAAAGACACAAACCTGGTGTTGTCTATATCTCCGACGTTGTGTTCTGGACTTTATCAATGTAAAATATTTAGTTGTATCATCAGCAAAGTACTGCCTTAGTTAGGATCTCTTCTGGTTATAAATTATATAGAGAATACCTGGTGAGTGTATTTTGATATCAAGTTTATCAGGCAAGGCTTCGGGAACGCTTGTAGAATCGCGAGGCTTGCCGAGCGATTCTACATGTGTAGTTGAAGCCGAGCCTGATAAACTTGATATCAAATGATACGAATCTGGTATTCTATTTATCAGTTTATCCCCTTGTTCACTCTTAAATTATCAATATTGATGTCCTCAGTGCGTCCCAGTATTCTGGCGGTCGATATATTTAGTATCAGCTGACCATGTTTATTCTTATCATATTTTTTTTCAAGTAATAATTTTGTTCAGTAATAATATCATTTTTTCCATTTTTTTTCCAGTAATATTTTGTTATTTTGTCCAGTAATAATATCATTTTTTCCATCTTTTTCTAGAAGCCCGGTTCAGTCATAAAAGTGCAATGTCACATTGACCTGATAAAGCTCACTTGTCCTGAGATAGCGTATCTTTATCAGGTCAACGTGCTGCAATGCAATTAATAGAGAGAGTAACTGATAAACTATTTCTACCATTCCTGCCGGGACGTTAAATGTAGCCTACTTTCAGATCTTCACTAATGATCTTCGTTGTCTGATTTGGAAGAAATATTACGCAGTTTTACGCAGAAATAAACGCATTTCTTTCTATTCTCAAAATACTAACTTATTACCTCCTAAGCCCAAGACGTCTTTACGTCATCTTAAACTAGGTATTCAAGAATTTCATAAGAAGTTTGTTATGGCCCCTGCAGACAAGGCCGCTAACAACGTCGTCGTTGTGTGACGGCTCCACTATGTTAACACGCTTAAGCAGGAGCTTGGTGGTACTATGGCCTATGAACTTCAGCCTTTAGCTGAAGAGAGAGCTATAGTAGATAAACATGTTTGTCTTTCAGCCACCAAGTTTGCTGTGTGTGTTAACGAAGGCCAAGACAAGCTTCCTACGCTATACTGGGTACCAAAACTTCATAAAAAACCTTACAAAGCACGGTTTATTGCAAATTCTAGCTCTAACACTACCACTGAACTTTCTAAATTATTAACTTCCTGTCTTACTGCTATTAAAACGCATGTAATTAAATATTGTGATAAAGTCTTTGAAAGATCAGGAAGAAATCTGTTTTGGTCTATAAAAAATTCGAATGAGGTTTTAAATAAATTGAAATCTAGACATTTTCGTGCTTCTAGTCTGTCTACCTACGATTTTTCCACTCTTTACACTACACTTCCTCATAATCTTATAAAAGAAAAGCTTAATGATTTAATTGAATGGACTTTTCACAGAGAAGATTCTCTCTATCTTGCATGTAATGTCAGAAATGCATTTTTCACTTCTAAAGAGCATAAGAATTATACACTTTGGTCATGTCAGAAAGTGTGTGATGCCCTCACCTTTCTACTTGACAATATTTATATTAGATTCGGTACTAAGTTATTTAGACAAATTGTTGGTATTCCGATGGGTACTAATTGCGCACCTCTTGTGGCTGATCTGTTCTTGTATTGTTATGAAAGAGACTTCATTTTGTCGCTTTCCATTGATAACCAATCTGAAATTATTGAAGCTTTTAGCTCTACTTCTAGATATTTAGATGATTTATTAAATATTGATAATACCTATTTTGATGGTTTGATCAGTCAGATTTACCCCCTTGAACTTCAGTTAAATAAAGCAAATTCTTCTGATACCGAGGCCCCGTTTTTGGATTTACATCTGTCTATTGTAGATGGATTTGTTTCGTGCAAAATTTATGATAAACGCGATGACTTTGATTTTGAGATTGTAAATTTTCCTTTTTTGGATGGTGATGTTCCTCGTGCGCCATCCTATGGCGTTTATATTTCGCAATTAATTCGATTTGCTAGAGTGTGTAGTCATGTAACTGACTTCAACACTCGTAATAAATTATTAACGGCTAAACTCCTTAATCAGGGTTATCGGTACCATAAACTACGCAAAGCCTTTTCAAAATTTTATAGACGCCATTCTGATTTAATTTCAAAATTCAATATTGGACTTAAATCTCTTCTGCAACAAGGTCTATCGGAACCCGAATTTTATGGTGACTTAGCATATAAATTCAGAAAAATATATAACCGCAATGACTTCAGGACCCAATTTCGTAAAATCATTCTTCGATATAAAAAGATTGGGTACAACATGGATATTATACGACAGACTGCATGCATGGTAGTTAACCCAATCACGGTTGGCAACTTTGCTTCCCTCTTTAATTGCACGCCGGTGGGTCAGGCCTCAGATTCTATGACGGCTCCAACGTAAAGGCTTATTGAGAATTAGAGAGATCTAATTCAAGGTAATGTTGGTTGGTGCCTGATGCTCTGTCTCTGGTCGGGCTCATCGGAGTCTAACTGTTGGTTTTCTTTTGCTCCAGCATTTCAGTGGTTTCTTGCTGTCGAGTCCTCACCGTTGTCTCACCTCTGTGGTTCTTTGATTTTTGTGTTCACGGAGATGTTGCACTGATGAGTTAGGAGGCCTTCATGCGGACTGAACAAATTATTTGTCTAAATCGCGACGGAAGTAAGGGCGAGGATTGTGGCCACGTAAAATCGATTTAAGCCCCCCAGTGGAAATCTTCCACTGACCGTTCCAAGGCGGCTCTTCTGTGGCGATTTATTTATGTTGTTGTTTGTTACTTACTGTGTGTATCACTTGTGTCTTTTGGTTTTGGATGACCATATGGCCATTTTGTGGGAAAGTAACTGTCCTTATGGCCTTCCTTTGTTTGGGTTTCCATTATGGTCTGGTCGCTTAATGTTTGTATTTCTTTCCCTTTGGTGTCTTTTATGGGTGGAGTAAGTTAATTGTATCAATTCCTGATCTTTGTTTTACTTCTACTTTATCAATAACTCATACTATGTATGTCAAGACAGATAATGATGATGGTAAAAGTTAACAATTATATGGAAGAATAACTTCGGAACCAAATACGTCTTCTTTCAAATGAACACCACGTGAGGACAGCTATTTAAAACTAATGAAGTCATTTATTTAGAAAACGCATTCATTTACTATCGCAAATATAAAAGTATCTTATTATGGACTTTATCAAAGTCCCTTCTATCTAGGCTACACTTTTCAATCCGCCATTCTTAATCCCGCGATAGGCCCGATGGACTCCCTTAAGCCCATGTTTTAGGCAGTTTTGAAAATATACTCTTTCGCAATAATTCGAAAAAAAAAAAAAAAAAAAACGTATTGAAAAGTGGTATTTTAGGTTACAAATATTTTTGTCTCAAAATGTTTAATTTTGCAAAACCATGCATCAGTTATGTGATAAAAACGTACTGTGCAATTGCAATTTTAAGTGCTTTTGTATGTTTTTCACGATTTTTTCATGTTCAGCACACACTGCCTATATCTTGGTTTACCTTTTTGCCCACAGACTTCGTCCGCAGACCTATCTTCGCCATGACAATCTGAAATGAGACGACTACAGCGAGTTTCTTGAAGTTAATTTACAACTCGATGTTCATTACAATTAGCAAGAACAAAAAGAGAGAATGAGAGCTGTTATTATGTAACCTTTTTTCATTGTTATACCAATTTACCGTCTAGACAAAGAGTTTCTATATAATTTGCACAAGATTCATTAAGTCAAATCAGCAATTGTTCCGCTCGAGGCACGTTGTCGCAGCAGTACCACACCTAGGGCAACGCAATATGTCTTGCAACATCGTTTCTAATTTGTGATAAATGGTTTAGCCCAATGAAACCAATAGGATTTATGTGCATGAATTTTCCTTCCTGGGCAGGCTTAGAAGTGGTTTACCAGTACTTTTGTGCGGTCGGTTTCAGCTGTGCGTGGAAGCATCATGCAGCCTAAGCTACTGTATTTTTTCAAGCCCCGATTGGCAGGATCGAATGATCCCAAAGGACAATAAAGTATATAAAGTACACTATAATGAAGGGTAGAAAGACGTTTTACGGCCGACACACATCCCCTTAACACCAGCTGTAGTGACGTCATATATGTTATGTGATTATTTTTTCGAAGCAATGGATACAGGTCATAGGTCAAAGGCTTTGATTTTGGTTTGCATTTATTGTTTGTAGCAGCGTAACAACGCCGTTGTCGTATAGAATAGGATCATAGCTTATTTTGAGATTCCTAAATGTGACGTCGCTTGAATCAATGTACTCGTATTCATTGACGTACATAGAAGATATTCATTTCTTTGAGATGTACACCGAAAATATTTCATCGAGTGTGTTGAAAACATCCGAATTTTCACGAGTGCGAAGCACGAGTGAAAAATACGGATGTTTCCAACACTCGTGGTAAATACTTATTTTATCCGCCGAAAAAAGGGAATTTTCTTTGTATTTTATAATTAATTTGGACACCCACGATAATTATTCAATCACGTGATTCGCTGTTCGATTGCCGTGTTTTATTATTAAAGGACAATAGTCATGTATTTAGTTCATACCACAATCCAAAATATCAAGGTGTTTTGCAAAAATTTCGCCGAAACAAGACTGCAGCCAGTGAGGCATGTTGAACGACATTCAGTGCCTTGCGCGCACAAGTAGCATAACTTGACGTAAAAAACAACATGGTCGCTCGAATAAAAAATTCTCGACGTGTTACATTCTATCTGGGAAGATTCATATAAATGGTGTATTTCAGCTTTAAGAAATTATTTCCGAGGTTTAGGCGCAATCACAGTAGTAGTGCGCAATTATTCTAACGAACCAATCAAACTAGGAAAGCCCGAGAAGGTAAGAATCTAGCTGAAATTTCTGAAACTTTATTTTAACAATTGTGGAGACAATGAAAAGCAGTTTGGTTGTTTTCTCAAGTATAAAGGGTTCCATGTTATGGTTTACACTTTCAAATTAGGCAGCTGGAAAGTAAGTATGGTCTATACACGGTATAAATGGTATCAGTCAATAGTAAAATGATACAATGTCATGTGTGTTTGTTTCCTGTATGCATCATTTCACTGATACGTATAAAATAAAACCAGTATTACGCGACAGTAAGTTGCGAATAGGTTATGTCTGTATATGCGCTGAGAAATTAGCTTTTCCTTGGCATTGACCTCTGTTTATCTCATTTTTAGGAAGTCTTCGGTCTGGTGTGTTATTTATTCCTAAAGAAAAGTGCATTTACTTGACAGTGAAGTTGCTTTGTCGTGTTTCGGCTTATTTGTGCGTTTTCATTCACACAGCGACACGAGCTTTTCAAAGAGTTCAAATTATTTTGATATACGAGCTTTGGTGCCAAATTCGGGAGAATTATTGCATACTGATTTCAATAGACAATATTTTCTTAACAACTGAGAACTCATTTATATAACCAAAACGGCTTTATCGGCGCCAAGTCAGTTGAAAATGCTGAATTCCATATTGTTCAGCAAAATAAATATAAGCGAAATTGGAGTCGTTCAAACGAATTAAGTTAAATTAGACTGCAGTGCAATCGTTGCAAATTGCTCCAGCTATGTGCTATTATATTTTATTACTAACCTACCAAAACTGCGGTCGACAGAAAAATCACCCTTCAATCGTTGTCCAATCACATTATCCTTTAAAACAAGGCCCTGAGCTCAAGTGTTTGCTACGTAGTTAGAAAACAAATACATTGTATGAGTAATGCATTACCAGACGTATAGTCATGAATGACAGTAAATGACTTAGCTATCTGGGGCCAGTTGTTCAAAGCATCGTTAGCTTAACAAGCTCGTTAGTGGTCATATTGTTAACTCTTCTAGCAAGTACAATATCGTAAATTTTTGTATTTTTGCTGAAAAAATGTGAGCAGCTTTTGCATCCGCAAAAGCTGCTCACATTTTTTCAGCAAAAATTTCAGCATATTTGCCATATTTAATTATCAAAGTTTTAACGATATGTTAACTAACGACGTCGTTAGTTTTGAACAACTGGCCCCAGCTTGTTTCCTGAACTGTTGGCGGCATTAGATCTAGAAGGTAATCGGGGCAATACCATGGGGGGGGGGTTTGTAGAGTGTGATGAGTTTATGTTTATTGCGCCTGCTTTGGAGGGAATCCCTGCCAAGTTCGGAGTAAAGTTTGTCAATACTACAAAATTTTGTTCCACCGGTAACAATTCTGGCTTCTTCAACATGTATTGCATCAAGATTTTTTTAGCTCCACTGGCCGAAGGCCAGCGGGGCTATTGTCATGGCCCTGTGTCCGTCGTGCGTCCGTGCGTTAACTTTTTCTTTAAACATCTTCTCCTCCTAAACTACTGGGCCAATTGAAACCAAACTTCACAGGAATGTTCCTTACATAGTCCTCTTCTCAATTCCTTCAAAGAATTTTGTTACACCCAGAACTCTGGTTGCCATGGCAACAAAACCACAACAAATTAAAAATCTTTAAAAATCTTCTCCTCCAAAACCACCTGTTGGATTTCATTTTTATTTTGCATGACTTTTCCTTGGGTTGACCTCTTTCAGATTCCTTGAAGAAATTTTGATCCGACAAAAAACATGGCCGCCATGGGCGAGGCTTATTTTCCCTATTTAACATACAGTGTAATGCTAAAACATCTCCTCCTAAACTATTGGGCCCATTGTAACCAAACTTCACAGGAATGTTCCTTACTTAGTCCTCTTCTAAATTCCTTCAAAGAATTTTGTTACACCCAGAACTCTGGTTGCCATGGCAACAAAACAACACAAAAAATTAAAAATCTTTAAAAATCTTCTCCTCCCAAACCACCTGTTGGATTTCATTTTTATTTTGAATGAATGTGTCTTGGGTGGACCTCTTTCAGATTCCTTGAAGAAATTTTGATCCGACAAAAAACATGGCCGCCATGGGTGGGGCTTATTTTCCCTATTTAACGTATAGTGTAATGCTAAAACATCTTCTCCTCCTAAACTACTGGACCAATTGTAATCAAACTTCACAGGATTGTTCCTTACTTAGTCCTCTTCTAAATTCCTTCAAAGAATTTTGTTACACCCAGAACTCTGGTTGCCATGGCAACAAAACCACACGAAAAATTAAAAATCTTTAAAAATCTTCTCCTCCAAACCCACCTGTTGGATTTCATTATCCCCTCGCACAACATAGTTGTGAGGGGGGATATAGCATTTGTCCCGTACGTACGTACGTACTTTTGTCATCGCTCTAGCGCCACGTACGTACGTACTTTTGTCATCGCTCTACCGCCACGTACGTACTTTTGTCATCGCTCTAGCGCCTACATTTCTTGACTGATTTTAATATAACTTCACACGAACGTTTCTTACGACAATATCTGGAGCAAGATCGACTTTCAAGGTCATGACCTAAAGGTCAAGGTCACTCTGGCTATTTTTTGAAAAACTTTGTCATGGCTCTAGCGCCTACATTTCTCCCCCAATTTCAATATAACTTCAAACAAATGATCCTTATAAAAATATCTCGAGCGAGTTTGACTTTCAAGGTCATGACCTCAAGGTCAAGGTCACTGTCGCTATTTTAAGAAAAAAATTGTCATCGCTCTAGCGCTTACATTTCTTCACCAATTTCAATATAACTTCGCACAAATGATCCTTATAAAAATATCTCGAGCAAGTTCCACTTTTAAGGTCATGGCTTCAAGGTCAAGGTCACAGTAGCTATTTTTAGAAAAACTTTGTCATCGCTCTAGCTCCTACATTTCTTCACTGATTTCAATATAACTTCACACAAATGTTCCTTATGGCAATATCTTGAGCGAGTTGGACTTTCAAGGTCATGACCTCAAGGTCAAGGTCACTGTGGCTATTTTTTGAAAAACTTTTTCATTGATCTAGCGCCTACATTTCTTCATCAATTTCAATATAACTTCACACAAATGTTCCTTATAAAAATATCTCCAGCAAGTTAGACTTTCCAACTCATGGCCTCAAGGTCAAGGTAACTGTTGCTATTTTTAGAAAAAAACTTTGTCACCGCTCTATCGCCTATATTTCTTCACTGATTTCAATATAACTTCACACAAATGTTCCTTATGACAATATCTCAAGCGGGTTCGACTATCAAGGTCAAGGCCTCAAGGTCAAGGTCACTGTGGCTATTTTTTAGAAAAGCTTTGTCATCGCTCTAGCGCTTACATTTCTTCACCAATTTCAATATAACTTCATACAAATGTTCCTTATGACAATATCTCTAGCGAGTTCCACTTTTAAGGTCAAGGTCACTGTGTCTATTTCTAGAAAAACTTTGTCATCCCTCTAGCGCTTACATTTCTTCATCGATTTCAATATAACTTCACACAAATGTTCCTTATGACAATATCTCGCCATTTCGACTTGCAAGGTCAAGGTCACTATGGCTATTTTTAGAAAACTTTGTCATCGCTCTAGCGCCTACATTTCTTCACTGATTTCAATATAACTTCACACAAATGTTGCTTATGACAATACCTCGAACGAGTTCGACTTTCAAGGTCAAGGTCACTGTGGCTATTTTTAGAAAAACTTTGTCATTGCTCTAGCGCTTACATTTTTTCACCAATTTCAATATTACTTCACACAAATGTTCCTTATAACAATATCTCTAGTGAGTTCCACTTTCAAGGTCAAGGTCACTGTGGCTATTTTTAGAAAAAACTTTGTCATGGCTCTAGCGCTTACATTTCTTCACCCATTTCAATATAACTTCACACAAATGTTCCTTATGACAATACCTCGAGCGAGTTTGACTTTCAAGGTCAAGGTCACTGTGGCTATTTTTAGAAAAACTTTGTCATTGCTCTAGTGCTTACATTTTTTCACCAATTTCAATATAACTTCACACAAATGTTCCTTATGACAATATCTCGAGCTATTTAGACTTTCAAGGTCAAGGTCACTGTGGCTATTTTTTGAAAAAACTTTGTCATCGCTCTTGCGCCTACATTTAATGATGGATTGTAATAGAACTTCACACAAATGTTTCTTATGATAATATCTCGACTTACTTCGACTTTGAAGGTCATGACCTCAAAGTCAAGGTCACTGTGGCTATCTTTAGAAAAACTTTGTCATCGCTCTACCGCCTACATTAATTAACAGATTTTAATTTTACTTTCACACAAAAGATGCTTATGATAATATCTTGAGCAAGATCTACTTTCGTGGTCATGGCCTCAAGTCAAGGTCACTATGGCTATTTTTAGAGAAACGTCATCACTCTAGAATGTACATTTATTGGAGGATTTTTAAACAAACTTTACACAAATGTTGCATATGATAATATCTCAAGCAAGTTGGACTTTTGCCATTTCAGTGTTTTCCACACACGAAGTTGTCTAGTGCGAGGGGATTTGTATCGCATGCGATGCCTTGTTTTTATTTTGCATGAATGTTCCTTGAGTGGACCTCTTTTAGATTCCTTGAAGAAATTATGATCCGACAAAAAACATGGCCGCCATGGGCGGGGCTTATTTTCACTATTTAACATATAATGTAATGCTAAAAAATCTTCTTCTGCAAAAGTACTTGTGGGATTTCATTGTAATTTGCATGAATTGTCCTTGGGTGGACTGTTGTCAGATTCCTTGAAAAAAATTTGATCTTACAAAAACACATGGCCGCCATGGGCGAGGCTTATTTTCACTATATAACATATAGTGTAATGCTGAAAATATTTTCTACAAAAGTTCTTGTTTTATTTCATAGTTATTTGGCATGCATTTTCCTTGGGTGGACCTCAGTCAGATTCCTTGAAGAAATTTTGATCCGACAAAAAACATGGCTGCAGTGGGCGGGGTTTATTTTCACTATATAACATATAGTGTAATGTTAAAAAAGTCTTCTCTTCTTCAAAAGTTCTTGTTTATTTATTTATTTTTTTTTTTTTTTAAAAGTACCTTCCTGTATCTGAATTAATCTCCTCCAATTTTGCTGACTATTACATATCTATAGAGGTCCACCTACAAATTGTCATTCTAAAATTCAAAACATCAGAAATTTCACTTGCCCATCACACTGGTGATAGAACTGATGTTTTCAACACAAACTCTATTTATACGACTTGATGTTTCAAAATAAATTCAAAATACTGAGGGAGATTGATTTATTAGACCTAATTATACTACAGTGTCAACAGTTCTCCAGATCCCTGAGGGTTAAAATGGCTTAGTTGAAAAGGGAGGCATACCGAATCCGACGGAGGAAAGGAAAAATTAAATAAAGAAAGAAATAAAAACATAAATCTGTTCATTTTTTAGCTCTACTGGCCAAAGACCGGCGGGTCTTATGTTATATGTTATGGCCCAGTGTCTGTTGTGCGTCTGTGCGGTTGTGCATCTGTGCGTTAACTTTTTTTTCTTTAAACATTTCCTCCTTAACTACTCGGTCGATTGTAACCAAACTTCACAGGAATGTTTCTCACATAGTCCTCTTCTGAATTCCTACAAAGAATTGTGTTACATGCAGAACAAAATGGCATCGAAACCAAAAAAAAATATTTAAAAATCTTCTCCAAAACCGCTCAATGGATTTTATTCTTATTTTGCATGAATGTTCCTTGGGTGGACCTCTGTCAGATTCCTTGAAGAAATTCGGATCAGACAAAAACATGGCCACCATGGCCATGCCCCACATGACTGCCATGGCCATGCCCCTTGGCTCATTAGCTTTCAAAGACTTATATGGGGAAAAGTTTTAAAAACCTTCTCCTCCAAAACCGCTCAACTTAATGGATTTCATTCTTACTTTGCATGAATGTTCCTTGGGTGGACCTCTGTCAGATTCCTTGAAGCAATTTTGATCAGACAAAAAACATGACCGCCATGGACACGCCCATTGGCTAATTAGCCTCCAAAACCGCTAAATGGATTTCGTTCTTAATTTTCATGAATGTTCCTTGTGTCTACCATTGTCAGATTCATTGAAGAAATTTTGATCAGACAAAAAACATGGCCGCCATGGCCACCACCTTTGGCTCATTAGCTTCCATAGACCAATAAACGGAAAAACTTCTTCTCTGAAACCATAAAGCCTAAAGCTAAGACATTTAAAGTAAAACCTGTCTTAGTGGCCACCTCTATTAAGCAAGCAACCTGTCTTAAGCAAGCAGGCATTCAGTTCCCAAGAAAGGCAGATGTGTTAAATTTCACCTGTATTAAGCAAGAACCTGTCTTAAGCAAGCATATTTTGACTATCCCTTAGGCACTTGCTTAATACAGGTTGAACTGTAGTATGTAGCAAAGTTATGTGGTCACCTACTAAGTCCTGCGAACTATGACTCTTGAGTCCAAATTGGCAACGCCCCGGTGCTTAGTAGCTCCCATAGACTAATAATGACAAAATCTTGAAACTTTTCTCCTCTGAAACCATAAGGCCAAGAGCTTAGTATGTAGCAACTTGAAGTATTCAACTGCATAAATCCTGCCAACTATGCCCCTGGGGTCCAAATTGGCCACACCCTGAGGCCCATAAGCTCCCATAGACTTACACTGGGAAAAACTGACAAAAATCTTCTCTGAAACCATCAGTGCCCAGAGCTTAGATATTAAGTATGCAGCAACGTCAAGTGGTCACTCAAATAAATCCTGCCAACAATGCCCCTGGGGTAAAAAATTGGTCACGCCCAGAGGCATATTAGTTCCCATAGACTTTTAATAGGAAAAACTTAAAAAAAAGTCTTCTTCTCTGAAACCATAAGGCCCAGAGCTTTAGATATTTAGAACGGAGCAATGCCAAATGGTCACTCACATAAATCCTGCCAACCATGGCTCTGTGGTCCAAAAAATATAGAATGGACATTCCTTGGGTGGATCACTTGTTTCTTTTTTACCCATTGCATGCGGGAAAACCCTAAATGGGTACCTTGGCAAACAGTGCTGGCCCAGATCAGACCCCACAGAACACCATGTCTGATCAGGGCCTGCACTATTTGCTAACAGAATTTTCCATCAAAAATAGAAAAAATAGGCCTGACACCCCTTATATGACAAATGGACTGGTCCAACATATAGCAATAGAAGAGTCCACTAGTATACAATTGGTTAATTTAATAAATATGACAATTGTCTGAAGTTAGCCGGTGGAGCGACAGGCTTGGGCCTCTTGTTTCGCTTTCTGAGGAACAGTTATCCCACACGATGTCACTTTATTCCAGTAGGGAGCGAACAAAGGCGGAGTACAGTTTTTCAAGTGATTTTCTGCTAACTCTAAATTTCAAAGCCCACAAAAGATTTAAGCGTATGCATGCTTTCTTACAAATGTTGTTTACATGATCCGTCCAGTTGCAAGTATTCGAGAAGGTGAGGCCTAGGTGCTTGTGCGTGGAGGTTTCTTGTATCAGCGTATTGTTCATAGAGAGTAGCGGTTGACGAAAAGTATTTCGTTTTCTAGAAATTATCATCGCCGGACTCGGTAGCTCAGTCGGATGCGCGTCTGACTGGTGATCAGGAGGACGCGGGTTAGATACCTGCCGGGGTCGGCAACATTCTTTCGTGGAGATTGATCAGGAAATCTTTTCTATGGTCATTCTCTTCCTTTCGCTGATTCAAGAAGGGCGGTTGTCAGTTTCTGGCGAAAGAATGTGCACTGTACTGGTTAACCGCTTACGTATAAACCTGCCCAGAAAAAGTATGGATAGGTAAACTGACCGGCTCAAAATGACCTAAATAGTGTCGACTGGGCCGTTAAACTCCAATACAAACAAACAAAAGAAATTGTCATCGCCATTGCTTTCTTAGCGGTGAATTCAACAAGCCAGTCTACGGCCCAGTTGGAGATGGTTTGTAGGTCAGCATTAAGTAGTCGTGCAGCTTGATCGACAATGATATAAATATGTTCTATAAAAGGGTAATCCTTTGGAAGTAACGAATACACCACAGAACTGGAAAATATGGAGTGTACATCTTTTCTGGGCCATACTAGCTAGTTTCGGCCAATTAGGCCTCATCAGTGACCCTCAAATATTTTCAAAATTGCACAATGGAATCAATGATCCCAAAGGACAAGAAAATACAAACTACACTATGATGTAGGGCAGGGAGACGTTTTACGGCCGCCTCACATTCCAAGACACCAGCTGTAGTGACGTTAAATATGTTCAATAAAAGGGTTATCCTTTGGAAGCAACGAATACACCACAGAACTGGAAAATATGAAGTGTACATCTTTTCTTGGCCAGACTAGCTAGTTTCGTCCAATTAGGCCTCATCAGTGACCTCAAATATTTTCAAACTTCCACAGTGGAATCAATGATTCCAAAGGACAAGAAAATACAAACTACACTATGATGTAGGGCAGGGAGACGTTTTACGGCCGCCACACATTCCTAGTCACCAGCTGTAATGACGTTAAAAATGTTCTATAAAAGGGTTATCCTTTGGAAGCAACGAATACAATACAGAACTGGAAATATGAAGTGTACATCTTTTCTGGGCCAGACTAGCTAATTTCGTCCAATTAGGCCTCATCAGTGACCCTCAAATATTTTCAAAATTCCACAATCGAATCAATGATCCCAAAGGACAAGAAAATACAAACTACACTATGATGTAGGGCAGGGAGACGTATTACGGCTGGTGTCGTCGGCAAAGAGACGAATGGAGCAGCTAATACATTTTACAATGTCATATATGTAGAGAAGAAATAAAAGTGGACCCAGTATGGGCCCTTGGGGTACCCCGGCTTTAATTTCTATCCATCCTGATTCACTATTTAGAACTATACGCTGTCTACGTTCAGATCAGTAATCAGTGAACCATTTCAAGATGTGTTCAGAACATCCTATTCCTCATAGTTTTAGGAGCAACACTTTGTGCCAAACCCTGTCGAAAACGTTACTGATGTCACAGAAGACTGCTCGCACCCCTAGGCCACTATCGACTGCCTCGGAAAACGTGGGGTAAGTATGAAGTAATTGGTTGGTGGTAGAATCGCATTTGAGGAAAAGTAGAAGTAAAACAAAGATCATGAATCGATACAATCAACTTACTCCACCCATCGAAGACACCAAAGGGAAAGAAACACACACATTAAGCGACCAGACCATAATGGAAACCTAAACAAAGGAAGGCCATAATGACAGTTACTTTCCCACAAAATGGCCATATGGCCATCCAAAATAAAAAGACACAAGTGATACACACAGTAAGTAACAAACAACACCATAAATAAACCGCCACAGAAAAACCGCCTTGGAACGGTCAGTGGAAAGATTTCCTCGGGGGGGGGGGGGGGGGGGCACAATCCTCGCCCTTACTTCCGTCGCGATTTAGACAAATAATTTGTTCAGTCCGCATGAAGGCCTCCTAACTCATCAGTGCAACATCTCCGTGAACACAAAAAATCAAAGAACCACAGAGATGAGACAACGGTGAGGACTCGACAGCAAGAAACCACTGAAATGCTGGAGCAAAAGAAGACCAACAGTTAGACAGTTAGAAACCTGATTGAAATGGAGTTATTAGCTTTTGTGAGCCAACATAGTTATATAGATGCTTATAAATACAGCGCCCCATTGTTTTACCTACAAGGCTTAAGGTTCCTCAATACAGTTACTTAGCTATATTTGAGGTACTAAAAAATCATATTTGCAAATAATTACCCATAAAGATTTTTCATCAGATGGTAGTCCATGTAAATGAAAGAATATGGAAGCCAAAGATTTTTATTCTAAAGTCACCATTTTTGTAATTTATTGCATTTTTCCTTGGTTTTGCAAAAAAATGATATCTCAATCCACAGAACCACAATGTGTAAAATACTATCATAGAAATGTGGCTCAAGGTTGCCTTTAGGTACTGCAACAGAGGAATTTCAAGTAAAATACCTAAATAGTACTGAAAATTAATGATTCCCAAAAATTTAAAAAATGTAATTATCTCACCTGGTACTATTTTAAATTCAGTGTATGGTAGCCAAAAATGATCAGTTCTACCAATTCGGCAACAATCTCATTGATTGGGTTGAGGTGTTGAAATCTCTTGCATTTAGCTTGTAAAATGATTGCCCTTCTTTGGTGCTTTCAGTTATTCATTTTATATATTTCAGTCATGCAATTTATAACAATTCATGCAATCACTGCACCAAAGTTTCCCTGTGTTACTGATTGTGTTTACAGGATGGGTGATTTGATACTTGATAAATCAAAAACAAAAAATTGAAATTAAGAGAAGCCAACAGTCTATCCCCATATTTGAACTAAAGGACTGCAAGCAGCCTGTTCAGCACCAGAAATTTTGTGCAACTGCCAATAACTGCAATGGTATAGAAATGATGTTTACCCATTGGTTTGTTACATTGGTTCACATGAGCCACCATAAACAAATCAGTGTTTTTTTGACAGGTGAACTTCTGGACAACACAAAGGTTATATTTATCTAATCTATTAAATGATCTGTTGTGTCACCTACTTACCAATGTGTAGGCTGGTTAAAACTCACAGAAGCCCAATGCATGTAATATGTTTTGATGAAAAAAGCTTGAAAATTTTATTTTTTTCAATGTGTTTACTTCCAGCTGGACCGAACAACACAATCAGGACGATGTTACACAAAAAAATAGTTCGGAAAATGAATGCATACTTTTCATAAAGTAACAAACAAATTATGTTAGAAAGTATCTGAAATTTGTTGCAAGACAGTTTCAAATTTGAATATTACGTTTTAAATTAAAAACAATGGTGTGCCATTGTTATTTTTGGGAAATTAGTTCCAAAGCGTATGAATACAATTTTAGTTGGCAAGATGGATAATTCCTCAATTTGACAGCTACAATAATTTATCAGTGATGACAGGCTTCCAAGATAGGCGCTGTCATAATGCTGTATGCAGGGAGAAGGCTACTTAGCTGAATTTTCAAGGTATATTCATTGATGATGGGCAAAATTAAATGTGGAATGCATAAATGATGAGCATTCTAAGCATTCAAATTTACCGCAAAAAAAGAAGATGGCGGCGCCCATGAAGAAAAACATGTCAAATTTTTTTTTTCTGGTTTTCAATTTAGGGAGGCTTTTTGATAGAAAGCTTGGTCCGAGTCACTAGTATTTGATGTGAACTATTGATCTGCAGCTGTTTTAGTAACTTGTAAAAAGGCTAGAAAGCAGTTTCATTTTTTTCCTGGTAAAAGTGAAAATACAGAATTGCATTTATTTTCAAAGGCACAGAGATGTACCTAATGCAAGAAAGTACTTGCTATAATAATCGTTGGTATCTCCAGACCTTTTTCTTCTAGGACAGGCACTTTAAAAGGAAATCTAGGTCATATTTTTGGAAAAAATAACATGCAAATCTTACACCTATATTTTTCTTGTGCAAATGTATTGAGGAACCTTAAGAGAAATATAGGTCTGTAATTAACCGGTAGTGACTTATTTTTTTTGTGAATAGGGGTCAGATTGGCATCTTTCCAGGAAGGAGGACAGGTGGACCCCTTTAATTCTGGATTTCGAGAAGGCGTTTGACACCCCTCCTCATAAACGAATTAAATCCAAATTATTTGGTTATGGAATTAGAGGGAAGACTGTCAAATAAATAGATTCCTTCCTTTGCTACAGAAAACAGCGTGTTGTTGTTAATGGTGAATCTTCAGTATGGGCGCTAGTTTTATCTGGGGTCCCCAAGGGGACCGTTCTTGGTCCGCTGCTATTCTCCCTGTACTTCAATGATATCTCTACTGACATTGACTCGGAAATAAGGCTGTTCGCAGACGATTGTGTTTGCTATCGGGAAATCAGAGATACTGAGGAGTGAGGACTCAATGAAACTTCAGAAGGATATACAAAGTAGATAGATTAGGATGTAGGGCACGAAAATGGGGCATGGGATTTCAACCCGAGAAATGCAATATTATGCATATAACTAGGAAGAGAATAAATAAAACTGAGGTTTCTTACACCTTAAAGGGAACGGCCCTCGAAAATGTGAATTCCATTAAATACCTTGGTGTGACAATCACTCACGATTTGAGATGGAATGCACACATTAGCAACATATGTACAAAGGCGAATAGAACACTTGGTTTCCTGAGGCGAAATCTTCATCAGTGTTCTCAGGATGTGAAAGAGACAGCATATAGGGGACTTGTTCGCCCAATCTTGGAATATGGTAGTTGCATCTGGGACCCAAGTGGAGTGGTCCTTAATGAAGAAATTGAAAAAGTTCAGAATAGAGCTTCTAGATTTGTAACACGCAATTACTGATTTGAAACTGGGAGCATGACTGGAATTCTAGGAAAATTAAGATGGTAGTCTCTCAAGAAAAGGAGAAGAGACAGTAGACTCACACTCTTATACAAAGGTCTAAAGGGTGCTACCAGCATTCCAACAGATGACCTTGTTCCCCCAGCCAGTGTAACCAGTAACAATTCTGATTCTGATGAAAATAACCCTGGGAAAGTGATCTATTAAACATTCTTGCATAAAAACCTATGCGCATGGCTGTTTGAAGTCATTGTCAAATGGACCGTCAGCCGTGGTCAAACAGCGAAAACCATGTTCAAATCATCAACTTCGCGTGCTGTTTGAACATGGATTTTGAGCTTTTGATATCACAAGACAGCCCTTGCTTTGTTGACGTTTCGTTAGACGACGTAACGTTATCGCCCTGAACGTAGCGTTTTATAGTTCTATGATGACGTCAGAGGGTTACTGCATGACAACATCATTGTAAACAACATTCTGAACTGGCCGCCATTTTGGCTTGCCTGTCGCATTTGAAGAGTTTGTATGGAATTTATATGGCGCTTTTGGGCATTTTCGTCAAAATTTGCTCTCGGAATCGTAAGTTATGCAAGAACAGCGATCATCCATGGTTATTTCATTGCATTAACATTTGCCGGCATCACGAAAACACGCCTATATAATTTTGACCCCCTTGAACCCCACTTTTATTAAGTAAAACTGGGGTTTCCGGGGGTATACCTTATTTTTCTTATTTCTGCTCTAAAATATAGATTGTGGGTACTCGTTAGAACCGCCTCGATGAGGCGGTTCTAACGAGTGCCCATTATCTATATTTTGAGCAGAAATAAGAAAAATATTACAAATTTTCATCATAAAATTTTCATTTTTTTCGGCAATATAAAGGTGGCAATGTATTTGTATAGGCGTGTTTGCCTATATGGGATCCCTCGGAAGATATTTGAACATTCATGTTCAAACAGCTTCCTCGGGACTCGGCAAATGTTAATGCATGAAAAACCATGGTTGATCCCTATAATAACCTTGATTGGGATTGCTCATCTGTTGTCCGCATATTGTCATTGTATGCCTTTATAGCAAACACACGAAGTGTTTGCTTTACTGTAGAGAGGCTGGAACAACATACTTAGGCACCCAAATCTCGCCTGGAATCTCGTTCAATTTCTCGCTATAAAACGCCATCTTTACAGAGTTCATGAGAATAGTATTCACATCCAAAAATTGCTTCTCAAAACCAAAATGAGTCCAATCCCATTACAAAAGAAACATAAAAAGCGTCGAAATAATTTTAAAAAGCTATTTTCGAAGACCTTTACATCAAACGCTGAAGTTTGATCGCGGGAAAGTTTCGAAACTGCGTCGCGCGTTTCAATGAACTGAAACGTACCGCACTGAGCCGAAAATGTTAGCCGGTTAAAACCTAGTACCGCGCTTGGAGCAACGAGTTACCGGAGCATTTACCGAAGCATTTACCGGAGATTCTCGATAGGATGGAAAGCGCTTCTCGTCTGGCCAGGAAAGTACAACTTTTCACAAATTATGACTCGGGAATAAAATAAAGCCCTGGGAATAGTAATATTTGGCTACCTGCGGATTTCTACCTTCGAGAGACCGTTGCATCAAACGTTGAAGTTTGGTCGCGGGAAAGTTTCGAAACTACGTCACGCACTGAGCCGAAAAGGTTTGCCGGTAAAATCTAGCACCGCGATTGGTCCCACGAGTTACCGGAGCATTTGCCGGTGCTTTCGGTTGGGAGGAAAGAGCTTCTCGTCCGGCCAAGCAATTAAAACTTTGCACAAAGACTCAGGGGTGTAGAATAAAGCCCTGGAATAGTAAGAGACACAATGAGCTACCTGGCTATCTGTGCATTTCTACCTTCCCCAGATTTACAAAATGATGATGAGCCCTAAATCCATAGCATAATGCTAGTGCTTCAGGATACTTTAGTGTCCATGCTTCAAACTTACTGGGCCACCCTATCTAATTTCTTCCAATGAAGTGCACACATGACCAACACTGGAGCATCATCATACTAAGGTTATGTGCATAGCGGCGGGAAGGCTCAACAATAGTTTTGGGTTTAATGACACATCAAACCTGGTGGGTCATTTGGGGTCATCTCTCAGAGAAAGGGACTACAGAGATAGAAGAGGTAGAAGAGGAGAAGAGAGTTGTGGGAAAGAGGGAGAAAGGGGAAAATGAATAAAAGTGTACAAACAGAAGAAGTAACAATGGTCCCCCGCTGCCCCTACCTGCTGCAAGGACAGCAGGCCTTGCCCAACTGTAAGTCAATATGAGTTGGCCTCCCGTCACCTTTGCCTCACAACAGAACATATCAAAAACTTTTAAATACAGTTTTTATGTAGTTCGGAGAAGATCCCTTTTGAAGCCCTCAGGGATCCAAGAAGTGACAATATTCTGCGGAAGTTGGCCCTTAAGTCTGATGCCCCTGTCGACGAAGGAGAGTTGACTTAAGATGTCAGTCCGTATACTCTGGGGAGTATCCCCTACTGTTCGCCGCTTTTGGGTCGGAGAACCTGCAAGCATAAATGTCCACTTAGCCAAGAGATACATGTAGATAATGCCCAGCATTGACGACTTGATGCCAATGCTAATGAGTTTGCCGGCCAAGGTGCTGTATCACTTGGGAAGTAATGCCAGTTGTGTGGTAGTCATCTCTGACAAACCAAACTGCTCGCCGTTGCAACGTCTCAAGCTGCTGGATACTATATGTGGGTCCCATACTGATGGACCTAATCCAGGATAAGTCTAATCATGGTCTCTACCATCATGCTTCAACATCTTCAGAACAGTTGGTTATCTCCCTTTGAGATTGACAGTTAATGACTGAGTATCTATAACATTCAGTTGCTCCAAATCTTCGGCCAGGTTTCCTGATTGATCATTGTCTTCACTTATATTCTCCATTTTGTTACCTGACTGTCGCACATTTGGTTGGAGTGAGAAGACTTTGTCAGTCCATATTCCATTATAGGCATTGGTATAGTCTGTCAAGATCCCTCTAAAGTGTGCAGTATCAGTCATGCTTGAGACTTCGTGATGTAAAAGGCTGTCATTAGCAAAGAGGTGAACTCCAGGACTAACATTCTGTGACAGGTCATTTATGCACGGGCAGAACAACAAAGGTCTGAGCATGACACCTTGAGGGACACCGGATACAGCTGGGGCAATCGTGGTGATCAGGCCTGTGCCCAGGTATGGTTAGCCCCTGTTGGTCAAGAAGCTCTTGATCCATTGTAAGTGGTTTATACAGTAAAATTAAGCTATTAAGATCACCTAAAAATAAGTCTTATCCTGCTTAAAAAAAGCCTATTTAGTAAGCTACAGTTATTCTTTCATTGTATTTTCTGCATACAGTGTCCTCTGGTCAGAGAGCACCTTTAGAACTGTTCAAACGTGGTCTTAAAGACCACTTTTGAAGAGTCCCAATGGTGGTCTTAATTGGGAATCAATCTATCTGTCTGTCTGTCTGTCTGTCGATCGATCTATCTATCTATCTATCTATCTATCTATCTATCTATCTATCTATCTATCTATCTATCTATCTATCTATCTATCTATCTATCTATCTATCTATCTATCTATCTATCTATCTATCTATCTATCTATCTATCTATCTATCTATCTCCTTACAGCATTAGGTCACACTTGACTATTACTTGCAGGTGTTCATACACTTGAGATTTGCAGGACACACGCCTACTTTACGGTAATGATCTTTAACCTGCAGAGGGGATGGTTCTTTCTGCTTAGGGAGTCTCCAGTTAATGTCCCGAGCCGAAGGACTGTGCACTATGTGGCATTCATCCCTAAAATGATGTTCGAATAACACACTTTATTTCACTGCCTAGAATGGTACCGAGGGTCTCTAGCATCAGAGGCAGGTGCACTAATCACTGAGCTATCAGCAAATAATCACGCTAGCACTACTGGTATTTTTGATGATCTACACCAGATACACTCTGATATAGTGTCTCTCTGTAAAGATAAATACTCGACCCCTGTAACAGTTTCAACTCAAACAAAGGCATCAAAAGTAAATTACACACAATACCGTAGGTACCAGGCCTATAGTGACGCCCTAAAGCATCCCCACCATAACTATTCATCATATAGTATTCCCTCATCTGTGGTTGATGCCAAGACCGCAAATGACTTCAAAGACCGGCATAGGAGTTCAAAGACCGTACAGTATAGATTTGGACTCAGAGGTATGCGTTTTAGTATACCTGTTAATCAGATTGTAAATAGTTTTAAGGACTCATCCTACTAACCCCCCCCCCCCCACACACACACACACTTACACACACTTCCCTTTTTAGTGAGTGAGTGAGTTTTAGTTTTACGGGCCACCAACAGCAAAGGTCATACGGAGACAGGACCTCGGTTTAAAGACTCATCCGAAAGTCTCTTCCCTTTTTAGCCAAATATGACAAACTCAGTATATGAAGATAGATGGGGGTGTAAATGAGTGTGTTTGCTCAAAAGGCAGTGCCTTTATTTCATATTATTTATGTCATGGAACTGGTTTTATTTTGGATAGCTATTTGGATCAATTTTCGGAAAGAAATTGTCTTTTTGGCTTTCTATTTGTTATGGTTTATTATAATTCAGTCGCTTTATGTGTGTTCTTGGACCGAAGGGGTCGATTCCTGATCTTTGCTGTCTCTTCTACTTTAATAATGTGCTCCGGAAAATAGAAAAAGAAATGTTACTAAGATAAAATTCACAAATAAAAAGAACAGCCACAAGATACCGAAATAATAGGACATTACGAAAACAAGCCTATTCATATATATATTGTAAATTTTTATCACCAAAAATGAAAAATTTCTAATTTTATTTGATTTGAGGTTTAACGTCCCCGTCAACATTTTGAAGGTCATTTCGGAGACGTTGCTTCCAATTTTGTGGGACTTTTACCCGACATTGAGATGAAATGACATCTCAAACCCTGTCGCCCAATGAAACCAATAGGGTTTATAAGCATGGACGGTCCGACTCGTGCGCACCGGTTTGCCTGGGCAGGCTTAGATCCTCTAAGCGGTTTGCCAGTACTCGTGTGCGGGTCGGATTCAGCTCTGCGTGGAAGCATCATGCAGCCCATATATTTCTTCAAGCCCCGACGGGCGGGGGCCGAAAAATATAATCTTAATACCTAATAAAAGTTCTGATATATTTAATATTTCTGCTCAAAACATAGATTGTGGATACTCGTTAGAACCGCCTCGATGAGGCGGTTCTAACGAGTACCCATAATCTATGATTTTGAGCAGAAGAAAAAACAATAATGTTGACCTTTGTAAACCCCAGTTTTACGATATAAATGTGGGTAACCACTTAAAAGAGATTGAGATGTTATTTCATCTCGATTTCGGGTAAAAGTCCCCAAAAAATGGAAGCAACGTCTCCAAAATGATCTAAACAGTGTTGACGGGGACGTAACAAATCACCATTCTAGTGTCACGTAGTCACTGGAACCGTTTAGTTAAAAATGATCTATTTACCCCCAAACGAAAGGTATAGTCAGTACCATCAACTGCGAAGAACCAAACAACAGCCAACGAAATAATGACGTCCGCTTTCCGACTGTATATCGTTGATTATCTTTATAACGTCGCTGTTATTTAATGGGTTACATCATGCCATAAAACTCAAATGACACGTAAAATAACACATTGCTACTGGCATATAAAGTCATGACGCCATCCGTGACAACTATAGAGTTTTGAACATCGACAAAATCCTATTTATAGAGTTATATGATAAACACAATCTCAATGTTATAAAAATGGTAACTTTTCTGATGGAATTTGTATAATATGTTTCTTATTTAGACTCAAAATATAGGTTGTGGGTGTTCGTTAGAACCGCCTCATTCAGGCGGTTCTAACGGGTACCCAAAACCTATGTAATGGAGCAGAAATAAGTCAAATAAAGATTAATCCTGTTAACTCCAGTTTTCATTATATTAATCGGGGTTAAGCGGGGTATTTATTTCGCCGACTTGTTAACATTATGTTTTTTTTTTGTGCGTCATTATTTCCCTTTTTCTGTCTGAGATGTTTTAGAAGGAAGAAGTAAGGTAATTATATCGATTCCCGTTCATTGCCTTCACTTCTGCTAAAATCAAGGGCAGTATCTCGCCAGACTGTGCCAGAATGTGACGTCACAAATCTAAAAGTTGCACTAGCTTATTTTAAAAACGTCGTTTCAACTTAAATTTCTCAAAACTTTGTGAATATTATTAAATAATATCAATACCTGTAACCGCCCCCGCCCATAGGGGCTTGAAGAAATATATGGGCTGCACGATGCTTCCACGCAGAGCTGAATCCAACCCGCACACCAGTACTGGTAAACAGCTTAGAGGATCTAAGCCTGTCCAGGAACCACAGTGGGAGGCGGACCGTCCATGCTAATAAACCCTATTGGTTTCATTGGGCAACAGGGCTTGAGATGTCATTTCATCTCAATGTCGGGTAAAAGTCCCACAAAATTGGAAGCAATGTCTCCAAAATGACCTTTACAGTGTTGACGGGGACATTAAACCTCAAATCAAACAAATCAATACCTGTAAAAAGTGCATTATATGAGAATTCTTTAACGGTGATTAAAAAGTTGATACACTACATTAACTTATCAGGGTAATGGGTCGTGTGGATATATTTGATTTCTGTCATTTTTATGATGGGGGTGAAATCAGATTCGATTTTTCCATTATTAATTAAGGAAGCAGTGCACTATTTTCCAAGAATTATAGCCTATTTTATGAGCAACCAGTATGTCAAAAATCGTGACTGCAATGCTAATAAATCGGATAGAAAGTATGTGTATTGTTTCAAGACAAGGGCTTCCATTTGTTACAATTGCAAGCGAGTAGATACAATGAAATGATTTTATGATCACAATTGTAAGGTTTATTAAGTTTTATTGTTTCAAAACTATAACCTCGAAACACACACATTTAATATGTATACTCCATGTTTTAAAACTTCTTAGAAAGAAATTTGTTTGTTTGTTTGATTCGAGGTTTAACGTCCCCGTCAACACTGTAAAGGTCATTTTGGAGACGTTGCTTCCAATTTTGTGGGACTTTTACCCGACATTGAGATGAAATGACTTCTCAAGCCCTGTCGCCCAATGAAACCAATAGGGTTAATTAGCATGGACGGTCCGCCTCGCACCGCGGTTCCTGGACAGGCTTAGATCCTCTAAGCGGTTTACCAGTACTAGTGTGCGGGCCGGATTCAGCTCTGCGTGGAAGCATCATGCAGCCCATATATTTCTTCAAGCCCCTTGCTCCAATTGATAGTATCGTATCTTCCTTCTTAAAAACGATTTTGATCTGATTGTATTCATGTATTGTACAACATCACGTGAACAAGTCCGTGAAATGAACACCCCCTTACATCCCACTTTGTATATAGAAAACTGGGATTTACGGGGGTAAATATTATTTTTCTTATTTTTACTCCAAGACATAGGTTGTGGGTACTCGTTAGAACCGCCTGAGGCGGTTCTAACGAGCACCCATAACCTATGTTTGCAGTATAAATAAGAAAAATATCACATATTTTCATCAGAAAAATTGCCTTTTTTGAGGTTTGAAAAATGTCCTATAACACACGGATGTGTTATCGTAATGAAGAATACAATGTTTATTTTAAGATCAAATCGTTAAAACAACACATGTCATTCCATTTGCAGTTATCCCATACATGATCATTTATTTTATATCATATTTCATTGCTTATGACTTCTTTTTGCCATTGTATATTATGTCATGAATTTGTAAGTTAAAAAGCGCAGTTCGAAGTATACATACTGTATATATTAGGATAAGTCCTTGCCTCATCTAATA
This sequence comes from Lucinisca nassula, assembly GCA_963580285.1. Taxonomy (NCBI): domain Eukaryota; kingdom Metazoa; phylum Mollusca; class Bivalvia; order Lucinida; family Lucinidae; genus Lucinisca; species Lucinisca nassula. The sequence goes on along the minus strand of OY757023.1, from coordinate 48,151,458 downwards.
GTGTTTTTTTCATGTCGGAATCCATAAATGTATATGTGTTGGTAAAATATCCACTAAATAATGTTTTAGAAAACTAAACAGATAAAATAGCTACAAAATTATTTAACAAGAGGCCCATGGGCCACTACGCTCACCAGAGGTCATGTGGTTTATACCATATACGGGCATGATGCCCATCTTGGTCATGTGACAACAAAAGGCTACCATGCAATCAGTAAAATCCACTGTCTTGCCTTTTTCCATATAATTGTCTATGTGACCAAATTTGACCGTGACGTAAAAACAGGTCAAGGTCAGCCAAAGGTCACCATTTGAACACAATTGGTAGGGTCCGAGCCCCCAGTGCTGCATACCAAGTTTCAATGTCATCGGCTATTTGGTTCCTGAGAAGAAGATTTTTTTAGGTTTTTACCATATATTGGCATGGCAGCCATATTGGTCATGTGACCCAGTCCTTACGAACAAACTTTCATTCCCCCTTCCCATAGAAGCTCCACATGTAATTTGGTTTCAATCAACCTAGCAGTTTGAGTAGAAAAGAAGATTAAAATACTGAATCTGAGCCATCCAGGACAAAGGTCAGCAAATGACCTTGACCTTTGGAGTTGAAAAACTTCCATTCAGAAAATTGCAAATATCATTTCTGATGCCACAGGTTACCATGCAATCAGAAAAATCCAGTTTTGCCCCTTTTCCATACATATGTCTAAGTGACCATATTTGACCTTGACGTAAAATAGGTCTAGGTCAATCAAAGGTCATCATTTGAACAAACTTGGTAGGACCCGAGTCCCCGATGCTGCATACCAAGTTTCAAGAATATCGGCCATTCGGTTCTTGAGAAGAAGATATTTAAAGGTTTTTACCATATATGGGCATGGTGGCCATATTGGTCATGTGACACAGTCCTCACGAACAAACTTTCGTTCCCCCTTCCCACTGAGGCTCCACATTTAATTTGGTTTCAATTGGCCAAGTAGTTTCAGAGGAGATGTTGTTTGAAAATGTTGACGACGACGACGACGGACGACGGACCAATGCCAACACTATAAGCTCCCCTGGAGCCTTAGGCTCTGGTGAGCTAAAATATGTTTTGACTTTTTCCCACACAAAAGTCTATGTGAGCAATTTTGACCTTGGTGTAAAATGGGTCAAGGACATCCTAGAGTCATCATTTTTAGCAAACTATAATAGGCCCGAGTCGCCAATGCTACATACTAAGTTTCAACACAAGCAGACCACTGGTTCAGGAGAAGAAGATTTTTGAAGGGTTTCTACCTTATATGGGCACGGAGGCCAGCTTGGTCATGTGACCTGGACCCTGAGAGCAAACTTTCGTTCCCCCATCCCATGAATGCTGCACATAAAATTTTACTTCAATCGGTTTTTTGAGGAAAAGTCATTTGAAAATGCTGACGGGGACGGCGGATCACTGCGTTTACTATACGCTCCCCCGGAGCCTTCCGCTCTGGTGAGCTGAAAATATATGCTATTTTGACTTTTTCCCATATAAAAGTCTCTGTGACCAAATTTGACCTTGCCGTAAATTGGGTCAAGATAATCTGAGGGTCATCATTTTAGCAAATTATGATGGGCCCGAGTCCCCAATGCCACATACCAAGTTTCATCACAATCGGCCCACTGGTTCAGGCAAAGAAAATTTTTTAAGTGTTTTTACCTTATATGGGCATAGCGGCCATCTTGGTCACTTGACCAAACTCAAATTAATCAAATGGCCTAGTGGTTTCAGTGAAAAACAATTTTTTAATTTTCATATCTGAATGACCTTGGGCTAAGGTCAGGGAATAATCTTGACCTTGAAAACTAGTGTTGTTTCACTAGCACATTTTGCCCACTGCTTTTACTAATTTCCAGGTCACAGGCTGCAATAGTTTAAAAAAATGATGCTGTTTTGACTATTTCCCATACAAAAGTCTATGTAACCAAATTATGCATTTGCGTAAAATGGGTCAAGGTCATCCAAAGGTCATCATTTTAGCAAATTATGATGGGCCCGAGTCCCCAATGCAACATACCAAGTTTCATCACAATCGGCCCACTGGTTCAGGAGGAGAAGATTTTTAAGGGTTTTTACCTTGTATGGGCATAGCGGCCATCTTGGTCACATGACCAAACTCAAATTAATTAAATTTCATTTCCTTGTTCTAAAACGTTTTCAGACAAAATTTGGTTGCAAATGGCCTAGTGGTTTCAGTGAAAAACAAATTTTTTATTTCCATATCCAAATGACCTTGGGCCAAGGTAAGGGAATAACCTTGACCTTGAAAACTAGTGTAGTTTCACTTGCACATTTTGCCCACTGCTTTTACTAACTTCCAGGTCACAGGCTGCAATAGTTTAAAAAAAATGATGCTGTTTTGACTATTTCCCATACAAAAGTCTATGTAACCAAATTTGACATTTGCGTAAAATGAGTCAAGGTCATCCAAGGGTCAATATTTTAGCAAATTATGATGGGTCCGAGTCCCCAATGCAACATACCAAGTTTCATCACAATCGGCCCACTGGTTCAGGAGGAGAAGATTTTTTAAGGGTTTTTACCTTATATGGGCATAGCGGCCCTCTTGGTCATATGACCAAACTCAAATTAATTAAATTTCATTTCCTTGTTCTAAAACGTTTTCAGACAAAATTTGGTTGCAAATGGCCTAGTGGTTTTAGTGAAAAACAAATTTTTTATTTTCATATCTTAATGACCTTTGGCCAAGGTCAGGGAATAACCTTGACCTTGAAAACTAGTGTAGTTTCAATTGCACATTTTGCCCACTGCATTTACTAATTTTCAGGTCACAGGCTGCAATAGTTTAAAAAAATTATGCTGGTTTGACTATTTCCCATACAAAAGTCTATGTAACCAAATTTGACCTTGGCGTAAAATGGGTCAAGGTCATCCGAGGGTCATCATTTTAGCAAACTATGATGGGCCTCGAGTCCCTAATGCCACATACCAAGTTTCATCACAATCGGCCCACTGGTTCAGGAGGAGAAGATTTTTAAGGGTTTTTACCTTATATGGGCATAGCGGCCATCTTGGTCATGTGACCTGGACCCTGGGAGCAAACTTTTGTTCCCCCATCCCTCAGTCGGATGCGCGTCTGACTGGAGATCAGTAAGACGCGGGTTCAATACCTGCCGGGGTCGGCGACATTCTTTCGTGGAGATTGATCAGAAAATCTTTTCTACGATCAGTCTCTCCCTTTCGCTGATTCAAGAAGGGCAGTTGTCAGTTTCTGGCGGAGGAATGTGCACTGTACTGGTTAACCGCTTATGTATAAAAAATAGAAGTGGAGGCAATGATCAGGAATCGATACAATCAACCCACAGCTCCCATCAGAGACACCGAAGGGAAAGAAACACAAACATGAAACAATATACCTAATAGAAGCATCAATAGCGGAAAGCCAAAAGGACAGTTACATTCCCACAAAATGGCCAATAGGCTATCCAAAATAAAATAATACTAGAGCTGTCAGTGAAACTGACTAGGGCCCCGGCAGCGCTATCAGAGGAGTAGGAAAATTTGTGGACGGACAGACGGACGGACAGACAGACAGACGGACGGACAGAGTGATTACTATAGGGCACCCACACTTTCAGTGCGGGGCCCTAATAAGCCTGCCTAGGAAAAGCGTGGATAGATAAACTGACCGGCTCGGAAATGACCTAAAATAATGTTGACTGGGTCGTTAACTTTCAATACAAACAAAACAATAGTTTTCTAGTCACATTTAAACTCCATTCTCACCGTGTTACAGCCATGCTGTAGATTTCTAAGCTTAACTTTACATTTGTCTCAGCATCGGGCTCAATTTCAGAACTCGATGTGTTTTCGACTAGGCTGTACTGAAATAGATTCAATAACAGTTCATCTCCGCACACGGGCATTCATTGGTGCATGACAAACTTCCGCTTTGCAAGAGAAACGACCTGAGCACATACTTGTTATGCAGTGGCACTTAACGAGTTTTAGTGCTGCTTGTACCATAGGAGGCGGAGTGGACAGTATGGGCTGTAATCGACGGTCTTGATTCCTACTCCATCCGTTTCCCTCAGTGAGAGCTAGAATTGGTGTTTGGGTTAGTGATGCATTTTAGAGACTGAGTACCTTATGGTATTGCAGCTAACACAAGACAGAGTGCTGAATTAAATAACAGTGGTTTTCAGAATTGTACCCTGGTATAATTACAAGAAAACCACTTTAGAATGACTGAAAATATCGTAATCTAAAACTAACAAGACGTCATGGTGACAAAGAAGAAGAAGAAGAAGAAGCTAAAAACAGTAGCGTAAGATAATAAAAACTACTGCACATCCAGTAGAATAAAACAGAGAGAGAAAAAAGTTGTTATGCAGTATGTAACCTAAGTTTTAACGTATGTTTTATGACATGTAAAAACCTGGACTATTCACACATCCAAGCATCAAATGACAAAGAGATTAAGTTTATGGTGTAATCTTGAATTATTTATAAAACATAGCAGTAGAGGCAATAAGTAATATTAGCGGACTTGAACACAGTAAACAGCTATATCTGGTAAAAACGATGTAAATCAAAGTATTATTGCATTTTGGTTGATGAAGTTTTGAGATTCAGGCAACATGATAGTTGAGCCGGTGTCGCTGGTAAGGCTTACATTGATGTTCCAGCGTCTGACGCAATTTGGGTCTAGATTCAAAGAAGTGAACATACTGACAAAATGCCTTAATTATAACACATAAAAATCGCCAAGCACAACTCTAGCTTATTAGTTGTAATACAACTTAAGTTTGCTGCAGGGTTGTATTTGTTTAACCATAACACTTATATTGTTGCTGTTGCCAAAAACAAAATCCCTTTAAGAAGTCAGAGAAAAAATGGAACAGATTTTTTTAACAAATTTCTTTGTGACATCATTATGAACATAGCCATTGGATGCCAATGAAAGTTTTGCTAGCACCTTTATCATGTGACTTATAGTCCTTCTTGTCCAGACACAATCCACGGCTTCAAAATGGATATATCTACAAACAAATACAACAATCTATGTTTATAATGCAAAAATCGTATCGCATGCCACCTACCCGACATGTCATGCGTTCTGGAATAAAAAAGTGTTCATTTGTATTACTTATAAGTTCTGCGACTTTGACGAATAGATTAGAACCAAATAAAATGATCAGAATCAGGGTCTTTTCTTATTATCGCCTTTGTGCCCTTATGCCCTGTTTTCAGAATTGGCAACATGACAAAATGGATCAAGCAGACCCATACCGATAAAAAGAAATCAAAAGTTTGCTATTATACCCAGAAGCAAAGACTAAGGACTAGCCTTTATTACATTCCAAATTAGTAGTACAGTTAACCAAACACATAGTTGACAGCAACGGCAAATATAGCAACAGTTTTGTAGGCTTATTAGCCGAAACTACGTAGTATGTCCCATTTTCTTTCTTATGAATGTTTTCATTGCTCTTAAAGGAACTCATTTTTGATTTTTATTTGCCTTCACTGCAGCTGGTGTTGTGCCGTGTGGCGGCCGTAAAACGTCTCCCCGTACATCAACCATAGTGCAGTTTATATTTTTCTTTTGGTCCTTTGAGATCATCGTGAATATTCTGAGAAATCAGAATTAATTATTGTTTTAGACTCATATTCTAGACAGGTTTTTAATTATTTGGACCCCATTTTGATTTATATCAGTCTTTGAATCGACTGCCTATTCGAAAGTCGCAAAATTGCAGTATGTTTCCTCTGGCTTTCTTTGCCGGATCATTACAGGGTCACTGATGAGGCTTTATTAGCCGAAACTACGTAGTATGTCCCATTTTCTTTCTTATGAATGTTTTCATTGCTCTTAAAGGAACTCATTTTTGATTTTTATTAACCTTGACCCAAGGTAATAGTCACGTGGGATAATTATATGCTCCTCTGCCTGCTAAATACTGAGAGGATGTTGCATGCAAGAAAACTTTCGGGATCAGATACATTACATTTAGTTTGGCATAACATTATGATAACTCACCCTTGCAACATAGTGCATTTTTCATATCTCTAAAATGGCTACTTTTTTATGAAAATCTGTGATATTTTTTCTAATAAATGCTCAAAACATAGGTTGTGGGTGCTCGTTAGAACCGCCTCATTGAGGCGGTTCTAACGAGTACCCACAACCTATGTCTTGGAGCAGAAATAAAAAAATATTGTATATCCCCGTAAACCCCAGTTTTCTCTATATGAAGTGGGGTTTAGGGGGTCTTCATTTCACAGACGTGTTCACGTGATGTAAGGACACAACAATAAGAAAAGGCCATATGAGTTGATATATAAACGGCTTCTCTTACATATTTCGCTTGCTGTCAACTGATGCCAGATTGATGGTAGTATAAATATTTTTCCATTATATAGTTTGTCTGTCACAAGATCGTATGTCAAATAAAAGCTATTGTCTTCAGCGAAACGGCTTTCCATACAGAAAGAATGCAGATGGTTTCGCAAAGGCCGATGTTTTTTGGCAAGCTACAGAAATTTGGGTCCCCAATCATGGCAGTATTCTCTCTATTTATACAAAATCAGCTCACCCCTTCTCCCTTTGGCAATAGAGTAATGCAATGAAAATACGCAAATGCATTGTGCGCCTTTAAGGATTATGGGCGACTGAATGATAGAACACATTTGTGAAAGGTCTCGGCTTATCTACAGAAGGACTGAACTTGAAAAAAAAGTTTTCTTGGAGACTTCGCTTTGTTGAATTAAAACAGACACTGCATATAAATAAATGAATAAATAAAAAGTAACTAAAAATGTATTTCAGAGTGTTTGGCAAAAGCCTCTGAAGTCAAGTGTGTCCGTCTCTACTCAATTTTGATGACGTCGTAGCCTGGAATACCCCACATCGGAAAGAAGAGTAATCGCAGTATAGTCAATGCAGCTACTTTGATCACTTGATAGTACTCCATTACGAAAACACGCCTATACAAATACATTGACTATTTTACCGCCGAAAAAGCGAAAATTTTATGATGAAAAATTGTGGTATTTTTCTTATTTTAGAGCAGAAATAAGAAAAGTATGGTTTACCCCTGTAAACCCCAGTTTTACTATATAAAAGTGGGGTTCAAAGGGGTCAAAATTATATAGGCGTGTTTTCATGATGCGCAGGAGGTACATGAACTAAATATAAACTATCGTATCTTTGGTGAAACTTTTATTACAGCTTTACATTTCAGATCTGTTACATACCTCTGATTAATGAGTTTGTTAGAAATATTGAATACTGATTCGAACAATAATCAACTTTGCTGTCAGAAGTGTTTAATGAGATCATTACTTACATATGCGGAGCAAAACCTTGGCGCCAAGTTTTATGTCTATGTCAAATGAAACAGGCTACTTAGCGTTGAACTGTCCATATGTGTATATAAATAATCAGACCTTGGGCCCAGTTGTTCAAAGCATCGTTAGCTTTACGAGCTCGTTAGTGATCAAATTGTTAACTGTTCTAGCAAGAACAATATCGAAAATGTTTGCTGAAAAATGTGAGCAGCTTTTGCATTCGCAAAAGCTGCTCACATTTCTTTCAGCAAACATTTTAGCATATTAGTTTTGCCATTTTTCATGATAAAAGTTTTAACGATACGTTAACCAACGACGTCGTCAGTTTTGAACAACATGCCCCTGGTCTTTAACATATAGGCTTTCATAACTTGCGTCTAATACTTCGCCCTTCAGTTTTGTGAAGTTGACAAACCACACTCTTTATATTAATACTTTGGGAAGTGCTTAAATACAGCCTGTATGCCGATCATTAGATTTTTTTCTTGTACTCGTATTCAAAAAGGTTAAAAGTAAACACAAGAATTTGATGTAACAAGAGCTGTCACTATAAGTGAGCAATGCCTCCGTGGGAGCCAATTTGAGAAAAAAAAGTGCGGACTAACCCACACACAAACCCACAAACAAACGGACAGTGCAAAAAAGGTATGACCTCATACGGGGGGCATAAAAAATTAACAAAATTGTCGAAGAAATGTGGAAGTAGTTTAAGAACGCGTTTTTCAGAAAATAAAGGGCCGTATCTCCTTCGCAGATGGTAAGATCAACGTGAAAATTGTGTTAGCCCCCGCTTTACCTCGCAAGGAATGCATGTGCAAAGTTTCAGCTCAATCGGTGAAGAAATGTAGAAGTAGTTCGCGTCACAAGGTTTTCGAACGCGTTTATCAGAAAATCAAGGGCCGTTACTTCGTCGCAGGTGATAGGATCAACTTGAAATTTGTGTAAGGCACCCATTCACCTCACAAGAAATGCATGTGCAAAGTTTCAGCTCAATTGGTGGAGAAATGTGGAGGTAGTTTGCGTCACGCGATTTTTAGCGCATTTTTGAGAAAATCAAGGGCCATCACTCCAAAACGCTTCATCTTTTGTGTTAGGCACATCTACATATCATTGCAAATGCATATGCAAAAATTTAACAAAATCGTCGAAGAAATGTGGAAGTTGTTCGCGTCACAAGGTTTAAGAACGCGATTTTTTTTCAGAAAATAAAGGGCCGTAACTCCTTCGCAAATGATAGGATCAACGTGAAAATTGTGTTAGGCACCCCTTCACCTCAGAAGGAAAGCATGTGCAAAGTGTCAGCTGGATCAGTGAAGAAATGTTGAAGTAGTTCACATCACAAGGTTTTTAGTACATTTGTGTAGAAAATAAAGGGCCGTAACTCCTTCGAAAATGATAGGACCACCGTGAAACTTGTGTTAGGAACCCCTTCACCTCTGAAGGAAAGCATGTGGAAATGTTCATCTGAATCAGTGAAGAAATGTTGAAGTATTTCGCATCACAAGGTTTTTAGCACATGTTGTAGAAAATAAAGGGCCGTAACTCCTTCGAAAATGATAGGACCAAAGTGAAAATTGTGTAAGGCATCCCTTCACCTCACAAGGAATGCATGTGCAAAGCTTCAGCTCAATCGTTGAAGGACTGTTGAAGTAGTTCGCATCGCAAAAAAGTGCGGACTTACAAACGCACAAACAAACCCACAAACGGACAGTGCAAAAACTATATGCCCTCCTACGGGGGAATAAAAAAACTAACATTTTTATTTTGTTTTTACGGCCCTTTCAAAGTCAATGCGTTTAATTAGAACCAAACGGGCGAAAACTGGAGTACCTGGTATTCTGTTGCAGACACTAGTCAAACAAAGCAGGAACCCACAGCGGTGTGAGACCCAGTAATTAAAGGACAGCGCTCTGATTAAAAGGATATTTGGTTCTTAAAAGTAGAAGTGGGGGCAATGATCAGGAATCGATGCAATTACCCACAGCTCCCATCAGAGACACCAAAGGAAAAAAAACAAACAAACATGAAACAACAGACCCTAATGGAAACATCAATAGCGGATAGCCAAAAGGACAGTTACTTTCCCACAAAATGGCCAATAAAATAATATAAGCGACACAAACACCCAAAGACAAACCATAACAAAAAAAAAAAAAAAAAAAAAAAGCGACAGAAGAACTCTACATCCTCTTAATGCCCACACACGCATTCAGACATATTGCGCATTCAGACATATTGCTGACATGTTGATATCCGTCACGAGTAAACATGTCAGGAAACTAAATTAAAACCTTTAGGTACTATACATGGATACACCTTCCAAACATCGAACCAAACCGTGCTGACAAGTTCTATGAAACTAAAACAAAAAAGGTAAATTGACAAAATAGAATTTCTCTGGTCGAGCGCATCGGAGTCTAACTGTTGCTTTTCTTTTGCGCCAGCACTTCAGTGGCTTCGTGCTGTCGAGTCCTCACCGTTGTTTCATCTCTGATGTTGTTTGATGGAGATGCTGCACTGATGAGTTAGGAGGCGTTCATGCGGACTGAACAAATTATTTGTCTAAATCGCGATGGCCACGTGGGCGAGGATCGTGGCCACGTCCCCCCCCCCCAACACCACTAGTGAAATTCGTTTCACTGACCGTTCCAATGCGATTCTTCTGTTGCGTTATTTTTGTTATTGGGTGTTTGTATCGCTTATATTATTTTGTTTGGCTAGCCAATTGGCCATTTTGTGGGAAAGTAACTGTCCTTTTGGCTTTCCGCTATTGATGTTATCATTAGGGTCTAGTTGTTTCATGTTTGTGTTTCTTTCCCTATGGTGTTTTCTGATGGGAGCTATGGGTTAATTATATCGATTCATGATCATCGCCATCACTTCTATTTTGGTAAGTTGGCAGTGCATACGGGACATCAGATCCCGATAAGTTCTCAAACAAACACATCTGCGATCAAATTATTGCTGTCTGAGATTCAAATGACGAAATAATTCAAGAATGTCCTCAGACAGTTGAATAATGACCTTAATAGATTTATATATATATTAGAATTCTAGAAAGGCGAATGAAAAATCTCACAATTTCTGAAAACTATTATTCAACCGAGTGTGAAAGCATTGAAAATCAATATTCTTTTGGGTGAAGAAACTTTAGTTATTGTAAATTATAATCGAACTCGCGTTCCCATGATCACCAGTGAGACGCGCATCCGACTGAGCTGCCGAGGCCAAATTGTGAATGTTAAAGAAAACTTATGCATGTGAAGTCGTTCTATTTTTTATAATAAAAATCACACAATATTTGTAATATTGACATCAAAACAAAGTATGTTTCCGGACTTGTGCGCATATGAGACTGCGCGTGTTTACGCTCAGGCGAACCTGAGTCTTTTCTGTACGATAAACAGATGCCTGTATTCTGGCCTGTTTGCCCCGACAAATCATTACGAAAACACGCCTATACAAATACATTATAAGTTTTCGGCCACCAAATGGAAGTTTTAAGATGGAAAATTGTGATATTTTTCTTATTTCTGCTCAAAACATAGATTGCGGGGACTCGATAGAACCGCCTCAACGAGGCGGTTCTATCGAGAACCTACAATCTATGTTTTCGTCGAGGCGGTTCTATAGAGTCCCCGCAATCTATTTTTTTTTTTTGAGCAGAAATAAGAACAAATATTGTTTACCCCTGTAAACCCAAGTTTTGCTATATGAAAGTGGGGTATGAGGGGGTCAAAATCGCATAGGCGTGTTTTCTCGATGTAAGTCGATGATGAAATGTCATTTTCCTGCACTTAAAACGGTACAAAATACTTGTGTAACAGTCATTAATTTTGAGGTTGAAGAAAGGAAAGGGCACGACACAAAATTAGTTTCCCAGATTTCAGGTTTAACGTTCCCGTCAACACTGTAAAGGTCATTTAGGATATGCTGCTTCCAATTTTGTGGAACTTTTACCCGGCATTGAAATTAAATGACATATAAAGCCCTGTCTCTCAATGAAACCAATAGTGTCTACATGCATGGACGGTCCTACTCACACTACTTTTCAGGGGCATAAACATATATTTAAACATTTACTGTGGTTTACTTATTATGCATGGCAAAAATGATATAGCATGAAAGCAGGACAGCTTGGAAACATGTCGGCATGCACATGTTGACAAGTCAGACGTGTTTTTTTTATAAGCGCGTAAGCTGCTGAAAACCGTTTCCGTAGCAAAATGTATTGCAGCTTTACTGGAGGTCCAGCGCACAGCTGATTAATCTTAGATAACTTTAGTGTAAAGTGGCCTACATAGACCTTTAATGCATATACGGAGTCCAGTCTTTCTCTGCGGCGGATACGGCATTTTGAAGGAACCATGACATACCAAAATCTCTCTCTAACACACACACCCTTCCTACTGATGTCAAGTTTGTGATACAGGCTACAATGACTTCTTTAAATTTCCGTCCAAAAATAACTGCCACAACGCACGGTCTACGTGACAAAATAACAGCAAAAAGGTAGCGTGAGGGTTACTCGGTTTGCTAAATCTTTCTGCAATACATACTATTGAAACGAGTTTCTCCGAATGCTATTTGTTTTTATGTGGAAGCGCATACGCGACGACATTATGCAAGTACTGTATTGCTGTCATTATCACCGTCAACACTTCTCTATCAGCCTGAATTGGTGTCTCTATGGCGAACAAGGTAGACTCTGGTCGACCTGGACGAGTTCGAGTCTTCACTGAGTGCACGTCTAAAGACAGCTTTTGCCTGACACGGTTAAAATGCAAATGATACAGAAAATGTATGGAAATTGGAAAGTGCTTGTCTCTGATCAGATTACAGGATAATCACATACTGGCAACGATGCATCATAATCATGTTTTTATTGTCCCAAAAAAGCTGACTGTTAAACATTTTTACTCCTGAGTGTTTGAAATAGACTCTTCCATATTTTTATTTGAGCACGTCCATTTGAGCCCCGCCAAGCGAATTTGTGTCTTAGAGCATTCTGCCTTGACAAATGTTAACTGCGCATGCCAAGCCATGCCGAGGGGCCAGGGATATGGCTTTCTGTCTGAACATTCCTCTTGATTCACTGCATGTATGAGCGAATCAAATCAAACAAAACCCTTTTAGCATAGACATGGGACGAGCATGAAAAAGGTCTGCTCTACTTTGCATGAATTGCAGAAAAAGTTAGCAAACCGAGTGCCCCATGCGGTTGTCACCTAGACCGTATGCTATTTACAAGCGTAGTCATGAGTCATTATAGCCTATTTCACAAATCGACGACAGTGAACGGCCATCAGTAGCATCAGAAAGAAATTTTTCGCGAATGCAAGTTCAAGTTGCCGAATCGGCACCCGTCTTCTTCATTTTCTCGGAAGTCCAAGCTTAGGGCTGATCTATCACATCTGAACATTTTATCTATGACGGCTGAACTTAGGGGGCGATTAATCAAAATAAAGAAACATACAAAACATGTACAAAACTACTTCTGATTGGTCAATATTCATGGCCATTATGACGCAATTAGGGACAGACTATGATTACGCATGCCAAAATGTGTCTCAGCTGTCCGGCGGTTTTGCTAAATCATTTTGTAATGCACAGTAACTATTGAACATGTCAGTTACTTGTTTAACCTAGAATCATTCTCATTACAGATAGCGGACTGCTTTTTTTCTGCGTGAAATTTGTTTAGAAAATGGCTGATATTTTGTTTTGCAAACAGTGAAGGCCCTCGGCTTCTGACAAAGGCCTGCAGTGTTTGCATATTATACGTTTTGGGGATTTCTGGGTTATTCATTCGCATTTTTTGTAAACCCTAGATTTCCCGTAAAGTTAACTTAAACCCACCAGTAATTTTCAATGACCGCTCCACGTCGGTGCTTTTGCTGTGGTACCTTTTGTGTTGGTGGTTCTAATTTTTTTCTCTAATTATATATGTTGTTGCGTTGATCATTCTGATTCTTCCCCAGTTTTGGTTTTGTTTGTTTGATTTGAGGTTTAACGCTCCAGTCAAAGTAGAAGTAAAACAAAGATCAGGAATCGATACAGTTAACTTACTCCACCCATCAAAGACACCAAAGGGAAAGAAACACAAACATTAAGCGACCAGACCATAATGGAACCTAAACAAAGGAAGGCCATAAGGACAGTTACTTTCCCCCAAAATGTCCATATGGCCATCCAAAATAAAAAGACACAAGTGATACACACAGTAAGTAACAAACAACACCATAAATAGACCGCCACAGAAGAACCGCCTTGGAACGGTCAGTGGAAAGATTTCCACTGGGGGGCTTAAATCGATTTTACGTGGCCACAATCCTCGCCCTTACCTCCGTCGCGACCTAGACAAATAATTTGTTCAGTCCGCATGAAGGCCTCCTAAATCATTAGTGTAACATCTCCGTGAACACAAAAAATCAAAGAACCACAGAGGTGAGACAACGGTGAGGACTCGACAGCAAGAAACCACTGAAATGCTGGAGCAAAAGAAAACCAACAGTTAAACTCCGATGGGCCCGACCAGAGACAGAGCATCAGGCACCAACCAACATTACCTTGAATTGTATCTCTCTAATTCTCAATAAGCCTTTACGTTGGAGCCGTCATAGAACCCGAGGCCTGACCCACCGGCGTGCAATTAAAGAGGGAAGCAAAGTTGCCAACCGTGATTGGGTTAACTACCATGCATGCAGTCTTTCGTATAACATCCATGTTGTACCCCATTTTTTTTTTTATATCGAAGAATGATTTTACGAAATTGGGTGCTGAAGTCATTGCGGTTATATATTTTACTGAATTTATATACTAAGTCACTGTAAAATTCGGGTTCCGATAGACCTTGTTGCAGAAGAGATTTAAGTCCAATATTGAATTTTGAAATTAAATCAGAATGGCGTCTATGAAATTTTGAAAAGGCTTTGCGTAGTTTATGGTACCGATAACCCTGATTAAGGAGTTTAGCCGTTAATAATTTATTACGAGTGTTGAAGTCAGTTACATGACTACACACTCTAGCAAATCGAATTAATTGCGAAATATAAACGCCATAGGATGGCGCACGAGGAACATCACCATCCAAAAAAGGAAAATTTACAATCTCAAAATCAAAGTCATCGCGTTTATCATAAATTTTGCACGAAACAAACCCATCTACAATAGAAAGATGTAAATCCAAAAACGGGGTCTCGGTATCAGAAGATATTGCTTTATTTAACTGAAGTTCTGGGGGGGGGGGTAAATCTGACCGATCAAACCATCGAAATAGGTATTATCAATATTTAATAAATCATCTAAATATCTAGAAGTGGAGCTAAAAGCTTCAATAATTTCAGATTGGTTATCAATGGAAAGCGACAACATGAAGTCTCTACAAGAACAGATCAGCCACAAGAGGTGCGCAATTCGTACCCATCGGAATACCCACAACTTGTCTAAATAACTTAGTACCGAAGCTAATATAAATATTGTCAAGTAGAAAGGTGAGGGCATCACACACTTTCTGACATGACCAAAGTGTATAATTCTCATGCTCTTTAGAAGTGAAAAATGCATTTCTGACATTACATGCAAGATAGAGAGAATCTTCTCTGTGAAAAGCCCATTCAATTAAATCATTAAGCTTTTCTTTTATAAGATTATGAGGATAAAGAGTGGAAAAATCGTAAGTAGACAGACTTGAAGCACGAAAATGTCTGGATTTCAATTTACTACAAACCTCATTCGAATTTTTTATAGACCAAAACAGATTTCTTCCTGATCTTTCAAAGACTTTATCACAATATTTAATCACATGCGTTTTAATAGCAGTAAGACAGGAAGTTAATAATTTAGAAAGTTCAGTGGCAGTGCAAGAGCTAGAATTTGCAATAAACCGTGCTTTGTAAGGTCTTTTATGAAGTTTTGGTAACCAGTGTAGCGTAGGAAGCTTGCCTTGGCCTTCGGTAACACACACAGCAAACTTGGTGGCTGAATGACAAACATGTTTATCTACTATAGCTCTCTCTTCAGCTAAAGGCTGAAGTTCATAGGCCTTAGTACCACCAAGCTCCTGCTTAAGCGTGTTAACATAGTGGAGCCGTCACACAACGACGACGTTGTTAGCGGCCTTGTCTGCAAGGGCCAAAACAAACTTTTTATGAAATTCTTGAATACCTAGTTTAAGACGACGTAAAGACGTCTTGGGCTTAGGAGGTAATAAGTTAGTATTTTGAGAATAGAAAGAAATGCGTTTATTCACTAGTTTTAAAATGCTAAGCTTCCAGTCCTTAAGGGCTTTATGCTCTACATACTCTCGCTTACACAATCGATTACCGAATTCATTCAAGGAAGCAGTGTTTTCATCTCTACATTTACTGAAATCAATTTTAGAAGGAAACCGATATTTCGGTGCTTTAGAAATTATATTCCTTATCCTAGAATCAGGAATAATTTTCAAATTGCCAGTAATTACATGACCAGCAGCAGGATAGCAATACACTGAGTTTTTACAATCACATGAATCAGGAGTATTAGTATCAATATCAAGATCTGAAACAAGTTTATTGAAATTAAAAATGATAGATCTAACAGGTTTGTTATATTTATAGCAAATTATAGGTGTTTCAGTATTTTGAAAATAAGCAGGAATAGAAGAAAGCACCGATCTCTCACGGAAGATACTGGGCAAATCTATAAAATTCATACCCTTATTAATGAAGGATATTTTGAAGAAATGGCGTTTATGATTAATTTCAGAATCAATGTAAGGACGGAGAGTATGCTGAGTATAGCCTCTAGTTAAGAGAGCCGCATCATATAACTATCGTAGAATTTATTCGCCTCGGTGTCCAGAAGACGTAAAACAGAAACGGGTAATGAACTTAAAAATGAAAGCATAGAGTGGCGTCCATGATTTAATAATACGACGTATTACGTATAATTGACAGTCACTTCAGTCTAGTATTGTTTCGTTTAAACGCATGTGATTTACGTTTAAAGTTACCATTTTTCCTGGTGCCGTGAGATCTAGTTCTGCGTTTTCGACATTCCAGGAGCGAGAAAATATCAAAGTTCTGGAAATATTACCCTCATGATAAATGTTGTCATTAAATCCCAGTGGAAAAGGGGTCTGTAAAAATTTATTCCATTTCAGTTCAGCCTCATGTCTTTTGATTATTTTGAATCTAGATGTAGAGTTTGCATCGTAATAAAGTTTTTCCACTGGTTGTATAACAATGTTATTTACAGAATGACCTGTACGTCGAAAGTGACGGTACAAGAAAGTGTCAGTTTTCTTAGGCTTAGGTTATCGGTACCATAAACTACGCAAAGCCTTTTCAAAATTTTGATCTAATTTCAAAATTCAATATTGGACTTAAATCTCGTCTGCAACAAGGTCTATCGGAACCCGAATTTTATGTTGACTTAGTATATAAATTCAGAAAAATATATAACCGCCTTGACTTCAGCACCCAATTTCGTAAAATCATTCTTCGATATAAAAAAAAAATGGGGTACAACATGGATGTTATACGAAAGACTGCATGCATGGTAGTTAACCCAATCACGGTTGGCAACTTTGCTTCCCTCTTTAATTGCACGCCGGTGGGTCAGGCCTCAGATTCTATGACGGCTCCAACGTGAAGGCTTATTGAGAATTAGAGAGATCTAATTCAAGGTAATGTTGGTTGGTGCCTGATGCTCTGTCTCTGGTCGGGCCCATCGGAGTCTAACTGTTGGTTTTCTTTTGCTCCAGCATTTCAGTGGTTTCTTGCTGTCGAGTCCTCACCGTTGTCTCACCTCTGTGGTTCTTTGATTTTTGTGTTCACGGAGATGTTGCACTGATGAGTAAGGAGGCATTCATGCAGACTTAACAAATTATTTGTCTAAATCGCGACGGAAGTAAGGGCGAGGATTGTGGCCACGTAAAATCGATTTAAGCCCCCCAGTGGCCACTGACCGTTCCAAGGCGGTTCTTCTGTGGCGGTTTATTTATGGTGTTGTTTGTTACTTACTGTGTGTATCACTTGTGTCTTTTTATTTTTGGATGGCCATATGGCCATTTTGTGGGAAAGTAACTGTCCTTATGGCCTTCCTTTGTTTAGGTTTCCATTATGGTCTGGTCGCTTAATGTTTGTGTTTCTTTCCCTTTGGTGTCTTTGATGGGTGGAGTAAGTTAATTGTATCGATTCCTGATCTTTGTATTACTTCTACTTTACTCATTCTACGATAATGCTCGTTCAATCTAGTTTTAAGCATGCGGTTAGTTTGACCGACGTACTGCATATTACAGTTTGCAGCACGTCATGTAATTAGATAAATTAAATCTGTAGACTGTCATGTCAAATCAGACATGTTAACTACAGAGAAGCGTCTACCGTTTACAGATGAAGTAACGGTAGACGCAGTGCTTAAATGCGAACAACATCTGCACCTCTTGGCATTGCACTTAGAAATACTAGGATACACTAGGATACTTTCCACTTCATTTCCACGGATTAGTATATTTTCGAATGATGGGCGATTTGAGAGGAGATAGTCTTATACGAAGACTACTCCCAAAAACATTGGTATTGCCTGCTCCATTGAGATTAACTGAAGTTACAGAAGACAAATTTAAGGGTCTAACCAATACCGAAGGCAACATAGTATTAAAGTTCTTAATAGAATGGGAATCCGTACAGAAGAAGCAGAGTGTAACCTAAGGGGTAATATTGATATTTTAAATGTATTTGTGATACTCATGTGGGTTTTGTCATTTTGTGGGAAAGTAACTGTCCTTATGGCCTTCCTTTGGTTAGGTTTCCATTATGGTCTGGTCGCTTAATGTTTGTATTTCTTTCCCTTTGGTGTCTTTTATGGTTGGAGTAAGTTAATTGTATCAATTCCTGATCTTTGTTTTACTTCTACTTAGAAGGTTTTGATACCGTCAAAACTAAAGCGATCTTCATACCGGTCATTATGTAAAACAGCATATAAAATTACTGAAGATAATTCCTTCGAATAGAAGGAAGGTACAACAAAAGCCCACAAAACATCTAAGTCTACTTAAAGTCCAGGGATGTCAAACAAGCAGTTGTTATACGAGGAACGAACATCGGTTTAATAATGACCTTCAACAGGTATCTAAAGGATGTCAATTAATGGAACAGTGAAAAGCAATTGCATAAGCAATCCCTGAGGATTGGAAAAATAAGAGCATTAAATGTATGTACGGGGAGACCTTTTACAGCCGCCACAGGGCACAAACAAAACAGCCCTGATATGCAAAGTAGAAGTAAAACAAAGATCAGGAATCGATACAATTAACGTACTCTACCAATCAAAGACACCAAAGGGAAAGAAACACAAACATTAAGCGACCAGACCACAATTAAAACCTAAACAAAGGAAGGCCATAAGGACAGTTACTTACACTGTATAGGTCATCTGGGAGACGCTGCTTCCAATATTGTGGGTTTTTACCCGACACTGAGATGAAATGACATCTCAAGCCCTGCATCCCAATGAAACCAATAGGGTTTATATGCATGGATGGTCCGACTCGCACCACTTTTCCACGGCAGGCTTACTGGTGAGGCCTAATTGACCGAAACTAGCTAGTCTGGCCCAGAAAACATGTACACTTCATATTTTCCATTTCTGTGGTGTATTCTTTGCTTCCAAAGGATAACCCTTTTTATAGAACATAGTAGAACCTCAAAGTGGTTTACCAGTACTCATGTGCGTTCGGTTTTAGCTCTGCGGTGTGGCACCATGCATCCCTATCCCCATTTTTGGTTGTTCAGTTTTGGTTACATTGCCATTCCCTTTTAGTGATTGTAATGTTGGTGTGCAGATTCTTTCCCCTATTATGTATATTGCTCCACTTTAGTTAGGTTTGGATATTCTGAGTCACCTCTTGTTTGAAAAAAAGTTGCTGGCTCGGTTTACCTGTGGTCCGTTTTGTTTACTGTCGTCACTCCATGTTTCGACTTCTTTCCCTAGCGATATTATGTGGAAAAATTGAAATTTGATTGTATCCGTCCCTGATCGTTTCTCTTATTAATTTTAAATAGAAAAATTGGGCTTTAAACTGAATATACACTAACTCCATTACGTAAACATGCCTATTCAAATACATTGCCACCTTTATCGCCGAAAAAATGAAAAATTTATGATGAAAAATTGTGATATTTTAAATAAGGTATACCCGCGGAAACCCCAGTTTTATTATATAAAAGTGGGTTTCAAGGGGGTCAAAATTATAAAAGCGTGTTTTCGTGATGCCTTTATTGTTCCTCTAACATATAATTGGGTGTGAGAAAAATTCCTTTAACACACCCATGCGACATAGGGCATTTTTCACATCTCCAAAATGGCTATTTTTCTTAAGAATCAGTGCATTTTTCACATCTCTTAAAATGGCTTCTTTTCTGCGGAAAATCCGTGATATTCTTTTTATTTATACTGCAAACATAGTTTATGGGTGCTCAATCAGGCGGTTCTCACGAGTACCCAGAACCCATGTGTAGTAGCAGAAATAAGAAAAATAATGTATACCCCCTAAACCCCTGTTTCCCCTGTGATGGGCGATTAACGTGAGTATATGTCACGAAAAAAAAATCCGCATGTTAAAGTTATATATTTATCAATTTGCGACATAAGCTGCCGTGGCGATTTGACACTATAAACATCACGATAACAAGTCCGTCAAACGAAGACCCACCTAAACCCAACTTTATATAGAGAAAAGTGGGGTTTACGGGGGTATACATTATCTGGCTTATTTTTGCTCGAAAACACAGATTGTGTGTGCTCGTTAGAACCGCCTCACTGAGGCGGTTCTAACGAGCAATCACATTCTATGTTGAAAGCAGAAATAATAAAGATGTTATCATTTTACCTAATATTTATCATTTTCTGACACCATGTTGGACGCCATTACTTCTTACGGACATGTTTTCCTAATGGTAAGTAAAATATCAACAATCCGCGTGGTTTATATGTGAATAACTTGGTAGGTGATGTAAAGAAAACTCCCAGATACTTCTATATCAATAGTATGAAGACAGACAGGATATCTCACACTTTAATAAATGAGGAGTGAACGGGGTTGCTGAATCAGACTCTGAAAGGGCAGAGGAACTAGTTGGTCAATTGAATGATGCGTATAATAAAACTGAGTTCAAGGAAGTTCTGTTGACTGGAAGATCGGCCCCTTTCATGGGTAATATTGTTGTATCATCGGCGAAAGTATTCAAGTTACTTCAATACTTGAACTCGTCTTAAGCTTAAGGTCATGATTTATGAGTTTGTTAGAAATATTGAATATTGATTCGAACAATAATCAACTTTGCTGTCAGAAGTGTTTAATGAGTCCATTACTTACATATGCGGAGCAAAACCTTGGCGCCAAGTTTTATGTCTATGTCAAATGAAACAGGCTACTTAGCGTTGAACTGCCCATATGTGTATTAAAATAATCAGACCTGCTGGCTCGGTTTACCTGTGGTCCGTTTTTTTTACTGTCGTCACTCCATGTTTCGACTTCTTTCCCTAGCGATATTGTGTGGAAAAATTGAAATTTGATTGTATCTGTCCCTGATCGTTTCTCTTATTAATTTTAAAGAGAAAATTTGGGATTTAAACTGAATATACACTAACTCCATTACGTAAACATGCCTATACAAATACATTGCCACCTTTATCGCCGAAAAAATGAAAATTTTATGATGAAAAATTGGGATATTTTAAATAAGGTATACCCCGGAAACCCCAGTTTTATTATATAAAAGTGGGTTTCAAGGGCGGGTCAAAAAATATGGGCGTGTTTTCGTGATGCCTTTATTGTTCCTCTAACATATAATTGGGTGTGAGAAAAATTACTTTAACACACCCATGCGACATAGAGCATTTTTCACATCTCCACAATGTCTATTTTTATTTACTTCAATGCTTGAACCCGTCTAAAGCTTAAGGTCATGATGAGCTTCATCCCAGAGTCCTGGAGAAACTAGAAAATGTGTCCCGTTTTTATACGCCCGTTTGAAAAACGGTCGTATTATGTTATGCACTCCCCCCCACCCCGGCGTCAGTCCGTCTGTAAATGTTTCGTTTCCGGATAACTCCTCCTACAGCTTACACCCGATCAAGCTGAATTTTCATACTACATACTTGGACCATGATGTGGGGCAGCGCATATTGTTTCGAGGTTATGGTCCACCAAATAATAATAGAGTTATGCCCTTTGGAAGTTTTTGTTAACTTTTCGTTTCCGGATAACTCCTCCTACAGTTTACATCCGATCAAGCTGAAACTTCATACATAGTTAGACCATGATGTGGGGCAGCGCGTATTGTTTCGAGGTTAAGGTCCACCAAATAGTTATAGAGTTATCCCCCCTTTGATTTTTTGTAAACTTCTCGTGTCCGGATGACTCCTTCACATTTTACACCCGATTTAGCCGAAACTTCATATAAAATTAGACCATCATGGAGCAGCGCATATTGTTTCGAGGTTATGGTCTACCAAATCATAAAAGAGTTATGCCCTTTGAAAAATTCTGTAAACATTTTGTTTCCGGATAACTCCTACATTTTAGATCCGATGATGTTGAAACTTTACATACAGTAAGACCATGATATGGATTAGTGCATATTATTTTGAGGTTACGGTCCACCAGATAAAGTCAGAGTTATACCACTTTCACAGATTTTTTTTAAACATTCAGTTTCCGGATAACTCCTATTACATTTTACATTTGATGAAGCTAAAACTTTACATATAGAAAGACCATGATGTGGAACAGTGCATATTATTTTGAGGTTACAGTCCGCCAAATATTATCAGAGTTATTCCCCTTTCACATATTTTTCTAAGCATATTTTGTTTCCGGATAATGCCTCCCACATTTTACATCTGATGAAGCTGAAACTTTACGTATGTATGGATGATATTATGATGTGGAACAGCGCATATTATTTCATGGTTACAGACCACCACTTATTGCCAGAGTTATGCCTATGTTATTTTGAGGTTATGGTCCACCAAATATTACAGACCATGAAAATTTGTTGGAGACATGTAGTTTGAGCCATTAAGGGTTATTAATAGTGCCAGGTAAGAATATGTGGAGCACATATTGTTCCATGGTTACATTACACAAACCCAAACTTGTAAAACAGTCAGTATATGTATACTCTATCTTACTAATTGCCACGGGCGTATAATGCCCCGCTTGCGGAGCTCTTGTTGCACATCTTTTCCAACAATCTCTCGATAAGGGTGAAATCCACAAAAGAATAGCTCCTAGCGAACATTTGCCCACTCGTAAAATACTTGCTCGTAATTATCGCCCGGTGCCCCTGACATGTATTCTGTGTTAATTGCTTGAACACATAGTCTGCTCAAACAGCATGGTCCACTTGGTGATGATTGATGATTTCGTGTTTAACGACGCGTCAGCCCTCCTTGTGGGTCATAAGCGTCCAAAAGGTACTTAGAATTATGAGGATATTAAAAGTAAAAAGCTCAGAATGTTAATGTATAAAAATCTGAGGAAAAATTAAATCTTATGAAAAAGTCCATTTTTTTAAGAATAAGATAATATTATCAACAGGCACATCTTGAACCAATTGTTACAAAGTGTCAGCTTTGAAGTATAAATTACGGGACGGTGAAAAGTCCACATAGTCAATAAGGTATGTTGAACAGTGAAATTACACAAACCCAAACTTGTAAAACAGTCAGTATATGTATACTCTATCTTACTAATTGCCACGGGCGTATAATGCCCCGCTTGCGGAGCTCTTTTTGCACATCTTTTCCAACAATCTCTCGATAAGGGTGAAATCCACAAAAGAATAGCTCCTAGCGAACATTTGCGCACGCGTAAAATACTTGCTCGTAATTATCTCCCGATGCCCCTGACATGTATTCTGTGTTAATTGCTTGAACACATAGTCTGCTCAAACAGCATGGTCCACTTGGTGATGATTGATGATTTCGTGTTTAACGAAGCGTCAGCCCTCCTTGTGGGTCATAAGCGTCCAAAAGGTACTTAGAATTATGAGGATATTAAAAGTAAAAAGCTCAGAATGTTAATGCATAAAAATCTGAGGAAAAATTAAATCTTATGAAAAAGTCCATTTTTTAAAGAGTAAGATAATATTATCAACAGGCACATCTTGAAACAATTGTTGCAAAGTGTCAGCTTTGAAGTATAGGTTACGGGGCGGTGAAAAGTCCACATAGTCAATAAGGTATGTTGAACAGTGAAATGTCGACCACAGCCTATACAAGAAGGTTGATCATCACCATTTAAAATATAAGAATGAGTAACTCTAGTATGGCCAATGCGAAGTCGCGTTAATACTACATCCTCTTTTCTGGAAAACTGTGGAGGAGAGCACTTTGTTCTCACGCCAGATTTAATGGCACGGAGTGTATTATCTATTGCACGGTCCCATTCGGCTTGCCATTCCGACAAGATGTATCTGTTGATAAATGGTTTACAATTATTAAACGGAATTTTTAAAAACAGACTGATCAAGATTGAGCGATTCCTATGTTTTCTTATCAGTATACGAGGACTGTTCAAATATGAATGCAACTAAGCACATAAAAATGATTCCGTGATAGATTTAGATGAAAAAATTATTTTGTCCCCTCAAAGTATTCCCCTATAACAGATATACAAACTTTCAGTCTTCTGATCCAATCATTGAATGCATTTTGGTAGTCTTTTCGAGGTATACTATGAAGGCACTGGAATATTGCAGAACCGAGGTGTTTGCGCTGTACAAATTTTCGACCAGAAAGGTATTTTTTCAGCCGCGGGAACAAAAAAAAGTCACACGGGGCAAGGTCAGGGGAATACGGGGGGCGAGGGGGTTAAACAACCTTTTCCTGCTTCAGATAGTCTTGCACAATGAACGCCTTGTGCGATGACGCATTGTCATGTAGCAATCTGACATTGACCAAAGCAGTTGCGGGTCTTCGTTCTTTGGAATATTTCTTCAATTTTCGAAGAACTTTATTCTTGTAAAACTTCGCATTTACAGATTTGCCTTTAGGCACAGCAACCTGAATAGCAGGGCCCTGATTTGAAAACTAGAACTGTCAGAGAATCTGACTATAGCCCCGCTATAGCCCTGTCAGTGGAGAAAGACTCATGAATTAAAGGTAAAGACTTGTGAGAGGGTTAAATCCCTCACAAGGTACCTACGTCTTATAGACTTTTCACGTTATTAGATCTGATTTTCGCGTTATTAGATCTGAAAAACAGTCTAAGTTAAAAATAAATTTTGGATAATGAAAAAACCACATGCACATCATAAGACCTCTATGAAAACACCTGTAAAGTTTCAGTAGGGTTGACCAGAACTGTAAGAGGAGTTTCGATCACAAGGTAGCTACTCCCTATACATTTTAACATTAGTAGATCTCAAAAATTGTCTAAGTTAAAAAAGGTGAAGTAAGTAAAAAAAAAAATATTTAAGGATAATGAAAAAAACACATGCACATCTTCAGACCCATATGAAAACACCTGTAAAGTATCAAAAGGATTGACCTAGAACTGTAAGAGGAGTTGCGATCACAAGGTAGCTACTCCCTATACATTTTAACATTAGTAGATCTAAAAAATTGTCTAAGTTAATGATGATGATGATGATTTCGTGTTTAACGACGCGTCAACCCTCTTGGTGGGTCTTAAGCGTCAGTCGGTTAATGGTTAAACGGCATGAATAATTATGACGATATTAAAAGTAACAAGTCAGAATGATAATGTATAAAAATCTGAAACAGTTAAATCTTATGAAAAAGACCAATTTCTTTTAAGAATAAAATAATGTTATCAACAGGTACATCTCGAAACAGTTTTTGCAAAGTGTCAGCTTTGAAATATAAAATACGTGAGGGTGAAAAGTCAACACAGTCAATTAAGATATGTTTCACAGTGAATGGCTGATCACAACCTACACAAGAAGGCTGATCATCACCATTAAAAATATAAGAATGAGTAACTCTAGTATGGCCGATGCGCAGTCGTGTTAATACTACGTCCTCTTTTCTGGAAAACTGTGGAGGAGAGCATTTTGTACTAACGACAGGTTTAATGGCATGGAGTTTGTTATTTATTGCACGGTCCCATTCGCCTTGCCATTCCGACAAGATGTATCTGTTGATAAATGGTTTATAATTATTAAAAGGAATTTTAAAAACATATGGATCAAGATTGAGCGATTCCTTTGCTTTCTTGTCAGCATATTCATTGCCGACAATGCCAATATGGCTCGGAAGCCAACAAAACAAGATTTGGTGTGTTTCAGAAATTTCATGATGTTTTTCGATCAATTTTTGAATTTGAGGATTTTTAGATGATGAATGGTCTAAAGCCTTAAGCACAGAAAGTGAATCAGAAAATATAATTGCTTTTTGAATTGTTGAAGAACTGATAAAATCTAAAGCTAGGTCTATTGCTTTGGCTTCAGCTGTAAAAATAGATGAACCTTCTGGAAGGCGCATGGTTTTGTGCGTATCTTTAGAAACATACGCACAACCAACTTTATCTCCTTCTTTGGAACCATCAGTATAAACTTGCTGGTAATCATTGTAACGTGACTGCAGTACCTGAAAGTTTTGTTTGAGAAGTATTGGATTTGATTCGGATTTTTTGCCATCATGTAAGTCGAACAGAAAAGAAATTTTTTTAATACACCAAGATGGAACTTCACGGGCCTCCGTGGCCTAATGGATAAGAGCGCTGACTCTTAGTCATTAGGTCTCTCACCGCCGTGGGTTCGAGCCTCGCTCGGGTCACGTGTGAGACGCCAAGTTCTGCAACGGAGGGTCAGGTGGTTTTTCTCCGGGTACTCCGGTTTTCGCCCACCTATGATTAACGATCGGCTCGATATGAGTGAAATAATCTTGAAAGGGCCGTAAAACCCAAACCCAAAAAAAAAAAAAAAAAAAAGATGGAACTTCGGCCGTTTCATGTTTTTGAATATTTTTAAGGTCGATACCTGAATTTTCTAGCAGTGGTAAAATACGTAATCCAAAAGGTTTGATTGCTGTGGGTTTTGTTTCATACTTATCTACAAGTTGAGGTGGAAATGAAATTTTGGATGCCGGGTTAGATGGATTTGCAGCAAGTCTAATGGCATACTGAAGAGAAAGTTTCTCTCTACGCGAAGTTAAAGATGGTTCACCTGCTTCTACATAAAGGCTTAATACGGGAGAAGTACGGAAGGCTCCCATAGCCAGACGAAGGCCTTGGTGATGGATAGTATCCAAGGATTTTAAATGGGACTTTCTGGCAGAACCATAAACAACAGACCCATAATCTAATTTAGATCTTATTAAAGACCGGTAAAGATGTAATAAAGTATACCGATCTGCTCCCCAACTTGAATGAGCTAAAACTTTCAAAAGATTCAAAGCTTTTAAGCATTTCGCTTTAAGATATTTAATATGAGGAATAAAAGATAACTTTTGATCAAATATGACCCCAAGAAATTTGGCTTTGAATTGAATTTGGAATTTGTGATCCGTATAAAAACAGGGAAGGATGGTCGTGTTTCTTCCGTAGCTTACAAAAATGAACACACTGCGTTTTCGACCTGGAGAACTTGAAACCATTTTTATCAGTCCATTCTTCTATTCGTTTTAAATTTTGTTGTAACTTTCGTTCAATTGTTTTCATGTTTTTTGAACGGTAACATATACAAAAATCATCAACATACAATGAACAGTCTGTTTTGTCGTCCAAACATTGTTCAATATTATTTATTTTGATGTTAAATAGCGTAGTTGAGAGAATGCTACCCTGTGGGACACCCTGCTCTTGTGCATAGAGATCTGATAGGGTAGATCCCACGCGGACTTGAAATACACGCTCACCTAAAAAACTTTGAATAAAACTGGGAAGTTTTCCCCTTAAGCCGAGGTTATGGAGATCTCTCAATATTCCATAACGCCAAGTGGTATCATATGCTTTCTCCAAGTCGAAAAAGACAGCTACTACGTGTTCTTTGTTAATAAAAGCATCTCGTATAAATGTTTCTAGTCTTATTACATTGTCGTTGGTACTACGTTCCGAACGAAAACCTGACTGATATTCTGAAATGAGGTTGTTGGACTCTAAGTACCAGACTAATCTCTTGTTTATCATTCTCTCCAATGTTTTACACAAACAACTTGTCAAAGCTATCGGTCGATAATTCGTAGGTTCTGCATGATCTTTCCCTGGTTTTGGAATTGGTACAACTGTAGCAAAACGCCAGCTCTCAGGACAGACCCCAGTTTCCCAAATATTATTAAAGATATCTAAAAGTGTTGAAAGAGAACTTTTTGGCAGATGCTTAAGCATCTGATAATGAATTTCATCGGGGCCGGTTGCTGTATCGTGTGATTTTTCAATGGCTTCCACTAGTTCGGATAAGTTAAAAGGTTTGTTGTATTCTTCGTGATTGTGGGATTTGAAGTTTAGATTTCTTTTCTCTTGGTCCTTTTGGAAATTTCTAAAAGTGTCAGAATAATTACGCGGTGATGAATTGCTCAAAAATGTGCTACCAAGAGTATCTGAAATATTGTCTAAGTTAAAAAAGTTGAAATAAGTGAAAATAATTATTTAAGGATAATGAAAAATGAATATGCACATCTTCAGACCTATATGAAAACACCTGTAAAGTTTCGAAAGGATTGACCTAGAACTGTAAGAGGAGTTGCGGTCACAATGTAGCTACTCCATATACATTTTAACATTAGTAGATCTCAAAAATTGTCTAAGTTAAAAAAGGTGAAATAAGTGAAAAAAAATATTTAAGGATTATGAAAAAAAAAATATGCACATCTTCAGACCTATATGAAAACACCTGTAAAGTTTCAAAAGGATTGACCTAGAACTGTAAGAGGAGTTGCGGTAACAAGGTAGCTACTCCCTATACATTTTAACATTAGTAGATCTCAAAAATTGTCTAAGTTAAAAAAGGTGAAATAAGTGAAAAAAAATATTTAAGGATCATGAAAAAAGAATATGCACATCTTCACACCTATATGAAAACACCTGTAAAGTTTCAATAGGATTGACCCAGAACTGTAAGAGGAGTTGCGGTAACAAGGTAGCTACTCCCTATACATTTTAACATTAGTAGATCTCAAAAATTGTCTAAGTTAAAAGAGGTGAAATAAGTTAAAAAAATTATTTAAGGATAATGAAAAACGAATATGCACATTTTCAGACCTATATGAAAACACCTGTAAAGTTTCAACAGTATTGATCTAGAACTGTAAGGGGAGTTGCGGTAACAAGGTAGCCACTCCCTATACATTTTAACATTAGTAGATCTCAAAAATTGTCTTAGTTAAAAAAGGTGAAATAAGTGAAAAAAATTATTTAAGGATAATGAAAAAATATAAAAGCACATCTTCAGACCTAAATGAAAACACCTGTAAAGTTTCAAAAGGATTGACCTAGAACTGTAAGAGAAGTTGCAGTAACAAGGTAGCTACTCCCTATACATTTTAACATTAGTAGATCTCAAAAATTGTCTAAGTTAAAAAATGTGAAATAAGTGAAAAACATTATTTAAGGATAATGAAAAACGAATATGCACATTTTCAGACCTATATGAAAACACCTGTAAAGTTTCAATAGGATTGATCTAGAACTGTAAGGGGAGTTGCGGTAACAAGGTAGCTACTCCCTATACATTTTAACATGAGTAGATCTAAAAAATTGTCTAAGTTAAAAAAGGTGAAATAAGTGAAAAAAATTATTTAAGGATAATGAAAAAAGAATATGCACATCTTCAGACCTATATGTTAACACCTGTAAAGATTCAAAAGGATTGACCTAGAACTGTAAGAGAAGTTGCGGTAACAAGGTAGCTACTCCCTATACATTTTAACATTAGTAGATCTCAAAAATTGTCTAAGTTAAAAAAGGTGAAATAAGTGAAAAAAAATATTTAAGGATAATGAAAAAAGAATATGCACATCTTCAGACCTATATGGTAACACCTGTAAAGTTTCAAAAGGATTGACCTAGAACTGTAAGAGGAGTTGCGGTAACAAGGTAGCTACTCCCTATACATTTTAACATTAGTAGATCTCAAAAATTGTCTTATTTAAAAAAAAGTGAAATAAGTGAAAAAAATTATTTAAGGATAATGAAAAAAAGTATATGCACATCTTCAGACCTAAATGAAAACACCTGTAAAGTTTCAAAAGGATTGACCTAGAACTGTAAGAGGAGTTGCAGTAACAACGTAGCTACTCCCTATACATTTTAACATTAGTAGATCTCAAAAATTGTCTAAGTTAAAAAAGGTGAAATAAGTGAAAAAAATTATTTAAGGATAATGAAAAAAGAATATGCACATCTTCAGACCTATATGATAACACCTGTAAAGTGTCAAAAGGATTGACCTAGAACTGTAAGAGGAGTTGCGGTAACAAGGTAGCTACTCCCTATACATTTTAACATTAGTAGATCTCAAAAATTGTCTTAGTTAAAAAAGGTGAAATAAGTGAAAAAAAATATTTAAGGATAATGAAAAAAGAATATGCACATCTTCACACCTATATGATAACACCTGTAAAGTTTCAAAAGGATTGACCTAGAACTGTAAGAGGAGTTGCGGTAACAAGGTAGCTACTCCCTATACATTTTAACATTAGTAGATCTAAAAAATTGTCTAAGTTAAAAAAGGTGAAATAAGTGAAAAAAATTATTTAAGGATAATGAAAAAAAAATATGAACATCTTCAGACGTATATGAAAACACCTGTAAAGTTTCAAAAGGATTGACCTAGAACTGTAAGATGAGTTGCGGTCACAAGGTACCCACTATCAAATATTACAGACAGACAGACGGAATTCCGGACAAGCCAAATCCAATATAGCCCCCACTTTTTCAAAGCGGGGCTATAATAACATGGCATACATTACCTTCTTGACGCTCATGGTCCGCTTTGCAATGCATGGTCTTTTGCAATACTTTGTTGCCCATATTTTGTTCTGAATCTTTCGTTTTGGTTAAAAAAAGTGAACCCATGTCTCGTCACCTGTGACGACGTTAGCGAAAGACCGTGCATTGTAATTTGGAAACTTTTTAAGCAACTTCTTGGCGCACTGAACGCGTGTCTCTTTCTGCTAATGTGTCAACAGATGGGGAATCCATCTAGCACAGATCTTTTTCATTTTCAAATCCCGTTTCAGAATTGTATGAGCTGCTCCTAATGAGATGCCAACCATACTAGCTATTTGCCTAGTGGTGTATCGTGCATCGGTAGCAACTTTTTCTTTCACTCTAGCAACCATCTTGGCAGATGTTGCTCTTTTCTGCCGACGATCATGTGGTGCATCTTTTGTTGAGCCTAGCACACAGCTGAATTTCTTACACCAACGAAAAACTGTCGGAAAAGACATTTCATTATGCCCTAAAACCGACCTTATTTCATCAAAAATGTCTTTGCACCGTATACCAAGAATACAACGATTCTTAATATAGGACCGTATATCAACGGCGTACTCTGACCTTCTTCCAACCATGTTTTGTATTCGTATACAAAAGTAGACAGTGTTTATCGAACGATATACATGGCTAAAGTGGACGGATTTCAACAGGTTTGGTATCAATGTATAGGTAAAATGTTTTTCTACGCTGTGATATCACAGGAGATTTTCGCATTAGTGCATGAGAAAACGTTCTTCTTGCATTCATATTTGAACAGTCCTCGTACATGTACACATTGCCGACAATGTCAATATGGCTCGGAAGCCAGCAAAACAAGATTTGGTGTGTTTTAGATTTTTCGCGATGTTTTTCGATTAATTTTTGTATTTGAGGATTTTTGGATGATGAATGGTCTAACGCCTTAACCACAGAAAGTGAATCAGAAAATAGAATTGCTTTTTGAATTGTTAAAGAACTGACAAAATCAAAAGCAAGGGTCATTGCTTTGGCTTCAGCTGTAAAAAAAGGTGAACCATCTGAAAGGTGCAAGGTTTGGTGCATATCTTTAGAAACATACGCATAACCAACTTTATCTCCTTCTTTGGAACCATCAGTATAGACTTGCTGGTAATCATTGTAACATGACTGCAGTACCTGAAAGTTTTGTTTGAGTAGAATAGGATTTGATTCGGATTTTTTGGCATCATGTAACTCAAACAGAAAAGAAGGCTTTTTGAAACACCAAGATGGAACTTCGGCGGTCTCGTGTTTTTGTTTTTAATATTTGTAAGGTCGATACCTGAATATTCTAGCAGTGGTAATATACGTGGTCCAAAACGTTTGATTGCTGAGGGTTTAATTTCATACTTATCTACAAATTCAGGTGGAAATGAAATTTCGAAAGCCGGGTTAGATTGATTAGCAGCAAGTCTGATAGCATACTGAAGAGAAAGTTGGTTCACCTGCTTCAACATAAAGGCTTAATAAGGGAGAAGTACGAACGGCTCCCAATAGCCAGACGAAAGCCTTGATGATGGATAGTATCCAAGGATTTTATATAGGACTTTCTGGCAGAACCATAGACAACATATACATAATCTAATTCAGATCTTATTGAAGAGCGGCAAAGATGTAATAAGGCATACCGATCTGCTCCCCAACTTGTATGAGCTAAAACCTTCAAAAGAGTAAAAGCTTTTAGGCATTTCGCTTTAAGATATTTAATATGGGGAATAAAAGATAACTTTTGATCAAATATGACTCCAAGAAATTTGGTTCCTTCAACAACAGGACTTGTGTGATCCGTATAAAACAGGGAAGGGGGTTCTTGTTTCTTCCGTAGCTATAAAAAAGAACACAATGCGCTTTTGTCTTGGACAACTTGAAACAAGTTTTGTCAGTCCATTTTTCTATTCTTTTTAAATTTTGGTGTAACTTTCATTCAATTTTTTTTTTCATATTTTGAACGGTAACAGATACAAAAACCATCAAGATACAATGAACACTCTGTTTGGTCGTCGAAACATTGTACAATATTGTTTATTTTGATGTTAAATAGCGTAGTTGAAAGAAAACTACCTTGCGGGACACCCTGCTTTTGATCATAGAGATCTGACGGTTGTTGTTATTGTTTTCGAGTTTAACGACGCGCCAACCCTCTTTAAGGATCATAAGCGTCAAACGGTTAATGATCAGAAACTATGTAGAATTATAAGGATATTATAAGTTAAAAAAGTCAGAATGATAATATATAAAAATCTGAAACAAAATTTATTCTTATGAAAAAGTCCAATTCTTTTACGAATATAAGATATTATTAACAGGTACATCTTGAAACAATTGTTGCAAAGTGTCAGCTTTGAAGTCGAAGTTGAAAAGTCTACACATTCAATTAAGATATATTAAAAAGCGAATGGCTGATCACATTCTACAAAAGAAGGCTGATCATCACCATTAAAAATATAAGAATGAGTAACTCTAGTATGGACAATGCG
Organism: Lucinisca nassula; assembly: GCA_963580285.1. NCBI lineage: Eukaryota > Metazoa > Mollusca > Bivalvia > Lucinida > Lucinidae > Lucinisca > Lucinisca nassula. Next base: position 48,118,697 of record OY757023.1, on the reverse strand, counting down.
CAGTCGCGTTAATACTACATCCTCTTTTCTGGAAACTGTGGTGGGGACCATTTTGTTCCAACGACAGGTTTAATGGCATGGAGTTTGTCATTTATTGCACGGTCCCATTCCCATTGCCATTCCGATAAGATGTACATGTATATGTTGATACATGGTTAAAAATTATTAAAAGGAATTTTAAAAACAGATTGGGCGATTCCTTTGCTTTCTTGTCAGCATATTCATTGCCGACAATGTCAATATGGCTCGGAAGCAAACAAAACAAGATTTAGTGTGTTTTAGAAATTTCATGATGTTTTTCGATCAATTTTTGTATTTGAGGATTTTTGGATGATGCGTGGTCTAAAGCCTTAAGCACAGAAAGTGAATCAGAAAATATAATTGCTTTTTGAATTGTTGAAGAACTGATAAAATCTAAAGCGAGGTCTACTGGTTTTGCTTCAGCTGTAAAAATAGATGAACCATCTGGAAGGCGCAAGGTTTGGTGCGTATGTTTCTAAAAATTTCGTGATTTTTTTCAATTCAATTTTGAATTTGAGGATTTTTGGATGTTGAATGGTCTAAAGCCTTAACTACATAAAGTGAATAAGAAAATAGAATTGCTTTTTGAATTGTTGAAAAACTGACAAAATCAAAAGCAAGGGTTATTGCTTTGCCTTCAGCTGTAAAAATAGATGAACCATCTGGAAGGCGCAAGGTTTGGTGCGTATCTTTAGAAACATACGCACAACCAACTTTATCTCCTTCTTTGGAACCATCAGTAAAAACTTGCTGGTAATCATCGTAACGTGACTGCAGTACCCGAAAATTTTGTTTGAGTAGTATTGGATTTGATTCGGATTTTTTCCCATCATATAATTCAACAAGTATAGAAGGTTTCTAATACACCAAGGTAGAACTTCGGCAGTTTCATATTTTTGAATATTTTAAACTCGATACCTGAATATTCTAGCAGTGGTAATATACGTCATCCAAAACGTTTGATTCTATGGGTTTAATTTCATACTTGTCCACTAATTCAGGTGGAAATGAAATTTTGAAAACCGGGTTAGATGGATTAGCAGCAAGTCTGATAGCATACTGAAGATAGTGTTTTTCTCTGCGCGAAGTTAAATATGGTTCAACTGCTTCCACATAAAGGCTTAATACGGGAGAAGTACGAAAGGCTCCCATAGCCAGACGAAGGCCTTGGTGATGGATAATAGCCAGAGATTTTAAATAGGGCTTTCTAGCAGAACCATAAGCAACAGACCCATAATCTAATTAAGATCTTATTAAAGACCGGTAAAGATGTAATAAGGTATACCGATCTGCTCCCCAACTTGTATGAGCTAAAACCTTCAGGAGATTCAAAGCTTTAAAGCATTTCGCTTTAAGAAATTTAATGTGGGGAATAAAAGGTAACTTTTGATCAAATATGACCCCTAGATATTTGGCTTCTTCAACAACAGGAATTTGTGACCCGTATAAAAACAGGGAAGGATGTTCGTGTTTCTTCCGTAGCTTACAAAACTGAACACATTCCATTTTCGACTTGGAGAACTTGAAACCATTTTTATCAGCCCATTCTTTTATTCTTTTAAATTTTGTTGCAATTTTCGTTCAATTGTTTTCATATTCCTTGAACGGTAACAAAATCATCAACATACAATGAACAATCTGTTTGGTCGTCGAAACATTGTACAATATTGTTTATTTTGATATGAATAGCGTAGTTGAAAGAATACTATGTTGTGGTACATCCTGTTCTTGATCATAGAGATCTGACAGGGCAGATCCCAGACATGCGTTCCTAAACAAGCTTGCTATAAAACTGGGAGTTTTTCCTCTTAAGCCAATGTTATTGAGATCGTTCAATATTCCATAGCGCGATGTTGTATCACATGCTTTCTCCAAGTCGAAAAAGACAGCTACTACGTGTTCTTTGTTAATAAAAGCATTTCGTATAAATGTTTCTAGTCTTATTAAATTGTCGTTGGTACTACGTTTCGAACGAAAACCTGATTGATATTCTGAAATAAGGCTGTTGGACTCTTTAAGTACCTGACTAATCTCTTGTTTATTCTCTCCATTGTTTTACACAGACAACTTGTCAAAGCTATCGGTCGATATTTCTTAGGTTCTGCCTGTTTGTTCCCTGTTTTAGGAATTGGCACAACTGTAGCTAAGCGCCACCCCTCAGGACAGACTCCCGTTTCCCAAATATTATCTCCGTGAACACAAAAAATCAAACAACCACAGAGATGAAACAACGGTGAAGGCTCGACAGCAAGAAACCACTGAAATGCTGGAACAAAAGAAGACCAACAGATAGATTCCGATGGGCCCAACCAGAAACAGAGCATCAAGCACCAACCAACATTACATTAAATTTGAAACTCTAAATCTCAGTAAGGCTTTACGTTGGAACCATCATAGAATCCGAGGCCTGACCCACCGGCGTGCAATAAAAGAGGGAAGTGAAGTTGTCAACCGTGATTGGGTCAACTACCATGTATTCAGTCTGTCGTATAACATTCATGTTGTACCCTATCTTTTTATATCGAAGAATGATTTTACGAAATTGGGTGCCAAAGTCATTTCATGAGTATATTTTTACTCAGTTTATATACTATGTCACCATAAAATTTGGGTTCCAATAGTCCTTGGTGCAGAAGTTAAGTCCAACATTGAATTTTGACAAGAGGCGGTTCTAACGCGCACCCACAATCTTTATTTTTGAACAGAAATAAGAAAAATAATGTTTTTCCCTGTAAACCGCAGTTTTCTTATATAAAAGTGGGGTTCAAACGGATCAAAATTATATAGGCGTGTTTTCGTAATGAAATAGGCTGCTGGTACACGTTAGAATCATTCTAACGAACACCCACATCCTATTTTTGAAGTATAAATAAGGAAAATATCACAGATTTTCACCAGAAAACATTACGAAAACACACCTCTACAAATACATTGTAACCTTTGTTGCCGAAAAAAATGAAAATTTTAAGATGAAAAATTGTGATATTTTTCTTATTTCTGCTCAAAAATATTTTAGAGCAGAAATAAGAAAAATAAGTTTTACCCCTGTAAACCCCAGTTTTACTATATAAAAGTGGGGTTCAAGGGAGTGAAAATTATATAGGCGTGTTTTCGTTATGAGTAGCAATTTTGGAGATAAGAAAAATGCACTATGCCGCACGAGTGTGTTATCGTAATGTACATTCTCACATAGCGAACTTAGATCCTCTTACTATTCAAATTTTTTTTCGAATGACCTAGCATCCGTATAATGCTCAAGTGTTGTTCAGACTGCAAATACGCACTTGATGATTGGAGTCTTTGGTGCTCGTAGGCATTTACTGATATTCTATTGCCAGGATTTGAGTTTTAATACGTCCAATTTACCCTTTAAACCCTATAGACTGGTAAAACGCCTATACAAACAGTGAAGATCCAGATAAGACGGCCCATAATTAGCAGTCTCATCTGGATCTACATCGTATGCCATTCTGTTAATGATTGTGTCTAGAACAAGTGATAGCAAAGTCGACATGTCCAGATTCAATGATTGAAAATACAGGAAAGAATGTGTTAAAGTTCAACGATACCCAGAGGAGTTTCACTGATACAGCTATTTAGAAATGAAGACGACACATTGATTTTACTTGCCCGATACAACGGTAACAAAGACTGAGTGATCTTTGATTAATCCCCTATACAGCAATTAGGACAGAACACATGCTGGGTCGGCAAAAGTATTATAAGAATCTTACAATGTTGTTAGGGATCGAGGCTTGCCGAGTGTTGTCAAACGGTGAGCCAGAAGGACAGGGCCCAGTTGTTCAAAGCATTGTTAGCTTAACGAGCTCGTAAGTGGTCATATTGTTAACTGCTCTACCAAGTTTAAAATATAAAATTTTGGTATTTTTGCTGAAAAAATGTGAGCAGCTTTTGCGAATGCAATGCAAAAGCTACTCACATTTTTTCAGCAAAAATATTAGCATATTTGCCATAATAAATGATCAAAGTTATAACGATACGTTAACTAACGACGTCGTTAGTTTTGAACAACCGGCCCCAGATATTTTTTATCTATCTCTCAAAGACATGACAGCTTTTTTGTACGTTTATATTGTCACATGTATTGCTGACGTTTCCTCTGTTGAGACGAAATCAATTTAATGTTAAGTGACGTTGTCACATTAAGTGACGCCAGTTTTAACGAAGGCATACATGTATATAAATCCCATATAACCGGTGCTCATGAAATACGAGGGAAGTCTCATTTTTTTAGTCTAACCCTTGGGGTTAGGATAACATGGATAGGAAGAATTTCTAGCCCATGGTGAAGACCTGGGTTACGAGAATATCGACGGAGTCAAAACAAAGTATGTACGTGTACTTCATTACGACACCCGACAGAATTGTTTCTTCTCATTATTTTAGTGTATATCCTTTTCGTGTAACGTTTTGCTATTAACATGAACCGCCGTCATATTCAATGCAATGCTGGTATTTATACGGCCATTAAGGATAACAGTCAGACGCAAGCCATGTCCACATCACGTGAACAAGTCCGTGAAATGAACACCCCACTTTGTATATTTCTCGCTACACAAATAATTACAAGCATAATCAGATTTGTCTGAAGCTGTTCTAAAGAAAATAGATTGCAGAAATATTGCGATTTTGTTTTCTTTCAAAAATTCTCTCACAGGAAAGCTTCATCATTGATTAAGCACTTTGAGAAGACGTTTCTCCGAGTATCTACAGTTTCGTTGTAAGAATGGATTGTCAGACCGAATGTAAGCCAGAATATCATTCCACTTTGTATAGAGAATACTGGGGTTTTCTGGGGTAAACATTATTTTTTCTCATTTGTAGTCCAAGACATAGGTTGTGGGTACACCCACAGCCTATGTTTGCAGTATACATAAGACAAATGTAACAGATTTTCATCAGAAAAGTAGCCATTTTGAAGATGTTAAAAATACGTTGTCGCACGGGTGTGTTATCGTAATGACACGTCCAGGGACGAGCTGGTTAAGTGGCGGATTGTTAACTACTTTAGATAAAACAATTATAACCCATTTTGCTGAATAAAAATATGTGTGGCTTTTGCAAATGCATTTTTCTAGAAAAACAAAACTATTAATATATTTGCTCTTGATCAGAGTTTGAGCGAAATGTTATCAAATATCTTCGTTTCTTTTGAAGAGTAGGCTCCAGATTGAAGATATGCACAGTTTAATTGTATTTTCAGCATGAGCGAATGTTGTCGACTTTCTGGATACCAGTGTGGAACTAAACATTGTTGGATTCGACAGCCTGGAATTCGAATAAGACTGACCGCAGGAAAATAGCCTAACGCATACAGTCATGTTCAATTGACTTGAAAATCTTTTGAACCATGAAAAATGATTAAAGACAGGGGCAGCTCGAGCCATTCAGGATAAAAAATAACGTCATGTTTAGAGACAAAATGAGGCCAATATAAGGATATATATGTTCAGTGTCATTACGAAAACACGCCTTTACAAATGCATTGTACATTTTTCCGCCTAAAAACGAAAATTTTCAGATGCAATAATTGTGATATATTTCTTATTGCTGCTCAAAATATGGATTGTCGGCACTCGTTAGATCCGCCTCATCAAGGCGGTTCTACGGAGTACCCACAATCTTTATTTTAGAGCAGAAACAAGAAAAATAAGGTTGACCCCTGTAAACCCCAGTTTTACAAAATAAAAGTGAGGTTCAAGGGAGTCAAAATTTTATAGGCATGTTTTCCTGATGTATATAATTGGTATATTGTGTTTACACATAAAAATCCTTTCACGGACAAGTAATCCATAACTTTGTCAAGTTCAAATAAGAAGAAAGGAAAAACAAAACACGACCATGTATACATGTATAGTGTTGTTTGCAGAATTTTATACGTACTGTTGTCGGATGATAAGTAGACAGTGACGTAAAAGAGTATACCATAGGTAGGTTTGACAGGTTGCACCGTTATCAATATCATACTCATCATTGGCTGGCAAGACAGAATATACCTAATTATCATTACCGAAGTGTCGTTACCTTTTGACAACAGTAGACAATGTTTAATTACAAAGACATTCGCTGACGTCACTTTCAATTTATCTACCGACAACAATACAAAAGAGCGTGCTCGTATTACTCATGTTGAACGAACCATCGGCGTTCAATCACTCTATACATTGATATAACACATCCTGTGATATTGTGTAATTACTCATGGTTCCAGAGCAGTTACCGACTTTTAGTGAAGCATTTGGGAAATGTTTAGCTCTCCTGACCATTAAAACCTTACGGTGAACTATTGTGATCGATCAATGTCAGTCGTCCGTCCTGTCTTTTTCGTAGTGAGGTGTCAACATTTTGACAACTCCATCTAAACCCTGGCGCTAATTTCCTTCCACGTACCTATGACTCTATCCTATGACTTCAACTCTCGTCATAAATTGTTAACTGCTAAACGTCCTAATCAGGGTTATCGGTATCATAAACTACGCAAAGCCTTTTCAAAATTGTATATGCCTTCCGTTTTAATTTCAAATTTCAATGTTGGACTTAAATTTTTTTCTGCAAAAAGGTCTATCGGAACCCGAATTTTATGGTGATTTAGTATATAAATACAGAATATATATATATAATTGCAATGACTTCAGCACCAAATTTCGTAAAATGATTCTTCGATATAAAAATGGATACAACATAAATGTTATACTACAGATTGCATGCGTGGTAGTTAACCCAATCACGGTTGTTAACTTTGCTACCCTCTTTAATTATACGCCGGTCGATCAGGCCTCAGATTCTATTACGGTTCCAGCGTAAAGGTTTACTGAGTCACTAACAGCCAAGGTCATACGGCGACGGGATCTCGGTTTAAAGACTCATCCGAAAGTCTGGAGAAGCCCGGGATCGATCCTGCACCCTTTGTTTACAAGGCGAGTAGCGTAACCACTGCGCCACAGAGGCTTCTGACTGAGTATTAGAGGGAATTTAATTTCATGTAATGTTGGTTTGTGCCTGATGCTCTGTCTCTGGTTGGGCCCACCGGAGTCTAACTGCTGGTTTTCTTTTGCTCCAGCATTTCAGTGGTTTCTTGCTGTCGAGTCCTCACCGTTGTTTCATCTCTGTGATTGTTTGATGTTTGTGTCCACGGAGATGTTGCACTGTTGAGTTAGGAGGCCTTCATGCGGCCTGAACAAATTATTCGTCTAAATCGCGACGGATGTATGGACGATGATTGTGGTCACGTAAAATCGTTGTTATGCCCCCCCCCCCCCAATGGAATTCGTTTCTTTGACCGTTCCGAGGCGTTTCTTCTGTCGTGGTTTATTTTTGTTATTGCTTATCTATGAGTGTGTGTATTTGGTTATATTATTTGGTTTTGGATAGCCCATTGGCCATTGTAACTGTCCTTTTGGCTTTCCGCTATTTCCCTATGTTTTCATAAGGGTCTAGTTCTTTCATGTTTATGTTTCTTTCCCTTTGGTGTCTCTGTTGGGGGCCGTGGGTTAATTTTTTCGAGTCCTGATCATTGCCTTCACTTCTATTTTCCTAGGCAACTCACTATCAAGATAGCTAAAATGGCTCGACTCCTATGAACCAAATTGTAGTCTGAGCTAGCAAGATGTTTTCAAATAATTTCTTCTCCTGCACATTTGAGTCAATTACATTCAAAATTCAAAGGAACGTTGCTTAGATGTCTCTCTACCAAAATAGCTAAACCGATGCCCCTCATAAAATAAGCTGACCACCGAACCTTGAAATAGAAAAAAAATCTTAAAATGGCAACTACTCCTCTACCCTTTAGGCCAGTTTCATTCACGCCATCAAGGTTAAAATAGAAAAATGACAACTTTTTCTTTAGCATTTTGTCAATCTTATTCAAAGCTAGCAAACTACCCCTATATCAAATTTCAGCAGTGTTGCTTAAGTAACCACTATCAAAACGGCTGAAACATTGAACACTTTGTCCACCAGAGCGTTACCCTTATCTTGCTGTTCACGACAACCCCTATCATTGCAAACAGTGTAGATCTAGATCAGATGGCATCTGCAGAAGCCATCTGATCAGGACCTACACTGTTTGGCATTCGCTTTATGAATTTGTAGCAATAAATATTTGATTGGTTGATAGACAGAAATGGGTGTGGCTTAAATGAATATTCAGTAAGATAAGGGTTAAAATATAACAACTCTGACAACTTTATTTCAATGTATTTGTGCAAGTTCGATTCGAACTTCAGGATAAAGGTTCCTTTTAAAAGGAAAGGCTTGCCTGGTTTTAAGGGTACTGTTCCTGGTGTAAATGTAGCCATATTGCCGCCACATGGATGTACGAGTTGATGTAGATGAAAGTACTGGTGAGGAAGCAAGTTGCACTGTTCTTGTTAATGGGACATAGACTTTTGATGCAGTGTACCCAAAGGCAATATATGGTTTATCTACACATTGGAATAGACAAACCCATGAGGTGTCAATTTTCTATGTGGCACTACCCTGACATTTATTGGAAGAAACATTTCAATGTTAAGGTAACTGAGGCATTGACATGTGACCCAATGATCACATTCTCACTTTTGACCAACTAAGGGATCATTGTGATGGCCCTGTTTTATTGAAATTTGCTCAGTAGTATCTGAATAGAAGTTGGAAGAAGACATTGTTAACAGACAGACAGGAGGAATAATTGACTTATGGAGCACGGACGATATGCGATTTGGCAAGTAGAAATGGACAAACAAAACAAAATAAATGTCCCTAACAGATTTATGAGAGACAATAATGTGGTAGAACGCATCATACATACTGTTTGTTTTGCTAGGTGGTTTTACGCCCGTTCAACAATCTTTCAGTCATATACAGGCGGGTAGTTTCCTAACCATCGTTCCTGGAAAGTACCAGTACTAGACTCCGATCCTCCGACACAAACTACCAAATGTTCTCACATAAACAATCATGGCCGGTAGCGGGGCTCGAATCAATGACCCTCCAGTGATTACAAGTCAGCGACCTTAATCACTGGACCACGGAGGCGGTCTTCCATACATACTGAGTCATGTGGCCAGTAAACATGTAATTGTTAGGTGACGACACAAATATACATACAAGGGAGTATAAGACAAAGGAGGAAGAGACATTAAAATGTTAACATCTTTTATTAGCAAAGTATAAAAATATTATAATCAAGAGACAACCAAAGTAAACAATGTTACAAATGATAACAGTTTTATATGAAAGTCTAAAAAGAAATAAAAAGTATAAAGCTATTTAAGGTGAATCTTAATCTTGATAAAAACTGGACCAATTGACTGTCAGTACGCCGTAAACTTTGTTCATTTATTGGTGGCAGTACCTTCAATATAACTAGAGCTGTCAGTGAAACTGACTAGCGCCCCGGCAGCGCTATCAGAGGAGTAGGAAAATGTTGATGTTAAAAAACTATAAAGAACAAGGAAATGAAAGAACGTAGCTCAAAGAATCATTTTGAACATGATAACTCGGTTTTCGAAACCAACCTGGGTTTTGCGCACAACACATCCTCTCATGATGATTAACATTACTGTCAAGTTATTCTTAAATCAATCCAGGAATAAGAAAGATATTGATCGGACACGATAAAAAAAGACGCAGCAGTTCAGTTGATCCACTCTAGTTAACACTTCTGACGTCAGGAATCTACCCTATAAAATTTCAACACTAGAAAAAGTGTCCATAGGACACGGATGCCACCGTCAAATGCCATTCATAAAAATATTACAAATGTACTTCAAATCAATCATAAATTATATGCATCAAGGGCAGATAATCCAAAAACCAAAAATGCAAGAGTTGTCTTCCTTGTTCATGACACATCGTCTCAGTGTGATGAATGCACCTGTGAAGTTTCATGAATATATTCCAAATGGTTTAGGAGTTATGGCCCGGACACGGTTTACTATATGGTACTAAGTCAAGGGCAGATAATCCAAAAACCAAAAATGCAAGAGTTGTCTTCCTTGTTCATGACACATCGTCTCAGTGTGATAAATGCACCTGTGAAGTTTCATGAATATATTCCATACGGTTTAGGAGTTATGGCCCTGACACGGTTTACTATATGGTACTAAGTCAAGGGCAGATAATCCATAAACCAAAAATGCAAGAGTTGTCTTCCTTGTTCATGACAAATCGTCTCAATGTGATGAATGCACCTGTGAAGTTTCATGAATATATTCCATACGGTTTAGGAGTTATGGCCCGGACACGGTTTACTCTATGATACTAAGTCAAGGGCAGATAATCCAAAAACCAAAAATGCAAGAGTTGTTTTCCTTGTTCATGACACATCGTCTTAGTTTGATAAATGCACCTGTGAAGTTTCATGAACATATTCCATACGGTAAAGGAGTTATGGCCCGGACACGGTTTACTATATTGAACCAAGTCAAGGGCAGATAATCCAAAAACCAAAAAATGCAAGAGTTGTTTTCCTTTTCACGACACATCGTCTCAGTGTAATGAATGCACCTGTGAAGTTTCATTATTATATTCCATATGGTTGAGGAGTTATGGCCCGGACACGGTTTACTATATGGTACTAAGTCAAGGGCAGATAATCCAAAAACCAAAAATGCAAGAGTTGTCTTCCTTGTTCATGACACATCGTCTCAGTATGATGAATGCACCTGTGAAGTTTCATGAACACATTCCGTATGGTTTAGGAGTTATGGCCCGGACATGGTTTACTTTATGGTACTAAGTCAAGGGCAGATAATCCATAAACCAAAAATGCAAGAGTTGTCTTCCTTGTTCATGACAAATCGTCTCAATGTGATGAATGCACCTGTGAAGTTTCATGAATATATTCCATACGGTTTAGGAGTTATGGCCCGGACACGGTTTACTCTATGATACTAAGTCAAGGGCAGATAATCCAAAAACCAAAAATGCAAGAGTTGTTTTCCTTGTTCATGACACATCGTCTTAGTTTGATAAATGCACCTGTGAAGTTTCATGAACATATTCCATACGGTAAAGGAGTTATGGCCCGGACACGGTTTACTATATTGAACCAAGTCAAGGGCAGATAATCCAAAAACCAAAAAATGCAAGAGTTGTTTTCCTTTTCACGACACATCGTCTCAGTGTAATGAATGCACCTGTGAAGTTTCATTATTATATTCCATATGGTTGAGGAGTTATGGCCCGGACACGGTTTACTATATGGTACTAAGTCAAGGGCAGATAATCCAAAAACCAAAAATGCAAGATTTGTCTTCCTTGTTCATGTCACACCGTCTCAGTGTGATGAATGCACCTTTGAAGTTTCATGAATATATTCCATACGGTTTAGGAGTTATGGCCCGGACACGGTTTACTATATGGTACTAAGTCAAGGGCAAATAATCGAAAAACCAAAAATGCAAGAGTTGTCTTCCTTGTTCATGACACATCGTCTCAGTGTGATGAATGCACCTGTGAAGTTTCATGAATATAGTCCATACGGTTTAGGAGTCATGGCCCGGACACGTTTACAATATGGTACTAAGTCAAGGGCAGATAATCCAAAAACCCACAATGCAAGAGTTGTCGTCCTTGGTCATGACACATCGTCTCAGTGTATATATTCCATACGGTTTAGGAGTTATGGCCCAGACACGGTTTACTATATGGTACTAAGTCAAGGGCAGATAATCCAAAAACCAAAAATGCAAGATTTGACTTCCTTGTTCATGTCACATCGTCTCAGTGTGATGAATGCACCTGTGAAGTTTCATGAATATATTCCATACGATTTAGGAGTTATGGCCCGGACACGGTTTACTATATGGTACTAAGTCAAGGGCAAATAATCCAAAAACCAAAAATGCAAGAGTTGTCTTCCTTGTTCATGACACATCGTCTCAGTGTGATGAATGCATCTGTGAAGTTTCATTAATATATTCCCTATGGTTTAGGAGTTATGGCCCGGACACGGTTTACTATATGGTACTAAGTCAAGGGCAGATAATCCAAAAACCAAAAATGCAAGAGTTTTCTACCTTGTTCATGACACATCGTCGCGGTGTGATGAATGCACCTGTGAAGTTCCATGAATATATTCCATACGGTTTAGGAGTTATGGCCCGGACACGGTTTACTATATGGTACTAAGTCAAGGGCAGATAATCGAAAAACAAAAAAATGCAAGAGTTGTCTTCCTTGTTCATGACACATCGTCTCCGTGTGATAAATGCACCTGTGAAGTTTCATGAATATATTCCATACGGTTTAGGAGTTATGGCCCGGACACGATGTCGGGACGGACGGACGGAAAAACGAACAGACGGACAGGGGTAAAACTTAATGCCCTTCCGCTATTTTCCGAATAGGCGGGGTCATAAAAACCCATCGAGTTTTGACCTTCAAGTGAATTGTAGACTGCTGCACAGATGATTTATGAATGTGGTCATGTAAACTGTATTGTCGGAAGTGCTGAGTAGACAGTGGCCTAGTGGATAAATTCGCTTCGGTGTTTAGTTAAACTTTCGCACAGAAACGATAGCTCTGTCACTAGACAATCTCTCACTAAACTGGTACCCTGTATTCTATTAAAATATGCGAAAGCTATTGAGCTATAGGGTGAAGGAACCAGAACATCGGAAAAAGCTGACTGTATCTCTGATTTTTGTTTTAAAAAAAAAAAACACCTGAGGATCCAAAATAACATAGAAAGAGAAGTCTAAATCCGGAACCACTTTTCCAATCTAAATGGCTTGCAGCCGTCGCTGCAAGCCAAAAACATTACGATAATGTCCGTGAGACATAGTACATTTTTCTATCTAAAAAAAGAGAAACTTTTCTCATGGAAGTTTTTATCTTTCTTCATAGGTTATTGGTGCTCGTTAGAACCGCCTGGCGAGTACCCACGACATATTCTTAGAGCAGAAATAATGAGACTAATGCATATCCCCGTTAACTCCGCTTTTCTCTGAATAAAGTGGGGTTTGGAGGGGCATTCATTACACGGACTTGCTAACGCGATGTTATGTGGCTATCTATAACAACGGCTACACGATTTCGCACCAATTGCAAGATGTGCCAAGAGCTAAAAACTCCGTCAATGACTTTTCCTCAACCATTGAGAGTCAATTTCATTCAACCTTTATAGAAGTATTGTTTAAACTGGCTTCTAGAGCTAAAATAGACAAATCTCCCAATACCCTTGGTCAAATTCCGTTCAAACTTCACATGAAAAATAGAAATGAAGGCAATGATCAGGAATCGATACAATTATCCCACAGCTCTAATCAGAGAAACCAACGGGAAAGAAACACAGACGTGAAATGACTAGACCCTAATGGAAATACCAATAGCGCAAAGCCAAAATGATAGTTACTTTCCGACAAATTGGCCGGTTGGCTATCCAGAACAAAAATATAAGCGACCCACACACACATACACACACACTCAAAGACAAACCATAACAAACATCAAACGCGACAAAATAACGGTCAGTGAAACGAATTCCACTTGGTGTGCGGTTGTGTGTGTGTGTGTGTGTGTGTGGGGGGGGGGGGGGGGGGCTTAAATCGATCTTACGAGGCCGAAATCCTCGGCCTTATTTCCGTCGCGATTTAGACAAACACTTTGTTTAACCCGCATAAAGACCTCCTAACTTATCAGTGCAACATCTCCAAGAACACAAATAAGTTGTTGGCTGGCTTTTAACGTTTTTTTTTTCCGATAAACACGATTGTCGCCGGAACTAAAGTAGAAAAAAAAATATATAAAAACTCTAGTATCATTGGGCAATATTGATTAAAAGTTCACAAGAATTAAGTTTATTTGACCCTTTACCAAAATGGTTCCGTTTCAATCATCATTTGATCAAATCCGTGAAATGAACATCCTATTATGAAACCACGCCTATACTAATGCATTGTAATTTTACCGTCTAAAAACGAAATTTTGGCGGTGAAAAATTTTGATATTTTTCTTATTTCGGCTCAAAATATAGTTTGGTAGTACTCACGAGTACCCACAATCGATATTTTAGAGCAGAAATAAGAAAAATAAATGTTACACCTTTAAACCCCAGTTTTACTATATAAAAGTGGGGGCCAAGGGTGTCAGAATCATATAGGCGTGTAAATCCAAGCTTATAGCGAGAGAACTGGAGTTAAAGGTGATTTACCATTACGAAAACATTGTAAACTATACCGGCGTAAAAACGAAAATTTTCAGATGAAATTGTGATATTTTTCTTATTTCTGCTCAAAATATAGATTGTGGGTACTCGTTAGAACCGCCTTCTCATCACGAAAACACGTCTATATAATTTTGACCCCCTCGAACCCCAATTTTATATAGTAAAACTGGGGTTTCCGGGGGTATACCTTATTTTTCTTATTTCTGCTGTAAGATATAGATTGTGGGTACTCGTTAGAACCTCCTCGCCTTTTATATTATAAAACTGGGGTTTCCAGGGGTATACCTTATTTTTTTTATTTCTGGTCTAAGATAAAGATTGTGGGTACTCGTTAGAACCGCCTCGATGAGGCGGTTCTAACGAGTGCCAACAATCTATATTTGGAGCAGAAACGGTTCTAACGAGTGCCCACAATCTATATTTGGAGCAGAAATAAGAAAAATATCGCAATTTTTCATCATAAAATTTTCATTTTTTCGGCGATAAAGGTGGCAATGTATTTGTATAGGCGTGTTTGCGTAATGTTATTTCTGCTCAAAATATAGATTGTGGGTACTCGTTAGAACTGCCTCATCGAGGCGGTTCTAACGAGTAGCCACAGTCTATATTTTAGAGCAGAAATAAGAAAAATAAGGTTTACCCCTGTATATCCCAGTTTTACTATATAAAAGTGGGGTTCAAAATTATGTAGGCGTTTTTTCGTGATGATTATTTTTCTTATTTCTGCTCCAAGACCTAGGTTGTGGGTAATCGTAAGAAGGTTCTGATGAACACCAATACTCTCCCTTCCGCTGATTCAAGAAGGGCAATTGTCCGTTTCTGGCGAAAGAATGTGCACTGTACTGGTTAACCGCTTACGTATAAGCCTGCCAACAAAGTCGGGATAGGTAAACTGACCGGCTCAGAATTGAACTAAATAGTGTTGAGTGGACCGTTAAACTCCAATACAAACAGACAAACTAACAAACCAAAACGATTACTTATAACCCATGTTGCGGCATAAATAAGAGATATATCACACATTTTTATCAGAAAAATAGCCCTTTGGAGAAGTATGACGCATGTCTGTTTTATCGTAATGGAACCAGGTGGTCGACATACTCATTTTGAAATGTTATAGCTCACTTGAACTCGAAATGCGTAAGACCCATTATTTATTGTCTGCCGGGGTCTTACGTCGTGCATTTCATTCAAATTTCAATAGAATATTGGTTATATCACATTCTATCAATATATCGAAAAGATTCTGTTTGCTGTTCGAGCTAAAATCTAAAAAAAAGCAACTCCTATACCCATCTGCCCATTTAATTTAACTTCAGAACAACGATGCTTAGGTTACCTTCTTCCAAAATAGCTAAAATTATTTCCCATCCATGCTTAGGTAACCTTCTTCCAAAATAGCTAAAATATTTCCCATCCAATGGACATGATGGCCATCATATCTAAGATTAGTAAAAAAACCTTGCTTTACCATTATGCCAATTCAATTCAAACTTCCCAATACCTTTTTGAAAATTTAGTTCAAACTTCGCACGAAAGTTGTAAGCTGGCTTTTTACGGGTTTGTTCCAATGAACACGGCGGCCGCCGGAACTCGAGTAGAAAAAAACACACAAAAAAAAACAAAAAAAAAAAAAAAAAAAAAAAACAACTCCAGTACCATTGGGCAATATTGATTCAAACTTCACAAGAATTGAGTTTATTTTACCCTCTTCCAAAATGGCTAAAACGGCTCCGTTTCAATAATAATGTGATCCGATCCGTGAAATGAACATCCCCGTAAACCCAAGCTTATATGGAGAAAACAGGAGTTAATTATTTTTCTTATTTATGCTCCAAGACCTATATTGTGGGAAATCGTAAGAGGGTTCTGACGAACATCAATAACCCATGTTAAAATAAGAGATATATTTTCATAAATACATCACAAAAACACGCCAATATAGTTTTGACCCCCTTGAACCCCAGGGTATACCTTATTTTTCTTCTTTCTGCTCTAAAATATAGATTGTGGGTACTCGTTAGAACCGCCTCGATGAGGCGGTTCTAACGAGTGCCCAAATTCTATTTTTTATTAGTTTTTCGTCATAAAATTTTCATTTTTTCGGTGATAAATGTGGCAATGTATTTGTATAGGCGTGTTTGCGTAATGAAGAGATATCTCACAACTGTACAGCATAAAATAGCCTTTTTGAGATGTGAAACAATGCACTATGACGAACGGCTATCGTAATGGAACTAGGTGGTCGACATGTTTTAGCTCACTTAAACTCGAAATGCGTGACACCCATTATTTACCATCTGTCGAGAGTCTAACGTCACGCGACGTGCGGTTTTAACAATCTGACAAATTCCCCATAATCTTTAGGCCCATTTCATTCAAATTTCACCAGAATATCGCTTATGTCACATCCTATTTATATATCGAAAAGGTTCTGTTCTAAAGAAGCTGCTAGAGCTAAAATCTTAGAAAAAAAAATACATGGCACACCTACATTTATCTGCCCATTCCATTTAACTTCAAAAAACTTGTGCTTATGTTACCTTTTACCAAAGCAGCTAAAATATTCCCCATCCAACTAGTAAAAAAATCTTGCTGAACAATTATGCCATTAAGATTTCAACTTTTCAGGAATTTTGCACGAGCGTGTTTACCTAGGGAACTAGCTAAGAGAACTGCCTTCCAAATTAGAATAGTACTACTCCCGTATAGGGGATTGCGTCCAGACCTAAATTAACAAGAATACTGAAAAGCTAAATAGAAGTGAAGGCGATCCCCGACACGTCAAAGAGCTATGGCACATCTTAAATCCAGGTGAGCAATCCAGAGCGATTGTGTCTCTATTAATTCTTTTTCTGTTCCAATTGTAGATAAAGGCTGTTCTAATGGAGCATAACAATCTATACTTTGGAGCGAATGTATGGAATATAAGAATCTTATATGGGTGTGAGGGGTGGATGGAAAAATCCGTCCCGAGGGTCACTGTCCGGCATCACGAGGCTTGCCGAGTGATGCCGGACAGTGATCCCGAGGGATGGATTTTTCTATCCACCCCTCACACCCATATAGGATTCTTTTTTTTTGCATACCTTCCATTTCTATTGAGAATTTTTAATGCTGCTGTCACTTCGGTTACCAACGTTCGCCATTTTGTGATGACACAACAAGAATGTTTAGTGACGTCACGCATAACGACGCCGCGCATGAGGTTGTAATCAACCAGTGCATTTATCAAACACGCGATTATATTCGATTTGGGGTCGGAACACCAGGGTCAGAACATAAATTTCTATCCCGGGGTAAAATCACGGATTTCCTTGTCTGGTGTGCAAGAAATTAATGGTTACCCTATCAAACACGACTTTTTGATTTTTATTTTCTCTTTGTATATATGGGTAAACAAATGTATGCAATTAACTGCTGTGTTGGTACTCTCCAGAAAGAAGCGAAAAATCAATATAATTTACAGAACCTTCCAAGATCCCCTGCAAAAAGTGGGCCTAATCCATGGAAATGTTGGCTGCCTTGACCCGGTGATATAGATTTTCTGCGGTTATTTAATCTCGGTTTTATAGCATGTGTCTACAACATAATAAAATGCAGACACTTAGCAAAACTGTCCTACAGATCTATAAAACAATTTATCAGACAAAACAAGCTGGAAATTGCGGATAAAGTAAACGCTTTGCCTTTTTCTTGAAAAGGAAATGCACATAATTTCGACCTTTCAGACTGTATTTGCAAAGAAATGAATGCTTTCTTTGATTGACATTTCTTGAGCTATACAGAATACGGCGAGACAGACGAAGTTAGCCCACATACTGTGAAACATATTTCATTGCGTGTACAAGTCTTGGCAATAAACTCCCCGGCAAAATAACCATTATAAAGATGATAAATAGAACCGGGGATTGCAAGGGAAGTCGTTATTTTGTCTCCTCGGGTAAATATTGTGCTGACTAGTAAGAACCACCTCAATGAGACTGATGCACAGGCTGATCTATATGTTCGTTGGCCCTGCCTGTAGTAAGTATAACTTATTTGCTTGGTGCATTACTTAGGTTTTAGTTTGAAGGTTAAAGGCGAAACAACACTATTTAGGCCATGGCAAGTCCTACGCCGGATGTCTCCTTGTACCTCATCATAGTGCAGATTATATTTCCTGGTCCTTTGGGATCAATGAGTTCATTGAGAATCATTTTGAAAATAGAGTTCTGCTTTAGCCGGTGCTAGAGGGCGTGGCCCGTGTTGCACATTTCAGTACTGACAATGAGCAGACTCAATAAAACCGAGTCTGCTATTTTCGTTTATTTGGTACATTCTTTGCTTTCAAAGTATCCAACTTTTCATTATTTATATGCCAGGGGTATAAAAAAACCAAACTGATATCAGCACTAAAGAAATTCTATGGGAGGCACCATGATCTTGTTGATCCGTACTATGTGGCCATTTCCAGAATTATTTCTGATATGTTTGCCAATGGAAAGCCATAGGAAGACTTCCAAAATCTCGGACAAACCCTTCTCGGCATTTAAACCTTTTCTTCGTTCGGGTCGATGGGCATGGTGAGCGAAGCTTGCTTACCAAGTAATGCTTACTATCCGCGGACGCCTGATTACGCTCTTCTGGAGTCCATGTCTGTTGATTTGAACATTGATATTTGCCATTTTGTTTATGGACTAATGATTTTGGATTAACGCTTTGGTACTATCACCTAAACTACTTATAACTCATTGGGTTAACAGAACAATGCACAGCCCTTTGCTGGGGACTCACAACTGTCCTTCCTGAATCAGCGGAAAACAGAGAAAAAACACAGAAAATATTTCATAGAGAATACTTAGCGGGGGTCAAACTCGCTCCCTGCTGATACTGCCCAGTTTCAGTCAGTATTTCCTACTTCTTAACGTTCTGTTAGGTCGACACTCATGTCAAGGTTTTGTGACTCGAACTTTACATTACGTTATAAATACTGATTTCGCATCAGATGTGTACTAAGTAGAAGTAAAACAAAGATCAGGAATCGATACAATTAAATTACTCCACCCTTCAAAGACACCAAAGGGAAAGAAACACAAACATGAAGCGACCAGACCATAATGGAAACCTAAACAAAGGATGGCTATAAGGACAGTTACTTTCCTACAAAATGGCCAAATGGCCATCCAAAATAAAGACACAAGTGATACACACAGTAAGTAACAAACAACAACATAAATAAACCGCCACAGAAGAACCGCATTGGAACGGTCAGTGGAAAGAATTCCACTGGGGGGCTTAAATCGATTTTACATGGCCAAGCATTTTTGTTTCTTGTTTATATAAAAGTGTGCATAAGCAGTTTAGTTGAAAAAAAAACAACAAAAAACATTACCGTGTCGTATTTTGAATGAGCCACTTTTAAGTGTATGTATATATTTTGTTCTTTAGTTTCTAAGAAAAAGAAAGCTTTTTGATGGTATGATTTCTGTATATATCCGTTGTATGGAAAATGGCCTGCACCATGCAAATGTGTACTTAAACAGTTCAGTGGAGAAAAAATAGCATGTCATATTTTCATTGAGATCATGTTAAATGCATGCATAATGTTTTCGTATTACTGTGTGAAATATATATACATCGGTTCTAAGTTAATAAAATATCATTCGATGGGTGATCTTTCAGTTCTTTTTCTTTGAATGGAAAAACTGCCATTATCACAAATGCAAACTTTTACCTTTTTGTGCCCTGACCAACTTATTTTCAAAGAAACGTCTCTTCAATGGCATATTGAACTGGTCCCTGCTACCTGTACCTATACTGTTATCATGAAAGTCCAATAAAACAGAAGTGAAGGCAATGATCAGGAATCGATTACATTTTTTTTTTTTTGGTTTGGGTTTTACGGCCCTTTCAAGATTATTTCACTCATATCGAGCCGATCGTTAATCAGAGGTGGGCGAAAACCGGAGTACCCGGAGAAAAACCACCTGACCTTCCGTTGCAGAACTTGGCGTCTCACACGTGGCCCGAGCGAGGCTCGAACCCACGGCGGTGAGTGACCTAATGACTAAGAGTCAGCGCTCTTATCCACTAGGCCACGGAGGCCCGTTAATCGATTACATTAAACACAAACATCAATTAGGTAGACCATAATGGAAATACCAATAGCGGAAAGCCAATGGACAGTTACTTTCCAACTAAATAGCCTACTTCGGCTACCCAAAACAAAAGAAAACTAAAAACAAAATAAATAATAATAATAACAATAAATGCGATACACACACTCAAAGACAATCCATAACAAAAATAAACCGCGACAGAAGTCGCTTATTTACCAGGTAGCCATGAGATATTAGTTTAAAAGAAAACAGAAAATAGTAATATATTGTTGTCCACAAAGTGTATAATTATATTTCTTGTATTGAATCCCGCCCTGGCTTTTCAGAATGTTTCCGGGTCTTCTGGTTTCACAATTAGTTTACACAGTTCAAAGAACGTAATTATTTTTTCCTTACATGAGTACAAACATATACCGATATACATAATTTTACGATTGCATGACTGTAAACTGGCATTTGTCTGACGAATTTTTGTGATATACTTCTTATGTATTTTCTGTGTTTGATGAAATAGAAATCCTTGGGCTTTCGCAAGGGTGAACGCAAATGTTGACGACTTGACCAAGCACGGACGAACAAGGGAAATTTCCACTCCTACTTCGCGCCATACATGTGTGACAAAAACAACTTCAAATGTTTTTATGTATAAATACCGACGTCTTTATAAAATGTCAGTGCAGATTTTGGCAGAGCTTTTTGATTCCATTAATGATATTATTCCTGGAATTACAATAATCTTTTCGTCATTTGTAAAGAGCTCATAGTCAACTCGTACATTCAGATACTTATCGTTCTCTGTGGCTCCCCTTAAGTCTGCATACACTTAATAGAAAAGCACAAACTACTCCTCAGACTCGAGCTATCATTGCAATTAAAAGTAAATAGATCTTTGTTCCGGTAGTAGATGTCTAAAATAGAGGAAAAATCTCAGCACACGATTTGCTGAGTTTGACACTTGTTTAGCCTTAACAGTATAATCCAAATGCGCGGTCAGCAACAAACCCAGATGTGGGCTGGTCAAGTTTAAATTCGTATCACCAATTGAGAAAATTACGATGACATTAATGATTGCCGAGAATGAGCGATCATTGATTTATCAGCATTGATCACCCTCTCGTTTCTTAAGAAATAAAAATGAGCTCTACGCGCTCGTGATTTGATTTACTTAAAGCTTTAACTGGCCTCCAAACTAATTTTTTTTTACTCAACCAATCACACACAAGCTGATATATTTCGATTTAAACATACTAAAATCATCAATTATTTTGTTGTTGCCTTCAAATTCTCCAAATCTTCCGCCATTGTTAGAAGAAATCCTGCCAATACTATTGACTGAATCACATATTTATATCCTTGTGTAATGTTTCTGATGCGAGAAATAACATTTCACCGACTAATATCAAAGAATCTACGAGAGACGTCATAAAACGGTGACTTTTAATGACGTCACCAACCACGCTCTTGCGAGTAGTGATTTGTTGTATAATGAATCGCAGTTCCTTGCCTTTTTAGCTCGCTGTATAGAATAAAACACCAAATTTTAAAACGTCCAAAGGTTCTGAAGAACATTCTCCGATTCTGCTTACGGGACTCTATTATCAGCAAAAGCTGATATGGTCATCCAGCTGTTATGTACAGGGCTATGAGCTAGAACAATTTTGTTTATTTGTTTTAGGTTTAACGTCCCCGTCAACACTGTAAAGGTCATTTTGGAGACGTTGCTTCAAATTTAGTGGGGCTTTTACCCGACATTGAGATGAAATAACATCTCAAGCCCTGCCGCCCATTGAAACCAATAGGGGTTAAAAGCAAGGACGGTCCGACTCTCGCACCGCTTTGCCTGGGCAGGCATGTATGTTCGTTCCTCGTTGTATAACAACTGCTTGTTTGACATCCCTGTACTTTAAGTAGACTGGGATGTTTTGTGGGCTTTTGTTGTACCGACCTTCTATTCGAAGGAATCTTCTTCAGTAATTTTATTTATTTAATAACCGGTATTAACATCGCTTTAGTTTTGACGGTATCACAACCTTACTAACCAAAATGAGTATTACAAATACATTTAAAATATCAATATCACCCCTTAGGTTACACTCTGCTTCTTCTGTACGGATTCCCCATTCTATTAAGAACTTTAATACTATGTTGCCTTCGGTATTGGTTAGACCCTTAAATTTGTCTTCTGTAACTTCAGTTAATCTCAAAGGAGCAGGCAATACCAATGTTTTTGGGAGTAGTCTTCGTATAAGACTATCTCCTCTCAAATCACCCATCCTTCGAAAATATACTAATCCGTGGAAAAGAAGTGGAATGTATCCTAGTATTTCTAAGTGCAATGCCAAGAGGTGCAGATGTTGTTCGCATTTAAGCACTGCGTCTACCGTTACTTCATCTGTAAACGGTAGACGCTTCTCTGTAGTTAACATGTCTGATTTGACATGACAGTCTACAGATTTAATTTATCTAATTACTTGACGTGCTGCAAACTGTAATATGCAGTACGTCGGTCAAACTAACCGCATGCTTAAAACTAGATTGAACGAGCATTATCGTAGAATGAGTAAGCCTAAGAAAACTGACACTTTCTTGTACCGTCACTTTCGACGTACAGGTCATTCTGTAAATAACATTATTATACAACCAGTGGAAAAACTTTATTACGATGCAAATTCTACATCTAGATTCAAAATAATCAAAAGACATGAAGCTGAACTGAAATGGATTAAATCTTTACAGACCCCTTTTCCACTGGGATTTAATGACAACATTTATCATGAGGGTAATATTTCCAGAATGCCGGACTTTGATATTTTCTCACTCCTGGAATGTCGAAAACGCAGAACTAGATCTCACGGCACCAGGAAAAATGGTAACTTTAAACGTAAATCACGTGCGTTTAAACGTAACAATACTAGACTGAAGTGACTGTCAATTATATTATTAAATCATGGACGCCACTCTATGCTTTCATTTTTAAGTTCATTACCCGTTTCTGTTTTACGTCTTCTGGACACCGAGGCGAATAAATTCTACGATAGTTCTCATCAGTTATATGATGCGGCTCTCTTAACTAGAGGCTATACTCAGCATACTCTCCGTCCTTACATTGATTCTGAAATTAATCATTGACGGTACCTCCTCTTTACGTCATTTCTTCAAAATATCCTTCATTAATAAGGGTATGGATTTTATAGATTTGCCCAGTATCTTCCGTGAGAGATCGGTGCTTTCTTCCATTCCTGCTTATTTTCAAAATACTGAAACACCTATAATTTGCTATAAATATAACAAACCTGTTAGATCTATCATTTTTAATTTCAATAAACTTGTTTCAGATCTTGATATTGATACTAATACTCCTGATTCATGTGACTGTAAAAACTCAAAGTATTGCTATCCTGCTGCTGGTCATGTAATTACTGGCAATTTGAAAATTATTCCTGATTCTAGGATAAGGAATATAATTTCTAAAGGACCGAAATATCGGTTTCCTTCTAAAATTGATTTCAGTAAATGTAGAGATGAAATTGCTGCTTCCTTGAATGAATTCGGTAATCGATGGTGTAAGCGAGAGTATGTTGAGTGTAAAGCCCTAAAGGACTGGAAACTTAGCATTTTAAGACTAGTGAATAAACGCATTTCTTTCTATTCTCAAAATACTAACTTATTACCTCCTAAGCCCAAGACGTCTTTACGTCATCTTAAACTAGGTATTCAAGAATTTCATAAAAAGTTTGTTTTGGCCCCTGCAGACAAGGCCGCTAACAACGTCGTCGTTGTGTGACGGCTCCACTATGTTAACACGCTTGAGCAGGAGCTTGGTGGTACTAATGCCTATGAACTTCAGCCTTTGGCTGAAGAGAGAGCTATAGTAGATAAACATGTTTGTCTTTCAGCCACCAAGTTTGCTGTGTGTGTTAACGAAGGCCAAGACAAGCTTCCTACGCTATACTGGTTACCAAAACTTCATAAAAGACCTTACAAAGCACGGTTTATTGCAAATTCTAGTTCTTGCACTACCACTGAACTTTCTAAATTATTAACTTCCTGTCTTACTGCTATTAAAACGCATGTAATTAAATATTGTGATAAAGTCTTTGAAAGATCAGGAAGAAATCTGTTTTGGTCTATAAAAAATTCGAACGAGGTTTTAAATAAATTGAAATCTAGACAGTTTCGTGCTTCTAGTCTGTCTACCTACGATTTTTCCACTCTTTACACTACACTTCCTCATAATCTTATAAAAGAAAAGCTTAATGATTTAATTGAATGGGCTTTTCACAGAGAAGATTCTCTCTATCTTGCATGTAATGTCAGAAATGCATTTTTCACTTCTAAAGAGCATAAGAATTATACACTTTGGTCATGTCAGAAAGTGTGTGATGCCCTCACCTTTCTACTTGACAATATTTATATTAGATTCGGTACTAAGTTATTTAGACAAATTGTTGGTATTCCGATGGGTACTAATTGCGCACCTCTTGTGGCTGATCTGTTCTTGTATTGTTATGAAAGAGACTTCATTTTGTCGCTGTCCATTGATAACCAATCTGAAATTATTGAAGCTTTTAGCTCTACTTCTAGATATTTAGATGATTTATTAAATATTGATAATACCTATTTTGATGGTTTGATCAGTCAGATTTACCCCCTAGAACTTCAGTTAAATAAAGCAAATTCTTCTGATACCGAGGCCCCGTTTTTGGATTTACATCTATCTATTGTAGATGGATTTGTTTCGTGCAAAATTTATGATAAACGCAATGACTTTGATTTTGAGATTGTAAATTTTCCTTTTTTGGATGGTGATGTTCCTCGTGCGCCATCCTATGGCGTTTATATTTTGCAATTAATTCGATTTGCTAGAGTGTGTAGTCATGTAACTGACTTCAACACTCGTAATAAATTATTAACGGCTAAACTCCTTAATCAGGGTTATCGGTACCATAAACTACGCAAAGCCTTTTCAAAATTTTATAGACGCCATTCTGATTTAATTTCAAAATTCAATATTGGACTTAAATCTCTTCTGCAACAAGGTCTATCGGAACCCGAATTTTATGGTGACTTAGTATATAAATTCAGAAAAATATATAACCGCAATGACTTCAGCACCCAATTTCGTAAAATCATTCTTCGATATAAAAAGATTGGGTACAACATGGATATTATACGACAGACTGCATGCATGGTAGTTAACCCAATCACGGTTGGCAACTTTGCTTCCCTCTTTAATTGCACGCCGGTGGGTCAGGCCTCAGATTCTATGACGGCTCCAACGTAAAGGCTTATTGAAAATTAAAGAGATAATGTTGGTTGGTGCCTGATGCTCTGTCTCTGGTTGGGCTCATCGGAGTCTAACTGTTGGTTTTCTTTTGCTCCAGCATTTCAGTGGTTTCTTGCTGTCGAGTCCTCACCGTTGTCTCACCTCTGTGGTTCTTTGATTTGTGGTTTCTTGCTGTCGAGTCCTCACCGTTGTCTCACCTCTGTGGTTCTTTGATTTCTGTGTTCACGGAGATGTTGCACTGATGAGTTAGGAGGCCTTCATGCGGACTGAACAAATTATTTGTCTAAATCGCGACGGAAGTAAGGGCGAGGATTGTGGCCACGTAAAATCGATTTAAGCCCCCCAGTGGAAATCTTCCACTGACCGTTCCAAGGCGGCTCTTCTGTGGCGATTTATTTATGTTGTTGTTTGTTACTTACTGTGTGTATCACTTGTGTCTTTTAATTTTGGATGGCCATATGGCCATTTTGTGGGAAAGTAACTGTCCATATGGCCTTCCTTTGTTTAGGTTTCCATTATGGTCTGGTCGCTTAATGTTTGTATTTCTTTCCCTTTGGTGTCTTTTATGGATGGAGTAAGTTAATTGTATCAATTCCTGATCTTTGTTTTACTTCTACTTCGGGTCTGTTTCAGCTCTGCGTGAAAGCATCATGCAGCCCATCTATTTCTTCAAGCCCTGATGGGCGGAGGCCTTTATTTGTTTTGAAATCAGGTCATCGGCATTGGCAGAGATGTCAGGCCCTTGCCCTCGGGGTTGGACTACATGACGCTTCCTCACAGAGCTAAAACCCACCGCCACTGAGTACTGGTAAACCGCTAAGAGGGTCTAAGCCTGTCCAGGCAAAGTGGTGCGAGTCAGTCCTTCCCTTTAGATTGTTTGGGCGGCAGGGCTTGGGATAACATTTCATCTCAATGTCGAGTAAAAGTTCCACAAAATTGGCAGCAACGTCTCCAAAATCACCGAAATAATGATGACGGGGACGTAAAGATTCAATTCGAATAAAACGTTCAAATAGTTTACTATATTTTAGTTCTGGTGGTCATTTCGTTTCGTTATTAGGTAATTAAAATCCATTTTAGCAACAGTTTTGCCACAAGGTCATATATTAAGAAACATTATAAAATTGTGAAATCATTTTTGAAATCGAGTTGTTGGTTTGATAGTTGATGTCGTTTCAATGTTTTCCAGTTTAAAGAGGAATGATTTTCGCAAGTGTGGTGCCGGACCATCGGAGAAACATGTCTTTGAAATTGTTTTGAAATCAAGTTAGCGCACGAGGACAAGTGTCTTGCAAAGATTTTTTATCTTTAGCTCAGGCGGCAATCTTGTTCCGTACAATTTCGCAATTGAAGTAATTTGGGAACAGGGCTAGGAGAATAATAATTCTGTGAAATTATTTTGAAGGGACTCATTCGTTTGAGAGCAGATGCCATTTATTAGCTTGTCTGTTTTTCGAAGAAAAACTTTCTAGCTATTAATGTCACTACGGCGCCTAGGATGTCGTTGTTGCCATCCTTTTTACTGTTTTCTGAAACACATATTTCCTCTCATTTCAGTACTACATTGTGTTTATAACAGAGCCTTCAAACTTCACATATATGTTTCTTTGGATAAGATCGTTCTATTAATACCATATGTTGTGACCTGCGACCTTGCCTTTGAACTTTGACCAATTTGTCTAAACCTAAACCAAAAACTTAACCTTGACCATATTTTCAAAAGTATTTGGCGTACCTTCATGAAACTCCCTACACATACTCACCATCACAAGAGCTACATTCTATTCACTCCATAACTTCATCAAGAAAGTAGCTACTCATTTAAATACTATAATAATATAATTTTCAAATTTCACAAATGTTTCTTGGGACAAGACCTTTCCATTGATACAAAGCTTTTGACCTGTGACATTGACCTTTGGACTTGACATATTTTCGAAAATATAACAAAAAAAATTTTAACCTGGGTTATATGCCCAAAAGCATTTTCCCTAGCCTCATTCAGCTTGACAAAGATCTGTATGATTACACTGGCTACTTTCTTAATAAGTTCCACACCTTTATCATGCGGTACTCCGTTTTTGGCATACGAAGTACCCGCTTCATGAAAACGTTTTGGTCTCACTTTCATTCTAATATCACAAACAATACAGCTTTCAAAATTCACGTGTGTTCCTTGGGATAAGACGTTTCCATTTATATCAAACTTTTTGTTGAAAATTTAACAAAAATATTAACCTTGGTCATATTTTAAAAAGTATTTGGCCCAACCGAAAAAAAAATTGACACACATCTGTACCATCACATTTTTGACTAAGTTCTATACAAAACAGAAGTGAAGACAATGATCAGGAATCGATACAATTAACCCACAGCTCCCACCAGAGACACCAAAAAGAAAGAAAAACAAACATGAAATAATTAGACCCTAATAGAAACATCAATAGCGGAAAGCCAAGAGGACAGTTACTTTTCATAAAATGGCCAACTGGCTATCCAAAACAAAAATATATAAGTGATACACACACTCAAAGACAAACCATAACAAAAAGACCCTAATGGAAATATCAATAGCGGAAAGCCAAGAGGACAGTTACTTTTCCACAAAATGGCCAAGCTATCCAAAACAAAAAGGAATAAGCGATTCACACCCTCAAAGACAAACCATTACCAAATAATCCACGATAGAAGAACCGCCTCTGAAAGGTCAAAGAAAAGAATTTTACTGGGGGCTTAATTCGATTTTACGCAGCCGCAATCCTCGCCCTTACTTCCGTCGCGTTTTAGACAAATACTTTATTCAGTCTGCATGAAGGCCTCCTAACTCATCAGTGCAACAGCTCCGAGAACACAAAAATCAACAACCACAGAGATGAAACAACGGTGAGGACCCGACAACAAGAAAGCATTGAAATGCTGGAGCAAAAGAACACAAACGGTTAGACTGAGATGGACCCGACAAAAGACAGAACATCAGGCACCAACCAACAATACATAACTCTGTCATGCAATTTGACTGATTTATATCTCCCTTAGTGAATATAAAAACGGACGAACATGTCACATACTTGCTGTTTGTTTTATTTATAGCTCTGGCGACCACCTTGTTCTAAGGCGCGAATCTATTTATGGTACAGAACTAGAACAGAAAAAAATGAATTTGACTAAATGATGTTGGAGGAGATATCATTTGAAAAAAAAAAAAAAAACAGAAGTGAAGGCAATTATCATGAATCAATTCAATTAACCCACAGCTTCCATTAGAGACACCAAAGGGAAAGAAACAAAAACATTCAATAACTAGACCTAAATGGAAACATCACTAGCGGAAAGCCAAAAGGACAGTTAGTTTCCCACAAAATGGCCAACTGGCTATCCAAAGCAAAATGATATAAGCGATACACGCACTCAAAGACAAGCCATAACAAGAGTAAACCACGACAGAAGAACCACTTGGGAACGGTCTGTGAAATTAATTCGAATTTGGGGGCGTATATCGTTTTACGTGGCCACAATCCTCGCCCTTACTTTCAAATTGATTGTTGACGGATGATCGGATGCATGGACAGACAAACGAACGGATGAAGGACACACTACCTTAGCCCTTTGCACTCAGCTGAACTAAAAAGCAGTGATATTAACCTACAACTGGAATCATGTATCAGCTTGTTTTAAATGTTCACCTTGTATTACATATGGCAATCACGAACGTTAGGTCAGGTCTGAAAAAATGTGTCTATGTCTTGCGGCAATAATAATCAATTTCAGTGTGACAGAAAAGCTTCTTAAGACACCAAATATTTACAAAATAAATCACCAGATATAAACCAGTTGCAGACAGAATTACACCAGTACACTAGACATATTGTCAACAACAAGAGAAGGAAATACGCTAAATACTGAAGCATCAGACAGTATTTTACATTTCCATTTGATTGACATTTCTCAGTCTGAATAGTGTCCAGACGGCTAATGGAAAAACTCCATGATGACCGTCAACAGAAAACCTGTTTTCGGGGATGATATTATAAGAATCTTATATGGGTGTGAGGGGTGGATGGAAAAATCCGTCCCGAAGGATACTGTCCGGCATCACGAGGCTTGCCGAGTGATGCCTGACAGTGAGACCGAGGGACGGATTTTTCTATCCATCCCTCATACCCATATTGGATTCTTTTTCTTGCATAACTCCATTTCTTAGCGCGGATTTTTAATGCTGCAGTCACTTCGGTTGGCGACGTCCGCCATACTGTGATGACACTATAGTGATGTTTACTGACGTCACGTAACATGCTGTGACGGCAGCCTTAACGACGGCGCATATGATGTCGAAATTCAACCAGTGCATTTAACAAAGACGCAAGAGTATTCGATTTTGGGTAAGAACACCAGGGTTAGAAAAAAAAATTCTATGGATTTCCTTATCTGGTGTGCAAAAAACAAATCTTTTTTGCTCAGCTATGCAAGCAACGAACAGTAAAGTGTTGATCAGTGCCCGGCATCACAGTCTGACCTGCACCTTTATTGTTTGCAAATGACAGCAACACACTTTCTAATGACGTTATTCATACATTGTCCTTTAAAGCACCGGTGGTCGTCCGCGTGATGATGCGTCTCATTTAAGCCAGGGCAAGGTAGTCCTTACAGGACACTCATCAGCCTGCGCATGTGCAAAGTCGGGTAAGTCTTTGGTAATCGCATGATGATGCGCTACTCTCTCTGATAAGCAAATACTAAATAGACTAGACATATTTTAAGGCTTTATCTGATTTTTTTTGTAGTAGACAAGTCTGTCTGTAGCTTTTGTTGTGCGCCGGTGCAATGTGGCTGCTACGATACAGGCACATAATTGGACTGTCTTGATAGTCTAAAACAGGCGACAATTCATATGGCCACTTGAGCTGCCTGTTGGACTCTGCTGTGAAATATTGAACCTAATATCTGCCTTTATGCTTTCATGTAAGGAAAATGGATACATGTTTATGGTAGACAACACTCTCATAACTATTTTGTCTTCTTTGATAATTGCCGTCCATTCTTTGTCTCGAGGAGCAAAGCTTTTCTTTAGGACTGGGTATGTTTTGGAGAAGGTATCAGTTAGCAGAAAAAGCGAACTAGAGGTCCATGACGTCAGCGCCATTGTAAATCTGTTGGCATTATGACAGATATATTTATAACACTTCGGATAAATGACTACTACAGTACGACGGTAGCCACGTTTATTTCTTGTTTGTTTTTATTGGAGTTGAACGGCCCAGTAAACTCTATTTACGATTTTTTGAGCCGGTCAGTTTATCTATCCACACTTTTCCTGGGAAGGCTTATACGTAAGCGGTTAACCAGTACCATGCACATTCTTTCGCCAGAAGCTGACAACTACCCTTCTTGAATCAGCGGAAGGGAGCGAATGACCGTAGAAAAGATTTCATGATCAATCTCCACGAAAGAATGTTGCAGACACCGAGGGTAGCAACGTAAATTTCCTTTTGATTGCATATTCCAGTCAAATACAAAGTTAACAAATCCGTGTACTGAAAATCCTACTAAATCCCACTTTAAAAGTTGGTTTACGGGGCATTCAATAAATTTCCATACTTTTGCTCTAAACATAGATTGTGCGTAATCGCTGGAACCGCCTCATTGAGGAACCGCCTCATTGAGGGCGGTTCTAACGCGCACCCACAATCTATGTGTCGATTAGAAATAAGAAAAAAAAGAAGAAAAAAAAACATTCACCTAAAATATGCTAGTTCTAGAGATAAGAAGGACGCTGTTTTAGCTACTGTGTACAGTGCCCGTCAATGGCTCTTAAAAGGAAGTTAAAATGAATGGAATACCTCCATTAAAAAGCTGTGAAAATGTCATATAAATTTACCATTTATTTGCAATACATTATGTGCCATTAAATATAGGGTATTTTAATGGTCATTAACATTAGCTGCTACATGGTTAAGAGGCAGTGACAATTTTAGACTCAAATGACACTGAAAAACAGCAGCATTAAAATGTCAGAGTATATTTTATTGGCCTTGAAAAATATGAAAAATCATGGTCCTCAAAAGTAATGACAATTAAAAATCCCCTAAATCCACTCCTAAGTGTAGCATGATTAAGAAGGCCTCTACATTTAGCCAGAAGAAAATAACGACACTTAAAATACCATGAATTTTCATCAGTTGTATTTGTACCAGCTTAAGTATATTTAAACTGTCAAACTTAATTACCTTTAAAAAGAATAGAAGTTTTTAAAACTTCTAAACCTTCCAATTTAAAAGACCTTAGGGAATGGTCTTAAGAATCTTAAAATTGTCTTTTAATGACACTTGAAATTATATTTTACTTCGATGTTTAATGTCAAGTAAAAGCTTGAATTTTTGATTGTATATAAAGTCTTAAAAGCACGTATGCTGAATACAGCTTTATTTTCAATTTAAACGGTATTTGCAGAATCCTAAATGTATACAATAAAATACATTTTTATATAATAATAACCTTTCATTTATTTTAAAGTTTCTGAAACACAATTTTTCATGAACACGAGCGACGCTACACGCCGTTTACAACAAATCAATGTTACATGGATTTGTAGAAGCTCTGTTGTTGTTCCCAGGTGAAAAGATGATGAATATACCCTTCAGTTACACGTTCCATTATAACTACAGTGATAGCCCAAAGGAACTAAAATCTGTCGAGTATACAAGTTTACTGGGCCAAATTACCTACTTTTTGCCTCTGACGTCCGTGACCCTCACATATTTGTGAAGTTCGACATTAAAATCAATTATCCCAAAGCACTTGAAAATAAAATCTACACTACTACAGTTCCTTTACGCTAGCTGTATGTTTTCTATAAAGGTTTATTCTTTAGAAGGAAGAAATACACCATAAGCCCGAAACTAACGAGAATACAAATCTTCTTTGCCAGACTAGCAGATTTCGGCCAATTATACCTCATCAA
Source organism: Lucinisca nassula (assembly GCA_963580285.1). Lineage (NCBI taxonomy): Eukaryota > Metazoa > Mollusca > Bivalvia > Lucinida > Lucinidae > Lucinisca > Lucinisca nassula. The sequence goes on along the minus strand of OY757023.1, from coordinate 48,086,157 downwards.
GCCCGACTTAAACTACTATATTCTCTAAACCTGATTTAAACAGTCATCCAGATGCAAAATTTGCCTGACTCTATCAGAAGTTCGCAAACAATCGCCCTCTGTTCTTTTATCTAACATGGTTTTAACTCTATGTGGCCATTATGGCAAATAACTAGATACACAAAAAATTGTCCTATTAAGTTTCTTAAAAAATCAGAGTAAATTCTATGATTGAATAGATGAATCAGATACAAATTTCGAGCGTTCAAAATGCGCGGGACCCACAACGGTACTTCGAAGTAATAGAAACTTGGAAGTTTCGATTCGGCTACCCTAGATATTCAAAGAAAGATCCGATTTGTTTTTCAATGTTGTAGTCACTTAAACTAATGACACTGGTGAATACACGTTATTCGGTGCATTTTACCCTATCTACCTTAACACTTGAAGTTGGAAGATAGTTGTCAAAATCACTATGAATATGCAATCTGTGTTAAAATACGTTATTATTTTTTTTAGAAATACTTACTCTGAAGCTCTTAAGTTATTGCCGAAGCTGTAGCAGGCATAGTGATAAATAGAAGTGGAGGCAATGATCAGGAATCGATACAATTAACCCGCATCTCCCATCAGAGACACCAAAAGGAAGGAAAAACCAAAAAGTAACAAGAAACAACAAACCCTAATGGAAACAGCTATAGCGGAAAGCCAAAAGGACAGTTACTTTCCCCAAAAATGGCTATCCAAAGTAAAATAATATAAGCGGCACAAACACCCAAAGACAAACCATAACAAAAATAAACCGCGACAGAAAAACCCCTTGGAACGGTCAGCGGAAACGAATTCCACTGGGGGGCTTAAATCGATATTACGTGGCCACAACCCTCGCCCCTTCTCCGTCGCGGTTAAGACAAATAATCCGTTCAGTCCACACGAAGGCCTCCCTGGAGACTAAAATAATTATTTTGTGAGGGGGGGGGGGGGCGTGGTGAGGAGGTTAATTTCTTGCTCAATTTAATTTTGTAAGAGTTTCACTTTGCTATTCTTGTCCCTAGACGTTTTATGGTTTCAATTGAACTGCTATACATGCCCATATAAAGTTTATGTCAAGATGTGCGCACTGGTCTGAAATAGAAGCTGTTACGATCAACTGCTTCCATCACGTGTACACGTCCGTAATATGAAGACCCCCCTAAACCCCACTTCATATAGAGAAAACGCGGGTTGATGGGGGTATACATTATTTTTCTTATTTCTGCTCCAAGACATAGGTTGTGAGTACTCGTTAGAACCGCCTCATTGAGGCGTTTCTAACGAGCACGTTAGAACCGCCTCAATGAGGCGGTTCTAACGAGCACCAACAACCTATGTTTTGAGCATTCATAAGAAAAATATCAGGGATTTTCACGAGAAAAGTAGCTATATTGGAGATATGTAAAATGCAGTGTGTTGCACGGGTGAGTTATCGTAATGAATGGGTGGCTAATTATCGAGTGGTGAGCGAGTAACTGCTCTATTAAATTAAGAATGAGCCGGTGAAATTCCTGCAGCTTCTATAAGAAGGCGGAAACCAAACTATCGGTTTTTCAATGAACTCAAATCTATAAATAGTTCACAAATTGTTATCGATAACTTCCGTTAGGCGTTCGGTAAGGTCCATCAACGGGCTTTCTAGATAACGCAAAGCCTTTTTATACCCCACCACACGATAGTGGCGGGGTATTATGTTATACCCTCCGGTGTCTGTCCGTCCGTCCGTCCGTCCGTCCGTATGTCCGTCCGTCCGCACCATTTCCGATCGATAACTTGAGTAATTTTTAACGAATTTTTTTCATATTTTGCATACATATATATATCGGGAATGAGTGGTATGGGATTGTTAATGGGCAAAATCCGTTAACATTTGACAGAGTTATGGCCCTTTTTAGTTCATAATAAGGGGTTTTGGGGCGTTTCCGATCAATAACTTGAATATTTTTTCACGGATTTTCTTCAAATTTTGTATACACATTAGCATTGGGTATGAGTGGTTTGGGATTGTAAATGGGCAAAATACATTAACATTTAACGGAATTATGGTCGTTAAAAATTCCGATTAAATGGTTTTTGGGGACTTATTCCTTTACTATATGGAATATTTGGATGAAACTGCACTGATGTATAAACGACCATAATAAGCAGGTTTTGTGTTGTGAATACACAAAATGCGTTAACATTTAACGAAAAATTGGTCGTTAACAATTCCCATTAAATAGTTTCTGCGCATTTATTCCTTTAATTTATGAAGTATATTGATTGTCACTGCCAGTGTAGTGGTTAGAGTGCTGGACTACAATCTTATTGTTGACTATGAATCTGAGGGGCGTGAGTTCAAGACTCCGTCGAGGAATGGAAATTTTTTTTTTTTTTTTCGTTTTTTTTTTTTTTTTTTTTTATGTGTGTTCTTTTTTCTTTTTTCTTTTTCTTTCTTTTTCATTTTGGCAATGAATTTATTTATTTTTTTTAATTTTCCTCATTTTTGGTTTTTCATTCCTTTTTTTTCCCTTTTTTTTCACCCTTTTCTTCTTTTTGTTATACCCCATCACACGATAGTGCTGGGATATTACAATATACCCTCCGGTGTCTGTCCGTCCGTCCGTCCCCACCATTTCCGACCAATAACTGGATTAATTTGTGCTATGAATCTGAGGGGCGTGAGTTCAAACCCCCGTGGAGGAATGGAATTTTCTTTTTTTTTTTCCTTTTTTTCTTGTTTTTTCTTTTCTTTTTTTCCGTTTATTTTTCTTTTCTTTCTTTTTGCAATGATTTTTTTTTTCTTTTTTTTTTTCTCATTTTTTGTTTTCATTCCTTTTTTTTACCTTTTTTTTTCCTTTTCTTCTTTTTGTTATACCCCATTACACGATAGTGCTGGGATATTATAATATACCCTCCGGTGTCTGTCCGTCCATCCGTCCGTCTGTCCGTCCGTCCATCCCCACCATTTCCGACCGATAACTTGATTAATTTTTCACATTTTTTTTGTTCAAATTGTGCCTACATGTTTATATCGGGAATGACTTTTTTTCTTTTCTTCTTTTTGTTATACCCCATCACACTATAGTGCTGGGGTATTATAATATACCCTCCGGTGTCTGTCCGTTCGTCCGTCCATCCACACCATTTCCGACCGATAACTTGATTAATTTCTCACAATTTTTTTTTTGGAGTTTGCGATCAATAACTTAAGAATCTTTTCATGGATTTTCTTCAAATTTTAAAACACTAAAGGACACATATTATTGCCAAGGACAGTCACTATGCTTTTCTGGTTATTGTATTATCTGCCCTTTTGATATACATGTATGTAGTTCCTTTACTATATTGAATGCCTTAGTGAAGTTTTACAGATAACTATAACACTTAAAAGTACCACTATTATGGGCAAGGCTATAACCATATTATCTTGCAGTGGTGGGGTATCATGCAGTGTTAGCGTGCTTTTATTCTAAATTTTGAAGACGTAAATGCGATTTAATTTCAAAATTCAATGTTGGACTTAAATCTCTTCTGCAGCAGGTTCTGTCAGAGCCCCAATTTTATGGTGACTTAATACAGTAGAATAACGCTTAAAGACACCCCTTTATTTTGACTATAATTCCGCTTTTAAGCCCGCTTTCTGTCAGACTCAAAATATTTTCTATATAATTAATTGCCATGTGTTCCAATAAAGGGGCAACCCCGCTATTCAGTATGTAGGCCACTTTTAAAATACTCAATCTGTCATTATTGTTCGGTGTGGAGACCACTGTTTGGTCAAGTCAACTTCAGTACATCTCTCAATCCAAGGGGTCAGGTATAAAAATGTAAAGTAGAAGTAAAACAAAGATCAGGAATCGATACAATTAACTTACTCCACCCATCAAAGACACCAAAGGGAAAGAAACACAAACATGAAGCGACCAGACCATAATGGAAACCTAAACAAAGGAAGGCCACAAGGACAGTCACCTTCTCACAAAATGGCCAAATGGCCATCCAAAACAACAAGACACAAGCGATACACACAGTAAGTAACAAACAACAACACAAATAAACCGCCACAGAAGAACCGCCTTGATTGGGGTATACATTATTTTTCTTATTTCTGCTCCAAGACATAGGTTGTGGGTACTCGTTAGAACCGCCTCATTGAGGCGATTCTAACAAGCACCCACAACCTATGTTTTGAGCATTTATAAGAAAACTATCAGAAGCCTGATGCTTGGCAATTACCACAGCTGTTGGTAATAAGCCAGTTTGCAGCAGGTGCGACAGGTGTGAAAAACAGCAGTTTACATGTACTTACATGTGTGTTGTTTTAACAAGATGTGTTATGGGTGTCACTGTCAAGGGTAACTGAACAATTTGATGTTTAGCAGCTGAATTTCTCCTGACAGATACGTGTAATTAAGAAGATTAGTATGGAACAATTGAATATGATGTAAAACAGCTTAAAGTTTATACTGTTATTACTAATGTGATTTTTATAGCCTTGTCTTATCTTGCTTACAGCTTTTACGAGGACTGTTCAAATATGATTGCAAGTAGAACGTTTTCTCATGCACTAATGCGAAAATCACCTGGAAATAAATTTCACAGCGTAGAAAGACATTTTACCTATACATTGATACCAAACCTGTTAAAATCCGTGCACTTTAGCCGTGTATATCGTTCGATAAACACTCTCTACTCTTGTATACTAATACAAAACATGGTTGGAAGGTCAGAGTACGTCGTTGAAATACGGTCCTATATTAAGAATCGTTGTATTCTTGGTATACGGTGCAAAGACATTTTTGATGAAATATGTTCGGGTAATGGGCATAATGAAATGTCTTTTCCGACAGTTTTTCGTTGGTGTAAGAAATTCAGTTGTGGGCTAGGCTCAACAGAAGATGCACCACATGATCATCGGCCGAAAAGAGCAATATCTGCACAGATGGTTGCTAGAGTGAAAGAAATAGTTGCTACCGATGCACGATACACCACTAGGCAAATAGCTAGTATGGATGGCATCTCATTAGGAGCAGCTCATACAATTCTGAAACGGGATTTGAAAATGAGAAAGATCTGTGCTAGATGGATTCCCATCTGTTGACAGATGAGCAGAAAAACACACGCGTTCAGTGCGTAAAGAAGTTGCTTGAAAAGTTTCCAAATTACAATGCACGGTCTTTCGCTAATGTCGTCACATGTGACGAGACATGGGTTCACTTTTTTGAGCCAAAACGAACAAAATATGGGCAACAAAGTATTTCAAAAGACCATGCATTGCTAAGCGGACCATGGGCGTCAAGAAGGTATGCCATATTCTTTTCCAATCAGGGCCCTGCTATTCAGGTTGCTGTGCCTAAAGGCAAATCTGTAAATGCGAAGTTTTACAAGAATAAAGTTCTTCGAAAATTAAGAAATATTTCAAAGAACCAAGACCCGCAACTGGCCAATGTCAGATTGCTACATGACAATGCGTCATCGCACAAGGCGTTCATTGTGCAAGACTATCTGAAGCAGGAAAAGGTTGTTGAACTCCCTCGCCCCCGTATTCCCCTGACCTTGCCCCGTGTAACTTTTTTTTTTGTTCCCGCGGCTGAAAAAATACCTTTCTAGTCGAAAATTTGTACAGCGCAAACCCCTCGGTTCTGCAATATTCCAGTGCCTTCATAGTATACCTCGAAAAGACTACCAAAATGCATTCAATGATTGGATCAGAAGACTGAAAGTTTGTATATATGTTAAAGGTGAATACTTTGAGGGGACAAAATAAATTTTTATCAAAATCTATCACAGAATCATTTTTATGTGGTTAGTTGCATTCATATTTGAACTGTCCTCGTAGCATAGAACAAAAGGAAAACAGAATTTTAAGTTAAAAGCAGGAACGGTACAATTCAAAGACAGCTATAATTAGTTAAGTACCTTCCAGCAAGAAGCGATATAATGGGTACAATACACATCAAAAGAATTTTAAGTCATTCTTGCCAACAATATTTCAATCACCCATTCGACTATTAGGACCACATCGCCAATAAGACCACTTTGAGGAGGTCTAGAAAGTGGTCTTAACAGCGGAATTTCATTGTATATCAATTCAGAAACAAGAGGCCCATGGGCCACTATGCTTACCAGAGCTCAGGGGGCACTGCCCACTGGCAGCAATGTATTTTAATTAACCATGGAAGCCCTGCGCCCAAGGATACTACAGATAGAATTTTGACCCAATCAGCCTAGTGGCTTCAGAGGCCTGATGTCGCTCGAATGTGTTGTTGCAGGACAACAGATGACAATTGACAATTTCCCATCTGTGGCAACTAATAGGCCTAAAAGAACATTATTAAAGGTACATTTCTTTGTAAGTTTGACAAAATATCTTGAAAGGCATAAATGTCATTTTTCAATTTTCCCCATTATAAGTCAATCGAAACTCTTAACTTGCCATAGCACTAAAGAGCCAAATTTCATAAACTAGAGCTCAGGTGGGCACTGCCCATGACATTTTATTTTAACAGGATATGATTTTAATCTACCAATTATAAAGTCTCCCAAACGAACCCTATACCCAAATGAGCACTCATGTGGACATTATCTGAAATATTAGGTGTTTTATAAAGTAGAGAGGGTGGGGCATGAACCCAATGGAGCCCTGGTAGGTGTCACTAAATGCATCTTATCAAAAGGAACAGAGACATTATGGTTTAGCGGTGGGGGATATGTATGGCCCTGAGATTTAAGGCTTTTAAAGCAGTGGAGGGATTCGGGCATGGTGGATCCCAGAAAAGCCCAAGATTGCTGTCACTGAATGCTGAACGGTTTCTGAGATATGAGGCCCTTTTATGAAGTGGATGGGAGAGAAATGGGCCCTGCGGACCCCCCAAGATGGGGTGACTGAATGTGTCTAATAACAATGAACAAGAATATATGTGATTATGGGGTGGGGATTTGAATGGTTTCTGAGATATATGGCGTATTATGAAGTGCGGACTTATCATAAGGAAGAAGAATATATATGGTTAAGGGGTGGGGATCTGAACAGTTTCTGAGATATATGGCTTTTAATGAAGTAAAGGGGTGGGACATGGCAGGTGACGCCCCGGGATTCCCCCATGCTGGTGTCACTGATTGCGTCTTATCATAAGGAACAAGAATATATTATGGTTTAGGGCAGGGCTCTGAACAGTTTCTCAGAAATATGGTCTTTTGTGAAGTTGAGGGGTGGAGCATGGCCCGGCCATGCCCTGGGTGACTCCTTGGTTGGTGTCACTGAATGTGTCTTATCATAAGGAACAAGAATATATATGGTTTAGGGGCTGGGGATCTGAAATGTTCCTGGAATATTTGGCCTTTTATGAAGTTAAGGGGATGGGGCATGGCCCCGGCACATCCCGGGAGATTCCCAGGTTGGTGTCACTGAGTGAGTCTTATCATAAGGAACAAGAATAAATATGGTTAAGGGGTGGGGATCTGAATGGTTTCTGTGATAAATGGCATTTTATGAATTGGAGGGGGTGGGGCATGTCCTCGGCACATCTGGGGGAACCCCCAAGTTGGTGTCACTTAATGCATCTTATTATAAAGAACAGGAATATATATGGTTTAGGGGTAGGGATTTGTAAGGTTTCTGGAATATTTGGCCTTTTATGAAGTGGAGGGGTTGGGCATGGCCCCGGCAGATCCTGCGTGTCCCCCAGGTTGGTGTCACTGAATGCGAATTATCATAAGGAATGAGAATATATATGGTTTAGGGGTAGGGATCTGTAGGGTTTCTGGGATATTTGGCCGTTTATGAAATGGAGGGAGTGGGGCATGGCCCAGGCACATCCCGAGGGACCCCCAGGTCGCTGTCATTGAGTGTGTCTTATCATAAGAAACAATAATATATACGGTTTAGGGGTGGGGATCAGAATGGTTTCTGAGATAAATGGCATTTAATGAAGTGGAAGGGGTGGGGCTTGTCCCCGACACATCCGGGGAAACTCCCAAGTTGGTGTCACTTAATGTGTCTTATCATAAGAAACAAGAATATATATGGTTTAGGGGTGGGGATCTGTAAGGTTTCTGAGATATAAGGCATTTTATGAAGTGGAGGGGCGGGGCATGGCCCTGGCACAGCCTACGGGACCCACAGGTTGACATAAAAGCAAATGGCCGAGAGAAGTTTACTCAAGGAACGTTTCGATGAAAATCTTGTCAAAATATCTGCAAAGGCTTGGTAGTTAATGCCATTTTTCAATTTTCCCCATTATAAGTCTATGGAAAATCTAAGTTGCCATAGCAACAAAACTAAAGAGCCGAATTTCATAAAAAACACAAAACCTGTAAAGGCAAATATGGTGAATATTTCCATAAACTCTCAGCCTCATAGAGCATACGGTTTCGGGGGAGATGATTTTTTAAGTTTTTTTTTCTATTTTTTTTTCATTATGGTTTCCATGGCAACCAATACAAATGAGCAGCAGCCCTAAATTCATATGTCAGAGAGTCGATTGTCTAAGAAACATTTCTATGAAAGTTTTGTCAAAATATCTGCAGAGGCTTGGCAGTAAATGCCATTTTTCAATTTTCCCCATTATAAGTCTATGGGAACTCTAAGTTGCCATAGCAACCAAACTAATGAGCCGATTTTCATAAAAAAAAAAAAACTTTCAATCCCCCCGCCCAAGGATGCTACAGATAAAATTTGGGCCTAATTCGATTTAAGCCCCTCGCCCAGGGAAATTCTTTTCACTGAGAGTTCCAAGACTGACAGTCTGTTTCGATTTATTTTAGCCCCGCTTTGAAAAAGTGGGGCTATATTGGATTTGCCATGTCCTTCTGTCATTCCGTGATTCCGTTAATTTGTGTTGGCTCCATAACTTTGTATCTGCTTAATATATTTTCATGAAACTTCACACAAATGTTAAACACCATAAGACAATGTGCAGAGCGAAGGAATTATAACTGTGGATTGCCTACTTTTGGAGTTATTGCCCTTTGAACATTTTCCGTAATTCCGTAATTCCGTGATTCCGTTAATTTGTGTTGGCTCCATAACTTTGTATCTGCTTAACATATTTTCATGAAACTTCACACAAATGTTAAACACCATAAGACAATGTGCAGAGCGAAGGAATTATAACTGTGGATTGCCTACTTTTGGAGTTATTGCCCTTTGAACATTAAAAAATGGCAATTTTAATTGTGTCCGCTTCATAACTCGAAAACCGTTTGAGATATTTTTAGGAAACTTCACACAAATGTTAAGCACTATGAGACGATGTGCAGAGCGCAGGAACCATAACTCTGCATTGCTTATTTTTGGAGTTATTGCCCTTTGAACATTGAAAAATGGCAATTTTAACAGTGTCCGCTTCATAACTCGAAAACCGTTTGAGATAATTTCATGAAACTTCACACAAATGTTAAGCACTATGAGACAATGTGCAGAGCGCAAGAACCATAACTCTGGTTTTCGTATTTTCTGTGTGTCTGTCTGTGTGTCTGTCTGTGTCTGTTAACAATTTTCGTGTCCGCTCCATAACTTTAAAACCCATTCACATATTTTCATGAAACTTCACACAAACATTAAACACCATGAGATAGTGTGCAGAGTGCAGGAACCATAACTCTGGATTGCCTAATTTTTGAGTTATTTCCCTTTGAATATTGAAAAATATCAATTTTAGCCGTCTTTGCTCGATAACTCAAAAACCGTTTGAGATAATTTTATGAAACTTCACACAAATGTAAAGCACCATATTACGTGTGCAGAGCGCAGGAACCCAAACTCTGGATTGTCTACTTTTTCAGTTATAGGCTTTTGAATATTAAAAAATGGCAATTTTAACTATGTCCGCTCCATAACCGTTTCTGATATTTTCATGAAACTTCAAATAAATGAAAAGCACCTTGAGATGATGTGCAGAGTGCAGGAACCATAACTCTGGTTTGCCTACTTTAGGAGTTATTGCCCTTTGAACATTTAAAAAGGCAATTTTGACTGTGTCGGCTCCATAACTCACAAACCATTTGAGATATTTTCATGACACTTCACACAAGTGTAAAGCACCATGAGACAATGTGCAGAGCGCAGGAACCCTGACTCTGATTTGCCTACTTTAGGAGTTATTACCCTTTGAACATTGAAAAATGGAAGATGAAATTTAGTATAAACATGGACATTCTGGTAATGTATCATGCTCATTGAAATGAGGGACAAGGGCTCACAACTCTTAGAGTTTTTCCAGATAATGTAAAATATTCAACAGTTATTTCTTGTTCATAACTGTTTTCTCTGCAGCTTAAATAACTTTCTTCTCTGACAGCGCTGAAGCGGGGCTATAGTCAGATCCTCTGACAGCTCTAGTTTTTGTTATGGTTTGTCTTTGAGTGTGTGTATCGCTTATTAGAGCCCCGCAAATTTATTTCCGGGTGCCCTATAATTATCACCCTGTCTGTCCGCCCGTCTGTCTGTCTGTCCGTCCACATTTTTAGCTCACAGGGAGCTTATAGGATAGGCAGTTGTCCGTCGTCGTCCGTCGTCGTCGTGTGACGTCAACACTGTCAAACAACATCTTCTCTGGAGCCGCTGGTCCGATTGGGCCCAAATTTCATCTGTAGCATCCTTGGATTGGGGGATTCAAAGTTTGTATTTTTTTATGAAATTCGGCTCATTAGTTTGGTTGCTATGGCAACTTAGAGTTTCCATAGACTTATAATGGGGAGAATTGGAAAATGGCATTTACTGCCAAGCCTTTGCAGATATTTTTACAAAACTTTTATAGAAATGTTTCTTGAGTAAACTTCTCTCAGGCATATACTTTTATGCCAACCCTTTCACTTCATAAAAGGCCATATATCTTAGAAAACCTTCAGTTCCCACCCTAAACCATATACTTGAGTAAACTTCTCTCAGGCATATACTTTTATGCCAACCTTAAGGTCCCGGGGTTGTGCTGGGGCCCTGCCCCATACCCTTTCACTTCATAAAAGGCCATTGCTGGGGCCCTGCCCCATACCCTTTTACTTCATAAAAGGCCATATATCTTAGAAAACCTTCAGTTCCCACCCTAAACCATATATTATACGATAAGAGGCATTCAGTGATACCAACCTGGTGGCCACCGGGATGCGCTCGGGCCATGCCCCACCCCTCCACTTCATAAAAGGCCCAATATCTCGGAAACCTTACCGATCCCCACCCCTAAACCATAAATATTCTTGTTCCTTATGAAATGATGCATTCAGTGGCATCAACCTTGGGGTTCCCCGGGATGCGCTCGGGCCATGCCCCACCCCATATTTAATAAAAGGCCAAATATCTCGGAAGCCTTACAGATCCCCTATCCTTAACCATATACATCCTTGTTCCTTATGATAAGACACTTTCATTGATAGCAACCAAGGGGTCTTCCAGGGTGCGCCGGGGCCTTGCCCCAGCCCTCCACTTCATAAAACTCCATATATCTCAGAAACCACTCAGATCCCCACCCCTAAACCATATATATTCATGTTCATTATGATTAGACGCATTCATTGACACCAACATGGGGGTCCCTAGTGATGTGCCAGGGCCATCCCCACCCCCTCCATTTTATAAAATGCCCAAAATCTCGGAAAATTTACAGACCCCCACACCTAAACCATATATATTCTTGTTCCTTATGATAAGACACATTCATTGATACCAACTTGGGTGTCGTTCCGGGGCTTTGCCCCACCCATCCACTTCACAAAAGGCCTTATATCTCAGAAACTGTTCAAAGCACCACCCGTAAACCATATATATTCATTTTTCTTATGGTAAGACGCATTCAGTGACACCAGCTTGGAGCTCACGGGGATGCCCAACCGCTTTACTTCATTAAATGCCATATATCTCAGAAAGCTTTCAGATCCTTACCCCTAAACCATATATATTCTTGTTCCTTATAATAAAACTTGTTCAGTCACACCAACCTGGTGGTCTCTTTGTACTGGGACAATGTTCCCCGCCCTTCCACTTCAAAAAAGGTCATATATTTCTCAAAACCATTCAAATCCGCACTCCATAATCATATATGTTTTTGTTCCTTATTATTAGCACACCAACTGGGGGATCCGCAGCGGCCATTCCTCTCCTTTCCACTTCATAAAAGGGCCTCATATCTCAGAAACCGTTCAAATTCCCACCCCAAAACCATATATATTCTTGGTCCTTATAATAAGACACATTTAGGGACAAAAATCTTGGGCTTTCCTGGGATTGACAAGGCATGCCCCAACCCGTCCTCTGCTTAAGAGGCCTTATATCTCCAGGCATACAGATCCCCACTCCTAAACCATATAAATTGTATATTCTTGTTTCTTATAATAAGACACATTTAGTGATACCAACCAGGCTCCATGCCCCACACCTCTACTTCATAAAAGGCCTATTGTTTCAGATACTGAGTCCACATGGGTGCTCATTTGGATATGGGGGTTCACTGGGTCCATGCCTCACACCTTTACTTCATAAAAGGCCTAATGTTTCAGATACTGAGTCCACAAGGGTGCTCATTTGGATATGGGGGTTCATTTGGTAAATTAAAATGATATGTTAAAATACATGGCTGCCATTGGGCAGTGCCCATCTGTGCGCTGGTGAGCATAGTGGCCCATGGGCCTCTTGTTTATGTTTTTAAGCTCACCTGAGCCGAAGGCTCCGGGTGAGCTGTTGTGATCGGTCACCGTCCGGCGTGGTCGTCCGTCGGCCCACAATTCCTTGAAACGACATCTCCCAAACCACTCAACAGATTTGATCAACTTAGCAGAAATGATCTTCGGGTGGTCCTCTCTCAAATTTGTTCAAAGAATTCTATTTCATGCAGAACTCTGGTTGTCATGGCAACGAAAAGGGCAAAATAAGAAAAACCTTTAAAAGTCATCTTGTCCGAAACCAGGTCTTTGACATTTGGTATGAAGCTTCATCTAGTAGACCAAGATTGTTCAAATTATAGACCTGGGGCAAAAAATAGCCCCGCGCCAGGGCCCACTGGTTTTACATAGGACAAACCTTTAAAAATCTTCTTGTCTGAAACCAGAAGGCCCAGGTCTTTGATATTTGGTATGAAGCTTCATCTAGTGGACCTCAACCAAACTTGTTCAAATAATAGCTCTTGGGCCAAAAATGACCCCATGCCGGGGCCTTCTGGTTTTACATAGGCTTATATATGAAAAACCTTTAAAAAATCTTCTTGTCTGAAACCAGAAGGCTGGGTCTTTGATATTTGGTATGAACCTTCACCTAGTGGAGCTCAACCAAGATTGTTCAAATTATAGCCATGGGGCCAAAAATGGCCCCGCACCGGGGCCCACTGGTTTTACATAGACTTATATAGAGGGAACTTGAAAAAAATCTTCTTTTCTGAAACCAGAAGGCCCAGGTCTTTGATATTTGTTATGGAGCTTCATCTAATGGACCTCTACCAAGATTTTCAAATTATAGGCCTGGGGCCAAAAATGACCCTGCCCGGGGTCAAAAATGGTCCCGCCCGGAGCCCACTGGGTTTACATAGGCTTATAGAGGGAAAACTTTAAAAATCTTCTTGTCTGAAACCAGAAGGCAGGTCTTTGATATTTGGCATGAAGCTTCATCCAGTGGACCTCTACCAAGAATGTTTAAATCATAACCCTTGGACCAAAAATGGCCCCGCACCGGGGCCCACTGGTTTTACATAGGCTTACATAGGGAACACCTTTAACAATCTTCTTGTCTGAAACCAGAAGGCCCAGGTCTTTGATATTTGGTATGAAGCTTCATCTAGTGGATCTCAACCAAGATTGTTCAAATTATAACCCTGGGGTCACCCAGGATCCCACTGGTTTTACATAGGTTGTAGAGGGAAAACATTTAAAAAATTTCTGATCTGAAACAAGAAGGCCCAGGTCTTTGATATCATGAAGCTTCATCTAGTGGACCTCTACAAAGATTATTAAAATTATAGTCTTGGGGCCAAAAATAGCCCAACCCAGGGGTCCACTCTTTTTACACAGGGTTATATAGGGAAACCCTTTGAGAATTTTCTTGTCGGAAACCAAAAGGCCCATGCCTTTGATACTTGGTATGAAGCTTCATCTAGTGGACCCCTACCAAGATTGTTTAAAATATAATTATTATAGCCCTGGGGCCAAAAATGACCCCGCCAACATGTTTAACATAGTGTTATATAGGGAAAACCTTAAAAAATCTTCTTGTCTGAAACCAGGAGGCCCAGACCTTTGATATTTGGAAAACAGCTTCTACTAGTGGACCTCTCTTCAGGATTGCCCACGTTTTACATAGACTTAAGCCAGAAGACCCAGGTCTTTGATATTTGGTTTACAACTTTATCTAGTGGGCCTCTGTCGAGATTGTTCAAACTATAGCCCTGGGGCTCAACATGGCGTGACCCAAGGTGTCACCTATTTTACATAGACATCGGTTATAAAGGGAAAAGGCATCAATATTAAGTATGTAAAACGCTTAGCTCAGGTGAGCGATATAGGACAATCATGGTCCCCTTGTTTCTAAATAACTTACAAACCGTCAAACGCGTCTACGTCAAACTTTAAATGTCAGGTCACAATATCATTACACAATTTCATGGCAGGTTACGTAACTCTAGCTACGATATTCTCAGTGTTAAGGTAAGTTTTTCTTTATAACTTACAAACCTATCAACTTCAAACTTTGAATATAAGGTCACATTATCATTACACATTTCATGGCAAGCTACGTAACCGTAGCTTCAATATTATCAGAGTTAAGGCCCTTTTTTCGTCTTTTTGCATCAGATTCTTCGTTTCAAAACCGCTATAGATATTCAAATGGAACTTCCTATAGTTATTTAACTCTAGCTATAATACATAATACTCTGAGAGTTATGACCTTTTGAAAAACTGAACAATTCACCTTTTTCGTCGTTTGTGCCATCTTAATTTTCAAACAAATATAGGTATGCAAACGAAATGAAGCTGAAGTTATTGACAGTTACCCCGTAGTAATATCCTTTCATTTTTTTATGCATAACTTACAAACCGTCGAATGCATAAACTTCAAACTTTTGATATGAGGTCACAATATCATTACAAAATTACATGGCAAATTACGTAACTCTAGTGTATTTCTGTTTTGGATAGCCAATTAGCCATTTTGTGGGAAGGTAACTGTACTTTTGGCTTTCCGCTATTAATGTTCCTATTTTTTTTTATTTATTTTTTTTTTTGGTTTGGGTTTTACGGCCCTTTCAAGATTATTTCACTCATATCGAGCCGATCGTTAATCAGAGGTGGGCGAAAATCGGAGTACCCGGAGAAAAACCACCTGACCTTCCGTTGAAGAACTTGGCGTCTCACACGTGGCCCGAGCAAGGCTCGAACCTACGGCGGTGAGAGACCTAATGACTAAGAGTCAGCGCTCTTATCCACGAGGCCACGGAGGGTCTAGTCATTGAATATTTTCGTTTCTTTACCTTTGGTATCTCTGATGGGAATTCATGGTTAATTGCATTATGCGGTGGGTTTCAGCTCTGCGTAGAAGCCTCATACAAACATGAAGCAACTAGACCCTAATGGAAACAGCAACAGCGGAAAACCCCACTTTATAAAATAAAAAGAACTTTATAAACTTTATAAAGAGAAAATATAGGGTTCAAAGGTATACATTTTTATATTGCGTAAAAAGTAAAAAAAGAAAACAACAACAATAAACAACAACAATAACAAAAGAAAAAAAAAACAACCCCAAAAAACAGCAACAACAAAAAAAATCTAAATAAAAAATGTTAGTGCTGGATGCATAGAAGAATGCTCTGAGACGAACAGGTTTTCATAAGGCTGCTGAAAGGTTTCTGCTGAAGAGTTGCATATTTGCCATAATAAATGATAAAATTTTTAACGATATGTTAACTAACTGAAGTGTGGAGCCGGATATTTCCCGTGATCTAACTGGTTGTTTTCTTCTGCTCTGACGTCGGATTCTTGTCGAGTCCTCAACCCTGATTCATGATAATATTAATCTATACATAACCATTTTACCATGTACCACTATTATGACTCACTGTTGAGCTGGAAAGCCTCCATGCGGATCAATTTGTTATTGTTATTATGTCTCCCCCGAAAAACTTTTTTTCGGAGAGTCATATTGTTTTTCCCCTCGGCGTCTGTCTGTCCGTCTGTCACACATTCGTGTCCGCTCTATAACTTGAAAACCGCTCGAGCCAGCTTCACGAAACTTCATATAAATATTAATCAGCATTAGACGACGTGCAGTGCGCAAGAACTATAACTGTCGCATTTATACTTTTTGAATTATCTCCCTTGGAAGTCTGTCGGTGTTTATATATGCATTGGCAAATTTTGTCCGTTCAATAACTTTATTTTCAGATGGATTTTAAAATTGCTTGGCAGAAATATTAACAACCATATGACGATGTGTGGTGCGCATGAGGCAGGTCGGTACCTCAAAGGTCAAGGTCATACTTAGAGGTCAAAGGTAAAAAAAGGGCCTTTTTTCGTGTTTGGTCAATAACTTTCTTATTTTGAGATGGATTTTGAAATCACTTGGCAGAAATGTTAACTTATATATGACAATGTGTTGCGTGCATGACCCAGGTTGGTACCTCAAAGGTTAAGGTCATACTTTGAGGTCAAAGGTAAAAAAGGGGCCTTTTTCGGGTTTTGTCAATTACTTTCTTATTTTGAGATGGATTTTAAAATTACTTGGCAGAAATATTAACAACCATGAGACGATGTATGGTGTGCATGAGGCAGGTCGGTACCTCAAAGGTCAAGGTCATACTTAGAGGTCAAAGGTAAAAAAGGGGCCTTTTTCGTGTTTGGTCAATTACTTTCTTATTTTGAAATGGATTTTGAAATCACTTGGCAGAAATGTTAACCAATATAAGACAATGTGTTGCGTGCATGACCCAGGTTGGTACCTCAAAGGTCAAGGTCATACTTAGAGGTCAAAGGTAAAAAAGGGGCCTTTTTTCGGGTTTGTCAATAACTTGCTTATTTTTAGATAGAATTTGAAGTTACTTGGCAAAAATGTTAACTATCATGAGACGATGTGTTGCATGCATGATTCAGTTTGGTACCTCAAATAGCAAGGTCATACATAGAGGTCAAAGGTCAAAAAGGGGCCTTTTTCGTGTTTGGTCAATAACTTTCTTAATTTAAGATGGTTTTTTTAATTGCTTGGCAGAAATGTTAACCACTATAAGATGATTTGTTGCACGCATGACCCAGTTTGGTACCTGAAAGGTCAAGGTCATACATAGAGGTTAAAGTTAAAAAAGGGGCCTTTTTGTGTTTTGTCAATAACTTTTTTATTTTTAGATGTATTTTGAAATTACTTGGCAGAAATGTTAACCACCATGAGACGATGTTTTGACCCAAGTTGGTACCTCAAATGTCAAGGTCGTACTAAGAGGACAAAGGACAAAAAGGGGCCTTTTTTTAGTGTTCAGTCAATAACTTTCTTATTCCTGGATAGATTGTGAAATTACTTGGCAGAAATGTTAACCATCATGAGACGATGTGGTGCACACTAGACCCAGGTCGGTACCTCCAAGATCAAGGTCATACTAAGAGGTCAGAGGTAAAAAAGTTTTTTTTTTGTGTCCAGTCAATAACTTTTTTATTTCTGGATGGACTTTATAAAGTAGCCATGCAGAAATGTTCACCGTCATTAGACCATGAGTCATGTGCAAGACCAAGGTCCATACCTCCAATGTCAAGGTCATACCTAGAGGTCAAAGGTAAAAAAGGGGACAATCAATAACTTCATTATTCTTTGATGGATTATGAAATTACTTGGCAGAAATGTTAACCATCATG
Source organism: Lucinisca nassula (assembly GCA_963580285.1). Classification (NCBI taxonomy): domain Eukaryota; kingdom Metazoa; phylum Mollusca; class Bivalvia; order Lucinida; family Lucinidae; genus Lucinisca; species Lucinisca nassula. The sequence goes on along the minus strand of OY757023.1, from coordinate 48,068,346 downwards.
AGACGATATGTTGTACCTCAAAGGACAAGGCCATACTTAGAGGTCATAGGTAAAAAAGGGCTTTTTTGTGTACGGCCAATAACTTTTTATTTCTCTGTGAACATTTTTAAAGTTACTTTGCACAAATGTTCATCTTCATTAGATGATGTGTTGCACACAAGACCCAGCTCAATACCTCCAATGTCAAGGTCATACTTAGAGGTCAAAAACGGGGGAGACATCTGTGTTTTTGCAGAAAAACAATTTCTAGTTTTGTTTGATACTGTACTGGAACGGAGGGCGAGGGTTAAAATTTAAAAAACTTCGGAGTTGAGGACCCCCAGTAGTTAAATATAGATTGAGGCTACTCGTAAGTTCTAACGAGTACCCACAATCTATATTTTGAACAGAAATAAGGAAAATATCACAATTTTTCATCTAAAAATTTCGATTTTTCGGTGGTAAAGTTTACAATGTATTTGTATAGACGTGTTTTCGTAATATGGCCGTCCCAACGTGGCCGTTCTTTTGCAGTGTCTTATTTTTTAGGCTTTGTGCTGTTGGTTCATGTTTCGTCTGTTTTTGTGTGTTCCACCGTGTCACCTTCTATAGGTGACTTGAGATGGCTGCGTTCTTAGAACGTGGCCTTTCCCGAGTGACCTTTTCCTACTATTTGAGTTTACTATACTGTCAGCAAATTCTGTGATCATTGTGCGACGCCGTATATTGCCACCCAATATAAGCCCAATATTGGACAGAAACGCACGAAACGATATAATTAGATTTGAGCGATTTGTGGTGTGGTTGAAAACAGTCTGTAGTTGAAAAGAGTCTGTAGAGCAGGCACTGACAGCTACGTCTTGACCTGCCGACACATTATCTTTCACATCGTTTTCTAGATACGTGCCAACTTGACTACAATTCTATTATAAGCTTGCTTATTACAAATTGTGCTGACATTGTGTAGTCACGGCAAAATTAGCTCAGCCACGGAAAGAACCTGCTACCATGGTTCCGGCTAGACAAGAATAACACAGGCTGCAAAGCTACATAGCCTAAGAAGAAACCTGAAAGGTTAGGTGTTAACATCACGAAACCACGCCTATATAACTTTGACCCCCTTGAACCCCACTTTTATATAGTAAAACTGGGGTTTCCGGGGGGGGGGGTGTACCTTACTTTTTTATTTCTGCTCTAAAATATAGATTGTGGGTACTCGTTAGAACCGCCTCGATGAGGCGGTTCTAACGAGTGCTCACAATCTATATTTTGAGCAGAAATAAGAAAAATATCACAATTTTTCTCCTTAAAATTTTCATTTTTACGGCGATAAAAGTGGCAATGTATTTGCATAGGCGTGTTTTCGTAATGAAATGTAACGTTGTGATTTATCAATTCATAGAACATTAAGATGTGGATCATGCTGCGGGATTGCATCGGCTGACATGAACCTTCGAAGTTCGCAATCCGCAAAAAACAAATTTTCTCCTGACGTGGCTCATAATCAATTTAATATCATTGTAATATCCTCGAAACGTCTGGCGTGGGCGTTTGTACGAGGTTACAGAGTGAGTGAGTTTTAGTTTTACGTCCCACCAACAGCTAAGGTCATATGGAGACGAGACCTCGGTTTAAAGACTCATCCGAAAGTCTGGAGAAGCCCGGGATCGATCCTGCGATCCCTGGTTTACAAGGCGAGTAGCGTAACCACTGCACCACGGAGGCTTCTACGAGGTTACAGAAAAGAAGGAACATTTTGTATGTGTGATCTCCACAGAATCAGATCGACCATTCTGATAGACATATGTGTAGTAAACTAGACTCTACATGTTCTCTACATGGACGATTAACCTTCTTAGACGCACTTGGATACACAGACTGACATAATGTATTCGCAGGACGGACCTGCCTTGCCATCTTGTAAATTTTGCTTAGCTTAGGTGATTTATGAACCAGAACTCTGACAACACTTATAGGTCGATTGTCTCTGATTGGTTTCGAACTTTTGGTTTACTCTAAAATTTATGTACATAGAAAACATAGTGTAGACCCCTGATAAGACGCCAAGTTCAGCCAAATCTGATCTAGTTACAGCCCCGCTTTGAAAAAGTGGGGGCTATATTGGATTTGGCTTGTCCGGAATTCCGTCTGTAATTTGTCCGGAATTCCGTCTGTCTGTCTGTCTGTCTGTCTGTAATATTTGATAGTGTGTACCTTGTTACCGCAACTCCTCTTACAGTTCTAGGTCAATCCTTTTGAAACTTTACAGGTGTTTTCATATAGGTCTGAAGATGTGCATATTCTGTTTTCATTATCCTAAAATACTTTTTTTTCACTTATTTCACCTTTTTTAACTTAGACTATTTTTGAGATCTACTAATGTTAAAATGTATAGGGAGTAGCTGCCTTGTTACCGCAACTTCTCTTACAGTTCTAGGTCAATCCTTTTGAAACTTTACAGGTGTTTTCATATAGGTCTGAAGATATGCATATTCTTTTTTCATTATCCTTAAATAATTTTTTCACTTATTTCACCTTTTTTAACTTAGACAATTTTTGAGATCTACTAATGTTAAAATGTATAGGGAGTAGCTACCTTGTTACCGCAACTCCTCTTACAGTTCTAGGTCAATCCTTTTGAAACTTTACAGGTGTTTTCATATAGGTCTGAAGATGTGCATATTCTTTTTTCATCATCCTTAAATAATTTTTTTCACTTATTTCACCTTTTTTAACTTAGACTATTTTTGAGATCTACTAATGTTAAAATGTACAGGGAGTAGCTACCTTGTTACCGCAACTTCTCTTACAGTTCTAGGTCAATCCTTTTGAAACTTTACAGGTGTTTTCATATAGGTCTGAAGATATGCATATTCTTTTTTCATTATCCTTTAATAATTTTTTTAACTTATTTCACCTTTTTTAACTTAGACAATTTTTGAGATCTACTAATGTTAAAATGTATAGGGAGTAGCTACCTTGTTACCGCAACTCCTCTTACAGTTCTAGGTAAATCCTTTTGAAACTTTACAGGTGTTTTCATATAGGTCTGAAGATGTGCATATTCTTTTTTCATTATCCTTAAATATTTTTTTTTTCACTTATTTCACCTTTTTTAACTTAGACAATTTTTGAGATCTACTAATGTTAAAATGTATAGGGAGTAGCTACCTTGTTACCGCAACTCCTCTTACAGTTCTAGGTCAATCCTTTTGAAACTTTACAGGTGTTTTCATATAGGTCTGAAGATGTGCATATTCTTTTTTCATCATCCTTAAATAATTTTTTTCACTGATTTCACCTTTCTTAACTTAGACAATTTTTGAGATCTACTAATGTTAAAATGTATAGGGAGTAGCTACCTTGTGACCACAACTCCTCTTACAGTTCTAGGTCAATCGTTTTGAAACTTTACAGGTGTTTTCATATAGGTCTGAAGATGTGCATATTCTTTTTTCATTATCCTTAAATATTTTTTTTCACTTATTTCACCTTTTTTAACTTAGACAATTTTTGAGATCTACTAATGTTAAAATGTATAGGGAGTTGCTACCTTGTGATCGCAACTCCTCTTACAGTTCTAGTCAATCCTTTTGAAATTTAACAGGTGTTTTCATATAGGTCTGAAGATGTGCATGTGCTTTTTTCATTATCCAAAACCTATTTTTTAACTTAGACTGTTTTTCAGATCTAATAACGCGAAAAGTCTATAAGGCGTAGGTACCTTGTTAGGGATTTAACCCTCTCACAAGTCTTTACCTTAAATTCATGAGTCTTTCTCCTCTGGCGGGGCTATAGTCAGATCCTCTGACAGTTCTAGTTTTACAATGTTTGCCAATCTCCAGCCTTCCGGTATTCGAAAATAATTCCGATTCTCTATCATTATGTACATTTCGAGCGATATGCCTGGATGGAATAAAAGTTTTATACTTCGATAAATTTCATGAACAAGAAACTCAGACCTATTTCACAAGCGACAGGTTGTTATATAACGTGACTTCAAAGAGCCTGTTTAGAATCCGCGGGTTACACTGTATGGGCCCCGTCAAGCGATTTTGGTACTTATCGCCTATGCGAGCAGCGAAGGTTCAGGCGAGCCTGCGCATCTGCGCAGTCTCGCCAGAACCTTCGCTGCTCGCTCATACAAGCAGTGAATCAAGAGGAACCTTCAGACAGAAAGCCATGTCTCTGGCCCCTCTGAATGGCTTGGCATGCGCAGTTAAAATTTGTCATGACCGAATGCTCGAAGACACAAATTCGCTTGGCGGGGCTCGTATATGAAGTGACGTCAACGGCATTCGATCTATTGATAACGTAAATGTTAGAAGACAAATAAACGGAATTTAAAGACTTCGCGTTGTTTTCGCTTAATTCAATCCTCCCGCCGTGGCCGTTGGTAAGTTCATTCTTACGCTTTCGAAAGAATTCCTATAAAAAATTCATTTTCGTGCCATTTTTAAGATTTTGATGAAAAAGTTGGAAGTTATAAGGAATCTGGCTTTTATTGCTGCGTTGACATCGGCGAATCACTCACAAACCAAACTTAGCTTAATAGATGGCAGCTTCTAATATAATAGTCCTGCCGCCGTAGCCGTTCGTCATTCTTACGCGTTCGAACGAATTCCTATAAAGTTTCGATTTTGGTGGCATTTTTAAGATTTCGATGAAAAAGTTGGAGTTATTAGGGCTGTGGGTTTTATTGCTGCATTGACTACGGCGAATCGCTCACAAACTTAACCTGAAAAATAGAAGTGAAGGCAATATGAAGCCCTTGTAATTCGCCTTAGTTTTTCACAAAAAAAAAAAAAAAAAAAAAAAAAAAAAAATATTGTGTGCTGTCAGCCATTAATAAACGGACGGTTCAAATACTGGAAATATTCGTGATTTTACAATCGTGTTTTATTCTGATATTGCAAATTATTTGTCTTAATCGCGACGGAAGTATGGGCGAGGATTGTGGCCACGTGAAATCGATTTTAGCACCCCCTCCCCACGCCCAGTGGAATTCGTTTCATTGACCGTTCCAAAGCGGTTCTTCTGTCGCGGTTTATTTTGTTATTGTTTGTCTTTGAGTGTGTGTATCGCTTATATTGTTTTGTTCTGGATAGCCAATTTGTCATTTTGTGAGAAAGTAACTGTCCTTTTGGCTTTCCACTATTGATGTTTCCATTAGGGTCTAGTTGTTGCGGGTTTATGGTTCTTTCCCTTTGGTGATTTTGATGGGTAGATGTGGGTTAATTGTATCCTGATCATTGCCTTCACTTCTATTTTAAATTTATTTGCCTATGAGTTGCAGTGAACGGCGACGTTATTTCTAACATTGGGTCGCCCATGCTAACAAAGATTAGCGTACTGCATTTCGTCTGTTTTCAAACAACATTATTTAATCGACATCCTTGTGGAATTCCGACAACTGCTTCCAATAACAGGCTAGACGATGTACACTTTAAAATGACAAAAACGTGCACCTACAATGGCTTGTGAGCAACGCCGTCGAAGTATCGCCAGGGAACGATTCTTGCCCTAAGGGTGGCATTTAATTTGATATATCTACTCGTCATTAGCAAGCGTCTGTTAGATAAGTATGTAAATGGTCAATGTTAAATTTCCTCGTTGTGTGCCGTTCGTGCTACTTTCAAAATGTGTGCGTCGTTTCTCGTCATTCGACTGGTTAAAAGCCGTTGTACAGCTGATGTCTGCGTGAAACTCACTTTCAATGAAGTTTTAATCCGACCGTGCAGAATAATCTATATAATGATAATAATCAATATAATAATATTAGTAGTGGTACTAAAAATAATAACAATAAAACGGATACGTGTAGCAATGAAAATAAATGTTCAGAAAGCACCGGAAACTGAAAGTATAACACATGGTTAGATCACAGAGACCAGACGTTTCCAAAATGGGACATTGGCAAATTGTAGATCGAGATCAGAAGCCCGAATTAAAGAGAACGAAATCGTCTTAGTTCTGTGCCAGGACATTTTCAGCTTACACTAAGGAACAATTTCCCAGCAGCGCTTTAAGTGCTTTCACATTGATTATTTTTTTCTGTTTTTCTGTTGTTGTTTTTTTCTGATGCATATTTCCCTGACATTTCTGAAACAAATCGGAACTTCGTGCTGACACCACGATTCGTCTTCACATCTTAAAGATAATTTGAATTTTTACAAGATATTTGCAAACTCATCGAAACTGTCATTCCCTAGCTGCATTTCGCCGTGGAGCGCACGGTTTGTTTTATTTCAAAGTAATTCACAAGTATAGTATATTGACGTAATTATTTTCATCTGGGTTTTATAAATTAAGACAGCCTTTCATCAAGAAATGAAGGCGAATGAGGCCTAATTGGCCGAAACAAGCTAGTCTGGCCCAGAAAACATGCACATTCCATATTTTTCAGTTCTGTGGTGTATTCCTTGCTTCCAAATGATAACCCTTTTATGGAACATATTTAAACCCCACTTTATACGAATACTTACTGGGGTATATTTTTACATTATTTTCCTTATTTCTTCTCCAGGACATAAGTTTTGGGTACTCGTTAGAACCGCCTCAGTGAGGTGGTTTTAACGTGCACCCACTGTTACGAGATGCATGTAGAACACAGAAGCCTATCTGGTGCTGCGGCACGTCAAAATTAATTTTAGTAGATATATGGCAAAGCCAGCGCGTCTTTCAGATGAAATGTGGTAGGCAAAATATTTCGTAACATACCAGTTTCATGCGCGGTGTCATGAACCCTACAGCAGGCGGCTATGTGCCTATTGTTCATGTATTATACCAACACAATCGCCAGTCGCCAAATAGTGCCATGTTTATTTCCTAGTAGAAAGCATTATTTGTGGTGATACGTTGTACTGACATGCTATGCCATGGGTTCCTATGGAATGATTAGCAGTATCCTTCAAGAGAAATTCGATTTTTGTAGAGATCCCTATTCTGCTTATATCTGCTGCATGGCTATAATTAGAGCCTCTATCTATTTCGCTCAACTTTATCGTGTCGGCACGGACATGCATGGTTTTCCTGTATGACCGATAGATATAAATACCCCAAACAGTATCGCAATGTCAGCAGTAGGTCAAGATAGTTAGCAGGGTAGATTAGTAACATTTTGTTTGATTTGAGGTTTAACGTCCCCGTCAACACTATAAAGGTCATTTTGGAGACGTTGCTTCCAATTTTGTGGGACTTTTACCCGACAGTGAGATGAAATGACATCTCAAGCCCTGTCGCCCAATGAAACCAATAGGGTTTATTAGCATGGACGGTCCGTCTCGCACCACGGTTCCTGGACAGGCTTAGATCCTCTAAGCGGTTTACCAGTACTAGTGTACGGGCCGGATTCAGCTCTGCGTGGAAGCATCATGCAGCCCATATATTTCTTCAAGCCCCTATGGGCGGGGGCGCAGATTAGTAACATATCACCACAAGAACGTGTCGAGTTCACAAGCAGAAGCTGTGATGACGGTATGTGAAATCTGTTACATATTATTTTATATGTATGAATATGCCTGTATGATTTAGCATTTGTTTGTCGGGCTTTCTCTGTAGTATACACCAACTTTCTGAAGCCTGTTCGATATTCATCGATTTACGTGCTTAGTAACGTCGGGTCGCGTGTTTGTCATAGCTTTTGACTCAAAATCGAATCAACGGTTGTAATGATATTGTACCAAGTTTGACTGAAATTCAAAACGCAGATAAGCCAATTGTTTTTAGATTTTGGGTTATGTGCCCTTGAAAATAAGGACAAGGTCACCAAAATCAAATCCTTGGTAGGTTGCAATAATATATTGTACAAAATTTGACCCAATTTCATCAATTCGTTCAAACAAGCTACGTCAACCCCGAAGCAAACGGGATCCGCACCCAAAACAGTATCGGTTGGGTGTATGTGTTTGTGGGGGAGGGTGTGTGGCGGGGATGGGAGTGGGTCATAGTTGATCGCCTAGAAATACCAATACGATCACTTATGTATCAGGTTTAAAAAGATCGTTACAGTTTGTTCCCTGTAAAAGTCCTTGCATCTGTTGTAGGCTATGTCATTTCTTTGCAATATATCACAGGGAAAAGGTAAGATTACTGACGAAACAGATGTACAGCTTCATGCTTTCTTTGGTCACAAATGTTATGGAAACAATGGTATATTCGGAAGAGAATAATAATTTAAGCTTTAGAAAGTTGGCTTTTAAACTGATATGTTGTTTTTTCTCCTCTTCTTATTTTCAGCGATTGCTGCTAAGGAAAACATGTCCGTAAGAAATAATGGCATCCAACATGGTGTCAGAAAATGATAAATATTGGGTAAATCTTTAATATTTCTGCTTTTAACATAGATTGTGAATGCTCGTTAGAACCGCCTCAATGAGGCAGTTCTAACGAGTACCCACAATCTATGTTTTTGAACAAAAATAAGGCAGATAATGTATACCCCGTCAACCCATCTTTTCTCTATATAAAGTGGAGTTTAGGGGGGTCTTCGTTTCACGGACGTGATGTGTAGTGTAAATAATGTTTAGACACTGGCCTGTTTTGTCAGTACAATATTTTGACAAAATTTACTCGGTCAAAAAAGGAACTATACCAACTTGCGGGTAAATTTCAGTACCTATCCGGTAGCCATTCAGCTAAAGATGGCTGTAATCATGCGAATCGGACGTGAAGCTACAAAATGCATAAATTTGCACTTGCCTATACTATTTTTCTCAAGAGTTGTCTTGCAATATGTGCCTAGAAAATTTTTGCAAGAAATTTAGCATTACGCATGCGCAGATGATCATTTTGTGTTTGAGTTGAACGATCATGTCCATCGATCATCGAAACTCGTTTTATCTTTACAATATCCCATGATCTTGAACCACAATCAAGGCTTTAATTTGTGAAATTCTCAGATGATCTCCCTTTCAATTAAAAGTATACCAATTTTAAAACTTGTTATTTCAATGCCGGTCATTCAATTTTAGCAATTTCTTTTAAAAGCGCTGTGTTGCCACCATTGCTGAAAACCATGATGAATATTTGACGAGTTCATTGGTTAGATCTCATTGATATCTATCAGTATGCCAAAAATTGTTTACATATTCCAAGCGTTTAAGTCACTATCACCAATTTTCACAAACGGGTTACGGACGGACAGACAGACAAACCATATATGGCTTGGCGGCCATTTTGGTCATATGACCTGGACCCGATGAACAAATTTTGGTTTCCCCCATCCCATAGAGGCTCCATATGAAATTTGACTTCAATCGGCCCAACGGTTTCCGAGGAGAAGCAGTTGGAAAATTTTCACATTTTTCGCCTCGGCGAGGCTTTACTAAATGGAATGTAATATTTTGCAAGTTCATTGGTTAGATCTCATTGATATCTATCAGTATGCCAAAAAATTGTTTAAATATTCCAAGCGGTTAAGTCACTATCACCAATTTTCACAAACGGGTTACGGACGGACAGACTGACAGAATGACATGGTGATTTTAGGGCACTCTTAAAAAACAACCGACTTCAGTCGGTCGCTTTTTCTGCGGGTTTTGCAATCGTCTGTTTCTCCTAGCAAATGGAACTAAAGTTCAAAATCTTTTGTAAATAGACACGCATAGTATCTAATAAAAGGTTACATGTATCAGATTTTAGAAATATTGTGCTAAGTGTAATTTTTTATGATGTTAAATCTTGGTGTTTGCAATGATTTATTCTGCGAAATTGTCACAGTGACCCCTTGGGTGTTTAAAAGACGAGTTTACATGAACAACAAGAGGGTCATAATGACCCTGGATAGCTCACCTGATCCTTATTGCACAACTGAAATGGTGGGGGTTTGATCTCTTTGACATCATGGGTCAGGTCCTAGCGCACCAGAAGATGAACAGGCTCAGTTTAACTATCAATAACTCATGGAGACATGAAGTTGTGTGTGTGTGTGGGGGGGGGGGGGGGGGGTGGGGGTGACAAGAGGTTGTGTGTGAATGTGTAAACAGGATGAGTCAAACTATCAATGGCTCATGGTGACAAGGGGTTGTGGGGAGGGGGACAACAGGTTAACAAGAGGTGTGTGAAAAGGCTCAGTCTATCAACGAATCATGGTGGCAAGGGGTTGTGTAGGGGGGGGCATCTGATTTTATTTTTAAAATAGGAATATGTACTTGTGCAATATTTTAATTGCAACACAACAATGAGCTAGGTACCGGTTAAGTCTTCTTAATCATGCTTATTGGTGGGGTAAGTAGAGTGAAAATCTTCATCGATAGTTACCAGAAGGCAACATAGCTCGTCTACATTAAACAAGTAATGTGTGAGTGCATGCTTGCATGAGTGTGTGTGTGCATGTATGCACGTGTGTGCGTGTATGATACCTGAGTGTGCATGCATACATGCACGTGTGAGTGTGTACATACATGACAAAAAGTGATTTTCTCATGACGTTGCGTTTATCATCATTAGACTTGCGAGCAACGGAAATTCATCTCGGGAATGTTTGTTTTTGTATGTGTGTGCGTGTGCGAGCATGTGCGTGTGCGCCCGTGTATGTATGAATTTATGTATGTTTACTTCCCACCAGTATCTAAGGTGAGCGGGAAGCTACATAAGGAAATGTCCACTCTTCGGTGACTAGGTCGTAGCCACTCGAAAAAATAGCCTACCTCTCTGTTATAGTCAAATGGCATCCGTATTTCGATCGTGCATTCTGGTCTTTGCCTGGTTTTTGCCATCCTTGCTCGAGCTTGACATTTCGATTACGCATTCGTGCAACAAAGTACATATTTTAATGTCTTCAAAATAGTTTCTGATGAAAAAAATGTGATAATATAAAATGTTCTTATTTAAGAAATAGATCAGCTTTAACTGTGATTTGTTCAGTAATAAATCATAGTTTGAGATCAAATAAAGGAACGCGTAGCGCGCGTGGTTTGTCTACTTAGAACTGACCGAGAAACTGATTTAATACTTAACAAATCACAGACTAGAGCTGATGTATTTCTATTCTAACACGCTGAAAATCGGCAATAATGTTGTTGTTTCCTTCAAAATCTCACAACCTTTCGCCATTGTTAGAAGAAATTCCGTTAAAATTATCGACTGAAACGCATGCATTTATATCCTTTTCCTACATTTTTGATGCGAGAAAATGACCTTACACCGTTTGACGTCAAGGAAATCGACTAGTGACGTCATAAGTTGGCAGTTTTAATGACGTCACTCGTCACGCCCTTCCGAGCTGTGATTTGTTGCAGAAAAAACAGTTATTTTCCATTGCCTATATAGGCGCGCTGTGTTAGAATTCTGCTCAAAACATAGGGGCAGGTGCTCGTAAGTTCCAATTGAGGCGGTTCTTTCGAGTACCCACAACATCTATCTCTGAGTTTCGTCTTTCATTGATTTCGTCGACGCGACCGAGTTAGTTACTGTTTTCTTTTCAGCAAGGCCTTGAATTTTTAATACGGACTAAAACTGCCTAAATGGTTTCTTACATATCACTTAAACAGAATGTCAGACAACGTTGATCCTGATGATACTGTCTGTAAAAAGCCATCTTATCAGGATCTACACTATTTTAATAGTAAAAATTATCTGTGCCGGACTTCAGGTTTGAAAGGTTGCCCCTGCCCATCGGGCTTGGTAAAAATAGATAAGGCTGCATGGTGCTTCCGCGCAGAGCAGAAACTTACCGAACACATGTACTGTAAAGTGCTGCGAGTCGAACCGTCCTTGCATATAAACTCTAGCGGTTTCTTTTGCTGCTAGCGCTTCAGATGTCATTACATTTTAGTGTCGGGTAAAGGTCCCACACAATCGGAAGCAACGTCTCCTAAATGACCTCGGTAGTGTAAACCGTTACTTAAAACCTCAACACATAAAAAAAATAAAATAAAAGCAAATAAACAAACAAAAACAAATTAATTTTGAACGTATTTATTTATCTTTTTATGACATTCTGAAAACTCATCAAAACTTTTTTTCGGAGGGTAAAAAGTAGAACAATTAATAAAATACAGAAAAAAAGTATTCATTTCATTTAAATGAAGAGAAAAATGTAGACGCATTGACATTTACTAAGAAATGTTATCCTTCTCAGAATCGAGATGCAATAGATTTACTTCAGTTTGATTGAAGACTGCCTGAGCTGGTGTAAAGCAAAACATACGAATTGGTGTGTGTATTTCACGGATATTCGGATCGATTTGGCTACTCCAAAAGGAAACCCTAGCGACAATTTTTACTTTTCCACAAGAAGGCAGTCTGAGGGAAAGCTATATACCCCGCCACAGTTTCATGACTTTCAATTGTGACTTTAACATTGAGTCGCCATGGTGTGTTTATGGGTTCTGCACATCAGTGTACTGATGCAAATATTTGACCAAAGTTTAAATGGAAATCTTTCAAGGTGTAAAAAAGATATAGAGCGTACAGGAGATTCCACGCTCAAACTCGTGCTCTTCAAGTGTGACCTTCACGTTGAGTCAGCATGGGTTGGTTATGGGTTCTACAAATCATTACACTTCTGTCCACATTCAACCGAATTTTAATGAGAATCCTCCAAGGGGGAAATGCTTTAAGAAAAGGACAAAAGATTCAAGGACCAAACTTGTGACCTTCAATTGTGACAGTCACCTTGCGTTGGCATGGTTGAGTTATGGGTTCTACACATCATGTCACTCAGGCCAGCAACTGAATAAAGTTTAATGAAATCCCCCCAGTGATAAAGAAATATGGAATCATAAATGCTTTAAGGTTCAAACTATCTTTCCAGGGGTAAAAGTGATAAGGAGCGGACATAAAATTCAAGGCTCAAACTCGGGACCTTCAATTTTAACCTTCACTTTGAGTCGACATGGTTGAATGATGCGTTCTGCATATCATCTACTTAGGCAAACATTTAACCAACCTTCCAGGGGTAAAGTAGCTAAAGAACGGGCAAAATATTCAAGGCTCAAACTTGTAACCTTCAACTGTGACCTTGACCTGGAGTCATTATGTTTTATTTAAACGAGGGTTGTTATCAAAGTTCGCGGAATGTGGCACTTTTTCATTTATTTAAAAAGATTTTAGGCTGAAAGTCTCTGATAAGAGACTCCGATCTATTTCTAATTCAGCCGCAACGTAAAAATACTATTCCTCCTAATACTATTTGAATCGTATCTATGGCAACGACGGGATGCGTAGGCGGAGCACGCCATAATTTGTAAATAATGGTATTTACGTAGCGGTAGTTATAACTATTTTTTTTTCATTGATGACGCTATCAAAATTGACGTCTCGACGTCATTTACCCAAAATATAACATTATTACCGTTACTTGTTTATCTGGAAAATCGAACACAGTAGACTCTTTCATGGAAAACGAATCTCAGGAAATGACGTCGACTGGTGATACAGAAATGCGGATTGTGGTGAAGTTTTTAGTTGGTGAAAGTCGCCGGCCGAAACGTTAAACATGATTAAGGATTCGGGCACGCTGCCTTCCTGTGTAAAGACATTTGTGTATTAGTGGCATGAACGCTTTAGGAATGGACGAAACTCGGAAGAGGACGACGGAAGAGCGTGGCGGCCGTCTGTGTCTTTGGTACTCACACGGACATGACTTTGACACCTCATTTGACTTAGAGATTGGGACTCAGAAAATTACAGCAGTGACTGGTATAGTGACATTTATCAAAAGTGGGTTTATAGGCACAGGAAATGTATATCCACGCATGGCGACTATGTCGAGAAAGTGAACCGCGAACTCAAATTTGACGTCGCCACGTAATGTTGGCATCGTTTGTCACTCCGGTCAGCAGCTAGTGGTATGTTCAAGAGATTTCTTAACAAGAGGCCCAAGAGGGCATGTCGCTCCAACGGCTAACTTCAGACAATTGTCATATTAATTACATTTACCAATTGTATACTAGTGGACTCTTCTATTGCTATATGTTGGACCAGTCCATTTGTCATATAAGGGGTGTCAGGCCTATTTTTTTCTATTTTTGATGGAAAATTCTGTTAGCAAATAGTGCAGGCCCTGATCAGACATGGTGTTCTGTGGGGTCTGATCTGGGCCAGCACTGTTTGCCAAGGTACCCATTTAGGGTTTTCCCGCATGCAATGGGTAAAAAAGAAACAAGTGATCCACCCAAGGAATGTCCATTCTATATTTTTTGGAGCCATGGTTGGCAGGATTTATGTGAGTGACCATTTGGCATTGCTCCGTTCTAAATATCTAAAGCTCTGGGCCTTATGGTTCCAGAGAAGAAGACTTTTTGTAAGTTTTTCCTATTATAAGTCTATGGGAACTAATATGCCTCTGGGCGTGACCAATTTTTTACCCCAGGGGCATTGGTGGCAGGATTTATTTGAGTGACCACTTGACGTTGCTGCATACTTAATATCTAAGCTCTGGGCACTGATGGTTTCAGAGAAGATTTTTGTCAGTTTTTCCCAGTATAAGTCTATGGGAGCTTATGGGCCTCAGGGTGTGGCCAATTTGGACCCCAGGGGCATAGTTGGCAGGATTTATGCGGTTGAATACTTCAAGTTGCTACATACTAAGCCCTTGGCCTTATGGTTTCAGAGGAGAAAAGTTTCAAGATTTTGTCATTATTAGTCTATGGGAGCTACTAAGCACCGGGCATTGCCAATTTGGACTCAAGAGTCATAGTTCGCAGGACTTAGTAGGGTTGCTACATACTACAGTTCAACGTGTATTAAGCAAGTGCCTAAGGGATAGTCAAAATATGCTTGCTTAAGACAGGTTCTTGCTTAATACAGGTGAAATTTAACACATCTGCCTTTCTTGGGAACTGAATGCCTGTTTGCTTAAGACAGGTTGCTTGCTTAATAGAGGTGGCCACAGGTTTTACTGTAAATGTCTTAGCTTTAGGCTTTATGGTTTCAGAGAAGAAGTTTTTTCCGTTTATTGGTCTATGGAAGCTAATGAGCCAAAGGTGGTGGCCATGGCGGCCATGTTTTTTGTCTGATCAAAATTTCTTCAATGAATCTGACAATGGTAGACACAAGGAACATTCATGAAAATTAAGAACGAAATCCATTTAGCAGTTTTGGAGGAGAAGATTAAAAAAAAGACCCCTTTATGAGTCTATGGAAGCTAATCAGCCAATGGGCGTGTCCATGGCGGCCATGTTTTTTGTCTGATCAAAATTGCTTCAAGGAATCTGACAGAAGTCCGCCCAAGGAACATTCATGCAAAGAAAGAATGAAATCCATTAAGTTGAGCGGTTTTGGAGAAGGTTTTTAAAACTTTTCCCCATATAAGTCTTTGAAAGCTAATGAGCCAAGCGGCATGGCCATGGCAGTCATGTTGGGCATGGCCATGGTGGCCATGTTTTTTGTCTGATCCGAATTTCTTCAAGGAATCTGACAGAGGTCTTCAAGGAATCTGACAAAGGTCCACCCAAGCAACATTCATGCAAAATAAGAATAAAATCCATTGAGCGGTTTTGGAGAAGATTTTTCAATATTTTTTTTTTGGTTTTGATGCCATTTTGTTCTGCATGTAACAAAATTCTTTGAAGGAATTCAGAAGAGGACTATGTGAGAAAAATTCCTGTGAAGTTTGGTTACAATCGACCAAGTAGTTAAGGAGGAAATGTTTAAAGAAAAAATTTAATGCACGGATGCACAACCGCACAGGTGCACAACAGACACAGGGCCATAACATATAACATAAGACCCGCCGGTCTTTGGCCAGTGGAGCTAAAAAAATGAACAGATTTATGTTTTTATTTCTTTCTTTATTTATTTATTTTTTCCTTTCCTCCGTCGGATTTGGTATGCCTCCCTTTTCAACTAAACCATTTTAACCCTCAGGGATCTGGAGAACTGTTGACACTGTAGTATAATTAGGTCTAATAAATCAATCTCCCTCAGTATTTTGAATTTATTTTGAAACATCAAGTCGTATAAATAGAGTTTGTGTTGAAAACATCAGTTCTATCACCAGTGTGATGGGCAAGTGAAATTTCTGAAGTTTTGAATTTTAGAATGACAATTTGTAGGTGGCCCTCTATAGATATGTGATAGTCAGCAAAATTGGAGGAGATTAATTCAGATACAGGAGAGTACTCTTAAATAAATAAATAAAAAATAAACAAGAACTTTTGAAGAAGAGAAGACTTTTTTAATATTACACTACATGTTATATAGTGAAAATAAACCCCGCCCACTGCAGCCATGTTTTTTGTCGGATCAAAATTTCTTCAAGGAATCTGACAGAGGTCCACCCAAGGAACATTCATGCCAAACAACTATGAAACAAAACAAGAATTTTGCAGAAAATATTTTCAGCATTACACTATATGTTATATAGTGAAAATAAGCCATGTTTTTTGTAAGATCAATTTTTTTTTTTCAAGGAATCTGACAACAGTCCACCCAAGGACAATTCATGCAAATTACAATGAAATCCCACATGTACTTTTGCAGAAGAAGATTTTTTAGCATTACATTATATGTTGAATAGTGAAAATATGCCCCGCCCATGGCGGCCATGTTTTTTTGTCGGATCAAAATTTTTTCAAGGAATCTAAAAGAGGTCCACCCAAGGAACATTCATGCAAAATAAAAACAAGGCATCGCATGCGATACAAATCCCCTCGCACTAGACAACTTCGTGTGTGGAAAACACTGAAATGGCAAAAGTCCAACTTGCTTGAGATATTATCATATGCAACATTTGTGTAAAGTTTGTTTAAAAATCCTCCAATAAATGTACATTCTAGAGTGATGACGTTTCTCTAAAAATAGCCATAGTGACCTTGACTTGAGGCCATGACCACGAAAGTAGATCTTGCTCAAGATATTATCATTAGCATCTTTTGTGTGAAGTTATATTAAAATCTGTTAATAAATGTAGGCGGTAGAGCGATGACAAAGTTTTTCTAAAGATAGCCACAGTGACCTTGACTTTGAGGTCATGACCTTGAAAGTCGAGATATTATCATAAGAAACATTTTTGTGAAGTTCTATTACAATTCATCATTAAATGTAGGCGCTAGAGTGATGACAAAATTTTTTTCTAAAAATAGCCACCTTGACCTTGAAAGTCTAAATAGCTCGAGATATTGTCATAAGGAACATTTGTGTGAAGTTATATTGAAATTGGTGAAAAAATGTAAGCACTAGAGCAATGACAAAGTTTTTCTAAAAATAGCCACAGTGACCTTGACAGTCAAACTCGCTCGAGGTATTGTCATAAGGAACATTTGTGTGAAGTTATATTGAAATGGGTGAAGAAATGTAAGCGCTAGAGCCATGACAAAGTTTTTTCTAAAAATAGCCACAGTGACCTTGACCTTGAAAGTGGAACTCACTAGAGATATTGTCATAAGGAACATTTGTGTGAAGTAATATTGAAATTGGTGAAAAAAATGTAAGCGCTAGAGCAATGACAAAGTTTTTCTAAAAATAGCCACAGTGACCTTGACCTTGAAAGTCGAACTCGTTCGAGGTATTGTCACAAGCAACATTTGTGTGAAGTTAAATTGAAATCAGTGAAGAATAAAGGCGCTAGAGCGATGACAACGTTTTCTAAAAATAGCCATAGTGACCTTGACCTTGAAGGTCGAAATGGCGAGATATTGTCATAAGGAACATTTGTGTGAAGTTCTATTGAAATTGATGAAGAAATGTAAGCGCTAGAGGGATGACGAAGTTTTTCTAAAAATAGACACAGTGACCTTGACCTTGAAAGTCAAACTCGCTCGAGGTATTGTCATAAGGAACATTTGTGTGAAGTTATATTGAAATGGGTGAAGAAATGTAAGCGCTAGAGCCATGACAAAGTTTTTCTAAAAATAGCCACAGTGAACTTGACCTTGAAAGTGGAACTCACTAGAGATATTGTTATAAGGAACATTTGTGTGAAGTAATATTGAAATTGGTGAAAAAAATGTAAGCGCTAGAGCAATGACAGTTTTTCTAAAAATAGCCACAGTGACCTTGACCTTGAAAGTCAAACTCGTTTGAGGTATTGTCATTAGCAACATTTGTGTGAAGTTATATTGAAATCAGTGAAGAAATGTAGGCGCTAGAGCGATGACAAAGTTTTCTAAAAAATAGCCATAGTGACCTTGACCTTGAAAGTCGAAATAGCGAGATATTGTCATAAGGAACATTTGTGTGAAGTTATATTGAAATCGATGAAGAAATGTAAGCGCTAGAGGGATGACGAAGTTTTTCTAAAACAGACACAGTGACCTTGACCTTGAAAGTGGAACTCGCTAGAGATATTGTCATAAGGAACATTTGTATGAAGTTATATTGAAATTGGTGAAGAAATGTAAGCGCTAGAGCGATGACAAAGTTTTTCTAAAAAATAGCCACAGTGACCTTGACCTTGAGGCCTTGACCTTGATAGTCGAACCCGCTTGAGATATTGTCATAAGGAACATTTGTGTGAAGTTATATTGAAATCAGTGAAGAAATATAGGCGATAGAGCGATGACAAAGTTTTTTCTAAAAATAGCCACAGTGAACTTGACCTTGAGGCCATAAGTTGGAAAGTCGAACTCGCTGGAGATATTTTTATAAGGAACATTTGTGTGAAGTTATATTGAAATTGGTGAAGAAATGTAGGCGCTAGAGCGATGAAAAAGTTTTTCTAAAAATAGCCACAGTGACCTTGACCTTGAGGTCATGACCTTGAAAGTCCAACTCGATCAAGATATTGTCATAAGGAACATTTGTGTGAAGTTATATTGAAATCAGTGAAGAAATGTAGGGGTTAGAGCGATGACAAAGTTTTCTAAAAATAGCCACTGTGACCTTGACCTTGAAGCCATGACCTTGAAAGTGGAACTCGCTCGAGATATTTTCATAAGGATAATTTATTTGAAGTTATATTGAAATTGGGGGAGAAATGTAGGCGCTAGAGCCATGACAAAGTTTTTCAAAAAAATAGCCAGAGTGACCTTGACCTTGAGGTCATGGCCTTGAAAGTCGATCTTGCTCCAGATATTGTCGTATCGAACGTTCGTGTGAAGTTATATTAAAATCGGTCAGGAAATGTAGGCGCTAGAGTGATGACAAAAGTACGTACGTACGTACGTGGCGCTAGAGCGATGACAAAAGTACGTACATACGTGGCGCTAGAGCGATGACAAAAGTACGTACGTACTTACGGGACAAATGCTATATCCCCCCTCACAACTATGTTGTGCGAGGGGATAATGAAATCCAACAGAAGGGTTTGGAGGAGAAGATTTTTAAAGATTTTTAATTTTTTTGTGTGGTTTTGCCATGGCAACCAGAGTTCTGGGTGTAACAAAATTTTTTGAAGGAATTTAGAAGAGAACTAAGTAAAGAACATTCCTGTGAAGTTTGGTTACACTTGGCCCAGTAGTTTAGGAGGAGAAGATGTTTTAGCATTACACTATATGTTAAATAGGGAAAATAAGCCCCACCCATGGCGGCCATGTTTTTTGTCGGATCAAAATTTCTTCAAGGAATCTGAAAGAGGTCCAACCAAGGAACATTCATGCAAAATAAAAATGAAATCCAACAGGTGGTTTTGGAGGAGAAGATTTTTAAAGATATTTAATTTTTTGTGTTGTTTTGTTGCCATGGCAACCAGAGTTCTGGGTGTAACAAAATTTTTTGAAGGAATTTAGAAGAGGACTATGTAAGGAAAATTCCTGTGAAGTTTGGTTACAATGGGCCCAATAGTTTAGGAGAAGAAGATGTTTTAGCATTGCACTATATGTTAAATAGAGAAAATATGCCCCGCCCATGGAGGCCATGTTTTTTGTCGGATCAAAATTTCTTCAAGGAATCTGAAACAGGTCAACCCAAGGAACAGTCATGAAAAAAAAAATTGAAATCGTACAGCTGGTTTTGGAGGAGAAGATTTTTATTTTTTTTTGTTGGTTTTGTTGCCATGGCAACCAGAGTTCTGGGTGTAACAAAATTCTTTGAAGGAATTTAGAAGAGGACTATGTAAGGAACATTCCTGTGAAGTTTGGTTACAATTGGCCCAGTAGTTTAGGAGGAGAAGATGTTTAAAGAAAAAGTTAACGCACGGACACACGACGGACACAGGGCCATGACAATAGCCCCGCTGGCCTTCGGCCAGTGGAGCTAAAAATAAACTTTTCAATATATTTAGACAAGTTGTGGGTATTCTGATGGGTACTAATTGAGCACCCCCTTGTGGCTGATCTGTTTTTGTTTTGTTATGAGAGAGACTTCATGATGTCCCTTTCTGCTGAAAACCAGTCTGAAATCATTGAAGCTTTAAGCTCGACTTCTAGATATTTAGGTGATTTATTATGCCCCCAACTTCAAAGAAGTTGATGGTGCATATTGGTTCTGTCTTGTCCGTATGTCTGTCCGTCTGTCCATTACGCTTTCACCGTGTAGGAACCTCAAGAATGGTTTGAGCTAGGATCTCGAAATTTCATATATGAACTGTGCATGAAAAATAAGCGGACACGTATTTTATTTATTTGTTTTCGCCGGACTTGTCTATGCAGAGTTACGCCCCTTTTCGGACGTCTGCATTGTTGCTATGGGGAAACCTTGTGAGCAAGATATCTGGAGAACCACTTGAGCTAGACTCATGATATTTAGTGAACAGTTTGGGTCTAAGGTGTAGATGACCTGATTAACTTTTGATGTGTTATGCATAAGAATTTATTTTTCTGATTCCCACTTTCACCCCACTGTTGACCTAATAGTGCTATAAATATCTTGTTAATCTTCTTATAGAAGATTCGAGAAAACTGAGTCACAGATTAATTTCATTTTTGTAAACAACATGTTGACAAGGAAAAGTACTTCAGAACCTTCCAGAAAGTTCAGGTTTGCATTATTTTTAGAAAATTATATCATCTTATTCCACAGCCCATGTGGAACATTCTAGAGAAATCTTAGGGTCTATAAAAGAGCTTGATTTTTCTCATTGAGTCAGACTTTGGAGTTTGATGTTTGGGCTTATAAGGAAAGTTATTTCTAAATTCTGTGTTGGATTGTTAAAGTATATTACTTTTCATTTCGGACTGTGAATTCTGTGGGATAGAGGAAAATAGATTCATTCAGGATATTCCATTTAGAGCTAAGTACATTTGATTTTCTTACTTCTACAGGTTAAAGTTAACTTGTAAATAAATTTTGTTAAATTTTTCCAACAGGCTTTTTTGCTTTTTCTTTCTGCTACGCCTGGCTCGTAACAGAAATTGGGGGCTCGCCTGGGATAAAAACATCTTGAGCATTTTAAAACCAACATTTCATGTGACGGCAGGTGATTGTCATTGTTATCAAATATAGACTTGGCAGTTGCTTCAAAAGATTGGTATTACCCTATAGGCATGTAGGGGATTGTCATTTCATATGAATTGTCATTTCAGGTGAAATAGTACTTGTCATTACATGTGAAATTTTTGTTGGGCTTGTCATGTCAAAAAAAAAAACTTTGTCAAATTAACCTCAATCTGTATAACCATAATTACTTTATAATAACAAAAAGCAAACATGTCGTTTGATTTGAGAAGCTTTTTGGCTCAACCTACTCAGGAGTTGTTTAATCTGGCTAAAAGGACAGATTTGCTAGATATTGCTTCCCATTATGGGGTCACTGCTGTCAAAACAAGCATGAAGAAGCATGAAATTAAGAATATTTTGGTACAGTTTTTTGTTGATGAAGAACTTTTCGATCCATCTGCTTTGTCTCTCATTATGGTTTCACATACTGAATTGCAAATGAGATAAATCGAAATCGGAAGGCAAATTGAATTAGAAAAATTAAGATTAGAGATGGAAGAACGCATACAGAAAGAAAAAATGGAAAAGGAAGAAAAAGAAAGAAAAATGCAGAGACAAATGCAGATGGAAAGACTAGAAATGGAAGAACGTGTTCGAAAAGAAAAATTAGAACAGGAAGAAAAACAAAGAGAAATGGAGGAACGCCTTCAGAAAGAAAAAATAGAAAAAAGAAGAGCGACTTGAAATAGAAAGAGAAAAATGGCAATTTCAATTAAAGATGAAGGAATTGGAACTCCAGGGTCAAGATAGGGTGAAACATACCCCTGTTTTTGAATCTGGCAGTTACTTTGATGCCACAAAGCACATTAGATTAGTTCCGCCATTTCAGGAAAAAGAGGTAGATAAGTATTTTTTTTTGCATTTTGAAAAAGTTGCAGAAAATTTAAAATGGCCAAAAGAGCATTGGACCTTACTTTTGCAAAGCGTTGTTGTCGGAAAGGCTCGAGACATTTACAAGAAGCTAACTGTCGAGCAAAGCTCAGACTATGATCTGGTTAAGGAGCTTATTCTTAGGGCATATGAGTTGGTCCCTGGGGCTAACAGGCAGAAATTTAGGAACTGTAAAAAAGAAATTTCCCAGACCCATGTAGAATTTGCTCGAACCAAAGAACAGTTATTTGATAAGGTGGTGTTCTTCTAAAAAAGTAGGCTCTGATCATAACAAACTTAGACAGCTTGTCCTTGTTGAAAAGTTCAAACGGTGAATAAATTCAGACATTAAATCTTTTCTCGATGAGAGACAGGTTGAAACTTTGGAGGAAGCTTCTCGTTTGGCAGATGACTCATAAAGTAGAAGTAAAACAAAGATCAGGAATTGATACAATTAACTTACTCCATCCATAAAAGACACCAAAGGGAAAGAAGTCTCATTTGTGAACAGGCCTTATCCTCGAAAACCTTATAATCCACAGACAGGTCCAAGATTCTATCCTAGTAATCCTTCTGGTAGTTATAGCCATAACTCTAGTACTATGCCCAAAATTTCTGGTGAAAATAAAAGCCAGAATCCTTCCAAACCTTCTGGTGAAAACAGAAGCCAGAATTTTTCCAAACCTTCTGGTGAAAACAAAGACCAGAATCCCTTATCTCAATCTCAAGTAGTTTGTTATTATTGTACAAATACAGGTCATTTGATCTCTGAGTGTTTAAAATTAAAGCGAAGGAAGAAATAGAAAGACAAGAGGAACTTAAGCCTACATGTTTGACTTCTTTAAGGCCAAAACCACAGTCTTGTGTAAGGGAGGAAACTCTTTCTGATACCAAAATATCTGAGACAGATTCAGTTATGGAGATTTATGAACCATTCTTATCAGATGGTTTTGTGTCACTAAATGGTGACAATTATGCCCATCCTACCCCTATCAAAATCTTACGAGATACTGAAGCTTCTCAATCTCTCATTCTAGCAGATACTCTGCCTTTCTCTGAGAAGACTTCTTTGGGCCAAAGTGTCCGAATTCAGGGTGTGGAATGTGGATTTGTTAATGTTCCGCTTCGTAACGTTTATTTGTCATCAGACTTGGTATCCGGTTCAGTGGCTGTTGGTATAAGACCTTCTTTACCTTTTAAAGGTGTTCATTTATTGCTATGACTTAGCTGGAGATAAGGTTGTGGTAAAGTAGAAGTAAAACAAAGATCAGGAATTGATACAATTAACTTACTCCACCCATAAAAGACACCAAAGGGAAATAAATACAAACATTAAGCGACCAGACCATAATGGAAACCTAAACAAAGGAAGGCCATAAGGACAGTTACTTTCCCACAAAATGGCCATATGGCCATCCAAAATTAAAAGACACAAGAGATACACACAGTATGTAACAAACAACAACATAAATAAATCGCCACAGAAGAGCCGCCTTGGAACGGTCAGTGGAAGATTTCCACTGGGGGGCTTTAATCGATTTTACGTGGCCACAATCCTCGCCCTTATTTCCGTCGCGATTTAGACAAATAATTTGTTCAGTCCGCATGAAGGCCTCCTAACTCATCAGTGCAACATCTCCGTGAACACAAAAATCAAAGAACCACAGAGGTGAGACAACGATGAGGACTCGACAGCAAGAAACCACTGAAATAATGGAGCAAAAGAAAACCAACAGTTAGACTCCGATGAGCCCGACCAGAGACAGAGTAAACCCACTTTTGACGTCTAATCCTTGCACTGATCAACCACCTGATCCCATTGAGCAGGAAATTCCTGATCTTTATCCGTCCTGTGCAGTCACAAGGGCTATGGCACGTAAGGCCAAGCAAACTGATGGGAAAAAGGATTTGATTTTACTGATACCTTTTTGGGTCAGTCTTTGAATGACGAGATAACAAGGTCTCTGTCTTCAAACCTGCCTGATAAGTAGATAGATTTTCATGAGAATAACTCATCTTTCGATCTAGGCCATGACAAAATGTCCGGGTCTCAACTAGCTAAAGAACAGCATAAGGATCATGAAATTTCGCCTTTGTTTGAAAGGACTTCAGATGAGCAGGAAGTATCTCAGGTCCTAGTCTGTTATTATGTCAAAAATGACATTCTTATGAGAAAATGGCGTCCACCAGACGTCTCAGCAGCAGATGAGTGGACGGTCAACCACCAGATAGTGGTTCCACGGTTAACCGTCCGGAAATATTAAACTTGGCACATGAAACTCCCATGTCAGGACATTTAGGTGTAAATAAAATCTATCACAAGATTCTTAATCATTCTTACTGGCCTGGGTTAAAATCAGATGTTTCTTAGCATTGTAGGTCCTGCCATACATGCCAAATGGTAGGAAAACCCAATCAGACTATACCTAAGGCTCATTTGCAGCCTATACCTGCTTTTGATGAACCTTTCAGTCGAATAATTATAGACTGCGTGGGTCCCTTGCCCAGAACAAAGCCTGGCTGTGAATATCTTTTGACTATTATGTGTGCTTCCACACGTTTTCCTGAAGCCATTCCACTAAGAAATATCAAAACTAAGACAATCGTCAAGGCCTTAGTGAAGTTTTTCACATTTGTTGGTCTTCCCAAATCTATTCAGTCAGACCAAGGTTCAAATTTCATGTTTGGATTTTTCAACAAGTAATGCATGAACTTGGCATTGTACAGTATAATTAATCGGCCTATCATCCTGAAAGTCAAGGCGCCCTTGAAAGATTCCATCAAACATTGAAAAAACATGATAAGATCATATGCTTTGACACAGAGAAGGATTTGGATGAAGGCATCCATCTCCTTTTATTTGCTGTTAGAGAATCTGTGCAAGAATCTCTTGGCTTCAGTCCATTTGAATTAGTATTTGGCCATACTGTTCGTGGTCCTTTGAAACTTCTCAAAGAGAAATTTCTCTCCAGTGATTACTCCTCCCTGAATTTACATCAGTATGTGTCTTTCAAAAGCTTGTGAGGCTGCTCGGACCAATCTTCAGTCAGCCCAAAGGAAAATGAAACAGCTATATGACATAGGGACAAGAGAAAGGAATTTTAAACCAGATGATAAGGTACTAGCTCTTTTGCCTATTCCAAGAAAATCGTTGCAGGCCAGGTATTATGGTCCATACACTGTAGGCAAAAAGATCACTGACGTAAATGACATAATAAACACTCCTGGGAGGCGCAAGCTAAAGCAGCTATGTCATATTAACATGCTTAAGGAATACATAGATAGGGACAATACATCTTTAACATCAGTCATTCTAGTTAGCTCTGTTCCACTTATTCATGTGACAATGACTGTGAGGATATTAATTCAGTGAAGTCGGATCCCACATCATCAAAACTTCAGAATTCTGACATTCTACGGAATCTTGACCAGAAACTGTCACATCTAGAGCCAAATCAGCGGAATGAACTGAAACAGCTGATTTTTGAATATGAACACTTATTTCCTGACATTCCAACACGGACAGACAAAATATTTCACGATGTCGACTTAATGGCTCTAAACCTGTAAAACAACACCCATACAGGATGAATCCCGTGAAACAAAAATATCTTAAAGAAGAAGTTCAGTATTTATTGGACAACGACTTTATTGAACCAAGCCAAAGTGAATGGAGTTCTCCTTGTATTCATGTACCAAAACCTGATGGGACATATCGTATGTGTACATATTTTATGAAAGTTAATTCCTTAAGTAAAACAGATAGCTTTCCTATTCCAAGAATGGATGACTGCATTGATAACATCGGGAATGCAAAATACATAACGAAATTCGACCTTCTGAAAGGATTTTGGCAAATTCCACTTACAGATAGATCAAAGGAGGTTTTGGCATTCACAACACCAGACGGATTTTTTAACTATAAAGTCAAGCCATTTGGAACGAAAAACTCTCCGGCAACTTTTTAGCGCTTAATTAACATGGTAATTGCAGGACTGGACGGCTGCAGTGCTCATATCGATGACGCTATCATATACAATGACCAGTGGAATCAACATCTTGGGACTATTCGAGCATTCTTTGATAGACTGAGTAATGCCAAATTGACAATCAATCTTGCTAAAAGTGAATTCTGCCATGCAAGTTTGACTTTTCTAGGTCATGTTGTAGGTCATTGATGCTAAAGTTGGGGCTATCTCAAATTTTCCCGTACCCACGTGCAAAAGACAGCTAATGCAATTTCTTGGTATGGCTGGTTATTACATAAAGTTCTGTAATAATTTCTCTGCCATTGCTGAGCCTTTGACAAATTTGCTAAGCAAAAGAACAAAATTCCATTGGAATGCAATATGCCAAAATGCTTTTGATAAACTTAAAGCCATACTCAAGAGTGAACCAGTTCTCTTAGCACCAAACTTTGAAAAAGAGTTTAAGCTAGCTGTAGATGCTAGTGACGTAGGTGCAGGTAGCGTTTTGTTGCAGGGAGATGAAAATGGTGTGGATCATACAGTTTGCTACTTTTCCAAAAGTTTAATAAGCATCAGAGAAATAACTCTACCATAGAGAAAGAGTGCTTGTCTCTGATTCTTGCTCTGCAACATTTCGAAGTTTATCTTACCTCTTCTACTGCACCGATGGTTGTTTTCAGTGATCACAATCCACTGACTTTCATACATGAAATGAAAAACAAAAATCAGCGGTTGCTCAGGTGGAGTCTTATGCTACAAGAGTATAATTTAGACATAAGATAACATTATCCCTGATGCCCTTTCAAGAGCTTGAGCGGTGTCAGGAGTTGTGTTTTTCTTTCCTACTAAAGTGGATTGTAGATACATGTAATTTTATATGCTATGCTCAATATTTTACATTCTTAAAGCAAAAGAAAGCTTTAATACATAAATCTTTCTTTACCTCGAAGAGAGGGAGTGTTATGCATAAGAATTTATTTTTCTGATTCCCACTTTGCACCCCACTGTTGACCTAATAGTGCTATAAATGTCTTGTTAATCTTCTTATAGATGATTCTAGAAAACTGAGTCACAGATTAATTTCATTTTTGTAAACAACATGTTTACAAGGAAAAATACTTCAGAACCTTCCAGAAAGTTAAGGTTTGCATTATTTTTAGAAAATTACATCATCTTATTCCACAGCCCTGTGGAACATTCTAGAGAAATCTTAGGGTCTATAAAAGAGCTTGATTTTTCTCATTGAGTCAGACTTTGGCGTTTGATGTTTGGGCTTATAAGGAAAGTTATTTCTAAATTCTGTGTTGGATTGTTAAAGGATATTACTTTTCATTTCGGACTGTGAATTCTGTTGGATAGAGGAAAATAGATCCATCCAGGATATTCCATTCAGAGCTAAGTACATTTGATTTCTTACTTCTACAGGTTAAAGTTAACTTGTAAATAAATTTTGTTAAATTTTTCCCAAAGGCTTGTTTGCTTTTTCTTTCTGCTGCGCCTGGCTCGTAACAGATGGAAATTCCGAAAATATTTAACGGAGTAACGCCCCTTTTCGGACTTATGCATTGCGGCTATGGGGAAACCTTGTGAACAAAATATCTGAAGAACCGCTTGAGCTAGGCTCATGATATTAAGTAGAGAGTTTGGGTCTAATGTGTAGATGACCTGATTAACTTTTGATGAAATTCCGAAAATATTTAATGGAGTAACGCCCCTTTTCGGACTTATGCATTGTGGCAATGGCGAAACCTTGTGAGCATAATATCTGGAGAACTGCTTAAGCTAGGCTCATGATATTAAGTAGACAGTTTGGGTCTCAGGTATAGATGACCTGATTAACTTTTGATGAAATTCCGAAAATATTTAATGGAGTTACGCTCTTTTTCGGACTTACGCATTGTGGCTATAGGGAAACCTTGTGAACAAAATAACTTGGGAACCACTTGAGCTAGGCTCATGATATTTGGCAGTCTGTTTGCTACTAAGGCTTAGATGGCCAGAATTGTTTAAAATCTGTGAATATTTTAAAGGTTTATTTTTAATGCAAATTATCATGAGGTACTGATTACTGTCCCATTTAGGGACAAGCATATGGTTGGGGGATTACTGTTTCACAAACACAATTTCTAATTAAATATTGCCAATACCTATTTCGATGGTTTGATCAGTCAAATTTACCCCCCCCCCCCTGAACTTCAGTTAAATAAAGCAAATTCTTCTGATATCGAGGCCCCGTTTTTGGATTAAAAAATTACATCTATTGTAGATGGGTTTGTTTCTTGCAAAATTCATGATAAACGCGATGATTTTGAGATTGTAAATTTTTCTTTTTTGGATGGTGATGTTCCTCGTGCGCCATACTATGGCCTTTATATTTCATAATTAATTCGATTTGCCAGAGTGTGTAGTCATGTAACTGACTTCAACACGCGTAATAAATTGTTTAATGCAAAACTTCTAAATCAGGGTTATCGGTACCATAAACTACGCATAGCCTTTTCAAAATTTCATAGACGTCATTCTGATTTAATTTCAAAATTCAATATTGGACTTAAATCTCTTCTGCAACACGGTCTAACCGCAATGACTTCAGCACCCACTTTCGAAAATCATTCTTCGATATAAAAATATTGGGTACAACATAAATTTTATACGACAGACTGCATACATGGCAGTTAACCCAATCACGCTTGACAACTTTGCTTTCCTCTTTAATTGCACGCCCGTGGGTCAGGCATCTGATTCTATGACGGTTAAAGCTTAAAGGCTTACTGAGAATTTGAGAGATGTGATTAAATGCAATGCTGGTTGTTGCCTGATGCTCTGTCTCTGGCCGGGCCCCACGGAGTCTAACTGTTGGTTTTCTCTTGCTCCAGCATTTCAGTGGTTTCATCTCTTTGGTTGTTCATGGAGATATTGCACTGATGAGTTAGGATGCCTCCTTGCGGACTGAACAAACTATTTGTCTAAATCGATTTAACCCACCCCCCCCCCCCCCCAGCGGAATTCGTTTTCGCTGACCGTTCCAAGGCGGTTCTTCTGTCGCGGTTTATTTTTGTTATGGTTTGTCT
Source organism: Lucinisca nassula (assembly GCA_963580285.1). Taxonomy (NCBI): domain Eukaryota; kingdom Metazoa; phylum Mollusca; class Bivalvia; order Lucinida; family Lucinidae; genus Lucinisca; species Lucinisca nassula. The sequence goes on along the minus strand of OY757023.1, from coordinate 48,039,197 downwards.
TTGGGTGTTTGTGTCGCTTATATTATTTTGTTTTGGATAGCCAATTGGCCATTTTGTGGGAAAGTAACCGTCCTTTTGGCTTTCCGCTATTGATGTTTTCATTAGGGTCTGTTGTTTCTTGTTTGTGTTTCTTTCCCTTTGGTGTCTGTGATGGGAGCTATGGTTTAATTGTATCGATTCCTGATCATTGCATTCACTTCTATTTTAGAGCGGTGTTCGCTGCACAGACTTGTTAATATGATGAGACGAAAATTGCTTATATGTTTGTGGCTCGAATTAAGCGAAGGTGTAAACTTCGTCTTTAGGTTAAATGCGCATGTACATTTATTGTTTGTTTAACTGTATTGAAGTTTTACGACCCAGTCAAAAATATTTAAGTCATTTTTAGCCGGTCAGATTACCTATCCACACGTTTCCTCGGCAGCATATACGTAAGCGGTTAATCAGTAAAGTGCGCATTCTTTCGCCAGAAACTGACTACTGCCCTTCTTGAATCCAGGTACATGTATGTACCAGAGTTAAGTATACTTTCGGGATTGTTTGATCAAATACAAGTCTATGGCACTATTCGCACCTTATTACTCGAGTCATTTGTGGGAGAATGATGCTCTGCTGCAGTTACATAGCAACGGATTGGGAATATGGTGTGTTTGTTATACATAACGATAACTCACTCGTGCGACATAGTGCATTTCTCACATCTCCAAAATGGCAGCTTTTCTGATGAAAATCCTTGATATTTTCTTATTAATGCTCCAAACATAGGTTGATGGCGCTCGTAAGAACCGCCACAGTGATGCGGTTCTAACGTGTACCCACAACCTATGTCTTTCAGCAAAAATAATGAATTACCCCGTTAACCTCAGTTTTCTCTATATAAAAGGGGTTAAGGGGGGTCTTCATTTTACGTACAGGTTTACGTGATGATTATACGAGATGCCGAAGTGGGTCAGAAATGAGACTGATAATGGTATATTGTATTGTGCTAGGATGGCCATCTTTGCTTTCATGTCAGTTGCATATTGCAAATCGTCATTTGCACAATCCGACTCAGGATTCAGCAGGAAATTATTGTATTAATTTCAAGATGGGCCCATGACATCTCGTTGCTTCCCACCAAGTTTCAACTCAACCCGACTGACCGTTGTGGTGGTGGGGGGGGGGGGGGAGATGCTCTTAAATTATTTCAAGATGGCCGTCGCGGTGTACATCTTGGTTGTCGGAGAGAACAATTTTAGCAATTCTGAATCTCCATTTTGTCCTATTGCTTTGCAGCCAGCTTGTTTAATGGGACAGATTGATCTTTCCATAATGAAGGCAATGATCAGGAATAGATACAATTAACCAACAGCTCCCATCAGAGACCAAGGGAAAGAAATACAAACATGAAACAACAAGACACTAAAGGAAACATCACTAGCGGAATGCCAAATGAACAGTTACTTTCCCACAAAATGGACAATTGACTATCCAAATAAAAATAATATAAGCGATGCACGTACTGAAAGACTTACCATGACAAAATTAAACCGCGACAGAAGAAGCCAGTTTAATAACGAATTTGAATCAGATAAAGGCTTTGCGGATAAAAGCTGTGAGGTGAATTTTACTGAGAAATCTAGAGAGAAGGAAGTGGAGAGAGAGACGAAATCAGACAACGAATCTATCAGATATTAGTTTTGCTGATCAAGACTCTGAAGTAAATTTTGCTGAAAAATCTAGAGAGGAGGCAGTGAAGATTAAGACAAAATCAGATAACGAATATGAGTCAGATAAAAGTTTTGCTGATAAAATAGAGGTGGGGCCATGTTTAGAAATCGATTCAATTAACCCACAGCTCCCATCAGAGGCACCAAAGGGGAAGAACCACAAACATGAAACAACAGACCCAAATGGATACATCAATAGCGGAGAGCCAAAGGGACAATCACTTTCCCACAAATGGCCAATAGGCTATCAAAATTTAATAATATAAGCAACACAAACACCCAAAGACAAACCATAACAAAAATAAACCGCGACAGAAGAACCGCCTTGGAACGGTCAGCGGAATCGATTTTACATGGCCACAATCCTCGCCCTTACTTCAGTCCCGATTTAGACAAATTATTTGTTCAGTCCGCATGATAGCCTCCTAACTCACGGGATTAAGAAAAAAGCTGTGAGGTGAATTTTGATGATGATGATGATTTCGGATTTAACGACGCGTCAAAGTAGAAGTAAAACAAAGATCAGGAATTGATACAATTAACTTACTCCACCCATAAAAGACACCAAAGGGAAAGAAATACAAACATTAAGCGACAAGACCATAATGGAAACCTAAACAAAGGAAGGCCATAAGGACAGTTACTTTCCCACAAAATGGCCATATGGTCATCCAAAATAAAAAGACAAAAGTGATACACACAGTAAGTAACAAACAACAACATAAATAAATCGCAACAGAAGAGCCGCCTTGGAACGGTCAGTGGAAGATTTCCACTGGTGGGGCTTAAATCGATTTTACGTGGCCACAATCCTCGCCCTTACGTCCGTCGCGATTTAGACAAATAATTTGTTCAGTTCGCATGAAGGCCTCCTAACTCATCAGTGCAACATCTCCGTGAACACAAAAATCAAAGAACCACAGAGGTGAGACAACGGTGAGGACTCGACAGCAAGAAACCACAGAAATGCTGGAACAAAAGAAAACCAACAGTTAGACTCCGATGGGACCTCTTTGTGGGTCATAAGCGTCAAGCGGTTAATGATCAAACGGCATGAAGAATTATGAGGATATTACAAGTAAAAAGTCAGAATGATACTGTAGAAAAATCTGAAACAGTTAAATCATTTGAAAAAGTCCAATTTCTTTTAATGACACATTTTTTCTCTATTAAAAAGGGTGGCCTGTTTAATCGTCTGTAATAAACAATTCCTTCGGACCATAGTGCACATCAAAGGCTTACCTTATCCACAAAAAAGTTAAAGTTAAACACATATCTATTTTTTCATTAACTCAAAAGTGAAAAGTAAACAAACACTGTAATTTATTGATTAATTAAAGATTTAACAATCAATTAACAATTATTTATTTATTTATTTTGTTAAAGAATGCGACGAAATTATATACTGTCTGAAACAGTAGCATTTTGAAATTTCAAGCAAGATGGAACTATAAACTGTTTCTTGTTTTAGACACACTCATATCAGACAATAGATCCCCTTAAATGTGTTCTAGAAAGGGCTATCCTTTGGAAGCAAGCAATACACCACAGAACTGGAAAATATGGAGTGTACATGTTTTCTGGGCCAGACTAGCAAGTTTCGGCCATTTAGGCCTCATAAGTGACCCTCAAATATTTTCAAAATTCCCCAATGGAATCAATGACCACAAAGGACAAGAAAATATAAACTACACTATGATGTAGGACAGGGAGACTTTTTACGGCCGCCACACATTCCCAGACAACAGCTGTAGTGACGTCAAATATGTTATAGAAAGGGTTATCCTTTGGAAGCAAGGAATACACCACGGAACTGGACAATATGGCGTGTACATGTTTTCTGGGCCAGACTAGCTAGTTTCGGCCTAGTTTTTAGTTGAACCCCGTATTTTTATACAGTAAAACTAATGTACTGAAGGGTCTTCATTACTTTTCTTATTTCTACTCAAAAACACATATTGTGGCTCCTCGTTAGAACCGAGGTTCTAAAGAGTACTCACAATGTAAAAACATATTGTACAGTAAAGTTGGGGTTTAGAGAGATATACATTAATTTTCTTATTTCTACTCAAAACATTTATTGTGTGTCCAGTTCCGTGGTGTATTCCTTAGGCGATTCTAAAGAGTACTCACAATGAAAAAAAAAAACACATTGTACAGTAAAAGTGGGATTTACAGGGTAAATATTGTTTTTCTTATTTCTACTAAAAATATATACTGTGGGTCCTCGTTAAAACCGCCTCACAGAGGTAGTTCTAACGAGTACACAAAATATATGTTTTGAGCAGAAATATTAAATATATCAGGATTTTTATTTGAAAAAATTCATTTTCGGTGATAAAATTAAACCAATGTATTTGAATAGGCAGTTTTTGTATTGATATAATGGTGACTAAAACAGAATAAAGGTGTGGATGTTTCTTCTTTTAATATCAAAACCAGGACGTAGTTATCAATATCCGTAGGTAATTGATTACCCTGCCTTTGTCCCCTACCTGCATGACAGCCAGAATACCCCTAGTGTATCTCAAAACACTCTTTAATAATTGATCATTAGGGTGTTATGTAATCAAAATGTGCCTTTAAGAATAAAATATTATTATCAACAGGTATCAACAGGTACGTCTTGAAACAATTGTTGCATAGTGTCAGCTTTGAAATGTAAGTTACTTGAAGGTGAAAAGTGAACACAGTAAATTAAGATATGTTGAACAGTGTAAGGCTGATCACAGCCAACACAAGTAGGCCGACCATCACCATTCAAAATATAAGAATGAGTAACTCTAGTATGGCAAATGCGCAGTCGCGTTAATACTAGAGCCTCTTTCCTGGAAAACGGGAATCCGACGTCAGGTGTAATGGCATGGAGTTTGTTATCTATTGCCGGTCCCTTTCGCCTTGCCATTCGCGGCCATCTTTGACAGTGGAACAAAACAAAAAAAAAAAAAAAAAAAAAAACTGTTCTGAATTTGCATGTCACGTCAATTCCTCCACTCAAGAACTTCCTTTTCGGGAGGGAATTTTGTTTATCGAATTTCAAGTTGGCCGGCATGGTCGCCATCTTTGATGTTGGTTCAAAATGTTTACCAATTCTGAATCTCCATATTTCCGAATTGCCTCCGAAGACGGTTCGGCTCAATCCGAATAACCGTTCAGGAGCGGATGTTGTTTGAAAAAAATAATACTAGCTGTCTTTCCAATGAGACAATTTTAGCAATCCTGAATCCCCAAGTACACGAGGTCGTATTCAACCAGTGTAAATCAAACATTGAATTGAACACATAAAATACTTGATTTGTATCCTTCTCTTTGATAGGAAAACCTGGTTAGGATTAAATATTGTCCTGAAGAATAAGGTCCAGGATTTCGTTCTATGGTGTGCAAGAAATAATGACATTGTTCATATCATAAACCATATCAGTCCGAGACTCCTATATCAGCCCGGGTTGATATGGGTCGAGGGCTGATATGGGGTACGAGATAAAAAAAAAAATGGCATATCACAATCGCTGTATCATAATATTTTCGAATTGTTGGCCTTTTAAGAATTTGTGAGTTATGGCTTTATGTTTAAAGCTATTCTAAAAGAAAAAAAGCGTTAGGTAAAAAGCAAAGCAACAGTTGCGTAATAGTGTAGTTTATATTTTTTCCTTTGGGACCTTTGATTCCACTGTGGATTCTTGAAAATATCTGAGCGTCACTGATGAGGCCTAATTGGCCGAAAGTAGTCAGTCGGGCATAGAAAAACGGTACATTCCTTACTTCCAAACGACAACCTTTTTCTAGAACATTATAATCATTTAATACTTTTGTTAAGGATTAAAAATTCTATGTGTATATATTTAATCAGACCCGACTACGAACAAGATCACGTATCTATGAAATTGAATTCGAGAGGAAAATATGACACTTTTTCTATTTTATAACCTATTTTATATTGAAGACCCCAAACAGATCAGATGCTGCACAAGATACCATCTGATCTGGTACTTAATTGTTTGCAAAAAATGTCGTGTGATAGGAAGATAGCCGAGTGTTCCGAAGATTGTGAATGTGTGTGAATTCGGGTTTAACGTCGCTTTCAACAATTTTTCAGTCATATCACGACGCTGTCTGGTTGCGACAGGGTGCTCAATGCTCACTTTTATAGTGCTGCCTCACTGAGGTATCATGTCCCAGACACATTACATGATACCACACCCAGTAAAAATATCCTGACACTGGGTCGACCAGTGTTAGCTCTACCCCGTAAATCTGAGTGCCAAGCCAGGAGTAGCTAGTACAATTTTTAACGACTTTGGTATGTCGCGGCCCGGGATCGAACCCGAAGATTGTGAAGTGAAAGGTTTGATAAAGGGTGTATCTGATGGGTGGTGTGGGTTAATTGTATCAAGTCCTTAACACTGCCTTCACTTCTATGTGCGTGATCCCCGCCCATAGGGGGTTGAAGAAATATATGGGCTGCATGATGCTTCCACGCAGAGCTGAATCCGGCCCGCACACTAGTACTGGTAAAGTAGGAGGATCTAAGCCTGTCCAGGAACCGCGGCGCGAGGCGGACCGTCCATGCTAATATACCCTATTGGTTTCATTGGGCGATAGGGCTTGAGATGTCATTTCGTCCCAATGCCGGTAAAAAGTCCCACAAAATTGGAAGCAACGTCTCCAAAATGACCTTTACAGTGTTGACGGTGACGTTAAACCTCAAATCAAATCGAACAAAACTATGTACGTAATATGAGTTACGGAGTGATATTGTGAACGCGATATTGCATCACGTGCAAACATTCAGTTACCATGATACGCGCACGAATTCACCGTGCGTCTCACATTTTCAGAAACAAAGCATTTTATAGTAAATATAAGACAAAGGTTTTGATTCATATTCATGAGCCTCTACACGACAGATCCTGTCTAATGGGGCATGAAAAAGCACAAACCGGTCTGCTAAGCTTTGCTTCACTCTTTAATTGAACGCCGGTGAGTCAGTCCTCAGATTCTACGACGGTTCCCGCGTAAAGGCTTACTGAGAATTAGTTTGACCGTTCCAAGACGGTCCTTCTGTCGCGGTTTATTTTTGTTATGGTTTGTCTTTGAGTATGTGTATCGCTTATACTTTTGTTTTTGCACATGTCTTTTTGGCTTTCCGCTATTGATGTTTCCATTAGGGTCTAGTTATTTCATGTTTGTGTTGCTTTTTTTTTGCTGTCTCTGATGGGGGCTGTGGGTTAATGGTACTGATTCCTGATCATTGTCTTCGCTGTCAGTTTTGAATGGTCTTTGAATTTTGAATACAAAACTAGAGTTATTGCACTCGTTCACAGTACTGATCAGACTGATCGGATGTGCAGGATGAACTGTACTTTTGTTGTGCAAATGGCAAAAACAATATTTTAATGGCGTTCCTCATATTGTATTTCTGTTGCACATACATGAACATAGTTTTACCAATTCTCCCCTGGACCATAAGAAATGAAAAAATATCACAGGTTTACATATATACAGTAATTTTCACAGCTGTAAGTCACATTATATGGATAATTGCATTATAAATGTCATCACTAGATGCAAGCTTGCTACAAAGTTCAATAACGAAGCACTTACACTTCTTGAGAAATTAACGTGAATGGTAGGGTGGTCGATGGGTTTGACGCAATAGTTTACAAAGTTAGTGAACCGTGAAAACTGAGTCAAGGCCAAATATGGATGCTTGAATTATCGCTGCCATCTCAAGATGCAAGTTTGTACCAAGTATCATCAATGAAACTCTTACAGTTCTTGAGAAATGAACATAAATAGTAGGGTAAACGTTAGGTTTGACGCAATAGTTTTCAAATAATTGAACCATGAAAAGTAGATCAAAGTCAAATACAGCACCCAACGAGGATCTTACAATATTTTCCGGGACTTCCCAAACCCCCATCAACTCCTTTATATAACGACACATATCTAACCTTGATCCATAGGGCTTGAAAAAATAAGGGCGAAACGACCCACCAAATCAGGGCGAAACGACCCACGGGCGAAACGACTCAGGGCGAAACGACCCACGGGCGAAACGGCTCATGGGCGAAACGATTCAAGGGCGAAACGACCCGTGACCGCACCAGGGCTACAATTTGAACAAGCTTGGTAGAAGTCCTACAGATGAAGCTTCATACCAAATATCAAAGACCTGGGCCGTGCGGTTTCAGAGAAGATTCTTAAAGATTTTCCCTATATAAAAAGTAGGTGTAGAGGCAATGGTCAGGAATCGATATAATTAACCCACAGCTCCCATCAGAGACACCAAAGGGAAAGAAACACATAAATGAAACAACATTGTTGGCCCCAAGGTTACAATTTGAACAGTCTTTGTAGAAGTCAACTAGATGTAGCTTCTTAACAAATATCAAAGACCTAGACCTTGCGGTTTCAGACAAGAAGATTTTTTTAAGTTTTCAGTAACAAAAATCCATTTTTAGCTCATGTGACCTAGATGTGCAACGGATAGGAACCATTTGAACAACTTTGAAAGGGGACCACCTAAAGATCATTCCTGTGAAGTTTGGTCAAAATCCACTCAGTGGTTCAGGAGAAGATGTTTGAAGAAAAAGTTTACGCACACACGCTCGCACGACGGACAAAAAGTGATAACAAAAGCTCACCTCGTCACTACGTGACAGGTGAGCTAATAAAGCACACTCTTACTGTCCCAACTTTTCCCTATAAAAAGTGGACGAAATACAATCGGATGCTTATAGCACGGTCGTGTTGACTAGATAAGCTTTCGGCCCGCCCATCGGCGCTTGGAGAAATAGAATGGGTTACATAATGTTTCCACGCAGAGCTGAAATAGAGGGTCTAAGCCTGCACAGGCAAAGTATTTATATATTAACCCTTTTGGTTTGTTTTGGCGGCTTGGATTGAGATGTCATTTCATCTCTCAAGTTTGGGTGAAAATCCCACTAAATTGGAAGCAACATCTGCAAAATGACTTAAATATTGTTGATCGGGATGTAAAACCGCAATTTAAACAACAAAAAAAAAAAAAAAAAAAAAAAACGTGAAAGGGGTCACATCATGCTCAAACTCGGTCGCTAAAATATTCCCGCACAAACGAGACATTAATGCCTCTTCCGTGTTGCTCCAGAAACAGATTTAGACAATTATAATTCCAAAATCCCCGGATATCACATTAATGTCTTAACCCAAAATCTCATTTAGCCTTAAAATTCAGCCCTGGTAAAAGTCGTTTCATTAAAGCTGTTTTAAACCCAGAGGAGTGCCAATTATACCTTGTTATTGATACTCGGTGAGACAAAATTAAAACAACGCACGACAGAAAAACATTTCAGTAAGACCTAAGCGATCAGCGACATCTCAGATCAGCCTGCGCATGGCAGATCAGAGACTTCGCTGACGGATCTTCCGGAGCACCCGAGATGAATAATAAAAAAGTCATACTGGTTGTATGTTCAATCGCTGGATGAACATGTGTTATTGCAGGTTAGGCCGTGTACCGGGTCATTAATGAAATCAAATTTCTGTTTTCAGGGCTTTCAGGAAATAATCCACGCTTCTTGTACGAAAGTTCTTTTATTGTTGCTTTTATTTCGCACTTTAGGTAAATGAAGAATGCTTTAATTTCTTTTATTGAACAATGATTCCATGTATTTTATTGAAAAAAAAAAAATAAAAAAAAAAAAAAAAATGTAAAACACATAACGATAACATACCCGTGCGACATAGTGCATTTTTTTCTCATCTCCAAAATGGCTATTTTTCTCAGGAACACAAAAACGTAATATTTTTCATATAAATACTGCAAACATAGCTTATGGGTGCTCGTGAGAACCGCTTAATTGAGGCGGTTCTAACGAGTACCCACAAACTATGTCTTGCAGCAAAAATAAGAAAAATAATGTATACCCCCGTAAACTCCATTTTTCTCTGTATAAAGTGGGGTTTAGGGGGAGGTTCATTTCACGGACTTGTTCGAGTGATGAACCCTACGTTTTCCGCCCTAAGGCGGTGGTTCTAATACTAATGTAGCTTTTTCGGATTTTCCGACGGGGCTCTCCTTCATGTATGTGTTTATGGTTGTGTATAATCATGCTTTATTATTATTATTTAATTTTCATTAACTGCGCCGGTTGCACCTTGAACACCCTTGCGTTTGTTTGTTTGAGGTTTAACTTCCCCGTCAACACTGTATAGGTCATTTTGGAGACGTTGCTTCCAATTTTGTCGGCCTTTTACCCGACAGTGAGATTAAATGACACCTCAAGCCCTGTCGCCCAATAAAACCAATAGGGCTTATAAGAATGGACGGTCCGACTCGCACCGCTTTGCCTAGGCAACCTTAGATCCTCTAAACGGTTTACCAGTACTCGTGTGCGGTCGGTTTTAGCTCTGCGTAGAAGCATCATGCAGCCCACCTATTTCTTCAAGCCCCGATGGGCGGAGGCCATCACCCCTTGTGGGGTAGAGGGAGCTGGTTGCTGTGCTGTTTGTGATTCGTTGCTTTTTGTGTGTTTACCTTTTACTCTTGGTGCCCTTGGTAGAATTACGCAAACACAAATATATATACAAATACATTGCCACCTCTATCGCCGAAAAAATGAAGTTTTTATGTTGAAAAATTGTGATATTGTTCTTATTTCTGCTCTAAATTTAGATTGTGGGCACTCGTTAGAACCGCCTCATCGAGGCGGTTCTAACGAGTAGCAACAATCTATATTTTAGAGCAGAAATAAGAAAAATAAGGTTTACCCCTGGAAACCCCAGTTTTACTATATAAAAGTGGGGTTCAAGGGGGTCAAAATTATATAGGCGTGTTTTCGTGATGGGCTTGTTCTGGGCATTTATTTCTATGATTTTCTTTTAAATTTATCCAGAGTTTATTTGATATCTGAGAGACCCATGACCAAGGTCAGTGAGAAACGTTGACCTTTGGTACACAAGCAGCTTCATTAACGCGTTTACCATTTAAATTCATATGCAACAAGTGTTAGAAATATTAATGTCCACTTTTTTACTATAGAAAACCAGAAGTGACCAAATTTGATTGTAAACAAGAGGGCCATGATGGCCCTGGATCGCTCACCTGATCCTATTGTACAAATGGAATTGTGGGTAATATATGGTGGAGTGGAGGGTTTGAGCAATTTTGGTTGGACCCACAGACCATTTCTGTGAAATTAATTCAAAATCAGTCTGCCTGTTTAGGAGTAGAAGTCATTTTGAGAAGTAGAAGCCATTTTTGATGAAATGACATCTCAAGCCCTGCCGCCCAATGAAACCAATGGGGTTTAAATGTATTGATGGTTCCACTTGCACCACTTTGCCTAGACAGGCTAAAACCTTCAAAGTGGTTTACCAATATTCCTGTAGAAGCACCTTGCAGCCAAGGTGGGTGGGGGCCAAAACTTTCAAAAGACATCTGTCTCTAAAAGGAAGCAATTTTATCTAACAATATTGCTAAAAATATTTTGCTTAACTGAACATGATGGCCACCACAGCTAAAAACCTCAAACCTCATTCCTGTCAAATAATTTCATAATCAATCCACTGGTTAAGGAGAAGAAGTTGTTTAAAGGTTTTGTTCACCAGAGCGGCATAGTTTGAGCAATTTTGGTGGAGGGTCACCCAAGGAACATTCCTGTCAAGTAATTTCAAAATCCATCCACTGGTTAAGGAGAAGAAGTCGTTTAAAGGTTTTTCTATTTTTAGCTCTGGCAGCCATCTTGTTCACCAGAGCAGAATGGTTTGAGCACTTTTTGTAGAGGGCCACCCAAGGAACATTCCTGTGAAGTTATTTCAAAATCCATCCACGGGTAAAGGAGAAGAAGTTGTTTAAAGTTTTTTCTATTTTTAGCTCTGGTGGCCATTTTATTCAACCAAGCAGAACGGTTTGAGCAATTGTGGTAGAGGGTCACCGAACGAACATTCCTGTGAAATAATTTCAAAATCCATCCACTTGTTAGGGAGAAGTCATTTAAAGGTTTTTCTATTTTTAGCACTGGCGGCCATTTTGTTGACCTGTTTGTTGGAACGGTTTGAGCAAATTTGGTAGAAGGTCACCCAAGGAACATTCTGGTGAAATAATTTCAAAATCAATCCACTGGTTAAGGAGAAAAGTGCGTTTAAAGTTTATTCTATTTTTAGCTCTGGCGGCCATTTTGTTAATCCGAGCTGAACAGTTTGAGCAATTTTGGTGGAGGGCCACCCAAGGAACATTCCTGTTAAGTGATTTCAAAATCCATCTGCTGGTAAAGGAGAAGAAGTCGTTTAAAGGTTTTTCTATTTTAAGCTCTGGCGGCCATTTTGTTTACCCGAGCGGAACAGTATGAGCAATTTTGGTAGAGGGTCACCAAACAAACATTCCTGTGAAATAATTTCAAAATCCATCCACTGGTTATGGAGAAGAAGTCGTTTAAAGGTTTTTCTATTTTTAGCTCTGGTGGCCATTTTGTTCACCCAAGGGGAACAACATGAGCAATTTTTGTAGAGGTTTGCCAAAGGAACATTCCTGTGAAATTTCAAAATCCATCCACTGTTTAAGGAGTAGAAGATGTTTAAAGGTTTTTCTATTTTTAGCTCTGGTGGCCATTTTGTTCACCCGAGCGGAACTGTTTGAGCAATTTTGGTAGAGGATCCCCCAAGGAACATTCCAGTGAAATAATTTCAAAATCCATCCACTGGTTAAGGAGAAAAAGTCGTTTAAAGCTTTTTCTATTTTTAGCTCTGGCGGCCATTTTGTTCACCCGAGCGGAATGGTTTGGGCAATTTTGGTAGAGGGTCACCGAAGGAACATTCCTGTGAAGTAATATCAAAATCCATCCACTAGTTAAGGAGAAAAAGTCGTTTAAAGCTTTTTCTATTTTTAGCTCTGGCGGCCATTTTGTTCACCCGAGCGGAACGGTTTGAGCAAGTCTGGTAGAGGGTCACCCAAGGAACTTTCCTGTCAAGTAATTTCGAAATCCATCCACTGGTTAAGGAGAAGAAGTTGTTAAAAGGTTTTTCTATTTTTAGCTCTGGCGGCCATTTTGTTCACCCGAGCTGAACGGTTTGAGCAATTTTGGTAGAGGGTCATCCAAGGAACATTCCTGTGAAACAATTTCAAAATCCATCCACTGGTTAAGCAGGAGAAGTCGTTTAAAGAATTTTCTATTTTTAGCTCTGGTGGCCATCTTGTTCACCCGAGCGGAACACTTTGAGCAATTTTGGTAGAGGATCACCCAAGGAGTATTCCTGTGAAATTAGATCAAAATCTGTCCAGCAGTTTTGGAGGAGAAGTTGTTTAAAGCAAAAGTTGACGACGGACGGACGCACGCACGCACGCACGCACGCACGGACGACGGACAGAGACTGATCCCAAAAGCTCACCTTGAGCACTTCGTGCTCAGGTGAGCTAAAAAGGTCAAGTCAACCAAGAGTTATCATTTTGATAAATTTCAATTGGCTAGAGTGCCCCAGCGTTACATTCACAGTTTCAATTTGGAAGGCAATCGGCACACTGGTTCCAGAGAAAATAAAAGCTGCAAGCACTGCATGCAAAGTAAACCAGAATTACAATTTTCATTTTCAGTTTCTGTGGGATGGCATGTGCCCTTTTAAAATAAAAACGTCTTTAAGTTACACCACATTTCAATGATGTTTTCATGAGATTGGGTGCAGACAAGCCATCTTTGGCCCAAAATTGCCAGTTTTTGGGGGACTGTGTTCTTGAAAATAAAGTCGAGTTCATCAAAACCTATTGGCTGTTTTCCCCCATCCTAGTGAAGTTAACCATGCGCCTTTAGTTAGAATCAATCATTAAGTGCAAGAGATACAGTGCTTCAAACAGACTACACGATAGAAATGGCTATGTCCAATGTTCATGGGGCGATAACTCCAAAAGTAGGAAAATCAGAGACATGGTTCATATGTATTGCACGTAGTCTTGTGACGCTCTACATATCTGTGAAGTTTTGTGAAAATATCTACAGTGGTATCAGGGCTATGAAGCGGACACGAAACTGATAGAAACAGCTTTATTCAAAGTTGAAAGGGCAATAACTCCAACTGTTACAGTACAAAAATCAGAGATACGGTTAATATATTCTGCACGTCGTCTTATGGTGATCTACACATCTGTAGTGTTTCATTGGAATATCTCAAATGGTATCGAAGATATGGAGCGGACGCGAAACTTTGACAGAAATGGCTATGTTCAAAGGCCAACAACTCAAAAAGTAGGAAAGTCAGAGTTTCGGTTCCTATGTTCTGCACGTCGTCTCATAGTTGTCTACACATAAGTGAAGTTTCCCGAAAATATCTCAATCGGTATCTGAGTTATGGAGCGGACACGAAACTATCAGGCGCTGACGTACGGACGGACAAACGTACGGACGCTGAAAATTTCGGAGGGTATCACATAATACCCCGATATTTGTTGAATGGCGGGGCATAACAATTACGATGTTTTACCATACACGGTCATGACGCCCATCTTGGTCATGTGACAAGGACAAGACGAACAAAAAAATCTTTAATTCCTTGAAGGCTTCATATGAAATTTGACTTCAATTCGCCCATCAGTTTTTAAAGAATATTAGGTTTTAATTTTGATATCTGAGTGACCTTGGTCCAAGATCAAGTAGTGACCTTGATCTTCGACACTCATATAGCTTTATTTAATCATCCAGTTTTAAAGTTTTAAATATTGTTTTAATATTTAAAGTTCACAGGCAACACTATATTCAGAAAAATAAACAAAACGCATAGGCAACCAAATATAACATTGACGTGAATTAGGTCATGGTTAAGACAGTCATCATTTGAGCAACTTATAATGGGGCCCGATATCCCAATGATACATTTTGGAGAAGGTTTTTCAAGAGTTTTTCCCATATATGGGCATTGAGGCCATATTGGTTATGTGACCAAATTCAAATGAGTAATTTTTTTTTATTTCCTTGTTCTTGAAAGTTTTCATATAAAATTTAGGAAAATAACAAATGGATCAGTGGTTCTGAGAAAAACAATATTTCATTCTCATATTTGAACGACATTGGGCCAAGGAATGTCCCCGATCTTGAATACTCGAGTCGTTTCATTTAGGTTTTAATGTTGATGCCCGGGACTTCCGCGGAGTGTGGGCCGTGTTTGCTGATGTTGGCTCGGTTGGGGACGCCGATAAGTCCTAGGGTAGACGTCTCTTGCCTGATGCCTCCAGTTGACCTGTCTCATGAGCTACGTCGGTCGGTGTGTGCTCGGAGGGGGTGTGCTGTGTTTGTCGGGTTTTGTCCATAATCCGTTTCGGTTTCAGAACTTTGAGGCTGAGACACACTGATGAAGATTAAATATCAGAAAAGCCTCTGTGTCACTAAATTTGGTATAGTTACACCTTAATTTCTCATTAACCTTACTGCTTTCATAAACTTCAGATCTAGGACTACAATAGTTTGAAACTACACATTTTATTTTACATTTTACCAATACAAAAGCCTACGCGATAGATGTTGATCTTCGGCTAAAATTTATCAAGGTCATCAAGATTTTTAATTTTTGAACAATCTGTGATTGGCTTAAGTGTCCCCGTTGGTATCATTAGCTCAGTATCAGTTCCTGAGTGCTGAGGTTGATACCATTAGCTCAGTATCAGTTCCTGAGTGCTAAGGTTGATACCATTAGCTCAGTATCAGTTCCTGAGTGCTGAGGTTGATACTGCAGTGTTGACGTCAGTACTCAGGTACTGATTTAAATAACTATATTATATCTTTAATTTTTGCAGTATAAAATTCTAATTTTTCTAAAACTAAGATTGACTTGTCAGGTGAGACATGTATCTTGGCGGATTTGGTTTGCACTTTTTGTTATATTTTAAAATTTGCAAGTCTCACTACTTTGGACATCTCCTTCCTGATGCCCGGGACTTCCGTGGAGCGTGGGCCATGTTTGCTGATGTTGGCTCGGTGGGAGACACCTATAAGTCCGCGGGTGGGCGTCTCTTGCCTGATGCCTCCAGTTGACCTGTCTCCCGAGCTACGTCGGTCGGTGTGTGCTAGGAGGGGGATGTGCTTTGTTTGCCGGGTCTTGTCCATCATCCGTTTCGGTTTCAGAACTTTGGGGTTGAGACACACTGATGAAGATTAAATATCAGAAAGGCCTCTGTGTCACTAAATTAGGCATAGTTACGCCTTAATTGCATCCACTGGGTCGGTATCTCTGCTGGTGGATGATTCGTTCGTCCCCGAGGGTATCATAGCTCAGTATCAGTTCCTGAGTGCTGAGGTTGACACTGCAGTGTTGACGTCAGTACTCAGGTACAGATTTAAATAACTATATTATATCTTTAATTTTTGCAGTATAAAATTCTATTTTTTTTTCTAAAACTAAGACTGACTTGTCAGGTGAGACATGTATCTTAGCGGATTTGGTTTCCACTTTTTGTTATATTTTAAATTTTGCAAGTCTCGCTACTTTGGACATCTCCTTCCTGATGTCCGGGACTTCCGTGGAGCGTTGGCCATGTTTGCTGATGTTGGCTCAGTGGGAGACGCCTATAAGTCCGCGGGTGGGCGTCTCTTGCCTGATGCCTCCAGTTGACCTGTCTCGCGAGCTACGTCGGTCGGTGTGTGCTGGGAGGGGGATGTGCTTTGTTTGCCGGGTCTTGTCCATCATCCGTTTCGGTTTCAGAACTTTGGGGTTGAGACACACTGATAAAGATTAAATATCAGAAAGGCCTCTGTCACTCAATTAGGTATAGTCACGCCTTAATTGCAACCACTGGGTCGGTATCTCTGCTGGTGCATGATTCGTTCGTCCCCGAGGGTATCATCAGCTCAGTATCAGTTCCTGAGTGCTGAGGTTGATACTGCAGTGTTGACGTCAGTACTCAGGTACTGATTTAAATAACTATATTATATCTTTTGCAAGTCTATTGCAGAAAGGGAATATAATGTACAAAGGATCATTTTGCAGTATAAAATTCTAATTTTTCAAAAACTAAGACTGACTTGTCAGGTGAGACATGTATCATAGCGGATTTGGTTTCCACTTTTTGTTATATTTTAAATTTTGCAAGTCTCGCTACTTTGGACATCTCCTTCCTGATGCCCGGGACTTCCGTGGAGCGTGGGCCATGTTTGCTGATGTTGGCTCGGTTGGAGACGCCTACAAGTCCGCGGGTGGGCGTCTCTTGTCTGATGCCTCCAGTTGACCTGTCTCGCGAGCTACGTCGGTCGGTGTGTGCTCGGAGGGGGATGTGCTTTGTTTGCCGGGTCTTGTCCATCATCCGTTTCGGTTTCAGAACTTTGGGGTTGAGACACACTGATGAAGATTAAATATCAGAAAGGCCTCTGTGTCACTAAAATAGGTATAGTTACGCCTTAATTACATACCAAGTTACATGATAATCTGCCCACTGGTGAGACAAAAAAAAAAATCAAACAAAAAATCTACTCTGTGGCACTGGATCGATCATATAACAGGATTCTATTATGATTTGAGGTAAGCATAAGGTTGGATATTATCATAAGCAGTGCAAAACAATATACAATCTGGTCCTTTCGTTATTTGCCTTCAGAGTTTTTAACATTTAAAGTCTGTTTACATTTGAAAAAGTAAAGCCAAATATAAAAATCAAAGCGCCAAAAGGCACTGAAATGACAGATTCTGTGAAAAATTCAGATTTACTTTCTTTAGTGATAAGGACAATGGCGCTGGAGTGCTGATTTTTAGTTTGGTTCACAAAACTGAGTTGAATCGGCTGTTATACACTTTCATCATCATTTTACTTGGACATTATAAATAAAACAACATGCAAATGACTACCCAGCAGGCACACGTCGCTAGGGCAACGTCAAATCAACGTCGATGCAACGTCATGACGTTGCACCGACGTTGATGTGACGTCACAATTACGTCATGTGCCTGTTGGGATAGTTGCCAGTTTTATGACAACACAAAGCGTAGTCGCAACTTTCTTGTAAAAGCTTACACTTGTTGACTGAGATGTGTTTCGCGGCTCATTCAAGAACCTGCCTTATGTCGTGCGATACAATAAAGGAAAACACTTTTTGTGCGATTTTTGAAGTTTTGCGGCATGTGACTAATTATTTATCACAACATTGTGCTTACATATTCAGTTATTTAGACCTATACAACAGAATTGGACAGTGATAACTGTTAGGAGTATATTATTGCTGGCTTGCTACCGTACGGTGAAGTTTCTAGCGTCACGTACTTCGCATTTAATTAGGTCATGTAAGTGTTATGAGTCTGTACCCTTTCAGCCCTTTATAGCCAAGTACAAATACCTACAGATGCAAACAGTGTAGAACCTGGTGAGATGGCTCATAATGATACATCGCATTCTGTTCTACATGGTTTGACATGCTGTTGACGACTATTGACTAGACACCCAATTTACATGTGTATAATGGACGCGTACAAATTCAGTGACTGAAGAGTGAACTGGAGAAACTCGTGGGTTGAAGGGGTAAAATCTTAACCTGGCCTGTAACTGTTGTGTGCGGGTCAGGACCAGACAAAGCGGCTTGGCCGATAATCAAAAGTTAAATACAGCTTATTATACTGTCTTTTTTCTTTAATTTTCAAAGTTTAGCTAGATACTTAAATGGTGTGCACTGACTGTAGCTCTATACATATTGTTTTTTTTTTTTTTTTTTTTTTTTTTTCTAAAAATATACAAAAGTACTTTAATGGCGTATTGATACAAATATAATTAATCATAACCCATTTTGTACTGAATGTAATATTATCACTTATCTGACGAAGATTTTATTTCGAAATCCCGGTTCAAAATTAAGGGGCGTCAGCTAGAAATATAGGAATTAATTTAGCAAAAATGGGCTATTTTTTGACAACAGTGAAGCCCGCAGTGAAGGCCGTGGTTAGACGCCGCCTCCGAGATTCGCCAATGACCCATTATGCGGTCGTCTGTATAAAATTGGAACATTCCTTATGCATATTCAATTAACTTTTCCCGTTTTGTTTGTAATTTAAGAAAGATCATTTTTGTGATTACAAATGAAACAAAACATGTAATCAAAATGCAGAAATAATGCCATGAGAAATTAGTTTTGGGACAGCGAGCATGAAAAGTCGACAAACAACGGACTATTTGTGCGGAGTCATATTTCAAAAGTAGTGGAAGCCGGAAGTTCGGACGTTAAGATTGTAAACATGCAGCACGACGAAGAATGACAGAAGGAATCTGTCATTAACAAGAGGGCCCTGATTCGCTCGCCTGAGTATCACTGTCTCTAATACATTCTATTTTATCTCTGGTGGCCATCTTGTTAAGCAGAGAGGAACGATTTTAGCTATTTTGGTAGGGAGTCATCTAGGCAACATTCTTGTGAAGTTTGAATAAAATTGGTCTAAGGGTTTAGGAGGAATTGATGTTTGAAGCTAATTTAAGTTTTTTCTATTTTAGCTCTGGTAGCCAACTTGTTAATCAGAGCATAACAATTTAAGCTATATTTGCAGGGAGCCACCTAGCTAACATTCCTGTGAAGTTTAAATCCAACTTGCTCAAGGATTTAGCAGGAACTTGCATTTGAAGCAAATTTACGATGTTTTTTGTTTTCCCTTTTTAGCTCTGACAGCCATTTAGCTCATCGTTTGAGCCATTTTGGTAGAGAGTCCCCAAAGCAACATTCCTATGAATGAAATTGGCCCAGTATGAGTTGTTATTTAAAGATTTTTTTTGTATTGTTAGCTCTGGTGGCCATCTTGATCATCAGAGCTGAATGATTTTAGCTATTTTGTAAAGGGGGTAACCTAGGCAACATTCCTGTGAAAGTTGAAAGAAATTGGCCCAAAGGGTTAAGGTGAGGCTTGCGTTTGATTTTGTTTGTTTTGAGGTTTGAGGTTTAACATCCCCGACAACACTGTAAAGGTCAGTTTGGAGACGTTGCTTCCAGTTTTGTGGGACTTTTACCCAACATTGAGATGAAATGACATCTGAAGCCCTTTCGCCCGATGAAACCAATAGGGTTTGTAAGCATGGGCGGTCCGACACTCACAACGTTTGCCTGGGCAGGCTTTGATCCTCTAAGCGGTTTACCAGTAGAGGGTCATCTATGAAACATGAAATTTGAAAGGATTTGGCCCAAGGGCACAGGAGTTGTCGTCTAAATACTTTTATTTTATTTTTAAGCTCTGGTGGCCATCTTGTTCATCGAAGCGGAACGATTTTAGCTATTTTGGTAGGGAGCCCACCAGGCAACATTCCTGTGAAATTTGAATCAAATTGACCCAAGAGTTTAGGATGACTTTGCTCTGGCGGCCATCTTGTCATTTGAGCGGAACAATTTTAGCTATTCTGGTAGGGATCATATAGGCAGCATTCCTGTGAAGTTTGAATCAAACTGGTTTAAGCGTTTAGGAGTTCGGATTTGAAGCAAATTACGTTATTCTATTTTCAGCTCTGGCGCCAATTAATTTTGGTAGAGGGTTACCTGAGCAACATTCCTGTGAAGTATGAATAAAATTGGCCTAAGGGTACAGGAGGGGGTATGGTGTAAATAGTTTTCTATTTTATCTCTGACGGCCATCTTGTTCATTGGAGCGGAACGATTTAAGCTATTTTGGTAGGAAGCCAACCAGGCAACATTTCTTTGAAGATGGAATCAAATTGGCCCAAGGGTTTAGGAGTTAGCGTTTGAAGCAAATTTAAGATGTTTTTTTTTTTTCTGTTTTAGCTCCGGTGGCCATTTTGGTCATAGAAGCAGAACCGTTTTAGCTAATTTGGTAGAGGGTCACCTAAGCAACATGCCTATGAAGTTTGAATGAAATTGGCCCAAGGGTACAAGATTTGTCGTTCAATTTTTTTTTTAATTTTAGCTCTGGGAGCCACCTTATTCATCGGAGCGGACCGATTTTAGCTATATTGGTAGTGGATCATCTAGCAGACATTCCTGTGGCGTTTGAATCCATTTGGCTCTAGGCCTTACGAAGAGTTCGTGTTTGAAGCAAGTTTACGTTTTTTCTTTTTTTTTAGAATAGAAGTGAAGGCAATAATCAGGAATCGATACAATTAACCAACCAGGGGGGGGTGGGGGGGGGGGGGGGGGCTTAAATCGATTTTACGTGGCCACAATCCTCGCCCTTATTTCCGTCACGATTTAGGCAAATAATTTGTTCAGTCCGCGTGAAGGCCTCCTTACCCATCAGTGCAACATCTCCGGGAACACAAAAATCGAACATCCACAGGGATGAAACAACTGTGAGGACTCGACAGCAAGAAACCACTGAAATGCAGGAGCAAAAGACGACAAACAGTTAGACACCGAAGGGCCCGACCAGAGACAGCATCAGGCACCAACCAACATTACATAATTAGATACTCTCTAATTCTTAGTAAGCCTTTACGCTTGAACCGTCATGGGACGCCACCAGGCAACATTCATGTGAAGTCTAAATCAATTGGCCCAGGGGTTTAGGAGGGGTTCGGATTTAACACAAATATGGCGTCCAGACAAAATGATCGAAATCAAATTTTGTAGCGGTGGGTTTGTAGCGGTGTGTTTCTAAGTACGCGGAACTCGCTTGTATGTATTAAACGATATATACATACACAAATGACGTCATCGATTTTGCATCAACCGCGAAGTTACATGACGTCACTATATACAGTGGCATCGTTTACTGTGAGGACTGGGCTGTTAAACTCAAATACACTCAAACAATCATTTACTGTGAATCTTACTGTGGACCCGACTGACCTTTCTCGGCCACTTTGTCACCTTAGTTACCGTACGGCCTCAGAGTATTTAGGCGTCGGATCCAGTAGCTCTCTCCAGTGTTATTGATAAGCTTTTGCTCAATGAGTACTGTTACTCCTCCAGCCACAAGCTATAGGAGTATCCTGTGATTCTTTGAGAGTATCTGTACTCCTCAAATCCAGAGTAGAGTAATATCCTCATCGGCCATCATCAGATGGCTGCCAAATGCACTTATATTTATTTTTACTTAGATTTACATGTATGATGTAGTAAGTAAAGCGGTTTACAGAATACACAGAATCAAAACAAATGGTCGCTACTTGATATTTCTGATACAAAAGAGCCTAAGCAGTGTTGCAAATTCACTTGCAATGAAGTGTCTCATTAACCAAGACTTCCACTTTCTGTCGTGTTCTTGGTTTTAAAAAGGCAAATGTAGTATTGTTTGTAGTATGTACTATACTGTGTATGTGTACATTCTGCAAAGCCTGGTGTGTAAGCAATGTACACCTGACAGTAATGGTCAAATGTGACCAATTGCAGTACAAGATCGATATAGACTTGTCACGAGTAACAATACTGATTCTGATAGAATCTCAGCCCTTGCAGCATAATCTATACATGCCTTCAAATGCCCATATAATGGTTATGTGTTTCCTCCTTTTGTGTGCATCTGTGCAGATCTGACAATTCAATCGGATCTCGTCCTCGATCTTACTGATGGCTAGCCAAGGAAAGTTTGTTTTCCACTTTTCTAGTGTGTCAGTTGAAACCTTCTTCCCGTCGTGTCTTTTTGGTTTTACGATTCTACATTCTACAGTACTGACAGCCTTGTCGAGAATGTTTGTTAATATCTGTTTAACGAGTAAATCAGTCTCGTTAACAGGCACTGAGGGTCTGAAATAGGACAAAATCGAGTAAGCTTGTCCCGAAACACGACATTTCGACGCCATGATATTGGTACTTAGTCTGGTTCGCATATTCTTACCTGTAATTTTTCCGATACAGAAAGAAACCAGTCTGACTCTGCTTGGTTACGGCCCTTGATTAAATATTAGCCGAAACGACCGAAATAAACCGCAAGAGTCGTACCGATACGCCCGCAATAGAATTTGATGGTCGTATTTGGTACGACCATTTTTTTATTTCTAGTCGTATTGACTCGATTTTAGAGTCGTATTTACGACGATACGACCCATATCAATTTCTCTGTCTCTCGTGACGTTCGCCTTTTTCATTCCAGCCTGGGTTATGGTCGATACAGCATGCCGAAGCATGGGCCAGAAAATCATGGTCTGCTGAACGGAAATGTTCTGCGACAGGAGACCTTTGAAGTCTGCTACGTCTCCAGTTGTCAGTCGATGTCCGCTCATTCTACCGTTTAATGGGCCTCTTTTGTTTCTCCTACATATTGTTTGACGCATAAACTACAAGCTAGGAGGTAGACTACGTTAATTGTTTTGCATGTCATTCCGCAAACACGCCTACACAAATACATTGCCACCTTTATCGCCGAAAAAAATGAAAATTTTATGATAAAAAATTGTGATATTTTTCTTATTTCTGCTCAAAATATAGATTGTGGGCACTCGTTAGAACCGCCTCATCGAGGCGGTTCTAACGAGTACCCACAATCTATATTTTAAAGCCGAAATAAGAAAAATAAGGTATACCCCCGGAAACCCCAGTTTTACTATATAAAAGTGGGGTTCAAGGGGGTCAAAATTATATAGACGTGTTTTCGTGATGGTTTCTCTTACATAGTGTTTGGCGAATAAACTACAAGACTACGTTAGTTGTTTTGCATGTAGTGCCTTGTCTTAGTTTCACCGGCGCACCAGAGGTGGATTTCGCAACCTCCGTCGACATTATCATTTTACAGCACATGCATCTAGCCTGGACATAATGACTTGACTTCTCCAGAGGACCATCACTTATATGAGGTTTGAGTTTTGACTCTTACAAGAAAATCGTGGAGACTCTTTGGTCACCTGTATGCCATAATGGTTTTCTTTGGAAAGACCCGACTCAAATGCTCAGATGCGTCTATGATGGACCAATGTTTGTGTACAATCTCCTTTACTTTTGGTAGGTCAGGGTGATATGTTAACACGAGTGGTAAAAGAGATTTGTCCTTGGGTGGAGAGCACATGCTCTCGTTCTTGTTGCCTTGCGTTGTTAATTCAAAGGGCAGTGTACTTTTCCTGGTAATTCCTGTCGCGTAGCTGTTAGTTCATTTGCTCTCAACTTGAAAAGGTCTGTGTCATAGCAAATACGCCTGAATCGCAAGGCTAGACTGTACGGTATGTTCTTGCTGCATTGCTTTGGGTAACAGCTTGATGGCAAAATATATTGATGTGTGTAGATCCACTGATACTTTGCCGTAAACAAGTCGTGACTGCGTTTCAAGAAAAAACATGCTGATCATTTGAAATCTCAGTTGTAAATTTGATTGTTAGGTGAAAGCTATTTGCCTTTTAGAGGACCTCGTCCAGGTTATCACGACCATGAGCCCATTTCATGTTGATGTAACCAATGAATCTCAGCCATGAAAATGGTTTTAGAGGCACTGACATCAGGAGTTGTTTCTCCAAACTACCCATGTTTGCATATGCTGGTGCCACTTTGGTCCCCATAGCTGTGGCCTGGACTTGGAACATGTTCTGGCCCATGCTTCGGTATGCCGCATCGACCATCACCCAGGCTGGACTGACTAAATGCAGAAGACTCGAAAGAGCTACTCGATCAGATGCCTAAGTACTCTTGAGGCCACAAGGTATAACTAAAGGTGACTAATTAAGTGGCCTAGAAAGGTTAGTCGGATACAACAGAGGGACAATAAGGTTCATAGTAAACGATGCATCTGTTTATATAAATACATACTTAATATCAATTTTTAATCTCAAAACTATCGTTTCTTTAGGCACCAGCTTCAGAAACATAATGGGACACATTTTGGTTTTGTTTAATACATTCAAGCGAGTTCCGCGCACTTGTAAACACACTGCTACATCTTTTCTTTGACTGGTCGCCATTAATCTACTTACTGGTTTGATTTGATGTTTAACGTCCCCGTCAACATTGTAAAGGTCATTTTGGAGACGTTGCTTCCAATTTTGTGGGACTTTTACCCGACATTGAGATGAAATGACATCTCAAGCCCTGTCGCCCAATGAAACCAATAGGGTTTATTAGCATGGACGGTCCGCCTCGCACCGCGGTTCCTGGACAGGCTTAGATCCTCTAAGCGGTTTACCAGTACTAGTGTGCGGGCCGGATTCAGCTCTGCGTGGAAGCATCATGCAGCCCATATATTTCTTCAAGCCCCTATGGGCGGGGGCGAAAACTACTTACTGGGTGGCTTTACTCATTTCTTTTATATTTAAATTATAAATTTGATACAGTTAATGTATATAGGTTATGCTGATTGCATTCATTATAAGTTTTGTGCCTTTTTATGCCCCCGGAAGCATCTAGTTTTTGGTCTGTCTGTCCGTCTGTTTGTCTGTCCGCAAAAACCTTAACATTGGACATAACTTTTGAATGGTAGCTGATAGGGCTTTCATATTTCACGTGCATTCCTTGTCACAAGAC
Source organism: Lucinisca nassula (assembly GCA_963580285.1). NCBI lineage: Eukaryota > Metazoa > Mollusca > Bivalvia > Lucinida > Lucinidae > Lucinisca > Lucinisca nassula. The sequence continues at coordinate 48,014,173 of OY757023.1, read as the reverse complement.
CTTTCAAGAGGAACCATAAATTTTGACCACGTGGCATTGACCTTGACATTTGACCTACTTTTTAAAAACTTTAACATTGACCATAACTTTTGATTGGTTGGTGATAGGACTTACATATTCCACATGTCTATTCCATGCAACAAGACCTTTCCAGTGATACCAAAATTTTTGACATCGTGACCTTTTCCTTGACATTTAACCTACTTCTTTTTAAAACATTTAACATTCAAAAAACTTTAACATTGAGCATAACTTTTGAATGGTAACTGATATGGCTTTTATATTTCACACGTGCATCCCTTGTCACAAGACCTTTTCAGTGGTTCCATAATTTTACACCTCGTGACCTTGATCTTGTCGTTTGACCTACTTTTTAAAAACCTTTAACATAGTCAATAACTTTCGATTGGTAAGGGATGAAGCTTTCATATTTCACATGTGCATTAATATTCACAAGACCTTTCCAGTGGTACCATATTTTTTTACCTCGGGACCTTGACTTTTGACCTACTTTATTAAAAACTTTAACATTGGTCGTAACTTTCAACTGGTAAGTGAAAGAGCTTTCATATTTCACATGTGCATTCTATGTCACAATACCTTTCCAACGATCCCATAATTTTTTACCTTGTGACCTTGACCTACTTTTTTCAAGACTTGAACATTAGCCATACATTTGGATTGCTTAGTGATACTGCTTTCATATTAAACATGCGCTGTACGGGGGCATCAGTGTTTCACAAACACAACTTGTAAACCTTGTTTTACGTTTCTCTTTATTGTCTCAAATGTAAATAAATTTTAGATTTTTTTCGAATGTTTGTTTGATTTTAGGTTTAATGTCCCCATCAACACTGTAAAGGTCATTTTGGAGTCGTTGCTTCCAATTAGTGGGACTTTTACCCAACATTGAGATGAAATGACAACTCAAGCCCTGTCGCCGAATGAAACCAATAGGGTTTATTAGCATGGAGGTCCGCCTCGTACCGCGGTTCCCGGACAGGCTTAGATCCTCTAAGCGGTTTACCAGTACTAGTGTGCGGGCCGGATTCAGCTCTGCGTGGAAGCATCATGCAGCCAGATTTTAGATGTTAAAAACTCTCTCTCTCCTCTCTTGTGGGATTCGAACTCACGCTGGCAATGTTGCTGCGCCTAGCCATACACGAACAACGATGTAACCGACTGCGCCACTACGATCCTAAAAAGAAGGAGTTATCATAGAACAGTGTTTAGCTCATTTTTCCTGCATTACCCGTCAGATAGAGATTCGAAGAATGGTGGAAGGCCATATAGCGTTGCCCCTGTCCGTCCGTCCGAAACTTAAACACAGCCAATAACTTCCTTATTTCTGGATGGATTTTGAAATTACTTAGTAGAAATGTTAACCATCATGAGTCAATGTGCCACTTGCAAAACCTAGGTCCGTACCTCCAAGGGCAAGGTCATACTTAGAGGTCAAAGGTCAAAAAAGGGTCCAAAACTTAAACGCAGTCAATAACTATCTTATTTCTGGATAGATTTTGAAATGACTTTGTAGAAATGTTAACCATCATGAGACGATGTGTCACGTGCAAATCCCAGGTCCGTACCTCCAAGGTCAAGGTCATACTTAGAGGTCAAATGTCAAAAAAGGGTCCTAAACTTAAACACAGTCAATAACTTTCTTATTTATGGATGGATTTTGAAATTACTTTGTAGAAATGTTAATCATCATAAGACGATGTGTCACGTGCAAATCCTAGGTCCGTATCTCCAAGGTCAAGGTCATACTTAGAGGTCAAAGGTAAAAAAGGGTCCGAAACTTAAATGCAGTCAATAACTTTCATATTTCTGGATAGATTTTGAAATTACTTGGTAGAAATGTTGGTCATCATGAGACAATGCCTCACACAAATCCGAGGTCCTTAGCTCCAAGGTCAAGGTCATTTATGAGAGGTCAAATGTGAAAAAAGGGTCCAAAACTTAAATACCGTCAGTAACTTTCTATGTATTAATACGAACATAGACATATTTTCTGGCGGGGGCATCCATGTCCCATGGACGCATTTCTAGTTTCACTTCCGAACAGCATAAAATTATACTTTATGGTTATGTCAGAAAGTGGGTGAAGCTCTCACCTTTCTACTTGATAATATTTACATAAGGTTTGGTACTAAGCTATTTAGACAGATTGCGGGTATTCCGATGGGTACAATTGCGCACCCCTTGTGGCTGATCTGTTTGTTTTATAATGAAAGAGACTCATATTTCGATGGTTTGATCAGTTAAATTTACCCCACATAACTTTTAAATAAAGCAAATTCTTCTGATACCGAAGCCCCGTTTTTGGATTTACACCTATCTATTGTAGATGGATTTGTTGCTTGCAAAATTTATGATAAACGCGATGATTTTGATTTTGAGATTGTAAATTTTCTTTTCTTGGATGGTGGTTCCTCGTGCGGCATCCTACGGCATTTATAATTCGCAATTGAAATCGGTCAAGAAATGTAGGCGCTAGAGAAATATCACACCTTTTTTTTTTCTAAAAATAGACACAGTGAACTTGACCTTGAAAGTCAAACACACTAAAGGAGCATCGCTGTGAAATTATATTGAAATTGGTCAAGAAATGTAGGCGCTAGAGCGATTAAAAAGGTTTTCTAAAAATAGCCACCTTGACCTTGAGGCCACGACCTTGGAAATCAAACTCGCTCGAGATATTTTCATAAGGAACATTTGAGTAAGTTATATTGAGATCGGTGGACAAATATTGGCGCTAGAGCGATGACAAAGTTTTTTTTTTCTAAAAATAGCCACAATGACCTTGACCTTGAGGCCACGACCTTGGAAGTCGAACTCGCTCGAGATATTATCATATGGAACATTTGTGTGAAATTATATTTAAAGTGGTAAAGAAATGTAGGCGCAAGATCGATTACAAAGGTTTTTTTCTAAAAATAGCCATAGTGACCTTGACCTTGAGGTCACGACCTTGAAAGTCTAACTCGCTCGAGATATGGTCATAAGGAACATTTGTGTGAAGTTTTATTGAAATCGGTGGAGAAATTTAGGCGCTGGGGCGATAACGTGACTTGTACAGTGAAGTCACGATTGCAGACGTGACCTTTTGACCCCTTGAGATGGTCCCTTTGGGTTTAGCCAACTATAACGTCCCTCTCGCACGCACTCACCATGTAAGGAAGTCATGTAGCAAATATGGTTGCATTTCGGCCAGTGATTAAGGAGGAGATACGCTATCTCGGATGGACGGACAGACGGACGGAGGCGTTCACAATATCCCCGAACGCTTTTTTAAAGCGTGGGGATAACAAACATAGCATGCATTTTGTCGAAGTAAGGAGCATTTCATTACGAAAACACGCCTATGCAAATACATTGCAACCGTAATCGCCGAAAACATGAAAAATGTAAGAAATTGTGATATTTTTCTTATTTCTGCTCAAAATATAGATTGTAGGTACTCGTCAGAACCGCCTCATCAAGGCGGTTCTAACGAGTACCCACCATCTATAGGTCAGAGCAGAAATTAGGAAAATAAGGTTTACTCCGGTAAATTCAAGTTTTACTATATAAAAATGGGGTTCAGGGGGTCAAAATAATATGGGCGTGTTTTCGTGATGACTTGATCTACCGACGTGACTCATGTTCGATACGAACAATGGTACAACCCTTTTCTGGCGCCTAGCAGCTCGAAGAACTGACAACACTGCTTGGTCGAATTGTATGATTGTGTTACCTCCCTTCCATTATCTACCTTGCTACATCATATGCATAGCTTCTAGGTATATAACCACTCTGACAACTGCGTCAGGGAGTCGACTCTTTGGCTCAGCGGTTAGAGCACTGGACTATCACCAGAGCGGCCCGGGTTCGAATCCCACCATAGGCGGGGATATTTTCAGGCTATGCATCTTTCCTTTGTTACGACTTTCGTGTCGTAAGATGGGGGCTCGTCCGGGATCGGACTTTATATGCCAGAATTGGCTTGTGCCGAAGTTGGCATCCTTCACGTCATCATAAATGATGACTTCCTTGAAGATGGGGTGTGTTACCTCCCTTCCATTATCTACCTTGGTACATCATATGCATAGCTTCTAGGTATATAACCACTATCTGACAAGTGCGTCAGGGAGATGACTCTTTGGCTCAGCGGTTAGAACACTGGACTATCACCAGAGTGGCCCGGGTACGAATCCCACCATAGGCGGGGATTTTTTCAGGCTATGCATCTTTCCTTTGTTACGACTTTCGTGTCGTAAGAGTTGGGAAAATAGTACTTTACTGAGATTTAGACTGTTTTTCTTATTTAATTCCAATACTTTAATCAGGTAATGTACGGCCTTAAAAACCACCTTGACGTTACATTGACAGGAAAAGTACGGCCATAAATAACAATTTTTTTTTTTGGGGGGGGGGGGGTTTGGGTTTTACGGCCCTTTCAAGATTAAGCACCCTTGCGTCACATGGAGATGAACAGCCATAAATAACCATCATCTTTGCGTCACACGGACAGGACTAGTGCGACCATAAATAACAAGCACCTTGGCGTCACATGGACAGGAATAGTACGGCAATAACAAATATCACCTTGGCGTCACATGAACAGGAATGGTGCGGCCATAAAAAACATCACCTTGACGTCACATGGACAGGAATAGTATGGTCATAAATAACAATCACCTTGGTGGCACATGGACAGGAAAAATGCGGCCATAAATAACAAGCACCTTGGCATCGCATGGACAGGAATAGTACTGCCATAAATAAAAAGCACCTTTGCATCACATGAACAGGAATAGTGCGGCCATAAATAACCAAAACCTTGACGTCACGTAAACAGGAATGGTGCGGCCATAAAAAAACCATCACCTTGACGTCACATGGACAGGAATGGTATGGTCATAAATAACAATCACCTTGGTGGCACATGGACAGGAATAGTGCGGTCATAAATAACAAGCACTTGGCATCGCATGGACAGGAATAGTACTGCCATAAATAAAAAGCACCTTTGCGTCACATGAACAGGAATAGTGCGGCAATAAATAACAAGCACCTTGGCGCCACTTGACAGGAATGGTACGGCCATTAAAAACAAGCACCTTGGAGTCACAGGGACATGAATAGTACGGCCATAAATAACAAGCACCTTTGATTTTTAGTACTGGTACCCAGGAAAAGAGGACCACATGGAGATAAGTACTAGAAGTGTTACTCTCTATAAATAAGGTCGATTATTTATTATTATAATTATTATTTTGTATTCAGCGACACTCAGCTAGGGTTTAGTGACTTTTACGTGCCACCAACAGCCAAGGTCATACAGAGTTTTGTTTGATTTGAGGTTTAACGTCCCCGTCAACACTGTTAAGGTCATTTTGGAGACGTTGCTTCCAATTGTGTGGGACTTTTACCAGACATTGAGATGAAATGACATCTCAAGCCCTGTCGCACAATGAAACCAATAGGGTTTATTAGCATGGACGGTCCACCTCGCACCGCGGTTCCTGGACAGGCTTAGATCCCCTTAGCTGCTAACAAGTACTAGTGTGCGGGCCGGATTCAGCTCTGCGTGGAAGCATCATGCAGCCCATATATTTCTTCAAGCCCCTATGGGTGGGGGCGGAAGGTCATACAGAGACGGGACCTCGGTTTAAAGACTTATCCGAAAGTCTGGAGAAGCCCGGGACAGTCACCTTGACAAAAACGCATAAAGAAAACATCCATATACAAATACATTGTAAACTTTACGGCCGAAAAAAAAATAAAAATTTAAGATGAAAAATTTTGATATTTTTTTCTTATTTCTCATCAGAATATAGATTGTGGGTTCTCGTTAAAACCGCCTCATCGAGGCGGTTCTTATGAGTGCCCAGCCCCGATGAGGCGGTTCTTACGAGTACCCACAATCTATATTTTAGATCAGAAAAAAGGAAAAATAAGGTTTACCCCAGTTTTACTATATAAAAGTCGGATTCAAGGGGGTCAAATTATAAAGGCGTGTTTTCGTAACGAGACGGGAAGCTTGTGTAGTTAGTAACTTTGGGTCGAATGATAAACAATCTATCTGCAAAGTAATCAATTCAGTTAATTGTCGTGATTGACTCTTGCTGTTAGCTTTATTTCTGATGTATTTTAGGAGAATGGGAACACCTGGCAGATTTCAGCCATTTTTCAAAGGGAGACAAGTTTCGGAACTTCATATTCGCTTTTCGATAAGCTCTTATCGCACGGGAAAAGGGGGGTCGACTCTTAAAGGAAAGATTCTTTTGACAGAGGAGACAAAAAATTTACTTTTACAGGGGTTGCCTTCCCCTGAAGATATGTCCATTCCCCTTGCGTTTTGAAGATTTGAATGCTGAAAGAAAATTGTTAAGTACTTCATCACGTAGGCATACGAAAAATGCAAATGAACCAACAACAGGAAAAGTGCTCAGACTTTAGTTTAAACAATATTTTATTCGAAATCTTGTAGATAAGTAACACAAATACATAGGTATAGGAAATATGGTATATGAGGATCTGAACGGAAGCCCATGGCTTAAAGAGTTCATTTCCTCAGATTTTAAATAGACTGTATACTATGGTCTATTATTGTCCAAGAATGTTGTTTTCCGCCCTCAAATATTTAAAGCCAGAAATATACACTATTAACTTAAAATTCCAAATTAAGAAAACAAGAAATATAATTACCCTCTCCCAGTATATAAGAATGTGTGACTCACAAAAAGGAAAATCTTAAAACAGCGCACGCGATGATTTGAATGTTTAATTCCTTCACTGCAACTTTTAAATGTGTTGAACCAACCAACAGGTTGCACCACGTCAGCAAGTCACATATCCCACTTTATATAGAGAAAACTGGGGTTTAGGTGGGGATACATTATTTTTCTTTTTCTTGATCCAAGACATAGGTTGTGGGTACACGTTAGAACCGCCTCAATGAGGCGGTACTAACGAGCACCCATAATCTACGTTTGCAGTATTTATAAGAAAAATTTAACGAATTCTCATTAAAAATGGCCAATTCGGAGATGTGTGAAAATGCACCATTTCGCACGGGTGTGTTATCGTAATGCATTGACTGAACCATATATGCCACTGAAATAAGTTAAATTATCAGCACGCATCAATGCGGATCGCTGTGGTGCAGTGGTAAAGCATCGGATTTGAGGTCGAGAGGTAGCCGGTTCGATCCTCGCAAGGGCCAAGTGTTGTTTCCTCAGCAAGCGGCTTTTTCCCCTATGCTAAGTTCTGCTTCCTACCTGGGAATAGAGGGCCACATGGAAGATTAGTATTAGTACTAAATGTGTTACCCTCTATAAATAAGGACAAATATTATTATTATTATGTCTGTTCTGACTAAAAAAATATTCAAAGTGATTGCTGTATCCCATTCCACATGAAGACCAAGCAGAGAAAATATCAGATACGTAAAAAACTTATGAATGTTTTTGTTTGATTTGAGGTTTAACGTCTCGACATCGAGATGAGCCTGACGCTCGATTCCATAGGGAAATTATGAAAAACAGTAGGTTTATGACCTTTGTTTATCCTTTGTTATTTATATTATGACACGTAATTGTTATTGGCTTTCTGACTGTTGTCATGTTGGTCAGCTTTCTAGTAAAAGTCACATTATCAGAAAACCTGTTGGTCATTTGTCAACAATAAATTGGAAGGACCATCAGCAATAACGGTAATCATCGCGAAAACACGCCTGTATAATTTTGACCCCCTTGAACCCATTTTTATATTGTAAAACTAGGGTTTACATGGGTAAACCTTATTTTTTTATTTCTGCTCTAAAATATAGAGTGTGGGTACTCGTTAGAACCGCCTCACTCTATATTTTAGAGCAGAAATAAAATATCACAATTTTTCATCTAAAATTTTCGTTTTTAGCTCACCTGGGTCGAAGGCGCCAGGGGAGCTTATAGGATGATTGTCCCTCCGTCGTCCGTCCACAATTTGACCAGCTATATCTCAGTAGCCTGCAGGCTGATCTCAATCATTTCTTATCTGTAACATGCCTCTGGTGGGGCATTGATGACATAAACTTTTTTTTCGAAAGCGCTCTAAAACTTTAGTTGTTATGACAACCTAAAGGGCCCATAGACTTACTATGGGAAAATGCTTGTCATCAACGTAGCGCCTTCAGTTTTGATCGGATCTTTCTGAAACTTATATGTAAGGTTACTGGGTATAACAATTAAAATGAGTTTGAAAACAAGCCAAGTCGGCCTATTTATCAAAGAGTTACGTCCCTTCGATTGCTGAAAATGCCGATTTTTGACCTTGTCATCACCATAGCCCCTTCAGATTTTATCGAATCTTACTGAAACTTATATGTAAGGTGGCTGGGGAAAAAAACCTCGGATGAGTTCAAAAACCGGCCAAGTTGGCCCATTTTTCATAGAGTAACATCCCTTTAATTGCTGAAAATGCCGATTTTTGACTTTGTCATCACCGTAGCCCCTTCAGTTTTGATCGGATTTTTCTGAAACTTATATATAAGCTGGCTGGGGATAAAATCTCGGATAAGTTCGTAAACCGGCCAAGTCGGTCCATTTATCATAGACTTACGCCCTTTGATTGCTAAAAATGCTGATTTGTTTATCACGGTAGCCCCTTCCGTTTTGATAAGATCTTTCTGAAACTTATATGTAAGGTGACTGGGGATGAAACCTCGGATGTGTTCGAATACCGACCAAGTCGGCCCATTTATCATAAAGTTCAATCCCTTTGATTGCTGAAAATGCCATTTTTTTTACCTTGTCGTCACCGTTGCCCATTTCAGTTTTGATCGGATCTTTCTGAAACTTACATGTAAGGTGGCTGGAGATAAAAACTCGGACGAGTTTGAAAACTGGCCAAGTCGGCCAATTTATCATGAGTTATGTCCCTTTGATTGCTGAAAATGCCTATTTTTTACCTTTTCATCACCGTGGCCCTTTCAGTTTTGATCGGATCTTTCTGAAACTAATAAGTAATGTGGCTGGGTATAAAAACTCAGATGAGTTCGAAAACCGGCTAAGTCGGACCATTTTTCATAGAGTTACATCCCTTTGATTGCTGGAAATGCCGATTTTTTACCTTGTCATCACCGTAGCCCCATCAGTTTTGATCGGATTTTCTTGAAACTTACATACAAGTAAGTCTGATTTAAAAGCTTGGATGAGTTTGAAAACTAGCGATGCGGCGGGTCAACTACTGATGGAGTTATGTCCCCTCCTTTGCTGAAAATGCTTATTTTTGACCTTGTTTTTTTTTACCATAACTCCTTCAGTTTTCATCGGAGCTTCTTGAAATTTATTTGTTAGTTAGTTAGAGATAAAAGCTCGGACAAGTTTGGAAACTAGCAATGCCAGTCAATTAATCATGGAGTTTTGTCCCCTGCTTGGCTGAAAATGCTTATTTTCGACCTTGTCATCACTGCTGCCCCTTCAGATTTGATCAGATCTTTATGAAACTTACAAACAAGTAAGTCAGACAGAAAAGATCGGAGGAGTTTGAAAACTGGTGAGGTTTGCCTATTTATCATAGTTACATCCCTTTGATTGCTGCAGTTAATTTCTTATTTTTTAACTTGCCATCACCAAAGCCCTTTAGTTTATATCGGATTTTCTTGAAAGTTACATATAAGCAAGTCAGGAATAAAAGCTTGAATGAGTTTGAAAACCGGTGAGGTCAGCCGATTTATCATAGAGTTAAATTCTACTTGATTGCAGAAAATGCTTACCATGTCATCACCTTGTCCTCGAATAAATCCTTCAGTAAAGGTTGGCACTTCCTGAAACTTGTAGTCTGTTAGCTCAGGTGAGCGATACAGGACCATCTTGGCATCTTGTTTAGGTGGTGAAATTAATAATGAATTTTTATAGGCGTGTTTTTCGAAAAAATATACACGTGCTAATATGGCGCCTTCTCTGTCTTCAGAACTAGCATTTTCAGATGATATTGGTTTAAATATTTTATTATTTCTAGTCCTAAAATAGATTGTAGATATTAGTAGAACCGCCTCATCGAGGCGGATCTAACGAGTACATGTACATACCATTTTGTGTTTTTATGCAAAATACGTAATCAACCTAAAAAAAAAAAAAAAAAAAAAACACCAAAAAACAAAAAACAAAAAACAAAACAAAAAAAAAAACACTTTTCTCTATATAAAGAGGGGCTTATTAACAAGTAAGACGGGCTTATTAATCTGATGGCAATTGGTTTGCTACTTTGATTGTGCAAATCATCTGCAATAAAATTCCTATAATAAGACCAGCTTTGGGGCCGTTCAAAAGTTGTCGTGGCTATTCAAAAGTGGTCTTTACAGCCACTTTTGAACAGTCCCAAAGGTGCGCACTTGCAATTAGACACTGGGTATCCAATGCTTTTGTTTGTATTTGAGTTTATCGGCACAGTCTACACTATTTAGGTCATTTTTTGAGCCGGTCAGTTTACCTATCCACACTTTTCCTTTTCGTAAGCGGTTAACCAGTACAGTGTACATTCTTTCGCCGGAAACTGATAACTGCCCTTCTTGAATCAGCGGAAGGGAGAGAATGATCATAGAAAAGATTTTATGATCAATCTCCACGAAAGAATGCTGCCGACCCCGGCAGGTGTCGACCCCGCGGCCTCCTGATCACCAGTCAGACGCGCATCCGACTGAGCTACCGAGACCGGCCTGTCTAATACTAGAAAACACAAATAATAGCATCTTATGCCTTTCAAATACGCTCTTAAATTTTAGCTGGTCTTAATTGCGGAAGTTAACTGTAGTTTTCAAATCGAAAATTTCAATTTCTACTGTAACTGAATGAAAACTCCACGGCGACTTAATTTCACGCCAGTGGGTCAGTCCTCAGATTCTATGACGGTTCCAGCTTGACTTACTTATGACTGTCAACTGCAAAGACGCTGACGAGCCTGCGCTTAAGCGAAGATTCGCAAGAACCTTGTTGGCTGCATACGCGAATAGCAGCCTTTTCAAATAGGCTAACGGTGTAATTGCTTTTAGTGATATTTTCAGACGCCAGATATATATACGGTAATAGAATTTAATCAGTTTTAATCCAAGTAGTTGACGGAAATGGAATATCTGAATAAGTGTTCCACTTAAGCATCAAGGGACAGTTAATTTTAGCATATTTTGGCCCGCGTCACACAATTTTTTTTATTCTTAAAAGATGACTACTGTGCAAGGTAATAACATCCATTTCTGTTTCAAACTGTTCCACACATACATAAAAACTAAAGAGAGTACCAATGAAACACCACTCATTTGGCACAGGCTGATAGCAGCAATTTTGCACATACTCCACCCACTAATTTTCACATACAAAAAGGCATGATTACAACTCACTTTGTGACATCCTATCAAGTAACTCCCAAAACACCAGTATTTGGCACCTGCTGAAGTGGCTAATACTCCCAGTTACATGGAAGAAAATGAATAGAAAAGAGTAAACTTTTTCAGGAATCCTCTTTGAAAAAACAGCCACTTTTTTATGTCGAAATTACCTACCTGTGCTACTTCCTGAATCTTGCTCTGCATCATGAGTCATGAAGCCTCAGCCTCGTATTTCATATAAACAAGAGCAGCTACTCAATAAACAAGCCTACATTGTACAAAAATATTCATAAACCTTATTTTCTGCGTGCAACCATGCCATTTTTTACCCTCCTACTAAAACTGTTAAAAAAGGTCCACCCTCAAATGCGAAACTGTTCCCTGATGCCTTTAGTTTTGAATTTTCACTGAAATTTGACCACTGATGATCCTACATGGTAATTTGGATTATTTGAGATAAAAAATAATAAATAAATAGAAATGAGCAGTAAAAATATAAGTTGTTGATTTTATATCCCATTTAGAATTTCATTGTTATTGACGCACGGCAAAATGCATTTTGGAGAAATAGGTGCAATGTCTGTAATGTATGTTGCTTTCTGGAGATGCGACTTGAAATTAAATAACACCGTTGGTAACATGGGTGTAATAAGTGGTGTTTGATGTACCACATGCAAATGGGATCAATGGCCGCTCTGGTGAAAAAGGGCCGTAAAACTCTAGGACCCTTCAAAATTGGCTTGATAAGGCTTGTCCTTTGAGATACTCATTATCTCCCCTTTGTTATTGCTCAGAGTCTACACTGTGCACCTTCTGAAGATAAGAAGCACAACTAATTAAAACTTGTTTGTCTTTTCTTATCTGATAAGCTCAATTACATGTAGATAGTGACAGGCTCAAAGTATAAAATATAATAAGATTTCTTCTATCATGAATTTGGACCACTGCAGGTCAAAAGGTCTTGATAAAAGAGCAAGTTTACACACCAGAAACTGAAAAAACAAGCACTTTAGCTCTGGATGTCTTTGAGAAAGGTGCTATTTTCAAGTAATTTTGTTTCTATTAGTGTGTTAATACTTTTTTTTTAACTTGGATTATACCAGATTTCAAAAACATGGTTTCACATGTGAAAAAATCTTTGAGAAGGAATAAGGGGAGGAGAGTATCACAATTTAAGCCTGGTCACCCCATGTTGTACAATAGAGAGCCAGCAGACGGGCTTTCTGGCTGCAATACAGCAGCAGACAACACTGTACTTACTTCAAGGATCCCTTTTTTTGATCTTGCAGATCTAGTGTCAGCAACAGCGGGCAACCAGAACGAGGAACCTGGGCTGATAAGCTACGTATAGGCTGAGACTTGAAAAAGAGAAGAATCCCCATCCGAATAATGAACAAGCAACATATTCTTGTGTACACAGGAATTCATATAGTGATAATGAGAATATTATTGTAAATGTTGAGAAATTGGAGGACCTTTTTGATACATTCACAGATCACAAATGCAAGGACTCTGGGCCTGTGAGCATTGACATTGTCTAGCGACAAGGTTTGTGTGTATCTGTTGAAGTGAACTGTAAGAAATGTGGATTTTAAACCCCTAAAACTGGATTGTTTACTACAGTCAAATCTCAAAGAGGTCATGGTACTGGGTGTATCAACACTATGGTATTAACCCCAGTACTAAAATCCAGAATAGGGCTAAATGACTAAAACTTTACACTTTTCTGTCTTAATATAAGGGCGCCTGATATTCGCGGTCTTCAGAGGAAACTGAACAAACTAACGGACAAAATAGAAGAACTTTACAAACAACATATGGTCCAAATCAACAGTTTGTAAAAAGAATTCAGTCTTTTGCTGGTTTGCCAGATCAAAGCGAGGTAGAGTTTGATGTGTCTTACGGTAGGCGGCCGCAACAGGGATGTGAGAGGGCCATGCAAACCTTTGCGCCTGTTATTAAACAAACAACAACAAGGTACTTACCTATAGCAATAGAAAACTGCAAATAAACTTTGCACAAAACAGAACTGTGAACATAATACCAGCAGTTGTAAGAGGAGTTATAATACAAATGTGTCAATTCAATCATCAGAACCAAAACTGCTAAGACGCAACCTAGATACAGTTCACAAACTGAACATCATCAAGGTACGCTCCGTGACATCTGACGCTAGCGCACGAATTGCCAAAACACTAAGGGAGTACAATACATCTGGAAACCATACGGTCAGACATTACAAGTGTTTCATACACAGAATGAGGTCTTTATATAAACAAATAAGAAATTTAAGTCTAAACAGTGTGTCGAAAGAATTTGACAAACCTATTTTCTCTCAAAAGCTTGCATCGTGCCTCAGGGCCCGGGTACGTTTGGAGCTAACTGGATATCGAAAACAGTTCATTCAAGATGAACAGTATTTTCACCATGCAAGACTGTGCATGGAGAATGTTCTCAACTGTTTTCAAGGAAAACATGGTGAATGCAAGAAGAAGTCAATGGTATATGAAGCACATCTTCCATCCTACATCACTAAGTTTCTTCCATATGGAAAACATATCATGTTGAACGTAACAGACATAGACAAAATCAACACAGTGCTTTCCAAATATCTCGACCCAGAGTGCCTAAAGGATATGGCCAAGTTGAAAACTACAAACCAGTGTGAAAGTATACATAGTCAGCTTTTCAGATATGCTCTAAAACACACTGTGTGGGGCAGGAATTTCACTGGACTATGTCACTCAGTAGCCCATTCTGCTAGCCTAGGTACTGGGGCTTCCCTGTTGAAGACAGCAGAAGTTCTGATGCTCCCAGTTTCAAAACAAGACCCATTCTACTTACATATGAGTAAAGTTGACTCAATCACCAGGTTCCGTGGCAGGAGACAGGCTTCTTCCAAGTACAAAAGCTTCTGCTACTTGAGGCGAAAAGTAACCGAATACTGCTTCAGTTGTCTGCTTATGGTGCTTATCAACAAACTGACACAGACCATAGCTATGGTATCAACCCAAGTAACTATTAAATGGGCCCACAAAATAGCACAGAAAAGTAAGTATAACAAGCACAAACTTTAACCAAAACAAAAGTAGTTTCAATGCAGAACTTACCTAAAGGAGACACTCTTTGTACCAATGATGGCCTTGGCAATCCCCATCATTTTTACATACCAATCAATTATTATTGACTGAATGTGGCTCAGGGGACAGATGCTCAGGATTAACACAAACACGATTATGGCAAAGATGCGAAATATTACATGCAGCAATCGCAAGAGACACATCTGGGTGTGCTAATGCATAAACAACGCGTTGTACCTTCAGACAAAGACAGACCCCACGAAACTGAAACTGCATTTCACCATAAACATCTGTCCGCCCTTGCCAAGTCCGACAACTGTTTTCATCTACAATATATTTCTCAAATTGCTTAGAAAGTCTATAATTTTCATTTTCTGATAGGTTTTTAATGTTTTGGAAAAAAGCCCGAGCCATTATGGTTGGCTGGAAACAGCAAAAACTGGCTCCAAGAATACTTCTTTGGGGCACATTAGGTGCAAAAGCATGCAAGTCATTAAAATTTAACCCCCAGGTATTAGACTTCCTGCCTTGCCGTGGCCCTTGGGGCTCAGTTCCAAATGGGCACATTGCCGCTGTGGTCTCTGTGCCCACTGGGAAGAGCTAAAGAAAGTACCACCCGTTTGCCGTGGGTGGCGTCCTGTAAGCAAGAAGAAGGGATCCTGGAGGTTGAGGGTTACCTGAGGTGGCGGTGCTTCAGGGTACCAAACACGCCTCTTTGGCCTGGCTTTTCAGTGTAGACGGGTGGCCGTGCGGTCAACTCTTTTTGTATCTTTCCTGATACTAACCATATGCCCATTTACCTTACCCTTTTCTGTCTTTTTATCTCCAGAAGCCGGTGGCTAAACGGATCAATCTTGTAGGCATTTTGTTTATACGAGTATTTATTTATTTTATTTAAAGAATGTTTATAGAGGGTAACGCAATTAGCTGATTCAGCTATTCTACCATGCGGTCCTCTGCAACAATAATACAAACATTATATATGTGGATCGATGCTAGCACCTCCACTGCCATTTGGTAATTTGCATTAGGTTTAAAAATAAAACCGAGCGTATAAAAATAAAATATATAGAGTGTAAAAGCTTTAAAAAGAACATTAGGTTATTGCACATATGGAGTATTGATGAGACTCATATAGAACATGCATTAAAATATATACTAGTATATAAGTTTGATTTTCTTTTTAAAAGTGTCAAGAGAGTCGGAGTCTCTGACTGTTTGAGGAAGAGCATTCCATAGCTTCGGGGCTGAACAGGAAAATGAGCCTTTATATATTTCGGTACGCGCGAAGGGTATATAAAGGGTGCCATTGACGGATGATCGAAGGTTCAATGCATGAGTTTCGGACATAGGCTTCAAGAGGGTGGATATATAGTCGGGTGTTAGGTTATTCAGGGCTTTATACGTGTAAACTGCTTTATTGTATTTAATTCTTTCGCTGACTTGGGACCACTTAAGCTCTCGGAACATTTGAGAGGACGGCGTGCTTATATCCGTTTTAAGCATAATTCTAGCTGCGCGTTTCTGCAATTTGGTAAGTCTGTCCAAATTCGAGGTGGATGTAGATCCCCAGATTATAGATCCATAGTCTATTAAAGGAAGAATAAACCCCTGATAAAACGTTTTTGAATATATCTCACGTGTATCTCTAACACCTGCGAGTTAGATAACCACTCCATTATGGTGCTCCCGTGTAGGGCTCCACGGAGGGCGGAGAGCACTTGGGACGAAACTAAGATTTTTTCCTTATGGCAAATGGAAAAAAAAATAACCGCAAAGCACCTAACCACAACGCACCTAAACGTAAAAAACAAGAGGATGAACACAGTGAACAATCCAGTCAGCAGTCAAGTCAACAATCTAGACAGCAGTCTGCTGAACCAAATCTTGACAATGTTCCGCGTTTCTTGGTCGTCACGTCGCTTGACGATACACGAAATGTATCAAGCCTTTCTCCCTTTGTCATCGAGAAAAGTATTATCGCCATAGCCGGACCCCAAAGAGTATTATAACACTCAAATCAGGTGACCTTCTCTTCGAACTCGAGAGAAAACAGCAAGTCGCAAGCCTGCTTGCCACCAAAAACTCTTTGACCTTCCAATCAAAATATCTCTTCACCACACGCTAAACTCATCTAAGGGGGTGATTCGCACTCCAGAACTGCGTCCTTGTACAGATGAAGAGATCATTGAGAACTTGAAAGATCAAGGCGTTATTGGTGTTCGTAACATCAATGTCCGTAGAAATGGTGTACTCACACCAACAGCTACTTATGTGTTGACTTTTAATACATCAGTTCTACCCAAAAAAATCAAAGTAGCATATCTTTCCATTAATGTAGAAGTATACATCCCAAATCCTCTTAGATGTTACTCTTGGCAGGCTTATGGCCATCACGAAAGCAGATGTCAGAGAAAAAAAAAACTCTGTCACAATTGTTGTGAAGAAAAGCATGTTGATAATCACCTCAACTGCAAAAATGGACCCAAATGCGTAAATTGTGACGGCAAACATGCTGTTTTCTCCCGAGACTGTCCGGCGTGGAAAAAAGAAAAAGAAATACTCACCGTCAAATACCAAAGGGGGATAACATTCCCAGAAGCGAGGAAAATTGTCGAAGAGCGATACATAACACCGACCACCAGTTTCGCCAGCATCACAAAGGGTGCTGGTGTGAAATGTACCAGCTCCGCAACACAGACTGCTGAATCATACATAGCTGAACTGAAAAAATCTGCTGCATGGAGTAAACCCACTCATGCACCACAAAGGTCAACCAATTAATCAAATGGCGCAATCCAGGTTGCTCCGGATCGGTCGACAGCGACCGTACCGAAGCCAGCGCCGATTGTAAAAGAGAAACCCGACTCAGGTCAAACAAATAAGGGATCGGAAGATCCGATAAAAAAATATCAATTGTCTCAAAAATAGACATATAATGGAAGAGAAAATATTAAATTTCAGAACAGATTCGGATCTTTGAGTGATAGTGATATGGAGTTCACTGAAACTCCATTCACTGAAACTCCATCACTACGGAGTGGCAATATCAGATCGAGATCAACAACACCACGAGGTGGTGGTAGCAGATCTATATCACCAATTGCAGCTCAAAAATAGTTTCTATTCTTAATCTCTTCATAAAATGCAGTTTAAACACAAAACAATACAATGGAATTGTCGAGGTCTTAAATCAAATTATAACGAACCCTTATTACTTATTTCGTTATTAAACCCATCTGTTTTTTTATTTGCAAGAAACTTTTTTTAAAAAAACTGATGACAACATAGATGTCAGGGGTTTCAATACATATAACTATATCTATTCTGATGGTAACAAACCATCTGGTGGCAGTTCAATTTTCGATAAATCATGTTTACCACAAAGAGAGATCAAATTAAAAACAGACCTACAAGCTGTAGCAGAATCGGTTTCTCTGGATAAAAACCCCCATAAAAAAGGTTTGGGATATGGTACGAAAAATTACAGGAAAGACAAAGTCCCCTAGTTTTACACATTTAAATACTGGTTTTGACACAAAAGCTTCAACTAAAAAAGATATTTCACATACTCTTGGTAGCACATTCTTGAGTAATTCATCGCCGCGAAATTTTTCTGACACTTTTAGAAATTTCAAAAAGGACCAAGAGAAAAGAAATCTAAACTTCAAATCCCCCAAATAACGAAGAATACAACAAGGCTTCTAACTTATCAGAACTAGTTGAAGCCTTCGAAAAATCACACGATACGGCAACCGGCCCTGATGAAATTCATTATCAGATGCTTAAGCATCTGCCAAAAAGTTCTCTTTCAACACTTTTAGATATCTTTAATAATATTTGGGAAACGGGGGTCTGTACTGAGGGCTGGCGTTTTGCTATAGTTGTACCAATTCCAAAACCAAGGAAAGATCATGCAGAACCTACGAATTATCGACCGATAGCTTTGACAAGTTGTTTGTGTAAAACATTGGAGAGAATGATAAACAAGAGATTAGTCTGGTACTTAGAGTCTAACAACCTCATTTCAGAATATCAGTTAGGTTTTCGTTCGGAACGTAGTACCAACGACAATTTAATAAGACTAGAAACATTTATACGAAATGCTTTTATTAACAGAGATCACGTAGTTGCTGTCTTTTTCGACTTGGAGAAACAATTGAACGAAAGTTGCAACAAAATTTAAAACGAATAGAAGAATGGACTGATAAAAATGGTTTCAAGTTCTCCAAGTCGAAAACGCAGTGTGTTGATTTTTGTAAGCTACTGAAGAAACACGACCACCCTTCGCTGTTTTATACGGGTCACAAATTCCTGCCGTTGAAGAAGCCAAATTTCTTCGGGTCATATTTGATCAAAAGTTATCTTGTATTCCCCATAATGAATATGTCAAAGCGAAATGCTTAAAAGCTTTGAATCTTTTGAAAGTTTTAGCTCATACAAGTTGGGGAGCAGATCGGTATACTTTATTACATCTTTATCGGTCTTTAATAAGATCTAAATTAGATCATGGGTCTGTTGTTTATGGTTCTGCCAGAAAGTCCTTTTTAAAATCTTTGGATACTATCCATCACCAAGGCGTCCGTCTGGCTATGGGAGCCTTCCGTACTTCTCCCGTATTAAGACTTTATGTAGAAGCAGGTGAACCATCTTTAACTTCGCACAGAAAAAAAATTTCTCTTCAGTATACTATCAGACTTGCTGCTAATCCGTCTAACCCGGCATCCAAAATTTCATTTCCACCTGAATTTGCAGATAAGTATGAAACTAAATCCACAATAATCAAACCTTTTGGATTACGTGTATTGCCACTGCTTGAAAATTCAGGTATCGAGCTTAAAAATATTCAAAAACATGAAACCGCCGAGGTTCCATCTTGGTGTATTAAACAACCTTGTATTCTGTTCGACTTACATGATGGCAAAAAGTCGAATCAATTCCAATACTACTCAAACAAAATTTACAGGTACTGCAGTCACGTAACAATGATTACCAGCAAGTCTATACTGATGGTTCCAAAGAAGGAGATTAAGTTGGTTGTACGTATGTTTCTAAATATATGCACCAAACCTTTCGCCTTCCAGATGGTTCATCTATTTTTACAGCTGAAGCCAAAGCAATAGACCTAGCTTTAGATTTTATCAGTTCTTCAACAATTCAAAAAGCAATTATTTTTTTAGATTCAGTTTCTGTGTTTCAGGCTACTTCACTACAGCTGGTGTGTGGGAATGTGTGGCGGCGGTAAAACGTCTCCCTGCCCTACATCATAGTGTAGATTATATTTTCTTGTCCTTTGGGATCATTGATTCCATTGTGGAATTTTGAAAATATCTGAGGGTCACTGATGAGGCCTATTTGGCCGAAACTAGCTAGTCTGGCCCAGAAAACATGTACACTCCATATTTTTCACTTCTGTGGTGTATTCCTTGCTTCCAAAGGATAACCCTTTTATAGAACATATTTAACTTCACTACAGCTGGTGTGTGGGAATGTGTGGCGGCGGTAAAACGTCTCCCTGCCCTACATCATAGTGTAGATTATATTTTCTTGTCCTTTGGGATCATTGATTCCATTGTGGAATTTTGAAAATATCTGAGGGTCACTGATGAGGCCTATTTGGCCGAAACTAGCTAGTCTGGCCCAGAAAACATGTACACTCCATATTTTTCACTTCTGTGGTGTATTCCTTGCTTCCAAAGGATAACCCTTTTATAGAACATATTTAACTTCACTACAGCTGGTGTGTGGGAATGTGTGGCGGCGGTAAAACGTCTCCCTGCCCTACATCATAGTGTAGATTATATTTTCTTGTCCTTTGGGATCATTGATTCCATTGTGGAATTTTGAAAATATCTGAGGGTCACTGATGAGGCCTATTTGGCCGAAACTAGCTAGTCTGGCCCAGAAAACATGTACACTCCATATTTTTCACTTCTGTGGTGTATTCCTTGCTTCCAAAGGATAACCCTTTTATAGAACATATTTAACTTCACTACAGCTGGTGTGTGGGAATGTGTGGCGGCGGTAAAACGTCTCCCTGCCCTACATCATAGTGTAGATTATATTTTCTTGTCCTTTGGGATCATTGATTCCATTGTGGAATTTTGAAAATATCTGAGGGTCACTGATGAGGCCTATTTGGCCGAAACTAGCTAGTCTGGCCCAGAAAACATGTACACTCCATATTTTTCACTTCTGTGGTGTATTCCTTGCTTCCAAAGGATAACCCTTTTATAGAACATATTTAACTTCACTACAGCTGGTGTGTGGGAATGTGTGGCGGCGGTAAAACGTCTCCCTGCCCTACATCATAGTGTAGATTATATTTTCTTGTCCTTTGGGATCATTGATTCCATTGTGGAATTTTGAAAATATCTGAGGGTCACTGATGAGGCCTATTTGGCCGAAACTAGCTAGTCTGGCCCAGAAAACATGTACACTCCATATTTTTCACTTCTGTGGTGTATTCCTTGCTTCCAAAGGATAACCCTTTTATAGAACATATTTAACTTCACTACAGCTGGTGTGTGGGAATGTGTGGCGGCGGTAAAACGTCTCCCTGCCCTACATCATAGTGTAGATTATATTTTCTTGTCCTTTGGGATCATTGATTCCATTGTGGAATTTTGAAAATATCTGAGGGTCACTGATGAGGCCTATTTGGCCGAAACTAGCTAGTCTGGCCCAGAAAACATGTACACTCCATATTTTTCACTTCTGTGGTGTATTCCTTGCTTCCAAAGGATAACCCTTTTATAGAACATATTTAACTTCACTACAGCTGGTGTGTGGGAATGTGTGGCGGCGGTAAAACGTCTCCCTGCCCTACATCATAGTGTAGATTATATTTTCTTGTCCTTTGGGATCATTGATTCCATTGTGGAATTTTGAAAATATCTGAGGGTCACTGATGAGGCCTATTTGGCCGAAACTAGCTAGTCTGGCCCAGAAAACATGTACACTCCATATTTTTCACTTCTGTGGTGTATTCCTTGCTTCCAAAGGATAACCCTTTTATAGAACATATTTAACTTCACTACAGCTGGTGTGTGGGAATGTGTGGCGGCGGTAAAACGTCTCCCTGCCCTACATCATAGTGTAGATTATATTTTCTTGTCCTTTGGGATCATTGATTCCATTGTGGAATTTTGAAAATATCTGAGGGTCACTGATGAGGCCTATTTGGCCGAAACTAGCTAGTCTGGCCCAGAAAACATGTACACTCCATATTTTTCACTTCTGTGGTGTATTCCTTGCTTCCAAAGGATAACCCTTTTATAGAACATATTTAGACCATTCATCATCTAAAAATCCTCAAATACAAAAATTGATCGAAAAACATGAAATTTCTAAAACACACCAAATCTTGTTTTGTTGGCTTCCGAGCCATATTGGTATTGTCGGCAATGAGTATGCTGACAAGAAAGCAAAGGAATCGCTCAATCTTGATCCGTCTGTTTTTAAAATTTCTTTTAATAATTTTAAACCATTTATCAACAGAAACATCTTGTCGGAATTGCCAGGCGAATGGGACCGTACAATAAATAACAAACTCCATGCCATTAAACCTGTCATTGGAACAAAATGCTCTCCACAGTATTCCAGGAAAGAGGATGTAGTATTAACACGACTGCGCATTGGCCATACTAGAGTTACTCATTCTTATATTTTAAATGGTTGGCCATACTAGAGTTACTCATTCTTATATTTTAAATGGTGATGAACAGCCTTCTTGTGTAGGCTGTGATCAGCCATTCACTGTCAAACATATCTTAATTGAATGTGTAGACTTTTCACCGTCCCGTAACTTTTACTTCAGGGCTGACACTTTGCACAATTGTTTCAGGATGTACCTGTTTATAATATTATTTTATTCTTAAAAGACATAGGACTTTTTCATAAAATTTAACTGTTTCAGATTTTTATAGATTATCATTGACTTTTTTTAACTTTTAATTTCCCCATAATTCTACATACCTTCTAATCATTAACCGATTGACGCTTATGACCCACAAAGAGCGTTGACGCGTCGTTAAACACGAAATCATCATCATTAAAATTTAACAAAATTCCCATACTCAGTATGGACATTTACTGTTGGAAGACACACTTTGCAGTCTAATGCAAGAAAACTGTCAGTCGGCTTGAACTCGGACAAATGTACGGTACCCAAGCGTAACTTTTCTACGACGAATAGGGTTTGCACTATGCATACAATCATTGTGGGTACTTAATCGACAACTGATAAGGTCTCCAAAATGCATTGAATAAGACCTAAAATTAGAAGTTTGAAAATTGTTCATTTTCCTTAAGGCATCAAGGGACAGTTAATTTTAGCATGTTTTGGCCCGCATCACACAAAATATTTTACTCTTAACAGATGACTACTGTGCAATGTGATAACTTCTATTTTTGTTTCAAACTGTTCCACCCATACCTAAAAACTAAATAGAGTACCAATGAAACACCACTCATTTGGCACAGGCTGATAGCAGCAACTTTGCACTTACTCCACCCACTAGTTTTCCCATACAAAAGGCATGACTACAACTCACTTTGTGACATCCTATCAAGTTACTCCCAAAACACCAGTATTTGGCACCTGTTGAAGTGGCTTGAACCCCCGGTTACATGCAAGAATATGAATAGAAAAGTACCACATAACCGGTAAACTTTTTCTGGAATCCTCTTTGAAAAATAGCCACTTTTTTATGTCAAAATTACATACCTGTATTCAAAAGTTCCGCTACTTCCTGAATCTTGCTCTGCATCATGAGTCATGACCCCAGTCTCGTTTTTCATATAAACAAGAGCAGCTACTCAATAAACAAGCCTACATTGTACAAAAATATTCATAAACCTCATTTTCTGCGTGCAACCATGCCTTTTTTTACCCTCATACTAAAATGTTAAAAAAAGGTCCACCCTCAAATGCGAAACTGTCCCCTGATGCCTTATCACAATGGTTACAGAACAACCAGAGCAAGTTCTTGAGACAAAGGTACTTATCGATAAACGCAGAAGCAGCTCAGGCGAGCCTGCGCACAAACTCACTTTTTCTAGAGCCTTAGCTGCTAGTAGACATGTATATGACTTCTTGAGCCAGTTTCGTGTGTGAAGAACCTAAATTTTGAAAACGCTTGAAGGACCATTTACTTAATATGTGACAACGCTTTACCAGTCTATTGTCATGTTCACCTTAGCCCATTTTGTACCAGAAACCCCAGAACGGGTACTCCGACAAACAGTGCATTCCCAGATCAGACGCCGAATAACGCGGCGCCTGATCATGGCCTACACTGTTTGCAAAGGGTTCTGCCGTTTTCCAAATAAATTTTGAAAAAAAAAAAAAAAAAAAAAAACTGTCACCCTTAAATTTGAAATGGACTCCTGCTGTATATTTGGAGGAAGATTCCATTTGGTACAAAAAGGGTTAAGCTAGATTACTTCATAGATACTGTATTTTTCTTATATAGGGTCGCGACCCAGTCAAGGAAATCATGGGTATATTTCCAATGTTTCCACAGTATACGTAGAAGGGCTGTAATAAAAGGTTATTATGGAATATTGTGTGTCCCTCTATGGGATGGCAGCAAGGGTTCCAATAATTCATGAATATCAGCCCAGTGAACATAAAACAATGACTGATATTAACTCTGATATTGTTTCCTATGTTCAAAGTATGAAATTGGTGTGGCTAAACTGAATATTCAGCAGGATAAGGGTCGTAAAACGACGAACAAGTTTGTTTGAGACAAAGCTTTTGTTAGCCTGAGGCCGCAAGGCCGAGTGTTCAAATATCTTCAGAGGGAGCCGGCGGAGTTTTTGCAACAATAATAACACTGTTGTTCTTGCAAAACTTAGGCTTTCAACCTTTTAGCTTCTTAGCTCACCAGAGCCGAAGGCTCCAGGAGAGCTTATAGGATAGGCCGTTGTCGTCGCCGTCTGTCCTATGACGTCAACATTTTCAAAGGACGTCTCCTCTGAAGCCGATGGGCCCAAATTTTATCTGTAGCATCCTTGGGCTGGGGGATTGAAAGTGTATTTTATGAATATCGGCTTATTAGTTTGGTTGCTATGACAAGTTGTAGTTTCCATAGATTTTTATTTGCCTTTACTGCAGCTGGTGTTGTGCCGTGTGGCGGCCGTAAAACGTCTCCCCGTACATCAACCATGGTGCAGTTTATATATTACTTTTGGTCCTTTGAGATCAGCGTGAATATTCTGAGAAATCAGAAATAAATTATTGGTTTAGACTCATATTCTAGACAGGTTTTTAATTATTTGAACCCCATTTTGATTATGATCAGTCTTTCAATCGACTGCCCATTCGAAATTCGCAAAATTGCAGTATGTTTCCTCTGGCTTTCTTTGCCGGATCATGACAGGGTCACTGATGAGGCTTTATTAGCCGAAACTACGTAGTATGACCCATCTTCTTTCTTATGAATGTTTTCATTGCTCTTAAAGGAACTCATTTTTGATTTTTATTATAATGGGGAAAATAGAAAAAATGGCATTTACTGCCAAGCCTCTGCAGATATTTTGACAAAACTTGTATAGAAATGTTCCATAGGCAATCTACTACCTGCCGTGTGGCAAATATTTAGCAACGAATTCAATTTTCACATTTAATAATAAAGCCACATAGAAGAAATAAATAAAAACTAGTGAATGTTACTATTTCATCCAAATGTTAATACTTTGTTCTTGAATATCCTTATTTCTTGAAAGTCCACTTATTTTAACCTCTAATGTCTCTTATGTACATTCTCATTGTCTTTCTGTACACCAACTTCAATTGTCATCCAGGTCCTATCTGTTATGTACAAATATTCTGTTGCTGTATACATGGTTATTCTTTGTCCTGCCCTGTTCCACTATATGCTGAAAATACATTCCTCCCATGTCCCGCACCATATAAAGACAGTATTTCTGTCGCAGCTGCCTTTTAACTCTCCATTGTTCCTAGCCATGTAACTAACGTCTCTTGTCTCTAGCGACGACGTCACTAACGTCAACGCCATATTTCTGTTTAATTGCCAATAAGTTATAACATGTAGTTTAGTGATCCACATGTATAAAATGGTATAGTCACTAACAAAAGTAAAGATCGTGGAGATTCCACGACACTCCCCTGCCTTACGAAATTTTAAAATGTAGGGGTCTAAACAAGATCATATTTACTTATGTTTCAAGTATTATCCAATTTACTTAGATGTTAGAACCTATCTCAGAGGTGCTGTTTTAATATTAATAGCTTTATACAATGTTACATTTTTTACAAGAAAGCCATATTTTAAATTTGTAGATTTCCAGATGATCCCTAATATATATTTAACTTATTCTTACCACACATAATATACCAAGCGAAAATCTTAGACATGCTCTGTTAGTTTCATTATACTTTTCTTCCGTTTCTTTCTCTTATTCCTCTTTGATCTTTTATCAATATTTTCTACTTTCAGCTTTTGTTTCCGCCTTTTGCCACCTTTCTTTCGCCCAGGTTTTCCTACAGGATTCCTTTGCCTTTTACTTTGCTGATCTCTCATTCCTTTTGTTGTACCCCTCATAGTTGTTTTCCTGTTGATGTACCTGCTTCTGACTACGTGTTCCCATACGAGCAGCCTCCATGGACCAGTTGTAGCATCTAATGACTTCCATAGCTTCAACATGTCTCAAAATTTCCAGTGAACTTTTAAGCTTCCATGTTTCTGCCTCCGACGCCGTGTTTTTTTCGTTTTCGGAGAGATCCCTTTTTGTGTGAATTATCTATTTCCCTTTTTTAATTTTCCGTTTCATATAGGTAAATTTAGGATGCTGTCTCCTTTTCAATTGCCTTATCCTTTTCTTTGACACCACCAAGACCTTTTGGCTCCTATTCCCCCTTTTCCTTTTCCTCCGTTTCTTCTTCTGTTTAGGATTATCCTGTGCGACAGTTCCATTATCAAAAAACTCGTGCTTGAATGTTTCTGATGCCTCATGGTTTCCTTCACCACATACATTTAACTTGCCAGATCGGCCCTCACGCTTGCCACCAAGATCCGATTTTTGAGACCGTTCCGTTTGTGACACATGCTCACTCACTCCTGCCAGTGACTGGTCTCCCAAATATGTTAAAACCATTTCTGTTCGTTTGAACAACTCTTGGTTTCTCGCAAGCAATTCCTGAATCTGTGCTTGACTACATATCAAATCATTGAATTTCCTTTCTACCTTTTCTTTTCGGACCCTTGTTTCATTTTGTTGTTTTCTGTCTGATAAACACTTTTGCCGATATTCTAGTTCATGCCGACATTCAGTAGCTAAAATTATCAATGAAAAATCGCCATCTACTTGCCTTTCGAATTTTTCCTCTTCGCTCTGATCTATGACGAGAGATAGTTGTTCATTTGCATTTTCTAAGGCATCGCTCAAGCAATTCAGCTGGGAGATAGACTGAACAATTATTTTTGTATATTCAGAAATAGCATTATCGTTAACATTTTTAACCAATAAGTTCCTTGCCTGTCTAAGTTCTTTTTCAAGACTTCTGAGAATCTGAAGTCTATTTTCTCTGAGCGCAAAACATGCCATCTTTGAACCTGCATTTAAATCAAAGTCCCTCTAACAAATTACGGCCCCGTATAAGTTCAGTCCCGGGTTCCGGCACCAAATATGTGGCAAATATTTAGCAACGAATTCAATTTTCACATTTAATAATAAAGCCACATAGAAGAAATAAATAAAAACTAGTGAATGTTACTATTTCATCCAAATGTTAATACTTTGTTCTTGAATATCCTTATTTCTTGAAAGTCCACTTATTTTAACCTCTAATGTCTCTTATGTACATTCTCATTGTCTTTCTGTACACCAACTTCAATTGTCATCCAGGTCCTATCTGTTATGTACAAATATTCTGTTGCTGTATACATGGTTATTCTTTGTCCTGCCCTGTTCCACTATATGCTGAAAATACATTCCTCCCATGTCCCGCACCATATAAAGACAGTATTTCTGTCGCAGCTGCCTTTTAACTCTCCATTGTTCCTAGCCATGTAACTAACGTCTCTTGTCTCTAGCGACGACGTCACTAACGTCAACGCCATATTTCTGTTTAATTGCCAATAAGTTATAACATGTAGTTTAGTGATCCACATGTATAAAATGGTATAGTCACTAACAAAAGTAAAGATCGTGGAGATTCCACGACATGCCGTATGATTTTAGGCCTTCTGCTCATTTTTAGCTCACCTGGGCCGAAGGCTCCAGGGGAGCTTATAGTATAGTGGGTCCTCCGTCGTCCGTCCACACTTTTGAGCAGCTATATTTCTGTATCCTGCAGGCTTATCTCAATCATTTCTCATCTGTAGCATGCCTCTGGTGGGGCATTGATGACATAACTCTTTTTCGAAATCGCTCTTAAACGTTGGTTCCTATGGAAACCACAAGATCCCATAGACTTACTATGGGAAAATGCTTGTCATCACCGTAGCGCCTTCAGTTGTGATCGGATCTTTCTGAAACTTATATGTAAGGTGAATGGGGATACAAACTCGGATGAGTTCGAAAACCGGCCAAGTCGGCCCATTTATCATAGAGTTACGCCCCTTTGATTGCTGAAAATGCCCATTTTCGACCTTGTCATCACCGTAGCCCCTTCAGTTTTGATCAGATCTTTCTGAAACTTATATGTAATGTGGCTGGGGATAAAATCTCGGATGAGTTCGAAAACCGGACAAGTCCGCCGATTTATCATAGAGTTACGTTCCTTTGATTGCTGAAAATGCCGATTTTCGACCTTGTCATCACCGTAACCCCTTCAGTTTTGATCGGATCTTTCTGAAACTTATAAGTAAGGTGGCTGGGGATAAAATCTCGGAAGAGTTCGAAAACTGACCAAGTCGGCACATTTATCGTAGAGTTACGTTCCTTTGATTGCTGAAAATGCCCATTTTCGACCTTGTCATCACCGTAGCCCCTTCAGTTTTGATCCAATCTTTCTGAAACTTATATTTAAAGTGGCTGAGGATAAAATCTCGGATGAGTTCGAAAACGAGCAAAGTTGGTCCATTTATCACAGAGTAACATCCCTTTGATTGCTGAAAATGCCGATTTTTGACCTTGTCATCACCGTAGCCCTTTCAGTTTTGATCGGATCTTTCTGAAACTTATATGCAAGGTGGCTGGGGATAAAACCTCGGATGAGTTCGCATACCAGCAAAGGTGGCCTATTTATCATAGAGTAAGGTCCCTTTGATTGCTGAAAATGTTGATTTTTGACCTTGTCATCACTGTAGCCTCTTCAGTTTTGATCGGATCTTTCTGAAACTTATATGTAAGGTGGCTGGGGATAAAACCTCGGATGAGTTCGAAAACCAGCCAAGTTGCCCCATTTACTATATAGTTATGTCCCTTTGATGGCTGATAAGGTCGACTTTTAACCTTGTCATCACCGTAGCCCCTGCAGTTTTGATCTAATCTTTCTGAAACCTATATGTAAGGTGACTGGAGATAAAACCTAGGATGAGTTCGAATACAAGCCAAGTTGGCCCATTTATCATAGAGTTACTTCCTTTGATTGCTGAAAATGCCGATTTTTGACCTTGTCATCACGGTAGCCCCTTAAGTTTTGATCGGATCTTTCTGAAACTTATATGTAAGGTGGCTGGTGATAAAATCTTGGATGAGTTAGAAAACAGGCCAAGTCAGCCCATTTGTCGTAGAGTTATGTCCCTTTGATGGCTGAAAATGTTGATTTTTGACCTTGTCATTACCGTAGCCCCTTCAGTTTTGATCAGAATTTTCTGAAACTTATATGTAAGGTGGCTGGGGATGAAACCTCGGATGAGTTCGAAAACTGGCCAGGTCGGCTCATTTATTTTAGAGTAACATCCCTTTGATTGCTAAAAATGCCAAATTTTGACCTTGTCATCACCGTAGCCCCTTCATTTTTGATCGGATTTTTCTGAAACTTATATGTGAGGTGGCTGGGAATAAAATCTTGGATGAGTTTGAATACTGGCCAAGTCTGATCGGATTTTTCTGAAACTTACATGTAAGGTGGCTGGGAATAAAACCTCAGGTGAGTTCGAATACCGGCCAAGTCGGCACATTTATCATAGAGTGAAGTGCCTTTGATTGCTGAAAATGCCTATTTTCGACATTGTCATCACTGCTGCCCCTTTAGTTTTGAACGGATCTTGATGAAACTTACAAACAAGGAAGTCAGGCAGAAAGCTTGGAGGAGTTTGAAAACTTGTTTTTGAACTTGTCATCACCATAGCCACTTCAGTTTAGATCGGATCTTCTTAGCAAGTCAGGAATAAAAGCTTGAATGAGTTTGAAAACCGGTGAGGTCAGCCTGTTTATCATAGAGTTACATTCTACTTGATTTTCAGAAAATGCTTACCCTGTCATCAGCATGTCCTCCCATAAAGCCTTCAGTAAAGGTTGGCACTTCCTTAAACTTTGAATCTGTTAGCTCAGGTGAGCTAGCTTGGTCCTCTTGTTTGTAGTTTTGATTGATCTGTTTTTTGTGGTTTGTATTTCTATTTTGGTTTCTTGTACAGCTATGAAGGAACTGGCATCGGAATCAGATTCAGAACCTGAAAAAAAGGAATACCATCTTTGTCATAACCTCAGTCACAAATAGCAGAACACATGGCCACTTGACTTCTTTTTCATCAGACAGTCTTCATTATGCTTTGTCAAGGCAACTTGTGACTTACTCTCTGAATTGGTAGGAGATCCTTCACCATTTGCACAATAACTACACAACATGCTATTGGATAAATAATGAGATCTGACTTAGGAGCCCAAAAAATTTATTGTAGGGTCTTGGGCACAAGCAATTTATGTTGTTGCAAGTTGGTACAAGATGTAAACTAAAATTGACTACATGATACAATTATTGACTTCAATGAGGTTGGCATAAGGATTTATTAACCTGAAGAAATAATATTCACCGAGGTCGAAGTGAATATCACTTTTAAGGGTTGATCAATCTTTATGTCAGCCAAAATTCTTTCTGACCAAATTCATTTTTAAAATTTCCATGATCAACTTTACATCAAACAGAATTGCTGACCTATGTTGGCACTTCCTTGTTCTCAGATAGAGGCTATCTGTCATAACTTTTTGCAACTGTTTTTATGTTTCTGTAAAACTTTTGTGTCATAAATTTGGTTTTTTAATGTACTCTAAAAGAGTAACCAGAGTTTCAGACGCTCTACCAAGAATTGGGGTGGGGTGGGGAGGGCTATGTTAGGTGTGAGGAGGGGTAAGCTATGTTAGGGGTGGGGCGGGTAAGGTAGGGGATGGTGGGATAGGGTGGGATGGGGAAGGGTGGGTGGAGTGGGGTAAGGTAGGGGATGGTGGGATAGGGTGAGGTGTGTGGTGTGGTGTGGTGTGGTGGGGTGGGTTGGTGTTGGGTATGTGGTTATGCGAGTGGGGTGGGTGAGGGACTGGAACTAAAATTGACGTTGCACACCTAGACCATCAGGGCATATCCCAGACAAGTTTCGAAAAAATTCGACCAGTGGTCTCTGAGTAGATGTGATAACGAAAGGACGGATGGAAGGACGGATGCCCTGTGAGATAAGCTCTACCGAGATCAGTAGAGCTAACAAGAGGTTCAGTGAGCCTCTTCCGCTCACCTGAATTTACCAGCAAATTCCTCTGGTCAATTAGGGCCAAATAAACGAAATAACTTGGCAGTAAATGCCATTTTTCAATATTCCCATTATATGTCTATACAAACTCTTAAGTTGCCATGGCAACAAAACTAAAGGACCGATTCTAAAAAAAAAACACAAACTTTCAAGCCCCAAGCCACAGGATGCTGTAAATAAAATTTGAGCCTAATCAGCCAAGTGGTTTCAGAGAAGAATATTTTTGAAGTTTTTTTTTTTTTTTTTTTTTTTACTTTTGGTTTCCATGGCAACCACCTAAAATAAGCAATGAGTTTAACTCTTTCGGTGCCAATTTGTTTCAGTTTTGTACTTCTCAGCGCCAAATCGTTTTCGACCGTGATAAAAAAATTCACGGTTTCAATACATAAATGGTCATAACTTTTATAGAAAGTGCCATTTTTACATTTTCCCATTAAAAGTCTATGCAAACTCCAAGTTGTCATAGCAACCAAACGAAATTGCTAATTTTAATAAAATACATATAGTTTCAAGTCTCCAGATGCTGTAAATGAAATTTGAGCCCAATCGGCCCAGTAGTTTGACTGTTTCAGAGAAGAAGATTTTTGAAGGTATTTTTTGTTATTTTTCACATTTTGGTTTCCATGGCAACAAACTAAAATAAAATGACCAACAGACATAAAACCATATGGCTGATAGAGGTTTACTCAATGAACATTTCTATAAAAGTTTCGTGGCGTAACAATATCTGCAATAACCTGGCAGTAAGGCCATTTTTAGCTCACCTCAGTCGAAGACTCCGGTGAGGTATTAGTATAGGCCGTGGTCCAGCGTCGATAGTCCACAATTTCAAACGACATCTTTTCTGAAGCCGCTGGGCCAATTGGACTCAAATTTTATCTGTTGCATCTTTGGGCAGGGGGAACCAAAGTTTGTGTTTCCTATGAAAATCGGCTTTTTGGTTTGGTTGCTATGGCAACTAACAGTTCCCATAGGTTTAGAATGTTACAGTTCCGATAGGCTTTTAATGGTGAAAATTGAAAAATGTCATTTATTGCCAAGCCGTTGGAGAGGAGATGTCGTTTGATATTGCTTACGACGGACGCCGGACCACAGCCTATACTAATACCTCACCTTAGCCTTCGGCTCACGTGAGCTAAAAAGGCGGTGGTTTTTACGGGGTACATAGAATTTTTTTGTTTAGATTTTTGGCATTTGGTCACCCCTTGTTGGGCACAAAGGGCTGAGTTGTCAAATCGTTTTGGTCATCTGTTTTTGGTTTTCTTCCTCTGAGTGCCTAAGGTTAGCCTCATTTTCTGATAATAGTGGCATTCCCAGAACATTTCATTCTTTAACACCCACAACTCAGTCAGACTGGTGATATGTGTGGAAATGGGGTGGGTAGATGGGATGGGGTTGGTGGATTGGGGACTTTGGTGTGGGTTCTGGGGAGGGAAGGCTGGGTGAAGAGGTGTAATGTAGGGTAATTGGTAGTTTTTGGCCCTGGGGTGGTGGTAGAGGGTAGGGTGTGTGGACTGGGGTGGATGGTTTAGGCTTGGGAAGTTGTGTGGGTGGTGTATGGTGTGGTGTTTTTGGGTGGGAAGACGGTTGTGGTAAAATGGGTTGTGTAGGGAATGGCAGGGTGTTGGGTTTAGGGTAAGGAAAACAGGACTTACCAGCAACTACTGTGGTGACTGCCATTGCCCCTGGACTGTTTACATCAGAGGTACCATCATACATAGGCGGCCCAGTTCCGGTTAGCGGAAAGGTAAACTCCAGGGTGGAAGTTGAACTACCTACAATGTGATATTACTGTAGGCGGTATGTTGTGGTGCATGGTTACAGAGAACTAAGGTTAATAGAGAATTGTGGGAAAGTGTCACGGATAATCTATGGGGAATTTGGTTTATTTTTTTTTTACTGTTCACTATCTGCATTGTGTCACACAGGTATTCGCTGTGTAACAACAAAAATCTATATCCATGCACCCCAACATACCGCCCACCGTAATAACACATTGCAGGTAGTGGGTTGGCTCTAATGATTGTTCTGTTTTTAGAAATCAACAGCAACGAAATGATCAACCCATTACATGTATAAAACAGTATACTGCTTGCTAATAAGAGTTACCACTAAAATTAACGACACCAGAAAAGGTTGATGTAATTATCTTACAATGTAGTTATTCAAAGATGTTCCCAAAAAGAGCTGTCGTAGGACAGCGTAGCTCGCCTGCTGAGAACAATCTGTATCCGAACACTTTTATCAGTGTGCTTTGACAACAAGAACTGTTATACAGTAAAATGAAGGTCACACCATCTTCAATATGTTTTGATTTCAATCAGAGTCAATTAAATTAGTATTCTAGGTATAACTTGTCTCCATCAAACAATTCTCAAGATATAAGACAAAATCACTGGACCATGAAATATAGGTCACAGTGACCTAGGTATATTTTGGGGTCAATTATTGGGTCACATCAAACCAATATCCCAGGTATGATATTCCTACATCAATATGTCTTTGAGAAATGAGGCAAAGTCACTAGACAACGAAATATAGGTCACAGTGACCTAGATATATCTTGAGGACAGTCATTGGGTCACATGGAACTAATATCCAAGGCATGACATTTCTCCATCAAATAGTGCCTGAGATAAAAGGCAAAATCGCTGGACCATGAAATATAGGTCATAGTGACCTAGATAAGTTTTGAGGTCAACCATCGGGTCACATGGAACTAATATCCAAGGTATGACATTTCTCCATCAAACAGTGCCTGAGATATAAGGCAAAATCACTGGACCATGAAATATGGGTCACAGTGACCTATATCAATTTTGAGGTCAATCATCGGGTCATATGGAACAAATATCCAAGGTTTGACATTACTCCATCAAATACCAATCATAATCACATTTTTTTCTGAAAATTCTAAGTCGGTGACCTTGACCCCAAGGTCACGCCCCAGGGTGGGAATGGCCTTAAAAAAACTTTAGACCTATATCTACCATCATGCCAAATATAAGTCAATACATCATAGGAGCTTTAAGATATAAGCATTTAAAAAACTTTAACCAAAGTGTGACATAGATGTACACGTAGACGTACACGTACACGCGGACAACCGTGGTGACTACAATAGCTCTCCTTGTACTTCGTACAGGCGAGTAAAATGCAGATAGAATGGCAAACCATGAACCTTTGATGTTCGCTTGCACAAGCAATGAGTGAAGAACTTCAGCCAAACAAGAATTCCAAAGAAAACGGTGTCACGCCTGCTGGGGCATGGTGTATCAGATTGTTTCAGAAAAGACTGTTGAGTCGATTTCACCGTGCATGTACTATTTAGGTCCATATAAAATACAGCATTGAAAAATTGCAGAAAAATGGCTAAGTTCAACAAGAATTCCGCGGAAGGAGATGTCGCACCTGCTTGGGACAAGGTCAACGGTACTGCATTAACACATAAATTACAAATACAGAACTTTTCTCCGTCTGAATCCACAATGAATGGTTTAAATGTTCTAACAACTACAGTTGATGAAATCAAAAGGGTTTACTGGAGTGTGACTGGAGCTTGAAATATAGGTCAAGGTCAATGGGTCAATGTGCATGGTGAGTGGGCAGGTCAAGGAGAAACATTAGGCAAGGTTTGATGGTTCTAGCAACTATAGTTGGTGAGATAGCAAGGGTTGACGTAGAATCTATCAAAGTCATTGAGGCGTGAAATATAGGTCAAGGTCACCGTGTCAAGGTCTGTGGTGAGTGGGCAGGTCAAGGAGTAACATTATGCAAGGTCTGATGGTTAAGGTATCTATAGTTGACGAGATCGCAAAGGTTGACGTAAAATTTAAGTCACTGAAGCGTGAAATATAGGTCAAGGCTAGCAGATCAAGGTGTGTGATATGTGGGTAGGTCAAGGAGAAACATTATGCAAGGTTTGATGGTTCCAGCATCTATAATTGATGAGATCGCAAGGGTCGACATAAAATCTGTCTAAGTCACTGGAGTGTGAAATTTAGGTCAAGGTCACTGGGTCAAGGTGCGTGGTGAGTGGGCAGGTCAAGGAGAAACATTATGCAAGGTTTGATGGTTCCAGCATCTATAGTTGATGAGATTGCAAGGGTCGACATAAAGTCTGTCTAAGTCAATGGAGCGTGATATATAGGTCAAGGTCACTGGGTCAAGGTGAGTGGGCAGGTCATGGAGAAACATTATGCAAGGTTTGATGGTTCCAGCATCTATAGTTGATGAGATCGCAAGGGTCGATGTAAAATCTGTCTAAGTCACTAGAGCATGAAATATAGGTCAAGGTCACTGGGTCAAGGTCTGTGGTGAGTGGGCAGGTCAAGGAGAAACATTATGCAAGGTTGGATGGTTCAAGGTTGATGAGATCGCAAGGGTCGACGTAAAATATGTCTAAGTCAATGGAGTCTGAAATATAGGTCAAGGTCACTATGTCAAGGTGCATGGTGGGTGGGCAGGTCAAGGAGAAACATTATGCAAGGTTTGATGGTTCCAGCATCCTTGTTGATGAGATTGCAAGGGTCGACGTAAAATCTGTCTAAGTCACTGGAGCATGAAATATAGGTCAAGGTCACTGGGTCAAGGTGCGTGCTGAGTGGGCATGTCTAGGAGAAACACCATGCAAGGTTTGATGGTTCCAGCATCTATAGTTGATGAGATCGCAAGGGTCGACATAATTGTTGACGGACAGACTGACTGACACAAGGACGGAAAACCGGACGCCTATGTCGCACCATGCCAGCAGGTGCGACAAAAAGCTGTGTTTTTGTGAAAAATGATTTTTTTTAGCATGAAACCTCTTCATGCATATCATATCTGTAATGTGTATACCAAGTATCAGACTGTTTCAGGAAAAACTGAGAGGAGTTGATTCCACCATGCATGTACTAACTCGGTCAAACATAGTTAAGATTTAACTTAGCAAATCTTAATTATGTATGACCAAGTTAACAAAGCTGTCTTTTTTATCCCCCGCCGAAGGCGGAGGGATATAGTTTTGGCGTTGTCCTTCCGTCCGTCCGTCACACTTTTTTGTCCGGAACCGTTTCTCAGCAACTATTGCATGGAATTAAATGAAAATTGAAATAAATATGTATTATTATGCTGCAGTGATGCATGCGCAATTTTTTTTCGGATTGACTTTTTACATCCAGAGTTATGGCCCCTTAAATGATTGAAATTCTGGATTTTTTCGTCATCTCACTTTGTCCGGAACTGTTTCTCAGCAACTATTCTAGGGAATTAAATGAAACGTGAAATAAATATGTATTATTATGCTGCGGTGATGCACGCGCAATTTTTTTCTGGATTGACTTTTTACATCCAGAGTTATGGCCCCTTAAATGATCGAAATTCTGGATTTTTCGTCGTCTCACTTTGTCCGGAACCGTTTCTCAGCAACTATTGCATGGAATTAAATGAAACTTGAAATAAATATGTATTATTATGCTGTGGTGATGCACGCGCATTTTTTTCCGGATTTACTTTTTACATCCAGAGTTATGGCCCCTTAAATGATTGAAATTCTGGATTTTTCGTCGTCTCACTTTTTTGTCGGGAACTGTTTCTCAGCAACTATTGCATGGAATTAAATGAAACTTGAAATAAATATGTATTATTATGCTGTGGTGATGCACGCTTAAATTTTTTTCGGATTGACTTTTTACACCCAGAGTTATGGCCCCTTAAATGATTAAAATTCTGGATTTTTCGTCGTCTCACTTTGTCTGGAACCGCTTCTCAGCAACTATTGCATGGAATAAAATGAAACTTGAAATAAATATGTATTATTATGTTGCCGTGATGCACGCGCATTTTTTTTTCTCAATTTTTGCCAGATATATTTTCTTGCCATTCTACACGAAAAACCCATTCGGCGGGGGATATCAATTCAACGAATTTGCTTGTTTATTATTTTTTCACCAAGAAATTCTTCATTCACATTTTGAACATGTCTATAAGGTGTATGCTGTGTATCAGAATGTTTCAGCAAAATACAGCAATGAGAAATTGCAGAAAAATGGCTATTTTCAAAACGTTGTGTTTTGGGGAAAAATGAAAATATTACACTCGATATTAATGTAGTATCTCTAAAATTCGCGTTGCAGAAGGCCAAAGTTTCAATTTTGACATATTGATCAAGGTCATGGAATGACCTTGACCTATAAATCTCACATATACCAATTTACTCATTTAGCTGATGTCATCTACCGACTTTAAGGCCAAAGGCGCAAAAGGTTCTGACAAATCCACTGTTTTCACTTTTTGCCATTCAAAAGCCCATGTTACCAAATTTGACCTTGGCATAAAATTGGTCAAGGTCATCCATGGGTCATCATTTTAGCAATTTAAGATAGGCCTGAGTCCTAGATGCTACATACCAAGTTCTGTTGAAATCGGCCCAGCTGTTCCGGAGAAGAAGATTTTGAAGAAGTTTTGACCTTTTCATGGTCTAGCCCAAGTAGTTCGTGAGAAATGGACTCTTTTAAAAACCATGATACAAGTAACTTATTTGATTCTTGCACATACACATTCTAAAAATTGAGTGGTATGGCTTTGCCTTCACTGCAGCTGGTGTTGTGCCGTGTGGCGGCCGTAAAACGTCTCCCCGTACATCAACCATAGTGCAGTTTATATTTTACTTTTGGTCCTTTGAGATCAGCGTGAATATTCTGAGAAATCAGAAATAAATAATTGGTTTAGACTCATATTCTAGACAGGTTTTTAATTATTTGGACCCCATTTTGATTTATATCAGTCTTTGAATCGACTGCCAATTCGAAATTCGCAAAATTGCAGTACGTGTATGTTTCCTCTGGCTTTCTTTGCCGGATCATTACAGGGTCACTGATGAGGCTTTACTAGCCGAAACTACGTAGTATGACCCATCTTCTTTCTTATGAATGTTTTCGTTGCTCTTTAAGGAACTCATTTTAGATTTTTATTTGCCTTCACTGCAGCTGGTGTTGTGCCGTGTGGCGGCCGTAAAACGTCTCCCCGTACATCAACCATAGTGCAGTTTATATTTTACTTTTGGTCCTTTGAGATCAGCGTGAATATTCTGAGAAATCAGAAATAAATAATTGGTTTAGACTCATATTCTAGACAGGTTTTTAATTATTTGGACCCCATTTTGATTTATATCAGTCTTTGAATCGACTGCCAATTCGAAATTCGCAAAATTGCAGTATGTTTCCTCTGGCTTTCTTTGCCGGATCATTACAGGGTCACTGATGAGGCTTTACTAGCCGAAACTACGTAGTATGACCCATCTTCTTTCTTATGAATGTTTTCGTTGCTCTTTAAGGAACTCATTTTAGATTTTTATTTGACCTAGATCAATAGCACACCTATATGTTAATTAAGTCAGTGTTCATCGTAAGGCTCCGTCTATCCCGGATTTTTCCCAGCCACGGATAATTGCATCGATTTTGACGGATTTAAAGGCAGTATTTGCTCATGATGATTAAGTGAGGATTGAATTGATTAGCAATTAAGTGCACAATACAATCGAAAAGACACTCAGGGCAAGTACTAAAATATTGGCATATTGATTTTTGATTGCCGCCACAACAGGCTGCGCACTACAGATACCGCAAGTCACCCAAGCTGCCGACGGCTAGTACCATGAAATGAGTATGAAAACCGTGAAATCGGATTAAAAAAAAAACGCAAAAAATAATCCCTGCGAAATGATTGAAAATCAGAAAACCGCGAAAATTTATACCCGCGAAAATAAATACAAATACAGTATCCAAAACATCGCAGAACCTTTGTCCGAGAAAGTCAGAGCGCCACTTCCGGTGAGCTATCCTGTCCAGCGACAGGTCTGTTAAGTATTCTTCTTTGTCTTCAGAATTCCTTGATGAAGATAATGTTGGTGAAGATGACGAAGAAGAAACAGTTGTGAAGGACAATCAACCAGGTATATTGGCTGAAGTATATTTAGGCCTATTTCACAGTGAGCACAGAATTTACCATATTAGGTGTGTTCACCAGAAAAAAGATATGGGTTGGTGGGTGCCACCTTTTTTCACCCCCCCCCCCCCCGTAATTGTCGGGTCTTAGATCAATTGTTGGGTCCTCTGAAGTCGATTAGTGGGTCCAAGACCCAACAATTTAAACGGGGATTTAATATGGGGGACCCAACAATAGATATGGTATATATATATGCTAGAACCTTCAAACCCTGCATGGTCTTTCTCCTTGACATGTTTAATCAGCATGAATCTTCACCCAGTGACCTTGACCTACATTTTACGCTCCAATGGCTTTGACAGATTTTACATCAACCCTGGATATCTCATAAACTATAATTGCTAGAACCTTCAAACCTTGCATGTTTCTCCTTGACATACTCACTTTGTAATCACCTTGACCCTTTGACCTTGACCTATAGTTTACGCTCAAATGACTGACAGAGTTTACATTAACCCTGGATATCTCATGAACTATAGTAGCTAGAACCTTCAAACCTTGCATAGTGATTCTCCTTGACATGCTCACTGAGTTACCACATTGACCTGGTGACCTTGACCTATATTTTACGCTCCAGTGACTGACCGATTTAACACTTGCCCTGAATTTCTCATGAACTGTAATTGCTAGAACCTTCAAACCTTGCAAAATGATTCTCCTTAACTTGCTCACTCACTAAACACCTTGACCTAGTGACATTGACCTATATGTTTTGTGCTCTAGATAGTGACTTTGACAGATTTTACATCAACTATTGGGATCTCATCAGCTATACTTGCTAGAACCTTCAAACCTTGCATAGTGTTTCTCCTCAACATGATCAGTCAGTAAGCACCTAGACCCGGTGACCTTGACCTATATTTTATGCTCCAATGACTTTGACAGATTTTACATCAACCTTGGATATTTCATGAACTATGGTTGCTAGAACCTTCAAACCTTGCATAGTGATTCTCCTCAACATGCTCACTCAGTAACCAACTTGACCGGGTGACATTGACATATATTTTAGGCTCCAGTGACTTTGACAGATTTTACATCAACCCTGAATATGCTCACTCAGTAACCAACTTGACCTTGTGACCGTGACCTATATTTAAGCTCCAGTGACAGATTTTACATCAACCCTGGATATCCCATGAGCTATAATTGCTAGAACCTTTAAATCTTGATATCTCATGAGCTATAATTGCTAGAACCTTTAAATCTTGCATAGTGATTGAAATTGAAAAGTTAAAAAATGAAATGATCAGGAACTGATACAATCAGATCCCACATCATACTGTAATTGTACAAATGTTCACGGTGTATTTAAGTTCGCAAATTTCGTGGTCGGTTATTTTTCGCGAAATTAAATACACGCGAACATAAATAAATTAATGTTCTAATGCATCTCCAGTAATAACTATACCTGAAAACAGATATCTGTACATTTGCCTCAGCCGTTGTTTGGACAAGCGTAATCCGTGACAGATTTAGCCATTACATAAATTTGATCCACAAATTAAGAAACAGCAAAAACACTTTTAAAAACCATGATACAAGTAACTTATTTGATTCTTACACATACACATTCTAAAAATTGAGTGGTATGGCTTTGACCTAGATCAATAGCACACCTATATGTTAATTAAGTCAGTGTTCATCGTAAGGCTCCGTCTATCCCGGATTTTTCCCAGCCACGGATAGTTGCATCGATTTTGACGGATTGAAAGGCAGTATTTGCTCATGATGATTAAGTGAGGATTGAATTGATTAGCAATTAAGTGCACAATACAATCGAAAAGACACTCAGGGCAAGTAGCCGGCCTCTGTGGCTCAGTTGGATGCGCGTCTGACTGGTGATCAGGAGGACGCGGGTTCGACTCCCGGGGTCGGCAACATTCTTTCGTGGAGATTGATCATGAAATCTTTTCTACGGTCATTCTCTCCCTTCCGCTGATTCAAGAAGGGCAGTTGTCAGTTTCTGGCGAAAGAATGTGCACTGTACTGGTTAACCGCTTACGTATAAGCCTGCCCAGGAAAGTGTTGATAGGTAAACTGACCGGCTCAAAAATGACCTAAATAGTGTTGACTGGGCCGTAAAACTCCAAAACAAACAAACTCAGGGCAAGTACTAAAATATTGGCATATTGATTTTTGATTGCCGCCACAACAGGCTGCGCACTACAGATACCGCAAGTCACTCAAGCTGCAGACGGCTAGTACCATGAAATGAGTTATGAAAACCGTGAAATCGGATTTAAAAAAAACGCAAAAAAATAATCCCTGCGAAATGATTGAAAATCAGAAAACCGCGAAAATTTATACCCGCGAAAATAAATACAAATACAGTGTCCAAAACATCGCAGAACCTTTGTCCGAGAAAGTCGGAGCGCCACTTCCGGTGAGCTATCCTGTCCAGCGACAGGTCTTGTTATCGGTTGCCATGGAAACCAAAATGCAAAATAGAAAAAAAAAAATTAAAAAATCATCTCATCCGAAACCATATGCTCTAGGAGGCTGAGACTTTATGAAAATATTCACCATATTTGCCTTAACAGGTTTTGTATTTTTTTTTAAATTTGGCCCTTTAGGTTTGATGCTATGGCAACTTAGAGTTCCCATTGACTTATAATGGGGAAAACTGAAAAATGGCATTTACTGCCAAGCCATTGCAAATATTTTGACAAATCTTACATAGACATGTTCCTTGAGAAACCTTCTCTCAGCCATATGCTTTTATGTCAACCTGGGGGTCCCCTTTGTTGTGCCGGGGCCATGCCCCGCCCCCTCCACTTCATAAAATGCCTAATATCTCCGAAATTTTACAGATCCCAACCCCTAAACCATATATATTCTTGTTCCTTGTGATAAGATGCATTAAGTAACACCAACCTGGGGGTCCCTCGGGATGTGCCAGGGACATGCTCTGCCCCCTCTATTTCATAAAATGCCATTTATCTCAGAAACCATTCAGATCCCCACCCCTAAACTATATATACACCAACCTGGGGGTCCACCGGGATGTGCCGGGGACATGCCCCACCACTCCACTTCATAAAATGTCATTTATCTCAGAAACCATTGAGATTCCCGCCCCCAATCCATATATACTTTTGTTCCTTATGATAAGATGGACTCAGTGACACCAACCCAACGCCTCCACTTCATAAAAGGCCCAATATCCAAGTAACCTTACAGATCCCCATCCCTAAACCATATATATTCTCGTTCCTTACGATAAGTCGCATTCAGTGACACCAACTTGGGGGTTCCCAAGGATATGCTGGGGCCATGCCCAACCCCCTCCACTTCATAAAAGGCTAAATATTCCAGAAACCTTACAGATCCCCAACCCAAAATCATAAATATTGTTGTTCCTTGTGATAAGACATATTCAGTGACACGAACATAGGGGTCGCCCCGGGTGTGCCCGGGCCACACTCCACCCTCGACTTCACAAAAGATCATATATCTGAGAAACTGTTCAGAGCCCACCCCTAAACCATATATATTCTTGTTCCTTATGATAAGACGCAAACAGTGACACCAGCAAGGGGGTCCCCCCCGGGGTGCCACGGGCCATGCCCCGCCCCTTTACTTCATTAAAATCCATATATTTCAGAAACCGTTCAGATCTCCGCCCCCAAACCATATATATTCTTGTTCCTGATGATAAGACTCCACTTAATAATAGGCCAAATATCTCAGAAACCATTCAAATCCCCATCCTATAATCACATATATTCTTGTTCATTGTTATTAGACACATTCAGTCAACCCTGTCTTGGGGGG
This sequence comes from Lucinisca nassula, assembly GCA_963580285.1. Taxonomy (NCBI): domain Eukaryota; kingdom Metazoa; phylum Mollusca; class Bivalvia; order Lucinida; family Lucinidae; genus Lucinisca; species Lucinisca nassula. Next base: position 47,971,322 of record OY757023.1, on the reverse strand, counting down.
TCGGCAGGGGCCATTTCTCTCCCTTCCACTTCGTAAAAGGGCCTCATATCTCAGAAACCGTTCAGATCCTCACCATTTAACCATATATATTCTAAATCGTTATGATAAGACATATTTAGTGACAACAATCTTTGGCTTTTATTGGATCTGCCATGCCCGAATCCCTCAATTGCTTAAAAGGCTTTACGTCTCAGGAACCATACATATCCTCACCGCTAAACCATATATGTCTCTGTTCCTTTTGATAAGACCCATTTAGTGACACCAATCAGCGCTCCATTGGGCAGTGCCCACCTGAGCTCTGGTTTATGAAATTTGGCTCTTTGGTTTGTTTGCTATGGCAAGAAAAGAGTTCCCATTGACTTATAATGGGGAAAATTGAAAAATGACATTGATGTCTCTCTAAATATTTTGTCAAACGTTCATAGAAATGTTCCGTTAATAATGTTCTTTTTGGCCTATTGTCACAGATGTCATCTGTTGTCTTCAAGCGACATCAGACCTCAGAAGCCACTAGTCTGACTGGGTCGAAATTTTATCTGAAGCAGCCTTGGGAGCAGGGCTTCCATGGTTAATTAAAATACATTGATGCCAGTGGTCAGTGGCCCTCTGAGCTCTGGTGAGCATTGTGGCACATGGGCCTCTTGTTAGTTTAGCTCACTGCCGCTGGTGTTAAGTGCCGTATGACGGCCGTAAAAATCTCCCCGTGCTTCATCATAGTGCAGATTTTCTTTTCCTTTAGAATCATAGAGTCCACTCTGGTTACTTTGAAAATCGAAGTGCTATTTTGCAAACTACATTGCTGTGTATGAAGAGACACAATAAAACCAAATCTCCGATTTTCATTATTTTATGTGTTTTTTGTTTCCAAAGGCAACCTTTTAGCTTTTTATTTCAACGGCCGGCGCCCTGTATTAACTCTTTAAATGCGACCGTAAGTTTATGGCGAAAGAATGTGCTTTGTACTGGTTAACCGCTCACGTAGAAGCCTGCCCAGGAAAGTGTTGATAGGTAAACCGGCTCAAAAATGACCTAAATAGTGTTGACTGGGCCGTAAAACTTCAAAACAAACAAACAAAACAAATGCGACCGTAAAATCAACATGACGGCTTGTTCAGAACGCTCTCGTAACGATGACGTTCCGCAATGACGTTCTGAAGTCATTATAAAACTTTAAATTGCTACGTTCAGGGCGAAAACGTTATATCACTCAACGTAACGTAAACAAAGCAATGCACATCGTGATATCAAAAGTTCAAAACCCATGTTCAAACAGCTCGTGCATTTTATGAGTTGAAGATGAATTTTGTTGGTCGAACACGGCTACTGACCAATTCAAAAGTAGCTTCAAACAGCTACATGTATAAGCATAGGATCAATGTTTGTTTGATGTTTAACGACACGTCAACCATTGTGGGTCAATTATATCGTCTTGTAGAGAAAGGGAGACAAGATATTGAAGTGATAGCAGAGGCGATGAAAGTAGGGCACAGGGGAGAAACAGGAAAATGAATGTAAGTGTAGAAACAGAAGAAATTGTAACAACCCCGTACCCTTACCTGCTCCAAGTAATGTACACATTGCCCAACTGTGAGCCAGTATCAGTTGGACCCCCAGTGACGCAAGAGACACGACATCTGTACTTCACCCAACCTTCCACAACAAAAGCTTTTGAGACATATGTCCTAGATGGCGAATTCCAATTTAAGTCAAAGGATACAAGACTGACACAAAATGATCATGAATAAAAAAACATCCATGAAATTTACATTGTTTGTTTTATTAATTTGAGGTTTAGCGTCCCCGTCAACACTATTTAGGTCATTTTGTTTGTTTGATTTGAGGTTTAACGTCACCGTCAACACTGTAAAGGTCATTTTGGAGACGTTGCTTTCAATTTTTTGGGATGTTTAGCCGACAGTGAGATGAAATGACATCTCAAGCCCTGCCGACCAATGAAACCAAAAGGGTTTATAAGCTTAGACGGTCCGACTCGCACCGCTTTGCCTGGGCAGACTTAGATCCTCTAAGCGGTTAACCAGTACTCATGTGCGGTTCGGTTTCAGCTCTGCGTGGAAGCATCATGCAGCCAATCTATTTCTTGAAGCCCCGATGGGCAGATGCCGTTAGGTCATTTTGGAGACGTTGCTTTCAATTTTGTGGGACATTTACCCGACATAGAGTTGAAATGACATCTCAATCCCTTCCGACAAATGAAACCAATTGGGACGGGCCGAATTCCAATTTTTTAGCCATTACCCCCCTTAAACTTCATGCTGTCTGAGGATCATAATAACGCTGAAAAAATAAATAGACAGATCTGCAGAAATTACCAATCAATTTGAACTTTAGAATAAAGAAATACCTCTGTAATCTTTGGCTTGTTCTTAGTAGTAACTTTTTCATGTTCTTCGAGCTCTGCCTGTTGTTCAGAAAGTTCCTTCAGCTCAGCATGTTCATGATGTTCCCGCATATTCACTATTTCCTTGGGGTCAGTCTCAGCTTGTTCCTGGGGCTCTGCCTGTTGTTCAGAAAATTCTTCAGCTCAGCATGTTCACGATGTTCAAGCATATTAACTTTTTCCTTTGGGTCAGTCTCAGCTTGTTCCTGGGGCTCTGCCTGTTGTTCAGAAAGTTCCTTCAGCGCAGCATGTGCGCGATGTTCCTGCATATTAACTTTTTCCTTGGGGGTCAGTCTCAGCTTGTTCCTGGGGGCTCAGCTGTATTTTGGGGCTTAGCAAATGCTGTGATCTCAACAGGAACTGGAAAAAGTGGAGTTTTTTTTATTATTTTTTCCTTGGGGACAGTCTCAGCTTGTTCCAGGGGCTCTGCCTGTTGTTCGGAAAGTTCCTTTAGCTCAGCATATTCACGATATTCCTGCATATTAATTTTTTCCTTGGGGTCAGTCTCAGCTTGTTTCTGGGGTTCAACTGTATTTTGGGGCTTAGCATATTCTGTGATCTCAACAGGAACCTGAAAAAGTGGAGGTATTTTTTTTATTTTTTCCTTTGGGTCAGTCTCAGCTTGTTCCAGGGACTCTGCCTGTTGTTCAGAAAGTTCCTTTAGCTCAGCATGTTCACGATGTTCCTTCATATTAATTTTTTCCTTGGGGTCAGTCACAGCTTGTTCCTCGGGTTCAGCTGTATTTTGGGGCTTAGCATAATCTGTGATCTCAACAGGAACTGGAAAAAGTGGAGGTTTTTATTTTTTCCTTGGGGTCAGTCTCAGCTTGTTCCAGGGGCTCTGCCTGTTGTTCAGAAAGTTCCTTCAGCGCAGCATGTTCGCGATGTTCCTGCATATTAAATTTTTCCTTGGGGGTCAGTCTCAGCTTGTTCGTGGGGCTCAGTTGTATTTTGGGGCTTAGCATAGGCTGTGATCTCAACAGGAACTGGAAAAGCAGTGGCCCTCTGAGCTCTGGTTAGCATAGTGGCAAGTGCCGTATGGCGGCCGTAAAAAATCTCCTCCTGCTTCATCATAGTGCAGATTATATTTTCTTTTCCTTTAGAATCATAGAGTCCATTCTGGTTACTTTGAAAATCGAATATCGCTTAAGCCGGTGCTATTTTGCAAACTACATTGCTGTGTATGAAGAGACACAATAAAAACCAAATCTCCGATTTTCTTTATTTGATGTGTTCTTTGTTTCCAAAGGCAACCTTTTAGCCTTTTATTTCAACGGCCAGCGCCCCGTATTAATTCTCTAAATGCGACCCTAAAACCAACATGGTGGCTTGTTCAGAACGCTCTCGTAACGATGACGTTCCGCAATGACTTTAAAATGCTACGTTCGGGGCGAAAACGTTATATTGCTCAACGTAACGTAAACAAAGCAAAGCACATCGTGATATAAAAAGTTCAAAACCCATATTAAACAGCTCATGAATTTTGTTGGTCGAACAAGGCTACTGACCAATTCAAAAGTAGCTTCAAACAGCTACATGTATGAGCATAGGATCAATGTTTTTTTGATGTTTAATGATACGTCAACAATTGTGGGTCATTTTATATCGTCTCGTAGAGAAAGGGAGAAAAGATATAGAAGTGATAGCAGAGGCGATGAAAGTAGGACACAGGGGAGAAACAGGAAAATGAATGTAAGTGTAGAAACAGAAGAAATTGTAACAACCCCGTACCCTTACCTGCTCCAAGTAATGTACACATTGCCCAACTGTAAGCCAGTATCAGTTGGACCCCCAGTGACGCAAGAGACACGACATCTGTACTTCACCCAACCTTCCACAACAAAAGCTTTTGAGACATATGTCCTATATGTTTGATTTGAGGTTTAACGTCACCGTCAACACTGTAAAGGTCATTTTGGAGACGTTGCTTTCAATTTTTTGGGATTTTTACCCGACAGTGAGATGAAATGACATCTCAAGCCCTGCCGACCAATGAAACCAAAAGGGTTTATAAGCTTAGAAGGTCCATCTCGCACCGCTTTGCCCGGGCAGACTTAGATCCTCTAAGCGGTTAACCAGTACTCATGTGCGGTTCGGTTTCAGCTCTGCGTGGAAGCATCATGTTGCTTTCAATTTTGTGGGACATTTACCCGATATAGAGTTGAAATGACATCTCAATCCCTTCCGACCAATGAAACCAATAGGGACGGGCCGACTTTCAAATTTTTAGCCATTACCCCCATTAAACTTCATGCTTTCTGAAGATCATAATAAGGCTGAAAAAATAGACAGATCTGCAGAAATTACCAATCAATTTGAACTTCAGAATTAAGAATTACCTCTGTACTCTTTGGCTTGTTCTTAGTAGTAACTTTTTCATGTTCTTCGAGCTCTGCCTGTTGTTCAGAAAGTTCCTTCAGCTCAGCAGGTTCAGGATGTTCCCGCATATTCACTATTTCCTTGGGGTCAGTCTCAGCTTGTTCCTGAGGCTCTGCCTGTTGTTCAGAAAGTTCCTTCAGCGCAGCATGTTCGCGATGTTCCTGCATATTAACTTTTTCCTTGGGGGTCAGTCTCAGCATGTTCGAGGGGCTCAGCTGTATTTTTGGGCTTAGCATATGCTGTGATCTCAACAGGAACTGGAAAAAGTGGAGGTTTTTTTTTATTATTTTTTCCTTGGGGTCAGTATCAGCTTGTTCCAGGGGCTCTGCCTGTTGTTCGGAAAGATCCTCTAGCTCAGCATGTTCGCGATGTTCCTGCTATAAATTTTTTCCTTTGGGTCAGTCTCAGCTTGTTCCTGGGGCTCAGCTGTATTTTGGGGCTTAGCATATGCTGTGATCTCAACAGGAACTGGAAAAGTGGAGTTTTTTTTTATTTTTTCCTTGGGGTCAGTCTCAGCTTGTTCCAGGGGCTCTGCCTGTTGTTCAGAAAGCTCCTTTAGCTCAGCATGTTCACGATGTTCCTTCATGTTAATTTTTCCTTGGGGTCAGTCACAGCTTGTTCCTCGGGTTCAGCTGTATTTTGGGGCTTAGCATATTCTGTGATATCAACAGGAACTGGAAAAAGTGGAGGTTTTTATTTTTTCCTTGGGGTCAGTCTCAGCTTGTTCCAGGGGCTCTGCCTGTTGTTCAGAAAGTTCCTTCAGCTCAGCATGTTCACGATGTTCCTGCATATTAACTTTTTCATTGGGGTCAGTCTCAGCTTGTTCGTGGGGCTCAGCTGTATTCTGTGATCTCAACAGGAACTGGAAAAAGTAGACTTTTTTTTTTTTTTTTCCTTTGGGTCAGTCTCAGCTTGTTCCAGGGGCTCTGCCTGTTGTTCAGAAAGTTCCTTCAGCTCAGCATGTTCACGATGTTCCTGCATATTTTTTTCCTGGAGGTCAGTCTCAACTTGTTCCTGGGGTTCAGCTGTATTTTGGGGCTTAGTATATTGTTATGCCGTGAAAATAACGAATAATAATAATAATTTGCAGTAAAACGAATAATAATAATAATAACAATGTGCAGTAAAAAACATGATGATGATGATGATGATGATGATGAATTTAGGACTAGAATTTTCTTAGCGCGCGAGAACATTCGCCAACAGAAAATTCTTCGTCCAGAGTCATAGATTAGTAATCATTCATAAATAGTTTGTACCTTGTTTGTCAGGCTGGCTTAAGCTTAACGTTCGCAGTTTAAGACGTTTTTCTTTGTGCTTGTACACACATGGCCGTCGGCACAATCTTCGGATAGGCATTACTGACGTAATGTTTGATTAAAACGACTAGCCAAAGTGCAGCCTAAATACTTTAAGGAATTTAGCATCGAAAACAATGAGAAAAACAGTCTCGTTTTGGTTTTGACAACGCCCACTAATGGCGCATTTTGGCGCGCCTTGTCAACATTTTGTAATGATAAATTTGATTGGATATTTATATTAGAGCACTGTCATCTCATTGGTTAATATAGTTTTACAGAATGAAAGAAGGGAGAAAGAATGAGAAAAAGGGAGTTAGATTTTAGATTTGAGAGCGAGCGGTAAACCCTCGAGAAAGCTATTAGGATTTCCTATGTTAAATTATTGAACTCTAGTTTAAACTTGGATTGCCAGTGTGAAGTTTAAAACATTATTTTATATTTGTTATATTGAGGAACTTTACTTTATTATTTGTGGATTACCACAAGAAACAAAATAAAATACAGAAACTTTATCGTTTTATTTCCTTTTTGCTGAAATTCTCAGCATAATACTTGGTGGCCACGTGTCGTGCCGACGATAAATGGGGTTTTTATCTATAAAAGATGAAAAAAAAGACTTGATCCTTTATCCAGGTTTTTTATTTTTTTCTTTTCCAAACGAATGGTTCAACGGTCACTTACTATATATTAAAGGTATGATCCTATATTTGCAGTTGCAGGTATAGAACCGTCTTAAGTTGGCGTCAATAATAAACGCCTTATATGTCTATAGGTGTAAGCCATATAGCATAACAAACTCTCTAGCCTGTACCTGCAGCTGCAGAGATAGAACCGGCTGTATGTGTACGTGCAGCTATGGAACTGTCGTTAAAGTTCTGCATTTAAATAAAAAGCTTCATATATGATGCTGTCGTATGCCTGAAGTTGTGGACAGAGTATTTTCTCTGTTCGCAACCCAAGACATAAACTTGAGACCTTTCAAATAGCATGCACTTAAACCCTTATGTTAAAGTTTAATTCGAAAGTACGAATATGTATTATACTATCAAGATTAATGTTTCATGTGAAGCAAACCTTCTCTGCACATAACATGAATGGAGCACCAAAATGTTAACGTTTTATGAGAAACAAAGCCTGCAAATAGCATGACTTAAACCAAAAATGTTACTGTTTGGTGTGAAACAGGCCTGTACCATACATAGCAAAGATTTGTAAATAGTGTTAACGTATAATGCAACAAAGGACTTCTCAGTGTAAAGCCTGAGTTACACAATTACGTTAACGTATGAGACATGCCGTGCACATAACTGAGATTGTAACGATAACGTAAACATATGATGAGAAACGAAACGGACCTGCTTTCTGTAAATACAATTTTAATCACAAAATGAACGTTAACATTCAATGTCAAACAGTCATGCTTGTACTAAACATGGCTTACCAAACAATGTCAACGTTTGTCGTAGAATCGATATGCTGTCCACATTGTATGGATAACAACCACGATCGCCATGTCAGAGCGAAAATGATCTTGTTAACCATGTTATATGAATACCACCAATAATGTTAACGTTTGATGCACTACATACCGGCTTTGCCCATTGTATGGATTACACCAATACTGTCAACATCTGATGCAAAACGGACCTTGCTTTGCGTGTTGGATCAATACATGAATTACACTAACAATGTTAACGCTTGATGCCATACATACCTGCTCTGCACATAGTATGGATTACAACAAGAATGTTAACGTCAGATGAGAAACTAACTTTGCTTTGTACGTTGGATTATTACAACAATTTACACCAATAATGTTAACGTTTGCTGCATACATTACGAAATTTACATGAATTAACAAGTTATGTTAGCGTTTGATGCAATGCATACATGCTCGACGCATCGGATGCATTACACCAATACTGTCAACGTCTGATACGAAACTGACCTTGCTTTGCGTGTAAGATCAATACATGGCTTACACTAACAATGTTAACGCTTGATGCAATACATACCTGCTCTGCACATAGTATGGATTACAACAATAATGTTAACGTCTGATGAGAACTAACTTTGCTTTGTGCGTTGGATTAATACAACAATTTACACCAATAATGTTAACGCTTGCTGCATGCATTACAAAATTTTCATGAATTAACAGGTTATGTTAACGTTTGTTGTGGAACAGTACACAACGGTATTTATTCGTTATATATGTGTTCTTCTAATGCACTGAGAAGCAAAAGGAGCTGTTAAGTAGTCGTGCTTGTGTTTGTGCTTGCGTGCGTGTGTGCGCATGCGTGTGTAAGCTTGTGTTCTAATGCAATGAGGAGCCGAATGGTATGTCACACAGACGTGATTGCGTGTGTGTGCGTGAATGCATGTTTGTGCGTGTATGCACATGATGGTGGGTTTCATTAGCCAAAGAGTTGTCTTACTAATGGCACTATAGAACGAAGTAGGATTCTAGTCCGTCTCTCAATATTTTAAACTTTTCAAACTAGGCAACGCTCATAGCGTTGACAAGGCTGAAAATTGGTTTACACATTATTTCTCGGAAGTACCTACACTCAGTACCCGAAAATTGATTTCCGAATGTTTGTACTCCGCATTAATGAAATCTCAGAAGTCCGGGACGCTTTGACACAAAAAGATGAGGATCAGCAGATCCGACTTCGTTTCTTTTGAAAGCCAGTACTTGCATAACCAAAATGAACCATATATATACAATACACTCGGTACCATAAACCCGGAGCCTCAACTGCTACGTTTACGTGCATATCACTTTTATCATTAAACATACAATATAGTAATGCCCATCATATCCGTAACTCCCAATCTAAGCACTTTTCAGAAAACTCGCTTACAGTGCAGACCCTGATCAGGCGCCAAGACCAATGTCTACACTGCTTGTGTATTATTTGCATTTTCGGATGAAATCACATTTAAAGTGAAACCAAAATCGGTACAAGATATGAGTGGCTTACCGTATGTATATAGATCTTTGTTACCCGACATAAGAAAATATAAAAATATAGACAAATAATAACATATTTACAAAATGTTAATGGTGGAAGGAGGTAGAGTCCGCCTTTAAGGTTAACTATCGATATTATTTGTTTTTTTTTTCTTAATTTATTAACTGTTTGCCTTAATTAGAATCTGAATTTAAAACGCTTTCTCTACGCCCTTTACAGAAAACTCAAGGCAAAGATATTAAGTAATTTTCACTTACCTATAAAAGATGAAAAAAGACTTGATCCTTTATCCAGGTTTTTTATTTTTTCTTTTCCAAACGAATGGTTCAACGGTCACTTACTATATGACCAGAACTCCTGGAAAGGATCAGTCGTTGCGGCGCGCGCATGCGTGGATTGTCCCAGCCAATGAAATCCATCGTTACAAGACGGCTTATCGAATGCTCGTGGCCCCGGAAAAATCCTCCGGATTAAGTGGGCGGAGCTATTGTGAACGTTGTACTGGTTCAGTGCGCATGACCATGTTTGTTTATTCGCCCCTGGCATGAAAGAAAAATGGAAAATAAACATTTCTCTCCATCCAAGATGGCGACCTTCAGAAACCCAAGAATTCACTTCAAATTCAAAATTTATAATATGTCTCTGTCCGTTTTTTGTTTCCTGCAACATTTTTATTTCCATGACTACCTTAGATCAATGGGATGCTCAATAGGGATAAACGGGGACTTGGTAAAGCTGGTACATGAGATGGTGACAAGTGGGAATCGAACCAGGGATAAATGTAATATGGCATCCTGCATACCTCTTGCGTATCAGCCTATGCTACACAAGAGAAAGGGGATTTTTGGGAAAAGAAACGGAATACTCCTACCCAGGGGAACCCCACAGTTTCCATCATTACTATCTCGGGAATGGGATGTCGGGTAGGAATTTATGTGGTATAATGTTGAAACCGGTTACGGTTTAAGGACAAAAATGGGGATTCCGTGGTGATACATTGAATACGGAATATCGCCCGACACATTTGATTTTAGAGTTAACGTCCCAATCAACACGGTATCGGTCATCTCAATTTTGTGTGACATCTACCCGACATTGTGATGAAATGACATCGCAAGCCCTACCGCCCCATGGAACCAATATGATTTATATGCATAGACGGGTAGGGTTTAATGTATAAAACTTGTGCGAAATTACATTTCCCCTATTTGTTGAAAGGTATATTCATATTTAGTACCAAAATAAAGCTCTCATTCTCTGGATTTTGGATTGAAAATTATTATTTTGATATGAACACATTTTTGACAATATTTTTAAATTTACAAAAAAATAGTTTACTTTTTCCTTGTTTGTTTCGTATCAAATTTTTGTGGGTATAAATGGCTTGGTGATAAAAGCTCAGTTAATTACTTGTTGCGTCAGTAATGCCTACCCCAAAGACCGAGCCGACTGACATGTGTATACAAGCACAAAGGAAACTTCTTAAACTGAGAATTCTAAGCCTAAGCCAGCTTGACAAGAAGATAATAGCTGTTCATGAGTGATAACCAATCTAGCCAAGGAATTTATTTATTTTTTTTTTTTTTGTATGCGAATAATTTTGCAGGCTGATCTTTTTCTACATTTACCATTATCATTATCTTTTGATGATTACTATCATTGGTTTTCTTCTTTATTATTATTATTATTATCACCGTTATTAATGTTGTTGTTGTTGTTAATACTGCTGCATCAAATTTTACTGCATGTTGTTCAGAAAGTTCCTTCAGCTCAGCATGTTCACGATGTTCCTGCATATTAACTTTTTCCTTGGGGTCAGTCTCAGCTTGTTCCTGGGTCTCAGCTGTATTTTGGGGCTGAGCATATTCTGTTATCTCAACAAGAACTGGAAGAAGTGGAGTTTTTTTCCTTGGGGTCAGTCTCAGCTTGTTCCAGGGGCTCTGCCTGTTATTCAGAAAGTTCCTTCAGCTCAGCATGTTCACGATGTTCCTGCACTTTATTTTTTTCCTTGGGGTCAGTCTCAGATTAATCCTGGGGCTCTGCCTGTTGTTCAAAAAGTTCCTTCAGCCCAGCATGTTCGCGATGTTCCTGCATATTAACTTTTTCCTTAGGGTCAGTCTCAGCTTTTTCCTGGTACTCTGCCTGTTGTTTATACAGTTCCTGCAGCTCAGCATGTTCACGATATTACTGCATATGAACTTTTTCCTTGGGGTCAGACTCCGCTTGCTTCTGGGGCTCTGCCTGTTGTTCAGAAAGTTCCTCCAGCTCAGCATGTACGCGATGTTCCTGCATATTAACTTTTTCCTTTGGGTCAGTCTCAGCTTGTTCCTTGGGCTCAGCTGTATTTTGGGGCTTAGCATATTCTGTGATCTCAACAGGAACTGGTAAAAGTGGAGGTTTAAATGAATGGTGCTTTAAGTAAACATTACTAAGCCCTGTTAGTATTCTGTTGATCCCTGAACAAGACAGTTATTGTTTGTTTGATTTAAGGTTTTATATTCCCATCAACACTATAGGTCATTTTGGAGAAGTTGCTTCCTATTGTGTGGGTCTTTATCAGACCATCACGCGAACAAGTCGGTGAAAAAACACCCCCTAAACCTCACTTTATAAAGAGTAAACTGGGCTTTACGGGGTATACATTATTTTTCATATTTCTGCTCCAAGACATAGGTTGTGGGTACTTGTTAGAACCGCCTCATTGAGGCAGTTCTAACTACCATCCACAACTTATGTTTGCAGCTTTGATAAGAAAGTTATAACGGATTATCTTCAGAAAAGTAGCCATTTTGGTAATATGAATAATGCTCTATGCCGCACCGGTATGTTATCGTAATGATTGAGATGAAATGACATGTCAAGCCCTGTCGCCCCATGAAACCAATAGGGTTTAAAAGCATGGACTGTCCGACTCGCACCGCATTGCCCCATATTTGAACCTATTCAAGATTCTATGGCTATCCTCATCCCCTAAAAATATTTTGAGAATCCGATCAAAGGTAAAGTTGCTATAGCCCGGAAAATTCAAATGCTACATATCTCACTTTGTTTTTTTTTTTTTTTTTTTATTTGAGGTTTAATGTCCCTGTCATCTCTGTGCAGGTCATTATGGAGACGCCTCTGCCAATTTAGTGAGACTTTTACCCAACATTTGAGATGATATCTCAAGCCCTGCTGCCAAACGAAACCACTAGGGTTTATATACATTGACGGTCTAATTCACACCACCGTTTATGGGCAGGCTTAAAATATCTAAGCTGTTTACCAGCACTCATGTGCAGATGTTTTCAGATCTGCGTGATGCATCATCCAGCCAGATCAATTTCTTCAAGCCCCGATGGGCGAGGCTGCTGGATATCTTGCTGCCATCAAGATCAAGCTCTAACGATCTGAATAGGTTCCAATACGTAAATGTTTGCTTTCCTTATTGAGAAAGCGAAAAATGCATGGATTTCAAAACCAGAATTCCACCACAGGCTATGTAGTGCCTGTGTGGTGCAAAGTCATAGAGCCATGGAATATAGTTCACGACGGATGCTTGCATTAACCTTTTCCCATTCAGGGATTATGTGAATTTCGCTGATTTTCACAGTGTTGCACCTGACAGCAACTTCAACTAGCCATTGTTTCATAATGGATGGTCTGTTTTACACCAAACTCGGTATGAATGTTTATTTGGCAGGTGCCTTTCAAATGTATCCTTTCATGACTTGATCATTGTTGTCATGGTAATGAGGGGGCATCTCAAAATTGGCAAAAAGTGTGATTTCACATGAATTTTTTACCAAATCTTAATCTTCACACAGCTGTCAAGGCAATAATTAAGGGGTTTGGCACTGGCCATTTTCACTGTTTGCAGCATGTTTTTTTCAGCATCAATGTTTGAGGCATTTTAGACCCAGACACCCTCAGATATAAATTTGAGCGGCCGGTTTGGCCATTCACCAAAATTTTCTCGGATGTGAGGGGGTAGGGGCAATGACCCCCTTCAACCCCCCTCCCCCCAGAATATTTTAGTGGGGAGGCTCGCGAAAAAACAGGTCACTTTTAAGGCCAACAAATTGTAAAGCAAACAGCTATCCAGTGGTAGGAAATGCAGATTTTAGGTGCTTTTGGTGCTTAAAATTGGGATGGGGGTGCAGACACTTACTAAAGTTTTTAAAGTTATTGTTAAATGGACGAAGATTGGGATGAATACTAGCATTGAAACAATGGATCACAAAGTAAATGACCCCTGAAATGTGGGTAAAGGTCAAGTATGGATGATTGCATTATAGTTAATATCACTAGATGCAAGCTTGTACCAAATACCTTTAATGAAGCTTGTATAATTCTTGTGAAATGACCTTGAACTAGGTTTGATGCAATACTTTTTACAAAGACAGTAAACCATGAAGAGTAAGTCAAGGTTAAATATGCTTGCATTGCTGTTGTCATCCCCAGATGCAAGTTTGTACCTAGTATCATTTATTAACCACTTGATAGTTCTTGAGACATGAACTTGTACAAATAAAATCCCACATCAATTTGAGGCAATAAATTACACGATTAAGGAAGAGCATGTAAAACCAATCAATAAACATGTCTGTCTGTTTAAATGAGCTATTACGTTGACTATGGTATGCACATGCATTTATTTATTTATTTTCTATGATAGACTGTCGCTGTTGTCATTGACATTTATCTTGATAAACCAAAACATCATTTTTGTCAGAATCTTAGGTCCTACATTGTCACACTTTGCATTCTTCACTCTTTGCATTCTTTTTGAGTAGACAAACTCTAGTGTGTAAATGTTTTTGACCCATAAGCTCTTCTTTCAGCTTATACAGAATATTTAAGAAATTCATTTTTTTTTCTATGTAATGGTATCAATTGATTCCCATAGGAAAAATATCAAAATCAGGTCAGAAATGAGATTTCAAGACTAGGGCTAATTATTCATCAGAACTGTTTGTGTAGCATAGGAAAATCTCACCTCAGGGTCTGAAATTCAGATACCTTAGAATTCCTACATACACAGCTTTGATAGATTCTTAAATTACTCTTTCATGAACAATCTGATTGCCCCAAATTAAAGCTTGTCCATAATTTTTATGATTCCCCATTACCAATAGCTATTAAATAGGATCAATAATAAAATCGTTATTGCCCAGACAACGAAATTAAGGACAGAAGGACGGACAACAGGTCATGGCACAAGCTTGTGGGTAACCTAATGTAGAAGCTTCACTTGTATTGCTGCACTCGTCTGGCATCAGAAAATGTCCCAAGTCCTCAACTGAAACAATACAATTTTTTTTTTCAATGAAAGAAAGTTAATCTGAATTTAATCTAGATCTAGAAATCATCTACAAATATACTTTTTTCAGACAAGACACTATCCCCCAAACCTGCACCAACATAAATTTAATTTAAATACCCATTTGTCCTTAAAAACAGTTTTATGCAAGGTTATAAAAATCTGATCAAATCTTTTGTAGGTGTTGCAATGATATACTGGAGCAAGTTGGACCAGATCTAAATAATACGCTCAGAAAATTTCAAGATTAAAATGTTATTTACCAAAAATCTAAACAAGAAGCCCAGGGGTCAAGTACCACAAACTAAGCATGGTGACTTGAAATATCTAGCTTTCAGGTCCTAAAATGAGGAGTTTAAAGTCATGCAAGGGCATGGTAGCAGTTTGGGTCATATTTATCAACTTCAATTTAGCTGAATGCCAGTATTGATTCCCATGCCATAGACTACAAGAGAATGAGACTAGAAATGTGTCCATAGAACACAGATGCCCTCGCCTGTATCAGATCCAAAACAGATGATAAAAAGTGGAGACGCCATTTTTTGCTTTTTTTACGCTCAATGGCAAGTAACTCTAAAGCCCTAGGTCCTGTGAGGCCAGAATTCAAACTCAACACAGACTTTATGTCTCTCCTTGTTATCTGCAAGTTTGATAAAGATCAGATCAGAAAAAGCTGAAAAAAGTTGGAGACATAGATTTTTCCATTGAAAGCCCCTGGGAAAAATTTTCACACTCATGGGTATGTAACTCTGTAACCAGTTGTCGGATTCAAACCAAAATCAAACTCGTCTTATATATAATTATTGACTTTGTTTACGAAAAGTTTCATAAAGATCAGATTGAAAACAGCTGAGAAAAAGTGGAGACACCACATTTTGCTTATTTTTATGCTCAAGGGCAACCCCCAGGTATTAGACTTCCTGCCTTGCCGTGGCCCTGGGGGCTCAATTCCCATTGGGGAAATTGCGGCTGTGGTCTCTGTGCCCACTGGGAAGAGCTAAAGGAAGTACCACCCGTTTGCCGTGGGTGGCGTCCTGTAAGCCGGAAGAAGGGATCCTGGAGTTTGAGGGTTACCTGAGCTGGCGGTGCTTCGGGTACCCAACACGCCTCTTTGGTCTGGCTTTTCGGTGTAGACGGGTGGCCATGCGGTCCGGAACAGTCAATTGGCTGTTCGCGCCGAGCCCTAGAGATACCGCTTTGCTTTCTCTTCAATTTTTTTTGTATCTTTCCTGATACCAACCATATGCCCATTTACCTTACCCTTTTCTGTCTTTTTATCTCTAGAATGCGGTGGCTAAACTGATCAATCGTGTAGGCATTTTGTTTATACGAGTATATCTCACGTGTATCTCTAACACCTGCGAGTTGAATAACCACTCCCTTATGATGTTCCCTTAAGGGCTCGAAGGAGGGCGGAGAGCACTTGGGACGAAATTAGGATTTTTTCCTTAAGGCTAATGAAAAAAAAAAAACATAACCGCAACACACATAACCGCAACGCAGCTAAACGTAAAAAAGACGAGGATTATTCCGAAACGGATGAACCCAGTCAGCAGTCAAGTCAGCAGTCTAGTCAGCAGTCTGAAACTCCAAAGCTCAAGAGTTTTCCACGCTACTTGGTGATAACATCACGTGATGATACACGTACGGTGTCAGATTTATCACCTTTTTGTGATCGAAAAAAGTATAATGTCCATTGCCGGACATCCAAAAAGTATCAAAAAGCTGAAGTCAGGTGATCTCCTCTTGGAAGTCGAGAGAGAACAGCAGGTCAAAAGCCTGCTTGGTACCACAAAGCTATTCGAGAGAGAACAGCAGGTCAAAAGCCTGCTTGGTACCACAAAGCTATTCGATCTCAACGTCAAAGTATCGTTGCACAAAACACTCAATTCATGTAAAGGTGTCATCCGCAGCCCAGAGCTACGTCCGTGCAACGATACCGAGATATTGAGAATTTAAGAGATGAAGGCGTCATTGGTGTACGTAACATCCAAGTTCGTTGAGGTGGTGTATTAAAGCCAACAAGTACCTACGTGTTGACATTTAATTCACCAGTTTTGCCCAAGAAAATAAAAGTTGCATATCTGTCTGTTAACGTAGAGGTGTATATACCAAACCCTCTCAGATGTCATCATTGTCAGGTTTTTGGTCACCACGAAAGCAGATGTCAGAAGAAACAACTCTGTCCAAACTGTCGTGAAGAAAAACATGTCGATAACCATCAAAACTGCAAGAATGAGGCCAAATGCGTCAATTGTGGTGACAAGCATGCTGTTTTCTCTCGAGATTGTCCGGCATGGAAAAAAGAAGAAGAAATACTCACTGTCAAATACCAAAGGGGGGTAACATTCCCAGAAGCGCGGAAATTGTTGATGAGCGATACACAACAACAACCACCAGTTTCGCCAGCATCACAAAAGGTGCTGGTGTAAAAGTTTCCAGCTCCGCAACACAGACTGCTGAATCATACATAGCTGAACTGAAAAAATCTGGTGCATGGAGTAAAACTACTCCAGCACCACAAAGTTCAACCAGTTTATCAAATGGCGCATTTCAGGTTGCTCCGGATTGGTCGACAGCGACCGTACCGAAGCCAGCGCCGCATGCAAAAGAGAAACTCGACTTAGGTCGAACTAATAAGGGATCAGAAGAGCCGAAAAACAACACATGTCTCAAAAACAAACAGACAAACAACGTAAAATGGAAAGAGACAATATAAAATTCCAGAACAGATTCGGATCTTTCAGTGACAGTGATATGGAGTTCACTGAAACTCTATTATCACCAAGCGCTAATAACAGATCGAGGTCAGCAACACCTAGAGGTGGTGGTAGCAGATCTATATCACCAATTGCAGCTCCAAAATAGTTTCTACTCTTAATCTCTCCATAAAATGGATTTAAAACACAAAATAATACAATGGAATTGTCGAGGTCTTAAATCACAAACTCTTATTACTTATTTCGTTATTATACCCATCGGTTTTTTTTTTTGCAAGAAACTTTTTAAAAAAACTGATGACAACATTGATTTCAGGGGTTTCAATACATACAACTATATCTATTCTGATGGTAACAAACCATCTGGTGGCAGTTCATTTTTTGTTAAATCATGCTTACCACAAAGAGAGATCAAATTAAAAACAGACCTACAACCTTTAGCAGTATCGGTTTCTCTGGATAAAGAAACTACAATTTGCTCTCTATTTATCCCATCCCTCATTTTCTTTAAAGCTCGAACATCTTGACTCATTGCTGAGTCAACTTCCATCGCCATATCTTTTAGTTGGCGACTTCAATGGTCACAATATTCTATGGGGCTGTAAAGATATCAATGACAGAGGAGCACTTGTTGAAGATTTTATTGCAAAGAGCGATCTTTGCTTGATGAATGATCAATCCTATACTTACCTTCACCCAGCGACAGGTCATTTGTCTTCTTTTGATTTCTCTTCTTGGACTATGGCTTGTCTGTTCATGATGATCAGTGCGGAAGTGATCACTTCCCTGTTATAATTGAGAGCGTAAACGAACCAGATGAGGACTAACCAGAAATGGGAAATGAATAAAGCAAACTGGGAATTATTCCATAATTTATGTGAAGAAGAGTTATCAATTGATCATTTTAATGAATCATCTGACATTGTTTCTGATTTCACAGATTTCACAGATATACTTATTAATATATCAGAACAATGCATTCCAAAGACCTCCACAAATACTAAGAAAAGCAAGCCTTGGTTTAATAATGACTGCAAAGAAGAAATTAAAAATCGTAAACAGGCTCGCAATTAAAAATTGTAAACAGGCTCTAAATAAGTTCTGCAAAAGTCCCACTCCAGAAAAACTAAACGACTTAAAAGTTTTTAGAGCTAAAGCTCGGCGAACAATCCGAGCTTCCAAACGAAAGTCATGGAGAGAATATGTCTCCAAATTGAACTACAAAACCCCCATTAAAAAGGTTTGGGATATGGTACGAAAAATTTCAGGAAAAACAAAGTCCTCTTGTTTTGCACATTTAAATACTGAATTTGACATAGCTTCAAAAAAAAGATATTTCAGATACTCTTGGGAGCACATTCTTGAGAAATGTATCATCGCGTAATTATTCTGATACTTTTAGAAATTTCAAAAAGGACCAAGAGAAAAGAAAGCTAAACTTTAAATCCCTTAATCATGAAGAATACAACAAACCTTTTAACTTATCCGAACTCGTTGAACCCATAGAAAAGAACATGATACGGCAACCGGCCCCGATGAAATTCATTATCAGATGCTTAAGCATCTGCCAAAAAGTTCTCTTTCAACACTTTTAGATATCTTTAATAATATTTGGGAAACGGGTGTCTGTCCTGAGAGCTGGCGTTTAGCTACAGTTGTACCAATTCCGAAACCAGCGAAATATCATGCAGAACCTACAAATCATCGTCCGATAGCTTTGGCAAGTTGTTTGTACGAGATGTTTTTATTAACAAATAACACGTAGTAGCTGTCTTTTTCGACTTGGAGAAAGCATATGATACAACATGGCGTTATGGAATATTGAAAGATCTACATAACATTGGCTTAAAAAGCTTTTTAGGGGAGCGCATGTTTCAGGTGCGTGTAGGGTCTACCGTGCCAGATCTCTATGATCAAGAACAGGGTGTCCCACAGGGAAGTATTCTTTCAACTACGCTATTTAACATGAAAATAAACAAATTTGTACAATGTGTGGATGACAAAACTGATTGTTGATGATTTTTGTATGTTACCGTTAAAAAAAATATGAAAACAATTGTACGAAAGTTACAACAAAATTTAAAAAGAATAGAAGAATGGACTGATAAAAATGGTTTCAAGTTCTCCCAAGTCGAAAACGCAGTGTGTTCATTTTTGTAAACTACGGAAGAAAAACGAACATCCTTCCCTGTTTTTATACGGATCACAAATTCCTGTTGTTGAAGAAGCCAAATTTTTTGGGGTCATATTTGATCAAATGTTATCTTTTATTCCCCATATTAAATATCTTAAAGCGAAATGCTTAAAAGCTTTGAATCTTTTGAAAGTTTTAGCTCGTACAAGTTCGGGAGCAGAGCGGTATACTTTATTACATCTTTACCGGTCTTTAATAAGATCTAAATTAGATTATGGGTCTGTTGTTTATGGTTCTGCCAGAAAGTCCTATTTTAAATCCTTTGATACTGTCCATCACCAAGGCCTTCGTCTGGCTATGGGAGCCTTTCGTACTTCTGCCGTATTAAGCCTCTTTGTAGAAGCAGGTGAACCATCTTTAACTTCGCGCAGAGAGAAACTTTCTCTTCAGTATGCTATTAGACTTGCTGCAAATTCATTTATCCCGGCATTTAAAATTTCATTTCCACCTGAATTGGTAGATAAGTATGAAACTAAACCCACAGCAATCAAACCTTTCGGATTACGTATTTTAACACTGCTAGAAAAGTCAGGTATCGACCTTAAAAATATTCAAAAACATGAAACGGCCGAAGTTCCATCTTGGTGTATTAAAAAACCTTCTATTCTGTTTGACTTACATGATGGCAAAAAATCCGAATCAAATCCAATGCTACTCAAGCAAAACTTTTAGGTACTGCAGTCACGTTATGATGATTACCAGCAAGTCTATACTGATGGTTCCAAAGAAGGAGAAAAAGTTGGTTGTGCGTATGTTTCTCAAGATATGCACCAAACCTTGCGCCTTCTAGATGGTTCATCTATTTTTACAGCTGAAGCCAAAGCAATAGACCTAGCTTTAGATTTTATCAGTTCTTCAACATTTCAAAAAAGCAATTATATTATCTGATTCACTTTCTGTGCTTAAGGCTTTAGACCATTCATAATATTAAAATCCTCAAATACAAAAGTTGATTGAAAAACATCATGAAATTTCTAAAACACACCAAATTTTGTTTTGTTGGCTTCCGAGCCATATTTTCATTGTCGGCAATGAATATGCTGACAAAAAAGCAAAGGAATCACTCAATCTTGATCCATCTGTTCCTTTTAATAATTTTAAACCATTTATCAACAGATACATCTTGTCGGAATGGCAAGGCGGATGGGACCGCGCAATAAATAACAAACACCATGCCATTAAACCTGTCGTTTGAACAAAATGTTCTCCTCCACAAGTTTCCAGGAAAGAGGATGTAGTATTAACGCGACTGCGCATCGGCAATACTAGAGTTACTCATTCTTATATTTTTAATGGTGATGATCAGCCTTCTTGTGTAGGTTGTGATCAGCATTCACTGTGAAACATATCTTAATTGACTGTGTTGACCTTTCACCCTCATGTAACTTAAATTTCAAAGCTGACACTTTGCAACAACTGTTTCAAGATGTAACTGTTGACAATATTAATTTATTCTTAAAAGAAATAGGACTTTTTCATAAGATCCAACTGTTCCAGATTTTTATACATTATCATTCTGACTTTTTACTTTTAATATCCTCATAATTCTTCATGCCGTTTAACCATTAACCGTTTGATGCTTATGACCCACAAAGAAGGTTGACGCGTCGTTAAACACGAAATCATCATCAATTCAAAAAGATGAGATCCAAAACAGCTGAGAAAAGGTGGATACACCATTTTTTGCTTATATTTACACTAAAGGGCAGGTAACTCCAAAGCGGTTGGTCCTGCGACACCCAAATTCGAACTCAATGTAGACTGTATGCCTCTCCTGGTGGTGACAGGACATCTCGGTCCCTAACAAACTCGGTCCCTGGCAAACTCGGCCCCTAGCAAACTCGGCCTCTACAAACTCGGCCCCTGACAAACTCGGCCCTAAAATTAGAATATGTATATATATATTAGTGTTGTAATTGACTTATTATCAAACTATTATATATATTTTTAATGTACATATGCTTTATTACCTTTTGAACTCATTTTGATGAAATTATGAGTAACCCATCTCACATGAGTTAAATGAACCTAATGCCGTTGATTGAACCAGTGTATGACACGCTGCTGTGGTTCCACTGTCCATAGGGGCTTGAAGAAATATATGGGCTGCATGATGCTTCCACGCAGAGCTGAATCCGGCCCGACACTTGTACTGGTAAACCGCTTAGAGGATCTAAGCCTGTCCAGGAACCGCGGTGTGAGGCGGACCGTCCATGCTAATAAACCCTATTGGTTTCATTGGGCGACAGGGCTTGAGATGTCATTTCATCTCAATGTCGGGTAAAAATCCCACAAAATTGGAAGCAACGTCTCCAAAATGACCTTTACAGTGTTGACGGGGACGTTAAACCTCAAATCAACCAACCAACTGTCACACCTTCCGATGTAATTAATAATCTAATTGATTGATTGACGTGTAATTACACCTCTGCCACTTAAAAGAGACTAGTAGTATGTTCTGTTGCGCACTTACAAAAATTGAACCATTTTGTTTTTATTATCATTTGCAGGGTCAAGTCGTACTTGACGGTGTTTGCTCTGACCCTGCCCCGGTGTTGTCTGGTGTCCCACAAGGTTCCGTGCTGGGACCGATATTGTTTTTGATTTTTATAAACGACCTGCCAGACAACATCAACTTTACAATCCACCTTTTCGCTGATGACTGTTTACTGTACAGAAATATAAGAGTGTCTGATCACCTACAGATACTTCAAGATGACTTGGAAAAGTTGGCTGCCTGGGAAGATGCATGGCTCATGAAATTAAATGTGGCCAAATGTCAATCTATGAGAGTGACAAGGCACCCTCCACATAAACAGATTATCCATGGTTATACATTACATAACCAGGTTTTAGAGAACGTTTCTTCTGCTAAATATTTAGGAGTTCAAATCACTGATGACCTCGAGTGGGGTCAACACATTAATGAGATAACTAGTTAGGCTACTAAGACACTCGGTTTCCTTCGTAGAAATTTGGCTTTCGCACCGAGGGAAACCAAGGATGCTGCATACAAAACTCTAGTCCGCCCCAAGCTTGAATATGCAGCACCAGTTTGGATGCCCTATCATCAAAAGGAGATTGATAGAATAGAAAAAGTTCAGAGGACTGCTGCTCGTTGGACCTGCAGACGCTGGCGCAACCGAAGTCAAGTTGGAGAGATGCTTGAAGAACTCCAGTGGCCGACTCTGCAGGAAAGGCGTGAGCAGGCTTCTCTGACTCTATTCTATAAAATCCACAATAATTTAGCCATTATAGATAAAAGTAGGTACCTATCTGAAGCCGATGGAGGATGTAGGAGAACCGGGTCCCATCCATTTCAGTGTCATCGTCCTAATGCTTACATGGATGGTTTTAAGAGTTCTTTTTTCCCCAGGACAATTGCAACTTGGAATGGCCTTACAATCGAAGCTGTCTTTTCTGAAACAGTTGATGGGTTTAAGGCCAAAATATAATAGCCTAGGGTTGGGCAGGGGATAGGCATGGATTCCTTCCCCTGATGACTTCTTGTAAATAGTTTTAATCTGCTGATGGCTGTGTCGCAAAGCTCTTTTTTGGGGGTGGGCATTGAAAACTTTTTGTGCCACACCCAAAACCTGATATCATGGTCAGAATTGACCGAAAACAGTATCGGGAGAAAAAAAAGGAAAGGGTTTGACCATTCCACAGCCATTAGCATTTTTTTCTATTAATACCAATGATTTTGATTGACACCCCCGTCAACATTGTATAGGTCATTTTGGGAAAGTTGATTCCAATTTTGTGGGCCTTTTACCCGACCTAAACCCATGAGGTACTGGTGTGTTCATTTAAGAATT
This sequence comes from Lucinisca nassula, assembly GCA_963580285.1. Classification (NCBI taxonomy): domain Eukaryota; kingdom Metazoa; phylum Mollusca; class Bivalvia; order Lucinida; family Lucinidae; genus Lucinisca; species Lucinisca nassula. Next base: position 47,948,229 of record OY757023.1, on the reverse strand, counting down.
GAATTTTATTTTTCTGCTGTTCATGAAAGTATGGCGGTCCCCGCCCGTCGGGGCTTGAAGAAATATATGGGCTGCATGATGCTTCCACACAGAGCTGAAACCGACCCGCACACGAGTACTGGTAAACCGCTTAGAGGATCTAAGCCTGCCCAGGCAAAGCGGTGCGAGTCGGCCCGTCCATGCTTATAAACCCTATTGGTTTCATTGGGTGGCAGGGCTTGAGATGTCATCGGCTAAAAGTCCCACGGTGATCTTATCGTGGATAAGGTTTCGTATTAAAAACGATAAATATGCTCAAACTTTCTGTGAAACTACCTATCGACCTTCCAAATTGATTCTCGGAAACAAAACACATTTTATTTTAGGACCTAAATGCTGCTATGGACTGAGTTTTTAGGGACGGAGTTGAATGGGGGCCGAGTTTGCTAGGGGCCGAGTTTGTCAGTGGCCGAGTTTGTTAGGGGCCGAGCTGTCCATAAATCCTCCTGGTTATCAGCAAGTTGGATAAAGATCAGATCAGAAACGGTTGAGAAAAATTGAAGAGGTCGTTTTTCCCATTATAAGTCTAAGGAGCATATTTGTTTCCATGGCAACCACAATTCTGATCAAAACTGGTTCAAAACCTTATGCAACGAATGCCCCAACCAAGTGATGCTACACATAAAATTTGATCAAGTTTGGCCAGCTTGTACTAGAAATATTAAAGTTCAAAAATGTGGATGATGGACGGACAAAGGACGGACGACGGATGCATACCTATACTATAAGCTCACCTTAATGAAAGTGATATTTTCACAGTGTGAAATATAAATGGCATATTGACACTGAAAAATAAATTATCACAGTAGCAGCTTGGACTTCTTTTTTTTTCAAAAATCATAAGTTGTCGATAAAATAAGTCTGTAAAATACTTTGAAAAGCATTCCTTGAACTGTAATAACACTGCAACCACTGCATGATGCCCCGACACTACAATTGCATAAAGCAAGTGCAAGTCACAGTGAAACAAAACCTAATGGCTGTTTTCCCCATCCTAGTGATGTAACCACATGCACATTTGGTCAGAATCAATCACTAAGTTCAGGAGATATAGTGCTTCAAATAGACAACATGATAGAAATGTCAATGTTCAAGGGGCGATAACCCCAAAAGAAGGAAAATCAGTGTTACGGTTCATACGTTCTGCATGTCGTCTCAGGCTGCTCTACATATATGTGAAGTTTCCAGAAAATATCATAAACCGTATCAGAGTTATGGAGCGGACTCGAAACTGATAGCTATAACTCCAAAAGTGGGAAAATGGGAATTATAGTTCATATGTTATGCACATTGACTCATGGTGTTCTACATATCTGTGAAGTTTCATGGAAACATCTCAAGTTGGATCGAAGTTATGGAGCGGACACAACACTACGATAGAAATGGCTATTTTCAATATTCAAAGGGAAATAACTAAAAAGTAGGAAATCAGAGTTACGGTTCATATGTTCTGCGCGACGTCTGATAATGTTCTACATATCTGCAAAGTTTCGTGAAAATATCTCAAAATGGTGCTCTACATATCTGTGAAGTTTCACGGAAATATCTCAAATGGTATCGAAATCATGGATCGGACAAGAAACTACGATAGAAATAGTTATTTCAAATGTTCAAAGGGCAATAATTCCAAAAGTAGCGAAATCAGAGGCCTAATTGGCCGAAACTAGCTAGTCTGGCACAGAAAACATGTACACTCCATATTTTTCACTTCTGTGGTGTATTCCTTGCTTCCAAAGGATAACCCTTTTATAGAACATATTACAGTTCATATGTTCTGCACGTTGTCTGATAGTGCTCTACATATCTTTGAAGATTTGTGATAATATCTCAAATGGTATCAGTTATGGAGCGGACACGAAACTGATAGCAACAGCTTTATTCAAAGATCAATGGGCAATAACTCCAATAGTATGAAAATCAGAGTTATGGTTTATATGCTCTGCATGTCATCTTCTGGTGCTCTACATAAATGTTATATTTCATGGAAATATCTCAAATGGTAAAGAAATTATGGAGTGGACACGAAACTAAACTATGATAGAAATGCCTATGTTCATTGTTCAAGGGGCAAGAACTCCAAAAGTAGGAAAATAAGAATTACGGTTTATATGATGTGCACGTCGTCGGATAGATAGTGCTTTACATATCTGTGAAGTTTCGTGACAATATCTATAATAGTACCAGAGTGATGGAGAGGACATGGAATAATGGGGCGCTGATGGACGGACTTGAGGACGTTCTTACGAGACGTACATTCTGGAGTTCTCTATGTTAACTCTGTGGAGATTTTAACCCAATAATGTAGCATTGTACAGCCGTTAACCCCACAATCACTCAATTTTTAACCCCATAACACCAAATATTATGGAATAAACCTCATACTGTATGAATTGTACAGAACATAAACCCCATTATGTATCTGACGGACGGACTGACACTCAAATTTCGGAGAGTGGACTGACACTAAAATTTCGGAGAGTATAATTATACTCTGCAATTTTTTGAATGGCGGGACATAAAAATGCTGTATTCAAAATGTCAATCTATTTTATGTTAAGATACTGACATTTGTGACGTCACAGCCAGGTCAAAATTGGGACGTATGATCCAATCGATCAATTATCGTAAGTTTCCCAACAAATTATAAAATAAAAATAAAATTTACTTTTTTTTTGAATACCAAAAATATTTCATCTCGTATGTTGAAAAAATCCGACTTTCACTTGTGCTTCGGAATTTTGATATTTACAACAAACCCGATGAAATAGTTTTGGAATTCACCTAAAAAGGTGAATATCCTCTATTATCATATGACGTCGTCAATAAACATTGGATAAAAAGGTGTAATAAAAATTGTATGACCACATGTGTAAAAACACTTTGGCTGGAGTAAGTAACGTCATGAACTTTAAAGGCTATAAATTCTCATGACCTTATGACAAAAAGAATATTAAACTCGTGATCATTTCATATGACAGTTATGAAACTCGCCGAAGACTCATTTAATAAATTTCGTATGGAATGACCACACATGCAAGATCCTCTCTCTTAATCTAGTGGATCCCTGAATACACACACACACACACACACACACACACACACACACACACATATATATATATATATATATATATATATATATATATATATATATATATATATATATATATATATATATATAAAAGCACATGTTACATATACACTCGTAAATGTGAAGACTTTCCCCACAATGCAGGCATTAAATAAGTCAAAACAAGAAAAACGCCAAAAGGCATTATGGACAGGTTTTTGAACAAAAGGTAAACCGGGACGCCCGGCCGCCCACACGGACATCGCTATTCTAAAGGGCGGAATTTTTCCTTGAAAAAATCCGTCCAAAAATTAAAAACAAATCAGATGCATAACAAAATATTTATTTTTGGCGGACCGGTTTCATGACTAAAGTAAGTTTTCGAAGCCCTGCATATATAAGTGTCAACAAATGTGAACTGGCGTTCTGTACCCAAGGAAGCTAACGTTATGTGATGTGACGTTATCAACTTCCTTCCAGTATGTTTTAAATGCGGGACGTATTGCATTTAAAAAAGTACGCTTAGTCGTTTGCATTTAAAGTAGAAGTAAAACAAAGATCAGGAATCAATACAATTAACTTACTCCACCCATCAAAGACACCAAAGGGAAAGAAACACAAACATTAAGCGACCAGACCACAATGGAAACCTAAACAAAGGAAGGCCATAAGGACAGTTACTTTCCCACAAAATGGCCATATGGCCATCCAAAATAAAAAGACACAAGCGATACACACAGTAAGTAACAAACAACAACATAAATAATAGAAGTATGCTTAGTCAAAAACGTTCAGCAATATCAGGTGTCTCCACTTTTATTTTGTTTAAAACATATATATATATATATATATATATATATATATATATATATATATATATATATATATATATATATATATATATATATATATATATATATTTGAAGCTTCTATATTGAAATCATTTGTTGGAATCCACTGGCCTACATATGGAGACAAGCTAAATGATTAAGGGGAACATAATTGTCACCTTAATCCAGCGGTCCCCTGAATACAAACATGGATAAATATTTGGTCCACTAAAAGCAGATGATATATAGATATGAAATATAAATAATATCCACAATGCGGGTAAAGTGTTTGTTTTTGTTTGATTGATTTGAAGTTTAAGTCCCCTTCAAAACATCAGATGTCATCTTGGAGACGTTGCTTTCAATTTTGTGGGACTTTTACTCGACATAGCGATAAAATGACATATCAAAGTAGAAGTAAAACAAAGATCAGTAATCGATACAATTAACTTACTCCACCCATCAAAGACACCAAAGGGAAAGAAACACAAACATTAAGCAACCAGACCATAATGGAAACCTTTACAAAGGAAGGCCATAAGGACAGATACTTTCCCACAAAATGGCCATATGGCCATCCAAAATAAAAATACACAATTGATACACACAATAACTAACAAACAACAACATAAATAAACCGCCACAGAAGAACCGCCTTGGAACGGTCAGTGGAAATATTTCCACTGGGGGGCTTAAATCGATTTTACGTGGCCACAATCCTCGCCTTTACTTCCGTCTCGATTTAGGAAAATAATATGTTAAGTCCGCATGAAGGCCTCCTTACTCATCAGTGCAACATCTCCGTGAACACAAATAATCAAAGAACCACAGAGGTTAGACAACGGTGAGGACTCGACAGCAAGAAACCACTGAAATGCTGGAGCAAAAGAAAATTAACAGTTAGACTCCGATGGGCCCGACCAGAGACAGAGCATCAGGCGCCAACCAACATTACCTTGAATGCCCTGTCGCCCAATGAAACCAATATGGTTTATATAAGCCTGGACACTCGCTAAGATCCTCCAATAGGTTTACCAGTACTCGTGTGCGGGTCGGTTTCCGCTATTTCTTCCAGCCCCGATGGGCGGGTGCTATCAATGCGGGTAAATATAACTATGAAAGAAATAAAGAGACACTGGAGTAAAATTTTTTTCCTTATTTTTAGCAACCGGTTTCATCCATGTTGGTATTTTCAAGCTAACAATCAAGCGGTCCCCTGAATATAATATATATATACGAAATTGAAAACAACTTCACATGCTCAAGAGTTTTCTTTAATAGTCACAAAAACAAATGCATTTCGTTTAGCAACTCATCAGTGTTGTAGTGACGTAAGAAAATGGTGACGATATTACTTAACAACTGTTTATGACGCGCTCAACGTAGCGTCACAGGGTACCTTAATGGCGGTAGTTGTTTGTCATTAATGTAAAGCATTTAATTTGGGCTTAAAACACTTAATAAAGTAATTTTCTTAATAAAACGTAGCGGAAGCGCTATCACTGTTCATTTTGAAGAATGGGAACATTTGGAATTTGGGTTCCGTATTGCATCACTCATCCAAATGGGCGCTTAAAGGTATCATTCTTGTCGAGGGGTCTTTTATTTGTTGGGCATGGATTGTGCGCATTGTGCGTAGTTTTCCACCAGTTTGGCCTATATAGAACTCTCCACACCTGTTACAGGTCATTATATAAAGAACATTTTGTACATTGCATGACATACTTTGATTTACAAAGAATTTTTTCCCTTTGAAATCGTATGAGTCTAACTCAATTATATGTTGACATAATGAACAGTTATTTCTGCCGCATTTTGTGACCCGAAATTTTTGTTGTTCATTCAACATTGTCCTTGTAAAGTTAGCTTTTGTTAGTAGTCGTTACAAATTTGAAGGTTGGCGTTTACTTTTTATGAAAGATGTTTCTTTTAGATCATTTCTCATTGTATCGTCCTTCATTAAAATAGGTATAATATTTTTTATAATGTCAAAAGCCTCTGGGTTTCTCGGATTATATGTCGAAACATATGTGATGATGTCCGTTTCTTCTTTAGGTTTAGTAATGAGGAGTTCTTGTCTGGGAATTTTTAATGCGTTTTCGATTCCATTTTGAATCAGTTGTTTTGGATAACCCCTACGAATTAATAATGAGGATAGTTCTTTAAGCCGTGTATCCCTTCCTTCCCCATCTGAAACAATGGTGCAAATTCGTCTTGCCAAATTATATAGTATGCTTCGTTTTATGTGGCTTGGGTGACACGATGAAAATTTAGATATTGTTTTGAGTCAGTTTCTTTATAGAATATGTCTGTGCTTAATGTCTCATTCGTTTTAATTATCATTATGTCTAAGAAAGGTAGTTTATTTTCGTGTTTTTCAATCGTAAAATTTATGTCTTTATGCAGATTATTTAAAGTTTGGTGGAACTGAGTAAGTTCGTCATCTGACCTTGTCCATATGATAAAGCAATCATCTAGAAAACGTTTCCATTCTTCTTCTATACAGTTGGAGAAGTGCTAATTAGTTTCTGCTAGTTTTCCCTAAAGTTTCTCTTCTAAGTAGCCAAGTACACGTGTAGATTATGTGGGGGCACATTTTGTTCCCATCGCAGTTCCTTTTATTTGAATATTTTTCTTCGAACTTGAAATTGTTATTTTCCAGGAGTGTCTTAATGCCCTCTAATATAAAAGATTTGGAAAATCGCTTGTGAATTGATTGAGGATATTTATTTAACCTGTATTCATTTGCTTCTAGACCAAGTGAGTGGGAAATATTTGTGTATAGATTAGTAACATCAAACGAAACTAACATTGCGTTTTTGTCTATTTTGCTAGGTAAATGTGAAAGCGAGTCGATGTCATCTCTAATGTAAATTTTGACATGCTTAATAAATGGTTTAAGTAATATATCAATTCGGTTACTTAGTCCGTGTGTCTCACAAACAGGACCTGCAACAATAGGTCTGAATTTCAAATCACTTGGGTCTTTAAGTTCCAAAACATTTGAAGTTGTTTTTTGACACTGTTCTCTTATTAACTTACTTTTGTGAATTTTAGGTAAGCCGTAAAAGGAACTTGATTTCCATTCAAATTCTAGCGAATAGTTAACTTCATGTCTTGTTATGTCTTTACTTTCCTTAATCAGAGCCTTTTTTTTTTAAAGTAGTTTTAGAACAGTCATTTTTAGTGGTTTGATAAAATGTGTCATCATTTAACATATCAAGCATTTTCCTTTCATAATATACTTTGTTCATAATTACAACACCCCACCTTTATCAGCTTCTTTAATAATTATTGATCGATCAGGTTTTAGATTTTCAATGCACTTGCGTTCTTTGAGTCAAATATTAGTTTTTGCTGAAGTAGATAGTATAGAGGAAGGAAATTCTTTGTTTGTTGAAATAAATTGGTCTAATGCTGAGTTTCGGCCCTTTGGTGGTTCAAACGAACTTTTGTTACGAACCAAAGAGAAATCTTCTTCATATTCATTTTCGAAAAAAATATTCTTTTAACCTTAATTTTCTGTGGAATTCAGCTATGTCATTTTGCATTTCTTCAATATTTCGTTTTTCAGGTGTTTGGGTGAATTTCAGACCCCTCGACAAGATAGAAATTTCATCTTGAGTTTATTTTCTGTCAGACATATTGAATATATTTATGCTTTCAGTCTTATCTTCCACTAGGTTAATGTCGAGTCGCTGTCGCTTAACTCTAAAAAATCATCGCTCGGTTGTTGTTGGGGTTCATTGTTTCTAGTTCCTTGAGGAAGAGCAGGTCGTCCCCAAGGCGTGTCTTTTGTTGTCTATTTTCATTTCTTTGCCGTTGATGTCTATATTCTTGACGGAAGTACGGTCGCTGATTCGTTTTCTGGTTTTGAATGGTATATATATTCACTTGAATAATCTATTTGTTATGAAACTGACAGTACCATAACCAAAATCAGATCAGAAACAGCTGTGAAAAGTTGGAAACGCCCTTTTTCTATTCCGAATCTACAATGTTGTTAGCTTGAAAATTCCAACATTTCGTTATATCCCCCAAAACCTATTTGGTCAGGCAATTAAAATCAGTCCAGCATGCCCTTAATAAAATATGATCATCTTCAGGTCATGGGAACAATATATGGAAAGTTTTATAAAAAGAACTGAGTTAGAAGGATTATAACCTTTAACTTGTTACCTTCATTTCCACTTTCCCTATCATTTGTGTCAGTTTCTGCCACGTAACAGTCAAAGGAATCTGAATCTGTGTCTAAGATAAAAAAGAGAAGAAAATGAAAACCAACTAGAGCTGGTGTTTCTGAAACTAATTGACGCTAACCCTGCTGGACCCTTATAGTTTAACATGGCTGAAATTCTTACATTTTCTGAGGGCCATATCTCAATAGAAAAAAAATCAGATTTTTTTTTATCAAAGGGACCCTGGTTGGCTCATCTGATCAACTGTGTAACAAGTGGCCCTGGGGCAGCGTCATTTTTAGGCCCTGGCCAATAATTTGAACAATCTTGGTAGAGGCCCACAAGATGACGCTTCACACCAAATATCAAAATCTGTGGTTTCTGAGAAGATTTATATAAATATTTGGTCCACTTAAAGCAGATGACATATAGATATGAAATATAAATAATATCCACCATGCGGGTAAATTGTTTGTTTTTGTTTGATTGATTTGAAGTTTAAGTCCCCGTCAAAACATCAAAGGTCATTTTGGAGACGTTGCTTGCAATTTTGTGCGACATTTAACCGACATAGCGATGAAATGAAAACTCAAGCCCTGTCGCCCAATGAAACCAATAGGATTTTTATAAGGATGGACACTCGCTTAGATCCTCCGTCTTCTTAAACTAGGTATTCAAGAATTTCATAAGAAGTTTGTATTGGCCCCTGCAGATAAGGCCGCTAACAACGTCGTCGTTGTGTGACGGCTCCACTATGTTAAGCAGGTGCTTGGTGGTACTAAGGCCTATGAACTTCAGCCTTTAGCTGAAGAGAGAGTTATAGTAGATAAACATATTTGTTATTCAGCCACCAAGTTTGCTGTGTGTGTTACCGAAGGCCAAGACGAGCTTCCTACTCTATACTGGTTACCAAAACTTCATAAAAGACCTTACAAAGCACGGTTTATTGCAAATTCTAGCTCTTGCACTACCACTGAACTTTCTAAATTATTAACTTACTGTCTTAATGCTTTTAAAACGCATGTGATTACATATTGTGATAAAGTCTTTGAAAGATCAGGAAAAAATCTGTTTTGGTCTATAAAAAAATCGAATGAGGTTTTAAATAAATTGAAATCCAGACATTTTCGTGCTTCAAAGTAGAAGTAAAACAAAGATCAGGAATTGATACAATTAACTTACCCCATCCACAAAAGACACCAACGGGTGTCTACTTACATCAAGTCTGTCTACTTACGATTTTTCCACTCTTTACACTACACTTCCTCATTATTTTATAACAAAAAAAGCTTAATGATTTAATTGAATGGGCTTTTCTCAGAGAAGATTCTCTCTATCTTGCATGCAATGTCAGAAATGCATTTTTCACTTCTAAAGAGCATAAGAATTATACACTTTGGTCATGTCAGAAAGTGTGATGCCCTCATCTTTCTACTTGACAATATTTATATAAGATTCGGTACTAAGTTATTTAGACAAATTGTGGGCATTCCGATGGGTACGAATTGCGCACCTCTTGTGGCTGATCTATTCTTGTATTGTTATGAAAGAGACTTCATGTTGTCGCTTTCCATTGATAACCAATCTGAAATTATTGAAGCTTTTAGCTCCACTTCTAGATATTTAGATGATTTATTAAATATTGATAATACCTGTTTCGATGGTTTGATCAGTCGGATTTACCCCCCAGAACTTCAGTTAAATAAAGCAAATTCTTCTGGTACCGAGGCCCCGTTTTTGGATTTACATCTATCTATGGCGTTTATATTTCGCAATTAATTCGATTTGCTAGAGTGTGTAGTCATGTAACTGACTTCAACACTCGTAATGGATTATTAACGGCTAAACTTCTTAATCATGGTTATCGGTACCATAAACTACGCAAAGCCTTTTCAAAATTTTATAGACACCATTCTGATTTAATTTCAAAATTCAATATTGGACTCTTCAGTAATTTTATATGCTGTTTTACATAATGACCAGTATGAAGATCGCTTTAGTTATGACGGTATCAAAACCTTCTAAACCCACATGAGTATCACAAATACATTTAAAATATCAATATCACCCCTTAGGTTACACTCTGCTTCTTCTGTACGGATTCCCCATTCTATTAAGAACTTTAATACTATGTTGCCTTCGGTATTGGTTAGACCCTTACATTTGTCTTCTGTAACTTCAGTCAATCTCAATGGAGCAGGCAATACCAATGTTTTTGGGGGTAGTCTTCGTATAAGACTATCTCCTCTCAAATCGCCCATCCTTCGAAAATATACTTATCCGTGGAGAAGAAGTGGAATGTATCCTAGTATTTCTAAGTGCAATGCCAAGAGGTGCAGATGTTGTTCGCATTTAAGCACTGCGTCTACCGTTACTTCATCTGTAAACGGTAGACGCTTCTCTGTGGTTAACATGTCTGATTTGACATGACAGTCTACAGATTTAATATATCACATGACGTGCTGCAAACTGTAATATGCAGAACGTCGGTCAAACCAACCGCATGCTTAAAAATAGATTGAACGACCATTATCGTAGAATGAGTAAGCCTAAGAAAACTGACACTTTCTTGTACCGTCACTTTCGACGTACAGGTCATTCTGTAAATAAAATTATTATACAACCAGTGCTTCAAGTCTGTTGTCTACTTACGATTTTTCCACTCTTTACACTACACTTCCTCATAATCTTATTAAAGAAAAGCTTAATGATTTAATTGAATGGGCTTTTCACAGAGAAGATTCTCTCTATCTTGCATGTAATGTCAGAAATGCATTTTTCACTTCTAAAGAGCATAAGAGTTATACACTTTGGTCATGTCAGAAAGTGTGTGATGCCCTCACCTTTCTACTTGACAATATTTATATTAGTTTCGGTACTAAGTAATTTAGACAAATTGTGGGTATTCCGATGGGTACGAATTGCGCATCTGTTGTGGCTGATCTGTTCTTACATTGTAATGAAAGAGACTTCATGTTGTCGCTTTCCATTGATAACCAATCTGAAATTAATGCAGCTTTCAGCTCCACTTCTAGATATTTAGATGATTTATTAAATATTGACAATAGGTTTGATCAGTCACATTTACCCCCCAGAACTTCAGTTAAATAAAGCAAATTCTTCTGATACCGAGGCCCCGTTTTTGGATTTACATCTATCTATTGTAGATGGGTTTGTTTCGTGCAAAATTTATGATAAACGCGATGACTTTGATTTTGAGATTGTAAATTTTCCTTTTTTGGATGGTGATGTTCCTCGTGCGCCATCCTATGGCGTTTATATTTCGCAATTAATTCGATTTGCTAGAGTGTGTAGTCGTATTTAAATTATTAACGGCTAAACTCCTTAATCGGTACCATAAACTACGCAAAGCCTTTTCAAAATTTTATAGACACCATTCTGATTTAATTTCAAAATTCAATATTGGACTTAAATCTCTTCTTCAACAAGGTCTATCGGAACCCGAATTTTATGGTGACTTCAGCACCCAATTTCGTAAAATCATTCTTCGATATAAAAAGATTGGGTACAACATGGATGTTGTACGACAGACTGCATGCATGGTAGTTAACCCAATCACGGTTGGCAACTTTGCTTCCCTCTTTAATTGCACGCCGGTGGGTCAGGCCTCAGATTCTATGACGGTTCCAACGTAAAGGCTTATCGAGAATTAGAGAGATCTTTTTCAAGGTAATGTTGGTTGGTGCCTGATGCACCGTCTCTGTTCGGGTCCATCGGAGTCTAACTGTTGGTTTTCTTTTGCTCCAGCATTTCAGTGGTTTCTTGCTGTCGAGTCCTCACCGTTGTCTCACCTCTGTGGTTCTTTGATTATTTGTGTTCACGGAGATGCTGCACTGATGAGTTAGGAGGCCTTCATGCGGACTGAAAAAAATATTTGTCTAAATCGCGACGGAAGTAAGGGCGAGGATTGTGGCCACGTAAAATCGATTTAAGCCCCCCCAGTGGAAATTTTTCCACTGACCGTTCCAAGGCGGTTCTTCTGTGACGGTTTATTAATGTTGTTGTTTGTTACGTACTGTGTGTATCACTTGTGTCTTTTTATTTTGGATGGCCATATGGCCATTTTGTGGGAAAGTAACTTTCCTTATGGCCTTCCTTTGTTAAGGTTTCCATTATCGTCTGGTCGCTTAATGTTTGTGTTTCTGTCCCTTTGGTGTCTTTGATGGGTGGAGTAAGTTAATTGTATCGATTCCTGATCTTTGTTTTATTTCTACTTTTTAAATCTCTTCTGCAACAAGGTCTATCGGAACCCTGAATTTTATGGTGACTTAGTATATAAATTCAGAAAAATATATAACCGCAATGACTTTAGCACACAATTTCGTAAAATCATTCTTCGATATAAAAATATTGGGTACAGCATGGATATTATACGCAAACTGCATGCTTGATAGTTAACCCAATCACGGTTGGCAACTTTGCTTCCCTCTTTAATTGCACGCCGGTGGGTCAGGCCTCAGATTCTATGACGGTTCCAACGTAAAGGCTTATTGAGAATTAGAGAGATCTAATTCAAGGTAGTGTTGGTTGGTGCCTGATGCTCTGTCTCTGGTCGAGCCCATCGGAGTCTAACTGTTGGTTTTCTTTTGCTCTAGCATTTCAGTGGTTTCTTGCTGTCGAGTCCTCACCGTTGTCTCACCTCTGTGGTTATTTGATTATTTTTGTTGCACTGATGAGTTAGGAGGCCTTCATGCGGACTGAACAAATTATTTGTCTAAATCGCGACGGAAGTAAGGGCGAGGATTGTGGCCACGTAAAATCGATTTAAGCCCCCCCCCCCCCCCCCCATTGGAAATCTTTCCACTGACCGTTCCTGTTGTTTGTTACTTACTGTGTGTATCACTTGTGTCTTTTTATTTTGGATGTCCATTTGGCCATTTTTTGGGAAAGTAACTGTCCTTTTGGCCTTCCTTTGTTTAGGTTTCCATTATGGTCTTTCGCTTTATGTTTGTGCTTCTTTCCCTTTGGTTTCTTTGATGGGTGGAGTAAGTTAACTGTATCGATTCCTGATCTTTGTTTTACTTCTACTTACCAGTACTCGTGTGCGGGTCGGTTTCAGCTATATATTCCTTCCAGTACCGATGGGCGGGGGCTTTCAATGCGGGTAAATATAACTATGAAAGAAATAAAGAGACACTTGAATAAAAGTGTTTTTTTTTCCCTAATTTTTAGCAACCGGTTTCATCCATGTTGGAATTTTCAAGCTAACAATCCAGCGGTCCCCTGAATACATACATATATATTCACTTGAATAATCTATTTGTTATTAAACTGACAGTACCATAACAAAAATGCGATCAGAAACAGCTGTGAAAAGTTGGAAACGCCCTTTTTCCATTCCAAATCTACAATGTTGTTAGCTTGAAAATTCCAACATTTCGTTATATCTCCCAAAACCTATTTGGTCAGACGATTAAAATCAGTCCAGCATGCCTTTTTAAAATATGATCATCTTCAGGTCATGGGAACAATATATCGAAAGTTTTATAAAAAGAACTGAGTTAGAAAGATTATAACCTTTAACTTGTTACCTTCATTTCCACTTTCCCTATCACTTGTGTCAGTTTCTGCCACGTAACAGTCAAAGGAATCTGAATCTGTGTCTATGATAAAAAAGGGAAGAAAATGAAAACCAACTGGAGCTGGTGTTTCTGAAACTAATTGACGCTAACCCTGCTGGACCCTAATAGTGAAATGCTTACATTTTCTGAGGGCCAAATCTCAATTAAAAAAAAATTAGAATTTTTAACCAGGGGACCCTGGTTGGCTCATCTGATCAATTGTGTAACAAGTGGCCCTGGGGCAGCGTCATTTTTAGCCCCTGGCCAATAATTTGAACAATCTTGGCAGACGTCCACAAGATGAAGCTTCACACCAAATATCAAAACCTGTGGTTTCTGAGAAGATTTATATAAATATTTGGTCCACTAAAAGCATATGAAATATAAATAATATCCACAATGAGGGTAAATTGTTTGTTTTTGTTTGATTGATTTGAAGTTTAAGTCCCCGTCAAAACATCAAAGGTCATTTTGGAGACGTTTGGAGAGCGATGACATGACATCTCAAGCCCTGTCGCCGAATGAAACCAATAGGGTTTATATAAGAATGGACACTCGCTTAGATCCTCCAAGAGGTTTACCAGTACTCGTGTGCGTGTCGGTTTCATCTATCTATTTCGTCAGTCCAGATGGGCGGAAGCTATCAATGCGGGTAAATATAACTATGAAAGAAATAAAGAGACACTGGAATAAAAGTTATTGCATGACCCGCAGAAAAAGTGACCTACTGAAGTCGGTTGATTTTCTAAGAGTGCCCTAAAATCACCGTGTTATTCTGTCTGTCCGTCCGTAACCCGTTTGTGAAAATTGGTGATAGTGACTTAACTGCTTGGAATATTTAAACAATTTTGATACTGATAGTTATCAATGAGATCCAACCAATGAGCTTGCGAAATATTACATTCCATTTAGTATAGCCTCGCCAAGGCGAAAAATGTGAAAATTTTCGAACTGCTTCTCCTCGGAAACCGTTGGGCCGATTGAAGTCAAATTTCATATGGAGCCTCTATGGGATGGGGGAAAACAAAATTTGCTCATGGGGTCCAGGTCACATGACCAAAATGGCCGCCAAGCCATATATGGTCTATCTGTCTGTCCGTCCATAACCCGTTTGTGAAAATTGGTGATTGTGACTTAACCGCTTGGAATATTTAAACAATTTTTGGCATACTGATAGATATCAATGAGATCTAACCAATGAACTTGCGAAATATGACATTCCATTTAGTATAGCCTCGCCGAGGCGAAAAATGTGAAAATTTTCGAACTGCTTCTCCTCGAAAACCGTTGGGCCGATTGAAGTCAAATTTCATATGGAGCCTCTATGGGATGGGGGAAACCAAAATTTGCTCATGGGGTCCAGATCACATGACCAAAATGGCCGCCAAGCCATATATGGTAAAAACCCTTCAAAAATAGTCTTCTCCAGAACCACTGGACAGATTTCCACGAAACTTGACAAATAGCATCTAGGACATAGACACATCATAAATTGCTAAAATGGTGACCCTGGGTTGACCTTGACCTTCTTTGTGCCTAGGTCAAACTTTGACACATATGCTTTTGTATTGGAAAAGTGAGAATGCATTTTATCCTGCAAACGATTCAGAATACAGTACTAAAGTATAAGATATATATTTTTGCTCCTTACGATAAGGCGCATTTATTTGGGGAACCGTTTTAGGTCCAGGTCACATGACCAAAATGGCCGCCATACCCATATATGGTAGCACTCTTAAAGCAAAAAGCATCCGGCGGGTCGTGCACTTCAGTTGAAGCACTGTTTTTTTTTTCTTAATTTTAATGACAGATTCTATCTGTCGTTTCTAGCTATCCTGCGTGTTGTAAAGTAGTACCGGCTTTCTCGCGACTTTCTTCCGGCTTTGACCGCCAAAGAAATATGAGTCCGCCAAAATGTAGTCCGGTTTGGTGCAGTTATCAAAATTGTACATCCTATAATCGCAATACAAACTTTTGAAGCAGACGACTTGACGATTTTATCTTACTTTAGAGAATAGATTCAGCATTTCACATGAATCAGCTGCATCATGCGAGATCAATGTGGCGTCTGCTTGGACGTCTGTTCAGGTTTTACACTGTTTTCTAACAGCGCTGTCAATATTTAATCCTTAAAGACCAGCCGGTCAGCTGCAGAATATTAATGGGTTTTCCGACATTCGAGGTCAAGTCTAGGTCAGTAACAACTAGGTGTATATTAGTCTTTGCGAGAGGCTGTCCCTTTCAACCCTGGAATATGGTACAGATACCTATGCAAACAGTGTAGGTCCTGTGATATATTTCTAGGTGCCATATTTAGCAGAATGGACGAGCCCAACTTCAGTGATGGAAGAGTACACTCCAGAAACTCAAGGCAGTGAATAAATCAAAGCACGGACAACACTCATGCCGACTGTCTCTAAATGCAGGCTGGTCATGAACGAGGACTTGGACTGATCCGTTTAAACTTAAGATGTTAGTAACTCATGCAAAAATGTAGAACAAGATCAGCACCGTGTTCTGTGGCGTTTGATCTTAGTCTAAATTGTTTGCCAGATCGAACAGTTTATTTAAGTGCAGATTTTACATATAACACTTACATGCACCCAAGACTGACAAACGACCCGGCTATGTTTCGGTTGATTGTTTCGCATTCGACCCGAAGTTACTAATAAAAAAGCGGTTCAGAGCTAACGTCTACGTGACTATCACTGACTTCTCAGAATAACCTTTTTTCTTGCAGAAAATAGCCGCAGTGAGATCAGGGTATTCCATAAGACTGAAGAGGGTCATCCTGGAATCATAGGGTGAGCTTGGCAAACAGTGTAGACCAAGTTCGGACGCTGCAGGACGCGCTTCTTATCAAAATCTTCACTGTTTGTTTGGAATTTCAGAGTTAAATTAAACAGTTTTATCTCAGCCCAGGGCTTTCACCCCAACCTACATCCCCCCAACACTTTCGGTGCTTTGATTCTGAAACCAAACGATTGTATGGTTCACGCTTAGGTACCATGCCCTTAAACTAAAAAGGTTAAATCACTCAAACGTGACGTATGGTTACCAGTCCTGCCACGATCCTGTGTTTTGTTTTGTTTGATTTTAGGTTTAACGTCCCCGTCAACACTGTATAGGTCATTTTGGAGACGTGCTTCCAATTTTGTGGGACTTTTACCCGACACTGAGATGAAATGACATTTCAAGCCCTGCCGCCCAATGAAACCAATAGGGTTTATATGCATGGCCGGTCCGACTCGCACCGCTTTGCCTGGGCAGGCTTAGATGCTCTTAGCAGATTACCAGTACTCGTGTGCGGGTCGGTTTCAGCTCTGCGTGGAAGCATCATGCAGCCCGTCTATTTCTTTAAGCCCCGATGGGCGGGGGCCAACGATCCTGTGTACAACCTTCACACCAGCACTGATAGAAACCACATGTTCAGGATCAAACTTTTGATGTGTGATGTAAGGTCGTGCCTAGAAAAGAAGAAATTGTATTTTGTTCTCAAAAAGCATCAAGTGAGAACGTATTGCAACATTTTTATTAAACCCTGGAAAGTTAGAGTGAGTGAGTGTTTGAGTTTTACGTCCCACCAACAGGTAAGGTCATACGGAGACGATGCCTCGGTTTAAAGACACATGCGAAAGTCTGGAGAAGTTCGGGATCCATCCTGCGATCCCTGGTTTACAAGGCGAGAAGCATAAACACTACACCATGGAGGCTTCTAATGGACAGTAAGAAGCTGGTCGGAAAGCGGATGGCGTTGACTTTGATTTTGGGTGCCACATGTGTGTGATCTATTTGTCTGTTGGAGCGACATCTTACTATCAACAGAAGACGCTAGTGGACGTCGACGTAGCGGAAGACCGACGTCAGTACGTCAAGATCGATTCATCCGACGGATGCATATGCGAAGCAGATTTCCGCCGGCATCTGCTGCACTGTACCTGTAGATAAACAAAGGGTTTCGACTACCGGCCCCGATAGCGCAGTTGGTAGATTGTCCGCTCCGGGGAACGGGAGGTCACGGGTTCGATCCCGGGCCGCGACATACCAAAGTCGTTAGAAATGGTACTAGCTGCTCCTCGCCTGGCACTCAGATTTACGGGGAAGAGCCAGTACTGGTCGCCCCAGTGTCAGGATAATGCGACTGGGTGTTGTATCATGTAATGTGTCTGGGACATGATACTTCAGTGAGGCAGCACTATAAAACTGGGCATTGAGCTCCCTGTCGCAACCAGACAGCGTCGTAATATGACTGAGTGGCCCTTGGGCAGCGTCAATTTTAGCCCCTGGCCAATAATTTGAACAATCATGGCAGAGGTCCACAAGATGAAGCTTCACACCAAATATCAAAACCTGTGGTTTCTGAGAAGATTTATACAAATATTTGGTCCACTAAAAGCAGATGATATATTGATATGAAATATAAATAATATCCATAATGAGGATAAATTGTTTGTTTTGTTTGATTGATTTGAAATTTAAGTTCCCGTCAAAACATCAAAGGTCATTTTGGAGACGTTGCTTTCAATTTTGTAGGACTTTTACCAGACATAGCAATGAAATGACATCTCAAACCCTGTCGCCAAATGCAACCAATAGGGTTTATATATGCATGGCCACTCGCTTAGATCCTCCAAGAGGTTTAGCAGTACTCGTGTGCGGGTCGGTGTCAGCTATCTATTTCTTCCAGTCCCGATGGGCGGGGGCTATCAATGCGGGTAAATATAACTATGAAAGAAATAAAGAGACACTGGAATAAAAGTTATTTTTCCTTATTTTCAGCAACCGGTTTCATCCATGTTGGAATTTTCAAGCTTACAATCAAGCGGTCCCCTGAATACATACATATATATTCACTTGAATAATCTATTTGTTATGAAACTGACAGTACCATAACTAAAATCAGATCAGAAACAGCTGTGAAAAGTTGGAAACGCCCTTTTTTCCATTCCAAAGTAGAAGTAAAACAAAGATCAGGAATCGATACAATTAACTTACTCCACCCATCAAAGACACCAAAGGGAAAGAAACACAAACATTAAGCGACCAGACCATTATGGAAACCTAAACAAAGGAAGGCAATAAGGACAGTTACTTTCCCACAAAATGGCCATATGGCCATCCAAAATAAAAAGACACAAGTGATACACACAGTAAGTAACAAACGACACCATAAATATACCGCCACAGAAGAACCGCCTTGGAACGGTCAGTGGAAAGATTTCCACTGGGCGGCTTAAATCGATTTAACGTGGCCACAATCCTCGCCCTTACTTCCGTCGCGATTTGGACAAATATTTTTTTCAGTCCGCATGAAGGCCTCCTAACTCATCAGTGCAACATCTCCGTGAACACAAAAAATCAAAGAACCACAGAGGTGAGACAACGGTGAGGACTCGACAGCAAGGAACCACTGAAATGCTGGAGCAAAAGAAAACCAACAGTTAGACTCCGATGGGCCCAACCAGAGACAGAGCATCAGGCACCAACCAACATTACCTTGAATTAGATCTCTCTAATTCTCAATAAGCCTTTACGTTGGAGCCGTCATAGAATCTGAGGCTTGACCCACCGGCGTGCAATTAAAGAGGGAAGTAAAGTTGCCAACCGTGATTGGGTTAACTACCATGCATGCAGTCTGTCGTATAACATCCATGTTGTACCCAATCTTTTTATATCGAAGAATGATTTTACGAAATTGGGTGCTGAAGTGATTGCAGTTATATATTTTTCTGAATTTATATACTAAGTCACCATTAAATTCGGGTTCCGATAGACCTTGTTGCAGAAGAGATTTAAGTCCAATATTGAATTTTGAAATTAAATCAGAATGGCGTCTATAAAATTTTGAAAAGGCTTTGCGTAGTTTATGGTACCGATAACCCTGATTAAGGAGTTTAGCCGTTAATAATTTATTACGAGTGTTGAAGTCAGTTACATGACTACACACTCTAGTAAATCGAATTAATTGCGAAATATAAACGCCATAGGATGGCGCACGAGGAACATCACCATCCAAAAAAGGAAAATTTACAATCTCAAAATCAAATGTCATCGCGTTTATCATAAATTTTGCACGAAACAAACCCATCTACAATAGATAGATGTAAATCCAAAAACGGGGCCTCGGTATAAGAAGAATTTGCTTTATTTAACTGAAGTTCTAGGGGATAAATCTGACTGATCAAACCATCGAAATAGGTATTATCAATATTTAGTAAATCATCTAAATATCTAGAAGTGGAGCTAAAAGCTTCAATAATTTCAGATTGGTTATCAATGGAAAGCGACAACATGAAGTCTCTTTCATAAAAATACAAGAACAGATCAGCCACAAGAGGTGCGCAATGTTGTTAGCTTGAAAATTCCAACATTTCGTTATATCCCCAAAAACCTATTTGGTCAGGCGATTAAAATCAGTCCAGCATGTCCTTATTAAAATATGATCATCTTCAGGTTATGGGAATAATATATGGAAAGTTTTATAAAAAGAATTGAGTTAGAAGGATTATAACCTTTAACTTGTTACCTTCATTTCCACTTTCCCTATCACTTGTGTCAGTTTCTGCCACGTAACAGTCAAAGGAATCTGAATCTGTGTCTAAGATAAAAAAGAGAAGAAAATGAAAACCAACTAGAGCTGGTGTTTCTGAAACTAATTGACGCTAACCCTGCTGGACCCTAATAGTTTAACATGGCTGAAATGCTTACATTTTCTGAGGGCCATATCTCAATAGAAAAAAATCAGAATTTAAACCAGGGGACCCTTGTTGGCTCATCTGATCAATTGTGTAACAAGTGGCCCTGGGGCAGCGTCATTTTTAGCCCCTGGCAAATAATTTGAACAATCTTGGCGGAGGTCGACAAGATGAAGCTTCACACCAAATATCCAAACCTGTGGTTTCTGAGAAGATTTATATAAATATCTGGTCCACTAAAAGCAGATGATATATTGATATGAAATATAAATAATATCCACAATGAGGGTAAATTGTTTGTTTTTGTTTGATTGATTTGAAGTTTAAGTCCCCGTCTATACAACATAGGACATTTTGTTGACGTTGCTTTCAATTTTGTGGGACTTTTACTCGACATATCGATGAAATGACATCTCAAGCCCTGTCGCCCAATGAAACCAATAGGGTTTATATAAGCATGGACACTCGTTTAGATCCTCGAAGAGGTTTACCAGTAATCGTGTGCGGGTCGGTTTCAGCTATCTATTTCTTCCAGTCCCGATGGGCGGGGGCTATCAATGCGGGTAAATGTAACTATTTAAGAAATAAAGAGACACTGGAATAAAAGTTATTTTTTCCTTATTTTTAGCAACCGGGTTCATCCATGTTGGAATTTTCAATCTAACAATCAAGCGGTCCCCAGAATACATACATATATATTCACTTGAATAATCTATTTGTTGTGAAACTGACAGTACCATAACCAAATTCAGATCAGAAACAGCTGTGAAAAGTTGGAAACGCCCTTTTTCCATTCCAAATCTACAATGTTAGCTTGACAATTCCAACATTTCGTTATATCTACCAAAACCTATTTGGTCAGGCGATTAAAATCAGTCCAGCATGCCCTTATTAAAATATGATCATCTTCAGGTCATGGGAACAATATATGGAAAGTTTTATAAAAAGAACTGAGAAGGATTATAACCTTTAACTTGTTACCTTCATTTCCACTTTCCCTATCACTTGTGTCAGTTTCTGCCACGAAACAGGCGTAGGAATTTGAATCTGTGTCTAAGATAAAAAAGAGAAGAAAATGAAAACAAACTAGAGCTGGTGTTTCTGAAACTAATTGACGCTAACCCTGCTGGACCCTAATAGTTTAACATGGCTGAAATGCTTACATTTTCTGAGGGCCATATCTCAATAGAATTTTTTTTTTTAGTTTATAATATTATTAATTATCTATTCATAATTCAGCCGCAATGTTTGGTGTATATGAAGAGGTTATGAAGTTAAATAAATTTATCAAAAAAAAAAAAAAAAAAAAAAAAATATATATATATATATATATATATATATATATATATATATATATATATATATATATATATATATATATATTTTTTTTTTTTTTTGACAGAAAGGTTAGTTACAACAGTTTCGCTTATAGGTGAAGAACAACAGTTAAAAAAAAAATCCTGTATTAAAAAAAAAACCCCAATTATCCTATATTTTACACCCTGAATTAATTGAAATTCATGCTCATGAATGGTCTCAAGATATTCTCATATCCAGACCTCACCGCTTTAGCCCTATTAACTATACAACTAGTTCAATTTTAGGTTTCTTTAAAAGAATCCTGCTGAGCAAACATTTATATAAATTAGAATTAGAAATGAACATTCTTGCTATAGTTATATAAAACTTTCACAGCCAATTCAGTTTTTTTTTCTTTTATTCACAATGACAACCAGAATTCTAACAAGAGGGTCCAGAGGGCCCTATTTCGCTCACTTGAGTATCACTGTCTCTTGTACAATCTATAGGACTACGATTTCTCTTCTAGCAGTTTCACAGATGATTTTTAAAGAAATTCCATATATAAATCTATGTAAAACCAGGGGGCCCGGGGCGGGACCATTTCTGGACCAAGGGCTTTAATTTTAACAATCTTGGTAGAGGTCTGCTAGATGGAATATGAATATCAAAGACTTGGACCAAGCAGTTTCAGAGAAGAAGATTTTTAAAGGATTTCCTTAGATGAGACTATGTAAAACCGGTAGGTCCCGGGGTGGAACAAACAAACAAAACAAACTTTATGACAGCACGACCGTCCGTCTAACCAAATCCAGGCCAAAGAGGTGTATTGGGTACCTGAAGCCACGGCAAGGTCTAATACGTGGCGTGGCAAAAAAGATCGACTTTAGATGTCAGAAGAACAAAACCACTTTCTTAATGTTTTGATTATAAAGCTTTGAATATTTCTTAAAAGCATCACATTTACTACTGCTCTCCGTTTCCCAGGAGAACAATTAAGCCTCTTAGCTAATAAGGACAGTAATTATGTATACATGTAGCTAAAGATGTTCGCTACATTGGCCCTTGAACGAAAATAACGGATAGACAGGTCTACTTGTTATGTGGTAACAGTAAAACAAAGGACGCTACATGTAATATAAAGAAAGCATTGGGTTAAATTGGCGTTAAATGTAATTGAAGTATTAGCAAAAATGGCGGATTTTGGTAACTTCTTAATGTCTCGAGCAATAGTTACTTCTCTCATCGGCACCGCAAGAACATTATTCTGCTTTATTTTTGGTTTGTTATGGATTCACGAGATGATGGCATTAGTAGTTATCAGAATATATTAACACAAATGCCAAGATCGAATCTGTGTCACCTTCGAAGCTGCATGACGCCACTATATATTTATGGATTGTATGGGGGGGGGGGGGGGCATTGTTTTCCTCTGAAAAAATATTTTCAGGATCATTATGTAAAATTACCGTAATACACAAAACACTGGCACAGTATTTCACAGTCAAACTGTTTAAACCAAGATAAAATCCTAACAATCTGCGCCCAGGGCCCAGTTGTTCAAAAGAGATGTGATGGCAATGATCAGGAATCGATACAATCAATCCACAGCTCCCATCAGAGGCACCAAAGGGAAAGAAATACAAACACGAAATAACCAGACCCTAAAGGAAACATCAACAGCGGAAAGTCAAAAGAACAGTTACTGTCCCACAAAATGGCCCATTGGCTAACCAAAACAAAAAGATACAAGAAAAAAAAAAAAACACTCAAAGACAGGCCATAATAAATAAACCACATCAGAAGAACTGGAACGGCCAGTGAAAACAATTTCACTAAGGGGCTTAAATCGACTTAACGCGGCCGCAATGCTCGCCCTTACTTCCGTCGCAATTTAGACTGATAATTTGTTCGGTCCGCATGAATATCTCCTTACTCATCAATGGAACATCTCCGAGAACACAAAAACCAAACAATCATAGAGATGAAACAACCACCGTTTCCAAGCGTACCGCCGAATAAGTGGTTGCAACGCCGTAACTGTGGTCTTTTCACGCCGAATTGTGGTATTTTTTTTTATCGATTCGCCGCCATTTCCGGCTGGAGGAGGTACGGTGGGTAGAAACAAAAATATATTTATAATATTAGTAAATGTTAATCAACCATGAAAAGTAGCCTATCCGGATCTACATACATTCTTCTAACTGCCAATGTTTCTGTTGATGCATAAACTTTCATGAATTTGTCACTTCACGAGATTATTGTTGCATAGGTTCGGCCATACCATACATTAGCATTCGAAGCAGAATGTTTCGTACTTTTCTTCCAATTTTCTTCAACTCTATGACAAACTGGTGAATGAAAATGGCTCTGAAAATGGCATTGTATCATAAACTCGCCATTTGTAAAACAAAGAATGCCGAAGTAAGAAACACAGAGGCACAATCGACGAAATTGTAGGTAACGGCGGATAAAATGGCATGTTTGATCAGCAAATTGTCAGTATTCCAGCTGACAAACTATGCCTGCACTGTCCAATGCCAGTTATTATTAATCTACTACCATATATTGATCGTAGTCCGTCCATATTAACACAAAGTAAATTCGTTCTGGACCGAGATGAAGTTATTAAGAACAGGTCAAAAAGCAACACTCGCCCAGCAAGCACATGACGTAATTGTGACGTTACATCAAAGTCGGTACAACGCCACGACGTTTATTCAACATCAAATCTACGTCGTTGCAACGTTGCTCCGACATTGATTTGACTTTGCCCTAACAATGTGTGCCTGCTGGGCGTGTTTTAGTGGTGAATTCGTTTTTGCCCGAGATGAAGTCATTCAGATGAGGTGAAAAAGCAACATTGGTGTTTTAGTGGTGTCAGTTAATAAACTTTACATTTATCAAGTAATTTCGCATTGACCCAGTTAAAGGTCCTGAGTTAGCAGTTCTGGGCCTCGGTTTCGGTCGTAGTTCGATGCAGCAGACCTCAGAACTGTTTTGTTTGTTTGATTTCCGTCAAAACTGTAAAGGTCATTTTGGAGACATTGCTTCAAATTTTGTGTGACTTTTACCCGACATTGAGATGAAATCTCAAGCCCTGTGTCCAAATGAAACCAAAAGGTTTTATAAGCATGGGCAGTCCGACTCAAACTGTTTTGTTGGTGTTTCCATCAGGGTCTGTTGTTTCATGTTTGTGTGTCTTTCCCTTTGGTGTCTCTGATGGGAGCTGTGGGTTGATTGTATCGATTCCTGATCATTGACTGCACTTCTATTTTTTATAAGCATGGGCGGTACGACTCAACTGCTTTGCCTGGCCAGGCTTAGATCTTCTTAGCAGTTCACCGGTACACGCGTTTGATTGGATTCAGCTCTGCGTGGAAGCATCGTGCAGCCCATCTATTTCTTCAAGCCCCATTGGGCGGGGCGGACCTCGGAAGTATTACTGTGCCAATAGGAAATTACATGACTGATAACATATATTCAGTTAACTGAATTTAATACCTGGATTTATTATATGGATTTTTTTATGGAATTAATGATATATAGACAAATATCAATGACATATAATGCATATTTGAAAAGAGTTAAACAACGGTGAGGACTTGACAACAAGAAACCACTGAAATGCTGGAGCAATGTGTAAGAGAATGAGAATGTTTGAGATATTTTCTTTGATCACATACTACAATATCAAAATCTGTGCGAGCAAACAGAGAAAACCCATCAATGGCCAGTCTGTCTATTTTTTTTTTACTCCTGCCTAGCAGCAGCTGACACAGGCATTAAAGATGCACTTTCTAACTGGTGATAATTGGCAGCCTTTCATGACTTTTTCTGGGTGTGAATTCTTCACATGTCTCCACAATTCACTGCTCAAGTATGTACCAAGGCACTGCTTGCAATGAACATAATGGCTGCCTTCGGTTACAACTTTTGGCTGGTATTACTTCACCACTTTCTTTATCAAACACCTTGATATTGTGTTCAACGTCACCTTTGTGCATCATTCTTTTCCACTGTTCTTTTCTTTCTTTTGTTTTTATGCCCCCGGACTCGAAATGCGTGGGGGGCATATAGTTTTTGGTCTGTCTGTTTGTCTGTCTACAAAAACCTTAACATTGGGCATACCGTTTGAATGGTAATAGATATAGCTTCATATTTCACAGGTGTATACCTTGTCACAAGACCTTTCCAATGGTACCATAATTTTTGATCTCGTGACCTTGACCTTTGACCTATTTTTTTTATTTTTTTTTTAAACTTTAACATTGGCCATAACTTTCGATTGATATGTGATGGGGCTTTCATATTTCACATGTGCATTCCTTGTGACAAGGCCTTTCTATTGGTGCCATACTTTTTGAACTCTTGACCTTTACATTTGACCTACTTTTTGAAAACTTTAACATTGGCCATAAGTTTCGATTGGTAAGTGGTAGTGCTTTTATATTTCACATGTGCATTCCTTGTCACAAGACCTTTCTAGTGGTACCATAATTTTTGACCTCGTGACCTTGACTTTTGATCTACCTCCTACACATGGTGTCTTTGATGGGTGGAGTAATTATAATTATCATAATCGAGATCTGGATTTAGTACAAAATTCCAATCACCATACATTATGATTTGATCATTATCGAATTCTGATATTTTATTAAACAAAGTTCTATAAAATCGAGGGTTATCTTGGTTAGGACCATAAACATTTACTAAGTAATCTTTTTATCCTGTATAGTCATATTAATAATCAAATAATTGCCATTTTTATCTGCCTTAACTTGTTCAATCTTCTGTTCGAAGTTATTATTTATTAGGGTCATTACCCCCCGACTGTTTGTGCTATATGAACTGAAATAGGCCTTATACCCCCATTCATTTTTACAAAATCTTCCATTTTATTATTGATATGTACATCCTGCAGACAAATTATGTTGTACTTTTTGTTTTTAACAAAATGAAATAAGTCCCTTCTTTTGGATGCTAGTGATAGACCTTGGCAGTTTAGCGAGAAAAATGTAAGTTGTTCATCTGTCATCTACTTTGTATATAGTAAACCGATTCAATATTTTTGCTAATGTCTGAGGCAACAGTTGGGCACCACAAGGCTGGCAAAAAAGGCAGCAAGAACATCTTAACTTACTTATATGACAAATAAAGAAGATAAAGATTACCATAAAATACATCATTTTCCAGTTCTGCATAATGGTATTAAACTGTATCCACAATTTTTAAAAGAAATTATACTTCAAAATGCTAAGTATTTTATTATATTTTGGGTTGTTAGTATTATTTAATCTGTCTATCAAACCGACCACCATTCCATCCTATGGTTTGGAAAATATGAGCTTTTAAACATGTTAAAGGCTTCAAAATATCCTTCATTAATAAGGGTATGGATTTTATAGATTTGCCCAGTATCTTCCGTGATAGCTCGGTGATTTCTTCCATTCCTGCTTATTTTCAAAATACTGAAACACGAATTGCGCACCTCTTGTGGCTGATCTGTTCTTGTATTGTTATGAAAGAGACTTCATGCTGTTACTTTCCATTGATAACCAATCTGAAATTATTGAAGCTTTTAGCTCCACTTCTAGATATTTAGATGATTTATTAAATATAGATAATACCTATTTCCATCAGTCAGATTTACCCCCCCCCCCCCCGAACTTCAGTTAAATAAAGCAAATTCTTCTGATACCGAGGCCCCGTTTTTGGATTTACATCTATCTATTGTAGATGGGCTTGTTTCGTGCAAAATTTATGATAAACGCGATGACTTTGATTTTGAGATTGTTAATTTTCTTTTTTTGGATGTGATGTTCCTCGTCCGCCATCCTATGGCGTTTATATTTCGCAGTTAATTCGATTTGCTAGAGTGTGTAGTCATGTAACTGACTTCAACACTCGTAATAAATTATTAACGGCTAAACTTCTTAATCAGGGTTATCGGTACAATAAACTACGCAAAGCCTTTTCAAAATTTTATAGACGCCATTCTGATTTAACTTCAAAATTCAATATTGGACTTTAATCTTTTCTGCAACAAGGTCTATCGGAACCCGAATTTCATGGTGACTTAGTATATAAATTCAGAAAAATATATAACCGCAATGACTTCAGCACCCAATTTCGTAAAATCATTCTTCGATATAAAAAGATTGGGTACAACATGGATGTTGTACGACAGACTGCATGCATGGTAGTTTACCCAATCACGGTTGGCAACTTTGCTTCCCTCTTTAATTGCACGCCGGTGGGTCAGGCCTCAGATTCTATGACGGTTCCAACGTAAAGGCTTATCGAGAATTAGAGAGATCTTATTCAAGGTAATGTTGGTTGGTGCCTGATGCTCCCGTCTCTGTTCGGGTCCATCGGAGTATAACTGTTGGTTTTCTTTTGCTCCAGCAATTCAGTGGTTTCTTGCTGTCGAGTCCTCACCGTTGTCTCACCTCTGTGGTTCTTTGATTATTTGTGTTCACGGAGATATTGCACTGATGAGTTAGGAGGCCTTCATGTGGACTGAACAAATTATTTGTTTAAATCGCGACAGAAGTAAGGGCGAGGATTGTGGCCACGTAAAATCGATTTAAGCCCCCCCCCCCCCTCCCAGTGGAAATCTTTCCACTGACCGTTCCAAGGCGGTTCTTCTGTTGCGGTTTATTTATGTTGTTGTTTGTTACTTACTGTGTGTATCACTTGTGTCTTTTTATTTTGGATGGCCATATGGCCATTTGTGGGAAAGTGACTGTCCTTATGGCCTTCCTTTGTTTAGGTTTCCATTATGGTCCGGTCGCTTAATGTTTGTGTTTCTTTCCCTTTGGTGTCTTTAATGGGTGGAGTAAGTTAATTGTATCGATTCCTGATCTTTGTTTTATTTCTACTTTGAAACATTAAAGATTTCTAACTTGACCTTAAAATCATCTAGGCATGTCATTGCCGTTGCCTAAAATACCATCACAAAAATATGCATTATCAAGTTTAATTGAAGTCTACCCACCAAAAATGAGAATTATCAGATATGGGAAAAAAATTCTTTCTTTCAAACTTCAGACTCAAACCGCCGCACAAAATGCGGACTACTTGCACCTGCAAACAGCCACTTGGATGGTTCCTAGAGTGCCAAGAGTCAATGGTTCTGAGCATAGATAGAGCGTAAAAAAAGAAAAAAGAAATATTCACCCCGTAAACTGCATTTTTACCGTATAGGGGGATTCAAGGGGGTGGGGTCTATCTTTGTGCTTATAATGATGTCATACTGGCATATTCCTAGCTAATCTTTATTCTTGAAAAGCTTTCTTAAGACTGGATTTCGTTTTCTGTCAAATGGAATGAGATCGGGACCCAGCTGATCTGTTGTCAGTTGGACGCTTGTAAAGTCAAAATACGGTAGGCCCTGGACATGCATATATTCTCAAAGCTAAATAATTATATTTCTTATCAATATGTCACGTGCTCTATCTTATTCCCGTCTAAATAAATGTAAAATCCCATAATAACAAGGTAAATTCATTGATGTAAATTAATAGTGCCTTATCTAGTATCCTAGGGCAATAGGAGATGAGAATGCCCTTGGCACAGATGGCAGAGAAGCCAAGCAAATTAGTTACATTTTTTTCTTTAAATGGTGAGCTCGCTGCCTTAGTAGCCAAGCAGTAATATAAAGGGGCCAGCATCTTACTCCACAGGTTCTGGTGCATGAATAAAAACCAAGTTTACAGAATCTGAAATATTATTACAAAGTATAACACCTCCCCGTCCGCAAACTCAGATTATTATACACTTGTATAAGATTCACAAAGCAAATTTCATTTACATAACGGCAGCACGCCTATTCAAAGATATAGAAGAATTTTTTTCCACCAAAGAATGAAACAATAAGTCAAATGAAAAACACTGGCATTCCCCACATACCTGCCCTAAATACAGACTGTAGCGACTGCTTAGAACCACCTATGGAGCACTCACAGCCCATGCCCCCGAGATGAAACAAGAGAAATAATGTTTACCCCGGTAATCCTCAGTTTTTTTATATATTAGTTGGGTTAAAGGGTGTCAGAATTATATAGGCAGGTTTAGTAATATATTTGGTATAGACATGTTTCATAATATTTACTACAGATATTTTACAGCCCTGAATATTTCAAAATGTGTATTTATGTCAACATTTCCCTTATTTGTATTTATTGTAACAAAGTACTTATCATGCAACCTGATGTCAAATAATACATTTTAAAAGATATGCCTATTCCATTTTGAAATTTTACTCCTGAAAATGTGTCATACTATTCTCATCCTGCCTAAAATATGCCAAAACAGATACTATACATTATACACGTCAGAATAGTACAGTCAAGACAGTTCTAATAAGCTTATCACTGTAAAATCAAGTTTGATAGTGGATTTAATGTGTTCTTTTTTCTAATCCATAGACCATACTTACTCCAACTTTACAGGCAGGTCACTCCCCATATTTTCAGTAGGCAAATAACCCATTTCACGAGTTAATCCCGACTGGGTAACCTAACAAACAGAGGAGATACAGATCAGACATCAGGGAATGTTGTGCCTGATCAGGGTCTTCACTGTTTGCTAACATAATTTCCATCAAAAAAGAATCAAAACAGAAAGTAGGCCTTACAGCCCTGAAACGGAAAGCTAGCCTATTGGAAAAAAACCCATACATATATATATATAGTATGGGTCAAACAGTAAGTTGTTAGTTGACCATGCAATCGGTTAGCTGATATTAGAGTTTAATATACAGGCATGTGATGGGGCTTAAGAATCTCGATCCTTGGAGCCATGTTTCATATACATAAACAGAAATAGACAAAATATTCACACATCCATATTTCTACATAATTTCAGCATGTATAAATTTCAGACATATTATAGGAATATTATAGTTAATATTCAAAGAACTGCCAGCTCTAATCAGTTATTTGTCACTGAGCTTAGCCCTGTAAAACAGCCATGAATAGGAGGCTGTGTACAGCTTCATTTAACCCGCTCTCCAGCCGAACATGACACACCCTTCCTTGCAAACAGTGTAGATGCAGATCTGACTGCGCTTAAGATCCCATTCATGATCAACACTACTAGTGTTACCTAAGGCTGATGCAATTGATCAGATAATCGATGAACAGTAAGTATTCTTACTGCTTTGCTTGTAAGATTCTCGCTGTCTTAATGGATTACCTAATAATTACACTTTACTACCAAAGTTGTAACCAGAGTTGCTCGATAAGTGGCAAACAGTGCAGACCCTGAAGATTCGCCATGTTCTGTGGCGTCTCATCAGGGTCCACATTGTTTGCCCAGACCTGTCTGTGAAAAATGCATATAGTAAGGAACAACATAATGCAAGAGTCATGCTCAGACTGCAATCCAGACAGATAAAATTATGACATTACTAATCGTTAAACAAGCAATATGGCATAACTGATAATCGGTCATCTTAAATAGCCCTGATTAGCCAGCCCTAGTGACACCTGTGATATTATTTTAGCTGCATGAGGGAGATTTGCACTTATGATGCTGTAGATCTAGAGAGTATATATGGAAACTCATGGTCGGGTAAAAGTCCCACAAAATTGGAAGCAACGTCTCCAAAATGACATATACAGTGTGAACGGGGTCGAGAAACCTCGAACTAAGCAAACAAACAGCAATAAACACATTCATGCTTTTTGTCCGAAACTCTTCTGCCACCTGCGTTTTTATTTTTCTTTTTTTTTCTTTTATATGGTTAGCCAAGATTTCTGTTTCCTTTTTCCGTATTTTGCACTGTCACTATGTTAGTGGCACAAAAGCTGTCACTACCAGATTTCCTTTGTATCTCTTTATTTACACAATTCTTATGTAACTGATCCCAACTGTTATTTCTCTGTGATTACATCTTGATGATTCTTCACCTTCTATTCTATCCTAACATGTACTACTCTCACACCGCTGATCCAGACAATGTTTTCCTTCCTCAGGATTTTGTACTACCACTGCAACTGTGTGACCATTGCTGTCATTATCTGACTTCTGCATGCCTTAATTAACACAGTTCACATTTAGCTGACTCAGACTACCATTTAATGTCTTTCTAATAAGCAGTGGTATTACTTCTGACAAACTGTCACTTGCATTACCGATATTCACTTTGATTTCAGTAACTGGCTCATTACAAGAA
Source organism: Lucinisca nassula (assembly GCA_963580285.1). Lineage (NCBI taxonomy): Eukaryota > Metazoa > Mollusca > Bivalvia > Lucinida > Lucinidae > Lucinisca > Lucinisca nassula. The sequence goes on along the minus strand of OY757023.1, from coordinate 47,916,353 downwards.
TATCCATCACTTATTGGAATGGAGCCTTCATCCAAATCAGAATCATCATGATCACTTTCTGGGAAGTAGTCCTTATCCAAAGCTGAGACATCGGCCTCATCATCACTTTGTTGATTGTTATCCTCACTGACAGCAATATCGTTAGCCTCGCCAAAAGTTTCATAAATCAAAACCTCATCTTCTGTACCACATTTTCGGGAAATTTGCTAATAATGTGGGTAGATTTTGCATCTTTTCAGCAAAACATTTCGATTTTTTACCATTCGAAATAGATGAAATTTAACTAAGTGAACTAATAACTTCATTAGCTATTCAGCAAAAAATATCAGCTTTTACCATACTACAAGCAAATTTGTTATCTTTCAACCAGGCCTAGATGTTCAGGCCAACAAAGTCACTAGTTAACATATTTTTAAGATTTTGTTAACCCTTAATAGAAGTGAAGGTAATGATCAGGAATCGATACAATTAACCAGCATCTCCCATCATAGACACCAAAGGGAAAGAAACACAAATATGAAATAACTAGACCTTAATGGAAACACCAATAGCGGGAAACCAAAAGCGCCAGTTACTTTCCCACAAATTGTTCAATTGGCTATCCAAATTAAAAAATATAAGCGATACACTTACTCAGAGACAAACCATCACAAGATACCAATGAAATGCCGGAGCAAAAGAAAACCAACAGTTAGACCCCGATGGGCCCGATCATAGACAGAGCATCAGGCACCAACCAACATTACATAAAACTAAATTCTCTCTAATTCTCAATAAGCCTTAACATTTATGTTGCCAATCATTTTATATCGAAGAATGGTTTTACTAAATAAGGTGCTGAAGTCATTGCAATTATATATTTTTCTGAATTCATACAATAGGTCATCATAAATTCGGGTTCCGATAGACCTTGTTGCAGAAGGGATTTAAGTCCAAAATTTGGAAATTAAATTGGAATGACGTCTATAAAATTTGCGTTTATTATAATAAGGATGCCCCTGATTAAGAAGTTTAGCAGTTAACAATTTATTACGAGTGTTGAAGTCAGTGACATGACTAGACACTCTGCAAATCGAATTAATTGTGAAATATAAAGCCATAGGATGCCGCACGAGGAACATCACCATCAGAGCAAGGAAAATTTACAATCTCAAAATCAAAATCAAAAATCATCGCGTTTATCATAAATTTTGCAGGAAACAAACCCATTTACAATAGACAGATGTAAAATCAAAAACGGGGCTTTAATATTAGAAGAATTTGCTTTATTTAACTGAAGTTCGGGGGGGGGGGGGGTTAAATTTGACTGATCAAAATAAAAGTGAAGGCAATGATCAGGAATTTATACAAATTAACCCACAGCTCCCATCAGAGACACCAAGGGAAAGAAACACAAACATGAAACAACTAGACCTTAATGGAAACATCACTAGCGGAAAGTCAAACGGACAGTTACTTTCCCACAAAAGGCCAATTGGCAATCCAAAGCAAAATGATATAAGCGATGCAAACACTCAAAGACAAGCCATAACAAAACTAACACACGACAGGAGAACCGCTTTGGAACTGTGGAACTTGTGGGCTCAGATCACACTGCTCCTACAGTCTGATCTTGGCCAAGACTGTTTGCAAAAAAATACTTTTAAGGTAACCAGCAGACGACAATTGACGTGATTGGCATTTTACGGGTTACAATACAGCAAATACACTCACATTTTTGCTGAAAAAAAAAACTTTTTTTCTGCAAAGATACCATTGTATTAGATGTTGTTGTGTTTGATTTGCGGTTTAACGTCTCCGTCAACCCTGAAAAGATCATTTTGGAGACATACATTGCTTCCATTTTTGTGAAGCTTTTGCCCAACATTGAGATGAAATGACAACTGAAGCCATGTCGCCCAGTGGGACCGATGGGGTTTGTGGGTGTGGACGATCCGACTCGCATCGCTTTGCCTGGGCGGCGGTTTGCCAATGCTTGTGTACTGCCGGTTTCAGCTCTGCGTGGAAGAATCATGCAACCCATCTATTTCTTCAAGCCCCGATGAGTGCTGTAAACAGTATTTTAATCTTGCCAGACATTTAACTCAAAAGCAAGAAAATGAAATAGAAGTTCAACGGACTTTGGCTTACAATAAAAACAAAAGAAAGAAAACAGCAGTGGAAAAGTCTGATGCAGAAACTTGAGGTTTTGTTTGATTTGAGGTTTAACGTCCCCGTCAACACTGTAAAGGTCATTTTGGAGACGTTGCTTCCAATTTTGTGGGACTTTCACCCGACATTGAGATGAAATGACATCTCAAGCCCTGCCGCCAAATGAAACCAATAGGGTTTATAAGCATGGACGGGCCAACACGCACAGCATTGCCTGGGCAGGCTTAGATCCTCTAAGCTATTTACCAGTACTCGCGTATGAGTCGGTTTCAGCTCTGCGTGGAAGCATCATGCAGCCCATCTATTTTTTCACTCCCCGATGGGCGGGGGCTACTATTAGATGTTGTACTTGCGGGACTAGTTTAAGTTTTGACCACTAACAAGCTCATTAAACTTTGAATGCTTTGGGCCCATTGGAGTCTAACTGTGGTTTTCTTTTGCTCGGGCATTTCAGTGGTTTATTGTTGCCAAGTCCTCACCGTTGTTAAACTCTTCAAATATGCATTATATGTCATTGATGTGGTCTATATTTCATTAATTTCCATAAAAAATCCATATAATAAATTCAGGCATTAAATTCAGTTAACTGAATATATATTATCAGTCTAACTTGTAATTTTCTATTGGCACAGTAACAGTTCCGAGGTCCGCCCCACCCATTGGGGCTTGAAGAAATAGATGGGCTGCACGATGCTAAGCCTGCCCAGGCAAAGCAGTTTGAGACGGACCGCCCATGCTTATAAACCCTTTTGGTTTCATTTGGACACAGGGCTTGAGATTCCATCTCAATGTCGGGTAAAAGTCACACAAGGAATGTCTCCAAAATGACATTTACAGTATTGACGGAAATCAAACAAAAGAAACAGTTCCGAGATCTGTTGCATCGAACTACGACCGAAACCGAGGCCAAAAACAGCGAACCCAGGACCTTTAACTGGGTCCATGCGAAATTACTTGATAAATGTAAAGTTTATTAACTGACACCACTAAACACTTATTTGTTTGTTTGTTTGATTTGAGGTTTATCGTCCCCGTCAACACTGTAAAGGTCATTTTGGAGACGTTGCTTCCAATTTTGTGGGACTTTTACCCGACGTTGAGATGAAATGACTTCTCAAGCCCTGTCGCCCAATGAAAACAATAGGCTTTATTAGCATGAACGGTCCGCCTCGCACCGCGGTTCCTGGACAGGCTTAGATCCTCTAAGCGGTTTACCAGTACTAGTGTGCGGGCCGGATTCAGCTCTGCGTGGAAGCATCATGCAGCCCATATATTTCTTCAAGCTCCTGTGGGCGGGGGCTTACTAAACACTTATAAGCTGACACCACTTAAACACGAATGTTGCTTTTTCACCTCATCTAAATGACTTCATCTCGGGCAAAAACGAATTTACTTTGTGTTCATACGGACGGACTACGATCAATATATGGTAGTAGATTAATAATAACTGGCATTGGACAGTGTAGGCATAGTTTGTCAGCCAGAATTCTGACAATTTGCTGATCAAACAGATGCCATTTTATCCGGCGTTACCTACAATTTCGTCGACTGTGCCTCTTTGTTTCTTTCTTCGGCATTTTTTTTTTTACTAAATGGCGAGTTTATGATACAATGCCATTTTCAGAGGCATTTTCATTCACCAGTTTATCACAGAGTTGAAGAAAATTGGAAAAGTACGAAACTTTCTGGTTCGAATGCTAATTTATGGTATGGCCGAGCCTACATGTATACAACAATAATCTCGTGAAATGTTTGACAAATTCATGAAAGTTTATGCATCAACTGAAACATTGGCAGTTAGAAGAATGTATGTAGATCCGGATAGGCTACTTTTCATGGTTGATTAACATATCCTAATATTATATATATATTATTGTTTCTACCCACCGTACCTCCTCCAGCCAGATTGGCGGTGAATCGATCACAAAGTACCAAAAATCGGCATGAAAAGACCACAGTTCCGGCGTTGCAACCACTTATTTGGCGTAACGCTTGGAAACGGTGGTTGTTTCATCTCTGTGATTGTTTGATTTTTTGTGTTCTCCGAGATGTTGCACTGATGAGTTAGGAGGCATTCATGCGGACTGAACTAATTTAATTATCTGTCTACATTGCGTCGGAAGTAAGGGCGAGGATTGCGGCCGCGTTAAGTCGATTTAAGCCCCTTAGTGAAATTGTTTTCACTGACCGTTCCAGTTCTTCTGATGTGGTTTATATAGTATAACCTGTCTTTGAGTGATTTTTTTTCTTCTATCTTTATGTTTTGGTTAGAAAATGGGCCATTTTGTAGGATAGTAACTGTTCTTTTGACTTTCTGCTGTTGATGCTTCCATTAGGGTCTGGTTATTTCATGTTTGTGTTTCTTTCCCTTTGGTGCCTGATGGGAGCTGTGGATTGATTGTATAGATTCCTGATCATTGCCTTCACTTCTCTTTTGAACAACTGGACCCTGGGCCCAGATTATTAGGATTTTATCTTGGTTTAAACAGTTTGTCTGTGAAATACTGTGCCAGTGTTTAGTGTTTTACGGTGATTTTACATAAAGATCCTGTAAATATTTTTTTTCAGAGGAAAACAATGCCTCCCCTTTCCACACACACACACACACACACCATAAATATATAGTGGCGTCATGCAACTTTGAGGGTGACACAAATTCGATCTTGGCATTTGTGTTAATATATTCTGATTACTACTGATGCCATCATCTCGTGAATCAACAACAAACCAAAATAAAGCAGAATAATGTTTTTGCGGTGGCGATGAGAGAGGTAAATATTGCTCGAGACACTAAGAAGTTACCAAAATCCGCCATTTTTGCTAATACTTGAATTACATTTACCGTCAATTTTAACCCATTGATTCCTTTATATTACATGTAGCGTCCTTTGTTTAGTGTTACCACATACCAAGCAGACCTGTCTATCCGTTATTTTCGAACGAGGCCCAATGTAGCAAAAATCTTTAGCTACATGTATACATACTTACTGTCCTTATTAGCTAAGAAGCTTAATTGTTCTCCTGGGAAACGGAGAGCAGTAGTGAATGTGATGCTCTTAAGAATTATTCAAAGCTTTATAATCAAAACATTAAGAAAGTGGTTTTGTTCTTCTGACATCTAAAGTCGATTTTTAGCTCACCTGTCACGTAGTGACGAGATGAGCTTTTGGCATCACTTTTTGTCCGTCGTGCGTCCGTGCGCGCGTCCGTAAACTTTCTTGTGAACACACTAGCGGTCACAGTTTTGGGTCAATCATCATCAAGCTTGTTCAGAACGATCTTCATGACAATATCTCGGTCAAGTTCGAATATGGGTCATGTCGGGCCAAAAAGTAGGTCAAATAATAGAAAAACCTTGTGAACACACTATAGGCCACAGTTTTGGTCCGATCATCATCAAACTTGTCCAGAATGATCATCTTGACAATATCTGGGTCAAGTTCGAATAAGGGGTAATATCGGATTACACAGTAAGTCAGTAGGTCAAATCATAGAAAAACCTTGTGAACACACTAGCGACCACAGTTTAGGTCCGATCATCATCAAACTTTCCCAGAATGATCATCTTGACAATATCTCAGTCAAGCTCGAATATGGGTGTTGTCGGATCAAAATATAGGTCAGTAGGTCGAATCAAAGAAAACCCTGAACACACTAGAGGCCACAGGTTTGGTCCAATCATCATCAAACTTGCTCAGGATGATCATCTTGATAATATCTTGGTCACGTTCGAATATGGGTCATGTCGGCTCACAAAGTAGGTCAGTAGGTCGAATCATAGAACAATCTTGTGCATACACTAGAAGCCACAGTTTTGGTCCAATCATCATCAGACTTGACCAGAATGATCATCTTGACAATGTCTCGGTCAAGTTCTAATATCGATCGTGTCGGTTCAAAAAGTAGGTCAGTGTGTCAAATCATAGAAAAACCTTTTGAACACACTAGAGGCCACAGTTTAGGTCCTATCATCATCAATCTTGCCCAGAATGATCATCTTGACAATATCTCGGTCAAGTTCGAGTATGGGTCATGTCGGGTCAAAAAGTAGGTCAATAGGTCAAATCTTGAAAAACCTTTTGAACACACTAGAGGCCACAGTTTTGGTCCGATCGTCATAAAACTTGCTCAGAATGATCGTCTTGACAATATCTGGGTCAAGTTCGAATATGGGTCATGTGGGCTCAAAAAGTAGGTCAATAGGTCAAATCATAGAAAAACCTTGTGAATACACTAGAGGCCACAGTTTTGGTCCGATAATCATCAATCTTGCTCAGAATGATTATCTTGACAATATCTCAGTCAAGTTCGAATATGGGTCATGTCGGGTCACAAAATTGGTCAGTAGGTCAAATCATAGAAACATCTTGTGAATACACTAGTGGCGCAGTTCTGGTCCGATAATCATCAAACCTGCTCGGAATTATTATCTTGACAATATCTCAGTCAGATTCGAATACGGGTCATGTGGGGTCAAAAGGGTCTGTAGGTTAAAAAATAGAAAAACCTTGTGAACATACTAGAGGCCACATTTTTGGTCCGATCATCATCAAGCTTGCCCAGAATGATTATCTTGACAATATCTCAGTCAAGTTCGAATATGGGTCACATCGGGTCAAAAAGTAGGTCAGTAGGTCAAATCATAGAAAAACCCTCTGAACACAGTGGCCAAAGTTTTGGTCCGATCATCATCAAACTTGCTCAAAACGATCATTTGATAATATCTCGGTTAAGTTCGAGTATGGGTCATGTCTGGTCAATAAGTAGGTCAGTAGGTCAGATTTTTGAAAAACCTTGTGAACACACTAGAGGCCCAAGTTTTGGTCCGATCATCATCAAACTTGCTCAGAATGATCATCTTGACAATATCTGGGTCAAGTTTGAATATGGGTCATGTCGGGTCAAAAAGTAGGTCAGCAGGTCAACTCATACAATCGTTTTGAACACTCAAAGAGGCCATAGTTTCAGTCAAATCATCATAAAACTTGCTGAGAATGATCATCTTGACAACATCTCAGTAAAGTTCGAATATGGGTCATGTCAAATCAAAAAGTAGATCAGTAGGTTATTTTGTCATAACTTTTGAACCGTTTGAGATAGAGCCTTCATATTTGGCATGTAGGTTCCTAATGACAAGGGCTCCCCACTCATATAAAGATTTGACCTGTGACCTTGACCTGTGATCTACTTTATCATAACTTTTGAACCATATGAGATAGAGCCTTCATATTTGGCATGTATGTTCTTTGTGAAAAGGTTTTGTCAACCATTCAAAACTTTGACCCATGACCTTGACCTTTGACCTGCTTTGTCATTTCTTTTGAAGCATTTGAGATACAGCCTTTATATTTGGCATGTAGGTTCCTTGCGACAAGGGCTTCCTATTCCTACATAAAATAATCTGTGACCTTTACCTTGACAGTTGACCTATTTCATTATAACTTTTGAACCATTTGAGATAGTGCCTTCATATTTGGCATGTATGTTCCTTGTGAAGAAAAGTATTCCCACCCACCATCCTGCCTCATGACCTTGACCTTTGACCAACTTTGTCATAATTTTGAAGCATTTGAGATAGGCCTTCATATTTGGCATGTAGTTTCGTGACAAAAGCTTCCTAATGACTTTCCACCCATACAAAAATTTTGACATGTGACCTTGACCTTTGACCTTCTTTCTCATAACTTTTGAACCATTTAAGATAGAGCCTTCATATTTGGCATGTAGGTACCTTGTGACAAGGGCTTCCCATCCATGCAAAATTTTTGACCTGTGAGCGGTCATTGCCCATATTTGCCCATATTCCTTTAAAAATCTTCTTAGGAACTGAATGGCCGATGACCTTGAATCTTGGTATCCAGCATCGAGGACTTGGGGGCCCTTCCAAGTTTTTTAAATGATGACCTTTGGTTGACCTTGACCTGCTTTACGGCAAGGTCAAATTTGGTCACGCAGACATTTATATTTAAAAAAGGCAAAACAGTGGACTTTTTTAATGCATGGTGATGGTACTTCGGTTTAAAGACTCATCTGAAAGTCTGGAGAAGCCCGGGATCGATCCTGCTACCCCTGGTTTACAAGGAGAGTAGCATGACCACTTCACCATGAAGGCTTCTCAACTTCATTGGAATGATGTGTAGATGATCCTCTAGGAAAACAGCATAAACGATTTACAAATGGTCACAAGAGCTAAAAATAGAAAAAAAACATTGTAAATTTGCTTCAAATGCAAACTCCTTCTAAACCCTTCGGCCAATTGGATTTAAAACTGCACAGGTATGTTGCCTAGGCGACTCCCTACTAAAATAGTTAAAACTCATTCCACTCCAATTTACAAGGTGGCTGCCAGAGCTAAAAATAAAAAAAATCTTCGAACGACAATTCCTCCTGTACCCAATTTCATTCAAACTTCGAAGTAATGTTGCTTAGATGACCTTCTACCAAAAAGGTTAAAACGATCCCGCTCCGATGAACAAAATGGCCAGCGGAGCTGAAAACAGAAAAATATTGTAAATTTGATTCAAACGTGAAGTCCTCCTAAATCCTAGGGCCAATTTGATTCAAACTTCACAGGAATGTTGCCTAGGTTACTCCCTACCAAATAGGCTAAAAACACTCTGCTGATGAACAAGATGGCCACCAGAGCTAAAAATAGAATGTACTCGAGACAGTGACACACAGGTGAGCGAACAAGGGCCCTCTGGGCCCTCTTGTTATCTTTTTTGCCACGTTTTCCCCCCAGGTATTAGACCTTGCCGTGGCTTCCGAATTGTGGTTCGACGGACGGTCGTGCTGTCCCGCGCGGTCAATCGGCTGGTCGCGCCAAATCCTAGGAATTATTACCTTTTACTTTCTCTTCCTTGTCTTTCGTATCAGCCTGAGAACACATACTTTGCTTTTAAAGTCTTTTCACAACCTTCCCATTTCGAGAAGGCGGCGGCTAAACAGGCCAATCGTACAGATTCATGTTCGTACGAGTATATCTCCCGTGTATCTCTAACACTTGTGAGAAGGAAACCCACTCATTGAAAGTGTTCCCTTTTAGGGTCCCAAGGTGACGGAGAACGCGGAAGACGAAACAAGCCAAATTTTGACCATGGCTTCCAAACGAAAAAAACCTAACGAAGACACATGCTCCCGATTTAACGGATGATGACAGAGAATATAACGGAACAAACGACACCACGACTCAACAATTTCCGCGCTTTCTGATGACAGAAAGCACAGAAGACAACAATAGCATTTCAGCGCTCTCACCTTTCGTTATTTAAAAAGTAATTTGTGGATTAGCTGGTGAACCAAAACTATAAAAACATTTGAACAGATCAAACCAGTTACTCATTGAGGTCACCAAAAAGCACATGCTGATAATCTCCTTCGCACAACTACTTTCCATGACCTGAAAGTGCGAGTATTTCCACATATCTCGCTGAATACCCCAAAGGGGGTAGTACGTTGCCCTGATTTGAGGAGTTGCAACGAGGAGGAGATTCCCGATGGCACTAGATCTCAAGGAGTAACGGTGATTAAACGATTTAAACTAGAAGTGCAGGCAGTGATCACGAATCGATACAATTAACCCACACCTCCCATCAGAGACACCAAAGGGAAAGAAACACAAACATGGAACAACTAGACACTAAACTTGTCAGCCTCGATAGCGCAATAGTTAACGCGTTCGACTCATGATCGAGAGGTTGTTGGTTCGAATCCGGCACACGGTATCGAGGTGTGTCCTTGGGTAAGAGACGTAATGACACTACCTCACTCCACCCAGGTGTAAATGGGAAGCAGTGGTGTGATAGTCACTGCCTCTCTCTCGCGTGCGTGAAAACAGCCGGAATGAGTGTTCGAGAGCGATTAAATAAGATTGAAGCTTCCATCGCAATCGAACTAAAATAAATTAGTGTAAACCAACTAGACCCTATTGGAAACAATCGATTGCCGAAAGCCAAAAGGGCAGTTACTCTCCCATAAAATGGCGAATTGGCTATCCAAAACAAAGTAATATAAGCGTTACACACGCTCAAAGACAAGCCATAACAAAAATAAACCGCGACAGAAGAACCGCATTGGAACGGTCAGTAAAACGAATTCCACTTGGGGTGGGGGTTTAATCGATTTTACGTGGCCACAAACCTTGCCCTTACTTTCGTCGCGAGTTTTAGACAAATAAGTTGTTCAGGCCGCTTGAAGGCGAACAATCCGAGCTTTAAAACTAAACGCAACGGTAAATTAAAAGATACCAACACCTTTGTCTTTACTTTCAACACGCCAATTTCACCGAAAACTATCAAGGTAGCGTACTTTAGAGGTAACGTTGAGATCTATATATCAAATCCGCTGGGATACCACAATTGCCAGAAATATGGCCACCACGAAAATATGTGTACCAAAGACCCTCTCTGCGGAAGATGTGGCAAACCAGCCAATCACACAGAACAAAATTGTCGAAATGACCCACGCTGAGTGAACTGTGGAGAAAATCACAGCACTAACTCTTAATAACATCAAATTTAGCATCAAGAAAAAGAAATCCATGAGAGTTAAATTCACCAGAGACATTTAAGGAAGCTACGTCTCCAAAATGATCTTTACAGTGTTGACGGGGACGTTAAACCTCAAATCAAACAAATCACCAGAGACATCTTTCCAGAAGCGCGAAAAATTGTTGAGTCGTCTACCCCGATTTCCGGAGTAAGTTATGCCAGCATCGCAGTCACCTGTTAAAAAGGCACCTGTTGCTGATGCAACTTTACAAAAATTAAAAACTAAAAGCAAGACTGAAGATCAAGCCAACAATACCAAAATTCAAACACCACCACTATAGCAATTATGAAAACCCTTAATTGAGAAAAGCAGGGCTTACAGGGTTAGCATTATTTGTCTTATATTTGCACAAAACATAGAATGTGGGAGTCTCCATAGAAACGCCTCTGTGAGAGAAGGATATAATATCATCACGAAAACATGCCTATATAATTTTGAACCCCACTTTTATACAGTAAAACTGGGGTTTCCGGGGGTATACCTTAGTTTTCTTATTTCTGCTCTAAAATCTAGATTGTGGGTATTCGTTAGAACCGCCTCGATGAGGCGGTTCTAACGAGTGCCCACAATCTATATTTTGAGCAGAAATAAGTAAAAATTCACAATTTTTCATCTTAAAATTTTCATTTTTTTCGGCGATAAAGGTGGCAATGTATTTGTATAGGCGTGTTTGCGTAATGTTTCTTTAGCACAATGTCATTTTTCGGGCCCAAGTCAATGTATGTTTGTTTGATTTGAGGTTTAACGTCCCCGTCAACACTGTAAGGGTCATTTTGGAGACATTGCTTCCAATTTTGTGGGACTTTTACCCGACATTGAGATGAAATAACATCTCAAGCCCTGTCACCCAATGACACCAATAGGGTTTATAAGCATGGACGGACCGACTCGCACCAATTTGCCTTGGCAGGTTAAGAACTTCTTGCACACCAGACAAGGAAATCCGTGATTTTACCCTGGGATAGAAATTTATGTTCTGACCCTGGTGTTCCGACCCAGAATCGACTATAATCGCGTGTTTGATAAATACACTTGTTGATTACGACCTCATGTGCGCCGTCGTTAAGGTTGACGTCATGCACGTTACGTGACGTCACTAAACGTTCCTGTAGTGCCATCACAATATGGCGGACGTCTGTAACCGAAGTGACGGCAGCATTAAAAATCCGCGCTAAGAAATGGAAGGTATGCAAGAAAAAGAATCCTATATGGGTGGTTTACCAGTACTCCTGTGCGGGTCGGTTTCAGCTCTGCGTGGAAGCATCATGCAGCCCATCTATTTCTTCAAGTCCCAATGGGCCAGGGCATCCCAAGTCAGTGAAATGAACATCCCTGTATACTCCACTTTATATGGAAAAGGTGGGATTTACATTATTTTCCTTGTTCATGTCCTAGAACAAAGAGTGTAGGTACTTGTTAGAACCACATCCATTAGGAAAAAATGTCCGTGCGAAATAATGGCGTCCAACATGGTGTCAGAAAATATACATTTTCGGTAATGTGTGTGTGTGTGTGTGTGTGTGTGTGTGTGTGTGTGTGTGTGTGTGTGTGTGTGTGAATTCGGGTTTAACGTCGCTTTCAACAATTTTTCAGTCATATCACGACGGTGTCTGGTTGCGACAGGGAGCTCAATGCTCACGTTTATAGTGCTGCCTCACTGAAGTATCATGTCCCAGACACATTACATGATACCACACCCAGTCACATTATCCTGACACTGGATCGACCAGTCCTAGCTCTACCCCGTAAATCTGAGTGCCAAGCGAGGAGCAGCTAGTACCATTTTTAACGACTTTGGTATGTCGCGGCCCGGGATCGAACCCGAGACCTCCCGTTCCCCGGAGCGGACACTCTACCAACTGAGCTATCGGGGCCGGTTACATTTTCGGTAAACATTGTAATATCTTTCTTATTTCTGCTTTCAACATAGATTGTGAGTGCTCTTTAGAACTGCCTTAATGAGGCGGTCGTAACGAGTACTCACAATGTATGTTTCTTCGCAAAAATAAGGAAGATAATATATACCCCGTAAAACCCACTTTTCTCTATTTGAAATGTGATTTAGAGGGGTCTTCGTTTCACGGACTTGTTATTGAGATGAATGAGTCTGTCCTAAAGAGCACCGACAATCTAAATTTGGAACAGAGATATAAAAAATATCACTATTTTTGTCTTCGAAAGTTATCGTTTATGACACAATTTCTCACGGATGTTTACCCGAACAGGAAGAACTATGTCCCGTGGGTGTGTTATCCGAATGTATAATATCTTGCTCAAGTAAAAGACATTAAAAACATTGCTCAGTCTAATATTCTGACTGCATGCATACAAAAGCGGTTAAAAATGAGGTTAAGTGATTGTTTATTGGCAAAACGATAATAATAGTTATTTGCATGTGTGAAAAATAAAACGTCATTCTTCAGATAGATTTATTGCAATTCAAACAGAATTTGCTATAAATTGTTCTTAAATGCCATATTGGAAATTTTCTAGAGCAGGGCACAGCAATGGTCACAAGCAGGTTTACCCGACTAGAAGAGGCACAAAGTAGCACGTATTGGTGGTTTTCCCTTCCCGTATCGGCCTCCCCTTATCGGGGCTTGAAGAAATAGATGGGTTGCATGATGCTTCAACGCAGAGCTGGAACCGACACGAACACAAATAGTGGTAAATCGCTTGGAGGACAGGTGTACAAAAGACCCTCTCTTCGCAAGATGTGGCAAACCAGTCAATCACACAAAACTGTGGAAAAAATCACAGCACTTACTCAAAAGAATGTAAAATTTGGCATAAAGAAAAAGAACTCCTTCGGGTTAAATTCATCAAAGACATCTTTCCAGAAGCGCGAAAAATTGTTGAGTCACTCACCCCGATTCGAGTTAGTTATGCCACCTGTTAAAAAGGCACCTGTTGCTGATGCTGTTACTCAAACTGATCCGATTTCTGGTCTAGAAACTTAACAAAAATTAAAAACTAAAAGCAAGACTGAAGATCAAGCCAACAATGCCAAAACTCAAACACCACCAGTACAGCCAATATGAAAACCCTTTATTGAGAAAAGCAGGGCTTACAGTGTTAGCATTATTTGTCTTATATTTGCACAAAACATAGAATGTGGGAGCCTCCATAGAAACGCCTCCGTGAGAGAAGCATGAAATATCATCACGAAAACACGCCTATATACATGTAATTTTGACCCCCTTGAACCCCACTTTTATATAGTAAAACTGGGGTTTCCGGGGGTATACCTTATTTTTCTTATTTCTGCTCTAAAATATAGATAGTGGGTACTCGTTAGAACTGCTTCGATGAGGCGGTTCTAACGAGTGCCCACAATCTATATTTTGAGCAGAAATAATAAATTTCACAATTTCTCATCTTAAAATTTTCATTTTTTTCGGCGATAAAGGTGGTAATGTATTTGTATAGGCGTGTCTGTGTAATGTTTCTTTAGCATAATGTCATGTTTCGAGCCCAAGTCAGTGAAATGAACATCCCTGTAGACTCCACTTTATATGGAAAAGGTGGGGTTTACAGGGGTTTACATTGTTTTTCTGTTCCAGAACATAGAGTGTAGGTACTTGTTAGAACCAAATCCATTAGGAAAACATGTCCGTGCATAATAATGGAGTCCAACATGGTGTCAGAAAATATACATTTTCGGTAAAAATGACAACGTCTTTCTTATTTCTGTTTTCAACATAGATTGTGAGTGCTCTTTAGAACCGCCTTAATGAGGCGGTTCTAACGAGTACTCACCATGTATGTTTCTTCGCAAAAATAAGGCAGATAATGTATACCCCGTAAACCCCACTTTCCTCTATATGAAATGTGGTTTAGAGGGGTCTTCGTTTCACGGACTTGTTATTGTGATGAATGAGTCGGTTCTAAAGAGCGCCGACAATCTAAATTTGTAACAGAGATATAAAAAATATCACTATTTTTTTTCTTCGAAAATTATCGTTTATGACACAATTTCTCACGGATGTTTACCCTAACAGGAAGAACCATGTCACGTGGGTGTGTTATCCGAATGTATAATATCTTGCTCAAGTAAAAGACATTGAAAGACGTTGCTCAGTCAAAAATTCCGACTGCATGCATACAAAAGTGGTTAAAAATGAGGTTAAGTGATTGTTTATTTGCAAAACGATAATAATAGTTATTTGCATGTGTGAAAAATAAGACGTCATTCTTCAAATAGATTTGTTGCAATTCAAACAGAATTTGCTATAAATTGCTTTTAAATGCCATATTGGAAAATTTCTAGAGCAGGGCACAGCAATGGTCACAAGGTGGTTTACCCGACCAGTAGAGGCACAAAGTAGCATGTATTGGTGGGTTTCCCTTCCCGTATCGGCCCCCGCCCATCGGGGCTTGAAATAATAGATGGGCTGCAGGATGCTTCCACGCAGAGCTGAAACCGACCCGAACACGAGTACTGGTAAACCGCTTGGAGGAGCTAAGCCTGCCCAGGCAAAGCGGTCCGAGTCGGACCGTCCATGCTTATAAACCCTATTGGTTTCATTGGGCGACAGGGCTTGAGAGGTCATTTCATCTCAGTGTCGGGTAGTCCCACAACACTGGAAGGAACGTCTCCAAAATGACATTTACAGTGTTGACGGGGACGTTAAACCTCAAATCAAACCAACAAATCCCTTCCCGTACAAGAAGATCAAAACGCATCAAGATAAATCAACAGTCAACATAAGATTTCATTTTATGATATTGGTTTCGGAATTGTCGTCACGTAGTCTGTTTGTAGTTTTTTGAACCGATGCTTGAATATTAAGAACGGCTTTGCTGTACTTAAATAGTTCTACCACGAACACTCCTGCTTGTAATATGCATTTCTGCCGGACTTACTGATCACCCTTAAGGGGAATGGGAACACCTTCAGGGGAGGCAACTCCTGCAAAAGTATTTTAGTCTCCCAAGTCATGAGGGGTCACCTCTTAAAGGAAAGAATTTACTCCTGAGGAGCAAATTCTTAAGGAGCAAACTCTTTCCCTTAAGGGTTGATCGCTTTTTCTGCGGTACACAGCTTATAGAAAAGCGAACAGGAAGTTCCGAAAGATGTCTCCCTTTGAAAAATGGCGGAAAAATATGCTATGTGTTCCCATTCCCCTTAAGTCCTCAGCTTTCCGTACGTCTCCCCCAACGTCCGTCTATTTGACACTTCGACTGTTCGTCCGTCAGTGCGTCCGTCTTACCCTGTTGCCTGTCTGTCATTTAATAGAAGGTCTGAGTCTGCCCAGGCAAAGTGATGCGAGTCGGCCCGTCCATGCATATAAACCCTATTGGTTTCATTGGTCGGAAGGGATTTAGATGTCATTTCAACACAATGTCGGGTACATGTAAAAGTCCCCCAAAATTGGACGCAACGTCTCCAAATGACCTAAATAGTGTTGACGGGGACGCTAACCGTCAAATCAAACAAACAAGATAAATAACGCGTGTGTTTTTATATTCATGACCTTGTATCCATTGACTTTAATTGGAAATTGCCACCTAGGACATAACTGTCTCAAAATCTTTGTTATGATGGTTGGGTGAAGAAAAGGTGCCGTGTCTCTTGCGTCACTGGGGCGTTCAACTGATACTGCCTCACAGTTTGGCAATGTGTACATTCTTTGGAGCAGGAAAGGGTACGGGGTTATTATTACTTCTTCTGTTTCTACACTTACATTCATTTTATTCTTTTCACCTTTGTCCAAGTTTCATCTCCTCAGCTATTACTTTTTTTTTCTCCCTTTCCATAGGAGACGACATAAAATGGCCCACTAAGGTTCACGTGTCTTTGAACCTCAAAACCATTCATCCTATGAAGCTACTTTTGAATGGGTCAGTAGCAACAAAACCCATTTCAGCTCATAAAATCCACGTGATGTTTGATTATGTGTTTCGAACTTTTAAAATCACGATCGGCCTTGCTTTGAACAACGTAACGTTGTCCTACCGAACATAGCATTTTAAAGTTTATAATGACTGACGTCATCGTTACGAGAGCGTTCTGAACTAGCCACCATGTTGGTTCTACGGTCGCATTTAAAGAGTTAATGGGGCGCTGCAAGAACAACTATCACCCATTGTTATTTTTGTTGCAATAACTTTGCCGGGTCCCTCTGAAGATATTTGAACACTAGGCTTGCGGCCTCGTGTTCAAAACAGATTCATCGGGACCCGGCAAATGGTAATGCAAGAAAAACCATTGGTGATCCCTATAATCAATCAAAAGCTTTGTCTCAAACAAAGCTTGTTCGCTGTTTTAACCCTTATCCTGCTGAATATTCAGTTTAGTCACACCCATTTTATACTTTTAACCAATCAGGTTACTTGATGCAATTTATTGTTACAAATCCATAAACTGAAGGTCAAACAGTGTAGATCCTGATCAGATGGCTTCTTCAGAACAGAAGCCATCTAATCTTGATCTACACTGTTTCCAAAGATAGGGTTGTCGCGAACAGAAGGATAAGAGTTAATATCAGTCATTGTGTTATATTTACTGCGCCGATATTTATGAATTGTTGGAGCCCTTGCTGCCATCCCAAAGAGGGACACATAATATTCCATAATAACCTTTTATTACAGCCCTTCTATACTGTGGAAACATTGGAAATATACCCGAGATTTCCTTGTCTTGGTCGCGATCCCCATATACGGAAAATACAGTAACAATGAAGTAATCTGGCTTAACTCTTTTTGTACCAAATGGAATCTTCCTCCCTATATATAGCAGGAGTCCATTTCAAAATTTAAGGGTGACAGGTTGTGTTTTTCTTCAAAATTAATTTGGAAAACGGCAGAACCCTTTGCAAACAGTGTAGGCCCTGATCTCCCTGTTTACCGGAGTACCCGTTTTGGGGTGTCTGGTACAAATTGGGCTAAGGTGATGGTTAAGCGCAGTCACATAAGTAAATGGTCCTTGCAGCGTTTTCAAAATTTTGGTTCTTCACAAGCATGAATCCTTGCACGAAACTGGTCCAAGAAGTCATATACATGTCTACTAGCAGCATAGGCTCTAGAAAAAAGTGAGCTTGTGCGCAGGCTCAACTGAGCTGCTTCTGCCTTTATCGATCAGTACCTTTGTCTCCAGAACTTGCACTGGTTGTTCTATTACCATTCTGATAAGATATTCCATTTCCGACAACTACGTGGATTAAAACACATTAAATGCTTTTACCTTATATATACCCGGCGAAAAAGTTCTGCACAACTGTTTTTTTTTTTTTTTCGACCTGTTTGCCTAAAACATAATTATACAGAAAAAATAATTAAATAATTACACCACAAGAAAATTTAATTCAATTCTGATTATAAACAGAAATCAAATCAAGAATATCATCACTGAGTCATGAATAATGCTTCTTCGAAGGCACATGGGGTAGGTAGTCAAAAATCATGACAAAATTACAGTTTCTGAACTGTAACTCAATAATCAGTAATGGGTATAGCCACCAAGATTCACACGACACTCGTCAAGTCTCCTTCTCATGGAATTCACCAGTCTCTGTATATGATGCTGAGGAATCGCAGCCCATTCTTGGAGTAGAAGTCTCTGCAAGTTTGGCAGTCTTGTGTGTTGATTGACCCGTTTGTTTACAGCCCGACCAAGAATATCCCACAAATGTTCAATGCACGCCAAGTCAGGGGACATTGGTGGTCACCCATGTCTCTGCTACACCATTCTGCTGCAGGTAAGCATCGACAATCCCGACACGATGTGGTCTCGCATTGTCGTCCTGGAAGATGGAGTTCTGGCCCATCTATCTGAGATACGGTACAACATGAGGTCTTAGAATTTCGTCAATGTTCCGACGACCATTCAAGTTTCCGGGCAATACGACAAGGGCAGTTCTGCCATTAGAACTGATACCTACCAAACCATTACACTGCCGCCGTTGTAAGCTGTTGTTGGTAGGACATTAGGCTCAGGGTGCCTCTCTCCAGTGCGACGCCAAACTCTGATCCCACCATCA
Source organism: Lucinisca nassula (assembly GCA_963580285.1). Classification (NCBI taxonomy): domain Eukaryota; kingdom Metazoa; phylum Mollusca; class Bivalvia; order Lucinida; family Lucinidae; genus Lucinisca; species Lucinisca nassula. The sequence goes on along the minus strand of OY757023.1, from coordinate 47,897,670 downwards.
ATCTTCCGAAGACAAAATCTCAACCCGTCGGAAAAAAGAACTTCCGACCACTGCCATGTCGTGCACAAAACTGGCGGCGTTCCGTTGAGAAAGCTGGAGCTTCCTAGCCGGTTTTCAAGATTTGAACCCCGAGGCTCGAACTCTGTTCCTGACTGTCTGCACCGAGATTCGTCGTGCGCCAGGCCCCCGTTGTTGTCTCAACATTCTCTTCAGACTGGGACCATCAACAAAACGCCGCTTTGCTACAGTTACCGCAATGTATCGGTCTTCAAGATGGGTGGTAACTCTCGGTCGTCCGGATCTGGGTCGGTCGTAAACAGCCCCCGTTGCTTGATGACGCTGACGAATGCGGACACTAGTGTTGCGATGCACGTTGAACTGATTAGCAACATCTTGCGGATGAGCCCCGCCTCTAAACGATCAAGCGCCCGGGCTCTCTCTTCATCAGTTAGCTTTCTCAAAGCTCGGAAAGGTCTAGCATTCGCCATTGTTGTAACCAAACGCTTATTAATGGGCAATTAAAATTGATTTAATGAAATGATGAACATCTTTAAAAAATCATGCAAAAAATGCAGTTGGATATGTAGCCTGGTGAGCACTTTTAATTCCATGCATGTTATTGGATAAGAAATTTGATGGTGACTTTTGACAGAAATGTTCACTCTTAAAATCGCATGCAGCAATATTACAAAAGCCAGGTAACAAGCCAACGTCTGCAGCAGCAGTAGCAGCAACATTAAGAGCAGCATTTTACCAAAATTTACCAAAGACCCATTAGAATAATGCCTTTCCTATACGCGTTTAAACGTCTTAAACCAACAGACGTAATATACGATCGCATTGAAAATCGATAATTCTGTCATTTTTGACTGCCGACCCCTTGTGCCTTATGAAGCCTAAATCTCCAGCATTTCTTGTGCGATTTTGATTCTGTTTAAAGCAAACTGTTTCCAAAAGGGTAAGCTAAAAGCTGATATGTAATATGTAAACAGATACTACATGTGAGTAAAATAAATTGGCAAAACCCCAGTTGTGCAGAACTTTTTGCCGTGTATATATATATATATATATATATATATATATATATATATATATATATATATATATATATATATATATATATATATATATATATATATATATATATATATATTTATATATATATATATATATCTGGCGTCTGAAAAAATCACTAAAAGCAATTACCTCGTCAGCCTATTAGAGAAGGGTGTTATTTTTGTATGTATCTGCGAATCCACGTTTAAGCGCAGGCTCGTCAGCGTCTTTGCTGTTGACAGTCATATAATAAAAGGACACTTTACATACAAACTGGGTTCAGAGATTGCATGATTATTGCACTTATATTTAACTTGTTAAATATGGATCCCCGCCTATCGGGGCTTAGAGAAGCTTAGAGAAATAGATTTGGCTGCATGATGCTTCCACGCAGAGCGGAAAAAATCTATGGGAGATTAAAAAGTAGAAGTAAAACAAAGATCAGGAATTGATACAATTAACTTACTCCATCCATAAAAGACACCAAAGGGAAAGAAATACAAACATTAAGCGACCAGACCATAATGGAAACCTAAACAAAGGAAGGCCATATGGACAGTTACTTTCCCACAAAATGGCCATATGGCCATCCAAAATTAAAAGACACAAGTGATACACACAGTAAGTAACAAACAACAACATAAATAAATCGCCACAGAAGAGCCGCCTTGGAACGGTCAGTGGAAGATTTCCACTGGGGGGCTTAAATCGATTTTACGTGGCCACAATCCTCGCCCTTACTTCCGTCGCGATTTAGACAAATAATTTGTTCAGTCCGCATGAAGGCCTCCTAACTCATCAGTGCAACATCTCCGTGAACACAGAAATCAAAGAACCACAGAGGTGAGACAACGGTGAGGACTCGACAGCAAGAAACCACTGAAATGCTGGAGCAAAAGAAAACCAACAGTTAGACTCCGATGAGCCCGACCAGAGACAGAGCATCAGGCACCAACCAACATTATCTCTTTAATTTTCAATAAGCCTTTACGTTGGAGCCGTCATAGAATCTGAGGCCTGACCCACCGGCGTGCAATTAAAGAGGGAAGCAAAGTTGCCAACCGTGATTGGGTTAACTACCATGCATGCAGTCTGTCGTACAATATCCATGTTGTACCCAATCCTTTTATATCGAAGAATGATTTTACGACATTGGGTGCTGAAGTCATTGCGGTTATATATTTTTCTGAATTTATATACTAAGTCACCATAAAATTCGGGTTCCGATAGACCTTGTTGCAGAAGAGATTCAAGTCCAATATTGAATTTTGAAATTAAATCAGAATGGCGTCTATAAAATTTTGAAAAGGCTTTGCGTAGTTTATGGTACCGATAACCCTGATAGCCTATTTACGCAATTCTTCGCCTTAAACTCGTTATATGATACTGGTAAACAGATTGTTCCGCTGATTCAAGAAGGGCAGTTGTCAGTTTCTGGATAGGTAAACTGACTGGCTCAAAAATGACCTAAGAAGTGTTGACTGGGCCGATAAAACTCAAATACAAACAAAAGCATTAGACACCCATTGTCTTCTTGCAAGAGCTCGAAATGACCTAAAATAGTGCTGATTTGGCCTTTAAACTCCAAAACAAATGAAAATGAAACGGCAAATGAAACTTATTAGTCGGAGGCTTGTTTCACACCGTCCTCATCCAAGCATTACGATAACACCCGTGCATTTTTTTTCACATCTCAACAACGGCTTCTTTTTTATGAAAATTTATAGTTTTTTCTTATAAATACTGCAAACATAAGTTGTGGGTGCTCGTTAGGACCGCCTCTAACGAGTACCCACAACCTATGTCTTGGAGAAAAAAATAAGAAAAATGATGTATACCCCTGTAAACCCCAGTTTTTTCTATATAAAGTGGGGTATAGGGGGTCTTCATTTCATGGACCTGTTCACGTGATAAGTATAAGGTCTTCAATGGGATACTTTGGGTGTTGTCCAAACAAAAAAGTAGTAAAGGCAATGATCAGGAATTGATACAATTAACCCACACCTATCATCAGAGACACCAAAGGTAAAGAAACCCAAACCTGGAATAACTAGACCCTAATGGAAACATCAACAGCGGAAAACCAAAAGGACAGTTACTTTCCCACAAAATGGCCAGTTGGCTATCCAAAAGAAAAAGGAAACACACATTCAAAGACAAGCTATTACAAAAATAAACCGCGGCAGAAGAACCGCCCGTGAATGGTCAGTGAAATACTAAGGGGCTTAAATCGATTTTTACGTTGCCCCAATCCTCGCCCTTACTTCCGTCGCGAAGTGGATAAATAATTTGTTCCGTCCGCATGAAGGCTTCCAAACTGATCAGTACAACATCTCCGAGAGCACAAAAATCAGAGCACCACAGAGATAAAACAACGATGAGGACTCGACAGCAAGAAAACTCTGAAATGCTGGAGCAAAAGAAAACCAACTGTTAGATTCCGATGGGCCCGACCAGGTACCGACCAACATAACATAAAATTAAGTTTTAATTTCAAGTAAGTCTTTACGCTGGAACCGACATAGAATCTGTGACCTGAACCACCGGCGTGCAATTAAGTCGCCGTTGATTTTTTCTTCATTTACAGTACTTAGTACTCGTATGATATGGTCTTGAAATTTTAGATTTGAAAATTACAGTTATATTCCGCTATTAAGACCAGCTAAAATTTCAACTAACTCTGCTTGTTAAAGCGTATTTGAAAGGCATAAGATGCTATTTATTTGTGTTTTCTAGCATTAGACAGGCCGGCCTCGGTAGCTCAGTCGGATGCGCGTCTGATGGTGATCAGGAGGACTCGGGTTCGATACCTGCCGGGGTCGGCAACATGCTTTCGTGGAGATTGATCATAAAACCTATTCTACGGTCATTCTCTCCTTTCCGCTGATTCAAGAAGGGCAGTTGTCAGTTTCCGGCGAAAGAATGTGCACTGTACTGGTTATTCGCTTACGTAATAGCCTGCTCAGGAAAAGTGTGGATAGATAAACTGACCGGGTCAAAAATGACCTAAATAGTGTTGACTGGACCGATAAACTCAAATACAAACAAAAACATTAGATACCCAGTGTCTTCTTGCAAGAGCGCACCTTTGGGACTGTTCAAAAGTGGCTCTAAAGACCACTTTTGAACAGCCTCGACCACTTTCGAACGGCCCCAAAGTTGGTCTTATAGGAATTTTATTGCAGATGATTTGCACAATCAAAGTAGCAAACCAAATGCCACCAGATTAATAAGCCCGTCTAATGAACATCCCTACGGCCCTCGTTATATAGAGCGAAGTGTTTATTTATTTTTTTTTTTTTTTTAGGTTTTTCCGTATTTTTCCTAAAACACAAAATGGTATGTACTCGTTAAATCCGCCTCGATGAGGCGGTTCTAATAATAAATACAATCTACAAAAGGACTAGAAATAATAAAATATTGAAACAAATATCATCTAAAAAATGGTAGTTCTGAGGACAGAGAAGACGCCATTTTAGCATATGTGTATTTTATTTCGAAAACACGCCTAATAGTATACAAATACATTGTTAATTTCACCGCCTAAAAACGAAAATTTTAGATGAAAAACTGTGATATTTATAAAAATAAGGTTTGTTTTGTTTGTTTGATTTGATGTTTAACGTCCCCGTCAACACTATATAGGTCATTTTGGAGATGTTGCTTTTAATTTTGTGGAACTTTTACCCGACATTGAGATGAAATGACATCTCAAGCCCTGTCGTCCGACTCGCAACGCTTTGCCTCGGCAGGCCTAGAAACTTTAAGCGGTTTACCAGTATCCGTGTGTGGTCGGATTCAGCTCTGCGTGGAAGCATCGTGCAGCCCATTTATTTCTTCAAGCCCCGATTGGCGGGGGCCGGAAAAATAAGGTTTACCCTTGTGAACCCTAGTTGTACAGTATAAAAGTGGGGTTCAAGGGGGTCAAATTATACAGGCGTGTTTGCGTGATGATTACCGTTATTGCTGATGGACCTACCAATTTATTGTTGACAAATGACCAACAGGTTTTCTAATGATGTGACTTTTACCAGAAAGAACAGTCAGAGAGCCAATAACAATTACATGTAGGTGTCAGTATAAAAATAACAAAAGAGAAATAAAGGTCATAAACCTACTGACTTTCATAATTTCCCAATGGAATTGGGCGTCAGGCTCATCTCAATCTCGGGGACGTTGAACCTCAAACCAAACAAAAACAAAGACTTTCATATTTTTTACCTACATGTATCTGATATTTTCACTGCATTGTCAACATGTGGAATTGGATACTGCAATCACTTAGAACATTGAAGCGTGCTGATAATTTAACCCTTCTCTTGCATAAATTGAATGTCAAACAGTGTAGATCCTGATCAGATGGCTTCTTCAGAAGCCATCTGATCTGGATCTACACTGTTTGCAAAGATAGGGGTTGTCGTGAACAGCATGATAAGAGTTAACTTATTTAAGCGGCATATATATGGTTCATTCCATCACGCCATTATAACAAGTCCGTGAAATGAAGAACCCTCAAAACCCCACTTTATATAGAGGAAAAATGGGGTTTACGGGGATATACATTTTCTGCCTAAATTTTGCTCAAACATCATAAATACACGCCTAAATAATTTTGATCCCCTTGGACCCCACTTTTATATTGTAAAACTGAGGTTTACAGGGGTTAACCTTATTTTTCTTATTTCTGCTCTAAAATATAGATTGTGGGTACTCGTTGGAACACGCCTCGTAGAAAATATACGAGGCGGTTCTAACGACTACCCACAATCTATATTTTGAGCTGAAATAAGTAAAATAACACAATTTTTCATCTTAAAATTTTCGTTTTTTTCGGCGATAAAGTTTACAATGCATTTGTATAGGCGTGTTTTCGTAATTGACATAGATTGTGTGTACCCGTTAGAACCCGCGATCTATGCCGAAAGCAGAAATAAGAAAGATGTTATCATTTTTACTTAATATGGGTAATTTCTGACACCATGTTGGACGCCATTATTTCACACGGACATCTTTTCCTAATGCCATGCAACCTGTTGGTTGGTTCAACAATTTGAAAGCAAAAAGGTAGGATAGCTGAACGGGTTGAACTCCCATCGGAGTCTAACTGTTAGTTTTCTTTTGCTCTGGCATTTCAGTGATTTCTTGCTGTGGAGTCCTCACCGTTGTTTAATCTCTGTGGTTGTTTTATTTTTGTGTGTTCACGGAGATGTTGCACTGATGAGTTAGGAGGCCTTCAAGCGGACTGAACAAATTATTTGTCTAAATCGCGGCGGAAGTTAGGACGAGGATTGTAGCCACGTAGAACCGATTTAAGTCCCCCAGTGGAATTCGATTCACTGACCGTTACAAGGCGGATCTTCTGTCGCGGTTTATGTTTTGTTTTTGTTTGTCTTTGCGTGTTTGTATCGCTTATTATTTTGTTTTGGATACCCGAATGGCCATTTTGTGGGAAATTAACTGTCCTTTTGGCTTTTTCCGCTATTGATGTTTCCATTAGGGTTTGTTGTTTTATGTTTGTGTTTCCTTCCCTTTGGTGTCTCTGATGGGAGCTGTGGGATATTTGTATCGATCCCTGATCATGGCCTTCACTACTATTTATCATTAAATCATCGCGTGCGCTGTATTAAGATTTTCCTTTGTGTGAGTCACACATCCTTACTTATTATAATTATTGTCTTCTTAATTCGGAATAATAGTGTAAATTTCTGGCTTTAAATATTTGAGGGCGGAAAACAACAATCTTGGACAATAATAGACCATGGTATTCATGCTATTTAAAATCTGAGGAAATGAACCAAGAGGTGCAGATGTTGTTCGCATTTTAGCACTGCGTCTACCGTTACGTCATCTGTAAACGGTAGACGCTTCTCTGTAGTTACAATGTCTGATTTGACATGACAGTCTACTGATTTAATTTATTTAATTGCATTACGTGCTGCAAACTGTAATATGCAGTACGTCGGTCAAACTAACCGCATGCTTAAAACAAGATTGAACGAGCATTATCGTAGAATGAGTAAGCCTAAGAAAACTGACACTTTCTTGTACCGTCACTTTCGACGTACAGGTCATTCTGTAAATAACATTGTTATACAACCAGTGGAAAAACTTTACTACGATGCAAATTCTACATCTAGATTCAAAATTATCAAAAGACATGAGGCTGAACTGAAATGGATTAAATCTTTACAGACCCCTTGTTCACTGGGATTTAATGACAACATTTATCAGTAGCTAAGGGTAATATTTCCAGAACGCCGGACTTTGATATTTTCTCGCTCCTGGAATGTCGAAAATGCAGAACAAGATCTCACGGCACCAGGAAAAATGGTAACTATAAACGTAAATTACGTACTTTTAAACGAAACAATACTAGACTGAAGTGACTGTCAATCATATTATTAAATCATGGACGCCACTCTATGCTTTCATTTCTAAGTTCATTACCCGTTTCTGTTTTACGTCTTCTGGACACCGAGGCGAATAAATTTTACGATAGTTCTAATCAGTTATATGATGCGGCTCTCTATACTAGAGGCTATACTCAGCATACTCTCCGTCCTTACATTGATTCTGAAATTAATCATAAACGCCATTTCTTCAAAATATCCTTCATTAATAAGGGTATGGATTTTTTAGATTTACCCAGTATTTTTCTTGAGAGCTCGGTGCCTTCTTCCATTCCTGCTTATTTTCAAAATATTGAAACACCTATAATTTGCTATAAATACAGTTAAGCTCAAGAAGAACTCAACCATTTTCGCGTTTTGTCCGCGTGACACACGCGCATTGCGTGCGTGTAAAATTTTCTTGTTTTAATACGCGGTTCATCGCGTTCATACGCGATTGCAACGCGTTTAAAATCAGCCAATGAAAGTGATTATTCAAAACGCGTTAGGCAAACACAATACGCGTTTCTCTGCGAGAGAATTCCAACCAATAAGAATAAGACAGGTAAGTGCAGATAAAACGCGTGAATGCGAAAGAGAAGGCTGAAATACACACATTTCTTAAAGTTCATAAAGTTTAGCACCAAATGGCAAACAGTGCAGACCCAGTTCAGACGCAGAAAAATTTGGCGTCTGATCAGGGCCTACATTGTTTCCGAAAGCTTTTCATAATATTTTTTAAGACATCACAACCTCACACTCTTAAACTTTTGAAATTGTCTTGTGCTATTTACAAGGTGGAAGATTCAATTTGGCGCCAATTGGCAAAAAGTACAAACCCAGATCTAACGCAACAGAACTAGGCGTCTGATCCGGACCTACACTGTTTGCAAAAAGTTCAGGCCTTTTTTTCCAAATTATAAATTTTGAATAAAATGGTGAAAAATGGTAATGGTAAAAAGACCCAGGTCAGACGCAGCAGACGTAGGCGTCTGATCAGGGCCTAAATTATAAAACATTACAAAAAGTTCAGTCATTTCCCAAATAAATTTCGAAAAAAAAAAACAAAAAAAAAAAAAAAAAAACCCTGATTCTCCTACATTTGAAATGGACTAATGTTATGTATAAAATGGAAAATTCCATTTGGTAAAACAAATGTGTTAATGATACAAAAAAAAAATGAAGATTACAACAATAAATAATTAAATAAATGAGCTGCTTCTGTTAGTGTCTAGACATGAATTATTTCGGAAATTTTGAAGACAACACAACCTAACACACTTGAATTTTGAAATTGTCTTGTGCTATTTACAAGGTGGAAGATGCCATTTGGTGCCATTTAGCAAAATGTGCAGACTAAGATCATACGCAACAGAAATAGGCACCTGATCGGGGCCTACATTGTTTCAAAAAGCTTCAAATATTTTCAAAATAAATTTTGAAGAAACTACCTCTCACTCTTAAATTTTGAAACGAGCTTGTCCTTTTTACAAGGTGAAAGATCCTATTTGACGCCAATGGAAGAAAGTGCAGATCCAGATCAGACATAGCAGAAGTAAGGGTCTGATCCGGAATTACTTGGTTCGCCAAAATATACATAATAAAGAAAACACAACCTCAGACTCTTTAATTTTGAAATAGATTTGTTCTTTTAACAAGGTGGAAGATTCCCTTTTTCGCCAATTGGCAAAAACCATGCAGACCCAGATCAGACGCGGCAGACGTAGGCTTCTGATCAGGGACTACATTTATGCAAAGGGTTCAGGCATTTCCAAATAAATTTCGAAGAAAACGCAACTTTTTTCTCCTCCGAGTTACATGTAATTAAACAAAATAAATGAAAATTAAAAAACAAAATTAAAAATGGGCCGCTTCTGTGAGTGAAAGAACATTAATTATTTCGGACATGTAGAATAAATGACGATAATAAGGTGTTGTTTTAAACAGCTTTCTTTTTAACCCCGAGTTGCACCTGGGTGTCATAAAACTTTTGGTCAATAAACATCCTGCATTTTGACAGTCAACTTCAATCACTATGCAGTACCTGTATTTAACCCTTTACCCCCAGGCAAATCTAAATGGATAATTGACTAGTCCGCCTTTCGGAAATAATCAGATTTATTATGTTCAAACTGAAAAAAAAAATCTGGAATAAGGAAAATTTAAAGAAAAAGGAAATAAAAAGAACGATAAGTGTGAAATAGTTACGCAGTATTGATTGGTTGCTTATGAAACGCGAAGCAGTCTGTGAATGTGCATATCTGCGCGTTCGACACTCAGGTTTGATTGGCTGGTCAACAATCGCGATTTACACGCAATATCGCGTTATTCATAAAAGCAATTGATTGGCTAAAATGCCATTCGCAAGTGAAACGCGTGAATCACGAGTGCGAATCTCGCGCGATACAAATGCGAAACAAATGCGTGTGCGCTGGAAAGCTTCACGCAAGCGGAACTGTATAACAAACCTGTTAGATCTATCATTTTTAATTTCAATAAACTTGTTTCAGATCTTGGTATTGATACTAATACTCCTGATTCATGTGATTGTAAAAACTCAGTGTATTGCTATCCTGCTGCTGGTCATGTAATTACTGGCAATTTGAAAATTATTCCTGATTCTAGGATAAGGAATGTAATTTCTAAAGGACCGAAATATCGGTTTCCTTCTAAAATTGATTTCAGTAAATGTAGAGATGAAATCGCTGCTGCCTTGAACGAATTCGGTAATCGATGGTGTAAGCGAGAGTATGTTGAGCATAAAGCCCTTAAGGACTTGAAACTTAGCATTTTAAAACTAGTGAATAAACGCATTTCTTTCTATTCTCAAAATACTAACTTATTACCTCCTAAGCCTAAGACGTTTTTACGTCATCTTAAACTAGGTATTCAAGAATTTCATAAGTTTATTATGGCCCCTGCAGACAAGGCCGCTAACAAAATCGTCGTTGTGTGACGGCTCCACTATGTTAACACGCTCAAGCAGGAGCTTGGTGGTACTAAGGCCTATGAACCTCAGCCTTTAGCTGAAGAGAGAGCTATTGTAGATGAACATATTTGTCATGCAGCCACCAAGTTTGCTGTGTGTGTTGCAGGAGGCCAAGACAAGCTTCCTACGCTATACTGGTTACCAAAACTTCATAAAAGACCTTACAAAGCACGGTTTATTGCAAATGCTAGCTCTTGCACTACCACTGAACTTTCTAAATTTTTAACTCCCTGCCTAACTGTTATTAAAACGCATGTGATTAAATATTATGATAAAGTCTTTGAAAGATCAGGAAGAAATCTGTTTTGGTCTATAAAATTTCGAATGAGGTTTTAAATAAATTGAAATCCAGACGTTGTCGTGCTTCTAGTCTGTCTACTTACGATTTTTCCACTCTTTATACTGCACTTCCTCATAATCTTATAAAAGAAAAGCTTAATGATTTAATTGAATGGACTTTTCACAGAGAAGATTCTCTCTATCTTGCATGTAATGTCAGAAATGCATTTTTCACTTCTAAAGAGCATAAGAATTATACACTTTGGTCATGTCAGAAAGTGTGTGATGCCCTCACCTTTCTACTTGACAATATGTATATTAGATTCGGTACTCAGTTATTTAGACAAATTGTGGGTATTCCGATGGATATGAATTTCGCACCTCTTGTGGCTGATCTGTTCTTGTATTGTTATGAAAGAGACTTCATGTTGTCGCTTTCCATTGATAACCAATCTGAAATTATTGAAGCTTTTAGCTCCACTTCTAGATATTTAGATGATTTATTAAATATTGATAATACTTATTTCGATGGTTTGATCAGTCAGATTTACCCCCAAGAACTTCAGTTAAATAAAGCAAATTCTTCTGATTCCGAGGGCCCGTTTTTGGATTTACATCTATCTATTGTAGATGGGTTTGTTTCGTGCAAAATTTATGATAAACGAGATGACTTTGATTTTGAGATTGTACATTTTCCTTTTTTGGATGGTGATGTTCCTCGCGCGCCTTCCTATGGCGTTTATATTTCGCAATTAATTCGATTTGCTAGAGTGTGAAGTCATGTATCGGACTTTAACACTCGTAATAAATTATTAACGGCTAAACTTCTTAACCAGGGTTATCGGTACCATAAACTACGCAAAGCATTTTCAAAATTTTATAGACGCCATTCTGATTTAATTTCAAAATTCAATATTGGACTTAAATCTCTTCTGCAACAAGGTCTATCGGAACCCGAATTTTATGGTGACTTAGTATATAAATTCAGAAAAATATATAACCGTAATGACTTCAGCTCCCGATTGGGTAAAACATGGATGTTATACGACAGACTGCATGCATGATAGTTAACCCAATCACGATTTGCAACTTTGCTTCCCTCTTTAATTGCACCCCGGTGGGTCAGGCCTCAGATTCTATGACGGTTCCAACGTACAGGCTTATTGAGAATTAGAGAGAGGTAATGTTGGTTGGTGCCTGATGCTCTGTCTCTGGTCGGGCCCATCGGAGTCTAACTGTTGGTTTTCTTTTGCTCCAGCATTTCAGTGGTTGTTTGCTGTCGAGTCCTCACCGTTGTCTCACCTCTGTGGTTCTTTGATTATTTGTGTTCACTGAGATGTTGCACTGATGAGTTAGGAGGCCTTCATGCGGACTGAACAAATTATTTGTCTAAATCGCGACGGAAGTAAGGGCGAGGATTGTGGCCACGTAAAATCGATTTAATCCCCCCCCCCCCCCGGTGGAATTCTTTCCACTGACCGTTCCAAGGCGGTTCTTCTGTGGCGGTTTATTTATGTTGTTGTTTGTTACTACTCACTGTGTGTATCACTTGTGTCTTTTTATTTTGGATGGCCATTTGGCCATTTTGTGGGAAAGTAACTGTCCTTATGGCCATTCTTTGTTTAGGTTTCCATTATTGTCTGGTCGCTTCACGTTTGTGTTTCTTTCCCTTTGGTATCTTTGATTGGTGGAGTAAGTTAATTGTATCAATTCCTGATCTTTGTTTTACTTCTACTTTCTATAAGCCATGGGCTTCCGTTCAGATCCTCATATAGCCTATATCCTATATCTAGGTATTTGTGTTGCTTGTCTACAAGAGTTCTAATAAAATACTGTTTAAACTAAAGTCCTGTCGTGTTTCGCATGCATAAGCGATGAAGTCCTTAACAATTTTCTTTTCAGCATACAAATCTTCAAAACTTAAGGGGAATGGGTATGCCTCGGCAAAAGTATTTTGTCTTCCATGTCAATGGGGGCCAAAGCAAATTCTTTCCTTTAAGAGCTGGCCCCTTTTTCTGTGGGATAGAGCTTATAGAAAAGCGAATACGAAGTTCCGAAAGTTTTGTCCCTTTGAAAAATGGCGGAAACTCTGCCGGGTGTTCCCATTCCCCTTAAATACATCAGAAATAAAGCTTACAGTAAGAGTCAAAGACGGCAATTAACTGAATTGATTACTTTGCAGATAGATTGTTTATCATTTGTTGACCCAAAGTTACTAACTCTCATCACGAAAACACGCCTATATAATTTTGACCCCGTTGAATACCACTTTTATACAGTAAAACTGGGGTTTACAGGGGTAAACCTTATTTTTCTTATTTCTGCTCGTTACCAGTTAGAACCGCCTCTGGTTTCAGATAAAAAGATTTCCAAAGTATTTTTGCTATGTAAGCCTATGTAAAACCAGTGGGCCCCGGGACGAGGCCATTTTTGGCCTCAGGGCTATAATTCGAACTATCTTGGTAGAGGTCCACTAGGTGGAACTTCATACCAAATATCAAAGACCTGGGCGTTCTGGTTTAAGACGAAGATTTTTTAAAAGTTTTCACTTTATAAGTCAATGTAAAACCCGTGGGCCCCGCCGCGGGGCCATTTTTGGCCCCAGTGCTATAATTTGAACAATCTTGGTAGAGGTCCACTAGATGAAGCTTCATACAAAATATCAAAGCTCTGAGCCTTCTAGTTTTAGACAAGAAGATTTTTAATGTCAGGAGATGTCATTCAGAGAAATTGTAGACGGACGGGCGTCGGTATGGATAGACGGATGATGACGATGGACGGTGACCGGTCATAATAGCTCTCCCCGAGCCTTCGGCTCAGGTAAGCTAACATGCGCAACCGCGGAGTCTGATCACAGTGTTTCAACGTGTCCTATATGGATGCCAACTGACAAGTCCGGTCCCACGAGATGAGGGTTTATGTGATAGCTATTTGAGTGACGGTTCTCAAAGTTTTAAGGTGACTTTATCGAATGTTCTAACGAGTGACTTTGTGAACCATCCGTTGCTTAGTCACGTTACAACCTACAAAGAACTTTTAAGTGACCATCACTGCAAATGAAGCACCTTCAGCAAAAACTGTCACATGACCATCATTCCGTTAGAACGCAGCTTTCTCATGCAGGTTAACCCTTTTTGTACCAAATGGAACCTTCCACCACATATATATAGCAGGAGTCCATTCCAAAATTAAGGGGTGACAGGTTGTGTTTTCTTCAAAATTTAAAACGGTTTAACTTTTTGCAAACAGTGTAGGCCCTGATCAGACGCCGCGTTCTGTGGCGTCTGATCTGGGCTTGCACTGTTTGCCAAATACCCGTGTTGGGGTTTCTGGTAGTCAATAGGCTAATAAGTCCGTGTATACATCCCTCTAAACCCCACTTTATGTAAAGAAAAGAAGGATTTACGGGGCATTCATGATATCCCTTATTTATCCTTTAAACCATTCATGATATCCCTTATTTAATTAAGAAAACAACAAAAAACATAGATAATCATACCTCAATGAGACGCTTCTAACAAGCACCCACAATTGGACTATGGACCCCGCTCAACGGGGCTTGAAGATGGGTTGCATGATGCTTCCACGCAGAGTTAAAATCGACCGCACACGGGTACTGGTAAACCGCTTAGAAGATCTAAGCCTACCCAGACAAAGCCGTGCGAGTCGGAATGTTCATGCTTATAAACCCTATTGGTTACATTTGGCTGCAATGCTTGAGATGTCATTTCATCTCATTGTCGGGTAAAAGCCCCACACAATTGGAACCAACGTCTCCAAAATCACCTATACAGTGCTGACGGGGACTTTAATCCTCGAATAAAACAAACAAAAACATAACAATTGGACTAGAAACAATAATAAAAAATATATAAAAAATAATAAATTTCCCATCAGGTTAACAGTTTCGTGAAATGAACACCCACCTACACCCCACCTTTTTAGAGAAAGCTGGTGTTTACGGGGTAAACATTACGTCATCTAATTTCTGCTTAAAAACATAGGGTGTGGTTGTTCATTAGAACCGCCTAAAATAGACGGTTCTAACGAGCACCCACAATCTACGTTTGGAGTAAGATAAGAAAAGTATCAAATAATTTCATCGGAAAAGTAGTCATTTTGGAGATATAAAGGAATTCACTATGTATCGCGAGTGCCATAACGATAACACACCCATGCCATATAATGCATTTTTCACATCTCCAAAATTGCTACTTTTCTGATGAAAAGCCATGATTTTTGTCTTATTTATACTGCAAACATAGGTTGTGGGTGCTCGTTAGAACCGGCTCAATGAGGCGGTTCTAACAAGTACCCACAACATATGTCTTGGAGCAGAAATAAGAACAATAATGTATACCCCGTGAACCCCATTTTCCTCTATATAAAGTGGACTTTAGGGGGTGTTCATTTCACGGGCTGGTTCACATAATGGTGTTATCGTAATGCTGGGTGCATGTTCTCGAAGGCCTTTTTTCTCTTGGCGTATTAGTATCAAAGACATATATGTGCCAAAAGCTTGATTTCTCATAATCAGTCCAAACAGTACTAAAACCATAAGCCAGATTTTTTTCTGAAATAATCGAAAATCAAATAAACCAAGACTCGTGATAGCAAGAAAAAGCGACACATGACCAAAAGGGAATCTTACACGAATGGTTATTTTTATATACAGTAAAATGCCTATATTAAGACAAACCTTTGGGACTGTTCAAAAGTGGTCCTAAAATGGTCTTTAAGACCACTTTTGAACAGTCCCAAAGATGGTCCTTGACCTGAAGACACTGTTTTCAGAAAACACAAAGAAAGAATAGCTGCACCCTTCAAAATAAGTTTTTTAAACCAGAATTAGATTTATTTTAGGCGGTCTTAATAGCGGAATTTCACTGTATAATATAAAATCTATGAAACGAGCCTCACGAGTGGTCATTTTGTCAACTGTATAAAACGAGCCTCAGGCGAGTTTCTTTAATTTCATATGAATCTGACATTTGTGTGAGATTAAAAGATTGTTTATATTTTAAATATGGATTTTAATAAGCATTTATTATTGCCGAAGAAGTTTATAATTCATACGAATTATTCACTGTGTGAGATCCTCTATATACGTCAAGTTCTGCAACGGAAGGTCAGGTACTTCCGGTACTCCGGTTTTTGCCCACCTCTAATTAATGATCGGCTCGATATTACTGTAATAATCTTGAGAGGGCCATAAAACAAAAAAAAAAAAAAAAAAAACAAGATCCTCTATGTGTGCTTTAATTTGAAACAAAAGAAGTTAAAGCCAAACACGCTCACTGACCACTGACCAATATACTGACCAATATACCATCCATTGAAAATGTTTTGATGGCTCGGCCAAAAAGAAAATACTGTCTCACCACGTAAGACAACACGCCTATACAAATGTATTGGAAGATTTTACCACCCAATATAATAGGAAATTTTCCAGATTAAAAATCTGATATTTTTCTTATTTTTGCTTGAAACATAAGTTGCGGGGACTCGATAGAACCGCCTCGATGAGGCGGTTCTATCGAGTACCCACAATCTATGTTTTTGAGCAGAAATAAGAAAAATAATGTTTACCCCTGAAAACCCCAGTTTTACAATATAAAAGTGGGGTTGAAGGGGGTCAAAATTATATAGTCGTGTTCTCATGATGAACAATGCGGAAGAAGAATATATTAGAAGAGAAATGATAAATAAACAAGAATAAATCATTTTGTTCAACTGAGCTCAGGTGGGCCCTGCCCACTGGCAGCCATGTATTTTGACAAACCACGGCAGCTCGAAAAATCTAAATAAAAGACCCACGCACCCACCCAAGGATTATTGCTAGCAAGTTATTTGAAATTTGACCATTGAGAAATCTTTGACATTTTTTTTTAAACTTGGATTTGTATGGAGAAAAAGAAAAAATGAAATAAAATAAATAAGCAAGCTATATAGCCAGGACATGAATTATGTACTGTAACAATTTGTTAGATTTACAAAAGTCCAAAATTTATTGTTGCCAAGAGTTTTGTCAAAATATGTGCAATGACATGAGATGACTGGTTGCTTATACGAGATCTTTACTCAGACTGTTCCTCCCGGGTGAAATGGACAGGGCAGTTGTCAGACCATATAAACTTAAAGCAAGGTGTCAGACAGGGGGGGGGGGGTGTGCTTTCCACCTCACATTATAAGAGGTACAATAATCCCCTGCTCCTTCAACTCGAGGAACGGTATACAGAGGTGAAAATTCAAGTTCCTCATGTAACTGTAGCAGATGATCTAGCTCTCCTAGCAAGGACTCATAGTGATATGCAGGTTATGCTGTGGGACGTGGAAAATAATACGTCCAGAGAGAGATACTGTGTGAACCCAACCAAAAGTTGTTGTTTGTGTTACAATCCGAATAGGAGTGTACAGAATGGGGAGTTATACATGTCGGGAGATAAGATTCTCTGTCAGGAATGTACAGTACATTTGGGCATCAGTAGAAACACTAAGAATAAAGCGAATATTGAAGAGAAGATTAGTATAGGGCGCAAAACTGCATACGCACTAATGGGGGCGGGATTTCATAGCGTAAATGGACTTAAGACATGTCTAAATGGGCACATTTGGTCTACTTTCGTTGTCCCGAGGCTTGTATATGGGCTAGAAGTATTAACTTTGCAAAAAAAGACATGGAAAACCTGGAAATGTTTCAGAGAAAGTCTCTGAGGCAGATCCAGGGTCTTCCGGACAACACTTCAAATAGTATTACCCTGGCATTGTTGGGCATTGTACCTCTTGAGACAATCATACACAAAAACGCTTTGAGTCTGTTTATGAACATTGCGGGTAATAAGAAATCTATTGAACATGAAATTGCTGAAAGACAGATCGTCATGAAAGATGATCAAGAGAATAGTTGGTTCAATTTCATTAATCCATTTTAAAAACATATGATCTCCCCTCATTTTTTTGCCTTTTTGAGACACATATGTCTAAGTTTCAATGGAAACAGGCCCTCACTAATGCTATGAACTCTCATATAGAGTCCATTTGGCAGGACGATATTAGGAGTAAATCATCCTTAAAGTATGTCAACCCACTTTCACTTAAAGCAGGGAAAGCTCATCCAATATGGTGTACTGTTAGAAATAGTATTGCCGACAATAGGAGGGCGCAATTAAAATGCAAACTTTTAACGGGATCTTATATTTTGCAAGGTAATAGGGCTGCATTTAATCAGTACACAGTTGATGCTACATGTAAACTGTGTTTAGCTGCTCCAGAAACTCGGCAACACTTTATAGCAGAATGCTCAGTTTTTGGTCCTGAAAGGGAAGCCTATAAAGAAAAACCACAGGAGAATTCAGCCTTAAGAGACGCAAAAGACGTGAACCTAACAGACCCAGAAGTGTTTACTCAGCTCACAATGGATGCTTCAGTTTATGTGACCAGTAACAACGATATTCTTCTTACAGAACTGTACTCCAGAGAATTATTAGAGCAGATTCATCGAAAGAGAGTTGCAAAACTTAAACAGATATCACAGTGTTAACACCGCATGGCGAGTGTGTACATAAATATTTGAACTGCACAAACTGTATATATAACCTTCACCAGCACAAATATATATTAAGAGCTCATATATTTACCCTTATTGGAATACGGGGTGCCCCGACAAGTCAACGGGGGAACTCTACGTCACAACAGAACAGAACATGGCAGTAAAACCATTTGTCATTTTTCTCCATTCCCCATGTCTATGGACACTCCAACTATGGACACTCCAACTTGCTATAGCAGCCCTTTATATATAAAAAAGAGAAAACACAAACAGTGTTTTTGTTTGTTTGATTTGAGGTTTAACATCCCCGTCAACACTGTATAGGTCATTTTGGAGACGTTGCTTCCAATTTTGTGGGACTTTTACCCGACATTGAGATGAAATGACTTCTCAAGCCCTGTCCCCCAAATAAACTAATAGAGTTTATTAGCATGGACGGACCGACTCGCACCGCTTTACCTGGACAGACTTAGATCCTCTAAGCGTTTTACCAGTACTGGTCTGCGGTCGGTTTCAGCTCTGCGTGGAAGCATCATGCAGTCCATCTATTTCTTCAAGCCCCGATGGGCGGGGGCCGACACAAAAATGTAACGGCTACATAAAGCCTCATAGAGCATATGGTTTCTGAGAAGATAACTTTTAAGTTTTTTTTTTGTTTGTTTATTTTTAGCTCACCACAGCCGAAGGCTCCGGGGGAGTCAACATTTTCAAACGACATTTCCTCTGAAACTACTTGGCCAATTTAAACCAAATTACATGTGGAGCCGTTATGAGAAGTGGGAACGAAAATTTGTTCGTGAGGACTGGGTCACATGACCAATATGGCCGCCATGCCCTTATATATTAAAAACCTATGAAAAAATCTTCTTCTCAGGATACGAACGGCCGATGACCTTGAAACTTGGTATACAGCATTAGGGACTCGGACCCTACCAAGTTTGTTCAAATTGACCTTTGGTTGACTCTGACCTGCTTTACGGCAAGGTCAAATTTGGTCATTTAGACTTTTGTATGGAAACAAGGCGGCAAAACAGTGGATTGTTTTATTTACATGGTAGCTTGTGGCATCAGAAATGATATTTCAATCCGCTGAATCCAAGTTTATCCATTCCAAAGGTCAATTTCATTTACTGACCTTTGTTCTGGGTGACTCAGATTAAGTATTTTTTTCTTCTTTACTTAAACTGCTGGGTTGATTGAAACCAAATCATTATATATGGATTTGTTTTTTGTTTGATTTGATGTTTAACGTCCCCGTCAACACTGTAAAGGTCATTTTGGAGACGTTGCTTCCAATTTTGTGGGACTTTTACCCGACATTGAGATGAAATGACATCTCAAGCCCTGTCGCCCAATGAAACCAATAGGGTTTATTAGCATGGACGGTCCGCCTCGCACCGCGGTTCCTGGACAGGCTTAGATCCTCTAAGCGGTTTACCAGTACTAGTATGCGGGCCAGATTCAGCTCTGCGTGGAAGCATCGTGCAGCCCATATATTTCTTCAAGCCCCTATGGGCGGGGGCGGAATTATATATGGAGCCTCTGTGGGAAGGTGGTAATGAAAATTTGGTGGTAAGGATTGGGTCACATGACTATAATGGTCGCCATGCCCATATATGGTAAAAACCTTTAAAAATCTTCTTCTCAAGAACCAAATATCCGATGACCTTGAAACGTGGCATGCAGCATTGGAGCCTTTGGCCCTACCAAGTTTGTTTAAATGATGAGCTTTGGTTGACATTGACCTTTTTATGTCAAGGTGAAATTAGACTTAGACATTTGTATGGAAAAAAGGTACTACAGTGGATATTTCTGATTGCCTGGTAGCATTTGGCATCAGAAATTATATTTTCAGTCAGCTGAATGAAAGTTTTTCAATTTCAAAGGTCAAGGTCATTTACTGACCTTTGTCTAGTGTGCCTCTCCATTTAAACTGGGTGGGGGGGGTGTGATTAAAGCCAAATTACATGTGGAGCCTGTATGGGTAGTGGGAATCAAATTTGTTCGTAGAGACTGGATCACATGACCAGTATTGCCGCCATGCTCATATATGGTAAAAACTTCCTTTCTTAGGAATCAAATGGCCGATGACCTTAAATGTATGTAGCATCGGGGACTTGGACCCTACCAAATTTGTCCAAATAATGACCTTTGGCCGACCTTGACCTGTTTTACATGGTCATCAGGTAAAATTTGGTTGCTAAGACATTTGCATGGAAAAAGGGTAAGACAGTGAATTTTACTGATTGCATGGTAGCCTTTCGCGTCAGAAATATTACTTACAATCAGCTGAATTGACGTTAGCCAATTCCAAAGGTCTTGGATGGCTCCGATTCAGTACTTTTATCTTCTTATCCACTAAAACTGCTGTGCTGATTGAAACCAAATTGCATGGAAAGCCTGTACGGGATGAAGCAATGAAAAGTTTGTTCGTGGGGTTGTTATCACATGCCCCAGATGGGGGTCATGCCTGTATATGGTATAAACCACATGACCTCTGGTAAGCGTAGTGGCCCATGGGCCTCTTGTTTTTTTTTTAAATTGTGGTTTTCATAATGCACTGGATTGGAGGGGGAGACACCTATGTCAATGTATGCATCTTTATAAGGATCAACAATGTATATGGTTTAGGAGGTAGGGCTAAGCAATGCTCGAGATATTTCGCCATAAATGAACTCGTGTGGGTGAGGCATATCCCATGTCGATTCCCAGTTGGTGGTGAATAAAGTTTTTTCAACGGAGGAATCGTGGTTTTCATGGTGTATATCCATGAATGTTTTTTTTTTCATAAGGAAGAAATATATATATGGTTTAGGGGTGGGAATCTGAACGATTTCTGAGATATAAAGACACGTGAACTTGAAGGGTTGGAACATATACCATGGGCCCCGGTTTGTATCATTGAATATATCTTATCATTAGAAACATTATGGTGGGGATCAGAACTGTTTCTGAGATATTAGGCATGTTACTAAGTGGAGGGGGTGGGACATACCCCTCCTCACCGAGGACACCAAATTGGTGTCATTTAGTGGGTCTTATTAGAAGGGACAAGAATATTTATGGTATAGGGATGGGGATCCGAAAGATTTTTGAGATATTAGGCCTTTCATGAAGGTGTTTTTTTTTTTTTTTGGGGGGGGGGGGGGGGGTTGGGGCATACCCTGGGTTGATGGCTTATCATAAGGTCTGGTTTCCGATGTACGAGGACTGTTCAAATATGAATGCAAGTAGAACGTTTTCTCACGCACTAATGCAAAAATCACCTGGAAATAAATATCACAGCGTAGAAAAACATTTTACCTATACATTGATACCAAACCTGTTAAAATCCGTCCACTTTAGCCATGTATATCGTTCGATAAACACAGTCTACTCTTGTATACTAATACAAAACATGGTTGGAAGAAGGTCAGAGTACGCCGTCGAAATACGGTCCTATATTAAGAATCGTTGTATTCTTGGTATACGGTGCAAAGACATTTTTGATGAAATATGTTCGGTTAATGGGCATAATGAAATGTCTTTTCCGACAGTTTTTCGTTGGTGTAAGAAATTCAGCTGTGGGCTAGGCTCAACAGAAGATGCACAACATGATCGTCGGCCGAAAAGAACAACATCTGCCAAGATGGTTGCTAGAGTGAAAGAAATAGTTGCTACCGATGCACGATACACCACTAGGCAAATAGGTAGTATGATTGGCATTTCATTAGGAGCAGCTCATACGGGATTTGAAAATGAGAAATATCTCTGCTAGATGGATTCCCCATCTGTTGACAGATGAGCAGAAAAAGACACGCGTTCCGTGCGCCAAGAAGTTGCTTCAAAAGTTTCCAAATCACAATGCACGGTCTTTCGCTAATGTCGTGACAGGTGACGCGACATGGGTTCACTTTTTTGAGCCAAAACGAAAGATTCAGAACAAAATATGGGCAACAAAGTATTGTGAAAGACCATGCATTGCAAAGCGGACCATGGGCGTCAAGAAAGTAATGTATGCCATATTCTTTTTCAAATCAGGGCCCTGCTATTCAGGTTGCTGTGCCTAAAGGCAAATCTGTAAATGCGAAGTTTTACAAGAATAAAGTCCTTCGAAAATTGAAGAAATATTTCAAAGAACGAAGACCCGCAACTGGTTTGGCCAATGGCAGATTGCTACATGACAATGCGCCAATGATTGGATCAGAAGACTGAAAGTTTGTATATCTTTTAAAGGGGAATACTTTGAGAGGACAAACTAAATTTTTCATCGAAATCTATCACGGAATCATTTTTATGTGCTTAGTTGCATTCATATTTGAACAGTCCTCGTATTAGGCCTTTTATGAAAGAAAAGGGGTAGGGCATATAGCGGAAAGACTATTACTGGAGAAGCATCCATTTTCATTTCTTGCAGTTTGGTTTCCCAAGCAAAAAAAAAAAAAAAAAAAAAAAGACGAGCTGTGGGTATAAAAACGTATAGTTGGTAGAAGATTACTCAAACAATACTTCTATAAAAGTTTGTCATAATATCTGAAATGGTTTGACACCTACCAATGGAAGGCTAGGATTATAATGTTTAAACGACATACTATGTAACTTGATAAAATGAGATCTTTAACCAATGAGAGGTTAAGATTATGTCGATTAAAAATATCTTTATTGTTTTACATTCGTCTCTTCTTTTTCAGAGTGGAAAGGAAAACAAGATGACCATGATGGTCCTATGTGCTTACCTGAGCTAAGAGATTTACATGTGGGTCACAGGTCTATGATATGAACAATCTTGGTAGAGGTCTACTAAATGAAGCTTAATATCAAATATCAAAGGTCTGGGCCTTCTGTCTATGTAAAAGCACTGGGCCCCAGGGTGGGGCCATTTTTGGCCACAGGGGTATAATTTAAATAACCTTGGTACAGGTCCACTAGAAGAAGCTTCATACCAAATATCAAACATCTGAACCTTCTGGTTTCAGACAAGAAGATCCTCCCTATGTAAGTCAATATATAAGGCCATATTTGGTCCCAGACCTATAATTTGAACAATCTTGGTAGAGGTTCACTAGATGAAGCTTCAAACCAAATATCAAAAAAAACAAATATTGGGCCGTCTGGTTTCAGACAAGCAGATTTTCAAAGGTTTTCCCTATATACCTTAATGTTAACCCAGTGGGCCCCACCCCTGGGCCATTTTAGGTTCTAGGGCTATAATTTGAACAATCTTGGTAGATGTCCACTAGATGAAGAATCATACCAAATATCAAAGAC
Source organism: Lucinisca nassula (assembly GCA_963580285.1). Classification (NCBI taxonomy): domain Eukaryota; kingdom Metazoa; phylum Mollusca; class Bivalvia; order Lucinida; family Lucinidae; genus Lucinisca; species Lucinisca nassula. Next base: position 47,874,161 of record OY757023.1, on the reverse strand, counting down.
CTTAGCCTTCTGGTTTCAGACAAGAAGATTTTCAAAGGTTGTCCCAAAATACCTCTATGTTAACCCAGTGGGTCCCGCCTCTGGGCCTTTTTTGGCTCTAGAGCTATAACTTGAATAATATTGGCAGATGTCCACTAGACGAAGCTTCATACCAAATATCAGAGACCTGGGCCTTCTGGTATCAGACAAGTAGATTTTCAAAGGTTTACCCTTTCCCTCTACGTTAACCCAGTGGGCCCCGCCCCTGGCCCATTTTTAGCTCCAGGGCTATAATTTGAACAATGTTGGTAGAGGTCCACTAGACGAAGCTTTACACCCAATATCAAAGACCTGTGACTTTTGGTTTCAGACAAGAAGATTTTTTAAAGTTATCCTATGAAAAAAACGAGTGGGCCCCGCTCCGGGGCCATTTTTGGCTCCATGGCTATAATTTGAACAATCTTGGTAGAGGTCCACTAGATGAAGCTTCCTACCAAATATCAAAGACTTGGGCGTTCCGGTAAGACAAGAAGATTTTAAAGGTTTTCCCTATATAACCCTATGTAAAACCAGTGGTCCGCACCCCGGGGCCATTTTATGGCCCCAGGGAAAATGGCCCCAGGGCTATAATTTGAACAATCTTGGTAGAGGTCCACTAGACAAAGCTTCACACCAAATATCAAAGACCTGGGCCTTTTGGTTTCAGACAAGAAGATTGTTAAAGGTTTTCCCTATATACCCCTATGTAAAACCCGTGGGCCCCGCTCCAGGGACATTTTTGGCCACAGGGCTATAATTTAAACATTGAACAATCTTGATAGAGGTCCACTAGATGAAGCTTCATACCAAATAACAAAGACTTGGGCCTTTTGGTTTCAGACAAGATTTTTGAAGATTTTCCCTATATAACCCTATGCAAAACCAGTGGGCCCTGCCCCGGGGCCATTTTTGGCCCCAGGGTTATAATTTGAACAACCTTGGTAGAGGTCCACTAGATAAAGCTTCATACCGAATATCAATGGCCAGGGCCTTCTGGTTTCATACAAGAAGATTTTTAAAAATTTTCTACTATTTTTCCCTATTTGTTGCCATGGCAACCAGAGTTCTGCATGGAATTGAATTCTTTGAATAACTTTGAGAGAGGACCACATAAGGATTATTTCTGCCAAGTTTTGTCCAAATCTGTTCAGAGGATTAGGAGGTTGTTTAAAAAATTGTGAACGGACGGACGACGACGAGAACGACGACGACGGACGGTAACCGATCACAATAGCTCACCCTGAGCCTTTGGCTCAGGTGAGCTTACAAGAAATATGTCGTTTAAACGTCATATTTTCGCTTTCTTAAACCATTTTTATTTTATTATTGCTTTAAATAATTATTCCGCTCTACATTTTAAGATTGGTAAAGGAAACGAGAAATATGCAGTTTAAACGATATAATTTTGTTTTCTGCTCCATTCTAATTTTATTGTTTTAAGTTCCACGCTACTTGTTTAGATTAGAACATAAAATAAGAAATATGTCACCAACATATTATATCGTTTAAACGACATGTCTCTTGTTGTCTTGGATTTCTTTTATTGTTGTCAAACAATACTTCTATAAAAGTTTGTCATAATATCTGAAATGGCTTGACACCTACCAATGGAAGGCTAGGATTATAATGTTTAAACGACATACTATGTTGATAAAATGAGATTTTTAACCAATCAGAGGTTAAGATTATGTCGATTAAACAATATCTTTATTGTTTTACTTTCGTCTCTTCTTTTTCAGAGTGGAAAGGAAAACAAGAAATATGTCGTTTAAACGTCATATTTTCGCTTTCTTAAACCGGTTTTATTTTATTGCTTTAAATAATTATTCCGCTCAACATGAAATATGTCACCAACATATTATATCGTTTAAACGACATTTCTCTTGTTGTCTTTGATTTCTTTTATTGTTTTAATTTCTGTACGGCTAGATACTGGAAAAGAAATGTCCCTTCCGGGGTTCAGTAGTAATTTGCAGCTGCACAGACAGGACTCTTCTTTAACAAACAAATATGTCGTTTAAGCGACCAATTTTCGTTCTCCTTTCCGTTCTTATTTTATTTTTATTGATTTAAATTTCACTCTTCTTTTTCAGAGTATAACAGAAAACAAGAAATGTGTCGTTTAAACGACATATCTTGGTTTGCTGTACCATTCTAATTGTATTGCTTTAAATTACTTTCTACTTTTTCAGGGTGGAAAAGAAAACAAGAAGTATGTAGTTTAAATGGCATATTATATCGTTTAAACGATCTTTTTCTTGTTTTCCTTTCCACTTCTCTTCTTTATTCACTCTGCACCTGATTCGGAATCTTCATTGTGTGCTGGATTGACGAGGTTTCTTACAGATAATGAGGATTTTATTCCTACAAAACGGTTATGTGGGCGAAGAAGAGAATATGCAGAACGAACATGTCCCAATATACATGTTTGATTGTTGCAGCTGTATCGATGTTACATAATTATTACTGACAAAGAAAGCATAGAAATGATCGCGTTATTAGGCACCAAGACATTTCATTAACGATCCGTCAAGAACAATTATGTTGCTGCCTAGCCCTTGGTGTTAAGTGTTAAGCAAGTCTTCTTTTTTACTTCATATGCATCCATATTGTAAGTATGCAGGTATTAACTGCATTGTAACGAGAAATGCTGTCTTTGGATTTTGCCAAAACATCATGAACATATCCCTAATCAATATAATGCAACTATAGGGGGCCTTCATGCGGACTGAACAAATTATTTGTCTAAATCGCGACGGAAGTAAGGGCGAGGATTGTGGCCACGTAAAATCGATTTAAGCCCCCCAGTGGAAATCTTTCCACTGACCGTTCCAAGGCGGTTCTTCTGTGGCGATTTATTTATGTTGTTGTTTGTTACTTACTGTGTGTATCACTTGTGTCTTTTTATTTTGGATGGCCATATGGCCATTTTGTGGGAAAGTAACTGTCCTTATGGCCTTCCTTTGTTTAGGTTTCCATTATGGTCTGGTCGCTTAATGTTTGTGTTTCTTTCCCTTTGGTGTTTTTGATGGGTGGAGTAAGTTAATTGTATCGATTCCTGATCTTTGTTTTACTTCTACTTTTAACGCCAAAAACTGAAAATTTTAGGATATAATAATCTGATATCTTTCATATTTCTGTTCAAAACATAGGTTTTGGGCACTCGTTAGAACCGCCTCACTGAGGCGGTTCTAAAGAGTGCAACACAATCTATGTTTTTTAACAAAACATAGATCGTGGGCACTCGTTAGAACCGCCTCAGCTCAGGAGGACGCGGGTTCGATACCTGCCGGGTTCGGTAAATTTCTTTCTTGGGGGATTGGTCATGAAATCTTTTCTACGGTCATTCTCTCCCTTCCGCTGATTCAAGAAGGGCGGTTGTCAGTTTCCGGCGAAAGAATGTGCACTGTACTGGTTAACCGCTTACGTATAAGCCTGCCCAGGAAAAGTGTGTATAGGTTAACTGACCGGCTCAAAAATGACCAAAGATAGTGTTGACTATGCCGTCAACTCCAAAACAAACAAACGAAAAAACTTGTATATCTCACAGACAATCACGCCTGGCTTTGACGGAAAGGTCACTCTTTACAATACCACACCCGTGCGACGTAAAATCCGTGATTTTTTTTTCTATTTTACTGCTAACATAGGCTGTGGGTGCTCGTTAGAACCGCCTCAATAAGGCGGTTCTAACGAGTAGCCACAACCTATGTATTGGAGCGGAAATAAGAAAAGTAAGTAAACCGCAGTTTTCCCTGTATAAAGTGGGGTTAGGGGTTGTTCATTTCACGGACGTGTTCACCTGATGAGTGAACCAGGCAAAAGCCATATTTCTCGTACATCTGTTCCAGTTAAGGAGAACTTCGGTGGCTCAAACACGGATGGCTCTTTTACTATGGCTAAGTCAGACCCGTTCCTGAATCCCCAGGGAATTCCTTAAAGATAAGAAAAAGTGAGGGATAATTTGGAGAGATTTTCTTATTTTATCCTGCAAAATGCATTAATTAGAATCGCCTTGACGAGACGATTCTAATGTACATCACGTGAACAAGTCCGTGAAATGAATACCCCCCTATACCCCACTTTATATAGAGAAAACTGGGGTTTACGGGGGTATACATTATTGCTTCAAGACACAGGTTGTGGGTACTCGTTAGAACCGCCTCAGTGAGGCGGTTCTAACGAGCATCCACAACTTATGTTTGCAGTATTTATAAGAAAAACATCACACTGATTTTCATCAGAAAAATGGCCATTTTGGAGATAAGTAAAAATGCAACAATTTGCACGGATGTGTTATCGTAATGAAACTCTGCATACATGTAGATCCTAGCCTTCGCCGGGTTGACCTCCTGGCGTTTAGGTCCATCTGTGCACCGGCTTTTGTGACATAGGATTCTTTTTTGTGACATAGGACTGTTTCTAACTATGATAATGGCTCTTACCATTATACTTTTGTAAATGTCTGTAAAACGTGTATATCATATTCTAATCTTGTTTGCTTTGAGCAAGCCTGGAGAAATAAAGTTAAATGTTTAAGAATCGAGATTGGACAGTGTATGAACGTGATAAAGATCAGTAATGAAGAACTGTTCTAGAAAATCAATATTGCCGAGCGAAAAAAATTAAATTTCTGTCTGGGAAAGATTCCTTTCAATTACATAGTATGGGAGATAGAAATTCACTTATATGATTTCTTTCGAGAAAATTATAGGCCAAGCGAACATGTTTCTAAGGTTTGCATGGACTCCTTAAGGAATAGAGAAAAATAGAAAGAAAAATAGTAAAAGACACGAAAAATCCCAGTACAAAGCATAAACCAAGTCAGAATCCCGCTTATGACACAGCGAGGAATACATGTATAAAGTCAACTGTCCGAAAAGCATAACAAGTCGTCTTCTGATGCGGTCAGTGCATTACAATAACACACCCGTGCGACATAGTGCATTTTTCACACCTCCAAAATGGCTGCCTTTCTGATATCTTTCTTATATATACAGAAAACATAGGTCGTGGGTGCTCGTTAGAACCGCCTCAACGAGGCGGTTCTAACGAGTACCCACAACCTATGTCTTGGAGCAGAAATAAGAAAAATAGTGTATACCCCCGTTAATCCCAGTTTTCTCTATATAATGTGAGGTTTATGGGAATGTTCATTTCACGGACTTGTTCACGTGACGGGGTTATCATTAGGCTCCTAATGGCTAAGCAAAACGAAGGCGCATTCACTTGGTTATATTTCGTAGTCCTTTGACATCATTAATTCCATTACGGGATTTTAAAATTATCCGAGAGTAACAGAAGATGCCTAATTGGCAGAAACTAGCTTGTTCGGCCCAGGCAAAAAATTGTATTGTCTGGAGGTGAGCCGTCTGGTAGTGTTTGCATGAAATCCTTTGTATCTAACAGTAACGTCTAACTGCATGACTTGAGGAAAATGAAAAAAATATATATATTTTGACTGCTTTTCAGAAGTTGAGCTGTTGTTCGAAACGTAAGGTTGTAGGGTTTGGGGTGGGGTATATTAATTCCACGTAATTTTTTGCTCTTATGAATTTCGGTCAGTCCATCAAAATTGCTTTTATGTTTCTTCAGACATGATCTGAATTGATTCATTGCTTCTGGTCTAGAACTCTTTAGTAGTCGCTGTTATGTTTTATTATTATTTGTTATAGGTCACCACGAAAAAAAAACCCTATACAAATACATTGTTATCTTTATTGCCGAAAAAAAAAATGAAAATTTTAAGATGAAAATATTGATATTTTTCTAATTTCTGCTTACAATATAGATTGTGAGGTACTCGTTAGAACCGCCTCGGTGAGGCGGTTCTAACGAGTACACACAATCTATATTTTAGAGCAGAAATAAGAAAAATAAGGTTTACCCCTGTAAACCCCAGTTGTACTATATAAAAGTAGCGTTTAATGGGGTCAAAATTATATAGGCGTGTTTTCGTGATGTGGAATTGTTGACCCACGGCGTCTTGTATATATGACTATAATCTTTCGCTAAGCGAGATTGCATTTTGTTTCATAATGTTTATTGTTCCGTCGAATTTTATATTGGTTCTAAAGAAGAACTTATTTTGTTATACATAATAAAAGTGAAGGCAATGACCACGAATCGATACAATTAACCCACAGCCCCCACCAGAGACACCAAAGGGAAAGAAACACAAACATGAAATAACTAGACCATAATGGAAACACCAATAGCGGAAAGCCAAAAGGACAGCTACTTTTCCACAAAATAGCCAGTTGGCCAAAATATAAGCGATACACACACTCGCAGACAGACCATATCAAAAATTAACCGCGAGAGAAGAACCGGCTTGGAACGGTCGGTGAAACGAATTCCACTGAAGTTTTGGGGGCTTTAATCGATTTTACGCGGCCGCCATCTCCGCCCTTACTTCAATCGCGATTTAGACATATTATTTGTTCAGTCCGCATGAAGACATCAGTGCAACGTCTCCGAATCTAAAATTGCTTGGAGAGGCACACTCGTGTGCATGATAAGGAGGAGGACAACATTAGTTCTTGGCTTTACCGGGTATCAGTGTCTGAGCATCAACGTTGATACTATCAAAATATTCAACGTAACGAAACTGCCGGCTAAATCTCTTGATTTTGACTCATAAAGTCCACCATAGTGGAGTGAGAGTGGGACAGACTAACCTTAATTTTTTTTTCTAGAGGCTTTTTTCGATGTTATGTAATTTGCATGTGGATAAATTTTCTATTTGTACATCAGTGTCCAAAATTCTCTACCTCGATACAGGAATCTGCATATTTCGAATTTGATAGTGTTTTCTACTTTGATATATTGATGCTTGCGTTATTGATGTACGAAACTGCCGGCTAAATTCCTTGATTTTGGCTCATAATTTGATGGATTTGAAGTTTAACGTCCCCGTCAACACTGTAAAGGTCATTTTGGAGACGTTGCTTCCAATTTTGTGGGACTTTTACCCGACATTGAGATGAAATGAGTCTCAAGCCCTGTCGCCCAATGAAACCAATAGTGTTTATTAGCATGGACGGCCCGCCTCGCACCGCAGTTCCTGGACAGGCAAAATTTTATAGACGCCATTCTGATTTAATTTCAAAATTCAATATTGGACTTAAATCTCTTCTGCAACAAGGTCTATCGGAACCCAAATTTTATGGTGACTTAGTATATAAATTCAGAAAAATATATAACCGCAATGACTTCAGCACCCAATTTCGTAAAATCATTCTTCGATATAAAAAGATTGGGTACAAAATGGATATTATACGACAGACTGCATGCATGGTAGTTAACCCAATCACGGTTGGCAACTTTGCTTCCCTCTTTAATTGCACGCCGGTGGGTCAGGCCTCAGATTCTATGACGGCTCCAACGTAAAGGCTTATTGACAATTAGAGAGATAATGTTGGTTGGTGCCTGATGCTCTGTCTCTGGTCGGGCTCATCGGAGTCTAACTGACGGTTTTCTTTTGCTCCAGCATTTCAGTGTCGAGTCCTCACCGTTGTCTCACCTCTGTGGTTCTTTGATTTTTGTGTTCACGGAGATGTTGCACTGATGAGTTAGGAGGCCTTCATGCGGACTGAACAAATTATTTGTCTAAATCGCGACGGAAGTAAGGGCGAGGATTGCGGCCACGTAAAATCGATTTAAGCCCCCCAGTGGAAATCTTCCATTGACCGTTCCAAGGCGGCTCTTCTGTGGCGATTTATTTATGTTGTTTGTTACATACTGTGTGTATCACTTGTGTCTTTTAATTTTGGATGGCCACATGGCCATTTTGTGGGAAAGTAACTGTCCTTATGGCCTTCCTTTGTTTAGGTTTCCATTGTGGTCTGGTCGCTTAGTGTTTGTATTTCTTTCCGTTTGGTGTCTTTTATGGGTGGAGAAAGTTAATTGTATCAATTCCTGATCTTTGTTTTACTTCTACTTAGATCCTCTAAGCGGTTTACCAGTACTAGTGTGCGGGCGAGATTCAGCTCTGCATGGAAGCATCATGCAGCCCATATATTTCTTCAAGCCCCTATGGGCGGGGGCGGTATTTTGGCTCATAAAGTCCACCATAGTGGAGTGAGAGTGGGACAGACTAACCTTAAGTTTTTTTTTACAAGAGGTTTTTTTTCCATGTTATGTAATTTGTATTTCTATTTGCACATCAGTGTCCAAAATTCTCTACCTCGAAACAGGAATCTGCATATTTCGAATTTGATTGTGTTTTCTATTTTGATATGTTGATGCTTGCGTTATTGATGTACGATTTAGACGAAAATCACTTGTCCTGTGTCCTGCTGTTTATTGGAACATTGAAGTTTGCCTACCTAGGCTAAGGTGTTCAATGCATCGTTCACTAAACAAGCTCGTTTGTGGTACAATGATAGCTGCTCTTAAAACAATGAAACGTTCTTAGACAGACATTTAACTGAAAAACTATGTTAGAAGCTTTAGCACATAAAAAAGAAGTGAAGGCAATGATCTGGAATCGATACAATTAACCCATTGTTCCCATCAGAGACACCAAAGAGAAAGAAACACAAACATGAATTAACAAGACCCCAATGGAAATACCAAGAGCGGAAAGCCAAAAGGACAGTCACTTTCCCACAAAATGGTCAGGTCAATTGGCTATCCAAAACAAAAAAGTATAAGCGATACACACACTAAAAGACAAACCATAACAAAAATGAACCGCGACAGAAGCACCGCCTTGGAAGGGTCAGGGAAATGAATTCCAACGGGGCTGGAAAAACTTCTTTCATATTTTCAGCAAATCTATTAGCATATTTTCCATGTTTAATGATTAGTGGTGTAACGATATAGTATCTAACAACGTCGTGAGGTTTTCAACAAAATGAACTATGGAATTCTTGCATAGCTTCATCCTCACTTCAACAAGTCCCTGTATTGTACACACTTGTGAACCTATTGTACAATGGTTATTTAGTATATATGCAGTTTTGCTTCATGATAATACAGCAAAAAGCAAACTCTCAGATATAGACTTCGCTAATGGAAGTTCAATTAAACTTGTATAACAGTTTCTTGACTCATTTGCTTCTGTACGTATAAATGCATACTAAAATATACGCCAAGCTTTTCAGGACGTCCATTTAATTCCTGGAAATTGTATGCGTCTTTGCCATGAAAAAAGTATTCCAGTGAAAACTATTTAAACCAAAACAAAAACAAAACAACGCTGCCAGTGACATGAGTCCAATACATCAATGAATTGATTTAGCATACAGTTTTACAGAGGGTAAATTGCATCAAAGAAGTCTCTAGACAAGACGACCAAATCTGAGGCTAAACAAAGTAAAAGGCTTTCACGCGTCCTTCAACACATTTAGACGCAGCCAAAGAAGGGAAAGTCCATATTTACGTATTAATATTCTCATTGCAGCGAAAAGCTAATGTATGGCCTTCGTATTGATTGCGAAATGTTGAACCGTATGTTGAGAAAGGTCTTATTTTATTTCCCTTAACGACAGTCTGTCTGTCGAAACCGATGTGATTATTCAGGAGATGTAAAACCAATCAGGGCATAAAAGATACACCAGAGCTTGCGGCGATTGTTAACTTTCGTTTTGATCTTTATGAACTGAACCGAAATGAACAAATTACAGTGATTCTCGGCTTTAGCTGTCTTAATGCGCTATGTAATCTTGTTTGCGTTTAAGGCATTGTCACCGACAAGACGTTCCGCAATTTGCCTTCGTAAGTGGAAATAAAAATGTGGAAAATGAAGGTAAGTGTTATACAGTTATTACGACATGATACGCGTTAGACATATAATGCAATGATATACCTTTTATTAGGTGACAGTTCTCTTTTCAGCATCAAACAAGGGTGTTAAGCAGCAAAACCATTACGGTAATGCACCCGTGCGACATAGTGAATTTTTTCACATCTCCAAAATGGCTATTTCGCTGATGAAAATCCGTGGTATTTTTCTTATTTATACTGCAAACGTGTTGCGGATGCTCGTAAAACCGCCTTCATCCGCCCCATCGAGGCGGTTCTAACGGGTATCCACAACCTATGTCTTGGAGCAAAAATACGAAAAAATGTGTTTACCTCCGTATACCCCAGTTTGGGGTTAAAGGGCCCTGTTCTCGTGATCAGAATCAGAGTTGTTACTGGTGACACGTCAAATGACATTCATCCACCAGGACCTGTAATGGGAAGTTACTGCCTAGCTCTCACTGAAGAGCTCTCACTGAAGAGGTAAACTTAGCTACACAATCCTCAGCATCTTCAGTTGTTGAAATAATCGAATCGAGAAGGGCATTCCAATCTCTGATGGTTCGGGGGAAGAATGATTCTTTATAAATGCAGTAAGGGTCTGCAACGCCAATGAATGATGAAATCTTACTAAGATTATTTTACAAAGGGCCCACAATTAGAGCCTTTAAGCAGCAGTAAGAGATGGTACATGAATATGTTAACACCACACATATTGGCCCCGTCAAGCGATTTTTGTACTTATCGCCTATGCGAGCAGCGAAGGTTCAGGCGAGCCTGCGCATCCGCGCAGTCTCGCCAGAACCTTCGCTGCTCGCTCATACAAGCAGTGAATCAAGAGGAACCTTCAGACAGAAAGCCATATCCCTGGCCCCTCTGAATGGCTTGGCATGCGCAGTTAAAATTTGTCATGACGGAATGCTCGAAGACACAAATTTGCCTGCCGGGGCCCATATAATAATAGTATGGGTACTTGTGTATGTTACACAGGTATCTTACATTAGTTACAGTGTGAGCTTTGACACAGTTAACACTATGTGCATTTCATTACTAGGGTACATGGGTTTTGTATCGGTCTTCATTCAAAGATCAGAATCATGGGTAATAAATAAATAAATCAATCAATAAATAAATAAATAAATAAAAATGTCCAAACATCTGTAGTACAATGTTTTCGCACTCATGGTCATTCAGGGTCTCTATTATTGCTTTTGTTTGTTTGATTTGAGGTTTAACGTCCCCGTCAACAATGTAAATGTCATTTTGGAGACGTTGCTTCCAATTTTTTGGGACTTTTAACCGACACTGGGATGAAATGACATCTCAAGCCTTGAAAAAGCCCAAATGAAACCAATAAGGTTTATAAGCATGGACGGTCCTGACTCGCACCGCTTTTCCTGGTTAGGCTTACATCCTCTAAGCGGTTTACCAGTACTCGTGTGCGAGTCGGTTTCAGCTCTGCGTGGAAGCATCTTGCAGCCCATCTTTTTTTCATGCCCCGATGGGCGGGGCCGTCTTTATTATTTCGTACCGTCTGTCATATATAAACGTGCAAGTAACATATGAACCTTCAATTCCTGTTCGCGGTTAAAACATGAACGAGACTGTTATTGAATTAAATTTTCATCATAAAAACACGCCTATGTAATTTTACCCCCTAAACCCCCACTTTTATATAGTAAAACTGGGGTTAACAGGGGTATACCCTCCTTTTCTTATTTCTGCTCTAAAATATAGATTGTGGGTACTCGATAGAACCGCCTCATGGAGGCGGTTCTAACGAGTACCCACAATCTATATTTTGAGCAGAAATAAGAAAAATATCACAATTTTTATGTCCCGGGTAGCGACAGCGGGAACATATTGTTTTGCCCTGTCTGTTTGTTTGTTTGTTGGTTGGTTGGTTGGTTGGTTTGTACGTGGACAACTTTAACGTTGGCCCTAACCTTTGAACCGTTTGAGATAGAGTATTTATATTTGGCATGAATGATCATTGTGACAGGAGCTTCACATTCATGCAAAAATTTTGACCTGTGACCTTCATCTTTGACCTACTTGAAAGAAAAATATAACATTGGTCATATTATTTGAACCGCTTGAGATACAGCCTTCATATTTGGCATGTATGTTCCTTGTGACAAAAGCTTTACATTCATGCAAAAACTTTTGACCTGTGACCTTGACCTTTGACCTACTTAAAATAAAATATAACATTTTGGTCATAACTTTTGAACCATTTGAAATACAGCCTTAATATTTTGCAAGTAGGTTCCTTGTGACAAGAGCTTTACACTCACACAAAATGTTTGACCTATAACCTTTACCTTTGACCTACATAAAGAAAAAGTTAACATTGGTCATAACTTGTGAACCGGTTGAGATACAGCCTTCATATTTGGCATGTATGTTCCTTGTAACAAGAGCTTTACATTCATGCAAAACTTTTTGACCTGTCTCCTTGGCGTTTGACCTACTTAAAAGAAAAAAAAATAACATTTTGGTCATAACTTTCAAACCGTTTGGGATAGAGCCTTCATTTTTGGCATGTAGGTTCCTTGTGATAAGAGCTTTACATTCATGCACATTTTTTACCATGACCTTGACCTACTTAAAAGAACAAATAAAATTGATCATAACTTTTGACTAGTTTAAGATAGAGCATTCATATTTGGCATGTTAGTTCCTTGTGACAAGAGCTTTACATTCATGTAAAAAATTTTGACCTGTGACCTTGACCTACTTTAAAAAAAATATTATTGTTCATAATTTTCGAACCGTTTAAGATAGAGCCTTCATATTTGGCATGTAAGTTCCTTGTGCCAAGGGCTTCCCACTCAAACCAAAAATCTTGACCCGTGACCTTGACTTTGAACTGTGACCACTTTGAAAAAAATGACCATGCCCGGGGACATGTTCGTGTTTCACAAACACATCTTGTTCTTCTGAAAATTGTCGATTTTTCGGCGGTAAAGTTTATAATGTATTTGTATAGGCGTGTTTTCGTAATGGTGACATTTGATTTCCCTCACATCACGAAAACACGCCTACATAATTTTGACCCCCTTGAACCACACTTTTATACAGTAAAACTGGGGTTTCCGGGGGCTAACCTTATTTTTCTTATTTCTGCTCTAAAATATAGATTGTGGGTACTCGTTAGAACCGCCTCGATGAGGCGGTTCTAACGAATGCTCACAATTGATATTTTGAGCAGAAATAAGAAAAATATCACAATTTTTCATCTTAAAATTTTCATTTTTTCGGCGATAAAGGTGGCAATGTATTGTATAAGCATGTTTGCGTAACGAGATGAACCAAGTCAGACAGGACATCTTTATACATTGATGGAAGTTCATTGATCATTTGACATTGTCGATTGGCAATGTCGTGGTTAGACCAGCGTTTTGAGTTTTCAGAAAAAGGAATCTGATATATTGTGCCACGCATCATTAGAAGGCGAGGTTGGAGACTGAGCGTTCGCAGTCTTCCAAGAAAAAGCGGCATATATTAAGGCAAGGAAACATGAATGTTTGTTATTCTTGTATAAAGTTCTATTCCATATGAAATTATCACGAAACTCAACATAAATATTTCGCAAAAGCTCAGGAAATCCTGAACTAAACATTACGAAAACACGCCTATACAAATACATTGTAATCTTTATCGCCGAAAACATGCAAATTTTAGGATGAAAAATTGTAATATTTTTCTTACTTCTGCTCAAAATAAAGATTGTGAGTACTCGTTAGAACCGCCTCGATGAGGCGGTTCTAACGAGTACCTACACTCAATATTTTAGAGCAGAAATAAATATTTTTCTTATTTCTGCTCAAAATATTGATTGTGGGTACTCGTTAGAACCGCCTCGATATTTTAGAGCAGAAATAAGAATATAAGGTTTACCCCTGCAAACCCTAGTTTTACTATATAAAAGTGGGTTTCAAGGGGGTCAAAATAATATAGGTGTGTTTTCGTGATGCATGGCGACGTATTCAAAACTTTGTGAACAATAACATAAATTACAGGTTAATATGAAAGGCGTTGATACCAACAGAGAAGTGTAGAAAATTCTTATTCCAAGGTGGCGACGGTGTGCAGTATAGCCCCAGATTAACACATCATGTTTCCTCTTGAGGAACTTTAACCTTTTACATACTGAATATTTCATTATGCTGTTCTCTTCACCGATTTCAACCATTTTTTTTGCATAATTTTAGTTTTTATCGTCAATTGTGAAGCAGAAGGAAAAACAGTTTGGATCCCGATCAGCTGTTTTTAAAGGATATATCCTGGTTCAGTTGGGTGACTCTTAAGGTTCAGTTATGGTCAGATGACGTGGCAATATGGCGTAGTGAGCGGACACGATGAATGTCGCCTCCGATGTAATATTAACTTTGAGTGTTTTCTGGGTGTTGTTTGGTGGACATTTTAGTTCTACAGTGTTCTTATATCGGTTAGACACAGACTGTATTAAATTTTGTGAGGAATTGGAGCATAAATATTGGACATTTATCAATTTTGGCGCAGTCATGGCTTCACAGGACTCGCGGAAACATGTGACAGTGTCAGGGCGTGATGATTATGGACACGGTGAGGGGTCGTGGTCAGTTGTGGAGAGGCGTAAAAGAACTAGGAACTCGACAGGTGGGACATTTACGCCAAATGCTTCTCAAAACTTTACATATAAAGTCAGCAAGGAACAGTTCAAAAACATGTCCACTGATGATAAATTGGTATCTTTGTATGACATGATGCTAAGTTTTGGGTCAATGAATTCTCGTTTGAATGGTTTGGAGCAAGATGTTCATGCCCTAAAGTGTAATAAAACTGAAAGTGACACCCGTATCAAACTGCTTGAATATAAAAGCATAGACTTAGAGGCGCGAAATCGACGCAATAACCTGATTTTCAGAGGACATCCAGAAGTCCTCAATGATGACGACTGCGATGGTATAGTCCGACGATTTTTGCGGGACCATCTTTGTATTGACCCTGACCCCATTTGTATACAGAGGGCTCATCGTTTGGGCAACCCAAAGATCTCAGGACGCCGCTGGGCTCAGACTGCTCAACGAAAAGGTCCCCGCCCGATAATAGTAGGCTTTCGTGATTATGGAGACGTCGAGAACATCATGAGCAAGGCCAAAACGTTGAAAGGAACGGAATATGGTATAAGCCGGGACTATCCCACTGAAATTACGAATGCTAGGTCAAATCTTTGGGCCGATTACAAAGAAGCTAAAGCCCAACACCCGAAGTCGAGTGTTTATATTGGTTTCCCTGCAAAACTCGTGGTGAAAGGAAAAGTCATCAGGGATGAGTTTCCAGACTGGAAGACTGTCTTAAAGGGCAGTCGTGTTTCGCGGATGGTACGAACCAGGAACACAACTACAGACTCTGCAGAAACCTCTAAATTTGAATCGCAGCGACCAACGCTTGTACCTCCTCCCAGTAATGCAACCGGGCGAGATTCGAGCCCGGATAGTCAGTCGTTGCTTGTGAACCGTGACCCGTACGATGCCGATACCGACATAGCCGTCGATAACATGGAGACGGGCCGGTCAGACAGCGAGTCAGACACGGGAGACTATGAAGATCCTGACCGGACCGTGCTTGGTTCGACAAGTACCAGTGCCGCCGGTGAATGTCCATCTGCGGACCGTCCACCTGCGGACCCTTACAGCACAGCAATGGCTCATCTTGAAGCATTGAGCCAACGAGCTCCAGGCAGTGCCCCTCCTGACTCTCAGAACCCAACCCAAGACGAAACGCAACCGCCGCCAGTATAGGAACCCGGGGGAAAAGCCAATGCCCGGGACGATTATGACATAAACAATGTTAATTCCAAAAGTAAAAAGCCTTTTGTAAACAGTGTTCCCAACATGACATTCCATAATATTTGCCTTTCAGTTGGATCTTTGAACGTTTGTGGCCTTAAAAGGCGTTCTAACTTTCCTGAATTCCAGAATTTAGTAAACCAGTATGACTTATTTTTCGTGAATGAAACCAAAATGGATGACTTTGATGTAATATCACTTGATGGCTATTCTTTTTTAAGCAAACCACGTCGTCAACACTATTTGCGCAGATCAGGTGGTATCGGCGCATTCATTAGAAATGACATTAGCAAATATGTTAAGACAATCGAAAGCGATTCAGAATATATATTCTGGTTGTCTCTAAGCAAACATTTTACTAAGCTCGAACAAGATGTTATATTTGGTATTGTTTATATACCCCCAAGTCAATCTAGATTTTTGAATGACGATGAATTTGAGGTCTTTCAGAGAGATATTATGTCTGTATGTAGTTCATATGATTATGTCTATTTAGCAGGAGACATGAACGCTAAAACGGCCACTATGACTGATCTTACATCCTCTGATAATTTTTATGAACGACAATTTGGTTTTGATGAAGAAATGATGACTTTTTTGACCAAAAACCTATTTTAGAACGCATGAATATACAGATCCAAAGAAAATCTAAGGATAAAGAAAAAAATAATAGTGGTTTTAAACTTATTGAAATTTGTAAAAACAACAATCTTATTATTCTCAATGGCAGGTTCGGAAAAGACAAAAATATTGGCAAAATGACTTTTAGAGATCTATCTGTCATTGATTATGCTATATCATCACTGCAAGGTCTGAAGTTATTACATGATTTTGAAATTATTGAACTAGATCGGCTATACTCAGACGGACATGCACTTTTATATTTCAAACTTGAAATACCATTAACCGTATCGAATAATAAATTGCCTAGCAAACGCGAGATTTCACCCAAATGGGTGCAAACAGATAGCGAAAAATTCGCCGAAAATATAGATAATACAAAATTGCGTGCAGTCGAGGCACAAATAAATCAGTTAGCCAAATATGAAAACATAACGCAAAATTCTATTGATGATATCGTGGTAAAAGTTTCCGAAATATTCTCGAGTAGTGCAGCTATAAGTTTTCCTATCAAAAAGCAATTTTCGAGAGCAGCAGGGCCGAGAAATAAACCCTGGTTCGGACCGGCATGTAAAGTGGCGCGCCGAAAATATAATCGCATGAAGAAACAATACAATATTCAACGCACAGATATAAACAAGAGAAATTTTCAAAATGCCTGCAAACACTATAAGCTCACTATGAATAAGTACATTGATAAATACCATAAGGAAAACGAGCGTAAATTACGCCAGATGCACAACAAGCAGCCTAAAGATTATTGGAAATATCTGAATAGTATCCAAAATAAGAAGTCAGTTGAACATCCGGATTTGTCTACATTTTACAATTATTTTAAGGAACAAAACTCCAAAGACTATGGCCTTGATGATGATACCGAGTTTGAGTTTGATTACACAGAAGAAAATGAAGCATTAAACTCTCCGATCACCTCAGTCGAAATAGAGAAATGCATACGTAATTTAAAAAATTCAAAATCTCCTGGACTTGATAATATTCTGAATGAATATATCAAGAATACGAAATATCTTATGTTACCATTCTATACTAAGCTCTTCAATATTGTATTCGAATCCGGCATCATACCCTCCCCTTGGGTTGAGGGTATAATCATCCCAATATATAAAAAAGGAGAGTCTTTACAGCCTGAAAATTACAGGCCCATCACTCTGCTTAGCTGTATGGGCAAACTCTTCACGGCGGTCTTAAATTCCCGTTTAAATAATTATCTGGAGAATACCGGTCTGCTAATGGAGAACCAGGCAGGGTTTCGAAAAAACTATTCTACAAATGACCATATATTTACCCTACATAGCTTAATAGAAATTTTGAAATTTAGTCAGAAAAAATTATTTTGTTCGTTTGTAGACTTTTCGAAGGCTTTCGATTCTGTTTGGCGCACCGCTTTATGGAAAAAATTATTTGACTCTAATATAAACGGTAAATTTCTTACAGTAATTCAGAACCTGTATTCAAATATTAAGTCATGCGTATCAGTAAATAATGAGTTATCACTCTTTTTTCCAAGCTTGTGTGGCGTGCGACAAGGTGAAAACCTTTCGCCAGCTTTGTTCTCACTTTTCTTAAACGACCTTGAATCCTACTTGGTAGAAAAACAAAACAATGGAATCATCTTAGATATGAAAGATGATGATTTTACGATGTACCTCAAAATTATAGTCCTACTCTATGCTGATGATATGGTCATAATATCGGACAATGCACAGTCATTCCAGAAAAGTTTAAATGACTTATATGACTACTGTAAAACCTGGAAGCTCACGGTCAATATAGACAAGACTAAGATAGTAATTTTCGGCTCAAGAACAAACAGTAATAATAGTTTCAAATTAGGTCCTCACCATATTGAAATTGTTAACAGCTATAAATATCTAGGAGTCATTTTCTCCAAATCCGGAAGCTTCTTAGCAGCTCGCAAATATATAGCTGAGCAAGCGCGTAAAGCACTATATTACCTATATACAAGAATAAATAACTTAAATTTGCCAATTGATTTGCAAATCAAACTTTTCGACCACACCATCGTACCGATCCTGACATTCGGTTGCGAAGTGTGGGGTTTCGAGGATACCAAAATACTAGAGAGAATACATGTAGAATTTTTACGAACAATAACAAAAACCAAAAAGAGTACGCCCCATTACATGATCTATGCTGAGATGGGTAGATACCCATTAGAAAATACCATAAAAACGCGCATGGTAGGTTTCTGGAGTAGAATAATTTCTGGCAAGCAAAGCAAATTCTCCTGCATTTTGTATAATACATTACGGTATTTATTGCCAAATTCCCAGTCGAAATGGATTAAATATGTAAAACAAATATTCCTTGATTGTGGCAGACAAGATGTCTGGCTCAATCCCGAAAATTTTCAGAACAAAAACATTGGCAATATGATAAAACGAACGCTGATTGATCAGAATGCCCAATACTGGCACGCAAAATTACAAAATTCTTCAAAAGGAAGTAACTATGAATTATTTAAAGAAAGAATTGAGCTTGAGCCCTATTTTCTTATACTTCAACGGAAGCAGTATCTATCACTCGTAAAATTCAGGACTGCTAATCATAGATTACCGGTTGAAACGTTGCGCTGGGAAAATATCCCCCTTCAAGAAAGAAAATGCCAAATATGTGATGCCAATGACACGGCTGACGAGTTTCACTACCTCTTATGTTGCAACTTTTTCAATATCTATAGACAGCAATTCATTTCAAAATATTTCTATACGCACCCAAATATTATTAAGTTTAAGGAATTAATGTGCAGTACATCAGCTCCGGTGCTGAAGAAATTATGTATATTTATCGACATTATAATGAATTATTTTAATCAAGGTCAACGCTGAGAAGCCCATTTACACTATCTCACTTAGCAAAACTCAGCGTAACACCTTTCTTACTCCCATTCATACCATCAACTAGAAAAGTAAAATTTAGACTTGGTGAAGATTTGTTGATACATGTACTACACGCCCAGTGTTGACATACATTACTGATTTTTTTCGCATTCCTCTTTCTAACTTCTTCTTCTTCTTCTTCTCCGTTGCCTGGCAACCGAATTGTTAACAGCGAAACACCCGAATATTGGTCAACACGTACATTAACTAAAACAGTCCACTTTGTTCTGACACATTTATACAATGTACTTATCAGAATATTATGTCTCACTGCCGTGGGTTCGAGCCTGGCTCGGGTCACGCGTGAGACGCTAAGTTCTGCAACGGAAGGTCAGGCGGTTTTTCTCCGGGTACTCCGGTTTTCGTCCGCCTCTGATTAACGACCGACTCGATTAGGTGAAATAATCTTGAAAGAGCCGTAAAACCCAAACCAAACAAAAAATAAATAAATAAATAAATAAAAAAAAAAAATAGTAGTATGACGTCGCCGTCGCCGATATGCAGTGGATAGCATCGTATGACTACAATTGTAATAACGCTTTGGTGTGATATGGTAATGCCGTAACGAACTCCATGCCATCAATGCATATTCTTTGGAAAATTGTCCAGTTATATGTGATACAATTAATATTTAAGTGATCATATGATAAACAGAAACTTACACATGTAGTCATTTCATATATAATTTATGAAACTCGCCGCAGGCTCGTTCCACACATTCAATGCGAAAGGACCACTCATGTAACATCCTCTATGTGGGTGTAACATGTATACAAATAATATTTTAAAGCTAAAGCGCTAAACAACAATACTCACAGAGGCCGGCGATGTGTTAATCCGACATCTTTATATTGTATTATGCTTGTAAAACATGGGGACCGCTGGTTAAATCTTACATTCTGTTATGCAAGATTTTGGTTAAAACACTCAATTCTCGTGCAACCGGTCGGCGTCTTCAAACAAAACAAAGAAAGCTGATAAAATCCCATGCATGACGTGTCAGGATTAAGCTCGTGCACCGAGTAGATTAATCCACTTATTCAAATAAAACGAAGGTAGCTGTTTAGAGACCAATACTCATGCTTATGATAATGATAACATACCTACAAGAGATAATAAAATTATCATCGAGGTTTAAGAGTAAAATCAGTCATATGCGGTCAAGCTATGCATGAAATTTACCAATTTATTAATATGTTTGTTTTCAGCAAAACATTAACCTCCTGTTAATTGCTGCTGCTGCTGTTCTTCTTCTTCTTCTTCTTCTTCTTCAAGTAGTCCCGGAAGGCACGCGGCGTCGGAGTGGCGTCGTATCGGCGTCGACGCGATGTGGTGACCCGTCGACGTTGATATGACGTCGTTTTGACGTTGCGTGCCAACCGGGATGTAAATGTTTTAGCAAATCCAAACCGTCTACATATTTAAGCTTGTACCTAAAGCCTCATTCTTGGCTTCGACCCAGTGATGGTGCCCTACTTCCCCTAATGATGATGAGGGCGAAGGACGGGCAACCATTATTATACATGCAGTGTTATGATAAAGGCGTTATTTAGAGAAAAAAAACGCAATTCTATGTTTAATAATAATGAATGATCCGTTGTGCACGCAATGCTTATACATACTATTAATGCTATAACCACTATACTAATGTTATAACAACTACTTTACTACTACTACTACTACTACTACTACTACTACTACTACTACTACTACTACTGCTATTACTACTACTATTACTTACTACTACTACTACTACTACTACTACTATCAATACTGATGCTTTTCCCCACCCACTTTATCTGTCCACTCCTGTTATAAAGATTCCTCAGCACATTTTGGCACCTATACACTACGCCATGTATGTTTGAAAATGTTTGTTACTTGTCTCATGTTGCCACCATGTGTGGCCTGAGTGAAAATAAAGTTATGTTGAGTTGAGTTGACAGCATGTGAACTTCTTTATATGCACACTGGTTGACGGTCTCCGGTCCATTCTACATAACATAACGCAGAATTACGCATCGGCATTTATGCACGAAGGAACTGATTTTGATGTCATAGTGAGGCATGTCGAATATAAAATATGTTGGGTAAATAAATATAGGTTAGGCATAAGCTGAATCGACGCCGCTTTCGTAAGCATTACACGGAATGAAAAAAAAAATGAAAATATATAGTACAAATAAACATTTTTCGTTCTTCCGTCATGGCGCTGAAGACTTCGAAGCCCAATTAATGCAACGGGCATTTAAATATAGGTTTGACACAGTGCGTTAGCCATTATTGATATCAAACCATCAACCCAGTCAGAATGGCTTAATAAATACTTAGCTTTCAAAGTTAACATTAACAGGTAACTGAAAGTTTCCCGATTACATTGCTTGTAAGGCATATAGCACGTCTAAAATAGTCATGAGGCTTTTCTTGTCCTTTGGGATCATTGATTCAATTGTGGAATTTTGAAACTATTTGAGGGTCACTGATGAGGCCTAATTGCCCGAAACTAGCTAATCTGGCCCAGAAAACATGTACACTTCAGATTTTCCAGTTCTGTGGTGTATTCCTCGCTTCCAAAGGATAACCCTTTTATAGAACATATTACACGATCATTAGGTGCATTGTATTACATATTGAAGGATATATTAAGAAAGCTTAGATAAAGCTGATTTTTGAAAGTTGACACTTGCATCAAGTTTCTATGTCAACGCATTTCTATTTCCGGTACAGGACCCATCTACAGCGATTCCGCTTCTTCGAACATACACTGAATAAAAAATAAGACCAAAAATGACAGTACTAAGATGAGGATGGAGCTTCGGGAAAGTTCTAAATACTTAACATGCCAATTATCTTTAAAATTTACAAATAAATTGGATCACAAAGAGGAATTCTGATAAGAAAACAATCCTCCGGGACTATTTTCCTACGCGTTTTCCGATAATATTTATGTAACTGATTTGAGATTTTACTCTTTCATCCCTGCGTTTCTGAACAGGACTCTTTTAGCTTAAAATATATTCTGCTACAAAGGGATTTCTGATTTGTTGAGTTCATTGACATGATGCCAAGCTATGTACATGTAGATTCTTACGAGACTGCTCGCTACGTGCCGCCTTAGCTAGAACTGCAAGGTTTGCATAGATACTTTTTTCACCTTGGGGTTTGCACCAGTCTACAGGGTTAAAACGGTTAGTTCGCTTCTCTTATAAATGGCCAACTAAGCAACCCTTTACTGACCGTCGAGCTTTCAACCATCTTGGACCTTGTCAACATACTATCTAGAGAACTGTTGATCTACTACTGAAATTGTTATTAACATGATTATTCCTCATAAATCATTTTTTCCTCAGTACTTTGATTCTTTATTTTGATTTTTTGTTTGTCATGTTGACTGTTTTAGACGAAGTATATCGCATCCCGCTAAAGCCTCAGGATGAACGACCCTTACCTCCGTTTCAAACCCCTTGTATGCCACCTGCGCGAGTTCGTGAAAGAAATAACTTATGCAAAATAAAAAAAAAATAAAAAATAATAAAAAACACTTTATATGGAGGAACATCGGATACACAAGAATGGGAATTATTTCCTTGTAGTCTCTGAAACTGCTCGTGACTGAAACAAGCAATACGATATATGTTTGTGCCGGCCTCGGTAGCTCAGTCGGATGCGCGTCTGACTGGTGATCAGGAGGGCGCGAGTTCGATACCTGCCGGGGTCGGCAACATTCTTTCGTGGAGATTGATCATGGAATCTTTTCTAGGGTCATTCTCTCCTTCCGCTGATTCAAGAAGGGCAGTTGTCAGTGTCTGGCGAAACAATGTGCACTGTACTGGTTAACCGCTTGCGTATAAGCATGCCCAGTAAAACTGTGGTTATGTAAACTGACCGGGCTCAAAAATGACCTAAAATAGTGTTGACTGAGCCTTTTAACTCAAATACAATACAATACAATTTATGTTTGGCGATCATGCAGTTGAAGTATGAATCAGATGGGCAAATACAAGCGAAGGATTAATAGGGACTGAACTTCCCACTAAACTTTGCATGTGCCGTTTTTTTTATTGTAAGCTCAACTGAAACTATGCTCCGTATCAGCTTTAGCGTCCGTCGTCCGTCCGCCGTTTACTTTTCATATTTTCACTTACTTCCGAACTTAGTAGGTTGGCCCCCGCCCATCGGGGCTTGAAGAAATAGAAGCGCTGCATTATGCTTCCACGCAGAGCTCAATCCAACCCCACACAAGTACTGGTAAACCGCTTAGAGAATCTAAGCCTGCCCAGGCAAGGCGGTGCGAGTCGGATGTCCATGCTTATAAATCCTATTGGTTTCATTGGGCGGCAGGGCTTAAGATGTCATTTCATCTCAATGTCGGGTAAAATTCCCACAAAATTGGAAGCAACGTCTCCAAAATGACCTATACAGTGTTGACGGGGACGTTAAACCCAAATCAACCAACCGACCAACCGAACTTAGTAGGAATGAGCGAAAACTCTTCAGTTCCGACATCTATCCTCGTGTCGAAAGTGGAATTGAAGTAAAACATAGCGGGAGGCATCGGGGCAACATGCAGATTTAGAATTGCTCAAATCTTTCCGATCCAGTATCAAAGATGTTCCTTATTTTGGAAGTAATCAGACGATATTTCTGCTCAAACCCAAATCCAGGTCGAGCTGACAGTTGATTGAAGGAAGCTGGGCGACACGGAAATTCAGGAATTTTAAGATATCAGAGACGGCTACTATGACGGACATTTTGAAGCATCGCACAACATACGCTCTCGAATGTTAAAAAACTTCCCGGCTGCTTAAATCAACTGGACTATCAAAATTCAGTTAAGTGGCATCTCTGTTTGCGATATTCTTGTCGCCGTGACGTCAGAGTGCTGGTTATTTGTTTGTTTGATTGATTGATTTGAGGTTTAACGTCAGCACTGTAAAGGTCATTTTGGAGACGTTGCTTCCAATTTCGTGGGACTTTTACCCGACATTGAGATGAAATGGCAGCTCAAGCCCTGTCGCCCAATGAAACCAGCAAGGTTTATAAGCATGGACTCGTACCGAATTGCATGGGCAGGCTTAGATCCTCTAAGCGCTTTACCAGTACTCGTGTGCGGGTCGGTTTCAGATCTGCGTGGAAGCATCATGCAGCCCATATATTTCTTTGAGCCCCTATGGGCGGGACCATAGGGTGCTGAGTAAAGAGTATTAACAGTAATACATTGATTGGGCGTATGTGCTGGGACACTGGCAAACCAAGACAAGACGCCGTGGAATGCGGCATCTGATCAAGTTTTTCACTGTTTGATTAAAGGAAAAGATTTTTAGGGTTGACGTAATAGTCAAAGTCCCTGCCAGGATCATTTTCCAGGGGTCTACACGCAAAGAGGTTCGACCCACCAGTGTTGTCAGTATTTTAATTTTAACGTGCACCCAAAATCTATATTTTAGAGTGGAAAAAAAACAAAACATTTTTTTCTTGCGTCTGGTAAAATCTACAATGCATCTGAATATGTGTTTTCGTAATGTTATGTGCAAGGAAAGTCCGACACACACAACTTTGCCCAGGCAGGCTTAGACCTAAGCGGTTTACCAGTGCTCATGTGCGATCGGCTTTAACACCACGCAGCCAAATCTGTTTCTTCAAGGCCCGATGGGCGGGCGCCCCTTTGGTTTCTTGTGTTCTGTGTACGCATGTGTGGTGTCATGACTTATGCTTTATTTCCATTTCATCTTGAAATGGACGTCATAACATTTTATAATTTTTAGAATTTGTACGGTAAGGCGTCTACATGAAGTCTTCTGTCGACGATCCATTCCAAGTATTGCAATTTTCATTATCTGCTAATAAAATGAGCCAGCGCACGACAAAACCTACAATAAGACATGTGCGCCCACCGAAGACTCAGATCATCCTGCGCATCCATATAGTGTAACCAGATACTTCTCTTGCTGCGTGGAGGAGCACTGGGCCCTTGGCTATCCTTTGAGCGCACAACGGAGACTCTGATCAGACTGCGCGGATGCGCAGGCTGATCTGAGTCTTCGCTGGGCGCACATGTCTGATTGTTGGTTTTGTCATGCGCTGGCCCAAATAAACACTTCAGGCATTAAATCGTATATGGTCCTAATGGATTTTATCTCTTGTTACAGTTAATACCTTTAGTATAATAACTGTTTCTTTCTTGCGATAAATCATATTTATTTTGTTGCCTAATTCTTTTGACATTTTTCATAATTGAAATGATTCGCTTGACCAATCCAATTATTACAGATGATAGCATATAAAGTTAGTGTCTTCTTTGAGTTTGCATGCAAACTCCGTTCCGGCTGTTTGTTTGTTTGATTTGAGGTTTAACGTCCCCGTCAACACTGTGTAGGTCATTTTGGAGACGTTGCTTCCAATTTTGTGGGACTTTTACCCGACATTGAGATGAAATAACATCTCAAGCCCTGTCGCCCAATGAAGGCAATATACTCGTGTGCAGTCGGTTTCAGCTCTGCGTGGAAGGATCATGCAGTCCATCTGTTTCTTCAAGGCCCGATGGGTGGGGGCCGAGACGTAGAGTGAATAGGTTATGGGTGCAATATAATCCATTGGAAGCAAGGACTACAGAATAGCATTTAAACTGTTGAGTGTTCAAGTTGTTTCTGGGCCAGGCTTACTTGTTTCGGCCAATTAGGGTTCGTCAGCGAAACCTATGATAGCTCGAGCACTGATGGCTCGTTTACCACGGCTATTTCGAAATCGTTCTTGGCTCCCTAAGAAAAAATTCTCATAACTGCAAATATTAATATATTTGGGATAATTCTCTTAAGTGGAATGGGAACATCTGGCAGATTTTTCTGCCATTTTTCAAAGGTAAACAACTTTCGGGACTTTCTATATGCTTTTCTATAAGCCCTGTCCCACTGAAAAAGGGGTATACTTTTAAAGAAAAGAATTTGCTCCTCTATCTTTAAAGAGTTGACCCCTATTGACATGTGAGACGAAAATACTCATTAGGAAAACATATCCGTAAGAAAATTGGCGTCCAACATGGTGTCAGAAAATGATAAATATTAGGTAAAAATGATGACATCTTTATTATTTCTGCAATCAACATAGATTGTGGGTGCTCGTTAGAACCGCCTCAATGAGGCGGTTCTAACGGGTACCCACAGTCTATGTTTTTGAGCAAAAATATGGCAGATAATGTTTACCCCCGTAAACCCCAGTTTTCTCTATATAAAGTTGGGTTTAGGGGGGGTCTTCAATTCACGGACTTGTTCACGTAATGTTTGCAGGAGTTGCCTCCCCTGAAGGTGTTCCTATTCCCCTTAATTCATGTTGGCTATGTCAGGTAAGAATCGCCTGAAATCCAATCTCAAATCTGAATACACACGAAGTACCTTTATTTCAACCAAAGTCGTTAAAAATGGTACTAGCTGCTCCTCGTTTGGCACTCAGATTTACGGGGTAGAGCTAGGACTGGTCGATCCAGTGTCAGGATAATGTGACTGGGTGTGGTATCATGTAATGTGTCTGGGACATGATACTTCAGTGAGGCAGCACTATAAACGTGAGCATTGAGCTCCCTGTCGCAACCAGACACCGTCGTGATATGACTGAAAAATTGTTGAAAGCGACGTTAAACCCGAATTCACACACACACACACACACACACACACACACACACACACACACACACACACACACACACACACACACACCTTTATTTCAAAGAAAATCGAAACGTTATCCCTTTTAAACCTCCTGAACTCGAGCCGAATTAACGCTTAGTGGTTCGATTTATTCCTGTCTTGATTTGTTTGTTTGTTTGATCTAAGGTTTAATCGTCCCGTATCTCCCCGTCAACACTGTATAGGTCATTTTGGAGACGTTGCTTCCAATTTTGTGGGACTTTTACCCGACATCTGAAGTCCTGTCACCCAATGAAACCAATACGGTTTATATGGACGGTCCGACTCGCACCACTTTGCCTGGACAGGCTTAGATCCTCTAAGCGGTGAGTACTCGTGTGCGGTCGGTTTCAGCTCTGCGTGGAGGCATATTGCAGCGCATCTATTTCTTCAAGCCCCGATGGGCGGGGTCCATATTCATGTCTTGAACAATTTTAGATGACCCAAAAGGTTTTCGGATCTCGAAAATTTGATTTCATAAAAAACAGTAAAACGTTGCCCGACTAACCATTGCTTCTAGCGACCTTACCTTCGTTTCATAGAGTTATGTCCCTTTGATTGCTAAAAATGTCAATGTTTAACATTGTCATCACAATAAGGCCCTTAGTTTTGATCAGATATTCATTAAACTTACATATAGGTAAGTCCAGGATAAAAACGCAGATGAGTTCGAAAACTGGTGATGTCGGTCTCACATGGAGTTTTGTCCCCCTTTTGCTGAAAATGCCTATTTTGGACATTGATATCACCATAAGTCATTTTTTGTTTTCAACGGAAACTTACAAGTAGGTTGGGAATAAAAACTCGAATTTGTTCGAAAATCAGTGAGTTTGGCCTATCTGTTCTGGAGGTGTGTACTCTTGGATGCTAAAAATAGAAATACTCTTTGAACGTCTTTTCTTTATAAAGCAGTGGATGGATTTTAAAATAATTTCATAGGAAGTTTCTTTTGGAGGACCTTCACCAAAATTTTTCAAACCGGTACCCTCTGATGAACAAGATGGCCGCCAGAGCTAAAACTAGATAAACCTTTAAACAACTTTTCCTCCTAAACCCTTCGGAATGGACTTAGAAATAACCTTTGGGTGATGCTTAAATCGTTTCGCTCAAATGAACCAAATAGTCGCCATGGCTGAAAGTAGAAACAACCTTTTAAACGACTTCTTCTTAACTAGTGGGTGGAGTTTGAAATACTTTCACATGAATGTCCATTGAATGACTCGCTGCAATAAATGCTCAAATCATTCTGTTCAAGTGAGCAAGATGGCCACCAGAGCTAGAAATAGAACAGCTCATTTAAACGATTTATGTTCCTAAGACAATGGATAGATTTTAAAATAATTTCGCAGGAGTGTTCCTTGGGGGACCCTCTACCCAAATGAACTGGGTGACCGCCAGAGTTTCTTGGGTAACCCTGCCAACGTTGTTCAAACCCAGAGCTAATAATGAAACAAAAAAAATTTTTTTTTAAAGATTTCCTTCTAACCTGTTGGATGGATCACAGAAATGTTTTTCAGGCGACTTGTACCAAATTTTCTCAAAATGTTCCGTTCCAGTTAACCGCCAGTGCTAAAAGTTGAAAAAAAAAACTGTAAATGACTTCTCTAATTTTCCTCCGATTTTGAAATAATTTCACATGGATATTACTTTGGCAACGCTCTTCCAAACCTGCTCAAACAATTTCAAATTTCGCTGGGCGACCATGTTGAAATTGCCCAAATCGTCCCGATTAGCGGTACAGATGGTCGCAAAAATTAAAAAAAAAAAAAAAAAAAAATGTTTTTAAAGAAATCTTCCTCTAAATAAAAATCAAAAATGAGTTCCTTTAAGAGCAAAGAAAAAATTCATAAGAAAGAAAATGGGTCATACTACGTAGTTTCGGCTAATAAAGCCTCATCAGTGACCCTTTAATGATCCGGCAAAGAAAGCCAGAGGAAACATACTGCAATTTTGCGAATTTCGAATAGGCAGTCGATTCAAAGACTGAAATAAATCAAAATGGGGTCCAAATAATTAAAAAACCTGTCTAGAATATGAGTCTAAACCAAAAATTAATTACATATAGGTAAACCAAAAAACACTTCTTCGGTTATTATTGGTTTAGACACATATTCTAGACAGGTTTTTAATTATTTGGAACCCATTTTGATTTATATCAGTCTTTGAATTGACTGCCTATTCGAAATTCGCAAAATTGCAGTATGTTTCCTCTGGCTTTCTTTGCCGAATCATTACAGGGTCACTGATGAGGCTTTATTAGCCGAAACTACGTAGTATGGCCCATCTTCTTTCTTATGAATGTTTTCATTGCTCTTAAAGGAACTCATTTTTGATTTTTATTTGCCTTCACTGCAGCTGGTGTTGTGCCGTGTGGCGGCCGTAAAACGTCTCCCCGTACATCAACCATAGTGCAGTTTATATTTTACTTTTGGTCCTTTGAGATCAGCGTGAATATTCTGAGAAATCGGAAATAAATTATTGGTTTAGACACATATTCTAGACAGGTTTTTAATTATTTGGAACCCATTTTGATTTATATCAGTCTTTGAATTGACTGCCTATTCGAAATTCGCAAAATTGCAGTATGTTTCCTCTGGCTTTCTTTGCCGAATCATTACAGGGTCACTGATGAGGCTTTATTAGCCGAAACTACGTAGTATGGCCCATCTTCTTTCTTATGAATGTTTTCATTGCTCTTAAAGGAACTCATTTTTGATTTTTATTTGCCTTCACTGCAGCTGGTGTTGTGCCGTGTGGCGGCCGTAAAACGTCTCCCCGTACATCAACCATAGTGCAGTTTATATTTTACTTTTGGTCCTTTGAGATCAGCGTGAATATTCTGAGAAATCGGAAATAAATTATTGGTTTAGACACATATTCTAGACAGGTTTTTAATTATTTGGAACCCATTTTGATTTATATCAGTCTTTGAATTGACTGCCTATTCGAAATTCGCAAAATTGCAGTATGTTTCCTCTGGCTTTCTTTGCCGAATCATTACAGGGTCACTGATGAGGCTTTATTAGCCGAAACTACGTAGTATGGCCCATCTTCTTTCTTATGAATGTTTTCATTGCTCTTAAAGGAACTCATTTTTGATTTTTATTCCTCTAAAGGAAACAAGAGGCTCAATGAGCCTAAATCGCTCACCTGAGGAACTTAAGTTTTAACAATTCACAGACTTGACTACTAAATCTGCTAATAGAATCCAGCCCATTGGATACTAAATCTGCTAATAGAATCCAGCCCGTTGGGGGCATGATCAGAATTTTTCATATGGAAGTTATCATTTTTCAGCAATTTTTTTCAAGGTTTTCATATAGAATATGCATATAAAGTTTCAGGGTCCTAGGCTTATTGGTTTCCAAGATACAGGGGGTCATTTTGACTATGTCAAATTTGTCAAAAAGGGCCATAACTCTGTAAGTATTCGATGTGACACGCCCAAAAGTTAAACAGCGCATCGTCACATGGTCAGGGTACTGTATACCAAATATCAACTCCATCGGTCAAAGGGTTCTTAAGTTATCGCGTCCGCAAGAAAAGCGTAACGGACAGACGGACAGACTGACAAGGCCAAACCAATATGCCCCCTCAACTTCTCCGAAGTTAGGGGCATAATCAGAATTTTTCATATGGAAGTTATCATTTTTCAGCAATTGTTTTCAAGGTGTTTGAGCGGGAATATTTTGTATAATGTACCGTATTGATCCTATGTTTTCGGACAGACAGGCATATGCAAACAGTGCGGACCTAGATCACACTGCTCCTAGAGGAGCAGTCTGATCAGGGTCTTCATTGTTTGCCATTCCATCTGCATATTTTGGACACACTTTTGAAGCATGAAATTACTCTGCTCGAATTTTAGAATAATTACAGCACATCTTTGGGGTGTCCAAAATTTTAGGACTTTTATGGTAGGACTTCTAATAAGAAGACATCTCGGCATTATCTAATTAATTGCATAACTGAACTGACCTGGCTGCAGAATTGTAAGGCCAAAGTAATTAGAAACTTACCGGCGTGTTTTAGTATTATGGATTAATTATCAGGGCGCAAAATCTCTAAGTTAGTAGTAGTTTTAATACACAAATCTGCAGGCAGATATAATTCACTGACTACTCCCAGACTTTTCACTGACCAAAATTAATATTTCCTTGACCATTTAACAATGACTAAAAACCTTCTCCCCTTACAACCATCTTTTCCGATTTATTAGCTTTAAACTTGAGAACAATTTTTCAATTTTTTTCCTGGACTGAAAACGAGAATCCTTATATTATAAACTTGTAGAATCTTTACAATCTTTAATAAATTTAAAAGAATTAATAAACCAACAAAAATCAAACAGCAGATGTGCTAAAGAAGTCTGGAAAATTTGCAAAACATTACAATAACTTTGTGATGGTTGCAAAATTTCCTGACCATTCCCTGAATCTTTTAATTTTTTTTTAATTTCTCTGATCATTTCACAAAATTCCCTGACTTTTCCCTGACTGTGAAGAAAAACAAAATTCCGTTGACTTTTCTAAAACCAAAAGGGCACCCTGTGCAGCATGTCATTTTCTTCCATTTTCATCCATAGAAGATAGGTGCTCAGCTTATAGAAGAAACATCTTTCTTCTATGATCAAATGGCAGCTTTCTTCTATAAGCACATGAACAGTGGGCCATTCCTTAAAATGAGCACTTTTTGATCATCGAAACCCTTTCTAAACAGCTTAACATAACTTAATTGTGCCATTAAATCGTTTACGACGTCAATGGGCTTTGATGACATTATTAAATTAGCACAATGTTGCGTGTAACGTCGCCTCCCAGCCAGCCAAGGCAGGCGGGGGCATAAAAATAATCCATCATGAGCCAGTTTATGTAGGATAGGGAAATCTTACCCTCGGGGTCGGAATTTCAACCAGGGACTCAGCATAGCCTTGTTCCTGGTTGAAATTCCGACCCCTTGGGAAACATTTCCCTATCCTACATAAGCACTCATGATGGATTCTTATAATCTGCTTTCAAGTGTGCTTCTTCTTAATACATGTATCCGTTTTGAAGTTAAATCTAACCAATTCACATGATGTTTGAGGATGGTTTAAACGATACAGGAATACTTTTTTCCTCCCCATTTAATTTGCCAAGTTCTGTTGTTACTTTGTAGATTTCCTCTTCTGACTTTGGAGAATCTTTGTAGGTATGAATAAGAATATTTCAACGCTCCATTTTACATGTGAATGTATTTACAAGTGAAAGTGCACATTCTGAATTCTGCTATCTCTTAAGAGCCGCTACTCTCTTTGTGTGAATTTTGTACTCTCTGGTTTGAAGGTTCTAACAACTCCCTTGTATGGCTGTCAATATTTTCAGCTTCGAAAACCACTGAAGCATCCAGTATGTTTACGGTGTCAAGAACTCTTGTTTTTTTTTTGACACATGATACACCTTTACTGCTTGCATCTTCCATTGAATGGTCTGAACATAGACAAGATGCATAAAAATACTATCCTGCTTTTAAGTAAATACACCAAAACCTTTTTATAACACTATTGTTGGGGTCCAAGGCAATTTCTGTGTTAGTTATCCAAACAGTGTTATATTGAGAGTAAAATGTATAG
Source organism: Lucinisca nassula (assembly GCA_963580285.1). NCBI lineage: Eukaryota > Metazoa > Mollusca > Bivalvia > Lucinida > Lucinidae > Lucinisca > Lucinisca nassula. The sequence continues at coordinate 47,841,724 of OY757023.1, read as the reverse complement.
ATTAAATAGGAAAATTGTCTTTTATAGCCAGTTGGGGTCCATTACTCAGCCGTGTTGTATCCAAAACCGTGTTATGAAGAGGTTCAAGTGTACATCATTTTATGATATTCCAATGTTTTCGTTGACTATATGAGCCTACCCACTCATACTGTAAAACGTTTTAATTTAGCGGATGCAAATTTTCACGGTTTTCATCAAAGGACCTTTTAGCGGTTTTCAATTTTAGCGGATTTCCAATTTCAGGAAATAAAAATTCGCGCAAACACAAATGCATAAAAAGTGATTTCTAGCATTGCCATGCATGTCCGATGCGTTCAACTTCTACACAGTGATTCGCAAGTCAAACACGGTGATTTCAAAGCGTGTTCATTGAATTGTTCTCCAATTAAATGCATCATTGAAGCAAGTGAGTGCAAGTGAGCGATTGCCCTTTGTGTGTGAGCGACAATAATAATCAGTTTGATTGAAATTTGATTGATATAAAACTGCTTCACCTTTTTCATTTTGGTCATTCAAAAATATGATAAAAATATTTGGTTTGTTGTATTTTCTTACGCTTTTTTTATCTTAATTGGCGGTTGTTTATTTTAGCGTTTTTTCCTTTGACCGCTAATAGCGCTAAAATAAAACCACCGCTAAATATAAACGTTATACAGTATATCCAACATGCACAAGATCTAATGATGCGTTACATTACTGTAGAAACTCTGACATGAACATCATCAGAAGATGTCAGGTCCAGTTTAGCATTTATGTGAACTTGCATGCAAATATCTCAAACAGATTTCATCTTGCAGAGCACACATGAGTTTATCAAAGGTCCATCAGAAAGTATACCTATGGACACCGTGTTATCATCTTTAGGGATACCTTGTTACAAATTTTATATCGAATTTTAAAATGCTCATGGGCACATAACTCTCAAGCAAATAATCCAATTCTGCTCAAAATCAAACTTGACCTATGCCAGTCCTGGATATCTGCAAGATTAAAGCTTATCTGAAAAAAATTGAAGCAACTACATGCAGAATGATAACAAAGTTTTCCTAATGTAAAATCTATAGGTGCTTTATGTTACCATGGCAACAAGAGTTCCAATCCCATCTACCTCCAGGCCTTATGCAGTCATTACCCCAGCTCAATGGTGCTACATATTAAATTTGATCAAGATCGTTCAAGTAGTATTGGAGATATACATCTCTGAAATTTCCATTGACCCTAATGCAAAAAGAGTCAAGTACAGGTAACTCCTAAGTGAATCATCCAATTCTTCAAGTTATCGAAGTTGACTGAAATTTCAAGCCTGTCCTGGTAATCTGCAAGAATAATGCCAATCCCAAAAAAAATTGAATCCGCTATGGTGATGACAACATTCTCCCCATGTTACGTCTATACGAAATTTTTTAGTCGCCCAAGGGCAAGTAACTCCTGAGTGAATTATCTGATTCGGTCCAAAATCGAACTTGACCGAGATTTTATGCCTGTCCTTATTATCTGCAAGAATGAAGTCGATCAGAAAAAATTGACGGAGCTAGAGTGATGACAAGCTTTTTCCTATGTTAAGTCTATGGGAGCTATATGTTGCCATGGTAACCAGAGTTCCACTCAGATCTGCATGAAAACCTTATGCAGTCTTTCCACTTGCCCAATAATGTTACACATGAAATTTGATCAAAGTCGGCCAAGTAGTCTTCAAGATATACATTTTTGAAATTCACATTAACCCTTATGCAAAAATGCACAAGGGCAGGTAACTCCTAAGTGTATGATCCGATTCTGCCAATTATCGAACTTGACCGAGATTTCATGGCTGTGCTGGTTATCTGTAAGAATGAAGCCAATCCGAACAACCGATTCAGCCCAAAATCGAACTTGATCGAGATTTCATGCCTCTCCTCGTTATCTGCAAGAATGAAGTCGATCAGAAAATAATTGACGGAGCTAGAGTGATGACAAGCTTTTTCCTATGTTAAGCCTATGGGAGCTCTTTGTTGCTGTGGCAACCAGAGTTCTCATCCGATCTGCACGAAAACCTAATACAGTCTTTCCCCCTACCTGATGATGGTTCATATGAAATTTGATCAAGGCCGGCCCACTGGTTCCAGAGATATACTTCGTTGAAAGTGTGGACGACGGACGACGGACGCCGGCTCGTGGTATACTAATACCTCACATGAGCCTTCGGCTCAGGTGAGCTAAAAAAGTTTTTGTCATCAATGCCCCACCAGAGGCATGCTACAGATGAGAAATGATTGAGATCAGCCTGCAGGATACATAGATATAGCTGCTCATAAGTGTGGACGGACAGACGACGGACGACCCACTATACTATAAGCTCCCCTGGAGCATTCGGCCCAGGTGAGCTAAAAATCGACATTTTCAGCCATCAAAAGGACATAACTATATAGTAAATGGGGCAACTTGGCCGGTTTTCGAACTCATCCGAGGTTTTATCCCACGCCACCTTACATATAAGTTTCAGAAAAATCCGATCAAAACTGAAGGGGCTACAGTGATGACAAGGTCAAAAATCAACATTTTCAGCAATCAAAGGGACCTAACTCTATGATAAATAGGCCACCTTTGCCGGTATGCGAACTCATCCGAGGTTTTATCCCCAGCCACCTTGCATATAAGTTTCAGAAAGATCCGATCAAAACTGAAAGGGCTACAGTGATGACAAGGTAAAAAATTGGCATTTTCAGCAATCAAAGGGACGTTACTCTGTGATAAATGGACCAACTTTGCTGGTTTTAGAACTCATCCGAGATTTTATCCCCAGCCACTTTACATATAAGTTTCAGAAAGATTCGACCAAAACTCAAAGGGCTACAGTGATGACAAGGTCAAAAAGCAGCATTTTCAGCAATCAAAGGGACATTACTCTACGATAAATGGGCCGACTTGGTCGGTTTTCGAACTCATCCGAGAATCTAATCCCCAGCCACCTTACATATAAGTTTCAGAAAGATCCAATCAAAACTAAAGGGGCTACAGTGATGACAAGGTCAAAAATCGGCATTTTCTGCAATCAAAGGGACGTAACTCTATGATAAATCGGCGGACTTGGCTGGTTTTCGAACTCATCCGAGGTTTTATCCCCAGCCACATCACATATAAGTTTCAGAAAGATCCGATCAAAACTGAAGGGGCTACGGTGATGACAAGGTCCAAAATGGGCGTTTTCAGCAATCAAAGGGACGTAACTCTATGATAAATGGGCCGACTTTGCCGGTTTTCGAACTCATCCGAGATTTTATCCTCAGTCACCTTACATATAAGTTTCAGAAAGATCCGATCAAAACTGAAGGCGCTACGGTGATGACAAGCATTTTCCCATAGTAAGTCTATGGGACCTTGTGGTTGCCATAGGAACCAAACTTTTAGAGCGATTTAAAAAAAAAGTTTATGTCACCAATGCCCCACCAGAGGCATGCTACAGATGAGAAATGATTGAGATCAGCCTGCAGGATACAGAGATATAGCTGCTCAAAAGTGTGGACGGACGACGGACGGACGGACGGACGACGGACGACGGAGGACCCACTATACCATAAGCTCCCCTGGAGCCTTCGGCCCAGGTGAGCTAAAAAAAGAAGAAAAAAACAATTTCATAGGAATGTTCAATGGGTGACCACCCTCTTACAAAATTGCTCAAACTCTTTTTACTCTACTGAATATGAGGGTTGTCAGGGCTAAAACTATACAAATCTTAAAATAACTTCTACTCTTATTACGATAACACACCCGTAAGACATAGTGCTTTTTTTTCACATCTACAAAATGGCTACTTTTCGGATGAAAATTCATTATATTTTTCTTATTTATACTGCAAACATAGGTTATGGGTGCTCGTTAGAACCGCCTCATTGAGGCGGTTCTAACGAGTACCCACAACCTATGTCTTGGAGTAAAAATAAGAAAAAATCATGTTTATCCCCGTTAACCCCAGTTTTCTCTATACAAAGTGGGGTGTAACGGGGTGTTCATTTCACGGACTTGTTTGCTAAACTGATTTTGAAATAATTCCACAGAAATGTTCATTGTGTCAGCATCAAACAAAATGTTTCAAACTCTCATTTCCACCTTATATTACCTACCATTTATTGGCCCCGACCAACGGGGCTTGGATGAATAGATTGGGTTGCATGGTGCTTCCACGCAGAGCTGACGCCGACCGCATATAAGTACTTGTAAAACGCTAATTGGTGACAGGGCTTGGCATGTTATTTCATCTCAACGTCGGCAGAATTGGAAGCAACATCTTCAAACGACCTTAAAATGTTTATATGGACGTAAAACACCAATTCAAACCAAAGCCTACCACTTCATTTGTACAATGCGAATCAGGTGAGCGATCCAGGGTAATCATGGCCCTCTTGTTTCATTTTGGATAGCCGTCCATGGATAGTGGGTGTAAGGTAATCGTTTCGATTCCAGATCATTGACTTCACTTCTGTTACATGTACCAGAAAACTAACAAGGAAAGCAGAAGTATCAAAATTAATGAGTGTCGATACAAGCGGTCAGGAGTCGCTGAGGTTGCAGATACTTTATAAGGAAATCCTGGACTTAACCCTGGGGCAGGAATTCTTATCTAACCCCGGTTATCCTACCCAGGGATAGGGTAAATTGAGACCATTACGATAACACATCCGTGCGACATAGTGCATTCTTTCGTTTCTCCAAAATGGTGACTTTACTGGTGAAAATATGATATTTGTCTTATTTACCCACAACCTAAACCCCAAAATTTTTCTCTATATGAAGTGGGATGTAGAGGGTTGTTCATTTCACGGACTTGTTAACATGATGCTTTTTACGTGTTTGATGTGCAATGGTTGTACAGAACATCACGTATGCCGTCGTGAAGATTGACGTCGCTGTATGTACAGTGATGTCAAACCCGCCGCATTTTTGTTATAAAAAAGTGCGGATGTCGTCAATCAAAGTGACTGCATTATGAAATCAGAAATGAAAGGTATGCATGAAAAAGAATCTTACATGTGTAGATAGTAAAAAAAAAACAACAACAAATAATAATAAACAAAACGGCACTGGGGATCACTGTTTAACATCACTCTGTAAACCTCCTGATACCGGACAGTGACCCTCGAGACGGATTTGTCTATCCACCCATTACGCACATGAAAGATTCTTATACCTTTGTATTGTGTATAAATGCATTCATTTTGAACTGCATGCCATCTTCCCATACTTTCGCACTGATCTTTCTACACTCAAAGTCGTTTAAAACTAATAAAATAATTCACGTATTTCTATATGCTTTCAAACGTTTTACATTAAAGCAAAGTGGCTGACAATACTGTAGAAAATTACCCCCGCCCATATTATGCTGTCATGGAATTAAAGCTCGCAGATGAATTGAATGCTTTTAACTGTGTATGTGTCACTTCCTTTATGGCTCCCGATATTGTCATTGTATTTAGAGGAATAGATACACGTTTGTGTTGAGGTTTTACATCCCCGTCAACACAATTATGCCATTTCTGAGGGGTTGCTTCCAACTTTATGTGACATTTACCCGACACTGAGATGAATGACAGTTCAAGCCCTATCATCCAAGCAAACCACTAGGATTTATATGCAGGGACGTTCCGACTCCCATCACTGCTTAGACCTTCAAAGCGGTTTACCAGTATTTATGTTCGGTCGGTTTCAGCTCTGCGTGGAAGTACCATGCAGCCAAATCTATTTCCCCCAAGTCTTTACACCGATATTCGTTATAACAACAAAACTCGTTATTATGGCAATTTGAATGGAATGACGACATACATGTAGCTAAAGGCTTAGCCTCGGGTCCGAGCGGCGTGGGCTTCCCTCGGGTTGGAAATGCACAATTCGAGTCCATAGTCATGAAAGGGTCTTGTAATATAATACTCCAAGAAACAAATATTATAGAATATTTGTTTCTTGGAGTGACAATGGAGAAAAGCCCTCCTAACTAGAATTCTTTATAACGGCAAATTCATTATAACGACACAATAAAAGGGAACAAGTACTGTCGTTATAACGCGGGCCCTCTGTAGCAACAGAAAAAAAGGCATTTGTGACATTCTGTTTATTCCTACGATACAAGGAGTCTACCTTACAAGTAAGGAGCGAAGTCTTTTGTGTAATTTTCTATGGATTTTCCTTTTTATAAATATCTCCTCCTTCAAATTCCCTTTAAGGTTTAAATAATATTTCTCGAATAGCAGTTAATTCATTGTTTCTCTGGGCAGATGCCATATTATGACTTAGATGATATCTGTATATGGTACCAATTTGCACATGCCTGCAAACACAATACCTTTTGGACAAAGTCTTCGTTTCCTTGTTTTCTTTAATGACCAAACTGGATTAAGTCTAGAATTCCATGATACGCTATTGAAGAGCAGATAACAACACGTTTGGTCGGTTTCCGTTTGACGAATATTTTGTTTCATTCCACTGATACATATAGCGCTTGTCATTAACATATTCCAAAAAGGGTTAATTGGCAAATTGCGGAGACCCAGATCAGATGCCGCAGAGCGCACTGCACTGTTTGCGTTTTCCAAATAAATTTAAAAGAAACAAAACCTGAAACCCCAAATGTCCTGTATATACAAGTATAAGTTTTTACAAAAAGCTTGAGTCAACGCTAAGCTCACATTAATTTGATTGGAAAGAAAAAAAATGAAAAAAAAAAAAAAAAAAACAACAACAAAAAACAAAAAAAAAATGTTCAAGTGTATGTTGTACAAATGTGTCAGTAAATACAGAAGTGAATAACAGCCACATATTCCAAATGGTCGCTCCAATTTCACATATACATATGTATAAACAGAACTACCAATATTTCACCAGAAATAGATGGGCTGCATGATGCTTCCACACAGAGCTGAAACCGACCGCACACGGGTACTGGTAAACCGCTTAGAGGATCTAAGCCTGCCCAGGCAAAGCGGTGCGTGTCGGGGCGTCCATGCTTATAAACCCTATTGGTCCCATTGGGCGACATGGCTTGAGATGTCATTTCATCTCAATGTCGGGTAAACGTCCCACAACATTAGAAACGACGTCTCCAAAATGACCCATTCAGTGTTGACGGGGACGTTAAACCTCAAATAAATCAAACAAAACCAGGGCAACGACTCGTACATTAACTAACGAAACGAAAAATCAGATCAACAAGTTTAGCTGGCTAAATATACGTTTTCTTTTATTTCACATTACAGTCTAACGTTATGGAAAATCGTCATCCCAGCTTGCAGTCTAACTTCTTTTTTTCTTTTTTTTAAATGAAGAAAAACGGAATCAAAGCACTGAGAGTGCTTATGGGGCGATAGCTTGTGATCAATGGATAGGGTTAGGAAAGTTTAGCGCCTGGTTGGTATTGCATGTAGTTTAGGTCGTAGTACCAAAGCGTTAATCCAAAATCATTAGCCCATAGACAAAATGGCAAATATCAATGTTCTGATCAACAGACATGGACTCCAAAAGAGTGTAATCAGGCTTTTGAGGCCGCCAGGCCGAATGTTCAAATATCTTCCGAGGGATCCGGCAAATGTGAATGCAAAGAAATAACCATGGATGATTGTTGTTCTTGCATAACTTACGATTCCGACAGCAAATTTTGACGAAAACGCCCGAAAGCTCCATAGAAACTCCATATAAACTGTTCAAATGCGACCGGCGAACCAACATGGCGGCCAGTTCAGAATGTTGTTTACAACAACGTTGTTACGCAGTAACCATCTGACGTCATCATAGAACCCTAAAACGCTACGTTCAGGGCGATAACGTTACGTCGCTAAACGTAACATAAACAAAGCAAGGTCAGTCTCGTGTTATCTAAAGCTCAAAATCCATGTTCAAACAGCACGCGAACTTCATGATTTGAACATGGTTTTGCTGTTTGAGTACGGCTTTCGCTTCATTTGACAATGGCTTCAAACAGCCAAGCGCATGGATATTTATGCAAGAACATCTATTCAAAATTAAAACATACCGCCTTGGAACCGCCAGCAAAAATATTTCACTGGGGAGGGTGGACTTAAATCGATTTTACATGGTTATAATCCTCGCTCTTGTTTCTCTCGTGGTTTAGACAAATAATTGGTTCCGTCTGCGTCAAGACTTTGCAGGTCACTGATGAGGCTTTATTAGCCGAAACTACGTAGTATGACCTATCTTCTTTCTTATGAATGTTTTCATTGCTCTTAAAGGAACTCATATTTGATTTTTATTTGTAACTCATCAGTGCTACATCTTCGAGAGCATTAAAATCAAACAACTACAGAGATGGAAACAACGATTAGGACTCGACAGCATGGAATAACTGAAATGCTGGAGCAAAAGAAAACCAATAGTTAGACTACGATGGGCCCGACCAGAGACAGAGCATCAGGTACCAACCGAAATTACCTAAAAAAATAATTATCAAGTTCTTTAAGTTGAGCAAAATTTAGACCATTTATATTAGACAGTAATTACTAGACCACGATTGTGCCTTATATTCACCAGAAGAACATTTATTTATTTATTTATTTATTTATTTATTTATTTATTTATTCATTCAATTATTTATTTCATATTTATTTATTTATTTATTTATTTATTTGTGCGGATCTAAAATTTTTACAAAATTTAAAACTTTTCATTAAATAATAATTACCCCATATCAGACCATGGCCGGCTGTCGATAATGAATGTTCGCTATCGACAGCCGGCTGCTACATGTAATTGTCATTTCCTTTCTTAAATGTTTCCGGAGCAAAAGTCAACCTCAAGTGGTCTACGCGCATGGGCGTAGACAATTAAAATTCGGTACAAAAATGGATTGATAGTGTGTGCAAGTGTGCAACTGCATTAAATAAGACACATATGACGAAAATGGTCATTTTAGGAGGAAGGCATCATATTGATGGTCGCAAAATGTGTGCTAAAAGCATTCGAATTTTCACTCCTGTTTCGCACTCCTGAAGATGATCTCAGCGAGTAGTAAGGGCGTTACTTGAGCGCCATGGACTGCGCATGCGCAGCATTTGTATAACTTCCGGTGAAACGTAAGCGAAACGATTAGATGACGAAACTACCCTAAATATCGGACGAGTGTTCGAATGACGTAACTCGCGGTAATTACGCCGTAAGTATCCTAAATTTTGAGGCGAAAGATGTTCCCGCGGATTGGCGAAGTTCGCCGTCCCCGATCAGGTCGGGGGTGATCGGGGTCTACCCCGTTCGGTCGAGCGCTCCTATCCAAATATTTAGGGAGATACTACCCGGTATAGTATTGATGGGGCGCAAATTAATTCTCTCACCCGCAAAACGATTATCGCCTCGAAAACCGGGAAAACAATGGAAGGTGTTGGAAGAGCGCGATTTGATGCGAGAAACTAGGAATGGACCGCGTCCCGGAAAAAAAAAGTTTGGTTTATTCGATTTTAGGTTTAACGTCCCCGTCAACGCCGTATAGGTCATTTTGGGGGGCGTTGCTCCCAGTTGCGCGAGACCTTTACCGGACATATCTACAATATTTATATCTCGGATAATCTTTCTCGGCTATGGAATTTATACGGATATCGTGGGGGCGTAGCCAGAACAAAAATACTTTAACGCGAAACGAGGTCGAGGCGAAACTCTTGATACGGAAAGAATTTGCTCCGCTTCTGTCGCTACTATAAATTCGTAAAATCATCGCGAAAACGCGCCCATATAATTTCGACTCCCTTAAACCCGGCTTTTATACCGTAAAATTTGGGGTATGCAGTGGGGTAAACCTTATTTTCCTTATTACTGATCCAAGACATAGGTTGTGGGTACTCGTTAGAACCGCCTCATCGAGGCGATTCTAACATATTTAAACCCAACTTTTATACAGTAAAATTTGGCTTTGCAGGGGTAAACATTATTTTCCTTATTACTGCTCCAAGACATAGTTGTGGGTACTCGTGAGAACCACCTCGGCAAGGCTACTCTAACATATATCTATAACATTTGTATCTCGGATCGCAAAAGGGGAAAGAACAACAAAATGATAAACGGATGATGATTAGCGTTATTATCCTAAAAATGTTAGTGAAAGAAAAAAATCGTTGACGCGACGTTGGTGCAACGTTGTATACCACGGCGTCTTATACGCATGTGCGTGTGTACGCGCTTGTCCGTTTTATGTCCAACCAACGACTAAGGGCATAACGGAGACGGGGTGACATATAAAGCTTGTCCGGAGCGTACCTCTGATAGTTTTAAAGGTAATTTAGTGAAACTCGATACACCGATGGGGGGCTATGAGAGAAATCGCGGAATGCAATAAACATAACCATGCTAACACTATTTACGGAGTTACTGCCCTTCTTAAATAGGACCCCCACACAGTATTGTGGGTGCCCTATAGAAATCACCGAGTCAGTCAGTTTGTCGCACCTAAACCAAACTATTTATAGGTCATAACTTCAAAAGTATTTACCCTACGCTCACGAAACTTCGCATACATACCATCACAAGACCCTATACATTCTGACAAACGGTCATAACTGTATTAATTTTGGGTGCGCGTTTGTCAGGCCAAAACCAAACGACTTAAACTCGGTCATAACTTCGAAAGGATTTGTCCTGCTGTCACGAAACTTCACACACACACATACTTTCCATCACAACGGCCCCCCGCCCATAGGGGCTCGAGGAAATATATGGGCTGCGTGATGCTTCCACGCAGAGTTGAATCCGGTCCGCACACTAGTACTTGTAAACCGCTTAGAGGATCTAAGCCTGTCCAAGCAAAGCGGTGCGAGTCTGTCAGTTCGCGCTAATAAACGGGCTTGAGATGTCATTTTTATAACCGACCAACGACTGAGGGCATAGCGGAGGCGGAGCGATATACGCGCTCGATCAGGGTCAGCTCCGTTTGGTCAGGAGCAGTCGGTCAGTCGTTCATGCGAATTGTTGTGCGTGTTAAACGAAACGACGTCGTTTTAACGTTGTACGCGCCGCGTGTGCCAGTGCACGGCAGCAGCACTCTTCCAGTCCAACATTTAGGATATAACTACTGTCAAACGCTGGTGCGGTGTCATGGTCAGCTTAATAAGTGGGATGTTTGGCCTAGACCCTCTAAGCGGTTTACCAGTACTCGGGTGCGGGCCGGATTCAGCTCTGCTTGGAAGCATCACGCAGCCCATATGTTTCCCCTATGGGCGGGTGGTGTCTGCAGTGGTGTCTGTGGTGGTGGTGGTGGTGGCTGTGGTGGTGTTGACTGTAGTGGTGGTGGTCAATGATGTGAAAAGTTTGTAAGAATAACCAAACTGCAAACTCTTGAAACGAAAATGAATCGATGCTCGGACTGTAACCGCGGGTTTTCGAGACGTGATGCTTTGTTAAGACACCAACGCAATACGCACGGTAGTGGGATAGTCCCAGACATGACAAACGACATTACCTTCCAACACCCGTTTTCTATGGTGGTGACTGGCCCTAGCGGAAGCGGTAAAACCAAATTTGTGGGACTTTTACCCTACATTGAGATGAAATGACATCTCGAGCCCTGTCGTCCAATGAAACTAATAGGGTTTATCAGCGTGGACGGTCCGACTAGCACCGCTTTGCCTGGGCAGGCTTAGATCCTCTAAGCGGTTTACCAGTACTCGTGTGGGGTGGGACTCAGCTCTGCGCGGAAGCATCACGCAGCCCATCTATTTCTTCAAGCCCCGATGGGCGGGGGCGGTCAGTCAGTCCGTCGTTTACGCGAATTGTTGCGCGTGTTAAGCGAAACGACGTTGTTGTAACGTTGCACGGTAGCAGCAGTCTTCCATGGGTAAACCTTATTTTCCTTATTACTGATCCAAGACATAGGTTGTGGGTACTCGTTAGAACCGCCGCATCGAGGCGATTCTTTCATATTTCAACCCAACTTTTATACAGTAAAATTTGGCTTTGCAGTCGGTCATTCGTTCATGCAAATTGTTGCGCGTGTTAAACGAAAGACGTCGTTTTAACGTTGTACGCACGGCGTGTGCCAGTGCACGGCAGCAGCACTCTTCCAGTCCATCATTTAGGATATAACTACTGTCAAACGCTGGTGCGGTGTCATGGTCAGCTTAATAAGTGGGATGTTTGGCCTAGACCCTCTAAGCGGTTTACCAGTACTCGTGGGGGTGAAAGACACGTGCAGCCCGATCTATTTATTTGAGCCCTAGAGGGGGCGGGGAGCTAAATATCCCGTACAGAGGGCCCTCGCTATAACGACAGTATTTGTTCCCTTCTATGGCACCGTTATAAAGAATCCCGATTTGGAGTATGACGGGTCCATTTTAAGGACCTCCTCACCTTTTATCTTTCTCTACAAATGTTATAGATATATGTTAGAATCGCCTCATCGAGGCGTGGGTGCATTACAGCGTTTTGAATGTAACCCCCGACGATTTTAACCATTTGTGATAAAATATGCCTCACAGATACGTATACGAATGTCCTATATGCCGTAGAAAGAATGTGTTGTATATCGTTTGTCATTTGAGAAAAGTACACCGTGTGACTGTAGAAGACTGGTTGGAGAAAGTAGAAAGAATACGCGTAATTATTATAGGTAGTGTTGATAGTTGACCTTTCCAATAGAATCTATAATCAAAGATATTTAAGTTCTAAAATAAAAACCAATCAGAAAGAAGGCATTGCGTATATAAACGACGTGTGAACGATGTATCGTCATTCTCATCATGAACGTCATGGACAGTAAAGCCGATCAACTCGACATGGAATTCTTCGAAAATAGACTCAAAACATTCGATACTTATCCTAAACAGATGCAACCGGATAAATACCAACTGGCAAGGGCGGGACTTTATTACACGGGGAAATCGGATTTATGTCAGTGCTTCAGTTGTTACGTAAAACTCAGCTCTTGGTAACGAGATGACGACGCCATCCAAGAACACTACAAATGGTCACCGAACTGTACATACATCAAGATGGTCGGGGCACCGCCTAAAATACAGACAGGGTTCATGTTCGGGTCAAGTGCGACCTTAAGCGGTTTCGGGAAAGCATCCGATAATTTAGCGAGTACATTGGATCCAAAACGCTGTAAAAACTGGAGAGATAACGGAGACGAACTTATGTGAGCAATGCGTATGGCATTAACAATATTTAACGAGTTGTGTTGGTGGTTAAGATGCCGCCAGTTGCGAAAAGAAGCCAGAGAGGCTTCAGAACGGCGGAGAGAAATATTTGAAAGACAGCGGCACGAACATTCATACAGCGTTATATCGTAAATTGTATTGCATTGTAAACTCGTAGGAATGCGTATACGCATTTATCCTTTACAATAAAACGTGTCAGACTCGGAACAGTACTTGTCTTCTTCGTATTTTAACCCCGAGTTATCTAGGTCCTGAAAAATATAATTGACAATACGGGAGGTGACCTGGCTACTTGTATCGATTACTGATCATTGCCTTCACTTTATTTTGAGAGCGTTTACGGCCGCACACTTCATATGTTCCATTTCTGTGGTGTATTTCGTGCTTCCAAAGGATAACCCTTTTATAATACATATTAGGATAGAACGTGTGGCGGCCGTAAAAAGTCTCCCTGCCCTACATCGTAGTGTAGTTTATATTTTCTTGTCCTTCGGGATCATCGATTCAGTTGTGGAATTTTGAAAATATCTGAGGGTCACTGATAAGGCCTAATTGGCCGAAGCTAGCTAGTTGCTTCCAAAGGATAACCCTTTTATAGAACATATTAGGATAGAAATGATTACAAAACAAACGTATAGTTTTACATATTTATGTACACGCAACGTAGTGGCAAATTATATATACATGTATAAATGTTCATGTAAAGTCTTTCCGTCTTCTTCTAAGCATTCTTTTCATTTTAGACACGATCAGGTGGTCGTTGAACTTCTTCTGGCGTGGGTTGAATTCTTTGATAATGTCTCGCATGTTTTTTTCCTCGAGATCTAGCCATCGCGTAGTACGCGCACTCGAGTCCGCATACGTTAGAACTAGATTGTTGAAGCTGTTTATCGTTCATTAAGTAGGGTTTATTGAGTACCTCTTCAAACCCAACGCCGTAACTTCTAGGATCGTTTCCTACTGAATCGAAAAATTCGTACGGTCCGTCTTTGGGAAAATAAAATGTTACCCAGTGTTCCCGTCTTTGATAACTCGTGGATGTGTTGGAAATCACGAACCTTCCTCTTCGTTTTTTAATTTGGTCCGCTGAGCAGACAGTTACGGGGTATCCGGAAAGTATACGAGTCAGTTGATCGCTGTTCATCGTCGCTTAATATTTAAAGGTTGTCCAGTCTACCAACTGCCCGCTTTTCGCTCTCGGTTTCTTACGATCAGAGGCCTCGCCCTTATGCTCCTTTCGTAATCGTGCTAGTTCTGACTTTGCCATTTCAACCGCTTGAGCCACGGGAGTGACCAATTTCACCACGGGTTTTTGCTGTTCTAGCATTTTAATTTCTTTTTGTCGCTGATCTTCCATTTCCTTTTGAAGACGGTTTCTTCTACCGCTACCGACGATATACCGTCCCTCGTGATCGGGCTGAACGTAGCCCTCGCTCAAGTCTTTGAAATGTTGGTACCACGCGTCGTAGTCCGGGACATAAGGCACCCATTTATTCAGTTTCTTGTCAAACACTTCTATAGAACCCATCTTTTTTCTCTAAATATAGCGATGCTTTACCCTTCTTACGTATATTTCATTCGGCATCGGATTCCTGGTTTTCATCGGTTGCTGTCAAGACATGGTCGGGCCAAACGCTGGCGAATAAATCCTTCCTCAGTTTCACGGCTTGCTGGATGGATTCGTCGACATTCATGCCATGCTGTATTCTTAACGTTTTAGCCGACTGTAGAATCTGCCGTTGAGTAGGATCCTTTTGCAGCCGGTGATAATCCATCAGAAACCTCGCGTAATCGTGCCTTAGTCTTTTCCTGAGGGAGGGCAAGTCCTCGTTTGCTGCGCGATGATAAGCGTCCTCGGGAGCAGTCCCATCTTCGATGTAGCTATTAACCTTGTCTTTAAAGAGCTCTGCATTCGATTGCCATAGAGGTTCCTTAAACCTTCTCTCCCATATTTCTAGACACAGGCGGTCTTCTGCCAGTTCATCTTTGACGCGTTTACCAGGGGGTCTCATATAGGGGTAATGCGTGTCGTTTACGTCGCTTATCGATTCCCTGTCATCGTCACTGTCTTCGTCATTTATATCGGACTCTTCGGATACCTCTAATTTCCGCTTTCTTTCTACCGGAAATATGTCACTGCGTAAACGCTCTTGTTCGGGCGTGCTCGATTTTAGGTCGACTATCAGGTACCCGTAAGGCTGACTCGTAGCCTGTTCGAATCGTTTCATAAACGTGGAATGGGATGATGGATAAATTCTTCTCGCCAACGTCGCCACTTGTTGTCTGTCGATGGGATTATTGAAAAGGACGAGGTATTGCGTGTTCAAAGCGATGTCTCTACAGGCTTTTCCTTGCGGAAATAGATTCTGCGTGAGATATACGACGGACAAGTTTCTGTGATGACTTCCCTTAGTAAAGAGGTCCGCAATTCTTTGATCGCATTTAGCCTCGGTCATCAAGTCGTCAAAAACCAGGACGTTCCTTTTTCGGGTATCCACATACTCGGAGCTAGTCAGGTTGTCCGGTATACCGTGTACAAACTCTATCTGGGGAAGAGTGCGTTGCAAGTCGTCGTACAAGCTTTGCCATTGGCCAAAACACCATACGATACGTTCGGGTGGAGGGTATATGAGGTCGGACAGGAGTAATTTTCTAGTCCATTCCGTTTTACCGCTTCCGCTAGGGCCAGTCACCACCATAGAAAACGGAAGGTAATGTCGTTTGTCATGTCTGGGACTATCCCACTACCGTGCGTATTGCGTTGGTGTCTTAACAAAGCATCACGTCTCGAGAACCCCCGGTTACAGTCCGAGCATCGATTCATTTTCGTTTCAAGAGTTTGCAGTTTGGTTATTCTTACAAACTTTTCACATCATTGACAACCACCACTACAGTCAACACCACCACAGCCACCACCACCACCACCACTGACACCACTGCAGACACCACCCGCCCATAGGGGAAATATATGGGCTGCGTGATGCTTCCAAGCAGAGCTGAATCCGGCCCGCACCCGAGTACTGGTAAACCGCTTAGAGGGTCTAGGCCAAACATCCCACTTATTAAGCTGACCATGACACCGCACCAGCGTTTGACAGTAGTTATATCCTAAATGTTGGACTGGAAGAGTGCTGCTGCCGTGCACTGGCACACGCCGCGCGTACAACGTTAAAACGACGTCGTTTCGTTTAACACGCGCAACAACTCGCGTGAACGACTGACCGACTGCCCCTGACCAAACGGAGCTGACCCTGATCGAGCGCGTATATCGCTCCGCCTCCGCTATGCCCTCAGTCGTTGGTCGGTTATAAAAATGACATCTCAAGCCCTGTCGCCCAATGAAGCCAATAGGGTTTATTAGCGCGAACTGACAGACTCGCACCGCTTTGCTTGGACAGGCTTAGATCCTCTAAGCGGTTTACAAGTACTAGTGTGCGGACCGGATTCAACTCTGCGTGGAAGCATCACGCAGCCCATATATTTCCTCGAGCCCCTATGGGCGGGAGGCCGTTGTGATGGAAAGTATGTGTGTGTGTGAAGTTTCGTGACAGCAGGACAAATCCTTTCGAAGTTATGACCGAGTTTAAGTCGTCTGACAAACGCGCACCCAAAATCAATACAGTTATGACCGTTTGTCAGAATGTATAGGGTCTTGTGATGGTATGTATGCGAAGTTTCGTGAGCGTAGGGTAAATACTTTTGAAGTTATGACCGATAAATAGTTTGGTTTAGGTGCGACAAACTGACTGACTCGGTGATTTCTATAGGGCACCCACAATACTGTGTGGGGGTCCTATTTAAGAAGGGCAGTAACTCCGTAAATAGTGTTAGCATGGTTATGTTTATTGCATTCCGCGATTTCTCTCATAGCCCCCCATCGGTGTATCGAGTTTCACTAAATTACCTTTAAAACTATCAGAGGTACGCTCCGGACAAGCTTTATATGTCACCCCGTCTCCGCCATGCCCTTAGTCGTTGGTTGGACATAAAACGGACAAGCGCGTACACACGCACATGCGTATAAGACGCCGTGGTATACAACGTTGCACCAACGTCGCGTCAACGATTTTTTTCTTTCACTAACATTTTTAGGATAATAACGCTAATCATCATCCGTTTATCATTTTGTTGTTCTTTCCCCTTTTGCGATCCGAGATACAAATGTTATAGATATATGTTAGAGTAGCCTTGCCGAGGCGGTTCTCACGAGTACCCACAACTATGTCTTGGAGCAGTAATAAGGAAAATAATGTTTACCCCTACAAAGCCAAATTTTACTGTATAAAATTTGGGTTTAAATATGTTAGAATCGCCTCGATGAGGCGGTTCTAACGAGTACCCACAACTTATGTCTTGGATCAGTAATAAGGAAAATAAGGTTTACCCCACATATGTCCGGTAAAGGTCTCGCGCAACTGGGAGCAACGCCCCCAAAATGACCTATACGGCGTTGACGGGGACGTTAAACCTAAAATCGAACAAACCAAACATTTTTTCCCGTGATTCTCCGAGATATAAATATTGAAGATATGTCCGGTAAAGGTCTCGCGCAACTGGAAGCAACGCCCTCAAAATGACCTATACGGCGTTGACGGGGACGTTAAACCTAAAATCGAACAAATCAAACTTTTTTTTTCCGGGACGCGGTCCATTCCTAGTTTCTCGCATCAAAATGCGCTCTTCCAACACCTTCCATTGTTTTCCCGGTTTTCGAGGCGATAATCGTTTTGCGGGTGAGAGAATTAATTTGCGCCCCATCGATACTATACCGGGTAGTATCTCCCTAAATATTGGGATAGGAGCGCTCGAGCGAACGGGGTAGACCCCGATCACCCCGACCAGATCGGGGACGGCGAACTTCGCCAATCCGCGGGAACATCTTTCGCCTCAAAATTTAGGATACTTACGGCGTAATTACCGCGAGTTACGTCATTCGAACACTCGTCCGATATTTAGGGTAGTTTCGTCATCTAATCGTTTCGCTTACGTTTCACCGGAAGTTATACAAATGCTGCGCATGCGCAGTCCATGACGCTCAAGTAACGCCCATACTTCGTAGCCTTGCCGAGGCGGTTCTCACGAGTACCCACAACTATGTCTTGGAGCAGTAATAAGGAAAATAATGTTTACCCCTACAAAGCCAAATTTTACTGTATAAAAGTTGGGTTTAAATATGTTAGAATCGCCTCGATGAGGCGGTTCTAACGAGTACCCACAACTTATGTCTTGGATCAGTAATAAGGAAAATAAGGTTTACCCCACATATGTCCGGTAAAGGTCTCGCGCAACTGGGAGCAACGCCCCCAAAATGACCTATACGGCGTTGACGGGGACGTTAAACCTAAAATCGAACAAACCAAACTTTTTTTCCCGTGATTCTCCGAGATATAAATATTGAAGATATGTCCGGTAAAGGTCTCGCGCAACTGGAAGCAACGCCCTCAAAATGACCTATACGGCGTTGACGGGGACGTTAAACCTAAAATCGAACAAATCAAACTTTTTTTTCCGGGACGCGGTCCATTTCTAGTTTCTCGCATCAAAATGCGCTCTTCCAACACCTTCCATTGTTTTCCCGGTTTTCGAGGCGATAATCGTTTTGCGGGTGAGAGAATTAATTTGCGCCCCATCGATACTATACCGGGTAGTATCTCCCTAAATATTGGGATAGGAGCGCTCGAGCGAACGGGGTAGACCCCGATCACCCCGACCAGATCGGGGACGGCGAACTTCGCCAATCCGCGGGAACATCTTTCGCCTCAAAATTTAGGATACTTACGGCGTAATTACCGCGAGTTACGTCATTCGAACACTCGTCCGATATTTAGGGTAGTTTCGTCATCTAATCGTTTCGCTTACGTTTCACCGGAAGTTATACAAATGCTGCGCATGCGCAGTCCATGACGCTCAAGTAACGCCCATACTACTTCAGCGCACTAGATAAACTTTTTTTAGCAACACTCAAAAAGTAAATATCCACCGTCTATGTACCGCCTAGACATATTCTCCCATTATAACAGCCACTCACATGTACCGATGATTAATTTAGATTAGAAAAGCTTTTAGTGATATGGAACTTCCAATGTTTCTATGATAAGAAAGACAGTAGAAAACGAAGCTTTTATGGCCAGACATGTTTCATGTTCAGTGTATTGAATAATGTACGCGTACTTTCTCGATGTAAACACAACGGGGACATTCTGAAAGCTATTTCGCAGATAAGCCCATATTTTATTGACTATATCCTGTCTTTTGGGAAAAATTATGACCTTATTATACGAGCAGGCAATGTAGAAATTCATTTTCATAAAACATGTGCCCTTAACTAAATCATAATTACAAAATGTAATGCAATTAAACGTTTTGAGTTTTAACTTCAAGCGTTTGCTTTTAGATTGTAGGCTGAACGAATTCATTCGTTACTGACTAGTATTGACAATATGTAGGTTTAGCATCATTAAGTTTTTTTACTTTGAACTGCAGCAGTTTGTAAGTTTTGTTACTGAAAGTTTCGTCTATCTCAGGAGGATGATAGAATGTAAAAAGTCATCAACAGGGCATATAGCATGAGGGTTGCATAACAATAATGTAACGTTTGAGATACAAAGGGTTACATAACAACTATGTGATACTATATCTTTATCGAATTTATGTTTAGTTTGTTTGATTTGAGGCTTAATGCCCCCACCCCCACCCCCACCCTCAATACTATATAGGTCATTTTGGAGATGTTTCTTCCAAATTTATGGGACTTTTACCTGACATTGAGATGAAATGACTTCTCAAGCTCTATCGCCCTTTGAAACCAATAGGGTTTATATGCAGGGACGGTCCGACTCGCACTGAGCGTTTTGTCTGGTCAGAAAGTAACTGACCTTTTGGCTTTCCGCTATTGGAGTTTCCATTACGGTCTTGTGTTTCTTTCCCTTTGGTGTCTTTGATGGTAGCTGTGGGTTAATTGTATCGATTCCTGACCATTGTTTTCACTTCTTTTTAGTATACACTCGATACTTTTCAGTTCTGTCCAAAGGATAACATTTTTATTGCACATATTTAGTAGACCTTCTAAGCGTTTGCCAGTACTCATGTCGGTCGGTTTCAGCTTTGCTTTGAAGCATCATCCAGTCCAATCCAGTTCTCAAAACCCTGATTGGCGGGGGTCCTTATTGGCTCTATGTATTGCACTGGCAAACCAGTGATGTAGAACTCGTATAGGTAAAAGCTCATTGAGTAGGAATATCGGTCAGTGGCACAAATCATAATATATGTGTCAGTAGGTTGTCAAGTGTATCAGTCTTTGATCATTGGTGTATTTTTGTTTTCAATATATTCTGTCTTAAATATGCTATGTAAGACTAGACTTTTGTACACCAAAGTAAAACTTATCTGACAAAGCATCGCACAAACAACATGGCTACTTAGGTGATCGTAAAGACTCACACTGTCCTGTGCTTCTAGTGAGCTGGCTTGAGTCGCCTTTCGCTGCTCTTTGAATAATTCAGTTGTTATTAGAGGTTCTTGCAAACTGCGAACGTATTTTCAGACTGTGTGGAAGCGCAGACTGATCTGAGACTTGGCTGAGCCCCGCCAAGCGAATTTGGGTCTTCGAGCGTTCCGTCATGACAAATTATAACTGCGCATGCCTAGCCATTCAGAGGGGCCAGGGATATGGCTTTCTGTCTGAAGGTTCCTCTTGATTCACTGTTTGTATGAGCGAGAAGCGAAGGTTCTGGCGAGACTGCGCGGATGCGCAGGCTCGCCTGAACCTTCGCTGCTCGCATAGGCGATAATTACCAAAATCGCTTGACGGGGCCCTGGCTGAAAGCACAGGAGCTGGTGGCGCTGTCGTTATTTTCAAAGATTTAACCCATCCAGAATAGACAAATATAAATTCAAAATTGGGCTTCGGTATCAAAAGAATTTGTTTTATGAATCGAAGCTCTGAAGCATTAATTTGACTGATCAAACCTTCGAAGTAGGCTTTATCAATATTCAATAGATTGTCCAAATCTCTAGACGTCGAGCTTAAAGTTGCAATTACTTAAGATTTTTTTTCTTCAGAAAGGGACATCATAATTACTCTCATAACAATAACAGAACAAGAACAAATCAGTCCCAAATGATACGTATTACAATGAACGTACATGTATACATTGAAATTCCGACAAACTATCTGTATAACCTAATACCGGCAAATTTAATACGAATATTATCAATTGGAATTTAAGGTGACATGGCCGTAACCTGTAACTTCATAAGAACCAAATAATAATAATAATAATAATAATAATAACAACAACAATAAAGCACATCTCTTTTATTACATGCAATATAAATGGATCCTTCCCTATGGTATGTCTATCCGATTTAATCATTAAGTTTGTCTTGAATGAAATGTATGTGGTAGTGAAGTTAAGATCTGGAAACATCATGCGTAGAAAGACTGGCTGCACACATTAATAATTTCATTCGAGTGCGGATAACAACATTTAACATTATCATATGGGGTGGTTGTTGCCGGCCTTGTAATTTATATTTTATGGCCCGCGCATGCGTCGCCGCAGTCAAGCCGTATTCAAACTGTAAGCGCCTTATCGACCCCAACACAAAAACAATTTTGTTATCCCATAAGTACGTAGGCGGTCCAGCCAGGCCAATAGAAAGAAATAATAACCCAGGAAAAGTTACAACCAAACAAATCCATTCGAAATCAACCGCAGGAATGGACAAATATGTTAACGCAACATTAACAGTCAACCCACTTTATACCGATTTTCGTTATAACGAAAGTTAGATCTGGTGTTTATGAAACACTGTGACCAAAGATAACACAAACACAAATTAAAGTCAGTATATGACCAGATGGGCTTATTGTTGGTCTGGTATTTAATGTCCTAGTCAGCATTATTAAGGTCAAATTACTTTTCCTAGGGTAGCATATACTTAAGCTGGCCTGAATAAACACTCTAGACTAAACAGACTAGGATCAGACAGAGTGTGTTTTCATTAAAGCAGGTCACAGTGATCGTATTTAGTAGGAGGTGATCTTAACTGTATGCTCTGATGAGGTTTCTGGAGTGACCGACACACTGCTGATGACCAAGCGGCTCTTGAGATAATTTGCTAACAAGCTTTGTCATATGATAAAATGCACAAACGGGCATTATTTGTTAAAATATTTGTAAAAAATAAAATTGAATTAATCAAGTGAACGACACTCTGGTTCAAGACTGCCTGCAAAATTTCAAGAACCTAGCCCAAGCGGAACTTGAGTTATTTTGCTTACGATATTTCCTAAGTCCACAAAAGGGATATAATTATGTCATATTGTCATAGGGTCATGCCAAAATGAAATCAGGTCATCTTCACGATGGTTATAAACTCAAATTCAAAAGCCTAGCGCAAGCAGTTTTCGAGATATATTACTTGCAAGCTTTGTCCTATGTTAAAATGCCTAAGTCCAAAAGAAGGCATAATTTGTCTTTTTGTTATAAAATTATACCAAAATGTAATAAGGTCATCTTCACATTGCGTCAGGTTAACAAGTCCGTGAAATGAAAACCCCTCTAAACCCCGATTTATATACAGAAAAATGGGGTTTACGGGGTTTTCATTATTTTGCTTGAGGCGGTTCTAACGAGCACTCGCAGTCTATATTTGGACTTGGAATAAAAAATATATCATTTTCATCCGAAAATTATTATAGAGGACCCGCGTTATAACGACAGTATTTGTCCCCTATTATTGTGGCGTGATAATGAATTTGCCGTTATAAAAATCCCAGTTAGGAGTATGATAGGTTATAAAAGGTCTTTCTTTATCATTATTCCAATAAACAAATGTTATAAACATTTGTTAGAATCGCCTCGATGAGGCGATTCTAACAACTGTCTATAACACTTTTATAAACATTTGTTAGAATCGCCTCGATGAGGCGATTCTAACAACTGTCTATAACACTTGTTTCTTGGAGTATTAAATTACAAGAATCTTTCATGACTATGGATTCGATTTTGGCATTTCCAACCCGAGGGAATCCCAAGCTACTCCGAATTGAGGCTAAACTTTGAGCTTAGAATTCATTCCATTGAAATTGTTGTTATAACGAGATTTGCCATGTAACGAATATCGTTATAACGCGGGTCCTCTGTTGTTCTAGAAATAAGATAGACGTCATTTTAACGCGCAGGTGTGTCATCGTAATGTGTTCAAAACTGACTGCAGCTAAGCCCAAGCGGTACTTGAGATAGTCTGTTTACCAGTTTTTCTCGGCTTCTTGAGATATTTTCTTACAAGCTTTTCCTGTGCCAAAAATGCTTCGTCCACAGAGGGGAATAATTTGGTCAAACGTTCGTAAAAGTATGGCAACATAATCTTTACATAGGTTTCAAGCAGACTGTAAAATTTCTAGAGCATAGACACTTGCGTTTCTTTGGATAGTTTGCTTAAAAACTTGTTTTCAAGTGTTGGAATGTCTGCGTTTTAATCAGGAGTATATTGAAAAGAACAAGTCCAAAACGGGAAAATATTTGGTGATTTTTTCTAGATCATACCAAACTTTTTTTCAGATTATTTTCACATCGGTTCCAAAACACCTGCAGAATTTCAGAATGGAAGTGAAGGTTATGATCAGGAATCGATACAATCAACCCACAGCCCCACAGCTCCCATCAGAGACACCACGGGAAAGCAACACAAACATGAAACAACTAGACCCTAGTGGAAACATCACCAGCGGAAAGCCAAAAGGACAGTTACTTTCCCACAAAATGGACAATTGGCTTTCCAAGCCTAGCCCTAACGCCTCTTGAGATATTCTTATTACAAGCTTTTCCTATGCCTGAATGACTGCATAATTTGGTCAAATGTCCATAAAATAATACCACTTAAAATATAGATTGTGGGAACACAGTAGATCGCCTCGAAAAGGACCCAAAATCTATATTTAAGAGTAAAAAAAAGTTTATTATATAAAAGTGGCGTTCAAAGGGGTCAGAATTATATAGGCGTGTTTTCCTGATGAAAATAATTTGGTCAAATTGTCATAAAATTACACCAAAATTTAATAATTTATTCAGGTCATCTTCACATTGGTTCAAAACAGCCTAGAAAAGTGCAAGGGCCTAGCCCACGCGGTTCTTGAGATATTTTGCTACATATGTTTTCCCATGTTAAAATGCTTAAAAAGGGCATAATGTGGCCATAATAAGTTTTTCCCAAAGTGTTTCCAGTTCATTTTCTCTTTAGATCCAAACTGCCTGTAAAATGACAACAGTCTAGCGCAAACGGTTCTTGAAATATTTCAAATACAATCTCACAAAGGGGCATAATTTGGTCTATTTGTCATATTTATACCAAAATTTAATCAATATTTTCCTATACAAAAAGTCTGCAAATGACCATAACTGTGCAACAAGACGTCTGAGTGAAAAGAAAAAAAATATGGGTCTATTTTTTCATAAGCAATTTTCATAAGAACTTTCGAATCCCCAGCGCTGATGGTTCCTAAGATATGATTCACCATATAGTGCTTTGCGTACGGACGAAAGGACGAGCGAAACGAAAGCAATATGCCTCCTCCCCCAACTTCTTCGATGTAAGGTGCATAAAAGTATGGGTTTGCTGTTGAGTCCCCACCGTTGTTTCATCTCTGTGGTTGTAGGATTTTCATGTTCTCGGAGATATTGCACTGAAGAGTTAGGAGACCTTTATGCGGACTGAGCAAATTATTTGTCTAAATCGTGACGGAAGTAAGGGCGAGGATTGCGGTCGCGTAAAATCGATTTAAAGCCCCCCTCCCTCCCCAGTGGAATTCGTTTCACTGACCGTTCCAAGGCGGTTCTTCTGTCGCGGTTTATTTTTGTTCTGGTTTTTCCTTGAGTGTGTGTATCGCTATTATTTTTTATTATTTTGGATAGCCAATTGACCGGTTTGTGGGAAAGTAACTGTCCTTTTGGTTTTCCGCTTTTGATATTTCCATTATGGTCAAGTTGTTTCATGTTTGTGTTTCTTTCCCTTTGGTATCTCTGATGTAAGCTGTGGGTTAATTGTATCGATTCCTGATCATTGCCTTCACTTATATTGCCACTACTTCATATACAATGTACATGTTAAATTTCAGAACCCCGGTATACATGTTTATGTTTCTTAATATACATCCTATAGTGCGCGACAACAACGAACGAATGGACGGACGGACGAACGAACAAAGCAAAAGCAACATGTCCCAACAATTTAGTCAAAGTTGGGCGCGTAACAAAGCAAAAAGCTATATGTCCCTACAACTTATCGAAGTTTGGGGCTTAAAATATGGTTTTTCCGCTATTGGTGTTTTCATTAGGGTCTCTTAGTTATCTAATGTTTGTGTTTCTTTCCCTTTGATGTCTCAGATGGGTGGCGTGGGTTAATTGTATCGATTCCAGATCATTGCCTTCACTTCTATTTTGCTACTGTTTCATACACAACGCACATATGAAATTTCAGAACTCCAGCATGTATACTTTCTAAGATATGATTTATTCTATAATGTGTGACGGGCGGACTAACGAACAAAGCAAAAACAGAACGGCACCACAACTTTGTCGGAATTGGGGTCATAGCAAAGCAAAAAATGAATATGCTCCTACAACTTCTTCGAAGTTATGGGGGAAATTTATTGTAAATTAAAATGTTCCTAACTAATATGCTTTCCCTAAAACATGCATTGACTAAAATATTTATGCACCAAAACCGGCTGAGTTCAAAAGTCGAAAGGAATCGCAAAAATTAAATCGATGATAACGCCAAAATCACATGCACATCTACAGACAATTACAAAAAAGCCAACAAAGTTTTCAGTTGATTGGTATAAATTAGTATGAAGAGTTGTGCACGCAAAGTACCCACCATCTTGTTGTAAAATGCCGAAGTCGAAAAGGGGTAAACTAAGGAGGAATTGCTATGCAAGGAAATGCCATTGAAAAAAAATATTGGTCTGCTTATTTTTCATGCTGATGTTATATATAAAATTGCAAGATTCTAACTCTTACCATTTGGTACACTATATGTCACAATGTCCACGTCCACATAGGGACACTATTGCACTACGTATAACAATATAATGAAAGATGTTTGCCAGAAGTTCTAATAAAAATAAAAAATGTGTTCCAGTTCCTTTAAGTGCAATGAAAACATTCATAAGAAAGAAAATGGGTCATACTACGTAGTTTCGGCTAATAAAGCCTCATCAGTGACCCTGTAATGATCCGGCAAAGAAAGCCAGAGGAAACATACTGCAATTTTGCGAATTTCGAATCGGCAGTCGATTCAAAGACTGGTATAAATCAAAATGGGGTCCAAAGAATTAAAAGCCTGTCTAGAATAGGAGTCTAAACCAATAATTTATTTCTGATTTCTCAGAATATTCACGCTGATCTCAAAGGACCAAAAGTAAAATATAAACTGCACTTTGGTTGATGTACGGGGAGACGTTTTACGGCCGCCATACGGCACAACATCAGCTACAGTGAAGGCAAATAAAAATCAAAAATGAGTTCCTTTATGTGCAATGAAAACATTCATAAGAAAGAAAATGGGTCATACTACGTGGTTTCGGCTAATAAAGCCTCATCAGTGACCCTGTAATGATCCGGCAAAGAAAGCCAGAGGAAATATACTGCAATTTTGCGAATTTCGAATCGCCAGTCGATTCAAAGACTGATATAAATCAAAATGGGGTCCAAAGAGTTAAAAGCCTGTCTATAATAGGAGTCTAAACCAATAATTTATTTCTGATTTCTCAGAATATTCACGCTGATCTCAAAGGACCAAAAGTGAAATATAAACTGCACTAGCCGCATTTATCAATAAACACGATTCCTTTATAATGGCTTCGGGGGGAACTTTCTTGCGAATATTTCCAAGCAGACTAGATCAACCTTAAACTTCCCGACACCTGGGGCCAGTTGTTCAAAACTCACGACGTCGTTAGTAAACGTATCGTTAAAACTTTGATAATTAAATATGGCAAATATGCTGAAATTTTTGCTGAAAATGTGAGCAGCTTTTGCACATTTGTTTAGCAAAAATACCAAAGTTTACGATTTTATACTTGCTAGAAGAGTTAACAATATGACCACTAACAAGCTCGTTAAGCTAACGATGCTTTGAACAACTGGTCCCAGGTATTTATTTCGCCATATGAACAACAGTTGTCCAATTCTACATTCTCCACCGAACAATAGCAACACCGATTGAAGAACTCGGGGCTTTTACAGCCATAACCGGCATATATTAAGACAACCATATTCAACTCAGTACAGCAGGGTACCAACTCACTAGGATATGCACTCTACATAAGCCAAAAATAGCAACAAATGTCTACTGCTTGACACGTTGTGCCTAGAGTGCAATAGTACAAACTGCCATCACGATTCTCAAACCTCGGATTGCGAGTCAAACAGCGCCACTAATGATTTTCTATTTAATGATGAATTTACCATCATTGAAAAATTCGTAAATTAAACCAAACTGTCTCTGGGTCTACATCTTTGCTTAGTACTCCATATCCTGAACTGAACAACTCTTAAATGGAACTAGCTGGTCAGCTAAATATAAAATTTTAACATAGGAGGATTCATTTCTGTAACTTGAATATAAGGCACCTCTTTCTTCCTTTCTTTCTTTCGGTCACATTTGTCGATTACCGCAGGTGTACATTACATACACTCCAGGTTTTCCTACACAGTAATCATGTAATTACGGTAGGGATCTTTAACCTGCACAGGGGATGGTTCTTCCTGCGCAGGGGGCCTCCAGCTAACGCCCCGATCCGAAGGACGGTTCACTTTATGACATTCATCCCTGCAAGTGATGCCAATGGAGCGTGTTCGGACACCGAAATTTTAACGCCGTTGCCGGGGATCGAACCCGGGACCTCTAGCATCAGAGGCAAGTGCACTTACCACTGAGCTATCACGCTCCAAGCGAAAAATTGCTGACACGAAATGTCTGCTTAATCCATCTAATAACCATGATTACCATGATAAAAATATTGTTCTACTGTTTTGTTTTATTATTTTGTTTTCATAAGGAATCCATATATTATGAAGTTTCAAAAACCTAGCATACACGGCTCAAAAGTTGTGCTATGCAGAAAAAGCATGGCAGAAGGACTAACGGACGAAAGAACAAAAGTAATATGCCCAAAAAACTTCATCGACGTTAAGGGGCATAAAAACGCCATAACTGCCATTTGAGTGGACCAGATCCTTAGATCCAGACAAGACTGTTACGGTAAGAAATTCAAGAATATTATAGCAAATACCCCAAAAGGCGTATTTTCTTGGCATTTGTTAGAATCGCCCTATCGAAGCAATCCAAATAATATCCACAGTATGTGATAAGAAAACAGCAATCCTTTGACTTCCTGTCAGTCTGTCGCTAACCCAATAAGAGTTTATTTTCTTAGATTATCTCCGAATTTAGCAATACGACAATTGCTGGATATATCTCTATTGGGATAATTCTTTAGAACGGTAAACATTTTGAGAACAACATATACCGAAGGTCTTCTGTACACATACGAAATCGCATTGGAGAAATGGCCCTTCCATTACGCAAACACGCCTATACAAATACATCGCCACTTTTATCACCGAAAAAATGAAAAAATTATGATAAAACATTGCCATATTTTTCTTATTTCTGCTCCAAATATAGATTGTGGGCACTCGTTAGAACCGCCTCAACGAACAGAAATAAGAAAAATAAGGTATACCCGCGGAAACCCCAGTTTTACTATATTCAAGTGGGGTTCAAGGGGGTCAAAATTATATAGGCGTGTTTTCGTGATGCAAATCAGCAGGATTTTGTCCATTACGATAACACACCCGTGAGCAAAATCTAATCTAATTTCGAGAACTAGCATTTTTCAGATGATTTTTTTTTTCTTATCCCCAGTCGAACTATAGAATTAAGAAACATGATAGCTTAGTGGTAAGTGCATTTACCAATACTACCCTCCCCCCCCCCACCCCCACCAGTCCCCGGTTAGAATTCCAGCAGCGGCAATAAAAGTGTGGCACCGTCCTTCGGATCCAGACGTTAACTGGAGGTCCTGTGCAGGGAGAATCATCACCTGTGCATGTTAAAGATCCTTACTACTGTGTAGGTTTTCATCCTTATTTTGAGTGTATGTTATATATGTGAGTATTGGTCACTAATAAACAATCGCAGTAAAAGTAGATACTATTATAATGATAGATAGATAGATAGATAGATAAATAGATAGATAGATAGATAGATAGATAGATAGATAGATAGATAGATAGATAGATAGATAGATAGATAGATAGGTTTTGTTTGTTTGTTTGTTTGTTTGTATTGGAAATTTGATGGCCCAGTCAACACCATTTGTCATTTTTGAACCGGCCAGTTTAGCTATCCACACTTTTCCTGGGTAGGCGTATACGTAAGCGGTTAACCAGTACAGTGCACATTCATTCGCCAGAAACTGACAACTGCCCTTCTTGAATCTGCGGAATGGAGAGAATGGCCGTAGAAAAGACTTCATGAGCAATCTCTGCGAAAGAATGTTGCCAACCCCGGCAGGTGTCGAACCAGCGTCCTCCTGATCACCAGTCAGACGCGCATCCGACTGAGCTACCGAGGCCGGCCCGATAGATAGATAGATAGATAGATAGATAGATAGATAGATAGATAGATAGATAGATAGATAGATAGATAGATAGATACTGGATGCTCTTTGAAACCGCCAGTCCAGGCATTTCTAACGAGTACCCATTACACACACAATGTATATATATATATATTATATTTATACAAAAAAAAAAAAAAAAATGAAAGAAAGAAAAATAAAGACTATACACCGTAGCCCTATTTTTTAATAAAGAGTGGGGTTTTGGTGTTTATATCACGGACTTGTTAACCTTGTGCTTTGTCTAACAGTAACGTCTTTCAGTGGGTACTCAGGGCGTCATGGAGGTAGTAACTATTGTGAAATGGAAAGCAATTCGTTTTCTGCATTTACATTGCCTGTGATGCTTCACCATTATCTGGCTTATTGGAAATTGGGTTAATAGGTGAAACAGCGACAGTTAATAAATGTTTATGGCGCTCCTTTCTGATTACAGTCACAATCAAAGCACTGAGAGCGTTGATGGGGCGATGGTTTGTAATATCTGGATAGTGTTAGGCACATTTTGCACCTGGTTTGTAGTTTTTAAAAACCAGGCTTAAACAATATAGTAAATTGAATAGGGCTAGAATATTGTGGGGGTCAAGGATGAGGCTTTATTTGACGAAACTAGCTAATCTGACTGAGAAAATGTACACCTGACGGTTTTCTTGTCTCTGATCCAAAGCAGAAATCTTAACAGAAGACATCAACTACACTTAGTACTAAGGGAATGTTAGAACCTGCACATGACCTTGATCGACCTTACCAAAGTATTACACAGTAAGCCGTGAGGGTCTTTGGAAAATAATGGCAAGGTTTGGTGTTCAACCAAGTTCATAACAACGGTGAGGCAGTTCCACGATGGTGTGCTTACACGTGTCAAAAATGATGGCGAGCTTTCGGATCCGTTCCCTGTGACAAACGGAGTCAGGCAAGGCTGTGTGCTAGACCAAACATTGTTCAGCACGTTGTTCTCTGCCATGCTCACAGATCCTTCCAGGATGGTGAAAATGGTATACCCATTAGGTATCGAGGTGCAGACAGAGGTTCTAGACACGATATGACCCTGCATACAAAAATAGAAGTGAAGGCAATGATCAGGAATCGATACAATTTACTCACAGCTCCCATCAGAGACACTAAAGGGAAAGAAGCACAAACATGAAAATTCTAGACCCCCATGGAAACAGCAGTAGCGGAAAGCCAAAAGGAAAATTAGTTGCCAACAAAATGACCAATCGGCTATCCAAAACAAAATAATGTATGCGATACACACACTAAAAGACAAACAATAACAAAAATAAACCGCGACAGAAGAACCGCCTTGGAACGGTCAGTGAAACGAATTCCACCGGGGGTGGATGTGGGGCTTAAATCGATTTTACCTGGCCACAATCCTCACCATTATTTCCGTCGCGATTTTGACAAATAATTTGTTCAGTCCGCATGAAGGCCTCCTAACTTTGAAGTTCCGCTTTCTGATGGCATGGCAAAAGGCGATCCACAAGAAGAGAAGATGCAAAAAGGTATATTCAAAATATTTGACTTCTGAGATAGCTATGACCTCACAGTCAGCAAAAAGAAGACTGAGGTAGTCTATCTTCCAGCATATGGCAAGCCTTACAAAGCGTCCACCATCACAGTGAAAGGTAAAATATTGCAGGTCATAGACAAGTTCACCTTTCTAGGGGGCACACTGTCAAGAGTCGTGCACATTGATGATGAAGTCAATGCCAGGATTGCAAAAGCTAGTGTAGCATTTGGCCGACTACGTGGTAGTGTCTTGGACCGAAGTGGAATCAGGCTAAACTTCTTAATCAGGGTTATCGGTACGATAAACTACGGAAAGCCTTTTTCTAAATTTTATATACGTCATTCTGATTTAATTTCAAAATTCAATATTGGACTTAAATCTCTTCTGCAACAAGATATATCGGAAACAGAGTTTTAAGGTGACTTAGTATATAAATTCAGAAAAATATATATCCGCAATGACTTCAGCACCCAATTTCGTAAAATCATTCTTCGATATAAAAAGATTGGGTACAACATAAATGTTACGACAGACTGCATGCATGGTAGTTAACCCAATTACTGTTGACAACTTTGCCTCCCTCTTTAATTGCACGCTGGTGGGTCAGGCCGCAGATTATATGACGGTTCCAACGTAAAGGCTTATGTTGGTTGGTACCTGATGCTGTGTCTCTGGTCGAACCAATGGGAGTCTAACTGTTGGTTTTCTTTTGATCCAGCATTTCAGTGGTTTCTTGCTGTCGAGTCCTCATCGTTGTTTCATCTCTGTGGTTGTTTGATTTTTGTGTTCACGGAGATGTTGCACTGATGAGTTAGGAGACCTTCATGCGGACTGAACAAATTATTTGTCTTAATCGCGACGGAAGTAAGGGCGAGGATTGTGACCACGTAAAATCGATTTAAGTCCCCCAGTGGAGTTCGTTTCCGCTGACTGTTCCAAGGCGGTTCTTCTGTCGCGGAAAACTATTGATGTTTCCATTAGGGTCTGTGGTTCCATGTTTGTGTTTCTTTCCCTTTGGTGTCTCTGATTAGAGCTATGGGTTTATTGTATCCATTCCTGATCATTGCCTCCACTTTTACTTTGACACAAATCTGAAAGTCTACAGAGCCGCGGTGCTGCCAACACTATTGTTTGCACGTGAAACATGGACAGTTTACCAACTGAACGCCAAAAGACTGAATTACTTCCATACAAGCTGTCTTAGAAAATTGTTAAAGCTTAAGTGGCAAGACAGGATTCAAGACACAGAAATCCTGAAAATGGCAGAGGTGCAAAGTGTAAATACGCTTCTGAAACTAGCGCAATTAAGATAGGCAGGCCATGTTACCCGGATGCCTGAGGAATTGCCAAAGCAAATGCTCTATGGAGAACTAGAAATGGACAAACGCGCGCATGGTGGTCAGAAGAAGCGGTACAAGGGCACCCTCCCATCCCCCCTCCTCAAGGACTTCCACATCCAAACAGATTGGTGGGAACAAATTGCACAGGGCAGAGCAAAGTGGCGAGGCCTCATCAGACGGGATGCTAGTGAATATGAGGCAAAAATAACCACCGATGCTGAGCAGAATGCGAGAGGCGTAAAGCCAGAGCTAAGGCATCACCAACAGATCTGTCTTCGTCTAACCTCTGTTGCTTTATCTGCAACAGACAGTTCAGAGCTAGAATTTGTCTCATCAGCCACCTTAGAACACGCAAACAGTGACGTTTAACAAATATGATTAAGATAGGTCGTTGTCAGTAATGGCAGACGAACTATTATTAACGGCATAAATGAATGTCTGGATGGATGACAAATGTTAAGGTCATACAGTGAATCCGGGTCACTTGGATTGTAGGTTGATTAACATTTGAAAAAGCATTTTCTCTGAAACCGCTACATTAATTGCAGTTAAATTGCACGACCCGCAGAAAAAGCGACCGACTGAAGTTGGTTGACTTCTAAGAGTGCCCTAAAATCACCGTGTCATTCTGTCAGTTTGTCCGTCCGTAACCCGTTAGTGAAAATTGGTGATAGTGACTTAACCGCTTGGAATATTTAAACAATTTTTGGCATACTGATAGATATCAATGAGATCTAACCAATAAACTTGCGAAATATTACATTCCATTTAGTAAAGCCACGCCGAGGCGAAAAATGTGAAAATTTTCGAACTGCTTCTCCTCGGAAACCGTTGGGCCGATTGAAGTCAAATTTCATATGGAGCCTCTATGGGATGGGGGAAACCAAAATTTGCTCATGGGGTCCAGGTCACATGACCAAAATGGCCGCCAAGCCAAACATGGTCTGTCTGTATGTCGTCCGTAACCCGTTTGTGAAAATTGGTGATAGTGACTTAACCGCTTGGAATATTTAAACAATTTTTGGCATACTGATAGATATCAATGAGATCTAACCAATGAACTTACGAAATATTACATTCCGTTTAGTATAGCCTCGCCGAGGCGAAAATTGTGAAAATTTTCGAACTGCTTCTCCTCGGAAACTGTTAGGCCGATTGAAGTCAAATTTCATATGGAGCCTCTATGGGATGGGGGAAACCAAAATTTACTCATGGGGTCCAGGTCACATGACCAAAATGGCCGCCAAGCCATATATGATAAAAACCCTTCAAAAATAGTCTTCTCCAGAACCACTGGGCAGATTTCCACGAAGCTTGATAAAAAGCATCTGGGACGTAGGCCCATCATAAATTGCTAAAATGGTGACCCTGTGTTGACCTTGACCTTCTTTGTGCCTAGGTCAAACTTTGACACATATGCTTTTGTATTGGAAAAGTAAGAATGCATTTTATCCTGCAAACGATTCAGAATACAGTACTAAAGTATAAGATATATTTTTGCTCCTTACGATAAGGCGCATTTATTGGGGGAAGCGTTTTAGGTGCAGGTCACATGACCAAAATGGCCGCCATACCCATATATGGTAACACTCATAAAGCTAAAAGCATCCGGCGGGTCGTGCACTTCAGCTGAAGCACTGGTTTCAAATACATTTCCCTGTGCAAGGAAGGGAAGAAAATTCGATTCAGGTCGCCATATATGAAAATAAAACCTTAAAAACTCCTTCTCCAGGACTGCTGTAGCAGTTGCCTTGAAAGGTGATACAAAGCATCAGGTGACTGAGTGCGACCGAGCGTTTTCAACTGCTATCGTTGGCTATGGTCGGGCAAATGGGAATCCAACCGTTTGTTTTCTTTTGCTGTTTCACGCTGTCGAATCCTAATCATTTCAGCTATTTCTATTTCATGCTGTTGACTCCTCATCATTGTTTCATTTGTGAATTCGATTGACTTGTGTATGTTTTCTGAGATGTACTGATGATTTAGAACGCCTTTAAACTTACTCAACAAAGTACTTGTTTAAACCACGGCAAAACTAAGGGCGATGATTGTCGTCATGTATAATCGATTTAAATTCCCCTAGCAACATTTTTACCGACCGTTCCAAGGACGTGTGGCCATGATGAGCTATTGTGATAGGTCAGTGTCCGTTATTCGGCGTGCGTCGTGCGGCGTCAACAATTTGCTTTAAATGCTCTCCTTCCAAATTGTTTGGGAAACATTTCAATTAAACTATATAGCAATGTTGCTTAGGTGACTTTCTACCAAAATAGCTAAAACGGTTTCGCTCCAATGAACAAGATGGCCACCAGAGCTAAAATTAGAAACATCTTTAAACGACAACTCCTTCTGTAACCTCATTCTTCATTAGAATGGTGCTTTGGTAACATTCTACCAAAAAAGCTAATACGGTTCTGCAACGATGGGCAAAATGGCGGCCAGAGCTTAAAAAACACACACAAAAACACATACACACAAAAAAACAACGCTTATTTGCTTTAAGTGATAACACCTCCTTAACCTTTGGGCCAATTTCAATGTAACCTTACAGCAATAATGGTTAAGTAACCCTCTACCAAAAGAGCTAAAATCGTTTCGCTCCATTGAACAAGATAGCCGCCAGAGCTAAAAATAAAAAAAATCTTTAAATGACAACTCCTATACCATTGGGCCAATTTCATTCTTCAAACTTAATAGGAATGTTGCTTATATGACCCAAAGCGAAAACTGCTAAATTGGTTTTGCCCAGATGAACAAGATGACCGCCAGAACTAAAACTACAAAAATCTAAGCGACAACTCTTCCTATATCCTTAGGCCAATTTCATTGAAACTGTAGGGAATGTTGCTTTGGAGACCCTGTACCAAAACAGCTTAAACAGTCCGGCTCGGATTAGCAAAATGACCACGAGCTAAAACTAGAAAATGCCAACAGTTTGCTTTAACTCCTCCATAATCCTTTGGCCAATTTCAATGAAACTTTATAGCAATGTTGCTTAGTGACCCCCTACCAAATTCGCTATATCCGGTCCGCTCCAATGAACAAGAAAGCCGCCCGAGCTAAAAATAGAAAAAAAAATATTTTAACGACAGCTATATATCCTTATTCAAATTTCATAGACATTTCGCTTCGGACAGCCTCTACCAAAATAAGAAAAACGGTTCCACTACGATGTAGAAAATGTGCACCGGAACTAAACATAAAGAAATATTTAAACGACAACTGCATTGCACTCCCCAATCCTTGCTCCAATTTCATTCTTTCAGGACCTATGTGACATCTTGAAATCAGGTGAGCGATTCAGAGCCATCTCGGTCCTCTTGTTTTTGTTTAGCCATTTTGGGGAAAATAACTGTCCTTTTGGTGTTATTGTATTAAGTGGCATTAGTTGTTGATAGGGACATGTGTCCCTAAACTATTTCATAATGCTGGTTACAATTTAGTTGCATTTAAAAACTATCTTGTCTTACCCGGGAAATGCCATTTCATTCCCGATTTTCAGTGTGTGTGTGTGTGTGTGAGTGTGTGTGTGTGTGTGTGTGTGTATGTGTGTGTGTGTGTGTGTGTGTGTGTGTGTGTGTGTGTGTGTGTGTGTGTGTGTGTTCATAAAAAATAAACACAAAACCTGTAAAGCCAAATATGGTGAATATTTCCATTAACTCTCAGTCTCATAGAGCATATGGTTTCTGATTTTTTAAGTGTGTGTGTTTTTTTTTCTATTTTTTGTTTCATTTTGGTTTCCATGGCACCCAGTAAAAATGAGCAATAGGCCTAAAAGCATATGGCAGATGGTAGATTGCTTAAGGAACATTTCTATGAAAGTTGTGTCAAAATATCTGCAAAGGCTTGGCAGTTAATGCCATTTTTCAAATTCTTCTCTAAGTTGCCATAGCAACCAAACTAAAGAGCCGATTTTCATAAAAAACACAAACTTCCAATCCCCCGGCCCAAGGATGCAACAGTTAAAATTTGCGCTCAATTGGCACAGTGGCTTTAGAGGAAATGTCGTTTGAATCTTAATCATGGTGTTGTAAAGGAAGGTGTTAACTATAAAGACGATCAGCTGTTTTGCTGATTGTGCTTGTCGGTTTATAATATCGCTAAGGCTGTGCTCACTGATCAATCATTGCCGAATTCAACTCTGTCAAATTTTCACAGTAAAATTCAACACAGGCTCCACAAAACATCAAACTGTCAATTTAGATATTCAATCTATCGATTTCAACAAGAAAGAACCAAAACAAGGCATGTAAAACGGGAATTTGACACTACACATTCAGGGTTCATGTCGTCATAGTCTAATAATTCTAGTTTATAAAATTATATCTAAACTGTTTTAACAACGAGGTATCATTACGAAAACACGCCTATACAAATACATTGTACACTTTACCGCCAAAAAAAAAAATGGATGAAAAATTGTGATATTTTTCTTATTTCGGCTCGAAATATAGATTCTGGATACTCGTTAAAACCGCCTAATCGAGGCGGTTCTAACGAGTTCCCATAATCCTTATTTCATAACAGAAATAAGTAAAATGAGGCTTACCCCTGTAAACCCCAGTTTAACTGTATAAAAGTGGGGTTCAAGTGGGTCAAAATCATATAGGCGTGTTTTCGTGATGCATGGCCTGCTTCTTGCCAAAATTGTACAATGCGATCATAATCGAGTCACTTGATATAGCTTTTCATGTCTTTTTAAGCGAGGAGGATGTAGGGCTACTCTAAAATATAAGTGAAGGCAATGATCAGGAATCGTTACAATTAACCCAAAGCTCCCATCGAAAAAAAAATGAAACAACTAGACCCTTATGAAAAATCAATAGCTGAAAGCCAAAATGACAGTTGCTTTCCCATAAAATGGCCAATTTGCTATCAAAAAAAATATATATATAAGCGACACACCATAACAAAAATAAACCACGACAGAAGATCCGCCCTGGAACGGTCAGTGAAACGAATTCCACATCGACTTTACTAGGTCGCAATCTAAACCGACAAATTCAGCAATGCTTATGTTCGTAGAGGCAGTGATCAAACCCAGTTTTATATAGTAAAACTGGGGTTCGCAGGGGTAAACCTTATTTTTCTTATTTCTGCTCTAAAATATAGATTGTGGGTACTCGATGAGGCGGTTCTTATGAGTACCCACAATCCATATTTTGAGCAGAAATAAGAAAAATCGAGGCGGTTCTAACGAGTACCCACAATCTATATTTTAGAGCAGAAATAAGAAAAATATCGCAAGTTTTCATCTTAAAATTTCATTTTTTCGACGATAAGGATTACAATGTATTCGTTTAGCTATGTTTTCGTAATGATCTGGAGATAACAACAACAACAAACAAACAAAAAACAAACAAACAAACAAAACACACACAATAACATAGAAATGCGTCAGGAAAAGAATGTCAGCTACGGCAGTCCCTCTGATACGACTTAAAGATATATTTATATACAGACCTGCCAACGGTAGAACCCCATTTTTTTCGTTTCGCCGAAACACCGACTAACGCGAAGTCGGCTATTTTCTCCGCGTAACCGCGCGAAAAAAGTAACTGAGCTAGATATTTTTCGCAGAAATTTCCCCCGATTTCACGGAGAAAACTCGCTGAGATTCTCGGCGAAAATTTGTCTGATTGCTTTCATTGACAATGAATTTACCCGCGTTTCCCGGAGAAAAAACAACAACTGGGCTTACGGGAAAGTAAAAGTCAAGTTTTCGGCTTATTATTATGCCCCCAACTTTAAAAAAGTTGGGGGGCATATTGCTTCTGGCTTGTCCGTCCGTTCGTCCGTTCGTACGTCACGCTTTCTTGTGCATAGCATATCTTTAGAACCGTGTATGCTAGTGTTTTGAAATTTCATATATGGGTTCCTCATGAAAAAATAGTTGACCCGTATTTTTTTTCTTGTCCAAATTATCTCCCCTTCTTGAATTATTTCCCCTTTAATTAAATAACATAGAATTCTCGTTAGCAGGATATCTCAAAAAGTATTTGAGCTACAGCCTTGATATTTGGTATAGTGATTGGGACTAAGGAGGAGATTACCTGATTAAATTTTCAACCAATTCTATAAAATTTTGTTAGAGTTATGGCCCTTTGTAATTTTTTGCCACTCAATTGTGTTGCTTTCTGGTGCATAGCATATCTTTAGAACCGTGTATGCTAGTGTTTTGAAATTTCATATATGGGTTCCTCATGAAAAAATAGTTGACCCGTATTTTTTTTCTTGTCCAAATTATCTCCCCTTCTTGAATTATTTCCCCTTTAATTAAATAACATAGAATTCTCGTTAGCAAGATATCTCAAAAAGTATTTGAGCTACAGCCTTGATATTTGGTATAGTGATTGGGACTAAGGAGGAGACTACCTGATTAAATTTTCAACCAATTCGATAAAATTTTGTTAGAGTTATGGCCCTTTGTAATTTTTTGCTACTCAATTGTGTTGCTTTCTGGTGCATAGCATATCTTCAGAACCGTGTATGCTAGTGTTTTGAAATTTCATATATGAGTTCCTCATGAAAAAATAGTTGACCCGTATTTTTTTTCTTGTCCAAATTATCTCCCCTTCTTGAATTATTTCCCCTTTAATTAAAAAACATAGAATTCTCGTTAGCAAGATATCTCAAAAAGTATTTAAGCTACAGCCCTGATACATGGTATAGTGATTGGGACTAAGGAGGAGACTACCTGATTAAAGTTTCAACCAATTCTATAAAATTTTGTTAAAGTTATGGCCCTTTATAATTTTTTGCCTCTCAATTGTGTTTCTTTCTGGTTCTTCTAAAATTTCAGCATTGCAGCCAAATAAAAAAAAGATATCTCAATTACTGTTAGGGTCAAGCAGTGTTAGGGTCAAGC
Source organism: Lucinisca nassula (assembly GCA_963580285.1). Lineage (NCBI taxonomy): Eukaryota > Metazoa > Mollusca > Bivalvia > Lucinida > Lucinidae > Lucinisca > Lucinisca nassula. The sequence goes on along the minus strand of OY757023.1, from coordinate 47,802,183 downwards.
AGTTGGGGGCATTGTGTTTCATAAACACTGGCTCTAGTTATTTTTTCGTTTGTTTGGCGTTGTTTTTGTAAACGAAGGCGAAGAGTAGTCATTGTTAAATTATAATCTGATACTCTTTCATGTTACACAATTACAGTTTAGTAATTTATTTTTTCCATTGTAAAATCCCTTTCAAAAGTTAAATATCACGAAAACACGCTAACCTGTACTAATTTTCTTTCTCCGGGGAAAAAGCGATTTTCGCGTAAAAAATTCGCGGCGTTTCGCGGAGAAATTAACCGCATGGAAACGCGATTTATTTTCTTCTCGGAGAAATTTCTCGCTTGTTCTCCGAGAAAAAAGCCTATTACCGCGGAGAAAAAGGAAATTGGGTTTCTACCGCTTGCTGGTCTGTATAGCCGATGCGATGAAGGTGATATAATTTCCATACACGAAAATCTTTCACCATCCCATATCAGTAGCATGTAAATAATCACGCAGTGCATGGTTTTAGGTCAGCTTGATTTGGTCAGTATTCTCTGCGGGTTGTCACGACACACATTAGGATGTTCACCCGTACGCCTTTCCATCGTTCTTCGCAATTTTTTTCCTCTTGATAACATAGATATTGATTCTCGTATTATAAATGGAATTATCAATGTACAGTTTTTATTATTAGTTTTGTTTGGAAAGACTCTTTGTTATCAACGTTCGCTAGTGTTACATGTACATGTAAGTGCAGACTACAAGAGAACCAAAACTGCTTCTATCTTGAAAATTGGAGCATATGTGCCTGCTGAGTAAAAACGTGTGGGCAAATTATGATTGTCGTTAATTCCGGAGATGACGCTCCCGCTAGGGTGTTTCCTTTGCATTTTCTTTGTTTATATTAATTGGTTTCGCGTAATTAGTTGCATAAGCTTTTAGCTCGCCTTACGAAAGTAAGGGGAACTATTGGTATACCCCTGGCGTCCGTAGTCGGCGTTAGCGTCGGTGGCGTCCGTGGCGTCGGCATCTGCATTAGGTTAAAGTTTACCTGCAAGCTCTTAAATATAATATTTTACAAATTATTTTCAAATGAAATTAACAACAGGAAAAGACAATATTTCACATATTCGTTTTTCACTCCATTTAACAAGTGTGTTTTTTTTTTTTTCGCTTGAATTGGACTTTTTGTGTTAATAATTTCATATGTATTACCCCCTTAATTAAAGTTTCCTGCAAGCTCTGTGGTACAGTGGATAGAGTGTTGGACTCTGAACAAGAAGAGTTGAAATCATGGCTGAGGATTGTTTTCATCGTGAAATATGTCAATCTAGGGTTATCATATTTGCCATTACGATAGCACACCCGTGAGACAAAGTGCATTTATCACATCTCCAAAACGGCTGCTTTTCCGATGAAAATCAGTAAGCATTGAACCCGCGTCCTCCTGATCGCCAGTCAGACACGCATCTGACTGAACTACCGAGGCCGGCGCAAACTTGGTAGAACTCAGTCACCCGATCCTACATGTACATACCAAGTTAAAAGTATTTCTAAGTTTTGAGGCTACCATATTTGGGCATGGCGGTCATGTGACCTGCGCCATTCGAACAAGCTTTTCTCAGGAGGTTGCGTTCTATACGCTCTTCGGATTCCAGGGGTATGGCAATAGACCTTACTTTCGGAAGGGCGAGCTTAAAACGCGAGTCACATGCCGCCCATAAATGTATGTATTCAAACATGTACAACTAATTACCCACACCTTCTTACTCAGCAGACACACGACGTTAATGCGACGTCGGATCGACGTAAATGCAACGTCATGACCTTACTGTAACTCCACGTCAACGTCGGTGCAACGCCATGACGTTTATAAAATGTAACGTAACAGCTACGGCTGAGCAACATCGTTGGGAACGCCTGCTTGGAATGCACTGTCATACAAAATATAAATATCAATCCTCAGAACACTAGCAACAACAAGTAATAAGTAGATATGCGTGTTCTATTCGAATTGTTTTATCATTAGATAACAGTAAAATCAATCCCGAGTATTTTCATATAATTTCAGATAATCATGGAAGTCATCATTAAAACAGCTGTTTATAAAATATTTGGCATCAGAATACTGTCGCGTGACGACTAGCGAAATAGTGCCTTCGTGTAAGTCCCCTCGGCGGAGCGCAGAACTGTTCATATCTGGTCCGAGGGTTCGATGATTTGTGATCCAACTAATTTTCATAGTGGCATGAAAGACTTTATTATTATTCAGTAGGTAGGAAAGAAATGTCGAGCAAACAATTTCGCCCGACGAGAATCAAATTACGTTCGATCGTAAACCAGCCATTGCACATGCACTAATTACTGCTAAAAAAACAGGTTGAAATATTGTTATACGTTTGTTTATGGAAATAATTAGACTTCAAGAAACAATAGTCAAACAAACCCTGTCTTGGATGCTCATTAAGCCTCGTTTAGACACCGTGACGCCAGCCTGTCAAATAAAACGTGTATTGGCTCGAATCGGGCCACTGGAGGCGAGGTGTGTCCAAGGGCAAGACACTTAATGACAATGCCCCACTCGACCAGGTGTAAATGGATAGCAGTAGTGTAAAAGTCACTGCTTCTCTCTCGCGCGCACGTGATAACATCCGGAATGAGTGTTCGAGAGCGATCCAATAAGCTTGGAGCTTTCATCGCAATCGAACTAAAATAAATTAACATAAATTAAACTAAAACATTTGATACGGGAACATGCGAAACAGTATACTGACAGCTGGCTCATATCAGCCTTTATTAATTTAAAAAAAACGAGCTTAGAACTAGTGAACTGCATTTGAAAAAAAATGACCCAACAGGCTACCCCTAAATTTCATTATTGACACATTTTGTAAATAAGGTTGGAGACTGCATACAGTACAAGTGCTACACTGCTTTTTTGAAAACCGCCATCCCTGAAATGAAACAAGATCTACATTTTAAATTACGAAACCCAGTAAGGGACATGCACTTTATTTTAATATGTTGTGCGAACAAGATAATATCTTGTGCGCAAAAGATATTATCTTGTGCGATTAACATAATATCTTGTGCGCACAAGATAATATATATCGTGTCCGCACAACTTAAATATCTTATGCGCACAAGATATTATCTTGTTTGCACAACATAGATCTTGTACGGACAACATAATACCTTGTGCACACAATTTATTATCTTATTCGCACAGCATAATATATTATCTTGTGCGCACGTTATTATCTTGTTTGTACAACATATTATCTTGTTCGCACAACATAGTATCTTGTGCAGACAACATAATTTCTTGTGCGCACAAGCTATTATCTTGTGAGCACAACTTGATATCTTGTGCGAACAACATAATATATCTTGTTCGCGCAACTTAATATCTTGTCCGCACAACATATTATTTTGTTAGAACAGTTTTATCAGACGCATAATATATAATGTTGTCCGCACAAGATCTATGTTGTGCAAACAAGATAATGTGTTGTGCAAACAAGATAATAGCTTGTGCGCACAAGATATTAAGTTGTGCGCACAAGATATTATGTTGTCCGCACAAGATATGTTATGTTATCCGCACAAGATAATATCTTGTTCGCACAACATATAGAAAAAAATGCATGTCCCTTTCCGGGTTCCGTAACGCCACTGTCCTTACTTCCGTCTTCTTATTTCCCTTTTTCAAGCTTACCAACAGTACTGTAGATTCATATAGAGCATGTAAACTAGAGAAAGCATTAAATATCAAACTGCAATAGTTTGAACGCCGTTACGTGTTTCCATTTATCACATATTTTGAAATCATATCCATGGATTGCTGTCTGCAGATCTAGCAACATGCAACAGAAATCTTTAAAAGCATTATTAAATCACACCTATATAATCCTGGCCCCATTGAACCTCACTTTTATATAGTAAAACTGGGTTTACAGGGGTAAAATTTATTATTTTTTTATTTCTGCTCTACAAATATAGATTTTGGGTACTCGTTAGAACCGCCTCGACGAGGCGGTTCTTACGTGTATCCACAATCTATATTTAGTGCAGAAATAAAAAAAATATCACATTTTTTCATCTTAAGATTTTAGATTTAGCGCTAAAATTTACAATTTATTTGTATAGGAGTGTTTTCATAATGTATATTTATTTCGACCCTAAATGCAGATTATGAGTGCTAGTTAGAACCATCTTATTATATCTGAGAAAAAGAACCCAGTTTCCTCAAATATATTGGAGTGTCAACGGTATTAATTATGTGGACTTGTAAAAATGATACACTGCAAAATTATCACATAGCAATAGACACGCTTTGGAAAAGAAAGGTATGTGTATATACAGCAAAATTCCGCTATTAAGACCTCCTTAAATTACCGTAAGACATATTCTGCTTTAAAAGCTTAATTAACAGGCTGTAGCTATTCTTTAATTGCATTTTCTGCATAAAGTGCCCACTGGTCAGAAGCTACCTTTCGGACTGTTCAAAAGGTCTTAAAAATGCCTGAGTGGCAAATAAAATATTAAAACAAAAAGACAATGAACCCAGCTAAATAACAGCTGCCTTTTTTTGTGTTTGAAGATGACAAGACAAACGGTTCTTTGTAATTCTCTGAAGTGTGCAAGTATGACTCATCCGACAGATCCGCGTATTAAATTGAACATTCCACAGATGTAATTATTTTGATTAACTCTTATTGGCCTTTATGATGTTGGCTGTTATTCTAAACTTACCTTCTACACCGTTATGACATTTGTGTCATATGTCGTCAACAGTTAACCCTTATCTTGCTGTTCACGACAACCCCTATCTTTGCAAACAATGTAGATCCAGATCAGATGGCTTCTGAATCTGATTAGGATCTACACTGTTTGACATTCAGTTTATGAATTTGCAGGAATAAATTACATCAAGTAATCTGATTGGTTCAAATTCAGAGATAGGTGTGGCTAAAATGAATGTTCAACGAGAGAAGGGTTAATATGAAATAAAGGCACTGCCTTTTGAGCAAACACACTCATTTACACACCTATCTATCTTCATATACTGAGTCGGTCATATTTGGCTAAACAAAAAGGGGGAGGGGTCGGGTGGGGGTTGTTGAATGGGTCCTTAAAACTATTTACAATCTGATTGGCAGAGGTATACAAAAAGGCACGTATCGGAGTTCGGAGCGTGATAGCTCAGTGGTAAGTGCACTTGCCTCTGATGCTAGAGGTCCCGGGTTCGATCCCCGACAGCGGCGATAAAATTTCGGTGTCCGAACACGCTCCATTGGCATCATTTGCAGGGATGAATGTCATAAAGTGCACCGTCCTTCGGATCGGGACGTTAACTGGAGGCCCCCTGTGCAGGGAGAACCATCCCCTGTGCAGGTTAAAGATCCCTGCCGTAATTACATGATTACTGTGTAGGCTTTCATCCTGCAAAACCTGGAGTGTATGTAATATACACTTGCGGTAATAGTCGAATGTGACCGACGCAGTATCAGAAGATAGATAGATAGATCTCCGAGTCCCAATCTATACTGTACGGTCTTTGAACTCCTCTGCGGGTCTTTGAACCTCTCTGCGGTCTTGGCATCTACCGCAGACACGGGAATACTGTTCCACTGAGGAATAGTTCTGGGAGAAAAATGCTTTAGGGCATCATTATAGGCCTGGTACCAATGGTGTTGTGTGTTATTTACTTTTGATGCCCTTGTTTGAGTTGAAACTGTAACAGTAGTCGAGTATTTATCTTTATCGAGAATGTATCCTATGGAGGACTTAGGTAGTTAATATTGGTGTAGAACATCAAAAATACCAGTAGTGGCAGCTCAGTGGTTAGTGCACCTGCCTCTGATGCTCGACAACCCCGGTTCGATTCCAGGCAGTGAAATAAAGTTTGGTATCCGAACATGTTCCATTGGCAATTTAGTTGCAGGGATGAATGCCACAAAGTGCACCATCTTCGGCTCTGGACGTTAACTGGTGACTCCCGGAGCAGAAAGAATAATCCCCTCTGCAGGTTAAAGATCCTTCCCGTAATGCCATAATTACCAAGTAGGCATGTGTCTTGCAAATCACAAGTATCTGTACACCTGCAAGTATTAGTCAAGTGTGACATAATGCAGTTGAGAGAGAGAGAGAGAGAGAGAGAGAGAGAGAGAGAGAGAGAGAGAGAGAGAGAGAGAGAGTACAAAGAAAGAATAACTGTAGCTTACTAAATATGCTTTTCAAAGCAGAATAAGACTTAATTTTAGATGGTCTTAATGGCTGAATTTTACTGTATAAACCACTTGCAGTGGATCCAGAGCTTCCTGACCAACAGGGGTTATCCAGACCTGGTCACAGCCTGATTGCCACGATTGCCCCAGCTGTATCCGGTGTCCCTCAAGGTGCCATGCTCAGACCTTTGTTGTTCTGCCCATGCATAAATGACCTGCCACAGAAAGTTAGCCCTGGAGTTCACCTCTTTGCTAATGCCAGCCTTTTATATCACGAGGTCTAAAGCATGACTTATACTGAACACTTCAGAGGGATCTTGGCAGACTACAGCAATGCCTATAATGGAATACGGAGTAGCAAAAGTCTTCTCAATCCAACCAAATGTGCTACAGTCAGGGTAAAAAAAATGGAGAATGTAAGTGAAGGCCGAAGATTTGGAGCAACTAACATGTTAAATATACACAGCCATGAACTGTCAATCTTAATGCAGGCGTCACACTGTCCCGAAAATGACACCAGATGGCCATACGAATATGGAATTTTGAATTTCGCGCGAAGATTTCTCCGAACATGGTCAACAGCCAATCTCTAGCCGAAGCAAGTACGATGCATACAGAAGGTCACACGATTGCATCCGAACCACATACGAAGGCAACACGAAGATGTGTTTTTTTATTACGAAGTTTACCCGCAGGCCAATCGAAGGCAACACGACGGCTTCACGACGTCGTATTGAGAGTACGATGCGTTCGAACTAGGTCCCGAAGACGACACGTGACCTCCCGATGTTATAAAACCTTCGGCCGACCGTTTGAAATTCATTTGATGATCGGAGAGTACACAGTACATTTCAACTCTCTTAAATTTGATTCAACTTAAAACCAATTTAAAAATGCCACCCAAAGAGAAGACCACTTTTTCAGAGAGACTTGGTTTATAGGAAAATAAGATCTGCTCATCTTGTTCTCTAAGGTGCATCAAAAGAAGCAATGCTGCTGCCTTCTTCTTCCTGGTTGTCTCATCATCAAAGTATGCTATTCAGCAGGAACGGAATTGTGAATAATTATTATGACTGAAGCTTTGGGAGTTACACAAGCCTATGCTCTGCAGAGTTGCTCATCAGGAATGACTGAGGAAGATGCTCTGGGGTTGGCCTTTTATATGTCTACGTTACCATACACATTGGTATCGCTTGAGATACTCAAATTCAGCTGTCTTCGTCGACACCGTGGTCCAATCTCAATGTCATCGTACTATAATACGATGGCTACACGACGTCATTGCGAGGGTTTCACGTAGTCGTATTGCCTTCCTAAGACAATCGGACGACTTCTTGTTTCCCTCGTATTGTCTTCGTGAGGCGTAAAATGCCCGAGAGCACCGATGATCACACGAAGAAAAGACGAAGATGACACGATTTGACAAGATGCCCCCACGATGGCCTTACGAATGGCAAGATGGACAAACGAATTCAACACGAAAATGAACCTTCGCAAGGCCTTCCGGCAATTTTTTGGCATGCCAAAGATTTTGCCGCCGCTCACGAAGTTGCTGCCGGAGCCTCAGAAAATCCACCGGTGATCATACGATGGCTTAAGATGTCCTCACGAATGGCCCGATGTTTTCACGATCAGAGCCGAATTAGAACATTTCCTTTATCGTGTTTCCATCTGGTGTCAATTTCGGGACAGTGTGACGCCTGCATAAAGACTTTAAAGTACCTGGGCATCATTTATGTCAGAAACATGTCATGGGAATCCATTTTGATGCACCTGTACAAAGGCAAACAGCGTTTCTTTGGAAGGGAGATAACCAGCTGGTCTGAAGATGTTGAAGCATGATGGTAGAGACCATGATTAGACTTATCCTGGATTATGCCCATCAGTATGGGGTCCACATACAGTATCCAGCAGCTCGATACCGTGCAACGGCGAGCGACTTGGTTTGTCAGAGATGACTACCACACAACCAGCATTACCTCCCAAGTGATACAGCACCTTGGCCGGCAAACGCACCAGCATGGAGGGCACGATCTACATGGACCTCTGGGCTATGCGGACATCCATGTTTGCCGGTTCTCCGACCCAAAAGCGGCGAATAGTAGGGAATACTCGCCGGAGTATATGGACCGACATCTTCTTCAACTCTCCTTCATCGGTACGGGCATCACACTTAAGGGCCATCTTTCACAGAATATTGCCACTTCTGGGATCCTTGAGGGCTTTAAAAGGGATCTTCCCTGAACTACATAAAAACTGTTTTTAAAAGTTTTGATATGCTCTGTTGTGAGGCAAAGGTGACGGGAGTCCAACTGATATTGCTTTACAGTTTGGCAAGGCCTGCTGTCCTTGCAGCAGGTAGAGATATAGGGGCATCGTTGTTACTGCTTCTGTTTGTACACTTTTATTCATTTTCCCCTTTCTCCCTCGTCCCCCACCTACCTATATTCTCCTCTACTACCTCTTATATCTCTTTAGTCCCTTTCTCTGGGAGACGACTCAAAATGACCAACCAGGGTTGACGTGTCATTAAACCCAAAACTATTGTTTGTGCTTCACCGCCGCTATGCACATAACCTTAGTATGGTGGTGCTCCAGTGTTGGTCCTGTGTGCAAAGTGTGAAGAAAATTAGATTGGATGACTCAGTAAGTTTGCAGCATGGACACATAAGTATCCCGATGCACTAGCGTTATGCTATGGATTTGGAGCTCATCATCATTTTGTAAATATTAGGAAGATAGAAATCCACAGGTAGCCAGATTGCTCATTGTGTCTCTTACTATTCCCAGGGCTTTATTCTACACCCCTGAGTGTTTGTGAAAAGTTTTAATTGCTTGGCCCGACGAGAAGCGCTTTTCCTCCCAACCGAGAAGCTCCGGTAAATGCTCCGGTAACTCGTGGGACCAATCGCGGTGCTGGATTTTACCGGCTTACCCTTTCGGCTTAGTATGGTACGTTTCATTTCATCTAAATGCGCGACGCAGTTTCGAAACTTTCCCGCGACAAAGCTTCAGCGAGTGATGCAACGGTAGCCAAATATTACTATTCCCAGGGCTTTATTTTATATCCGAGTAATAATTTGTGAAAAGTTGTAATTGCTTGGCCAGACGAGAAGCGCTTTCCACTCCGGTAAATGCTTCGGTAAATGCTCCGGTAACTCGTTGGTCCAAGCGCGGTGCTTGATTTTAACCGGCTAACATTTTCGGCTCAGTGCGGTACGTTCCAGTTCATTTAAAGCGCGCGACGTAGTTTCGAAACTTTCCCGCGATCAAACTTCAGCGTTTGATGCAGCGGTCATCGAAAAGAGCTTTTAAAATTATTTCGACGCTTTGTGTGTTTCTTTTGTAATGGGACTCGACTCCTTTTGATTTTGAGAAGCAAGTTTTGGATGTGGATACAATTCTCACGAACTCTGTAAAGATGGCGGATTATCGCGAGAAATTGAACGAGATTCCAGGCGAGATTTGGGTGCCTAAGTATGTTGTTCCAGTCTCTCTACAGTAAAGCAAACACTTCGTGTGTTTGCTAATACGATAAGACTCGATGATTTCAATTAGAGGGCCATAATTGCACTGGGGCCAGTTTCATCAATAAACATCGGACGATTAATCTTAAATTGTTCTTACGCACTTTTTAAAGAACTGCGTACGTCAGTTTCATCAAAACATCGCAAAGTGTTCGTACGAGCTAAATTTGCGTTTCACTAAAATATGTCGCCATTTTGAATATGCGCTTAAACAGGGAAACTAACTGTCACATGCGTGATCACGTGCCGTCTTGAAATAGCCGTGTAAAGTAGATAACACGTTTTAAGATTATTGGTCTGGTGGACCTAGTTGTATATTCAGTACAAGCAACGTTGAATCAACGTGATGCAACGTTGATTCTACGTTGTTTCAAACTTGTGTTTCCATTTAATTATCGCAAGATACAGATATTAATTATCTGGACCCATTTCCCACTGTAACAATGGTGAGTTGGTCTGTTTTGTGGATGTCGTGACGTCAGACAAGCGTTGATTTAACTTTGCCATAATGAACCTTTTACATGCGCGTTTGTCAGTAAATGTGGGGCGGCGGGGTGGGGGTGAAGGTGGGGATGGGGATGGGCGGTTCTTCAGCATGAGTGCACGTGTATTGTTGAGTTGTTTATAATATTAGATAACCTGAGACTTCGCAGAGCTTTTTATTACTTTTTCACGCTCATTTTAATAAATTCAGAAATGCAAGAACATGAATACAAGATTCAATTTATCGTATGAATTAAAACACAGTTTATGCACGATTTTAACACAAAACGTCAATGCATCACGTTGTTTAATAAGGATGCCGCATATAACGTTACCTGGCGTAGCCTCTGTAAGTGTTCGTATTTTACGCATATCAGTTTTCAGTTCCGGTTTGTTGTTGGCAATGGTGACAGGTCTATAGCAAATAGTTTTTTATTGATTGTTCGTCTGTCAGGCCGTCAAGCCTTTCTTTCGACCCCCGCCCATCGGGGCTTAAAGAAATAGATCGGCTGCATGATGCTTCCACGCAGAGCTGAAACCGACCGCACACGAGCCTGCCCTGGCAAAGCGGTGCGAGTCGGTCCGTCCATGCTTATAAATATGTTCTATAAAAGGGATGTCCTTTGGAAGCAAGGAACACACCACTGAACTTGAAAATATGAAGTGTACATGTTTTCTGGGCCAGACTATCTCGTTTCGGCCAATTAGGAATCATCAGTGACCCTTAAATGTTTTCAGAATTCCACAATGGAATCAATGATCCCAAAGGACAAGAAAATATAAACTACACTATGATGTAGGGCAGGGAGACTTTTTACGGCCGTCACGCATTCCTAGATACCAGCTGTAGTGACGTTTAATAAACCCTATTGGTTTCATTGGACGACAGGGCTTGAGATGTCATTTCATCTCAGTGTCAGGTAAAAGTCCCACAAAATTGGAAGCAACGTCTCCAAAATGACCTATACAGTGTTGAAGGGGACGTTAAACCTCAAATCAACCAACCAACCAACCGTCCAGCCTTTCAATGAAAAATAAATTCAGTTCATTCGCAACATAGATACTACAGCATGACTGATTTTAAATTCTATAGCTCTTTGTATACACAATTATACAATTGCCTGCACATAGACGAAATGACAGTACGCAAGACCACGACGCCCCCCCCCCCCCCCCACGCCGTCGACATTCAAGGTTTTCGTACAAACGAACGTACGCCCATGTACGTACGTCCTTCCGCACGGAGTGTACGTACGTGATCCTGTAACCTCAGGTTAAGAAATTGTACCAGGAAGAACCTAAAATTTTAAGAGCTCATATTTTCCAGACTATATGATGGAATGGTGATGATATGTATAGGTCAAAAGGTTTATTCAGCAATACACTGGCCATGACTTATAATCTCTAGGTCAAGTTATGGACTTAGAAAACTTAGAAAAATCATATAACGGATTTGGTTCATATTTGGTATGATGATAGATATACAAGTTTTATTCAGATACTCGCGCCAGTGCCTATGGCCTCAAGATCATGGTCACAGACTCATAATTTTCAGCATAATCGCGCCAATGCCCATGACCTGAAGGTCAAGGACACAAACTCAGAATTTTAGTGTCAACTTTTTTTAATAAGAACTCACATTTCCCAACCCATTTAATGGATTTAGTTCGTATTTGATATGACGAAAGATACATGTCGTTTCTCCGGCTACTCCGTTTAGTTATCGCCCGAACCTGATTAATGATCGGCTCGAAATAAACGAAATAATCTTGAAAGGGCAAGAAAATCAAAACTCAAGGTCAATGTCACATCTGGTAATTTATTTTTTATGGATTGTGTTCATATATGGTATGATGATATACATTTTTTTTTCCAATATTTAAACACCATTACCCACACCTACGCCGATGTTCTGAAGGACAGTTTTCCTGCCGAGCAATACTGTCGTTTTTTTCTTTTTTGTTGGCAACATGCTTTTTTTCTTGGTGAGGATGGTCCCTGGGCGGCGGCATATGTGTCGTATTGACAATTCTAGTTTGATGTCTTCATTTTAATCAAAAGTCTAATCGCAGATTGTGGGTAATGGTTAGAAACTACCTGAACGTCCCCGTCAATGTACATATATTTTAGGCCATTATGGAGACGCTGCTCCCGAATTTGTGGGGCTTTTACCCGGCATTGAGATGAAGTGACATTATAAACCCTACCGACCAAAGAAACCGCCAGGGTTTAAGAAGCGGTCCCACTCGCACCACTTTTTTGGGGCAGGTTTTTACCTTCTAACCGGTTAACAAGTTATCAAGAGGCGCTTCTAACGAGTACCCTCAATCTAAAAAAAATAACAACTAAGAAAATCCCCACCCAAACCCAAACTAAAGATTATAACAAAGCGGTCAGTTTCGAGGGTCTTCATTGCATGGGCCTATATAACTAATGGGCGTGATCTGCGAAGGTAAGCGAAATGGTATATTACTTACCACACTTTTTACAATGTTACTCAAGAGCTTTAACCTATGCTGCCTGTATGGTCGTGACTAATTTCAAAAGTTTAAGACGAAAATTTCAATGTGCGATGTCTAAATATTCATCTCAGAATTACGACAAAATGTGCGAACATCGCAGATCTTTAACATTTGATGAATCAGGATTTTTGTCGTAAGAACTTCGTACGATCTTTTTAAGATGAAAATACGTCGCAAATGCTTTGATGAAACTGGCCCCTGGATAGCTCACCTGATAAATATTGTACACGCAAAATGGTAGGCAATAATAGTTGGAGGGGATGGTCAGAGCAATTTTGGTTGACAGTGACCCAAGGAACATTCCTGTGAAATTATATCAAAATCAGTAGACTAGCTATTTTGAAGTAGTATCAGTTAAAGAGTTTTAAAGAGTTTTAAAGAGTTTTGAGCAATTTTGTCAGACGGTCACCCATTAGACATCCCTTCGAAATTGTTTACTTTTTGAGGATGCAAAATAGAAGTGAAGGCAATGCTCAGGAATCGATACAATAAACCCAAACCTCCCTTCAGAGACACCAGATGGAACGAAACACAAACATTAATATATAGACCCTATTGGAAACATAACCAGAAGAAAGCCAAAAGGACTGTTACTTTCCCACAAAATGGCCAATTGGCTATCCAAAACAAAAAATAAATATAAACGATACCCATACTCAAAGACTAACCAAAAATAAATTAATAAATAAATAACAATACTAATAAAAAACTGCGAAAGAAAAAACGGCTTGGAAAGGTCAGTGAAAAGAATTTCACTGGTGGTTGGGTGGGGGGGGGGGGCGCTTAATTGGATCTTACGTGGCCGTAATCCTCGCCCTTGATTCCATCGCAATTTGATTCCATCGCGATTCAGACAAATAATTTGTTAAGTCCACATGAATGCTTCCTAACACATCTGTGTAACATCACCGAGAACACAAAAAGCAAACAACCACAGAGATGGATGAAACAACGGAGAAGACCCAAAAGCAATAAACCAATGAAATGCACCAACAATTAGACTCCAATGGGCCCTACCAGAGACAGAGCATCACGTACCAACAAACATTACCGATAACCTTGATTAAGAAGTTTAGCAGTAAATATTTCTTCTAACGGGGTTTGTTATGGCTTGTCTTTGAGTGTGTGAATCGCTAATATTATTTTGTTTTGGTTAGCCAATTGGCCATTTTGTGGGAAAGTAGTTGTCCTTTTGGCTTTCCGCTATGGATGTTTCCATTAGGGTCTAGTTGTTTCATGTCTGTGCTTCTTTCCCTTTGGTGTCTCTGATGAAAGCTGTGGGTTAATTGTATGGATTCCTGGCCATTGCCTTTACTTCTATTTTGTAGAAAAGACATTGAAGAAGTTTTATGCAACAAATCATGCAACCCGTCATTCAAGTACATCTGCCAATCAGGCGCCACCTAAAAGCCTCTGTTGTTTGGCTAGTGAGGACTCACAAAGTATTTCAAAAGTTCCATTTGGCTATACGGCGCTGACTTGTATGTCACTATCTTGGCACCATGTGGACATTGAGGGTCAGGCCCTAGTGCACCAGATGGAGGCGAAACGGCTCTGTCTAACTTACAATGCCAAAGGTGTGTGTGTGTGTGTTGGGGGGGGGGGGGGGTTGACATCAGGAGCTAGACTTATGAGTCGGTGCAATACAGAGCTGACTAGTATGTCACTATCTGGGCTCTTTGTGGATATTGATGGTCAGGTCCTAGTGCACCGCTCTAAACCGCTCTAGTCTAACTTAAAATGCCTCGTGATGACAAGTGTGTGTATGGGGTGGGGAGGGGGCGTGACATCAGATGCTAGACAAATGAGTCGGCGGTACCCCTTGACAGTACGGAGCTGACATATATATCACTTACCGGACACCTTACGTACATTAAGTGTCAGGTCCTAGTGCACCAGGCGGGATATGAACCGGCTCAGTTCAACTTACAATATGGTGGTGACAAAGGGCGGTTCCTAGTACTTATTTTCAAACCACCTGTACCCAGTACTAAGTCGGTCCGACGACACCTCAATACTCTTTGCAGACCTCATGTAAAACGGTGACAATTCTATTCAAAACATGCCTCACCTGATCAAGATATTTCCAAGTTGATCATTCTGAATATGTTTGATGATAATTGGACAAAAACATGTGGCCCCAACAGTGTTCATAAGGGTGTGCTATGATATGACCTACTTACCTACTTTTTGGCCCGCCATTACCAATATTCGAACTTGACTGAGATATTGTCAACGTGATTATTCTGAGAAAGCTTGATGATGCTCACAAGTTTTTTGACCTGACCTAAATGTACATTTTGACCCGACATTACCTAAACTCGAGCTTGATGAGTATCATTCTGGGCAAGTTTGATGATTATTGTACCAAAAACTGTGGCCTCTGGAATGTTAACTAGAGCTGTCAGAGGATCTGACTATAGCCCCGCTTCAGCGCTGTCAGAGAAGAAAGTTATTTAAGCTGCAGAGAAAACAGTTATGAACAAGAAATAACTGTTGAAAATTTTACATTATCTGGAAAAACTCTAAGAGTTGTGAGCCCTTGTCCCTCATTTCAATGAGCATGATACATTACCAGAATGTCCATGTTTATACTAAATTTCATCTTCCATTTTTCAATGTTCAAAGGGTAATAACTCCTAAAGTAGGCAAATCAGAGTCAGGGTTCCTGCGCTCTGCACATTGTCTCATGGTGCTTTACACTTGTGTGAAGTGTCATGAAAATATCTCAAATGGTTTGTGAGTTATGGAGCCGACACAGTCAAAATTGCCTTTTTAAATGTTCAAAGGGCAATAACTCCTAAAGTAGGCAAACCAGAGTTATGGTTCCTGCACTCTGCACATCATCTCAAGGTGCTTTTCATTTATTTGAAGTTTCATGAAAATATCAGAAACGGTTATGGAGCGGACATAGTTAAAATTGCCATTTTTTAATATTCAAAAGCCTATAACTGAAAAAGTAGACAATCCAGAGTTTGGGTTCCTGCGCTCTGCACACGTAATATGGTGCTTTACATTTGTGTGAAGTTTCATAAAATTATCTCAAATGGTTTTTGAGTTATCGAGCAAAGACGGCTAAAATTGATATTTTTCAATATTCAAAGGGAAATAACTCAAAAATTAGGCAATCCAGAGTTATGGTTCCTGCACTCTGCACACCATCTCATGGTGTTTAATGTTTGTGTGAAGTTTCATGAAAATATGTGAATGGGTTTTAAAGTTATGGAGCGGACACGAAAATTGTTAACAGACACACACAGACACACAGACAGACACACAGAAAATACGAAAACCAGAGTTATGGTTCTTGCGCTCTGCACATTGTCTCATAGTGCTTAACATTTGTGTGAAGTTTCATGAAATTATCTCAAACGGTTTTCGAGTTATGAAGCGGACACTGTTAAAATTGCCATTTTTCAATGTTCAAAGGGCAATAACTCCAAAAATAAGCAATGCAGAGTTATGGTTCCTGCGCTCTGCACATCGTCTCATAGTGCTTAACATTTGTGTGAAGTTTCCTAAAAATATCTCAAACGGTTTTCGAGTTATGAAGCGGACACAATTAAAATTGCCATTTTTCAATGTTCAAAGGGCAATAACTCCAAAAGTAGGCAATCCACAGTTATAATTCCTTCGCTCTGCACATTGTCTTATGGTGTTTAACATTTGTGTGAAGTTTCATGAAAATATGTTAAGCAGATACAAAGTTATGGAGCCAACACAAATTAACGGAATCACGGAATTACGGAATTACGGAAAATGTTCAAAGGGCAATAACTCCAAAAGTAGGCAATCCACAGTTATAATTCCTTCGCTCTGCACATTGTCTTATGGTGTTTAACATTTGTGTGAAGTTTCATGAAAATATGTTAAGCAGATACAAAGTTATGGAGCCAACACAAATTAACGGAATCACGGAATGACAGAAGGACATGGCAAATCCAATATAGCCCCACTTTTTCAAAGCGGGGCTATAACAATGTTTTTCGAAGGTTTGACCTACTGACCTTTTTTGACTCGACATAATCCATATTTAATCCTGGCCTAGTTTTGTCTAAATGATCATTCTGAGCAAGCGTGATGATAATTGGACCAAAACTGTGGCCTCTAGAGTGTTCACAAGGTTTTTCTATGATTTGACCTGCTGACTTTCGTTTTGTCCCCACATGACCCTTATTCAAACTTGTCCGAGATATTGTCATAATGATCATTCAGAGCAAGATTGATGAACGGACCAAAACTTTGTCTCAAGAGTCTTCACAAGGATTCTCTATGATTTGACCTACTGACCTTTTTTTGACCCGACATAACCAATATCATCACGCAAAGACGCCTATATAATTTTGACCCCCTTGAACCACACTTTTATATAGTAAAACTGGGGGTTCCAGGGGTATACCTTATTTTTCTTATTTCTGCTCTAAAATATAGATTGTGGGTACTCGTTAGAACCGCCTCGATGAGGCGGTTCTAACGAGTGCCCACAATCAATATTTGGAGCAGAAATAAGAAAAATATCACAATTATTCATCATACAATTTTCATTTTTTCTGCGATAAACGTGGCAATGTTTTTGTATAGGCGTATTTGCGTAATGCCAATTTGACCGAGATATTGTCAACTTTGATGATCATTCTGAACAAGTTTGATGATTGAACCAAAATCTAGCTCAAGAGTGTTCACAATATTTTTCTATGATTTGACCTACTGACATACATTTAACATTCTTTCGTGGAGATATATCATGAAATCTTTTCATTCTCTCCCTTCCGCTGATTCAAGAAGAGCAGTTGTCAGTTTCTGGCGAGAGAATGTGCACTGTACTGGTTAACCGCTTACGTATAATCTTGCCCAGGAAAAGTGTGGATAGGTAAACTGACCGGCTCAAAAGTGAGCTAAATTGTGTTGGATGGGCCGTTAAACTCTAGTACAATTAAAACTGATATACCTTTTTATCAGACATGGGGGAAGACTGGTTAAGGAGATTTTGAAGTCAACGACGCAATTATTGTCGATTTTAGTGTGCTAGAATCGAATCAGTACAGTTCCAGTGTGTGATTTGCTATGTTATGAATCGCAGTTTGTCGGTCAGGTGTAAGTAGACAAATCACTCCCGCTACGCACTCGTGATTTAATTTACTTTGCAGCAGAGCTCCAAACTATGATTTATTACTCAACAAATCACTGCTACAATTGATCTTTTTCTTAAGCTTAGACTTTGGGATAATTGATAGTCACAAGGCAACACATGTTTCTATTAGAAAAATAAAGTGATTTGTCAAGAAATATTTGACATATTGAACTATAAACAAGCAATCTATGTGTCTGTCAATAATCTGATTGAGACATTCAACTGTGAGGTGATCTTCTGGTCATCTTCGAACATTGATGGATCTTGTAAACACTGTACTAACAAGTAAACGTTACATATCTATACAAACAATCTTTGAGTCGAACAAATGTAGATACGATATAACCCTGGTTAACATTACTACATTGCAAACTTTACCGCCGAAAAAAAAACAAAAAAACACAGACGAAAATTTTAAGATGAAAATTTGTAATATTTTTGTTATTTATGCTCAAAATATAGATTGTGGGTACTCGTTAGAACCGCCTCAATGAGGCGGTTCTAACGAGTATCGACTATCTATATTTTAGAGCAGAAGTCAGAAAATAAGGTTAACCCCTGTAAACCCAGTTTTACTATATAAAAGAGGGGTTCAAGGGGGTCAAAATTAAGTAGGCGTGTTTTCGCGATGAATCTATAGCTACGCTACAATTTTATGTAAGAATATAATGTTATTAATTACTTGATTAATGACAATTTTATTAATTGGCACAATTAAAAAACATGATTATTGATTGTTTTGACCTCACTTGACCTCAGTTAATATTGGTTGACCTGATGTTAATACGGATGACCTCCGATCAATACAGGATAGTCAATTGATAAAAGTTGATAATAATCAGCCGAATAATGCAAGCTAGTGATGACCATGTAATAGATGTAGCAATAGTCTGCAATAAACTATGGAAAATAGGGTCTGACCACTTCATGGACACAATCAGTACATTTCAAAAGAAAGGAGACTTTCAGCAATGCCAGAAAAACCGGACAATACATCATGCAAAACACCCCTATATAATTTTGACCCCATTGAACCCATTTTTATATAGTAAACCTGGGATTTACGGGGCTTTACATTTTTCTTATATCTGCTAAAAACATAAATTGTGGGTACTCGTTAGAACCGCCCCCGCAAGGCTGTCCTAACGAGTATGCACAATCTATGTTTTGAGCACTATTTTTATCTGAATAATTTCATTTTTATAGTCACCGTGGTGAAAATTTACCAATATATTCAAATAGGCATAGTAGAAGTAAAACAAAGATCAGGAATTGATACAATTTACTTACTCCACCCATAAAAGACACCAAAGGGAAAGAAATACAAACATTAAGCGACCAGACCATAATGGAAACCTAAACAAAGGAAGGCCATAAGGACAGTTACTTTCCCACAAAATGGCCATATGGCTATCCAAAATTAAAAGACACAAGTGATACACACAGTAAGTAACAAACAACAACATAAATAAATCGCCACAGAAGAGCCGCCTTGGAACGGTCAGTGGAAGATTTCCACTGGGGGGCTTAAATCGATTTTACGTGGCCACAATCCTCGCCCTTACTTCTGTCGCGATTTAGACAAATAATTTGTTCAGTCCGCATGAAGGCCTCCTAACTCATCAGTGCAACATCTCCGTGAACACAAAAATCAAAGCACCACATAGGTGAGACAACGGTGAGGACTCGACAGCAAGAAACCACTGAAATGCTGGAGCAAAAGAAAACCAACAGTTAGACTCCAATGAGCCCGACCAGAGACAGAGCATCCTAATGAAACCTCATCAGTCACCCTAGCAAACAGTCACCTTGAATAGGCAAAAACCTTCAGCAGAAGAGATCATCGCCGAGGAAAAGGCTGGATTCAAAGCTGGACTCAGTGCAAAAGAACAATTATTTAATCTCAGAAAACTCGTGAAAAGTACCTTCGGCATCAGCAAGATCTTCATCTTGTCTTCGTCGACTTCAAGAAAGCTTTTGACAGAGTGTAGCATGCACTGTGGGCAGCGGTTAGGAAGAACAATAGACTAAAAATGCAACAGCTATTATAAAGCTTGCAGTGCTGTACTTACCTGTTGGAAACAACGTGATTGGCTCTGAATCACAGTCGGTGTCAGGCAAGGTCGTCTCCTGTCACCAACTCTCTTCAGTATCTTCTTGGAACGAATCATATCTGAGGCCTTTGATGAACATAAGGGAACTGTTGGAGAAAGAAACATCACATTTGCGATTTGAAGATATCATTGATGAACTAGCAGGTTCTTTGCAGGAAACTCTAGGACTTAATACACAGCATCAGCTAAGCATCCACTAGATTTCGGATGCAAATAAGTGCCGAGAAGACAAAGTTTATGACGAGAAACACAGACGATCTTGGAGATGAAATAGAGATCAATAGCAAGTGGCT
Source organism: Lucinisca nassula (assembly GCA_963580285.1). Lineage (NCBI taxonomy): Eukaryota > Metazoa > Mollusca > Bivalvia > Lucinida > Lucinidae > Lucinisca > Lucinisca nassula. The sequence goes on along the minus strand of OY757023.1, from coordinate 47,781,919 downwards.
GTAGACAGTAACAGTCTTCAAGTGCCTTGGATCTATTGTAACTCGTGAAAAGTACCCTCGGCATCAGAAAAAAAAATCGTAAAAAGTACCTCCGGCATCAGCAAGAAAGCTTTTGACAGAGTGCAGCTGCATTGTGGGCATTGATCGAGAGGTAGCAGGTTCGATCCCCGCAAGCGGCACGTGTTGTTTCCTTGAGCAAGAAACTTCATCCACATTGCTTACTGGTTCCTTCCCAGGAAAAGAGGTCCACATGGAAGATTAGTACTAGTCCTAAATGTGTTACCCTATATAAATAATGCCGATTATTATTAATATTATTTACAGATGAAGGTTCATAATCGAAGTTCTTATTCGAATTGCACAAACACTAGCTGCGCTTTCATAGCTTAAACTAATTTGGAAAGACAGGACCGTATCGCTCCTCAACAAGCGGAGACTTTTACGCTCCATTTTGTGAAACTTGGACATTGACAGTGGATCAGGAAAAAGCTATAGAATAATCCTTAACTTTTCTTACAAGGACCCCATCACTAACGAAGAGGTTCACAGTCCGGTTCGGGACCTTACTAGCTCTCACGGAGACCTCCTCATTACAGAAAACAAAGCTGAGCTGGCATGGACGTGAAACCCGCTCAAAAGACCTCGCCAAGACAATACTCCAGGAAACAGTTAATGAAACAGGAAGGCAGGGAAGAAATACCCCACGTGAACAAGTCCGTGAAATGAACACCCCACTAAACCCCACTTTATATAGGGAAAACGAGTTTCCATTCTGGAATTTTGAAAATATTTGAGGGTCACTGATGAGGCCTAATTGGCCGAAACTAGCTAGTCTGGCCCAGAAAAAAATGAACACTTCATATTTTCTAGTTCTGTGGTGTAGTCCTTGCTTCCAAAGGATAACCCTTTTATAGAACATATTTACGGGGGTATATATTACTTTTTTTTATTTCTGCACCAAAACATAGGTTGTGGGTACTCGTTAGAACCGCCTCAATTAACGAGCACCCACGACCTATGTTAGCAATATAAATAAGATAAATATCACGGAATTTTAACAGAAAAGTAGCCATTTTTGAGATGTGAAAAATGCACTATGTCGCACGGGTGTGTTATCGTAATGAAAGCGAGATGGGAGATAACATCGATGAAAGGAAAAGTGGAAGTCATCAAAGTTGTCCCTAAGTGGGATAAGTGGAGTGAGGTGACGTGAGAAGTATGTGATGTTGCGCCACATCCCTTGCCCCTTTTGTAACAAGGTTTATGAACTATACGTCGGCGTAACGGATCATTAATAAAATATAAATAAAGTGATAATAGGAAGAAATGGCCGACGTTTGTTACCGTTTATAGAAACCGTTAATTTTTCTGAAGTTTTCGTTTTCTGTCGTATTGTGCTGTTTACTCAGCAGAGTTCATTAAGTTAAAGATAAAACTCCAGTAATTGGAGGCTTTAATTTGTACCCAGGAGACAAAATACGCCATAATCTTATTTTTAAAGAAACCCTGACAGAGCATTGTAAGAAATACCGTATGAACCAAGCATGTGAAAACCTGTTTTGCCACCTAAGAACGGCAAATTGAAGACAATCTGATAATAACCTTTTTGTGCTACCTTGGAATATCTTTTATGTCGATATGTAATAAAAATCCAAACCCTTGCTATTCTTAGTGGCTTAGTTGTATTTTACTTTGTCACAAACCCTGAAAACAGGTCTGCGCATTTACAGGCATGTTATATAAAAGGTGTATCAACAATAGTATACGGCCATCTTGTGTATTAGCCCAGTATGACCTGTGCCTGTACTAGCCTCTTTGAATGTCCCCAATTCCAAAGAAGGTTAACGTAAACAGCAAAGACTCTCATCATGTTACGAAAGGTGCAAGCAGATTTATGCTTCCGCTTTGACACGTGGGACTGACTACGTTTAGCTGTTTCACGTCTCAGTTGCCTAGTTTTTTTCGATCTCTATTGAGTTAATCCTGATTCTCCTCGGAAGCTTATTAGAACACTTCACATTGAGACAAAATTGGATTCCTTTCTAATAAGATACAAAATAAGTTGATTTAAAAATTCCCAACACGAAAGAGGCACTCACATTTGCCGTCAGTCAAGCTCATTGTGTTTTCGGGCATATGATCAGAATCTTTCACGAGTATTCACTTACTGGTTCCAAGCTTTCACATAATCATTATTGGATAAACAGGTAACCAGACACCCTGACCTTAAAGATAAGGGGGTGACCAGACACCCCTAACTTTAAAGATCAGGGGGTGTCGGGTTACCTGTTTATCCAATACTGATTGTGTGTATGGTGGGAACCAGCAAATAATGCAAATATGGTCAATGGACTCGACATACGCTTTGAGGGATGATCAGACCTTTGGAAGCATGTCGGTCTGGGTTTTCCAATAGTTGGAAACTACTACATCGAATCCATACATAAATTAAATAAGAAAAGATACTTCAGGAACTCGTATCTTAACACAAAACAGAAGTGAAGGCAATGATCAGGAATCGATACAATTAATCCACAGCTCCCATCAGAGACACCAACGGGAAAATAACACAAACATGTAACAACAGACCCTAATGGAAACATCAATAGCAGAAAGCCAAAATGACAACTGGCTATCCAAAACAAAATAATATAAGCGATACAAACACTCAAAGACAAACCATAACAAAAACAAACCGCGAGAGAAGAACCGCCTTGGAACGGTCAGCGGAAACGAATTCCACTGGGAGGCTTTAATCGATTTTACATGGCCACAATCCTCCCCTTACATCCGTCGCGATTTAGACAAACAATTTTTTCAGTCCGCCTGAACGCCTCCTTACCCGTCAGTGCAACATCTCCGCGAACACAAAAATCAATCAACCACAGCAAGAAACCACTGAAATGCTGGAGCAAAAGAAAACCAACGGTTAGACTCCGATGGGCCCAACCAGAGACAAAGCATCTGGCACCAACCAATACATCAAAGGGAAAGACGGAAAAAAATCTTAACAAACAGCAAAATCACAGACGATAAGACGAGTAGGCAGCTCCTTCCCAAACAGGTGCCAACTCAGTTACCTTTAATGAACTAAAAGAAGTGTTAAAATGAAAACAATTACAAATGCACAGAACATGAAACAAAATATAAATGAACCCGCAACGAAAGTTCCCTCTTGGGACGGCCAGTAATAATTACCGGTGGTTAAACCTGTTATGCGAGACCCCAGCCTTCATTCACTCTCATCTTCCTGCCCCGCATGCTTGCCGTTGCTTTGTAAAGGAACAAAGGTATGAAGTAATGCTATAAATAGTGCTTCGTAAAAATGTAGAAAAAGACTGACATTGAATAGGTTATGATCTGATAACCTAACACCACTTTTCCTGGACAGGCTGGTCCTTTGGGATCATTGATTCAATTGTGCAATTTTGAAAATATTTAAGGGTCACTGATGAGGCCTAATTGGGCTTAACTAGCTAGTCTGGCCCAGATAACATGTACACTCCGTATTTTCCAGTTCTATGGTGTATTTCTTGCTTCCAAAGGATAACCCTTTTTAGAACATATTTATATAAAACGGGTTAATCAGTAGGGTGTACATTCATTCGCGAGAAACTGAAAGCCGCCCACCTTGTGTCACCGGAAGGGAGAGACTGACCGCATAAAAGATTTCATGATCAATGTCCACGACAGAATGTTTTCGACGCGCCAGGTATCGCACCTGAACAGCTGCATCCTGTATTGAATCTTTACTGTTTAAATGCATTCAATCTCACTTTTGTCAGTTTGACCGCACCCGCCCATAGGGGCTTGAAGAAATATATGGGCTGCACGATGCTTCCACGCAGAGCTGAATCCGGCCCGCACACTAGTACTGGTAAACCGCTTAGAGGATCTAAGCCTGTCCAGGAACCGCGGTGCGAGGAGGACCGTCCATGCTAATAGACCCTATTGGCTTCATTGGGCGACAGGGCTTGAGATATCATTTCATCTCAATGTCGGGTAAAACTCCCACAAAATTGGAGCAACGTCTCCAAAATGACCTTTACAGTGTTGACGGAGACGTTAAACCTGAAATCAAACAAACAAAACTGAATTGTGAGTAACACAGTAAGATACTAAGTGGAGTGAGTGAGTGTGTTTGAGATTTACGTCCCATCAACAGCTAAGGTCATAGGTCATATGGAGATGGGATCTCCGTTTAAAGACTCAGCCGAAAGTCTGGAAAAACCCGGAAAAGAATCCACGGCCCCTGGTTTATAAGGCGAGTAGCTTAATCAATGCCACAATGGAGGCTTCTACTGTAAAATAATAACTTTTTAAAGAAAATATACAAAAAAATCACAGGCAAAAATCAGAAAACTAATCTGAATCACGGAATGTCTAATTGTCTTAAGTGTAGCGTACATCACAATGCAGTTCTTTGGGTATACTTTGAAGACCTCTTCCCTCCATTATTCAAACAAACGCAGTGCAATAGAATACTTCAATATGTTATGCCATGAGACAATGATATGCATGGTGTGCGATATTCTCTCTGCATTATTGGTTGTCATGGCAATAGATGGACATGCTTGGTTATTCCTTTCTAGATGGTCGTTAGAATTTCTCTCATTTGACTGAAATATGTTCAGCAAGTATTCTCCTGTCAGTATATTAAATAACCTGACAGTAACAGATTTCTGTCTTGGAATTTTGAGGGTCAGTGTTTTTGCCTAATTGGTCCAAACTAGCTAGTCGGGTCCCAAAAACCGTGTTTACATCATAGGGTTCGGTTCTACGATTTATTCCTTGCTTTCAACGGCGGTTCTACGATTTATTCTTGCTTTCAACGGCGGTTCTACGATTTATTCCTTGCTTTCAACGGCGGTTCTACGATTTATTCCTTGCTTTCAACGGCGGTTCTACGATTTATTCTTGCTTTCAACGGCGGTTCTACGATTTATTCCTTGCTTTCAACGGCGGTTCTACGATTTATTCCTTGCTTTCAACGGCGGTTCTACGATTTATTCCTTGCTTTCAACGGCGGTTCTACGATTTATTCTTGCTTTCAACGGCGGTTCTACGATTTATTCCTTGCTTTCAACGGCGGTTCTACGATTTATTCCTTGCTTTCAACGGCGGTTCTACGATTTATTCTTGCTTTCAACGGCGGTTCTACTATTTATTCCTTGCTTTCAACGGACAAACTTTTTATAGAACACATTTGTACTTTTTCGGAGGTTCCTGGCCTTTAATACCTTTAGCGCAATGGATGTGACAAACCTTGACATTGGCAAAGATAGCAAGGCATTTCTCAATCTAAAAGATTCCAGTATTTTATAATAAGCCTGAAAAAGAATATTCAAAATATAGGAATAGTTCAGGTTAATGATATTTTGTGGAGTCACATGCACTTGATGCAAGTAGTCATGATTTCGTGGGACAATTTGTAATACATGTATTTCACTTAAACACTAAATCTGGTAAATGATTGGATATCAATATTACGTCCAATAGATTCAAAATTCATTGCATTTAGTTAGGGAATAATTGTATTCAAATTTAGAAGACAATCCGCGGTTTTAGGGTCGCGCCTTCCGTTTTGAGGCGACGAGTCATTTCAACAAATTACAATTTAAGTGCAACCCCACTTCTAATGCGCACATTCATTTGTAAGGTTTATAAATTGTAGAGGTATGCGAACTCTTGGGAGAGACGCTAAAGAGACTTCAACTCCAGTGAAAGATTCTAATGCGTCTTAAGTGGGAGATTCAAAATTTATACTGAAATAGACTTTAACTCTGGTGAGAGATTCTAATGCGATTTGAACAAAAGTAAAATATTCTAAATTGACTCAGACATGAACTTAAATATGATATTCTATTGAGACTTGAACTCTTGTTAGAGATACTTAAGGGGCTTGAACTCCAGTGAGAGATTCTAATGCGCCTTGAACTATAGTGAGATATTCTGAATAGATGAGACTTGAACTCTATTGAGAGATACCTATATATATTAAAAGAAGCTTTAACTCCATTGAGATATATTTAGAAATATTTATTCATATTGAATGACACTTGAACTCTAGTGAGATATATTTATTTATATTTATTCATATTGAAACAGACTTGAACTCTAGTGAGATATATTTATTTATATTGAAAAAGACGTGAACTCTAGTGAGATATATATATTATATTGAAAACTACTTGGACTCTAGTAAGATATAGTTGTTAATATTGAAAAAGACTTGAACGCTAGTGAGAAATATTTATTATATTGAAAGAGACTTGAACTCTTGTGAGATACATTTATTTATATTGAAAGGGACTTGAACTCTTGTGAGATACATTTGTTTATATTGAAAGAGACTTGAACTCTTGTGAGATACATTTATTTATATTGAAAAGGACTTGAACTCCAGTGAGATATATTTATTTATATTGAAAAAGACTTGAACTCTGGTGAGATATACTTATTTTTATTGAAAGAGACGTGAGCTCCAGTGAGATATATTTATTTATATTGAAAAAGACTTGGACTGTATTGAGATATATTTATTTATATTGAAAGAGACTTGACCTCTAGTGAGATATTTTTTTATATTGAAAGAGACTTGAACTCTAGTGAGATAATGTTTTTATATTGAAAGAGACTTGAACTCTTGTGAGAGATTCTTATGTGTGTTGAACAATAGTAAAGAGAATCCAATAAAACATGAACTAAAATGGGAGTTTCTGTTGAGACTTGAACTTTTGTGAGAAAAGTAAGAGACTTACACTCTTGTGAGAGATTCTGATAGGACTTAAACTTTTATGAGAGACTCTAAAGAGATTTAACTCTAGTGAGAAAGTCTAATGCGTGTAGAACTCTAGTGAGAGATTCTAAGAAGACTTGAACTCAAATGGGAGTTTCTAAAGAGACTGGAACTCTAGTGAGAGAGTCAGAGCTCAATATCATTCTATTTGCTTTGTCGTAACCGGAAGTCTAGAACTTTGGCAAGCCGGACCCGATGGCTCAGTTAAGACATGAGATCATTTCTTATTGTTCATTGAAGCATGACTAATATTGGATCACGACCAAGGAGTTAGTGTACCCCTTCACTTAATGTCCGTATAACGTCGTGTGCGTCTTATAAACAATATAACATCGCATTGGTGAGTTATTTTTGTGCCTATAATTGCAGAGAAATGTAAATATTCGAAACGTAGCCTACGATTTATGACTGTAGCACTCCTTGCCTTCACCATTTGTACTTTGAATCAGAATGTGGGCCAAACAGTCGACTTATCGATCCCCAAATCCACCAACATGCTTTCTTAGAGACCGGTCGTTGAAAGTATTCTGAGATTAGTATTATTCTTCCGATAAACAAGGACAACAAGCTACTGGCAAATGAATACACACAGTGATGTGCAACCGCTTAGACCCAAGTCTATCCTGGGAAAGCGTGGTTGCATCCCCGAGGCTTCAAATTAGATATGAAAACAACGTATTTAATTAACCTTTTTTGAACCAAATGGAATCTTCCTCCTTATATGTAGCAGGAGTCCATTTCAGGGTCGTCAGTATGTGTTTTCTTCAAAATTTGTTTGGAAAATGGCTAAACTTTTTGCAAATAGTGTCGGCCCTGATCAGACGCCGCGTCGCGTTCTGCGGCGTCTGATCTGGGCCTGCACTGTTTGCCAGGGTACCCGTTCTGGTGTTTCTGGTACCAAATGGGTTTAACGTCTAGTACAAACCAATGCGAGTTCGCTAAAAATGCTATCATCCCTCACGCCCCCTGTAGCACTTGTCTTAAAATTCTGACTATTTCCAGGTCAAACGATTTTGACGAAACAGATGGTAATATATATTTTCTTCCTGTTGACGTCTTGAGACAAACAAAACTTTACCTTTCCTTACTGGCATTTTCAAAAGCTTAGAAATCTATTTTCAGACATTAATCACTTTCTTTATCAAGATGTTAGAAAGGAAATTCTGGTCTTATACGATTTCTTAAGGATTGGTGCTTCAGCGTGTCATTTTGTCTTTGTCTAGATATGAACATGGAACAAACATAATTAAATGTTCTTTCTTTTTGCGTCTACTATATTTTAAATTGATTCTCGCTTTGCTTCGGGGCATCATGCATCTACGATGTGGACATTAAAGATTTAGCACCGCCACGTTAACAAAATCGCTGTAAACTCCACTTGTTTATTTTTTTATTATTTCTGCTTCAAAATATAGGCTATTGATACTCGTTAGAACCACATAAATGAGGAGGTTCTAACGAACACCCATAACCTATGCTTGGGGCAATAGTAAGAAAAATATCACAAATGTTCATCAGAAAAAAATGACCCATTTGGTGATATGAAAGAATGCACTTTGTACCGCGGATGTGTTATCGCAATGCTTAAGACACAAGTAAGGACACGCAGACAAAAGTAAATGCTTACACAACACTCCTATATATGCAATGAATGGAAACATTTTATTTAATAATAGATCAGCTCTATCTGTGTTTTGTTGAGTAATAAATCACAGTTTGGAGACCAGTTGCAAAGAACATCAAATCACGAGTGCGTGACGCCTAAAATCGACCATACTTGTGTTGTTTCCTTCAAATTCTCCTAATCTTTGACCAGTGTTAGAAGAAATCCCGCCAAAATACGGGTATTATCACATTCAATTCTTTTGTAACTTTTTTGATGCGAGAAAATGACGTATAATATAAAAAGTGACGTCAGAAAACGCTGGTTTTGCGTCATCCCCTTCTTCGAGAATATATCGAATAAAAATCAAAAATGAGTTCATTTAAGAGCAATGAAAACATTCATAAGAACGAAGCTGCTTTTCATTGACTATATAGGGGCGCTGTGAAGAATCCTTTACATATTACTTGTGGAAGAGCTTGACGCGAAGAACCGCCTTTTTCCGACGCTACTTGGAGATTCTTTGACGTTAGACGGTGAAACATCATTTTCACGCATACAAAAACAAAAACAAATGAAATACTACATAAATGTGTAACAGTCAATAGGGTTGGTGGATCTTCTTCTATCAATGTCGAAAGGTTTGAAAAATGACGGAAACAACAGATTTCGTTTGCTTGATCTTCATAGAAACTGCCATTGCGCATGCGCAGATGAACATGTGATGCAGAGAATTGATTTGCATTTTCAATATCTTATACCCATGCTTGATGATAGGAATTTGGGTTTGACTCTGGCTCGGGTGACATTTTAGAGATTAAGTTCTGCAACGGAAGGTCAGGTGCTCTTTTCTCTGGATGCACCGGTTTTCGCCCACCTCTAATATAAGTGGAATAGACTTGAACGGGCCGTAAAATCAAAATGAAAATGATAATAATAATTTTTTTTTTTTTTTTTTTTTTTTTTTGGTTTGGGTTTTACGGCCCTTTCAAGATTATTTCACTCATATCGAGCCGATCGTTAATCAGAGGTGGGCGAAAACCGGAGTACCCGGAGAAAAACCACCTGACCTTCCGTTGCAGAACTTGGCGTCTCACACGTGGCCCGAGCGAGGCTCGAACCTACGGCGGTGAGAGACCTAATGACTAAGAGTCAGCGCTCTTATCCACTAGGCCACGGAGGCTGATAATAATAATAATTATAACTTAATATCATTCAGTGATCTCCCTTTGAATAAGTAACATTGCAATTTTCGAAGGCCAATGTTCCAAAAAATGTGAATATTTTGTATATATACGTAGAGCTGAATCCTGAATACTGGTAAACCGCTTAAGGGATATAAGCCTGTCCAGGCAAAGCGGTGCTAATCGGACCATCCTTGCTTATAAACCCTATTGGTTTCATTGGGCGACAGGGCTTGAGAAGTCATTTCATCTCAATGCTGGGTAAAAGTCCCACAAAATTGGAAGCAACGTCTCCAAAATGACCTATACAGTGTTTACGGGGACATTAAACCTTAAATCAAACAAAACAAACAAATGTACGAAAACAGTCGTTTTACTAGATGTTTAATGCCAATGAAAATCACTATCCATGTCACAAGATTTTCTAGCCATTTTGTTTTAAATAAAGTTATCATCTGCACATTACGATAAGACACCCGTGCGACACAGTGCATTTTTACATCTCTAAAATCGCTACTTTTCTGGTAAAAATCCTTGATATTTTTCTTTTTTGTACTCCAAACATAGGTTTGGGTGCTCATTGAGGCGGTTCTAACGAGTACCCACAACCTATGTCCTGGAGCATAAATAAGGAAAATAATGCTTACCCCCGTAAAATCCCAGTTTTCCCTATATAAAGTGGGGTTTAGGGGGTCTTTATTCCAAGGCGTTTTCTTTGCCATGTCAGGGGTGGGGCAGAGAATAATGGAAGCCAGAACCGATAATGTATGTTAGTTTTTTTCCTCGGCCAGACATTCGAAAACAGGGCTGTGCTCTGACACATTTGGCAGCCGAAATTGGCAACATGTTATCACACACTAGAGCCCGTCTTTGGTCCGATTCCTGCAATCAAAATTCTAAAAACGCTAGAGAACTGCTCGTTTCTTAGGACAAACCCTGTTCCTTGGCTGCGATTTGTGCCTTCCTCTGAGCAAGAGGTCAGTATATTCCCATTGGTCAGCTGACACCTGTCGAATTGACAAGTGCCACCACATTTGAGGCCTTTGGAAGAGCAGTTCATAAACTAATCCCATTTAGCGAGATTGGGGTAGCCCCTATGTGCTTTAAGCGCCCGGTTACTTTACAAAATATATCAAGTCAAGGTCTTTATTTCACGGGCTTGTTCACGTGATGAGAGGTGTAAAACCACATTTTTCGGAATAAGCTTATTCCTACCTCCCTCCTAATTCTTCTGCGGGTATGAACTTAAAGTCAATAAAAGAAGGCTAAAAGTGTAAAATTGGAAAAATAAATATTTGATGAGAGTATTTTCTGGCATTCAAATAGCTTTCTGTGCGAAAAAAAAAACAACAACAAGAAAACATAAGGCTCTTTCAGTTAAAATGCTGTCTTGAACCAAACAAAAAAACACAAAAACAACAACAGCCTAAAAAAAAAAAAAAAAAAAAAAAAACGTAGATAAAAAACGGAATGAAATAAATATTTTCTTAGGCCCCCGCCCATAGGGGCTTGAAGAAATATATGGGCTGCATGATGCTTCCACGTAGAGCTGAATCTGGCCCGCACACATAACGAAAACACGCCTATATAATTTTGACCCCCTTGAACCCCACTTTTATATAGTAAAACTGGGGTTTCCGGGGGTATACCTTATTTTTCTTATTCCTGCTGTAAAATATAGATTGTGGGTACTCGAGTACCCACAATCTATTCGAGTACCCACAATCTATATTTGGAGCAGAAATAAGAAAAATATCACAATTTTTCAACATAAAATTTTCATTTTTTTTTGGGCGATAAAGGTGGCACTGTATTTGTTAGGCGTGTTTGCGTAATGACTGGTAAACCGCTTAGAGGATATAAGCCTGTCCAGGAGCCGCGGTGCGAGGTGGACCGTCCATGCTAATAAACCCTTTTGGTTTCATTGGGCGACAGGGCTTGAGATGTCATTTTATCTCAATGTCGGGTAAAAGCCTCACAAAATTGCAAGCAAAGTCTCCAAAATGACCTTTACAGTGTTGACGGGACGTTAAACCTTAAATCAAACAAACAAAACATTCTCTTAAATGAATATGTCAGTAATGAGAAATGTTACGTGTTTCATAGCGTTGACATGTCAAAACGTGATTATTGCAAATACGAAAGTGATGTAAGCAGCAATAGCTGTAGTTAGAGACAATGGCTAGCGATCAGGCCAAAATGGTAACCGAGTTTATGAATATACTTATGGCCTAAAAAATAGCTCTGTTTCCGCTAACATACCGAAAACGGATATGGTCGCAAAAACTTTTTATTTCTTTTTTGTCGAAATTTTATTCGATGAAAAAAAAAAACTTATTAAAACAGCTATATTTAACTATATTACCTGAAAACATTCAAATAACGAGGTTAAAAACATCAAGGAAGCAAAAGAACAGGGTTTCAAGTATTAGTTAAGCATTTTGACAGTTTTAAGATTTTTTATCAAAAGTGCTAGAAAATATCAAGGTCGGAAGGTAAGAAAATCTTTTTATTTATTTTTTTTTTCTGGGTGGCAATAAAATTTGCAGTGTCGGCACAAACAAATCAGGGTCGGTCGGAAACACAGCAATTTTTAGGCCTAATACCAGGATTTCGCAGGTCTGTGGGCAAAGCCGACTTTTTTGAAATGTGACCTAGCTCTGTGAGCGCCGACCTGCTTTGCTAATGCTTGGAATAATGGCGAGATGCCAATCACAACAATTATCGTCTGCTTTGTTGCCTACAAGTTGAACTCTGTCTGATCTGATCCATTTAGGCAAAGTGTGTTTGAAAAGCTTGAAAGAAGATGCAGCAGACAACATAAACAGACGGTAGTTTCAGATGCAGTTTTTCTCTGTATCTTAAGCGTTTGTCGTAGCGCATCATAGTTTGTGGAAAAGTTGTGAGTAAGCGCATCTTACTACTTGCGAATAAAATGGATTGCAAATGCCGGCATGCCGTGTCTGCCGCCATGACGTGACAACCACTCTCTTACAAAATAATGTGTCGCGCCATGAGAAAAGCATGTCAACAATTGAATCTGCGCAGTCTTAACGGTACCTTGGTCTTCGCGGCTGGGATATTACAATGCCTCTAGCAGTTCCTATATCTGCATTATTTAGATACATGTGTACTTGCTAATGCAAAGCGGTTTGTGTCTAACCGCCGGCAGTTTTTTTTTTCTCTCGTGACAGGGTTTATATGTCTGCTCAATCGCAGCGAGAATGAATGTATTGTTATAACATTGTAGACAAGAGGACCAACTTGCAAACGTCTCGTTTCGCGTTAGTCATGCTGTTAAACCCTCTGCATCCTGGATATTTTTACCAGCAAACGACATTTTCAAATATTTTTCTAATTGTCCCAGAAAACAGGATTTTACATATCATGCATATTGTCTCCTATGGATCTGACATCTCATACAAAATGTCTCTAATGGAGACAATTTGCATGAGATGTCAAGTCCTGTTTCCTGGGAAACATCAGAAAAATATCAACAACTCGTCGTCTATTAAATTAACCTATAGAGTGATAAAGGTTAAGGACAGACTGCATTTCCTCTCATTGTCACAAGTCATGCAGAGTGTAGACAGAGCCACATACATACATGTTTGTTACTTTGTATTGGAGTTTAACGGACCAACCAACACTATTTTAGGTCATTATTGAGCAGGTCAATTTGCCTATCCACACTTTCCTGGGCAGGCTCATACGTAAACAGATAACCAGTACAGTGCGCATTCTTTCGCCAGAAACTGACAACTGCCCTTCATGAATCAGCGGAAGGGAAAGAATGACCGTAGAAAAGATTTCATGATCAATCTCCTCGAAAGAATGTTGCCGTCTCAGGCAGGTATCGAACCCGCGTCCTCCTGATCACCAGTCAGACGCGCAACCGACTGAGCTACCGAGGCTGGCACATACACCCTTGATGTACACCAAAAATTCTTACCTCCTTTTACTTCATGAATTTCAAAGTTTTTCATCATACAACAACACGTCTTAGATATTGTTGAAAAATAAACTACTTCACTACGAGATATCGATACAAAAAACACGCCGATACAAAAACGACGAAGGTTTTTAAGATGAAAAATCGTGATATTTTTTTCTCATTTCTGCTATACAGTCAAACTTCAATAACTCGAACAGCTATGGGACCAGAAAAAATTCTTTGATATAGGGGTAGTTTAAGTTCGAATTACTGAGGTTTAAGCATAGTGCCATGTCAGGAGCATAAGAGGTATAATGGGGATCGCCCTCGGATAGCTTTACGATCTACTATGAAATAAAGGTATGCTGTGTGTTCTCATAGAGGCGATTGTAATGAGTGCACACAACATACCTTTTCAATATAGAATCAGATAAAAATCCACACGTTATCCCAAATATATGGATATCTGGAGCTTCAGGAAACATTCTCAAGGGACTCCAGAACTTGTTCGAAATATCCATGGCAAACGAACTATTCGTGTTCGAGGTATGGAAGTTACACTTTATCAGTTACCCACTATATATATTGCATTGTAACGCACTGACCTGATAAAGATATGCTATCTCAGGACAAGTGAGCTTTATCACGTCAAGGTGATATTGCACTGTTATGAATGAACCGGACTAATAGAAAATGACAAAAATGTTATTGTACCTGGGAAAAATGTCAAAATTACTTGAAATAAAAAATATCATAGGAAAAACATGGTCAGCTGATACTAAATATATCGACCACTAGAAGGCTTGGACGCACTGAGGACTATCAATAATTGACCATAAATTGTTAATTTAAGAGTGGACAAGGGGATAAACTGATAAATTGAATACCAGATTCATGTCATTTGATATTAAGTTTATCAGGCTTGGCTTCGAGAACGCAAGCCTCGCGATTCTACAAGCGTTCTTGAAGCCTTACCTGATAAATTTGATATCAAATGACACGAACCTGGTATTCTCTATGTATATATATTGTTGCGGAACTGGGCTGCTGCTGGCTACTTTCATGTGTTTATTTACGTTGCCGAGTATTGGAACGTATCGATTGTTCACACAAATCGGACCATGTGCCAACTCCAATCATTAATTTCACCCGCTCAAGCATAATGTCTAGCTATCCCCGGTTACCTGTGGGAGGATTTATCTGTGAAATTTGTTTCCAAGTCCTTCTCATAACTTTACAATCCTTCATAAGGCTGTATTTTTCGTTTATTTTGTCATTGGTGAATCCCGTAGATTCACCAATGACTCGGGTATTTCCGCATAGGTGCGAGAATTTCCGTCGCGTCGGGTACGATTCGGACCATTTTTTCCGCGACTTGATTCCTGATCTTTCTGACATTTTGAGACGTTTTAGAACCCCAGACCACCAATTATCACAGATATGCCTGGGAGAAAGCCCACTACAGTACCCACTGAGGTTTTAAACGCATAAGCTTGTTGGAAACCTTGTTGTTTAGACCACCAATGGTGGTTATTTTGTTTGTTTACATTTTTGCTTGTTGTTGGCACACGGACGGGTTCAGATGCAGATTGAGCGAACCAGATCTAAGGGTGCTCCCACCATTGCGGATGTTTTATAGCATATAAACTACCCCCCAAAATAACATTACCATTGGTGAGTTTCACCCTTCAACACACCTTATCACCAATGCATTTTATCATTGATGACTTTCCACCAATGAATATTTAATCCCATATACAGTGCGCCCTTGGTGAGTTTCACCCCCTAACCAGTTTTTGCCCCCAACTAACATTACCATTGGTGAGTTTCACCCTTCAACACACCTTATCACCAATGCATTTTATCATTGGTGACTTTCCACCAATGAATATTTAACCCCATATACAGTGCGCCATTGGTGAGTTTCACCCCCCAACCAGTTTTTGCCCCCAAATCACATTACCAGTGGTGAGTTTCACCCTTCAACACCCCTTATCACCAATGCATTTTATCATTGGTGACTTACCACCAATAAATATTTAACCCCATATACAGAGCGCCATTGGTGAGTTTCACCCCAACCAGTTTTTGCCCCCAACTAACATTACCATTGGTGAGTTTCACCCTTCAACACCCCTTATCACCAATGCATTTTATCACTGGTGACTTACCACCAATGAATATTTAACCCCATATACAGAGCGCCATTGGTGAAGTTTCACCCCCAACCAGTTTTTGCCCCCAAATCACATTACCATTGGTGAGTTTCACCCTTCAACATCCCTTATCACCAATGCATTTTATCATTGGTGACTTTCCACCAATGAATATTTAACCCCATATACAGAGCGCCATTGGTGAGTTTCACCCCAACCAGTTTTTGCCCCAACTAACATTACCTTTGGTGAGTTTCACCCTTCAACACACCTAATCACCAATGCATTTTATCATTAGTGACTTTCCACCAATGAATATTTAACCCCATATACAGTGCGCCATTGGTGAGTTTCACCCCCAACCAGTTTTTGCCCCCAAATCACATTACCATTGGTGAGTTTCACCCTTCAACACCCCTTATCACCAATGCATTTTATCATTGGTGACTTACCACCAATAAATATTTAACCCCATATACAGAGCGCCATTGGTGAGTTTCACCCCAACCAGTTTTTGCCCCCTTACTAACATTACCATTGGTTAGTTTCACCTTTCAACACCCCTTATCACCAATGCATTTTATCATTGGTGACTTACCACCAATGAATATTTAACCCCATATACAGAGCGCCATTGGTGAAGTTTCACCCACAACCAGTTTCTGCCCCCAAATCACATTACCATTGGTGAGTTTCACCCTTCAACACCCCTTATCACCAATGCATTTTATCATTGGTGACTCTCCACCAATGAATATTTAACCCCATATACAGAGCGCCATTGGTGAGTTTCACCCCCAACCAGTTTTTGCCCCCCAATTAATATTACCATTGGTGAGTTTCACCCTTCATTACCCCCTTATCACCAATACACTTACCCATTGGTGACTCGCCACCAATGAACACTTAACTCTATTAAAGATTCCCATGGGTGAGTTTCACCCCTAATAACTTTTTACCCCCAACTAACATTTCCATTGGTGAGTTTCACCCCCACTACCCCCTTTTCACCAATACACTTACCCATTGGTGACTCGCCACCAATGAACACTTAACTCCATTAAAGATTCCCATTGGTGAGTTTCACCCCTAATAACTTTTACCCCCAACTAACATTTCCATTGGTGAGTTTCACCCCCACTACCCCCTTTTCACCAATTCACTTACCCATTGGTGACTCAGCACCAATGAACACTTAACTCCATTAAAGATTCCCATTGGTGAGTTTCACCCCTAATAACTTTTTACCCCCAACTAACATTTCCATTGGTGAGTTTCACCCCCGCTACCCCCTTTTCACCAATTCACTTACCCATTGGTGACTCACCACCAATGAACACTTAACTCCATTAAAGATTCCCATTGGTGAGTTTCACCCCTAATAACTTTTTACCCCCAACTAACATTTCCATTGGTGTGTTTCACCCCCACTACCCCCTTTTCACCAATACACTTATCCATTGGTGACTCGCCACCAATGAACACTTAACTCCACTAAAGATCCCCATTGGTGAGTTTCATCCCCCAATAAGCATTTCCATTGGGGATTTTCACCCTCCATAGTGTCTCTACCACCAAGGATCAGTGTCATTGACTAGTATCACATATTATTGGCCCAACACCAATGATAAGCTTCATTGGTTAGTATCATTATTTATTGTCCTATTAATTGACCCCTTACCCCCAATTCCTCTCATCATTGTTTCAATGCACCTAAAGTCTAAGACAAAGAGCATACTTTTACCGCCTCTGGAGGAGCTCTTGGATCTGTGACCCCTCATCATCACAATCAAGATAAAAAGTAGGGTTAAGCCATAGTTACTGTATAACCTCTCTATGTTTAGAATATGTAATTTTATAGCTCTAGCCAGCACGTCGATATATCACTAGATATATATATATATATATATATATATATATATATATATATATATATATATATATATATATATATATATATATATATATATATATATATATATATATATATATATATATATATATATATATATATATATAAGCCTTATTGAGACTTTCGTTATCAATAAACCAGTAACGTTTCAAGAATTGATACCTCGGCTCAAGTCTTTTATCAATTCCCTATCATTGATGTCAGCCCAGGTCGGACTCACAATACATTGTACCGGCACCTCGTACATCCTGACATTGCTGTAATATCCTAGGCGAAGGCCTGTTGACTCGACGAGGTTGTCCCGTTACAACTGGTGTCAGTCGGGGATCTTTCGGAGAAGTTTTGACAGTGATGCTTGTGATGTTGGCAGACAAAAAGCAGTGAACAACACCTTTTTGACAAAGAATTCTTTTTATTAAAAAAAAAAAAAAAAAAAAAAGAGTCCGGTAGAATAACACACTGTGTGAGACGACTGTAAAACACAGTATAGATGTCAATCTTTGATGGTCTGTAGATGTTGCCAACATGAAACGATACAGAGAATAATGTCAGAATTTTAAGTAAAATCCTGGAGCTTGACCATTGATATTGGAGAAAATAAAAGATTTGACATAAACTTAATCTTGACATTCTTTTGAAAACCAAACATGGCTTAAAATAGCCCCACCATTATACCTGGTGACCATACGACACAAAGTAACAGCGCAATACAAAGCAATGCTGGTGATGATATTTTAGACACTCAGTCAGATCCCAGTTCGGCTAGCGGTTTGGAAATGTCCATACTTGAAAATAGATTAGAAAAGGATATTGCGAAATTGTCTAGTATGGTAAAAGACACTGTCTCCACTCTTCAAAATTCTATTACTAGCTTGACAGAGCAAGTTAACAAAAAATTCTCAGATATAGATGAGAGGGTTAACCGATTCGAGGCGGACAGAGCCATCTTTGGAAACATAAACTCAAATAGAAGTTCCTCATTATTTGGACAGGTATATACGAGTAATCCTAACAGGGACAATTTAAACCCATTTAGTTTGACAAGTTCACAAAACAGGGGGGGGGGCAACCAACCACCTATCATTACACATTCTAGTCAGGGATATCCTTCATCCGACTTGGGACATAATTTGTCTTCAGGGAATACACATAACCTGAATGATGTTAATACAAGCTGTGGTCTCACAAGAACCACTGAGTCCTCTAACAGGGAAAGCAACCTCTCAGGTACTAATGAGCAAATTTGTCAGAGTTGTTCTAACTCCAGTGTGGGAAGATGCACAGAAAATAAGAGAGGCAACCACCTCTTTAAAATGAAGCCCCAAACTTTTGATGGCAAATCAGACTTTGACGAATTTTTGTGTCAGTTTGAAATAAATTGTGTGATCAACACATGGGAATATAAGGAAAAATCTTTGTATTTGGCAAATTGTTTATCTGGGGATGCAAGATCTTTGTTAAACGAGCTTGACCCGGATGGTAGAAGGGACTACAATACGTTGTTTGATAAACTTAGAAACCGATTTGGTTCCGTTAACAGATCTGAAATCTTCAGAACTCAACTCAAGTCTAGAACCAGAAATAAGGGGGAAACCATACCAGAACTGGCTCAAGCAATAAAAAAGTTGGTCCGTCAAGCTTATCCTGGGGTCACTAAAGATGTTGTTGAAACACTGTCACTTGATAATTTTATCGATGCAATAACTGATACTGACATTCGTATGAGAGTGCGAGAACTAAGCCCTAAATCTCTTGAGGAAGCCGAGAAAATTTGTGTACGTCTCGAAGCCTATAAAAATCGCGGATAAACAAAGGTCGCGTTTGGTTGGTCGTTTAGACTCTGAGATCGAACCGAAGAAAGAAGTGTCCAGTAACACGCCAAATCAATTTGCGATGCTTTCAGAAGCCATTTCTACCCTAACTTCGGAAGTCAAAAATATCCGTCAGAAGAATAATAAAAACACAAATTGGGGTAATCATGATAATCAGAGAAATCAGGGCAATAACCGAAATTACAACCGATATCCGAGGTTTGACAGCTCAAACCAGAACAACCAAAACTTTAACAATGGGTATTCAAGGTATGGCAATCTAAATAGGGGAAACAACTCTAATGAGCGAAACCCGAACCGTAACCATGGGGAAACAACTCGGAAAGCAGCGCGAAATGAAATCCAAGGTTCGGCGCAACAGAATAGCACCAACAAGGACCGCAGCGATAATGCAGTATTTGAGCATTCCCAGCTCGGAAATGCAACTCAGGGAAACTTGACTCAGTCTGTTTGGGGGGTCCGCCCCCGCCCATCGGGGCTTGAAGAAATAGATGGGCTGCGTAATGCTTCCACGCAGAGCTGAGTCCGACCCCACACAAGTACTGGTAAACCGCTTAGAGGATCTAAGCCTGCCCAGGCAAAGCGGTGCTAGTCGGACGGTCCATGCTTATAAACCCTATTGGTTTCATTGGACGACAGGGCTTGAGATGTCATTTCATCTCAATGTCGGGTAAAAGTCCCACAAATTTGGAAGCAACGTCTCCAAAATGACCTATACAGTGTTGACGGGGACGTTAAACCTCAAATCAAACAAAACAAACTGTTTGGGGGGCCACAAGCAGACGACAGTAGATGGGCCCAAGATTGCTCTCAGAAGTATGGAGGAAGGGTATTTTGTTTCAGCAACTGTTGCCAATAGGCCTCTAACCTTTCTTGTCGATACCGGCTCAAATGTCACCATTTTACGCAAAGATCTGTTAAACGTCTGGCCACAGGAGTACTTCCCAAACTTGACTCCTGTAAACCTACAATTGATCACAGCTACAGGTGAGTGCTCTCCCTTTCATGGAAAAGCGAAAATATCTTTTTCTTTGGGAAATCAAAATTTATGTCATGAATTTTTGTTTGCTAACATAAAGAATGATGGTATACTTGGCATTGACTTCTTGTGCTCCAACCGGTGTGATGTACTTTTAAGTAAAGACGACTTAGTCTTAAATGGTGAAAAGATTCCTTGCTTTCACAGCACCAATGATGCTCAACCTGGCTGCTGTCGTATTGCATTGGCAGAAAATGTACAGATACCACCTGGCTGTGAAATGATTATTAAAGGCAGACCCCTTGACAAGTTTAACAAAGATAGTGTTGGCATTTTGGAGGCTTCGGATGCTTTTGCTTCACGCTATGGTTTGCTGGTCGCAAGAGCACTTGTAAGCCCCAGAATGGGAACAGTACCGCTACGCGTAATGAATGTTTTAGACAAACCATGTTTTCTACGTAAGAGCACTATTGCTGCTGTTTATGAGCCAGTCGAGGAAGAAAGGGTAGAGTTAATTAGCTCTCTTGATACAACAGAAACTGAGACAATCTGCTCCACGGACCTACCAGGGTCTGAACCGGTAAATAACCTTTCCAAGGAGTCCTCCATACCTGATGGCTCTCTTGAGTCAGACAAGTTTGAGATGGTTAGCTCCCTTGAAACCTCTAAATCTGATTGTACTGCTTCTCTTGGTGATAGAAGAAACATTTCTGTTAATTCTTTTGCACATCTTACGCAGATGATATCTGAAAGTTCAGTGAGTCTAAATGAGTCTCAAACGAAACGTATGGAGTCATTAATACATGAGTATGCTGATCAGTTTTCAAGCTCTTCACATGACTTTGGATCATGTAGCCTTGAGCAACACACCATACGTTTGAAGCCAGGTACTAAACCTGTTAAACAAAGGCCCTATAGAATTCCTTTGGCGAAGCAAGAGATCGCACAACAAGAGATAAAACTCATGGCGGAGAAGAAGCTCATTGAACCCTCCACTTCAGCGTTTTGCTCGCCTGCCGTTTTAGTTCCGAAAAAGAATGGAACATACAGATTTTGCATTGACTTTCGTCGAATCAATGACGCCAGCATACCAGACTGTCATCCCCTTCCCCGGACTGATGATACACTGTCCGCACTTGGAGGAGGGGTATGGTTCAGTACATGCGATATGCGATCCGGTTACCACCAGATCGAGATACAGGCTTCTGACCGACCCATTACTGCATTTGCTATTCCTGTTAGTGGCCTATGGCAATTCAGGGTTCTGCCGTTTGGCTTAATCAATGCACCTAGCGTCTTTGAGAGGCTTATGGAGAAGGTTTTTGCAGGTTTAACTTACAAGTCCCTTCTCATCTACCTGGATGACATCATTATTTTTTCCAAGACGTTTGAGACTCACTTGAATGATCTGAGAGAAGTGTTTGAGCGGCTGAAGGCAGCTAACTTTAAGCTTAGTCCAGAAAAGTCTAGATTTTTCTGTAAGGAAGTGACCTTTCTGGGTCACAGGGTTTCATCTGATGGTATATCAACTGACCCTGAAAAGGTGCAAAGTATCCGTGACTGGCCCAAACCAACAAACGTCAAAGAAGTGAGATCGTTTGTTGGTTTGGCAAGTTACTATCGAAAATTTTGCCCCTCTTTTGCTTCCGTTTGCAAACCTTTGCACAAACTTACGGAGAAGAACCAACCATTTGTACGGAACGAAGAAGCCCAAACTGCATTTGACACTCTCAAGAACTTGCTCACATCAGCTCTGGTACTCAGTTATCCCAGTTCGACTGGAAACGGTTGGGTTCTTGACTGTGATGCTTCAAATGTAGGGATAGGCGCGGTTCTTCATCAGTTGCAAAATGGAGAAGAAAAAGTGATTGGGTACTTTAGTAGGTGTTTGTCAAGAACTGAGAGAAAGTACTGTACAACCAGAAAAGAGCTTGTAGCTGTGATTAAAGCAGTAGAACATTTTCACCACTATATTTACGGGCAAGAATCAGTAGTTATAAGAACCGATCACAGTAGCCTGCGCTGGTTGATGAACTTTCGAAACACAGGTGAAGGACAACTAGCTCGATTCTTAGAACGGTTGTCTGCTTACTCTTTCAAATTAGAATTTCGCGCAGGTAGGGTTCATATGAATGCCGACGCACTCAGTAGACGACCTTGTCACTCGAATAATTGCAAGTACTGTGAGCGCTATGAAAAGCTTCGCCTATCTGAGCCCCCATTAATCATTAACTCTGACTGCCAAACGGTTGCAAAAGCAGTGGGAGTAAGTACCGACATTAACTCTGATAAGACGGTTTATTGTGAACACAATCGCAACCCCTGTACAACGAATGCCGTAACAGTGGGTGACTTTGCTGTCAATGGAAATTTGACCAGCATACAAGCTGGTCCTTTATATGAAAATGTCTCGATGGAGACAAGAGTTGAAGAGAGCCAGGAAGAATATATTAGCACGGATAATGATCCGTCTTTTGGGCCCTTATTTACTGACGACACTTTGACTGGTACAGAAGCATGCCATACCAGTCTTTCTAGCCAACGAGTTTCATCGGGGGTCTCGAATGAGATAACACCTAGGGATGTCACTGGACGTTGTCCCTCACCTATCGCTGTTTCGCACGATATGGTGGATGAGAGAACTCACGGTAATCCTTATTTAAATTGTCGTCCATGTGTATGTTGCTGCAAAATGGTGCAGTATGAATATGACTGGCTCGACCGCTTTGAGGAGGAACCTTTGTTTGGCTGTCTGTTTGGAAATGAAAGGTTTGAAGGTACTAAAGGTTGCACAACATCGGACAACACAGACCAAGCTCAAATTGCCTGGTCTGATCAGTCTAATTTACAGCACCTAAGTACTTCAACTGAGCTTGTAACTAGTGTCAGTAAGAATGTTGGTCATGCGGGCATGAATCCAACAAGGGGAGCAACTCATGAGGTCCTTACGCGTACCCCTCATGAGATTGATCTACCCTGCGAAAGTAGTTTTCCAAACGGTCACCCCTCAGGAAATCTTCAAACGGGTCCATGCTGTTATAACGACAGCTGTCACCTCACCTGTAGTATAGAAACAGGTATAGATCAAACCCAGGGTTGTTCAAGTGAGAGGACAATATCAGAGGACATTAGTAAAAACATTGTAGAAATTTCAAAAGAGAACATACGTATTGAGCAAGAGAAAGACCCAACTCTCAAGCTCATGCTACAGTGGAAACGTACAGGTGAAAAGCCTGACTGGAAAACCGTGGCTCCCTTTGATAAAGATCTTAAGGTCTACTGGTATCAATGGGAGGTCATTGAAATTAGAGATGAAATTCTATGCAAGAAACACATTAGAGAAGATGGTACAGGGACTGACTATCTGTCCATTATTCCCCCTTGTCTGAGGAAAGAACTTTTCCAACATTTGCATACCTATATAACTGCCGGACATCTAGGTCGTAGTAAAACATATGAGAAAATGAGGCAGCGTTTCTATTGGTGCAATATGCACCGTGATGTTTCCTATTGGTGCAGGATATGCCCTACGTGTGGCTCAAGGAAACAGCCACCTCGGCGAGCAAAAGCTCCGCTACAACAATACAATGTTGGCTGCCCAATGGAAAGAATAGCACTGGACTTGAGTGGTCCTTACCCTGTATCCAAAAATGGCAACAAGTACCTATTGGTGATTTCCTGTTATTTTAGTAAATGGCTTGAAGCGATACCACTGAAAAATCAGGAAACTACCACCATTGCTGAAGCGTTGGTTAACAAGTTTATATCAGTCCATGGAGTACCCCTGCAGATACATGCTGATAGGGGAAGTAATTTTGAAGCAAAGGTTTTCCAAGAAGTATGTAAACTCCTTGGCATTGACAAAACCCGAACCACCATAAGAAGACCTCAAAGCGATGGTATGGTCGAACGCGCAAACCGAACGATACAAAACATGATTGCGTCGTATATTTCCGACAAGCAAAACAACTGGGATGAACACATACCCTTACTTCTACTTGCGTATCGATCATCAGTTCATGAAAAATTGGGGGTCTCCCCAGCACGTATGATTTTCGGTAGAGATCTGACACTCCCGGTAGACCTAGCGATGGGTAGACCTGTCCGGGAAGAGAGGCAGTGCGTAACAGATTATGCGTATGACTTGGAACAAAGGTTGCTCAACATTCCTGAATACGCAAGGAAACATCTTAAAATAGCAAGCGATAGCATGAAACGTCGGTATGATGTAAAAGCAAATCATGTCACTTATAGCGTAGGTGACCCAGTTTGGTACTTCAAACCATGTCGAAAAAAGGGGTTTAACCCTAAAATCCAAATAAACTGGAAGGGACCGTATGTTGTCACTCAGCGTGTAAATGAGGTCTTGTATCGTATACAAGCTGGTCCGAAAAATAAATCCGACATCGTACATCACGATGCAATTCGTCCATATCTTTGCGATGATAAACCAACTTGGTTTACCAAGAGTATAAACTAATTTAGAGCAAAAGTCATTGAATAAATATAGGCTGCATCGCCTTATATTGTACAGATATGTATGGGTAAAAACTAAGAATATAATCGCAGAATGAACCCGTTTGAGTATTGTGCCAATCTATCCTTGTTAAATTTGTATTATCTATTTGTTAACTTGTTGTTGTTATTGTTAGTCTATTCTATGGTTGATTGAAGTTGTTGATTGAGAAGTTGTTTGCCTGTACCATTGTTGGGGTAAGTGAAGTTTTCAAAGTTATAGATTAACCACACTTTCCACCAGAGAACTACTGTGAGACGATAAAGACGGCATCAGTTAGGCTCTAGCATATTACCTACCTGATTGATTTTGATGACATTTAAATGGCAATTATGCAAGCTGCCTGGTCTTTTCTCTGAAATATAAAAAAAAACATCTTGGCATAATAATATGAAATTCTAGGTCACATTATTAGCACATGCAAAAAGTATACAATTTGCAACAATTGATGACAAAAGTTTATGGAATGTGGTACAAAACTGTACGACTTGGTATCCATAAAAGAGAGATGGAATAGCTTATAGCTCGATTACCTGGATATAGTGAAGCAGCCTGTTCACTTTGATAATGGATATAAAAGAAGCAAGAGCCGTTTCTTGGCAACATTCTGAGCACCATTTAGACATTAAAACTGATTGTTTATACTAAGAACATAGTATTGTTTGACATGCATGTATAATGTTCATAATACATGAAGGCTACACACCTTGTTGAAGTTGAACTCTGCTAATCATCAGTAATTTCCCCACCTTGACTGCCACTGGCTTAGGTCTGTCATCCGTGGTATGACTGCAATAGTGTAAAATAGACAAATACTAAATATGTTCTATGAAAGCGTTATCCATGGGCATTGAGGAATGCACCACGGGACTGGAAATCATGTGGGGTGCACATGTTTTCTGGGCCCGTCTAGCTAGCCTCGGTCAGTTCGGCCCCACCAGCGACCCTGAATATTTTCAAAATTACACCATGGAATCAATCAGAGTTGTTATTGTTACTGGTGACACGTCATATGACATTCATACACCAGGAAACATACATCAAGGATCCAAACGGACAAGAAAATATCAACTACAAAGTCTGCAATTTAGTTACGAGGGCATCACAAAACCGACTTTGCAGTGACAATAGTGCTTGGTTGTATTTTTCAGGACAGACGATGGCAGTGTCTACCATGTGGTAAGCTATACTTTGCTGACAGCTGGTCGGTGCGGCGGCACTTACGTGAGAGACATTCGGGGTTGATGTTTCAGTGCCAGATATGCAACCAGATCTACCAACGGGACACAATTCCCCATGGCTGTAAGGCTACAAAAAGAGACTTTCTTTTGATGCACGTTCAGAGCGGGGACAAAGGGGAAGCGGCCGAGGAGAGGTTGGGTGCATATCTCAAGCATGAAATCGAGACAAAGTACCATTTCGTGCCCTTCAATGTTGAGCCACTAAGAGGAAAAGGGGCTAAGAGCTCATCCGGGGAGTCACGCTCTTCCAGTACCTCAACATCCCAATGCAGTTCTCCAGAGGTCAGGGTGAAGTCTGTGGTGTCGGAGATCGGTAGACAACCGCGGCCTAACACAAAGAGGGAAAGACAGAAGAAATCCACAGGGCCCAGAATAAAAATAACCCCCAGAAAAAGACAGAATGTGACCCCAAAACCCAAAATGGTACCTCAATCCAGAGAGGACTCACCTATCCCCTTGGGGGATGGTCCTGATGTCGAGGTTTTGGACCCAACTTTCCAGCCACCCTCCGAGATACCAAGAGGTGATCCCAATTTTATAGAGTCTCTTCAAGATCTCATTGTCCGGGCCAGACCAGTCTCCAGTGGTGCCAGTGATGCGGAGACCCTGCGATCAACCGAGATTTTGAAGACAATCTTAAAGAACATGACCAAACTCCACAGTCCTGAGCCCGAAGGCCACGCTGTGGAGCATTATACTACCGGAGAGACAGGAAAAGAAGGAAATTTATTGTGAAGGAAGGGAGACAGGCTAATAAACATATAGAAGAGGCAGGGAGTCAGGATCTAATAGA
Source organism: Lucinisca nassula (assembly GCA_963580285.1). Classification (NCBI taxonomy): domain Eukaryota; kingdom Metazoa; phylum Mollusca; class Bivalvia; order Lucinida; family Lucinidae; genus Lucinisca; species Lucinisca nassula. Next base: position 47,754,970 of record OY757023.1, on the reverse strand, counting down.
TGAGGAGGAAATGAGACAGGAAGGGCGACAGGCTGATATAGAGATAGTAGAGGCAGGGAGTCAGGTTATAATAGATGAGGAAGAAATGAGACAGGAAGGGCGACAGGCTGATATACAGATAGAAGAGGCAGGGCGGCAGGATATAATAGATGAGGAAGAAATGAGACAGGAAGGGCGACAGGCTGATATAGAGATAGTAGAGGCAGGGAGTCAGGATATAATAGATGAGGAAGAAATGAGACAGGAAGGGCGACAGGCTGATGTAGAGATAGTGGTGGCAGGGAGTCAGGTTATAATAGATGAGGTAGAAATGAGACAGGAAGGGAGGCAGGCTTATATACAGATAGAAGAGGCAGGGAGTCAGGTTGAAAAAGGTGACGAAGAAGAAATGAGACAGGAAGGGAGACAGGATGATATAGAGATAGAAGAGGCAGGGAGTCAGGTTGAAAAAGGAGACGGGGAAGAAATGAGACAGGAAGGGCGACAGGCTAATGTACATATAGAAGAAAGTCAATTTGAAATAGGAGATGAAGAAGAAATGGGACAGGAAGGGAGACAGGATAATGAGGCAATAGACGAGGAAGGGAGTCAGGTCGAAATAGGAGGAGAATGGAAAGGAATGAGGAAGGAAGGGAGGCAGGCTATGATGGAAAATATATATGAGGAAGGGAGACAGGATGGATTAAAAGAGCAGAAGAGAGCAATGAGGAAGGGTGTCAGGATCAACGACTTGGGGAAGAGACAGCTGAAGATAAGAATGAAGCAGATAGAAAGAGGCTGAAACTTGAAAGAAGACAGCGGAGGAGAGAAGAGAGAAAAAGGAGGAAGGAAATGGAAGTGGCAGACGCTGAAGAGAAAATAGATAAAATTTCAACAGAGGAGGCAGATAATAATAATAATAATAATAAAGAGAAAACAGAGACTGGAACAGAAAAGCAACAGAGAAAAGAAAAGAGATTGAAAAAGAAGGAAGAAAGGAAGAGATTGAAGGAATTAGAAGAACAATTCGCGAGTGAAAATGAAACTGAAAAAATCGAAAACAGACGTGAAAAATGATTTAATGCAGGAAAGTGACAGGAGTACTGAAAGAGAGGCAGAGAAAAGTAAGGACAAAATGATAAACGATGTGATGGAAGTAGGAACAAACATTGATGGGAGTGATGTGGAATACATGACAGACAATGAGGGTCTAGAAAGAATAAATAATAATCTCCCCTGCATTACTAGTGTCGATAAGAAATTAGCAGATCGGGAAAGAATAGAGAGAGAGCTGGAAGAACAGGAGGAGGGCCGAATAACTCTGGATATTGGTGGTCGACATTTCGCCACTAGTCGGAAAACACTGCTCAAGGATAAAGATTCTATCTTCAGTATTCTGCTCAAGGAAGGAAAAACCCATTATTTTATTGACCGAGACGGGGCACACTTTCGTCTCATAATTAATTATTTACGTCAAGATTGTACCGCTACGCTAGATGTGCTACCTAGAGAAAATAAGTACCTCATTGAATTGATAAATGAATGTACATTCTACAATCTCACTGGTTTGAGGAAATTGTGTGAAGACCGGTTGGCACTGTACCGGAGTTTAGGGCTGGCCTATTAAACCGAGCTATGGAAGTCAAGACGAACCTCACACAGATATACCCTACCCGTGCTTACTCAAGAGGATATCAACCGAAGCTACAGTACAGATATCGCGTGTGAAATTTCCCCGCGTTAATTAAATTTGTAAATTAATATAAACTAATACATCCAACAACGTAATGTAGTAGAAAGACTATCAAATCAATGACATCGGAATTATAAACATTATTCAACAAGAAGACTACTGTCAGCCAAAAGAAGATCCTGGAATTTAGTTAAGATTAGATTAGTTTAGTTAGTTAGTATTTAACATTTTTGAAGTGAGAATTTTGGATTAAATTTTTGTTTAATTAAGGAACCATTTTGGTCTCAAGCCTAGGAAACAAAAATGCTAGCTTTTCTTTAATATGCATTTCTTGACATAATTTTTCAGTACAACTCAGTAGTTATAACAACATTCATCTGAACTAGTATCTTACCTGTATATTTCGTTTTTTTTTCCATCAGCGAGTTTCACCATTGGGTAGCTGTGTGTAATGTCAACCTACAATCATAAATGTGATAAAAAAGTTCTACAGTTCAGGCAATCATTTAAAAAAAATCATCACATCAGAATACCCAGTAATCCAGTATAAGAAATTTAAAGTCATCTCATTCATCGTTTTTCTGTATATATTAATGATGTATGTATAAACAACAGATGTTGTACATTTAAAAGTGTGACCTAAGACTTTATATCGTATAAATGTATTACTTATAGGCAACCCATGTATATTCACATTTCTTGTAAATGTTCATTATTGTTGTTTAATGAAATTTGCCAACTAAATTTTTTTTATTTTAATTTTTTTTGCACAGCAATGTATTATGTCTGACTTTGCGTCTATGTTGCAACCAAACTATTTGAAAAGTCAGAATCACAAATAACTGTTCCTTATTATGAACATTGTTCAGAACCAGTTTTTCTATCAAAAGAATTTAATGGCCATATTTACTTGTCTGTTGAACTCAATTTGTTAAGGGCGAAAATGTACCAGCATGTTCCCTTTACATCATAGGAAAACGGTCACCGTTTGCATATTTTTGTGCCATATTGAATTTAATGAAATCACATTGCAATAATAAGCAAGTACCATGGTGGGTAAATGAAGGCAACTGTAGTCTTTTGTTCTCGTGTGACTTTGTCGCCATTTTTCTTACTATATAATTACTGTTACCTGATCCGAATCTCTGGTTCATTTCTTTACGATGCATCATCAGAGAGTCTGATCTGTTGTACCATCATGAAACGGTTGCCCTCATATGCGCCCACCATCACATTTAGGTGTTAATGTGCGATTTCTATGAATGTCAAAATATTTGCATTTTAATTGAAAGGTATATGTGCCTGTTTAACTTTTCAGTACAGTTCCTGGGCATATAATTTGTATCCAATGATATTATTCATATGATGATGTTGAAACATTACATGTATAGTTGATGATGCTCAAACATGTCATGTTTGGTTTAAAATGTAAAACATATTTTACAGTATTGATGTGCTGGTTAGATAGATTGTCTGACGTGTAATTATTCATGACTGATTTTCAAAATTGTCTTGCCAGATAATATTATTCCTGCATACTGGGTTAGTATGCGTGCATAGGTATTATCTCTATTTAGGGATTCATTTTGGAGAATAGTCAGTCCTCTTCATGGCTTTCATTGGCTTTTAATGGATCCAATCTGTTGGATTATTGTAATGGTTGTTGTTATCCTACTTGCACGTTTATAGTTGGATATGGAAGTTTTTAACAATGACACCATTCACCTCAAAACTTTTTAGACTATATGAATTTTTCCATAAAGAATTAGGGTTCATTCTGGGCTGGGAAGCTATGGCGTTAGATGCCTTGTCTATGTTACCCTGACCGACTTGCCATGAGAGCCAACATGCACAATTGATATTGACTGTATTCATTCATGTATGATATGCACTAGTGACTCAAAATGTCTTAAGAAGTTCGTATCAAATCAAATCTTATAAGTTAATCTAAATATTATGAAGTTGTACAATCCAGCAACTTTCAAATTTAATTCAGTTATATGTCATGTACATCCAAATGTTACTTGCACTTTGTAGCCATTTCACCCTTTAAATTTTTTATTCGATTGTAATGGATCTTCCAAGCTCACTATACTTACCTGCATGATATACTTCTTGATAAGGAAGTTTTATTTGTTAACTTAGATGGTTCTTGGGCTACCCTGTTTGGTTTCAGGAGATCTAGTGATTACAGGGTGCTAGTCTTTGAAATGTAACTCTTGATTCCTAGATATCCTAGTATAGGGAGTTTAGAAGAGCCACGTTGAAGCGGGACATCTAAAGCGGGTGATCAATGTAAATATTTAGTCATCCGCTTCTGTCCATTACAAGCATGATTGAGGATTTGCAAATTTTCATACAATAGAAATCACATATTTTCTTAAAATTACTGTCGAAAAGGATAAATTCTCTTTAATGATTGTATATGGAAAATAACTGCATATTTTCTATTTCGGGCATGCTAACCAATTGTATAAGTGTAAATATTGTCAAGTTCATTAATTGATATGTGGATATCAATCTAACTATTCTGAGGAGTTGAAAGTAGCAGTTGCAGCCTCGTGCCTTTATTTTCAAATTTAACACCAATACTTTTGGTTAAATTACCCTCTCCATCTATATACTTACCCATTCGCTCCACATGGGGTCCATGTCCTGTGGATGGGGTGCTATGTTGCGGAACTGGGCTGCTGCTGGCTACTTTCATGTGTTTATTTACGTTGCCGAGTATTGGAACGTATCGATTGTTCACACAAATCGGACCATGTGCCAACTTCAATCATTAATTTCACCCGCTCAAGCATAATGTCTAGCTATCCCCGGTTACCTGTGGGAAAATTTATCTGTGAAATTTGTTTCCAAGTCCTTCTCATAACTTTACAGTCCTTCATAAGGCTGTATTTTTCGTTTATTTTGTCATTGGTGAATCCCGTAGATTCACCAATGACTCGGGTATTTCCGCATAGGTGCGGGAATTTCCGTCGCGTCGGGTACGATTCGGACCATTTTTTCCGCGAAACTGTGGTGTTCGCGTGACGTTTCGTCCATCACGTGAATGAAACTATAAAAGCGGGTGCGCGCTTGAATACTGGCATTGCTGATGTCGAGCAATCAACTGGACACTTGGTTCCTGATCTTTCTGACATTTTGAGACGTTTTAGAACCCCAGACCACCAATTATCACAGATATGCCTGGGAGAAAGCCCAGTACAGTACCCACTGAGGTTTTAAACGCATAAGCTTGTTGGAAACCTTGTTGTTTAGACCACCAATGGTGGTTATTTTGTTTTGTTTACATTTTTGCTTGTTGTTGGCACACGGACGGGTTCAGATGCAGATTGAGCGAACCAGATCTAAGGGTGCTCCCACCATTGCGGATGTTTTATAGCATATAAACTACCCCCCCAAAATAACATTACCATTGTTGAGTTTCACCCTTCAACACACCTTATCACCAATGCATTTTATCATTGGTGACTTTCCACCAATGAATATTTAATCCCATATACAGTGCGCCCTTGGTGAGTTTCACCCCCTAACCAGTTTTTGCCCCCAACTAACATTACCATTGGTGAGTTTCACCCTTCAACACACCTTATCACCAATGCATTTTATCATTGGTGACTTTCCACCAATGAATATTTAACCCCATATACAGTGCGCCATTGGTGAGTTTCACCCCCAACCAGTTTTTGCCCCCAAATCACATTACCAGTGGTGAGTTTCACCCGTCAACACCCCTTATCACCAATGCATTTTATCATTGGTGACTTACCACCAATAAATATTTAACCCCATATACAGAGCGCCATTGGTGAGTTTCACCCCAACCAGTTTTTGCCCCCAACTAACATTACCATTGGTGAGTTTCACCCTTCAACACCCCTTATCACCAATGCATTTTATCACTGGTGACTTACCACCAATGGATATTTAACCCCATATACAGAGCGCCATTGATGAAGTTTCACCCCCAACCAGTTTTTGCCCCCAAATCACATTACCATTGGTGAGTTTCACCCTTCAACATCCCTTATCACCAATGCATTTTATCATTGGTGACTTTCCACCAATGAATATTTAACCCCATATACAGAGCGCCATTGGTGAGTTTCACCCCAACCAGTTTTTGCCCCCAACTAACATTACCATTGGTGAGTTTCACCCTTCAACACACCTTATCACAAATGCATTTTATCATTGGTGACTTTCCACCAATGAATATTTAACGCCATATACAGTGCGCCATTGGTGAGTTTCACCCCCAACCAGTTTTTGCCCCCAAATCACATTACCATTGGTGAGTTTCACCCTTCAATACCCCTTATCACCAATGCATTTTATCATTGGTGACTTACCACCAATAAATATTTAACCCCATATACAGAGCGCCATTGGTGAGTTTCACCCCAACCAGTTTTTGCCCCCAACTAACATTACCATTGGTGAGTTTCACCCTTCAACACCCCTTATCACCAATGCATTTTATCATTGGTGACTTACCACCAATGAATATTTAACCCCATATACAGAGCGCCATTGGTGAAGTTTCACCCCCAACCAGTTTTTGCCCCCAAATCACATTACCATTGTTGAGTTTCACCCTTCAACACCCCTTATCACCAATGCATTTTATCATTGGTGACTCTCCACCAATGAATATTTAACCCCATATACAGAGCGCCATTGGTGAGTTTCACCCCCAACCAGTTTTTGCCCCCAATTAATATTACCATTGGCTAGTTTCACCCTTCATTACCCCCTTATCACCAATACACTTACCCATTGGTGACTCGCCACCAATGAACACTTAACTCCATTAAAGATTCCCATGGGTGAGTTTCACCCCTAATAACTTTTTACCCCCAACTAACATTTCCATTGGTGAGTTTCACCCCCACTACCCCCTTTTCACCAATACACTTACCCATTGGTGACTCGCCACCAATGAACACTTAACTCCATTAAAGATTCCCATTGGTGAGTTTCACCCCTAATAACTTTTACCCCCAACTAACATTTCCATTGGTGAGTTTCACCCCCACTACCCCCTTTTCACCAATTCACTTACCCAATGGTGACTCACCACCAATGAACACTTAACTCCATTAAAGATTCCCATTGGTGAGTTTCACCCCTTATAACTTTTTACCCCCAACTAACATTTCCGTTGGTGAGTTTCACCTCCGCTACCCCCTTTTCACCAATTCACTTACCCGTTGGTGACTCACCACCAATGATCACTTAACTCCATTAAAGATTCCCATTGGTGAGTTTCACCCCTAATAACTTTTTACCCCCAACTAACATTTCCATTGTTGAGTTTCACCCCCACTACCCCCTTTTCACCAATTCACTTACACATTGGTGACTCACCACCAATGAACACTTAACTCCATTAAAGATTCCCATTGGTGAGTTTCACCCCTAATAACTTTTTACCCCCAACTAACATTTCCATTGGTGAGTTTCACCCCCGCTACCCCCTTTTCACCAATTCACTTACCCATTGGTGACTCACCACCAATGAACACTTAACTCCATTAAAGATTCCCATTGGTGAGTTTCACCCCTAATAACTTTTTACCCCCAACTAACATTTCCATTGGTGTGTTTCACCCCCACTACCCCCTTTTCACCCATACACTTATCCATTTGTGACTCGCCACCAATGAACACTTAACTCCACTAAAGATCCCCATTGGTGAGTTTCATCCCCCAATAAGCATTTCCATTGTGGATTTTCACCCTCCATAGTGTCTCTACCACCAAGGATCAGTGTCATTGACTAGTATCACATATTATTGGCCCAACACCAATGATAAGCTTCATTGGTTAGTATCATTATTTATTGTCCTATTAATTGACCCCTTACCCCCAATTCCTCTCATCATTGTTTAAATGCACCTAAAGTCTAAGACAAAGAGCATACTTTTACCGCCTCTGGAGGAGCTCTTGGATCTGTGACCCCTCATCATCACAATCAAGATAAAAAGTAGGGTTAAGCCATAGTTACTGTATAACCTCTCTATGTTTAGAATATGTAATTTTATAGCTCTAGCCAGCACGTCGATATATCACTAGATATATATATATTATTGAGACTTTCGTTATCAATAAACCAGTAACGTTTCAAGAATTGAAACCTCGGCTCAAGTCTTTTATCAATTCCCTATCATTGATGTCAGCCCAGGTCGGACTCACAATACATTGTAACGGCACCTCGTACATCCTGACATTGCTGTAATATCCTAGGCGAAGGCCTGTTGACTCGACGAGGTTGTCCCGTTACAATATTTTAGAGCCTGAGCGAACCTTACATCACGAAAACACGCCTATATAGTTGTCATCCACTTGAATCCTACTTTTATGTAGCAAAACTTGGGTTCACAAGGGTAAACATTATTTTTCTTATTTCTGCTCTCAAATATAAATTGTGGGTACTTGTTTGAACTGCCTCATTGAGGCGGTTCAAACGTGCACCAACAATCTATATTTTGAGCAGAAATAAGAAAATATCACATTTTCTTATTCCTGCTCAAAAATATAGATTGTGAGTCCTCGTTAGAACCGCTTCATTGAGACGGTTCAAATGTGTACCCAGATTCTATATTTCGAGCAGAATTCAGATAAAATTCGCGATTTTTATCTTAACATTTTCCATTTTTCAGTGGTAAAATTTACAATGTATTTGTGAAGGCATGTTTTCATAATGTAAATCCCGATGATACGTCACAGAGTCTCATCAGGGTCTACACTGTCCGTCACACAGTCAGCTATATAAGGCACAACAACGGGTAGTAAATTGTATTTGTTCAGATTGTTTAACAGGTTCGGTCAGGAGTTGTTTAATAGGTTAAATACAGTAACAAAATTTGGCTGTTCTAATGGTCAAACAAAACGTGGGTCATCGAACATTGTTAACAAGTCCGTGTAATGAACACCCCCTCTAAATCGTACTACTGAGGTTTACAGGGGTACATATTATTGTCTTAGATTTGATGCAAGACATAGGATGGGGGTAATTCTGCCTATTTATTTATTTATTTATTTACGAAAACATGCCTAGTCAAATATGTTGAACATTTTATCACAAAAAAAGGAAAAGCAAATGAAGATTTTCAGATGCCAAAAATTATGTTATTTTGTGTACTACTGCTCAAAACATAGAAATAAGAATACTATGTACTGTAAACTGGAGTTTTCAGGAGACCTCCATGCAGACTGAACAAATTATTTGTCTAAATCGCGACGGAAGTAAGGACGAGGATTGTGGCCACGTAAAATCGATTTAAACCCTAAGAGGAATTCGTTTCACTGACCGTTTCAAAGCGGTTCTTCTGTCGTGGTTTGTTTTTGTTGTGGCTTATTTTTGGGTGTGTGTGCGTGTCGCTTGTGTTATTTTGTTTTGGATAGTCGGTTGACCATTTTGTGGGAAAGTAACTGTGCCTTTGGCTTTCCGTTGGGGTCTGGTTGTTTCTTGTTTGTGTTTCTTTCCCTTTCGTGTCTCTGATGGGAGCTGTGGGTTAATTGTATCGATTCCTGATCATTGCCTTCACTTCTATTTTACTACTTAAAAGTAGGGATTTACGCGGTCAAAATTATATAGGCGTGCTTTCATGTTTTATTTATTTATTTATTAAAACTATTTTGTGCCGTTTGTTCTTTCAAGCTCCTGACAGAAACCGACTGTAGTTAAGGTCAAGGATACGCAAATGACGTCGTCGCCAAATTTTAAGCGCGCTGACAGGCAAAGACAATGAATACCAAACAAACGTCTGCATTGAAAACATCATTTTTCTCCTATGCCGTGCTAGTGTAATGTAAAAAGACACAGTCCTTTCAAAAAAAAATGCAATAACTAATTAATGTATTTATTTATCTAGTAATGTATTTTTATTAGGTCATCTGAGCCAAAGACTCATTTGTGTGCATGTAGTATGGTAAGGCTCAGTTGTCTGTCTTTTATCTTGTGTCTGTCATCGGTCAACATTTTCACACATTTTCTTCTCCGAAACTACCGGGCCGATTGAAGTCAATTTTCACATGGGGCATACATGGGATGTGGGAGCGAAATTTTGTTTCGTGTGATCCAGGTCGCTTGACCAAGATGGCCGCTATGCCCATATATGTTAAAACTCCTTTAAAGATACTCTTCCCAGGAACCAGTGGACCACCTGTCATGAAACTTGGTGTATAGTATCGGGGACTCAAGCCAATCATAACTTGTTCAACTGATTACACCTGGATGACCTAGACCTAATTTAGGCCATGTCAAAATCGGTCGCATAGACTATTGTCTCATTCAAATGTTAAACATATTTAAATTTTGTTTTTCTCAGATACTACTGGCCCATTTATATCCAAATTTTGTATAAAATATAAAGAACAAGGAAATGAAAATTACTAAGTTTTTATTTCACAATTCAATCTGTTTGCCAGAGTGTCTAGTCATGTAACTAACTTCAACACTCGTAAAAAAATGTTAACTGCTAAACTTCTTAATCAGGGTTATCGGTATCATAAACTACGCAAAGCCTTTTCGAAATTTTATAGACGACATTCCGATTTAATTTGATATTCAGAATTCATTGCTGGACTTAAATCTCTTCTGCAACAAGGTATATCGGAACCCGAATTATATGGTGATTCAGAAATTATATAATTGCAATGACTTTAGCACCCAATTTCGTAAAATCATTCTTCGATATAAAAAAATTGGGTACAACATAAATGTAATACGACAGACCGCATGCATGGTAGTTAACCCAATCACGGTTGACAACTTTGTTTCCCTCTTGAATTGCACACCGGTGGGTCAGGCCTCAGATTCTATAACGGTTCCAGCGTAAAGAATTAGAGAGAATTTAATTTTATGTAATGTTAGTTGGTGCCTGATGCTCTGTCTCTGGTCGGGCCCATCGGAGTCTAACTGTTGGTTTTCTTTTGCTCCAACATTTCAGTTCTTTCTTACTGTCGAGTCCTCACCGTTGTTTCATCTCTGTGGTTGTTTGAGTTTTGTGTTCTCGGAGATGTTAAACAGATGAGTTCAGGAGGCCTTCATGCGGACTGAACTAATTATTTGTCCAAATCGCGACGGGAGCAAGGGCGAGGATTGCGGTCGCGTAAAATCGATTTAACCCCCCACCCTCCAAGCGGAATTCGGTTCTTTCTGTCGCGGTTTCGGCCCCGCCCATCGGGGCTTGAAGAAATAGATGGGCCGCATGATGCTTCCACGCAGAGCTGAAATCCGACCGCACTAGAGTACTGGTAATTTAAACCGCTTACAGGATCTAAGCCTGCCCAGGCAAAGCGGTGCGAGTCGGACCGTCCATGCTTATAAACCCTATTGGTTTCATTGGGTGCCAGGGCTTGAGATGTCATTTCATCTCAATTCGGGGTAAAAATCCCACAAAATTGGAAGCAACGTCTCCAAAATGACAATTACAGTTTTGACGGGGAATCTCAAACCTCAAATCAAACAAAACAAAAACTGTCGCGGTTTATTTTTGTTATGGTTCGTCTTTGAGTGTGTGTATCGCTTATATTGTTTGTATTGGATAGCCAACTGGCCATTTAGGGGGACAGTGACCGTCCTTTTGGCTTTCCGCTATTGGTGTTTCAATTTCATGCTTGTGTTTCTTTCCCTTTGGTGTCTCTGATGGTAGCTGTGTGTTAATTGTATCGTTTCCTGATAATTGCCTTCACTTCTATTTTAAATTAATTTTGTAAAATATGTTATTAGTTGTGTATCCTGTATTGTTCGGAGTTCATCCGTATTAACACTGAGGTTGAAAATCAATAATTATGTTTTTAATGGTGTCAATTAATAAAATTGCCATTAATCAAGTAATTTCGTATTGGCCCAGTTTCTGGTCCTCAGTCTGCTGTATTGGTCCGAGGCCGAATCAAGTAATTTCGAATTGACCCAATTACAGGTCCTCAGTCTGCTTTATTGGCCTCGGCCTGAGGCCAATACAGCAGATTTCGAACCTGTAACTGGGACAATTCGAAATTGCGTGATTAATAACATTATATTATTAATCAAGTGATTTCGTATTCGTCCAGTTACGGGTCAGAGGTCTGATGTGTCGGTCCGGGGCCGAACCCGGGGACAACAGCTGACCGAGGACCGGTAACTGGGTCAATACGATATTATTTGATTAATGACAATTCTATTAATTGACCCATTAAAAACAGGATTACTGATTTTTGACCTCAGTTTTAATACAGATGTCCTCCGAACAATACAGGATAGTCAGTTAATAAATGATTTTTTTACTTTCGGCCATTCGGATATCTATCAAAATTAAAACTTTATATGCATCAATATAATAACTTTTATTCAATATACATGTAGGCCTAATAATAACTTTCAAGAGTTACCTTACGTTAAGTCGGGTATTTATTATTAGGCCTTCATGTATATTGCCAATAAAGTTCAGATCTCTAGTTGACAGTTGAGGTCGTTTATAATGAATATTGCTTCGAAATGTGTCTAAAGTTTATAACTCTATACTTTCCTTTTAAACTAACTCGGTAGTCAAGGACTTTTTTCAACTCATTTGATGCAACAATAAATATGGCATAAAACATTTCTTTTCACAATTAAGCATGACGATTTGGCAATTTTCGTCGGGTTCCCGTTGCATTCCAACACGAAAACAGGCCTATATAAATATGACCCCCTTAAACTCAACTTTTAAATAGTAAAACTGGGGTTTGCAGGGGTATACATTATTTTTCTCATTTCTGCTCAAAAATTTAGATTGTGAGTACCCGTTAGAACCGTCGCGTCGATGCGGTACTAACGGGTATCCACAATCTATGTTTTGAGCAGAAATAAGAAAAATATCGATTTTTTTCATCTGAACATTTTCATTTTTTTGTGTAGTAAAAATTACAATCTATTTGTATAGGCGTGTTTTCGTAATGTATGCAAATGGTCATATTATGTGAGCAGTACACTGAACGCGTGTTTTTTTCTGCTCATCCGTCAACAGATGGGGAATCCATCTAGCACAGATCTTTCTCATTTTCAAATCCCGTTTCAGAATTGTATGAGCTGCTCATAATGAGATGGCAACCATACTAGCTATTTGCCTAGTGGTGTATCGTGCATCGGTAGCAACTATTTCTTTCACTCTAGCAACCATCTTGGCAGATGTTGCTCTTTTCGGCCGACGATCATGTGGTGCATCTTCTGTTGAGCCTAGCCCACAGCTGAATTTCTTACACCAACGAAAAACTGTCGGAAAAGACATTTCATTATGCCCATAAACCGAACATATTTCATCAAAAATGTCTTTGCACCGTATACCAAGAATACAACGATTCTTAATATAGGACCGTATTTCAACGGCGTACTCTGACCTTCTTCCAACCATGTTTTGTATTAGTATACAAGAGTAGACAGTAGTTATCGAACGATATACATGGCTAAAGTGGACGGATTTTAACATATTTGGTATCATTGTATAGGTAAAATGTTTTTCTACATTGTGATATTTATTTCCAGGTGTTTTTCGCATTAGTGCATGAGAAAACGTTCTACTTGCATTCATATTTGAACAGTCCTCGTATTTATACTGGCGTGATTTCATAATGACTGGCTCGAAAACCTTTCGAATCGTCATAATTTGTTCGAGATATATGGGGTTAGGGCCTCCGTGTCCTAGTAGTTAATAGCGCTGACTCTTGATCATTAGGTCTCTCACCACTGTGGTTCGAGCCTTGCTCGGGTCACATGTGAGACGCCAAGTTCTTCAACGGAAGGTCAGGTGGTTTTTCTCCGGGTACTCCGGTTTTGGCCCACCTCTGATTAACGATCGGCTCGATATGAGTGAAATAATCTTGAAAGGGCCGTAAAACAAAACCAAAAAAAAGAAAAAGGATATATGTGGATCGGGCTGCTGCTACGAAAACTCGCCTATACAAAAACATTGTAAACTTTACCGCCGAAACAACGAAAATTTTAAGATGAAAAATTGTGATATGCTTCTTTTTTCTGCTCCAAATATAGATTGTTGGTACTCGTTTGAATGTTTTAGAGCAGAAATCAGAAAAATAAGGTATCCCCCCGTGTAAATCCCAGTTTTACTATATAAGGGGGTCATAATTATATAGGCATGTTTTCGTGATGTGCGTATTTATCATAGCATCATGCCAGGAAGCTTTATAGGGATCTTTAAGGGTATCATTTTCGATAAGAAAGTAAAATATGTTCTATAAAAGGGTTATCCATTGGAAGCAAGGAATACATCACAGAACTGAAAAAATATGGAATGCATGTTGTGTGATGTCATTAGGATCGCCTTATCGAGGCGATTCTAATGGGTACATACAACACTCATTTTTTGGCTAAATTAGCCTATTGTGTCTATTGAAACTCTGAGTTAAAGTTCCTACTTCCCATCAAGAAAACACGCCTATATAATTTTGACCCCCAAGAACCCTACTTTTATACAGGGGTAAACCTTATTCTTCTTATTGCTGCTCTAAAAATAGATTGTGGGTACTCGTTAGAACCGCGGTATTTGTATAAGTGTTTTTTCGTAATGCTGAATTTTCATTAGCCTTGGTATGGGTTCGAATTATCGAATTTTCACTTGATGGTTGGTTGGTTGATTTGAGGTTTAACGTCCCCTTCAACACTGTAAAGGTCATTTTGGAGACGTTGCTTCCAATTTTGTGGGACTTTTACCCGACATTGAGCTGAAATGACATCTCAAGCCCTGTCACCCAATGAAACCAATAGGGTTTATTAGCATGGACGGTCCGCCTCGCACCGCGGTTCCTGGACAGGCTTAGATCCTTTAAGCGGTTTACCAGTACTAGTGTGCGGGCCGGAATTCAGCTCTGCGTGGAAGCATCATGCAGCCCATATATTTCTTCAAGCCCCTATGGGCGGGGGCCGGAATTTTCACTTGAATCTTGACAAGTACATGTGCATGTATTAAATTCAGAAAAGAAAAGAAAAGAAAAAAAAAAAAAAAAAAACAGCAACTTACTGAGACAATTTCTTTGCATCATGTTAAGATGTTCGTGAAATGAACACCCTATTGGGGTTTACAGCGGTATACATTATTCCTTCATTTTTGCACGCAAATATAGAATTTGTAAACTCGTTAGAACCGCCGCGGGCGGTTCTATTGAGCACCCACAATCTATTTTGAGCATGAATATGCGAAATATTTAATAAAAATCACTGAAAAATAATAGATTTACAGATTTGAATCTACTGAATGAAAGGCGATATTGGGAGGTGTTGTCGCATTGAGTATTAACACACTTTTATCTTGATGAGTCTTGTTCGATGGAAAGCACGTTGGACGTATTAAACATTTATTCCATTCAAGTAGTCTTGTAGCTATTACAAGACCTCTCTAACACCACAAGTAATGAAGATATAATGTGGCTATTACTTTTGCATTATACAATCACAGAAGAGTTTAGAAGTAATTCCAGAGAAATAGACAATGACATAATAGCGGTTAAATACGAGGTTAGAATTTTCCTAGAAAAAAAAAACACGTTTTAAACTCCATTATGGTCTGGTCGCTTAATGTTTGGTGGGTGGAGTAAGTTAATTGTATCGATTCCTGATCTTTGTTTTACTTCTACTTTGTGCATCGGTAAAAAGAGAAAAACGGATCGAAGTAGAAGCCGTAATACGGAACCCGGGAAGGGACATGATTTTTTATTTTTATTATGTTGTGCGAACAAGATAATATCTTGAGCGGACAAGATATTATCTTGTTCGGACAACATATTATCTTGTGCGGACAAGAAATTATCTTGTGCGGACAAGATATGATCTTGTTCGCACAACATAATATCTTGTGCGCACAAGATATTATCTTGTTCGCACAACATATTATCTTGTTTGCACAACATAGATCTTGGGAAGTTGTGCGGACAAGATATTAAAGCATGACTAAAACAAAAATCGATTAGTTTAATCAAAGCACTGTGAGAACTGGTGGGTCGATTGTTTCTGAGTTTAGGTTGGGAAAATAGTCTTGAACTGAGAATTGAACTGTTCGTTGAACCCTTAAATTCCAGTATTTTAAGCAAGATTAGTAGACCTGATCAGACTCCGCGTTATGTGGCGTCTGATTAGGTTTTTGCCTATGCCTACGTGCACGAGCTAAGTCCAGAAGTTACTTTTTACACTGCGCTCTGGCGTCTTAGGGAGGCGACTATCGATACAAAAAATAAACAAGCAGTACCTGGATTTTGCTAAGGGTCAACCATCACGAAAACACGCCTATATAATTTTGACCCCCTTGAACCCGACTTTTATATAGTAAAACTGGGGTTTCCGGGGGGTATGCCTATTTTTTCTTATTTCAGCTCTAAAATATATTTGGAGCAGAAATAAGAAAAAATATCACAATTTTTCATCATAAAATTTTCATTTTTTCGGCGATAAAGGTCGCAATGTATTTGTATAGGCGTGTTTGCGTAATAAACAGTCAATTGGTAAATGGCAGGCGGGAAGCTTCTATACTAATAATGTATCTTTGGATCGCTTGATAAGCACGAGCCCAGTCGTCGATCCGGGGCTTCTCCTGACTTTCGGATGAGTCTTTAAACCCAGATCCCGTCTCCGATTCGCCTTAGCTGTTGGTGGGACATAAAACTGAAACACACACACTCACTCACGAGCCCAGTCCAGATTTACACAGCGCTGTGATGTAACAGCGATAAGACTAAACATTGCTGTAAACAACCGGTGCCTAGGTTTTGTACATGGTCAACGATTGTCACACAGAAATACCAAGCAACAGGAACACTGCTTTATAACGTAGATTTTGGGTACTCGTTAAAAAGCTTCATTATAATAAAATAATTTAGTACAATGTTTGTCTGAAAAAAATGACGTTCTTTTTGTTGCACTGGTAGCATTTTCTCCTTCAAGGTTTTTAAAATTATTTACTTATTATTTGTTAATGTGTTTATTTATTTCCCTTCTGTATACACGCATATTCAACCACCACAACAGATTCATCTTTCTGAATTTACAATATTTCATTGATAATGCTTAACCTCCTATGCAAGACAATATGTACTGGAAAAGTTATTACATGTATAACATTTTTCCTACCGCTCCTTTGCAAACAGTGTAGATCCATTGATGGCTTCTGCCGATCAGGGTCTACACTGTCATAGTTTCTCCTCTCTCTTCTCCTCGCTCAGTCCCACCACTGCATCCAAGCTGCTGAATAACAGTGTTCTGATACAGAGCCCCTTCAGCGCATTGTTTAAACAAACTAGTTCATTCTACCTTTTGATGCAGGCGGCCCGTACACAGAATTGAGAGGGGTGCAAATGCTCCACTTCTTTATTTTTTAAATTATCTCAAATTCATGCAGTATTTCACCATCTGCAAAATATCCGATTTTCTCATCCCTCCTCCCTTTTTTCAGAGCCTGAATCATGTTCTTAAATGTTACTGTA
Organism: Lucinisca nassula; assembly: GCA_963580285.1. Taxonomy (NCBI): domain Eukaryota; kingdom Metazoa; phylum Mollusca; class Bivalvia; order Lucinida; family Lucinidae; genus Lucinisca; species Lucinisca nassula. The sequence goes on along the minus strand of OY757023.1, from coordinate 47,737,836 downwards.
TGTATGTCGAACAGCGCCGCCCCTGATCAGATGCAATGCACCGTCTATCCGATTTGGGTCCAATCTATTTTGTATGTCTAATAACAATACCACCTTTAAAAGTTTTGCTCTAAAACATTTCTAGGTTCTAACATTTAAGTTCTTAACAGAAGTGCGAAAATTAACGGTATATAGTCTATTTTTGTTCGAAAGAAATTAGATTACTTGGCAAACATATGCGTAAACGTCCATTTCTGACAGTTTCATGAATGGAATGTTCCGAAAGTCGTCACATGACAGCGCAGGCTATATTAAGATATTTTCTTTTTCCTTTCATGATGCAGGCAGTCTGGCATTGGCCTGAACTATTTCGTTTAACATGGGTTCGGCGGTAAATAGTTCATTCTACCTATTGATGCAGGTCCGTACAAAGGGTCTTTTGTTTGGGAAATTATCTCAAATTCCTGAAGTATTTCGCCCCTGCAAAATAACCGAGTTTCGACTGTATTTAAGCAAACAGTATAGTCATGAGCAGCCGACTGAGCAGACGCCACATTCCGCGCCCAATTCTAAACTGGGTATTCGGTTTTTGCCAAACCCAGCCAGACTATATAGATAGCTCTGACCTACATGTAACATCGATAAAAAAGCGCGTCTTAGCCACGTGGACAACTGCATTAATTTTGATTTGCCATTTAGTAACTGTGGGTCGACCAAAAAATGTATGCGGAACATTATGTCGCAATCCGTAAAAACTTTACGCGCGCTGACTCTAAAATACACGTTTTATTTTTTCTTTCTACATGTAATTGTGCGACTTAGATTTTTTATTACTAGAAATGAATGTCAGCTGGTATTGTAAAAATGAAACATCAAGCGCCTCAAGTCTCTCTGACGTAGGCGTCGAACGAAAAAGCAGATCAGGTTTTGTACTTGTTTGTTTGATTTGAGGTTTAACGTCCCCGTCAACACTGTAAAGGTCATTTTGGAGACGCTGCTTCCAATTTTGTGGGACTTTTACCCGACATTGAGATGAAATGACATCTCAAGCCCTGTCGCCCAATGAAACCAATAGGGTTTATTAGCATGGACGGTCCTCCTCGCACCGCGGTTCCTTGACAGGCTTAGATCCTCTAAGCGGTTTACCAGTACTAGTGTGCGGGCCGGATTCAGCTCTGCGTGGAAGCATCATGCAGCCCATATATTTCTTCAAGCCCCTATGGGCGGGGGCTTGGTTTTGTACTTTGGCATGGAAAAGAATTATCTCATTTACCAATACATCCGTGAAATAAACACCTGTACTTCGCTTTTTATTGGCTGCAGCCCACAATGCTTGCCGCTTTGTGTAAGAAGGAAGAAAGTAACAAAACAAACAAACGAAAACAAAATCCATTAGTATGGGGATTACGATTTTTAAAATTGTCATTTGGGAAATAAATCATCGATTTTACGGTCACAAATCCGTTTTAGGGCTCCGCTAATGCGTCGTCGTTAAACGGAATTTCCGACCGTAAAACCACGGACATTTTAGCTAGCTCCAGGTAAGCTTATGCCGTGACCAGTTGTCCGTCGTCTGTCGCCCGTTCGTCCGTCCGTCGTTTACTTTTTACATTTTCAACATCTCCTCCAAAACCGGAAGTCAGATTAAACTGATACCTGGTGGGAGACATCCTGGTGACATGGATCTTCAGATTTGCTTAAATGGTTCACTGTTCGGATTTCCAAGATGGCCACCACATGAAAGTCTTCAAACAATATCTCCTCCTGACCGAAGTTCGAATTGAGCTGAAACGTGATTGGAGGCATCGGGGTGACATGGAAATTCAGATGTGGCTAAAATCGTTCCGTTTTGATAGCCAAGATGGTCGCCGTGGCGGCCATCTTGAAATTCTTCAAACAACATCTCCCGAACTAAGGGTCAAAATGAGCTGAGACTTGATGGGAAGCACCGGAGTGACATGGTGATTCAGCATTGTAAAACCGTTCTGTTTCGATATTCAAAATGGCGGCCGTGGCGGCCATATTGAAATTCTTCAAACGACATCTCCTCCAGAACGAAAAGGTAAAATTGAGCTGAAATTTGATGGGAGGCATCGGGGTGACATGGAGATTCAGATTTAATGAAATTGTTCTGTTCCGTTGACTTTGTTAACTTGGTTTACTTTTTGATAACAGAATATGCCAAAGGCAGGTGCAAACGATAGCTTTGCCCTGCCAAACTATACACTTACACTCGGCAACAGCATAATCTCTTCCTGAATCCAAAATCAGACAAAGTTGTTCAGAAACTTAATCAGAAGCATCATGACAACATGCAGATTCACAATTACTAACAGCAATGTGTTCTGATAGACAAGATGGTCACCAAGGCACAATGTCATGTATGATCAGCCTTATGTAGGTGAGCGATTCTGGCCCACTTGGGCCTCTAGTTAAATACATTTATCCCCTAAATACAAAATAAAAGTTTTGTAGCAATGAAATAATGCACTACATTACACGTGTTCTTTCGTCCAGCAAAGACGCTGTTTATCCTGTGCATGTGTACTCAATGTTTTCACACCTCGCAAAATGTATATTGCATAAAGAAACACTCCAAATGATACGACTGAATATCATATTTTGTTTTTTGTCGTTTATGTTCAAAAGAAATTCCTGATATTGGAAGCGCTTAGTGATAAAACATTTTTTTTCACCTCCTTCATACTTATTTGTCTGGCCAAGTATCACGTTTACAGTAATACTAAATTTCATACTATGCTGGGAAATAAAGAAAGGGAGACAACTTTGATGACTTGGACGGGTTTGTTTTTCGCCAAACAGTACACCTTTTGATGCGGATTTGTTTCCATTTTGTTATTGAAAAGGACTTATGACTGTCCGTTGCCAAACACACATGTGCCACATGATTTTATGCTTTTACGTCTATTTCTCTGTTTTAAGTTTTTCTTTTATCAACCAAAAATAAACAGGTTTTATCCAAAAAGATCAAAACAAACAAGGCTAACTCTTACGATTCCGAAGAAACTTTTTCCGGAGATATGTTTAAGAAATAGATCAGCTCTAACTGTGATTTCTTGAGTAATAAATCACAGTTTGGAGGTCAGTTGTAAAGTAGATCAAATCACAAGCGCGTTTGAGGGCACTGCTTGATTCAATAATTGTAGCGCGCGTGATTTGTCAAACTGTGGTTCATTAGTCATTACTCAACAAATCACAGACTAGAGCTGATCTATTTCGATTCGAACACGCTGAAATCGGCAATTATGTTGTTGTTTTCTTCAAAATCTCACAACCTTTCGCCATTGTTAGAAGAAATCCCGCTAAAATTATCGACTGAAACACATGCATTTATATCCTTTTCTAACGTTTTCGATGCGAGAAAATGACGTTACACTGTCCAACGTCAAAGAAATCGACTAGTGACGTCATAAATAAGCAGTTTTAAATGACGTCACTCGTTACGCCCTTCCTTGCCGTGATTTGTTACAGAACAATGCACAGTTATTTTCCATTGCCTATATAGGTGCGCTGTGTTAGAATACTTATTTATGTTAGTTTGTCAAAGTTCGGAATAGGTTTCGGCAGAAGGTTTCGGCTCAATTCTGCATATATTTTAGAGGGATGGCGCCACATGTTAAGTTTGAGGTTGACAAGTCCTTGTACACATCTCATTTTATATTGAGAAAAGTGGTGTTTGCAGGGCTATTCAATATTTTCCATATTTTTGTTCAAAAACATAAATTGTGTGTACTCGTTAGAACCTCCTCAATGGCTCAATCATGTTTGGACCAGAAATTAGTAAACCGTTTTCATCCGAAAAAATGCCAGTTCTAGAGATACTGACGACGTCATTTTTGGACACTGATGTGTTACCTGAATTCCTGACATCACAATAATAAGTAGGTGTAATGAACACCCCGGGGAACCCTCTTTACATTGTATATATAGTTTACATTGTTTTACTTATTTCTGCTCCAAGAAAAGATTGTGAGTACTCGTTTGAACCGCTTCAATGGGTCGTTTCTGACGAGCATTTGAGGCGGTTACATACGGCATATGTTTGGAGTATAAATCAGAAAAATGCAACACAGTTTCATAAAAAGGTAACCGTTTTTGTGATCTGAAAGAGTGCGCTGTATAATACTGATTCAGTATTGTAATGACTCGGACTTTTTCGATGTAATATGCAGATTTCTTCTATCTGCATTGACGTCGGATGAGTGTTGAATCCAATTTATCAATTCAAACATAGTTGCGTTACTCTGCGTGTTGAAGTCATGACGCGTTGTTGAGGTAAAATTTATTCATGCACGTCAAAGCAGGGGCTCCACTGCAGTCCTGACTTTTGTGGCATAATATTCCTTCACACCGATACTGATCGTAGCAGTTTTTCTGTTGACTGTCCCAAGGCGGTTGTTCCGTTTCAGGTTTCTTACCTTGTATGTATTTTGGGCTCCGTGTGACTGCGTTGTTTCACGCTTTCTATTGTGTAACTAACTAACTAACAATAACTAACTAAATAACTAGCTCTACACTAACTAACTAACTAACTAACTACAATATAGTTCTTATATTACTTAAGACATAGGTTGCGGGGCCTGTTGGAACAACCCACCGCGGGAACCCTTAATAAAAAATAACATACATGTACATGTATTTTCGATGAGGACCTGAAATGTAAGCCTATCTTTAATAAGTGTATTCTCGTACTGAGCATTAACAGTACGAAAACACGCCTATACAAATACATTGTAAACTTTACCGCCGAAAAAACGAAAGTTTTAAGCTAATATATTGTGATATATTTAATATTTCTGCTCAAAATATAGATTTTGGTAATTGTTAAAACCGCCTCATCGAGGCGGTTCTAACGAGTACCCACAATCTATATTTTAGAGCAGAAATAAGTAAAATAAGGTATACCCCTGTAAACCCCAGTTGACCTATATAAAAGTGGGGTTCAAGTGGGTCAGAATTATAGAGGCGTGTTTTCCAGACGAGGAGTCCACAAAATAAACACCCTTGTAAGCACTTGATACAAAAAATGTGGTTTGAAAGGGTGTACAGTCAAATCTTAAGTCGAACTTCAATGGCTCGAATAATTTTGGGTCTCCGAAAATCTGTTCGAGGCAGCGGTAGTTTTAGCCACTGAGGGTTAATGCCATGGTGCACAACGAGATACTTTTGGGCATCTATTCAGTGTTCTACAATGAAAATGTACATATAGCATACATTTGCAAAGTAGAAGACGAAAATCTTCTAAATTATCCCCCAATAGTTGTTATGGAGAGGATTTCCCTAGGGGCTCAATGACAGGTTCGACTCAGTCATGGTAAACGAGCCATCCGTGCTCGAGCCATCAACGTTCTACTGTATATTGAATAAGCATCTGCAGTAAAGACAGAAAGCGACTCCTTATTATAAAGACGGTATAAAGCGATAAAAATTACACGCCTATAAAGGATAGCGTACACGTCAGCGATAGTCACGTGGACCATCGTATGAAAACGGCTGTAGGTTTATTGCTACTTATTTGCTTTTGAAGGATCCGAAAAAAAATAAAAAATAAAACAGGTCATTTTTTACAGGAGGGAGCTTGATAGACAGTCTTTGTCTCATTTCTGCCCCGAGACATATGTTGTTTATGTTTGTGAGAGCCAGCTCACGAGGTGGTTCTAACGAGTAGCTACAAATTATGGGAAACATATATTCGTCAGAAAAATGTCAATTTTTGAGATAGGGAATAATGCACTTTATCATACGGGTGTTTAGCTGTGTTCAGTTCAATACTCGTCTAGAAGCAGTCGAGAGAAGTTTGCGTGACACTTCAATTATTTCCGGCTTAGTAGAGCTAAGAAGCTATTTACGAAGGTTCTTTTCACAAACTGTAAGCTTACAAAATGTGTGAACGATATTGGCATCTAGCTTATTATTAGGCAATGCCTTTCAAGGCGCATTTAATTCCCATTTGTTTCAATCCTCCCACAAATGATAAAGGTCACTACCGAAAACATAACACTAGCCTACCTTTGCAGTATTTTCTGCTTCGTATCTACACCCCCACCCCACCCCACAACTTGTAGGCCAAATTCATATTTAACCACTGATAACACTTGTGAGTCGATTGTCTCTGAATTCACCATATTTGCATCACCGCTTGCACATTGTAAATATTGGAAAAACAGGTAACCAGATCCCCCTGACCTTTTAAGGTCAGGGGGGTCTGGTTACCTGTTTTTCTAACACTGCTAACATTCAGACTAGGAACCAGCAGATAATGCAAATAAGGTGAATACATGACGAAAGCACGCCTATATAATGTTGACCCCCTTGAACCCCACTTGTATATAGTAAAACTGGGGTTTACAGTTGTAAACCTTATTTTTGTGACTCGAAACTGTTGCTTGGCCTAAACTGTTCATATGTCACTAATATTAGAGTTTAAGACTTCAACACGGCAATTATTACACATTTTCTTTACACGAGTAGTTCTTGAAATGCAGCAATTCTTACATGAGGGTTTTACATGAACTTCCAGCTGTTCAGGAAGAAAAGGTTGCACATCACATTTTGATTAATAGCATAAAGGTTGACTCTGAATATTTTACATACTCGAGTACCATATAAAAGACCAGTTGTTCAATATTATAAGGTTGCATGAGGAACTTAGTGGACACTTTGTATGGGAAGTTGTGTTTCAAACATACCAACTTGTACATTTTGCTGTGCCCTGACTGTGGATATGCCCACTTAGAAGACCTATAACTGCTATAAGCACTTTAGTCACACAAAGTAATATAAAGCTGTCCACAAGATATCGTTTTATTATGTTTCTCATTTGTTTCAAATGAAGTTCATAAGGACAGAAAACATATTTACAATTCATCCATGACAATCAGATAATGGTGTGTTTCTTGACTGTAAAAACTGCATAAATGGTACAATGCAATCACGATCGAGTTACTTGATATGGCACTTTGTGTCATATCTTTTCTTGTTCTTATTGCTGCTCTAAAATATAGATTGTGGGTACTCGTTAGAACCGCCTCATCGAGGCGGTTCTAATGAGTACACACAATCAATATTTTGAGCAGAAAATAGAAACATATCGCATTTTTTTTTCATCTTAAATTTTTCGCTTTTTCGGCGATGTAAATGAATAGGCGTGTTTTCGTAATGTTATTCAAGCACTGATAGCGTTTGCGAGTCGATTGTCTCTCAATGTAGACCGATGGTCCTGTACGGTGTTTCGTTCTACCATTGAACAGAGGGTGGAAAATGCATGTCATCAACCAGTATATAGTGTGTTGTCTGCTTTGACTGTTTGTTTGTTTGATTTGAGGTTTAACGTCCCCGACAACATTATTTAGGTCATTTTGAGACGTTGCTTCCAATTTTGTGGAACTTTATATAGAAAAACTAGGGTTCACAGGGTTATACCTTATTTTTCTTATTTCTGCTCTAAACTATAGATTATATATAGGATTTCGTTAGAACCGCCTCGATGTTCTAACGAGTACGCACAATCTATGTTTTGAGCAGAAATAAGAAAAAATGTCACAATTATTCATCTTAAAATTTTCGTTTTTTCGGAGGTAAGTTTACAATGTATTTGTATAGGCGTGTTTTCGTAATGAACTGAGGCGGTTCTAACGAGTACCAATAACCTACACCTATGTTTAGGTATAGAAATGTTAAAAATAATGTATACCCCCGTAAACCCCGTTTTTCCTATATAATTTGAGGGTTGCGGGGGTATTCATTTCACCGACTTGTTAACACGTTGATGAGAAAAAAGGTCCTAGCACACCTTAGTCTTTGTGACTCACAGACATTACGAAAAGAAGCCTATATAAATACATTGTAACGTTATCGCCAAAAAAAAGAACATTTTAAGATGAAAAAGTGTGATATATTCTTATTTCTGCTCAAAATATAGATTGTGGTTACTCGTTAGAACCGCCTCATCGAGGCGGTTCTAACGAGTACCCACAATCTATATTTTAGAGCAGAAATAAGAAAAATAAGGTTTACCCCTGTAAACCCGAGTTTTACTATATAAAAGTGGGGATCAAGGGGGGCAGAATTATATAGGCGTGCTAGAGAAGACCGCGAAGCAACTTCGCACAACAGCTAAACATTTAACAATTAAAGGGGAATGGGTACACGTTCAGGGGAGGCAACTCCTGCAAACGTATTTCTGTCTCCCATGTCAATAGGGGTCAACTCATAAAGGAAAGAATTGGCTCATGGGGAGTAAATTCTTTCCTTAAAGTGTAGACCCCTTTTTCAGAAAAGCAAACTGGAAGTCACGGAAAAAGTCACCCTTTGAAAAATGGCGAACAAATCTGCCAGGTGTTCCCATTCCCCTTCACAAGCTTTAGTTTGGAGAATATAAATGGGAGTGTGCTAATGGAGCATCGAACATGTGAACAGTACAATGCAAAACTCGATACAAACCCTTATCTGAATGCATTGTAACTTCACGTGAACAAGTCCGTGAAAGAAACCCCTCACCCCCTAAAAACAAACTTTACACTGAGGACCTAATATGGGTCTAATATCTGTGTGTGTGTTTGTGGGGGGGGGGGGGGGGGGTATGCATTACTTATCTTATTTCTGCTCAAAGACAGCTTTATCATACCTTTGGTTTCGAAGGATATGTCTTTTGAAGGTGAAACAATTATCGGAGCGAAACAATTTTAGCAAATCTAGATCTTCATGTCACCCCTATTCTTCATATCAAGTTTAAGCTTGATACCACTTTCGGTTCTGGGGGAGATGTTGTTTGAAGACTTTTAAATGGCCGCCATGGCGGCCAGCTTGAATATTGGAACGAAACGATTTTAGCAAATATGAATCCCCATGTCACCCAAATGCCTCCCTTTAAGTTTCAGCTCGATCTGACCTTTGGTTCGGTCCTGCCCAGGCAAAGTGATGCGAGTCGGACTGTCCGTATATATAAGCCCTTTTGGTTTGTTTGGGCGGCAGGGCATGAGATGTCGTGTCAGCTCATTGTCGGGTAAAAATCCCACAAAATGGAAGCGACGTCTCCAAATTGACCTAAAACAAATGAAACACCTTTAGTTCGGGCGTAGATGTCGTTTGTATATTGCCATGGCAGCCATCTTGGATATCGGAACGGAACGATTGTTAGCAAATCCGCATCTCCATGTCACCCGATGCCTCTCATCAAGTTTCATCTCGATCCGAACTTTGGTTCGGGAGGAGATATCGTTTGAAGAATTTTAAGATGGGCGTCATGGCGGAAATCTGGGAGGTTTCTAGCATGTGACCCAGATGTCTCCCATCAAGTATCAGCTCAATACCATATTCAGTTCGGGCGTTGATGTCGTTTCAAGATGGCCACCTTGGCAGTTTTAAATCTCCATGTCAACCCGATGCCTGCCATCAACTTTCGTCTCAGTTCGACTGTTCGTTCGGGAGGGAGCGTCGTTTGAATAATTTCAAGATAGATGTAATCTTGGCTATTGGAACCGAAAAGTGTTAGCTTCCAGGACACGCCGATACCTGCCATAATGTTTCGGCTCAATCCGACTTGATGTCGTGTGACAAATTTCAAGATAGCCACCACGGGGGCCTTCGTGGATATCGGTAAGGAACGATTCTAGCATTTCTGAATTTCCATGTTGTCCCAATGTCTCCATCACCGGAGCACTGTGGTGCAGGGGTAAAGCATCGGATTTGAGCTCGAGAGGTAGCCGGTTCGATCCTCGCAAGTGCCACGTGTTGTTTCCATGGGCAAGAAACTTTATCCACATTGCTTAGTACTGGTTCCTACCCAGGAAAAGAGGGCCACATGGAAGATTAGTACTAGTACTAAATGTGTTACCCTCTATAAATAAGGTCGATTATTATTATTGATTATTATTAACTATCAGCGCAATCCAAACTGTGTCTCTGGAGGAGTTGGCGAAAATGTTAAAAGTTAACGACGGACGGACGACGGTCACTAGGGATAATGACATGGAGTATAGCTTTAGGTCTCCAGGTGAGCTAACAATTACGGAAATGATTCTGCTAATATTTGGTCGACTGTAATCGAAAAAAACTATATGCACTGCTCCACATCATGTAACAACTACACCTTTTGTTTTGTATGTTTGATTTGAGGTTTAACGTCCCCGTCAACACTGAATATGTTATTTTGGAGACGTTGCTTCCAATTGTTTGGGACTTTTACCCGACATTGAGATGAAATGACATCTCAAGCGTCGCCCAATGAAACCATTATGGTTTATAAGCATAGACGGTCCGACTCGGACCGCTTTACCTGGGCAGGCCTAGATCCTTTGAGCGTGTGCGGTCAGGTTCAGCTCTGCGTGGAAGCATCATGCGGCCAATCTATTTCTTCAAGCCCCGATGTGCGGGGTGGGGGTGGGCGATGATCTGAATCTATACTGTTTGCAAAGGTAGGAGGCGACGATATGGGGGTAACAGCAAGAAATGGGGGTAAGAGTCCACGCTCTTACCCATTAGGCCACGGAGGCCTATTGACATAAAAAATCAGCGATGTAATTGATAAAACTTTTATTATCTAATAACTAAATAAGCCTTCGCTGTTTAACCAAATTTTAACGTGTCACTTGCAAACAGACCAGGCTAGGATCAGACGCCGCAGAACGCCTTCACTGTTTGCAAACAGTTCAGCCCTCCTTGAAATTAAGTTATAAATTCAACTATTAATTGCGAAGTTGATCTCTGCTTTATATGAGGGGTGCATTCCATTCAGTAGAAAATCGGTTAATTAATATTCAACCAACGTCATTCCTGACAGTGACTGTACTGAGAAATGAGAACTACGATAATATGATATACTAATTTTGAGTGCATTTCTATTAACGCTTGTTCTAAATTACGGTTGACCATAGGCTGAACTCTATCCGAATCCTAGAAGAGTTCAGTGAAACATGCTCCTCTGTATTTGTGCGTTTAGCCGTGTTGATGAGATATCCATTTGAGGAAATCCTTGCTAATGAAATGATAGTAAAGAGAATACGTCATCCTTCTCCGATAGAGATATTGAAATCCCAACTCGACGCCACTCAGATGTCAAAATGAAATTGAAAATCAAAGCACTGAGTGTACCGTTTGGTTCGATTGTATCTGAGTGTAGGCTTGATTTTGTTTTGTTTGATTTGAGGTTTAACGTCCCCGTCAACACTGTAAAGGTCATTTTGGAGACGTTGCTTCCAATTTTGTGGGACTTTTACCCGACAATGAGATGAAATGACATCTCAAGCCCTGTCGCCCAATGAAACCAATAGTGTTTATTAGCATGGACGGTCCGCCTCGCACCGCGGTTCCTGGACAGGCTTAGATCCTCTAAGCGGTTTACCAGTACTAGTGTGCGGGCCGGATTCAGCTCTGCGGGGAAGCATCATGCAGCCCATATATTTCTTCAAGCCCCTATGGGCGGGGGCCGGAGTGTAGGCTTGAAAAGTACAGTAAAATTCATGTATTAAGACCACGTTTGGAACTGTTCAAAAGTGGTCTCTTACCACTTTTGAACAGTCCCAAAGCTGGTCCCTGATGGCAGAAACACAAAGGAATATTAGATAAAGCCTTCAAAGGAGAACTAGTCTCAATTTTAGGTGGTCTTAATAGCGGAATTTCACTGTAATCTTAGGCTGAGACTTAAACCTAAATTCCAGTGTTTAAACAAAAAAGTGCAGACCCTGGTTTGCGGCGTTTTACCCTTCTTAAATTCCTGCACATTAAGCAAACATTATAGACCATGATCAGGCGCCGCGTTTTGCGGATTCTGATCTGGATCAACACTGCTTGCCAAGCCCAACCCATGATTCCAGCCAAGCTTCTACAGATAACCCTGTTATGCAACACGCTGACGATAAAAATAACGCTGCTATTTTCTATTAGTTACCTGGGTTTAATCAGCGATAGTCACATGGACTTTAGCACTGAAGAGTTTCTATGTTTTAATAACTTTGGGTCGATTGGTAAACAATCGATCCGAAAACCTGGGCAAATTGAAAATGAGTTTCATATGAAAAATGGAAGTGATCAGGAATCGATACAATTAACCCATAGCTTCCATCAGAGACACTAGAAGGAAAGAAGCCCATACATGAAACAACTAGACCCTAATGGAAACGCAATAGCGGAAAGCCAAAAGGACAGTTACTTTCCCACAAAATGGCCAATTGGCTTTCCAAAACAAAAATAATATAAGTGATACATACACTCAAAGACAAACCATAACAAAAAATAATAATAAACCGCGACAAAAGAACCGACTTGGAACGGTCAGTGAAACGAATTCCACTGGAGGGGGGTGGGGTCTAGTGTTTGGGCATGAACGTTTGTTTAAATGGTTCTCATGGTCAAGATGTCTTTCTTATGGCATGACAGTTGTAGCGAAAGAGAGAAATATAGCTGAAAAAATTCCGCACATTACGAAAACACGCCTATACAAATACATTGTTAACTTTACCGCCGATAAAATCGAAAATTTTAAGATGAAAAATTGTTATATTTTTCTTATTTCTGCTAAAATATAGATTGAGGGTACACGTAAGAACCGCCTCATCGAGGCTTTTCTAACGAGTACCCAGAATCTTTATTTAAGAGCAGAAATAAGAAAAATTAAAGTTTACCCCTATGAACCCCAGTTTTACGATAAAAGAGGGGTCCAATGGGGTCATAATTATATATTTGCGTTATCGTTATGAAAGCTGAAACAAAAACAGCCTATGGTGGGATTCGAACCTGCCCGGGTCGCTTGGATGAAAGTCCAAAGCTCTTACCACTCAGCCAAAGAGTCGACTCACTTGACGCAGCTACATGTATCTGACGGTGGTTTTCAACCTGCATTATCTTCCAAGGTAGATAACTCAATGTAGGAGTTGCTGGCCATCACACTCCCCTGTTCGTGGAAATCATCAAAATAATGACGCGAAGCCAATTTCGGAGATGTAGTCCGGACGAGCCTCAATCTTATGACTTAGAAGAAGAAATAAAGGAATGAGGCAAAGGTGAAATAAATTTCAGCCTCCGGTAGAATTTGATTCCAGGATGCTTGAATGAAAGTCCAAAGTATGAACAAGCACCGTGTTTGTTCGTTTGACTTTAGGTTTAACGTCCCGGTAAACACTGTATAGGTTATTTTGTAGACGTCGCTTCCAATTTTGTGGGACTTTTACCCGACTTTGAGGTGAAATGACATCTCAAGCCCTGCCGTCCAATGAAACCAATAGGGTTTATAATCATGAACGGTCCGACTCACACCGCTTTGCCTGGGCAGGCCTTGATATTCTAAGCAGTTTATCAGTACTCGTGTGCGGTCAGTTTCAGCTCTGCGTGGAAGCATCATGCAGCCCAAACTATTTCTTCAAGCCCCGATGGGCGGGGGCCGTCACGGTGTACAGATAACTGTACGTAATTCCATTACTTACATGCCTTCTATAGGTTTAATATTCGAATAACTTCGGCTTTGATCTTTAATCTGCTTTGTATATAAAACATGTAATAATAATAATAATAATAATAATAATAATAATAATAATAATTCAATATATAAGCATTGTATCTTTGCGAAATCAGAACAAGTTCATGGACCTCATTTACCTATTACATTTTCCAGGATTTTTAAATGGTAAACCACTGAACAATTTTAATATGATATTAAATACAAACATCACAGGCCTCCGTGGCGTAATAGTTAAGTGCGCGGACTCATTAGATCTCTCACCGCTTGCTCGGGTCACATGCAAGACGCCAAGTTCTGTAACGGAAGGCCCGGTTGTTTTCGAATACCCCGGTTTTTGCCCACTTCTAATTAACGATCGGCTCGAAATTAGTGAAATAGTCTTGAAAGAGTCGTAACCTACACACGCACACCTATTAACCTTTTTTGTACCAGAAACCCCAAAACGGGTACCCTGGCAAACAGTGCAGCCCATTTGCAAAACAGTTCAGCCTATTTCCAAATAAATTTTGAAGAAAACACAACCTGACACCCTTAAAATTTGAAATGGACTCCTGCCATATATAAGGAGGAGGATTCCATTTGGTACAAAAAGGGTTAATGCAAGTAGTATGGGCTTCGGGTGTGGGTTATTATTGTTATAGTTTGTCTTCGCATGTTTGTTATGCTAATGTCTTTTTATATTAGTTAGCCCAGGAAAGTGACTGTCCTTTTGGATTTTTTCATTATGGTGAAGTTGTTTTATGTTGATGTTTCTTTCCCTTTTGTGTCTTGGATGGGAGGTGTATTGTCACCACTTATATTTTGGAGTACCGTTAAATATTCGTCGTCTCAAGTGGCGCCCTCTTGCAATGCACAGACGGGGTTAACTCCCGGTCATTTACCATTGTAATAGTGCCATCCCTCGTTGCATTCTGCGTGATAGTATGATAGGCATCTTTTAAGAAGTGTCATTTTAAAACTCTTCTTGGAAAGTGTATGGGATAGCATTATTTAAAGTGAGGCTTCAATGACTTAAGGGGAATGGGAATACCTGACATATTTATCCACCATTGTACAAAAGGAGACAACTTTCGGGACTTCCTGTTCGCTTTGCTATAAGTTCTGTCCCACGGAAAAAGGGGTCTACTCTTAAAGGAAAGAAATTGCTCCTCAGGAGCAATTTCTTTCCTTTAAGGGTTGACCCCTATTGACAGTGGAAACAAAAATACTTTTGCTGGAGTTGCCTCCCCTGAAGGTGTTCCCATTCCCCTTAACATAAACTCGTACATGTACCGAGAGCTCGTTTAACACGGTGAACTTGAACCCACTCTTGGGTCTCTAAGAACTTCATCCCTCGCTCTCGAGTCTCTGAGAATTTCTTCCTTCGCTCTTAAGACTCTATGAAATTATTCCCTCACTCTTGAGTCTCTGAGAAATTCTTCACTCGCTCTTGAGTCTCTATGAAGTTCCCTCGCTCTTGAGTCTCTAAGAAATTCTTCCCTCGCTCTTGAGTCTCTAAGAAATTCTTCCCTCGCTCTTGAGTCTGTAAGAAATTCATCCCCCGCTCTTGAGTCTCTGAGAAAGCCTTCGCACGCTCTTGAGACTATGGAGTTATTCCCTCACTCTTGAGTCTCTTAGAAGTTCTTTCATCGCTCTTGAATCTCTAAGAATTTATTCCCTCGGTCTTGAGTCCCTAAGAAGTTCTTCCATCGCTCTTGAATCTCTAAGAAATTCTTCCCTCGCTCTTGAGTCTGTAAGAAATTCTTCCCTCGCTCTTGAGTCTATTAAACAATTCTTCCCTCGCTCTTGAGTCACTTAAGAATTTCGTCCCTCGCTTTTGAGTATCTCAGAAATTCTTTTCTCGCTCTTGAGTCTCTCAGAAATTCTTTCCACAACACCAGGTAACAATTCCTGAATATTCCTAAAATTATGTTATCTGTTATTGTCAGCAAAAATAGAAGCATCACGGAAACACCGCCTTGAACCCCACATTTTATATAGTAAACTGGCGTTTACAGCAGTAAACCTAGTTTGTATATGTCTGCTATAAAATACAGATTTGGGTACTCGTTAGACCAACATTCAGGCGGTTCGAACGTGTACACACAATCTATATTTTGAGCAGAAAAAATCACAGTTTTTCATCTAAAAAGTTTCGGGATTTTTTTTGGCGGTAAAATTAACAATGTTTGTTTTTAATAGTTGTGATTTCTGCGGAACCCGGGAAGGGGCATGATTTTTTTTAACATGTTGTGCGTACAAGATAATATCTTGTGCAGACAA
The DNA here is from genome assembly GCA_963580285.1 of Lucinisca nassula. Lineage (NCBI taxonomy): Eukaryota > Metazoa > Mollusca > Bivalvia > Lucinida > Lucinidae > Lucinisca > Lucinisca nassula. The sequence continues at coordinate 47,722,121 of OY757023.1, read as the reverse complement.
GATATTATCTTGTTCAGACAATATATTATCTTATGCGTACAAGATAATATCGTGTGCGCTTATTCGGACAACATTTTATCTTGTGCGTACAACATAATACATGTATCTTATTCGCACAACATATTATCTTGTGTACATAAGATATTAAGTTGTGCGAGCAAGATAATATCTTGTTCGCACAACTTAATATCTTGTGCGCACAACATATTAAAAAAATCATATCCATCCCCGTGTCCCGCAGATATCGTAATGAACGTAAACAACGCACAGCATACATTTTTTTCCCAAACAAATTAAGGCAATTCTGTTTTCATTACTAGTATTATAGTAATATAAGCAATTACGTTGTTTCCCAGTGAATAATTATAAAGAACGAGTTGAACTTCTAAACAGCTGTGTTCGCTCCACCTTAGTCTCTAGTACAGTCCAACCTGTATTAAACAAGCACCTATGGGATATTCAAAATGTGATTGTTTAAGACAGGTTCTTGCTTAACACAGGCAATTTTTAATGCAGTTTCCTTTTTCGGGGACCGATGTCCTGCTTGCTTAAGGCAGGTTGCTTGCTTCATAGAGGTGGCTACTAAGACAGGTTTTACTGTACATGTTGTTCTTCTGCATTAAGAAAACACGCCTATACAAATACCGCCGAAAAAAGGAAAATTTTATGATGACAAATTGTGATATTTTTCTTATATCTGCTCAAAATATAGATTGTGAATACTCGTTAAAACCGCCTCCATCACGAAAACACGCCTATACAAAAGCTGTAAACTTTACCGCCGAAAAAACGAAAATTTTTAGATGAAAAATTGCGATGTTTTTCTTATGTCTTGTCAAAATATAGATTGTTGGTACTCGTTAGATCCGCCTCATCGAGGCGGTTCTAACGAGTACCCACAATCTACATTTTGGAGCAGAAATAAGAAAAATAAGGTTTACCCCTATAAACCCCAGTTTTACTATATAAAAGTGGGGTTCAAGGTGGTCAAAATTATATAGGCATGTTTTCGTGATGTCATCGAGGCGGTTCTAACGAGTGTCGACAATGTATATTTTAGAGCAGATATTATCCCCATGTATACCCCAGTTTTACTATAAGCAAGTAGGGTTCAATATGCAAGTTGGGTTCAAGGGGTCAAAATTATATAGGCGTGTTTTCGTGATAATGACGACAAGTTCATCTACTGCATGAACTTATGAACGCATGGACAAACACCTGTCTGAATAGGTAAATTGTCGTCCTCTTGCAATATAATTATTAGATTTCTTCAGGGCTAGCAACAAATCAGGTAGTGACCACACTTATTTTGCTTGCAGGGGCTTTTAAAGTTATCGAGGGACGCTTTATCCACTAGCCAGGGAAAATGTGATTTTAACGTATACTAAGCAGTTCATTACGGGTCATGTCAGGAAAAAAAATCACTGAAAATATGTTCTCTCAGCAATCCCTGCTGAACCCTTGTCCACATATCTTTTGAACATTCCTATATTGAATCTATACTCTTGAATGATTCCGGAATCTCTCATGAGCGTATCATTAGAATGAATACAATTTAACTTCAAGAATCTCATTTACTTTGAATTATAGCATTCTTTATCCCGTTATGAAAACACCCCTATGCAATTACATTGCAACCTTTATCGCCGAAAGAAGGAAAATTTTAAGATAAAAAAGTGTGATTTTTTTCTTTCTTCTCAAATTATAGATTGTGGGTACTCGTTAGAACCGCTTCATCGAAGCGCTTCTAACGAGTACCCACAACCTTCATTTGGAGCAGAAATAAGAAAAATAAGGTTTACTCTTGTAAACCCCAGTTTTACTACATAAAAGTGGGATTCAAGGGGGTTCAAAATTATATAGGCGCGTTTCCGTGATGCTATCTTTGGACCCGATTGGGTCACTCCAATCGAAAAGGTTTTCGAGTAGATAATTGTGCGCGGCGAAGGCTCATATCAGCCTTTTCTATCGCTGTGCGCTGTATTGATATATACAACCACCGACATAAAGATGGTTTATGCGGCACCATCACAAAAACACGCCTATATTATATTTAACCCCCCCCCCCCCCTTGAACCCCACTTTTGTATAGTAAAACTTGGGTTTGTCGGGATACACGTTATTTTTCTTTCTCTTTCTGCTCAAAATCATTGATTGTGGGTACGCGTTAGAACCGAATTGCCGAGGCGGTTCTAACGAGTGCCAACATTGTATGTTTTGAGCAGATATGTAAAATATATCAGGATTTATATCAGGAAATTTTAATTTTTGGTGGCATTTTTATTTTACTATTAATTTGAATAGGCGTGTTTTCCTAATGCAGGGCGGGTAGTGGTTGTACGCACTGATACATTCTGGCTTGAAACTTTGCTGAGCGCAAAATAAATTAATACCCGAAATCACGAAAAGACGCCAATATAGTTCTTAGCCCTTTGAACCGTTTTTTATAAAGTAAAACTGGGGTTTACAGGGGTAAACCTTATGTTTTATATTTCTGCTCTAAAATATAGACGCTTGACGCTTATGATCCTCAAAGAGGGTTGACGCGTCGTTAAACACGAAATCATCATCATCATCTAAAATGTAGATTGTGGGTACTCGTTATCGCGGAGGTTCTAACGTGTACCCCCAACTAAAATTTTGAGAAAATAAGGAAAATATCACAATTTTTCTTTAGAAGCCCCGGTGGTGTAGCGGTCATGCTACTCGCCTCATAAACCAGGGTACGTGGGTTTGATCCCAGACTTATCCAGACTTTCGGGTGAGTCTTTAAACCGAGGTCCCGTTTCCGTATGACCTTAGCTGTTGGTCGAACACACATGCATCACAATGTTTTGTCTAAATTTTTTCCATTATGATAACTCCACCCGTGCGACATAGTGCATGTTTTTCACATCTCAAAAAAGGCTACTTTTCTGATGAAAATCCGCGACATTTTTCTTATCTATACTGCAAACATAGGTTGTGGGTGCTCATTAGAACCGCCTCATTGAAACAGTTAAAACGAGCACCCACAAGACACAAAGGTTGTAGGTGCTCGTTAGAACCACCTGATTAAGGCAGTTGTAACAAGTACCCATTACCTTAGTCTTGGAGCAGAAATAAGAAAACAATGTTTAACTCCGTAAACCCAATTTTTCTCCATACAAAGTTGGGTTTAGGGGTGTTCCTTTCACGGACTCGATCACTTGATGGTTTCTCGGCGGTAAAATATACCGTGTATTCCCCGTTTAGCTTGTTGTTCAATCATAGTGCGTGACTGTAACTTCCGAAAGCAGCCTAATTTATTAGTAATCTATGCCTTTAAGGCTTTGCGGAGGCCATATATTTTTATATTATCCGATAAACTAGCTATTCAAGTTACAACATGATTTAGCCATTCTGTATCATAACCAGTAGGTGATTGCAGACGTGCTTGCTTTGAGCGAGGCCAGGATTCGTGCGCCAAGTCGTCCACATTTATGCCATCCCTAGCGCTGAGGGTTCTGCTTATGCATATAGAGTCAGGACAATTTGTCTTAAACATGTGAATGATTTTGTGAATGATAATCGAGATACTTGCATGACAATTGGCGGTTTTAAAGTCTTAAATAACCCAAATACAATTTTTCAATACAGTTATCTCTGTGTGCAGTGAAAAGCAATACAATTTATAAATACATTTATACCGGGATTTAGTAGAACGCTTGGTGTTTTTTTTTGTTCACGGTTTCATTACGATACATGTAACACACCCATGCGACATAGTGCATTTTTTCACATCTCCAAAACGGCTAATTTTCTGATGAAAATTCATGATAATTTTCTTATTTATACTGCAAACATAGGGTGTGGATGCTCGTTAGAACCGCCTCATTGAGGCGGTTCTTACGAGTACCCATAACCTTTGTTTTGGAGCAGAAATAAGAAAAAATAGTGTTCACCCCCTTAAACCCCAGTTTTTCTATATAAAGTGGGGTTTAGGGCGCAGTTTATTTCACGAAATTGTTCACGTGATGAATGACAGCATACCTCAGCGTTATTGGGCATGTGTCCAGAAGGTTATTTAAAAATCCTGGACTAGACTCGTGTGCTAGGCTAGGCAGATAATGTAAACCCAGATAAGAAAGCACAGAAAACGGTGTTTGATCAGAGTTTTACACTGTTTGGTTAAAACCAAGAACTGGTGGTTTAAACAACAACAAAATATAAGTTCCCGTTCAAGACAATTTTTCTAGCCAAATATCAGAGACAAAAGACACACCTGTGCTGTCGGCACTTTGATTCATGTCTAACAAAATTGTTTCAATGTATCGGTTACGGTTTCAGAATGAAGGCAAATGGTCAGTAAGTTTTGGATGCTCTGAAATCCCACACCTGTCATCGGGGTATTTGCATTTGTCTGTTCCAGTGTTTTATCCTCCTCCTGCTGAATATATTACTTAAAGTTTATACTGTGTATTTGTTCAAATTCTTAAACTGAATGACAAACAGTTTAGTTCAGCCATCTGATCTTGATCTACACTGTCTGCAAAGTTAGGGTTTACCGTGTTCAGCAGGATAAGGGTTTAAGGAAGCCACACTTTATCCAGTAGACTGGCCAGAAGAGACGCCATTCAAGTGATCAAACAAATACATTACGAAAACGCGCCTATACAAATACATTGTAACCACAATTACATTGTAACCTTTAAAATTTTAAGATGAAAAATTGTGTTTTTATTCTAATTTCTGCTCAAAATATAAATTGTTGGTACTCGTTAGAACCGCCTCATCGAGGCGGTTCTTACGAGTACCTACAATCTATAATTTAAAGCAGAAATAAGATAAATAAGGTATACCCCTGTATACCCCAGTTTTACTATATAAAAGTGGGGTTCAAGTGGGTCAGAATTATATAGGCGTGTTTTCGTGATGGGCTTCGCTGCTTCATATAACAGTATGTTACAATGTTATATAAAACTGTTATTAGCGTCCAAAACCAAACGAAACATGTTTGATATCCAAACAATTTGTATGTATGGGTTATATAGAAAACTGGCTATTTATGGATGCAATTATTGCCTATATACATGTTATCTATACATTGGTTGGTCCATCTTTAGATCGTATTGATAGTTCGCCTGTCATTTCTGACAATGACCAGCCTTCATCACATTTGAGAAATGCTACAGTTTTCGTAATCTAAGATGACATTATTAGACCGATCCCAGCTTTAAACTGTCTGTTGCAGATAGACACCCAGCGGTCAGAGAAAGACATCTCTGTTTGTGATGCCTCAGCTCATGCTTTGTGATGTGCACGTTTTGCACGGTGTCGCTGCTTCTTTGGCCTCATATTCACTGGCACCTCTTCTGATGAGGTCTCGCAACTTTGCTTGGTCCTGTGTCGGATATTGAAGTCCTTTGGGACGCTCTGAGGGTGTCATTGTGTCTCTTTTTGTGGCCACCACTGGAACGTTTGCCCATGTCTGGTTCTCTATAGAGCATTTTCTCTGGCAGATGTCCCTCGGGCATCCTGGTAACATGTCCCATCCATTGTAACTGTGACAGTTTCAGAAGAGTATGTGCACTTTGCATCCCTGCCATTTTCAGGACTTCTTAGTCTGCAATTCTGTCTTGCCACTTAATCTGCATGGAAGTGCTTCAGTCTTTTGGCGTGCCGTTGGTAAGCTCTCCAAGTTTCAAATGCATATACTAGTGTTGGCAGCACCACAGCTGTGTAGACTTAGCTTTATGTCAAGCCGTGTTCCACGTCGACCCAAACACTACCATGTAGTCTGGAAAACCCTGATCTTGCTTTGGCAATCCTTGCGTTGACTTCCTCATCAATGTGCATGACTCTTGATAATGTGGTTCCAAGGTAGGTGAACTTGACGACCACTTGTCATCTTTGTAAGTTTCGCCAGGTGTTGGTTGATAAACCACTTCAGTCCTTTTGATTCTAATTGTGAGGGCATCACTTTCACAGGAGGCAGATGCTTGATCGACACCTTTTAGCATCTTCTGTTATGTAGGGGCCCCCCTTTGCCATGTCGTCAACAAAGAGGAACTCATCTAGCACCTCAGACTGCACCTTAGATTTTGTTTGCAACCTTCTTAGGTTGAAAACTTCCCATCAAAACGATTTCTAACACTAGGTGTACCATTTTTACCATCCTGGAAAGCATCTGTTGGCATGGCAGAGAACATAATGCTGAAAAGCATTGGTCTAGTACACAGTTTTGCTTAACTCAGTTTGTCACAGGGAATGGTTTTGGACCCGTGTAAGCATTCCAACGTGGAACTGCCTCACCATTACTGTGAACTTGGTTGGACAGCCAAGCTTCGCCATAATGTTCAAGAGACCCTCACGACTGACTGTGTCAAATGCTTTGGTGAGATCAGATGTTCTGTTCCTCGCATTTCTCTTGAAGCTGTCTTGCTGTGAAGAGCATGTCAATTGTACATATTTTCTTTCTGAACCACACTGGCTTTCTGGTAGAAGCAGCGACTGTTCAATGTGTTCATTCATACGGTTACGTTAACTCTTGCGAGGACCTTCCCAGCAATAAACAATAGAGATGCCAGGAAAATTGTCACACAATTGAGGATTCCCTTTCCGTTTGAATAGCTGGATAAGTGATGCAGCTTTGTGGGATAGCTTCTGTTCTCCACATGGTATGAAATAACTCTGTCATTTTCTCTGCAACTCGAATATCCCCTGCTTTGTGTATCTCAGCAGATATTGCATGTGACACTGGAGCATTGCCTGATAAAAGAAGCTTAGTGCTTTTACTGTTTCTGATACGGTTGGCAATTCATCATGCAACAGATAACATTCTACCTGTGGTAGTCTGTTGATAGCGCCATCATTGATAGATGATTGGTCCATTAAGAACACTATCAAAGTGCTCGCCCATATTTTCATGATAGACAGTTAGTCAGTCAGAAGACTAGTTCCATCTGCACTGTGAAGAGGGGTGGTTCCTGAGCTTTGGGGACTATATACTGTTTTCAGTGGATTAAAGGACTTCTTCATAGCCTTTCTGTCGGCAAAAGACTGCATTTCATCAGCCCTACTACTCAGCCAGGAGTCTTGCATATCTCTGGGCCTAGCCTGTATTGTTTTTCATCCATATGGATAGGCGGCCTTATTAGATGCTGAGCTGGTATCACTGAGTTATGCCTTGTGTTTTTCGCGTTTCTCTTCAAGAAGTCTATGGGTTTCTTCGCCATTCTTGTCAAACCAGTCTTGGTGTTTACGAGATACTGGTCCTAGGGAATCCATGGCTGAAGAGTGAACAATGCCTCTGAAGAATTTCATTTCTCTTCTGGATCGATTTGACTAAGTTCCATTAGCTTTTGGAAGTCCTGAGAGCTTGCTGACAAGGTATGTTTTGATGGCGAACCCTACTCCTGTTTCACGCCGTTTTTTTTCTTGCGTCCTCTTCAGCAGAAAGTGAAGCCAGCACCAAATATAAATGCCCTTCCTCCGCAAGGCGAGTATCACTAAAAGCTGGAATCTCAACTTTGTAGCGATGAAGCTCTCTACCAACTAGATGTGTTCTTCGCTGTGGTCTGTCATAGCCAGCATTATCCATCAAGGTGCGCACATTAGTAATTTTTGTGATACAATATCTTGCGTAGCAAATGCGTTGAACTTGACGCACATAAACCCTAAGCACTATTTAATTTCTGCTTTATTTTCATATAATACTTTTTTGGTATATTACTGTAAACTGAATGTATGTACATTTAACATTATTCAGGACAGATGGAGCCCACAAGCCCTGGTTGGCAATCCATCCAGGAGAAGGGAACTCCAAACAAAAACTTTCATATTCGTAATTGCCTGTTTCAGCCATTTAAATCGAAGTGAAGGCAATGATTAGGAATCGATATTATTAACCCACAGTTCCCATCAGAGACACAAAAGGGAAAGAAAAACAAGCATGAAAAAAAAAAAAAAAAAAAAAAAAAAAAAAAAAAAGAATGGCCCTAATGGAACACCAATAGCGGAAAGCCAAAGAGGATAGTTACTTTCCAACAAAATGGCCAATTGGCTATCCAAAACAAAATAATATAAGCGACACAAACACCCAAAGAGAAAACATCACAAAAATAAACCGCGGCGGAAGAACCGCCTTTGAACGGTCAGTGAAACGAATTCCACTGGGGTGGGGGTGGGGGTGGTGGGGGTGGTGGGGGGGGGGCTTAAATCGATTTTACCAAGTCTGTTTCGGCAGCTGTGGTGGCAGAAATCATTTCCTTGATTCAATGGCCAAAACAACGATGCAGCAGCATGCCATGGAGCATGAAGAGCATGACAAGGCATTAAAGAAGTCATGGTCATCCACCGCATCCCGGGCTTAGCTCCAGATGACTTGACAGCTAGGTGTGGTTTGCTCTGTGCGTCTCTCCAGTTCACAGGGCATGTCATCTTAATTATATACACACAGTAACAGCAAACATACATACGCAAGCCACATTAAAAGCCCTGTGACGATGAGCGAGCAGCAAAGCAGCATATTACGTGAACTCGCCTATACATATACAGTGTAAACTTTACCGCCGAAAAAAAAAAGAATTTTTTTTAGACGATAAATTGTTTTATTTTACTTACTTCTGCTCAAAATATAGATTGTATGTTCCAGAACTGAAATGAGGAAAATAAGGTTTACCCCTGTTAAACCCCAGTTTTACTATATAAAAGTGGGGTTCAAGGGTGTTAAAATTATATAGACATGTTTTCGTGATGAGGTGAGCAAAAATTGGAAGCTGTAGTTGCGGACAGCATACAGGTGGCTTGACTCTATATGACCGCTTTCCTCAAGAACGAAGTAGTATGGGGAATTCGACACCGTAGTATAGTTCGAACAATTTGAAATGAGGCTGACCTTTATGCAAGGAATAAATTAGTCAATGTTATCGCCTAATACGTCGGCTTTCGTAAACTTCTCGTGAATTTTCGACATCTCGTGAATTGTGACCCATTTACCGACCTCTCTGTATTTTATAACAATATCACCATCTTCGGAAGACGACGATGATAAATATTTGCATTCAGTCGGGTGTGAAATTATTTTAATAGAGTTCACCAGTCTTAGGTCAATTTGTTCGAACTATATACATGTATTGCGTAAAAAACATTATAAATAGGCTGTGGTGTATTTATACAATGTACTTGTTCGTGAATGTTGTCACTTGCTATTTGCCCGTTTACGATCATGGAGGCCATATTTGATCTGAACACGTAAACAGTTGTTCTTATTCATTTTATGATTTGTGTTACAGCTACCTGTATAAAAGTGTAATTCAACACTGTTATTTGGTCAGTTTGTTTCGATGTGAGTGAGTGAGTGTTTCAGTTTTACGTCCCACCAACAGCTAAGGTCATACGGAGACGGGACATCGGTTTAAAGACTCATCCGAAAGTCTTGAGAAGCCCGGGATCGAACCTGCGACCCCTGGTTTACAAGGCGAGTAGCGTAACCACTCGATCACGGAGGCTTCTTTGTTTCGATGTAAAGTGCTTTATAACATACATCTTCGGAAAGCATTACTCCAAAATTCATTCAAATAAACATCATTGTAAACAAGGTCGAAAAGGTCAGTCATGGACAGGTCACAATCCAAGAAAGTAAGTGACATGGAGGCACACACAAAAACAGACGAAACATCAACCAATGCCATAAAGCCAATTAACAAATAAGACACTGCAAAATGACCCTTATTTATATAGAGAAAATGGGGGTGTTTATAGAGGCACTATATTTTCCCCTTTATGTTTGCTTGAAGTATAGATTAGGCTACAAGGCGGTTCAAACGAGCACTGTCGGCCTCGGTAGCTCAGTCGGGGCGGATGCGCGTCTGACTTGTGATCAGGAGGACGCGGGTGCAACACCTTCCGGGGTCGGCAACATTCTTTCGTGCTGATTGATCATGAAATCTTTTCTACGGTCATTTTCTCCCTTCCGCTGATTCAAGAAGGGCAGTTGTCAGTTTCTGGCTAAAGATTGTATACTGTACTGGTTAACCGCTTACGTGTAAGCTTTCCCTGGAAAAGTGTGGCTAGGTAAACTGACCGGCTCAAAAATCACCTAAAATAGTGTTGACTGGGCCGTTAAACTCCAATATAATCAAACAAACAATCAAACGAGCACTTACGAGTTATGTTTGCACTGTAAGTGTTTAGCTCACCGGGGCCGAAGGCTCTTGGGGAGCTTATAGGATAGGCAGTTGTCCGTTGTCGTCTGCGTCGTCTGTCTGGCGTCAACACTTTTGAAACACATCTCCTCTAAAACGACAGGGTCCAAATTTTATCTGTAGCATCCTTGGGCTGGGAGATTGAAAGTGTGTGTGTTTTTTTAATGAACCTGGCTCATTAATTTGGTTGATCTGGCAACTTAGAATTTCCACAGACTTGTTTGTTTCTTTGATTTGAGGTTTAATGTCTCCGTCAACACTGTAAAGGCCATGTTGGAGACGTTGCTTCCAATTTTGCGGGACTTTTACCCTACACTGAGATGAAATGACATCTCAAGCCCTGCCGCCCAATGAAACATATAAGGTTTTAAAGCATGAACTCGCACCACATTGCCTGTACAGGCTTAGATCCTCTAAGCGGTTTAACAGTACTCGTGTGCGGGTCGGTTTCAGCTCTGCGTGGATGCATCATGCAGCCCATCTTTTTCTTCAAGCCCCGATAGACTTGTAATGGGGAAAATTGAAAAATGGCATTTACTGCCAAGCCTTTGCAGATATTTTGACAAAATTTACATAGAAATTTACCATTAGCAATCCACTATCTGCCATATGATTTTGGGCCAACTGCTCGTTTTTATTGGTTGTCATGGAAACCAAAATGAAAAAAAAAAAAAAAAAGCCAAAAAATAAAACACTTAAAAATCATCTCCTCAGAAACCATATGTTCTATAAAGCAGAGACTTTATGAAAATCTTCACCATTTTGACCTTAACAGGTTTTGTGTTTTTTTTTTTAAATGTATTTCGGCTCTTTAGTTTGGTTGCTATGGCAACTTAGAGTTTCCATAGACTTTCATAGAAATGTTCCTTAAGCAATCTACTATCTGCCATGTTTTTAGGCCTACTGCTAATTTTTATTGGTTGCCATGGAAACCAAACTGAAAAAAAAATGAATATATAAAAAAAATTCCTAAACATCGGAAAAACACGCCTATATAATTTTGATCCCCCTTGTACCCCACTTTTATACAGTAAAACTGGCTTTACAGGGGAAAACCTTATTTTTCTTATTTCTGCTATAAAATATAGCATCACGAAAACACGCCTATATAATTTTTACCCCCTTGAACCCCACTTTTATATAGTAAAACTGGGGTTTCCGGGGTTAAAGCAGAAAAAAGAAAAATATCACAATTTTTCATAATAAAATTTTCATTTTTTTCGGCGATAAAGGTGGCAATGTATTTGTATAGGCGTGTTTGCGTAATGGATTGAGTACTCGTTAGAAGCGCCTCGACGTTAGAACCGCCTCGATGAGGCGGTTCTAACGAGTACATACAATATATATTTTGAGCAGAAATAAGAAAATTATCACCAATTTTCATAATAAGTTTCATTTTTTCGGAGATAAAGTTAACAATGCATTTATATAGGCGTGCTGACGTAATAAAAAATCATCGCCTCAGAAACGATATATTGTGTGAGGGTGAGACCTTTTGAAAATAGTCACCATATTTACCTCAACAGGTTGTTAGTTTTTTAGTTGTTTTTTATGGAATTTAGCTCTTTAGTTTGGTTGCTATGGCAACTTAAGTGTTTCTTTTGACGTATTATGGGGGGGGGGGGGGAAAGCCTTTGCAAATAGTTTGACAAAACATTCATAGAAATGTTCTTTAAGCAATCTTCTATCTCCATATGAGTGTAGGCCTGCTGCTCGTTTTTAATGGTTGCCATGGAAACCAAATTGCGAAAAATAGAAAAAAATATGCTTAAAAAATCATCACCTCAGAAACCATATGCTCTATGAGGCTGAGACTTTATAATAATATTCACCATATTTGCCTCAACAGGTTTTTTATGAAATCCGGCTCTTTTGTGTGGTTGCTATGGCCACTTAGTGTTTCCATTGACTCATAATGTGGAAAATTGAAAAATGGCATTAATTGCCAAGCCTTTGCAGATATTTAAGTACTAATCTTCTATCTGCCATATGAATTTTGGCCTACTGCTCAGCGACATCAGAGATCTGAAGCCACTGTACTGATTGGATCCTTTATCTGTAGCGTCCTTGGGCCCAGGGCTTCCATGATTTATTAAAATACATGGCTGTCAGTGGGTAGTGCCCCGCCCCCCCCCCCCCCCCCCTGAGCTCTAGTCTCGTTTAATAAACACAGTTTTTCTTAAAAAAAAAAAAATGAAGAGTTGAAGAAAAACGAAGATAGAAAGCCGCATGCCACACAATAAAATCAGCTCCTATAATTTTATTTGACATAAATGCAAAGGAAATCCGTTCGTTTATGTTAAAAGCCGTCATGTATTTAGCAGCATGACTTCGGTCTGGATTTTGCGTGATAAATTTTCTATTCAAGGCTCTTGAGAATAATAATGACCCGTCTTAATGCAAAATGTTTGTAGAATTAATGCGAATTACCCAAACAACTGTAAGGCTTCCTGTATTTTGTCAGGGATTAATCATTGTATTTTCTCTAGGCTTCTTTTAACGTTGCGTTTCAACTTCCGTTAGTATGGTGCGCTTATGTAAGATGACGCTTTCTTCCACACCAGATAAGGAAATCCGTAGTTTTAGTTTGGGATAGAAATATTGTTCTAACCCTGGTGTTCTTATCCGACATCGAATATTTTCGCGTGTTTGATAAGTGCACTAGTTTAATACGATCTCATATGCGTCGTCGTAGTGTCATCACAATATGGCGGACGTCGGCTACCGAAGTGACTGCAGTATTAAAAACCAACGCCCAGATATGGAAGATCTGCAAGAAAAAGAATCCTACATGGGTGTGAGGGGTGGATAGAAAAATCTGACCCTCGGGTTCACTCTCCGGCATCACTCGGCAAGCCTCGTGATGCGGGACAGTGACCCTCGGGACGGATTTTTTTCCATCCACCCCTCACACCCATGTAAGATTCTTATATTCTCATCGAATGCATAAGAAAGTCCCTTGTTTGGTCATTTGGCATTTCCGTATCTCAATCCGCTTGCCACACGCCAGGTTTCAAAAATTGTCTCATTTACCATGACAGTTTCAACACGAATCATCATACACATTTTCTGTCTTTGGCTCTAGCTGCCACTTAAATTACCTGACGGCCCCCGCCCATCGGGGCTTGAAGAAATAGATGGGTTGCATGATGCTTCCACGCAGAGCTGAATCTGACTGCACACGTGTACTGGTTAACTGCTTAAAGGATCTAAGCCTACTCAGGCAAAGCGGTGCGAGTCAGACCGTCCATATGCTTATAAACCCTACTGGTTTCATTGGGCAACATGACTTGAGATGTCACTTCATCTCAATGTCGGATAAAAGTCCCACAAAATTGGAAGCAACGTCTCCAAAATGACCTTTACAGTGTTGTCTTGGACGTTAAACCTCAAATTAAACAAACAAATTACCTGACACCTAAAAGGCTTACATATTAAACATAGTTTTTATTGCGGCTGGTGTTATTATCTGTCTTGCCAAGTATGTTTGAATGTTCTAAGATATGTTCTAAAATGGATGGGTAGAAACTATAATAAATGATGGGCTTACGTAACGGTAAACGAAATCGCTACATGTAGCTATTTTACATATTTTAAATGTATAGCATTCAAAGCTATAAATACACTCGCAATTACATGTATATTGCTGATGCCCACGTAACTTCCACTGACACAATCCCACACCGGTTACCGCGGTACAACGTGACGCGACTGAGTACAACAAACGCTACCGTCTTTGTTTTGAGAGGAGAAGTGTGAGTTCAATCTTTCCTTTATTTTGTCGAACATGTTTTTTATTTATTTATTAACATTATTTAAAGAGGGTGAACACAATTAGCTGTGAAGCTAGTCTACCTTGTGGCCCTCTGAAAACATAAAAAACATATATACAAATACAAACATACAATATATACAAGATATGAACTTTAAAACATAAAATGTAGCTCATGGCATTTTCGTAAATTCCAGCATCTTCGAAAATTCATTAAGATGAGATAAATTATCTATTTGGCACAATATGAGAAATACCTAAAATATAAAATGGGCGCATAAAACTTAAATAGTTGATAACAGCTACGATAAAAAAATCATTTAACCCTTTACCACTCAGGGATTTTGTGAATTTCACTGATGTTCACAGTGTTGCACCTGACAGCGACTTCAACTAGCCATTGTTTCATAATGGATGGTCTGTTTTACACCAAACTCGGTATGAATGTTCATTGGGCAGTAGCCTTTCAAATGCAACCTTTCATGACTTGATCATTGTTGTCATGGTAAAGAGGGGGCATCTCAAAGTTGGCAAAAAGTGTGTTTTCACATGAATTTTGGACCACATTTTAATCTTCACACAGCTGTCAAGGCAACCATTAAGGTGGTTGGCACTAACCATTTTCACTGTTTGCAACATGTTTTATCAGCATCAATTTTCAGGCATGTTTGACCCCAGACACCCTCAGATATAAATTTTAGCGGCCGGTTGGGCCATAAACCCAAAACTTTTCGGGATGTGAGGGGGATGTTGCCCCCCTTCAAACCCCCCCAGGAATATTTTTAGTGGGGAGGCGCGCGAAAAAACAGGTCACTTTTTTGCCCAACAAATCCTAAAGCAAACTTAACTATCCAGGGATAGAAATGCCGATTTTATGTGCTTCTGGGGCTTAAAATGGGGGGGGGGGGGAGGGGGGGGGGGGGTGCAGACACGTAAAAACACGTATCTGAGTGGTAAAGGGTTAATATAATACAGTCTAAAACAGAGCATCACAGTGTATGTTTTACAATATATGTTTCAGACTGCTTTTGAAGTTATTTAGATTTGATGAGTTTCGTACATCAGTAGGTAGACTATTCCACAGTCTCGGCGCTGAGTGCGAAAACGATCTGTCAAACACCGAAGAACGTGATCTAGGTACAGCTAATGTGCCATTGACCGATGATCTGAGCGTACGATTATGAGTTTCAGATACAGGTGTCAGCATATTAGAAATATAATCAGGGGTTAAATTGTTAAGAGCTTTATACGTGAACACCGCTTTATTATAGTTGATTCGTTGGCTGATGGATTGCCATCCTAGTTCCCGGAACATATCAACTGATGGAGTGTTGTAATCAGCACGTAAAATGATACGAGCAGCACGTTTTTGAAGTTTACATATTCGTTCGATATTGCTAAGTGAAGTGTTACCCCAGGTTACAGATCCATAATCAATAAGTGGTAGAATGTAACCGTGATAGAATTTTTTCTGAGTATTACTGGAAACATAAGTTGATAACTGTCGCAATAGAGATATCTTTGAGGAGATTGCAGAACACAAATGATCAATATGAGTCGTCCAAGTCAGTTTATCATCGATATGCATGCCAAGAAGTTTCTGAGTGGTGGTTTGTTTGATTTGAGCTTGGTTAATGGTCAGCTGGAGTGAATGTGAGTTGTTCAATCTTTGTCTAGTACCTAAGACCATATAAAATGTTTTATCAAAGTGAACAAACATTTTGTTGAGTCTACCCCAAACAAGTGATGTATCAGCATCATCCTGTAGATAGCTTTCTATGGTATCCAAGCATGTACTACTTGTATGAAATGTGGCATCATCTGCATAGAGATCAGTATAACTATGTTTCAAGAAGAGAGGGAGATCATTGATAAAAAGTAAAAAGAGTGTTGGGCCAAGGATTGATCCTTGAGGAACACCATATTGCATTGTAGTGAATTCAGAAAGACCTTTGTCGCTTTTTATTGCCTGCTTGCGGTCATTAAGATATGAGATAAACCAATTTAGAGATACTATATCAATTTTATATATTGCTAGTTTTTGTATAAGTATAAAATGATCGACTACGTCGAAGGCCTTTCGAAAGTCTATGAATAGAGCACCCACTAGATCACCCTTATCAATACAAGCCATCCACTGGTCGATTAGCTTAACTAGAGCAGTTTGACAGCTGTGTTTTTGTCGGAAACCAGATTGACTTTCGTGTATAAGTTTGTATTTATTTAGATAGTTCATTAAATGCTTATTTACATGTTTTTCGAAGATTTTAGATATCGTTGGCAATATAGAAATAGGTCTATAGTTGGAAGGGTCTGATTTTTGCCCTCCTTTAAAAATTGGGAGAACCTTAGCGCATTTCATTTGACTAGGAAATATTCCAGTGGAGATGCTTTTATTAATAAGTGCTGCAATAGTGGGTGAAAGAATGCTAGCCACTTTCTTAAGAATTTTCGGACCGAGTCCATCTAGTCCAGTGGCTTTAGAAGGATCCAATGCGGATATGTATGATAGGACCTGGTCGTTAGTAATAAGTGGAATTTTGAAGCTTACGCCATCAGGGACTCTATTTCCAACAAACTCATTGAGCTTAGACAAATCTGGTTCACTGGTCTCAGTGTTGGTTTTATTGAGTATATGCGCAATCGATGCGAAATATTCATTTAGTTTTATAGCAATTAATTTTGAGTCTGAAATAGTTTCGTTGTTAACTACAAGTTCATCCGGCACGGACTTATTGGTGGATGATGAGGACTTACTAACTGATCTGAGATGTTTCCAAATGGTTTTAGCATCCTTACTATGCTCAATAGAATCAGTAAAATGCTTACGATGTCACGATTTACGTTGTTCTGTTGGTTTTGTGATGACAACATATTGTGTTTTTGTTGTTTTGTCCAAATTTTAAGTTATGACACGGTCAAAGAAGGGAAATCAAAGCCATAAATTAGGCCAAAATAGGTAGAAAAACAAAACTTCAAGTTTTAAGGGTCTATCAATCAGAAATAAATGATATATACACGAGCATTCTTGGGTTTTTCATGCCTCGAGGTATCGAAGTAAGTATACTATTTTTAGTAATTCCTAAAAACATTTAGAATAAGAATCGTACCGACTTTTCTTGGCTCACTACCTTGAAACACGGGTACACTTTACCACGGATCATGTGTTGAGTCTGAGTACACTAAACACGGAACAAATGGAACAACAAACACGGATATGAAAAACCGAATCTGGACGTTTTTACCCATTATAAGCGCCATTTTTCAAGAAACAGCCAAGAGGAACGATACTTATTTGCCCTTTAGTTGAAAAATTACAATATGCACGGTATGCGCTTGGAAATTCCTAAAACAAAAAAGTGTTTTGGGTTGTAAGGTGTGTTTATGACATAGAGACAACTTTTTACAACAGATGCACAATAAACAGTCGCTATAATCCATCAAAAATGTCACAAAAATACCTGCTGTTTGTTTGAACTGAGCTTTAACGTCCCCGTCGACACTATTAAGGTCATTTTGGAATTGTTTCCAATTTTGCAAGTCTTTTTATCCGTCATTGAGATTTAACGACAGCTCAAATCTACCGCCCAAGGAGAATAATAGGGTTCACATGTATATGAAGGAACGGTCGGACTCGCACCACTTTGCCTGGGAAGACTAAGACCCCAAGCAGCGGTGGATGGGGCCCACGAATAACTTGTACATAAACATGTAAACAATATAAAACTACAGAGGGACCGTTCAAATAGCCAACAATGAGCTATACTGAGCAAAACCAACTTCAATGTTGCGCATGCACATAGTCTGATCGCTGAAAGCGATCAAATTCTGCGAGCAACGAAAGACTAGCCCCGTTTTACAAGTTCTTGCACACCAGACGAGGAAACACTATATTTTACCCTGGGATAGAACCTTTTATCCTACCCGGGTTTTCTACGAAGGGCTGGCATTGAAGTCGAGAATTCTGAGGTGTTTAACTCAAAGGGTTGTTTGATGTGCGCTATTTGTATAGAAAGTCGTGTACGCTGCCCGTAATTCGACGTCACTAAACGTCACAATGGACGTTAGCAGTTGAAGTGACCGCATATTCAAAATCTATGTTTTAAGATTTAAGTAATGCAAGAAAAATAATCTGAAATGGATGTGCCATGAAATGTTCACTTTGGTAATCATTCTGTTTTACTCACCTCATAAACCAGGGGTCCTGGGTTCGATTTTTGGCTTCTCCAAACTTTCTGACGAGTCGTTAAATGAGGCCCCCTCTCTGTATAACCTTAGCGGGTTGCTGAGACGTATAACTCAAAATACACACACGGTCATTCTCTCCCTTTCACTGACTCAAGAAGGGTGGTTGTAAAATTCTGGCGTAAGAATACATTTGTATGCACTGTGCTGGTTTTATAAGCCTTCAAGGTAAACTAACTGTCTCGATGTGTCCTAAATAGTGCTTGCTGGGCTGTTAAACTACCAACCAAAACGAAGAAACAAGCCAGCCAAAGAAATCAGTGTGAGGGATAGATAGGAAAGTTTGTCCATCATACTCAGGGGCGTAGCTACCTGTACGCAGATACGCACTTGCGTACACATTACAAACGTAAAAATAGACGTAGAAGAAAAAGAAGAAGAAAAAGGAGAGGAAGGAGAAGAAGAAGAAAAATAAGAAGAAAAAGAAGAAAAAGAAGAAGAAAAAGAAGGAGAAGAAGATGAAAAAGAAGAAAAAAAGTAGAAAAAAGAAGAAGAGGAAGAAAAAAAAAAGAAGCAGAGAGAAGAAGTAAGAAGAAAAAGAAGAAGAAAATGATGATGATGATGATCATGATGATGATGAAGAAGAAGAAGAAGAAGAAGAAGAAGAAGAAGAAGAAG
This sequence comes from Lucinisca nassula, assembly GCA_963580285.1. Lineage (NCBI taxonomy): Eukaryota > Metazoa > Mollusca > Bivalvia > Lucinida > Lucinidae > Lucinisca > Lucinisca nassula. The sequence goes on along the minus strand of OY757023.1, from coordinate 47,703,320 downwards.
AAAAACTGTGTTTGTCTAGGATATACGCAATACTATTTATTAGCTGGCATAGTTTCCTCCTCTGCCACGGGGACCGCACTTACAGGAAAGAATTTGCTCCCTGATGGGAGCAAATTCTTTCCTGTAAGAGTGGTCCCCATTTGGTAAACGGAGTTATTATTTTTAGTATTTTCTTTGGTTTGCGTACAAATGATTTTCTTCCAGCTACGCCCCTGATACTGTTACGACCCACAACTTCTAATCCTGAATTATCTTCCTTGGCCTACAGGTTTATAACCAATGATTATTGCGTCATGGATACGACTCTTTCGCACAGAGTCGATTTTTTTCCAGCTATGCTCCATCCCTTCATTATGGCTGTCATGTCGGAAGATGGTGGGTCGCCCGGGATTTGACTTTCTTCGCAAAAATGACCTTGCGTCATAATACGGCCTTGGAGAAAAGGGGTGAGGTGTTACGGCCCGCAGCACCTAACCTACATTATACCTGCCTTGATATGACTGAAAAATTGTTGAAAGCGACGTTAAACCCGAATTCACACACACACACCTGCCTTGGTTGATTATGCGGAAGACAACTGAGGAAGACAGTTGACTCTTTGGCTTAGTGCTTAGAGCAGTTGATTTTACCCGATTGTCCCAGGTTCGAATCTCACCATAAGCGATTTTTCACATTTTTACAACTATGCTCTCCATTGTTACGACATTCACGTCGTAAGAATACCCAAGTAAGAGTCTTATATTCTTTATTTCAGAAAGATACATTATGGCTGAGTTTGAGTTTAGCGATGCTGGTCATCCAGATGACCCTAACACCATGTATACTATTGCCGAACCTAACAGTGAAACTTAGGATTGGACTCGTTTTGTCTGGTGACTCACAAGGTGCCGTTTTCGGTCCAGTTTTGTTCTTCGTGGAAATTAATGACAGTTTTACTGACATTGTGTAACAGGTGACAAAAATGCTGCACACCTTTGGCCCGGCCGGGGTTTGAACCCGGCCCGCCGGATTGATAAGCAAATCTACCACGTTGCTGTAAAAGCCGGCTTGTACCGGAAGGCAGTACAAGTGTGCTATATACCTATACGCTATGACATTCTCCCCCTCCACATTGAAAATCGCCCTCGAATTTCTGGGAGTCCGAGAATCATGTGAAATGCTACTCAATGAGTTCTTATGTACGAACCCTCAGTTTTATTGGTTCTCTGCCTAGTTATCTGCTTAATGTATTGCATTAAACGGCCTGAAAACTCACTCCGGTAACACAGCCGTGCGACATAGTGTATTTTTTCACATCTCCAAAATGGCTACTTCTCTGATGAAAATCCGTGATATGTTTCTTATTTATACTGCAAGCATAGGTTGTGGGTGCTCGTTAGAATCGTCTCAAGGAGGCGGTTCTAACGTGTACCCACAACCTATGTCTTATAGCAGATATAATAAAAAAGTATGTATATCCCCTTAAATCACAGTTTTCTCTATATAAAGTAAGGGGTGCTCATTTCACGGACTTGTTCGCATGATGTCATGCCACATTTTCATGCCCAACATCCTAGTCTATCCATTTGGTTCCGAAGTTTACGTTAGTCCTCTGTAACTCTAATTTCCCGGCAGTATACCCATTCGTCTGCGAACAGTCTTATTTCTGAGTCAATGTCGGTGGAAATATGATTAATATACAGGGAGTATAACAGAGGACTAAGAACAGTCCCATTCTGGACCCAGACAAAACTGGAACATACTCCATATACTCGCCATTAACTCATATTGGGTCCATATCAATTACAACAAGAGCTGAAACTATATGTAACCAATGCCCCCCCCCCCCCCCCCCCCCCCCGTGGGAGCCAGTTTCTGAGTTTTTGCAAAATTTCAAGGGGAGATAATTCAGCCAAAAATGAAACAGAGTTATGGCCCTTGGTCAGAATGGGCAAATCCTAAACTTACTTTTTTCAGTAGCAAAGAAATGAATCTATAAATTCAAGTGTCTCCCCTCCCCAACAATGCCGAAACTAAATAAGTTGGGCTTCAGTTGTTCATAAGTGGGGGATGTGGTAAAAACGTTCTGGAAAGCCAGAATAAATGTGTTCACCCGTCCCCTTTGTCCAATATTTTTACCAAACCCTTTAAATTCGCACGTGTATAAGTTCGGAGATCATAATGAGAATCAAACAGGCATTAAAGAGTATGTAACAGCAAAATGGATCGTTTTGAATTAAAAACAGCATCATGTACCATGCCTTCGCTGGCGGATTAAAGAGTTTTATTTCAATTTATTTCGCCCCCGCCCATCGGGGCTTGAGAAATAAATTGGGCTGCATGGTGCTTCCACGCAGAGCTGAATCTGACCACAAGCGAGTACTTGTAAACCGCTTAGAAGGACTAAGCCTTCCTAGGCAAAGCGGTGTGAGCCATATCGTCCAATGCATATAAGCCTTCTGGTTTCATTGCGCGGCAGGGCTTGAGAAGTCATTTCATCTCAATGTCGGTTAAAAGTCCCACAGAATTGTAAGCAACGTCTCCAAGATGACCTAAATAGTGTTTACGGGGACGTTAAATCCCAATTCAAACAAATATTTCAATTTATGAAGAATATAATCCGTGTTTGTTGTACACAAATTGTGTTGACTAACCGCGTTATGGTGTATCATAACCCGTGGTAAGGTGTATCCTAACAAAAAAATCAACCATTGAACCATCCACGGATTCAGTGGTTATTGACATGAACTGGGGCTCAAGCAAATGCATCAATGGATGCTCTGAAATCGCAATAACATATAACTCACAAAATCATGTGCACAAAAGATATGTTATTGTCAAAAAACATTTACCGAAATATGCTGGGGTTGGTGAAAACAGGCTAGACGAAAGAAAATTGTTTGTGTTTTCGTTAATAATGTACAGAATTCTCTGCAACTGTATCAGTAAATGGTAATACCATTACTCTGCACCTATGCAAAATAACCACCCAAAAAGATAAGGATCTGGGCTAAAATAAACCTTTTTCTTACCGAAAATACTGCTGTGACGTCATGATTTCTGTAGCGTTCGTTGTACTCTGTCGCGTTCGTTGTACTGCGGTAACCGGTGTGAATCCGAATTAATCCATTTTGTACCGGAAACTATTCGATATAAAAAGATTGGGTACAACATAAATATTATTCGACAAACTGCATGCATGGTAGTTAACCGAATCACGGTTGATAACTTTGCTTCCATTTTTAATTACATACGAAAGAGCATTAGGGCCACTTTAACTTTTATTTTTTTGACTCGTATCTCGAAATTTCGACTTACTATCTCGAAATTTCGACTTAGTATCTCGAAATTTCGACTAAGTATCTCGAAATTTAGACTTACTATCTCGAAATTTCGACTTAGTAACTCGAAATTTCGACTTAGTAACTCGAAATTTAGACTTAGTATCTCGAAATTTAAACTTAATAACTCGAAATTTCGACTTACTTTCTCGAAATTTCGACTTAGTAACTCGAAATTTTGACTTACTTTCTCGAAATTTCGACTTAGTAACCTGAAATGTCGACTAAGTATCTCGAAATTTCGACTTACTAACTCGAAATTGCGACTTAATATCTCGAAATTTCGACTTATTTACTCGAAATTTCGACTTAATATCTCGAAATTTCGACTTAGTTATTCGAAATTTCGACTTAATAACTCGAAATTTCGACTTACTATCTCAAAATTTCGACATACTAACTCGAAATTTCGACTTACTGTTTCGAAATTTTGACAAACTAACTCGAAACTGACTATGTGATCTACGCTGTGCATTCAACTCTGAATACGGATTAGCCATAACAGGAATCTTGTTATGGTCAACTCAGAGTTGAAAGAATACCTCAGATCTCAGAACCAACTTTCCACAACATCACGGTTAAATATGAAGCTTGGATATTTTTGCATGTTTAGCGCCAGAAGTGATGCCTCATTTCGAGAACGAACCATTTGCCACTAGACCTGCGTGCTAGATCCCGCCTTAACGGAGTCGAGACATTGGCTAGAAGCCCGGATTTAAATCCCCTGGAACATATTTGGGAGATTCTTGGGCGTCGAATACAGAACATTGAACACCCCCACCCCCCCCCCCCCCCACCACCACACACGCGCGTGGCTAGAGCTTACCAGCCATCAATTTCGACGTCTGACCGATGGGATGAAACGAAGGGTCTAGGAATCTGCTGCTCTGTCAAAATGATACATCTTGAACACGCAACGTATTCTGATACCGCATTTTCTGTCCGGTTGTTAAGTTAGTCATGGTGTTCGTGTTGCATAGTTTACCATTTTTTGGGTCGATTTTTTTTTCATTCGACCCAAAGTAACTACCTACAGAAGCTTCTCGCCTGCTATTGTCCACGTGACTAAACGAAACATGTTCAAATCCACACTCGAAGACTATCGACCCACCAGTGCTGTCAGTGCTTTGATCTATACATGATTTTAACAGCACACGATGAGAAAGTTTGATACCGAAAAAAACTGTCAATATGACTTTTAGCCCGCTTTTGTTTTACTGAAACGGGGTTGAATTTGTTTGTTTGATTTTAAATGGTTAAAGATAGGCGGAGCGCAATGATATGTCTCGAAAGTTACGCATATGTTTTTTTTCTTTATAAATTGGTCAACACATATTTTGCTGGGGTCATATGGGGCATTCTTTTCGGTTTTGGTTTTACGGCCCTTTCAAGATTATTTCACTCATATCGAGCCGATCGTTAATGGAACGTGGGCGAAAACCGGAGTACCCGGAGAAAAACTTGGCGTATGACCCGAGCGAGGCTTGATCCACAGCGGTGAGAAACTCAATCGCTCTTATCCACTAGGCCACGGAGGCCCGTCTAATATGGGGCATTCATCACAAAAATACGCCTATATAATTTTTACACCTTTGAACCCTACTTTTATGTAGGAAAACTGGGGTTAACAGGGATAAACCTTATTTTTCTTATTTCAGTTCTAAAATATATATTGTGGGTACATTGTACTCTTTAGAACCTCCTCGATGAGTACCAACAATCTATATATTGAGCGGAAATAAGAAAAATATCACAATTTTTCATGTTAAAATTTTCATTTTTTTCGGCGATAAAGGTTACAATGTATTTGTATAGGCGTGCTTTCGTAATGGACAAAAGCAATCGCTGCAGAACACGGCGCCAGATTAGGGTCTACATAGTTTGCTTAAAACATAGAATTTTAAGGTATATGTCCAATTCCAGAACCACTACACTACAAGGGTATGTGTACATGCACCCTGAGAAAAAAAAAGGCTCTTACACTTTGCGCGCTTGAGATGTCATCCATCCTCGATCAATCAATTATTGATTATTTCCAGACAAGTTTATTTTATTGACATAAACAATTTATTGTTATCTTAACTATCCATTATCGAGATGACTGTATTGTTGCTTTGTTTTAGATCATGGTATAGCTTATTTATGAAAGACGTGAAACAATTTAGCCTTTTCAGCCATGTAGACCTGTATGGATATGTAAATAGCGTACATGTAGACTCAGATAAACATACTAATAAATTCAGAAAAATTTGTAACCGCAGCACCCAATTTCGTAAAATCTTTCTTCGATATGAAAGGATTGGGTTCAACATGAATGTTACATGTATACGACAGACTGCATGCATGGTAGTTAACCCAATCACGGTTGACAACTTTGCTTCCCTCTTTAATTGCACGCCGGTGGGTCAGGCCTCAGATTCTATGACGGTTCCAACGTAAAGGCTTATGTTGGTTGGTACCTGCTGCTCTGTCTCTGGTCCGGCCCATCGGAGTCTAACTGTTGGTTTTCTTTTGCTCCAGCATTTCTGTTGTTTCTTGCTGTCGAGTCCTCACCTTTGTTTCATCTCTGTGGTTGTTTGATTTTTGTGTTCACAGAGATGTTGCACGGATGAGTTAGGAGGCCTTCTTGCGGACTGAACAGATTATTTGTCTTAATCGCGTCGGAGGTAAGGGCGAGGACTGTGGCCACGCAAAATCGAATCCACCTCCCCCCAGTGGAATTCGTTTCCGCTGACCGTTCCTAGGCGGTTCTTCTGTCGCGGTTTATTGTTGTTATGGTTTGTCTTTGAGTGTTTTTGTCGCTTATATTATTGTATTTTGGATAGCATATTGGCCATGTTGTTGGAAAGTAACTGCCCTTAAGGCTTTCCGCTGTTGATGTTTCCATTGGGGTCTGTTGTTTCATGTTTGTGTTTCCTTCCATTTGGTGTCTCTGATGGGAGCTGTGGGTTAATTGTACATGTATCGATTCCTGATCATTGCCTCCACTTTTATTTTTTATATGCAGCGATATCATCAGGATCCCACTTCTGGTTCACTGACTGGAGTAGCTATTTCACAATAATGAATGTGTTTAAATTCAAAGATTGATGATTCCATTTCAGTAAGTAAGAGGTGAAAGGTAAAACTGGTATGAAAACACGCCTATTCAAATATATTGGGAATTTTGCCACCCAAAAATGAAAAAATCTCCCAAAAAATTCCGATATTTTTCATATTTCTGCTCAAAACTTGGCTTCTGAGTACCCACAATCTATGTTTGAGAGAATAAGAAAATAAGGTTCAAGAGGATCAGATTTATATAGGAATGTTTTCGTGATGCTCTGTGCTAGAGACCGTATGCCATTTATGTTGCTCCCAATTTTTTTTTATATCGAAGAATGATTTTAATTAAGTGGGTACTGAAATCATTGTAATATATATGTTTCTGACATGTTCCGATAGACCGTGTTCCAGAAGAGATTTTAGTTCAACTTTGAAACTAAATTGAAATTACGTCTGTTAAACTTAGAAAAGGTTTTGCGAAGTTTATGTCTTTATGATACAGATACATGTTACCCTGATTAAGAAGTTTAGCATCACGAAACACGCCTATATAATTCTGACCCCCTTGAACGCCACTTTTATAAAGTAAAACTGGGCTTTACAGGTGTATACATTATTTTTTTCTTATTTCTGCTCAGAACATAGATAAGAAAAAAATATCACATTTTTTTCGTCAGAAAATTTTCATTTTTTTTTTGTAGTAAAATTTTCAATATTATATAGAAATATGTGTGTTTTCGTAATCGCAGCCGATAATTTTTTACGAGTGTTGAAGTCAAGTACAGGAGTAGACGCTCTTGCGAACCGAATTAATTGCGATATTAAAACACCGCCCGTAGGATGTCGCGCAAGGCACATCACCATCCAAGAAAATAGAAAATGACATCGCATTTATCTAAGATTTGCATAAAGCAAACCCATCTAAAATAGATAAATGTAAATTCAATAAAGGAGCGTCAGTATCAGAAGAACTGGCTTTATTCCATTAAGTTCTGAAGGTTAAATTTGACTGATCAGACCATCGAAATCGTTATTCTCAATATGTAGTAAAGTATCGAAATATCCAAACGTCGAGATGAAAGCTTCAAGAACTTTCGTTTGCTTTTGAACAGAAATGGAAATCACGAAGTATCTTTCATTACACTACTGCAGAACTGGCCATATACAGACCATGAATACCCATGAAATGCCCACCCATGAAAAAGCGACAAAATCAGTGACCATTAATTAGTCATTACTTGCCCATTATGTACCATAAATTTTTGTCGGGAAGAAATGACACCTTTATAATGACCATTTGAAAAGGATATTTAATGGCAATTAATAATTTTACGGTTTTTTTTTTTTGTTTTAATGACAAATGATATACCTATTACTAATTTTGATGGCCATCTTTAATGAAAAGCGACAATATTAAGGACCCATTAATTATTCATGCCCGTCATTTCACAATTTAACAAAAAAAAAAAAAAAAAACCTTGTCACGTCATGCCCATTCCTTATAGTTCTTGTCTGTAAATTCATGGTAGACAGAAAGTTGTACAATGATCAATAATATTTTAATCGTAAATTAAGGTTGATCCATGATTATCAAAACAATGGCCATGCCAAAATGCACATATGCTAAACAATTGACGGCCATTATTTATAGAGAAACGATGGCCATAAAATTAAAGTGTTGGAAAAAATCATGCCCATTGATTTACACATTCATTGGCCATTGCATTTTTGTGCCCCGTTATATCCACTAGCACATTGGCTGTTATTTTAAATGTTAATGGTGTGAATTGAGGCTTTATGTCAACACTTTTAAGGTCATTTTGGAGACCTTGCATCTGATTTGGTGGGATTTTTACCTGTAATTGAGCTCAAGTCCTATTCCCCATAGAATCCACTTGAGTTGAAGGAGCAGTCCAACTCACACCACTTTTCCTGGACAGGCTTATTCTAGGATAAGGAATATAATTTCTAAAGGACCGAAATATCGGTTTCCTTCTAAAATTGATTTCAGTAAATGTAGAGATGAAATCGCTGCTTCCTTGAATGAATTCGGTAATCGATGGTGTAAGCGAGAGTATGTTGAGCATAAAGCCCTTAAGGACTGGAAACTTAGCATTTTAAAACTAGTGAATAAACGCATTTCTTTCTATTCTCAAAATACTAACTTATTACCTCCTAAGCCCAAGACGTCTTTACGTCATCTTAAACTAGGTATTCAAGAATTTCATAAGAAGTTTGTTTTGGCCCCTGCAGACAAGGCCGCTAACAACGTCGTCGTTGTGTGACGGCTCCACTATGTTAACAAGCTTAAGCAGGAGCTTGGTGGTACTAAGGCCTATGAACTTCAGCCTTTAGCTGAAGAGAGAGCTATAGTAGATAAACATGTTTGTCTTTCAGCCACCAAGTTTGCTGTGTGTGTTAACGAAGGCCAAGACAAGCTTCCTACGCTATACTGGTTACCAAAACTTCATAAAAGACCTTACAAAGCACGGTTTATTGCAAATTCTAGCTCTTGCACTACCACTGAACTTTCTAAATTATTAACTTCCTGTCTTACTGCTATTAAAACGCATGTTATTAAATATTGTGATCAAGTCTTTGAAAGATCAGGAAGAAATCTGTTTTGGTCTATAAAAAATTCGAATGAGGTTTTAAACAAATTGAAATCCAGACATTTTCGTGCTTCTAGTCTGTCTACTTACGATTTTTCCACTCTTTACACTACACTTCCTCATAATCTTATAAAAGAAAAGCTTAATGATTTAATTGAATGGGCTTTTCACAGAGAAGATTCTCTCTATCTTGCATGTAATGTCAGAAATGCATTTTTCACTTCTAAAGAGCATAAGAATTATACACTTTGGTCATGTCAGAAAGTGTGTGATGCCCTCACCTTTCTACTTGACAATATCTATATTAGATTCGGTACTAAGTTATTTAGACAAATTGTGGGTATTCCGATGGGTACTAATTGCGCACCTCTTGTGGCTGATCTGTTCTTGTATTGTTATGAAAGAGACTTCATTTTGTCGCTTTCCATTGATAACCAATCTGAAATTATTGAAGCTTTTAGCTCCACTTCTAGATATTTAGATGATTTATTAAATATTGATAATACCTATTTTGATGGTTTGATCAGTCAGATTTACCCCCTAGAACTTCAGTTAAATAAAGCAAATTCTTCTGATACTGAGGCCCCGTTTTTGGATTTACATCTATCTATTGTAGATGGATTTGTTTCGTGCAAAATTTATGATAAACGCGATGACTTTGATTTTGAGATTGTGAATTTTCCTTTTTTGGATGGTGATGTTCCTCGTGCGCCATCCTATGGCGTTTATATTTCGCAATTAATTCGATTTGCTAGAGTGTGTAGTCATGTAACTGACTTCAACACTCGTAATAAATTATTAACGGCTAAACTCCTTAATCAGGGTTATCGGTACCATAAACTACGCAAAGCCTTTTCAAAATTTTATAGACGCCATTCTGATTTAATTTCAAAATTCAATATTGGACTTAAATCTCTTCTGCAACAAGGTCTATCGGAACCCGAATGTTATGGTGACTTAGTATATAAATTCAGAAAAATATATAACCGCAATGACTTCAGCACCCAATTTCGTAAAATCATTCTTCGATATAAAAAGATTGGGTACAACATGGATATTATACGACAGACTGCATGCATGGTAGTTAACCCAATCACGGTTGGCAACTTTGCTTCCCTCTTTAATTGCACGCCGGTGGGTCAGGCCTCAGATTCTATGACGGCTCCAACGTAAAGGCTTATTGAGAATTAGAGAGATCTAATTCAAGGTAATGTTGGTTGGTGCCTGATGCTCTGTCTCTGGTTGGGCCCATCGGAGTCTAACTGTTGGTTTTCTTTTGCTCCAGCATTTCAGTGGTTTCTTGCTGTCGAGTCCTCACCGTTGTCTCACCTCTGTGGTTCTTTGATTTTTGTGTTCACGGAGATGTTGCACTGATGAGTTAGGAGGCCTTCATGCGGACTGAACAAATTATTTGTCTAAATCGCGACGGAAGTAAGGGCGAGGATTGTGGCCACGTAAAATCGATTTAAGCCCCCCAGTGGAAATCTTCCACTGACCGTTCCAAGGCGGATCTTCTGTGGCGATTTATTTATGTTGTTGTTTGTTACTTAGTGTGTGTATCACTTGTGTCTTTTAATTTTGGATGGCCATATGGCCATTTTGTGGGAAAGTAACTGTCCTTATGGCCTTCTTTTGTTTAGGTTTCCATTATGGTCTGGTCGCTTAATGTTTGTATTTCTTTCCCTTTGGTGTCTTTTATGGGTGGAGTAAGTTAATTGTATCAATTCCTGATCTTTGTTTTACTTCTACTTTACACCACCTCAGCGGTTTACCAGTACTCAAGTTCAGTCGATTTTATCTCCAGGCAAAAGCAACATGCAGTCTATGGTCAGGAAAAAATAACTGTGTTACAGGTGACCCTTGAAATAAATAATGTCAGTAGGGAGCAAACTTTTTATTTGTTGTTTTTTGTCTAAAATGAATTATCTTGATTTATTGTTTTTTGTCTAAAATGAATTATCTTCACTTTATTGCTTTTTGTCTAAATGAATAATTTTATGCAACAATTTAAAAAAAGGCCAGATATATCAACTGTTTCAATACTTGACTGTCTCAAAAACTAAACTTAATTAATTTTAGGTCCGAAAATCAAAAGGATGTGTTTTCAGCAATTGTAAAATAAAAGTAGAGGCAATGATCTGGCATTACGATAACACACCCGTACGACATAGTGCATTTTTCACATCTCCAAAATGGCTACTTTTCTGATGAAAATCTGCCATATTTTTCTTATAAATGCTCATAACATAGGTTGTGTGTGCTCGTTAGAACCGCCTCATTGAGGCAGTTCTAACGAGTACCCACAACCTATGTATTGGAGCAGAAATAAGAAAAATAATGAAGACCCCCGTAAACCCCAGTTTTCTCCATATAAAGTGGGGTTTAGGGGGGTCTTCATTTCACGGCCTTGTTCACGTGATGGAATCGATACAATCAGCCCATAGCTCACATCAGATACACCAAAGAGAAAGAACCACAAACATGCAACAACAGACCTAATGGAAACAACCACAGCGAAAAGTCAAAAGGACGTCTGTTTCTGGTCTATTGTTTGGCATATAAATTATCCATTTAACAATGTAACACCCACGAAAACTGTTGACATTTACAAAATCTGCGTCTTGGCAATTGGAAAAGCAAACAGCTTTCCTCAAAATCACGTCAGAGCATTCAAGGTCTTACTTTTGTAGCATTGCTTAACCATTTACAATTTTTTATCACAAACTATGAACCTGTTATTGATAAAAACATTTCCAGAGGTTTATTCATATCACTCCATTAATATAAAATGGAACCAGGTGACCAGAAGTGAAAAAAATGTCAGGAAATTCATGAAAATAGTAAATAATATTTAAGGGTCAGCAGCATTGTTGAGGGTCAGTAGGATCACCATAAACACAGGGCGACACGAGCGTCATAATCAAGGAAACTGTCACTGTGTTTTTCACAATGAACTGCAGAAACATCAGTTTCTCTCTTCTTGAACAAAGAATATGTCTATTTGTTTCTCTAATACCAATGACATTCTTGCAATTCAAATTCATGGCCTTAACAGCCAATTTAAATGATTTTCTTGGCTTGTAAATAGCTATTCCATGCTATGAAATGTCGCATCCTGTCCATTGGGTCTTGGAAAAATAGATTGGTCTGCATTGTTATTCCGCACAGAGCTGAAAAAGACCAAACTTGGTAATCTGCTTAAGTCTATGCCTGCCCAGCAAAAGTGATGCAAGTCAAACAGTTCCTAAAACCCTAGCCATTTTTCTATTGGTGGTAGGACTTGAGATGTTATCTCTTCTCAATGTTGGGTAAAACTCCCATAAATCGGAAGCAAAATCTCCAAAAATGACCTAAATAGTGGCCTCAGCTCAAACAATCAATGTAATGTAATAGTAATGATTTAAAGTCAATTGTATAGGGAATCTAATTTGATGGCCCTGACGTCGAAGAACCAAGTATTAATGGCAATTGTTTTTTCTGTTTACAATGTAATGACCATCAGATGTAAAAACAAAAAAAAAACAACAAAAAAAAAAAAAAAAAAAAAAAAAAAACACATGATGGGCATAAAAAAATCATGAAACCATCTAAGTAATGGCCGTACTAAATGTCAGCCCAGTCATTATTTTTATTTTTTAATGGTTTGATTTTGGCCTCTGTTTATTTAATGCCCATTAGATACCAATGTAATGCCCATAAATTATATATAATTGTATATAGAATCCACTTTGTATTTTTGTTGGCCATTAATATGAAGAACCAGGTTTTCAATTGCCATTACTTTTCCTGTTCAATCTGTAATGACCATCAAATATGGAACTATGCAGTAGAAGTGGGCACAAAAGAGGGCAGAAACAAGAAGTTATGGTACCATAAACTATTGGATGCCATTACATTCATGTCCAGCCATTACTTTTAAACAGTTTTAATAGGATTTTCGTGGTAGGTTATCAAATTACTGCCATAAATTAAAGAAATAATGGCAAAAAACTAACACCATGAATAATTTTAAAACAAGGCACAATGGCCATCTTTAATGATTTTACATTTTTTTAATATGCAATTCATGGTATTTTCATGGGCTTTAATGGTTTGTCTTTGCAGTAGTGTTACTGAACAAAAATAAATCCATCGGGATTCCCAAAATTTGTCTAAATAATTTGGAACCAAATCTTATTAGTATTGTCAATAGGAAAGGTGAGAGCTTCACACAATGTCTGACATGAACATATGCTCTACGGAAGTTTCACTTTACCTTGTGTACAGAAATGAAAATTCTGACATAGGAAATGGAAAGGAACCGTGATTTATTATCAGCAATAGTCACTGGGTGGAAAATGTGACGCCAAAAACGCCGTTTTATGACATCACCCGAATATTCTATGATGTTAGACGGTGCAACGTTATTTTCTCGCATAAAAATGCGAAAGAACATAAATGTGTGTAATACAGCCATAAAATTGGTGGGGTTTCTTCTAACAATGGCGAACAGATGGGAAATGTAAAGGAAGCAACAAAACTATTGTCAATTATAGTGTATTGGTCAGCTCTTGTCTGTGATCTGTTGAGTAATGAATCACTGTCTGTCACTTGTAAATAATTTTGATCTTTTTACAACTGATCTCAAAACTGTGATTTATCACTCAACAAATAAAAAATCACTGCTACAGTTTCTATAACACACACACACACACACACACACACACACACACACACACACACACACACACACACACACACACACAGAGAGAGAGAGAGAGAGAGAGAGAGAGAGAGAGACACAGAGAGAGAGAGAGAGAGAGAGAGAGAGAGAGAGAGAGAGAGAGAGAGAGAAGATAGAGAGCCACAGAAGCAGCAATCTACGGCTTGGATATATCTAAATCCACACATGGAAATACGCATCTTCTAAAGGCTTATTGACTTATTTCAATACGACTATCCTAGATAGGTATGACAACACCTGTTTGACTAACTAAAACTCGGACCAACCTCTCCATGGCCACCATTTGCCAAGAATAGCTATTTGTAAAGCGATGGGCTAAGACGATTCATTTGAGAGTAACAATCCTTCGCTGTTTATCATGGACTAATATAAGTGTAATTTAACGCGTCAGCGGCCGACCATAAACCAGGTCACTCCACAAGTTTTCCATTACCAACAATGAAATGGAAAGCTTATCATCACTATGCATAATCAACCAGAAAACAATAGTTGCTTGAGTAATTGAACTTGACAATAACAAGCAGAACTATTTATAGTATGAGCGTCGTCAACGATTCGCCTTCATACAGTGCATTCGTAAATAAACAGCCTATACCAAGGATACGAATATGAAAACACTGTGTGCTACTCGTTTGCTTTTGTTTGAGTTGAGGTTTAACGTTCACGTCAACCCTGTATAGGTCATTTTGGAGACGTTGCTTCCAATTTTGTGGGATTTTACCGACATTGAGATGAAATGACATATCAAGCCCCGTCACCCAATGAAACCAAGACCGTTTATAAGCATGGACGGTCCAACTTGCACCGCTTTGCCTGGACAGGCTATGGTCCTCTATGCGGATTACCAGTACTCGCGTGCGGTCGGTTTCAGCTCTGCGTGGAAGCAGCATGCAGTCTGTCTACAGTCGAACTTCGATGGCTCGAACTCGCCGGGACCGCCGAAAAAAGTTCGAGCCATCGGTAGTTCGAGCCATTGGAGTCCAACTCGGCAAGGTCCATCTATGTGTACTATGATTTTTTATCATAGCTGCGGCGATTTTGGTGACTTCCGGTACATTTATCGGTCATCATTTAAGCCACGTAGTATACCTTTCGCACTTTCAGGGAGATAAGAAAATACAACGATTAAATCGTTTGATTTTATTTACAAGATGAAAAGTTTAAAGTACAACAAAGTATATGACTGCAGGAGTGAATGGTGAGCCGTATTTTTGGTCCATATTTTAAGGCAAAGACTGTAATTTTGGCAGGTCTTACTCAATGTCGGTGTGAAATTTTAATTTGTGAAAAATATTTTGCCAGCTTTAATTTCCTTATGCCGCCTCATTAGCCCTGGGTTATTATCGGTGTTTACAATAAACTTAATTTGACACCTTCTCAACATTAATCTTTTGACCTGTTGATCAAAGGATTGCGCCAATCAAGTACACCTGTGTTATGTAAACAGCTGTTTCAGCAAGACGCGTTTTATGATACTGATCACGCGCCTGTGTGACTTGATCGATAAAATTGAAATTTTTAAAAAGGTAATAAGTGCGAGCCATCGGTGGGATTTTACATAGAAAATGCACTCTAGGGACCAGGCTTATAGTTCGAGGGTTCGAGCCATCGTGGTTCGAGCCAAGGGTGGCATGTTTAGTTAAAATGACTAGGGATTTTGCCGGGACTGAAAAGTCAGTTCGACCCAAACGTGGTGTTCGAGCCTACCGAGTTCGAGCCATCGAAGTTCGACTGTATTTCTTCAAATCCCGATTGGAGGGACCGGTAGTGTGCTACTGTTACAACACTAAATAACTTACACTTATAGTGTAGATAGTACTAGAAAATATTATGACATGCTAAATACTTGATGAGATGTCGCTTTTGAAACAAAAGGATATGAGGAACTATAGTACACATCATTTTATCTAATCCGTATAAAAACATGCTTATAATATGTTCTATGAAAGGGTTATCCTTTGGAAGCAAAAAAAAAAAAAAAAATAAAATAAAAAATAAATAAATAAATAAAAAAAAAATTAAACAAATTACCACAGAACTGGAAAATATAAAATGTAAATGTTTAATGGGCCAGACTAGCTAGTTTCGGACAATTAGGCCTCATTAGTGACCCTCAACTATTTTCGAAACTCCATAATAGAATCAATGATCCCAAATGACAAGAAAATATAAACTACACTATGGTGTGGGGCAGAGAGACATTTTACGACCGCCACCAGTCCCAGACACCAGCTGTAATGATGTCAAATATGTTCTATAAAAGGGTTATCCTTCGAAGCCAACAATATCACAAAACTGGAAAATATAAAATGTATATGGTTTCTGGGCCAGACTAGCTTGTTTCGGACATTTAGGCTTCATCGGTGACCCTCAACTATTTTAAAACTCCATAATGGAATCAATGGTCCAAAAGGAAAAGAAAATATAAACTACACTATGGTGTAGGGCAGGGAGACTTTTTACGGCCGCCACACATTCCCAGACACAGGCTGTAATGACGTCAAATATGTTCTATAAAAGGGTTATCCTTTGGAAGCAAAACTACACCACAGAACTGGAAAATATAAAATGTACATGTTTTCTGGGCCAGACTAGCTATTTTCGGCCAATTAGGCCTCATCAGTGACCCTCAACTATTTTCAAAATTTCCATAATGGAATCCATGATCCCAAAAGACAAGAAAATATAAACTACACTATGGTGTAGGGTAGGGAGACTTTTTACGGCCGCCACACATTCCCAGACACAGGTAGTAGTGACGTCAAATATGTTCTATAAAAGGGTTATCCTTTCGAAGCAAAACATACACCACAGAACTGCAAAATATAAAATGAACATGTTTTGTGGGCCAAACTAGCTAGCTATAAGCCCACTTAATACGGCGAAAACAAACGTTACAATAACAGACCAATGTGGCAAGGTCTATTTCTTCATATCTCTAAGACGAACATTTTACCGCTGCGAACAAAGAAAGCTTGTGCTCATTTGATCCGCCTCATCAGGCAGATCTAACGATTACACTTAGTCTGTCTAGGAACAGGAATTGAAAAAATAATGGGTATTCCTACAAACTCTACCCTTTTTCTATAATATAAAGTGGGCTTTACAGGGGTATTCATTTCAAGGACCGGTTAATGAAATGGATTTTCAATGGTATTCACTGGTATTCATTTTCTCCCTTTTTTGTCCAAAACATAAATTGTATGTACCCGTAGAGACGGTTCTTTTTATTATTTAGATCTTTAACAAGAAAAAAAAAACATATACAGCCTACAAGAGAGTTCTTCAATGATAGTTTACCAATGGCAAATGTCTTGGCGAAAAATCTGCCAATTAATTTAATACCCCGAGGATTAAATATTGTGTGATTCCGACACTCCTACAATTGGAGAAATGAAGTCACACTTAGCCACAAGACAGCAAAATTAATTCTATACAATTTTATTTGCGTGCAACTGTCACGTTAACAGGGCCCTGAAATTGACACTCTGGAAAGCCTGAAGTGGTTAGCTCGGCAAAACGTTTCATATGCGACCCGTCAGGTCAGAGCTTTGCAAAATACATCATGATACCAAGTCCTGGAAATTAACACCCCTCTAAACTCCACTTTATATAGAGAAAACTGGGGTTAATGGGGTATACAATATTCTGCTTATTTCTGTTCCTAGACATAGGTTGTTGGTGTTCGTAAGAACCGCCTCGATGAGGCGGTTCTAACGAGCACCCGCAACCTATGTTTAGAGTATAAATAAGAAAAATATCACAAATTTCATCGGGCAAAAAGCCATTTTGGAGATATGAAAGAATGCACTATGCTAAACTCCGTTCAGAAAATCTGAATCAACGATTTTTTCGTTTCTTGCTTTTAATACTCATTTTAGCCCAACCATCACTATGGGAAAGTTTTAGACCTCACCCTCCGCCGATTTCTCCAGTAAAACGCATGCCTCTGCGACATCTAGGAGAGGCTGTGATTATTTCGAAAAAATTGCAAAATCTATATTTTCTTTCACAGGTTAAGACATTCGTACAGGTTCGATACACCCCTTTAAACCATATATAGAAGTGGTTACTGCTCTTGTACATTACAAGGGCGTCTATGTTTTATTTGCACGATCACTCCATGGAAAATCATTAGCTGTGACACCACATCTGATATCGGTATAATTCTTTTTGACGGCTGTTGACAGCACATCGTGCTAGTGACTCCCCTGTTCCTAGTGAGCCTTTCTCTAGGCATTCGAATATAGGGTGTGTCGCAATTGCATATTTATTTATAAAGTGCGTCACATGGATTTGAATATTTATTATTTTACCTGACAATCATCGTCAAATGGACTTAGTCTATGCTCTCATTTCTTTGTTTTGCATTTTTTTTTTCAAATAATCACAGCCTTTCCTAGCTGTCGCAGAGGCATGCGACTTGCTGGAAAAATCAGCGGAGGGTGAGGTCTAAAACTTTCCCATAGTGATGGTTGGGCTAAAATGAGTATTAAAAGCATGAAACGAAAAAAATCGATGATTCAGATTTTCTGAACGGAGTTTACGAGGATGTTTTATCGTAATGTAAGGAACACACCGACTTGATTAGCTACAGAGACAAGGCATTGTCTTGTAATTTTGTATAGAAATACATGTAGCTGTTTTTTTTTTCAAACTGGTTGATCCGCCTGCGCGGATACTCAGGCTGATCATGCCTTTATTTGTTGGTGTCTCTGATGGGAGCTATGGGTTAAATGTATCGATTCCTGATTATTGCCTTGACTTCTATTTTATTGTTAACAAATGACAAACACATGTTGTTTCATGGCCCGGCTCATGTAGTGAAAACATGGATCAAAAGAGTATACACAATTTTACTAATAATGAATCTGAACATAAAATACGTAATATTTAGCCGTTATAACCGTGCCTCTCTTGAGGTATTCGTACCGATAGGGAAAGCTTTGACCAGACTGGACAGAATCTTTTGTGAAAGTGCTTTTGATCCTGCGACTTTCAAGTGACGCGGATAAAGTATAACAGCTTTTTCTCCTCATTTCTTATTCCCACGATATTTGGAAATAAATTGTGTCTTTTATTCAATCCCACATATACCATAACCTCATATAAAATAGTTGGGTCAATGTTTCTTTTATACTGCTCCGAAGTTATTTTACATGAAATATCATTTTCAGTTAATTTGCATTACTGTCGGTGCTTGGCAGCATTGAAGCTTCATTTTCCATCACGTTAACAAGTCTGTGTATCGAATGCACTTGTAAAATAGAAGTGGAGACAATCATTACGCTAACACCCCCGTGTAACATAGTGTATTATTTCATATCTCCAAATGGCTTCTTTTCTGATGAAAAATTCGTGATATTTTTCTTACAAATACTGCAAACATAGGTTGTGTGTGCTCGTTAGAACCGCCTCATTGAGGCGGTTCTAACGAGTACCCACAACCTATGGTTTGGAGCAGAAATAAGCAAATTAATGTTTACCCCCGTAAACCAATGTTTTCTCTATATATGGAGGGGTTTAGGGGGGTGGTCATTTCACGGACTTGTTCACGCGATGATGATCAGGAGTCGATGCAATTAACCCACAGCTCCAATATGAGACATCAAAGGGAAAGAAACACAAACACGAAACAACAGACCTCAATTGAAACACCAACAGCGGAAAGCCAAAAGGACAGGCACTTTCCCACAAAATGGCCAATAGGCTATCCAAAATAAAATAATATAAGCGCTACAAACACCCAAAGATAAACCATAACAAAAATAAACCGCGACAGAAGAACCGCCTTGGAACGGTCAGTGGAAAGATTTCCATTGGGGGGGGGGGACTTAAATCGATTATACGTGGCCACAATTCTCGCCCTTACTTCCGTCCCGATTAAGACAAATAATTTTTTCAGTCCGCATGAAGGCCTCCTAACTCATCAGTGCAACATCTCCGTGAACACAAAAATCAAACAACCACAGAGATGAAACAACGATGAGGGCTCGACAGCAAGAAACCACTGAAATGCTGGATCCAAAGAAAACCAACAGTTAGACTCCGATAGGCCCGACCAGAGACAGAGCATCAGGTGCCAACCAACATAAGCCTTCATAGAATCTGAGGCCTGACCCACCGGCGTGCAACCAAAGAGGGAAGCAAAGTTGTCAACCGTGATTGGGTAAACTACCATACATGCAGTCTGTCGTATAACATTTATGCTGTACCCAATCTTTTTATATCGAATACTGATTTTACGAAATGGGGTGCTGAAGTCATTGCGATTATATATTTTTCTGAATGTATATACTAAGTCATCATGAAATTCGTTTTCCGATAGACCTTGTTGTAGAAGAGAATTAAGTCCAATATTGAATTTTGAATTTAAATCAGAATAACGTCTATAAAATTTTGAAAAGGCTTTGCGTAGTTTATGGTATCGATAAACCTGATTAAGAAGTTTAGCCGTTTACAATTTATACGGGTGTTGAAGCCAGTTACATGACTACACACTATGGCAAATTGAATTACTTGCGAAATATAAACGCCATAGGATGCCGTACGAGGAACATCACCATCCAAAAAAGGAAAGTGTACAATCTCAAAATCAAAATCATCGCGTTTATCATAAATTTTGCAAGCAACAAACCCATCTGCAATAAACCATATTGGTTTCATTTGGCGACAGGGCTTGAGATGTCATTTCATCTCAATGTGGGTGTAAAAGTCCCACAAAATTGTAAGCATCGTCTCAAAATGACCTATACAGTGTTGACGGGGACGTTAAACCTAAAATCAAACAAACAAAAACACTATTTTTCTTCCTTTTGCAGAAAAGCTTAGATTGTAGGTACTCGTTTGAACCGCATCGCTTAGGCTATTCGGCTCTAACGAGCACCTAAATATAAGTACTTGATATAGGCGCTCATTGTGGCGGCTCTGACAATCACCTAGATTTTAAGATTTGAGAAAATGAGACAGGATCTCATCATGGCATCGTCATATCTATCAATACGAGAACCACGAGTAAAACACTGACAGAACCGGTAGGCTGGTTCAGGCTAGATCATGAACTTAGACACACATTTAGACAGTTGCGTTACATGTAAACCACTTACCGTTCCACAGCGGTGCTTCTGTCGCGGGTTATTTTTGTTATGGTTTGTCTTTGAGTGTGTGTTTTGCTTATATCTTTTTGTTTTGGATAGCGAGTTGGCCATTTTGTGTGGAAGTAACTATCCTTTTGGCTTTCCGCTATTGATGTTTCCATTAGGGTCTAGTTACGAGTTTTTTTTGTTTCTTTCCCTTTGGTGTCTCTGATGGGAGCTTTGGCTTAATTGTATCGATTCCTGATCATTGCCTTCACTTATATTCTGGTATAAGAATCTTTATATTTTACCTGAAAATTGGATATACAATGTATGCAAACGGCTAGTTTGGATTCATTTTGAAACTTTGCATTTGTTTTCGCATTGTAATGAGGATGTGCATCTGGTTCTGACATAATTCTCGGATCATTGTTTGTCACATTTTCCACATTTTTTATCTTAGATTGATATACAGTAGGTACCTTTTGTCATCGCAACTCCTCTTACAGTGTAATACTAATCATTTTGAAACCATGTGTGTGTTTTTGCCATGCAATGAGGATGTGCATGTGGTTTGGACATAATTCTCGTATCAATTTTTATCATTTTTTTCACATTGTGAACTCAGTCATTTTTAACATTCAATTGATATACACTAGGTCCCTCTTGTCATCGCAACTCCTCTTACAGTTTTATACCAACCACTTTGAAACTTTGTATGTGTTTTTGCCATGGTATGCGGATGTGCATGTGGTTTGGATATAAATATTGGATGAAGTTTTGTCACCTTTTCCGCATTGTGAACTTAGTCATTTTTAACCATCAGTTGATAGACACTAGGTACATCTCGTCATCGCCACTCCTCTTACAGTTATTTTGAACCAATTATTTTGAAACTTCACGTGTTATCTTCATGGTATGAGGATATGCATGTATTTGAATTTAAATTTTGGATCAATTTTTGCCATTTTGTTTTCACATTGCGAACTTATTCATGTTTAACCTTCAATTGAGAGGTAGAAGCCTCCGCGGTGTAGTGGTTACACTACTAGCCTTGTAAACCAGGGGTCGCAGGATCGATCCTGGGCTTCTCCAGACTTTCGGATGGGTCTTTAAACCGAGGTCCCGTCTCCGTATGACCTTAGCTGTTGGTGGGATGTAAAACTCAAACACTCACTCACTCAATTGAGAGGCAGGAGGCACCTCTTGTCATCGCAACTCCTCTTACAGTTTTATACCAATCATTTTGAAACTTTGCATGTGTTTTCTCCATTGTATGAGGATGTGCATGTGGTTTGAATATAGTTCTTGGATGAATTTTAAATACATTTTGCATAATTATGTAAACTTATCTCAGATATATAGACTATGGATACCTCTTAAAGTCCTATATTAATTTGTTCTGCCTTAAAACATTTATATGTTGGGTGGGACAGGTGGGGGCAGGTGCGACATCAACTTCACCGAAGTTGAATCTATATTATGAGGAATGTCAACGAACTGGTAAATATCTTTCCTAATTCTATAGGCAAGAACCAATAAGTTACATGTGCCAAGTCCGCAGGGGATGTTCTGCACAGCGGTTCTCTTATTGTACAAGGCGTGCTGTTCTGCCATCTGGCCTTTGGTGTGAGAAACAGTTGTGGCCACTTTAGTTTGATTTTTTTTTTAATGTAACCGGGCTGTAGAGGTACATTGGGGCTACCCCTCCACTTTAGTTAAATTACCATTAGTAATTATAGTAAGAAATCGGGTCGCCCACTGAGTACAGTGCTTCAACATAGATATATATTTTCAGAGATCATATAATTATTCATTAAATGGCATGAACATTGCACTGAAATGTTTATTACTTTAGTGACATAAAATCACTTACAGCATATTAAATCCTTGTTTTTTTATGTCACAAGTTGTAGTAGTACATGTAAATGATAATATATTGCTTTCACGATCTTTAACATTAACCTGTTGATGATAGAACAGCATAAAATACATTTTCATATGTAAATCAATATGTCTATTATATTTGTATTTAGCATATAAGTTGTTGCATGTTTGACACAATGGGTTATTAATCTAACCGACAAATATGACACATATTGCATATGCTTCTATGTGTCTGAACTGAAAAACAGTATGAAATATAATCGTGTATATTTATATTAAGTGAAATGAAATATTAATGCACATATTCCAACATAAATGTTATTTACTTTACTAATCCTAGATACTGTCTCCCAGCATAATTCTGTTTGAAGTATAATTGGTGTAAAAGTAAGGGATCCATTCCACTGAAGGGTTAGGGCATTCATGGTGTGATAATAGCATGTTCAGGGGTGGGGATGTCAATATGTTTTTATTTTGTTTGTTCATAGAAACGCAATATACGTTATTGTCGGTAAACTGAACATAACAAACATAAAAACTGATAACACATGAAGAATTAACAAACTGAAAAAAAGGGTTCGGACAAGATTATGTCGCACATAAATTAACATCAGTTTTGCCCTTTAATAAGTGCCTTTGCTAATAAATTGACATCAGTTTTGTCTTTTTGAATATATATTCCTTTTACAAGAGGTCAGTATTTTAAACAAGCCACAACTCATAAATCATTCCGACCATAGAAGTTTTAGAACAATTAGACAAAAAATAAACGTTACAATTCACAGTGATAGTTAAGTTTGCATGGGATATTTGGGTTTTGTAATGTAAACAAAGCCACTGAACGTTATAATACATCATTCTGGTTGCTTGTGAGTATATCTAATAGCAATGTAAATACACTTAGTATTTTTTAGTATTTTAACTACACAAACAATCCATAAAATTAAAATTATAGTTTTCAGAGATATAAGGGCTAGCGTGTTTTACGTGTTATAAATTAAAAAAGCCAGCGTAAAACAGGAAAATCCTTAAAATTTACATATATATATATATAGCTTAAAATTGGGACTCAAAATAATTGCTACCGGGGAAGGGTGGGTGCAGAGGAGCCAATAACCTACTGGCTAATAGCCTATAATGCTATGTCCTAGTTCGACTTCAGATGCAATGCTTTCCGTGATAAAACAGCTTAATCTGCGCCCAACATCGCAATAGATAGACAACCTCACGAACAATGTTACATATATATAAGAAGTCTTGAAAAAAATAATTGTAGCATTTGGTGAAGCTTCTTTTTTTTCCGCAGAATCTAATAAGCTCGATTCTGTGGCGACAGATTAATACAATGTAAGCGTTTTATAGAAAACAAGACAAATTTATTTCAGAATCCATACAAAAACAAGACACACTAAAATTAAGATTTGTTTTGCATTCTATTTAGCACTAAACAGAGAAACGAAATGAGACATCCGTGATAATTATGTAGTGGCTACGCTTCTCGTCTCACAAACTAGAGATTGTCAGTCCGGTTTCGGGCTTCTCCAGGGCGAGGATTGTGGCCACGTAAAATCGATTTAAGCCTTCCCCCCCGCCCCCCCCCCCCCCCAGTGTGAAGTTCGTTTCGCTGACCGTTCCAAGGCGGTTCTTCTGTCGCGGTTTATTTTTGTAATAGTTTTCTTTGAGTGTGTGTGTCGCTTGTGTTATTAAGTTTTGGATAGCAAATTGGCCATTTTGTCGGAAAGTAACTGTCGATTTGGCTTTTCGCTATTGATGTTTCCATTAGGATCTAGTTGTTTCATGCTTCTTTTCCTTTGCTGTCTCTGATGGGAGACGGCAAAACAACGACCGCTTTGGGAGGGCCAGTAGTAAAATAACTGGGTGTGTGCGTTGGGGGTGGGTGGGCAGAAGCGTTTAGCAGTACTCATGTGCGGTCGGTTTCAGCTCGTGGAAGCATCATGGGGCCTAATCAGTTTCTCAAAGCTGTCACTTACATGTTTGTTTGTTTGTATTGGAGTTTAACGGCCCAGTCAACACTATTTAGGTCATTTTTGAGCCGGTCAGTTTACCTATCCACACTTTTTCTGGGCAGGCTTATATGTAAGCGATTAACCAGTTCAGAGCACATTCTTTCAATGGAACCATTAGCATGGGCGGTCCGACTCGTGCGTATCGCTTTGCCTGGGCAGGCTTAGGCAGGAGCTGTGGGTTGATTGTGTCTATTCCTGATCATTGCCTCCACTTCTATTTAGATCCACTAAGCGGTTTACCAGTAATCGTGTGCGGGTCGGATTCAGCTCTGCTTGGAAGCATCATTCAGCCCATATATTTCTTCAAGCCTCGATGAGATCGTTGAGGAAAAAGGATAAAATGTGAGGCATTGCCTCGAATTTTATCCCGTTTCCTCAACGAGTTTAATAAATTCAATAATTAATTATACATGAACACTTGCGTAAGATTTCTTAAATGCCTTTCAATGAAATAAAGATATTTCTCAGTGAAATCGAAAACGATATTGTCACTGTTTCAAAAGTGACTGATATCAATTTAAATTTATTTTTCATTGTTTAGGACTACTTTTTTCTCGAAATCTAACTCAGTTTTGTCAGATGAATGAACATTAATGAACTGTATTACATGTAGAATTGACGCTAAGCCCGTGCACACGTCACGAGGACATTAACATCATTTCGACGCGCGACGTTAGATCCGTCCGCATCTTCTTTGGGAAACTAATCTCTGAATTATGTCAGTATCCATTAGATTTCCAGACACTTCGGCCCCACTACCACCTCGGCCCCTAGACAGGTCGGCCTAAAACCAAGTCGGCCCTAGACACCTCGGCCCTAGTCACCTCGGCCCTAGACATCTCGGCCCCACTGTCACCTCGGCCCCTAGACATCTCGGCCCCATAGACACCTCGGCCCCACTTTTGATAACTGTTAGGGTATGGGCATTTATATCATGTTAAAACCGGCCTCGCCCATCGGGACTTCAAGAGACCGACAGCCTGTGACATAAATACTGGAAAACCGCTTAGAGGTCTTAAGCATGGCCAGGAAAAGCGGTGCGAGTCGGACCGTTCATACTTATAAACCCTATTGGTTTCATTGGGCTGCAGGGCTTGAGATATCATTTCATCTCAATGTCGGGTAAAATTCCCACAAAATGGAGGCAACGTCTCCAAAATGACCGAGATAGTGTCGGGTGGGGCGTTAATTGTCAAATCTAACAAACAAAACATCATGTTAACAAGCTCGTGTAATGCAGACCCCGCTCAACCCCAGTTTATATGTGGAAAACTGGGGCTCATAGGGGCATACATTATTTACATCACGAAGACATGCCTTCATCGCGAAAACACGCCGATATAATTTTGACCCCCTTGAATCCCACTTTTATATAGTAAAACTGGGGTATACAGGGGTAAACCTTTTTTTCGTATTTCTGTTCTAAAATATGGGGCGGTTCTAACGAGTACCCACAATCTATATTTTGAGCAGAAACTAGAAAAATGTCACAAGTTTTCATCTTAAAAGTTTATTTTTCGGCGGTAAAGTTTTCAATGTATTTGTATAGGCGTGTTTTCGTAATGTATAATTTTGACCCCTTGAACCCCACTTTTATATAGTAAAATTGGGGTTATAGGGGTAAACCTTATTGTTCTTATTTGAGCAGAAATAATAAAATATCACATTTTTTCCTCTTATAATGTTCGTTTTTTTTCGGCGGTAAAGTTTACATTGCATTTGTATAGGCATGTTTTCGTAATTCTTATTTCTGCTGCAAGACACGGGTTGTGTGTTCTGGTAGAACCATCTCAATGTGCAGGACTGATCAGAATGCGTCTGTGACAACCTTTAATCACAACTAGTTTAATATTAATCTGTGTTTATGCAAACTAGTCATTTCTTGGATCCCTTTCATATAAAGTAACAGGTATGTGCGCTGGAACCACCTCCTTGAGAATTATTGAACCAGTACCAAAGATCTGTGTTTTCGAGCAGAAGTAAGAAATATAATTTTATCAATCGTTCGTTATATAATTTTGGTTTTACGGAATCTTCTATTAAGTTGTTAGGAAATAAGATCAAATTATTTTATGCTATTTTTATTTCATATAAAAAAATAACAAATAACCAATGAGACGTTTATAATAAATATAACAACGCATACACGACATTTAACTTGGACTAGACTCAGCTAATGCTCCGCCACCTTCAATCGTGACGTTGACCTTGAGTCAGCATCACGAAAAGTTGGGTTTAGCGGGTTGTTCTAATTGTGAATATTTGATACTGGTAGTTAATGAGCCTTTTCTACAAAATATATAGGGCCATGAAGACTTTGCACTCAATGCACATCCAGGTCCATCTGATCTGGATCAACGGGCCTCCGTGGCCTAGTGGTTAAGAGCGCTGACTCTTGATCATTAGGTCTCTCACCGCTGTGGTTCGAGCCTCGCTCGGGTCACATGTGAGACGCCAAGTTCTGCAACGGAAGGTCAGGTGGTTTTTCTCCGGGTACTCCGGTTTTCGCCCACCTCTGATTAACGATCGGCTCGATATGAGTGAAATAATCTTGAAAGGGCCGTAAACCCCCCCCCCCCACCAAAAAAAAAATCTGATCTGGATCTACAGTGTCATTCAGTTTGCGAATTTTAAATGACTACAATATACATGCATCAAGTAATTTGAGGGTCTGATAGTCAGAAATAAATAAATAAATAAATAAATAAATAAATAAATTTCAAATAAATAAATAAATAACATGTATCAAGAAATTTGAGTGGCTGATAATCAGAAATGTGACTAATAAATAAATAAATAAATAAATAAATTATACAATATACTCGCTACTGTCCGTCTTTAATATGAGCTAGAATGACAATCAAATGTGTGAAAATTGATAACAATGATCTGTTTATCATCAAAGATCTCTTTATTGGGGGAAAAGGGATTAGTAACGCCTGGTTGTTTATTGAGCCTCACACTTTACTAATTTATGTCAATAATTAATTGTTCTTGTAAAACTTTTTGCTAAATAGTGTACTAACCTGAATTTCATTAATCCTTACCCCGCTGAACACGATAATCCTTAACTTTGCAAACAGTGTAGATCCTGATCAGATTGCTTCTGCCCTCTGAACCGGATCGCACCGTTTTTCATGCAGTTTTTGAATTGCATGCATACATTATATTAATTGGTTTACTTACGAGGATAGTTCTAGTTCAGCGAACCCGATCACTGTTAACTACCTAATAAATAAAATAATAAATTGTTTGTTTGTATTGGAGTTTAACGGCCCAGTCAACACTATTTTAGTTCATTTTCGAGACGGTCAGTTTACCTATCCACACTTATCCTGGACAGGCTTATACGTAAGCGGTTAACCAATACAGTGCACTTGTTTTCGCCAGAAAATGACAACTGCCCTTCTTGAATCAGCAGAAGGGAGAGAATGACCGTAGAAAAAATTTCATAATCAATCTCCACGAAATAAAGTTGCCGACCCCGGCAGGTATCGAACCCGCGTCCTCCTGATCACCAGTCAGACGCGCATCCGACTTAGCTACCGAGGCCAAAAAAATAAATAAATTGTTCTTGTAAAACTTTTTGCTCTTGTAAACAGAGAATTGCTATTTTTTTTTTTTTTTGGTTTTACGGCCCCGTCCACCAATCCATCCAGATTTCCATCCAATAAGTAAGGATAATTAGGTATCATGTTCTTATTGAAATTAATTTAAAAAGTATTTCTGCGGTGTGGAATTATTTCGGACAATAAAAAAGCCTATAAATGATCAAAAGAGCAGAAATGTAGGAAAAAGAGCCTGCTCTAAAGCATGCCGCAATACAATTAGAATTATACATTGAAATAAAAGAGGGGATTTTTCAAATATTTCTTCCATTCTTCTTAAACACTGTAAATTGACATATAGAATATAGATTTTTTTAGTAACGTTATACTATAATATATATATATATATATATATATATATATATATATATATGAAAATCAAAGTAAAGCACGATACAGGCAATTCAATAGACAAATGAATTAGCGCACAAAAATCGGTCGCACCGCAACCGGGACTCGAACCACGGATCTCCTGCATTCCGGGCAGACGTGCTAACCATTACACCACCGCGGCCTTCCGACATTGTACGCCAATTTTAACATTTATAAACCTTTAACGTCATTAGCGCTATTTAGAGACCTTTCATTTACCGCCATAGGCGACCCTATCATTTTCGGTTCTTTTTTTAACCTACGGACGGCGGCCATTTTATTCTATTTATTTATTTATTTATTAGATTTACAAATGTTCTACTGTACCGGAGTGAGTATATGAAAATCAAAGTAAAGCACGATACAGGCAATTCAATAGACAAATGAATTAGCGCACAAAAATCGGTCGCACCGCAACCGGGACTCGAACCACGGATCGCCGTCCGTAGGTTAAAAAAAGAACCGAAAATGATAGGGTCGCCTATGGCGGTAAATGAAAGGTCTCTAAATAGCGCTAATGACGTTAAAGGTTTATAAATGTTAAAATTGGCGTACAATGTCGGAAGGCCGCGGTGGTGTAATGGTTAGCACGTCTGCCCGGAATGCAGGAGATCCGTGGTTCGAGTCCCGGTTGCGGTGCGACCGATTTTTGTGCGCTAATTCATTTGTCTATATATATATATATATATATATATATATATATATATATATATATATATATATATATATATATTATAGGTTCAAATATTCGTGGCTCCCTATCAAAATAATCCAATCACTAAATAAAAATAAACATTAACTCATCGGGCATCCAACCCGATATCCTATTTAAGTGGAAACCCCGTGAAACGCAAAGTGGGGCCGAAGTGTCTAGGTATATGGGGCCGACGTGTCTAGAAGCCGAGGTGTCCAGGGGCCGACCCGTCTAGGGTTTCAATTTTATGTGGGGCCGAGGTGGTTTTGGGGCCGAGGTGTCTAGGGGCCGAAGTTTCTAGGGGCCGAGGTGGTTTTGGGGCCGAAGTGTCCTGTTACCATCCATTCATAGAAATGCCATCCCAGGCTATTTCTCAGGTGCAAACTTTTTAAAATAGTTTACACCTATTATAGTTCGAACAAATTGACCTGATACTGGTGAACTCTATTAACATAATTTCACACCCGACTGAATGCATATATTTATCTTCGCCGTTTTCCGAAGATTGCGATATTGTTATACAAGACATAGGCTGCTATTCACGTGATGCCGAAAGTTCAAGAGAAATTTACGAAAGCCGACGTATTAGGCGATAGCATTGACTAATTTATTCCTTGCATAAAGGTCAGTCTCATGTAAAATTGTTCGCACTATATTATACCAAGTACACCACTAAATTGATGCGAAACGACCAGGAACAAAATTAGTTTTCTCTGGGGTGAGTGACACGATTAGTGAAGCCAGATAGTGCCGTTTTGAAGCATGTAAGAAACAGAAAATTTGAATTTTTAGTGTAAGTTCAAATTTTATTTCACTCATGAACACCAAAACTGGTATTTTCAATACTGATTTTGATGTTCAGTCGGTCTTACACTGAAAAAAAAAAAAAAAAAATAAAATCAAATATCCTCGATATATTACACGGATGTGTTAGCGTAATACATTGATGTAAACATTGTTAAATATATATGTTGCCTAATGAGACCTAAAGGGCGGAAACCTTTGAGGTGCAATTTTCATGGGAATCAGCATTTATGTATTAATCTCTTCAAAATACACTTATAAGGTAGCAATAACGTCATTTAATAGGTTTGTTTAATGAATCTGAATTCGAGTTGTATTTTGATACGCGGGTAGGGAGTGTTATATTTGTTGAATTATTCTTCTTTTACAGTTTATTTACTCTTCAATTGCTCATGTAAACAAGCGTGTGAATAACCGACTTAGGCTTACATACATGAACGCGAATATAACATTATTTTCTGAGCCAATTGGGGCTTGAAGAAATATATGGGCTGCATGATGCTTCCAAGCAGAGCTAAATCCGACCCGCACATGAGTACTGGTAAACCGCTTAGAGGATCTAAGCCTGGTTTCATTGGGTGATAGGGCTTGAGATGTCATTTCATCTCAACGTCGGCTAAAAGTCCCACAAAATTGGAAGCAACGTCTCCAAAATGACCTTTACAGTGTTGACGGGGACGTTAAACCTCAAATCAAACAAACAAACAAACAGGAACGCGAATATAACATTATTTTCTGAAGTGCATTCGTGTCACCATCACGTGAACAATTCCGTGAAATGAAGACCCCCTAAACCTCACTCTATATAGAGAAAACTGGGGTTTACGGGGAAAACATTATTTTCCTTATTTCTGCTCCAAGATATAGGTTGCGGGTACTCGTTAGAACCGCCTCAATGAGGCGGTTCTAACGAGCACCCACAACCTATATTTGCATTATTTATAAGAAAAATATCAGGGATTTTCATCAGAAAAGTAGTCATTTTGGAGATGGGAAATTTGCACTATGTCGCACGGGTGTGTTATCGTAATGCGAAGTTTTTTCTTCTTTGTTCCTGTTATTTTCTTCCTATTCTATTCATGAGGCAAAGGATTGTTAATAGAAATGCTTTTTATGCTTTCAGTGATATTTTACATTCTGACTAAGTCCGTGTACGGACTCATTTGAGGCTTCGCGGATCACACATTTTTGAAGGCTAACAAGTCCGTTTAATAAACGCCCCTCTAAACCCCACTTTATATAAAGAAAGTGGGGTTCACGGGGGTATACAATATTTTCTTAATTTTGCTCAAAAACATGGACTGTAGGTACTCGTTAGAACATTCTAACGAGCTCCCACAAACTATGGTTGGTCTGGAAATAAGAAAAAAAAAAATAAAAGAAAAAGCATCTGAAACTGCTCTTTCGATATGAACGACGCCATTTAAACCCATTTCAGACTGGAAACCCCTAAACGGGTATCGTGGCAAACAGTGGAGGCCCAGATCAGACGCCGCAGAACGCGGCGTCTGATCAGGGCCTCCACTGTTTGCAAAAAGTTCAACCATTTTCCAAATCGATTTTGAAGAAAATACGACCTGTCACCCCTTAACTTTGAAATGGACTCCTGCTATATATAAGGGGGATGATTCCGTTTGGTACCAAAAGGGTTAACACACGGAAGTGTATTCGTGATGAATTATCACGTCCGTTCGTATGCGTCATCATGGTACATGTTTATAATTTGTAAAATAGAAGTACAAAAAATATAACCCGACTTCTTGTTTATTTCTGACCAAAACAGAGATTGAATTTGTTAAAAGTGCCTAAATGAGACAGTTTTAACGAACTGTTACAATCTGTTTCACACAGGTGACAGACACAAAATTATTAACAGAAGGGCCCAGTCTTATAAGAAAACTGTTTGGAGATTTGAAGAAGCTGATGTCACCTCTATTGAATATCACCTAAGCTCTACCGACTGGTCCTTCATACAAAGTAACAATAATATTAATATAATAACTGAACAATTCGAGGAAATCCTACATAAAACTGCAGAAAATCATATTCCAAAAAAAACATTTACTGTACGACCTAACGACAAGCCTTGGATGACAACCACTATCAGAAAACACATGAGACAAAGGAACAGATTGTATCATAAGGCAAAATTAACTAATTCATCTTTTCACTGGGAAAAATTTAAAAACAAAAGAAATGAAGTGGTAGGCTTAGTCAGACAAGCTAAACAGGATTATAAAAGGAAGCTTCAAACCTCTCTTTCTGATCCCAACCTGCCTCAGAAGTCATGGTATCGCATAGTAAATGACATAACTAAGCTTAAAAATAAACAAAACCCACCTCCTCCTCTGATCAAAGACAATATTATTAATTTACATCCATTTGACAAGGCAGAAACTTTAAATAAGCACTTTGCAGATATTTCCAGGACTGAAAACGAGCCTCCTCTACCTGATGAATCAATATCTCCAAATTTCAACCTGAGAGCTATACGTGTATCAGTTCAAGATGTAAAAGATCAACTTCACAAACTAAACACTTCCAAACCAGCCGGTCCGGACGATATAATGCCCAAATTTATAAAGCTTATTTCTAACTACATTTATGAACCCCTTACCTCCCTTTTCAATAGATCCCTTGAACTTGGCCAGGTACCCAATCAGTGGAAAATGGCAAACATTTCAGCTATTTTCAAAGGGAAAGGAAATGACCAAGACCCATCTAACTATCGGCCCATCTCTATTACGAGCTGCCTAGGGAAAATATTAGAAAAAATCATATTCAAATATTTATATAATTATCTTCAAGAAAATAATATCCTAAGTAAATTTCAGTCCGGTTTTAAGCCAAATGATTCTACCGTTAACCAATTACTGGAAATTTATCACATTATTTTAGAGAATATGGATAAAGGAAAAGAACTTAAATTCATTTTTTGCGATGTTAGCAAAGCATTTGATAAAGTCTGGCACAGGGGTCTTTTATACAAACTGAAGAAATACGGAATATGTGATACAATTCTTAAGTGGTTCACAAGCTATCTTCTTGAAAGAAAGCAACGAGTATCAAATGAAGGTTTTTATTCTACATGGTTGGACACATCTGCTGGTGTCCCACAAGGCTCTGTACTAGGACCATATCTGTTTTTACTATATATTAATGACATAGTTGACAACATCAGCAGCAACATTAGGTTATTTGCTGATGATACGTCTCTCTTTACAGTTATTGAGAATGATGACTCAATGAAAATTCTGAATGAAGATGTTTACAAAATAGCAAAATGGTCCAAGGACTGGTGTATAATCTTAAACCCAACAAAAACCTCAACCATGACTTTCACACGGAAAAGAAACACTAATCTTCCAAACATTAAAATGGATGATACGGTTCTACAAGATGAAAAATATCATACACATTTAGGCCTCACTTTTTCCTCGGATGCCTCTTGGGATGAACATGTACAATTGATATATGGTAAAGCAGCTTCTCGCTTAAACATACTAAGAATGCTGAAACATGATTTAGATAGAAAGTCTCTTTTTAGATTTTATATTACTTACATAAGACCCACCTTAGAGTATGGAGACATCATCTGGAACAACATCAGTCAACAAAATTCACAACTACTGGAAAGCATTCAACTAGATGCATGTAGAATAATAACTGGTCTTCGAAAGGGCACCTCACACAACATTCTTTATAATGAATTAGGTCTTTGTCCACTGTCTGAAAGAAGGAAAGATCATAAACTAATATACTTCTACAAAGTCCTAAATAATGAGGTCCCTACATACATAGATAATATCCTAGTCAATTATAACCTACATCAGTCTGCGTATAACATGCGGTCAAATAAACTTAAACATCCCACGCCAAGAACTAAAGCTTTCCAAGATAGTTATTTTATTTCAACAATTGACCTTTGGAACGAACTCCCTCCCGAGCTTTCTAATGCAACCTCGCTATACTCATTTAAAAGGATATTAAATAAGTCATTAGCTAAACCACCAAAACACTATGCATATGGACAAAGAAAATACAATATAATCTTATGTCAATTAAGAAACTCCAAAAGTCAGCTAAATAATGATTTATATTGTGATCACCTTGCAGAATCTCCTTGTTGCACAATTTGTAACTCTGGGTCCAATGAAACAAGCCAACATTATTTTTTTGAATGTACAAGTTTTCACTTAGAGAGAATTGAAATGATAAATTCTCTTGTTTTTTCTCCTACAATTTACAGCAAAATCCCCAAAATTGATGCAAAAAACTTGCTTAGTGGAGTAACAGACATATCATGTGAGGAAAATGAGAGACTTACTGAAATTATCATAGCATTTATCCATCAGTCTGGGCGATTTGGGTAGTCCCAAGTGAGTACTCAGCAATTGACTAACCCAATGCTGAAACAATGTTGCCAGTCTTATATTGTAACCCCACTCAAAGATGTCAAACATAAGGTACCTCAGTCTTCTGCTTTTAAATGTTAATGTTGATCTATTAACTTATTTAATTAATCCTAATAATTATAGAGATAAGAGTGCTAACTATAATTGTAAATTCTCTTCTTCACCGCAGCAGATTCAGTCAGGCCTGGCTCCAATCGTCAGTTTCTCAAGAGAGGGTCACTCAATTTTTGCTTGGGTGCTCAAATTTTTGTCCACCCAAAATGATCAGCTCATTTTAACATAAGCCGATAAACCAATCCCTGAGGCCTCCCTACACCCCCCACCCCATAAAAAAAAAAAAAAAAAAAAAAAAAAAAAAACTTTTCCTGCTGAATACCTTAAATTGCCACACCCATTTCTGATACTCAGCTGGGTGGATTGCTAGATGCTCTTACAGGTTCACTCAGAGCCAAACAGTGTAGATCCTGATCAGATAATGTGCTATTTAATCTTAAGTTACACTGTTTGGCGTGTTTGCATAGGTAGGGCTGCATGGCCCCCGTTCATCAAGGCTTGAAGAAATAGATTGGCTGCATGTTGCTTCCATGCAGAGCTGAAACCACCCGCAGACGAGTGCTGGTAAACCATTTAGATGATCTAAGCCTACTCAGGCAAAGCGGTATGAGTTGGATCGTCCATGACTAATAATATTTATAAACCCTATTGGTTTCATTGGACGACAGGGCTTGAGATGTCATTTCATCTCAATGTCTGGTAAAGGCCCCATAGTATTGGAAACGTCTCCAGGGTGGCCTATACAGTGTTGAAGGGGGTCGTTAAACCTCAATTCAAACAAACAAATAAGTAGAGCTGTCATGAACCATTAAAATTATTAATACTTGCATGAGATTTCCACCGATTTATCTCCCTTATCTCTATTATCTAGTAAACACGCTTAAATTTCACTCACGCTCCTTGACCCATTATTTAAAACGGTAAATGACAGGCGTAACTGTCACACATAACTGCAACTTCTATAACTTACCGATATTTTAAGAAGATAACTGTTTTTCTTCTTGAAAATGTGACAAGTATTCGCCGGCATGAAGTTCGTGAAGACTTTGGTCTGTCAAAAAGGACGTAACGAACCTACTTTCGCGAAAGGTTTCAATAAATCAATACAGGTCTGATAAACCTGTAGCATTCGTTATTACTTACATAAAAAAAAATATATATATCAATCGATATTTACTTTGGTGGGCCTACGCCCAAACTGCTACCAAGGTGTTCCAGCAGTTTTAATTCTGACATAGTGCAAGTGACCTCTCTCTCTCTCTCTCTCTCTCTCTCTCTCTCTCTCTCTCTCTCTCTCTCTCTCTCTCTCTCCTCGCTCTTTATCTCTCTCTACTAACTGTGTTTGTCTGCTCATAAAAGTCTGATCATGTTTAGTCATGACAACGTACGTTAATTGGCATTCATATTTGTCTTAATAGCTTCAAGCTATTCCCTATATTTATGAAGTAATGCTTTTATTTGTGAATGTATATCATATATGTACCGGTCATCAAGGAGAGGATACGTATAGGCTGAGCCTACATCCAATCCTTTGATGCATATGTATGTACTTTGTATGTATATATGTTGTCAAGAAATTGATAATAAATAAAAAAACAGAAGGGCCCTGGATCGCTCACCTGAGTTCAAGATGTTTCGTAGCTTATGGAAGTAAAGGAGTCACTTGTTTCAGGAGACATGGACCAGAGTTTTTTTCTAGTTGTAGTTTTGGAGGCTTTCATTTTCATTGGAGTGGAACCCTTTCAGGACAATTAGAGGAGCATTTCTATATTTTCAGCTCCCCAGAGCCGAAGGCTCCGGGAGAGATTATAGGGTAGGCAGTTGTCCGTCGTCGTCGTCTGTGTCGACGTCGTTTGTCGTGTGACGTCGACACTTTCAAACGACATCTTTTCGGAAGCCACTGGGCCCTGTTGTGCCTAAATTTTATCTGTAGCGTCCTTGGGCTGCAGGGTTGAAAGTTTGTGTTTTGGATGAAACTCGGCTCATGACAACTTAGAGTTTCCATAGACTTACAATGGGGAAAATTTGAAATTGGCATTTACTGCCAAGCCTTTGCAGATATTTTGACAAAACTTCCGTAGAAATGTTCCTTAAGCAATCTACTGTCTGCCATATGATTTTAGGCCTACTACTCATTATTAAAGTTGCCATGAAAACTGAAATGCAAAAAAAAAATAAATAAATAAATAAAATAAAAAAATAATCTCAGAAACCATGTGCTGTATGAGGCCGAGACTTTATGAAAATATTCACCATATTTGCCTCAACAGATTTTGTGTATTTTTTTTTCAGAAACAACCGACTTTGATACATGCACTCATAAAACGGCCATTTCGCTGATAAAATTGTGATATTTTTCTTATTTATAGTGCAAACATAGATTGTGGGTGCTCGTTAGAACCGCCTCATTGAACCAGTACCCACAACCTATGTCTTGTAACAGAAATAAGAATAATAATATATATCCCTGTAAACCCCAGTTTTCCCTATATAAAGTGGGGTTTAAGGGGGTGTTCATTTCACAGACTTGTTCACGTGATGCATATTTGCCTTTACAGGTTTTGTGTTTTTAATGACATCTGGTTTTTTAGTTTGTTTGCTTTAGCAAGTTATAAGTTTCCATAGACCAATAATCTTGAAAACAAATGGAAAAAATGACATTTACGCCTTTCAAGCAATTTTGTCAAACATCTAAAGAAATGTTCCTTAAACAATGGTTTATCTGCCATATGATTTAAGGCCTATTATTTGCCACAGATGGACACAGCACATTCAAGCGCCATCAGTCATCACGAAAACACGCCTATTGAAATAATTTATTGAAAGTTTTACCAAGAAAAAATGAAAATTTTCAGATAAAAATTCTGATATTTTCCTTATTTTTGCTGGAAGCATGGCTTGTGGGACCTCGTTTGAACCGCCTCGGCGAGGGAGTTATAACGATAACGGGTGCCCAACGTCTGTGTTTTTGTGCGTGAAGGAGAGAAAACATGTATACCCATGTAGACCCCAGTGTCACTATATAAAAGTGAGGTTTGAGGGGGGGGGGGTCAAACTTTTATAGGCGTGTTTTCGTGATGGTCCTTTGAAGCCACTAGCTTGATTGGGTCCAAATTTTATTAGTAGCGTCCTTGGCTTCCATGGTTTATTAAGATACATGGCTGCCAGTTGGCAGTGCCCCCCCCCCCCCCCCCCCACACACACACACACTCAGCTCTGGTGAGCATATTGACCAATGGGCCTCTTGTTTAATAGAGCCATTGGCCTAGGAGATTTCGCTTGAAGCGTTTGCTATTATGAGTTCTGGCAGAATAATTTTTCCCAATTTTGGCAAAAAGGCATAAGTGGAACTTTTCTGTGATTTTGTTTTGAAATCAGGCCTTCACTTGGTCTAGTAGGAGATGCCATTTAAAGGTTTTACTTATTTTTAGCTCTTTGGGCCATTTTATACAAAAACAGAATGATTTAAGCATTTTCAGTAAAGGCATCACGAAAACACGCCTATATAATTTTGACTCCTTTGAACTCCAATTTTATATAGTAAAACTGGGGTTTACAGGGGTAAACTTTATTCTTCTTATTTCTACTCTAAAATATAGTTTGTGGGTAATTGTTAGAACCGCCTCAAAGAGGCGGTTCTAGCGAGTACCAACAATCTATATTTTGAGCAGAAATAAGAAAAATATCACAATTTTTCGTCTTAAATTTTTCGTTTTATCGGTGATAAAGTTTACAATGTATTTGTATAGAAGCGTTTTCGTAATGGGTCATAAGTGGAACATCCTGTGAAGTTATTTTGAAATCGGATCATTGGTCTAGGAGATGCCGTAAAACGTTTATTATTTCTGTTTTAAGCTTTGGTGCCATTTCTTTCACTGGCGCAGGACCATTTTAGCTATTTTGGTCGAGGATCACCCAAGGAATGTTTCTGCGAAATAACTATGGAATCCATCCCGTTTGCTTTGAAGAAGTGTCACTGATCAGCCAGTTATGTGGCGTCTGATTATGTATATTAAACTGTTTACAAATGCTCAAGTGCATGAGCACAGTCCATAATTTCCTTTTTACGCAACGCCCTGACGTCTAAGGGAGGCGACTATTGTCGCTATAAACTAGATTTTGTTCAGGGTCGGCGGCAGTCAGATGGTCAGTGATAGTAACGCGTACAATAGCAAGTTTTATAAAGTAGACTGTAGGTACTTTGTAAAACGCTTCATTATAAGAAAAGTATTCAGTACAATAAAAATGTGGTAGAATTTTTTGTCGAAGTTTTCAAAATTATTTACTTGATATTTGTTAATATTTTTAATAATATTTTATTATAGCCCCTTCAGCGATATGTTTAAACAAAATGTTGATGCAGGCCCGCATACAGGGTGGGGCGGTGTGCAAACGCAGCTCCGCCCCTTTTTACGAAAATTTTCAAACTCGTGCAGTTTTCACCCTCTGCAAAATACCTGAAATTCGCACCCTCCCCCCCTTTTTCAGAGTCTGCGTCCGGCCTGAACCATGTTCCTAACTGTTGCTGTATATACATGTATATAATGAACAGTGCCGACCCTGATCAGAGGGAATGTACTATCTATCCGATTTGAGTCGACGCTGTTTGTCTAGTGACGATACCAAAAGTCTGGGCTGGTCATTTTTTGCTCTTAAACAAATTTAAGTTCTTAGCAGAAGTGCGAAAAGTCTTTGTTTACTTTTTGTACTAACAGGTCTATGAATGGAATGTTCCGAAAGTCGTCACAAGATAGCGTGGCCTAGATTAAGATATTGTTATTGTTTTCCTTTCATTACGTGAGCAACCTGGCATTCTTATACTGTTTCATTTAACCCTTAATTGCCACTATTTAAGCAAATAGTGTAGTGCCTGTGCAACCGGCTGAGCAGACTCCACATTCAGTGGCGTCTGAACTGGGCATTCTGTGTTTGCCAAACCCAGCACACAATTCCTGTCCAGACTCTATAAATAACTCTGATCTACATGTAACATCGATAGAAATAGCGCGATTTTTTATTCTATTAATAACCATAATATTGGGTTTCTCAAATCAGTGATTGTCACGTGGACAACAGCCTGAAATCAAGTTTTGTCATTTAGTAAATTTGGGTCGATTGTAAACGACCGACCCAAAATGGGTTTATGGAGTGGATGCAATACTTTCCTTATTTTTGCTCAAAACGTGGATAAGAACTTTCTAACAGTGACCCCACAGACTACGTTTTGAACTGGAAATGAGAAAAATATTATACATTTTATCTGAAAAAGACTGTTTCTAGAAATAAGAAAGACACAAATACATGTATAAATACATATGTGTTATCGATATGGTTCGTTAGAATCGCCTCCACCCACTCCCACTCTCATTACGGCGGTTCCTTATTTATTTGAGCAATAATAAGGTGTGTTTTTTAGTTTTACGTCTCACCAACAGCTAAGGTCATACGGAGAATGTACCTTGCTTTCAAGACTCATTCGAAAGTCTGGAGATAAGGTATTAATGTATACCAAATGACATGTTGATCCCTCTTTTCCAATATAAAGAGCGGATTATGAAGTAATTAATTACACAGACTTGTTCATAAGTTGTTTCTTTCTTCTTTTGCTATTTAAAATCGCCTATTGACAATATCCTACTTTTCATTTCTGAATCGATGCCCGCAGTGTTGTAGGCACCAAGACAATCGAATTCAACTCCAATCAAATACTAAAACATTAATAATAATAATAATTCATTTTTACCCTTACATGTATCCGTGTATCGGTCAATGGATTTCGAAACTAATAAATAAATACATGTAAATAAATAATGTCCAACTTGTCTGCACGACCAATCTTGAAACTGACAGAACTGATTGCGTGAAGACGGTCTGAGATTACTGTCTACGCTGAAATGAAAGGCCTTTAAGTCCTCGATCGTCGCCTGTACCATGCGACATTTTCCTGCATATAATTCAACAGTGATGATGAATCGATCGTTATTACACAAGGCACTTTGCGACTATATCACCCACAAGTATTGAGAAGTATAGACATGACTTGTATTATAGCCGGCTTCTTTCGATTCAGATGCAATTATAACTGAAGGATTATTTTGACATTAGGTAAATATAATATTGTACATATTTGGTGATAGACATGATATTGAAAAAAATAAAAAAAATGACTTATTATATAATCTTTATACTGACTTATTATTTAGTCATGGGGATACATGCACTGAAAGTGTGGCGACCCATCGGAAGATGAAGATTTAATCTGACAGATGTGTCATAGTATTTTTGTCTATAAAATGCACAATCAAATTTAAAATAAAAATTCTGCGAAATTAATTAATAGAAATAAGATGCAATATTAATATAATGCTCGTTAGAATCGCCTCAATGAGGCGGGTTTAACGAGCACTTACAACTTATGTTTGCAGAAAAAATAAGAAAAAAATCTCGGATTTTCATCAGAAAAGTAACCTTTTTTGAGATGTAAAAAATGCATTATGTTGCACGGGCATAATTATCGTAATGTAATATAATATACATGTCCCATGATATAGATTTAGAGGGTCTCATTACGCAAATATGCCTATACAAATACATTGCCACCTTTATCGCCGAAAAAATGAACATTTTATGATGAAAAATTGTGATATTTTTCTTATTTCTGCTCAAAATATAGATTGTTGGTACTCGTTATAACCGCCTCGATGAGGCGGTTCTAACGAGTATCCACAATCTATATTTTAGAGCAGAAATAAGAAAAATAAGGTTTACCCCTGTAAACCCCAATTTTACTATATAAAAGTGGGGCTCGAGGGGGTCAAAATAAAATAGGCGTGTTTTTGTGATATTACACGAGTAGTCATTTCATATGAAATTTACAACACCTTAACAAGTACATGGAATAAACAGCCCCGTAAACGCCGCGTTATGCAGAGAAAACTGGGTTTCACAGGGGTATGCATTATTTAATTTATTATTTCTGCTCAAAGACATAGGTTGTGCTTACTCATTAGAACCACCTTAATGGGGCGATTCTGACAAAAACTCACAATTTACGTTTGGAGAATTAATCAGAAAAATATGACACACTCTCACCAGAACACGTAGGAAAGAATGTACGATGTGAAACAAGTCTATTTAGTATGAAGTAATTCCGAGTGTAAAATTCTGCTTACTATTATATTAAGATTTCAAATTAGATTTTATATTCGAAGAAGTTCAAAGAATTTTAAAAGCAAACACAGGGTTACCACGGACGGCGTCATGACGTTACATGCCAGTTTCTATGTACTACATGTATTAGCGCCCCGCCGTCGGGGCTTGAAGAAATAGATTGGGCTGCAGGTGCTTCCACGCAGAGCTGAAACCGCCCGTCGGGGCTTCAAAAATAGATTAGGCTGCACGGTGCTTCCACACAGAGCTGAAACCGACCGCGCAAAAGAGTTGTCGGAAACCGCTTAGAATGTCTAAGCCTGCCCAGGCAAAGTGGTGCGTGTCAGACCGTCCATGCATATTAAACATTTGGTTTCATTGGGTGGCAGGGCCTGAGATATTTCATCTCAGTGCCGGGTGATAGTACCACAAAACTGGAAGCAACGTCTCCAAATTTACCTGAATAGTGTTGGCTGGTGCCTTAATTCCCAAATGAGACATACGAACCAAAATACAAACACGTACAGTAAACTTCCTATAATAAGACCACCTTTGAGACTGTTCAAAAGTGGTCTTTAAGACCAGTTTTGAACAGTTCCAATGGTGGTCCCTGACCAGAGGACACTGTGTGCAGGAAATTCGAAGAAAGAATTTTTAAAGCAGAATTAGTCTTAATTTTAGGTGGTCTTAACAGCGGAATTTTACTGCAAAGTATACATATGGTCATATATTTTTATGACCTGACAACAACGATGCTTAAGTTAAAATAAAATTTTATATTTTACTAATCGGAATGATAAGAACAACAACTTTAACAGTTTAACAGTTTAACAGTTTATTTTTAAGGTAACATAGGCCGCTGGCCCAACATTACAAACGTACAAAATATATAATAACTAAAGAGTGATACGATCGTCCGGTTATGCTGTTGACATATGTTGTTTCCGGAATTTCATAGCACTGAACATATATCGAGCTATGTTATTTATGATACCACTGTTTTTCGCAGTACCTTGGCGAATAAATTTTTCCATAGATGGGAATGTATACCAGATGGAAGAAATATACTTGGATCTGAGATGGTCCAGAACCGGACATACAAGAAGAAAATGGAACTTTTTTTTTCTATTCCTTGCTCGCATACTGTACATAATCTGTCGTTGAAAGGGATAGTATTATATCGACCTTCATTTGTTTTTAGTTTCAGAAGTCCACCTCTGAATCGTGCCAGTACAGCTCTGAATATTCTGTTTTTAATGCAAAATATGTATTTTTCACACCCGA
The DNA here is from genome assembly GCA_963580285.1 of Lucinisca nassula. Taxonomy (NCBI): domain Eukaryota; kingdom Metazoa; phylum Mollusca; class Bivalvia; order Lucinida; family Lucinidae; genus Lucinisca; species Lucinisca nassula. The sequence continues at coordinate 47,660,250 of OY757023.1, read as the reverse complement.
AACTACCTTTCAATATTTTATATGTGCGTAATCTATCCATATCTTGTATGTCCGACTTTTGAGTTTGCATTTCTATGTCTAGTACCCGTGTTTTAAATATTTTTAAGAACTCGGCATTCTGTTCTACTCCTTGGTTCAACCATACATCACCAAAACCAGTTCTGAAAAGAAGATCCCTAACTTGCACAGCCCAGCAGTCCATATTGATTTCTGCCCATCTCGTTTGTAACTTTCGCCCCCGCCCATAGGGGCTTGAAGAAATATATGGGCTGCACGATGCTTCCACGCAGAGCTGAATCCGGCCCGCACACTAGTACTGGTAAACCGCTTAGAGGATCTAAGCCTGTCCAGGAACCGCGGTGCGAGGCGGACCGTCCATAGTAATAAACCCTATTGGTTTCATTGGGCGACAGGGCTTGAGATGTCATTTCATCTCAATGTCGGGTAAAAGTCCCACAAAATTGGAAGCAACGTCTCCAAAATGACCTTTACAGTGTTGACGGGGACGTTAAACCACAAATCAAACAAAATCGTTTGTAACTTATAGCAAAGCCTAGGAAGTCTATCATTTGGCAGGTTTATGATTCTTAACCAATATTTGATTGCTTTTACGTATTTATATGGAGCTAATGAGTATCTGCCAAGTTCTGACCTCACAAAAGAATAAGGGGCTTGAACTGGAAGATTCGAAACATACTTGCAGAACTTATTATGCACTATTTCAAATAATAGTGCAACTTGCCATTAGGATAGCGTACGTATGTCCTGATGAACCTGCAATGGCGTTCAATGACATATACTTTCAAATTCCTATTTACAAAGACAGAAGTGGCGCTTTCAGTGGTATATATACTTAGTCAAAAAAGTAACTATACCAACTTTCGGGTGAAACTCACTAGATATCTGGCAGCTATTGAGCTAAATTTGGCTGTAGACATTTAAATCGGACGTTTAGCTAGAGAATGCTCAAACTTGCATTTGCCGATACCTTTCTGCTCCAGGGTTGCCTAGAAAGATTTTGGTAGAAAATGGATATTGCGCATGCGCAGAAAGCTCTTTTTGTCTAAGATTGAAGACAATATTCTCTGAACATCGGATAACACTTTGCTTATACAATATCTCATGATCTGGCATTATAAGCGAGGTTTTAATTTGTGAAATTCTCAAATTATCTCCCTTGCAATTAAAAATATAGCAATTTTCGAACTGCTGTAATTTTTATTCCTGTCAATCAATTTTTGCCATTTTTTCAAAAAACGCTTTGTGTCCACCATTGCTGTTCATTATGATGGTAAAAAAATACAGAAAATTCATGTAGCATGTAGCACTATCGATTGCGATTTTCTATGGAGTTCCCATTGAAAGCAGCATTTGCACACAACTTATAAGAATTGGGGGTCAATATGTGATAGCCTGTTTCTCGTAGCTGATGCAACAAAAGTTCCAAATCTTTTGTGAATAGACGCAAATGGTATCTAAAGAAATGCCACATGTATCAAATTTTAGAAATGTAGGGTACAGGGAAATTTCTTGATGTTAAATGATAGCATGTTTTAATGATTTTCTCTGCGAAAATGACACAGTGACCCCTTGGGTGTTTAAAGCAATAGTCTACGATGATGTGTTTACGAAAACAAAAACGAATGGTGCTTTTGCACGAAAAAATGAGTCTTCTTATCAAAACATAACAAACTGTGTAGTTTTTGTCTGTAGTAGCTATAGTAACAGATTGCAATTTTACGTATAGGAACTTTTTTGACTGAGTATATTATTTTCTTTATTCTTACTTACTTAAAATTAGATTTTGGAAACCCATTAACACCGCCTCAAACAGGCGCCTCTAACAAGCTCCCTAATGTATGTTTGATTCGTAAATGAGGAAAAAATATGGTTACAGAAAGGCCAGTTCAGGGGCAACGAAAATTGCCCTATATTACTCGGGAGTATAATCGTAATTGTTGCCCATCACGAAAACACGCCTATATAATTTTGACCCCCTTGAACCCCACTTTTATATAGTAAAACTGGGTTTTCCGGGGTATACCTTATTTCTGCTCTAAAATATAGATTGTGGGTACTCGTTAGAACCGCCTCGATGAAGCGGTTCTAATGAGTGCCCACAATCTATATTTTGAGCAGAAATAAGAAAAATATCACAATTTTTCATCTTCAAATTTTCATTTTTTTTTCGGCGATAAAGGTGGCAATGTAATTGTATAGGCGTGTTTGGGTAATGGAAAATTGCCCTGTATTACTCGGGAGTATAATCGTAATTGTTGCCATATGATCACACTTGTATCTAGTTGTTTCATTACGATAAGCTATCCTTGTGACATAGTGCATGCTTTCACTTCACCAAAACGGTTAATTTTCTGACTGAGTATATTATTTTCTTTATTCTTACTTAAAATTAGATTTTCTGATGACATTTCGTGATATTTTTTTTTGTATACTTCAAACACAGGCTGTGAGTGCTCGTGATGTCATCACGAAAACATGCCTTAGGCTATATAATTTTGACCCCCTTGAACCCCACTTTTATATAGTAAAACTGGGGTTTCCGGGGTATACCTTATTTTTCTTATTTCTGCTCTAAAATATAGAGTGTGGGTACTCGTTAGAACCGCCTCGATGTGGCGGTTCTAACGAGTGCCCACAATATATATTTGGAGCAGAAATAAGAAAAATATCACAATTTTTCATCATAAAATTTTCATTTTTTCGGCGAAAAAGGTGGCAATGTATTTGCATAGGCGTGTTTGCGTAATGTAAAGCCTCGTAGGCTCAACAAGCTTGTTAGTAATTGGTGACTGATTACAAAAACACGCCTATACACATATTTGTAAATTTCTCCGCCGAAAAATAAGATTTTATGATAAAAAAGTGTGATTTTTTATTATTTCTTCTCAAAAAATAGATTTCAGGTATACGTTAGAACCGCCTAATCGAGGGGGTGATGATGCAGTTCTAGTGAGTACCCACAATCTATATTTTAGAGCAGAAATTAGAAAAATAAGGTTTTCCCCTGATAACCCCGGTTTTACGATATAAAAGTGGGGTTCATGGGGACAGACTTATATAGGCGTGTTTTCGTGGTGTATTCTAGCAAATACAATATCTTAGGTTGTGCTTTTTGCTGGGCATCACAAAAGCAAACGCTGCTCACAGAAAGGATTTATTTCAGCGAAAATATCAGCATTTTCGCTGTATGTAATGATCAAAGATGTAGCGATTTGATAAAGAAAGACATCGTATTAAAGTTGTGAACAACTTGCTCCGAAGACTAGATGTAATCATTGACTCTTTGTCTACGCCCATGGGCGTAGACATTATAGAGATTGAGTTTAACACGGAAGTACAGCCATTAGTTACCCACAATGCGGGTTGACCTTTCCATTCTTATGTTCAACACAACAAGTATAAGCTTTCACAAGAAGAAAAAAGCAGCCCATAACACGTGTAAGCTTTCACACAAAAATAGGCCGGCGGGCAGAACTCTGGCACAGAATTGCTATTACATTTGTACAAGCCTATATTTGCTGTCATATTGTACAGGCTAATACAAAAAATATACATCTACAAACTCTCGATCACGACGGACCACTGCTTATCCTATAAGCTACTCAGCAGCCTTCGTTTTTGGTGAGCTAAAAAAAACTTACCTCGCCGTTAGCAAACTTTTAGGTTTAATCTTCAATTAGTCGTCTATAAAGTCTAACTTCCCCAACAGTTTTCAAGCATTCAGTTGGAAAGATGTCACAAGCATACATGTGCCTTTTTAAAGATGAAAAGTCCTTTTTCACAATAGTACAGCATTTTTAGACATTATACATCAGTCGGCAGGATGGCAATTAGAATATTGATTGCCAAAGACAGTTAATTATATAAAACACATTTCTGGGATTCACATTTAATATGTGCTAAGCGTAGACCTAGCTTTTTGTAAAAGCTATACTTGTTAAATTTGAGCGATGGCCTTTGATGTACATGGAAATATCATGGGTTTACGAACAAAATAAATCATGGTTTCCAAATATCATTCCTAAACCCTTGTCCTGCTGAGCCCCGGATATGCCTTATTTTCCAAACAATGAAGATCCAGATCAAATGGCTTCTGATCAGGATCTACATTTTTGCCATTCCGATTGTGAATTTGTTGCAATAGTTTGCATCAGATAAGCTGATTGGTTGATAATCTGTTGTAGGTGTGGCATGTATGAATATTCAGCAGGACAAGGGTTAAATTTAAAGTATTCTTGTGTATCTGCGCTGACGACTGGTCTGTTAGTGGAGTTAGCCAGTCCGAATATGTATTGTCAAATATAGGGCAGTCGCAGCTTATGGTACGCTTTGTCGTTGTCCGGCTAAAACGGTAACAAATCGTTGAAACTCCGTAGAGACGCAGTCTATATAAATGCGATTTTAACGACAGCCTACATTTTACTATCTGCTGCTGGTCGCCAATGCGATAATGACCTGACTGTTTTTATCATACATTTTAACCCATGGCTTGCGGGAAACCCCTAAAGGGGTACCTTGGCAAACAGTGCAGGGCCAGCTCAGACGCCACAGAACGCGGCGTCTGATCAGACCCTGCATTATTTGCTCACATTATGTTCCATCAAAAATAAAATATCCCTTATATGACAAATGGGCGTGTCCAACAAATAGCAATTCACCTTATTTGCATTATCTGCTGGTTCCTAGTCTGAAGGTTATCAGTGTTGGAAAAACAGGTAACCAGACCCCCCTGACCTTGACCTTCTGTTGGAAAAACAGGTAACCAGAACCCCCTGACCTTTCAAGGTCAGGGGGTTCTGGTTACCTGTTTTTCCAATATTGACAATGTGCAAGCTGGGAGCCAGCAAATAATGCAAATATGGTGAATAGAAGAGTCAACTTGTATACAACGGGTTAAGCGATAAGAGAAGCAGACCCAATCATTGCAGCCAATCGATGATGATCCTGATCGACAGAATACTTATTGAGCCAGCGCACGACAAAATCTACAATAAGACATGTGCGCCCATCGAAGACTCAGATCAGCCTGCGCATCCATATACATGTAGTCTAAGCAGAGACTTTTCTTGCATTGGACCCTTAGCTATCCTAAGAGCGCACAACGAAGACTCTGATCGGACTGCGCGGATGGGCAGGCTGAATCTTCGTTGGGCGCACGTGTCTTTTTGTAGGTTTTGTCATGCGGTGGCTCAATTGTCAGGCGTTAAAAGAATATGAATTTTGCAACACTTTTCATCTGCAGCTCAGTTTGAAATTCCTCAAGATTTGTCAGTCGCATCGGAAATGGATGGATTCCGTTACGTTCATTACGAAAGCTCGCCTATGCAAATACATTGTAACCTTTATCGCCGAAATAATAAAACAATAAGATGAAAAATTGATATTTTTCTTATTTCTGTGCAAAATATTGATGGTGGGTACTCGTTAGAACTACCTCCTCATCGAGGCGGTTCTAACGAGTACCAACAATCTATATTTTAGAGCAGAAATAAGACAAATAAGGTTTACCCCTGTAAACCCCAGTTTAACTATATCTATAGGTGGGGTTGAAAGGGGGAGGGGGGGGGGGGGCAAATTCTTTAGGCGTGTTTTCGTGATGTGGATCTTGTGAGGATTTTCAGTCGTGAGCTTTTTCAGACGAATGGACTGCTGAAACGCTTATGTTTACCCTTAATGTATTACGTACACTAGATATTTAAACTACAGTAGAACTTCGATGGCTCAAACACCGATGGCTCGTTTACCATGGATGTGTCGAACCAATTCTTGAGCCCCTAGCGTTATCCTCTACATGAGAAATAGTGGGGGATAATTAAGGAGATTGTAGTCTTTTATCTTGCAAATGTATGCTGTGTGTACTCATTAGAATCGCCTCGATGAGGCGGTTCTAATGAGAACACACAGCATACATTTTCATCATAAAACACCGAAAAGATGTCTAAAGGTATCTCGTTATGCCTCCTGACAATAACCTCAGTGGCTCGAACTTCCCCTGTCTCGAACAGATTTTCGTGGTCCCAAAAGTGTTCGAGCCATTGAAGTTCGACTGTATATTCTGATATCTGCCAACAGTGAAAAATGTATTTACGTAAAAACCATATGACTCATCTAAAATACGGGAAGGGTCCATTAGGAAAACATGTCTATACAAAAACATTGTTATTTTTTTTTCGCCGGAAAAAAGGAAAATTTTAAGATGAAAAATTGTGATGTTTTTCTTATTTCGGCTCAAAATATAGATTGTGGGTACACGCCTCGTTGAGACGGTTCAAACGAGTACCCACAATTTATCTTTTAAAGCAGAAATAAGAAAAAATAGATTTACCCCCGCAAACCCCAGTTTTACTATATAAAAGTGGGGTTCAAGGCGTGAAAATTATATACATGTAGATTGTTTTTTTTTAACAACTGTACATACGTACATGCAGCGGATCAAGCACCAAATGTTCTAACAGACATGTCTTTATAATTGTGTTTTGTGATCACTGATTATTCTTGTTTCGATGTGCAAATTGTCCATTGCCAATGCTGTATGCATGTGGCATTACATGGATTTAACGTGTGCAACGACTTCGGGATCTTTTGTCTGAACCTTAGTTCGTGACAATAACTCGCCTAATCACAGAAAACAGCAAAAATAAATAAATAAATAAATAAATAAATAAATAAAGATAAAAAAATAAATAAATAAACGGAATGACCCGGATTAATGTCGTTTGGTGCCTGATGCTCTGTCAGTGGGTCCAACGGTTGGTGTTCTTTTGCTCCGGCATTTTAGTTATTTCATGCTGTCGTGTCCTCACTATTATTTCCTCTGTGTATTCATTTGATTTTTATATTCTCGGAGATGTTGCACTGATGAGTTAGAAATTCTTCATGCGAACATATCACGTGAACAAGTCCGTGAAATGAAGACCCCCCCTAAACCCCACTTTATATAGAGAACACTGGAGTTTAAGTGGGTATTCATTATTTTCCTTATTTCTGCTCCAAGACATAGGTTGTGGGTACTCGTTAGAACCGCCTCAATGAGGCGGTTCTAACGAGCACACACGACCTATGTTTGCAGTATTTATAAGAAAACTACCAGGGATTTTTATCAGAAAAGTAGCCGTTTTGGAGATGAGAAATATGCACTATATCGCACGGGTGTGTTATCGTCATGAGAACAAAAGTATGTCAAAACCAATACAGAACTAAGGGCGATGATTGTGTCCACGTGAAATCGATTTAAGCTCCCGTAAAACTCTTTTCATTTACCATTCCATGGCTGTCTACTGTTGTGGTTTATAATTGGTATAGATGGTCTTTCCATGTTTGTATTACTACTATCTTTTTATTGTGGATAGCCGTTTAACCATTCTGTGGGAAAATAGCCATCACGAAAACAGGTCTGTATAATTTTGACCCCTCGAACCCCGCTTTTATATAGTAAAACGGGGTTTGTAGGGGTAACCCTTATTTTTCTTATTTCTGTTTTAGAATATATATTGTGGGTACTCGTTAGAACCGCCTCGGTGAGGCGGTTCTAACGTGTTCCCACAATCTATATTTTGAGCAGAAACAAGAAAAATATCACAATTTTTCATCTTAAAATTTTTCATTTTTTCGGCGATAAAGGATACAATGTATTTGCATAGGCGTGTTTTCGTATTGTAGCTTTACCTTTGACTATCCGCTGGTGACTTTTTCATTATGGTGAAGTTGTTTTAAGTTTGTGTTTCTTTCCCTTTGGTCTCATGGCTTGGAGGCAAGGGGTAATTGTATCGACTCCTGGTCATTGTATTGACTACTTTTTTTTTTTTTTTTTTTTTTTTTTTTTTAAATATTGGCTCGTCGCCAATTACAGACAATGACCAATCTTTATCAAATGCTTGAATACAACTGTTTGTGTGGCCTAAGATGACTTATGAACCAATAAAGGCTCTAAATTGTGTGTTGCAGGCCGAGCAAGAAAAACACCGAAGCAGGAATCTCTGTTGGTAATGCTTTAGATTTTATATTCCGCTGAGCCCGTTTATTCATTTTGTCTCATTTTTACCAACACCTTCGCCACTTTGCTATGTCCTTTAAAGTCTGTTCCCACGGCTCTGTTAGTATGTTGAAGTCCTGAAGGTTTATTTGGCCCCGCCCATAGGGGCTTGAAGAAATGTATGTGCTGCATGATGCATCACGCAGAGCTGAATCCGGCCCGCACACTAGTACTGGTAAACAGCTTAGAGGATCTAAGCCTGTCCAGGAACCGCGGTGCGAGGCGGACCGTCCATGCTAATAAACGCTATTGGTGTCATTTTGGCTATTTTTACCGTTCAGTATACTTTGGGTCGCTTCGACTTTTAATATGCTTGTGTGTTTGCTGTGTAAAGCTTAACATGCACTGATGTGTAGTTAAGTCATCTCACACACAATCATACACACACATTCACATGTTTACTAAGACAATGAGCATCTTGAACATCCACAAAATTTAAGCCAGGCAAAGCAAAGCGGTGCGAGGTCATGCTTTAAAACCATATTGATTTCATTAGGCTATTGGTGTCATTGGCTTGAGATATCATTTCATCTCAATGTTGGGTAAAAGTCCCGAAAAATTGAAACAAGGTCTCCAAAATGACCTTTACAATGTCGACGGGGACATTAAACCTCAAATCAAACATACAAACAAACAAACAAAGTCCTGAAGGAGGGCTTTCGTGGTACCAGTGTATTCATAAACGGCCATCTGGCATGCTGGTACATGCAACATAATGATAATAATTATACTAATACGTAATAAAAACAACAATCGACCTTATTTATAGAGCGTAACACATGACCTGTCGCTTTCAAAAATGTTTGTACACCCTGCATCCCTGCCATTTTCAGGACTTCTGTTTCTGGACAGGTCCTTGCCACTCAATCGATTGAATTTTTAGACAGGTTGTGGTTCAGGCTTTTGGTATGTCCTTGGCGTATTTCCAAGTTTCACCACATACATGTAGTACTGTATTTAGTACCGGGAACTTTCAGCTTTTTGTCGACTGTAATCCCAGACACTTCCATGTGGTCGGTTAAATGCTATTTTATCACTGGCAATATTGGCATTGACATCATTATTTTGCATGTTTGATTTGAGATTTCACGTTCCCACCAACACTGTATAGGTCATTCTGGAGACATTGCTTCCATTTTTGTGGGACCTTTATCCGGCATTGAGATGAACTGACATCTCAAGCTCTGTCGCCAAATGAAATCAATAGGGTTTATAAGCATCCACTCGCACCGCTTTGCCTGGCTTAAATTTTGTGGATGTTCAAGATGCTCATTGTCTTAGTAAACATGTTATTGTTTGTGTATGATTGTGTGTGAGATGACTTAACTACACATTATTGCATGTTAAGCTTTACACAGCAAATACACAAACATATTAAAAGCCGAAGTGACCCAAAGTATACTGAACGGCAAAAATAGCCAAAACTAAATAACCCAAAAACATATATGAAAACGTTAATTCTAGCATAGTACACCTTCAGCGGAGGCAACTCCTTCAAAAGAAGTTCAACTCCTGAGGAGCAATATCTTTCCTTTAAGAGTAGACCCCCTTGTCAGCAAGAGAGCCTATAGAAAAACGAACAGGAAGTCCCGAAAGTTGTCTCCCTTTGAAAAATGGTGGAAAAATGCCAGGTGTTCCCATTCCCCTTAAACAAAATGTAAATGATACAAGTTGGATGGCACGACATTTTGAGGCATCACATGACAACATTCCAAGTGCATGTGTACTTGATTTCTGTTGTCTTATTTTAGACAGGCATGTACAGCGGTTTGTATGTAGCATCAAATCCTTTTGATGCACAAAGACTAGTATGTGTTTAAAACACACTTGGCGATATCACAGGCACAGACCTTCTTACCGAAACTATGCTGCTTAGTGTTTATACCCCCACAAATGAATTTTTTTTTTTTTTTGGGGGGGGGGGGGGTATATAGGAGTGAGCTTGTCGGTCTGTCTGTCTGTCGGTCGGTCGGTCGGTCTGTTGACTTGGTTTCCGGACGATAACTCAAAAAGCGCTTCACCGATTTTTATAATTTTTGGTACACTGATGTAACATCATAAAATACAGGTCAAGTTCGATTTCCACTACAATTCGTCAAATTTCGACATAGTTATGGCCCCTTTCAAGTGAAAAAATTGCAAAATGCCGCTGTTGTACTATCAAGGCAGCTTTTGTGGGGGTATTCATCACCTTTAGTGATAGCTCTAGTTTTTTTTTTTTAATCAAAGCAGACTTTTTTAACATATTGGCTTGTTTGCAACATTTTATCATTTTGTGCATGAAGTCTTATCAAAAATGAAAGACATGTTTTCTCAAAAAATTAAAATGCAACAAAAGAGCAATCATGTAAGGGGCATTTTGATTGGATAATTGAAAAATAAGAAATAGCGGACTACTTGCATTTTACGGGTACACTCCTAATTTTACAAGTACACTCACATACACCCGCATGTTAGGAGTATACATGTAAATTTGCAAGTGTACTTGTAAAATGCGAGTTAACTTGCAAATAGAGGGGGTTTACTTCTAAAACCAGGGATGTACTTGAAAAACGCAAGTACACTCGAAAATGCAAGTTTGTCTGTTTGATTGTTTAGGAGTTTAACGGCCCTGTCAACACCATTTTAGGTAATTCTTGAGCCGGTCAGTTTACCTATCCACACTTTTCCAGGGCAGGCATATACGTAAGCGGTTAATCAGTACAGTGTACATGTTTTTCCCCAGAACTTGAAAATGCAAATATACCGCTAAATGCGAGTGCACTTGCAAATTAACGGGTACACCCGCGTTGAAAACAGGAATTTACTTGCAAATTTAAGGCTGTACTTGCACAAATAGCGGTCTACTTGCATATCAAAAATGCAAGTAGACCGGTATCGGTCGTTTTTGCAGTTATTCGAACGCCTTTATAAGGTGTCCTAGGGACTTAAGAACAAGTTCGAATAACAGAGGAGAAACAGTCAACATTATTTGAGAAGTACCACCACGCCGTGCTTATTTGAAGCATATTATCGATGCGGTGTTATCCGCTGGAATACTCAAAGCATTGACAGTACATTGTCCCTCAGCGTAGGTTGGAAAAGTGAACGATGACGTGGATTGCTCATTTCGTTTAACCCTTATTTTCCTCCTCTGTAATTCAAACAGTGATGACCCTGACCAGACGCTTTTAACCCTGATCAGACGCTTTATCTGGGTATACAATACCAATAGATAACCCTATCACAGCGATAAGACAATTGCAGCTATTTTCTATAAATACGAGGGTAGGCTGAAAAATTCTGAGCCTGACCAAGATCCAATGGTTTGTCCATGCTGAAAGTGCCTTATTTTGTAACATAGTCTCCCTTCCTGTCCACACACTTCCTCCAGCGATGCTGGAGTCCTTGGATCCAAGCGGTATAGAAGGTCTCATCTTGGTCCCTGAAAAACTCCTCCACAGCAGCTATCACCTCCTCGTCTGTCCGATAATGCTGCCCAGCCAAGTGCTTTTTCTTGCTTGGAAACAGGAAATAATCTGATGGAGCTAGATCAGGTGAATACGGAGGGTGATCGACAAGTGTGATGCCACATTCATGCACAACAGCCATTGCGACAACCGATTTATGAGCCGGCACATTGTCCTGATGGAACAAGACCCATTTTGTCAATTTTCCGGGTCGTTTAGCCTTAATTGTTTTTCGCAATTGCTTTAGCAGATCTGCATAATACTCCCCATTAATTGTTCTGTCCTTTTGAAGGTAATCTATGAATATTATACCCTTGGCATCCCAGAACACTGATGCCATCACCTTCCCTGCAGAGGAGACGATCTTTGCCTTCTTTGGAGGGGTGAGCCAGGGTGCTTCCATTGCATGGATTGTCTTTTGGTCTCTGGCTCAAAGTGATGAACCCAACACTCATCCTGAGTGACAAAACGGCCAAGAAAACCATCTCGGTCTGCTTCAAAAATAGCCAAGTTGGCTTGTGACAGGTTCAGTCTAGTCAGGCGTCAAAAGCCGTGGCACCCATCTGGCGGAAACCTTCGCATTCCTAATTCACTGTATAGAATGTTCTCTACTCGTTCACGGGAGATGCCAACAGTGTTAGCTAACTGATTCACAGTTAAACGCCTTTCATCAATCACGGCCCTGTGCATTTGGCTGACGGTTTCCTCATTTGTTGCCGTTGTGGGTCGTCCACGACGGTCATCATCTTCAAGGCTGTCCTTGCCCATCTAAAAATGTGCTGCCCGCCTTTTCACGGTTGCATACGAAGGAGCATCATCCCCTAATGTAGCAACCATATCGGCATGAATGTTCTTAGGAGCAAAACCCTTTTCATGGAGGTACTTGATGACACCACGATGCCAGATTTTGTCAATTTTCTCAAAAACGTGCTAGTATCAATTTTCAAAGTCTAGAATTTCTACGTTTTTGCAGATAAACTTGAACTCATTTGAGTCAATTCAAGTAATAAAGGTTTGGATTTAATGAATACAAAATTTCATGGCTGTTCGATGCCTGCTTCTTGGTCAGGCTAAGAACTTTTCAGCCTACCTTCGTAACTGTTACTTAGATTCCCTATAAATCGGTGATAATCACATGCACTTGCGATGAAGAGCTTCGCTGCTAAGTAACTTTCGGTCCATTGACAATCGACCCAAAACTTAGATACATGCAGTAAAGGCAAAGTACGTTTTTCCCACTGAATCCCATTTTTCTGTGTAACGTGGGAACAAGGGGTTATTAATTTTGCGTTTGGCCTATCGCAAATCTTTAAACAGACCTTCACCAGTAAATTGTCCGAAATAGGCAACAAAACAACGAGAGTATGCTCAGGCGATCCAGCAAGAAATGGTTTGAATTTCTAGCTAACATGGTAATTTGTCTCGGTTGTAAAATCATATTGCATTATTCCATAAAGACCTTTCATTAGGTGGGCAGACAGATATAAGAACGCTCTGGAAAAAACAAAACATAAAAGAAACTGTTATAAAAGAATTGTCAAAACCCACGCAGAAGATGACGCTCCCGCATTTAGCGGAATTTGTTGGCATGTGGTGTTAAGAAAATAACAAGAGAGAGAGAGAGAGAGAGAGAGAGAGAGAGAGAGAGAGAGAGAGAGAGAGAGAGAGAGAGAGAAAGTACTATTGTATAAATGGCTCGACCACTGTGGGATCATTGAAATGAGACAGGCAGGTCGAGTCACTGTTGAATACGCATAGCGTCAGATCGGACGAGGTGTTGGAAACAATTAAGGGGAAAGAGAACACCATCAGGGGAGGCAACTCCTGCAAAAGTATGTTTGTCTCCCATGTCAATAGGGGTCAAATCTAAAGGAAAAGAATTTGCTCCTGAGGAACAAATTCTTTTCTTTAAGAGTTGACCCCTTTTTCATTGGGGATGAGCTTACAGAAAAGCGAACAGGGAAGTCCCGAAAGTTGTCTCGCTTTGAAAAATGGCGGAAAAATATGCCAGGTGTTCCCATTCCACTTAAGAAATATATTTGGTCTCCAATGGAACTAAACGTTGTGTTTAAGCCAACATAATCGCCTTATCACATCTTCGCGGCGATTGTAAGGTGTACGAACAACATGCATTACGCAAACACGCCTAAACAAATACATTGCCACCTTTATCGCCGAAAAAATATCGAAATGTTTAGATTAAAAATTATGATATTTTTCTTATTTCTGCTCCAAATTTAAATTTTGGCTACTCGTTAGAACCGCCTTAACGAGGCGGTTCTATCGAGTACCCACAATCTATATTTTTAAGCAGAAATAATAAAATTAAGGTTAACCCCTGTAAACCCCAGTTTTTAGCTCACCGTCACGTAGTGACGAGGTGAGCTTTTGGGATCACGTTTTGTCCGTCGTCCGTCGTCCGTGCGTGCGTCCGTCCGTGCGTAAACAATTTCTTCAAACGACATCTCCTCCTAAACCACTGTTTGGATTTTGACCAAACTTCACAGGAATGATCCTTAGGTGGTCCCCTTTCAAAGTTGTTCAAATGGTTCCGGTCCGTTGCACATCTGGGTCACAGGAGCCAAAAATAGATTTTTTTCACCGAAAACTTAAAAAATCTTCTTCTCTGAAACCACAAGGCCCAGGTCTTTAATATTTGGTATGTAGCTTCATCTAGTGGACCCCTACCAAGATTGTTCAAATTATAGTGCTGGGGCCAAAAATGCCCCCACCCCGGGGCCCTGTGGTTTTACATGGGCTTATATAGGGAAAATCTTTAAAAATCTTCTTCTCTGAAACCGTACGGCCCAGAGCTTTGATATTTTGTATGAAGCTTCATCTAGTGGACCCCTACCAAGATATTGTTCAAATTATAGTGCTGGGGCCAAAAATGCCCCCGCCCCGGGGCCCTTTGATTTTACATGGGCTTATATAGGGAAAATCTATAAAAATCTTCTTCTCTGAAACCGCAAGGCCCAGGTCTTTGATATTTGGTATGAAGCTTCATCTAGTGGACCCCTACCAAGATTGTTCAAATTATAGTGGTGGGGCCAAAAATGACGCCGCCCCGGGGCCTTTTGGTTTTAAAAATCTTCTTCTCTGAAACCGTACGGCCCAGAGCTTTGATATTTTGTATGAAGCTTCATCTAGTGGACCCCTACCAAGATTGTTCTAATTATTGTGCTGGGGCCAAAAATGCCCCCACCCCGGGGCCCTGTGGTTTTACATGGGCTTATATAGGGAAAATCTTTAAAAATCTTCTTCTCTGAAACCGTACGGCCCAGAGCTTTGATATTTTGTATGAAGCTTCATCTAGTGGACCCCTACCAAGATATTGTTCAAATTATAGTGCTGGGGCCAAAAATGCCCCCGCCCCGGGGCCCTTTGATTTTACATGGGCTTATATAGGGAAAATCTATAAAAATCTTCTTCTCTGAAACCGCAAGGCCCAGGTCTTTGATATTTGGTATGAAGCTTCATCTAGTGGACCCCTACCAAGATTGTTCAAATTATAGTGGTGGGGCCAAAAATGACG
Source organism: Lucinisca nassula (assembly GCA_963580285.1). Classification (NCBI taxonomy): domain Eukaryota; kingdom Metazoa; phylum Mollusca; class Bivalvia; order Lucinida; family Lucinidae; genus Lucinisca; species Lucinisca nassula. Next base: position 47,645,213 of record OY757023.1, on the reverse strand, counting down.
CCGCCCCGGGGCCCTTTGGTTTTAAAAATCTTCTTCTCTGAAACCGTACGGCCCAGAGCTTTGATATTTTGTATGAAGCTTCATCTAGTGGTCCCCTACCAAGATTGTTCTAATTATTGTGCTGGGGCCAAAAATGCCCCCGCCCCGGGGCCCTTTGGTTTTACATGGGCTTATATAGGGAAAATCTATAAAAATCTTCTTCTCTGAAACCGCAAGGCCCAGGTCTTTGATATTTGGTATGAAGCTTCATCTAGTGGACCCCTACCAAGATTGTTCAAATTATAGTGGTGGGGCCAAAAATGACGCCGCCCCGGGGCCCTTTGGTTTTAAAAATCTTCTTCTCTGAAACCGTACGGCCCAGAGCTTTGATATTTTGTATGAAGCTTCATCTAGTGGACCCCTACCAAGATTGTTCAAATTATTGTGCTGGGCCAAAAATGCCCCCGCCCCGGGGCCCTTTGGTTTTACATGGGCTTATATAGGGAAAATCTATAAAAATCTTCTTCTCTGAAACCGCAAGGCCCAGGTCTTTGATATTTGGTATGAAGCTTCATCTACTGGACCCCTATCAAGATTGTTCAAATTATAGTGCTGTGACCAAAAATGCCCCCACCCGGGGCCTTTGGTTTTACAAAATTTTTTAAAATCTTCTTCTCTGAAACCACAAGGCCCAGGTCTTTGATATTTGGTTTGATATTTGGTTTGATATTTGGTTTGAAGCTTCATCTAGTGGACCCCTACCAAGATTGTTCAAATTATAGTGCTGGGGCCAAAAATGCCCCCGCCCCGGGGCCCTTTGCTTTTACATGGGCTTCTACATGAAAAATCTTAAAAAATCTTCTTCTCTGAAACCGCAAGGCCCAGGTCTTTGATATTTGGTATGAAGCTTCATCTAGTGGACCCCTACCAAGATTGTTCAAATTACAGTGCTGTGGCCAAAAATGCCCCCGTCCCGGGGCCCTTTGGTTTTACATGGGCTTATATAGGGAAAATCTTTAAAAATCTTCTCTGAAACCGCAAGGCCCAGGTCTTTGATTTCCCCCCACGGCATACAAAGTATGATGGGGGTATATTGTTTTCATCCGTCCGTCCGTCCGTCCATCCTTCCATCTGTCTGTCCGTCCGTCAATTGGTCCGTCTCAGTTGGTTTTACATAGGCTTATACAGAGATAATCTTTGAAAATCTTCTTCTCTGAAACTGCAAGGCCCAGGTCTTTGGTATTTGGTGTGAAGCTTCATCTAGTGGACCTCCATCAAGATTGCTTAAATTATAGCCCTGAGGCCAAAAATGCCCCCGCTCTGGGGCCATTTGGTTTTACATAGGCTTATGTACGGAATATCTTAAAAAAAATCTTCTTCTCTGAAACCGCAAGGCCCAGGTCTTTGATATTTGGTGTGTAGCTCAATCTAGTGGACCTTTGCCAAGGTTGTTCAAATTATGAAGCTTCAACTTTTCAGACCTCCCTCAACATTATGCACATTATAGCCCTGGTGTCAATAATGGCCCTCCCCGGGGCCCACTTGTTACTCTATGGATCAGGTGAGCGATCCAGGGCCATCATGGCCCTCTTGTTCTATATAAAAATGGGGTTCAAGGGGGTCACAATTATATAGGCGTGATTTCGTGATGGTCAGATCGGACGACGTGTTGGAAACAATTAAGAAATATATTTGGTCTCCAATGGAACTAAAATACGTTGTGTTTAGCCAATATAATCGCCTTATCACATCTTCGCGGCGATTGTAATGTGTACGAACAACATGCAAGTTCTAACTTAAAGAAGAAAGTACACAGGGGACCCGCGTTATAACGACCTTATTTGTTCTCTATTATTGTGCCGTTATAATGAATTTACCGTTACTAAGAATCCCAGTTAGGAGTATGCTACGTTATCAAAGGTCTCTTCCACATCATTACTCCAAGAAACAAATATTATTGACATTTGTTAGAATCGCCTCGGTGAGGCGATTCTAACAATTATCTATAAAATTTGTTTCTTGGAGTATTAAATTACAAGAATCTATCATGACTATGGATTCGATTTGGTCATTTCATACCCGAGGGAAACCCACGTCGCTCGGAATCGAGGCTAAGCTTAAGCTAAGAACTAATTCCATTGAAATTGTCGGTATTACGCGGATTGTCTGTAGCCTTAACATAGCGATAAACATCCGTTATCCCTGTACATGGTGCCTTCTCTCATTCTTTTTTTTCTGGTAATCGGTCATTTCGTACCCAATTTATTTCGTACCCAAGTCATCTCGTACCATTTTGGTTATTACGTACCCGCTTTTATTAAAATTTGCTCCTTTTATTTGTTTTCTGCATAACGTTTTTGGTCATTTCGTACCTAACTTTACCCGAACCTGGCAAACCTAGAGTCAGATAATTAAATAAAATTTATATAAATAAATATACAGATTAGTAGCAGTGGACGCGCGGCGTACTGGCGACGTCGAGCAAGCGTCGATCAGATGTCGCCATGATGTGACGCCATGATGCCCCGTCGATGCTCATCCGACGGTGTTTTGTGGATGTAAGCCTGCTTGGTATGTCAGCATTTTTATCTTTTATTTACATTCTATCCCGTCTTTTTCGCCGTGATTTTTTCTATGCTTAATATCATGGAGTCAAATTATTGAAATTGTTATTTCCTCAGATCATCATCGCTTATAATTTGATGGCCAATAAAGTTATGTTCTGTTCTGTGCATGTCTGACGAGGTTCAGTCTGGTTATTCCGTCTACATTGATTAGAAACCACATATGGATGACGGTAATTTCAGTGATGTATTTTCCAATTCAAAGTTGTTCCTAGGGGCATCCGTGGCCTAGAGGGAAAGAGCGCTGACTTTTACGCATTGAGTCTCTCATCGATATGGGCTTGAACCTTGCTCGGGTGACATGTGAGACGCAAAGTTCTGCAACGGAAGGTCAGGTGTTGTTTGACGAGCACTCCAGTTTTCGCCTACCCCCATTTGTTTTGTTTGTTTGATTTAATGTTTAACGTCCCCGTCAACACTGTATAGGTCATTTTGCATACGTTGCTTCCAACACTGTGGGACTTTTACCCGACATTGAGATGAAATGACATCTCAAGCACTGTCGCTCAATGAAATCAATAGGGTTTATGGGCATGGTCGGTCCGACTCGCACCGCTTTGCCTGGGCATGTTTAGATCCTCTAAGCGGTTTACCAGTACTCGTGTGCGGTCGGATTCAGGCCTACCTCCCAGTATAGGTCAAACTGACCTAGATATATTTCTTTGTCAATCTTCAGGTCACATGGATAGACCTAGAAATATAGGTCAAACTGACCTAGATAAGGTCAAACTGACCTAGATATATTTCTGTGTCACTCCTCAGGTCACTTGGATATTCCATGAATGGCATTGTTCCATCAACCAGTATTCAAGTAGAAGGCAAAGTCACTGAACCATGAAATATAGGTCATGCTCAACATGATATACATTTCGAGACTAATCATCGCATAACATGCAGTGTATATGCATGTCATCAATTAATCTTATTTCAATCACAAAGTTTTCGTTCTGCAACGGAAGGGCAGGTGTTTTTTCTCCGGATCCTCCTGTTTTCGCCCACCTTTGATTAACGATCGGCTCGATATGATAGAAATAATCTTGAAACGGCCAATAAACAAAAAAATCACATAAACTCCGTTCAGAAAATCTGAATCATCGATTTTTTCGTTTCTTGCTGTTAATACTCATTGTAGTTTTCCACATAAGGCAAAATTACTGGACCATGAAATAAAGGTCACGTTTATTTAGATAATAACCCATTTAGTACCAGAAACCCCAAAACGGATACCCTGGCAAACAGTGCAGACCAAGATCAGACGCCACAGAACGCGGCGTCTGATCAGGGCCCACACTGTTTGCGACAAGTTAAGCCATTTTCCAAATAAATTTTGAAGAAAACACAACCTGACACCCCTTAATTCTGAAATGGACTCCTGGTATATATGAGGAGGAAGATTCCATATGGTACAAAAAGGGTTAATTTAGCATAATTACGACAACACATTCGTGTGACATAGTGCATTCTTTCATATCTCAAAAATGGTTACTTTTCTCATGAAAATTTGAAATAGTTTTCCGAAGTATTCACCAAACAGAGGTTGTTGGTGTTCGTCGCGGTTCTAACGAGTATCCTTCTAACGAGTACCCACAACCTATGTCCTAGCGCAGAAATAAGAAACATAATGTATACCCAGTTAACCCCAGTTTCCTCTATTTAAATTGGGGTTTAGAGAGGTGTTCATTACACGGACTTGTTAACGTGATAGGTCAATCATCTGGTCACAGGGAACTAATATCCCAAGTATATTACATCTCTCCAACAAATAATGAACTTCCACTGCTGGATACTGGTCAATCGCTTAGAGGATCTGAGCTTGACTGTCTAGGCAACGGGGTGCGAGTCACAACGTACAATAACCAAAGTTTTGGATTGTTTAGCCTGCAGGCCTTGAGATGCCAGTTTATCCCAATGTCGATATGAGTGTGATAAAATGGGAATTAAAATCTCCAAAATGACCTAAATATCGCTGACAATGTCGCAAAACCTCAATTCAAACTACCAAGTCCTCAACATATAAAGAGAAATCATCCTAAAATTCAGGTCACCATGTTCTTCACTCTTTTACACTAGAACCAATGTCACACAGTAGGCTGATTTATTTATTTTTATAGCATAGTTCTATAAAGTTAAGAATCATGGGAAACACATTGCGCTGACATTTAATACAAAACGGTAACACAATCCTGTTCCTTGTAAGGAACATTATTGCGATTTTATTGCATTTTCACGCTTTGTCTAAAAGGTTTGGTTACTTAACAGTGTGAAGTAATTAAATTGGTGCAAGATTTATGCATGCTGCAAATATTTCTTGTTCCTGCATTAAACGATTACAAACTCAGCTAATGGTCCATAATTTAAAAAAAAATAATACAGCTTGCATATAATCCAAGTAATTTTAAAAGCAAAACGCCTTCGAGAAGTCTCCTAGCGAAATTTAAACCCCAAAACAAGAGCATCGCATGCGGGTGCCAACCCTCGACTGCAGTTTCTTTTAGAAAACAAAAATTTTAAGTCGAAAAAGGGGCATAACTGTGCCAAAAGTATTTTGAGGGTTACCTCACCTATTGGTAGGAGTTCCCCTTTTCATAGTGAACAACAAGTCCGAGTTTCAAGTAAATATGTTCGGTAATGACAGACATATTTAAGAAATGAAATTTATTTTTCTGCAGTTCATGGAAGTATGACCGCAGTGGGTCGCGTGAAAAGTAAATGAACCCCGAAGGGGTTCATGTAAACTTTGCTCGCGACCCACTGCCGTTCATACTTTCATGGAAAGCAGAAAAAAATAAGTTTTTTTTTTTTAATATTTACATTATTTGCCCATCATCAATGGGCGAAAAAAAATGCTTGTAGGGCAAACTTTTAAAGCTGAAAAACATTTGCACGCTGTTTTTCTACAAAGAGCGGAGCAGCGTTGACGTCATCAACGCCCGTAGAGAACAATGGTTTAGAATAACGTCACTTAACGTCAATGAAAATCATGTGATTCAATGCATTCATGGGCGTATGAACGCAATTGTTTCAGTCTATAGGTTTACGTTAGACTTTACACTGGAAATGTAAATATTACAAAATGTACAAGTTTTTGCCCAAAGACAACGACGCAGACGACGCAGACAACGCCAGAGCTATGACAATACCTCGTCGTTTTCTTCGAAAACAGCAAAGCTACCAAAAAGACAACAACAAAACAACAAGAACTATAAAAAATTAAGTTCTGGCGGGTCGATTGTCACTGAGTGTAGGCTGGGAAAATAGTCCTTGACTTACACGTGAGACTACATAACGAAAACACGCCTATACAAATACATTGTAAACTTTTTTGACGAAAAATCATAATATTTTTCTAATTTCTGCTCAAAATATAGATTGTGGGTACTCGTTAGAACCGCCTTGATGAGGCGGTTCTAAGGAGTACCCACAATTTATATTTTAGAGCAGAAACAAGAAAAGTAAGGTTTACCCTTATAAACCCCAGTTTCACTATATTAAAGTGGGGTGTGGGGGGGGGGGGGGGTAAATGGGGTCAAAATTATTTGGGCGTGTTCTCGTGAAGGGACTGTTTCTTTTAACCCTTAACTTTAAAGTTTTAAAGCAAGAAGTGTAGACACCGATTAGACGCCACAGGATCTAATTTGGGTCTATACTGTTGGCAAAACCTAACCCTTGATTCCGATTTCGATTCTATAGATTCTTGTAACCCGCTTAAGAATAGCGAGTAAATTTTCTATAAATAACCTCTACCTGGATTTCCTACAAATCAGTGATGGTCACGTGGACTTAAACAGTGAAGACTGATAAACAATTGGGTCGACAGTCGACCCCCAAAACTGGGATAACCAGTAAAATTAATAAGGACCATTGTCGCGCGTGGCGCCCTCTAGCGCTTCACAGCGGAAGGTAACTCGCTCTGATTCCCCATTACTGCATCAGCTTCATTTCTACCATAAATCATCACGAAAACACACCTATATAATTTTGACCCCCTTTAACCCCACTTTTATATAGCAAAACTGGGGTTTACAGGGGTAAACATTATTTTTCTTATTTCTGCTCAAAAACATAGATTGTGTGTACTCGTTAAACCCGCCTCGTCGAGGCGGTTCTAACGAGTACCCACAATCAATGTTTGGACAAGAAGTAAGAAAAATATCAGAATTTTTAATCTGAAAATTTTCAATTTTGGTGGTAAAATTCTACCAATATATTTGAATAGGCGTGTTTTCTCAATGTTTGATCATTTGCGATAAGTTACTTTGTACTTTTAGTTGCGAAAAGAGGATCTATTAATCTCACTATGACTCCATATCTGCTTTTTTTGCTATTTCCAGGCTCGAAACCCATTTCCAAGCAATACTCCAACATTCTGTGTCACCCTGTTCATTTTAATTTAAATGATTGAATGACCAACTGTGACATCATGTGGAAATATACTCAGATTCAATGAAAACGCACCACTTTTAGAATTTTGATTTCTTTAGATTAAGGTAAAACTGTCTGACAGATTCAACTGATAAATACGGTATTGTAAAGTTGTCACCGAAGCATGAGTTTGTTTGACACGAATACTGTGTGGGTTCCATGGTGTGCATATGCACGTGTAAAATGCAAAATTGCAAAATGTTCCCAATCACGATATTTTTGCATTTTCTTTACTGTCATTAATAGATCCGGATTCTTTACGTTAAAAGGCCTGCAAAACATTTCATAAGAACAAGCCAATGGGACGTCTAAGTTACGTCGATCGTCATCGTGCACTCGGTATTGTTGAAGGTGGGCTTTCATACCTCCAAGCTGTTGAGCGCATGGGTTGTTCGCATACTGCGATTGCTCGATTGGTTGAAAGGCGCAACGTTACGGGGTTTGTGGACGCTAGACGCCCTGGACGTGACCGTGTTACTACACGTCAGCAGGACCGGTACATTGTACATTGTTTTGATTCTTTTACGCGACCGATTACGGACGTCTGTGGAAACTACCCAGGAGACAGTGGGAACCCATAACCTACGCGTAAGTGCCTTAACTGTTCGGTGGCGTCTCCATGTGCAATTGTCAAAAATAAAAATAGTCATTATTATATAATTGGTGACTACCCTGATTAACCTTGACGACATAACATCACGTGAACAAGTCCGTAAAATGAATACCCCCCTAAAACCCACTTTATATAGAGAAAACTGGGGTTTAAGGGGGTATACATTATTTTCCTTATTTCTGCTCCAAGACATAGGTTGTGGGTACTCGTTAGAACCGCCTCAACGAGGCGGTTCTAACGAGCACCCACAACCTATATTTGCGGTATTTATAAGAAAAATATCACGGATTTTCATGAAAAAAGTAGCCATTTTGGAGATGTGAAAAATGCGCTATGTCGCACGGCTCTGTTATCGTAATGAACTCTGTTCAAATGCCTTTCAGGCGGAAAAAAAACCCCGCAGAATACAATCAATTGTGGCTACCCGTGCATTTCGTCACATATTTTGCACAACACAAGTGCGATTCAATTGATACACTTTCGTTGCTACAACATCACGTGAACAAGTCCGTGAAATGAACACCCCCTTACACCCCACTTTTTATAGAGAAAACTGCATGGTTTACGGGGGTAAACATTATTTTTCTAATTTTTACTACAAGACATAGGCTGTGGGTACTCGTTTGAACCGCCTCAATGAGGCTGTTCTAACGAGCACCAACAACCTATATTTGCAGTATAAATAAGAGAAATATCACTGATTTTCATCCGGAAAGTAGCCATTTTGGAGATGTGAAAAAATGCACTATGTCGCACGGGTGTGCTCGCGTAATCAGGTAATGAGGAGTAAAATTTCATTTCATGTCGCTTCCTTGCCGGTATTAAGATAATGCCAGCTATAAAGCAACAACAGCGCTATCGTTTGTTTAGTCTAAATTTTAGGCTTAGTAATGTTTATTTCCGTATTAGCAATGTTTGTTGCGTTTCTCCCCATTTCCTTTCTAGCTAACGAAAACTGAATCCAAAACAATTTGTGAAGCTCAATTCATTTAAAATGTGCGTGCTGAAAAGTGTGCCTATTAGCGCTTCAATGAAGATCACATAATCGTTTTGCATGTTGGATAATCAAGTTTTAACAGGGTACAATTGTGCATTGACACTTAACTTATTCTTCACTAGGGCAAAACTGTTCTTGAGTTAGAAATGTTATATATACTTGAGTTTACGGGAAGCTTTCAAAAATGTTAGAAATCAGTTTGACAAAAGATTAAGATCGGCAGAAAGGAATTATAAACGTTCTTTAGCCGTAGATGTTGAGTCAGTATGTACTGAAAATCCGAAGGCATTTTGGGAGCATATAAAAAATTTAGGGCCAAAACGAAACGGAGACGTGCCTCTCGAAGTGTATGGCGCTGATGATAATATAATCTCAGACGAAAATTTTGTTTTTCAAAAATGGTCAGAAGAATTTAAAGGATTGTACAATCCAACAGAAAATAGTGAAACCTTTGACAACCAATTTTATGAAAGTATTTTGAATGAAAAGGCGTTTTTGGAAGATCGAATGCTTGATCCGTTATTCGAGGAGAACCCAGTTCTTAATACGCCAATAAGTCGTTCTGAGATCGAAAAGGTGGTGTATTGCAGCAAAAATGGCAAAAGTACCGGATATGATAAAATTCCCTGTGAGGTTTTGAAGTTCCCCATTATAATTGATGTACTGCATGCAATGTTTAACTTGTGCTTTGACACTGGTCTCTTACCAAGTATATGGCGCAAAGCTATGATTACTCCAATACCGAAAGACGCTACTAAAGATAAACGCATACCACTTAATTATCGCGGTATAAGCCTTCTGTCAGTTGTAAGCAAACTATATTCTGCAGTGTTAAACAATAGATTGTTAAATTATTTAGAAGATGAAAACATATTAGCAGACGAACAAAATGGTTTTCGCCGTAAACGATCATGTGAAGATCATGTTTACTCCGCATGTACACTCATACGAAATAGATTACTGGACAAAAAAAGACACTTTCGGAGTTTTCATTGACTTCCAAAAAGCATTTGACTGTGTGGATAGGGACATTTTACTATATAAACTTTTGTCAGCTAGATTTGACGGTAAAATGTATAATTCTATTAAAGCGCTATTAACTGATACATCATCCTGTGTTAAGCTGAATGGTATGCTAACAGACTGGTTCCCTGTACTGTCAGGTGTGCGACAGGGCGACAGTAGTTCACCTACAATATTTGCCTTCTTTATAAATGACTTAATCGAAGGCTTAAAGGCGTTAAATATTGGTATTCGATTTAATGAAAATATTCTTTGTTGTTTAACGTATGCTGACGACGTTTTGATTTTAGCTGAAAATGAGAAAGACATGCAAGATTTGCTTAATTTTTTGAATGATTGGTGTAGAAAATGGCGTTTAAAAATTAACTTTTCTAAAACTAATGCGATACATTTCAGAAATAAAGGCAAAATCCAAAGTAATTCCGAATTCAAAGTTGGAAATCAAAACGTCCCGTATACGTCTGTATATAGATATTTAGGAGTTCATATGAATGAACATCTAGACTTTAATTTCACTGCAGAAACATTATCAAAAGCAGGTGGGAGAGCTCTTGGTTCAGTTATTTCCAAAATTCAAAATTATAAGGATGTTGGCTTCAAAACTTACAGCAAATTATATTACTCGTGTGTTGTACCGGTGATAGATTACTGTTCGGGGATATGGGGTTTCAAACAATTTGATAAAGTCGATATGATACAAAATAGAGCGATTAGATATTTTATGGGAGTACACAGATTCACTCCAATTTTAGCATTAACTGGCGATATGGGTTGGATAACTTCTACATACAGGCGTTGGGTAAATATGTTAAGGTTGTGGAATCGAATTGTTTGCATGAACACTTTAAGACTTACAAGATTGGTCTTTGACTATGATCACAGTTTTACTGGCAGAAACTGGTGTTCGGACATTAAGAAAATACTAGATCAAGTTGATCTTATAACCAGTTTCCATAATAAATCACCTGTGAATCTGAAAGATATTGAGGACAGACTCCTTTGTAAATACAGAGTTGAGTGGGCAAATAAAATTCAATCTGTTTCAAAGCTAAGAACTTACAGACAGTTTAAAACTGCTTTTGGTACAGAAAACTATTTACTGTCCAGTTTATCAAAAGCTGAAAAATCTTATTTTGCCCAGTTTAGATGTGGAATTTTACCGTTACGGGTGGAAACTGGCAGATACATAGGGCTAAATGCAAATGAAAGAGTCTGCACTCTCTGTCTTTCTGGTGAAATTGAGGATGAGCTGCATCTTTTACTTAAATGCCCGTTATATGACGACTTGAGACAAATACTTGTAGCCAAAGCTGTTGAACAAAATGACAATTTTCATTCTTTGAGCGATACACGGAAGTTTACCTATATCGTAGAAAAATACTATATTCATGCTGCCAAATTCATTGTTAACGCAATGAACAGACGGAAATCATATCTTTATAACTAATTTTATCTGTTACGGCTTTACAAAATAATATACAAGCTATGTTTGAATTGATTACCCCTTCTCCTGCTGTTCATGACAAGCCCTATCTTTTCAAAGAGTGTGAATCCGGATCGGGTGTATCCGATCAGGATCTACACTGTTTGACACAGCATTTCTTGACGTAAATTAAATCAAGTAGTCTGGTTGGTTCGGGCTCAGAAATGGGTGTGGCTAAATTTAATATTCAGCAGGATATGGGTTAAAGAAAGATTTGCTATGAGAAAATTAACATTATTTGATCGCGCATGATAATATACTTCTGAGAAGTACGCCGAATTTACGTAATTGTGTTAAGCAACCAATAGTAGTGACTTATAGGCCCAACGTGGCCGGGTGTTGTTACATATGTTTTGTATATGCGTTTAAGATGTACATAACACAATGTCACTATAATAAAATTTACTTACTTACTTACTTACTTACTTATACAAAAAAACTTACTTTATTGGCAATCGGCTTCCATGACTAAATTAACTGACGAAAAAAATCATCATTTTATCATTTTTGAAGCGGTAGCCCCAGAGTATTGAATAGTGATTTTGGCATTACTTTTTGCATTAATGCATACGACCTAATCACCACCAAGAGACGTGAGAAAATATAGCACACTATTCGAAACAGTTTTAGAAATTTCCTGATGTAATGAAACAGCCGATGGAAATAAATATTATAACTTAAATGTTTTATGAATAAAGTTTACCGTGACAGGCAGTCACTGAGTGATTCTTCGTGTAAAAAAAACGTGAATGAAAACAATGTAGACTAATACGCCATTCAGCGTGTTTTTATAGATCAGTACATCATGACATGTACATGTACAATTACAGCTCATTTTGTACCGGAAATCCCAAGACTGGCAACTGGCAAACAGCGCAAGCCCAGATCAAATACCGCAGTACGAGGAGTCTCATTAGGGCATTCACTGCATGTTTGCGAAAGGTTCAGTCATTTTCCAGATAAATTTTAAAGAAGCCACAACCAGACATCCCTAAATTTTTTAAATGGACCCTTTTCATACCGATATAAGGTTGATGATTCCATTCAGTACAAAATGGGTTAAAAGTACGAAGTGTGGATCGATTATGTAATTCTTTATGTTATTAACCATATAAAACAATTGATATCTCTCCCAGTTAAGAAGTTTGGAGTGGTCCATGTCCAATTATACGGGAGCCAGGTTTGTATTGCCAGCAGTAAATTTTGCAAAAAATTATATGTACTTTCAGCAACAGTTAAGACACAGGTGAGACGCAAGGCGTTGGTCTGCAATGTTTGCAAATGTCCCCACACAAGGCTGCTAGGCATACATGGGTTAATGGGGTGTTTAAAGTCATTTTTAGAGACCTAATGGTTAAGTGTTAGCCCCCTAGGCACGTGAACGGCCTTGGTGGCTCAGTCGGATGCGCGACTGACTAAAAATCAGGAGGACGCGGGTTCGATACCATGTTTCTTGGAGATTGATCATGACATCTTTTCCACGGTGATTATCTCCCTTTTGCTTATTCACGAAGGGCAGTTTGAAGTTTCTTGTTTGGTTGTTTGTATTGGGGTTAAAGGCCCAGTCAACACTATTTAGGACATTTTAAGGCGGTCAGTTAACGAATTAACATGTTTTATTGACAGGCGTAGACGAAAGCGGTAAACCAGTACAATGCATATTCTTTCGCAAGAAACTGACAACTGCCCTTCTTGAATCGACGGAAGGGAAAGAATGAGCGTAGAAAATATTTCATGATCAGGGTCCATGAAAGAATGTTGCCGACCCCGGCAGGTATCGATCACGCGACTTCCTGATCACCACTCAGACGCGCATCCGACTGAGCTACCGACTGAAAGTTTCTGGTGAAAATGTGCACTAAACTGGTTACCGTTTTATTTACCGTTTACATGCCGGCCTCGGTAGCTCAGTCGAATGCGCGTCTGACTGGTGATTGATCATGAAAGCTTTTCTACGGTCATTCTCTCCCTTCCGCTGATTCAAGAAGGGCAGTTGTCAGTTTCTGGCGACTGGGCCATTAAACTCCAAAACAAACAAGCCATTTGCGTAGGAGATGGGCGGCTTGTTTCATCTCTGTAGTTTTTTGATTTGTATGTTACACTGATGAGTTAGGAAGCCTTCATGCGGACTAAACAAAATTAATGTATACCGTGACAGAGGTAAGGGCGAGGATTATGGCCATGTAAAATCGATTTAAGCCCCCCAGTGGAATTCTTTCCACTGACCGTTCCAAGGCGGTTCTTCCTTGGCGGTTTATTTATGTTGTTGTTTGCTTCGTCATACTGTGTGTATCACTTGTGACTTTTTATTTTGGATGGCCATTTGGCCATTTTATGGGAAAGTAAATGCCCTTATGGCCATCCTTTGTTTAGGTTTCCATTATGGTCTGGTCGCTTCATGTTTGTCTTTCTTTCCCTTTGGTGTCTTTGATGGGTGGAGTAAGTTACATATGTAATTGTATCGATTCCTGATCTTAGTTTTACTTCTCCTTTGGTAGAAATGACGTAAAAGTGTTGACTTGGTCGTTACACACCAACATTTTTTCAGCTTGAATACTTGATAGTAACGATTAAAAAATATAAACATTTTTTTTTCTGAAAATTTAAAATAATTAAAAGAAACAAGAACAACACTGAAAAAACAACAACAAAAAACAAACAATCGGTGAATAAACACAGTCCCTTTATATCAGGCGTAGTACATGTGTATGTCTTCTGTAAAGGTTTTGCTCACGACAAATGCAATTCCCCAAAGGAATTAAAACATCAAATGGTCAAATTTTCTAGACCAGATTAGCTAGTTTCGTCAAAATAGGCCTCATAAGCCAACTATGGAACAGTATTAAGGTAAAAACTCCATTATGCAATGTGCATTTACAATATGAATTGTTGAAACCGCACTTTGAATTATGAACCTTTCCGTATCTAACTACTTTATTCGAATATGCAAAATGCACATTCTAATTTGAGACATTTGTGTTTCAATATGGCATTTGGACGTCCTATTTTGCATTATTCAGTTTCGATTCTGCTGTGGTTAGACGGGGTACCAGTCACTGAGTTGTCGATAACGTTCGGTAATGTCCGTGGATTTCCCGTATATTTTCCGATGACAAGCGTCCGTTTGAGAAGATTGCATTCGCTTTTGCAGGGGCCAAATTCAAACCAGCAGCGATAAATTTTATCAAGCTATATAATAATTAGGATATTTACAATAATGTGTACGTTTGCATCTTTAAAATAAATTTTACAGCGCGGTTCCTTATTTATATATTTATGAAAAAAAAAAGGATTTTTATTGAAAAGTTAATACTTGTTTGACGAAGGGGAAAATACTCAATCGTTGAACATTTACTATAATAAATTACCATGAAGGATTAGTTTGTGCCGAATCCGTGGATTTGAGTTGAGCAATTATTGTTAAAATTGATTAATTCATACAATTTTCATAAAACTGATCCTTCTGAGGTGTTACTTATAAAGATATTAGTAACTAATTTCAACCTCACTCAAAACTCAAATGTTTGTATATTATAGAAGTATGGACATGTCCGCATAGCTTATGGTCCTTAGATTCACTTTATAATTATCATGTAAATACGTCATTATTCATTAATATGAATAGTACTTTCTCATTTCTTAAACCCGACCCACAACCATAGAAACGCACCTGGGGTCACAATGACAGCTGCCTATTCATATGTCCGTCTTCATAAGTTAGACTGGGACATGATAGCTTTCATCCAACAGAATCACAACGCGAAAATATTAGCTGGTCGTCTTCAGCCAGCAAAACCTTGCTGAGCTGGTGTCGCGACTGTCTTAACCAGCCTACTACATATTTCTTCAAGTTCTACATGCAACGATTTGGGAAATGGGGTGGCTGAATCCAAACCATTTTGTACTTACATGTATATCCATGGTCTACACCAAAGTTTTTTTTCTTCTTGTTTTATTACTGTTAGACCGCGTACAGCGTACCCAGGTTTACCTGGCGGAACTTAACGACATTATTTATTTATTTATTTACTTACTTATTATTAAAAATTACAGAATCTAGAAAAAAAAAACAAAAAAAAAAAAAAACGAAAAAAAAAAAAAAAACAACAATTTTTTTGTTTTTGATGCATTAGAAAAACACTCATACTTTGTACATTTTACCGCCGAAAAATACAACAACAAAAATTGTAAGATGAAAAGTCGTGATATTTTTCTGACTGTTGCTTAAAATATACATTGTGGGTACACGTTAGAAGCGCCTCTTCGATGCGGTTCTAACGATTACCCACAATCTATATTTTGGAGTAGAAATAAGAAAAATGATGTTTACTCCTGTAAATCCCAATTTTACATTTTACTATATAAAAGTGGGGATCAAGTGTGTGTATGTGTGTGTGTGTGTGGGGTGGGGGAGGGGGTCAGAATTATAAAGATGTGTTTTTATGGTGGGATGCGCTTGGTATGTGAGTGCGTTTTTAGTTTTACGTTTCACCAACAGCTAAGGTTATACGGAGATGGGACCTGGGTTTAAAGACATCCGAAATTCTGGAGAAGCCCGGGATCGATCCTGCGATCCCTGGTTAACGAGGCTAGTAGCATAACCACTACCAGCGCTTGATATGTTACATTGTAGCAGGTGCGGGTTTTCCACCTGCACTCCGGTGTGAAAAGAATTTGCTTCGCGTTGTGTTTTGTCAAAAAAGTGGAAACCTTTGCGTTTTGTCACTTGAAGCCAGAAATCTAGGATAAAAAGTCAGATAGTTTTCTATTTTCTTAAGGAATACATTTAGCACAGTTACGAACATCTATATAAACATGTGACAAACAGGGAATCAGACCCCCGGCCATCGGGGCTTGAAGAAATAGATGGGCTACATGAACTGAAACCGACCCGCACACCAGTACTGGGTAACCGCTTAGAGGATCTAAGTCTACCGAGGCAAAGCGGTGCTTATAAACCCTATTGATTTCATTGGGCGACAGGGCTTTGAGATGTCATTTTATCTCAGTGTCGGGTTAAAGTCCCACAAAAGTGGAAGCAACGTCTCCAACGTCTCCAAAATGACCTATACTGTGTTGACGGTGACGTTAAACATCAAATCAAAGACCAGAACCAAAATGTCTAGTTTTAGAAATTCCGTTGGATATGCCCTAAATC
The DNA here is from genome assembly GCA_963580285.1 of Lucinisca nassula. Lineage (NCBI taxonomy): Eukaryota > Metazoa > Mollusca > Bivalvia > Lucinida > Lucinidae > Lucinisca > Lucinisca nassula. The sequence goes on along the minus strand of OY757023.1, from coordinate 47,628,914 downwards.
AGAAAGCACTTTCACAAAAGAGAGTTGTAACTATGCTTGCTTCCAGGCGAGCAGTCTCATCAAGGTCTACACGACATTGGACAGGAGCCTTTCTGTGCCGTACAAAATTATTATTAGTATTTACAACAAATTTATATTTTAAAGGTGCAATGGCCTGAACACATTTGCGATATATTTAGATAAAACTTGGACATAAAATAAATACTGCAAAGCTGATTCCTGGTCTGACATATAAAATATAAACTATGTGTAAATGATTTTATTGGAAAGGGTGTAGTGTCCCCAAATCATCCGTTTCATGCCAAAAATATAGTTCTCTCGTTTCTCTCACTCCTCCGTGTCACCAATACGCTTGGTGATTTTTTTTGGGTATCTGCTGAATACAGGCGGACGTTTACGGGAAAGTACGAAAGAACGACCACAGCGCCACTGAACGAGAATAATGAGAACTAGAAGAAGCAGAAGCGGAATTTCAAGTTGCAAAATAGGACGAGGAACAGAAAGATAACTACACAAATTCCAAAATCAGTCTACAAAAATGAATATCATAATTGCAGTGTTGCACAATTGTAACTGAATATAGCATGACAGAATATCCAAATTGCAAATGCCAGTGACATGATATTAAATTGCAATCTCAATGTTGCATAATTGAGTTTTTACCTAAATCCTGTTCCATAGCCAACTTAATCACTTCATCATAGTGCAGATTGTATTTTTTATTTTCTTTGGATGCATCGAGTCCATCGCGAGTAATTTGAAAATCGAGTACCGCTGAAATCGATGCCGGGGGATGGTATTCAGCCTTGCAGACAACAGTGCTGTTTATGAAGAAACTCAATTAAACCAAGTTTCCGGTTTTCATTCTAATATGTATTCTTTGCTTCCAAAGTTAACCTTTTTCATTTATTTTACGACACTGCAGCTGGTGTTTAGTGCTGTGTGGCGGCCGTAAAACGTCTCCCCGTACTTCATCATAGTGCAGATTATATTTTTATTTTCGTTGGATGCATCGAGTCCATTGCGAGTAATTTGAAAATCGAGTACCGCTGAAATCGATGCTAGTGGGGGCGTATTCAGCCTTGCAGACAACAGTGCTGTTTATGAAGAAACTCAATAAAACCGAGTTTCCGGGTTTCATTCCAATATGTGTTCTTTGCTACCAAAGCTAACCTTTTTCATTTATTCCAATATATTCAAGACCCATTTGAACAATTACAGGGTTCATCAATAGGGTTTCATGAATAACATTTGCAGGATTCCAAAGAAGCTGTCTGAATATCTTCGAGGGACCAGACAAATGATATTGCAATGAAATAAACATACATGGTCGCCATTCTTGCATTTCCTACGGCAAACTGTGACGAAAACGCCCCAAAACTCCATATCACCTCTTCAGATGCGACCGTTAACATAAAATGGTATGACAGCTAGTTCAAAACGTTGTTAAAACGATAACGTATGTTCTGCAACACTTAAAAAATGCTACGTTCACTGGGACAACGTTACATCGCTCTAACGTGTAACGTAAACAAAGCAAGGTCAATTTTTGATATCCAAAGATCATAACTCCATGCTTCAACAGAATTTCAATATGGGGTTTGTTACGTTAACAGGACTTCTGGCCCAGAAAAGCTTCAAATAGCTATGTCCATTGGATTTTATTCATAGAGGAACCTGCATTAGTGTTCATGTATAATTGAGTTTAATACATGGGCACGAATGAAAGATTCTATTTATCATATGACATTAAAAGCGCATTATTCACGATTGTTTACACAAATAGCAATATTCAACCGTTAGTAAATGCGACGTCGTTAAGGACGTCGTACATGTAACGATATTGGGCGTATCTAGCCAATTTGCATATTTCATCCACTAGTGGATTATCGAAAATAATACATGGCGTTATTACACTCTCATATGATAAAAAATATATTTTATGAGTCTGATTTAAAACACCAACCGGACGCTAATTTTGCCTAATCCTATCCATTGATCACAAGCTCTCGGCCCATCAGCACTCCTAGTGCTTTGATTGTTCTACAGTATCCGTATTTTGTTTCAATATTTGTTTCTTCACGGGTATCCGTCCGCCAGTCGTGTAAATCCGTATGAATATCCGTTATTCTGTCCTATCCTATGCCAAAAGCTACATGTTTTGTTTGATTTGAGGTTTAACGTCCCCGTCAACACCATAAAGGTCATTTTGGAGACGTTGGTTCCAATTTTGTGGGACTTTTACCCGACATTGAGATGAAATGACATCTCAAGCCCTGTCGCCCAATGAAACCAATAGGGTTTATTAGCATGGACGGTCCGCCTCGCACCGCGGTTCCTGGACAGGCTTAATGCTGACATGTGAGGTGATATGTTCGAACCAGTATAATTTGCTCATAATGGGAGTTACCATTGAAAATTCAATGAAACACAGAGATTTGTGCGATGATAATCTGTGATCGTCGCACATTTTGCAAGCCGTCATTACGATAACACACGCGTGCGATACAGTGCATATTTCTCATCTCCAAAATGGCTACTTTTTTGATGAAAATCCCTGATAGATTTCTTATTAATACTGCAAACATAGGTCGTGGGTGCTCGTTAGAACCGCCTCATTGAGGCGTTTCTAACGAGTACCCACAACCTATGTCTTGGAGCAGAAATAAGTGAAACTAGTAATGTATGCTCCCTTAAACCCCAGTTTTCTCTATATAAATTGGGGTTTAGTGGGGTCTTCATTTCACGGACTTGTTCACGTGATGTGCTATTATGCAGATTATGACTAAACTTTTCAAACAACGCGCCTGCCCTGCAATTTAAATATTTATATGTAGTTTGAAAGTATAAAAACACTATAACGTGCCTGTTTCCAATTCGACAGGGGTTCAAAGGCGACACTAGTACTATTACTCTCTCATAGATTGTGTTTTCTTAGAATATTTTTGTTAGAATAATGCAGATTATATTTTCTGGTCCTTTCACTTAGAATCATTTTGAAAATAGAGTTCTGCTTAAGCCGGCGCTAGAGGGCGTGGCCGTTGTTGCACACTTCAGAACTGCCATGGTCATGAACAGACTCAATAAAACCGAGTCTGATAGTTTCGTTTATTCGGTCTATACTTTGCTCGCATAGGAACTAACTATTCAGAAATTATTTATCATCACTGCAGCTCGGGTTGTGTCGTGTGGCGGACATAAAAAGTCTCACCGTACATCTTCATAGTGCAGCTTATATTTTCTGGTCCTTTGGGATCATTAAGTTCACTTAGAATCATTTTGAAAACAGAGGCACTAGAGGGCGTGGTCGTGGTTGCACATTTCAGTATTTGTCATGAACACACTCAACAAAACCGAGTCTGCTATATTTCGTCTAATCGGTGTATTCTTTGCTTCCAAAGGATCTTACTATTCAGAACTTACAGTAAAATTCCTTTTTTAAGACCACCTTTGGAACCGTTCAAAAGAGGTCTTAAAGACCCCTTTTGAACTGTCCCAAAGGGGGTCCCTGACCACAGGACATTGTGTGCGGAAATGCGCGAAAAAATAAAAAACTTCACTTACTACATTACGCAAACACGCCTATACAAATACATTGCCACCTTTATCGCCGAAAAAATAAAAATTTTATGATGAAAAATTGTCGTATTTGTCTTATTTCTGCTCAGAATATAGATTGTGGGCACTCGTTAGAACCGGGGAACTCATTAGAACCGCCTCATCGAGGCGGTTCTAACGAGTACCCACAATCTATATTTTAGAGCAGAAATAAGAAAAATAAGGTATACCCCCGGAAACCCCAGTTTTACTATATAAAAGTGGGGTTCAAGGGGGTCAGAATTGTATAGGCGTGTTTGAGTGATGATAAGCTTTGTAAATCAGAATTAGTCTTCATTTTAGGTGGTCTTACATGTAATAGCGGAATGTTACTATATTTACATACGACCGTTATTTTTGTCAGATCTCGCATATCTTCTTTCTGTCATGTCATTTCATATAATTGTATTCAAAGGAACTATTCCCGACAGAATATAATAACATGACAAAATATTATTGGAAAAATGTGTGTTTTAGAACAGCAACATCGCGTGCAGATGACGGTGACCTGATTACACTGCAAATGATTACTGTGTTCTGATAGTCAGTGAAAGCTCTTTATTAAGAAATCACGCCCACACAACTATATTGTAAATTTTCCGCCGAAAGAAACAAAAATTTTAAAATGAAAAATATATATATATATGTAGATTTTGGGTACAAGTAGAACCACCTCGTGGCAGTTCTAACGAGTACCCACAACTCTATATTTTAGAGCAGAAATAAGAAAAAAAGGTTTATCACTGTAAACCCTAGTTTTATCATATAAAGTACGGTTCAAGGGGGTCAAAATCATATAGGCGTGTTTGCGAGATATGTTTTTATAAACTTCCAGAGAACAAGCTAAGTTCATAAATGAACAAAACACCATGTTTTGCATTAAACAATCAAAGCACTGACAACACCGGTGTGTCGACTGTCTCTAAATGTAGCCTAGAAAAATGTTCCTAGACAGTTCCGTGTAAAACTTAATCCTTATCTTGCTGTTCACTACAACCCCTATCTTTGAAAACAGTGTAGATCCAGATCAGATGGTTCCTGAACAAGCCATCTGATCAGGATCTACACTGTTTGGCATTCAGTTTATGAATTTGTAGCAATAAATTACATCAAGTAATTTGATTGGTTGATAGACACAAATGGGTGTGGCTAAAATGAATATTCAGCAAGATAAGGCCAGATATGCCGTCGCGTTCTGCCGCCATGCATTCCCTTAACACCAGCAGTAGTGAAGTGAAAGGGTTATTCTTTGGAAGCAAGGAATATACTATTGACCCGAAATGAATGATACAAATGACAAGAATAAATATACTACATTATGATGAAGGGAGGGATACTGTTTTTACAGCAGCCACACATTCCCTTTACACAAGCTGTAGTGACGTTAAAATGTTTTTGAAAGAGTTATCCTTTTAGAGGCAAGGAATAAACAACAGACCTGAAATGTAACAAGTTTTTCTTGGCCAGACTAGCTATTCTTGCACACCAGACCAGGAAATCCGCAATTTTACCCTGGGATAGAAATTTATGTTCTGACCCTGGTGTTCCGACCCCAAAAAAAACGAATATAAACGCCTATTTGATAAATGCACTGGTTGATTACGACCTTGTGTGCGCCGTCGTTAAGGTTGACGTCATGCACGATCCGTGACGTCACTTTACATTCCTGCAGTGTCAACACAATATGGCGGACGTTGGTAACCGAATTGACTGCAGCATTGAAATTCCGCGCGAAGAAATGGAAGGTATGCAAGAAAAAGAAGCCAATATGGATATGAGGGATGGATAGAAAAATCCGTCCCTCGGGATCACTGTCCGACGTCACTCGGCAAGCCTCGTGATGCCGGACAGTGACCCTTGGGACGGATTTTTCTATCCACCCCTCACACTCATATTGGATTCTTATAGTATCGGCCAGTTAGGCACATGATACCAGTCAAAAATCTATAAATAACCCTCTCACGCAAAACGTTGGCCTCACAAGGACAAGAATGGTCAGGCTATTGCTTATAAATTACCATTAACTGGGTTACCAACAAAATCAGTGAAACAACGCAAACCTAATGTGCATAGTAACTTTGTGTCGGTTGAGATGAAAAGTTATGAATGCCGCGTGTAAATGTCGTTCCGTAACCCTAGTCCGACGTCACACTGACATTGAATATGCTTTTCATTACGATAACACATCCGTGTGATATAGTGCATTTTTCAAACCTCAAAAAGGTAATTTGTCTGATGAAACTTTGTGATATTTATCTTATTTATACTCCAAATATGGGTTTCGGGTGCTCGTTAGAACCGCCTCATTGAGGCGGTTCTAACGAGTACCCACAACCTATGTCTTGGAACAGAAATAAGGAAAATAAAGTTTACCTCCGTTTTCCAGTTTTCTCTTTATAAAGTGGGGTTAAGGGGGAGGGGGGTCTTTATTTCACGGACTTGTTCACGTGATGCTATGTTTTGAGCAAAAAAAAAAAAAAAAAAAAGAGAAAGAAGAAAAAAATTCTGTATACCATGATTTTAAATTTATCCTTTTCCAGTAAAACTGGGACGGCCTTGGTAGCTCAGTCGGATGCGCGTCTGACTGGTGATCAGGAGGACGCGGGTTCGATACCTGCCGGGCTTTGCAACATTCTTTCGTAGAGATTGATCATGAAATCTTTTCTACGGTCATTGTCTCCCTTCCGCTGATTCAAAAAGGGGAGTTGTCAGTTTCTGGCGAAGGAATGTGCACTGTACTGGTTAACCGCTTACGTATAAGCCTGCCTAGGAAAAGTGTGGATAGGTAAACTGACCGGCTCACAAATGACCTAAAACAGTGTGGATTCGGCCGTTAAACTCCAATAGCGTTTATACGAATTGCCAGGCTGCCTACGTCATGAAAAGGAAAAACCGATATCTTAATATAGCTCACGCGGTCACGTGACGACTTTCGGACAAACAATAAACGCAGGTGTATTCTTTCATACCCAAAATGGTTAATTTTCAGATGAAAATTTGTGATACAGGTCTTATTTATACGTCAAATGTAGGTTGTAGGTACTCGTTAGAACAGCCAAATAGAGGCGAATCTAACGAGTACCCACAACCTATGTCTTGGAGCTGAAAAAAGAAAAATATTGAATACCCACGTAAACCCCGCATGGTTTTCTCAATATAAAGTGTGGATTATGGAGGTGTTCATTTCACGGAGTTAACTCTCGAAAATAATGAGGCCTTATTGGCCGAAACTAGCTAGTCTGGCCCAGAAAACTGTACAGTCCATACATTAAACCCTTAAAATGCCGAGAAAAACTACACCTGCAAATGTCATCTGCTTATGTCGTCTGCGCTGATCTTCTTGCAAACTTTTTAAAAATATATATTTTTTCATCTTGGAAAACCGTGTGGACCCAGCTCAGATCAGACTGCTCCTAGAGGGACAGTCTGATCTGGGTCCACATTGTTTGCCAAAAAAATGAGTTTTGAAGTAACCGGCAGACGACAAAGCAGACAACTGTTGTCGTGATTGGCGTTTGACGGGTTAAGTTCTTTAGTGTATTCTTTGCTTCCAAAGGATACATTGTTAACGTGATGTATACGCACAAGTCAATTGATTCATACATTGTGACTTTTTACGGCTGTAAAATCAAAGTTTTTGGATAATTGATTGCATAATTATTATTGCTGTTATTATTATTATTATTATTATTTATTAACAAACTCCAAAGTATCAACAGCAGTTTTGTTTAGAAGAAAACAATAAAGAAAACCCATCCATACTTTTCTCAGACCCAGAAAAATTTGCATGAAATGCGACCCCGCTCATCGGGGCTTGAAGAAATAGATGGGTTGCATGATGCTTCCACGAAGAGCTGAAACCGACCGCACACGAGTACTGCTGGTAAACCACTTAGAGGATCTAAGTCTGCCTAGGCAAAGCGGTGAGAGTCGGACCGTCCATGCTTATAAACCCTATTTGTTTCATTGGGCGACAGGGCTTGAGATGCCATTTCATCTCAATGTTGGGTAAAAGTCTCACAAATTGGGAGCAGCGTCTCCAAAATGACATATACAGTGTTGACGCGGACGTTAAACCTCAAATCAAACAAACAAACAAATGAAATGCTGAATCCTATTTTCTGGAAAAAATAAGAAGACCTGTCATTCAGATAAGATCAACAGATGCAGATAAAATGACAAACAGTGAAGACTCTGATTAGACCGACAAGAAGCATTCTGAACTGGGTCTGCACTATTTGCTTAGACCAGGACTGCCCTTAATCTAAGGATCATTTCTGTAGATGTGAAAAAAAAAATAGATAAATAAATGTCCAAGCCTCCGAGACCTAATTGGTAAGAGGGCTGACTCGCTGTGGTTCAAGTCTTGCTCAGACCACATGTGAGAGGAAGGACCGGTAGTTTCTCTCCGGGTACTCCGTTTTGGCTCATAGGCTGGGAAAAGTCAAATACTCTTTAAAGAACCGTAAAACCGAACAAAAATGTACTAGGCACCACAAAAGGACTTTTACCTCTGAACATGAAACAATTGGTGAAAAACGCAAAGAGATAATGGTTTCACCTGTCAGATTATGCATTTAGACGCATTTCGTACACATTTGTTTGTCCGAAATTGATGACGTCACAGCCACGCTGCAGGATGCCAAAATTAGTGCCGTCTATTAATAGTTCAATATTGGAATTCGTATAAACGCTATGCAAACCATCAAAAATCCTGTAAAACTGGTAGTTCACTGGGCTATTTATGATATACACCTGACCGTATGTAACAAAACTTAAGATAATAAACAAACACACGGCACACTTACGTGAGATAATCATCACGGGAACACGTCTATATAATTTTGACCCCCTTGAACCCACTTTTATATAGTAAAACTGGGTTTCCGGGGGTATACCTTATTTTTTTATTTCTGCTCTAAAATATAGATTGTGGGCACTCGTTAGAACCGCCGCATTGGCTCTAAAATATAGATTGTGGGTACTCGTTAGAACCGCCTCGATGAGGCGGTTCTAACGAGTGCCCACAATCTATATTTTGAGCAGAAATAAGAAAAATATCACAATTTTTCATCTTAAAAGTTTCATTTTTTTTCGGCGATAAAGGTGGCAATATAATTGTATAGGCGTGTTTGCGTAATGACTGTCTTGTTTGTCTCCAAAAAAGACAAGTTGTCGATATTTTGTTTTAATATTTGTAATATGTTTTTGAATATACAGTAAAATTCCGCTATTACGACCACCTAAAGTTGAGACTAAGTCTGCTTTAAAAAACTTATTTAGAAAGCTTAAGTTATTCTTTCTTTGTGTTTTCTGCTCACAGTGTCCTCTTGTCAGAGACCACCTTTGAGACTGTTCAAAAGTGGTCTTTAAGACCACTTTTGAACAGTCCGAAAGGTGGTGTTTATCTAGAAATTGTACTGTATAGTCCATAGCAAGGTAATCGATAGATCCGTTTCGTGAGGTGGTTTTCACGTGTACCCTCAATCTGTTTTATGAGCAAGAAAAGGAAAAAATATCGAGACACTTGTGGTCCCCTTTTTAGTCTGTATAGGGGGCTACTGAACGGACTTGTTGCCTTAAAGCATTATTTTGGACTATAGTCTCATATATTGCTGATCAGTGCAGACTGATACATCATCAGTGTTTATATACGTATAAATGTGTTCCCTAAAATGGTTGTATCTTTACTCATTTAATTTGTCCTATTGGGAGCAGGGAATATAACGTGTTGAGTGTACGCATTTCTATGTGCTAGACTAGTGCCGGCCAAGTGACCCTCAAATATTACAACAACATTCCTCGACTGAGTGAATAAACACAAATGGACTAGAAGGTATAATCTACACTATGGAGGGAAGAGAATATTCGGGGCCGCCAGACATTCCTGTAACACTACTTGTTACGTCTGTTTTCATTAGATCACCTGAGCTGCCTGAGATGAAGGCTCCGGGGGATCTAGTGTGATCTGTCACCGTCCGTTGTCGTCGTCCGTCCATCTGTTCGTTCATCCGTTAATAATTTCGTCAAATGACATCTCTTCCTTAACAACCACTAAGTGGATTCTAGCCACACTTGGGTGGTCCTCTTTCAAAATTGTTCAAAGAATTGAATTTCTTGCAGAACTCTGGTTGCCATTGCAACGAAAGGAGAAATTGGAAAATACCGTTAACAATGTTCTTGTCTAAAACCAAAAGGCCCAGGCCTGTGATATTTGGCAACAATGTAACTTTGTCTAACGGACCTCGGCCAAAATTGTTCAAATTTCAGTCATGAGACCCCAAAAATGGCCCACTTGTTTTACATTGACATATGTAGAGAAAAACACCTTTGTAAAGTTTCGTATCTGAAACCAGACGGCCCAGGCCTTTGATATTTGGCACGCATCTTCATCTGGTATACATCTACCAAGATTGTTAAAAGTATTGCCCAAGGGTCAAAATGGCTCCGACCAAGGGCTCATTTTTTGACTGATTTGTTTAAGACAAAACTTTAAAAATCATCTTGGCTGAATCTAGAATGCCCATGCCTTTGATATTTGATGCATATCTTCTCTTTAGTGGCCCTCTATTAAGACTGTTTAAGTTATAGCCCTGGGGCCTGAAAATGGCCCTGCCAGGGGCCGCTTCCTCTTCATATACTAATATAGGGAACACCTTTAAAAAGTTTCTTATCTGAAACTAAAGGCCCAGGATTTTGATATTTTGTATAGAATTTAATCTAGTAGACCTCTATAAAAATTGTTAAAATCAAAGCCCTGATGCCAAAAAGGGGCCCATTGTTTTACATAGATTTATCTAAGGAAAACCTTGAATGAATCTCCTCTGATGCCAGAAGGGCTAGGTGTTGGATACTTGGCACACATCTTCATCTAGCTGTTTAGTAGACCGCTACCAAGATTGTTCAAATTGTTATCTATAATCCAGAAATGGCCCCGCCCCAGTGGTCATTTCTTATACTTATATAGGGCAAATGTTTGGAAACCTTCTTATCTGAAACCAGAAGACCATGGCATTTAATATTTAGTACATAGCTCTACCTTATGGACCGCTACCAAGGGGTCAATAATAGCTCAATCTCAAAAGTCACTTGTTTTACATTGACAAACTCAAGAAAAAATTAAAACTCTTTTAGACAGAAACCAGAAGACACCGGCCTTTGTTCATAGCCCTGAGGCCAAAAAATGGTCCCAGCATGGGGCCCATTGTTTTACATAGATTTATCTAGGGAAAACCTGATAAGAATGTCCTCTGATACCAGAAGGGCTAGGCGTTGGATACTTGGCACACATCATCTAGCTGTCTAGTAGACCTTTACCAAGATTGTTCAATTTATTATCTAGGATCCAGACATGGCCCCACCCCAGAGGCCATTTCTTATACTTATAAAGGGCAAATGTTTGGAAGCCTTCTTAAATGAAACTAGAAGACCCCGGCCTTTGATAATTAGTACATAGCTCCACTTGTGGCCACGTAAATTGGATTTAAGCCCCCCCCCCCCCCACACACACACACTGTGGAATTCGTCTCACTGACCGTTCCAAGGCGGTTCTTCTGTCGCTGTTTATTTTTTGTTATGATTGTTATTGAGCATTTGTATCGCTTATATTATTTTGTTTTGGATAGCCAATTGGCCATTTTGCGGGAAAGTGACTGTCCTGTTGGCTTTTCGCTATAGGTGTTACTATTAGGATCTGTTGTTGCACGTTTGTATTTCTTTCCCTTTGGTGTCTCTGATTGGAGCTGTGGGTTAATAGTATCGATTCCTGATCATTGCCTTCACTTTTATTTTGTTGTTGCATCTGATACACCTGTACAAGGTTTGTTAAAATAAAAGTCTTGGCGTCAAAATGGCCCCACCCTAGAGGCTGTCTGTCTTACATAGAACCATGTAGGGAAAACTTAATTCTTTTTTTATCTGAAACCTGAAGGCCTAGGCCAGTTGACCTCTACAACGACTGTGACTTTTGGATAACGGACCATGGTTCCCTAGTGTGTATGGATCCCCCCCCGCCCGCCAATTTATGTAAGGCTTAATATCATAAAAATTGTCCATATCCCCATCCCAAAACTACATATTGCTATTTCTTATAAATGTCACCGACAGAAGGTTGGAGTTTGGGGTATTCCCCACAAACCCCCTTTCATATAAGCTTCATTGTGTTCTTGCTTCCAGTGGATTACATATCCCTTTTTCTGAACATTTAATACCTCAGATACAGTTCAGATCGCCATGCATAAACGATATAAGATATATATTGTTATTCCGTTTAAGGGCCAACCATGGGCCGCCATATCAAATAAGGCTTTTAATCTCAGAAACCATACAGATCCCAATCCCAATCCATATAGTCTTATAGTATTGTTGCTTATGAAAAAGCCATACTCAGTGACGTCAGCCAGGGGTCCTCACTACTGTAGCTCACATAAGGCTTAGAGGCCCCTTCATATTCCTAAACCATATATATATATTAGTGTTCCTTATGATAAGACGTATTTATTGACGCTAACAAGGGGCCCTAGAGGGAATTGCCATCCATTCGTTTCACGTAAGGCTTTATCATTGCCTCCACTTCTACTTTTTATATTTTGGAATCTGTTTAGATCCCTAGCCCTTGTAGGCATATATTGTTTAAAGCAATCTCCTTGTGTGAAACTTCAATATTAAGTTTGCTAATCTCTTAGCTCGAGTGAGCGATATTGGACCATCATGGTCCTCTTATTTGTTGCTGTTTCTGTCTGATATAATGATATAAGATATAAGATCATGCACAAAAAATTGCTATTGGAACTTATTCTTTGTTTATTGAAAACGGATTACTATTTCAAAGGGTCTATTACAGATTTTGCCAATAAACAGATGCGACAAGCGGCTACAAAACGTGATTAGTTTCGCATTCTTTTACTGCGCAAATAAGAAAATACAACAACCGCAACAGGAAATCATAATTTTAGAAGTTTAATATTATAGCGCAGTCTTCTGTGTTATAGATCATTCTAAACATCTCGAAAACACGCCTTTACAATTTTGACCCCCTTGAACCCCACTTTTATATAGTAAAACTGGGGTTTACAGGGGTATACCTTATTTTTCTTATTTCTGCTCTAAAATATAGATTGTGGTTAGAGTACCAACAATCTATATTTTGCGCAGAAATAAGAAAAATATCACAATTTTTCTTCTCAAATTTTTCATTTTTTCAGGGATAAAGGTTGCAATGTATTTGTATAGGCGTGTTCACGAGATGATAGCGCACCTATATATGCAGTGGTAAGGAACTGAGATTTTATTTTGCGATATTTACATTCCCATTGCAATCTAATGTAAACCTAAAGAAAATAATGTAGTTAATACATCCATGAACTCATCGAGACACATGATTTTCAGTAACGTCAAGTGACGTCATTCTAAACTATGCTACTTTGCGGGCGTTCGTGACATCAACGTTCTTCCGATCTTTATAGAAAAACAGCTTGTTTATGTTTTTTCAGATTTAAAAAGTTTGTCATATCTTATCTACATCATAATAGATAAAACTCATCACATTGTCATATTTTAATAATATGGACAAAACAGCAATCAGCACAACAGTGACAACCCAACTTCAAACAATTATTCAATTGAACACTTTTAAACTGATATTTTCTTTTCTTTTCAAGCGCTGATGATGTGTCATTTTTGTCTTCACCGGAAATGGCTGTGTACAGACAAGTTACCCCAAAGAACCTTTGCCCCCAATAAATGGACGTGCTGCCCCAACGAAGACACTCTGCTCCCCAAACATTATACACTGTTAAATCATTGCCAGGCAAAAATACTAGAACAGAATCACTGTTTATCAAATATTAAGCGTACAATTTAACTTATTACATTCTTCCCTGCTTTCTAAAATGCTGTTCCATCAGCATTTCATTACAATTTTACATTTCAATAACCCAGATCAATGCTGCAGTTGAAACAGAGTTTCCCATAATAACAAATAAAATGAAAGACATACATCATTCTTTACAGTGTTAACTATTCGCTTATACTCTCTACTATTTCTATGATGCCATGAATGATATTTGAAACCCGACTGCATCAATTCCCGATCGTTGCGCAAACCCGGAGTGTACGTATGTACACCTGCGGGTAATGGTCAAAGATGACCAATCGCAGCACTAGTAGATAGACAGATAGATAGATAGATAGATAGATAGATAGATAGAAAGATAGTTGCGTTTCAATTTTGATAGTGCCACTTGATTACAGACACAAATATTTAACTGTAGTTCAGACGCCCCTTACATTTCTTACAAAAAAATACCGTATTCAATAACCTCATCACCTTGCAATATAGCAGTATCATATACTGAATACTAATGATTTTTATTATTCAACCACATCTGCCTTAAACCGGTAAACAACCTATGTCATAAGCTAAATATCTTGTTAAACAATATCAGCATCTTAACCTGAACATTTGTGTCTGTAACAAATGAACGTTATCATTCCATCTATCTAATTTGTTATATATTACTCTTGATCACCAAAATAACTTGATTATGCTGCCCTTGCCATTAATTGAAATGAAAATGTTAAAATGAGTATAAATTATGTACACCTATTAATCATTTTTTTTCTTTAAAAACGAATATTTCCTTAACAAATTGCAACCATCATCTAACACTGGTTCTTTAACTTAATTTAACAAGAACTGCTTTATCACTCATTCTTTTTCAAACTTTGAATGTTGTTGTGAACAAAAATCTCTCCAACCAACCTGTAACGTTTGAGTCAGAGTGTAACCTATATTTCATACAGCTTCACTAAAATCCTGAAAATTCAAAGCTGAATCTGATTGTATACTTGCACGCATTGTATTTTTCTCAGCCCTATCCTTAACACTTGATTTTATAGCAGATCTTGGCATTCTATTTGGATTGGAATGTAAGCCTGCAGTCACTCTTTTACTTCTCCTTAATTCTTGTACAACATTCTCAGATGTTTTGTTATCACCCTTTTCATCTTTGCCTAACCCAGATTCACAGTTGAAGTCAGTTTTCAACTTCACACTCTTTTCTTTAGATTCTTTCCTATTACTTGTTTTGAACTTCCCTGTTTTTTCACAGGATTCCAATTCACTTTGCAAATTTTCCTCAACACTTTCCTCCTCCAATTTTTCTTCTATACTTTCTACAATTATATCTGTCTTTGAATCAATATCTTCAGCTGTTGCACCCTCAGTACCTTTTTCTTATGATTCAACAACATCAACCTCAACCTTTTTATTCTCCATATCATCTCTTATTTCTCTGTCATCTCCCTGTTCACTATCCTCTGCACCATCCACATCTACAGACTGATCAATAAGTTCATAACCACTACTTTCGTCTGAACTGGCATTTTCACCACTGTCGATTTCATTTATATCCTTTTGAACCAACTTATCGATCTCTCCTTCGTCCCCATTTTTAAAAATGCTACTGTCAGCATTTTCATTTAATTCCTCGTCCTCCACATCCTGAATTCCCGTGTATCTAATATTTCTCTCCTTGTGACTGTTTTCACAGGACCTGTGCCATCATCTAACATTATATCATACACATTATTGCGCGTATTGATAACTCTGTATGGAGTTGACAACCAATAATCAGCAATTTTATTACGTCCTAAAGGATGATTGCTTAAAGTACTCTCGCACCTATACAAATATCTTTTCTTTCCTCTTGTAATGATTAAAGCGAGCCAAACCTTTCTTCTCTAACTGTTCCTTTGCTATAAGGAGTGAACTCCTAATATTATTATGATGCATTTCTAACCAATCGTCTACACATTCCAAATCATCCTCTGTCTTCCTCCCTAACATACAATCTATAGGTAAACGGGGTTCTCTTCCAAACATCAAATAATATGGTGTTAATCCTGTTGATGCATGTGGAGTGCAATTTTAAATGTACACTAATTCTGGCAAATAATCTGGCCATTTTCTCTTTTTCTCTGGCTGCAATGTTCTTAACCTGTCATGCATTGTTCTGTTGAATCTTTCACATTGTCCATTACCTTCTTGATAATATGGTGTAGTTCTGGACTTCTCAATATTATACATTTTACACAACTCTTTCACCACTGAACTCTCAAAATTCCTTCCTTGGTCACTATGGATTCTATTCGGTATTCCATATTTCAAAAACCATTCTCTGCCTCACACCTTTTCTACCGTAGTTGCTTTCTGATCCTTTGTTGGAATTGCAACTGTGTATTTCGTGAACACATCTGTCATTATCAACACATTTTCTTTTCCATCAGATGATTTTTCAAGTAAAGTAAAATCTATGGCAAAAAATTTTCTAATGGCTTAAAAGCT
Source organism: Lucinisca nassula (assembly GCA_963580285.1). Taxonomy (NCBI): domain Eukaryota; kingdom Metazoa; phylum Mollusca; class Bivalvia; order Lucinida; family Lucinidae; genus Lucinisca; species Lucinisca nassula. Next base: position 47,612,971 of record OY757023.1, on the reverse strand, counting down.
AATAAGTTTGTTATTATAGGTTTACACCTAGCACTGGCATTTTTTGCAACCATACATCTTTCACAGTTCTTCACACATTTTTCAACATCAGCCCCCATACCTGGCCAAAACATCTTTTCTTAAGCAACGACATTGTTCCTCTATCCCCTGATGACCAGATAATTTATGTATAGATTCTAATATCTGAGGTCTCATAGACTCAGGTGTAACAAAAAGTAAATTATCTCCCAACTCTAAATCATTCACCTTATACCACAAAATAGTGTCCTAAATCAATAGGTGTTCCCAGTTTCGTAACAACTTCCTAACTGCTTTATTTTCCTTCCTTAGTTGTCTCTCAGGAGGTTTATGACCAGATTCACACCATTTCAAAACAGTTGCAATTTGTGAGTCTTGCATTTGTTTTACAGCTAATTATGTCCTTGAAAACTCTGGAAATGTAGTTGCAGCTGTCACTTGTTCATTCCAGATAACTGCTAATTCATTAATAGAATTATCTTTCATAGCAAACTTTTCTACAAAAGTTGTTTTTGTAATATTCTGTATGACAGCTTCATAATTAACTGAATTCGTACTATTTTGTCTACTCAATGCATCAGCTTTTATTACTTTTCCCTGACCGATAAATTACCTCAAAATTGAACTGAGCTAATTGAGCACACCAACGCATCTCTGTTGCTCCTAATTTTTCGGTTTTCAGGTAACTTAATGGATTATTGTCAGTATATACAACAAAAGATCTTCCAATTAAATAATCTCTGAATTTTTCTGTCACTGCCACTTTTAATGCCACCAACTCTAACTTCATTGAACTGTAATTGTTCATATTTTTCTCAGTTGGTCTTAAACTCCTTGAAGCATAAGCTACAACAACACGCCCTCCTGACTGATCCTGAGCAAGGACAGCACCTAATCCATCAAAACTTGCATCAGTTTCTACAATGAAACTTGTTGTAAAATCAGGATACCCTAAAACGGGTGCCTCCGTCAAACTCTTCTTTAAATTTTGAAATGCTTTTTCACAATTAATGTCCCATTTCTCTGTAAAATTTCTTGTGTCGTTCTGTTTTTGTTTCTTTCTTGATCTTTTATCTTGCTTGGTCGTTATAGCATGTAATGGTGCTGCAATTTGAGCAAAGCCCCTCACAAATCTTCTATAATAACCAGCTAGTCCCAGAAATGAACGTAACTCTTTTTCCGAAGATGGGGTTTTCCACTCATGTATCACATTAGGTTTACTTGGATCAGTTTTGACTCCCTCTTCTGATACATGTCCTAAATACTGAACTTCCTACTGAAAGAAATGACACTTACTCGGTTTCATTTTTAAACCATGTTCGCGTAATCTACCGAACACAAACTCCAGTCTAGATATATGTTCTTCAATGGTAGGAGAAAACACCAACACGTCATCCAGATATATAAGAAGAATATCAAAATTTGCGTCTGCTAAACAAGCGTCCATTAGCCTCTGAAACGTCGCTGGACTATTACGAATACCCATTGGCATTCAAATATATTAAAAAAGACCACCTGTACCAATCCTAAAAGCAGTTTTGTGTTTATCTGTTTCATCTATTGATGCCTTGTGCTAGATCTATTGAACTGAAATACTTGACACCTTGCAATGCATCTAACGCCTTTTCTATCCTTGGTAAAGGTTACCCATCTTTGATGGTTTTATTGTTCAACAATCTATAGTCGACACACAACCTTAACGATCCATCTTTGTTCCGAACCAATACCACAGGAGCTGCATAAGGACTTGTACTTTTCTGTATGACATTTTGACGTAAAATTTTATCTAAATGATCCCTCACTTCTTGCATTTGATGCGGTGGCACACGTCTATGGGGAACTTTAACTCGAACTTCATCTACAGTTGGAATTCTATGTTGCACTGTCTCTGTAAATCCTAAATCATCATCATCTTTACAAAACCAATCTTGATAATCATGAAATAGTTTATTAACTTGATGTTTTTGAGATAATGTAAGTTCAACATCACCTAAATTAGGTTTAAAAGGTAGATTATCCCAATTGAGTTCTTGCCCCTCACATGAGACATCAACTTGCATTCTTTCCAACCGAACAGATATTTCTTGCTCTGTAACATCAATATTACAAGAAACCGAAGAAATTTCCTGTACAACATCCACAATGTGCGCAGTTCCAAGTCTACTTCTGGGTTCTAATCATATATCTTCACGTCCTAAATTTACCACTCTTACAGGAATCAATCCATTTTGAACCTCTGCAAATGTATCTACAACAACTATGTTACGCGGTAATTGACCATTGACACCTTGTATTGCTTGAACTGCTACCGTATATGGGTTCTTTTTATTTTGTCTTGTGGTGCCATTCACAACTTTCATTGAATAAGCAGGTATTTTGACTGATTGTGTTCCAGGAACTTTAATAAAACTAACACGATCATCAGTGGATACAGATGTCTCATATAGAGATGATATCTGTGACCAGAATTGATCTTTGTTACCATTATCCATTTTTTCCTTAACTTGTTCCTTCATAATTTCAAAAAAATTACTTCCAATTACACCAGGCAATTTTTGTTTTCTAAGTAAACCTTCTTGATCCTTTGGGTCACGGACAACCAAAAACCCAACATCTTTGTAAACATTACTACCTACTTCCATACTTACTTCAATGAGTCCAATATATGGAACATCAAGTTCATTAGCACCTTTAACACGTAACCATTTTGTTATATCAATGAGCTGTGGTTTTTCTTTCAACAGTGTTCTAAAGAAAGATTCTGTAACAGTAGATACTTGTGAGCCAGTATCAATCAAACACTAAATGGGGCGACCCTCCATAAGAACCTCAACTTCAGGACATTTTCCAACTGTCTTATTGAATGTATTCAATTTATCATATGATTCTTCATAATTCTCTCCCACCGCTTGACTCCCTGCGGTGGGAGTAAGGCATTTAAATTACCTTTATCATTACTGCCATTGGTACTTGCCATTGAGTCATCAGTCTTAGATTTCATATCTTTCTTCTTTGTGGGACAATCTCTTACATAATGTCCTATGCCTCCACAACCGTAACATGATCTCCCTTGACCACGCCCTCTATTTCCTCAGCCTATTCTTCTACCTGAATACTGACCTGTAAAACCACCTCTACCCATATACTGAACTTCTGCATCTGAAAACTTTTTGTTTGTTACTAAACGTGTTAACATTTCTAACTGTTTTTGTTGTTCTTTCAACATTACTTGCTGTTTCTGCAATAAATCAAACAACTCTTTTTGACCACTAATTGTACTAGTCTCATTTGCTTTAGACTTACCTGTCACATGTTTTGCTGAAACTTCTTGACTGGTTACTGATTCATCATCATTTTCGGCAGACATAGTTTTAATTGTTGCTACAGCTTCGTCTTCTGTCCATTTAAATACCATTTGTCTAAAATCTATGAAATTAAGACCTTTGTGCTCAAATGAAAATCTTTTCATTTCTCTTCTTAAAATTGGATCTGAAACACCATCTACAAATCTTTCTTTTAACATCAGATCTCGATCACCCAATACCTTTTTGTCCGTTTTAGTTATCCTATCCATTAGTCTCATTAATACGAATGACTATGTTTGTAATGATTCATTTGGCTTTTGACAACGTTGATAAAATCTTTGTTGTAATTGACCTTCTGTTTCTGCATCTTCAAAAACAGTTTTTATGAAATCTAAAATTTTTGATGCTGTGTTTCTATCTGTTTCTGGTCTTATTCTTATTTCATCCTTTGCTTGTCCTACTAAATGATCGTAAAGAAATTCAACCTGTGCTGGTTCCACCGGTAATATTTTTCAAATGATAACTTGCATCTTCAACCCACATGTTGGATCAGTATCTTTTATTGGTCTGCCAGGAAATTTTTCAAGCTTTTTATCTTTACTAATGTACACAGTTTTGCCTGTACTTTTATATGCATCTAAAGCATCTTGAGTTTTCTTTAATTCATCTTCTAATATAGAAGCTTTTCTAGCCTCAATAGATAATTTTGAAAGTTGATCTTCCAATTTTGCAACCTGCTCTTTTACTTCATCTACACTTTCTTGAGAAGCCATTTTGCTTATGATAATAACCCTTCTTTACAAATAGTATTCAGCATACATATATAAGTGTAACAAAATGTAAAAAACAATTGAGATATCGTTCAGCAGAAATTCAGCGAGTAAACGTCCCACCAGAAAACCAGCATAAACAACACTCCACCGAATCAAACATTTAGCCCTCTAACCTTGCAACGAAAACATTTGATTGTAAAAAATGAATAACCTTCTGAACCACAGTTAAATGTTGTTAACAACAATTAATAACCATCTTATTCAACTCTCTTTAACCAAACTATGTCGGGCAAAAGCCCGACAAAACCGGAAGCAACATCTCCAAAATGACATTTACAGTGTTGACGGGGAAGTTAAACCTCAAATCAAACAAATTAACCAAACTATGATATTAATAGCAGTCAATAAATATTCTAATCAAAAGTCTCTTTAACCAGATTTTGTGGATGAATTCCATCACTATATAATAAGCAGTTCAATGTGTGTTGTGATTCCCCCCCCCCCAGATTTCCTGTTCTTGATGACATCAGAAGCAAATTTGGGTGACTCACTACTGTAGCTCACATAAGGCTTAGAGGCCCCTTCATATTCCTAAACCATATATATATATTAGTGTTCCTTATGATAAGACGTATTTATTGACGCTAACAAGGGGCCCTAGAGGGAATTGCCATCCATTCGTTTCACGTAAGGCTTTATCATTGCCTCCACTTCTACTTTTTATATTTTGGAATCTGTTTAGATCCCTAGCCCTTGTAGGCATATATTGTTTAAAGCAATCTCCTTGTGTGAAACTTCAATATTAAGTTTGCTAATCTCTTAGCTCGAGTGAGCGATATTGGACCATCATGGTCCTCTTATTTGTTGCTGTTTCTGTCTGATATAATGATATAAGATATAAGATCATGCACAAAAAATTGCTATTGGAACTTATTCTTTGTTTATTGAAAACGGATTACTATTTCAAAGGGTCTATTACAGATTTTGCCAATAAACAGATGCGACAAGCGGCTACAAAACGTGATTAGTTTCGCATTCTTTTACTGCGCAAATAAGAAAATACAACAACCGCAACAGGAAATCATAATTTTAGAAGTTTAATATTATAGCGCAGTCTTCTGTGTTATAGATCATTCTAAACATCTCGAAAACACGCCTTTACAATTTTGACCCCCTTGAACCCCACTTTTATATAGTAAAACTGGGGTTTACAGGGGTATACCTTATTTTTCTTATTTCTGCTCTAAAATATAGATTGTGGTTAGAGTACCAACAATCTATATTTTGCGCAGAAATAAGAAAAATATCACAATTTTTCTTCTCAAATTTTTCATTTTTTCAGGGATAAAGGTTGCAATGTATTTGTATAGGCGTGTTCACGAGATGATAGCGCACCTATATATGCAGTGGTAAGGAAATGAGATTTTATTTTGCGATATTTACATTCCCATTGCAATCTAATGTAAACCTAAAGAAAATAATGTAGTTAATACATCCATGAACTCATCGAGACACATGATTTTCAGTAACGTCAAGTGACGTCATTCTAAACTATGCTACTTTGCGGGCGTTCGTGACATCAACGTTCTTCCGATCTTTATAGAAAAACAGCTTGTTTATGTTTTTTCAGATTTAAAAAGTTTGTCATATCTTATCTACATCATAATAGATAAAACTCATCACATTGTCATATTTTAATAATATGGACAAAACAGCAATCAGCACAACAGTGACAACCCAACTTCAAACAATTATTCAATTGAACACTTTTAAACTGATATTTTCTTTTCTTTTCAAGCGCTGATGATGTGTCATTTTTGTCTTCACCGGAAATGGCTGTGTACAGACAAGTTACCCCAAAGAACCTTTGCCCCCAATAAATGGACGTGCTGCCCCAACGAAGACACTCTGCTCCCCAAACATTATACACTGTTAAATCATTGCCAGGCAAAAATACTAGAACAGAATCACTGTTTATCAAATATTAAGCGTACAATTTAACTTATTACATTCTTCCCTGCTTTCTAAAATGCTGTTCCATCAGCATTTCATTACAATTTTACATTTCAATAACCCAGATCAATGCTGCAGTTGAAACAGAGTTTCCCATAATAACAAATAAAATGAAAGACATACATCATTCTTTACAGTGTTAACTATTCGCTTATACTCTCTACTATTTCTATGATGCCATGAATGATATTTGAAACCCGACTGCATCAATTCCCGATCGTTGCGCAAACCCGGAGTGTACGTATGTACACCTGCGGGTAATGGTCAAAGATGACCAATCGCAGCACTAGTAGATAGACAGATAGATAGATAGATAGATAGATAGATAGAAAGATAGTTGCGTTTCAATTTTGATAGTGCCACTTGATTACAGACACAAATATTTAACTGTAGTTCAGACGCCCCTTACATTTCTTACAAAAAAATACCGTATTCAATAACCTCATCACCTTGCAATATAGCAGTATCATATACTGAATACTAATGATTTTTATTATTCAACCACATCTGCCTTAAACCGGTAAACAACCTATGTCATAAGCTAAATATCTTGTTAAACAATATCAGCATCTTAACCTGAACATTTGTGTCTGTAACAAATGAACGTTATCATTCCATCTATCTAATTTGTTATATATTACTCTTGATCACCAAAATAACTTGATTATGCTGCCCTTGCCATTAATTGAAATGAAAATGTTAAAATGAGTATAAATTATGTACACCTATTAATCATTTTTTTTCTTTAAAAACGAATATTTCCTTAACAAATTGCAACCATCATCTAACACTGGTTCTTTAACTTAATTTAACAAGAACTGCTTTATCACTCATTCTTTTTCAAACTTTGAATGTTGTTGTGAACAAAAATCTCTCCAACCAACCTGTAACGTTTGAGTCAGAGTGTAACCTATATTTCATACAGCTTCACTAAAATCCTGAAAATTCAAAGCTGAATCTGATTGTATACTTGCACGCATTGTATTTTTCTCAGCCCTATCCTTAACACTTGATTTTATAGCAGATCTTGGCATTCTATTTGGATTGGAATGTAAGCCTGCAGTCACTCTTTTACTTCTCCTTAATTCTTGTACAACATTCTCAGATGTTTTGTTATCACCCTTTTCATCTTTGCCTAACCCAGATTCACAGTTGAAGTCAGTTTTCAACTTCACACTCTTTTCTTTAGATTCTTTCCTATTACTTGTTTTGAACTTCCCTGTTTTTTCACAGGATTCCAATTCACTTTGCAAATTTTCCTCAACACTTTCCTCCTCCAATTTTTCTTCTATACTTTCTACAATTATATCTGTCTTTGAATCAATATCTTCAGCTGTTGCACCCTCAGTACCTTTTTCTTATGATTCAACAACATCAACCTCAACCTTTTTATTCTCCATATCATCTCTTATTTCTCTGTCATCTCCCTGTTCACTATCCTCTGCACCATCCACATCTACAGACTGATCAATAAGTTCATAACCACTACTTTCGTCTGAACTGGCATTTTCACCACTGTCGATTTCATTTATATCCTTTTGAACCAACTTATCGATCTCTCCTTCGTCCCCATTTTTAAAAATGCTACTGTCAGCATTTTCATTTAATTCCTCGTCCTCCACATCCTGAATTCCCGTGTATCTAATATTTCTCTCCTTGTGACTGTTTTCACAGGACCTGTGCCATCATCTAACATTATATCATACACATTATTGCGCGTATTGATAACTCTGTATGGAGTTGACAACCAATAATCAGCAATTTTATTACGTCCTAAAGGATGATTGCTTAAAGTACTCTCGCACCTATACAAATATCTTTTCTTTCCTCTTGTAATGATTAAAGCGAGCCAAACCTTTCTTCTCTAACTGTTCCTTTGCTATAAGGAGTGAACTCCTAATATTATTATGATGCATTTCTAACCAATCGTCTACACATTCCAAATCATCCTCTGTCTTCCTCCCTAACATACAATCTATAGGTAAACGGGGTTCTCTTCCAAACATCAAATAATATGGTGTTAATCCTGTTGATGCATGTGGAGTGCAATTTTAAATGTACACTAATTCTGGCAAATAATCTGGCCATTTTCTCTTTTTCTCTGGCTGCAATGTTCTTAACCTGTCATGCATTGTTCTGTTGAATCTTTCACATTGTCCATTACCTTCTTGATAATATGGTGTAGTTCTGGACTTCTCAATATTATACATTTTACACAACTCTTTCACCACTGAACTCTCAAAATTCCTTCCTTGGTCACTATGGATTCTATTCGGTATTCCATATTTCAAAAACCATTCTCTGCCTCACACCTTTTCTACCGTAGTTGCTTTCTGATCCTTTGTTGGAATTGCAACTGTGTATTTCGTGAACACATCTGTCATTATCAACACATTTTCTTTTCCATCAGATGATTTTTCAAGTAAAGTAAAATCTATGGCAAAAAATTTTCTAATGGCTTAAAAGCTAATAAGTTTGTTATTATAGGTTTACACCTAGCACTGGCATTTTTTGCAACCATACATCTTTCACAGTTCTTCACACATTTTTCAACATCAGCCCCCATACCTGGCCAAAACATCTTTTCTTAAGCAACGACATTGTTCCTCTATCCCCTGATGACCAGATAATTTATGTATAGATTCTAATATCTGAGGTCTCATAGACTCAGGTGTAACAAAAAGTAAATTATCTCCCAACTCTAAATCATTCACCTTATACCACAAAATAGTGTCCTAAATCAATAGGTGTTCCCAGTTTCGTAACAACTTCCTAACTGCTTTATTTTCCTTCCTTAGTTGTCTCTCAGGAGGTTTATGACCAGATTCACACCATTTCAAAACAGTTGCAATTTGTGAGTCTTGCATTTGTTTTACAGCTAATTATGTCCTTGAAAACTCTGGAAATGTAGTTGCAGCTGTCACTTGTTCATTCCAGATAACTGCTAATTCATTAATAGAATTATCTTTCATAGCAAACTTTTCTACAAAAGTTGTTTTTGTAATATTCTGTATGACAGCTTCATAATTAACTGAATTCGTACTATTTTGTCTACTCAATGCATCAGCTTTTATTACTTTTCCCTGACCGATAAATTACCTCAAAATTGAACTGAGCTAATTGAGCACACCAACGCATCTCTGTTGCTCCTAATTTTTCGGTTTTCAGGTAACTTAATGGATTATTGTCAGTATATACAACAAAAGATCTTCCAATTAAATAATCTCTGAATTTTTCTGTCACTGCCACTTTTAATGCCACCAACTCTAACTTCATTGAACTGTAATTGTTCATATTTTTCTCAGTTGGTCTTAAACTCCTTGAAGCATAAGCTACAACAACACGCCCTCCTGACTGATCCTGAGCAAGGACAGCACCTAATCCATCAAAACTTGCATCAGTTTCTACAATGAAACTTGTTGTAAAATCAGGATACCCTAAAACGGGTGCCTCCGTCAAACTCTTCTTTAAATTTTGAAATGCTTTTTCACAATTAATGTCCCATTTCTCTGTAAAATTTCTTGTGTCGTTCTGTTTTTGTTTCTTTCTTGATCTTTTATCTTGCTTGGTCGTTATAGCATGTAATGGTGCTGCAATTTGAGCAAAGCCCCTCACAAATCTTCTATAATAACCAGCTAGTCCCAGAAATGAACGTAACTCTTTTTCCGAAGATGGGGTTTTCCACTCATGTATCACATTAGGTTTACTTGGATCAGTTTTGACTCCCTCTTCTGATACATGTCCTAAATACTGAACTTCCTACTGAAAGAAATGACACTTACTCGGTTTCATTTTTAAACCATGTTCGCGTAATCTACCGAACACAAACTCCAGTCTAGATATATGTTCTTCAATGGTAGGAGAAAACACCAACACGTCATCCAGATATATAAGAAGAATATCAAAATTTGCGTCTGCTAAACAAGCGTCCATTAGCCTCTGAAACGTCGCTGGACTATTACGAATACCCATTGGCATTCAAATATATTAAAAAAGACCACCTGTACCAATCCTAAAAGCAGTTTTGTGTTTATCTGTTTCATCTATTGATGCCTTGTGCTAGATCTATTGAACTGAAATACTTGACACCTTGCAATGCATCTAACGCCTTTTCTATCCTTGGTAAAGGTTACCCATCTTTGATGGTTTTATTGTTCAACAATCTATAGTCGACACACAACCTTAACGATCCATCTTTGTTCCGAACCAATACCACAGGAGCTGCATAAGGACTTGTACTTTTCTGTATGACATTTTGACGTAAAATTTTATCTAAATGATCCCTCACTTCTTGCATTTGATGCGGTGGCACACGTCTATGGGGAACTTTAACTCGAACTTCATCTACAGTTGGAATTCTATGTTGCACTGTCTCTGTAAATCCTAAATCATCATCATCTTTACAAAACCAATCTTGATAATCATGAAATAGTTTATTAACTTGATGTTTTTGAGATAATGTAAGTTCAACATCACCTAAATTAGGTTTAAAAGGTAGATTATCCCAATTGAGTTCTTGCCCCTCACATGAGACATCAACTTGCATTCTTTCCAACCGAACAGATATTTCTTGCTCTGTAACATCAATATTACAAGAAACCGAAGAAATTTCCTGTACAACATCCACAATGTGCGCAGTTCCAAGTCTACTTCTGGGTTCTAATCATATATCTTCACGTCCTAAATTTACCACTCTTACAGGAATCAATCCATTTTGAACCTCTGCAAATGTATCTACAACAACTATGTTACGCGGTAATTGACCATTGACACCTTGTATTGCTTGAACTGCTACCGTATATGGGTTCTTTTTATTTTGTCTTGTGGTGCCATTCACAACTTTCATTGAATAAGCAGGTATTTTGACTGATTGTGTTCCAGGAACTTTAATAAAACTAACACGATCATCAGTGGATACAGATGTCTCATATAGAGATGATATCTGTGACCAGAATTGATCTTTGTTACCATTATCCATTTTTTCCTTAACTTGTTCCTTCATAATTTCAAAAAAATTACTTCCAATTACACCAGGCAATTTTTGTTTTCTAAGTAAACCTTCTTGATCCTTTGGGTCACGGACAACCAAAAACCCAACATCTTTGTAAACATTACTACCTACTTCCATACTTACTTCAATGAGTCCAATATATGGAACATCAAGTTCATTAGCACCTTTAACACGTAACCATTTTGTTATATCAATGAGCTGTGGTTTTTCTTTCAACAGTGTTCTAAAGAAAGATTCTGTAACAGTAGATACTTGTGAGCCAGTATCAATCAAACACTAAATGGGGCGACCCTCCATAAGAACCTCAACTTCAGGACATTTTCCAACTGTCTTATTGAATGTATTCAATTTATCATATGATTCTTCATAATTCTCTCCCACCGCTTGACTCCCTGCGGTGGGAGTAAGGCATTTAAATTACCTTTATCATTACTGCCATTGGTACTTGCCATTGAGTCATCAGTCTTAGATTTCATATCTTTCTTCTTTGTGGGACAATCTCTTACATAATGTCCTATGCCTCCACAACCGTAACATGATCTCCCTTGACCACGCCCTCTATTTCCTCAGCCTATTCTTCTACCTGAATACTGACCTGTAAAACCACCTCTACCCATATACTGAACTTCTGCATCTGAAAACTTTTTGTTTGTTACTAAACGTGTTAACATTTCTAACTGTTTTTGTTGTTCTTTCAACATTACTTGCTGTTTCTGCAATAAATCAAACAACTCTTTTTGACCACTAATTGTACTAGTCTCATTTGCTTTAGACTTACCTGTCACATGTTTTGCTGAAACTTCTTGACTGGTTACTGATTCATCATCATTTTCGGCAGACATAGTTTTAATTGTTGCTACAGCTTCGTCTTCTGTCCATTTAAATACCATTTGTCTAAAATCTATGAAATTAAGACCTTTGTGCTCAAATGAAAATCTTTTCATTTCTCTTCTTAAAATTGGATCTGAAACACCATCTACAAATCTTTCTTTTAACATCAGATCTCGATCACCCAATACCTTTTTGTCCGTTTTAGTTATCCTATCCATTAGTCTCATTAATACGAATGACTATGTTTGTAATGATTCATTTGGCTTTTGACAACGTTGATAAAATCTTTGTTGTAATTGACCTTCTGTTTCTGCATCTTCAAAAACAGTTTTTATGAAATCTAAAATTTTTGATGCTGTGTTTCTATCTGTTTCTGGTCTTATTCTTATTTCATCCTTTGCTTGTCCTACTAAATGATCGTAAAGAAATTCAACCTGTGCTGGTTCCACCGGTAATATTTTTCAAATGATAACTTGCATCTTCAACCCACATGTTGGATCAGTATCTTTTATTGGTCTGCCAGGAAATTTTTCAAGCTTTTTATCTTTACTAATGTACACAGTTTTGCCTGTACTTTTATATGCATCTAAAGCATCTTGAGTTTTCTTTAATTCATCTTCTAATATAGAAGCTTTTCTAGCCTCAATAGATAATTTTGAAAGTTGATCTTCCAATTTTGCAACCTGCTCTTTTACTTCATCTACACTTTCTTGAGAAGCCATTTTGCTTATGATAATAACCCTTCTTTACAAATAGTATTCAGCATACATATATAAGTGTAACAAAATGTAAAAAACAATTGAGATATCGTTCAGCAGAAATTCAGCGAGTAAACGTCCCACCAGAAAACCAGCATAAACAACACTCCACCGAATCAAACATTTAGCCCTCTAACCTTGCAACGAAAACATTTGATTGTAAAAAATGAATAACCTTCTGAACCACAGTTAAATGTTGTTAACAACAATTAATAACCATCTTATTCAACTCTCTTTAACCAAACTATGTCGGGCAAAAGCCCGACAAAACCGGAAGCAACATCTCCAAAATGACATTTACAGTGTTGACGGGGAAGTTAAACCTCAAATCAAACAAATTAACCAAACTATGATATTAATAGCAGTCAATAAATATTCTAATCAAAAGTCTCTTTAACCAGATTTTGTGGATGAATTCCATCACTATATAATAAGCAGTTCAATGTGTGTTGTGATTCCCCCCCCCCCCCAGATTTCCTGTTCTTGATGACATCAGAAGCAAATTTGGGTGACTCACTACTGTAGCTCACATAAGGCTTAGAGGCCCCTTCATATTCCTAAACCATATATATATATTAGTGTTCCTTATGATAAGACGTATTTATTGACGCTAACAAGGGGCCCTAGAGGGAATTGCCATCCATTCGTTTCACGTAAGGCTTTATCATTGCCTCCACTTCTACTTTTTATATTTTGGAATCTGTTTAGATCCCTAGCCCTTGTAGGCATATATTGTTTAAAGCAATCTCCTTGTGTGAAACTTCAATATTAAGTTTGCTAATCTCTTAGCTCGAGTGAGCGATATTGGACCATCATGGTCCTCTTATTTGTTGCTGTTTCTGTCTGATATAATGATATAAGATATAAGATCATGCACAAAAAATTGCTATTGGAACTTATTCTTTGTTTATTGAAAACGGATTACTATTTCAAAGGGTCTATTACAGATTTTGCCAATAAACAGATGCGACAAGCGGCTACAAAACGTGATTAGTTTCGCATTCTTTTACTGCGCAAATAAGAAAATACAACAACCGCAACAGGAAATCATAATTTTAGAAGTTTAATATTATAGCGCAGTCTTCTGTGTTATAGATCATTCTAAACATCTCGAAAACACGCCTTTACAATTTTGACCCCCTTGAACCCCACTTTTATATAGTAAAACTGGGGTTTACAGGGGTATACCTTATTTTTCTTATTTCTGCTCTAAAATATAGATTGTGGTTAGAGTACCAACAATCTATATTTTGCGCAGAAATAAGAAAAATATCACAATTTTTCTTCTCAAATTTTTCATTTTTTCAGGGATAAAGGTTGCAATGTATTTGTATAGGCGTGTTCACGAGATGATAGCGCACCTATATATGCAGTGGTAAGGAACTGAGATTTTATTTTGCGATATTTACATTCCCATTGCAATCTAATGTAAACCTAAAGAAAATAATGTAGTTAATACATCCATGAACTCATCGAGACACATGATTTTCAGTAACGTCAAGTGACGTCATTCTAAACTATGCTACTTTGCGGGCGTTCGTGACATCAACGTTCTTCCGATCTTTATAGAAAAACAGCTTGTTTATGTTTTTTTCAGATTTAAAAAGTTTGTCATATCTTATCTACATCATAATAGATAAAACTCATCACATTGTCATATTTTAATAATATGGACAAAACAGCAATCAGCACAACAGTGACAACCCAACTTCAAACAATTATTCAATTGAACACTTTTAAACTGATATTTTCTTTTCTTTTCAAGCGCTGATGATGTGTCATTTTTGTCTTCACCGGAAATGGCTGTGTACAGACAAGTTACCCCAAAGAACCTTTGCCCCCAATAAATGGACGTGCTGCCCCAACGAAGACACTCTGCTCCCCAAACATTATACACTGTTAAATCATTGCCAGGCAAAAATACTAGAACAGAATCACTGTTTATCAAATATTAAGCGTACAATTTAACTTATTACATTCTTCCCTGCTTTCTAAAATGCTGTTCCATCAGCATTTCATTACAATTTTACATTTCAATAACCCAGATCAATGCTGCAGTTGAAACAGAGTTTCCCATAATAACAAATAAAATGAAAGACATACATCATTCTTTACAGTGTTAACTATTCGCTTATACTCTCTACTATTTCTATGATGCCATGAATGATATTTGAAACCCGACTGCATCAATTCCCGATCGTTGCGCAAACCCGGAGTGTACGTATGTACACCTGCGGGTAATGGTCAAAGATGACCAATCGCAGCACTAGTAGATAGACAGATAGATAGATAGATAGATAGATAGATAGAAAGATAGTTGCGTTTCAATTTTGATAGTGCCACTTGATTACAGACACAAATATTTAACTGTAGTTCAGACGCCCCTTACATTTCTTACAAAAAAATACCGTATTCAATAACCTCATCACCTTGCAATATAGCAGTATCATATACTGAATACTAATGATTTTTATTATTCAACCACATCTGCCTTAAACCGGTAAACAACCTATGTCATAAGCTAAATATCTTGTTAAACAATATCAGCATCTTAACCTGAACATTTGTGTCTGTAACAAATGAACGTTATCATTCCATCTATCTAATTTGTTATATATTACTCTTGATCACCAAAATAACTTGATTATGCTGCCCTTGCCATTAATTGAAATGAAAATGTTAAAATGAGTATAAATTATGTACACCTATTAATCATTTTTTTTCTTTAAAAACGAATATTTCCTTAACAAATTGCAACCATCATCTAACACTGGTTCTTTAACTTAATTTAACAAGAACTGCTTTATCACTCATTCTTTTTCAAACTTTGAATGTTGTTGTGAACAAAAATCTCTCCAACCAACCTGTAACGTTTGAGTCAGAGTGTAACCTATATTTCATACAGCTTCACTAAAATCCTGAAAATTCAAAGCTGAATCTGATTGTATACTTGCACGCATTGTATTTTTCTCAGCCCTATCCTTAACACTTGATTTTATAGCAGATCTTGGCATTCTATTTGGATTGGAATGTAAGCCTGCAGTCACTCTTTTACTTCTCCTTAATTCTTGTACAACATTCTCAGATGTTTTGTTATCACCCTTTTCATCTTTGCCTAACCCAGATTCACAGTTGAAGTCAGTTTTCAACTTCACACTCTTTTCTTTAGATTCTTTCCTATTACTTGTTTTGAACTTCCCTGTTTTTTCACAGGATTCCAATTCACTTTGCAAATTTTCCTCAACACTTTCCTCCTCCAATTTTTCTTCTATACTTTCTACAATTATATCTGTCTTTGAATCAATATCTTCAGCTGTTGCACCCTCAGTACCTTTTTCTTATGATTCAACAACATCAACCTCAACCTTTTTATTCTCCATATCATCTCTTATTTCTCTGTCATCTCCCTGTTCACTATCCTCTGCACCATCCACATCTACAGACTGATCAATAAGTTCATAACCACTACTTTCGTCTGAACTGGCATTTTCACCACTGTCGATTTCATTTATATCCTTTTGAACCAACTTATCGATCTCTCCTTCGTCCCCATTTTTAAAAATGCTACTGTCAGCATTTTCATTTAATTCCTCGTCCTCCACATCCTGAATTCCCGTGTATCTAATATTTCTCTCCTTGTGACTGTTTTCACAGGACCTGTGCCATCATCTAACATTATATCATACACATTATTGCGCGTATTGATAACTCTGTATGGAGTTGACAACCAATAATCAGCAATTTTATTACGTCCTAAAGGATGATTGCTTAAAGTACTCTCGCACCTATACAAATATCTTTTCTTTCCTCTTGTAATGATTAAAGCGAGCCAAACCTTTCTTCTCTAACTGTTCCTTTGCTATAAGGAGTGAACTCCTAATATTATTATGATGCATTTCTAACCAATCGTCTACACATTCCAAATCATCCTCTGTCTTCCTCCCTAACATACAATCTATAGGTAAACGGGGTTCTCTTCCAAACATCAAATAATATGGTGTTAATCCTGTTGATGCATGTGGAGTGCAATTTTAAATGTACACTAATTCTGGCAAATAATCTGGCCATTTTCTCTTTTTCTCTGGCTGCAATGTTCTTAACCTGTCATGCATTGTTCTGTTGAATCTTTCACATTGTCCATTACCTTCTTGATAATATGGTGTAGTTCTGGACTTCTCAATATTATACATTTTACACAACTCTTTCACCACTGAACTCTCAAAATTCCTTCCTTGGTCACTATGGATTCTATTCGGTATTCCATATTTCAAAAACCATTCTCTGCCTCACACCTTTTCTACCGTAGTTGCTTTCTGATCCTTTGTTGGAATTGCAACTGTGTATTTCGTGAACACATCTGTCATTATCAACACACTTTCTTTTCCATCAGATGATTTTTCAAGTAAAGTAAAATCTATGGCAAAAAATTTTCTAATGGCTTAAAAGCTAATAAGTTTGTTATTATAGGTTTACACCTAGCACTGGCATTTTTTGCAACCATACATCTTTCACAGTTCTTCACACATTTTTCAACATCAGCCCCCATACCTGGCCAAAACATCTTTTCTTAAGCAACGACATTGTTCCTCTATCCCCTGATGACCAGATAATTTATGTATAGATTCTAATATCTGAGGTCTCATAGACTCAGGTGTAACAAAAAGTAAATTATCTCCCAACTCTAAATCATTCACCTTATACCACAAAATAGTGTCCTAAATCAATAGGTGTTCCCAGTTTCGTAACAACTTCCTAACTGCTTTATTTTCCTTCCTTAGTTGTCTCTCAGGAGGTTTATGACCAGATTCACACCATTTCAAAACAGTTGCAATTTGTGAGTCTTGCATTTGTTTTACAGCTAATTATGTCCTTGAAAACTCTGGAAATGTAGTTGCAGCTGTCACTTGTTCATTCCAGATAACTGCTAATTCATTAATAGAATTATCTTTCATAGCAAACTTTTCTACAAAAGTTGTTTTTGTAATATTCTGTATGACAGCTTCATAATTAACTGAATTCGTACTATTTTGTCTACTCAATGCATCAGCTTTTATTACTTTTCCCTGACCGATAAATTACCTCAAAATTGAACTGAGCTAATTGAGCACACCAACGCATCTCTGTTGCTCCTAATTTTTCGGTTTTCAGGTAACTTAATGGATTATTGTCAGTATATACAACAAAAGATCTTCCAATTAAATAATCTCTGAATTTTTCTGTCACTGCCACTTTTAATGCCACCAACTCTAACTTCATTGAACTGTAATTGTTCATATTTTTCTCAGTTGGTCTTAAACTCCTTGAAGCATAAGCTACAACAACACGCCCTCCTGACTGATCCTGAGCAAGGACAGCACCTAATCCATCAAAACTTGCATCAGTTTCTACAATGAAACTTGTTGTAAAATCAGGATACCCTAAAACGGGTGCCTCCGTCAAACTCTTCTTTAAATTTTGAAATGCTTTTTCACAATTAATGTCCCATTTCTCTGTAAAATTTCTTGTGTCGTTCTGTTTTTGTTTCTTTCTTGATCTTTTATCTTGCTTGGTCGTTATAGCATGTAATGGTGCTGCAATTTGAGCAAAGCCCCTCACAAATCTTCTATAATAACCAGCTAGTCCCAGAAATGAACGTAACTCTTTTTCCGAAGATGGGGTTTTCCACTCATGTATCACATTAGGTTTACTTGGATCAGTTTTGACTCCCTCTTCTGATACATGTCCTAAATACTGAACTTCCTACTGAAAGAAATGACACTTACTCGGTTTCATTTTTAAACCATGTTCGCGTAATCTACCGAACACAAACTCCAGTCTAGATATATGTTCTTCAATGGTAGGAGAAAACACCAACACGTCATCCAGATATATAAGAAGAATATCAAAATTTGCGTCTGCTAAACAAGCGTCCATTAGCCTCTGAAACGTCGCTGGACTATTACGAATACCCATTGGCATTCAAATATATTAAAAAAGACCACCTGTACCAATCCTAAAAGCAGTTTTGTGTTTATCTGTTTCATCTATTGATGCCTTGTGCTAGATCTACTGAACTGAAATACTTGACACCTTGCAATGCATCTAACGCCTTTTCTATCCTTGGTAAAGGTTACCCATCTTTGATGGTTTTATTGTTCAACAATCTATAGTCGACACACAACCTTAACGATCCATCTTTGTTCCGAACCAATACCACAGGAGCTGCATAAGGACTTGTACTTTTCTGTATGACATTTTGACGTAAAATTTTATCTAAATGATCCCTCACTTCTTGCATTTGATGCGGTGGCACACGTCTATGGGGAACTTTAACTCGAACTTCATCTACAGTTGGAATTCTATGTTGCACTGTCTCTGTAAATCCTAAATCATCATCATCTTTACAAAACCAATCTTGATAATCATGAAATAGTTTATTAACTTGATGTTTTTGAGATAATGTAAGTTCAACATCACCTAAATTAGGTTTAAAAGGTAGATTATCCCAATTGAGTTCTTGCCCCTCACATGAGACATCAACTTGCATTCTTTCCAACCGAACAGATATTTCTTGCTCTGTAACATCAATATTACAAGAAACCGAAGAAATTTCCTGTACAACATCCACAATGTGCGCAGTTCCAAGTCTACTTCTGGGTTCTAATCATATATCTTCACGTCCTAAATTTACCACTCTTACAGGAATCAATCCATTTTGAACCTCTGCAAATGTATCTACAACAACTATGTTACGCGGTAATTGACCATTGACACCTTGTATTGCTTGAACTGCTACCGTATATGGGTTCTTTTTATTTTGTCTTGTGGTGCCATTCACAACTTTCATTGAATAAGCAGGTATTTTGACTGATTGTGTTCCAGGAACTTTAATAAAACTAACACGATCATCAGTGGATACAGATGTCTCATATAGAGATGATATCTGTGACCAGAATTGATCTTTGTTACCATTATCCATTTTTTCCTTAACTTGTTCCTTCATAATTTCAAAAAAATTACTTCCAATTACACCAGGCAATTTTTGTTTTCTAAGTAAACCTTCTTGATCCTTTGGGTCACGGACAACCAAAAACCCAACATCTTTGTAAACATTACTACCTACTTCCATACTTACTTCAATGAGTCCAATATATGGAACATCAAGTTCATTAGCACCTTTAACACGTAACCATTTTGTTATATCAATGAGCTGTGGTTTTTCTTTCAACAGTGTTCTAAAGAAAGATTCTGTAACAGTAGATACTTGTGAGCCAGTATCAATCAAACACTAAATGGGGCGACCCTCCATAAGAACCTCAACTTCAGGACATTTTCCAACTGTCTTATTGAATGTATTCAATTTATCATATGATTCTTCATAATTCTCTCCCACCGCTTGACTCCCTGCGGTGGGAGTAAGGCATTTAAATTACCTTTATCATTACTGCCATTGGTACTTGCCATTGAGTCATCAGTCTTAGATTTCATATCTTTCTTCTTTGTGGGACAATCTCTTACATAATGTCCTATGCCTCCACAACCGTAACATGATCTCCCTTGACCACGCCCTCTATTTCCTCAGCCTATTCTTCTACCTGAATACTGACCTGTAAAACCACCTCTACCCATATACTGAACTTCTGCATCTGAAAACTTTTTGTTTGTTACTAAACGTGTTAACATTTCTAACTGTTTTTGTTGTTCTTTCAACATTACTTGCTGTTTCTGCAATAAATCAAACAACTCTTTTTGACCACTAATTGTACTAGTCTCATTTGCTTTAGACTTACCTGTCACATGTTTTGCTGAAACTTCTTGACTGGTTACTGATTCATCATCATTTTCGGCAGACATAGTTTTAATTGTTGCTACAGCTTCGTCTTCTGTCCATTTAAATACCATTTGTCTAAAATCTATGAAATTAAGACCTTTGTGCTCAAATGAAAATCTTTTCATTTCTCTTCTTAAAATTGGATCTGAAACACCATCTACAAATCTTTCTTTTAACATCAGATCTCGATCACCCAATACCTTTTTGTCCGTTTTAGTTATCCTATCCATTAGTCTCATTAATACGAATGACTATGTTTGTAATGATTCATTTGGCTTTTGACAACGTTGATAAAATCTTTGTTGTAATTGACCTTCTGTTTCTGCATCTTCAAAAACAGTTTTTATGAAATCTAAAATTTTTGATGCTGTGTTTCTATCTGTTTCTGGTCTTATTCTTATTTCATCCTTTGCTTGTCCTACTAAATGATCGTAAAGAAATTCAACCTGTGCTGGTTCCACCGGTAATATTTTTCAAATGATAACTTGCATCTTCAACCCACATGTTGGATCAGTATCTTTTATTGGTCTGCCAGGAAATTTTTCAAGCTTTTTATCTTTACTAATGTACACAGTTTTGCCTGTACTTTTATATGCATCTAAAGCATCTTGAGTTTTCTTTAATTCATCTTCTAATATAGAAGCTTTTCTAGCCTCAATAGATAATTTTGAAAGTTGATCTTCCAATTTTGCAACCTGCTCTTTTACTTCATCTACACTTTCTTGAGAAGCCATTTTGCTTATGATAATAACCCTTCTTTACAAATAGTATTCAGCATACATATATAAGTGTAACAAAATGTAAAAAACAATTGAGATATCGTTCAGCAGAAATTCAGCGAGTAAACGTCCCACCAGAAAACCAGCATAAACAACACTCCACCGAATCAAACATTTAGCCCTCTAACCTTGCAACGAAAACATTTGATTGTAAAAAATGAATAACCTTCTGAACCACAGTTAAATGTTGTTAACAACAATTAATAACCATCTTATTCAACTCTCTTTAACCAAACTATGTCGGGCAAAAGCCCGACAAAACCGGAAGCAACATCTCCAAAATGACATTTACAGTGTTGACGGGGAAGTTAAACCTCAAATCAAACAAATTAACCAAACTATGATATTAATAGCAGTCAATAAATATTCTAATCAAAAGTCTCTTTAACCAGATTTTGTGGATGAATTCCATCACTATATAATAAGCAGTTCAATGTGTGTTGTGATTCCCCCCCCCCCCCCCCCCAGATTTCCTGTTCTTGATGACATCAGAAGCAAATTTGGGTGACTGAACAGTTGAAATTGTTTTATTCAAGTCTCTAACTTTGTTGTTTTAACTAATAATTATTTGTGTTAAGAGTTTATCTTGTCGCATATACTCTTCTGTATCTATGCCACCATGAAGCTCATTCCATTTTTGAATGGAATAAAATGGAGTTTCTAATAACACTAATGTTACTTTAGACAAAGTTGCACCAAAATCAATAACTGTTTGATATTTACTTATCACAGTGCTTGTTGCTTGTTCCACATCTTCATTCTGTAGCTTAATACGACTAGTCTTTAAATATTTTCCGTGGGTCGTAAAGTCTCGAACCTTCTCTGTAATATCACACGTACCCGTCCACAAATATAAAACTACCGCGTCATACTGCTCTAAAACCTCATTAATATTATTAGTAAGATATGTATATTGAGCGTCAGTTGAAGCGCCACCCTTACACCACCATTTAATTTCTACATCACATTTCAGCTCAAAGAAGTTAAGATGTCTTCGAATACAGTTTCCTTTGCTGTCCGCTAAAACAATAGCCACTTTACTCTGCTTTCTGTCACTAATCGGCTCCTCCAATGGCCTCTCTAGATACTTCTCCAACTTTTTAGCCATCAATACATGGTGAAAGTGATTTTACCATTTTTAGAATATTGTTTCTTTTCACTTGTGAAGGTGTAAAGTGTCACAAAAAAAACAGTTCAAGGCCAAGGTGTTAAATACGGTATCCCATCATGACTTGATGTAGTAGTATAAAACAAGTCCCATGTAGAAGTATAACCTTCCAACATATAACGCTGATTGCTGTAAACTGCTCGCAGCGCCAAATATAGCAGGTCGGTATCTACATCATAATAGATAAAACTCGTCACATTGTCATATTTTGTTAATATAGACAAAACAGCAATCAGCATAGCAGTGACAACCCAACTTCAAACAATTATTCAATTGAACACTTTTAAACTGATATTTTCTTTTCTTTTCAAGCGCTGATGATGTGTCCTTTTTGTCTTCACCGGAAATGGCTGTGTACAGACCAAAGAACTTTTGCCCCCAATAAATGAACGAGCTGCCCCAATGAAGACACTCTGCTCCCCAAACATTATACAATGTTAAATCATTGCCAGGCAAAAATACTTGAACAGAATCACTGTTTATCAAATATTAAGCGTACAATTTAACATATTCCACATATAAGCATTTTTCGCCAAGTGATCAGTCGCCAAGTGATCAGGTGCAAATAATGTAAATAGAAAAAATAAACGTATTTTTTCTGCTTTTCATGAAAGTATGAAAGACAGCGGGTCGCTAGCAAAGTTTAATTGAAACCCTTCGGGGATCATTCACTTTGAACGCGGCCCACTGGGTTCATACTTAATGAACCGCATAAAATAAAATTCATTTCTTAAATATATCACTCGAAGGTAGAGCGTGACTAGTAACGTCAAAAAACCCACTTATCGCAAAATAAATCTCACTTCCTTACCACTGCATATATAGGTGCGCTATCATCTCGTGAACACGCCTATACAAATACATTGCAACCTTTATCCCTAAAAAAAATGAAAAATTTGAGAAGAAAAATTGTGATATTTTTTCTTATTTCTGCTCAAAATATAGATTGTGGGTACTCTAACCACAATCTGTATTTTAGAGCAGAAATAAGAAAAATAAGGTATACCCCTGTAAACCCCAGTTTTACTATATAAAAGAGGGATTCAAGGGGGTCAAAATTATACAGGTGTGTTTTCGAGATGTTTAGAATGATCTATAACACAGAAGACTGCGCTATAATATTAAACTTCTAAAATTATGATTTCCTGTTGCGGTTGTTGTATTTTCTTATTTGCGCAGTAAAATAAAGAGAAACATATCACGTTTTGTAGCCGCCTGTCGCATCTGTTCATTTGCAAAACCAGTAATAGACCCTTTGAAACAGTAATCCATTTTCAATAAACAAAGAATAAGTTCCAATAGCAAGTTTTTGTGCATGATCTTATATCTTATATCATTATATCAGACAGAAACAGCAACAAAATAAGAGGACCATGATGGTCCAATATCGCTCACTCGAGCTAAGAGATTAGCAAACTTAATATTGAAGTTTCACACAAGGAGATTGCTTTAAACAATATATGCCTACAAGGGCTATAGGACCGGGTGATTTTCGCATTAGTGCATGAGAAAACATTCTACTTGCATTCATATTTGAACAGTCCTCGTACTATTCAACAGAGCTACAGCTGATGCTTTCTTCATAATTCATATGATCTCTAAAAAGTTGACGTGGCCGCTCAGCGGTGGGATATTGTTTGAGAAGATGTGTGACCTGATGATGACTGACAAGTGAAGAATGTTCAACATGGATGTATTTTAACCCTTATCTTGCTGTTCACGACCACCCCTATCTTTGCAAACAGTGTAGATCCAGATCAGATGGCTTCTGAAGAAGCCATCTGATAAGGATCTACACTGTTTGACATTCCGTTAATTACATCAAGGATAGACAGAAATGGGTGTGGCTTAAACGAATATTCAGCAAGATAATGGTTAAGGGGGAAAAAAATCAAATAATGTATAGGTGCCAGTTGAATTAAACCCATTCGATCGTGTAAAACATTCGCAACATCAGCCTTTAAACGTTAACAAATTTACAAATTAATATTAAAAATTTTATGCATTCGGGTTCATATTTTCATTAAAAGCAAAGTTGTAACGTGATCTAGATCTGGTACGTGCGTTTGAAAAGAAATCATTTCAGCTGTACCCTAGTTTTGGCAGATAGGGCTAACCCTTTTTTTCCAACTCCAGATTTCAGCAGAAAAAATAAAAATGCTGTTTATATCATCATCACCATCATCATCATCATCATCACTATAAGTTACAAAACGTTTCCAACAATGAGCGACTTTTATCGGACTTCCAAGTTACATGTAGCAGTACAGTCCAACCTGTATTAAGCAAGCACCTATGGGATATTCAAAAAGTGCTTGCGTAAGACAGGTGCTTGCTTAACACAGGTGAATTTTAATGCATTTTCCTTTTTCGGGAACCGAATGCCTGCTTGCTTAAGACAGGCTGCTTGCTTAATAGAGGTGGCCACTAAGACAGGTTTGGGTGTATATGTATTTGGTCTTCTTTGTTGTTTTTTTTTGTTTGTTTGATTTGAGGTTTAACGTCCCCGTCAACACTGTAAAGGTCATTTTGGAGACGTTGCTTCCAATTTTGTGGGACTTTTACCCGACATTGAGATGAAATGATATCTCAAGCCCTGTCGCCCAATGAAATCAATAAGGTTTATAAGCATGGACGTGCCTAGGCAGGCTTAGATCCTCTCTAAGCGGTTTACCAGTACTTGTGTGCGGGTCGGTTAAGCTCTGCGTGGAAGCTTTATGCAACCCATCTATTTCTTCAAGCCCCGATGGGCGGGGCCGCGGTCTACTTTGGGAACTAAGGAATAAAATAAAAGGGTGATGGACCAGGATTTGCATGCACATGTCTCCATGCGCGTAATTGTTCAGGAAAATACGTGACAAGAAACAAAACTGTAATTTGTATAATATGAGCCGGCAAATTACAAAACCTTATATAAGACCCATGCTTGGTCTGAGCACTCTTTTGTTGCCCTATGAATAGCCCAGAGGTTATAGAAGGCTCAGGCGAACAGCAAAGACTCTTATCAGACCGCGCAGAGGCACAGGCTGATCTGAGTATTGGCTGGCCGCACAGGCCTTATTGTAGATTTTGTCGTGCGCAGGAGGACGCGGGTTCGATACCTGCCGGGGTCGGCAACATTCTTTCGTGGAAATTGATCATAAAATCTTTTCTACGGCCATTTTCTCCCTTCCGCTGATTCAAGATGGGCAGTTGTCAGTTTCCGAGTCACAACAATGTGTTAAAATCAATCTCCGCAAGAGAGTGTTGCAGGACCGGCGAGTATCCAACATGCGTTTCCCTGATCACCACTGGTCCCGCATCGAAATATGTCACCGAGCCTGGATAATGTCATTTTCAAACATCTCGAAAACACACCTATATAATTTTGACCCCCTTGAACCCTAGTTTTATATAGTAAAACTGGGGTTTCCGGGGGTATACCTTATTTTTCTTATTTCTGCTCTAAAATATAGATTGTGGGTACTCGTTACTTACGAGTGCTAATAATCTATATTTTGGGCAGAAATAAGAAAAAAATCACAAATTTTCATCCTAAAATTTTCATTTTTTCTGCGATAAAGGTGGCAACGTATTTGTATAGGCGTGTGTGCGTAATGAAAGCTTGCGATCGGTATAACAAACCCGTGCAATGAATTTGTTAGTTTTGTTTGATTTGAAGTTTAACGTCCCCGTCAACACTGTAAAGGTCATTTTAGAGACGTTGCGTCCAATTTTGTGGGACTTTTACCTGACTTTGAGATGAAATGACTTCTCAAGCCATTCCGCCATATGAAACCAATAGTTTTATAAGCATGGACGGGCTGACTCACACCGCATTGCCTGAGCAGGCTTAGATCCTCTAAGCGGTTTACCAGTACTCATGTTCGGGTCGGTACAGCTCTGCGTGGAAGCATCATGCAGCCCATATATTTCTTCAAGCCCCGATGGGCGGGGACTACCCGTGCAATGAATGACCCCTGTAAACCCCATTTTATATAGAGAAAACTGGGTTCCCTAGGATATACATTCTTTTTCTTTTTGCTCAAAACACCACGCAAGCACGCCTATACGAATACACTGTAAACTTTACCGCCAAAAAAAAAAAAAAAAAAAAAAACCGAAAATTTTAAGATGAAAAATTGCGATATTTTTCTTATTTCTGCTAAAATTATAGATGGTTGCGGAGTACCCACAATCTATATTTTAGAGCAGAAAAAGAACATATAAGGTATACCCCTGCAAACCCCAGTTTCCCTAAATAAAAGTGGGGTTCAAAGTGGTGAAAATTATATAGGCATGTTTTCTTGATGAAATAGATTGTGAGCACTCGTTTGAACCACCTTATTGAGAATGTTCTAACATGTACCAAGAATCTATGTTTGGACTAAAATAACCAAAAACAACAACAACAAAAAAAATAAATAATTAAGTTCTTGTGAAAAAAATTCTGGAGATATGAGCTACGCGATTTTATGTTATCGTAATGATCTACATATATCATTGCACTGTATGTGTATTGAAGAGTTCAACTGACCCCAGTTGACAAGGGAGAAAGCAATATTTCTGAAAAAAAAAACTGTTTTAGAGAAGTAACATTTTTATTAAAAAGGGCCAATTAAATATGCATTCTACGGGGTTTATATGTCGCAACTTGTTTGATTCACCAGAGTGTCTAGTTATGTAACTGCCTTTAACACTCGAATAGATCATAAACCAGAAAACTTACAAATCTACTTTGCCGGGGCATCTATATCTACGTTTGTTTACAATAGCAATGTAATATCCCAACAGTGAGATGAAATGGCACCTAAAGCCAAGGCCCCCGACCATAGGGGCTTGAAGAAATATATGGGCTGCATGATGCTTCCACGCAGAGCTGAATTCGGCCCGCACACTAGTACTGGTAAACCGCTTAGAGGATCTAGGCCTGTCCAGGAACCGCAGTGCGAGGCGGACCGTCCATGCTAATAAACCCTATTGGTTATTGGGAGACATGCTTGAGATGTCATTTCATCTCATTGTCGGGTAAAAGTCCCATAAAATTGGAAGCAACGTCTCCAAAATGACCTTTACAGTGTTGACGGGGACGTTTAACCTCAAATCAATTAAACACCTAAAGCCCTACAACACAAACAAACCAACATGGACGGTCCGACTCGCATGGGTACTCATAGACTTTTCAAGCAGTTTACCAGTACTCATGTGCGGTCGGTTTGAGCTCTTCATGGAATCACTATGTAACCAAATAGGTTTCTTTAAGGCCGGATGGGCGGGACGCATTATTGATATTTTGTGATTGTTTGAATTGAGTTTTTTTATTGTTATGTTTTTGCCACAAACAATATTGGATGGTGTTTATTTTTTACCATGCTTATAAGCTTGTGTAAAACCCTTATAAATCCGATTTTCCTATTTTAGTTTGAGAAATGCCTGTCTCTGGTCAGACTCAACTGTTGGTTTTCTTTTGCTGCAGCATTTCAGTGGTTTGTTGCTGTCGAGTCCTCACTGTTGAATCATTTCTGTGGTTGTTTGATTTTTGAGCTCTTGGAGATGTTGCACTGGTGAGCTAGAAGGTCTTCATGCGGACTGAACTAATTATTTGTCTAAATCGCGACGGAAGTAAGGGTGAGGAGTGCAGCTGCGTTAAATCGATATAAGCACACTAGTATAATTCGTTTCACTGACCGTTCCAAGACGGTTCATCTTTCGCGGTTTATGTTTATTATGGTTTGTCTTTTGCATCACGAAAACACACCTATATAGTTTTAACCCCCTTGAACCCAACTTTTATATAGCAAAACTGGGGTTTATAAGGCGTAAGCCTTATTCTTCCTTTTTCTGTCCTAAAATATAGATTATGGCACTCACAATCTATATATTTTAGCAAAAATAAGAAAAATATCACAATTTTTCACCTTAAAAGTTTCGTTTTTTTCCAGCGGTAAAAGAAACAAGGCATTTGTATAAGCGTATTTTCTTAATGAGTGTGTGTATCGCTTATATTGTTTTGTTTTGATAGCCAATTGTCCATTTTGTCGGAAATTAGCATTCCTTTTGGCTTTCCGGTATTGATGCTTCCATCAGGGTCTAGTTGTTTCGTGTTTGTGTTTCTTTCCAGTTGGTGTCACTGATTGGAGCTGTCGGTTAATTATATCGATTCCTGATCATTGCCTTCACTTCTATTTTGCATTATTTTGGTAATATCTTAATCCACAACCTACACTTGAATCATCAGAAAAATGCCATTTTCTGAAGTTGATATGTGTATCAAATTTCTATGTCAACGCAATTCTACTGGGTACTGGACCTAACTATAGCGCTTCCGCTTCTTCGAACATACACTTAATAAAAACAGTCCTTAAGACCAAACATGACAGTACTGGGATGATCATAGAACTTCGTAAAAGTTCTGAATACTTAACATGCCAAAAATCTTTTACAAATAAATCGGCACCGACAAACGAGTTCCTAAAAAAAAAATAAAAAAAAAAATAAAAACAAGAGGGCCATGATGGCCCTGGATCGCTCACCTGATCAATAGTGTAACAAGTGGGTCCCAGGGAGGGCCATTATTGGCCTAAGGGCTTTAATGTGCATACTTTTGAGGGAGGTCATAAAGGTGAAGCTTCATACCAAACATCAACAAAGGCTATAATCTGAACAATCTTGGCAAAGGTCCACTAGATGAAGCTACACACCAAATATCAAAAACCTGGTTTTGCGGTTTCAGAGAAGAAGATTTTTATAAAGATATTCCCTACATAAGCCTATGCACCAGGGCTATATGAGTCTATGTAAAAACAAAGGACCCCGGGTTGTGGGGCATTTGTGGCCCCAGGGCTATAATTTGAACAATTTTGGTAGAGGTCCACTAGATGAAGCTCCAAACCAAATGTCAAAGACCTGGGCCTTGCAGTTTCAGAAAAGTAGATTTTTAAAAATTTACCTTTGTAAGTCTATGTAAAACCAAAGGGTCTCTGGGCGGCGACATTTTTGGCTCCAGGGCTATAATTTGAACAATCTTGGTAGATGTCCACTAGATGACGCTTCATACCAAATATCAAAGACCTGGGCCTTCTGGTTTCAGACGAGAAGATTTTTAAAGGTTTTCCCCATAAAAAGCCTATGTAAAACAAGTGGGTCCTGGCGTGGAGGGGGGGGGGGGGGTGCGTTTTTGGCCCCAGGGCTATAATTTGAACAATCTTGGTAGCGTCTACTTTACAAAGCTACTTACCCAATATCAAAAACCTTGGCCTTCTGGTTTCAGACAAGAAGATTTTTAATGGTTTTCCTAATACAAGCCTATGTAAAACCAGTGGGCCCCTGGGCGGGGCCGGTTTTGGCCCCAGGGCTATAATTTGAATAATCTTGGTAGAGGTCCACTAGATGAAGCTTCATACCAAATATCAAAGACCTGGGCCTTCTGGTTTCAGACAAGAAGATTTTCCATATATAAACCTATGTAAAACCAGTGGGCCCCGGGGCGGGCTGTTTTTTTGGCACCAGGGCTATAATATGAACACTCTTGGTAGCAGTCCACTGCACGAAGCTACATACCAAATATCAAAGACATGGGCCTTCTGGTTTCAGACTAGAAGATTTTTAAAGGTTTTCCCTATATAAGCCTAGGTAAAACCAGTGGGCCCAGGGGCGGGGCCGATTTTGGCCCCAGGGCTATTAATCCATCCACTGGTTAAGCAGGAGAAGCTCTGGTGGCCATTTTGTCCACCCGAGCGGAACATTATGAGCAATTTTGGTAGAAGGTCACGAAACGAACATTCCTGTGAAATAATTTCAAATTCCATCCACTGGTTAAGGAAAGGAAGTCGTTTATAGGATTTTCTATTTTTAGCTCTAGCATCCATTTTTTCACCCGAGCAGAACGGTTTGAGCAATTTTGGTAGAGGTTCACCAAAAGAACATTCCTGTGAAATAATTTCAAAATCCATCCACTGGTTAAGGAAAATAAAAATAAAAAATGAGTTCCTTTAAGAGCAATGAAAACATTCATAAGAAAGAAGATGGGTCATACTACGTAGTTTCGGCTAATAAAGCCTCATCAGTGACCCTGTAATGATCCGGCAACGAAAGCCAGAGGAAACACATTGCAATTTTGCGAATTTCGAATAGGCAGTCGATTCAAAGACTGATATAAATCAAAATGGGGTACAAATAATTGAAAAACCTGTCCAGAATATGAGTCTAACCCAAGAATTTATTTCTGATTTCTCAGAATATTTACGCTGATCTCAAAGGACCAAAAGTAAAATATAAACTGCACTATGGTTGATGTACGGGGAGACGTTTTACGGCCGCCACACGGCACAACACCAGCTGCAGTGAAGGCAAATAAAAATCAAAAATGAGTTCCTTTAAGAGCAATGAAAACATTCATAAGAAAGAAGATGGGTCATACTACGTAGTTTCGGCTAATAAAGCCTCATCAGTGACCCTGTAATGATCCGGCAACGAAAGCCAGAGGAAACACACTGCAATTTTGCGAATTTCGAATAGGCAGTCGATTCAAAGACTGATATAAATCAAAATGGGGTCCAAATAATTGAAAAACCTGTCCAGAATATGAGTTTAAACCAAGAATTTATATATGATTTCTCAGAATATTTACGCTGATCTCAAAGGACCAAAAGTAAAATATAAACTGCACTATGGTTGATGTACGGGGAGACGTTTTACGGCCGCCACACTGGACAACACCAGCTGCAGTGAAGGCAAATAAAAATCAAAAATGAGTTCCTTTAAGAGCAATGAAAACATTCATAAGAAAGAAGATGGGTCATACTACGTAGATTCGGCTAATAAAGCCTCATCAGTAACCCTGTAATGATCCGGCAACGAAAGCCAGAGGAAACACACTGCAATTTTGCGAATTTCGAATAGGCAGTCGATTCAAAGACTGATATAAATCAAAATGGGGTCCAAATAATTGAAAACCTGTCCAGAATATGAGTCTAAATCAAGAATTTATTTATGATTTCTCAGAATATTTACGCTGATCTCAAAGGACCAAAAGTAAAATATAAACTGCACTATGGTTGATGTACGGGGAGACGTTTTACGGCCGCCACACGGCACAACACCAGCTGCAGTGAAGGCAAATAAAAATCAAAAATGAGTTCCTTTAAGAGCAATGAAAACATTCATAAGAAAGAAGATGGGTCATACTGCGTAGTTTCGGCTAATAAAGCCTCATCAGTGACCCTGTAATGATCCGGCAACGAAAGCCAGAGGAAACACACTGTAATTTTGCGAATCTCGAATAGGCAGTCGATTCAAAGACTGATATAAATCAAAATGGGGTCCAAATAATTGAAAAACCTGTCCAGAATATGAGTTTAAACCAAGAATTTATATATGATTTCTCAGAATATTTACGCTGATCTCAAAGGACCAAAAGTAAAATATAAACTGCACTATGGTTGATGTACGGGGAGACGTTTTACGGCCGCCACACTGGACAACACCAGCTGCAGTGAAGGCAAATAAAAATCAAAAATGAGTTCCTTTAAGAGCAATGAAAACATTCATAAGAAAGAAGATGGGTCATACTACGTAGTTTCGGCTAATAAAGCCTCATCAGTAACCCTGTAATGATCCGGCAACGAAAGCCAGAGGAAACACACTGCAATTTTGCGAATTTCGAATAGGCAGTCGATTCAAAGACTGATATAAATCAAAATGGGGTCCAAATAATTGAAAACCTGTCCAGAATATGAGTCTAAATCAAGAATTTATTTATGATTTCTCAGAATATTTACGCTGATCTCAAAGGACCAAAAGTAAAATATAAACTGCACTATGGTTGATGTACGGGGAGACGTTTTACGGCCGCCACACGGCACAACACCAGCTGCAGTGAAGGCAAATAAAAATCAAAAATGAGTTCCTTTAAGAGCAATGAAAACATTCATAAGAAAGAAGATGGGTCATACTGCGTAGTTTCGGCTAATAAAGCCTCATCAGTGACCCTGTAATGATCCGGCAACGAAAGCCAGAGGAAACACACTGCAATTTTGCGAATCTCGAATAGGCAGTCGATTCAAAGACTGATATAAATCAAAATGGGGTCCAAATAATTGAAAAACCTGTCCAGAATATGAGTCTAAACCAAGAATTTATTTCTTTCTCAGAATATTTACGCTGATCTCAAAGGACCAAAAGTAAAATATAAACTGCACTATGGTTGATGTACGGGGAGACGTTTTACGGCCGCCACCCGGCACAACACAAGCTGTAGTGAAGGCAAATAAAAATCAAAAATGAGTTCCTTTAAGAGCAATGAAAACATTCATAAGAAAGAAGATTGGTCATACTAGAAGTCGTTTAAAGGTTTTTCTATTTTTGGCTCTAGTGGCCATTTTGTTCACCCGAGCGGAACGGTTTGAGCAATTTTGGTAAAGGGTCACCCAAGGAACATTCCGGTGAAATAATTTCAAAATCCATCCACTGATCAAGGAGAAAAAGTCGTTTAAAGGTTATTCCATTTTTAGCTCTGGTGGCCATTTTGTTCACCCGAGCGGGACAGTTTGAGCAATTTTGGGAGAGGGTCACCCAAGGAACATTCCTGTGAAGTAATTTCAAAATCCATTCACTAGTTAAGGAGAAGTCGTTTAAAGGTTTTTCTATTTTTAGCTCTGGCGGCCATCTTGTTCACCCAAGCGGAACGGTTTGAGAAATTTTGGTAGAGGGTCATCCAAGGAACATTCCTGTGAAGTAATTTCAAAATCCATTCACTAGTTAAGGAGAAGTCGTTTAAAGGTTTTTCTATTTTTAGCTCTGGCGGCCATCTTCTTCACCCGAGTGGAACGGTTTGAGAAATTTTGGTAGAGGGTCGTCCAAGGAACATTCCTGTGAAGTAATTTCGAAATCCATCCACTGGTTAAATAGAAGAAGTCCTTTAAAGGTTTTTCTATTTTTGGCTCTGGTGGCCATTTTGTTCACCCGAGCAGAACGGTTTGAGCAATTTTGGTAGAGGGTCACCCAAGGAACATTCCAGTGAAAAAATTTCAAAATCCATCCACTGATCAAGGAGAAAAAGTCGTTTAAAGGTTATTCTATTTTAGCTCTGGCGGCCATCTTGTTCATCCGAGCGGAACAGTGTGAGCAATTTTGGGAGAGGGTCACCCAAGGAACATTCCTGTGAAGTAATTTCAAAATCCATTCACTAGTTAAGGAGAAGTCGTTTAAAGGTTTTTCTATTTTTAGCTCTGGCGGCCATCTTGTTCACCCGAGCGGAACGGTTTGAGCAATTTTGGTAGAAGGTCATCCAAGGAACATTCCTGTGAAACAATTTCAAAATCCATCCACTGGTTAAGCAGAAGAAGTCGTTTAAAGTTTTTTTTTCTATTTTAGCTCTGGCGGCCATCTTGTTCACCCGAGCGAAACAGTTTGAGCAATTTTGGTAGAGGATCACCCAAGGAGCATTCCTGTGAAATTAGATCAAAATCTGTCCAGCAGTTTTGGAGAAGAAGTTGTTTAAAGCAAAAGTTGACGACGGACGCACGCACGGACGACGGACAAATACCGATCTCAAAAGCTAACCTTGAGCACTTTGTGCTCAGGTGAGCTAAAAAAGCTTCCATGCAGAGCTGCAACCGACTGCACGTGAGTAATGGTTAAAGGCTTAGAGGATCTAAGCCTGCCCAGGCAAAGTTCTGCAAGTTGGACCATCCATGCATATAAACCCTATTGGTTTCATTGGGTGGCAGGGCTTGAGATGTCATTTCATCTCCATGTCAGGTAAAAAGGCCCACAAAGCTGTAAGCAATGTGTCCAAAATAACCTATATAGTGTTGACGGAGACGTTAAGTTGGTTAACCCTCACATCAAACAAACAACCTCTAGTTTCTCAGTCAGACGTGCTTCCAACAACTGCTACGCTAAGCAGCCCAGCTCCCCACCTATACGCCATAGTACACAGATAATGTTGTGAGCCCCTAAGTTTTGAGAAACTAGACTAGAAGCTGTGTATCAAATATGAAAGGTCTGGGCCTTCTGGTTTCAGGCAAGAAGGTTTTTAAAGGCTTTCCATGTATAGGTCTATGTAAAACAAGTGGGTCCTAGAATGGGACCAGTTTTGGCCCCAATGCTAAAATTTGCACATGTTGGCAGATGTCCTCTAGATGAAGCTACATCCCAAATATCAAGACCTGGGCCTTCAGGTTTCAGACTGGAAGCTGTGTATCAAAACTCAAAGGCCTTGGCCTTCTGGTTTCAGGCAAGAAGATTTTTTAAGGTTTTCCCTGTTTCTCGGGTGGACATCAGAGGAGCTATTGCAAAATTGCGTCAACGTTTTTTTGCTCCCACAACTCTCGCGATAGTTCCTAGGACCTGAAAATGGTAAACAAAGGTAGGTACCCGTGTGGGTTTTGATTTATTGTAGAATTCCAGAGAGAATAATATAAAGTTTCGGCGATGCTAAGCAATGTTAAATGAAAATCGTTTGATAGGTAAAGGAGACACGAAAAAGAATATTGAAAAAATCATTGCTGAAATAGGCGACAAAGGGTAATCTGACTTATGTTTTATGTTAGCACGAATGAATGATGCAATTGTTTTGTAAGTTTTCACCTAGAACGAGATCCTTTGGTACATATTCTGGGTATGTCAGCCCTCATTCATCACTTAAGAGGTAAAAAATTAATCAATCCATGTACAGTGAAGGGGTAATGACGCAAATTTTCAGGCGGAGAAGCTCCCGAATCATCGCGGCAGCTCCCAAAACACGCTCTAGTTCCCACGAGTCTATCAGATACTGAGTCTGTTACATTTGACCATTACCTCAGGTAGGTGGTTCGCTAAATTTAGCAAAATTAAATCGATGGATGAGTTCGTATTTTTACTCTTTTACAGAGGTATACTAAAATGTATACCTCTGAGTCCCAATCTATACCTTGCGGGCGTTGGACTCTCTGCAGTTTTGGCATTTTCCACAGAGGAGGGAATATTCCACTGAGGAATAGTTCCAGGAACGAAGGAATTCTTCAGTGCATCACTATAGGCCTGATATCTATGAAATTTAGTGTTGTTTTAGCCCCCTGCCCATCGGGGCTTTGAGAAATAGATTCGGCTGCATGGTGCTTCAACGCAGAGCTGAATCTAACCACACAATAGAACTGGTAAACCCCTTAGAAGGACTGAGCCTGCCCAGGTAAAGCGGTGTAAGTCATATGGTACAGTGCATATAAGCCTTCTGGTTTCTTTAGGCGCCAGGGCTTGAGATGTCATTTCATCTCAATATCTGGTAAAACTCCCACAAATGGGCATTAATCTTATAATTTATCCAAATAAAATAATTAATTACCAACAAGAGGGCCCTGGTTCACTAACCTGTGTGTCACTGTCTCGAGTACATACTATTTTAAGCTCTTGGGGTCATCTTGTTCATCAGCAGAGTGCTTTCAGCTTATT
This sequence comes from Lucinisca nassula, assembly GCA_963580285.1. Lineage (NCBI taxonomy): Eukaryota > Metazoa > Mollusca > Bivalvia > Lucinida > Lucinidae > Lucinisca > Lucinisca nassula. The sequence goes on along the minus strand of OY757023.1, from coordinate 47,577,095 downwards.
TGGTAGGGAGTAACCTAGAAAACATTCCTGTGAACTTTGAGTCAAATTGACCTTAGGGTTTAGGTGGAGTTTACGTTTGAATCAAATTTACAATATTTTCTATTTTTAGCTCCGGTGAAACCATTTTGTTCATCGGAGTGAGATCATTTTAGCCTTTTTGGTAGAGGGTCATCTAAGCAATATTATCGCAAGGAACCTACAGGCTAAATATGAAGGCTGTATCTCAAATACTTCAAAAGTTATGACAAAGTAGGTCAATGGTCAAGATCATGGGTCAAAAGTTTTGAATGGTTGAGAAAACCTTGACACAAGGAACATACATGCCAAATATGAGGGCTCTATCTCATATGGTTCAAAAGGTATGATAAAGTAGGTCACAGGTCAAGGTCACAGGTCAAATCTTTACATGAGTGGGAAGCCCTTGTCAGAAGGAACCAACATGCCAAATATGAAGGCTCTATCTCAAACGGTTTAAACGTTATAACAAAATGACCTACTAATCTACTTTTTGATTTGACATGACCCACATTCGAACTTAACTGAGATATTGTCCAGATGATCATTCTGAGCAAGTTTTATGATGGTTTGACTAAAACTGTGGCCTCTAAGAGTGTTCAAAATGTTTTTCTATGATTTTACCTGCTGATCTACTTTCTGACCCGACATGACCCATATTCAAAATCTACCCAGATATTGTCAAGATGATCATTCTGAGCAAGTTTGATGATGATCGGACCAAAACTGGGGCCTCTAGTGTGTTCACAAGGTTTTTCAACAATCTGACCTACTTACCTACATATTGACCAGATATGACCCGTATTCAAAATTAACCCGAGATATTGTCAGATGATCATTTTTAGCAAGTTCGATGATGATCGGACCAAAACTGTAGCCTCTAGTGTGTTTAGGGAGTTTTTCTATGATTTGACCTACTGACCTACTTTTTGACCTAACATGACCCATATTTGAACTTGACTGAGATATTGTCAAGATGCTCATTCTGGGCAAGTTTGATAATGATCGGACCAAACTGTGGCCTCTAGTGTCTTCACAAGGTTTTTCTATGATTTGACCTACTGACCTACTTTTTGACCTGATATGATCCGTATTCAAACTTGACCGAGATATTATCAGACTGATCATTCTGGGCAAGTTTGATTATGATCGGACCATAACGGAAGCCTATAGTGTGTTCACAAGGTTTTTCTCTGATTTGACCTACTGACCTACTTTTTGATCCAACATGACCCATATTCGAACTTCACCAAGACATTTTCATGACAATCATTCTGGGCATGTTTGATGATAATTGGACTAAAACTGTGGCCTCTAGTGTATTCACAAAGCTTTTCTATGGTTTTACCTACTGACCTACTTTGTGACCCGACATGACCCATATTCAAACGTGACCAAGATATTATCAAGATAATAATTCTGAGCAAGTTTGATGATGATTGGACCAAACCTGTGGCCTCTAGTGTGTTCAGAAGTTTTTTTTATTTGACCTACTGACCTACTTTTTGACCAGAAAACATCGATATTTGAACTTGACAGAGACATTGTCAAGATGATTATTCTGGACAAGTCTAATGATGATCGGACCAAAACTGTGGCCTCTAGTGTGTTCACAAGGTCTTACTCTGATTTGACCTACTGATTTACTTTTTGATCCGAAATGACCTATATTCGAACTTGACCGACATATTGTCAAGATAATCAGTCTGGGCAAGTTTGATGATGATAGTACCAAAACTGTGGCCTCTAGTGTATTCACAAGGTTTTTCTATGATTTGACCCGACATGACCAATATTCGAAATTGACCCAGATATTGTTAAGACGATCATTCTGAGCAAGTTTGATGACACTCTGACCAATACTGTGGCCTCTAGAGTGTTCACAAGGTTTTCGAACTTGACCGAGATATTGTCAAGATGATCATTCTGAGCAAGTTTGAAGACGATCGGACCAAAACTTTGGCCTCTAGAGTGTTCACAAGGGTTTTCTTATGATTTGACCTACTGACCTCAATTTTGACCGGTCATGACCCATATTCAAACTTGAACAAAGGAACCAAGATCTTATGACGGTTTAAGTTATATGCAAGTTTGGTTACAATCAAATCATATATGAAACAGCTATTGTGCAGATAAGACCAAAATAGGCAATTTGTGCCCTTTCAGGGGCCATAACTCTGGAACAGATGATGCGATATAGGTGGTTCAACAAAGGAACCGAGATCTGATAGTGCTTCAGGTTATGTGTAAATTTGGTTAAAATTATATCATAAACAAAACAGCTATCATGCAGACAAGACCAAAACAGCCAATTTTTTTGCCCTTTCAGGGGCCATAACTCTAGTACCCTTGATGTGATATGCCTGGTTCAAGAAAGGAACCAAGATCTTGTGGTGGTACAAATTGTGTGTAAGTTTGGTTAAAATCAAATGATAAATGAAACAGCTATTGTGCAGACAATACCAAAATAGGAAATTTTTGCCTTTTCAGGAGCCATAACTCTGGTACCCATGATGGGATATGGCTGGTCCAAGAAAGGAACCAAAATTTTTTGGTGTTACAAATTGTGTGCAAGTTTAGTGAAACTCAAATCATAAATAAAACAGCTATCATGCAGACAAGATCAAAATAGGCAAATTTTGCCCTTTCAGGGGCTGTAACTCCGTATCACATGATGGAATATGGCTGGTTCTACAAAGGAACCCAGATCTCATGGTGGTACTAGTTGTGTGCAAGTGTGCTTAAAATCAAATCATAAATTAAGATGCTATCGTGCGGACAAGAAATTGTTTACGCACGCACGGACGGACGCACGGACGACGGACAAAATGTGATCACAAAAGCTCACCTTGTCATTACGTGACAGGTGAGCTAAAGACATACTCCGGAACTATTTTCCTAAGCGCTTTCTAATGTTGTTTGAGATTGTACTCTTTCACCCCTGCGTTTCTGAACAGGACTATTCTAGCTTTAAATATATTTTTATAGAAATGGATTTCTGAATAGCTCATTGACATGATGGCAAACAGTGTATATGCAGATTTTGGTGAGACTGCTCGATATGTACCGTCTTATCTGGATCTACAAAGTTCGAATATAAACACTGTATAAGAACCTCGGGAAATGCACCGGTATACAGGGATATAACAATTAATAGAGTTTGTTTATCACAACCCTTTACTGATCGACATCACTCAGTTATTCGCCCGCTTTCGAGAGCTCTATTTACAAAATATGTGTAGTAAGATTTATTATATAAGCTGTGGGCCCGTACTTTAAGTAACTAGTAACTAGACACCGATCAAACGCTACAGTCTGTAGCCTTTAATCAGTCTCAACTGTTTCCGAATGTCCCAGTATTTGACGGTTTTTATTCGACGATTTAGAAGAATTATTAAGTCGAAGTTCGCTAAACGCAGCGTCTGTTTAGTATTTTAATGTCTACATCACATGGTTTAAAAAGGCCCTTTTTTCGTCAAGTTTTTCTCCTTTTATGTCCGAAGGAACATAGCTCCAAGCGGTCGCACAACGTATGTGCATCTTAGTATCAATATGGCGTTGATGCGGCGTTGCTAGGACGTCGTGTGCCTGCTAGGAGAACTTCTCTGGGATATTTTTAGCAGATAAGAAAAGCACAGAATGTTCGGAGCTAATTTTGAAATTTAACGTTTTATCTGTCTTTCTTCCATTTTTCTTTGTCGGTTTTAACCCTCTGGGATCTTGTTACCAAAATATTTAGAGAACTGCTTGATCTGCCACTGACATTGTTATCATGATAATCAACCTACCTCAGTACTTTCAGTACTTTGATTACAGTCAAAAAACACAGCAAACACAGCCTTTTTATGGGTAGGACATATTATTCCTGTCCTTTTTAACAAACTGTTGAAACAAATGGCCAGGAAATATTACAAAAAATATATAACGATATCTAATGGGCAGCTATATATTTTTGTAGCACCTGCTGTAGCAGGAAGACATAGGCGTGCAAGTTTCCGTCCGGTTGTCCGTCTGTCCGTCTTTCCGTCAACATTTTACACTGTGTGTCTTGTCATCCGCATCTCCTCCTACAGTTTCATACCGATTATTTTGAAACTTTGTGTGTGTTTTGCTGTGGTTTGGACTTTATCTTCGGATCAATTGTGTTACGTTTTCAACTTAGTCATCTCTAAGCTTCAATTGATATGCGTTAGGTACCTCTTGTCATCGCAACTCCCCTTACAGTTGTATACCGATCATTTTGAAACTTTGCATGTGCTTTCACCATGGTATGAAGATGTGCATGTGGTTTAGACATAATTCTCGGAATATTTTTTTCCACTTTTTACACAAAGTGAATTTAGTCATTTTAACCTTCAATTGATATACAGGAGGTACCTTTTTGTCATCGCAACTCCTTTTACAGTTTTATACTAATCATATTGAAACTCTGCATGTGCTTTTGCCACGGCATGATGCTGTGCATGTGGTTTGGACTTAATCTTCGGATCAATTTTTGTCACTTTTTCCACATTGTGAACTTAGTCATTTTTAACCCCCAATTGATATACAGTAGGTACCTCGTCATCGCAGATCCTCTTACAGTTTTATACTAATCATTTTGAAACTAATCATATGTTTTCGCCATGATATGAGGATGTTCATCATGTGCTTTGGATATAATTCTTGGATCATTGTAGTTCATTTTATCACACTGTGAACTTAGTCAGTTTTTACCTCACATATATAGGCTATGGATTCTTCTAAAAGCCCTATATTCATTTCTTCTGCCTTAAATAAACTTTTATTTTTCGTGTGGGGCAGGTGAGGAGCAGGTGCGACATCAGCTTCACCGAATTTGAATCTCTTGTTGTGACTGAGGGAACAAAAATCACTTAGCAATTATATTTGTACACCTATAAAGAGCGGAGAGAATCTGTGTTGGTTCTAAAGATATAGATGAGTCGTGACACAGCAAACTGTGCAAGTTGGCTAGCGTGAAACACAACTTCATATACAAAGTAAAAAACATAATATCTGTCATATGATCTTTAAATATTGTATGCAAAATAATTAGAACAAATCTCCATACTTTAAATAGGGTATATGAAAAAATATGTAAACACTTTACATGGTCTCAATCAAAATGTCACTGGCAAATCCTTTTCTTGCTTTTGTTTGTTGCTTTAGCGTCCCCATCAACGCTGTAAAGTCATTTTGGAGACGTTGCTTCCATTTTTGTGGGACTTTTACCCGACATTGAGATGAAATGACATCTCAGGTCCTGCCGCCCAATGAAACCAATAGGGTTTATAAGCATGGACGGTCCGACTCGCACAGCTTTTCCTGGACAGGATTAGATCCTCTAAGCTCCTGTGCGGGTCGGTTTCAGCTCTGCGTGGAAACATCATGCAACCCATGTATTTCTTCAAGCCCCAATGGGCGGGGGCCGTCCTGCTTTGTGTAAGAACAGTTATGTGCTAGCTATTTTAGCTAAAGTACCTAAGAAAGGTTATGGCATTGTATAGGTCGAGTCCCCCGCCCCAAAAAAGAACACGAAGTCACATGTCAAACGCAGATAGTTTGTGCAAGATACATGCAGAACATCACGAAAACATGTCTATACAATTTTGACCCGTTGAACTCCACTTTTATACAGTAAATCTGAGGTTTACAGGGGCAAACCTTATTTCTACTCTAAAATATAGATACTGGCTACTCGTTGGACTGTGGTTACTCGTTAGAGGCGGTTCTAACGAGTACCCACAGTCTATATTTTGAGGAGAAATAAGAAAAGTATCCCAATTCTTCATCTTAAAAGTTTCGTTTTTTCAGCGGTAAAGTTTTCAATGTATTTGTGAAGGCGTGTTTTGGTTTGTTTGTTTTATTTGGTGTTTAACGTCCCCGTCAACACTGTAAGTGTCATTTTGGAGACGTTGCTTCCAGTTTTTTTTGGGACTTTTACCCGACATTGAGATGAAATGACAGCGCAAGCCCTGTCGCCCAATTAAACCAATAGGGTTTATTAGCATGGACGGTCCGGCTCGCACGCGGTTTACCAGTACTAGTGTGCGGGCCGGAAATAGCTCTGCGTGGAAGCATCATGCAGCCCATATATTTCTTCAAGCCCCTATGGGGGGGGGGGGGGGGGTGGAAGGCGTGTTTTGGTATTGATTTCATAATTCTGAAAACACATTGAGTTTGTTTCAGTTATTGGCAATTCTAGCGATTTATTGGATCATGACCCTCGTCCACTACGCTCACTTTCTGATAAAAACAGGCATTTGTCTTTCAATATCCTCTACCAGTGCAGTAAAAAGAAGTTTTAATAGAAAGTTATGTGTGCTGTGAATAAACAATTCTCAGCAACTGAGTTGCAGATTATTAAATGTTCCTCTAACGAACGGATGGTGAAGGGAAAATGGCTTGTCAACAAATTATGGTTTATTGGTGAGCATTAAAGATAATCGCTTGTCTTGGGAACTAAAACAGATCGGCTGTTTCCGCATCATTTAAAAGCATTCCTTCATTTAATTATGTAAGGCGACTTACATAACAATGACCTTATTTGTCCTGGTAAAGAAGAACAAAAACAACATAAAAGTAGAATTTGTTTTTCTACAAAAACACAGATGTCTGCCCCCACCCCAATTTTACCTCTAAGTATGACCTTGACATTGGAGTTATTGATCTGGGTCTTGTGTGCAACACATCACCTAATGGAGGTGAAATTTCTGCAAAGTAACTTAAAAAGTCCATCGAGAAATAAGGAAGTTATTGACCGTAAACGAAAAAAAGCCCCTTTTAATCTTTGACCTATAAGTATGACCTTGACCTTGGGGGTACCAACCTGTGTCTTGCACGCGACACATCATCTCATGATGGTTAACATTTCTGCCAAGTAATTTTCAAAATCCATCAAGGAATAAGAAAGTTACTGACCGGACACGAAAAAAAAACCTTTTTGATATTTGACCATTAAGTACGACCTTGACCTTTGAGGTACCGACTTTGAACTTGGGCGCAACACATCATCATGTTTTTCATAATCTATCAAATAATAAGAAAGTTATTGACCATACACGAACAAGGCCTCTTTTTATCTTTGATCTGAGAGTATGACCTTGCACACGACTCATCGTCTAATGAAGGTGAAGATTTCTGCAAGGTTACTTTAAAAAGTCAATCCAGAAATAAAAAAAAAGTTATTGACTAGACACAAAATTTGGCCTCTATGTATGAGCTTGAACTTGGAGGTACCGACCTGGGTCTTGCGTGCAACACATCGTCTCATGATGGTTAACATGTTTGCCAAGTTATTGAAAATTGATCCTGAAATAAGAAAGATCCATTTATGGTACTTGGCACTATTGATCACAGGGCTGAGGCAGGGTGTCTTGCACAGGAACCTCAACTCTAAGTGCCATAGTTTTTTAGTTATCTCCCCTTACAATAAAATAGAATGACTACATTGTGATGGCCATACCTGTAATACCCAATTACGCAAACACGCCTGTACAAATACATTGCCACCTTTATCGCCGAAAAAATGAAAATTTTATGATGAAAAATTGTGATATTTTTCTTATTTCTGCTCAAAATATAGATTCGATTGTGGACACTCGTTAGAACCGCCTCATCTAGGCGGTTCTAACGAGTACCCACCTCATCGAGGCAGTTCTAACCAGTACCCACAATCTATATTTTAGAGCAGAAATAAGAAAAATAAGGTATACCCCCTCAATGAGAGGGAAACCCCAGTTTTACTATATAAAAGTGGGGTTCAAGGAGGTTAAATTATATAGGCATGGTTTCGTGATGCCTTTGAGATATATCGATGGTACCTGGCACAATTGTTCACAAGGCTGAGACGATGTTTTATGCGTAGGAACCACAGCTCTCGTGGCCAAAGTGTTTCAGTTATCTACCCCTCGAATAAAACAGAATGAATACCTTGTGATGGCCGTACCTCAAATAGTCTTTGAGAAATATTTATGGTACCTGTTCACAAGGCTTAGACGGCGTGTACTGCGCAAGAACAACACTAAGTGTCATTGTCTATGAGTTATCTCCCCTTCAAATACAAGAGAATCAATAGCTTGGGATGGCCATATCTCCAATACTCTTTGAGATATATTGATGATACTTGGTAGAGTTGTACATGAGGGTAAATTGGCGTATCATGTGCAAGGACCCCTGGTTTTGTGATGGCCATAACTCCAATACTCTTTGAGATATATTAATGGTACTTGGCACAATTGTATACAAGGTTGAGATGGCATGTCATGCCTAAGAACAACAACTGTGGGTGCTATGGTTTTGAATTATCTCCCATTCCAATATAATATGAACACCATATCTCCAATAACCTTTGAGACATATTCAATTTGGTGGTACTTGGTTCAGATGTACATGAGGTTAAGCAGGTATGTCGTGCGCAAGAATTACAACTCCTGTGCCTTGGTTTTGGAATGATATCCCCTGATAATATAATATTGTGATGGCCATAACTCCAATACCCTTTAAGATATATTTAAGGAACTTGGCATAATTGAATACAATGTATAGATGGCATGTCATGCGCAAGAACCACACCCCCTTGTGCTGTCGTATTTTAGTTATCTTCCCTTCCAATATAACAGTATGACCAGCTTGTGATCATCATATCTCCAATATCCTTTGAGACATATTGAGGGTACTTGGTGCAGATGTTTATGAGATTAAGCAGGCATGTCATGCGAAAGATCCACAATTCTGAGTGCTCAGGTTTTTAGTGATCTCTCCTGACAGTATAATCTTGTGATAGCCATGACTCCAATACCTTTGAGATATATTACTGGCAATTGCAAGGTTAAAAAGGCATTTCTTGTGTATGAACCACAACTCAGTATACCTGTACGTTTTGCATTGGAAATCTTGGATCTTCATAATGTTGAGAAGCGATCCTTAGTTGCATTTGGTAGTGATAGTCTCAGTAAACATTACATATACAAAATATAAAATTCGGGTTTACTAGTGTATTTTAATTCTGATGCACCTTCTATTTGTGAGCAATCTTCTGAAGGCCATATTGGCGTTTGATCGGGGGATTTGCCATCTCTTCTGATGGCTAATTTTAATCTTAATTGATATTGTAGTTTAATCACTTAACGTCAAATTTAGATAACGTTCGCGTCTGTTACCGTATAGGCAGGGACAGAAAAGTACATAAAGGCAAAGAAGTAATCATTAACAAAGAAGATATATATTTAACTACCATTCTAAACAAATACAACTAAGAATTTGTACAACATTTTTAGACAGTAAATTTTGTATACAAACCTGGATTATAGAGAACTTTTACGATGTGGCTTTGGAAGTATTTAAATTTATATCACCACATTGATTGCTGTCGGAACCCGGAAACTGCTTTTAAACGGTGGGCCAAGAACATGGTATTTGTTTGTTTGATTGAGGTTTAATACCTTGAGGGTCAATGATGAGCCTAATTGGCCGAAACTAGCTAGTCTGGCCTAGAAAACATGTACACTCCATATTTTCCAGTTTTGTTCTGTATCCCTTGCTTCCAAAGGATAACCCTTTTATAGAACATATTTAACGTCACTACAACTGATGTGTGGGAATGTGTGGCGGCCGTAAAAAGTCTCCCTGCCCTACATCATAGTGTAGTTTGTATTTTCTTCTCCTTTGGGATCAATGATTTCATTGTGCAATTTTGAAAATACCTTGAGGGTCACTGATGAGGCCTAATTGGCCGAAACTAGCTAGTCTGGCCCAGAAAACATGTACACTCCATATTTTCCAGTTTTGTGGAGTATTCCTTGCTTCCAAAGGATAACCCTTTTATAGAACATATTTACCGTCCCCGTCAACACTATTGAGGTAATTTTGGAGACGTTGCTTCGAATTTCGTGGGACTTTTACTCGACAGTGAGATAAAATGACATCTCAAGTCCTGCCTACCAATGAAACCAATATGGCTTATATTCATGGACGGTCCAACTCGCACCACTTTACCTGGGCAGGCTTAGATCTCCTAAGCAGTTTACCAGTACTCATGTGCGGTTGGTTTCAGATCTGCGTGGAAGCATCATGCAGCCCAATCTATTTCTCAAAGCCCCGATGGACGGGGGCCAAGAACAAGTTATATCATGGCTTGTTAGTACACCTAGCACTGAAACAACAACATGTCAATTTCATTCCTAAAGGAAGTAAGGATTCGATACAGACAGCTTCTGGAGAACAATCTGACTGAAGGTAGAAATATTCTCGCAGAAGATGTGGAAAAACTGTAAGTTGAATGTTACGAAATGTGAAGTAAATGCATACATCCAGAGGTTGAGAGAATTTCGCGCTAAACTAGATGTCAAATAAATGTCTCTCTGAAGCAGTTCCAAGAATAGAATATATAAATAGTATTTAAGAGTCTATAAATGATGCCACTTTACTTATGCCAGAAATTGCACGACCCGCAGAAAAAGCGACCGACTGAAGTCGGTTGATTTTCTAAGGTGCCCTAAAATCACCGTGTCATTCTATCATTCGGTCAATCGGTCATCTGTCAGTCTGTCTGTCCGTCCGTAACCCGTTTGTGAAAATTGGTGGTAGTGACTTAACCGCTTGGAATATTTAAACAATTTTTGGCATACTGATCGATATCAGTGAGATCTAACCAATGAACTTGCGAAATATTACATTCCATTTAGTATAGCCTCGCCGAGGCGAAAAATGTGAAAACTTTCGAACTGCTTCTCCTCGGAAACCGTTGGGCCGATTGAAGTCAAATTTCATATGGAGCCTCTATGGGATAGGGGAAACCAAAATGTGCTCATGGGGTCCAGGTCACATGACCAAAATGGCCGCCAAGCCATATATGGTCTGTCTGTCTGTCCGTCCGTAACCCGTTTGTGAAAATTGGTGATAGTGACTTAACCGCTTGGAATATTTAAACAATTTTTGGCATACTGATAGATATCAATGAGATCTAACCGATGAACTTGCAAAATATTACATTCCATTTAGTAAAGCCTCGCCGAGGCGAAAAGTGTGAAAATTTTCGAACTGCTTCTCCTCGGAAACCGTTGGACCGATTGAAGTCAAATTTCATATGGAGCCTCTATGGGATGGGGGAAACCAAAATTTGCTCATGGGGTCCAGGTCACATGACCAAAATGGACGCCAAGCCATATATGGTAAAAACCCTTCAAAAATAGTCTTCTCCATAACCACTGGGCAGATTTCCACGAAACTTGATAATTAGCATCTGGGACGTAGGCCCATCAAAAATTTCTAAAATGGTGACCCTGGGTTGACCTTGACCTTCTTTGTGCCTAGGTCAAACTTTGACACATATGCTTTTGTATTGGAAAAGTGAGAATTAATGCATTTTATCCTGCAAATGATTCAGAATACAGTACTAAAGTATAAGATATATTTTTGCTCCTTACGATAAGGCGCATTTATTGGGGGAACCGTTTTAGGTCCAGGTCACATGACCAAAATGGCCGCCATACCCATATATGGTAACACTCATAAAGCTAAAAGCATCCGGCGGGTCGTGCACTTCAGCTGAAGCACTGGTTACATACTGTTTTTGCTAATTGGCGACATTAGAAGGAACTCTTAAAGATTCAAACAAAATATAAATACAAACCTAAATTTCAGTTTCGGCCACGTAAAATCGATTTAAGTCAGCCAGTGGAATTGGTTTCACTGACCGTTCCCAGGCGGTTCTTCTGTCGCGGTTTATTTATGTTATGGCTTATCTTTAAGTGTGTATATCGTTTATATTATTTTGTTTGGGAAAACCGATTGGCCATTTTGTGGGAAAGTAGCTGTTCTTGGCTTTCCGCTAGTGATGTTTCCACTAGGGTCTAGTTGTTTCATGTTTGTGTTTCCTTCCCTTGGTGTCTCTGATGGGAGCTGTGGGTTAAGTGTATCGATTCGTGATCATTGTCTTCACTTCTATTTTGAACAAATGGTACAACTACAGACCCAAGTGCAAAAGCTTTTACTTTGTGTGTGTGTGTGTGTGTGTGTGTGTGTGTGTGTGTGTGTGTGTGTGTGTGTGTGTGTGTGTGTGTGTGTGTGTGTGTGTGTGTGTGAATTCGGGTTTAACGTCGCTTTCAACAATTTTTCAGTCATATCACGACGGTGTCTGGTTGCGACAGGGAGCTCAATGCTCACTTTTATAGTGCTGCCTCACTGAAGTACCATGTCCCAGACACATTACATGATACCACACCCAGTCACATTATCCTGACACTGGATCGACCAGTCCTAGCTCTACCCCGTAAATCTGAGTGCCAAACGAGGAGCAGCTAGTACCATTTTTAACGACTTTGGTATGTCGCGGCCCGGGATCGAACCCGTGACCTCCCGTTCCCCGGAGCGGACACTCTACCAACTGAGCTATCAGGGCCGGTAGCTTTTACTTTGTCAAGCAACAACTACATCACGAAACGAAAAAACGCCTATATAATTTTGACCCCCCTTGAACCCACATATATATAGTAAAACTGGGCTTTACAGGGGTAAACCTTGTTTTTCTTATTTATGCTATAAAATATAGATTGTTGGTACTGGTGAAAACCGCCTCACCGAGGCGGTTCTAACGAGTACACAACCAATAGTTTGAGCAGAAATAAGAAAAATATCACATTTTTTTTACCTGGAAATTTTCATTTTTTCGGCGGTTAAGTTTACAATGTATTTGTATAGGCCTGCTTTTGTAATAACAACTCATTGATGAATTAAAGCGAACGCAGAAGATACACAAAATAGCAAAGTGAAGCTTCGACGTCTAGAAATTCCTGAATTAAGTGATAAAAAGCTGAAGTGGATAGAATTTTGGGATCTGTTTCAAGCAACATTTAATCAGAACTCATCACTTCATAACAATGAACAAGAGCTGTCACTATATGTGAGCAATGCCCCCTTGGGAGCCAATTTGAGGAAAAAGTGCGGACTAACGCACATACAAACCCACAAACAAACGGGCAGTGCAAAAAACTATATGCCCTCGTACGGGGGCATAAAAACTGTATCATTTGATTAGCAAAAACTGAAAAGCGAAGCCAAACAATCAGTATCCGGTCTTTTATTGTCAAATGAAAATTATATTATTGCAGTAAATTTGGTAAAAGAAGGCTTTGGAGATGACCAGACAGTTTTAAATGTACATTGTTCATGATTGCTCAGTTTGAAACCAGCAACAAATGATACAAAGAGCCTTCGCATCTTCTATGATCGGCTTGAAAAATACATACGAAGTTGAAAAAATAGATTTGAAGGCAATGACCAGGAATCGATGCAATTAATCCAAAGCTCCCATCAGAGACACCAAAGGAAAAGAAGCATAGACAAGAAACAACTAGAATCTCATGGAAACATCGATAGCGGAAAGCCAAAAGGACAGCCACTTTCCCACAAAATGGCCAATTGACTATCCAAAACAAATTAATGTAAGCGATACACACACGCAAAGACAAACCATAACAAAAACAAACCGCGACATAAGAACCTCCATGGAACGGTCAATGAAACGAATCCCTCCAGGGGGCTTAAATCGATTTTACGTGGCCACAATCCTCGCCCTTATTTCCGTCGAGATTAAGACAAATAATTTGTTCAGTCCGCATGAAAGCACTCCGACAGCCTGTTTGTTCATCAAGACATTGTTATTTCAATAATCACATCTAATCCACAAGCCGAAGTTTTACTTCAGCTTGAAAATAAAACGACGGTTAAATAGACGGTAAAAGGACTCAGGTAATGTTTCAATAGCTATCTTTTATCACTGGAGAGAGCAGAGCAGCATTTTCACAAAAGCAAAACTATAGAAAAAATGACAAGAAATCATGGTCATTTAGCAGAAATATAAGTGCAGGGTGAAAATCAAAGTGCAGTCACATTTTAAAGAAAAGATTTCAATGGTCTATGCAGATATTGCAGTGATGAATGTTCTAAATTGCCGACAATTGATTAATAGTTGGCCATCCAATCCCAAAAAAGATTGATATTTTTACTTTTGATGGCAAAATTGAGTAGAGTATGGCACCCATGCTAAATGTAATCCTTGATGTGTGTCAACAATCATAGGGGTGGATGCCACGTCTGGAAATGCGTCTGAGGCTCAGAAGTAGGTCAAAGGTCAAATGAGTGCAAAATAAACATGAAACAACTTGTAACTCTCTTCTAACACATATTTTGCGAAAATGTTTGCTTAAAATCCCCATAAACTATTCAGGTGAAGTGAACAATGGAAAATCATTATAAATGTACCCTCAAAGTATGTCAGTCTTATAGGTCAGGGGTCATTTAAGTGCAAAGCTCGTGAAAAACGGATGTTTCCTGAACACATTTTAATATTTAGCATGAGGATGTGTTGCTGACCAGTATGTTATTATACCACCGCCATACGAAGTATGCTTTTGGGTTCTCTAGTTTTCGTTCTGCCGTTCTTCCGTCCGTCTGTCCGTCCTTCCGTTAACAATTTGGTTAAAGTTTTGCGTTAAAGTTTTTAAGACATTGTATCTACTGAACCCTTTGATAGTTTTAGTTATACTTACACTGAAGTTACATACTGGTATAAAGATTCCATTGATGCATGTCCCACCCCACACTGACCTTGAGGTCAAGGGCAAAGACTTAGAAATTTTATTTTTGGTTAAAGTTTTATGACAGAGTTTATAGATGCCTGTATGTTCTAAACTCTAAGACAAATTCAGTTGATACTTGCATCAATGTTGCACCAGTCCAAGGATTTTGTGATGCATGTCCCTTCTCCAACCCATTGTGACCTTGACCTCAAGGTCACAGACTTAGACATTTACACTTGGTTAAAATTTTATGACACACTTTATAGATGCCTGTATGTTCTAAAGTCTAAAGACAAATTCAATTGATATTTGCATCGATGTTGTATACCAGTCCAAAGATTTCATTGATAAACACCCCACCTGCTTCAGTAGCATTGATTCCCCCACCCCTTCAGTAACTTTGATGCCCTCACACTCTTGGTCCATTTAGAAAGTTTATGTTTTGTTTAGCTTTTACAAACACATTTATAAATTATTATAGCTTCTTGACTTCATACAAGCTCGAAAGATAAATCAGAGGGTGGCGCTGGCCGGGGGTATACGAGACCCACTGGTCGCTTTCTCTAGTTATTAATATATAAAAAAATACCTTTGTAACGTGTATTTGATTAGAAAATCTGCTTGTTTACATGGATATGGGTTAAATGGAATACAAAAGGGATACTAATGTTACAGACTTGAATCATTGATGATCCCCGATATTGATATAGCAGTGGATTCTTTCTTTGTGACTTTGTTTCTGTTATGGGTCTGAAATATTGCCTTTACGCAACTAATGTAAGTCAAATCGCGACTTCCGTTGAGCTAGCCTGTCCGACAACAGGTTTTATTAGTCAGTACCCACCAGCTGACTGAACCGGGTTGCCAGGCCGGTTTTTATCACAACATAGACAGAATACTACACTGTGCCATTTCTAAAACAGAAAAGACGACATAAAATTGGTTTTACAAGCATTAAATATTTTCAACTAAAATGTTACATAGTGCAGATTATATTTTCTGGTCCTTTGGGATCATTGAGTTCGTTTGGTATCATTTTGAAAATAGAGTTCTGCTTAAGCCGGTGCTAGAGCGCGTGGCCGGTGTTGCACATTTCAGAACTGGTCATGAACAGACTCAATAAAACCGAGTCTGCTATTTTCATTTGGTGTATTCCTTGCTTCCAAAGGATCTAACTTCAGAACTTATCTATTATGAGAAAGGACCGATTTTAACCCTTTCTTTGTGTAAGACAATTAAAAATCAAACTTTAACGTTATCCTCTTAATTAAAATGTCGCATCTCGGATAAATGGCAATAATAGATAAACCAATTAACAACACATAAAAACATCCTTTATGCGTGACTAAGCAGGTGCAAAAAAGCTTGATATTTTTACGTTTGATGACATAATTGACTAGAGTATGGCACACATGCTAAATGTAATCCTCGATGTGTGTCAACAATCATAGGGGTAGGTGCCACGTCTAGAAATGCGTCTGAGGCCAAGAAGAAGGTCAAATGAGTACAAAATAAACACGAAACTACTCAAACTCTTTTAACATATATTTGGGGAAATTGCTTGCTTAAAATCACCATAAAAATATCCAGGTGCAGTGAACAATGGGAAATTATTTTAAATGCACCCTCTATGTATGTCAGTCTTATAGGTCAGGGGTCATTTAAGTACAAAACTCATAAAAATGGATGTTTTCTAATCAAATGTTGTCATATTTAACACAAGGATGTGTTGATGAAAAGTATTTATTATCAAAAATACATTTGTTAGTGTATTTGATTGAACTGAAGGCAATGGTCAGGAATCGATACAATTAACCCACACCTCCAATCAAGGGCATCAACGAGAAAGAAACACAAAAATGAAATGACTAGACCCTAATGGAAACATCAATAGCGGAAAGACAAAAGGACAGTTACTTTTCCACAAAATGGCCAATTGGCTATCCAAAACAAAATAATATATGCGATACACATATTCAAAGACAAACCATAACAAAAATAAACCGCGACAAAAGAACAGCCCTGGAACGGTCAGTGAAGCAAATTCCGCTGTGTGTGGGGGCGGGGGAGGGTCTTAAATCAATTTTATGCAGCTGCAATCCTCGCCCCTTACTTCAGTCGCTATTTAGACAAATCATTCGTTCAGTCCACAAGAAAGCCTCCTAACTCATCAGTGCAACAAACAGCTCACAGAACACAAAAATCAAAACAACCACAGAGATGAAACAACGGTGAGGACAGCAAGAAACCACTAAAATGCTGAAGCAAAAGAAAACCAAAAGTTGTACTCCGATGGGCCCGACCAGAGACAGAGCATCAGGCACCAACCAATATTACATAAAACTAAATTCTCTCTAATTCTCAGCAAGCCATTCCGCTGGGACCGTCGTAGAATCTAAGGCCTAACCCACCGGCGTGCAATTAAAGAGGGAAGCAAAGTTGTCAACTGTGCTTGGGTTAACTACCATGCATGCAGTCTGTCGTATAACCTTCATGTTGTACCCAATTTTTTATATCGAAGAATGATTTTGCGAAATTGGGTGCTGAAGTCATTGAATTATATATATATTTTTCTGAATTTATATACTAAGTCACCATAAATTTCGGGTTCCGATAGACCTTTTAAGTCCAACACTGGATTTTTGAATTAAATCGGAATGACGTCTTCAAAATTTTGAAAAGGCTTTGCGTAGTTTATGATACCGATAGCCCTGATTAAGAAGTTTAGCAGTTAACAATTTATATCGAATGTTAAAGTCAGTTACATGACTAATCACTCTGGCAAATCGAATTAATTGCAACATTTAAACGCCATAGGATGTCGCACGAGGAACATCACCATCCAACAAAGGAAAATTTACAATCTCTAAGTCAAAATCATCGCGTTTATCATAAATTTTCCAGGAAAGAAACCCATCTTCAATAGACAGAGGTAAATCTAAAAAGGGGGCCTCGGTATCAGAAGAATTTATTTAACTGAAGTTCTGGGGGTAAATCTGACTGATCAAACCATCGAAATAGGTATTGTTAATATTTAATAAACCACCCAAATATCTAGAAGTCGAGATATGAAGTTAAAATGGCTTGTTATTTATATATGACTATGTCTATCCTTTCAGATTATGCGGAAGAAAGCTCATATCTGTGATATCGGAGAAACCCCAATTTGGTTTGCATTGCATAGACTTGTCAATGTTGAAATAAAATCATTAAATCATATGGGCGCAATCGCGAATATATATTGGCTGTTACCCTTTACATTGTAGTGATCTAAACGGCTCTTAAAATGAGGTGGCATCTTGTAAAATACAATCTTTGAAGACTGTTAAACACTTACATTATGCGGCAGCCCATTTTTGCGCTTTTTGTGAGTAGACTTTTTCGCGGATTTATATTTTGGCGGATTTCGATTTCCGAAGAAAAAGAATCGGTCGAATCTACAAAGCCGTGTAAGATGACAAAAAAAAAAATCATCAGAGTTGGTTACCAATAGCGTCATGCAATAACTGTAGTAATTAGTTAAATTTTTGTGTTCACCGCATGATTAACCCAATGTGCTACCTTGATAATCCTTATGTCTGTCTGAAGGTGTGTCACTTTCCTCTTATCTGATTGGTTTACCCATCAATTTGAGCTCATAGTTAAAGCCATCAGTCAATTACTAATTACATCCACAATTTTGACAATAACTCTCAAGGTGTGTTTGTTTTCATTCAGCCGTTTTGAGCTGTCTTATGACTAGAACATTGTCTTTCTTTATTTCGGCTTCTAAAGAAGTAAATACACTTTTTCTTTTGTCACCGATGATGCCTATGACCTATTGACACATTATAATTGTGATGTGTAGAATCACGTTTCTTCACTTGCATTCTTTTAGCTTTATTGGCGGAATTTTATTTTGGCGTTTTTTTTTTCCTTGACTGCAAATAGCGCCAAAATAAAATGACCGCCAAATATAAGTGTTTTACAGTAGCTGCACGTGACCTTTGATGATGACCCACTTGTGTTATTATTAGAGATATCTTCATCACATACTATATCCTTGATATATCATTGTGACGTTTAGTAAGAACTCAGAAGACAATTTGGAATGTTTCTTATAATAATGGATGGCATGTGAATAAACACCGTATTTTGCAAAATAAATATATTTTGCCAAACATGTACTTAAATGGCCTTTGACCTTAGGCCGATTTGGTTGGCCATTATGCTGTTTGTATAATCTGTGGGTTTTACTGCTTCATAGATAAGGAAATGGCAATTCATTTGGCTTTGTTTCAGTTGACATACTAGATAACCCTTTGTACAATAAATATTGATGCATATTTAAAGAAAATTTGTACTTAAATGACCTTTGACCCTGGCCAAATCTATGATACAACTTCTTTCTCACATATGATACATAAACAATATGTCCTAAGTACATTGCTGGTGTTTGAATTAACTTTATTTGGTCTGCTTAGAAAAAAAGAGGGTACAAATACCAGCATATACGAATTTTATTGTATTTTTGCACTCATTTGACCTTTGACCTAATTCTGAGGCTCAGGGTCATTTTCAGAAGTGGCATCCACCCCTATCACTTTTGCAACACACTAAAGAACACTATTAACATGGATGCGATACTCTACTCAATTTTGCCATCAGAAGTATTTTTTCGTGGTTTGGATGGCCAACTATAAAGAAACCGAAGGATAAAGGGCAGCTGCTATGTTTGCCTTAAGCAAGATCATGTAGTAGGTGACTGTGTATAAACAAGATATGTGACCACTGTGGACAACAAAATAACCACCATTGGAGTCTTTGTCCACAGAAATTTGGATCTGCAGTTATAAAAACACCACTTTAATGGGAGAAATAGCTGTTTCAGATGAAGCAATAGATGGTCTACATTCAGTGATTTTCAAATATAAATGCTCAAGTTTCATCCATTTTCACCCAATTTGCCCAGAAATACACCTATCCAAATATATTTAACACTTTTGTACCTACCATAAACAAATCGGATAAGTGTTTTGAAACGTTTTACATTCCTGCTCAAAACAGAGTGTGATATTTTTAGAAACGCCTCGGCGAGACGGTTGTGGCGAGTACCCACAGTCAGCGTTTTTGAAATAAAGTAATGCAAAGTAAATAAAAGCTGGGTTTAAGAGGGTCAGAATTATAGAGGCATGTTTTCGATATGTAATATCATTGAAGGTTCCTTTCGAGTTGTTTGTATATCAAGTTGACCTTAGGCAGCACAGGTCTTAGCATTGTGAGTACAATTCTTGAGACGTTTGAGTTGCTTTTTCCTGAAGTACAATGTAGATGTATAATTTGGACGCCTGGTAGATCCGTTAGGGGTAGCCGACGATTATGCACTCAAAATCCTTACGGGAACTTCCGTCCATGACTTATAAGACTTCTAAAATAACAACGAATTGGTGCGTGTTCCCAAATTATGTTTTTTAGTCAACATTGTAAGCATATTTGGAAAATCGGGCACTGCTATTTTCAACAACTTTCATTTCTACATCAGGTGTGGACATGAAAAGGCAAGCGGTAGATTTAATTCAAATTCTCCCGGAGGAAGGCAGTCAGATAGTTTTGTTTTGACCTGTTTTCAAGTGCCGAATAAAGGCGTTTTTAGCTACCCGGGCTATGCACTACCATGTCAAATAAGTTGGCTTTTCCTGTAATAGGCTGGTGTTGTGCCGTGTGGCGGCCGTGAAGCGTCTCCCCGTACATAAACCATAGTGCAGTTTATATTTTACTTTTGGTCCTTTGAGATCAGCGTGAATATTCTGAGAGATCAGAAATGGATTGTTGGTTTGGATTCATGTTCTGGGCAGGTTTTTAACTATTTGGACCCCGATTTGGTTTGTGTTGGTCTTTGTGTCGGCTGCCTGTTCGAGGTTCGCGGAGTTGCAGTATGTTTCCTCTGGCTTTCTTTGCCGGATCGTTGCGGGGTCACTGGTGAGGCTTTATTAGCCGAAACTACGTAGTATGACCCATTTTCGTTCTTATGAATGTTTTCATTGGTCTTAAAGGAACTCATTTTTGATTTCTATTTCGCAAGTCATAATTAGCACAAATATTTAAGCCCCTGGATCGATTCCTGTGGATATTTTGCATTGTATTTCAACATGGAAAATAGAAGTGAAGGCAATGATCAGGAATCGATACAATTTACCCACAGCTCCAAAACATTAACATTAATTATAGCAATTATTGTTAATTAACTAACATTAATTGGAAGTAGTTACAATTACATCTTATTTGTAATGATTTTGAGTGCATAATCAGCGCCTATCCCTTACGAGTCTTTCAGGCGTGATTTTGCTATGTTGCATGTTGACTGCACTTTGATAGCATTTACATAATTTCCAAAATCACCGAAGGTATGCAAATATACAAGTGTAGTAATCTTGCTTGTTTGCAGAGTAATTAGGGGACTTTTGGATGGGAACTGGCCTGGGTAGGTAATCAAAACAAAAAAAATGAGTGGGATAGGTTACACTATAAGGTTTTGTAATGGTCACAACACTAAGGTCAAAACACGATTTACTGTCTTATAATTGTGGCACATAATTAAGTGTTTCTCTGATAATATCGAAGCCACTAAAATTCACACATAAGTTCCAAATATACAAGTCAGCATTGACTCCGTAAATGCCAAAATGCAATATTAATAAACGTGTAGCTTATAACTGGAGACTACAGCACATTAAGAGGAATGGGAACACCTTGCACATTTTGCCGCCATTTTTCAAAAGGAGACAACTTTCGGGCCTTCCTGTTCGCTTTTCTATTGTCAGTCCCACGGAAAAATGGATCCACTCTTAAAGGAAAGAATTTGCTCCTCAGGAGCACCCCTATAGATATGTGAGACAAAATATTTTTGCCGGAGTTACCTCCGCTGAAGGTGTTCCCATTCCCCTTAAATGAATATTTAGTGTAACGAACAGAAGTAAGTATAACTTGGCGTAAAGTAGAAGTAAAACAAAGATCAGGAATTGATACAATTAACTTACTCCACCCATAAAAGACACCAAAGGGAAAGAAATACAAACATTAAGCGACCAGACCATAATGGAAACCTAAACAAATGAAGGCCATAAGGGCAGTTACTTTCCCACAAAATGGCCATATGGCCATCCAAAATTAAAAGACACAAGTGATACACACAGTAAGTAACAAACAACAACATAAATAAATCGCCACAGAAGAGCCGCCTTGGAACGGTCAGTGGAAGATTTCCACTGGGGGGCTTAAATCGATTTTACGTGGCCACAATCCTCGCCCTTACTTCCGTCGCGATTTAGACAAATAATTTGTTCAGTCCGCATGAAGGCCTCCTAACTCATCAGTGCAACATCTCCGTGAACACAAAAATCAAAGAACCACTGAGGTGAGACAACGGTGAGGACTCGTCAGCAAGAAACCACTGAAATGCTGGAGCAAAAGAAAACCATCAGTTAGACTCCGATGAGCCCGACCAGAGACAGAGCATCAGGCACAAACCGACATTATCTCTCTAATTCTCAATAAGCCTTTACGTTGGAGCCGTCATAGAATCTGAGGCCAGACCCACCGGCGTGCAATTAAAGAGGGAAGCAAAGTTGCCAACCGTGATTGGGTTAACTACCATGCATGCAGTCTGTCGTATAATATCCATGTTGTACCCAATCTTTTTATATCGAAGAATGATTTTACGAAATTGGGTGCTGAAGTCATTGCGGTTATATATTTTTCTGAATTTATATACTAAGTCACCATAAAATTCGGGTTCCGATAGACCTTGTTGCAGAAGATAAGACATTTAAAAATATGATTAAATAAAAGACGCCCCCTTGTACTCTTAGCATCATGTTAACAAGTCCGTGTAATGAACACCCCTCTAAACACCACTTTATATGGAGAAAACTGGAGGATATTCATGTGTTTTTCTTTTTTTCTGTTCCAAGACATAAGTTGTGAGTAATTGTGAGAACCGCCTCAGTGATGCAAGCGTCTTAAAGAGCTGGTTCTAACGGGCCCTCACAGTATAAATAAGCAAAATATAACAAATTTGCATCAGAAAATGAACTACGAGTGCTGATTGATATGTTATGAGCTTTGTACTGAAGGAGGCACTCAGGGATGTTCTTTTTAAGTCCTATTATTTTCTGACTATAAAGGGCCGTGTACTCAAGGACTGGTCTCATTTGGGCATTTTGTATCGACGAGGTAGCACTCTAAAGTAAACCAAATAAGCAGCTTCTAAAGGATAACCCCTTCTGCAACATATTTGCAAAATGGACAAAATCGGTGAAAGAGCAGTGATCCAATATTTGCATAAAAATTAACACCTAAGGATATCCATAATGATATGGGCTCCGTCAAGCGATTTTGGTACTTATTGCCTATGCGAGCAGCGAAGGTTCAGGCGAGCCTGCGCATCCGCGCAGTCTCGCCAGAACCTTCGCTTCTCGCTCATACAAGCCGTGAATCAAGAGGAACCTTCAGACAGAAAGCCATATCCCTGGTCCCTCTGAATGGCTGGGCATGCGCAGTTAAAATTTGTCATGACGGAATGCTCGAAGACACAAAATCGCTTGGCGGGGCTCATATGGTAACAACACAAGGGAAAAATACTACAGTGACAAGAGTGGTGGTGGAATTTAAGTGCGGCAGACAGAACCTTGAGGATGACCCCCGTCCTGGAAAGCCTGTTAATGTTGCAACCCCAGAAATTGTCAACAAGTCCATGATATTGTTACGACTGACAGACGAGTCACAGAAAGTTACATAGCCGGTAGAGTTGGCATTTCAGAGGAACTAGAAGTACATTCCATTCTGGCAGAGGATCTTGCAATGAGAAAGATTTCGGTCGGATGGGTACCAAGACCTCTGACAGTTGATCAGAAGCACACCAGGCGCACATATCACGAGCTAATTTTAACCTTTTTGAGGAAGATCCTGCCTACGTCCTTCAGTTTTGTCACTATGGATGAAGCATGGGTGCATTAGAGTTCAAACAACAATCGAAACAATTGATACACCCTGGCTCACCCCCGTCAAGGTAGGCAAAAACTGTTCCATCAGCTTGGAAGGTTAGGGCCCCGGTTTGCCGTGATGTACATGGTATACTGCTGATAGATTATCTCCAAAAGGGACAAACAATCAATGACACATACTATGCTTCACTTCGCAGTTACGGGAAAATATTAAACTAAAGCGCCGAGGAAGCTCACTAAAGGTGTGATGTTCAATTAGGACTATGTTCGTGTTCACAAGTCTGTCATTGCTATGGCTGCCATTCACGATTGTGGCTTTAAATTGATTGAGCAACCGCCGTATTCACCTGATCCCGCTCCATCAGAATTGCATCTATTTCCAGACCTGAAAACGGCTATTTCAGGCACCCACTTTCAATTCAATGATGACGTCATATATGCCGCGGATGACTTTTCTGAACAGCCAAGAAAAGTTCTATAAAAGTGGCATTGAGGCCCTTAAACACCGCTGGCAAAAGTGTTAAGATATTGAAGGGGATTAGTTGATACATACAGTCAAACTTCAATGACACGAACACCTTTGGGACCACGATAATCTGCTCGAGACAGGGGTAGTTCGAGCCACTGCGGGCTACTGCCAGGAGGCATAACGAGATACTATAGGACATCTTTTCGGTGTTCTATAATGAAAAATGTATGCTGTATATACTCATTAGAATCGCCTCATCGAGGCTATTCTCTTGAGTACACACAGTATACATTTGCAAGAACGGGTTCGACTCAGCCATGGTAAAAGAGCCATCGGTGTTCGAGCCATCGAAGTTCTACTGTAATACAATATGTCCGACCAAATTCAAACCCTTCAATATGAGGCTCACACTATATAATTTGGAGATATGAAAAATGCACTATGTCACACATGTGTTATATTGTAATGCTTAGCCCATTAACCATATTTGCATTATTTGCTGGCTCCCAGCTTGCACATTGTAAATATTGGAAAAAAAAAAAACAGGTAACCAGACCCCCCCTGACCTTGAAAGGTCAGGGGGGTCTGGTTACCTGTTTTTCCAAAAACGGATAACCTTCAGACTAGGAACCAGCAGATAATGCAAATAAGGCGAATATAGTACTGGAAACCCCAAAGCGGGTAGTTGGCAAACAGTGTAGGCCCAGATCGGATCAGGGCCTACACTGTATGCAAAAAGTTTAACTATTTTCCAAATAAATTTTGAAGAAAACACAACCTGACACCCCTAAAGTTTGAAATGTACTCCTGGTATACATAAGGAGGAAGATTCAATTTGATACAAAAAGGGTTAACCAACCCAGGGAACATCCATCAACTACCGTCACATTAACAAGTCCATGAAATGAACACCCTTGTAAACCATAATTTATATAAAGAAATGTAGGAACATGTGTGTGTGTGAATTCGGGTTTAACGTCGCTTTCAACAATTTTTCAGTCATATCACGACGGGGTCTGGTTGCGACAGGGAGTTCAATGCTCACTTTATAGTGCTGCTCACTGAAGTATCATGTCCCAGACACATTACATGATACCCCACCCAGTCACATTAGCCTGACACAGGGTCGACCAGTCCTAGCTCTTCCCCGTAAATCTGAGTGCCAAGGGAGGAGCAGCTAGTACCATTTTAACGACTTTGGTAAGTCGCGGCCCGGGATCGAACCCGTGACCTCCCGTTCCCCGGAGCGGACACTCTACCAACTGAGCTATCGGGGCCGGTAAATGTAGGAACATTGCTTTCCTTAAGATGAAACGGAACACCTGGTAGATTTATACGCCCTTTTTCAAAGGGAGGCAACTTTCGGGACTTCCTATGTGCTTTTCTATAGGTTCAGTCTTGCTGAAAAAGGGGTCTACTCTTAAGGGAAAAAATTTGCTGCTCAGGACACCCCCATTGACATGGGAGACAAAAATACTTTAGGAGTTGCCTCCCCTGAAGGTGTACCCATTACCCTTAAGTGTGCTAAAAGTACAGACTGTAATAATGAGACCACACAATTTTATGTAAAAAGTATAGAATAAGTGAATATAATATAAAATAACAGAAATATCACGATTATTACAGATTTGTATGAAGAAAGTGTCATTTATCGCACGCATGCGTTATCCTGATACGAAGAAGTTTTCGTGGTAAAGTAGAACTTTATGCTAATCGATGCATTAACCATTGAGTTCGATGCATAACCACAATCCTTCTGGTAAAGGGTATTAAAGATACAATTCTTGGTTTAAACATATTTATTTATTCAGTACATGATTTCTTGCACACCAGGCAAGGAAATCCGTGATTTTACCCTGGGACAGAAATTTAACCCATATATGCCTAGTGGCCCTTTTTTGGGACGTTGGCAAACAGTGTAGACCCAGATCAGACGCCGCATAACGCGGCGTCTGATCTGGGTCTACACTGTTTGCTCAAAGAATATACATTTTTGTACAACTTACATTAAACAAAACAAATCTGACACCCCTATAATTGAAAATGGACAACTCCAAATTTATAAGATGGAAGATTCCATTGTCATATATGGGTTAAGTATTGACGCTGGCGTTCCGACCCAATATCGAATATAATCGCGTGTTTGATAAAATGCACTAGTTGATTACGACCATGTATGCTCCGTCGTTAAGGTTGACGTCACAGCACGTGACGCGACGTCACTAAACATTCCTGCAGAGTCATCACAATAGGGCGGACGTCGGTAGCCGAAGTGACTGCAGCATTAAAAATCCGCGCTAAGAAATGAGAGGTGTGCAAGAAAACGAATCCAATATGGGTGTGAGGGTGGATAGAAAAATCCGTCCCTCGGGATCACTGTCCGGCATCACTCGGCAAGCCTCGTGATGCCAGACAGCGACCATCGGGACGGATTTTTCCATCCACCCCTCACACCCATATTAGATTCTTATAATATTATCCACAGAAAAGAATATATGGGCCCCGTCAAGCGATTTTGGTACTTATCGCCTATGCGAGCAGCGAAGGTTCAGGCGAGCCTGCGCATCCGCGCAGTCTCGGCAAAACCTTCGCTGCTCGCTCATACAAGCAGTGAATGAAGAGGAACCTTCAGACAGAAAGTCATATTCCTTGCCCCTCTGAATGGCTGGGCATGCGCAGTTAAAACTTGTCATGACGGAATGCTCGAAGACACAAATTCGCTTGGCGGGGCTCATATAATAGTAGAAGGTTTCAAACGAGTTACAAGAAATGTACTAATGACGGATTCATGTGATATACATGTACGAACATGTTAAAATTAAGTAACATATTAACAGTATCCAAATGTATGAAATAATTTGTTTTTGAGTGAATTAGGGTTTAAAGTCCTCATCAACACTTTTTATGTCATTTTGGAGACGTTGCTTCCAATTTTGTGGGTTTTTTACCCGACTTTGAGGTCAAATGACATCTCAAGACCTGTCGTCCATTGAAACCAGAAGGCTTATATGCATTTGACGATCTGATCCATACCGCTTTTGCCTGGGCAGGCTTAGTCCTTCTAAGCGGTTTACCAGTACTCGTGTGTGGTCAGATTCAGCTCTGCGTGGAAGCACCATGCAGCCCAATCTATTTCTCCAAGCCCCGATCGGCGGGGGCAAAAATATAAAGAAGAAAGACAGACAAAATTTCAATAATGTGCTAGTTAAGTATATACTATATTATTATAAGAAAATATTATATACGATAGACAAGAAGCAACGTCAGGCATGTTTCACCGTGTCATTTACCGTGACCAGATTATAACAAACTCTTACATTGGATTTTTCTTCTCCAATCTTCATCACGAATACACGCCTATATAATTTTGACCCCCTTGAACCCCACTTTTATAAAGTAAAACTGGGGTTTCCGAGGGTATACCTTATTTTTCTTATTTCTGCTCTAAAATATAGATTGTGGGTACTCGTGAGAACCGGTTCTAACGAGTGCCCACAGTCTATATTTTGAGCAGAAATAAGAAAAATATCACAATTTTTCATCCTAAAATTCTCATTTTTTCGGTGATAAAGGTGGCCATGTATTTGTATAGGCGTGTTTGCGTAATGTAGAAATACCAGAAACGTAATGGTGATGAGAGAGAAAGAAAACAATAGTGTAAAAAAAAAAAAAAGTTTGCTGTTTTCTTTAAATTTCCAGCCCGAAACACGCCTATATAATTTTAACCCCCTCAAACCCCACTTTAATATGGAAAAAATAAGATTTACAGTTGTAAGCCTTATTTTTCTTATTTCTGTTCTAAAATATAGATTGTGGGTACTCGTTAGAACCGCCTCGATGAGGCAGGTCTTACGAGTACCCACAATCTGAATTTTCTAAATTATAGATTTTGGGTACTCGTTAGAACCGGCTCGATGAGGCGGGTCTAACGAGTATCCACAATCTTAATTTAGAGCAGAAATAAGAAAAATATCACAATTTTTCAATACAAAAAATAGTTTTTTTTCGGCGGTAAAAATTACAGTGTATCTGTATAGGCGTGTTTTTGCAATGTGAATATTATGAGAAATGCTTAAAATATCTTCCAAACATCTGGATTAATCACCACCAACGGAATTAGGCGGTTCTAACGAGTACTCACAGCCTATGCATTGGACCAATGTATGCCCCTGTAAACGTCAGTTTCCTCTTTAAACTGGTGTTCACTAAAATGAATGGTTTTATTACGAAAACACGCCTATGAATAAAAAAATCATTATAACCTTTATTACCGAAAAAAAAAAAAAATGAAAATTTTAAGATGAAAAATTGTGATATTTTTCTTATTTCTGCTCAAAATATAGATTTTAGGTACTCGTTAGAACCGCTTGATTGAGGCGGTTATAACAAGTACTCACAATCTATATTTTAGAGAGTGTGGGTACTCGTAAGAACCGCCCCATCGAGGCGGTTCTAACGAGAACCCTCAATCTATATTTTAGAGCAGAAATAAGAAAAATAACCCCTGTAAACCCCAGTTTTACTATATAAAAGTGGTGTTCGAGCGGGTCACAATAATAAAGGCGTGTTTTCGTGATGTCTGAGTGCATGTATTGACATCGTTCTCACTCCGTCCCTGGTAGTACCCATCTTTATTTAAAAATTTCCATGACCGTCATTATAATACAAAATGTATTTATGAAACATTGTATAATAATGTATATGTGCATCTTTTGTCGACGACAGGCCAGGATACAAATGCATATATTTTACACAGTTTTGTTGAGCATTTACACACTAATTAAGGTTAAGCATTCTTCAGTCAATCAATGTCAATTCAATCTTGTGTTCGTTACGTACAGAAATAGCCATATTATCTATGGACCGTACCATGTGAAAAAGTTTCTTTGTGTATGTGCACCCAGCGAAGGCTCAGATCAGCTGTGCATACACATAGTCTGATCAATTTCGTTGCTGTGGGTTTTATGGATATTGGCCTTTATGTTGTATTCTGTCTAATCTATGTGTAGGACAATTCATCACGAATACACGCCTATATAATTCTGACCCACTTGAACCCCACTTTTATCTTTCATATAGTAAAATTGAGGGTTAACAGGGGTAAACGGTATATTTCTCATTTCTGCTTTAAAATAAAGATTGTGGGTACTCGCTAGAGCCGCCCTTATGAAGCAGTTCTAACATGTACCCACAATCTATATTTTTAAGCAGAAATATAAAACATATCAGCTCTTTTTAACTGAACAATTTCATGTTTTGATGGTAAAATTTTAAATATATTTAGGCATGTTTTCGTAATGTAAGTATTCGATGCTCGCAACCACTTTTCGCATGGCGTGGTCAATATGGTGCAATGTTTATGACTTGTTTATGATTAAGTTCTTGTCAACATCTGTGAATTATACTTTGGGCACGTAATAAATCGAACAGAATACAATGATTGTAAAGATATACTCCTGTACACAATCAATAATATAAAGTTATGAATCAAGTTATTTCGTACTGCTGCACTGGCCGAAGGCCGAGGGCTAATGCAGCTGACCGAGGACCTGCAACTTGGTCAATACGAAATTACTTGATCAATGACAATTTTATTGATTGACATAATTAAAAGATCATAATTATCGATCTTTTTACGTCACTCGACCAATATTCTTACGAATATGTGGCCGGCCTCGGTGGCTCAGTCGGATGCGCGTCTGACTGGTGATCAGGAGGTCGCGAGTTCGACTCCCGCCGGGGTCGGCAACATTCTTTCGTGGAGATTGATCATGAAGTCTTTTCTACGGTCATTCTCTCCCTTCCGCTGATTCAAGAAGGGCAGTTGTCAGTTTCTGGCGAAAGAATGTGCACTGTACTGGTTAACCGCTTACGTATAAGCCTGCCCAGGAAAGTGTTGATAGGTAAACTGACCGGCTCAAAAATGACCTAAATAGTGTTGACTGGGCCGTTAAACTCCAATACAAACAAAAAAATCTTACGAATATGAAAGAATATGAAAAAAATAAGACAAATTTGAAATTCGCGGCAAAATTGTCGAATTTAATACAATTGGTCAGAAGAAAAACTAAGAAAAGGTGCAACCCTATGAATGTTTGCGAAAATGTTATGAATTCTTACCAATCATTAAGAATGTCTTACGAATCTTACGAATTCTTACGAATCCTTTCCGAATGTACATAAATGTTGTTGCAAATCTTGCCAATGCTTACGAATGTCTTATGAATAAAGTAGTTTAGGTCGTAGTACCAATTCGTTAATCCAAAATCGTTAGTCCATAGACAAAATGACCAATATCTATGTTCAGATCAACAGACATTTACTCCAGAAGAGTGTAATCAGGCGTCCGCGGATAGTAAGCATTACTTGGTAAGCAAGCTTCGCCCACCATGCCCATCGACCCGAACGAAGAAAAGGTGTAAATGCCGAGAAGGGTATGTCCGAGATTTTTGAAGCCTTCCTATGGCTTTCAATAGGCAAACATATCAGAAATAATTCTGATAAATGGCCACATTGTACGGATCAACAAGATCATGGTGCCTCCCATAGAACGTCTTTAGTGTTGATACTTGCCAAAAGTGTCTCTTCGGCAGTTATTCGTCGGGATCCAGCATGATCTTTGGCGTCTTTGTCTGTGTCTCAGTCTACGCTAGAGTTGCCGCTGTTGTTGCCTTTATTGTTCTCGCTACAGAGCAACAACTTCATTGTGTGTCATAACAGCTCGGCTAGTGTTGCCAGTTCCCTCGTCACAGCATCGGCCATTGTCAAACTAGAAATTAGACTGACGTCTTATGGTGTGGCCGGCCACCGTTGTGGTGGCCGGCCTCAGTGGCTCAGTCGGATGCGCGTCGGACTGGTGATCAGGAGGACGCGGGTTCGCTTCCCGCCGGGGTCGGCAACATTCTTTCGTGGAGATTGATCATTAAATCTTTTCTACGGTAATTCTCTCCCTTCCGCTGATTTAAGAAGGACAGTTGTCAGTTTCCGGCGAAGGAATGTGCACTGTACTGGTTAACCGCTTACGTATAAGCCTGCCCAGGAAAGTGTTGATAGGTAAACTGACCGGCTCAGAAATGACCTAAATAGTGTTGACTGGGCCGTGAAACTTCAATACAAACAAATACCGTTATGGTGACCCCGCCTTTTGCGAATGAGTCATATTCGCGTTTTAATTGCTTGGACAAGCAGATCATTTGTAAGACAATCTTAATATTTGTAAGCCATTCTGAAGCGTTTGCAAGTACTCGCAATCGTTGGCAAGCAGTTCGCATACATTCGCAATTTTTTCTCATAAAACTACAAAACACTCTTATTCCGTTCGTTTTATTTGCAATGGATTTGCAAGTATTCATACAGTTCGTTAACATTTTGCAAGGTATTCGTAAGGGAAAACCTCTGCGAATTCTTGCAAATATCTAACGATCAATGCAAATGCCTTGCCATCAATAAGAATGGCTTCCGATTGCTTATGAATATTTTGCTAAAACAATGAGAATACGCTTTTCTTGCGAATATTGTGTTTCTAATATTCGTAACACCCCTAAAACGTCGGCGAATGCCTACGAACTCTTACCAATATTATGCGCTTACCTTACGATCATTACGAGTTGGTGAAGAATGGCATTCGTAGGCTCATTCGCTAGTGCATTCGCAATAGTGTAAGAACACTGTTAATATTGGTTGACCTGGTGTTCACAACAAACACACTGACCAAGTTGCCTTGACCTTTATTTCACACTCAATTAACTTCGAAGGAATAACAAATTAAGTAATTATTACTATCTGTTTACCTTAGCTTAAAAATGGTTTTGTGCTAATGAATCTATTTACGAAACTTCGTACCATTTCTCTTACAGTCTCGTCCGTGTTTTAAAATGAAAATATTTTTTAAGTTATCTATATTGGTCTATAAATCCTGATATTATATGCGTCGCTCATTACACGAATATTGAAACTTAGACCTTGATTAGTATAAACAATGCAGCTTAATTATTTCTAAATAAATGGCTAAAGGTGTTAAATGTAAGATTTACACGTTTTTTCAGAAGAATTTACACACATCATTTCAATCCCAAGCGTGCATTCACGATTTTAACATTAAAGCGTTAAGTATAGGGTGACTTTTGTTTTCACGATTTTAGCTCGAGATACCATTTATAATATAAGCCCATTAGTCAAATTAACCTCCCCATTTTTGAATTGACAATCGAAATGAAAAATCGTCTGAGCTTTGGAAATAAGCGTCTAGTTTTGTAATCGATGTATCTGACTGAGTATATAATATTTCGTTTGAAGGGATGCAAAAGCAGAGCAACTTTACGTGTTTTTGTCCTAAGTTTTCCCTTTTCCTCATGGAGCTTGGAGGACGTGATAGCAATTACGCGGCTTTAACCATACTCTTCTGTCATGATCTACGTGTTAGTATTTATCGAACAAAAGTAATCGGAAGAGTCTTTAAACCGTATGGCCTTAACTGTTGGAGGGACGTAACTTCCAAACACACCCTCTCACTCAACAGACGAGATGAAGTTGTTGTTTTAGTATTTATCGGAATGAAGTAAATAGTCGTTTTATTTTGTACATAACTTTGGCGAAACAATGTAGTCCGGGCTGCTACAGTTAAGATTGCGATAAACTTGTCTATTTACGCGTATTGTCCGCGTGACACACGCGCATTTCGTGCGTGTGAAATTATCGCGTTTCAATGCGCGGTTCATCGCGTTCATACGCGATTTCAACGCGTTAAATATCAGCCAATAGAAGTGATCATTCGAAACGCGTTAGGTAAATTCTATACGCGTTTCTGTGCGAGAGAATTTCAACCAATGAGAATAAAACAGGTATGTGACGATAAAACGAATGATTGCGAGAGAACACGGGCCAATCAAAATCCTCGTTGCTTGTATATTTACCCTTATGTTTTTCTTTTTTTATTTTTTTTTTTTTTTTTTTTTTTTTTTTTTTAATTCGTTCGTGAATTAATGACAGCATATAAATTGGTCTGTCTTATCAGTTGTGATTCCTTCGGATACACAAACACACCTACATTTTGGATTGCATAACACCTTTAGAGATAAAACTCACTTGGGGGTATTCTGAAGAATGTCATATAGGTAGGGGACCAGGTGAGGGTAATTATTTACCCTTGGATATGTAATTTACAAGCCACCGCTATTTACTGGTTAATGGCGACTCATCAGAACCGCCTTGTCATGGTGTTGATGGCTGTTTCTAACTAGTACCAAAATCTATGTTTGGGGCAGAATCGGAAAACTATTGTAGACGCCTGAAAAACACATTTTTTAAACCCATATGACAATGTAATCTTCAACCTTACACGTTTGGAGTGGTTCAATTTCAATTATAGGGTTTCAAGTATGTGCTGTTTGATGTAAGTTGTACCAAAATGTATGTTCTTTGAGCAAACAGTGTAGACTCAGATCAGACGCCACGTTCGAGACGTCTCATCTGGGTCTACACTGTTTGTCAATGTCCCAAAAAGGGCCGCTAGGAATATATATGGGTGAAAGTTAATATCTCGACGCACACTTTTCATACTTATTTAGTATACAATGTTATCCATAGCACCAGCCACTTCGGCCAGGCCCCTAGGCGTGTGTGTGTGGTGGTGGTGGTGGTGGGGGGGGGGGGGGGTAGGGGGTAATAGTAAGGTCACACCAAAAGTTTTGCAACAAAATTCCTTATTTACCACTGGCCAGTACTCGAAAATTCTTAACAAAGTAAGTTTTTTTTTTTTTTCTATGTTTTTTTTTTTTTAATTACCTTTCAGGATTATTTCCCTTATTTCGGGCCGATCTTGATTGAGAGGAGTAGTACCCTGAGAAAAAAAATCCACCTGACTCGTTGTTGCAGTTCACATGTGGTCCGAGTGATTTTGTTCACTTTCTATAAAACTGCGTGTGTGAGAGTTACTTTTACTTCCCATTAGCAACTGAGGTCATATGGAGACGGGACCTCGGTGTAAATACTCATTTGAAAGTCTGAAGAAGCCGGGAATCGATTCAACGACCCTTGCTTTGCGATGCATTATAAATCTGGGACATTGCACCTGAATAAATATGGAAATCAACTCGCATATGCTGGCATCACATTAAGAGCTGTCATCAGAATGTTCCATCAGACTGCATACATAGCTCGACTGGAAAAGTGCCATTTAGATCATGCGCGTGGACGGGCATCACAGAAGCACGCCTATACAGATATATTGAAATTTCTTAAATTAAAAAAAAAAAAAACTGAAAATTTTCAGATCAAGAATCTTATATTTTTCATATCTATGCTCAAAACAAATATTTGGGTACTCGTTATAACCGCCTCTAACCAGTATCAAGACTCTATGTTTTGAGCAAAAATAAGAAAAATTATACATACCCTTGTAAGCCCCAGTTTTGCGATATAAAAGTGGGGTTAACATCACGCAAACATGTCTATATAATTTTGACCCCCTGAACCCCAACTTTATATAGAAAAACTGGGGTTTACTGGGGTATATCTTTTTTTCTTATTTCTGCTCTAAATACAGATTGTGGGTACTCGTTAGAACCGCTTCGATGAGGCGGTTCTAACGAGTACCAACAATCTTTATTTTGCACACTCGAGGTGGTTCTTACGAGAACCATCAATCTTTTTTTTTTTGTTGAGCAAAAATAAGAAAACTATCACAATTTTTCATCTTAAAATTTTCTTGTTTCCGGTGGAAAAGTTTACACTGTATTTGTATAGGCGGGTTTTCGTTCATGGACGTGTTTCCGTGTTCAATACCCCGTAAACCCAACTTTTCTCTAAATAAAGTGGGGTTTAGAGGGTGTTCATTAATAGGTTTGTTGACCAGATGGAATATAATTAAGAAAATGGCAATAAATAAATAAATTACAATAAATAAATAAATAAATAAATAAATAAATAAATAAATGAGCCCTTCTGTGAGTGAGTGAGTGAGTGAGTGAGTGAAAAATGTTTATTTCTGGTCTTGACATCTTGAATAAGTGATGATAATGAGGTTTTATTTTAACCCATTGTATGCGGGAAACCACTAAATGGGTACCTTGGCAAACAGTGCAGGCCCAGATCAGACGCCACAGAACGCGGCGTCTGATCAGGGCCTGCACTATTTGCTAACAGAATTTTCAATCAAAAATTGAATGAAAACGTAAAATGGGCCTGACACCCCTTATATCAAAAATGGTATTGTCCAACATATAGCAATGGAAGAGTCCACTAGCATTCAATGGGTTAAATAACTAGCTTTAAAGCTCCCAGGTGCACCTGGGTGTCATAAAACTGTTGATCAATAAACATCCTGCATTTTGGCAGTCAACTTCAATCACTATGCTGTACCTATATTTTAACATTTACCCCGAGGCAAACAGTTTTACTGCAACTGAATAAATGTCTTGTCCATTTACCTTTATTTTCTCTGTTTCAATTTATTCTGTTTCTGGTTTTGGAAGTAATCAGATAATAATAAAAAAAACTTAAACAACCTAAATTGGAAGAAAAGATAATGCCGAAATAGTTACGCGGTATTGATTGGTTGCTTT
This sequence comes from Lucinisca nassula, assembly GCA_963580285.1. Lineage (NCBI taxonomy): Eukaryota > Metazoa > Mollusca > Bivalvia > Lucinida > Lucinidae > Lucinisca > Lucinisca nassula. Next base: position 47,541,490 of record OY757023.1, on the reverse strand, counting down.
GGACACGCAGAGAGGGTTGTATCTGCGTTATCGACACGCAGGCCTGATTGGCTGATCCGAAATCGCGATTTATGCGCAGTATCGCGTTTTTCATAAGGAAAATTCATTGGCTAAAATGTAATTCGCAATTGGAACGCGTGAACTTCGCGTGCGTATCTCACGAGCTACAAACGCGAGACAAGTGAGTGTGCGCTGACAAGATAATCGCAAGCGTACCTGTACTGGAATAATAACAATATCAAGTTATTTTTCACAGTGGGAAAACATTTCACGGTTTGATTTTGAGATTGTAAATTTTCCTTTTTTGGATGGTGATGTTCCTCGTGCGCCATCCTATGGCGTTTATATTTCGCAATTAATTCGATTTGCTAGAGTGTGTAGTCATGTAACTGACTTCAACACTCGTAATAAATTATTAACGGCTAAACTTCTTAATCAGGGTTATCGGTACCATAAACTACGCAAAGCCTTTTCAAAATTTTATAGACGCCATTCTGATTTAATTTCAAAATTCAATATTGGACTTAAATCTCTTCTGCAACAAGGTCTATCGGAGCCCGAATTTTATGGTGACTTAGTATATAAATTCAGAAAAATATATAACCGCAATGACTTCAGCACCCAATTTCGTAAAATCATTCTTCGATATAAAAAGATTGGGTACAACATGGATATTATACGACAGACTGCATGCATGGTAGTTAACCCAATCACGGTTGGCAACTTTGCTTCCCTCTTTAATTGCACGCCGGTGGGTCAGGCCTCAGATTCTATGACGGCTCCAACGTAAAGGCTTATTGAAAATTAAAGAGATAATGTTGGTTGGTGCCTGATGCTCTGTCTCTGGTCGGGCTCATCGGAGTCTAACTGTTGGTTTTCTTTTTCTCCAGCATTTCAGTGGTTTCTTGCTGTCGAGTCCTCACCGTTGTCTCACCTCTGTGGTTCTTTGATTTCTGTGTCCACGGAGATGTTGCACTGATGAGTTAGGAGGCCTTCATGCGGACTGAACAAATTATTTGTCTAAATCGCGACGGAAGTAAGGGCGAGGATTGTGGCCACGTTAAATTGATTAAAGCCCCCCAGTGGAAATCTTCCACTGACCGTTCCAAGGCGGCTCTTCTGTGGCGATTTATTTATGTTGTTGTTTGTTACTTACTGTGTGTATCACTTGTGTCTTTTAATTTTGGATGGCCATATGGCCATTTTGTGGGAAAGTAACTTTCCATATGGCCTTCCTTTGTTTAGGTTTCCATTATGGTCTGGTCGCTTAATGTTTGCATTTCTTTCCCTTTGGTGTCTTTTATGGATGGAGTAAGTTAATTGTATCAATTCCTGATCTTTGTTTTACTTCTACTATGAAAATATCATTTTTTTTTTTTTCAGATATGTATTAATTTCATTTTTAAGTATAAAACAAATCCGCGATAGTGTATGCCTTTGGGCAGGAAAAAATGATTAGAAATAAAACACCAAATCGCCACAAAGCCACAATTATTTGCTAGTAGAGATGCTATGATACATGTAGTTGCGTTCACTAGACTTGCTAGCGGGCTAACTGGGTTGTCCGAGCAGCAACATTGTGAGCAAATGATACAATAAAACATATTTTCTCATATAGATGTAACTTCGTTATTATTTGGTCGATAACTTCATATCATTAACACAGTTCGGCCACACACAAGGATGCCTGTACGTTACGCTTCCACAACGTCTATCGCAACCTTATTTTCTGTTGAACTTCAGTAACAAAATCCAATATCAAAGTCTAACACTCATGGTCAATTATATAAAGAGATTACTCATGAACAGTAGAAATGAATAATCTGTATATTAAATGAACTTCCATTAACTTTTAGGTCAGTTTGGATCTTGAATTTCGGATCTAAATTCCCGCTCTGTAGACTGTTTACACGTAAAATCGATTTAATCCTCCAGTGGAATTCGTTTCCACTGAACGTTCCAGGGCGGTTCTTCTGTCGCGGTTATTTTTGTTATGGTTTGTCTATGGTGATTGTGTCGCTTTTAATATTTTAGTTTGGATAGCCTTTTTGCCATTTTGTGGGAAAGTAACTGTCCTCTTGGCTTTCCGCTGTTGGTGTTTCCGTTGGGGTCTGTTGATTCATGTTTGTGTTTCTTTCCCTTTGGTGACTCTGATGGAAGCTGTGGGCGAATTGTATCGATTCCTGATCATTACCTGTAGTTCTATTTTACAGCTCATGTTAACGATTTAAATAGCGTAGTGTTACAGAAGAAAACTGGGTGGGGATGGAAGACATTATGAAAGCGCTTTCTTCAGTTTTGAACAAAAATAGAAGAAACAAAGTGTTTCAGTGAAAAAACAACTAAAATGTGAGATTAAATAAAGCAAAACGTACACCCTACTCAATGGTCATACCAATGTTTTTTTTTTGTTTCAGCGACGGACTCAAACGACACGCATTTTGTTGATATCTTCCCAGACGCCATTGCATTGACGTCATGGATAACGTCGCTGTGACTGAAACTTTCCAAAGTTTGAACATATCGATTTCACTGCAAAAGCGGCATCTTGTACATTGTACATAAAGTAGTTCCAGCTAAAGAGTCATATTTCCCCGGCTAAGAGCAAATATTTCTTCTTAGCAAAAAGGAAAATACCAAGTTAATGTCTGGTAGAAATCATAGTATTTCTCTGTTATGCATGTAATATAAGTGTATATTTTGTCATTATAGTCGAGATATAGTATTCTCTGTTCGCCACATAACGATTTGGCCAACGAGTATATATTTAGTGCAGGGAGAAAACTTATCTAACTGCGTAATGTGATGGTTTGTCCAGAGCATATAACATCCGCACATTGTGTTCAAATTTTGTAAATTCGCTGTATATTTTGATTTGCACAACTACAAGGGTTGATGCTACTGATCTGTAACAAGTTTTTACGTTAAACTAGATCTCACGGTTGAGATTGTTATACGAGCTGATTAGATTTAACGGTCTCATTATTGCCATATTATCCTAACTGTATTTGAAGATCTTCTTCCAGATTAGCAAACGCGACACTCAAGACTTCATCATCGATTTTCTTTCATTATTTTTCTTCTGGTTGCTTGTTATGCAATTATATTATTAACAGCCTAATAACCGTATAGCGCCATGACGCCTTCTTCAATACTTTGACATGATGATTGTTGTAGGAATGAATGTCAGTTTTGAGGATTTTTTGATGTGTACGCGACTCACAAACGGCATAAAATAGAAGTAGAGGCAATGATCAGGAATCGATATAATCAACCCATAGCTCCCATCAGAGACACCAAAGGGACAGAAAAACAAACACGCAACAACAGACCTAATGGAAACACCAACAGCGGAAAGCCAAAAGGACAGTTACTTTACCACAAAATGGCCAATAGGCTATCCCAAATAAAATAACACAAGCGACACAAACACCTAAAGACAAACCACAACAAAGATCAATCGCGACAGAAGAACCGCCTTGGAACGGTCAGCGGAAACGAATTCCACTGGCTGGGGGGGGGGGGAGCTTAAATCGATTTAACGTGGCCAAAATCCTCGCTCTTATTTCCAATAATTTATTCAGTCCGCATGAAGGCCTCCTAACTCATCAGTGCAACATCTCCGTGAACACAAATAATCAAACAACCGCAGAGATGAAACAACGGTGAGGACTCGACAGCAAGAAACCTCTGAAATGCTGGAGCAAAAAAAGCCAACAGTTAGACTCCGATGGACCTGACCAGAGATAGAGCATCAGCCATCAGCCAACATTACCTTGAATTAGATCTCTCTAATTCTCAATAAAGCCTTTACACTGGAACCGTCATAGTATCTGAGGCCTGACACACCGGCGTGCAATTAAAGAGGGAAGCAAAGTTGTCAACCGTGATTGGGTTAACTACCATGCATGCAGTCTGTCGTATAACATTTATCGAAGAATGATTTTACAAAATTGGGTGCTGAAGTCATTGCGGTTATAATTTTTTCAGAGTCTGAATTTGTATAGTAAGTCACCATAAAATTCGGGCTCCGATAGACCTTGTTGCAGAAGAGATTTAAGACCAATGTTGAATTTTGAAATTAAATCAGAATGACGTCTATTAAATTTTGAAAAGGCTTTGCGTAGTTTAAAACTTTTATTTTAACTAATTAAATCGCTCGGAATGGAGATAATTGTGGGGAATAGGAATTATTACGACATAAACTCGAACGCAATGGCGCGGACACGTTTGGAGCCATGAAGCTCTGTTTACGACAGTTTGAGCCACTGATGGTAAATCATAACACCAGGTCAAGAAGCCTTGATATATAGATTCGATCTTGTATAAAATGAAGTTATTCCGTGTACACTACTCATTAGTCCAAATCAGAACACCCCGCATTACTTTCTGAGACACAATTATACAAGTCTCCCTAAATATATATTATCTGGAGGGATGGTAACAATTCCCTGGGAACGCAAAAATGTCATTAGTGTTCGAGTCATGACGTTTTATCATACTTCTATACATTAAGAAAACACGCCTATACAAATACATTGTAAACTTTACCGCCTCCCCCCAAAAAACACTATAATTTTAAGATGAAACATTGTGATGAGGCGGTTCTAACGAATATCCACAATCTATATTTTAGAGCAGAAATAAGAAAAATAAAGCCCAAAATAACGCATAACCGAAGGATTGACATGTTTCTGACCCAAATTCAAATTTTGAAGAGATCGCCCTATACCGAATTTCAGCCGTTTTATAGGGGTATGCTGTAGCTCACACTCCTGCTTTGCACTTGAACCTTGCTGCTTGGCGTTTGCATGGACATTGTTAAGAGATGTCACTTTAAAATAGTGCCTTTCCTAGAGTTTGAAACTTGCCAAGAGGTGATGTGTTACAGGCTTAAAAATTTGCTCCTTTAATTGTTTTGAGCAGTGTATTCATTTCACTGACTAGTCCATTTAAAGAGAGGAACTGACTTGTCCATATTTGTTGCGAGGGTTGGGAATATAAAGGGTATGTTTTGTGAGAGAGTTGGTTATTGAATATAGTTGTGTTTGGAGAGTAGAGTAAGATCAGTATAGAGACTGACATCTAACAATTGGAACAAAGCAATTTTATCATCTAGAAATGTGTTTTGTTTGAAGATATGGAAAGAATACAGTTTATAATCTGTTAAGGTTATACTTTTGAAACAATTAAAATTAGAAACATCAACGTCAGTTTTATGTTCCGAGAATTAATGCCCCTGACATTATTTTTCCCATACAAAAGTCCCTGCGACCTAATTTGACCCTGGTCTAAAATAGGTCAAGGTCATCCAGGGGACCATCATATGAACACACGATGATTGGCTTGAATTCCCGATGCTACTTACCAAGTTTCATGATAATCGGCCCACTGGTTACGGAGAAGATAAGTTGCCCACTGGTTCCGAAAAAAAAAAATTGAGGGGTTTTACCTCATATGGCAGCCATCTTGGCCTTGTAACTAGGACCCCATGAACAAACTTTCGTTTCTCCATCCATGAAATATGACTTCCTTCAGATGAATTGATGTTTGAAAATGTTACAGAATACAGACCCACAACGAAGCCTTGTCATACTATTAGCTTACCAATGAGCCGTTGACTCAGGTGAGCTAAAACCGATCAATTGGAAACAATGCTGCTTCTACTGTCACAAATATGATAACAATAGCCGTCTAAAAATAATGTTACCTGATGAGCCAGTGGTGGAACATGACCGTGCTGCGGCATCGATTGCAACATCCGTGTGCCTTCTTGTAAATCATTTTTGTCTTAGAAGTCGCGTCATAGCAGGAAAAAGTCAATGAAATATATTTCCCGACACTAAATCAGAATTATCACGTAAACCTGCCTATATAATTATGACCCCCTTGAACCCCACTTAAATATAGTAAAACTGGAGTTTACAGGGTCAACCTTATTTTTTTTATTTGTGCTCTAAAATTTTGATTGCGAGTACTCGTTAGAACCGATGAGGCGGTTCTAATGAGTACCCAAAATCTATATTTTGAGCAGAAATAGGAAAAATATACCAATTTTTCATCTTAAAACTTTCGTTTTTCCGGCGATAAAGTTTGCAATGTATTTGCATAGGCGTGGTTTCGTAATGGATTCAAATTTAACTTTCTGACTAATTAAGGACTTAATGTGAAAGTAAAGTCGAACGCCAATGGCTCGTACACGTTTGGGACCATCAAAATGGGGCATAGACTGTGTAAGAGCCACTGACAGTTACAAATGACACCCAATGAGAGGCATGATGGACATAATTAAGGTTTATGTTACATACATGGATAAGCGCGTAATTGTAAAGAGTGCACTCAACGTACATTTTCCAGATAAAAGTTCCCCTTATTTCGTTTTTTTTTTTATTTGAGGTTTAACGTCCCCGTTAGCACTGTAAGGGTCATTTTATTTACGTTGCTTCCAATTTTGTGGGACTTTTAGCCGACATTGAGTTGAAATGACATCTAAAGCCCTATTGCCCAATGAAAGCAAAAGGTTTATAAGCCTGGACCGACCGACTCGCACCGAATTGCCTGGATATGCTTAGCCCCTCGAAGCTGTTTACCAGTACTCGTGTGCGGGTCGGTATCAGCTCTGCGTGGAAGCATCATGCAGCCCATATGTTTCTTCAAGCCCCTTTGGGCGGGGCCACCCTTATTTCGTAACTAAGTTGAACTCACGAAGGGGTTAGTCCCATTAATGTTAAAGAATCCTCTAATTTCTCTATATAAAATGTCGTTTACAAGGGTTTTCATAAGATATCCTTGTGTTAGCGTTATATATGCATTTCAGCCCTCGCCCATCGGGGCGTGAAGCAATAGATGGGCTGCATGATGCTTCCACGCAGATCTGAAAACGATCCGCACACGAGTACATGTACTGGAAAACCGCGTAGTGGATCTAAGCCTGCCCAGGCAAAGCGATGCTAGTGTCGGAAAGTTCATGCGTATAAACCCTATTGGTTTTATTGGGCTTTTATTGAGATGCCATTTCATCTCAATGTCGGGTAAAAGTCCCACAAAATTGGAAGCAACGTCTCAAAAATGACCTTTACAGTGTTGACGGGGACTTTAAAAGTAGAAGTAAAACAAAGATCAGGAATCGACACAATTAACTTACTCCACCCATCAAAGACACCAAAGGGACAGAAACACAACCATGAAGCGACCAGACCATATTGGAAACCTAAACAAAGGAAGGCCATAAGGACAGTTACTTTCCCACAAAGTGGCGACATGGCCATCCAAAATAAAAAGACACAAGTGATACACACAGTAAGTTACAAACAACAACATAAATTAACGGCCAGAGAAGAACCGCCTTGGGACGGTCAGTGGAAAGAATTCCACCGGGGGGCTTAAATCGATTTTACATGGCGATAATCCTCGCCCTTACCCCTGTCGCGGTATACACTAATTTTGTTCAGTCCGCCATATTCCTCGCCCTTACCTCTGTCGCGGTATACACTAATTTTGTTTTGTCCGCAAGATTTAAACCTCAAATAAAACAAACAAATATATATGCATTTCAGTTTTAGCGCAGCCTGATTGACTTTGTTTTTATATTTGCAGATGAATGCTGGTCCCAAGCTGCCTGAAAGAGTTGATGAACTACATGTAAGTCTTTTTAATTGAAAGTTTTGTGTTTGTTTCTGGTTTATCGTTATCTAAATATACAGAATATAGAAAGTCGTTTCTGTACACCATATGGTATAGGAGCATATCAACCTGTATCTTCATAATGTTAGACTCTTTACACCGACAGCCTGCATAACAACAAAACTCGTTGTAACGTTGGAAGCGATGAAAACATTGATCTTAATTCTGAACGAAACAAATAGTATAGATATCTATTTAAATCGCCTCGCCGACGCAATTCTAACAAATGTATACAAGGATTACATGTATTTAAAAAAAATCGTATTGCAATACTATGCCTTCTTTTTAGCTGACCTGAGCACGAAATGCTCATGGTGAGCTATTGTGATCGGGCAATGTCCGTCGTCCGTCGTGCGTCGTGTGTTGTGCGGCGTCAACAATTTTGCTTTAAATGCTAACTTCTACTTAACCATTGTGCCAATTTCAATAAAACTTGCTGAGGTGACCCTCTAAAAATAGCTAAAATCGTACCGCTCCGCTGAACAAGATGGCCGTCAGAGCTCAAAATGGAAATATATTTAAAAGATAACTGCTCCTGTACCTTTAGGCCAATTACATTTAAATTTTATAGGAATGTTGCTAAGGTGACCCTCTATCAAAATAGTTAAAACGGTTTCGCTCCGGTGAACAATATGGCCAACAGAGCTAAAAATTGAAATTTCTTTAAACTACAACTCCTCCTGTACCCTTGGCCAAATTAATTCAAACTTCATAGGAATGTTGCTTAGGTGACCCTCTACTAAAATAACTAAAACGGAATTGCTCTGATGAGCAAAATGGCCGCCATAGTTAAAAATAGAAAAACATCGGTAATTTGCTTCAAACGCAAACTCCTCCTCAACCCTTGGGCCAATTTGATTCAAACTTCACAGGAAAGTTGCCCAAGTGACTCCCTACCACAATACCTAAAATCGTTCTGCTCTGACAAATAGGATGGCCGCCAGAGCTAAAAACAGAAAGAAAATCTTTAAACGACTACTGCTCCTGTACCCCTGGACGAATTTTGTTCAAACTTCATAGGAGTATTGCTTAGGTGACCGTCTACCAAAATAGCTGAAAAGGTTCTGCTCTGAAGAGCAAAATGGCCGCCATAGCTAAAATTAGAAAGACTTCGTAAATTTGCTTCAAACACGAACTCCTCCTTAACCCTTGGGCCAATTTGATTCAAACTTCACAGGATTTTTGTGTAGGTGACTCCTTATACAAATAGCTAAAACCATTCAGCTCTGACAACAAGATGGCCACCAGAGCTAACAATAGAAAAAAATCTTAAACCACTATTCCTTCTTGACCCTTGGGCCGATTTCATTCAAACTTGACAGGAATGTTGCTTAGAAGACTCACTACCAAAATAGCTAAAACGTTTTCGCTTTGATGAGCAAAATGACCGCCATAGCTAAAAATAGAAAACAAACTTTGTAAATTTGCGTCAAAACGCGAACTCCTCCTCAACCCTTGAACCAATTTGCTTCAAGTTTCACAAGAATGTTACTCGTAGTTAGGTGACTTCCTACCAAATAGCTAAAATCGTTCAACACGGCGAAGAAGATGGTCGCCAGAGCTAAAAATAGAAAAATCTTTAAACGACAACTCTTCCTCTACCCTTAGGCCAATATCATTCAAACTTCATAGGAATGTGGCTTAGGTGACCCTCTACCAACATAGCTGAAACGATTGTGCTCTGATGAGAAAATGACAGCCATAGCTAATAATAATAATAAAAAAAAAAACATTGTAAATTTGCTTCAAACGCCAACCCCTCCTTACCCCTTAGGCAAATTTGATTCAAACTTCACAGGAATATTATGTAGGTGACTCCCTATCAAAATAGCTAAAATCGTTCTGCTCTGACTAACAAGATGGCCACCAGAGCTAAACATAGAAAAATATTCTAACGACAACTCCTCCTGTACCCTTGGGCCAATTTCATTCAAACTTCATAGGAATGTTGCTTAGATGAGCCTCTACCAACATAGCTTAAACGATTTCGCTCTGATGAGCAAAATGGCCGCCATAGCTAAAAATAGAAAAACAAATGTTCTTTTGCGTCAAACATGAACTCTTCCCAAACGCTTGGGCCAATTTGATTCAAAGTTCACAGGAATGTTACTTAAGTGACTGCCTACCAAAATAGCTAACATCTGTCCACTCTGACAAATAAAATGGCCACCAGAGCTAAAAATAGAAAAAAAAAACTTTGAACAACAACTCCTCCTGTACCCTTGGGCCCATTGCATTCAGGCTTCATAGGAATGTTGCTTAGATGACCCTCTACCAAATTAGATGAAATGATCCCGCTCCGATGAACAAAATGGCCACCAGAGGTAAAAATAGAAAAAACATCATAAATTTGCTTCAAACGCAAACTTCTCCTAAACTGTTAGGCCAATTGGATTTAAACTCCACAGGAATGTTGCCAAGGTGACCCCCTACCAAAATTGTTAAAATCATTCTGTTTTGATAAACAAGATGGCCACCAGGCTAAAAATAGATAAAAATCTTCAAACGAAAACTCTCCTGTACCCTGGGGCCAGTTACATTCAAACTTCATAGGAATTTTGCTTAGATGACTCTCTACCAAAAATAGCTAAATGGTCTCGCTCCGATGAACTAAAATAGAAAAAAACATCGTGAATTTGCTTCAAATGCGAAGTCTTCCTAAAACCTTGGGCCAGTTTGATTCAAACTTCAAAGGAATGTTGCCTAGGTGACACCCTACCAAAATAGCTAAGATCGTTCCACTCTGGTGAACAAGATGGCCACCACAACTAAAATAGAATGTACTAGAGACAGTGACATTCAGGTGAGCGAATCAGGGCCGTCTGGTCCCTCTTGTTTATTCTTGCTCTTGGTACATTCTTCTTTACGGCCTAATATTAGGGACACTTTCATTTTGATGAGAATTCTATGAAATAACATTTTAATGGCAGTATATCGGACACGTTTTATACGATAAACTGCGTTTTTTCTTACCACTGCTCACAGCATGAGGAGTGGGAACCCGCTTATCATCATTAGTAAAATATTTCCATACCATGTTACAACCTGTTACCAAGAGTCAAAACTTGGGTTGAAATCTTTCTATATACACTTAAACGAGAGGTATTAGGAAACATGTGAAAAGGCAATATACAGTATACTCGACACTCACGGGATTTACTGTGCACTACCAATACAAAAGTGATGTCGAATCATCACAATGACTGCATATTTTGCGATTGTGATTGTTTTCAGGCGCTTTTATAGACTCTTTGAAAAAAGTTTAGGAAATATAAGACGTTTCTGAAACCAGGAGTTATATATACTGATATAAGTTGAGATTGGGTGGCCAAAGTATATACAGTCAAACTTCAATGACTCGAACATCTTTGGGACAACGAAAATCTGTTCGAGACAGGGGAAGTTCACGCAACTGCGGGCTACTGCCAGGAGCCATAACGGCATACTTTAGGACATCTTTTTGGTGTTCTATAATGAAAAACGTATGCTGTGTGTACTCATTAGAGTCGCTTCATCGAGGCGATTCTAATGAGTACACATAGTATACATTTGCAAGATAAGACAAAAATATCCTAAATTTTACCCTCCCTTTACTTAGGTAGAGAAATTCCACTGGGACTCAAGAACGGGTTCGACTCAGCCATGGTAAACGAGCCATCGGTGTTCGAGCCATCGAAGTTCTGATGATATGATGATATATGTGTTATAAGGATATAAACAAATGTCGTTTTCCACAGTTTAAAGATAGTTAATGAAATTCAGTTCCGATAACGAATGAGACCCCTTTTTTCAGAAAGACCCAGTCTGCAGTTACAGAATCAAATATTAATAAGATCTAGTCTGCCATACCCGAGAAAGGTACGCATTTTACTGTCAGACAGCAGTCACAAAAGAAAAATCGGGTTTAGAATCTGAAAAAAATTCTTAAGGTTACAAATATATGTGCTAGCAGGAGCCTCCATACAGCCAGACATGTCCCCTTGTGGTCGTACCCAAACATGATTTTTGTTTGATTTGAGGTTTAACGTCCCCGTGAACACTGTAAAGGTCATTTTGGAGACGTTGCTTCCAATTTTGTGGGAATTTTACCCGACATTGAGATGAAATGACATCACAAGCTCTATCGCTCAATGAAACCAATAGGGTTTATTAACATGGACGGTCCGCCTCGCACCGCGGTTCCTGGACAGGGTTAGATCCCCTAAACGGTTTACCAGTACTAGTGAGCGGGCCGGTATTAGCTCTGCGTGGAAGCATCATGCATCCCATATATTTCTTCAAGCCTCTATGGGCGGGGGCCGTTCCCAAATATGAATCTAAAACTGTTTCCAAAACGGATAAAACTATTGATAAAATGTTTTCAAAGTCGAAGGTAAGTAGACATGCACAAGTACGAAATAATAATAATAATAAACAATAATAACTTTTAACTAATATCTTGTTTTTGTTTGATTTTACTTTTTCTCAATTGAGTTTAAGAATGATAAAAACCGTGTGCCGCTCGCATTGCACCCTGTAGGTTCTTCGGCTGATACATATCTGGCGCACAAACTCAATCAGTTTAAGCCGTGTTTGGTAGCTTAGTCGGATGCGCATCCGACTGGTGATCAAAAGGACAAGGGTTCGATACCTGGCTGGATAGGATACTCCTTTCGTGGAGATTGATTATGAAATCATTTGTACGGTCATTCTCTCCCTTTTGCTGATTCAAAAAGGGCGGTTGCCAGTTTCTTGTGAAAGAATGTGCACTGTACTGGTTAACCGCTTACGTATTAAAAATAGAAGTGGAAGCAATGATCAGGAATCGATACAATTAACCCACAGCTCCCATCAGAGACAACAAAGGGAAAGAAACACAAACATGAAACAACAGACCCCAATGGAAACACCAATAGCGGAAAGCCAAAAGGAAAGTTACTTTCACACAAAATGGCCAATAGGCTATCCAAAATAAAATAATATAACCGACACAAACCCTAACAAAAATAAACCGCGACAGGAGAACCGCCTTGGAACGGTCAGCGGAAACGAATTCCACTGGGAAAATTTTAGATAGTTAAACTGACCAGCTCAAAAATGATCGAAAATACTGTTGACTGGGCCGTTAACTTCAAATATAAACAAGCAAACAATCACTTAAGAGTTTAGACATAACTGAAACGTAGATAATACCTTATGTATGGACACGTTCCGCTGAAATAGCCTCTTTTGATGGGATATGCGTATCTGCAATGGTTGCAACACCAAGGCGCCATACATAAGACATGGACGCGGACTCTTATGGGGAAGAATCTCTATACAATGTTAAAACAAACAAACCGATGGATACATTATATTCCATAGCAAGTGACCCGTGCAAGCGCAATCTAGAAGCGGAGATGCAAATATATGCTTTGATTTGGGTACGAGTTGACCGGCCCATACACAAGTATTAATCTTACATCGAACCGATCAGTTTCCCTAGCCACTCTTTACCTATGTTAACGTCATGCATAAGATGTTAATCAGTACAGTTGACATTCTAGCAAGTACCCGATCGTGATCGAACCCGCAACCCCTTGATAATCAGTGGATTGCGCATTCGGCTGCGCCACCGAGAAAGGCTGAATAATAGCTTGAGTGGGCAGTTCTGTTGCAAATATGACAGTACTATATCAGAGGCAGGTTTCGGCCATTATAACGTGCAGTAACCGACACAGTGCACTGTGTGTTACCTGTGTATAATCAGTTATTTTCATTTTTTTAGGAAAATATTATAGATGTAGTTAATAGAAGTGTTATGTGTCACCATAGCTTCATTCAGATTTAGATCATTTCTCGTCGACTTGTGTTGTTGGCAGATAGACGAAACGTAAGCAGACGAACACTAATGAGACAACAATAACACAAAGTGCTGGTGTATTTGTTTCACTCGTTGTGGTGTATTTGATACATTTATTTTAATACCTGATAGATTGGGATAATATATTTTTATTTCCTGTGAGTTTATTCGGCCCTTGAAACACGTAATGAAATCTGATACCTCGCTGCAAACCTTTGTCATGATGACCATTTAGTAATGTGATTCGTCAGTTGAAGAGAATACTGGGAGATTTTATTGAAATTCGTCACGTGACGGGAGAATATACTAAGCAACGGCGTCTTTATTTTTCATAAAACAATCGAAAACTGTATGTGTCAGTAACTCCGGAAATTTATGGTAAAAATATCAATGAGAACACCGTTATTAATTAAAACTCTTTTTTTATCGATTTCTTGCTTGTGAGGCTTGTTCGCTCTTTAAGTCGTATAGATATTTTAATCTTATAGTTTATTTGTAGCAGAAACATATATAAATAAATAACTTCAGGAACTGATCGAAACGGAACCCCCATCTTAGCAAACAACGAAATCACAGGCGACAAACCAATTTGGCAGCTCTTTTCCAAGCAGATGGCAACTCAGTTACCTTCACTGAACTAAATAATCTGGGCTCGAAAAAGTGCTTAATACAATTAAAACATTTGTAATTTTAACAGTACCGAACTTAAAATAAATGAAAAGGCAACGATAGTACCGCTTTGGCACGGCCAGTTATAATAGGCAATTTTTAAAACTATTGTCAATACCTACATCGATGATCTGATCAGTCAGATGTTCCCTTCAAAACTTCAATTAAAACATTTTGATACCGAAGCACCGTTGCCTGAATTTACACTTATCTATTTTAGATGGGGTTGTTTCATGCAAACTGTATGATAAACGTGATGGTTTTTGTTATTTCATTGTAGTTTTTCCATCCTGGGATGGTGATGTTCTTCGTGCGGCATCCTACGGTGCTTATATATTTAAATTGTTTCGGTTTGTCACAGTGTCTTTAGTCATTTAACTGACTGCAACATTCTTAATAAATTATTAACTGCAAAGCGTATTACTCAGTGTTATCGATATCATAAATTTAGCAAAATTAAAAAGAAAAACGATCTGGAACTGATATACAATTGCCAAATTCTTCCCAAAATATCACTAGGGAAAGAAGTCGAAATATGGAGTGACGACAGTAAACAAATCGGACAACAGGTAAACCGAGTCCGCAACTCTTTCTCAAACAGAGGGTTTCTCAAAATATCCAAACCTGACTAAAAAGGAGCAATATACATGATGGAGGAAAGAATTAGAATCACCACATGACAAACATTAAACTGGAAGGACAAACCTAACTAAAAATGTACAATCAAAAAGGCGGAAGAATCAGAGTCATCAACGTAACAACATATATGATTAGGGAAAGAATCAGAACCACCAACACAAAACATGAACAGAAACAACAGCAAAAACACAGACTTGAAACGGTCAATAAAAAATTCTGGTGTCCTTTGTTTAGGTTTCCATTATGGTCTGGTCGCTTAATGTTTCCCTTTGGTGTCTTTTATGGTTGGAGTAAGTTAATTGTATCAATTCCTGATCTTTGTTTTACTTTTACTTTTAATTTAACTTTTCGGGATCAAACCCTCATCCTCACATTCACTGTGGTCCAAACAAGTATATTGTTGGTCCGCGGGTTTGGTGCAAACCTACGAGGGCGAGTTAAAGCCTTTTCCTATGTTTTATAGGCGTCATTTCGATCTGAACATTGATATTTGCCATATTGTCTATGGACTAATGATTTTTGATTAACGCTTTGGTACTACGACCTAAACTACTTCGATTAAGTTTCAAAATTCAGAATCGGATTTAAATCTATTCTGCAACAAGGCCTATCGGAAACTGAACTGTAAGGTGGCTGGCTTAGTATATACATTCAGAAAACTTAATTATATGCTTGCAATGATTTTAGTATCCAATTTCGTAAAATAATTCTTTGATATTAAACGACTGGGCAGAATATAAATATTATACGACAGACTGCATATGTGGCAGCCAACACGATCATGGTTGATAACTTTGCTTCCTTCCCATTAGTTGCATGTCGGCAGGTCGGGTCTCTGACTCTATGACGGCTCCAATCCAGATTTACTTAATTTGTTTTGTAATGTTGGTTGGTGCCTGATACTCTGTCGCTGGTCTGGCCAACCGGAGTCCAACTGTTTGTTTTATTTTGCATCTGCATTACAGTTATTTCAGCCTGTCGAGTCCTCATCGTTGTTTCATCTCTGTATTCGATTAATTTCTATGTTTTCGGATATGATGCACTTATGTGTAAGTACGCCTTCATGCGGAATGAACACATTATTTGTCTTAATATGATAGAATCAAGGGCTATAATTGATGCACTGATGTGTTAGTAAGCCTTCATGCGGAATGAACACATTATTTGTCTTAACATGATAGAATCAAGGGCTATAATTGAAAGGGTTAGTGCAAGAAGGGGCCTGAGTCCATTTTCGACAAAAATCTGGGATATTATCGTTTTCAGATACATCATATCAAGACCTACAATCTGATATTTAGTTTGTTATACCTTATTTCTTTATTGGCATTAAAAATGAGGGTTAATAAAATTTTGGTAAAGTCCGAAGAATAGTGTCGTATCTTTGGTGCAAGAAGGGGTCTAAAGTAGAAGTATAACAACGATCAGGAATCGATACAATTAACTTACTCCACACATCAAAGACACCAAAGTCCGTTTCACCGCATAAAACTTTGAGTTTCCAGTGTATGTATTGTTTATTTGTGTCAGATTTTTGTTATAATAAAATAACAAAGAGCCGTAATAGGATAAAATATACATGTTCAACTTACTGACATAGGTTTCTGCTTTTAATAGAGAAAACTTTGTTGTATTTGTTTAGCGCAAGAAGGTGCCTAAGTCCTATTAACCCTGGACTTAGGCCCCTTCTTGCACTAAACCATCATTGTAACAAATGAGTATCTGCGATATACTCAGAACTATTTATGCGATTTCTGAACCATTTCAGATGACAGAATAACACATCAGTAGAATTTTTTAAATTCAAGTATGTAAAATATTAAAATTTTGCAAAATATTTTGATTTTCACGTTTTTCTCGAAATAATAAAAATGTGATTTAAACCCCCTCCTCATATAAAACAAAAACATTTTTACTGACCGTTCTAAGTAGGTTCTTCTATTATGGTTTAGTTTCGTTACAGATCGTCTTTGCATATATGCATTGCTAATATCTTTTGATTTCGGATACCATTTGGCCATTTTATGGGAGAGTAAATGTCCTTTTGGATTCCGCTTATGACGTTTTCATTGAAGTGATGTTGTTTTGTGTATCTTCCCATTTGGTGTCTTGGATGGGAGGTGTGAGAAAATTGTATCCATTCCTGATTATTGCCTTTACTTCTATTTCGTACTATACATTATTAATTGACCATCATGTATTGATCGGAGGTCATCCGTATTAACGCAAGGTCAACCAATATTAACTGAGGTCAAGTGAGCTAAAACAATCAATAAAAATGTTTTTTTTTTATTGTGTCAATTAATAAACTGGCATTAATCAAATAATTTTGCATTGACCAAGCTACAGGTCCTCGGGCCAATGCAGCAGTCCTCAGACCTGTACCTGGGCCAGTACAAAAATACTTGATTAATAACATTATATATTTCAATGGTTGGCAGCATAAATGTTGGATTTTACGGACGATTCCAATTGACCATACTTAAACTTTTCCTCCTAATTGAGTCTTGTATTTTCACTTTCACGTCTACCACATATTAATATGTATAATCATGTAGATAATAAAGAACCGTTTAGCTCTGTGATTGCACAATTAGACATCTGACAGTCGAAGGTTTGTTAGTTTTATTTTCCATCTGAGTCTTACAGTCTGTATTTCGGCATCTAAACTCCGTTCAAAGAATCGGAATCATTGATTTTTCCTTTCTCGCTTTAAATACTCATTTGAGCCCATACATCTCTATAGGAAAGATTTAGCCCTGACCCTCCGCCGATTTCTCCAGCAAGTCTTAAGCCTCTGGGGCTGCCAGCAAAGGCTGTGATTATTTGGCGAAAATTGCAAAATAAAAGTGAAGGCAATGATCTGGAATCGATAAATCAATCTACAGCTCCCATCAGAGACACCAAAGGTAAAGAAACACAAACACGAATCAACTAGACCCCAACGGAAACAGCAATAGCGGAAAGCCAAAAGGACAATCACTTTCCTTCAAAATGGCTAATTGGCTATCCAAAGCCAAAAAGTATAATCGAAACACACACTCAAAGAAAAACCATAATAAAAATAAACCGTGGCAGGAGAACCGCCCAGTGAAACGAATTTCAGGAGATGATTAGGAGATGATTAGATGAAGCTACCTTGCTTGTTTTCAAATCCTGTTGATCTTTCCAATATGTTATATTCTTGATATATATTTGTAATTGAAAAGAACTAAATAAAAAATTGTTTAAACTAAACGAATTTCACTGGGGGGCTTAAATCGATTTTGCGCGGCCGCAATCTTCGCCCTTTCTTCTGTCGCGATTTAGAAAAATACATTGTTCAGTCCGCATGAAGATTTTCTAGTTCATCAGTGCAACATCTCCGAGAAATTAAAAATCAAACAACCATAGAGATTAATAACGGTGAGGACTCGACAGCAAGAAACCACTGAAATCCTGGAGCAAAATAATACCAACACTTAGACTCCAATGGGACCGACCACAGTCAGGGCATCAGGCACCAACCAACATTACCTAAAATTAAATTCTCTCTAAATCTCAGTAAAATAGAAGTCGAGGCAATGATCAGGAATCGACACAATCAACCCGCAGCTCTCATCAGAGACACCAAAGGGAAAGAAACACAAACATGAAACAACTGACCCCAATGGAAACATCAACAGCGGAAAGTCAAATGGACAGTTACTTTCCCACAAAATGGCCAACAGGCTATCCAGAAAAAAATAAGTAAGCCTTTACTATGGAACCGTCATAGAATCTTAGGTTTCGCCCGACGGCGTGCAATTAAAGAGGGAAGCAAAGTTGTCAACCGTGAGTGGGTTAACTACCATGCATGCAGTCTGTCGTATAACATCTATGTTGTACCCATTTTTATATCGAAGAACGATTTTTCGAAATTGTGTACTAAAGTCATTGCAATTATAATTATAATGCAAAATGTTCTGACCGGACACGGAAAATAGTTTTTTTTGACCTCTAAGTATGACCTTAACCTAGGGGTACCGACCCGATTCTTGCGCGTGATACATCATGATGGTTTTACATTTCTGCCATGTAATTTTAAAAAGTCCATCCAAAGTTTACTAAATAATAATAAAAAGTTTTTGATCGGACAAGATAAAACACCTTTTTGACCATTGACTTCTAAGTATGACCTTGGAGGTTCCGACCTGGGTCATTCGTGTGACACATCGTTTCAAAATGATTAACATTAACGTTATTTCGAAATCCATCCAGGCATTAGAAGTTTTTTGCCCGGACACAAAAATATCTTTTTATTATAATACCAAAACCACCAAAAACTAAAAACGCTATTGATCGAACGCCATACATACATACATACACACATACAGACGCACGTACGCACGCACGCATACATGCACGTATCCGTCCATCAATCCTATTTATCATCCTCATGCATGCATGCTTACATTCATTCCCACGTCCACATGATGTTCCGCATTAACTTGTTTTCAAATGCAATTTCAAAATGACTAACCTATGAACGGACAGACGAAAGGACTAAGAAAACGTATAAAGAAAGAATAATCTTGCTAGAGGTGAGCCTCTATCTAGCCATTCGAATTGAGGGTGTGTCGTAATTGCATATCTATTTATATAGTGCGTAACAGAGATTTGAATATTCATTTCACCTGACAATCATCGTCAAATGGACTTAGTCTGTGGTCTCATTTCTTTGCTTTGCAATTTTCTTCAAATAAGCACAGCCTTTCCTGACTGCCGCAGAGGCATGCGACTTGCTGGAGGAGTCGGCGGACGGTCAGGTATAAAACTTTCCAATAGTGATGTATGGACTCAAATTAGTATTAAAAGGAAGAAACGAAAAAATCGATGATTCAGATTTTCTGAACGGAGTATAGTATGGCGTATTCACTTATTCTAGCGGTTATCCTTAGAGATCAAGTGACCATTGTTGCTATGCACAATGCACTGAATATATCAAAAATAAACAGTGTGTGTTTTGTGGTTAAAAATTATTAATTGTTTGCCTCTGTTCCAACCCATGCTTGCGCAAACTAAATAAAATACCCTTATTTTTCAGATAACGCCGTTAAACTCTTATAAATATCTAAAACAAACATTTCTCTTAGAAAGGTACACATTTGATCAAACGCATTGAAGATATAATATTTGTTCCACTGTACACTTGCCCCTCGTTACTATACGGGTGTGTTTTACAGCAAAGATTGCACAGCATCGGTTTTGATATTTAAACTAAGTATAACTTTGTTAAAATATCAAAACCGATGCTGTGCAATCTTCAATGTAAATCTTGGAATTACCCATAAAGGACAATTACACAGATGGCGTTTATAACTTCAAGTGTAGGATAGGAACATTCCCTCAATATTTCATACGATAACTAAAGAATCGGTTTAACTAAGCCTTTTATAGTTACTGTATCAAACTAAGGAGAACTATGCCATTGCCACAACCTAATATGGTTTGAAAAAGGTTTATCCTTTGGAAGCAAGGAGTACATCAATGAACAAAGTGTTCTGGACCGGACTAGCAAGTTTCACCCAATTACCTCACATCTCCCATCTAAAACTCCAAAAAGAAAGAACCACAAACATAAAACAACTTCACTATAATGAAAACGTCACAAGCGGAAAGCCAATATGACAGTTACGTTCGCCCACAACATGGCCAAACGGCTATCCAAAATAATTATATAAAATATTTTAGCAACACATTTATGCAAAGACGCAAAGACAAACTATAACAGACGAACCGTCTGGAGCAGTCAGTAAAACGTTTTACTGGGGAGCTTAAATCGATTGAACATGGCCACAGTCTGACTTGGTTAAGGCAAATACTTTGTTAAGTCCGAATGAAGGATTTTTAATTCATCAGTGGAACATTCCAGATAACATAAAAATTAAACGAATACAGATATAAAACAACGATGAAGGCTCCACAGCATGAAATAACTGAAATGCTGGAGAAAAGTTCCATGTTGGAATCCCGATCCCAAACGACTAGAAATACAATCTATACTTCAATGAAGGGCAGGGAGACGTTTTACGTCGACCACTCTGTAAGTGATGTCATCTTTGTGAAATTTACAGCCAACAAAGACACAAATTTAATCTCAACTGTTTCAACACTGGACAGATTGGTTCTGATCTTTATTTCGAAACGCTGACAGGTGATACTCGTAAGAACCGACTAAATTACTCCAAACTAATTGGGAAAAACTGAAACGAATATCGCCACTTGTTATCTGTAAGTTGCCATTCCTGACATTAATGAAAAATCGTGTCTGGTATGAGACAAGTTACTTTGTAGTAACACATGCGTCTGCTACAATGGCACCTTTCGTATCTGTAGAGTGAGAGTTTGAGATTTACGTCGCACCAACAGCAAAGGTCATATGGAGACGGTACCTCGGTTTAAAGACTCATCCGAAAGACTGGAGAAGCCCGGGATCGATCCTGCGACCTCTGGTTTACAAGACGAGTAGCATAACCACTACACCACGGAGGCTTCTTTATACATGTAGAACAAGAAATTTAAAGATAACTCTCGAGTACATGTATTGTTTTATTAGTAAAAATGGGGTATAAATTAATTGTGGGTACTTGTTAGAACGACCGGGGCGTGTGTACTCTTTAGAACCACTTCGACGAGGCGTTTCTGACAAGTACCACAATATACATTTTAAACAGAAATATGATTTTTTTCCGGTAAAATTTTCAAAATATTTGTATGGACATGTTTTCGTAATTATATTGGTGTTTAAAAAGGTCAATTTCACTGACTTGCAAACGTGGTGCTTCCCAATCAAAATGTGCTCGTACATATGTATCATTACGAAAACACGCTTATACTAATACAGTGTAATCCCCCTCCAGCCCCCCCCCCCCCCAACACACACACAAAATGGGATGAAAAATTGTAATATTTCCTTATTTCTGCTCAAAATATAGGTTGTGAGTACTCGTTAGAACCGCCTCGATCAGGCGGTTCTAACGAGTAATCACAATCTATATTGTGAGCTATTTTCGGATGAGGCGGTTCTAACGAGTACTCATAATCTACATTTTGAGCAGAAATAAGGAAAATAAGGTCTACCCCTGTAAACCCCAGTTTTAAAAGTGGGGTTCAACGGGGTCAAAATTATAAAGGCTTGTTTTCATGAGGGGATGACGCGTTAACTTGATAGCAGAAAGAAGATTTGTTTGTTTGTTTTTTATTTGAGGTTTAACGTCCCCGTCAACACGGTGTAGGCCATTTTGGAGACGTTGCTTCCGATTTTATGGGACGTTTACCCGACATTGAGATGAAATGACATCTCAAGCACTGTCGCCCAATGTAACCAATAGGATTTATAAGCATGGTCCAACTCGCACCGCTTTGCCTCTAAGCGGTTTACCAGTATTAAACAAAGTACCCATGTGCGGTCGATGTCAGCTCTGCACCGTGCAGCCTATCTATTTCTTCAAGCTCCGATGGGCGGGCGCGAAGAAGAATGAAGAACAAGCGGGTCTTTAACTGCAAGTAGATCCTTCATTATTTTAATTAACTCCCGACGCCATAAAACTTCAATATGTCTGGTTCCAACATTTTGTTAAGTATGCCATAAGTCTGTGTCGAACGTGACAAATTAAAAGTAGCTTAGGGCCGTTTTTATTTATGGTGACACTTGTTTGCGATTTACATTATTCACTATCTCTGTTTATGTAAGGATGCTATACAACCTCAAGGCAGGCAACTGTTTCGTCTCTCATAATTAGGTGTTATGCTATCTCTAAATGAAAACCAAAATATTTCCTTTTTCAGAAGTCGCCCACCTCAGACGGGCTTATCTTGCAGATATTGCAAACGGTATTGTCCGCTGTAAACCTTGCAAAAAGATGCAATGTATATGCATTCCCCTTAATCTGACTTGTGGCTGTAATAGTGCTTCCTAATTATCCTCGGTGTACGACAACTTCTATGAGAAAGTAATTGCGGTCTAACAGCTGTTTTCCTAATTTGGTGTCCATTTACAAATAGAGTCTGTTTCCGTAAATCTTTCATCGCAAAACATAATTGAACTAGCGGATGAAAAATCAATAGAGACGTGGACCAGCCAACCAAGGGTATGTAATAAATAGAGAAACTTACACGACTGGCTATTGCATAGTATAGCCACTCATGTAAGAATATTACATATTCTTCTTCTTTTTCTGTTTCTTCTTCTTCTTATTATTATTAACATTATGTTTGATATCGGATCTTATCGCGGAAGAAGTTCAAGAGAAAGCATAAGATTGCCACAGACGGCATCACTGCCACGCTCAAGTTACATGGGTTATTACAAGACGGGTTATCATATAATTTCTACAATTTGATGTCATCTACTGAATAACAGCAACACAAGTGTCATTTTCGATGGCTCTGATGATAGCAACTTACAGTTATAAAAGAGACATGTTTCTTTTTTCAAGGGACAAGAAGTGAAATAAAGGTCATATCTCTAAAACTTATGATCAGATATGTTCATTGCGGTTAATTAAAAGTTCTATTGAAAGAAAACAAAACGTTTGCATTATTCGAACGAGAAGACGAAGAAGAATACGCTCCTAGACAATCTGACAACTTTGAAGGGAGAAGAGACGGTAATGATCAGAATCGAGAGAATTTCCTTTATCCGTCTGTCTAAGACAACAGCGGGAAGAAGGTCGTGCAAAAAGTAATGTTGTCATAGTTGAAGTATCACAAGTAAATTTCGTTCTCCAAACTGGCCACACCCTACCCAAAATAAAATGATTAGCAGGAAATGAGAAGACATGCAGTGACAATAACAAACCACACCAGAATCAAAGCCTTGGAACAACGTTTACATTTTAAAACGATTCTAAGTAAACATAACCCTGGTAAGTTTTGCCGTGGTTTGAAAACGTAATTAATTCAGTCCGCGTAAAGGGTTTCTAACTGATCAGATCATCATCATCTTCGAGGACATACAACCTGAAATCAAACGATACAGGCATGGAACATAGACGCCCCCTTTGATGTAGTGGTTATGCTACTCGCCATGTAAACCAGGAGTCGCAGGATCGATCCCGGGCTTCTTCAGACGTTCGGATGAGTTTTTAAACCAAAGTCCCATCTCCGTGTGAACTCAGCTGTTGGTGAGACGTAAAACTCAAACACTCACTCACTAAGGAATGGAACAAACAATTTGGACTCGATAACACGAACTAATTGCATTGCTGAAGCAAAATAAAACCAACAGTTTGACTTTGGGTGGCGCCTACAAAGAAAAAAGTGGTTTCTTGCTGTCAAGTCCGCACCGTTGTTTCATCTCTGTGGTTGTTTGATTTTTGTGTTCTCGGAGATGTTGCACTGATGAGTTAGGAGGACTTCATGCGGACTGAAGAATTTTTTTGTCTTAATCGCGACAGAATGGGGAGGACTGCGATAGAAGTAAGGTCGCGGACTGCGGCCGCGTAAAATCAATTTAAGCCCCCGCCCCCGTGGATTTCGTTTCACTGACCGTTCGAAAGCGGTTCTTTTGTCGCGGATAATTTTTGTTATGACGTGTCTTTGACTGTGTGTATCGCTTATATTTTTTGGATAGCCGATTGGCAATGTTGTGGGAAAGAAACTATCCTCTTGGCCTGTCGCTATTGATGTTTTCATTAGGGTCTGGTTGTTTCATGTTTTTGTTTCTTTCTCTTTGGTGTCTCTGATGGGAGCTGTGGGTTAATTGTATCGATTCCTGATCATTCACGTCTATTATACTTTAAGAAGACATGGTAAGAGAGAGTGGACAAAAGTTAGGATCATTTTAAGCACAAAACCATATTGAGATTGTTGTGCGTAGTTTACACATTCGTCAAGTGAACTCTCAGACTTTTCTCAATAACATTAAATTTTATAGTCTCTGAAAATAAAGCCGGTCGAATAATCGAATAATAGATAGCAGATGACGATCAGATGGGAAATCGCGAGTTTTACGTTACCCTCCCAAACCTATATCTTCTTATCGGATATCCGAATAAGTATGCAGTTTTCGCATTGACATCACGTGAACAAGTCTGTAAAATGAACATTCCCTAAACCCAACTTTTTTAAAAGAAAATTGGTGTTTACGTGGATATACATTATTTTTCTTATTTCTGCTCCAAGACATTGAGGCGGTTCTTTCGATCACCCACAAACTAGTTTTGCAGTATAAATAAGAAAATTGTCAGACTTTTTTATCAGACATTACGAAAACACGCCTATAAAATTTTGACCCCATTGAACCCCATATTTATACAGTAAAACTAGGGTTTTCAGGGGTAAACCTTATTTTCCTTATTTCTGCTCTAAAGTATAGAGTGTGGGTACTCGTTAGAACTGCCTCCATGAGGCGGTTCTAAGTTGTACCCACAATCTATATTTTGAGCAGAAATAAGAAAAATATTACAATATGTCATCATAAAATCTTCATTTTTTTTCGGCGAAAATATTCACTATGTATTTGTGTAGGCGTGTTTTCGTAATGAAAATGGCCATTTTGGAGATGTGAATAAATGCACTATGTCGCTCGGGTTTGTTATCGTAATGAACTGTGCTTAACTTTCAGGTTATTATTATAACAGAAATAAATATTCGGCAGTTATGAGTATAACAAATAGTGTCAATATTTAGCATTAAGAGCGGAAAAGTTTTTCTAGCCGCCTTTCCCCAAAAGTCGATGGAGAAATTCAACCCTCTTCAAATAACAATATATATTCTGCTGACCATAAAATTATGCACTTGTTTTGTTTGTGTCAAGATATTACAGCCCCGTCATCATTATTTAGGTCTTTTTGTAGACGTTGCTTCCGATTGTGCGGTACTTTTACCCGACCATGTGATGATAGGACATCTCAAGTCAACCCGCTAAAACGGTAATGAAAATGAGCGGAATCGATAGAAACAACAATATAAAACAACTTCATCATAAGGAAAACGTCACAAGCGAAAACCAAAAAGTACACTCCCACAAAAATCCAAAACAATAAAAAAATATGGACAATACGTACACGCAAAGATTAAGTATAAGAAACCGCTAAGGTTTAAGTAACGGTCCGACTCGCGTCACTTTTCATATGCAGGCTTACTGCCGCTAATTTTTACCACGTGATCAACTACTTAGTCCGTTAAACTTGATTTTTATCAGGAAATTTGTCAGTTTCTTTCAGCAGTATTTCTTTCCTCATGACTTAATGACTGTATAACAAAATGTCCCGAATCTTGTAACGACACGTGAAAGTAATTACTTACCTAAGGCATATAAGACAAAACAACAAAAGTAGATTCAACTGGCATTAAAACTTTTACATGGCCGAACAAATTATATAGTATTGTGATTTCGTAACAATATCCCCATGTGCCTCGCCCATCGGGGCTTGGAGAAAACGATTGGGCTGCATCGTTAAAACCGCCTCGATCAGGCGGTTCTAACGTGCACCACAATATATATTTTGAGCAGAAATAAGAAAAATGTCACAATTTTTTATCTTGAATTTTTTTTATTTTCGGCGGTAAAATTTACAATGTATTTGTATAGGGGTGTTTTCGTAGTTGGAAAGAAACTGGCTTTGATTTTCCGCTTGATATATTTTAATTACATTGAAGTTGTTTCATGTTGGCGTTTCTTTCCCTTCAGTGTCTTGGATGGGATGTGCAAGTTAATTGTATCGATTACTTATCATTGCCTTCACTTCTGTTTGGTATTTCGGGCAAAAAGGTTTGTTGCACAAATAAACTGAAAGTGTTGGTTTATCTTATATTTCTCACTCATTGTGATATTCATAGATATTTGAAAAAAGGATGGCAGTATTTTAGTCATCGTTTAGCGTATTTAGTAGTCTACTCGTGATACTATTTCTTTATCAAAAGACAGTAGAATTATTTGGTGTATATTTCATATTCATAAGTCGAAATACATTATTTTTTTTCCGAACATTTATGACTTGCATAATGGAAACACAGTATCTGAGATATAACCTTGTTTTCACACCTTTAAATATGGCTCTCTTAGCTAATCACAACGAACTGTGACAGTCGAAATACAGATAGAAGAGAAGTGAAGGCAATGATCAGGAATCGATACAATTAACCACACCTTCCATCAGAGACACCAAAGGGAAAGAGTCGCCCCGCCCATCGGGTTTGAGAAAAAGATTTGGCTGCATAGTGCTTCCATGCAGAGCTGAAACCGACCGCACATGAGTACTGATAAACGGCGTAGAAAGACTAAGCCTGCCCAGGCAAAGTGATGTGAGTCAGACCGTCCAGTGCATATAAGCCTTTTGGTTTCATTAGGCGGCAGGGCTTGAGATGTTTATTCATCTCAATGTTGGGTATAAGTCCCACAGAATTGGAAGCAACGGCTCCAAAATGAGCTAAATAGTAATGACGTGGACGTTAAACCACAATTCAACAAACCAACCAACCAAAGTAAAAGAAACACAAACATAAAATAACTAGACCCTAACTGAAACACCAACAGCGGAAAGCCTAAAGTACAGTCACTTTACTACACAATGGAAAATTGTTTATCTAAAACAAAGATATATAAACGATACACAGACTGAAAGACAGACCATAACGAAAATAACAGTGACAGCAGACAAAAATGCAATTTATTGCATAGACGGCTGGCGAGGGATGAGACGAAATTGTAAAAAACGCGGTGTCGCTGCATAGACTTCCCTACGATCATCTAGTGGCAACCTAGAAATAGCGCCATGCAGTAATAATAATAATAATTATAATGATAATAATAATGATAATAATAATAATAAATTAAAACTAATGTGCATTGTCCCATTGGCTTGCTTAGCCTGAGCACACACGCCTATATAGTTTTGACCCCTTTAAACCCCACTTTTATTTAGTAAAACTGGGGTGTACTTAGCTATAAAATATTTTATAATTTCTGCTTAAAATATAAATTATGCGTACGCCGAGGCAGTTCTAACGAGTTCCTACAATCTATGATTTGAGCAGAAATATGAAAAAAAAATATCAGAATTTCTTACCTGAAAATTTAAAGATTTTTCTATTTTTAGCTCTGGTGGCCATCTTGTTTATCGAAGCGTAATGATCTTAACTATTTTGGTAGGGAGCCGTCCAGGCAACATTCCTGTGAAGTTTGAATCAAATTCGACCAAGAGTTTAGGAGGAGTTCACGTTTGAAGCAAAATTATGATGTTTTTTCTATTTTTAGGTCTGGCGGCCATTTTGCTCATAAGACCGGCACTGATTCAGCTATTTTGGTAGAGGGTCACCTAAACAACATTCCTATTAAATTTGAATGTAATCGGCAAATGGATATGGGAGGAGTTGTCGTTTAAAGATTTATCTATTTGTAGCTCTGGCTCTGGTTCATCGCAGCGGAACGATTTTAGCTATTTTGGTAGAGGGCCACATTCCTGTGAAGTTTAAATGAAATTGGCCCAAGCGTTTAGGAGGTGTAGTCTTTTAAAGCAATTGTGGAAAACGGACGACGTAAGAGGGTTGATGGACATTGACTGATGACAATAGCTCAACATGAGCACTTCGTGCTCAGCACTTCGTGCTCAGGTGAGCTAATAAAGCGTCCCAGCAGGCACACGTCGCTATGGCTACGTCAAGTCAACGTCGTTGCAAAATCATGACGTTGCACAGACGTTGCGTAAACGTCTTGACCTTGTACCGACGTTGATGTGACGTCATTATTACGTCAGGTGCCTGTTTGGGTAACTCTATCGTAAATGACCTAACTGCAATCTGTTTAGGTTTACTCAATCGTTCAGGAAATTCGATGTTGTTTTTTTTTTTTTTTGGAAAGAAATAAAACGAACAATCCTAAAACATACCGACCTTGTACCGACGTTGATGTGACGTCCTTATTACGTCAGGTGACTGCTTGGGTAACTCTATCGTAAATGACCTAACTGCAATCTGTTTAGGTTTACTCAATCGTTCAGGAAATTCGATGTTTTTTTTTTTTTTTTTTTTTTTTTTTGAAAGAAATAAAACGAACAATCCTAAAAAATTGGCAGCCTGTGTTGGAAAGCGTCAATGTTTTAACTTACGTAATGACATCCGTCAACGTTAACGTCATTTATTTATTTGACACCATTGGGCGTGGTTTTCTACGTGAGTGAGTTGTTGAGTTTAACGTCCCACCAACAGCTAAGGTCATACGGAGACGGGACCTCGGTTAGAAGACTCATCCGAAAGTCTGGAGAAGCCCAGGATCGATCCTGCGACCCCTAGTTTACAAGGCGAATAGCGTAACCACTACACCACGGAGGCTTCTGGTTTTCTACGTGAAGAAAAGAACTTAACGATATGCTTTATTTTCCACTGGAAACAACTTGATTGTTTATGGTTATCTGATTTAAACTTCAGATCTTCAAAAAGATACTGTTTGGGAAATGCCATCTTTAAAACTGCCGAAAACGTAGCAGGATAGATGTAATCAGCTACATGACACATAGAGGTAATGGTTATACTTAAAATACTAATGGTTCTTACATCGATTCTGAAAGTAATCATAAAAGTACCTTTCATATAAAACGGGATGAATTTTATTGCCTTAAGGGCTATTTGGGTTTCATTAATTCCAACTAAAATATTGATAAACACACTTAATTTGCTACAAGTATTACAAACCTTCTGCCTATTATGTTTAATAAACGTGTTTCTGATTTTGATAGTGATACCTATTCTCATGAGACCTGAGATTATAATAATTCAATAGGGTACTGCTATCAAGTACAGGCTACACAATCACTGTCGATTTAAAAATAATTCATTTGGCGAGCTTCTAAAGGACCATACTGGCGTTTCCATTCCAATATAGATTGTTTTTTCAGTGAGTGTAGGGCATAAATTGCTGCTGCTTGAACGTGTTGTAGGCGAGAGAATGTTTATTATAAATCCCTTAAGTCCCACAGTGTACCCCGTATCTCATTAGTCTCCTATTACCGTTTAAACGACTTCATTGCCTCTCTCCGACACCGTCTACAGCGGCAGACCCGACCTCTGTGTATCTTTGACCTCAGCCCGCATGTCTTAAAGAAACCATAACCTATTTGTAACTATTTGATATGCTAGTGGCTGTATCAAAATCGGGTTTTGGGGCGATTGTTATCAACAATCACCTCATAGAAAACAGAAGTGTGGAATATCCGTTACTGCAGACTGCCTAATTACCGCCCATCCGTGAGAATATTTTGCTCCATATTCAAAACATTTTCCAAAGTTCCTTAAGGCCCGTTTACACGATAAGATTAGTCTTTCATGATTTTTTCATTCATGATTTTCTCCGAAAAGATTTTTACGTTTACACATCATGACAAATCTTACCTGATTTTATTTTTCCCGCCTTATATCAGGAGAGAAACAATGGAGGAAGAATATCTTGCAATTCCTTTATGTATGATAATAATTGCAAGTGCAGTTTTGAGTCTGAAGAGGGAAAGAAGACCTTTATCTGGATGAATAGCTCAATTTAGCCACACCTAATTTTAATATCCAACCATCAAATTACTTCATGTTATGCATTCATTAAACTCACAATCTGCCTGACAGTGCAGATCCTGATCAGATGGCTACTACATGGCATATTTGCTTTATATTTTTTTTCGCACCTTGATATGCAGGGCAATTTATCAATGGAATGCTTAGCCTTGACTCTAAAATTTCATGTGGAAGTAATTAACCTCAGTCACCTTTGCTCTGATTGGCTGAAATGGCATGACTAGTCTTGTCGAAATAGAACATGTGTCTATTTGCCATGACTGTCATACATGACTCCCAAGACTGTGTAATAGCAGGGTTTACATGGCAAGGTTTGTCTTGTAAGACTAATCATATAAGACTAATCTTATCGTGTAAACGGGCCTTTATATCTAAACATGAAACTACCGATGGAACTTAATACACTAAAATTCCCATACTGAGACCACCTTTGGGACTGTTCAAAAGAGGCCGTCTTAAACACCATTTTTGAACAGTTCCAAACGTGATCTATGACCAGTAGACACTGTATAAAGAAAACACAAAGAAAGAATAACTGAAACTGCCTGATGCTCTGTCTCTGGTTGGGCTCATCGGAGTCTAACTGTTGGTTTTCTTTTGCTCCAGCATTTCAGTGGTTTCTTGCTGTCGAGTCCTCACCGTTGTCTCACCTCTGTGGTTCCTTGATTTCTGTGTTCACGGAGATGTTGCACTGATGAGTTAGGAGGCCTTCGTGCGGACTGAACAAAATTTTTGTCTAAATCGCGACGGAAGTAAGGGCGAGGATTGTGGCCACGTAAAATCGATTTAAGCCCCCCAGTGGAAATCTTCCACTGACCGTTCCAAGGCGGCTCTTCTGTGGCGATTTATTTATGTTGTTGTTTGTTACTTACTGTGTGTATCACTTGTGTCTTTTAATTTTGGATGGCCATATGGCCATTTTGTGGGAAAGTAACTGTCCATATGGCCTTCCTTTGTTTAGGTTTCCATTATGGTCTGGTCGCTTAATGTTTGTATTTCTTTCCCTTTGGTGTCTTTTATGGATGGAGTAAGTTAATTGTATCAATTCCTGATCTTTGTTTTACTTCTACTTTCTAAATAATCTTTTTAAAGCAAAATTAGTCTCAATTTTTGGTGGTCTTAATAGGGGAATTTTACTGTATTAAAACTTGGCGAATGTATTTTCTATCAATTAGTTTCATGAACGAAACTGTCTCCAGCTCACATTTAAATGATTTCAATTTCCCTGTACAAGATTTGTGAATGAAACTATCTTAGATTAGTTCGCTATTAGGTTTTTAAGAATTCTGAGAACTGACGAGATCTGTTAAAAGCAAACAGTTATGGTAGGATACTTTCTCGGACCCAGTATACCGTCAAAGATAACATAATGTCATTCGTTGACTGAAATTCGTTGACTGATAATGTTAATAAACATGGATGAAGTTGTTTTGGTTTTATTTTGGAGTTAAACGGCCCAGTCAACATTATTTTAGGTCATTTTGAGCCGGTCGGTTTACCTATCCACAGTTTTCCTGGGCAGGCTTATACGTTAGCGTTTAACCATAACAGTGGACATTCTTTCGCCAGAAACTGACAACTGACCTTCTTGAATCAGCGGAAGAAAGATTTCCACGTAAGAATGTTGCTGACACCGGAAGGTATCGAACCCGCGTCCTCCTGATCACCAGTTAGAGGGGCATCCGACTGAGCTACTAAGGCATGCTATTTTGGTTTAAAAAAAAAAAAATCTTTATCGTATATATTTGACAGTCGTCATAAAACTGACTCGATTTTCAGACGTGCATTTTGGGGCATGCGCAAGATTAGGATAGAATATTATTCGCGTAGCGCAGGCGATCTTAGTTATCGAGGGTAGAGCAATATTAAACATCGATGACACGCGGTTGGATGAGGCCTTAAAATGTTAAGTTTCCGATTTCCCAACCGACCCATTAAATTTTCCACCGACTGTATTTTTTTTCGCAGAATCGAATAAAAAAAAAGAAGAAAAAAAAAAACCGCGATCCTGGTTTTTCTACACGTACCAGGGTTTTTGGAAGAACCGTGTCTCGGACGCATTAAAAAGGACAATTGCGCACAATTTCAACACTTTTTACATTAAAACGACAATTTCTTGCAGTTTGACCCCTCTCAATAATCAGATTTCTATTGTGACAATAAAAATTATCAGAAACATGTTTTACCACCTGCAGAGGTAATCAGACAAGTGTCCACGCTTCAACAATCATAAAAAACGCAGGCGGCTTTAATGCACTGTTGAATCACTTTTTTTGTTTGTTTGATTTGAGGTTTAACGTCCCCGTCAACACTGTAAAGGTCATTTTGGAGACGTTGCTTCCAATTTTGTGGACTTTTACCCGACATTGAGATGAAATGACATCTCAGGCCCTGTCACCCAATGAAACCAATAGGGTTTATTAGCATGGGCGGTCCCGCCTCGCACCGCGGTTCCTGGACAGGCTTAGATCCTCTAAGCGGTTTACCGGTACTAGTGCGCGGGCCGGATTCAGCTCTGCGTGGAAGCATCATGCAGCCCATATATTTCTTGAAGCCCCTATGGGCGGGGGCGATCTGTTGAATCACACAAGTATTTTCTAAGGATATCCAAACCTTCACAGATGCGCAGGGCGATCGGAGTCTTCGGTGGTCGCACATGCATAGTTTTTTCGTGACGCTCTGAATTTCCCGCCGTCATTTTTGTACGTGCAGTTGTTGCAGTCTGATATTTTCCCGCGATTTTCAACTACAATACGTCATTGATAGTCTGAGCACAGTCTGATGTGTGTTAACTGTTCACAGTGTTTCGTTTCTCGGAATGTTTAGACACTGTGGCTGATCAGACTGCCGCATATGGCATCATAACATGCACATTATAACACTTGTCAGGCAACCTTTCACACTCAATTGCTCACACGGTTTTTGCATGCAATTTTTGGAAAAACAGGACAGTAAAACTGTGTTACATGTGAAGAATCGGATCAGCCTGTGACTTCTTATCAGTCTTTGCTGTTTGTACAAGCCTTTCGTTGTATGGCTTCTGGGATATCCAGAGAGCAGCGAACGAAACGCTAGATGAACAGGCTGATCTTTCGTTAAAGGAAATGTTTTTTGTCTGAGCGCTGGCTGATTTACATGTAAATGTATAAGAAACGACGGTGTAATGAAGTTTAACGTGTTGTAATATATACAGAATTAATGAAAACGCACCGCTTTTGGAATTTGATTTCTTTAGTTTAAGGAAAATATAGCTGATTTTTTTTTTCAAGATAAATACGGTATTTATTTAATTGTTACATTGTCACCGAAGAGTGCGTTTGTTCGACACGAATACTGCGTGATTTTCATGACGTGCATGCGCACGTGCAAAATTGCAAGATTTTCAAGTTTTTTGGCACTTTCGTTACTGTAATTATAAGGTCCGGACTCTTTACGTTAAAAGACTGCACAACATTTTATAAGAACAAGCCAATGAAACGTCTATGTAAAGTCGATCGTCATCGTGCCTTCGGTATGGATGAAGGTGGGCTTTCATACCGCCAAGTTGCAGAGCGTATGGGTTGTTCGCACACTAGGATAGCTTGATTGGTTGAAAGGCACAACGCTACGGGGTCTGTGAACAATAGACAACGCCCTGGAAGTGAACGTGTTACTACACGTCAGCAGGACAGGTACATTGTTTCGAGTCATTTACGACATCAATTTAGGACGTCGGTGGAAACTGCCAAGCAGACAGTGAGAACCCATAACCCACGCGTAAGTGCCTTAACTCTACGGCGGCGTCTCCAGGAACGCGGTATTTCTAGTCATACGACGTATAGGGTGAACGTTTTGACGGCGGAACTTCTAATCAGTCGCTTTAATTGGTGTCGACAACTTTTGCGTGGTGTACTGTTCACGGACGAGTCCCGTTTTTGTGTTTGTTTTGTTTGATTTGGGGTTTAAAGTCCCCGACAACACTGTAAAGGTCATTTTGGAGACGTTTCCAATTTTGTGGGACTTTTACCCGATATTTAGATGAAATGACTCCTCAAGCTCTGCCGCCCAATGAAACCAATAGGGTTTATAAGCATGGACGGGCCGACTTACACCGCTTTGCTTGGGCAGACTCAGATCCTCTGAGCGTTGAAATGTTTGATATGCGGCTTAAAGAATGGCGTCGACATAGGGAGCGGTTTTAAGACTGTTGTGCTAGACAGGTTTCATGGTGGGGTGGTGGTGGCGTTATGGTGTGGGGAGTGATCTCATGGCACTAAAAAACCCAATTCATCGTTGTTGATGGCAATTTGACGGCATGTCGGTATATCGATGAAATCATAGAGCCTGAGGTGGTACCGTTTTAACGCAATTATGGTGATGTTACGCTTCTCCAACAGAAAATGCACGTGTTTATTCTGCGAGACTAACCATGGACTTTTTCAATCAAAATGGTATGCGAGTTCTTCCTTGGCCTGCGTTTCAGCCGACGTCATCCGCCAATCAACCGTTAGCACCTTGCCATAGCGCTACAGGAAGAATGGGACAACATCAAACAAGACCAGATGCAGCGTTTAATACGAAGCCTGAGGTGTCGATGATGCTAATTGTGGACATACCCGAAATGGCTACTTTTCTGATATATTTTCTTAGTTATACTGCAAGCATAGGCTGTGGGTGCTCGTCAACCGTAGTACCAACGACCTATGATTTGGAGCAGAAATAAAGAAAATAATGTGTAACCCCGTAAACCCCAGTTTTTTTTTCTATATAAGGTGGGTTTGGGGTGTTTTTTTATTTAATTGTTCACGTGGTGATTGAAATTTGAAAGCCCCCCCCCCCCCCTGTGGAATTCGACTCCGCTGACCGTTCCAAGGCAGTTCTTATGTCGCGGTTTATTTTTAATATAATAAAACTGGGGTTTACAGGGGTAAACCTTATTTTTCTAAAATATAAATTGTGGGTACTAGTTATTAACGCATGGATAAGGCGGTTCTAACGAGTAGCCACAATCTATATTTTGAGCAGAGATAAGAAAAATATCGCAATTGTTCATATGCAAAAGTTCTTTTTTTTTCGGAGACAAAGTTTAGAGTGTATTTGTTTAGGTTCGTTTTCGTAATGTGCTCACCAGAGCTCGGGGTGGGGGGGGGGACTGTCCACTGGCAGCCATGTATGTTAATAAACCATGGACGCTCTGAGCCCAAAGGCGCTACAGATAAAAGTAGGACCCAATTAGTCCAGTGGCTTCAGAGGTCTGATTTCGCTCGAATGTGTTGTTGTAAGACAAAATATGACAATTCATAATTTCCCATCTGTGGCAACCAATAGACCTAAAATCATATGGCAAGTAGAAATATTTTTAAAGAACATTTCTTTGAAAGTTTACCAAATATTTTGAAAGCAGTAAATGTCATTTTACAATTTTCCCCATTATAAGTCTATGAAAACTCTTAATTTTTTTAATAGAAATAAGAGAAATAATGTATACACCTGCAAACCCCAGTTTTACTATATAAAAGTGGGGTTTGAGGGGGTCAAATTTATATAGGCGTGTTTTCGTGTGTGGTTTCTGAGAATATGATTTTTTTAGTGAATTTTTTTCTTCTTTTTTTTTGTGCGTGGGGGGGGGGGAGCATTTTGTTTTCCTTGGCAACCAAAAAGGTCAGCACTTTGCCTGAAATCATATGGCACATCAGGAAAACACGCCTATATAATTTTGACCCCCTTGGATCCCACTTTTATATAGCAAAACTCGGGTTTGCAGGGGTAAACTTTATTTTTTCTTATTTCTGCTCTAAAATATAGAATATGAGGCGGTTCTAACGAGTACCCACAATCTATATTTTGAGCAGAAATAAACTAAATATTACAATTTTTCGTCTTAAAATTTTCATTTTATCGGCGATTAAGGTTATAATGTATTTGTATAGGCGTGTTTTCGTAATGAGATAGATGATTGCTCAAAGAATATTTCTATGAAAGTTAATTTCAAAATATCTGCAACGGCTTGGCAGTAAATGCAGTTTTTCAATTTTCCCCATTATAAGTTAATGGAACTCTAAGTTGCCATAGCAACCAAACTGAAAAGCCGAATTTCATAAAAAACAAATCTGTTTAGGCAAATATGGTGAATAATTCCATTAAGTCTCAGCCTCATATATCATATGGTTTGTGAGAAGATGATTTTTTAAAGTATTTTTTATCGTTTGTTTTCGTCTTGGTTTCTATGGCAACCGATAAAAAGAGCAGTGGACCAACAATCATACGGCAGATAGTAGATTGGTAAAGAAATATTTCTATGAAAGTTATTTTTCAGAATATCTGCAAAGGCTTTGCAGTAAATGCAACTTTTCAATTTTCCCCATTATAATTCAACGGAAACTCTAAGTTGCCATAGTAACAAAAAAAGAGAGCCGAATTTCATAAAACAACAACAACAACAACAAAAAAAATAAAACCTGAAAAGGCAAATATGGCGAATATTTCCATAAAGTATCAGCCTCACAGAGCATATGGTTTCTGAGGAGATGATTTTTAAGTATTTTTTCTATTGTTGCATTTTGGTTTCCATGTATTTTAATTACCCATGGCAGCACTTCGCCGAAAGGCGCTACAGATAAAATTTGGACCCAACCAGTCTGGTGGCTTCAGAGGTCTGATGTCTCTTGAATGTGTTGTTGCAAGACAACAAACGACAATTGACAACCACATGTGGCAACCGAATTAGCCTTAAAGTCATATGGCAGATAGAACATTGTTTAAGGAGTGAAAGCTATTTTTCAATTTTCCCGATAATAAGTCAATGTAAACCCTTTACTTCCCATAGCAACCAAACCGAATAGCCAAATAATATATATGTTTTAAAAAAAAATCTTTTTTTTTATTTGTTCTATTTTTTTTTGTTGTTTTGTTTTCCAATGGCGACCAATAAAAATGAGCAGTAGACCTCAATCATATGGCATAAGCAAGTTTGCTTAAAAATATTTCTATGAATGGTTTGCCAAAATATCTACTAAGGCTTGACAGTAAATTGCAAATTTTCAATTTTCCCCATTAAAAATCTATAGAAACTCCAAGATGCCATAGCAACCAAACTAAAGAGCCGAATTTCATAAAAAACAACAACACAAAACCTGTTCAGGAAAATATGTTGAAAATTTACCATATAGCCTCAGATTCATAGAGCGTATGGTTTTTGTGAAGCTGATTTTTAAGTGTGTTTTTATTCTATTTGTGGGCGCATTTTGGTTTGCATGGCAACCAATAAAAGTGACCTGTTGGCCTAAAATCATATGGCAGATGGATGGTTGCTTAAAAATATTTCTAGGGAACTTTTGTCAAAATATCTGGAAAGGCGTAGCAGTAAATTCCAGTTTTTTTTTTTAATTTTCCCCATTATAATTCAATGGAAACTCTAAGTTGACATAACAACCAAACTAAAGAGCCGAAATTAAAAAAAAAAAAAAAAGAAAAAAAAAAAAAAAAACACAAAACCTGTAAAAGGCAAAATCAGTGAATATTTCTATAAACTCTCAGCGGTTTCTGAGGAGATGATTTTTAAAGTATTTTTTTTTTTTCTATTCTTTTTTTTTTTTCATTTTGGTTTCCATGGCAACCAGTTAAAATGAGCAATAGACATAAAATCACAAACACAAACATGAAACAACAGACCCTCAATAGCGGAAAGCCAAAATGAGAGATACTTTCCCACAAAATGGCCAATTGACTATAAAACAAAATAATATAAGCGATACAAACACTCAAAGAAACAAAAAAAAAAAAATGCGACAGAAAAACCGCCTTGGAACGGTCAGTGAAACGAATTCCACTTGGGGTGTGTGTGTGTGGGGGGGGGGGGTGTCTTAAATCGATTTTACGTGGCCACAATCCTCGCCCTTACTTCCGTCGCGAGTTGGACAAATAATTTGTTCAGTCCGCATGAAGGCCTCCTAACTCATCAGTGCAACATCACCGTGTACACAAAAATGAAACAACCAAAGAGATGAAACAACGATGCGGACTCGACAGCAATAAACAACTGAAATGCTGGAGTAAAAGAAAACCAACAGTTAGACTCCGAAAGTAAAACGTTTTTATAACATCGGGGCCAGGTACGACACAGCCTGGTTTGCTCAGCTACAATGTCTAGCAGTAATATTGCATGTTGATACAGAGGACCCGCGTTATAACGATATTCGCTATGACGCCATAACTCATTATAAAGACGATTTCAATGAAACGAATTCTTTGGAAATGCCCAAACCGAGTCCATAGCCATGAATTTTTCATGTTATTTAATACTCCAAGAAACAAATATTATAGACATTTGTTAGAATCGCCTTATCGAGGCGATCCTAACAAATGTCTATAACTTTTATTTCTTGCAGTAATGCTGTGGAAAAGACCTTTTATAGTCCAAACTTGGATTCTTTAAAACGACAAATGCAATATAATGGCACAATAATACGGAGCATTTACTGTCGTTATAACGCGGGTCATCTGTATATTGATTAACCCATTGTAGGCGGGAAACCCCATAAGGGGTACCTTGGCAGGCAGTGCAGGCCCAGATCAAACGCCGCAGAACGCGGCGTCTGATCAGGGCCAGCACTATTTGCTAACATAATTTCTATCTAAAATAGAATAAGAACGTAAAAACAGACCCCCCCCCCTTATGTGACAAATAGACTTCTCCAACACATAGCAATGGAAGAGTCCACTAGTATACAATTGGTTAATCTTGCAGGGAGGCAAAATTCAGAATTGCTAAATCCGTTTATTTTGATATCGAAAGTGGACATCATGGCAGCTATCTTGGAATTCTTCAATGGCATCTCCTCTAAAACTGTAACTGTAACGTAAGATTGGACTTGATGAGAGGCACCAGGGTGGCATGTAGATTCAGAATTTCTAAAATTGTTGTGTTCTGATAGCCTAGATCGCCGTCATGGCATCAATCTTGAATTCAAACTACATCTGCTCATTAACGTTTAGTCCGATTAAGCTGTAAGACGGTGTGAGACTATGGGTATTAGAATCGCTGAAATCCTTGTTTCTTCCTGAATCCAAAATAAGACTAAGTTGTTCATGTAGCAAGACAACATGCAGATTCATGACTGC
This sequence comes from Lucinisca nassula, assembly GCA_963580285.1. Taxonomy (NCBI): domain Eukaryota; kingdom Metazoa; phylum Mollusca; class Bivalvia; order Lucinida; family Lucinidae; genus Lucinisca; species Lucinisca nassula. The sequence goes on along the minus strand of OY757023.1, from coordinate 47,502,054 downwards.
TAAAGGCAATGTGATCTGAAAGACAAAATGACCACCAAGGCGATGTACGAACAGCCTCATCCAGGTAAGCGATTCAGGCGCTCTTGGGCCTCTAGTTGCATCATCAAAGCCTTCTAGTGCATTACAAGCAAAAAGCAAATGTATGTCTAGCAAACACCATTCATGGAGGCACCCTCACAGAGGTGAGCACCTATTTCTGTGTCTTGATAAACATTAGAAGATCCTTTCAGAGCTAATACCATTCCCGCTTAAGGACAATCCGAGAAACTACGCTCGTCCGTATTAAACCAGCGCCAAAGTCGGATCATTAATCTCGGTGTTGTTATAGCCTTTAAAGTCAGTAAACTACTCCACATATCTTGTTTGTAAGATGACGTCTCGCTCTTTACCAATATGTTGCTGTTGTGTCTGGGATAACTCCGAATGACGCTGCATGAAGGTTTGGTGTCTGGGAATGTGTGGCGGCCGTATAAAGTTTTCCTGCCCTACATCATAGTGTAGTTTATATTTTCTTGTCCTTGGGATCACTGATTCCATTCTGGAATTTTGAAAATATTTTAGGGTCACTGATGAGGCCTAATTGGCCGAACTTAGCTAGTCTGGCCCAGAAAAAATGTACACTTCATATTTTCTAGTTCTGTGGTGTATTCCTTGCTTCCAAAGGATTACCCTTTTATAGAACATATTTGGTGCCAGTCTTTTACAAGCCAGCTAACCTTAATCGGGTTAGGGCAGTCATTAGCATTTAAAACCTTTACAAGCTTTTAGACTGTATCTAATTGTTATTGTGTGATACGTCAAAGTAGAAGTAAAACAAAGATCAGGAATTGATACAATTAACTTACTCCACCCATAAAAGACACCAAAGGGAAAGAAATACAAACATTAAGCGACCAGACCATAATGGAAACCCAAACAAAGGAAGGCCATAAGGACAGTTACTTTCCCACAAAATGGCCATATGGCCATCCAAAACCAAAAGACACAAGTGATACATACAGTAAGTAACAAACAACAACATAAATAAATCGCCACAGAAGAGCCGCCTTGGAACGGTCAGTGGAAGATTTCCACTGGGGGGCTTAAATCGATTTTACGTGGCCACAATCCTCGCCCTTACTTCCGTCGCGATTTAGACAAATAATTTGTTCAGTCCGCATGAAGGCCTCCTAACTCATCAGTGCAACATCTCCGTGAACACAAAAATCAAAGAACCACAGAGGTGAGACAACGGTGAGGACTCGACAGCAAGAAACCACTGAAATGCTGGAGCAAAAGAAAACCAACAGTTAGACTCCGATGAGCCCGACCAGAGACAGAGCATCAGGCACCAACCAACATTACCTTGAATTAGATATCTCTAATTCTCAATAAGCCTTTACGTTGGAGCCGTCATAGAATCTGAGGCCTGACCCACCGGCGTGCAATTAAAGAGGGAAGCAAAGTTGCCAACCGTGATTGGGTTAACTACCATGCATGCAGTCTGTCGTATAATATCCATGTTGTACCCAATCTTTTTATATCGAAGAATGATTTTACGAAATTGGGTGCTGAAGTCATTGCGGTTATATATTTTTCTGAATTTATATGCTAAGTCACCATAAAATTCGGGTTCCGATAGACCTTGTTGCAGAAGAGATTTAAGTCCAATATTGAATTTTGAAATTAAATCAGAATGGCGTCTATAAAATTTTGAAAAGGCTTTGCGTAGTTTATGGTACCGATAACCCTGATTAAGGAGTTTAGCCGTTAATAATTTATTACGAGTGTTGAAGTCAGTTACATGACTACACACTCTAGCAAATCGAATTAATTGCGAAATATAAACGCCATAGGATGGCGCACGAGGAACATCACCATCCAAAAAAGGAAAATTTACAATCTCAAAATCAAAGTCATCACGTTTATCATAAATTTTGCACGAAACAAATCCATCTACAATAGACAGATGTAAATCCAAAAACGGGGCCTCGGTATCAGAAGAATTTGCTTTATTTAACTGAAGTTCAAGGGGGTAAATCTGACTGATCAAACCATCAAAATAGGTATTATCAATATTTAATAAATCATCTAAATATCTAGAAGTAGAGCTAAAAGCTTCAATAATTTCAGATTGGTTATCAATGGAAAGCGACAAAATGAAGTCTCTTTCATAACAATACAAGAACAGATCAGCCACAAGAGGTGCGCAATTAGTACCCATCGGAATACCCACAATTTGTCTAAATAACTTAGTACCGAATCTAATATAAATATTGTCAAGTAGAAAGGTGAGGGCATCACACACTTTCTGACATGACCAAAGTGTATAATTCTTATGCTCTTTAGAAGTGAAAAATGCATTTCTGACATTACATGCAAGATAGAGAGAATCTTCTCTGTGAAAAGTCCATTCAATTAAATCATTAAGCTTTTCTTTTATAAGATTATGAGGAAGTGTAGTGTAAAGAGTGGAAAAATCGTAGGTAGACAGACTAGAAGCAAAAAAATGTCTAGATTTCAATTTATTTAAAACCTCATTCGAATTTTTTATAGACCAAAACAGATTTCTTCCTGATCTTTCAAAGACTTTATCACAATATTTAATTACATGCGTTTTAATAGCAGTAAGACAGGAAGTTAATAATTTAGAAAGTTCAGTGGTAGTGCAAGAGCTAGAATTTGCAATAAACCGTGCTTTGTAAGGTTTTTTATGAAGTTTTGGTAACCAGTATAGCGTAGGAAGCTTGTCTTGGCCTTCGTTAACACACACAGCAAACTTGGTGGCTGAAAGACAAACATGTTTATCTACTATAACTCTCTCTTCAGCTAAAGGCTGAAGTTCATAGGCCATAGTACCACCAAGCTCCTGCTTAAGCGTGTTAACATAGTGGAGCCGTCACACAACGACGACGTTGTTAGCGGCCTTGTCTGCAGGGGCCAAAACAAACTTCTTATGAAATTCTTGAATACCTAGTTTAAGATGACGTAAAGACGTCTTGGGCTTAGGAGGTAATAAGTTAGTATTTTGAGAATAGAAAGAAATGCGGTTATTTACTAGTTTTAAAATGCTAAGTTTCCAGTCCTTAAGGGCTTTATGCTCAACATACTCTCGCTTACACCATCGATTACCGAATTCATTCAAGGAAGCAGCGATTTCATCTCTACATTTACTGAAATCAATTTTAGAAGGAAACCGATATTTCGGTCCTTTAGAAATTATATTCCTTATCCTAGAATCAGGAATAATTTTCAAATTGCCAGTAATTACATGACCAGCAGCAGGATAGCAATACTTTGAGTTTTTACAATCACATGAATCAGGAGTATTAGTATCAATATCAAGATCTGAAACAAGTTTATTGAAATTAAAAATGATAGATCTAACAGGTTTGTTATATTTATAGCAAATTATAGGTGTTTCAGTATTTTGAAAATAAGCAGGAATGGAAGAAAGCACCGATCTCTCACGGAAGATACTGGGCAAATCTATAAAATCCATACCCTTATTAATGAAGGATATTTTGAAGAAATGGCGTTTATGATTAATTTCAGAATCAATGTAAGGACGGAGAGTATGCTGAGTATAGCCTCTAGTTAAGAGAGCCGCATCATATAACTGATGAGAACTATCGTAGAATTTATTCGCCTCGGTGTCCAGAAGACGTAAAACAGAAACGGGTAATGAACTTAAAAATGAAAGCATAGAGTGGCGTCCATGATTTAATAATATAATTGACAGTCACTTCAGTCTAGTATTGTTTCGTTTAAACGCACGTGTTTTACGTTTAAAGTTACCATTTTTCCTGGTGCCGTGAGATCTAGTTCTGCGTTTTCGACATTCCAGGAGTGAGAAAATATCAAAGTCCGGCATTCTGGAAATATTACCCTCATGATAAATGTTGTCATTAAATCCCAGTGGAAAAGGGGTCTGTAAAAATTTAATCCATTTCAGTTCAGCTTCATGTCTTTTGATTATTTTGAATCTAGTTGTAGAATTTGCATCGTAATAAAGTTTTTCCACTGGTTGTATAACAATGTTATTTACAGAATGACCTGTACGTCGAAAGTGACGGTACAAGAAAGTGTCAGTTTTCTTAGGCTTACTCATTCTACGATAATGCTCGTTCAATCTAGTTTTAAGCATGCGGTTAGTTTGACCGACGTACTGCATATTACAGTTTGTAGCACGTCAAGTAATTAGATAAATTAAATCTGTAGACTGTCATGTCAAATCAGACATGTTAACTACAGAGAAGCGTCTACCGTTTACAGATGAAGTAACGGTAGACGCAGTGCTTAAATGCGAACAACATCTGCACCTCTTGGCATTGCACTTAGAAATACTGGGATACATTCCACTTCTTTTCCACGGATTAGTATATTTTCGAAGGATGGGCGATTTGAGAGGAGATAGTCTTATACGAAGACTACTCCCAAAAACATTGGTATTGCCTGCTCCTTTGAGATTAACTGAAGTTACAGAAGACAAATTTAAGGGTCTAACCAATACCGAAGGCAACATAGTATTAAAGTTCTTAATAGAATGGGGAATCCGTACAGAAGAAGCAGAGTGTAACCTAAGGGGTGATATTGATATTTTAAATGTATTTGTAATACTCATTTTGGTTAGTAAGGTTGTGATACCGTCAATACTAAAGCGATGTTCATACCGGTTATTAAATAAAACAGCATATAAAATTACTGAAGAAGATTCCTTCGAATAGAAGGAAGGTACAACAAAAGCCCACAAAACATCCTAGTCTACTTAAAGTACAGGGATGTCAAACAAGCAGTTGTTATACAACGAGGAACGAACATCGGTTTAATAATGACCTTCAACAGGTATCTAAAGGATGTCAATTGATGGAACAGTGAAAAGCAATTGTATAAGCAATCCCTGAGGATTGGAAAAATAAGAGCATTAAATGCATGTACGGGGAGACCTTTTACAGCCGCCACACGGCACAAACAAAACAGCCCTGATATGCAAAGTAGAAGTAAAACAAAGATCAGGAATTGATACAATTAACTTACTCCACCCATAAAAGACACCAAAGGGAAAGAAATACAAACATTAAGCGACCAGACCATAATGGAAACCCAAACAAAGGAAGGCCATAAGGACAGTTACTTTCCCACAAAATGGCCATATGGCCATCCAAAACCAAAAGACACAAGTGATACATACAGTAAGTAACAAACAACAACATAAATAAATCGCCACAGAAGAGCCGCCTTGGAACGGTCAGTGGAAGATTTCCACTGGGGGGCTTAAATCGATTTTACGTGGCCACAATCCTCGCCCTTACTTCCGTCGCGATTTAGACAAATAATTTGTTCAGTCCGCATGAAGGCCTCCTAACTCATCAGTGCAACATCTCCGTGAACACAAAAATCAAAGAACCACAGAGGTGAGACAACGGTGAGGACTCGACAGCAAGAAACCACTGAAATGCTGGAGCAAAAGAAAACCAACAGTTAGACTCCGATGAGCCCGACCAGAGACAGAGCATCAGGCACCAACCAACATTACCTTGAATTAGATCTCTCTAATTCTCAATAAGCCTTTACGTTGGAGCCGTCATAGAATCTGAGGCCTGACCCACCGGCGTGCAATTAAAGAGGGAAGCAAAGTTGCCAACCGTGATTGGGTTAACTACCATGCATGCAGTCTGTCGTATAATATCCATGTTGTACCCAATCTTTTTATATCGAAGAATGATTTTACGAAATTGGGTGCTGAAGTCATTGCGGTTATATATTTTTCTGAATTTATATGCTAAGTCACCATAAAATTCGGGTTCCGATAGACCTTGTTGCAGAAGAGATTTAAGTCCAATATTGAATTTTGAAATTAAATCAGAATGGCGTCTATAAAATTTTGAAAAGGCTTTGCGTAGTTTATGGTACCGATAACCCTGATTAAGGAGTTTAGCCGTTAATAATTTATTACGAGTGTTGAAGTCAGTTACATGACTACACACTCTAGCAAATCGAATTAATTGCGAAATATAAACGCCATAGGATGGCGCACGAGGAACATCACCATCCAAAAAAGGAAAATTTACAATCTCAAAATCAAAGTCATCACGTTTATCATAAATTTTGCACGAAACAAATCCATCTACAATAGACAGATGTAAATCCAAAAACGGGGCATCGGTATCAGAAGAATTTGCTTTATTTAACTGAAGTTCAAGGGGGTAAATCTGACTGATCAAACCATCAAAATAGGTATTATCAATATTTAATAAATCATCTAAATATCTAGAAGTAGAGCTAAAAGCTTCAATAATTTCAGATTGGTTATCAATGGAAAGCGACAAAATGAAGTCTCTTTCATAACAATACAAGAACAGATCAGCCACAAGAGGTGCGCAATTAGTACCCATCGGAATACCCACAATTTGTCTAAATAACTTAGTACCGAATCTAATATAAATATTGTCAAGTAGAAAGGTGAGGGCATCACACACTTTCTGACATGACCAAAGTGTATAATTCTTATGCTCTTTAGAAGTGAAAAATGCATTTCTGACATTACATGCAAGATAGAGAGAATCTTCTCTGTGAAAAGTCCATTCAATTAAATCATTAAGCTTTTCTTTTATAAGATTATGAGGAAGTGTAGTGTAAAGAGTGGAAAAATCGTAGGTAGACAGACTAGAAGCACAAAAATGTCTAGATTTCAATTTATTTAAAACCTCATTCGAATTTTTTATAGACCAAAACAGATTTCTTCCTGATCTTTCAAAGACTTTATCACAATATTTAATTACATGCGTTTTAATAGCAGTAAGACAGGAAGTTAATAATTTAGAAAGTTCAGTGGTAGTGCAAGAGCTAGAATTTGCAATAAACCGTGCTTTGTAAGGTTTTTTATGAAGTTTTGGTAACCAGTATAGCGTAGGAAGCTTGTCTTGGCCTTCGTTAACACCTAAAGCCTAGTTATGCCATCTGAATCGCCCACTGAGCCAAGCGGCTCTCCTCTTCAGATTACAGAACTATATTTGAACCCAATGTACACTTCTCCATCGATGTCTGATTCACACCTTGTCCCTAATCGTGCTTCTCGAAACACATGCTGCAGAGATTCTTGAATCCTTAACTGTTTGAACGTCACACAAAGAGTTTCATAAACATACAGGCCTCTCTTTCTGGCTTCTACTTGGCGAATCATTCTGCAAAATAAAGTCCAGAAAGAAAGATAAGAACGGAATAGACGAAACAGAACAACAGAATAGAGTAAGGGTGGGATGGGGTGGGTTTGAGTGAGACTTGACAGGCCGGTGGGGTAGAAGTGTAGAATAGGGCTGAAAGGCAGCAAATGAATAGCAATATAGAACGACAAATTCAAAACAGAGATGTCAAGTTTTTGTTTCTGACAAGAGATAAACAGTGCAATGTAGCACACAATTTAGCAAGTATATTTGGGAAGGTTACTTCAACAGGTTGAGAACTGAAGATATACAACATGCACGGTCAAGCGTCAGCATTTCTGCCGGCTGCTGTAATTAATAAAGGATTAAGTACCTTTTGTTCGAGCCTGGCTTCAGAAACTTCTATCCAGCTTAATGATAAAGATAAAGAGTCTTTATCTAGCTAGTCTGGCCTGGCTAGTCTGGCCCAGAAGACATGCACACTCCATATTTTTCAGTTCTGTGGTGTAGTCCTTGCTTCCAAAGGATAACCCTTTTATAGAACATATTTATTTAACGTTGCATATCCGTAACAAATAACATAAGCTCTGCCAAAGCTTTTATTGCGACAATCAAAGTAGCGTCTTTTCCGCTGGGGAAAGAACAGACACGGCTTCTTTTGCTGCGTAGAAGCCCCCTAAAATCTAAAGCTGAAATGAACTATTTACAAGAAGATTGTCATACAGAAAAGAAAGCTATAGAACAGTGGCCATGTCATTTCTAACTTCTCTTTTGCACGGTGCACTCTTTTACATTGTGATGCTACTTGTGCGCGCCATAGCACTTGGTGTCATTAAGTACCTACCACTCAGTTTGCAGTCGTTTTTGGCACAATTTGCTCAGTAATGCCAAAATGCTGTAGCGACTACCGTTTAAACTAGATATATGTTGAGTTTCGTTAATGATAAAATATACTTGGGTTCCCACGTCAATGTTGTACGTGGTCGCTGAGGGTCGCCACAATTATCTAAAGGTCTCCGATTAAATTATTGTGAAAGACATTAACCCTGTGTGTACTTAATTTTTCATCAATTGTAAATTCTGACTGATCGTTAGAATGGCTATTGCGGTGGTTTGTACGAACGGCCACAAACTATGACTTTGAGTGAAAACAACGAACAATTACCAAACTTAAAAAAAAAATATTTTTGTTGATATTATATTTATTAAAACCGAATGACTTCAACATACCAAAGAAGTCCTGGGTACAAATTGCACAGAACCAAGCAAAGTGGCGAGCCTCATTAGGAGAGGTGCTGGGGAATATATGTAGATAAAAAAACAGCGAAGCCAAACAAAAACGTTTACAGCAAAGCCAGAGCTAAGGCATTATGTCACAATGTTACGTATAATTCTGAGACTGAAATATTAAACCACGTCTTTTTACCCCGATTCGTGTGTAGATTTGTCTTTGAACTGGTTTTCCTTAAGCACATGCTTCTCCTCGTGCGCTCTTGAGGATGTAATGCCCTCGTAAATTCTTCCCGTTTTGTTTTTCGTAAAGACGCGTTGACTCGTATTCGCAAAATCCGTTTTTATCGTTTCTGCGATTATGAAAGTAAGTTCGCCGTGTTGGATACAGAGAAGCTGATGCGCCTCTGTCTTCTTTTTAAGTAATGGATTACTTTATTCTTTTATTCTATACTCTGCCTCACAATGACAGGCTCGTTTAATGAACACCCCTCTATACCTCACGTTATAAAGAGAAATGTTATACATTATTGGTTTTTATTCTGCTCAAATACATAGGTTAAAGGTACTACACATTAGTGGTAATAATATTAAAAATTTCATTTAATCACAGTTAATTATGAATAGGATGCATAATCTAAAACTTCTAGAAACTACACTTTATCTAAAATATTTGTTCTTGTCTACTTGCCTTCGAAATATTTCTCTTATGCCAAAACACATGGTTTAATTTGTCAAACAATTTGTCACTCATCTTTGGGTACATCCATAGGAAACTATTTGATTGCGGATCCCCAATACACTTTCGGGCCTATAACTCTACCAAAAATGTTGTTTTTTATCTATTCTGGAGCGAAGACTTTTTTTATGGCCGTAACTTCCTCAGTTCGCATTTGTTTTCAGAATTACTTCTTATAGAAGATGCCAGACACATGCTTACCTTTGGGACAGCAATTTAATAGTGTGGCCTAGAATTTCTAAAGAAAACGCGTATTACATCACCTTCGCTGTCTGTGTTTATAAGCAATAGTTGGCCGTATTGCATGCTTCAGAGCTAGTTCGCATAGGCAAGAATTACACTTAAGGGTATGTCGCGCCTATATCTGCGCGCGCGCGTGCGTGTGTGTGCGTGTGTGTGTTGGAGGTGGGGGCACCGATCGATGAAATATTAGTGAAGGTCAAAAAATGGATGCTTGCATGAAAACGGCCCTTCGTAGATGCAGTCGTGCACCAAGAATCTTTAATGAAGCTCCTATAGTTCTTGGCAAATGAACCTAAATATTAGAGTAATTGCAAGGTTTGACCCAATAGATCAAAAGTATTTGAAGCATGAACCATAGGTCAAGGTCATATATGGATGCTTGTATCATCGTTTTCATTCCTAGATGCAAGTTTTCTCAATTATCATTAATGAAGCGTTTAGGGCTCTTGAGAAATGAATTGACCATTTGGGTAAACGCTAGTATTGACACATTTTTGTCAATAAATAAAAAAGTCAGTAAACCACAAAATATAGTGCAAGGTAAAATTGACGCTTGTATAAAGCTTGCTATCCTTCGACACAAGTTTGTACCAAGTACCATTACTATAGCCCTTATAGTTCCTGAAACCATGCACTTGACGATTAAGGTCATTGAACCATGAAATGTAGGTCAATGTCAAATATGGAAGCTCGCATTACACTTGACATCTCTAGATACAAGATTGTTCCAAGTAACTCAAATCAAGATTTCATATTTCTTAAGAAACTTGAACAATTGGGTAAACGCTAGGGTGGTCACAAACTTTCGCAAAAGTCAATCAACTATGAAATGTAGGTCAAGGTCAAATATGATTGCTTGCATTAAAGTTGGCATCCCTAGATACACGTTTGTATCAAGTATCGCTAATGAAACTCTAAGAAATAAACTTGACAATTTGGGTGAACGCTAGGGTGGTCGCCAATTTTCACAAATTCAGTGAACCATGAAATGAGGTCAAGGTCAAATATGGATGCATGAATTAAAATTGACATCCCTAGATACAAGTTTGTATCAAGTATTGCTAAGAAAGCTCTAATGGTTCTTGAGAAATAAACTTGACCATTTGTGTGAACTCAAGGGAGGTTGCAAATGTTGACAGTTTGACGGACGAACGGATGGTAAATTTGACTCCTAAATCGCGCCTTGCTAATAGAAGTCGCGACAAAAAAGCCATTGACTCGTCACCAGTTAAAAGACTACCAAACACCTTCTGCTGATATTTTTGGCATTTCTTCAGCAGTTGCTGTGCCATTTGCACATTCGTACGTGAGCAAATGGAGGAGCCATCGAAACCAGAAGAATTATTATCACACCCAGAACCTGCCTTATTTTTCTGAATCTGACTAACCTTCCAAAGTGTCTGAAACAGAAGGATATACAGTCGGCTTTGGAATCCAGCTTGTGCAAATTAATGGCAGTAGAATGCTATGGTCTACTTTGCCTTATATTTTGATTGTTCAAATTTCCAATAGTAGACAGATGTTATATATTGTTTCGGTAACTATCAACTTTTCGTAATAGTCACCACAAACCAATCTAAAATAGAAGTGAAGGCAATGATCAAGAATCGATACAATTAACGGACAGCTCCCATCAGAGACATTAAAAATACTTTTTTCGCACAAGAGGTATTTCAATTTAAGTTTGATTTCTTGTCTACACAGGATATTAATGTTTATGGCCGTAACGAAAATAATGGCGAGACAGGGACCGGTTAGAAAAAATAATGGAGTCTATTAATAAACCGGGAACAAGTCTTTGCAGAAAAAGTACCAGATGGTGTGTGCTCTAGGAGCGTGGTCCTCATCCATGCTCTTATTTCTATTTTGGGGAGGGCAAATGAAACATCTTTTAAGGAAGGCATGTTCTGAATTTAATTAAGGGGACGGATGCTAAACCAAAGTTTGTTATTTGTACCAGCTGTCTGACAGGGAAACACGCATCTTTTTCTACAATGGACTTGATCTTATTAAGATTGGTTGTCTGGGTCTTCCTGAACAAGAGGCATCTTTTACTGCTTCCTGAACTGAACTGAATTTTGTATTGGAGTATAACGGCCCAGTCAACACTATTGAAAAAGTCATTTGTTTATCGCCATTAATAACATATATTTGGCACTCAAACCCGACTTATAGCGGGTCTCTATATAACCCCTGATTTCAATAACATTTTATGTCTTTCCTAACCATTTTCAGTGCAGTATTTCTGAATAGACCTGAAAACAATCAAAACTGCAAAACATCCGATTTGCTCTCACCCTTCTTCTTGTCAGTTATCATGTAAGATTCTGTATTAAGTTAGACGGATTGTGGGAATTCCGATGGGCACGCATTACGCTCCCCGTGTAGCTGATTTGTTCTTGTTCTATTATGAAAGAGACTTGATGTTGTCTCTTTCGGTTTAAAAGCTATACGAAGCTATTTTTGAAGTTTTTAGCTCAACATATATATATTTGGATTGTGTATTAAATATTGGCAAAGGCTACTACGTTTGACTTAAATGTTTGCGGAGATGTTGGTGAGTAAGAAATCCTTCAGGCGGACTGAACAAATTATTTGTCTAAACTACGACAGAACGAAGGGCGAGGATTGTGGCCACTTAAAGTCGATTAAAGCACCCACGCACCTGGTAAAAGAACTTAACCTGACCGTGCCAAACTAGTGAGAAAATATCATTCAGGAAAGGCCCCAATCAAAGAACGCAGCCATCTCAAGTCACCTAAAGAAAGTAAGCGACATGGAAGCACACTCAAAAACATCAGACGAGACATGAAACAAGGGCACAAAACCAATAAACAAATAAGACACTGCAAAACAAAAAAAAAACAACAAAAAAACAGCTGTTTGTGGTTAATCATTGTTATAGGCCACATTTGCATGTATGTATTGCCAAAACATTTTTATTAGCTCACCTGTCACGTAGTGACAAGGTGAGCTTTTGTGATCACATTTTGTCCGTCGTCAGTGCGTGTGTGCGTCCGTGCATAAACAATTTCTTGTCCGCACGATAGCATCTTCATTTATGATTTTATTTTTACCAGACTTGCACACAATTTGAAACACCATGAGATCTAGGCTCCTTTCTTGAACCAGCCATATTCCATCATGTGTTACGGAGTTACGGCCCCTGAAAATGTAAAAATTGCATATTTTGGTCTTGTCCGCACGATAGCATCTTCATTTATGATTTGATTTTAACCAGACTTGCACCCAACTTTACCACCATGAGATCTAGGTTCCTTTCTTGAACCAGCCATATCCCATCATGTGTTATTTTGGTCTTGTCTGCATGATAGATGTTTCATTTATGATTTGATTTTAACTAAACTTGCACACAATTTGTACAACCACAAAATTTCGGTCAAGTTCGAATATGGGTCATGTGGGGTCAAAAAGTAGGTCAGCAGGTCAAATCAGAAAAAACCTTGTGAAGACACGAGAGGCCACAGTTTTGGTCCGATCATCATCAAACTTGCCCAGAATGATCATCTTGACAATATCTCAGTCAAGTTCGAATATGGGTGTTGTTGGGTCAAAAAGGAGGTCAGTAGGTCAAATTATAGAAAAACCTTCTGAACACACTAGAGGCCACAATTTATGTCCAATCATCATCAAACTTGCTCAGAATGATTATCTTGATAATATCTTGGTCACATTCGAATATGAGTCATGCCGGGTCAAAAAGTAGGTCAGTAGGTCCAATCATAGAAAAATCTTGTGAATACACTAGAGGCCGCAGTTTTGGTCCAATCATTATGAAACCTGCCCAGAATGATCATCTTGACAATATCTCGGTCAAGTTTGAATACGGGTCATGTCAGGTCAAAAGGTAGGTCAGTAGGTCAAATCATAGAAAAACCTTGTGAACACACTAGAGGCCACAGTTTTGGTCCGATCATCATCAGACTTGCCCAGAATGATCATTTTGACAATATCTCGGTCAAGTTTGAATATGGGTTATGTCGGGTCACAAAGTAGGTCAGTAGGTCAAATCATAGAAAAACCCTCTGAATACACTAGGGGCCACAGTTTTTGTTCGATCATCATGAAACTTGCTCAAAATGATTATCTTGACAATTTCTCGGGCAAGTTCGAATATGGGTCATGTAGGGTCAAAAAGTAGGTCAGCAGGTTAAATCATAGAAAAACGTCTTGAACACTCTAAGAGGCCACAGTTTCAGTCAAATCATCATAAAACTTGCCCAGAATGATCATCTGGACAATATCTCAGTTAAGTTCGAATATGGGTCATGTCAAATCAAAAAGTAGATCAGTAGGTTATTTTGTCATAATTTTTGAACTGTTTGAGATAGAGCCTTCATATTTGGCATGTAGGTTCCTTCTTCCCACTCATAAAGAATTGATTTGTGACCTTGACCTGTGACCTTCTTTATCATACCTTTTGAACCATATGAGATAGAGCCTGCATATTTGGCATGCGTGTTCCTTGTGACAAGGTTTTCTCAGCCATTCAAAACTTTTGACCCATGACCTTGACCTTTTGACCTACTTTGTCATAAATTTTAAAGCATTTGAGATACAGCCTTCATATTTAGCATGTAGGTTCCTTGCGACAATGTTGCTTAGATTATCCTCTACCAAAAAGGCTAAAACAATCCCACTCGGATGAACAAAATGGCCACCGGAGGTAAAAATAGAAAAATATTGTATTTGATTCAAACGGAAACTCCCACTAAACCCTAGGGCCAATTTGATTCAAAGTTCCCAGGAATGTTGCCTAGGTTACTCCCTACCAAATAAGCTAAAATCACTCTGCTGATGAACAAGATGGCCAAAAGAGCTAAAAATAGAATGTACTCGAGACAGTGACACACAGGTGAGCGAACCAGGGCCCCCTGGGCCCTCTTGGTTTGGATAGCCGTTCGGCCGTTTATGTGGAAGGTAACTGCCCTTTTGGTTTCCGCTTGTGACGTTTTCATTTGTTGAAGTTGTTTTATGTTTGTGTTTCTTTACCTTTGGTGTCTTGGATGGAAGGTGTGAGGTAATTGTGTCGAATCCTGATCATTGTCGTCATTACAATTTTAGTATGGACTATATGATGATTAAAGTAAGCTGCTCAGACCTGGCAATCATTCGATAAACCGTTTAACAGAAATCTTGTGAGATTGAATGTATATCGCTTGGAGATAAAGCAGAGACTAAACGCGGAAGCCAATATGCGTTTTATAGTTTCGACCGGCTTGTAAAGGTCTCATACAATCTGGCTCACATAATAAATACGTTATTTTCCTGGTTTGACATGTGCAGTTTTACAAACTAAAGTCAAATTTCAATGTCTCTCTAATGCAATTGGAAGTAGGAAAATTGTTCTAAATAGGGACAGTTTGTGCACCTGTGGAGTAAACGTATCAACAGGTCGGGAGGCATCAGGGTGATGACATAGGAATATTCCGTAGATTTTCTGTACTATAAAGGTATGCTTTGTGCACTCATTCTAAGCAATCCCAATGAGCACATGCAGCATTCATTGTTTTAGATAAAATAACAAAAACAAAACCCTGATTCCACCTACAGCGTTGTTATTTGAAATTATGAGGACCTACTGAAATAAGTTTCCAAAAGTGCTTAAGGGGAATGGCAGCACCTTCAGGGGAGGCAACACCTGTAAAAGTAATTTTGTCTCCCATGTCAATAGGGGTAAACTCTTAAAGGAAAGAATATGCTCCACATGAGTATATTCTTTTCTTGAACAGTTGACCCCTATTCAGTGGGACAGGGCCGTAAAAAGTCTCCCTGCCCTACATCGTAGTTTAGTTTATATTTTCCTGTCCTTTGGGATCATTTATTCGAATGTGGAATTTGAAACTATTTTAAGGGTCACTGATGAGGCCTTATTGGCCAAAGCCAGCTAATATGGCCCAGAAAACATGCACACTCGATATTTTTCAGTTCTGTGGTATATTCCTTGCTTCCAAAGGATAACTCTTTTATAGAACATATTTGACGTCACTACAGCTGGTGTTTGTGACAGTGTGGCGTCCGTATAAAGTTTCCCTGCCCTACATCATAGTGTAGTTTATATTTTCTTGTCCTTGGGATCATTGATTCCATTGTGGAATTTTGAAAATATTTAAGGGTCACTGATGAGGCCTAATTGGCCGAAGCCAGCTAGTCTGACCCATAAAACATGCGCACTCCATGGTTTTCAGTTATGTGGTGTATTCCTTGCTTCCAAAGGATAACTCTTTCATAGAACATATTACTGGAAAAGCGAACAGGAAGTCCCAAAAGTTTTATAACTTAGAAATATGGCGGACAAATCTGCCAAGTGTTCCCATTCCCCTTAAATAGTGCTTATTTAGAACAAAAAATCTCTGTAGTCCCAAGAAGGAGTTTGGCCCGTTCAAGGCACAGTTTTATTGCATGATGCTATGAGAAAATATGGTGTGGTGTAACATTAGATTTCCTTTTATTTCAGAGTTTGAAAGATGGAAATATGGATAAACGGTACCGCTTACGACCTGGGACTTGGTAACATAACCATCGTAGAAGAAATGGATGAGACAGAACCAGATAGTCTTATTCAAATCGCAATGATAATCGTCGGGATACTCTCTATTTCTGGTACGGTTGGAAACGCCCTTGTCTTGTATGTATTCTCACGTCAAAAACAAAGACTGAGTTCAACAATATTCATACTCACTTTAGCAGGCACGGATTTTATATCATCACTAGTTACCATGCCATACACCATTGCGATGGAACTTTTGAGATACAGAATCGATTACGACATCGTGTGTAAATTGTACCATTTTCTCGTTACGACAACGATTCCATTTTCGGCATTTGTGATGGTGGCTATCGCCGTTGATAGATATTTATGCATAGTACATCCATTTAAGCACACAATGACGATTAAACGAGCTAAAATCATTGTGGCACTTCTCGCTGCTTTGGCCGGGACCCTTGGTTTACTATGTTGTCTTGTGTATGGCGTGAGTTCAGAGGACATTTACGACCCAGCTGTGGCGGCCAATTTCACATCACTGTTTGAAAACGAGAATGAATCATCAAATGCCATCAAAGAATTTAATTACTGGAATTTTACTCTCGAAGATTTGAAGAAGCGCGTATACGTGGTAAACAAGGGGTTATGCCATAAAGATGAAATGATATTCGATAAGTCATTTTTTGATGTTTATCAAAAAATCTACTCTGCTTTTTTCGGTATTTGCGCAGTGATCGTCATAGTACTGTATGCTATTATCTACAGATCTGTACTGTCACGCCGACGACAGAGACTTCATTTGACAAAGCGATGCTGTGGATTCTGGGCTCAGACTGCAACACTAGAAAATGAACATGAGCAAACTGAATTTACTGTACTAAACAATGGAAAAGTCGACAAGGATAAAGCAGCAGCAAATGGAAGCAGTCCAAAATATAAGGAAGCAATACCATTGGAAAAGGTTCCATCTGAGCGACACGCTGCTGCGGAACCAAACGCAAAATCTGACACAGACGCACTTGTGCGGCCAAGTGGAGTGTCTCGCGCAAAGCTCGAAAAGCTCAGGATGGCTAACATAAAAACGGCTCTCATGTTATCTATAGTTGCGCTCACATACATTGTTGCTTTCATGCCAGCTTGGCTTATGGCCCACCATGTCGTTCCAATGAATGTTATTGTGTTTTATTTATACTTCACGTATAATGTAGCAAATCCAATTATCTACGCCTTCCTAAATCAAAGCTTTCGAAATCACTTACAGTCGATGATTAATTGTGAAGTTTAACATTTGCTGAAACATCGAGATAGTAGTGTGCTTGAATCAAAAGTATCTCGCTTTTTGTCTAGAATTTCAAATTCGTTTGAACAAAATGACATGGTACTATTTTCGTGTCTCTGTCCAAAATACTACTTTGGTGAGAATCTGATTAAAATCCTATCTTCATTCGTTCGTTAGAACTGACAGTCATATGCATCTTTTCAGAGACTTTGATTGAGTCGCTCGGGTGCCTGCTTTCAAAATCATTACGTAACACGCCAATACAAATACATTGTAAAGTTTACCAACGAAAAAGTGTGATAGTTTTCTTATATCTGCTCAAAACATATATTGTGGATACTCGTAAGAACCGCCTCGGCGAGGCGGTTCTAACGAGTATCCACAATCTATGTTATCTGCTCAAAACATATAGTGTGGAAACTCGTTAGAACCACCTCGGCGAGTATCCACAATCTATGTTTTGAGCAGAAGTAAGAAAAATAGTATATACCCCTGCAAACCCCAGTTTTACTATATAAAAGTGGGGTTTAGGGGGCTGAAAATTATAAAGGCATGTTTTTGTGATGTTCTCAAAAAATATATATACCCAGAAAAAGACACAATCAAAGATTACAGCCTACCAATGGCACCAAACGGAAGAGTCGCTGACAATAAAGAAAGCAAAACAGGAAATAAACGAATCACAAACAGTCAGGAACCCAGCTTCCTCTACCCAACAAGAGGTGATCGCAGTGATGAAAAAAAAAATAATAATATAAACGATACACACCTATAAGTACATTCAACAGGAAAAGCCACGTCGTAATATTCAACACGGCCACATTAAAAATAAACAACACCAGAACCACAGTCTTAGGACAGTCAGTAGTTAAAGCTAAGGGTTGCTTACCAATTGCAGTACTTTATCGTTATTAACTACAACCAACAAGGTAGAGCCTCTAAGGGAAGTTTACTTTTTTCATGACGTTTTTGTTTTGTTCGGGCTATCTTATGTGTAGCCATAGCAATGAGCAATGCAACCGGAGTGTTATGAAATGCGTAAATAAGAAGGCTCATGCTAATACCAGAATAAAAGTTGAATATTACTATTTGTTTTATGCCACCACATGTCGCTTGAAGAAATAATTTCGTGTGAGATCTTCTTGTGCACAACAAATGAGATTTGATGGGGAAGTTTTAACTGGTTGGCAAGATATATCATCTTTGGATTTCC
Source organism: Lucinisca nassula (assembly GCA_963580285.1). Taxonomy (NCBI): domain Eukaryota; kingdom Metazoa; phylum Mollusca; class Bivalvia; order Lucinida; family Lucinidae; genus Lucinisca; species Lucinisca nassula. Next base: position 47,483,700 of record OY757023.1, on the reverse strand, counting down.
TATGTCACTGAACATTAACTGTTATCAGTACAGGGTGTTAATATAGTATTTAATGGTACTCGTTTTGGTGATTCACTGTGTGGAATTGCAACACGTTCATTTGACAAGGACCCACAACCTACTTTTAGTATGTCTTGGGAAAACAAACAGGTTTTGTTTTTGTTTAGTTTGAGGTTTAACGTCCCCGTCAACACTGTAAAGGTCATTTTGGAGACGTTGCTTCCAATTTTGTGAGACTTTTACCCGACATTGAGATGAAATGACATCTCAAGCGCTGCCGCCGAATGAAACCAATAGGGCTTATAAGAATGGACGGGCCGACTCGCACCGCTTTGCCTGGGCAGGCTTAGATACTCTAAGCGGTTTTCCTGTACTCGTATGCGGGTCGGTTTCAGCTCTGCGTGGAAGCATCATGCAGCCCATATATTTCTTCAAGCCCCGATGGACGGGGCCGAAAACAAATATGTAAATGTGATTAACACTTTATCTTATAAAAAGGAAATTTTTGCAAGGATAATCTTGCAACGTCACAGCCGTATTTACGCTACGATATGCTAAACACCGACTTTACATGATAATGTTTCGAACGTTCTCGCACCGATTGTATATAGTTACTCTGAATCAAAGTAAGACACCCTTGCGTTAAATATTTTCAAGATATGGAGTTCTTCTACAAGTTTATTGAGGTAGTGCCTACCTCGGATCGCGAGCAACGTACGTGAACGCTAACACCAAAGATAGCTTCAGGCGCTCACCTACTTTTCTCTTGGCCCGATGTTGTTCATGCTTAATGAACGTTAAATAAATTACGGTCAACCTTTTTAGCTCACCTGAGCGAAGCTCAAGGTGAGCTTTTGGGATCACCTTATGTCCGTCGTACGTGCGTCGTCAACATTTACCTTGTTAAGAATCTAGAGACCACAATTTTGCTTCAGTCTTCATGAAACTTTACCAGAATGTTTGTCTTGATGATATCTGGGTCAAGTTCGAATATGGGTTATGTCGGGTCTAAAAGTAGGTCAGTAGGTCAAATCATAGAAAAACCTTGTTAAGACTCTAGAGGCCACAGTTTTGATCCAATCATTCTGAAACTTGCTCAGAATGATTATCTTGACAATATCTCGGTGAAGTTCGAATATGGTTCATGTCGGGACAAAAAGTAATTCAGCAGGTCAAATCATAGAAAAACCTTGTTAAGACTATAGAGCCCACAGTTTTGGTCCAATCATCCTGAAACTTGCTCAGAATGATCATCCTGACAATTGCTCGATCAAGTTCGAATATGGGTCATGTCGGGTCTAAAAGTAGGTCAGTAGGTCAAATCATAGAAAAACCTTGTTAAGACTCTAGAGGCCACAGTTTAGGTCCAATCATCCTGAATCTTGCTCAGAATGATCATCCTGACAATATCTCGGTCAAGTTAAAATATGGGTCATGTCGGGTCAAAAAGTAGGTCAGCAGGTCAAATCATAGAAAAACCTTGTTAAGACTCTAGAGGCCACAGTTTTGGTCCAATTATGAGCCTGAAACTTGCTCAGAATGTTCATCCTGACAATATCTCGGTCAAGTTTGAATATGGGTCATGCCGGGTCAAAAAGTAGGTCAGCAGGTCAAATCATAGAAAAACCTTGTTAAGACTCTAGAGGCCACAGTTTTTGTCCAATCATCCTGAAACTTGCTCAGAATGATCATCCTGACAATATCTCGGTCAAGTTCCAATATGGGTCATGTGGGATCAAAAAGTAGGTCAGTAGGTCAAACCATAGAAATACCTTGTTAACAATATATAGAGGCCACAGTTTAGGTCCAATCATCCTGAATCTTGCTCAGAATGATCATCCTGACAATATCTCGGTCAGGTTTGAATATGGGTCATGTCGGGTCAAAAAGTAGGTCAGCAGGTCAAATCATAGAACAACCTTGTTAAGACTCCAGAGGCAACAGTTTTCGTCCAATCATCCTGAAACTTGCTCACAATATCTCGGTCAAGTTGAATACTGGTCATGTGGGATAAAAAATTAGATCAGTAGGTCAAACCATAGAAAAACCTTGTTAACACTTAGAGGCCACAGTTTTGGTCTAATCATCCTCAAATTTTCTCAGAATGATCATCCTGACAATATCTCGTCAAGTTCGAATACTGGTTATGTCAGGTCAAAAAGTAGGTCAGTAGGTCAAATCATAGAAAAACATTGTTAAGACTCTAGAGGCCACAGTTTTGGTCCAATTACCCTCTAACTTGCTTATAATGATTATCCTGACAATATCTTGGTCATGTACAAATATGGGTCATGTTGGTTCAAAAAGTAGGTCAGTAGGTCAAATCATAGAAAAACCTTGTTAACACTCTAGAGCCCACAGTTTTGGTCCAATCATCCTCAAACTTGCTCAGAATGATCATCCTGACAATATCTCGATGAAGTTCAAATAGGGTCATGTGGGATCAGAAAGTAGGTCAGTAGTTCAAACCAAAGAGAAACATTGTTAACACTCTAGAGGCTATAGTTTTGGTCCAGTCATCCTCAAATTTGCTAAGAATGATCATCCTGACAATATCTCAGTCAAGTTAAAATATGGGTCATGTGTGATCAAAAAGTAGGTCAGTAGGTCGAATCATAGAAAAACATTGTTAACACTCTATAGGCCACAGTTTTGATCGAATCATCATCAAACTTGCTCAGAATGATCATCTCTACAATATCTAGGTCAAGTTCGAATATGGGTCATGTGGGGTCAAAAATAGGTCAGTAGGTCAAATCATAGAAAAACCTTGTTTACACTCTAGAGGCCGCAATTTTTGCTCACCTGAGCAAAGCTCAAGGTGAGCTTATGTGATCACCTTTTTTCCGTCGTAAGTGCGTCGGGCATCATTCATCATGCGACGTGCGTCGTCAACATTTACCTTGTTCATCCTCTAGAGACCACAATTTTGCTTCAATCTTCATGAAACTTTACCAGAATGTTTGCTTGATGATATCTGGGTCAAGTTCGAATATGGGTCATATCAGGTAAAAACTAGGTCACTAGGTCAAATTCCTTGAAATCCTTGTTCACACCTGTAGAGAAAATAGTTTTGCTTCAAACTTCATGAAACTTTACCAGACTTGAGGATATCTGAGTCAGGTTTGAATATGGGTCATGTCAGGTCAAAAACTAGGACACTAGGGCAAGTTCCTTGAAAACCTTGTTCGCCCTCTAGATACTTAAATTTCACTTCAATCTTCATGAAACTTTACCAGAATGTTTGTCTTCTTGATAGCTTGGTCAAGTTCGAATATCAATCATGTCAGGGAAGAAACTAGGTCACTAGGTCATATTCCTTGAAAACCTTGTACAGCATCTAGAGGCCACGATTTTTGCTTCAATCTTTGATCATTATGAGGATTGTTCTGATAATGGCGTCAAAATCTCGTAGCATCTACCTTGTCAAACTTAAATATTAAGGATTTAAATCTCTTACCTCAGGTGAGCGATTAAGCACCATCATGGTCCTCTTGTTTATCTCAGAATCAAAGGGACTGGAAAGTTTGTTTTGAGAAAACAATTGTTTGAGAAAAAAGGAAAAAGGAGTTCGGAGTTTGGTTTCTTGCTGTCGAGTCCTCACTGTTGTCTCACCTCTGTGGTTCTTTGATTTTTGTGTTCACGGAGATGTTGCACTGATGAGTTAGGAGGCCTTCATGCGGACTGAACAAATTATTTGTCTAAATCGCGACGGAAGTAAGGGCGAGGATTGTGGCCACGTAAAATCGATTTAAGCCCCCCAGTGGAAATCTTCCACTGACCGTTCCAAGGCGGCTCTTCTGTTTTATTCTGTGTTGTTGTTTGTTACTTACTGTGTGTATCACTTGTGTCTTTTGGTTTTGGATGGCCATATGGCCATTTTGTGGGAAAGTAACTGTCCTTATGGCCTTCCTTTGTTTAGGTTTCCATTATGGTATGGTCGCTTAATGTTTGTATTTCTTTCCCTTTGGTGTCTTTTATGGGTGGAGTAAGTTAATTGTATCAATTCCTTATCTTTGTTTTACTTCTACCTCGGATTTACTGAACAAAAAAAAAAAAAAAAAAAAAAAAACTACGACTACAGTGTCCAAAATTTAATTTGACTTCTTAAGCATTAGTTTGGGACACCAGTGTTTGAGAAAACGACAGACAAGTGTACAATTATTACATAAATTACATAACAGATTCTGGTTTGAAGGACAAAAATGAAACAACGGTTGCACACAGTTGTTTCTCATCACGAAAACACGCCAATTTAATTTTGACCCCCTTTAACCCCACTTTATATGGAAAAACTTCATGCCTTCATGCGGACTGCACAAATTATTTGTCGAAATCGCGACGGAAGTAAGGGCGAGGATTGTGGCCACGTAAAATCGATTTAAGCCCCCCGTTCCAATGCGGTTCTTCTGTCGTGGTTTATTTTTGTAATTGTTTGTCTTGGGGTGTTTGTGTCGCTTAACATATTGTTTTGTTTTGGATAGCCTATTGGCCATTTTGTGGGAAAGTAACGGTCCTTTTGGCTTTCCGATATTGCTGTTTCCATTAGGTCTGTTGTTTTCATGTATGTGTTTCTTTCCCTTTGGGGTCTCTGATGGGAGCTGTGGGTTGATTGTATCGATTCCTGATCATTGCCTCCACTTCTATTTTACAGGAGTAAACGGCCTCCGCCCATCGGGGCTTGAAGAAATAGATGGGCTGCATGATGTTTCCACGCAGAGCTAAAACCGACCGCACACGAGTACTGGTAAAGTGCTTAGAGGATCTAAGTAAAGTAGAAGTAAAACAAAGATCAGGAATCGATACAATTAACTTACTCCACCCACCAAAGACACCAAAGGGAAAGAAATACAAACATTAAGCGACCAGACCATAATGGAAACTAAACAAAGGAAGGCCATAAGGACAGTTACTTTCCCACAAAATGGCCATGTGGCCATCCAAAATTAAAAGACACAAATGTTACACGCAGTAAGTAACAAACAACAACATAAATAAATCGCCACAGAAGAACTAAGCCTGTCCAGGCAAAGCAGTGCAAGTTGGCTTGTAAACCCTTTTGGTTTCATGGGGCGACAGGGCTTCAAATGTCATTTCATCTCAGTGTCGGTAGAAGTCCCACAAAGTTGGAAGCAACAGAGTTGACGGGGACGTTTAACCTGAAATCAAATAAAAATTTACCGGGGTAAACCTTATTTTTCTTATTTCTGCTCTAACATATAGATTGTGGGTATTAGTTTGAACCGGTTCTAAAGAGTACCTACAATCTATAGTTTGAGCAGAATAAGAAAAATATTAAGCTTTTTATCTTAAAATTTTCGTTTTTTTTTTTTCGGCGGTGAAGTTTACAAGGTATAGGCGTGTTTTCGTAATGTGTTATCAGCGAAACAGCGCTGTCAACGTCATAACTTTATTATCGTCTAGTAATAACGGATAACGAGGGAAATGTCTATTCTCCCCAAAAATACCAATGGACCATGCATACATTACGAAAAAACTCATATTCTAATATATTGAAATGTTTCCATCAACAATGAAAAAAGCAGATATAACCTCAGCTATTTTTCATGTTTCTTCTACTTGTTAGAACTGCCACGATCGAGGCGGTTCTAACAAGTACCCACGATCTATGTTTTTAACAGAAATAAGAGAAAGATATATATATATAACCCTAAGAACCCAATTTTACTATATAAAAGTGCGGTTTCTGTGGGTCAAAATTATATAGGAGTGTTTTCGTGATGTTTTCGTGCAAACCTATCTAGTGTTTAAATTAATTCGTGTATTAAATGATTTAATTTTATTGACCTTAAAAGAATATGTGATGTCGTTATCGCTTTGCCGGAAACGGACTTTGTTGCGGAGAATGAATCAAAAACGTGGTTTAATGTGGTTTCACAATATAAAACAGTGAAGACAGAAATGTGGATGATGGATGATTCTCTGAAGGAAGGCGTAGTCTCTGTCCCACATTGATATTCAGCTGATCATTCACACAAGTGACATTATGAAAACACGCCTATACAAATATATTGTAAATTTTACCACCTAAAAACGAAAATTATCAGAAGCGAAAAATTCGATATTTTTCTTATTTCTGCTCAAAAACATAGTGTTGATACTTGTTAGAACCCCCTCAACGAGGCGGTTCTAACGAGTACCCGCAATATATGTTTTTGAGCAGTAATAAGATATTTTTCTTATTTATGCTCAAAAACATAGTGTGGATATTTGTTAGAACCGCCTCAACGAGGCGGTTCTAACCAGTACCCGCAGTATATGTTTTTGAGCAGTAATAAGAAAAATAAGGTATACCCCTGCAACCCCAGGGGTCACATTTATATAGGCGTGTTTTCATGACGAAATATATTCTAGAAAAAGTGTTTTCCCTCGGAAGCAAGGAATACACCACAGGAGTGTGCCAATTTTACAAGTGAAGTTTTACTTGGAATACTGTGTGTAAATTTTGTGTTAAAGCAAATGGAATCTTGGCATTCGTAGTTCTGCTCGCGAAGCTGCTCTGCATACCATTCAACATGTTTTCACAAGGATATTCTGCTCATCATTTGACATGCTGCTTATCAAATTTATTTCTGTAGTCATGTTATAATGTATTAACAAAGATATAACAGTTGGGCAGTGTTGTTGTCAATAGCTGAACATTTCAGTTTTCCGAAGTTAGATTTGTTTGTTTCGCTTGCACGGCACAGTCAACACTATTTCGGTCATATCGAACCGGTCAAATAACCTTACTACATTTCATTACGATAACACACCAGTGCATTTTTCACATCTTCAAAAAAGCTACTTTTCTGATAAAAACTTATGGTATAATTCTTATTTCTACTCCTAACATAGGTGGTGGGTGCTCGTTAGAACCGCCTCGTTGAGGCGGTTCTTACGAGTACCAACAACCTATGTCTTGGAACAGAAATAAGAAAAATAATGTATACCCCAGTAAACCCCAATTTTCTCTGTATAAAGTGGGGTTTAGGGGTGTTCATTTCACGGACTTGTTCACGTGATGTTTCTATGCAGGCTTACCGGACACCATGCATTTGTTTCCTTTTGATCAAGCATTACAGTTATTTCAATGTAGCTGTCATCATCGTAGCTTCATTCCTGAATTTGTTTGATTTGTTCTTTTCACAGACTGAACAAATTGCTTCTGTAAAGCACGACTGATCCAATGGCGAGGATTGTGGTAAATCCATTTAAGCCACCTAGAGTAAAATGTTTTTACTGCCCGTTCCAAAGGGATTCTTCTTGTGTGGTTCGCCATTGTGTTTGTGCATTTTGTCTAGATAATAATGTGACCCCACCCATCGGGACTTGAAGAAATAGATGGGCCGCATGTTGCTTCCACGCAGAGCTGAAACCGACCGAACACTAGTACTGGTAAACCGCTTAGAGGATCTAAGCCTGCCCAAATAAAGCGGTGCGAGTCGGCCTGTCCATGCTTATAAACCCTATTGATTTTATTGGGCGGCAGGGCTTGAGATGTCATTATATCTCAATGTCGGGTTAAAGTCCAACAAAATTGGACGGAACGTCTCCAAAATGACCTAGACAGTGTTGTAGGGGACGTTAAACCACCAATCAAACAAACAAAATAATAATAATAATAATAATAATCGAACTTATTCATAGAGTGTAACACATTTAGTAAACTAGAACTAATCACACGCCCTCTGTTACCTCCTGGTAGAAACCAGTACTAAGCAACGTGGATAAAGTCTGTTGCTCAAGGAAACAACACTTGGCGCTTGCGGGGTTCGAACTGGCTACCTCTCGAACCCAAACCCGATGTTTTTCCACTGCATCTCAGCGCCTCACTTGGTTTGGATTAACCGTTTATTCGTTTTTTTTGTTGATAAAATGTTTTCTTTCGGCTTTCTGTTTTAGGCTTTCTGTTTGTAACATTTTAATTATGTAGCTGCTGTATCGCCGTGCTTATTCCCTTCAGTTTCATGGATGGAAGAGCTAAGGTAATTGCATCAATTACTGATCATTAACTTCCAATACGATAAAATATCCATGCGACATAGTGCATCTTCAAAATGGCTACTTTTCTGATGAAAATCCGTGACGTTTTCTTATTTATACTGCAAGCATAGGTGGCGGTTCTAACGAGTATCCACAGCCTATATCTTGGCGCAGAAATAAGCAAAATAATGTATGCCCCTATAAACCCTTGTTTTTTCTACATAAAATGGGGTTAAGGAGGTGTTCATTTCACGGTCTTGTTCAAGTAATCACTTCTATTTTTAAATTGATACATTGGCGGTCAACCAGTACACACATTGCATCTTGCGCAAGAAACTATTGAATCAGCGACAGCGAGAGAAATTTCGTTTAAAGATTTCACAATATATCTCCACGAAAGAATGGTTTGGGCATCGAACCCGCTACCTCCTAACCATCATTGAGAAGCACATCCAACTGAGCTATTGCGGCCGGTTTTATGATCACAATAAACTTATTTAAACAGGGCAACCTGAGTTACACCGTGCAGAAATGTGTCACCGAACATTGAGTGATCAATGAAGACTCAGACCAGAGAGTCCGAACAGTGAATTCAGTGTGCGATATGTGGCTACCTATTTATTTTAAATCTACACGAGACTTCGCTGCGCATGTATGTACCAAATTGTCTTCGACAAGAGGCCAATGATCTCTAACATTTAACGCTTATTGACAGTTGAGTCTAAATATTAAGTGAAACACAAAAATAACGTCAAGATTTGGTCATCGACAAAAGGCTAAAGAAAATGAATAGACTGTTACATTGGTTACCCGTTTGAAAATTGTTTTAGTTTGCAAATTAATATAGTTAAGGTTCATCAAATTTGCCCAGTAGAGGGTAGTTCATGAATATCTAAATTTATGGAGAAATCAAACCTAAACGTAGTCGTAGAATTGACATATACATTTTTAGTTCCTAGCGATATAGAACTGAAAAAAAAATAATAATCAGGAATCGATACATTTACTTCACACCTCCAATCCAACATACCTGTCGTGGATTCTCCACGATAACAACTTTTCCATGCAATCATTTATCTATCTATCTATCTATCTTCTGATACTGCGTCGGTCACATTTGACCATTACCGCAGGTGTATATTACATACACTCCAGTTTTGCAGGATGAAAGCCTACACAGTAATAATGTAATTACGGTAGGGATCTTTAACCCGCACAGGGGATGGTTCTCCCTGCACAGGGGGCCTCCAGTTAACGTCCCGATCCGAAGGACGGTGCACTTAATGACATTCATCCCTGCAAATGATGCCAATGGAGCGTGTTCGGACACCGAAATTTTATCGCCGCTGCCGGGGATCGAACCCGGGACCTCTAGCATCAGAGGCAAGTGCACTAACCACTGAGCTATCACGCTCCACTTTATTTCATTTTTATTAATTATATAATATTCACAGTACAATTAGATTCATTAATTATACATTAGGTTTTATTAACAATAAGTGACGTAACGTAATGACGTTGACGTCGTTACTAAGGGGACCAGAGTAACAGAATAGTAATGGAAGAACATTAGACAAAGGATTTGCAGAACATAGGATTCATAGAACAGAAACGTGAAGAAAATAACAGAACAGGGTAATTATAGAACATTGGATTTATAGAACAGAAGTGTAAAGGAATAACACCACAGTGGAATTAAAGAACACCAGAACTATAGAACGTAATATTGAACAGAATACCAGAACAGTGGAATTACAGAACAGAAGATGTAAGGGATCAGCACATAAGGAAAAGATAGGAAAGTGTAATTTAATGGTTATTGTACTTAATACAAAAGGAATAATTATTTATATTGATTTCTATAACAGGTTTAATTTGTTCTCTAATGTGGCATTAAAATAATATTTATTAACTGTTTTCATTTCGCTTGTTTACTTTCTTTGGCCACATTATTTGGTGCCGGAACCCGGGACGAGAAAAAGGGGCCTAGAGTTTATAAATGTCTAAGATGAAAATTAAACTTCAAATAAAGAAAAAATATTCAGACAACTCTGCAGTTTCTGTGGTGGGGATCATTGGAATGACTGCTGTCCGAATTATAGAACACCTGAAGATAGAAAGCAATTTCTCAAAGGATTAGGAAGTTGCTTTTTGTGCCTTAAACGTGGACATAGGGCATTTGAGTGTTTAACAAAGAAGACCTGTTTTTTCTGCAAAAGGGAAAATTATCACCACAGAAGCTTGTGCCAACTGAATGTAAATTTTGTTAAATCAAATAAACCTCAATTGCCTCATGTAAAGAAAGAAGAGCTTAATTCATTTCAAGGTAGTGAAAATGGAATCAGAATGGGAAGGATATATAATACAACCGACAAGGAACCCTCTTCAGAGGAACCAGATAAACAGCATGCCAGAACAAAGAGCAATGATGGAGGAGAATATAATCAAATTCTAAATGAACTTCAGCAAGCCAAGTCAGATCTGGTAGAGTGTACAAAAGAAAATACAATTTTAAAAGAGAGAATTTCAAAGCTAGAGGCAGAAAGGAAAATGATTCAATCATCAGTTAATGGATATACTGAAACAATGCAACAGTTGTCCAATGAAATAATACAGATAAAAGAAAAACTTGAACATTTGGAACATAAAAGCTGTGTACCTGCTTTAAGGTCTCAAGATTCCTTTGCTTGGACGGAGGCAATTTCAGGCGGCAAGGCAATTAAAATCGAAGATAATGACAAACGGAGGGTAGGAGCTGACCACAAATTACAGAAATCATGGATACAACAGCAAAATACAGATCAGCAGATGGCGGACCATTCATTTCTAGAAACTGGAAAGGCACAGAGAAAAGGGGATACTGATTCTGTAAACAGACAGTCAACTGCTGGCGGCACTAGGAAGACCTTAGTGGAAAATCCAAACCATCAGATGGAGACACTGAAATCTTTGTTCGATAGAGGGACACTTCTATCGGATTGTCGAATGGATACAAGTCGGCTGCTAACAAATAATGAACATATATTGCATGCTTGGGTGAGGATGCTCAGTTTCTTAACTCAAAGAAAATTACCATAAGTATCAGTTGAAATCCTCTTGAAATGCGTCTTGTACATGACATAAATATATTCGGTCATTCTAGATAATTCTTATCATAGACTGTCTATCTGTTATGTTTGCATTAACATAAATAAACTACCTTAAGCTTTATACACAGTTGTTATATTACATTTTTAAATCAGAAACAAAATAACAAATGTATTGAACATTATTGGGGTGTGGAGAGTCGTGGATTCTCCACGATAACAACTTTTCCATGCAATCATTTATTTCATTTTTATTAATTATATAATATTCACAGTACAATTAGGTTCATTAATTATACATTAGGTTTTATTAACAATAAGTGACGTAACGTAATGACGTTGACGTCGTTACTAAGGGGACCAGAGTAACAGAATAGTAATGGAAGAACATTAGACAAAGGATTTGCAGAACATAGGATTCATAGAACAGAAACGTGAAGAAAATAACAGAACAGGGTAATTATAGAACATTGGATTTATAGAACAGAAGTGTAAAGGAATAACACCACAGTGGAATTAAAGAACACCAGAACTATAGAACATAATATTGAACAGAATACCAGAACAGTGGAATTACAGAACAGAAGATGTAAGGGATCAGCGCATAAGGAAAAGATAGGAAAGTGTAATTTAATGGTTATTGTACTTAATACAAAAGGAATAATTATTTATATTGATTTCTATAACAGGTTTAATTTGTTCTCTAATGTGGCATTAAAATAATACATATTAACTGTTTTCATTTCGCTTGTTTACTTTCTTTGGCCACAATACCTAAGGGAAGGAAAAAAAAACAGCAAGTTTACGAGCACTAACCGTTTGTTTGCGACACAGCATCATAAAACTCAGTAACTGGAGCTGGGGTTTATGAAACACCTTGTCCCCAACTAATAGATCCAAACACCGTTGTCCATTACAATGTTTGGGATTTTTTTTTTGCTAAAATGGCGAAATACTGAAAGTTTCAACGGGCCATTAATGAAGAAAAAAGTCAGTGTTTTTTAAATATGCTCAGGCCATAGTCATCTTATCATCATATCCTATCAGCCTAATTTTCTAAACTAAACAGAGGTTGAGATTCTCACAAATTGAAAATGCCGAAAGTTTGTAAGGGCCATAACTTAAGTAAACAATCAAAATATGTTCAAATGTTATTCTGGGTATCTAGTCCCCACTAACAGTCATCCCCAGTATTAACCCTCTTTCTTAAATTGTTGTTTATATACAGTCGACTCTCGTTATCTCAATCTCCAAAAGACTGGAATATTTTGTTTGAGATAACAGTAGTTTGAGATAAAAAGAGTTGAAATCAAAGGAACACACAGAAAAACTAACATATCGGTGCACAAAAACTAGTTTGACTTAAGGCATTGTTTGCGATATCAGAGTTAGAGACAACGAGAGTCTACCGTACTTTGCTAACAAGTTTAATCCTCTCATCACTACAAATCTATTCACAATGTTTCAAGGCTCTAGCTTCGGCCCCCGCCAATAGGTGCATGAAGAATTATATGTCCTGCATGATGCTTCCACGCAGAGCTGAATCCGGCCTGCACACTAGTACTGGTAAACCGCTAAAAGGATCTAAGCCTGTCCAGGAACCGCGTTGCGAGGCGGACCGTCCATGCTGGTAAACCCTATTTGTTTCATTGGGCGACAGGGCTTGAGAAGTCATTTCATCTCAATGTCGGGTAAAAGTCCCACAAAATTGGAAGCGACGTCTCCAAAATGACCTTTACAGCGTTGACGGGGACGTTTAACCTCATATCAAACAAACAAATCAAGGCTCTAGCTTCTACACATTTTGAGATATTTTGCTGACATGATAAAATGTCCAAATCATTACAAAAACACACCTATACAAATACATTGTAAATTTTACCACAGAAAAATGTAAAATTTCAGATGAAAATAAAATCAATATTTTTCTTATTTCTGCTCAAAATATAGATTGTGGCTACTCGTTAGAACCGCCTCGATTAGGCGGTTCTAACGAGTACCCACAATCTATGTTTTTGAGTATAAATAAGAGAAATAATTATACCCCTGCAAACCCCAGTTTTACTACATAAAAGTGGGATTTAAGGGGGTCAAATTTATATAGATGTGTTTTCGGGATGTTAGGCAATAACTGAATAACTTTTTTTCATGTGATGGCGCGTCTGAGAACGAAATAACGCCATGTATTAAATTCGGTAATCCGCTAGTGGATTAAATATGCAAATTAGATAGATAAGAGCCGTTAATTAACGCGTTAGCTGATTGCGCAATATTGACACCTATAAAAACAATCGTGAATAAATTGCGTTTTTAATGTCATATGATCAATAGAATCTTGCATTCGTGCTAATGTATTATTGAATTCAATTCATGAACACTCATGTAAGATACTCTATATCACTACCAATACATTCACTAAGTTTCAAAGCTCTAGCGGCCCCCGCCCATACGGGCTTGAAGAAATTAATGGGCTGCATGATGCTTCCAAACAAAGCTGAATCTGACCCGCACACGAGTACCGGTAAACCACGCAGAGCTGAAACCGACCGAACACGAGTACTGGTAAACCGCTAAGAGGATCTAAACCTGCACAGGTAAAGCGGTGCGAGACGGACCGTCCGTGCTTATAAACCCTAGTGGTTTCATTGGGCGACAGGGCTTGAGGTGTCATTTCATCTCAATGTCGGATACAAAATCCTACAAAATTGGAAGCAACGTCACCAAAATAATCTTTATAATGTTGACGGGAACGTTAAATATCAAATCAAACAGAACAAACAAAGCTGTAGATTTCGCAACTATCAAGTAAGTTTGATGAATACCCCCTCTAAACCCCGCCTCATATAGAGAAGTTGGATTCATTACGACAACACACCCGTGCAACAAAGTGCATTTTTTCATATCTCCAAGATGGCCACTTTTCTGATGAAAATCCATGATATTTTTCAAATTTATACTGGAAACATTGAGGCGGTTCTAACGAGTGACCCACAAACTACATCTTGGAGTTAGGGTTACCCACGTAGGTCGCGGTTTTCTCTATACAAAGTGGTATATAAGGGGGTGTTCACGTGATGCTGCCGGATCATACTTCTTCTGATCTGTATAAGCCTCCTCTCAATAGGAGCATCTCAATGGAAGTATGGACGCGAAGGGGTTCATGTAAACTTTGCTAGCGACCCACTGTCGTTCATACTTTCATGAAAAGCAGAAAAATTAAGTTTATTTTTTTATATTTACATTATTTGCCCCTCATCACTGGGCAAAAAAATGCTTGTAGGGTAAACTTTTAAAGCTGAAAAACATTTACACGCTGTTTTTCTACAAAGAGCGGAGCAGCGTCGACGTCATCAACGCCTGTTGAGAACAATGGTTCAGAATTACGTCATCTAACGTCACTGAACATCATGTGATTCGATGCGTTCATGGAAGTATGAACGCAATTGTTTTCTATAGGTTAACATTAGACTTTACACTGGAAATGTAAATGTTTTGAAAAAGCAGACATACGTATACTACTGGCTTTGTCTAAGGCATTTAATAAAGTTGACCAAAGCACACTCCTGTGGAAGCTCCACCATTACGGCATCTGTGGACAGGTTTAGAGTTGGGTTAACGCCGTCCTTGGAAATAGATCCTAGTGGGTGGTTATAGATAGGGAGCAGTCGTATTCGATATCAGTTACATCTGTTGTCCACCAGGGCTCAGTCCTGAGCCCGCCCCTGTTCCGCATTTACATAAATGACTTGCCTAATGGGGTCTGCTCTCAAGTGAACCTCTTTGCAGACGATACGCTTTGCATATGACTATCGAGATTGAAGACAACACTGTATCCCCCAGAATGATCCTGACAAACGTGAAATTTAGGAGACCAGATGGGACATGGAATTCAATCAAGGTAGTTCAGATGACTGGCTTTAGAAGACCCCTGTAAACTATATACACTGCATGGCCAGATCCTGGAGACTGTCACCGCAGTGCAAAATATCTTGGGGTTGATATATCCAGTGGGCTGTCATAGAATCCCCAGACTGACCGAGTTGTTGACAGTATAAATCGGACATTCGTCTTTATCGAGAGAAATATCTAAACCAAGATATCAAAGGTCCGTGAAAAGGCATACAACACCCTGGTCAGATCGCAGCTGGAAGATGCCTTAGCTGCCTGGGACCCCCACACTAAGGAGATCATCTCCAAGATCCAGCAGGTCCAGCTGGTCTGTCAACAAATTTGATAGAGAGGCCAGCGTAACTTCTCCGGCGAGTCAATAATAATGATAATAATAAAAATAATATAAAGCAGTCTAACTTATTTCTGGGTGAGATCGATCTCTTCATGTTAGGAGTTATTGGTCACAAGAATGTTACAACTTGGACCAACGCTGTTCCAGTGCCATCAGCAAGGTTCCTTGTCTCCGACCCACTGCTCATTTTCCGCTACGACTTCTTCGTTGGACCGGAAATGATATCCACGGACATTTTTTTTTTCAAGTTTTGGAATAGGAGATTTGGTCAACACTGCATATGTCAACTGGGATACGTTGCTTCCAATTTTGTGGGGCTTTTACCCGACATTGAGATGAAATGACATCTCAAGCCCTGTCGCCCAATGAAACCAAATGGGTTTATACGTATGGACGGTCCGCCTCGTACCTGGGCAGGATTTTTTACCAGTACTATTGTACGGTCGGTTTCAGCTCTGCGTGGCAGCATCTTGCAGCCCATCTATTTCTTCAAGCCCTGGTGGCTAGGGCAGATGAAATAGGAGATAAATCCGGAGAATATGCGGGGTTCGTTGTTAGCGCGCACCCATTCCGCTCTGCAGCATCTATTGCAATTTTGCAATCGTGGACTCTTGTATTGTCCTGTTGGAGCAGAATCCTTTTGGAGAGTTAACCTCGGCGTTTTTTCACGGATCGTAACTTCTGAGTTGGTCGAACAAATTTGCATAACATGTTATAGTACTTGTCTTTGCTAGAAAGCCCAATATGATAACGCTTTGTGTGTCCCAAAATAGAGTTCCCAATACCTTTCCAGCAGAGGGTTGCGTTTTGAACTTCTTTAGCCACGGAGACCCCGGCCCTACTCACTGGCGACTTTTAGTTTTAGTCTCTGGCTCTTAATAATGGACCCAGGTCTCATCTTCAGTCACCAGACGTGAAAGGAAATAATCTTCCTTTGACCTGAAGCCTTCAACAATGCGCTGCATACTGATGCTCTGGTTGCCGTTTGCTTGTCGCCAAGCGATTTTGAGACCCAAGGGGCTGTTAGGTTGCCAAAGAAGTTAAAAACGCAACCCTCTGATTGCAAGGTAATGGCAACTGTCTTTTGGGACGCACAAGGCGTTATTATATTGGACCCTGTAGCAAGGAAAAGTACAATAACAAGTGCGTATTATGCAAATTTGCTCGACCAACTGAGGACTGCAATCCGTTAAAATGCCGAGGTAAACTCTCCGAAAGGATTCTGCTCCAACAGGACAATGCAAAAGTCCACACTTGCAAAATTGCAATGGATGCTGTTGAGCGGAATGGGTACGAGCTAATACCGACCCCCGTCTATTCTCCGGACTTGGCTCCTAGTACATATTTCCTATTCCCAAACTTGAAAAAGGATGTCCGTGGACGTCATTTCCGATCCAACGGCAGTTGAGGAGTGGGTTGAAGACAAGGTTCGTGGATTCTTTAGTTCTGGGTTGATGGCACTGGAACAGCGTTGGTCCAAGTGTATTGTTCTAGAGGGCAATTACTCCGAAAAAGGAAATATCGATCTCACCCAGAAATAAGGGTTTTTTGTTGTTTTTTTTATTTACTCGCCCTCTTATTTACAAAATAGAGTGTGTATTACAACGTAATTGATAACCGACTTATAAGATGTGTATTTTTATGCTCCCCGAAGAGGGAGCCAAATAGTTGCCGCTTTGTCCGTCCGTCCGTGCGTCCGTCCGTCCGTCCGTCACGCTCTATATCTCTAAAAGTATTAAAGGTATTTACGTGAAACTTAATATACTGATAGAGGGCGATTAGGGGAATCGTAAAATACAAGAACCATAACCATGTCACCAGTATTTATGGAGTTACTTCCCTTCTTAACTATTTCAATGAAAAGAATGTCCGGAGCATATCTCTGAAAGTATAGAAGGGATTTAAGTGAAACTTGATACATTGATAGATGGCCATCAGAGGAAGTGCAGAGTGCAAGAACTGTAACTCTATCACAAGTAATTACAGAGTTATTTCCCTTTTTAGTTTTTGCTATATTAAGCTTGGCCGGAGCATATCTCTACAAGTTTTAAAGGTAATTTAGTGAAACTTGATACACTGATAGGGGGCTATGAGAGAAATCGCAGAATGCAAGAAGCATAACCCTACCAACAGTATTTACGGAGTTACGTCCCTTCTTAATTAGGGCCCCACACAGTATTTCGGGTGCCCTATAGTAATCTCCTTGTCAGTCAGTTTCAAATCTAAACCAAAAAATTTAACCGGTTATAACTTACCATCACAAAACCTACTTTCTGACAAAGGGCCATAATAATGTTGCTTATTTTCACTGAATTATCTCCCCTTTTCCAAAAAAATATCTCCTGTTGTTTCATAACCATGGGTAATAGGGCTTTCATATTTCACATATGTATTCCTTGTGACATTCTTCATTGAAAATCACTTACTAGGGAACACAAAACTGAGTTTCTTTGTCTTATGGTTTAAGATTTACATTGCCCTTGCATGGAAGGGGCCTTACATTTCTCCTTATTTTTTTTGCAGTCTTTGTTGAAAATCACTAACTAAGGAATTGTTAGACTTTAGGTTAAACCCATTTGGTTCCGGAAACCCCAAAAGGGGTAAGTGGCAAACAGTGCAGGCCCAGATCAGACGCCACGAAACTCGTGTTTGTCACGCCTTAACCTGGCCCTACTCTTATGAAACTTCACACACATACTTACCATCACAAGACCTACATTCTGACAAAGGAGAATAACTTGTGTGTTTGTCACACCTAAACCGAAAACCTTAACCTCTGTGATAACTTCAAAAGTATTTTGTCTACCCTCATGAAACATCACACACATAATTACCGTCACAAGACCTACATCCTGACAAATTGCATTTGGGTGTGTGTTTGTCAGGCCATACCCAAACAACTTAAACTCCGGTCAAAATTTTAAAAGTATTTGTCCTACTCTCATGAAACTTCACACACATACTTACATTACAAAAACCTACATTCTGACAAAGGGCCATTACTATATTGCTTATTTTCACTGATCATCTCCCCTTTTTCCAATAAATATCTCCTGTTATTTCATAACCATGGGTGATAGGGCTTTCATGTTTCACATGTGTATTCCTTGTGACCTTTTTCCATTGAAAATCACTTAATAGGGAACACAAAATTGAGTTTCTTAGCCTTATGGTTTAACAGGTCCTTGCAGGGAAGGGGCCTTACATTTCTCATTTTTTTGCGTTCTTTATTGAAAATCACTACCTAGTTTTTTATCTGTACTCCAAACATCAGCTCAGGGTACTCATTAGAACCTCCTCATTCAGACGGTTCTAACGAGTACCCATAACCTTTGTCTTCTAACAAATCTTATCAAACTTCAAAGTGTATAGGATCATTTCACTAAAATAACCCTCCTACTACTGCGCATCTTCGGGGAGCATCCCTCGGTTTCACCGATGCTCTTGTTCAAAGAAGCTGTATCCTAATAAAAGATAAACCGGCACTTAATTTCCTGAGCAAAAGTAAATATGTGTCTGCAATAATAATCATATTAGTTTTCAAGACGATAGTTGTGACATTTGCCATATTAATTCAGGGTAATATGTTAAGAATACACCAAAGGACTATAAAATATGGAGTGTACAAGTATTTCTGAGCCGGACAAGCTAGTTTTGGCCATTTGGGCCTCATCAGTGACCCTCAGATATTTTCAAAACTCTACATTGGAATCAATAATCCAATAAAGGACAAGAAAATACAGACTACACTTTGATGAAAACAGAAGCGAAGACAATGATCTGGAATTGATACAATTAACCCACAGCACCAAACAGTGACACCAAAAAGAAAGAAACACAAACATGAAACAACTAGACCCTAATAAAAACATCAATAGCGGAAAGCCAAAAGGCGAGCCACTTTCCCACAAAATGGCCAACCGGCTATCCAAAATAAAATAATATAAGCGAAACACAGACTCAAAGACAAACCACAACAAAAATAAAGCACGACAGAAGAACCGCCGTGGAACGGCCAGTGAAACGAACTCCACCGGGTGACTTAAATCGACCTTACGCAGCCGCAATCCCCGCCCTTACCTCCGTCGCGATTCAGACAAACAATCTGGCCAGCCCGCATGAAGGCCCCCCTACCCACCAGCGCAACATCCCCGAGAATACAACAAGAGGGCCATGATGGCCCTGGATCGCTCACATGATCCATATTGTACAAATGGAATTGAAGATAATATATGGTAGAGTAGAGGGTTTGAGCAATTTTGGTTGACACAAGGAGGTTTTTATAATTTTAGCCATCTTGTTCATCCAAGCACAACGGGTTGAGCAATTTTGAAAGCTTTTTTCTATAATGAGACTATGGGAGCAAAGGGGCCCAGAGGCGTGGCCCATTGAGAACCCAGGGGCATGATTGGCAGGAATTAGGTAGATAACCACTTGCCGTTACTACATGCTAAATATATAAGCTCTAGGTCCTGTGGTTTCAGAGAAGAAGATTTTTGAAGCTTTTTCCATTATGAGTCTATGGGAGCGAAGGGGCCTCGGAGCGTAACCCATTTGGAACCCAGGGGCATGATTGGCAGGAATTATGTGGGTAACCACTTGCCGTTGCTACATGCTAAATATCTAAGCTCTGGGCCCTGTGGTTTCAGTGAAGAAGATTTTTGAACTTTTTTTTTCTATTATGAGTTTATAGGAGCTAAGGGACCCGGGGTGTGGCCAATTTGGACCCTAGGGGCACGATTGGCAGGAATTATGTAGGTCACGACTTGCCGTTGCTACATGCTAAATATCTAAGCTCTGGGCCCTGTGGTTTCAGAGAAGAAGATTTTTGAAGCTTTTTTCCATCATTATGAGTCTATGGGAGCGAAGGGGCCCCGGGGCGCGGCCCATTTGGATCCCAGGGGCATGATTTGCAGGATTTATGTAGGTGACCACTTGCCCTTGCTACATGCTAAACATCTCAGCTCTGGGCTATGTGGTTTCAGAGAAGAAGATTTTGAAGCTTTTTTTTTCTATTATGAGTCAAAAGGAGCTAAGGGACCCCGGGGCGTGGCCCGTTTGGACCCCGGGGGCATGATTGGCAGGAATTATGCAGGTGACCACTTCCCGTTGCTACATGCTAAATATCTAAGGGCAAGTGGTTTCAGAGAAGAAGATTTTTGAAGCTTTTTCCCATTATGAGTTTATGGGAGCGAAGCGGCGCCGGGGCATGGCCCATTTGGAACACAGGGGCATAATAGGCAGGAATTATGTAGGTGACTACTTGCCCTTGCTACATGCTAAATATCTAAGCTCTGGGTCCTGTGGTTTCAGTGAAGAAGATTTTTGAAGCTTTTTTCCATTATAAGTCTATGGGAGCGAAGGGGCCCCGGGGCGTGACCCATTTGAACCCAGGGGCATGATTGGCAGGAAATATGTAGGTCACCACTCGCCGTTGCTACATGCTAAATATCTAAGCTCTGGGCCCCTTTGGTTTCAGAGGAGAAGATTTTTGAGGCGTTTTTCCATTACAAGTCTATAGGAGCTAAGGGGCCCCGGGGCGTGGCCAATTTGGACCCGAGGGGCATGATTGGCAGGAATTATGTAGGTGACCACTTGCCGTTACTACATGCTAAATATATAAGCTCTGGGCCCTGTGGTTTCAGAGAAGAAGATTTGAAGCATTTTTCTATTATGAGTCAATAGGAGCTAAGGGCCCAGGTCGTGGCCCGATTGGACCCCGGGGGCATGATTGGCAGGAATTATGTAGGTAATCACTCTCCGTTGCTACATGCTAAATATCTAAGCTCTGGGCCCAGTGGTTTCAGAGAAGAAGATTTTTGAAGGTTTTCCCCATTATGTGTCTATGCCGGGAGGGAAGGGGCGTCGGGGCATGGCCCATTTGGAACACGGGGATATGATTGACAGGAATTATGTTGGTTACTTCTTGCCCTTGCTACATGCTAAATATCTAAGCTCTGGGTCCTGTGGTTTTGAGAGAAGATTTTTGAAGCTTTTTTCCATTATGAATCTATGGGAGCGAAGGGGCCCCGGGGCGTGGCCCATTTGGAACCCTGGAGCATGATTGGCAGGAATTATGTAGGTGGCCACTTGCCGTTGCTACATGCTAAATATCTAAGCTCTGGACCCTGTGGTTTCAGAGAAGAAGATTTTTGAGGTTTTTTCCATTATGAGTCTATAGGAGCTAAGGGGCCTCGGGGCGTGGCCAACTTGGACCCGAGGGGCATGATTGGCAGGAATTATGTAGGTGACCACATGCCGTAGCTACATTCTAAATATCTAAGCTCAGGGCCCTGTGGTTTCAGAGAAGAAGATTTTTGATTTTTTTTTTCCATTATGAGTCTGTACGAGCTAAGGGGCCCCTGGTTGTGGCCCGTTTGGAACCCAGGGGCATGATTGGCAGGAATTATGTAGGTGACAACTTGCCGTTGCTGCATGCTAAATATCTAAGCTCTGGGCCCTGTGGTTTCAGAGAAGAAGATTTTTGAAGCTTTTTTCCATTATGCGTCTCTGGCAGCAAAGGGGCCCCGGGGCGTGGCCCATTTGGAACCCATGAAACCACAGGGCCCAGAGCTGAGGTATTTGGCATGTAACAACGGCAAGTGGTCACCTAAATATATCCTGCCAATCATGCCCATGGGTTCCAAATGGGCCACGCCCGGGGGCCCCTTTGCTGCTATAGACTCATAATGGAAAAAAAGCTTCAAAAATCTTCTTCTCTGAAACCACAGGGCCCAGAGCTTTGATATTTAACATGCAGCAACGGCAAGTCGTCACCTACATAATTCCTGCCAATCATGCCCCTGTGGTCCAAACGGGCCCTACCCCGGGGCCCCTTAGCTCGTAACGACTCATAATGGAAAAAAAGTTTAAAAAATCATACCATTTGGATCCCAGGGGGATGATTGGCAGGAATTATGTAGGTGACCACTTGCCCTTGCTACATGCTAAATATCTAAGCTTTTGGCCCCGTGGTTTCAGAGAAGAAGAATTTTGAACCTTTTTTTTCCATTATGAGTCTATAGGAGATAAGGGGTCCCGGGGTGTGGCCCATTTGGGTCCCAGGGGCATGATTGGCAGGATTTATATAGGTGACTACTTGCCCTTGCTACATGCTAAATATCTCAGCTCTGGGCCCTGTGGTTTCAGAGAAGAAGCTTTTTGAAGCTTTTTTTCCATTATGAGTCTATAGGAGCTAAGGGGCCCCGGGGTGTGGCCAATTTGGGCCCCAGGGGCATGATTGGCAGGCTTTATGTAGGTGACCACTTAACATTGTTACAGGCTAAATATCTAAGCTCTGGGCCTTGTGGTTTCAGAGAAGAAGAATTTAAAAAAAAATCCCATTATAAGTCTATGGGAGCTATATGTTGCCATGGCAACCAGAATTCCAACCTGATCAGCCCAAAAACCTTATGCAGCCTTTCCCCCTACCTAATGATGCTTCACATGAAATTTGATCAAGATTGGCCGTGGGGTATTAGAGATTTACTTATTTGAAATTGTTTACGGTCGCACGGACGGACGCACAGACGCACGGACGGACGCACAGACGCACGGACGACGGACAAAAAGTGATCCCAAAAGCTCACCTCGTCACTACGTGACAGTTGAGCTAAAAATCAAACAACCACAGAGATGAAACAACGATGAGAACTCGACAGCAAGAAACCACTGAAATACTGGAGCAAAAGAAAACAATCAGTTAGACCCCGATGGGCCCAACCAGATACAGAGCATCAGGCACTAACCAACATCAAATAACATTAAATTCTCTCTAATTCTCAGCAAGCCTTTACGCTGGAACCGCCATAAAGTCCGAGGCCCGAGACTTTGATTAAGTCTTATTTCTAGGTTTATATCAAACATGGAATTTGCGTGTATGTGTTTATTTGTTTGTTTGGAGTTTAACCCCCTAGTCCGCACTGATAAAGACAGTTGTAAACTTCTTACGATCGACTGCGCACTGTACTGTTCATTACGAAAACACGCCTATACAAATACATTATAAACCTGGACTTTCACCCTTAAATGCATTACGTAAACACGCCTATACAAATTCATTGTAACCTTAATCACCGAATAAATAAAAATTTTACGATGAGAAATTGTGGTAATTTTATTACTTCTGCTCAGAATATAGACTGTGGGTACTCTTTAGAACCGCCTCGTCGAGGCGGTTCTAACGAGTACCCACAATCTATATTTTAGAGCAGAAATAAGAAAAATAAGGTATACCCCTGCAAACCCCAGTTTTACTATATAAAAGTGGGGTTTAAGGGGGTAAAAATATATAAGCGTGTTTTTGTGATGTCTTGATGTATAAGCAAAAAGTATACACCCTAATCAGTCGTCGGGTTTTCACATTTAGCGAATATCACAGTTTTGGAACCTAGATATATCATAGTTTGGGAACCTGGACATAACACTGTTTGGGAACCCAGACACATCACAGTTTGGCAACCTAGACATGCATTAACTTTACATAAAATCATGACAACATTTTGCGGTTTATTGTAAGTGACGTTGACACCATTGTATGTTAAACTTAAGGCTCTTACGGCAAAACAGCCGACCCCGAAATGGCGTTCACATCATTGAGAAAAACGCTTATTATTTCGTCTCTACATATACCACGAATTTCCTGATATTAGTGAAAACTATTTTCGTTACATGTTTCGTACTGGAATGGCTTCAATAGTTCACAAAGTCAGTCAACCATAAAATGTAGGTAAGGGTCATTTATAGCGTAGATGCTGGCATTAAAGTTACCATCACCAGATGCAAACTTGAACAAAGTTATCATTTATGAAGCACTTAAACCATGCCTTACACCATAATGTAAAAAGTCATGTGGGACTTTATGTAACATTTACCGGAGATTGCCGATAATTATTGGTTTTCCGTGACACATGCTGACAGTCATGCTACCTGTATGAAATGATTACCGATTTGCATTGGCTCTATAGGGAAAACTTCATTTAAACCTTTATAACTTTATTATATTTAAATGTAGAATTGAAGTTTTGTTATATTTTTGTAGAACAATCCAAGAGCTTTCTATTGATAAATTTTTTGTCTGATTTGGAAAAGCTCTTCTTGCTTCCCTATTGTATTTAGTTACAGCCCTGTATTTCCCTTAATGGTGTCATTAAAAATAGCGAAATCATGTATCTAACCGATTTTGGACTAAATTTATTCTTAAATTAATTTTGTAAAGTTTAAAATTCTGTTGGATCCAGATAGTGAATTTTCCAACCTTTACAAAGATATAAGTTAGACTATTATGACATTTTATCTTTTTGCTTCCCCGTGCTAGTAAAATTGCGTTAGAACCGAGTTGCACTATTGAACTTTTCGGTCGAAAATTGCCTAAGTCCACACAGTTACTATTCACAATAGCTTGAAATTAATGTTTAAACAAACAAATGATCATTTACTGACAGAAAATTGGCGTTTGGTACTTTTTGGAAATATTCGTTTTAAAGTAATTAGTCGACAATGTATTATTATTATTGTTTGTAGTATTATGCCGTTTTATTTGTCTTTTAATATTCAGTAAATAATAGATTTTTTTTCTTCTAATCAGCCAAAGACAAGTAATTTGTTACTAAATCCATAATGTTTGAAAAACATGACATCTTTTGATCACCACAGTGGAACCTTTTTAATTGACATGATGAATGTCTTAATTGGCATTTCGAATTTAATCTTTAATTGAGTAAGTATCTGTTTGTTAGCACCTCTCCGTCTGTTTTGAGGCCATAATACTTAAAAGATGACCGCAGACTATAAGGGTCCTACATTAATATATAGCAAATTATTCATGTTTTCATCATGGCTTTGTCAAAACCTAGTCGTTGTAACTTAACGGTCAAGAATTATAAAATTTTGCATGAAGGAAACCAATTAGCTAAAGACATTTTGAGAAAAACGCGAGTGCAAAGTTTAAGTATTCGCGTATTACCAGACACGTATTCTGTGGAAAGGATAATCACCAGAAGAGCAGCGCCTGAGGTATTAACCATTACATTTCATTACTCTTGTTATTATAATATTTATTCTTCTTCTTCTTCTTCTTCTTATTATTATTATTTTCAGCTTAGTTAAATGGGTTAATCAGACAATAGCAACTTTCTTGGGACTTGGTAATATTAGACCTAGCATCTCCAAGACAGCGAAATTAATATCTGCCATGTACATCCGCGCAGTCTGATCAGAGTCTTCACTGGACGATCGAGGGATAGCAAAGGACCCAAAGGTTGTCCCAGGCGGAAAGAGAAGACTCAGACCCGACTGCGCGTGATGCGTAGGCTGATGTGAGTCTTCGCTGTACGCACATGTCTAAATGAAGATTTTGCTGTGCACCGGCTTAATATTTGTTGAATTTTATGGTTTTAATGACAGCGCCTGTTTAAGCATTTTGTATTACATAATTACGTCGATCATCAATTTCATGTTGATTTCACACCTTTATGAATATCACTGCAAATATTAAGAACTGTCGTCATTAAAATGAGCCAGCCCATGAGAAAAGGGTACTTATCACATAGGCGAAAAACAAAGGCTTAGGCTAGCCTGCGCATACGCGCAGTCTCGTCCGAGCCTTTGTTGTTCGCAGTCATGCAATGTTGGCCAGGTAAAGAGCCATGCTTCTGGCCCTATTAAGTGGCTGCGCATGAATCAATCATAAAACGGACAATCCTAAGGTCTTTTTTCTCATGAGTCGGCTCAAATGTCATATTTTTTATTTGAATGGAATATCATATGTTATGAAATAAAGATACATATCCAGCATTCGTTTTCCTGTCTCTGTCTCCCTCTCTCTCTCTCTCTCTCTCTCTCTCACCCACAGGCTTAATATACCTGTCACTGTAGCAGAACTGAAGATATATTTTTAAAATAACAAAAAACAAAATCATTTCTTTTAATTGGGTTTTACGGCTTTTCAAGAATATTTCACATACATAGAGCCGATCGTTCATCAAAGGTAAGCGAAAACGGAGTGCCCGGAGAAAAACCACATTGTCTTCCTCCGTAAAGAGAACTTGCATTTCTCAACAGAATCAGAATCAGAATTGTTACTGGTGACACGTCAAATGACATTCATACAACAGGACCTGTTATTGTTTAAAAAGATATTTTTGAGCTTGGTGACCTTACCAATTTAAGAATGGCAGTGACTATTCGTACGGCCCCGTACGAATAGCCTTTATTGGCTAATCGTACGGCCCCGTACGATTAGCCTGTATTGGCTAATCGTACGGACCCGTACGTTTAGCCAATATAGGCTATATTGGCTAATCGTACGGCTATGAAAAGGTTAAAAATATATTTTGCGAATATTAAATGTGTATTTGGCCATATGAAACAGAATTATATTATTTATGCATATATACTTATAAATATTGTTAAATATTAATATCGATGGTCGACAGAAACAATTTAAATGTTTAATAGTATCATCAATTATCAGTTTGTTTAGGATGGTAAGTTAATGAAATTAATTGCTTCAATTATAGTTTTCGGCTTAGACTGATGTTTTAGCTTCTTAGTTCTGGCGTTTAAGTGGCCGATAATGCTACGTACTTAAGTTGTGATAAACACTTTGAAAACGACCTTCAGGTGAGTCGGGGTATAGATCAATATTAAGGATTGACGGTATACTTTAAAGGCTGTGTCAAAATACTTAAGTACGCATAATTAAAATAATTAATTCTGTTCGCTTAATATAAACAAGGAAAGCTACAAGCAAGATGTCATTTCTTCCAGAATGGAGATATCATTGAGTGTGGGTGAAAATTTTCCAAGTTATAGTGCTTTGGAAAGCAAAATTGAACAGTATCAGCGTTCTAACTGCGTTCAATTTTATAAGCGCAGTTTACGCACAATTTCGGCTGCTAAAAGCAGATGCCCTAAAAAGTCTTTCAATGAGGCTCTTAAAGTGTCCGAAATAACGTTTAGCTGCATCCATGGCGGGAATACCTTCAAAACTGAATGCACAGGGAAACGTAATCCGAGGTACATGTATTGTTATGATGTTTTCTAACATATTTTTAATTTTTCAATTTCCTTAACTTACTTAAATGTTAAGCTAGTTTCATTTCTCTAAACATTTTCTTCCTATTTAAGCTTTGACAGTATGCATAGCAGATGAGTTTATAGAACTCATCATAATATTTCTGCCCAGAACATGGATTTGGGTATCCGTTAGACCCGCCATCGGCGAGGCGGTTCTAACGAGTACCTACGATTTTAGTTATCAACAGAAATAAGAAAAATAGTGTGCACCCCTGTAAAGTTTTACAATAAAAGGTGGGGTTTAAGGGGATCCAAAATATAAAGGCTTGTTTCCGTGATGTTGTTCTGATGCACAGGCTGATTTGCTGATTTCCTGAGGGGATGCACAGGCTGATCTCCCTGAGGGATGGAGCGGCGCAAACAATATCATTATTAAAACTTTGCATTTAGCCTGTATCAATACAAAACTGCCCTCGTAGTGAACAACAAATATATTGTGTGTTTGCTGGGTTTTTGTTAATACTTTTTCCCCTTTGTTAAATTCTGGGAAACGTAGTTTAGAAATGTGCCTATTACTTTTGAAAGCATACATTTGATTCTAGAATGTACAATACATTGTTATATACATCTTCTTATGTGCTTTTGAATAATTGCCATGAAGTGTTCTGCAGTTAAGGAAAATAAACTGTAATTATTTACTTTGTGTGTTTGTTTGTTTTCTACAACGTCCTTTGTGTGTTCGTTTGGTGTTTTTCGACCCTGTCAACAGCTAAGGTCATGTCTGGTCAGTCAATTACATTCACGGTTCCTTGACAGGCTTAGACCCTCTAAGCGGTTTACTAGTAATTGATAACAGGTGATGCGTCAACGACACACTAACAACTAAGTCATATGGAGACCAACACATCTAAATTATAATTTCCCCACTGCAGCCCAAACAGTCATCGATAAAAATTATACCTTTTTTAAGTCTTTCTAATTAAAGTCATGCCAGACAATTAATACGCACTTTACAAGATTGCAAATAAATGTAGCCGTACGGTACCGAACTAGAAGGGCCGTACGATTAGTCAATATTCCTGATTCTAGGATAAGGAATATAATTTCTAAAGGACCGAAATATCGGTTTCCTTCTAAAATTGATTTCAGTAAATGTAGAGATGAAATCGCTGCTTCCTTGAATGAATTCGGTAATCGATGGTGTAAGCGAGAGTATGTTGAGTATAAAGCCCTAAAGGACTGGAAACTTAGCATTTTAAGACTAGTGAATAAACGCATTTCTTTCTATTCTCAAAATACTAACTTATTACCTCCAAAGCCCAAGACGTCTTTACGTCATCTTAAACTAGGTATTCAAGAATTTCATAAGAAGTTTGTTTTGGCCCCTGCAGACAAGGCCGCTAACAACGTCGTCGTTGTGTGACGGCTCCACTATATTAACACGCTTAAGCAGGAGCTTGGTGGTACTAAGGCCTATGAACTTCAGCCTTTGGCTGAAGAGAGAGCTATAGTAGATAAACATGTTTGTCTTTCAGCCACCAAGTTTGCTGTGTGTGTTAACGAAGGCCAAGACAAGCTTCCTACGCTATACTGGTTACCAAAACTTCATAAAAAACCTTACAAAGCACGGTTTATTGCAAATTCTAGTTCTTGCACTACCACTGAACTTTCTAAATTATTAACTTCCTGTCTTACTGCTATTAAAACGCATGTAATTAAATATTGTGACAAAGTCTTTGAAAGATCAGGAAGAAATCTGTTTTGGTCTATAAAAAATTCGAATGAGGTTTTAAATAAATTGAAATCTAGACAGTTTCGTGCTTCTAGTCTGTCTACCTACGATTTTTCCACTCTTTACACTACACTTCCTCATAATCTTATAAAAGAAAAGCTTAATGATTTAATTGAATGGGCTTTTCACAGAGAAGATTCTCTCTATCTTGCATGTAATGTCATAAATGCATTTTTCACTTCTAAAGAGCATAAGAATTATACACTTTGGTCATGTCAGAAAGTGTGTGATGCCCTCACCTTTCTACTTGACAATATTTATATTAGATTCGGTACTAAGTTATTTAGACAAATTGTGGGTATTCCGATGGGTACTAATTGCGCACCTCTTGTGGCTGATCTGTTCTTGTATTGTTATGAAAGAGACTTTATTTTGTCGCTTTCCATTGATAACCAATCTGAAATTATTGAAGCTTTTAGTTCTACTTCTAGATATTTAGATGATTTATTAAATATTGATAATACCTATTTTGATGGTTTGATCAGTCAGATTTACCCCCTAGAACTTCAGTTAAATAAAGCAAATTCTTCTGATACCGAGGCTCCGTTTTTGGATTTACATCTATCTATTGTAGATGGATTTGTTTCGTGCAAAATTTATGATAAACGCGATGACTTTGATTTTGAGATTGTAAATTTTCCTTTTTTGGATGGTGATGTTGCTCGTGCGCCATCCTATGGCGTTTATATTTCGCAATTAATTCGATTTGCTAGAGTGTGTAGTCATGTAACTGACTTCAACACTCGTAATAAATTGTTAACTGCTAAACTTCTTAATCAGGGTTATCGGTACCATAAACTACGCAAAGCCTTTTCAAAATTTTATAGACGCCATTCTGATTTAATTTCAAAATTCAATATTGGACTTAAATCTCTTCTGCAACAAGGTCTATCGGAACCCGAATTTTATGGTGACTTAGTATATAAATTCAGAAAAATATATAACCGCAATGACTTCAGCACCCAATTTCGTAAAATCATTCTTCGATATAAAAAGATTGGGTACAACATGGATATTATACGACACACTGCATGCATGGTAGTTAACCCAATCACGGTTGGCAACTTTGCTTCCCTCTTTA
Source organism: Lucinisca nassula (assembly GCA_963580285.1). Taxonomy (NCBI): domain Eukaryota; kingdom Metazoa; phylum Mollusca; class Bivalvia; order Lucinida; family Lucinidae; genus Lucinisca; species Lucinisca nassula. The sequence continues at coordinate 47,453,494 of OY757023.1, read as the reverse complement.
ATTGCACGCCGGTGGGTCAGGCCTCAGATTCTATGACGGTTCCAACGTAAAGGCTTATTGAAAATTAAAGAGATAATGTTGGTTGGTGCCTGATGCTCTGTCTCTGGTCGGGCTCATCGGAGTCTAACTGTTGGTTTTCTTTTGCTCCAGCATTTCAGTGGTTTCTTGCTGTCGAGTCCTCACCGTTGTCTCACCTCTGTGGTTCTTTGATTTCTGTGTTCACGGAGATGTTGCACTGATGAGTTAGGAGGCCTTCATGCGGACTGAACATATTATTTGTCTAAATCGCGACGGAAGTAAGGGCGAGGATTGTGGCCACGTAAAATCGATTTAAGCCCCCCAGTGGAAATCTTCCACTGACCGTTCCAAGGCGGCTCTTCTGTAGCGATTTATTTATGTTGTTGTTTGTTACTTACTGTGTGTATCACTTGTGTCTTTTAATTTTGGATGGCCATATGGCCATTTTGTGGGAAAGTAACTGTCCATATGGCCTTCCTTTGTTTAGGTTTCCATTATGGTCTGGTCGCTTAATGTTTGTATTTCTTTCCCTTTGGTGTCTTTTATGGATGGAGTAAGTTAATTGTATCAATTCCTGATCTTTGTTTTACTTCTACTTTATTGGCTAAAAGTACGGGGCCGTACGATTAGCCAATACAGGCTAATCGTACGGGGCCGTACGATTAGCCAATGCAGGCCCTTCGGGCCGTACGAATAGCCACTGCCTTTAAGAATAGTTCACAAATATCGAGCACAACGTTCATCTTTAGATAGCGAGCACAGGACTATCCAGATATATAAAATCGTCTTGCACATAATTAAATAATTGCAATAAATTGCAGGGGTCCAAATTTTGTTTCTCCATATTTCTGCTCAAAAATAAGTTTGTGGGTACTCGTTAGAACCGCCTCATTGTATCATCCGCAATCTACGTTTTGAGCAATATAATATATTTAACAAATTAGCATCTGATAAATGCTATTCCTTTAGCCATGATCGATAGCAATATTTCGCATAGATTTTGTTTGTTTGTTTGGTTTGAGGTTTAACGTCCCCTATGGGCGGGGGCTGATTTCGCATAAATATGTTATCCTAAGTGTATGACTCAAAATCTAGTACACATTTGTTCTCAATACAAAAACACTCAAATCTCACAAAACGGCGAGATTCTCGTTCAGAAATATACAGGTAAATCAGAATGCTCCTAATAATACAGGTAAGCGAGACCACTTGTCCCGATGGTCAGCGGTCAACGGGGAAATAACTGGCAATAAAAGATTATGCTTATTTTATGGATTTAGTTCCCTTGTAGACTGCGTTAAAATAAGTTCGGTATGTTATTTCTCCAGAAATACATGTATAAGTGCTTCATTAATAATTACTTTGTAAAAGCTTGCATCTTGTGATGGAAACTTGAATGCTAGCATCTATATTTGCTTCATTTGATGGTTGGCTGACTTTGTGAACTATTGCAACCTGGCTTTCACCCTAATTTTCAAGTCTATTTATCCAGAATTATCAGAGCTTTATTAATGATATTTGGTACAAACTTGCATCTAGTGATGACAACTCTACTTCAAGCATCTACTTGTATATTGACCTCGACCTACAAATCATGGTTCACTGACTTTGTTGAATATTGCGTCAAACCTAGCTTTCACCCAGTTGTTCAAGTTTATTTCCCGAGAACTATAAGATCTTTATAAATGATACTTGCTTCAAACTTGCATCTGGAGAGTGCAACTTTAATTCAAGCATATGTATCGGTTCTAACGAGTACCTGCAATCTACTTTTCTGAGCAGAAATGAGAAAAGTAACGTATACCAATGTAAACGCCAGTTTTACTATATAAAATTGGGGTTCAATGGGGACCCTTTAATTGATTTAGTTGAGGTTTAACGTCCCCGTCAAGAATATATAGGCCATTTTGGAGACGTTGCTATGAACTCTGAGATTTTTATCTGACATTGAGATGAAATGACATCTTAGGCCCTGTCGCCCAATGACACCATCAGGGTTTCTATGCATCACTCACACAACTTTGCCTAAGAAGGCTTATATCTTCTATTAGTAAATGGTTTACCAGTACTCGTGTGCGGTGGGTTTCAGGTCTGCGAGGAAGCACCATGCAGCCCAATCTATTTCCCTGAGCCCGATGGACGGGGCCCCGAGATGTATCCCAGCACAACAGTAATTAATGACAGCAAAATCATTGTAGCAGGAAAAACTAGAGACAACAATGACTCAACAATTACCACCCCCTATATCCTCCATACAACCAAATAACCGACTACGGAGATCAGAGGCAACATAACACGTCACGTGAAGTGATGGAGACAGGTAAGAGAACGTTTAGTTTCTCATGATATTCCTATTTAGACACATATCTATGAGCTGAACGCATTACGAAAGCACGTCTATCCAAAACCATTCTAACCTTTATCGCCGAAAAATGAAAATTTAGGATGAATTGTGATATTTTTCAAATTTCTGCTCAATTCTATATCGTGGGTACTCGTTAAAACCGCCTCATCAAAGCGGTTCTAACGAATACCCACACTCTTTATTTCAGAGCAGAAATATGATAAATAAGGTTTACCCCAGCAAACCCCAGTTTTACTACATAAAAGTGGGGTTCAACGGGGGTCAAAATTATATAGGCATGTTTTCGTGATGGTTTTGGAAGAAGCAAAGCGTAATTTACTGCTATTTTGGGCGTTCTCGTTCTATTCAAAGACAGCTCCAACTGCACGAAAGGTATACATTTGCACCGGAAATATCGCACGAGGAACACCAAACTCATTTTCAGTCGCAGATAACTTGGTTTCTGCTCTGTCAAATCACACCGTGGATGTTTCTCTACATACAATAAACATTCTTGGTCTCATAATAACAAAAGATATTATTCAATTCAAACACGTTTTCCCCAAATAAAGCCTCAAACACATCTGTAGTCGGATTGTATGAATGCAACCGACTTCGGGCAATATTTTTAGTGAGAGCAACCGACTTCGGAGATCTTTCATGGAAAATGATGCAACCGACTTCGGAATATGCGTCAGGAAATGATGCAACCGACTTTTGTGAAATAAGAAAACAAAAAAATATTGCAGTAGAAGTTGAAAAAAAAAACAAAAAAAAACATCGAATTTACGTCTCTATGCCAATTTAGACATTGCGTCTACTAATTTCTAATGTAACATGCATAATGACAGTGATTGGAGGCGGATAGTAGATTACAGAGGACTCCTACTAAGCACTGTATCAGTTGCTAATCACATACTTTCTCATCATCATTTGTGTATCCAGAAATATAAAGCAAAGCAGTTAGCACGCACTTTTACTTGACTCCTTTTGAAGGGCTTCAGATGTCTTTCCCCAAAGCTGGAAGCAACATGTATCCAAAATGACCTAAGTAGTGTTGAAGGGATGTAGGGAAGGTCCAACTCGCACCAACAGTTGGTTTTCTTTTGCTCTAGCAATTCTATTGTTGTATGCTGTTGAGTACTCAACCTTGTTTCATCTCTGCAGTTTTTTTTTATTTGTATGTACTCGGAGATGTCACACTGATGAGTTAGGAAGCCTTCATGCGGACTAAACAAAATTAGTGTATACCGCGACAGAGGTAAGGGCGAGGATTATGGCCATGTAAAAATCGATCTAAGCCCCCCCACCCCAGTGGAATTCTTACCCCTGATCGTTCCAAGGCGGTTCTTTTGTGGCGGTTGATTTATGTTGTTGTTTGTTACTTACTGTGTGTATCACTTGTGTCTTTTTATTTTTTGTGGGAAAGTAACTGTCCTTGTGGCCTTCCTTTGTTTAGGTTTCCGTTATGGTCTGGTCGCTTCATGTTTGTGTTTCTTTCCCTTTGGTGTCTTTGATGGTGGAGTAAGTTTATTGTATCGATTCCTGATCTTTGTTTTACTTCTACTTGGAACCTCTAAGCGGCTTAAACATAGTCATGTGCGGTCGGGTTAAGCTCTGCGCAGCCCTATCTATATGGGAGTGGGACACAACAAGCAAAATAACACACTGGGTAACTAACCGGCCTTATCTGTCTTATAACCTCATTCAGGCATTAATTCCATCAGCTTTTCATTTAATGCCACCATTTTGCACCCAAAAGTGAAACAGAAACTTTAAGATATCTCGTATTAACAGCCTTTGTTCCTTTTGTAAATTAGGTCGAAAAATACACGATATTGACACGTTTTATAAAAAAGGGCAAAATAAGGCGCTGAAAGGGGCAAACATTTTGGATTATACAAGAGGTCTTAGAGGGCATTCCCATAAAAAAGACTCGGTACCAAAGTTCACCCTGCAATAGAAAAACTACAAGTTTTTGTCTGATTTCTTATGGCTTGAGTTACGAATGCTGCATACCAATTGCCATGGCCATCGGACATTTGATTCTAGAGATTTCAAAGAGTTTTTGATGACGGACAACGACGCCGACTGAAGATTATTAAGTTGTAAGCTCCCCGACAGCCTACGGGTCGGTGGAGTAAAACATATTTGTTGCAAACAGCAATGGGCGAGCTGAGACAATAGAAATGTCTCGCTAAAACCTTAACTGTTCGCAAAGCATGTATGTAGCTTAGACCAAAAGGAAGGCATGTTTCTGCCCACTCATTCTGTTGCATATGGATATTTGAAATACCAAAAAAAAAAAAAAAAAAAATCTGACAATGCTATAAATCTCGTGTGTTGAGTCTGATTTTAAAAAAGAATGTTTAAAACCGGGTTTGATGAAGGACGATGATGGAGTATTGATGTATTTCGATTGAAATGAGAATTTTAGGTCGATTGTTTGTCAGTCGATCAAAAGTTAATTAACACAGTAGCTTTTTGTTGTTGGTGTCTACGTGACTATCACTGACTTGTTTGAAACTCAGGTTGTAAAAACATGTCTTATCGCTATGAGGTCGGTGGTCAGTGTTGCACTATGTTAACACGCTTAAGCAGAAGCTTGGTGGTACTAAGGCCTATGAACTTCAGCCTTTAGCTGAAGAGAGAGCTATAGTAGATGAACATATTTGTCATTCAGCCACCAAATTTGTTGTGTGTGTTACAGAAGGCCAAGACAAGCTTCCTACGCTATACTGGTTACCAAAACTTCATAAAAGACATTACAAAGCACGGTTTATTGCAAATTCTAGCTCTTGCACTACCACTGAACTTTCTAAATAATTTCTTAACTTCCTGTCTTATTGCTATTAAAACGCATGTGATTAAATATTGTGATAAAGTCTTTGAAAGATCAGGAAGAAATCTGTTTTGGTCTATAAAAAATTCGAATGAGGTTTTAAATAAATTGAAATCCAAACGTTTTTGTGCTTCAAATCTGTCTGCCTACGATTTTTCCACTCTTTACACTACACTTTCTCATAATCTTATAAAAGAAAAGTTTAATGATTTAATTGAATGGACTTTACACAGAGAAAATTCTCTATCTTGCATGTAATGTCAGAAATGCATTTTTCACTTCTAAAGAGCATAAGAATTATACACCTTGGTAATGTCAGAAAGTGTGTGATATCCTCACCTTTCTACTTGACAATATTTATATTAGATTCGGTACTAAGTCATTTAGATAAATTGTGGGTATTCCGATGGGTACGAATTGCGCACCTCTTGTGGCTGATCTATTCTTGTACTGTTATGAAAGAGACTTCCATTCGCTTTCCATTGATAACCAATCTGAAATTATTGAAGCCTTTAGTTCTACTTATAGATATTTAGATGATTTATTAAATATTGACAATACTTACTTTGATGGTTTGATCAGTCAGATTTATCCCCTAGAACTTCAGTTAAACAAGGCAAATTCCTCTGATACAGAGGCCCCCGTTTTGGATTTACATTTATCTATTGTAGATGGATTTTTTTCTTGCAAAATTTATGATAAACGTGATGATTTTGATTTCGAGATTGTAAATTTTTCATTTTTGGACGGTGATGTTCCTCGTGCGACATCGTACGGGGTTTTTATTTCGCAGTTAATTCGATTCGCTAGATTGTCTAGTCATGTATCCAAGTTCAACACTCGTAATAAATTATTAACCGCTAAACTTCTTAATCAGCAGTATCGGTATCATAAACTACGTAAAGCCTTTCCTAAGTTTTATAGACGTCATTCTGATTTGGTTTCAAAATTCAATGTTGGACTTAAAACACTTCTGCTACAAGGCCTATCGGAACCTGAATTCTATGGTGACTTAGTATATAAATTAGAAAAATACATGCCTGTAATGATTTTAGTGCCCAATTTCGTAAAATCGTTCGTCGATGTATAAAGATTGGGTACAACATCAATATTACAAAACAGACTGCATGCATAGTGGTTAACCCAATCACGGTTGGCAACTTTGCTTCCCTCTTTGATTGCACACCGGTGGGTCGGGCTTAAGATTATATGACGGTTCCAGCGTAAAACATAAATGGAATTTTATTATATTTTAGTATTCTTTATGTTGGTTGGCGCCTGATGCTCCGTCTTTGGTCGGGCCCGTCGGAGTCTAACTGTTGGTTTTCTTTTGCTCCAGCAATTCTGTTGTTGTATGCTGTCGAGTCCTCAACCTTGTTTCATCTCTGTAGTTTTTTTATTTGTATGTTCTCGGAGATGTTACACTGATGAGTTAGGAAGCCTTCATGTGGACTAAACAAAATTAGTGTATACCGCGTCAGAGGTAAGGGCGAGGATTATGGCCATGTAAAATCGATTTAAGTCCCCCCAGAGGAATTCTTTCCACGGACAGTTCCAAGGCGGTTCTTCTGTGGCGGTTTGGTTGTGTTGTTGTTTGTTACTACTTTTAAGATGTGTGTATCACTTGTGTCTTTTTATTTTGGATGGCCATTTGGCAACTTTGTGGGAAAGTAACTGTACTTATTGCCATCCTTTGTTAAGGTTTCAATTATGGTTTGGTCGCTTCATGTTTGTGTTTCTTTCCCTTTGGTGTCTTTGATTGGTGGAGTGAGTTAATGGTATCGATTCCTGATCTTTGTTTTACTTTTACTTTGCGTAAGAGGAATATCTACAAATTCTAGACAGGAATTATATGTTGGCTTTGGCGAATAGTGTAGACAAAGATCAGGACTCTACGAACGCGGCGTCAGATCAGGGCCTACACTGTTTGCTTACAACAAAGTCTAAGACACTTTGGTGACCATTTTTCCAGCTATACTACGCTCATAGATAATAGACCCAACAGTGCCCTGATCAACATCATTGGCCGATAGTACAGCATTTCCTACCAGTTTTCCGCCGGCAAATGCGCGTGAGAATTTCCATCTCGCGTCCATGAGAGCCGTATACTAACAAAACTAAAAGAGCCACGGGTCCAAGAAAACATCAACTGTCCATCTTAAAAGAAGACGGAACAGCCAGCGATTGATTTTCGTAAGAAAAAGATAAGATAAACTAGTAGTGCACGCAACGCTGCAATTCAATATTCAATATAATTTCTTTTCTTATTTCACAAAAGTCGGTTGCGTATTTTTCTGTCGCATATTCCAAAGTCGGTTGCATCATTTTCCGCGAAAAATCTCCGAAGCCGGTTGCTCCCTAAAAATACACATCGAAGTCTGTAGCATCCATACAGTCAGTCGCCAGATGTGTTTGGGGCAATATTGTCGGAAATGCGTTTGATTTGAATAACATTTTTGTAATATGGGACCAGGAATGTTTATTGGATGTACAGAAACATCCACTTTGCAATTCGACAGCGCAGAATCCGAGATATCTGCGATTGAAAATGGGTTTGGTGTACCTCATGCGATATTTCCGTTGTAAATGTATAATTTTCAGGCTGTTGTAGCTGTCTTTTTACAGAACGAGAACGGCCAAAATAGCAGTAAAGTACGCCTTGTTTCTTCCAAAACTTTCATTTCATAGATCTTTGTCTAAATAGGAACAAAAGGAGAGAAAAACGTCCTCTTACCTGTATCCATCACTTCATGTTACGTGTTATGTTGCCTCTGATCTCCGTAGTTGACTATTCGCTTGTATGGGGATACAGGGGGTTGTTATCTTCCGTGCCACTGGTTAGATCTTGGCATTTGTGCTAATAACTGTCCACTGGAGGTTAAATAGACAGCAATGCTATGATTGTTTTTATATCAAAATGCAGATGAAACTATACAAAGTTGTCTCTACGTGAAAACACCTGACTAGTATTAGTTTTTAGTGCGAGAAGGTGACTTTACTTTCTCAGTAACAAAACCACACTTAAATAGACACAAATGCAAGCGTGCGCAATCGAAAACATTACTATATTTAACATAGATTTTTATGCATACTATACATGCTATGCTTTTAGTAAAAAAAAAAAAAAAAAAAAATAGCACCTTTTCAGAACTGTATTAAAAAAAACAACATAAAAATATATAGGGAACCCTGGAAGGGACATTCATTTTTTCTAAAATGTTGTGCAAAAAAGATAATATCTTGTGCGCACAAGTTATCATCTGGTGTGCACAAGATAATTCTTGTTTGTACAACTTAATATCATGTGCTCACAAGCTTTTATCTTGTTTGCACAACATAGATCTTGTGTGGCCAATTTAATATATTGTGCGCACAACTTATTATCGTGTTCACACAACATTGTATCTTGTGTGCACAAGATATTTTCTTTTGCGCACAAGTTATTATCTTGTTCGCATATTAACATATTATCTTGTTCGCACAGCATATTATCTTATTTGCATAACATAGATCTTGTCTGATTAGCATAATATCTTGTTCGCACAACATATGATATTGATATGTTAAGTATTTAACCCATACATACCTAGCGGCCCTTTCTGGGACATTGGCAAACAGTGTAGTCCCAGATCAGACGCCGCAGAACGCGGCGTCTGATCTAGGGTTACGCTATCTGCTTAAAGAACAATCACTTTTTTAAAATTTGCCACAAGCATAAACAATCCTGACAACCCTATATTTGGAAATGGACCTCTCCAAACTATCTAGGTGGAAGATTCCTTTGTCATATATTGGTTAACACTGCTGATGAGATATAGGCAGACTGAAGAACAGCAACTCAGTAATGTCGAAAAGTAGTAAAAATCTCGCGATTGTTTACCCTGACCTTGCGGAATTACTGGTGACCAAGGTGGAACTGCAGAACATTACGATAACACTCCCATTTTTTCACATCTCCAAAATTCTTGATATTTGTCTTATTTATACTGCAAACATAGGCCATGTGTGCTCGTATGGGGCGGTTCTAACGAATACCCACAACCTATGCCTTGGAGAAGAAATAAGAACAATTATGTATATTCCTCTAAACTCCAGTTTTCTCTATACAAAGTGAGGGTTAATGGGTGTTCATTTAACGGACTTGGAAGCACCATGTTTCGCGAATGAAATAATTCTAAAACGACTAATATAATAGATGAGTCTAGGCAACGACAGGCGGACCTCGGCGAAGAACAGCTCAAGCGGGTAGAGAGCTTCATCGGTACAAAGTCAAGATTGCAGCTCTGTGTGAGACTCGTCTTACATAGGAAGGGTTATTAAAAGAGGTTGATGCTGGCTACACTTTCTTCTGGAGTGAACACTATGGGGTGCCGTTTTACCATTTATTCCCTATTTATAGATATCCATAATTATTTAAGGATATCCATAATTCGAATTATGGATATCCATAATTATTAATAGATATCAATAATTATTTATGGATATCCATAATTCGAATTATGGATATCCATAAATCAGCGGATAAATGGATATCCATTTTTTTGATTTATTGATATCCATAATTGGAATTAGCGATATCCATTAATCGCTCTGAATTAAAGATAACCATAAATCGAATTATGGATATCCATAATTCGATTTATGGATATCTATAATTCGAATTACGGATATCCATTTTTTGGCTGATTTATGGATATCAAAATTTCGAATTATGGATATCCATAAATCGAATTATGGATATCTATAAACATGGATTAAATAGTAAAACGGCACTCCATAGAACACAAGGTGGAAACGCGGCGTGATGCAGGATTAGGTTTTGTCATCAAATCAAACTCTCAAGACTTCCGAAAGGCATAAATGATCGCCTGATGACTCTGATACTTCCCTTATCTGGTGCGAGGCCTTAAAATATTGTACACTGTAATTGCCTACGCACGCCTACGCAACCTAGATGTGGTCAAAGGCAAATTCTGTAATGGTCTGGTACCAGTTTCATCAATGCATTTGCAACGTATTTTTGTCTTAGAAAGATTGTCAGAAGTTCTTACGACAAAAATCCTGTTTCATCAAACACTAAAGATCTGCGATGTTCGAACATTTTGTCGTATTTCTGACATCGCAAATTGAAATTTTCGTCTTAAACTTTGGACATGTCTCTGCTTTAGCTGAAGAAGATAACGCGCTGCATAGGTTAAAGACACCAACGCTTATCTTTGGAGCAACGTTGTTAAAAGTATGGTACGTAAAATGTCATTTAGCTTACCTTCGCAGATCAAGCCAATGCAATGAAAATCCCTAGCAACAGACCACGTCTGTTATAATCTTTAGTTTGCGTTTGGGGTGGGGGTTGTCATTGTTTTTAAAATAAAGGTTGAGGGTACTCTTTAGAGGCGCCTCATTGGAGTTGTGCTTACGAGTACCCACAATCTCTATTTCATGCTGTTATCTAGAACCGACGCTTGCTTTCGCCTTTAGGGGCTTGGCGAAAAAGATTGGCCTGCATAGTGCTTTATCTCTGGTTAACCGCTTAGAGTGTAAAATAAGATCAAAATTGAGCCTGCCCAAGAAAAGTACGAGTGGGACCGCTTCTTATGGTTTCTTTGGTCGGTATGGTTTAATATGTCATTTCATCTCAAGGTCGGGTAAAAGCCACACAAAATCGGCGTCTCCAAAATGACATAAATACGTGTACCAACGATTGCCGGGAACTTAAACTCTCGATACAAACAAACAAAAGAGCCGACGCGTTCAGGTAGTTCTATAGCAATTACCCACACTCTACGATTAGACTTTTGATTAAAATGAAGACCGAATTTACCTCAAATCGACGCATAATAGAAGTGGAGGCAATGATCAGGAATCGATACAATCAACCCACAGCTCCCATCAGAGACACCAAAGGGAAAGACACACAAACATGAAACAACAGACCCTAGTGGAAACACCAACAGCGGAAAGCCAAAAGGACAGTTACTTTTCCACAAAATGGCGAATAGGCTATCAAAAATAAAATAACATAAGCGACACAAACAACCAAAGACAAACCATAACAAAAATAAACCGCGACAGAAGAACCGCCGTTGAACGGTCAGCGGAAACGAATTCCACTGGGGGGCTTAAATCGATTTTACTTGGCCACAATCCTCGCATAAAACTAGTATTCTCAATACGACACAGATGCCCAGGGACCATCCTCACCAAGAAAAAAAAACAGCTTTGCTCGCCTGTGGTCATAGACGTAGGTGTGGATAGTGTGTTATGGAAAAAGTGTATATCATCATACAAAATATGATCCAAATCCAGAAAAAAATAATTACTAAGTCTGTGACATTGATCGTGTGTTCTGGTTTCACGGTCCTTCCAAGATTATTCCGATCATTAATCAGATGTCGGTTAAAAAAACGGAGATGCCGGAGAAAAGACCTGTATCTTTCACCATACAAAAAACGAACTAAATGCATTATATGGGTAAGGAAATGTGGGCTCTTATTAGGGCCCCGCACTGAAAGTGTGGGTGCCCTATAGTAATCACTCTGTCCGTCCGTCTGTCTGTCTGTCTGTCCGTCCGTCTGTCCGTCTGTCCGTCCACAAATTTTTTTATCCTCCATAACTTTTTATTATTCCTGGATGGATTTAAATATTACTTGGCATCACTCTGTCCGTCCGTCTGTCTGTCTGTCTGTCTGTCCGTCTGTCCGTCTGTCCGTCCACAATTTTTTTTATCCTCCATAACTTTCTTATTCCTGGATGGATTTAAATATTACTTGGCAGAAATGTTAACCATAATGTGATGGAGTTTTGCGCGCAAGACTCAGGTCCGTACCTCAAAGATCAAGGTCATACTTAGAGGTTAAAGGTCAAAAAAGGGTCTTTCCTGTGTCCAATTAATAACTTTGTTATTATTCCTGGATGGATTTAAATATTACTTGGCAGAAATGTTAACCATAATGTGACGAAGTGTCACACGCAAGACCCACAGCCGTACCTCTAAGGTCAAGGTCATACTTAGAGATAAAAGGTCAAAAAAGCGTCTTTTTCATTGTGTCCAATCTATATCTTTCTTATACCTGGATGGATTTAAATATTACTTAGCAGAAATATTAACCATAATGTGACAGTGTGTCACGCGCAAGACCCAGGTCCGTAACTCAAAGGTCAAGGTCATACTTAGAGGTGAAAGGAAAAAAAAAACGTCTTTTTTAACATCAACATTTTCCTACTCCTCTGATAGCGCTGCCGGGGCCCTAGTCAGTTTCACTGACAGCTCTAGTTAAAAACGTTAACATTAAAAAAATCTGAGTCCGTGACCTTGACACTGAGGTCTTGGATATGGGCGCGGGTATGCTGAATTGAAGCGTATCTTATCATCGTATCAAATATGAACCAAATCCACTATATGATTTTAAAAATATGAGCTCACAAATTATTTCAACATCTAAAGTTTTCTAAGTCCATGATTTGACATGGGGGTCATAGGTGTATGGGCCAGTACATAAGATGTCATTTATGTTCTTACTTGTAATGAAAAAGGTTGAGGCATGCAGTATCTTGGCCAGACTATGCGTAATCTTAAAACTAGATTTAGGGAACATGTACGTAAAATAAAAAAGGCTAACCCAATCGACAACTTTCTTTACAAGCATTTCAGTCACTCGGGTCATTCGTGATCCCCCGATAACAGTGATGCACTTTTGGTACAACCAGTGGAAAAGATCATATATGATTCTCATTCGCCTATTAGATATTAAAAAACTTTCTTAGACACGAAATCGAACTAAAATAGATAAAAGCACTGCAGACCCAACTTCCACTTGGGTTTAATGATAATATTATCACGAAAGAATTATTTCTAAAATGCCAGACGTTGGGAAAGTAACTGTACTTTTGGCTTTCAGCTATTGATGTTTCCATTAGGGTCTAGTTGTGTCATGTTTGTGATTCTTTTCCTTTAGTGTCTCTGATGGGAGCCGTGGGTTAATTGCATCGATTCCTGGTCATTGCCTTCACTTCTATTTTGATGTTTTCTCGTTTTAGACATTCGTTAACGTAACAAACGTTCTCATGGTAAACGTAAAAATGGTAATTTTTAACGGAATAATAAAGTTGTTTTGACACTTAGGGACTTAAGTAAAACTCTAAAATATGGTCGTCACCAAATGCTTTCTAAATCATTTTCACTTTCGATTTCCTCACTACGTAAATTAGATGAGGAGGCTTACAATTTCTGTGATAGGAAACATGAATGAATTAAGCAGCACTCCTTAATAGATGTTTTACTCAGCATGCTCTTCGTCGATACATTGACACTGAAGTAAATCATATAAGACTCTTTTTCACAATCCCGTTTATTAATAAAGGTATCGATTTTATCGATTAACCTAGTATATTTAGAGCCAGTACAGTAACATCTGCTATTCTCTCATATCTTTTGAAAATAAAGAATCACTTACATTTGTTACAAATACAAAAAAAGCTATTCGAAACATTATATTTAACTACAATAAACTAGTATCGGATTTTGATAATGACACTTATTCTCCTGATTCTTGAGAATGTAAAAATGTTATCAGCCAGCTGGACATTTTATTACAGACAATTTGAAAATCATTTCGGATAGACGTATAAGATCTATTATTTCAAATGGACCCAAATATAGACTTCCTTCCCATATTGACTTCCCAAAATGCCGGGAAGAAGTTGCAGCTGCTTAGAACGAATTTGGTAAACGTTGGTGTAAGCGAGAACACGTTGAGTCTAACGCCTTAAATAATTGGAAAATGTATATTTTTAAAAGCATGGACAAACGTATTTCATTTTACTCTGATCATCCTGATCATCTTCCACGGAAATCTAAATTATATTTTCGACATTTGAAGCAGGACATTCAAGAATTTCATGAGAAGTTTATTTTGGCTCCCGCAAATAAAGTTGCTAACAATGTCATTGTTGTTTGACGGCTTCATTGCATTAACACCTTAAAACAAGAAGTTAGTAGTGCTAAAACATACGAACTGTCTTCTGTTGATGAAAAGGCAGTCGTCAATAAGCACTATATTCATGCTACTTATAAGTTTGCAGTAAGTGTCAAGGAGAACAAGGAAAAGCTTCCCACGTTATACTGGTTGCCTAAACTTCAGAAAAGACCTTATAAATACCGTTTTATTTCAAACTATAGCTCATGTACAACTACTAGTTTGTCGAAACTTTTAACTTCTTGCCTTACAGTTGCCAAATAGCGTTGGATCCGATAGTGTGAATTTGTTTATGAAAGAGAATGTATTAACCTATTTCGGTCTTTGAAAAACTGTTGTGAAATTTTAAATACGTTGAATGTCAGAGGTTTTATTGCTCCCAGCGCATCTACTTATGATTTCTCTGCACTGTATACAAAATTATCTCCTAATCTAATTGAAGATTAGCTTGTATCTTTGATAGAACATACTTTCCAACGTGAGAATGTTCCTTACATAGCTTGTGATGAAAATCGAGCTTTCTTCACTTCTGAAGTTCATAAAAACTATAACTTATGGTCCTGTCAGAGACTTTGTGATGCTCTTGTTTATCTTTTGAACAATATTTTCATTAGATTTGGATCCAACATATATAGGCATTGGCATATTGTTGGAATTTCCATGGGAACTAATTGTGTCCCCTTATTGCTGTTTTGTTTTTATTTTGCTATGAGAGAGAATTTATGATGTTTTTATCACGAGAAAATCAGGCTGACATTAATGAAGCGTTCAATTTTACCTCTAGGTACTCGTATCTGGACGATTTATTGGATATTGATAAACCCCACTTTGATCATATGGTTAAGGACATATATCCTGCCGAACTTCAATTAAACAAGACATATTCTTCCGATACCGAGGCGCGATTTCTGGATTTGAATTTATCAATAGCTAATGGAATTGTTTCGTCAAAAATTTATGACAAACGGGATAATTTTGATTTCGAAATTATTAATTTCCCGTTTCTAGACGATGATGTTCCCAGACGTCCTTATGGAGTATACATTTCTCAACTTGTTCCTTTCGCTAGAGCTTCTACTAATGTTAACGATTTTATAAATCGTAACTTGTTCTTGACTGATAACTCTTAAAACATGGTTATCGGTATCACAAACTTCGCAAACCTTTTTCGAAGTTTTTCTATAGACATTATAGTTTGATTGAAAAATATAATGTCAGCTTGAAGACACTTCTGCAACAAAGGGCGTCGCAACCTGTATTTTATGGAGATTTGCTCTAAAAATTTAAGAAAAAAATATGCAAACTTAAGTTTTTGGAGAAATTCGTTATAAAAAGGTTTGGTACGGTTTGGAAATCCTGCGACAGACCACAAGTATGGTTGTCGACCGAATCACGGTAGATAGCTATGCTGGACTCTTTGACTGCACGGCGGCGGGTCAGGCTTCAGACCCAATGCCGGCTTCGGCATAAATCTTTGTAAAAAGAGGACTGAGGCCTGATGCTATGTCTGTCGCTGGGAACATCGTCGTTTAACTAATGATTTTATTTAGCTCTGGCTGTTGTAAGGGTTCGGCTAGCAGCCCTCATCTTTGCTTAATCTCTGTTTGAATTTGATTTATGTCTTTGTTATGATGCATTGATTGGGTTAGGAAATCATTTTGCAAACCGAATGTTTAATGATTATTGTTGAGAACAACACTCTAACATAGGACGAAGAGTCGGCCGGTAAACGATCTTTAAGCCCCCCCCCCCCCCAGTCCAGTGGCATATGCTGCTTACCGTTCTACGGCGGTTGTTTGGGTGTTGGTCTTTTGCTGTTATTTTTGTTGTATGTCTGCGAATTTATTATGAGTTGTTGTTTAGTGTTTTCTAATGGTCTGATCACCCCGTGTGGTTTAGTGTTTTCTAATGGTCTGATCACACCGTGTGGGGAAGAGAGGGCTGATTGCTCCATGTCTTAAACGCTCGTAACTTTTCTTGTTTTGTGTATGTTTCCTCTTCCTCTTAGTGTCGAGCGTGGGCTGCGTCTTGTGATTGTGGCGCTCCCTGCGTCTGTTTTTTTTTTAATTTTTGATTCATATTTGATATTATGATTCATAATTTTTCCAAGGTTTAAACGGTATTACCCCCAGCTACACCGATGACCTCAAGGACGGTTTTCCAGGCGAGCTATGCTGTCTTATAATATGACGGCTTTTCTTTCATCTTCCGTTTTGTCTTGTTGAGGAAGGTCCCTGGGCGAGGGCATCTCTGTTGTATTGACAGATTCAAGTTTAATGTTTTATGAGTTAAAATGAGTCTCCGTTTTAAAAGTCAAATATTCGATTGTGGATAATCGTTAGAACTACCGTGAATGCATCGGTTCTTTTGTCTGTTCTGTTTGTTTGTAGTGAGATTTAACGGCCCCGTCAACCGTTGATACATGTATTTAGGTCATTTTGGAGACACCGCTTCCGATTTCGAGGGTCTTTTACTCGACACTTGAGATGAAATGACATCCTAACCCCTACCCACCAAAGAAACCGCTAGGGTTTGAGAAGTGGTTCGACGCGGACCACCTTTCCTGGGCAGGCTTGTACATCAGTAACCACGTTTTGCCGCTTTCAGCTGTGTGCAGAAGCACTATGCAGGACAATCTAATTCTCCATGCCCCTGAAGGCGAAAAGGAAATCGTCTATTCTAGGTAGAACCACGGTATATAGGTTGTGGGTACTCGTAAGAACGGCCATATTGAAGCGGTTCGACATGTAACAAGTACCCTAAATCTCGTTTTTAAAAACTAACCTAATAGTGCATTCACTCAAACCCCAGCCCCACCCTTACCCAAACTAAAGATTATACCAAAGTGGCCAGTTTCGAGGGGTCTTCATTGCATGGGCTTGTATAGGTACTGGGCGTGATCTGCGAAGGTAAGCGAGACCATATTTATAACAATATTACTCAAGAGATAAGCGTAGGTTTCTTTCACTTTCTTCAGCTTCCAAAGGCAACTGAAAACATTATGAAAACACGCCCATACTAATACCTTGTTAATTTAACCACTGAAAAAAAACAAAACATAAAAAAATAAACACGAACATTTTCATACCAAAAATTGTGATATTTTTTTCTTATTTCAGCACAAAATATAGATTGTGGTACTCTCTAACGAGTACCCACAATCTTTGTGATACTCTCTAACGAGTACCCACAATCTTTATTTTAGAGCAGAAATAAGAAAAATAAGATTATCCCTATAAAAAGTGGAGTTCAAGGGGTTGAAAATTATACAGGCTTATTTTCGTGATGAGCATCAGACATGGCCGTTATATAACCAAAGTTCAAGACAAAAAAGGTCAACGTACGATCCCTAAATATTCATCTCAGAAAAACGACAAAATGTGCAAACATCGCAGATCTCGAGCATTTGATGAAACAGGAGTTTTGTCGACAGAACTTCGTACGATCTGTCTTAGACGAAAATACGTCGCAAATGCGTTGATGAAACTTACCCCTGGACAGGATTGACTGAGATTGTAGGAGTCAGAAAGCCCAACAGCAATAGGCTCCTCCTTTTTAAGAAGTGTGAAGAGCATGAACTGCTGATCACTAAGTTTAACACCGTCTCTCATCTGCCAGTACGCAACAAGTCGTCATGGATGCATCCCACCTAAAAACATTGACATCTCACTGATTATGTCATACTACGAAGGAAGGACATTCAGGGTGTCAGAGTGACAAATACTATGTGTGGTGCTGACTGCTGAGCAGATCACAGGCTGATGTCAAGGAATGTGTGACGGCCGTTAAAGTCTTCTTGCCCTTCATCATAGTGTAGTTTATATGTTCTTGGCCTTTGGGAGCATTGATTCTATTGTGGAATTTCGAAAGTATTTGAGGGTCGCTGATGAGGCCTGAGTGGCTGAAACTAGCAAGTCTGGCCCAGAAAACATGCGCACTCCAAACCTTTATGTTATGTGATGAATTCTTCAGTTCCAAAAGACAACCCTTTTACAGAACATTTAACGTCACTAAAGCTGGTGATAAGGGAATCTGTGGCTGCCATAATTTTATTTCTGTGGTGCATTCCTTGCTTCCAAAGGATAAAACTTTTAAAGAACATATTACATGTCACTAAATATCGTGTTAAGGGAATGTGTGGTGGCCGTAAGTGTCTCTCTGCCCTTTATCATGGTGTAGTTTATATTTTCTTGTCCTTTGCAATCATTGATTCCATTGTTGAATATTGAAAATATTTAAGGTCACTGATGAGGTCTAATTGGCCGAAACTAGCTAGTTTGGCCCAGAAAATATGCGCACTCCATAGTTTTTGTTCTGCAGTGCATCACTTGCTTTCAAAGGATACCCTCTTATAAAAGAACATATTTCACGTGACTACAGCTGGTGCTCAGGGAATGTGTGGCGGTCGTAAAATGTCTACCCACCCTTCAGATCAATTGCTTGTGCTTTGGGACCATTGATTCTATTGTGGAATTTTAAAAATATTTGGTGGTCACCGATGAGGCCTAATTGGCAAAAAACTAGCTAGTCTGGCCCGGAAAACATGAGCATTCCATAATTTTCAGTTCTGTGGTATATCTGTTGCTTCCAAAGGATAACCCTTATATAGAACATATTGTCAGCAAACTCAAACCGTGCTTTCAGCCTGTATGGCGACCACAAAACAAGAAAGTGCACAAGACAGCAACAGGCTACCCATCATCAATGAAGTCTGGAACCGATTAGCTACAGTGGAACTCAGATAGGCAAGACAACTGGACAGTCTTCAGAGACACGGTTCACGTTTCAGTAATGGATTCCCAAGCATCAGTATCTCGTAAACACCAAGACTGGTTTGCGAGCATGACAAAGAAATCCAGAGGCTCACTGAACAGAATATTCAAACCACAAGGCATACCTCAGTACAGAGGACCCACGTTATAACGACAGTAACTGTTTCATATTATTGTGCCGTTATAATGAATGTATCTTTATAAAGAATCCCAGTTAGGAGTATGATTGGTTATAAAAGGTCTTTTCCACAGCATTATTGCAAGAAACAAATGTTATAGACATTTATTAGAATCGCCTCGATGAGGCGATTCTAACAAATGTTGTTTCTTGGAGTATTAAATTACAAGAATCTTTCATGAATATGGACTCGATTCGGGCATTTCCAACCGGAGGGAAGCCCAAGCCGCTCGAAATCGAGGCTAAAGCTTGAGCTAAGAATTCGTTCCATTGAACGTGTCGTTATAACGAGTTTTGCCATTATTACGAATTTCGTTATAACGCGGGTCCTCTGTTATACCATTTCAGCATCCAATATTGCGGCTTATTAAAATTTATGCAATACAGTCTAGACTAGGTTCAGAGATGTGCAAGACTCCAGGCTGAACTGTAAGGCTGGTGAAATTCAGTCATTTGAGGATAGAACGAATATGAAACAGATTTTTTACAAATTATGGTCCATGGTCCCTAGAGCTCAGGAACCACCCATCTTCTCTGTGCAGATAGAACAGTATTCTACCTGATAAAGAGGCTATCTTTAATTTCATGTAATTCTTGACAAGTTACCATCCGCCACAGAAACAGTGACGTTATTCTGGAGAAAAGAAGTTCTCCCTAAAAATTCTAGGATGCGTCAATTATCCACCTAGTATTCAAACGAAAATGTAATTCTCATTTATGTGACAATCATCGTGGTATCTCTTAAGTGTAGATACTGGGAAGTTTCTTGCAAGAGCTTTACTTAACCGACTGAATGGAAGACCTTGAACATTCAGGGCTTCTATCGGAAAACCAGTGTGGTTTCAAAAAGGACAGACGAACACTAAAAATGGTATTTACAACAATGCAGCTTCAATAGAAATACCAAGTACATAACATGGACCTCTACATGACCTTTGTTGACATTACCAAAGCATTTGACAAAGTCAGTTGCGAGGGTCTCTGGAAAAAATGATAACGGTGTTTGGCTGTCGGACAAGGTTAATAGCACTGGTGCGGTAGATTCACGATGGTATTGCACGGGTCGAAAATGATGGTGATTTTACTTACCCATTCCCTATGACTAAAACAACAACAACAACAAACAAACAAGGCTGTGGACTAGCGCCAGTGCTGTTCAGCACGATGTTTTCTGTCGTGCTAACAGATGCTTTCTGGAATATTGACAATGGTATGCCTATTAAGGATCGCTTTGATGGGAAATTTTCAACCTATGAAGGATACAAGCCACATTCAAGGCGCAGGCAGAGATGCAAGAAGAGTTTCTTATTGCTGACAACGTTGCAAAGGGTACTGCAACAAGAGAAGATGCAAAAAGGTGTAGATCAAGTATCTGACTTCTGCCACAGCTATGACCTCATAATCGGCATCAAAAAGACCGAGTTGACTTATCAACCAGCACCTGACAAGCTTTACTAGGAGCCCACCTTCACAGTGAAAGGTCAAGAATGCTAGTGGTAGACAGGGTCCCCTACCTTGGGAGCACACTGCAAAGAGTCATGCACATTGGTGATGTAGTCAATGCCAGGTTTGCCGAAGCTGCTGTAGTAATTGCACGACTTCCTGGTAGTGTATAGAATCGAAGTTGAATCGAATTTGAAATCGGCTTGTCACGAAGCAGAAATGTGATGCTGCCAACACTATTGTATGCGTGCAAGACGCGCTTAATTCACCAACAGCACAAGATCAACCACTTCCATACAAGCTAAGAAGACGTTTTTAAAGATTAAGTGACAAGACAGGATACTAAACACAGAAGTAATGAAAAAGGCAGGTATCCAGCATGTTTATACTCCAAGACTTCTGAAACTGGCACAATTAAGATGGATTGGTCATGTTACCAGGCTGCCTGAGGAACGTTTGCCAAAAACAAAATCCTCTACAGAAAACTAGAAATCATGGTGGCCAGTAGAAGCGATACAATGACACCTTCAAGAATTTCAACATACCAAAACGGACCCAATAGACACAGACTAGTCACTACGCTGTTAGTGATGTTAGCTATCGGATAATGCTGTGATCGCTGAGCCTGCCCGAGCGTCACAATTTATTTCAAGAAACGACAACATAGTTTTGTAACTCAGTCAGCTACTGGTCTGTATACTTGTATACTGGGTACAAGAATCCAAATTGCACGGGACCGAGCAAATCGGCGAGTACTTATCAGGAAAGGTGCTTGGAAATATGAGGGGAAAAAAGAGTCAGCGAAGCCGAGTAGAAACGTGAACAGCGCAAAGCCAGAGTTGAGACATCATCTACTCATCAGGAAAGATACTAGGAAATATGAGGGAAAAAGAATCAGCGAAGCCGAGCAGAAACGTGAACAGCGCAAAGCCAGAGTTGAGACATCATCAACAGTATTGTTTTCATCTGACTGCTGTTGGTCTATCTGCAACAGACAGTTTAGAGCTCGAATTGACCAAATCAGGCATCTTAGAACATTTCTCGCATGTGATAAACTGGTCATTATCAATAATGACAGACGAATTATTAATGCATACATGTAATTGATTTCGTTTTTCAAACTACTGAATGAAGCGAAGCCCCGCAGTAAGCCGAATGAAGGCTGTTAACCTTTAATCTAGATTAGTGCATCGGAATAGGATTGAACATATCATAGTACATGCAGAAACTGCAATTTACATTGCAATATCTGAAAAAAAAATCTTTTCTTCCTTATATAGAAGTATTTGGATAGCCTATTGGTCATGTTGTGGGACAGTAACTGTCATGTTGGCTTTCCGCTGTTGGTGTTTCCGTTTGGGTCTGTTGTTTCATGTTTGTGTTTCTTTCCCTCTGGTGTCTCTGGTGGGAGCTGTGGGTTCATTGTATCGATTCCTGATCATTGCCTCCACTTCTATTTATTGCCATACATCCATTTTCATTGAAAATATTACCTAGGGAATACATTTATGAGTCTTCTGTCGCGCTTTGTTTTTCGCTTAATATATGTTTTTTTGGTTTTGATAGTCAATTGGCCATTTCGTGGGAAAGTAACTGTCCTTTTGGCTTTCCGCTATTGATGTTTCCATTGTGGTCATGTTAGTTTATGTTTGTGTTTCTTTCCATTTAGTGTCTCGGATGGGAGCTCTGTGTTAATTGTATCGAATACTGATCATTGTCATCATTACTAGTTTTCATATTGCCTTAGTGAATGTTATTATTTGGATGTCAGTCATCTTGGATGGCGGTCATTTTGAAGACTTTTGCTACCACAAATACCATACTCACACCTTTGCTTGGTTCATACGGTATGCCTGTACTATATGCAAAATCATCAATCCCTATTGACCGAGATTGTGTAGGGTCGACTAGGATCTTAGGCTAAATGGTAAAATGAATAAGATCAAAACGAGATATTACGTATAAACTACATACGGAACAGAAATCAAAGCAACAATGTCTTAATTATCTAAAGGGAATAGGCGATTAGTGTGCTATAAAGGAAATAAAAGAGACATTGTTGAAACAACCCACATAGAATGAGCTTCTAAAGAAATATTTCCATAAAACTTTCAGCAGCGATGTAAAATATACATCACGTAAACATGTAGTAATTGTCTTTGTACAATCCCAATTTATATATATAAAGTGAGTGTTATATATATTATTTATTTAATTTCTCGCATTAAGCATGTTGATGTCACTCGTTTGAACCACGGTGACCCTTTAACAAAAAGCAAGCCATCACGAAAATATGCCTATATAATTTTGACACACTTAAACCCCACTTTTATATAGTAAAACTGGAGTTTGCAGGGTATACATTATTTTTCGTATTTCTGCTCAAAAACATAAATTATGGGTACTCGTTAGAAGCGCCTCACCGAGGCGGTTCTAACGAGTATCCAAAATCTATGTGTTGAGCAGAAGTAAGACAAATAACACAATTTTCACATGCAAATTTTCATTTTTCGGTGGTAAAATTTACAATGCATTTGTATAGGCTTGTTTGCGTTATGCAACAGCGACAGCCAATGAAACTGCATCTTGCTGTGTAGTTGAATCAGTGTAGTTGAATCAGGGTAATTAATCACAACCTGCAACACTGACGTTTGCGTAGACATTTCGTATTCATGTCCATAACACACTAAAATTATATTACAAGTACATGTAGAATAGTTTTATTTAATACAAAATCGATACTATAACTCTTAAATGGCGGCTTCTTATCGCGTAAACATGCAACGAATGCGTTTTAAACCAAACCTTATATGGTAAAGGAGTGTTTGTCAGGGTTTGTGTTGCTATCTTATATCTGCACATGTATCTTTGAGGATTTGATTGCCACTTTTTGTTATATTTTAAATTTTGCAAGTCTCGCTACTTTGGACATCTCCTTCCTGATGTCCGGGACTTCCGTGGAGCGTGGGCTATGTTTGCTGATGTTGGCTCGGTGGGGGACGCCTATAAGTCCGCGGGTGGGCGTCTCTTGCCTGATGCCTCCAGTTGGCCTGTCTCACGAGCTACGTCGGTCGGTGTGTGCTCTGAGAGGGATGTGCTATGTATGTCGGGTCTTGTCCATCATCCGTTTCGGTTTCAGAAATTTGGGGTTGAGACACACTGAAGAAGATTAAATATCAGAAAGGCCTCCGTGTCTCTAAATTAGGTATAGTTACGCCTTAATTGCTTTCGTTTTCTTCTATTTCCCTTTTAAAAAGTTGTCGATACTAAATAGAACCGCCGCATGTAGCGCAGGCAAACCTCTCTCGAGTGAGAGAGTTAAACTCTCAAACTGTCAAACTCTCTAGTTTTACACTACTAAACAAGATGTCTGCAAAGGCTTAAATAAGTTTTTATGTCAGTGATCGTTACCACAGGCATACATACTGGCACAAGTATGCCAATAATCGTGGCAAATGACACGTGTTTACTATATGAGAACAGTGAAAGTGCGGATCAGCCCGCGCATCTGCACGGTCTGACCACTCGCCCCGTGTCCACTGGTTGGATGGGACAATAACCTAACATTTCAGGACGCTATATAGTCCGAGTAGCTGAGCTAGATAGTGTCTAACAGTGTCAGACTATAAGAATCTTATATGGGTGTGAGGAATGGACGGAAAATCCGTCCAGAGGGTCACTGTCCGGCATCACGAGGCCTGCGGACGGCAGAGACGGACGACGGAGGGACTACAATCCTATAAGCTCCTCTGGAGCCTTCGGCCCAGGGGATCCAAAGGTCCGTTCGTCGGGATCACTGTCCTGTATCACTCGGCAAGCCCCGTTATGCCGGCCATGGGCCTTAGGCACGGATTTTTCCATCCACCCCTCACACCCATATACGAGTTTTATATTCTCTCTAGATGTGGCGATGGCTATGCTGCGACTTTGCCGGCTAAATAATGATGTCAGTATGAAAAAAAGAAATGAAGGCAATAATCAGAAATCGATACCCGCAGCTCCCATCAGATGCACCAAAGGGAAAGTATCATGAAACAACAAGACCCTAATTGAAACATCAAAAGTGGAAAGCCAAAAGGACGGTTATTTTCGAACAAAAGGTCAATTGGCTATCAAAAAATAAATATATAAGCGGTACATACACTCAAATACAAACCATAACATCAATAAACCGCGCCAGAAGAACTGCATTGGAACGGTCAGTGAAATGAATTCCACTGGAGGGCTTAAATCGATTTTACGTGGCCACAATCCTCGCCCTAATTCCGTCGCGGTTTAGACAAATAATTTGTTCAGCCCGCATGAAGTCCTCCTAACTCATCAGTGCAACATCTCCGTGAACACACAAATAAACCAGACGCTATGCAGCAACCAACCAACGTGGCTTAAATTTTGACTGTATTGTTAAACAAAAGGTTAAACAAAAGTGTCCTACTGCTGTCAAAAACATGTGATAAAATATAAAAGATCGAGGAGATTGTATTTGGTCTGTTAAAGAATGAGCTTTTAAATAAACTAAACTCCAGACATATTCGTGCATTAGGTCCGTCTACTTATACCTTCTCACGCATTGCACTACATTACCTAAGAATCATTTAAAAGAAAAACTTAATGCTTTTTAAATGGACATTTGATAGAGAAGATTTCCTCTATCCTGTATGCAATGTAAGAAATGTTTTTTGTTTGTTTTGTTTTGTTTGTTTTTCACTACTGAATAGAATGCAAATTAATTACATTATCATCATGTCAGAATGTGTGCGAAGCTCTCAACTTTCTAACTGACAATAACTATATGACATTTAAAAGTAAATAATTTAGACGAACTGTGGGAATTTGGTTGGGTACGAATTTCTCTCCCCTTGTGGGTGATTTGTTCTTGTTCTGTTAGGAAAGAAACATCATGATCTCCCTTTCAGTTGAAAGGCAATTTGAAGACTTAGTTGTTCTGGCTTTTTGCTCGACGTTTAGATGTATTTGTATGATTTATCAGATATTGACAATACCTACTTCGATTGTTTTCCCAGTCAAATGAAACCTTCAGAACTTCAATTAAATAAAGCAAATTATTCTGAAACCAACTGAAGCCCAATCCTGGATTTACATTAATGAATTTTAGTTAGGTTTGTAAGCACAAATAATGATAAAAGCGATAATTTTGATGTTGAGATTGTAAATTTCCTTTCTTGTATGGTGATGTTCCTATGGTGTTTGTATTTTCAAATTACCTCGGTTCGACAGTGTGTCTAATCCTGTAACTGATTCAATACCTATAATACATTATTAACTGCTAAGCGTTTTAATAAGGGTTATCGGTATCATAAAATTCGCAAAAGCTACGTTTTGTAGATATCATTTCGATTTTGTTTCAAAATTGAATGTTTGATTCAAATCTCCTCTGCTGCGAGGCCTATCGGGTCTTAAATTTTATAGTGACTTAGTATATAATTTCAGAAAGAACCAGTGCTTCAGCTGAAGTGCACGACCCGCCGGATGCTTTTAGCTTTATGAGTGTTACCATATATGGGTATGGCGGCCATTTTGGTCATGTGACCTGGACATAAAACGGTTCCCCCAATAAATGCGCCTTATCGTAAGGAGCAAAAATATATCTTATACTTTAGTACTGTATTCTGAATCGTTTGCAGGATAAAATCCAACACAAAAGCATATGTGTCAAAGTTTGACCTAGGCACAAAGAAGGTCAACCCAGGGTCACCATTTTAGCAATTTATGATGGGCCTACGTTCCAGATGCTATTTATCAAGTTTCGTGGAAATCTGCACATTGGTTCTGGAGAAGACTATTTTTGAAGGGTTTTTACCAAATATTGCTTGGCGGCCATTTTGGTCATGTGACCTGGACCCCATGAGGAAATTTTGGTTTCCCCCATCCCGTAGAGGCTCCATATGAAATTTGACTTCAATCGGCCCAACGATTTCCGAGGAGAAGCAGTTCGAAAATTTTCACATTTTTCGCCTCGGCGAGGCTGTACTAAATGGAATGTAATATTTCGCAAGTTCATTGATAAGATCTCATTGATATTTATCAGTATGCCAAAAATTGTTTAAATATTCCAAGCGGTTAAGTCACTATCACCA
Source organism: Lucinisca nassula (assembly GCA_963580285.1). Lineage (NCBI taxonomy): Eukaryota > Metazoa > Mollusca > Bivalvia > Lucinida > Lucinidae > Lucinisca > Lucinisca nassula. The sequence goes on along the minus strand of OY757023.1, from coordinate 47,426,824 downwards.
ATTTTCACAAACGGGTTACGGACGGACAGATAGACAGACCATATATGGCTTGGCGGCCATTTTGGTCATGTGTCCTGGACCCCATGAGCAATATTTGGTTTCCCCCATCCCATAGAGGCTCCATATGAAATTTGATTTCAATCGGCCCAACGGTTTCCGAGGAGAAGCAGTTCGAAAATTTTCACATTTTTCGCCTCGGCGAAGCTATACTAAATGGAATGTAAATATTTCGCAAGTTCATTGGTTATATCTCATTGATATCTATCAGTATGCCAAAAATTGTTTAAATATTCCAAGCGGTTAAGTCACTATCACCAATTTTCACAAACGGGTTACGGACGGACAGACAGACAAACCATATATGGCTTGGCGGCCATTTTGGTCATGTGACCTTGACCCCATGAGCAAATTTTGGTTTCCCCCATCCCATAGAGGCTCCATATGAAATTTGACTTCAATCGGCCCAACGGTTTCCGAGGAGAAGCAGTTCAAAAATGTTCGAAAATTTTCACATTTTTCGCCTCGGCGAGGCTATACTAAATGGAATGTAATATTTCGTAAGTTCATTGGTTAGATCTCATTGATATCTATCAGTATGCCAAAAATTGTTTAAATATTCCAAGCGGTTAAGTCACTATCACCAATTTTCACAAACGGGTTACGGACGGACCCAAAGAAGGTCAAGGTCAACCCAGGGTCACCATTTTAGCAATTTATGATAGGCCTACATCCCAGATGCTATTTATCAAGTTTCGTGGAAATCTGCACAGCGGTTCTGGAGAAGACTATTTTTGAAGGGTTTTTACCATATATGGCTTGGCGGCCATTTTGGTCATGTGACCTGGACCCCATGAGCAAATTTTGATTTCCCTATCCCATAGAGGCTCCATATGAAATTTGACTTCAATCGGCCCAACGGTTTCCGAGGAGAAGCAGTTCGAAAATTTTCACATTTTTCGCCTCGGCGAGGCTATACTAAATGGAATGTAATATTTCGCAAGTTCATTGGTTAGATCTCATTGATATCTATCAGTATGCAAAAAATTGTTTAAATATTCCAAGCGGTTAAGTCACTATCACCAATTTTCACTTACGGGTTACGGACGGACAGACAGACAAACCATATATGGCTTGGCGGCCATTTTAGTCATGTGACCTTGACCCCATGAGCAAATTTTGGTTTCCCCCATCCCATAGAGGCTCCATATGAAATTTGACTTCAATCGGCCCAACGGTTTCCGAGGAGAAGCAGTTCAAAAATGTTCGAAAATTTTCACATTTTTCGCCTCGGCGAGGCTATACTAAGTGGAATGTAATATTTCGTAAGTTCATTGGTTAGATCTCATTGATATCTATCAGTATGCCAAAATTGTTTAAATATTCCAAGCGGTTAAGTCACTATCACCAATTTTCACAAACGGGTTACGGACGGACAGACAGAATGACAGACTGACAGAATGACAGAATGACACGGTGATTTTAGGGCACACTTAGAAAAAACCGACTTCAGTCGGTTGCTTTTTCTGCGGGTCGTGCAATATGCTTGCAATGAATTCAGTACCCAATGTCGTAAAACAATTATTCGATATAAAATAGATTTGATACTACATGTTATACAACAGACTGCAATTATGGTAGTTAACCAAATCCGGGTTGACGTTAGTTTGTACATTTTCAACTTGGTGCCATTGATTATAGGTGTGAGGTGACTGTATCGATTCCTGACCATTACATTCACTTCTATTTAGCTGCTTAGCGTCCCACAATGAAATCCATTAAGGGGCGTACTCTGTCGCGTTTGATCAGGGTCTAAACCTTTAGTTTAAAACGCGCTTTACCTAAAACTGAATTAGCCAAACACTTTAAAACTGGCAATATGCCTACATGCGGACTGAACAAATTATTTGTATAAATGGCGACGGAATAGATTGCGGTAGCGTAAAATCGATTTATGCCCCCACCAAACCCAACTCCAAGTGAAATTCTGTTCACTGACCGTTCCAATGCATTTCTTCTTTTGCGGTTTATTTTGTTATGGGTTATCTTTGAGTGTGTGGATCGCTTATATATTTTTGTTTTGAATACCCGATTGACAATTTTGTGGGTCAGTAACTGTCCTTTTGGCTTTTCGCTATTGATGCTTCCATTAAGGACTAGTCATTTTGTGTTTCTTTCCCTTTGGTGTCCCTGGTGGTAGCTGTGAGTGAATTGTATCGATTCCTGATTATTGCCTTCACTTCTATTACCGACTATCAGGATGAAGACCGTTTGTGGCACGTGTGTTTAAAAACCGGACATTAAACTATATGGCTGTTTAAATCGAACTTCCCTGAACAAATAACGACAGAAACACGACACATTTGCGGAGCAGTCACCATTGTAATGAGTTTAACTTAACAGACGCATTGTTGCTAGTATATATTGATTTAGACACGATCGGAGACAGCAAACATTGAAATACAATACATTTCAATTTCTTCATTTCAATAAAAGCTATTAAGCCTGGAGACGCATGCTATTTTTATTATAGCTCTATAAAATGGCAATCATGAGCAATCTAACATGTACTTTATGGGGTTTTCAATTACCTAAGTGTCCATGCACTTTAATAATGAGTATGCGTCCAAGAAAATGTACAACTTGTGATATGCGACCATTGAAAACATCACGAAAACACGCCAATATAATTTTGACCCCCTCGAACCCCACTTTTATATAGTAAAACTTGGGTTCGCAGGGGTAAACCGTATTTTTTCTTATTTCTTCTGTAAAATATAGATTGTGGCTACTCGTTTATAGATTGTGGCTACTCGTTAGAACCGCCTCAATGAGGCGGGTCTAACGAGTACCCACAATCTATAATTTGAGCAGAAATAGAAAAAATATCACAATTTTTCATATTTAATTTTTCCTTTTTTTGGCGATAAAGGTTACAATGTATTAGTATAGGCGTGTTTTCGTAATGATACGCTGGTCCTTCTCGTAAAAACGTCGCCATCTTCCTTTTCTCCAAGTATTGATGCACAACATGCCATATCTCACTCAAGTGTCTTACTCGTATCAAACTGCGCGTATTTTGAGTTGTCTTCGGTAGTTTCTAATGCATAAATAATATCCCAAGATTCGACATAAAAAAACGTGATAAAACACATACACGTCTATTTATTTATTTACTTATTAAAGTATTTTGGTAGCATGACACAATAATGGACTACGGGCGTTGGCGGATTCGTGCTGAGGTGAACTGATAAGCCACATGTGATGCACAATTGGTACAAATCTGAGTTCCCACAATTTGTCTTAGTAATAACTTTTACCAAATTTAATATTATAAGTATTATCAAGTAAAAAAGCGACAGCTAACATTGTTAAGCAGAGTCAAGTCTATCAGTGGTCCGCATGGGTTTTAGAAGCTATGTGACATATTGAAATTAGATGAGTGAGTCAGGGCTATCTTGATCATCTTGTGTGTTCTTGATGTGTTATTAAAGAGGGACGGCAATGGGCTGACGGTGTCTGGGTGATGCAGTGTTGACTTCATGGGTCGGATTGCAGTTGCTGCCGGATGGTGCACCCTTGGCCCACGTGTCGTGGAATAAAGGGGAGGGGATTGTCTTCGCTCGTTGTGTTTCGGGTTGTGGCCCCTGGGGTGTCTTTTTCTATGGCTTTTTGCCCATGTGTCTCCGGGCCTGTTATCAAAAACAATCCCGTTGCACATCAGGTTGTTTGGCACGCCAGGGCACGATTTGGCACCATTTTCATGCTTCTGTCTGAAAGTGACCAAAATGAGATTACAGTACCCACGGCGCGCCAACGACAAAGATTTCTGAATCGATTTCTTGGCCTCTGTTGAGCGCGGCGATCTGTAATTTGGCCCGAGGGTGTACTTTATTGGGTCCTACTGACGGTGAGAAAAAATTTTTTTTGCCCTCTAGGTTGCGCCGCGGAGTTTTATCCATTTTTACAAAGGCCTCTGTGTAGTAGGGAGTCCTTTGTTTCGGCACTTTCTGGTGTCCCAGTGTTCGCGAGTGGCTGGGGACATGGATGCCTATTGGGGGATGCTTGCTGCACCTCTTCGCCGTGTTTTATATTTCCCGAAATGTTATTTTCCTCGAAAGTCGAGGGCTGACTGTTGGTTTTCTTTTTTCCTCCAGCATTTCAGTGGTTTCTTGCTGTCATCGTTGTTTCATCTTTGTGGTTGTTTGGTTTTTGTGTTCATGGAGATGTTGCACTGATGAGTTAGGAGGCCTTCATGCGAACTGAACAAAATATTTGTCTGAATCGCGACGGAAAAAATAATTTGCTCAGTGCGCACGAAGGCCTCCTAACTCATCAGTGCACCATCTCCGTGAACACAAAAAAATCAAACAACCGCAGAGATGAAACAACGGTGAAGCCTCGACAGCAAGAACCCACGATGGGCCCGACTAGAGACAGAGTTGGGTTTACATAGGTGTTCAGTACACGGATATGTTATCATGCTGCTTGTGTTGTAAATTACCAACCATGTACCAAACTGTTACAAGCAACCGGTTTATGTACCAAACAGATCTAAATTTAAGTTAAACGACACGCCAGCTAAACGTTTTTGTACCCTAACATGAGAATGACGACCTCTATTACCATAATTTCGCAAACCGACTGAATGCATATATTTATCTTCGCCGTCTTTCGAAAAGGTCGATGCTGTTTATTACGCAAACACGCCTATACAAATACATTGCCACATTTGTCGCCGAAAAAATGAACATTTTAAGACGAAAAAGTGTTATATTTTTCTTATTCCTGCTAAAAATATAGATTGTGGGTACTCGTTAGAACCGCCTCGATGGAGTGCCAACAATCTATATTATAGAGCAGAAATAGGAAAAATAAGGTTTACCCCTGTAAACCCCAGTTTTACTATATAAAAGTGGGGTTCAATGGGGTCAGAACTATATAGGCGCGTTTTCGTGATTATTCAATACATAGAGGTCGATAAATGGGTCGCCATTCACGAGATGCCGAAAAGTCACGAGAAGTTTACGAAAACCGACCTATAAGGCGATAACACCGACTAATTTATTCTTTGCATAAAGGTAAATCTCATGTCAAATTGAACCAGCCCTTATTCTAGAAACGCGAATATGGGGAAATCGGGTTGGAATTTCTTCAGACGTATATCTAACTGGTACATAAGATATATGTTATGATGATGTATGACAGATTCATTTGCAGGTGCAAATAATCCCAGATACATATCTGTAAATACATCACGAAAACACGCCTATATAATTTTGACCCCCTTGAACCCCACTTTTATATAGTAAAACTGGGGTTTCCGGGGGTATACCTTATTTTTCTTATTTCTGCTCTAAAATATAGATTGTGGGTACCCGTTAGAACCGCCTCGATGAGGCGGTTCTAACGAGTTCCCACAATCTCTATTTTGAGCAGAAATAAGAAAAATATCACAATTTTTCATCTTAGAATTTTCATTTTTTCGGAGATAAAGGTGGCAATGTATTTGTATAGGCGTGTTTGCGTAATGGACCCGCTAAATCTACATGCACCACGTTTTCATGATACCCAGTCAATTTCTTATTTTAGATGCATCATTTCTATGTTTGAAATATACGTGTATGTAACAGAAGCATAGAGGAATTGATATTATAAGTTTGTATTATCCGCATATACTCAGGCGAAACTTTAATTTTTCTGGAATATTTTACTCAAACGGTGCACTGTGTTCTAGCTATAATGATAAGCAATGACTTTGATAATCAATTTAATAACAGCGCCAAACCATGTGGAGCAGCAAATTAATAATTACCCTATAACTGTTAGTGAACTATTACAGCAGGGAGAACGATCTGAAAAGGTAACATCGCTAACTACACATTTTATAGCAGTCTCATCAAATACGACTATTATTGTGTAAAAAAAGTGAAGGCAGTGACCAGGAATCAAAAGGGCAGTTACTTTCCCACAAAATGGCCAATTTGCCTGTGTGGTATTAACAGCGTATTACGTTTTTAGCGCTATAAATATGTTTTTCAAAGTGTAAAATAGAGACCGCTGTCCAAATCTCAACCATCCTTGATTCGCCCCGCCCATCGGGGCTTGGAGAAATTGTTTGGGCTGCATATTGCTTCCACGCAGAGCAGAAACTGACCAGGCATGAGTACAGTAGGACAATGCCTGCCCACGCAAATTGGTGTGCGTCAGACCTTTCAATGCATATAACCCATTTTGTTTCATTAGGCGGCAGGGCTTGAGAAGTCATCTCATCTCCATGTCTGGTAAAAGTCCCACAAAATTGGAAGCAGCGTAATGTTGAAGGGGACGTTAAAGCTCATTTCAAATAAACAACCGTCTTTAAAGCATCAGTCGTATTGCAAGTAGAGGCTTGATAATTAATTAGATGGCTTATGGTTTGTCTTTGAGTGTATCGCTTATTTTATTTTGTTTTGGATAGCCAGTTGGCCATTTTGTGGGAAAGTAACTCTCCTTTTTGCTTTCCGCTACTGATGATTCCATTGGGGTCTAGTTGTTTCATGTTTGTGCTTCCTTCCCCTTGGTGTCTCTGGGTTAATTATATCGATTCCTTATCATTGCCTTCACTTCTATTTTGAATGAAAGTACATTTAGTACCCCAAAAATGCCCAATCATCATTTGCAGTACTTTTAGTACTGTGATCAGTATGAATATTTTCAATCAAGATACCGATCCAGATGTTTTCATTAAAGGCCCCTTCTCTACACAATTGGGATTTACATTTAGTACCCCAAAAATGCCCAATCATCATTTGCAGTACTTTCAGTACTGTGATCAGTATGAATATTTTCAATCAAGATACCGATCCAGATGTTTTCATTAAAGGCCCCTTCTCTACACAATTGGGATTTCTGTCTTAGTCAGCAATATACGAAGCACTCGCATATTAAAGTGTATAGAGATAATGAGGTTCAAGTGTTAGAGTTATGGTCATTTTAAAATCTAATTACAAGTTCTTATATCTCTTATGTCAACCTTGGTTCCAACTGTACAAAGTATTATCAATATATCTCAAAGGTTGGTGGAGTAATGGAGACAGGCAATGTGAAACTTCCCTGGCTCAATCAGCGATGGCTCGATACCACGGTTAAGTCCATCTCGCCTTTGAAACGATAGAACATTTATCCCATCACTCCAGTTAAATAGATTAGTTAAACAACTTTGTTTATTTATCTTGAAAAGTATGTCGTGTGTACTAATTAGAATCACCTCGGTGAGGCGTTTTAATGAATATACAAGTCCGAACTTTATGTAAGACAGGAATATACTCCCCCATGATGCCTTCTGCTTAGGCACTATAATTTACTTCGAGTGTCTAGGACTACTTCTATCTGTCTCTTAATTATAAGTTCTTTCATTGCTTGTGGGTTCGAGTCTCGCTCGGGTCTACTCACATTTGAGACGCCAAAATCTGTAATGGAAGGTAAGATGGTGTTTCTCAGGGTTGAAGTATTTATGTTTTCCTTAACTGCGTCACCATCATTACAATGCGCAGGAATTTCTGGGTAGAAACTTGTACTAAGCAATAAGGATAAAGTGTCTGCTAAGGGACACAACGCATGATACCTGGCGTGGGACTTGAACGCCAATCCCCTCGATCACCAGTCAAGTGTTTTACTACTACACCAATGCGTTTCATGTGTGTCCGGTTTTTGACCAAAGTAGAAGTAAAACAAAGATCAGGAATTGATACAATTAACTTACTCCACCCATAAAAGACACCAAAGGGAAAGAAATACAAACATTAAGCGACCAGACCATAATGGAAACCTAAACAAAGGAAGGCCATAAGGACAGTTACTTTCCCACAAAATGGCCATATGGTCATCCGAAACTAAAAGACACAAGTGATACACACAGTAAGTAACAAACAACAACATAAAATAAATCGCCACAGAAGAGCCGCCTTGGAACGGTCAGTGGAATAACTGAATAACGATAAGCGCGAAATAATATTGAAAGGGCCGTAAAAACCAAAGCAAGAAACACAACGCTACTCCAGTATCCCAGCTACAATGAATACAGCATACGAACTGTCACTGATAACTGATCCGATGTTTTTATATACATGAAATGGAACTCGTAAATTAAGAAATAGCTCCTATTGATTTGTAATAAATGACAGTTTGGCGATCAGTTATCTCGGTCACGTGTAATGTGCAATAACTGCATCTCTGGGTGTCACAGTATTGACTTATCTCCTCTTGGATCATTTCAAAGTCCCTTGTAATCTTAGTTTATAGCTTTGTATCTAAAAAAAGTTTCTGACTACCAGTTGTAACGATTTCTTTTTTTCTGATTTGAGCGGATATTGACTAAATGACATAGGTAAACCTAGTCAATTCTCTTAATTTGACAATATAATGTATGTGTCTGACAGCGCCTAGCACAAGTTGCATCGCTAACAATCTACTCGGTACGTCTTTGCGCACAAAATAATTGATGATATTGATGAATAATCAGACCGATACATTAGCTTAAAATAGAATGTCTGCGAATAGCCTACTACTTTTCATTACCCTAGACAGGACAATGCAATTTACAACATAGAGTGGAACTTTAGCATCTCAAGCATATCTTTGTTAAATTTTCGAGATATGTGTACTTCGTGCCACTGAGAAACAGTCATAGTACCAGATTATAAGGCATAATTGAATGACTCAAATATATTTTACTGATCCTCTTAGAGACCAGTGAACAAAAAGGTTTTGTTTGTTTGATTTGAGGTTTAACGTCCCCGTCAACACTGTATAAGTCATTTTGGAGACGGTGCTTCCAATTTTGTGGGACTTGTTCCCGACATTAAGCTGAAATGACTTCTCAAGCCTTGTCCCACAATGAAACAAATAGGGTTTATAAGCATGGGCGGTCAGAATCGCACCACTTTGCCTGGGCAGATCCTCTAAGCGGTTTACCACTTATCGTGTGCGGTCAGTTTCAGCTATGCGTGGAAGCATCATGCAGCCCATTTATTTCTCAATGCCCCAAATGGGCGGGGACCGAAACAAAAATGTATGTTTTATGTATTGCCGGTAACAGGACATTTCTTCCCACACCCACCTCGTCCACTATTATCGCCGATCTATAGACACCTCTGCTGCGAATCCGCCTCAGTCCAACTTAGTAAAAATGGGTAAACAAGTCGTCTCCTAGACAGTTTGTCCCTTAGACATCTTCGCCCCAAAGCCCTAGTCACTTCGGCTCAAGTCTTATTAACCCTGTATTTTTGTTGAGTTGTTTTGTTTTTCGCTTTATGTTGAAAAGAACGAAAAAGACAAAGTGACTTATTGTCAGACAAGATCTAATCCTTTAGTTGTATTTTCAATCAAAACCGGAATAGTGACGATACGTTGGTATGTTTAAGCCAAATGTACCCCGTTCATCAATACCTTACGGACATATACTGTATATTTTTTTCAATTTATTTCCGCATTTTACATCTTAATAGCAAAATCAAAACATTTCAACTTTCATTGTTACAGAGGCATTATTACAGCAGTGTATTAGAACAAAACAATAACCTATTCTTGTTAATAACAGATGTTATTTGTTCTAGCTGGCACTGATGTTTTCAAGCGCTTCCGGCTTACACTGCACAAAAAGACCAGACACGAGAAACTACGAACACGCAGTCTACTTCGTCGGCTACTGTGACTAGATATAACACTGTCCTGTCTGTTATCACTATACAAATATATTGCAGATTCTTAAAATTGTTATGCTGAATAACAAAAATGGCTAAAATCATAATCAGGCTGCAGAATTTGATTCCCCATTATTAGCTTATTGCAGTAAGCATAATCTGCATAATTGGTTGTTCGCTATTGAAAGAACAGGCACTGCATGGATGCAAAATCGATGAACGCATTTTAGACGCGTGGAAATACCGGGCTACAACCGTGTTTTCTTTTACGTCATTTTATCAGAAACCATGATAGCTTTCATCATGTTACATAGGCCGCCGTATGTTAAATATCTCAAAAAGTAATACAACTTACTATACTTGAAACTTCAAAGTCCCGAAAATGCAATTATATTTCTCAAATATAGATCTATTGCACAATTCTACAAAATTACACATAATGATTAAATATACTTCTTTGAAAACCCTATCAATTGTAATCCGGTAGACAAGTCAGAACAATGAGCCTCAGGTGTGTCGTCTTTATTGGTACAATTTAATCGAGTGATCATACTGTGCCTTGGTTATACCTTTAAGGTATTTCTGTTTAACATCAGAAATAGCTTGTGAAAGGTTTACAATGTCATCCTCAATGAATCATTGCAGCATAGCATTGACATTAGTGGGAGATTGTTCCTTAACTGTTGCCATCAAGTACCCGTAATTCTCGACAAAATGCAAAGTCCAAGCACAAAACGTGAACACAAAAATAATGATTCTTTTCATCCAGCATCTTGCAAGCAATTTATTTGGATTTACGTCATCTTTGTAATTAGCAAAATTGACACTGGTTCTGTTGTGGCCTGTCGGATCAGATTTCCTGTTTCTGTATTAATATAGTCTGAATCTAGGAGGAAATATCCCTAATCGTTCATTTAATTCATCTATATATTCATCGATTATACAGAAGATTTCATGTAAGACTAGATCTCTTTCAAGAAACTGGACTGGATTTCTATGTACCCTGCATTTTTCAAACCCTAGCTATATATAGCAGATATAACAACAAATAAAGGGAATGCTACAATGAACAATTTTCATACCCTTACTAAATATGGCAGATATTACAATAATAAAAGGAATACTTCAAGAAGAAGATTTGGGATCCTCCCATAAACTACAAGTCTTGAACTCCTTGATTCTTATAGCAGCATTTTCTGTTCAATATTCGGGTTATATTGGTGATGTATATCTCAGATACATTACGAAAACATACCTATACAAATAATTGAAATTTTAAGATGAAAAATTGTGATATTTTTCTTATTTCTGGTTAAAACATAGATTGCGGGGACTCGGTAGTACCGCCTCGACTATCGAGTGCCCACAATCTATGTTTTTGAGCAGAAAGGTGTAAAATAATATATACCCCCTTAAACCCCAGTTTTTCTTTATAAAAGTGGGGTATTAGGGGGTCAACATTATATAGGCGTGTTCTCGTAATGTAATATATCACAGATAGTTTGCTTAAAAAACAACTAGAATAAGAAAAGTGGAACTGCAGCTTCATTCATTCATATTCACGTATGCGTGTGCAGGAATATACATATACAGTGTGTATGTTAAACTGAAATCAGTTCAAACTTTCATAAACATGTATATAAGAAAAAAGTTAACAGCTATGATTTGCATTAATTGGTACCCCAAGATCCAGTCTCCATCACTTTAGAATGGCCTATAAAAAGGATATCCACATGTTGCCTGTAATTCTAAAGACGGGATTGAGACCAGGTCACACCAAAATTTACAGATACGGAAATGTTAACAAATCTCAGAAACTCCGTTAAGCCTGTAGAGCTCGAGTGTATACTCTGTAGATATGAGTTTCTGAAGATAGCATTTGCTGTGTGGAGAAACAAAGATGGAAATATAGAGAAAAACTTAGAACTCAAACTGGTCATGGGCATAAAATGTATATATGCACATAAAGTTTTTCTTGGGTGATCAGGGTATTATTTATACGAACGACATGATAAAGTAGAACAAAAAGCAGAAAAAAAGATAGATGAAGACACAAAACTAAACAAAGTGAGTCAATAAAATAAGAAAGAAAAAAAAACATTCTGAATCTACTCTGCCGGTCGACACTGTTCGCAAAATCGGAAGATTGGAGATCCTCTTGATAGTCTGGCTATACCACGAAAGGCCTGGGGGTAAATTTGACTGATCAAACCATCGAAATGGGTATTATCAATATTTAATAAATCGTCCAAATATCTAGAAGTGGAGCTAAAAGCTTTAATGATTTCAGACTGGTTAGAAAGGGACATCATGAATTCTCTTTGATAACAAAACAAAAACAGATCAGCCACAAGTGGTGCGCAATTAGTACCCATCGGAATACACACAACTTGTCTAAATAACTTAGTACCAAATCTTATGTTAATATTGTCAAGTAGAAAGGAAAGAGCTTCACACACTTTCTGACATGACCATAAAGTATAATTTTTATGCTCTTCAGAAGTGAAAAAAGCATTTCTTACATTACGTGCAAGATAGAGGGAGTCTTCCCTATGAAATGTCCATTCATTTAAATCATTAAGTTTTTTTCTTTTATAAGATTATGAGGAAGTGTAGTGTAAATGGTGGAAAAATCATAAGTAGACAGACTTGAAGCACGGGAACGCCTGGATTTCATTTAATTTGAAACTTCATCAGAATTTTTAAAGACCAAAACAGATTTCTACCTGATCTTTCGAAGACTTTGTCGCAATATTTTATCATATGTTTTTTGATGGAAGTAAAACATGGAGTTAATAATTTGGAGAGTTCAGTGGTGATACAAGAGCTTGAATTTGCAATAAACCGTGCTTTGTATGGTCTTTTATGAAGTTTAGGTAACCAATATAACGCAGGAACCTTGTCTAGGCCTTCTGTAACAAAGACGGCAAACCTGATGGCTGAATGACAAATGTGGTCATCAACTAAAGCCCTGAAGTTCTTAGTACCACCAAGTTCTTGTTGAAGAGTCTTAACATAGTGAAGCCGTCAAACAACGATCACGTTGTTTTCTGCTTCATATATGTTGTCGCAATGCTCAGAGAATACTTTATGGCTTGCATTACGAAAACACGTCTATACACATGCATCGTAACCTTTATCGCTGGAAAAAAAAATGAAAATTTTAACATAAAAAATTGAGATATTTTTCATATTTCTGCTCAAATATAGATTGTTGGTACTCGTTAAAACCGCCTCATCGTCATGTATCGTGGAGTGTTACTGAACACATACAAAGTAGTTTTCGAAAATCAATATCTGCTTCGAAGTTTAAATATTTCACTACATCGGTGTAAATGAATGTGCATTCACTAAAAATGGAGCTAACTTGAAAATGATTGGAACATTTTCTTTATAATGTAAGAACAATATAATCGCCCCCGCCCATCGGGGCTTGAAGAAATGATGCTTCCACGGAGAGCTGAAATCGACCGCATATTAGTACTGGTAAACCGTTTAGAAGGTCTAAGCCCAGGAAATGTGGTGCGAATTGGACCGTCCATGCATATAAATCCTTTTGGTTTCTTTTGGGCGACATGGCTCGAGATTTTATTTCATCTTAATGTCGGGTAAAAGTCCCACAAAATTTGAAGCAACTTCTCCAAAATGACCTATACAATGTTAACGGGGACGTTAAACCTTGAATCAAACAAACAAACAAACAAGAACAATATAAGAAACTTTTTGATGGGTTTTAGGTGTTTATGGAAAAAACCCTCTGAAGGGTCACCGTCCGGCATCACGAGGCTGATCCGGAGAGACGGAATTTTCTATCTAACCCTCACATCCATGCAGAATTCTTTTTCATGTATACCTTCCATTTCATAGCGCATATTTTTAATGCTGCGGTCACTTCGGTTACCGGCGTCCGCCATATTGTAATGGCACTACAGGAATGTTAAGTGACGTCACGAAACGGCGCATATGAGGTCGTATTAACCAGTGCATTTATCAAGCAGGCGAGAATATTCGATTCTGGGTAAGAACATATGGGTTAGAACAGAATTTCTCTGGTCGGGCCCATCGGAGTCTAACTGTTGGTTTTCTTTTTCTCCAGCATTTCAGTGGTTTCTTGCTGTCGAGTCCTCACCGTTGTCTCACCTCTGTGGTTCTTTGATTTTTTTGTGTTCACGGAGATGTTGCACTGATGAGTTAGGAAGCCTTCATGCGGACTGAACAAATTATTTGTCTAAATCGCGTCGGAAGTAAGCGCGAGGACTGTGGCCACGTAAAATCGATTTAAGCCCCCCCCCCCCCCCCCCAGTGGAAATCATTCCACTGACCGTTCCAAGGCGGTTCTTCTGTGGCGGTTTATTTATGGTGTTGTTTGTTACTTACTGTGTGTATCACTTGTGTCTTTTTATTTTGGATGGCCATATGGCCATTTTGTGGGAAGTAACTGTCCTTATGGCCTTCCTTTGTTTAGGTTTCCATTATGGTCTGGTCGCTTAATGTTTGTGTTTCTTTCCCTTAGGTGTCTTCGATTTAAGCCCTCCAGTGGAAATCTTCCACTGACCGTTCCAAGGCGGCTCTTCTGTGGCGATTTATTTATGTTGTTGTTTGTTACTTACTGTGTGTATCACTTGTGTCTTTTGGTTTTGGATGGCCATATGGCCATTTTGTGGGAAAGTAACTGTCCTTATGGCCTTCCTTTGTTTAGGTTTCCATTATGGTATGGTCGCTTAATGTTTGTATTTCTTTCCCTTTGGTGTCTTTTATGGGTGGAGTAAGTTAATTGTATCAATTCCTGATCTTTGTTTTACTTCTACTTTGAGGGGTGGAGTAAGTTAATTGTATCGATTCCTGATCTTTGTTTTACTTCTATTTTTCTATCCAAAGCTAAAACTATGGATTTCTTTATCTGGTGTGCAATAATTAAGACTCTAGCAACTTTGCCCTTTAACAGGTGTATGCAGGTGTCATTTTGCATATTGCTGTTCTGTATTCCTGGTCAATCGGATGCCAATTTATCCCGTAGTAGAAGTTTATTATGAAGCGCACATTCTTTAAAGTTTGCTGGTGAGAAAGATAATCAATGAAGGGGTTAACACCTCGTGCTTGCATAAGACGTCAATACACTGACAACATGCATATGATTTCCTTCTCTCAGTCGATATTATAAGGAATAAACCGGTCTGCCCTGTGTCAAATGCACATTGGTATGCGTGCGAAGTTACACTAGGACTGGGTGGCTACACCTGCTAGCACTGAATTAAGGCGAAAGTCACAGTAAAAGATAGCCAAAGAAAACGTCAAAGTCTTTTTTAGGAAAGACACAATCAGTAAATGAATCATTTACTATTTTTAATCTACTGAAATCCTGCATTTGCATGATTGTACTCGTATGTATTGTTTGCTATAGAAACCTTGGTATAGTGTTACTGCATAGCAGTCTGGTCTGAGTTTTCCCTGGTAAGCCAGCTCGGAGACACATGCCCATTGGCTCGGAACAAATCACAATATTCTCAGACAGCATCTTCAGAAAAAAGAGCATGCGTTTAGTTAAATTTTGGGACGTAATGTTATGCATGCGTTAAACCTGTGAATTAGTAGGGTTGTTCTAAAGTTAAACGTTTGCATTCTTAGTGCAATTACAGAAAAACATACGGTTAAGCCTGTCTCACACAGAACACGGTTGGGCACACGGTTCCAATACGGTATACTCGGTTATACACGGGTTGACTGGTACGAGTATTGAGCTGCAACCGTGCCTGGGGATGAGTTGGTACGATTTAGAATCAAATGTAGCAAGAGTATGTACGAACAAAGCACGGATATACTCGGTCAAGCAAGGTTTGTCACGGTTGGAACACGATTTGCAAAACGACTTTCATACGATTGCTGTACGGTTCCAAGTATGGTATAGTACGGTCTGTTACGGCCTAGTACGATTAAACACGACTTTTACTCGGTTAACTGGACATTAACAGGGTTTACATACGGTCCCACCGACTTTTGTTCGAGTTATGCTCGAATTATCACACATTCGTGTATGTTTTGATATAAATTGACTCGTTTTGATGGCTTGGCTTCATAAATTTTCGAACTTTCAACAGAGAAGTTATCAAAATGGCAGATGGCAGAATAAGGGAATTAGAAATCATGATAAGTCTGACAGACATTGAGATTTTTTTGGCCAGAAGGCGTGAGGGGAGACAAGAACAAGCCAACACACGGAGAAGAAGAAGGAGGCAAGTTTGGACAAGAGAATGGCTCAAAAGAAGGGTCATGTTTGGTCAATATGATACTCTTTTACATGAACTAAACAGAGAGGACCCCAGGTGTTACAAGAACTTCATCCGTGTTGATGCTGACTTGTTTCAGGAGTTTGTGAGACGTGTCGGGCCACAAATAACCAAGAAAACAACCAATTGGAGGTAAACAATAATGTCTATTTTTCAGGGAATAGCAACATATCCAATAATATATCTAAATGTGAGAATTGTAAAACACATGTCGATGATTAATAATTTTTTACTTTATTTTTTTTTTCAGAGAGCCATTGGACCCTGGACTGAAGCTTGCAATCATACTCAGACACATGGCCACTGGTGCTACATTCAGAGAGTTTATGTACAGTTTCCATGTAGCAGACAACACAATCTCAACGTTCATACTGACAGTCCTGGAGGCGTTAGTCGACACATTCCAAGCTGAAGTTATGCAACCACTTATTGAGCCAGATGAATGGAGGGAAGTCAGTACCACGTTCAACACCAAGTGGAATTTCCTTCATGCTTGTGGTGCCCTGGATGGCAAGCATATTTCCTATCAAGGCCCCACCAAATTCTGGATCACAACCACAACTACAAGGGCTTCTTCTCCATGATCCTTCTGGTATTGGCAGATGCCGACTACAAATTAATATGGGTATCAGTGGCGCAGAATGGCTCAGCATCCGATTGCCAAGTGTTCAACGAATCTGAAGTAAGGGAATTGGTGGAAGGAGGTGAGCTAGGCTTCCCTGATCCAGTGCCGTTGCCAGGCCTGACGGAAAACCTGCCCTACTTCTGGGAGACGAAGCATTTCCCTTGGGGACATGAATGATGAAACCCTACTCAAGGATGGGCCTTGGCCACGATGAACGCATATTTAACTACAGGCTGTCTCGTGCCAGAAGAGTGGTGGAGAATGCATTCGGAATATTGGCCAACAAATTTTAATATCTGTTTAATGCAACAGTTTATAAGAAAACAGAAAGTGTGAAGTCCCCAGTCCTTGCTTGTGTCATGTTGCACAACCTTTTGAGGATACGTTACCCTGGTGTACCAGCCAATGCCGACCATGAGGACCAAAACCATGCCCTAGTACCCCGGGGTATGGCGAGAGGAGAGTGAACTAGTGGACGCAGGAGGACATGCTGACCGCAACGTAGACCACAACTTTGGAAAGCAACAAAGAAACTACCTCAGGGATTACTTCATGTCGGAAGCTGGTTCGGTTCCATAGCAAGATCAGATAATATAATAGACTAGTCACTTTTGCAGTTGATATTGACTAGTAATCTTTGTATATCATTTCATGAATTGATATTGGAATCTAAATGCTCGGACTCATTATACATACAATCATATTTGATTTGCTAGACATCAAGATTTGAAAGTTTAGCATTTTTATTTTCAAGAACAGTCTTCCAAAGGATCTAACTTCAGAACATATTTATTTTCACTGTAGCTAGTGGTGTGCTGTGTGGCGGCCGCAAAACGTCTCCCCGTACATCATCATAGTGCAGATTATATTTTCTGATCCTTTGGGATCATTGAGTTCATTTGGTATCATTTTGAAAATAGAGTTCTGCTTAAGCCGGTGCTAGAGGGCGTGGCCGGAGTTGCACATTTCAGTACTGGTTATGAACAGACTCAATAAAACCGAGCCTGCTATTATCGTTTATTTGGTGTATTCCTTGCTTCCAAAGGATCTAACTTCAGAACTTATTCAAAGAGATTTTAATAAATTAGTGTCAAAAGAGTTAAGTAAGTGTTGAATTGCTTTAAACGTTGTACAATAAATAAAATTTAAAGTAGAAGTAAAACAAAGATCAGGAATCGATACAATTAACTTACTCCACCCATCAAAGACACCAACCCTTTTTCAGTATAAAATATAATCCTGCCAAGAACAATCCAAACGTTCTATGATTGCCATCATATGGTTTAATTCTTTAAATGCCAATGTCGTCTATAGGCATGATTACAAATATGTAGGCCCCAGATTAAACACCGCTTTGAAAAAGCAACGCGTAATCTTGGGATAAAATATCTGTATATACAGTCAGTTTGATGTTCTTTGCTTCTTTATACACAGTTACATTTGCTAGATATCGTGTTTGGAAAGTATTATAACACTTTTTGAGCTCAAAGTGGTTTTGTTAAGAGTACAGCTTCCTAACTGGTAACTTAAGTTTTGGACCAAGGGACAAAGTAGTTATTTCTTCAAAGGAAAAAATAAATAATAAGATATGATTTACCTCTATAAGGGAGCAAATGTTATTCAAAGAAAATATCTAAGAAAAATAACCACTACTCGCCTGTAAAGGTACATCTTATTTTTTCTATGGGAACCTTTAATTTTATTTTTGCAAAGTGATAATAATAAAATAGGTATTAATAATAAGCAGTGCGTTTATAATAAAGGCAATCTTATTTCAAAGAAAACTCCCCGTTATAAAATAACTACTTCCTAAATATTTATAATATTCAACGAAAAAGAAATACATTTCAACAATAAACTTTATTTTAAGTTTAACCACTTGAAAAAAATATGATAATCAAAATCACAACATCAGCACTATGTTTGTCAGCATACTCATTTCATTTTTTTAAACAGCACAAAACAGTCATTAGACTCTAATGAATGTCTTATAATAATTTCAAATTAAACCCCTTGATTAAAAATCATTTAAAAATTGCCATAATAACTAATTCCTGGAAACAGTTCTTGTCTTGCTTCAGTATGAGGTAGTCTCGTCACTGTCCTGAATCATATTCCTCATAAACGAAGACGTGTTCTGACTTGCGTCAGCAGGCTGAATGGTGGGTGTACTGGCCATCTGTGGTGTGTTCACGGCGGGACTTTGGGCGGTGGTAGTAGAAAATGAAGGTATTCCTGCAGCAGCAGCAGCACCTGCAATGATACCATCTGTGGTCACTGTGGTTGTTGGATGCGACGAACAATTAGTGTTGCATAGGTAGGGGCTGGTGGTGGACATGAAGATCCAGTAAAATCTGGATAGCAGCCTTGAAGTGTGGTGAAGAAGTGTCGTCTCTCAGTCTCAGTGGTGGGGGGATTCAGTTGCTGTGCCAGTTGAAGGGCCTTGGCCTGGTCCTGGGCATACTGTGGTGGCTGCTGCTGTGCCTGGTGCATTGGGCGTTGAGGGGTCCTGAAGTCCTGGAGGATGGGCTGATGCTGCTGTGCTGGTACAGAGGGAAGCTGCTGAAGTGGCAGCTGCTGGGTCTGCTGCCTGGAGAGGTCCACATAACGCACGGCGGAGGCAAGGGTTTCGGTCATGAACTGATCCCGGAGAGATGGCGTCATTTGGCGCATCAGGTGTGTCAGTTGTCTGGTGGTGACAGCTACCGCGTCTGTCCTTTCTTGCCTCAGTTGTCTCAACTCCTGTGTCAACTGTAAAGAAATCAAAACATAGCTATTAAAGTAAGATATTTAAATAATTTTCTCAAATATTTATTACTTAATTCACTCTAAAATTCATTGATTCTAAAATATTTGTTGGTAGATTTGTTTTAAAAAATGCAGGACATAGCCTTGAATAGTCAGTCAGCAATATGCTGCGATATGACTGGCATATATGTGTGTGCCCAGACCCGGGATCGAACCATGGATTACACGACAAGCGCATTATCCACTGAGCTATGCCTTTGGCTACAATATGCGATCGACAATTTATATTTTACATATGTTCAAAGTTGCTGAAAAAATTCTGTGGTTAATAATACTTACAGCTTCCCTCTCTTCTAGCAGATCTGAATCTGAGTGTACTGAAGCTGTAGAAGGTGTTAATGGTGCATCTTCTGGTGCAGCTGTGTCTGAGGCTAGTATGTTCTGTGAGGGTGCATGGCCGTACCGCTTCTTCCTGGCAGCAATCAACTGCAAAAGACAAATATCATATTTTATTAACAAAAATCAAACTGGTTTGTTACATACATTATTCTTACAGTTACATTCTTCATTAATAAACAAAATAAAATTTAAAAAAGACTAAATATTAAAAAACAAAAAACTCACATCCACACCTTTCCGTACGGGGATCGATGTACAATGCCCCTTGAGGAAGGAAATGCTCTCTACCACCCACTGCTGTCGAGCGGTCATTAAAATTGTACCACTGCCACTTGCCGTACCCTTGTTCAACTTTGTAAACGCCGTACGCTGCCCAAAATACCTTTTGTATAGGTCCTGTCCGGTCAACCCCTCTCCAAGCTGGTCGGCTTTGTCGGCGAACAACTGGTCCCGCTTTTTTCTTTTTTTTTTGTAATCGGCATGCGCCTTGTTGGAAATACTGGGGTTAGCCGCGATCCACTCTATCACATCGACTTCATCGGCATCGGTGAGCTTTCGGGTGATGCGCTGCATGGTTCTGCAATTAGACAAAAAAAAAAAAAATAAACTGAATAAACATACTGTAAATTTATTTAAGTTAAAGCAATTATAGTAAAGTTGTCAATTTGTCAAAAATAATATCTACATACTGAGAATCATTGATATCAATATTTACTCCATGTTACATAGATAAAATTATGCTTGATGAATGACGTCAGCGCTATGACGTCAACGACGCTCTTCAGCTGTGAATTGTTTTAAGAAAATGTGTGCAAGTCGTTTCTACATATAATATCAATTTTAGCCCTCGTGACTCGATACTCATACTTCAATAAACGTTATCTTCGATTCTAATAGAGGATCTTACATGAGTGCGCATGTATTATTTAATTTATCAAACGAGTTGAGGAAAAGGTTATCCCTTTGAGGAAAAGGTTATTCGGCTTTGCCGAGCATTTTATCCATTTTCCTCAACGTGTTTAAAGACACAGTTTTCGATTACATAACATCCTAATGAGGTCGGGCTCATCGGAGTCTAACTGTTGGTTTTCTTTTGCTCCAGCATTTCAGTGGTTTCTTGCTGTCGAGTCCTCACCGTTGTCTCACCTCTGTGGTTCTTTGATTTTTGTGTTCACGGAGATGTTGCACTGATGAGTTAGAAGGCCTTCATGCGGACTGAACAAATTATTTGTCTAAATCGCGACGGAAGTAAGGGCGAGGATTGTGGCCACGTAAAATCGATTTAAGCCCCACAGTGGAAATCTTCCACTGACCGTTCCAAGGCGGCTCTTCTGTGGCGATTTATTTATGTTGTTGTTTGTTACTTACTGTGTGTATCACTTGTGTCTTTTGGTTTAGGATGGCCATATGGCCATTTTGTGGGAAAGTAACTGTCCTTATGGCCTTCCTTTGTTTAGGTTTCCATTATGGTCTGGTCGGTTAATGTTTGTATTTCTTTCCCTTTGGTGTCTTTTATGGGTGGACTAAGTTAATTGTATCAATTCCTGATCTTTGTTTTACTTCTACTTTTTATTAAAGAATCCAGCATTGAGATAAAATACACTTGGGGTACTCTGGCTGTCATACAGGTAGGGGACCAAGAGAGGGTAATAAATTACCTAGGGATATGACAAATGACATCTATTCATTTACACCTAAGTCCTTATTTTGATTTGCATGGAAGAAACAACAGCACTTTTTTCCGATTTTATATTTAGTAACCATTATTTATAATCATTTCAGAAAATGCCAATTCAAATATATTGGTAAATTTTTTTCACCAAAAATGATTTGTTTCTTTTTCAGATAAAATCCTGGTAACTTTATTATTTCTGCTCTAAACATATATTGTGGGTACTCATTAGAACCACCTCTGCGAAGCGGTTCAGGTGAGTACCCACAATTTGTTTTTACAGTGTGAATGCTCGTTAGAACTGCTTCCATGAGGCGGTTCTAACGAGGACACACAATATATGCTTTTGAGAAAAAAGGAACATCCCCTAAACCCCATTTTCCTAGAGAACATGGGGGTTTAAGGGGGTATACATTATTTTCCTTATTTCTGCTCCAAGTCATAGGAAGCGGATGCTCGTTAGAATCGTCTCATTGAGTCATAGGTTGTGGGTACTCGTTTCAACCGCCTCAATGAGACGGTTCTAACGAGCACCCACAACCTATGTTTGCAATATAAATAAGAAAAATAAATTTTATTGTGTTGGTTATTTTAGTTTTAAACTTGAAAAGGTGAAAAATAAAATCTTATTTTTTTTCTCTTTTCTGATATGATTGTGCCTAAAACAAAGAACATTTTATAGTTCCATCTTGACTGAAACTATAAAGTGCTAATGTTTTAGACATTATACGATTTGTGTATCACATACTTTCAACCAAAATAAAATAAAATAAATAAATGAATAAAAAATAAATATAAATAAATAAAGGTAAATTGATTGATTAAATTTTGAGGTTAATTAATTCATTTACCTTGTTTGTTTACTTTGCACTTTTGAGTAAAGGAAACAAAGGATATCAGTGTTTTTCTTTATTTTAAAATAAAAAAGAAGTTATTGAAACAATATGTTGTTGGAAACAATCTCAGTAAATGATACTATCACCCAAGTACCCTTATTGAGCCCCCTTTTAAACAAGAAATCTGCTCATAATCACCTCATAATCACTTAGATAAGATAAGCCTTTGATGTGCACTATGGTCCGAAGAAAATGTTTATTGGAGATCATTAGACAGGCCACCCCTTTTATATAAGGAAAAAAAATGTGTCTTTAATAAAATCAATAATACATGAAGACAAACGCAAGATTCTATGTATCATGTGACATTTAAAACGCATTTTATTGACGGTTGTTTTATAAAAATATCACGATTCCGCCATTTGTAAACGCGACGTTGTTAAGGACGTCGTATATGTAACTATACGGGGAGTATCCAACGTCATATGATAAAAATATTTATTGTAGTCCACAAAGCTTTAAACGATGCAGTGCTTAATAAACAGTCTCGATGCTGGACAGTGGTGATCAGATCGGAATATTCGTAAATGCATTCGCATACTTGATAAGAAAATGGTTGATTCGTGTTTTTTAATACATGGCAAGAGACACCAGTCAAATGAACTAATGAAGTTGGTATCTGCTCTAAGGTCGTATCCTTACCATTGGGACCTCATTCCGAGTTTCACGCAAAATTACTGTATTGTCATCAACGTCTCAGATAAATCTGTGTCTGAATTTCTGTTCTGAAAGGTACATAATACAATGCTGTGTTGCGTCGGAATGTTTGATTACAAACGGGGCAGACCGGTTTATCTACGTAAAGGCTTTTTCTCATTTTCTGTAACCTTTACAACTGACATAAAGCGGAGTTACTTTCATCACTGTTTAATGGACGCTCTTTAAAAACCCGTTTGATAGACGATATTGCATAGGGGATCTTGCATGAGCGTTCGTGTGTTATTAAATTTTATTAACGAGTTGTGGAGAAAGGATAAAATGCGAGGCTTTGTCGAGCATTTTATCCCTTTTCCTCAACGAGTTTAATCACTTCAATAATACATCAAACAAACTCATGCTTTGCAATACCGTATTTATCAGTTGAAAAAGTTAGTCATTTTTACCTTAAACTAAAGAAATCAAAATTATAAAAGTGGTGCGTTTTCATTGAATCTGAGTATACATAGATACATTATCCTACCAGGTTATATTGTGGACAGATATGTCGGTTCATGAAGAGTACAACAGTAGATGTCTGCAAGAGATTCTGCATATCAAGAACGATAATCAACACATATTGTAGTCGACTCGCTACAATGGAAAATGTGTCCGATATACAGTACAATTCCTATATCATGGGTACCTTCAGGACTGTTTAAAAGTGGTATTGTAGACTTTAACGTGTTGATACTGGACGTAGAATGCATAAATAAAGGGATTCTTGAAACTTTCCAAATAAAACTGGTATTAAAAGCGGAATTTCACTGTAGACACTCAGTGAGTACGCATCATTCGTTCCATCAGAATACAGCTTAATAGTTAACCAAAGACCGACAATGCCCATAGCGAAGATCGTCATTAGATCTCATCTGACAAAATATAAGCCTCCAATCTATTTTTCAAAGCCCCGATGAGCAGGTGCTTGGAAAAAGTGCAGCCAAATTACAATACATAACCAAAACACGCCTTAATAATGTTGACCCCCATTTATACGAGTTTTCTTATTTCTGCTCTAAAAAACAAATTGGGGCGGTTCTAATGAGTGCCCAAAATCTATATTTTGAGGAGCAGTAAGAAAAATATCACACTTTTTCATCTTACAAATTTCATTTTTCGGCGGTTAAGTGTGCAATGTTTTTGTATAGGCGTGTTTTTGTACTGGACTCGAATACTGATGTATTGTTGTCTATGAACGAACACGTTCTCTTAACCTTATGGAATTATCAAAACTTCAGATATAATATATACGAGGACAATTTAGAGTTACTTAACCCTTATCCTGCTCATCACGAAAACACGCCTATGTAATTTGGACCCCCTTGAACCCCACTTTTATGTAGCAAAAGGGGGGTTTCCGGGGGTAAACCTTATTTTTCTTATTTCTGCTCTAAATATAGATTGTGGGTACTCGTAAGAACCGCCTCGACGAGGCGGTTCTTACGAGGGCCCACAATCTATATTTTGAGCAGAAATAAGAAAAATATCACAATTTTTCATCATAAAATTTTCCTTTTTTCGGCGATAAAGGTGGCAATGTATTTGTATAGGCGTGTTTGCGTGATGAAACACGGCAGTCACTACGTTTGCAAACAGTTTACATTCAGATCAAACATCTACATCTCATCAGAACATACACTGTTTGTCATGCAGCTTGTAATTTGAATGCATATATAAAAAGTCATTTGATTGGTGAATTGTCATAAATGGTTGCGCCAAAATCAATTCATTCAGCAGGATAAGGGTTTAGAGGGATCTTTCTAAAATCGCTTAAAAAGGTTTCCGGTCATTGCGTACCCAAACCATTCGTGCTCTAGTCATTTCGCACAATTTTGGTTATTTCGTACCTGCGGTTTGGTCATTTTGTACCCACTAACAACCATATTGTACCCCCGTATTTTCGTATCCATTTTGGTCAATTCGTACCCAGGTACGAATTGATCAAAGCTGTTATGAAAATGACTGGGTAAGAAATAACCAAAGTGGTTACGAAATGACATAAGCATAAGCACTCCCTATTGTTTTGGTCATTGCGTACTATTTTAGTTATTTCGTACCTAGATATTCAAATATTATTGTAGACGGACGGATGGGCAGTCGCATGGATGATTGGTGTGTGTTTACGGACGGCCGCTCTAGGGTCCGGTTTTAGTTTTTGGTCCTTTTAAGATAATTCCCTCATTTCCAGGCGATCGTTATTCGAAAGGTGGGTGAAAACCGTAGCACCCGTAGAGAAAAAACAAACAAACAAAACATCTGACCTTCCGTTGTGAACTTGGCATCTCACATATGACCCTAGCCTGTCTCGAACCCATAACGAAAAAAAGTTGTAATGGCTAAGAGTTGGGGGCGCTCTTTCACACAAGACCACAGAGGCCCTTAGGGGAACTTTTAAATGAAAAAAAAAATACATTACTGAGAAGGGACTGACCATTACCCACAGAGGCGCTTATCAATGTTTAAAAGGAATAACCTAATCTATCCAGATAAACTGAACATCATAACCTCATAATGCCAAGTTCGCCCGATCGGACGGAAAGATCGAGGGGTGTTTTCCCGGGCGGATACATGTATATGAATGGACGGATGGATGGGGATTATACCGGCTCTTTTAAATTGGACAATTATCAAGAATGTCTGTCGCCACTTGACTTGTATTTAAATGGACAATGTGTTTGTTGGTCGCATCTTTATGTACTTTAGTATAATTTGAATTATGTAACGTGCAATACGCCTAAAGCTGTGTCGGCGGTCAGATGGATGGATAAGATGGACAGATAGGTAGATGAATGAATGGGCGGAAGACGCAGACGGGTCAAGAATATGTAAATGGACTCGCCAATAGAATTTAAAATAAAAAAATAAAAATTCATGCAGGTACATCCCTAATATACATAAATGTCACTGAGTTCGTTAAGCACCAGAACCTCACAAAAAAAAACAACAGGAATCGTCCGTTCCCGACGAACATTGCCAAATTTCAACCTGTATTATCAATAGAACGTTACTAGGCCGTAGAAGTTTTCCAAAGGCTGTTTTTCTGTACCATAGTTATTGCTGATTAGAATAAGATGAAAAATGTCATTGTTTATGAGTTATAGCAGCATAAAGAAAATCTAAAAGATCAGGAACTGATACAATCAAATCCCAAATTATTCACACAATATCACTAGGAAAAGTCAAAACAGAAATGAACAACCAAAAATGGGGAAGAATCAGAATAATCGACGTAACAACATATATTATTATGGAAAGAATCAGCACTACCAACACCAAACATGAAGGAACCACAGCAATAACACCGACTTGGAACGGCCAGTATATATTACTGTTGGAATTAATTAACTTTACGGGATCCAAACCCTCACCCTCATTTTCACTGTGGTTCAAACAAGTATTTGTTTGGTCTGCGTGAAGGTTTTCTAACTTACCGATGTGTATATGTTTGGCGTTTATAAATTAATATGAACAAATGTTCATAATAATTTTTTATAAACGATTTTTCAGATGAGTAGTGAGTGAGTGAGTGTTTGAGTTTTACGTCCCATCAACAGCTAAGGCCATACTGAGACGGGACCTCGATTTAAAGACTCATCCGAAAGTCTGGAGAAGCCCGGGATTGATCCTGCGACCTCTGGTTTACAAGGCGAGTAGCATAACCACTACACCGCGGAGGCTTCTATCAAATGTGTAGTATAAGCGTTCCTAGAATAGGTATCCTAAAATGAGTAGCGAGCAGAACATATTTATTTGAAAATCAGTAGAAAACACATGTGTGTAAACAGTATATTTTAACAACTCGATGACAACTTAAAAAAAAAATGAAAAAAAAAATAAATAAATAAAATATAATAATAATAACAAGAGGCCCAAGAGGGCCTGTCACTCCACCGGCTAACTTCAAACAATTGTCATATTTAATACATTAACCAATTGTATACTAGTGGACTCTTCTATTGCTATATGTTGGACCAGTCCATTTGTCATATAAGGGGTGTCAGGCCTATTTTCTTCTATTTTTGATGGAAAATTCTGTTAGCAAATAGTGCAGGCCCTGATCGGACATGGTGTTCTGTGGGGTCTGATCTGGGCCAGCACTGTTTGCCACGGTACCCATTTAGGGTTTTCCCGCATGCAATGGGTAAAAAAGAAACAAGTGATCCACCCAAAGAATGTCCATTCTATATTTTTTGGACCCCAGAGCCATGGTTGGCAGAATTTATGTGAGTGACCATTTGGCATTGCTCCGTTCTAAATATCTAAAGCTCTGGGCCTTATGGTTTCAGAGAAGAAGACTTTTTTAAGTTTTTCCTATTATAAGTCTATGGGAACTAATATGCCTCTGGGCGTGACCAATTTTTTACCCCAGGGGCATTGTTGGCAGGATTTATTTGATTGACCACTTGACGTTGCTGCATACTTAATATCTAAGCTCTGGGCACTGATGGTTTCAGAGAAGATTTTTGTCAGTTTTTCCCAGTATAAATCTATGGGAGCTTATGGGCCTCAGGGTGTGGCCAATTTGGACCCCAGGGGCATAGTTGGCAGGATTTATGCAGTTGAATACTTCAAGTTGCTACATACTAAGCCTTTGGCCTTATGGTTTCAGAGGAGAAAATTTTCAAGATTTTGTCATTATTAGTCTATGGGAGCTACTAAGCACCGGGGCGTTGCCAATTTGGACTCAAAAGTCATAGTTCGCAGGACTTAGTAGGTGACCACATAACTTTGCTACATACTACAGTTCAACCTGTATTAAGCAAGTGCCTAAGGGATAGTCAAAATATGCTTGCTTAAGACAGGTTCTTGCTTAATAGAGGTGAAATTTAACACATCTACCTTTCTTGGGAACTGAATGCCTGCTTGCTTAAGACAGGTTGCTTGCTTAATAGAGATGGCCACTAAGAAAGGTTTTACTGAAAATGTCTTAGCTTTAGGCTTTATGGTTTCAGAGAAGAAGTTTCTCCATTTATTGGTCTATGGAAGCTAATGAGCCAAAGGTGGTGGCCATGGCGGCCATGTTTTTTGTCTGATCAAAATTTCTTTAATTAATCTGACAATGGTAGACACAAGGAACATTCATGAAAATTCAGAACGAAATCCATTTAGCGGTTTTGGAGGAGAAGATTAAAAAAAAAGATCCCTATATGAGTCTATGGAAGCTAATTAGCCAATGGGCGTGTCCATGGTGGCCATGTTTTTTGTCTGATCAAAATTGCTTCAAGGAATCTGACAGAGGTCCACCCAAGGAACATTCATGCAATGTAAGAATGAAATCCATTAAGTTGAGCGGTTTTTGAGGAGAAGGTTTTTAAAACTTTTCCCCATATAAGTCTTTGAAAGCTAATGAGCCAAGGGGCATGGCCATGGCAGTCATGTGGGGCATGGCCATGGTGGCCATGTTTTTTGTCTGATCCGAATTTCTTCAAGGAATCTGACAGAGGTCCACCCAAGGAACATTCATGCAAAATAAGAATAAAATCCATTGAGCGGTTTTAGAGGAGAAGATTTTTAAATATTTTTTTTTGGTTTCGATGCCATTTTGTTCTGCATGTAACAAAATTCTTTGAAGGAATTCAGAAGAGGACTATGTGAGAAACATTCCTGTGAAGTTTGGTTACAATCGACCAAGTAGTTAAGGAGGAAATGTTTAAAGAAAAAAGTTAACCCACGGATGCACAACCGCATAGACGCACAACAGACACAGGACCATAACATATAACATAAGACCCGCTGGTCTTTGGCCAGTGGAGCTAAAAAATGAACAGATTTATGTTTTTATTTCTTTTTTTATTTATTTTTTCCTTTCCTCCGTCGGATTCAGTATGCCTCCCTTTTCATCTAAGCCATTTTAACCCTCAGGGATCTGGAGAACTGTTGACACTGTAGTATAATTAGGTCTAATAACTCAATCTCCCTCAGTATTTTGAATTTATTTTGAAACATCAAGTCGTATAAATAGAGTTTGTGTTGAAAACATCAGTTCTATCACCAGTGTGATTTGCAAGTGAAATTTCTGATGTTTTGAATTTTAGAATGACAATTTGTAGGTGGACCTCTATAGATATGTGATAGTCAGCAAAATTGGAGGAGATTAATGCAGATACAGGAAGGTACTTTTAAATAAATAAATAAATAAATAAATAAATAAATAAATAAATAAATAAATAAATAAATAAAAAACAAGAACTTTTGAAGAAGAGAAGACTTTTTTAATATGACACTACATGTTATATAGTGAAAATAAACCCCGCCCACTGCAGCCATGTTTTTTGTCGGATCAAAATTTCTCCAAGGATTCTGACACAGGTCCACCCAAGGAACATGCATGCCAAATAACTATGAAATAAAACAAGAACTTTTGCAGAAAATATTTTCAATATTACACTATATGTTATATAGTGAAAATAAGCCTCGCCCATGGCGGCCATGTGTTTTTGTAAGATCAAATTTTTTTCAAGGAATCTGACAACAGTCCACCCAAGGACAATTCATGCAAATTACAATGAAGTCCCACAAGTACTTTTGCAGAAGAAGATTCTTTAGCATTACATTATATGTTAAATAGTGAAAATAAGCCCCGCCCATGGCGGCCATGTTTTTTGTCGGATCAAAATTTCTTCAAGGAATCTAAAAAAGGTACACCCAAGGAACATTCGTGCAAAATAAAAACAAGGCATCGCATGCGATACAAATCCCCTCGCACTAGACAACTTCGTGTGTGGAAAACACTGAAATGGCAAAAGTCCAACTTGCTTGAGATATTATCATATGCAACATTTGTGTAAAGTTTGTTTAAAAATCCTCCAATAAATGTACATTCTAGAGTGATGACGTTTCTCTAAAAATAGCCATAGTGACCTTGACTTGAGGCCATGACCATCAAAGTAGATCTTGCGCAAGATATTATCACAAGCATCTTTTGTGTGAAGTTATATTAAAATCTGCTAATAAATGTAGGCGGTAGAGCGATGACAAAGTTTTTCTAAAGATAGCCACAGTGACCTTGACTTTGAGGTCATGACCTTGAAAGTCGAAGTAAGTCGAGATATTATCATAAGAAACATTTGTGTGAAGTTCTATTACAATCCATCATTAAATGTAGGTGCTAGAGCGATGACAAAGTTTTTCTAAAAATAGCCACAGTGACCTTGACCTTGAAAGTCTAAATAGCTCGAGATATTGTCATAAGGAACATTTGTGTGAAGTTATATTGAAATTGGTGAAAAATGTAAGCACTAGAGCAATCACAAAGTTTTTCTAAAAATAGCCACAGTGACCTTGACCTTGAAAGTCAAACACGCTCGAGGTATTGTCATAAGGAACATTTGTGTGAAGTTATATTGAAAAGGGTGAAGAAATGTAAGCGCTACAGCCATGACAAAGTTTTTCTAAAAATAGCCACAATGACCTTGACCTTGAAAGTGGAACTCACTAGAGATATTGTTATAAGGATCATTTGTGTGAAGTAATATTGAAATTGATGAAAAAAATGTAAGTGCTAGAGCAATGACAAGTTTTTCTAAAAATAGCCACAGTGACCTTGACCTTGAAAGTCCAACTCATTCGAGCTATTGTCATAAGCAACATTTGCTTGAAGTTATATTGAAATCAGTGAAGAAATGTAGGCGCTAGAGCGATGACAAAGTTTTCTAAAAATAGCCATAGTGACCTTGACCTTGAAAGTCGAAATGGCGAGATATTGTCTTAAGGAACATTTGTGTGAAGTTATATCGAAATCGAGGAAGAAATGTAAGCGTTAGAGGGATGACGAAGTTTTTCTAAAAATAGACACAGTGACCTTGACCTTGAAAGTGGAACTCGCTAGAGATATTGTCATAAGGAACATTTGTATGAAGTTATATTGAAATTGGTGAAGAAATGTAAGCGCTAGAGCGATGACAAAGTTTTTCTAAAAAATAGCAAAAGTGACCTTGACCTTGAGGCCTTGACCTTGATAGTCGAACCCGCTTGAGATATTGTCATAAGGAACATTTGTGTGAAGTTATATTGAAATCAGTGAAGAAATATAGGCGATATAGCGATGACAATGTTTTTTCTAAAAATAGCCACAGTGACCTTGACCTTGAGGCCATGAGTTGGAAAGTCGAACTCGCTGGAGATATTTTTATAAGGAACATTTGTGTGAAGTTATATTGAAATTGGTGAAGAAATGTAGGCGCTAGAGCGATGAAAAAGTTTTTCTAAAACTAGCCACAGTGACCTTGACCTTGAGGTCATGACCTTGAAAGTCCAACTCGCTCAAGATATTGTCATAAGGAACATTTGTGTGAAGTTATATTGAAATCAGTGGAGAAATGTAGGAGCTAGAGCGATGACAAAGTTTTTCTAAAAATAGCCACTGTGACATTGACCTTGAAGCCATGACCTTGAAAGTGGAACTCGTTCGAGATATGTTTATAAGGATTATTTGTGTGAAGTTACATTGAAATTGGTGAAGAAATGTAAGCGCTAGAGTGATGACAATGTTTTTCTAAAAATAGCCACAGTGACCTTGACCTTGAGGTCATGACCTTGAAAGTCAAACTCGCTCGAGATATTTTTATAAGGATTATTCGTTTGAAGTTATATTGAAATTGGGGGAGAAATGTAGTCGCTAGAGCCATGACAAAGTTTTTAAAAAAATAGCCAGAGTGACCTTGACCTTGAGGTCATGACCTTGAAAGTCGATCTTGCTCCAGATATTGTCGTAAGGAACGTTCGTGTGAAGTTATATAAAAATCGGTCAAGAAATGTAGGCGCTAGAGCGATGACAAAAGTACGTATATACGTGGCGGTAGAGCGATAACAAAAGTATGTACGTACGTGGCGCTAGAGCGATTACAAAAACACGTATGTACGTACGTACGTACGTACGGGACAAATGCTATATCCCCCCTCACAACTATGTTGTGCGAGGGGATAATGAAATCCAACAGGTAGGTTTGGAGGAGAAGATTTTTAAAGATTTTTAATTTTTTGTGTGATTTTGTTGCCATGGCAACCAGAGTTCTGGGTGTAACAAAATTCTTTGAAGGAATTTAGAAGAGGACTAAGTAAGGAACATTCCTGTGAAGTTTGGTTACAATGGGCCCAATAGTTTAGGAGGAGAAGATGTTTTAGCATTACACTATATGTTAAATAGGGAAAATAAGCCCCGTCCATGGCGGCCATGTTTTTTGTCGGATCAAAATTTCTTCAAGGAAACTGAAAGAGGTCAACCCAAGGAACAGTCATGCAAAATAAAAATGAAATCCAACAGGTGGTTTTGGAGGAGAAGATTTTTAAAGATTTTAAATTTTTTGTGGTTTTGTTGCCATGGCAACCAGAGTTCTGGGTGTAACAAAATTCTTTGAAGGAATTTAGAAGAGGACTATGTAAGGAACATTCCTGTGAAGTTTGGTTACAATTGGCCCAGTAGTTTAGGAGGAGAAGATGTTTAAAGAAAAAGTTAACGCACGGACGCACGACGGACACAGGGCCATGACAATAGCCCCGCTGGCCTTCGGCCAGTGGAGCTAATAAAACACCTGAGCTAACAGATTGAAAGTTTCAGGAAGTGCCTTCGGCCAGTGGAGCTAATAAAACACCTGAGCTAACAGATTGAAAGTTTCAGGAAGTGCCAACCTTTACTGAAGGAATAATGGAAGGACAAGGTGATGACAGGGTAAGCGTTTTCTGCAAATCAAGTAGAATGTAACTCTATGATAAATAGCCTGACCTCACCAGTTTTCAAACTCATTCAAGCTTTTATTCCTGACTTGCTAAGAAGATCCGATATAAAGTGATGGGGCTATGGTGATGACAAGTTCAAAAATTAGCAATTAACTGCTGCAATCAAAGGGATGTTACTCTGTGACAAATAGGCAAACCTCATGAGTTTTCAAACTCCTCCGAACTTTTCTGCCTGACTTATTTGTTTGTAAGTCTCATGAAGATCCGATCAAAACTGAAGGGGCAGCAGTGCTAACAAGGTCGAAAATAGGCATTTTTAAGCAATCAAAGGCACGTAACTCTATGATAAATGTGCCGACTTGGCCAGTATTCAAACTCATCCAAGGTTTTATTCCCAGCCACCTTACATATAAGTTTCAGAAAGATCCGATCAAAACTGAAGAGGCTACGGTGATGACAAGGTCAAACTTTGGCATTTTTAGCAATCTTTGATGTTACTCTAAAATAAATGGACCGACTTGGCCAGTTTTCGAATTCATCTGAGGTTTCATCCCCAGCCACCTTACATATAAGTTTCAGAAAAATCTGATCAAAACTGAAGGGGCTACGGTGATGACAAGGTCAAAAATCAACATTTTCAGCAATCAAAGGGACATAACTCTACGATAAATAGGCTGACTTGGCCTGTTTTCAAACTCATTCAAGATTTTATCCCCAGCCACCTTACATATAAGTTTCAGAAAGATCCGATCAAAACTGAAGGGGTATGGTGATGACAAGGTCAAAAATCGACATTTTCAGCCATCAAAGGGACATAACTATATAGTAAATGGGGCGACTTGGCCGGTTTTTTAACTCAACCTAGGTTTTATCCCCAGCCACCTTACGTATAAGTTTCAGAAAGATCCGATCAAAACTGAAGGGGCTACAGTGATGACAAGGTCAAAAATCAATGTTTTCAGTAACTCTATGATAAATATGCCACATTGGCCGGTATTCGAACTCATCCAAGGTTTTATCCCAAGCCACCTTACATATAAGTTTCAGAAAGATCCGATAAAAACTGAAAGGGCTACGGTGATGACAAGGTCAAAGGTCGTCATTTTCAGCAATCAAAGTGACGTTACTCTGTGATAAATGGACCAACTTGGCTGGTTTTCGAACTTTTATCCCCAGCAACTTTACATATAAGATTCAGAAAGATTCGATCAAAACTGAAAGGGCTACGGTGATGACAAGGTCAAAAATCAGCATTTTCAGCAATCAAAGGGACGTTACTCTAAGATAAATGGGCCGACTTGGTCAGTTTTCGAACTCATCTGAGATTTAATAGCCAGCCACCTTACATTTAAATTACAGAAAGATCCGATCAAAACTGAAGGGGCTACGGTGATGACAAGGTCAAAAATCGGCATTTTCAGCAATCAAAGGGACGTAACTCTATGATAAAAGGGCCGGCTTGGCCAGTTTTCAAACTCATCCGAGGTTTTTTCTCCAGCCACCTTATATATAAATTTCAGAAAGATCCGATCAAAACTGAAGGGGCTACGGTGATGACAAGCATTTTCCCATTGTAAGTCTATGGGACCTTGTGATTGCCATAGCAAGCAAAGTTTTCATGCGATTTCATAAAAAAGCTTATGTCATCAATGCCCCACCAGAGGCATACTACAGATGAGAAATGATTGAGATCAGCCTGCAGGCTGCAGAGATATAGCTGCTCAAAAGTGTGGACGGACGAACGACGGACGGACGACGGACGACGGAACCCACTATACTATAAGCTCCCCTGGAGCCTTCGGCCCAGGTGAGCTAAAAATCGGCATTTTCAGAAATCAAAGGGACGTAACTCTACGAAAAATGGGCCGACTTTGCCGGTATTTGAAATCATCCAAGGTTTTTTCCCCAGCCACATTACATATAAGTTTCAGAAAGATCCGATCAAAACTGAAGCAGCTACGGTGATGACAAGGTCAAAAACAGGCATTTTCAGCAATCAAAGGGACGTTACTCTATGATAAATGGGCCGATTTGGCCGGTTTTCGAACTCATCCGAGGTTTTAACCCCAGCCACTTTACATATAAGTTTCAGAAAGATCCGATCAAAACTGAAGGAGCTTCCGTGATGACAAGGTCAAAAATCGAAATTTTCAGCAATCAAAGGGGATGTAACTCTATTATCAATGGGCCGATTTGGCCGGTTTTCGAACACATTCAAATTGTTATCCCCAGCCACCTTATATATAAGTTTCAGAAAAATCCGATCAAAACTGAAGGGGCTACGGTGTTGACAAGGTCAAAAATCAACATTTTCAGCAATCAAAGGGACGTTACTCTATGATAAATTGGCCGACTTGGCCGGTATTCAAACTCTTACGAGGCTTTACCCCCTGTCACCTTACATATAAGTTTCAGAAAGATTCGATCAAAACTGAAGGGGCTATGGTGATGACAAGGTAAAAAAAAATACATTTTCAGCAATCAAAGGGACGTAACTATATGATAAATGGGCGGACTTGGCCGGTTGCGAACTCATCCAAGGTTTTATCCCCAGCCACCTTACATATAAGTTTCAGAAAGATTCGATCAAAACTGAAGGGGCTACGCTGATGACCAGGTCAAAAATTGGCATTTTCAGCAATCAAAGGGACGTAACTCTATGATAAATCGGCCCACTTGGCCGGTTTTCGAACTCATCCAAGGTTTTATCCCCAGCCACCTTACATATAAGTTTCAGAAAGATTCTATCAAAACTGGTGGGGTTACGGTGATGACAAGGTCAAAAATTGGCATTTTCAGCAATCAAAGGGACGTAACTATACCATAAATGGGCCGAATTTGCCGGTTTTTGAACTCATCCGAGTTTTTATCCACAGCCACCTTATATATAAGTTTCAGAAAGATCCAATCAAAACTGAAAGCGCTACGGTGATGACAATCAATTTCACATAGTAAGTCTATGGGACCTTGTGGTTGCCATAACCACCAAAGTTTCAGAGCGATTTTAAAAAAAAAGTTCATGTCATCAATGCCCCACCAGAGTCATGCTACAGATGAAAAATGATTGAGATCAGCCTGTAGGCTGCAGAGATATAGCTGCTCAAAAGTGTGGACGGACGGACGACGGACGACCCACTATACTATAAGCTCCCCTGGAGCCTTCGGCCCAGGTGAGCTAAAAATCCCTGATTCCAAGCAAGGGTCTTCGGTCCTTGATGTTATATTGATCATGGAAAACTTCCCGGTATTTGCATCGAAGGCCTGATTATGTTTGAGCCAGCGCACGACAAAACCTACAATAAGACATGTGCGCCCACCGAAGACACAGATCAGCCTGCGCATCCATATAGTCTAACAAGAGACTTCTCTTTCTGCATGAATGAGCACTGAACCCTTGGCTATCCTTAAAGCGCATAACGAAGACTCTGATCAGACTGCGCGGAAGCGCAGGCTGATCTGAGACTTCGTTGGGCGCACGTCTTATTGTAGGTTTTGTCATGCGCTGGCTTATTTTATAGATGCCTTCAAATTCTAATAAAATGAAAATACAAGAACAAAAACAAGCTAATAATCAACGCGCTGGCAGTACTGTCGTATCTTTTGGCCCTGATTGTAGGCTGGAAAAAACAATGGTGTCACTAGAAGACTATTGAGAAATTGACGCAGAGAAGTTCATGGTGCGCGGTTGTCAAAGTAGCCGTTCGGCTGGACATCGCAAGGTGGCGGCTCTTACATCTCTCTGCCAGCAGCAATTGTTATGCATAAGAATTTATTTTTCTGATTCCCACTTGCACCCCACTGTGACCTAATAGTGCTATAAATATCTTGTTAATCTTCTTATAGAAGATTCTAGAAAACTGAGTCACAGATTAATTTCATTTTTGTAAACAACATGTTTACAAGGAAAAGTACTTCAGAACCTTCCAGAAAGTTCTGGGTTGCATTATTTTTAGAAAAGTACCTCATCTTATTCCACAGCCCTCTGGAATGTTCTAGAGAAATCTTAGGGTCTATAAAAGAGCTTGATTTTTCTCATTGAGTCAGACTTTGGAGTTTCAAGTTTGGGCTTAGAAAAAAAGTTATTTCTAAATTCTGTGTTGGATTGTTAAAGGATATTACTTTTCATTTTGGACTGTGAATTCTGTGGGATCAAGGAAAATAGATTCATTCAGGATATTTCATTCAGAGCTAAGTACATTTCATTTTCTTACTTCTACAGGTTAAAGTTAACTTGTAAATAAATTTTGATAATTTTTTCCAAAAGGCTTGTTTGCTTTTTTCTTTCTGCTACGCCTGGCTCGTAACAGAAATTGGGGGCTCGTCCGGGATTAAACCATTTTAAGCATTTTAAAACCGACATTTCATGTGACGCAGGTAATTGTCATTTCTTATCAAATAGACTTTGCAGTTGCTTCACAGGATTGGTATTTCCCTATAGGCATATAGGGGATTGTCATTTCATGTGAACTGTCATTTCAGGTGAAATAGTACTTGTCATTTCATGTGAAATTCTCGTTGGGCTTGTCATTTCAAAAAAAAAAAAACTTTGTCAAATTAACATCAGTCTGTATTTCCATAAATACTTTATAGAACAAACAAAAAACAAACATGTCGTTTGATTTGAGAAGCTTTTTGGCTCAGCCTACTCAGGAGTTGTTTAATCTTGCCAAAAGGACAGATTTGCTAGAAATTGCTTCCCATTATGGGGTCACTGCTGTCAAAACAAGCATGAAGAAGCATAAAATTAAGAATATTTTGGTGCAGTTTTTTGTTGATGAAGAACTTTTCGATCCATCTGCTTTGTCTCTCATTATGGTTTCACATACTGAATTACAAATGAGACAAATTGAAATAGGAAGGCAAATTGAATTAGAGAAGTTCAGATTAGAAATGGAAGAGAGAGAGAAGGAAAAAGAAAGAGAAATGCAGAGACAAATGCAGATGGAAAGATTAGAAATAGAAGAACGAATTCGAAAAGAAAAATTAGAACAGGAAGAAAAACAAAGAGAAATGGAGGAACGCATTCAGAAAGAAAAATTAGAAAAAGAAGAACGGCTGGAGTTGGAAAAGGAAAAAATGAGATATAGTATTGAAGAAAAAGAAAGAGAAAGGCAGTTTCAGTTAAGATTGAAGGAAATGGAACTCCAGGGTCAAGATAGGGTGAAACATACCCCTGTTTTTGACTCTGGTAGTTACTTTGATGCCACAAAGCACATCAGATTAGTTCCTCCATTTCAGGAAAAAGAGGTAGATAAGTATTTTTTGCATTTTGAAAAAGTTGCAGAAAATTTAAAATGGCCAAAAGAGCATTGGACCTTACTTTTGCAAAGCGTTGTTGTCGGAAAGGCTCGTGACATTTACACTCAGCTGACTGTCGAGCAAAGCTCAGACTATGATCTGGTCAAGGAGCTTATTCTTAAGGCATATGAGTTGGTCCCTGAGGCTTACAGGCAGAAATTTAGGAATTGCAAAAAAGAAATTTCCCAGACCCATGTAGAATTTGCTCGAACCAAAGAACAGCTATTTGATAGGTGGTGTTCTTCTAAAAAAGTAGGCTCTGATCATGACAAACTTAGACAACTTGTCCTTGTTGAAGAGTTCAAACGGTGCATAAATTCAGACATTAAATCTTTTCTCGATGAGAGACAGGTTGAAACTTTGGAGGAAGCTTCTCGTTTGGCAGATGATTATGCTTTGACTCATAAAGTCTCATTTGTGAACAGGCCTTATCCTCGAAAACCTTATAATCCACAGACAGGTCCAAGATTCTATCCCAGTAATCCTTCTGGTAGTTATAGCCATACATCTAGTACTATGCCCAAACTTTCTGGTGAAAATAAAAGCCAGAATCCTTCCAAACCTTCTGGTGAAAACAGAAGCCCAAATTTTCCCAAACCTTCTGGTGAAAACAAAGACCAGAATCCCTTATCTCAATCTCAAGTAGTTTGTTATTATTGTAAAAATAAAGGTCATTTGATCTCTGAGTGTTTAAAATTAAAGCGAAGGAAAGAAAGAGAAAGACAAGAGGAACTTAAGCCTACAGGCTTGACTTCTATAAGGCCAAAACCACAGTCTTGTGTAAGGGAGGAAACTCTTTCTGATACCAAATTATCTGAGACTGATACAGTTATGGAGTGTTATGAACCATTCTTATCAGATGGTTTTGTGTCACTAAATGGTGACAGTTATGCCCATCCTACCCCTATTAAAATCTTACGAGATACCGGAGCTTCTCAATCTCTTATTCTAGCAGATACTCTGCCTTTTTCTGAGAAGACTTTTTTGGGCCAAAGTGTCCTTATTCAGGGTGTGGAATGTGGATTTGTTAATGTTCCGCTTCATAACGTTTATTTGTCATCAGACTTGGTATCCGGTTCGGTGGCTGTTGGTATTAGACCTTCTTTACCTTTTAAAGGTGTTCATTTGTTGCTAGGCAATGACTTAGCTGGAGATAAGGTTGTGGTAAACCCACTTTTGACTACTAATCCTTGCATAGACCAACCGCCTGATCCCATTGAGCAGGAAATCCCTGATCTTTACCCGTCTTGTGCAGTCACAAGGGCTATGGCACGTAAGGCCAAGCAAACTGATGGGAAACAGGATTTTGATTTAACTGATACCTTTTTGGGTCAGTCTTTTAATGACGAGATAACAAGGTCTCTGTCTTCAAGCCTGCCTGATAAGCAGACAGATTTTCATGAGAATAACTCATCTTTAGATCTAGGCCATGACATAATGTCTGGGTCTCAACTAGCTATAGAACAGCATAAGGATCCTGAAATTTCGCCTTTATTTGAAAGGGCCTTAGATGAGCAGGAAGTATCTCAGGTCCCAGTCTGTTATTATGTCAAAAATGACATTCTTATGAGAAAATGGCGTCCACCAGACGTCTCAGTAGAAGACGAGTGGACTGTCAACCATCAGATAGTGGTTCCACGGGTTTACCGTCCCGAAATATTAAACTTGGCGCATGAAACCCCCATGTCAGGACATTTAGGTGTAAATAAAACCTATCACAAGATTCTTAATCATTTTTGCTGGCCTGGGTTAAAATCAGATGTTTCTCAGCATTGTAGGTCCTGCCATACATGCCAAATGGTAGGAAAACCCAATCAGACTATACCTAAGGCTCATTTGCAGCCTATACCTGCTTTTGATGAACCTTTCAGTCGAATAATTATAGACTGTGTGGGTCCCTTGCCCAGAACTAAGTCCGGCTGTGAATATCTTTTGACCATTATGTGTGCTTCCACACGTTTTCCTGAAGCCATTCCTTTAAGAAATATCAAAACTAAGACAATCGTCAAGGCCTTAGTGAAGTTTTTCACATTTGTTGGGCTTCCTAAATCTATTCAGTCAGACCAAGGCTCAAATTTTATGTCTGGAATATTTCAACAAGTAATGCATGAACTTGGCATGGTACAGTATAAGTCATCAGCCTATCATCCTGAAAGTCAAGGCGCCCTTGAAAGATTCCATCAAACATTGAAAAACATGATAAGATCATATTGCTTTGACACAGAGAAGGATTGGGATGAGGGCATCCATCTCCTTTTATTTGCTGTTAGAGAATCTGTGCAAGAATCTCTTGGCTTCAGTCCATTTGAATTAGTATCTGGCCATACTGTTCGTGGTCCTTTGAAACTTCTCAAAGAGAAATTTCTCTCCAATGATGACACCTCCCTGAATTTACTTCAGTATGTGTCTGATTTCAAAACTAGACTTTCAAAAGCTTGTGAGGCTGCTCGGACCAATCTTCAGTCAGCCCAAAGGAAAATGAAACAGCTATATGACATAGGGACAAAACAAAGGAATTTTAAACCAGGTGATAAGGTACTAGCTCTTTTGCCTATTCCAGGAAAATCGTTGCAGGCCAGGTATTATGGTCCATACACTGTAGACAAAAAGATCAGTGACGTAAATTACATAATAAACACTCCTGGGAGGCGCAAGCTAAAGCAGCTGTGTCATATTAACATGCTTAAGGAATACATAGATAGGGACAATACATCTTTAAAATCAGTCAATCTAGTTAGCTCTGTTCCACTTAATTCATGTGACAATGACTGTGAGGATATTAATTCAGTGAAGTCGGATCCCACATCATCAAAACTTCAGAATTCTGACATTCTACGGAATCTTGACCAGAAACTGTCACATCTAGAGCCAAATCAGCGGAATGAACTGAAACAGCTGATTTTTGAATATGACAATTATTTCCTGACATTCCAACACGGACAGACAAAATATTTCACGATGTGGACATAAATGGGTCTAAACCTGTAAAACAACACCCATACAGGATGAATCCTGTGAAACAAAAATATCTTAAAGAAGAAGTTCAGTATCTATTAGACAATGACTTTATTGAACCAAGCCAAAGTGAATGGAGTTCTCCTTGTATTCTAGTACCAAAACCTGATGGGACATATCGTATGTGTACAGATTTTAGGAAAGTTAATTCCTTAAGTAAAACAGATAGCTTTCCTATTCCAAGAATGGATGACTGCATTGATAACATCGGGAATGCCAAATACATAACGAAATTCGACCTTCTGAAAGGATTTTGGCAAATTCCACTCACAGATAGAGCAAAGGAGGTTTTGGCATTCACAACACCAGACGGATTATTTAACTATAAAGTCATGCCATTTGGAACGAAAAACTCTCCGGCAACATTTCAGCGCTTAATAAACATGGTAATTGCGGGGCTGGAAGGCTGCAGTGCTTATATCGATGATGCTATCATATACAACGACCAGTGGAATCAACATCTTGGGACTATTCGAGCATTCTTTGATAGACTGAGTAATGCCAAATTGACAATCAATCTTGCTAAAAGTGAATTCTGCCATGCAAGTTTGACATTTCTAGGTCATGTTGTAGGTCAAGGTCATGTGAAACCCATTGATGCTAAAAATGAGGCTATCTCAAATTTTCCCGTACCCACGTGCAAAAGACAGCTGATGCGATTTCTTGGTATGGCTGGTTATTACAGAAAGTTCTGTAATAATTTCTCTGTCATTGCTGAGCCTTTGACAAATTTGCTCAGCAAAAGAATAAAATTCCATTGGAATGAAATATGCCAAAATGCTTTTGATAAACTTAAAGCCATACTCAAGAGTGAACCAGTTCTCTTAGCACCAAACTTTGAAAAGGAGTTTAAGCTAGCTGTAGATGCTAGTGACGTAGGTGCAGGTAGTGTTTTGTTGCAGGAAGATGAAAATGGTGTGGATCATCCAGTTTGCTACTTTTCCAAAAAGTTTAATAAGCATCAGAGAAATTACTCTACCATAGAGAAAGAGTGCTTGTCTCTGATTCTTGCTCTGCAACATTTCGAAGTTTATCTTACCCCTACTACTGCACCGATTGTTGTTTTCAGTGATCACAATCCACTGACTTTCATACATAAAATGAAAAACAAAAATCAGCGGTTGCTCAGGTGGAGTCTTATGCTACAAGAGTATAATTTAGACATAAGACATATCAGAGGGAGAGATAACATTATCCCTGATGCCCTTTCAAGAGCTTGAGCAGTGTCAGGAGTTGTGTTTTTCTTTCCTACTAAAGTGGATTGTAGATACATGTAATTTTATATGCTATGCTCAATATTTTATTATTCTTAAAGCAAAAGAAAACTTTATTACATAAATCTTTCTTTTCCTCGAAGAGGGGGAGTGTTATGCATAAGAATTTATTTTTCTGATTCCCACTTGCACCCCACTGTGACCTAATAGTGCTATAAATATCTTGTTCATCTTCTTATAGAAGATTCTAGAAAACTGAGTCACAGATTAATTTCATTTTTGTAAACAACATGTTTACAAGGAAAAGTACTTCAGAACCTTCCAGAAAGTTCTGGGTTGCATTATTTTTAGAAAAGTACCTCATCTTATTCCACAGCCCTCTGGAATGTTCTAGAGAAATCTTAGGGTC
Organism: Lucinisca nassula; assembly: GCA_963580285.1. Taxonomy (NCBI): domain Eukaryota; kingdom Metazoa; phylum Mollusca; class Bivalvia; order Lucinida; family Lucinidae; genus Lucinisca; species Lucinisca nassula. The sequence goes on along the minus strand of OY757023.1, from coordinate 47,384,213 downwards.
TATAAAAGAGCTTGATTTTTCTCATTGAGTCAGACTTTGGAGTTTCAAGTTTGGGCTTAGAAAAAAAGTTATTTCTAAATTCTGTGTTGGATTGTTAAAGGATATTACTTTTCATTTTGGACTGTGAATTCTGTGGGATCAAGGAAAATAGATTCATTCAGGATATTTCATTCAGAGCTAAGTACATTTCATTTTCTTACTTCTACAGGTTAAAGTTAACTTGTAAATAAATTTTGATAATTTTTTCCAAAAGGCTTGTTTGCTTTTTTCTTTCTGCTACGCCTGGCTCGTAACACAATAAAAACAAATACAGCGTAAAGGATATTTTCATTCTGTGTAAGATCAATTTTAAACACGAATGAAAACAAAACGAAGAATTTTCACGACTGGCAAAGCCTTGAATGAAAATGCAACTTTGGTATTCATATGAGAAATAAAAAAAATAAACTTACACTGAAAACTAATGACATTTTCTTTTTCGTTCATGCTTTAAACCGTCATTATCAAAGCAAGTTTGAAGCATCAGGCATCACCACAGAGAACAAACATTTTCCATGGCGATTTCGCGTCGATTAAGAGGTGTTCAGCGCAATTATAATCAAATGGTTCACATGTTTGCATCTAAAAACATGTTTGCAGATGCTACGCTCATCTGGTTTGGGAGACATGTTTAAAGATTCAAGATGGTCACTATGACGACCACCTTAATTGCAGAAACAAAACCTTTTTTTAGCAATTCTAAATTGCCATGTCGCCCCGATGCCTCCCTTTTAGTTTCAGCTCATTCTGTCTTTCGGTTCACGAGGAGATGAAGTTACGAGAATTTCATTACCTGACATATCTCCAAAATGGCTCCTTTTCCGATGAAAATCCATGATATTGTTTCTTATTTTCACAGCAAACATAGGTTGTTGGGGCTCGTTAAAACCTCCTCATCGTAGCGATTCTAATCAGTACACGCAACCTTTGTCTTGGAGCAGAAATAAGAAATAATAATTTAAAAGTATACCCCGTAAACCCCAGTTTTCTCAAAATGGAGTGGGATATAGGGAGGGGTGTTGTTAATACGGACTTGTCCACGTGATGTCAAGACGGCATCTTGGATATCGGCACGGAATGAATGTATCAATTATAAATGCCCATGTCGCCCCATCAAGTTTCAACTATTTCTGACATTTTGTTCTGTTGGGGATATTGTTTGAAAAATTTCAAGATGGCTACCATGGCGGACATCCTGGATGTCGCAATGGAAGGATTAAAGCAATACTTAATCCCCATGTCGCCACCAGGTTTCAGCTCGTTCTGACTTTCAGCTGAGGAGGTGATGTCGTTTTGACGAATTTCAAGTTTGCCATCATGGCGGCCACTTTGGATATCGGAACGGAACGAATTCAGCTATTCTGAATATCCATTTCACCCCCGATGCCTCCCATCAGGCTTCAGTTCATTCCGATAGATTTTCAAGCTCGAAACGGCGACCATCTTTGATATCGAAACGGAACAAATTTACATCACGAAAACACACATATATAATGTTGACCCCCTTGAATCCCACTTTTATATAGAAAAATGGGGTTTACAGGGGTAAATCGTATTTTGTTTATTTCTGCTCTAAAATATATTTTGTACGTACTCGTTAGAACCGCCTCGATGAGGCGGTTCTAACGAGTACCTACAATCTATATTTAGACCAGTAATAAGAAAAATATCACAATTTTTCACCTTAAAAAGTTTCCTTTTTTTTTCGACGGTAAAGTTTACAATGCATTTGTATAGGCGTGTTTCCGTAATGGCATCTCCGAATCATTATGCACTCGTGCCTCTCATCAAGTTTCAGCGCAATCGGACAAATGGTTTTGGAGGAGATGTCGTTTAAAGAATTTTAAGATGGCCGACATTGTGGCCATCTTAGATATCGGAAAGGAACAATATTAGCAACTCTGAATCTCCATCTCGCCCAAATGCCTACCGCTAAGTATCAGCTCAATTCGACTTAGGATTTTATTAGAAATGTCGAAAATTTGAATAGCTGAAGACGTACAGACGGACGACAGACGACGGACAGCAGGTCATAACATAACCTGACATTGAGTTTTGCTCTATGTGAGTTTTACTGGTATCAAGCGATTGTTTCTGCTAAAACAATAAAAGATCAAATCCAAAAGTTAATAAATCACTTGATGCAAAACAGATAGGATTCTCTAGAACTGTTATGGGCCTGTTATGTAAAACTTTCAAATTTGTTTCTGCATTGCAATTAAATTTTCTGACAAATTATTAGAAGTTGTGATTGAAGTGTTATTTTATTATCATCGCGTTTTACAACCACGTCTAATGAACCCCGGTTAATGAAGAGAAAATTAGAGTTTACATGGACAAGCAAAACGAACTAAGACGTAGTTCTTTTAACTCCCCTGGGCCGTAGGCTCCGGGGGAGCTTATAGGATGGTAGGCCTCCGTCGTCCGTCCATCCGTCCACCGTCCACCATTTTCAAATGTCTTCTTCTCTGAAACCACAAATCCAATTAAATTTCATATGCAGCCCCCCTGGCATTTTGGGAACGTAAGTTTGCAAGTATGGTTTAGGTCACCTGACCAAGATGGCCACCACCATAACGCAAACATGCATATACAAAAACATTGCCACCTTTATCGCCGAAAAAATGAAAATTTTAAGATGAAAAATTTCGATATTTTTCCTATTTCAGAAATAAGAAAAATTAGGTTTACCCTTGTCAACGACAGTTTTACTATATAAAAGTGGGGTTCAAGGTGGTCAGAATTATATAGGGGTAATTTCATGGTGCGCCCAAATATGGTAAAATCCTTAAAAATCTTCTTCTCCAGAATCACTGGGCCAATTGTCTTGAAACTTGGTATGTAACATCAAATGACTACGTACTACCAAGTTTGCAAATATGATGACCCAAGGTTGACCTCGACCTTTTTTCTGCCAAGGTCAAATTTGGTCCCTTAGGCTTTTCAATGGGAAAAGGGTAAAACAATGCATTTTTCGAAAACTATTGTGGTCTGTGATATGAGAATGGGTAAAAAATGAATGCCTGTGAAAGTTAAGGGTCAAGGTCATCCATTGACCTTGGCCCAATGTCACTTGTATTGCAGGTCTATTGTCATATTAGAATACATTTTCTCTAATACCACCGGGCCAATTTCATTTAAATTTTATACGCAGACTTAGGACACTTAGTAAACAAAAAATTATTCGGATGGTCCAGTCACATGACCAAGATGGCCGCCATGCCCAAATATGGTAAAAAAACCCCTCAAAAATCTTTTCCAGAACCAGTGGACAGATTGTCTTGAAACTTAGTATGTAGCATTAGGTGACTGAGTACTACTAAGTTTGCAAATATCAAGACACTAGGTTAACCTTGACCTATTTTCTGCCAAGGTCAAATTCGGTTCTTTAAGCTTTTCAATGGGAAAAGGGTAAAACAATGCATTTTTCGGAAAATAATGTGTTCGATGACATGGGAATAGGTAAAAATTGAATGTCTATGAATGCGTATGGTCAAGATCATTCAGTGACTTTAGCTCAACGTCACTTGAATTTAGGTTCATTGACATTTCAAAATATATCTTGTCTGAAACCACTGGACCAATTATAATTAAATTTTATATGCAGCCTTAGGACACTTATGGAACAAAAATTTATTCGGATGGTCCAGGTCACATGACCAAGATGGCCGCCATGCCAAAATATGTTTAAAACCTTAAAAATCTTATTCTCAAGAACTACTGGGCCGATTGTCTTGAAACTTAGTATGTAGCATCGGGTGACGGAGTACTACCAAGTTTGCAAAACTGATGACGCTATGTTGACCTCGACTTATTTTACGCCAAGGTCAAATTTGGTTCCTTAGGCTTTTCAATGAGAAAAAGTTAAATGAATGTTTTTTTCGAAAAATATTGTGGTCTGTGATATGAGAATGGGTATAAAATGAGTGCCTGTGAATGCTTAGGTCAAGGTCAATTATATTTACATATTAGAATACAATTTCTCTAACGCCACTGGGCCATTTTCTTTTAGGTTTTACATGTAGCCTTAGTATATATTGAACAAAATGTATTGGGATGGTAATAATAATATATAAATTATAACGAGCATAGCGGCGGCTGCCGAAGGCAGCCGTCGACGTCCGCCGAAGGCGGGCGTCGAGCGAGCTCGTATCTAGGTAACGCGTATCATCACAAGACACAATCTATGCAAGAAAGTTTGCTTGCGCCGAGGAACTGGCTTAAACCGGTTTTCAGGTTTCCATGTATTCCATTCAAACCATGTATGAAGTCGGGAACCAGAGCCTCAAAAATCTTATGTAACCCGTATCTCTCACCGGTTGAATAGAGTGTCGCAAGGCTGATTGGTGATTCGGTTAGTTGCAATAGCTAAAAAATCAACATTGGCATTTCAGTCAATTAATACATTTTTCTTATTTATGTGTTGGCATAAATTTGTACATTTTGTATTTATTTTTGTTGTTATTATTTATGAATAAATTATAGTGAGTCACGTGGTCGAGTCATGACCTTGGGAATTTTCTACGCCGCCATATTTATTTCCTGTCGATATGTGCTGGAAGCACTCGAAAAACAATGAATCTGATGATTAAATCGGGCAATCTACACGTAAGTGTTCTTCAGGCTCAGGGGTGTGATTTTTTTCTATATATTGACCTAGCGAACTCGGCCCATGCAACAACTTGGGAAGTTCAAGCTCATTGTAGGACATATCTAGACCCCTTGACAAACAACAACAATAATTCTTGGTCTTTTCGCCACGCCCATCAGGGAGCGTGGTGCCCCCATCGGAACTCGGAATCAGAATTGTTACTGGTGACACGTCAAATAACATTCATACACCAGAACTGAAACCGAGTGAACTTGCAATACTGCCATAACTGGATACCACTCCCAGGAAAAATGATTGGTAGGGCTTGAGATGTCATTTCATCTTAAGTTAATGTCTATCTATCTATTTATACTGCAGCAACCCCATTAAGAGGACTATTGTGCAAGTAAATTTTGTTTGTTTGATTTCAGGTTTAACGTCCCGTCAACAGTGTAAAGGTCATTTTGGAGACGTTGCTTCCAATTTTGTGGGACTTTTACCCGACATTGAGATGAAATGACATTTCAAGCCCTGTAGCCCAATGAAACCAATAGGGTTTATTAGCATGGACGTCTGCCTCGCACCTTGGTTCCTGGACAGGCTTAGATCCTCTAAGCGGTTTACCAGTACTAGTGTGCAGGCTGGATTCAGCCCTGCGTGGAAGCATCATGCATCCAATATATTTCTGCAAGCCCCTTTTGTTTGCAATGGAGTTTAACGGCAAGTCAACACATTTTGTAACGAATGGAATCTTCCTCCTTATATATAGCACAACTCACAAGTCTATTTCAAAGTTTAGGAGTAGCAGGTGTTTTCTTCAAAATCTATTAGGAACTGCCTGAATGTTTTGCAAACAGTGTAGGCCCTGACGAGTTTGTTTGTTTGATTTGAGGTTAAAAGTCCCCATCAACACTGTAAAGATCATATTGGAGACATTGCTTCCAATTTTGTGGGACTTTTACCCGACATTGAGATGATTATGATATCTGCAGCCCAATGAAACCAATAGGGTTTATAAGCATGGACTCTCACCACTTTGCCTGGGCAGACTTAGATCCTCTAAGCGGTTTACCAGTACTCAGGGATACAGACTAAGCATTTTACTTTAGGCACCCAGACTGCCATAAATCCAAATTTTAAAAATTAAATTAATAGGCACTTTTATTCAAAACTTAGGCGCCCAGTCAAAAATTTAGGTGCCCTGGGCGCCTGTTAGTCTTTACCCCTGAGTACTTGTGTTCGGGTCGGTTTCAGTTCTGCATGGAAGCATCATACAGCCCATCTACTTCTTCAAGCCCCGATGGATGGGGCCCCAATGAGACGCTGTGTTCTGCGACATCTGACCTGGGCCTGACAGGCTGTACTGTAAATGCCAACTACCCGTTTTGGGGTTTCAGATACAATATGGGTTAAAAGACCAATTTTATGTTTTTAGGTTTTAACTATACTAACCTTCTGTTTTCACACTGTACTTGTAAACCTATTTCATCAACTCCTACACCCTCCAACACTTGGTTTGCCGGAACCCCTCTTATGTCCCACTCGGAGGGGTTAAGACGTATTGGAAGAAAGAAAGAAAGCACTGACTGGCTCAAAAATGACCTAAATACAATACAACTGCTGCAATTTTTTTAACCCATGCAACTCTGTGTTGAGGGTGGGGGGGGGGTTAAATTAAGAAATGTAATTTATTTTTCTGCAGTTCATGGAAGTATGAACACAGTGGGTCACCTGCAAAGGAAATGAACCCCAAAGGGGTTCATGTAAACTTTGCTAGCGACCCACTGTTGTTCATACTTTCATTAAAAGCAGAAAAATAAAGTTTTTATGCCCCCGGAATCTAAGAGATTCGGGGGCATATAGTTTTTGGTCTGTCCGTCTGTTTGTCCGTTTGTCCGTCTGCAAAAACTTTAACATTGGGCATAACTTTTGAATGGTAATAGATAGAGCTTTCATATTTCACATGTGTATACCTTATCACAAGACCTTTCCAGTGGTACCATAATTTTTGATTTCGTGACCTTGACCTTTGACCTATTTTTTTCAAAATTTTTAAAAACATTAACATTGGCGCTGTCCGGGGGCATCAGTGTTTCACAAACACATCTTGTTTATATTTACATTATTTGCCCCTCATCACTGGGCGAAAAAATGCTTGTAGGGCAAACTTTTAAAGCTAAAAAACATTTATACGCTGTTTTTCTACCAAGAGCGGAGCAGCGTTGACGTCATCAACACCTGTAGAGAACAATGGTTTAAAATGACGTCACTAAAAATCATTTTTGCCATGGTATGAGGATGCGCATGTGGTTTGGACTTAATCGTCCGATCAATTTTTGTCACTTTTTCCACATTGTGAACTTAGTCATTTTTAACCTTCAATTGATATATGATAAGTACCTCTTGTCATCGCAACTGCTCTTGCAGTTTTATACAGGGATTTTGTTTGAGGCCGGACATCAGCCATAGTCCTTAAGAATTTATGATTGTCCGATAGATTTCAGGCCAGTTAGGACAAAATGTCCTGGAATAATTTTGGACTCTGCTTTACATCAATATTGTTGTCAGGATCAATATTGATAAATAAGTGGTAACATTGACTATTATTGTATAAGAAAATTTCATCTTTACAAACTTGTCCAAATGAAATTCAGTATGTCCGATAAATGATGGAGCTGTTCGGACAATTCAATGTCTGAACTGCATTTTGGGCTGGCAGAATCCCTGTTGTACCGAACATTTTGAAACTTAGCATGTGCTTTCGGCATGGTATGAGGATGTGCATGTGGTTTTGACATAATTCTCAGAATATTTTTTTCACTTTTTGCGCATTTTGAGCTCAGTCATTTTTGTCGCACCTGCTTTAGCAGGAAGACATTGGCGTGCAAGTTGATATATGATAGGTACCTCGTCATCGCAACTCCTCTTACAGTTTTATACTTATCATTTTGAAACTTAGCTTGTGTTTTCTCCATGATATGGGGATGTTCATATGCTTTGGATATAATTCTTGGATCCTTTTAGTTCATTTTATGACATTGTGAAATTAGTCCCTCACATATATAGGCTATGGATTCTTCTCAAAGCCCTATATTCATCTCTTCTGCCTTAAATAAACCTTTTTTTTTGTGTTGGGCAGGTGGGGAGCAGGTGCGACATCAACTTCACCGAAGTTGAATTTCTGGTTTTGTATAGGTCTACATTAGACTTAACAGTTGGAAATGTAAATATTCTTAAATGAACACACCAGATCATGGAGTACACCTTACGTAATTTATTTAACCCGCACAATCTCACGTTGATGGGGCGATGATGAAAGAGATAAACATTTGTGACTACCGGCGTGGATACGCACCGATCGGGTGGATAGAAGGGTAATCACATAATTCCACGGAATTATAAGGTATAAGATTGAATTCAGCATATTTTAAATAAGATGCACTCAGGGGACACGCAGTGTGTACGTTGTGCTGTTGCAATGGCTTACAGTTGGATATAGCACATGTCTTGCTTGGAAATGCGACTAGCCTAAACAACTAGACAGCAGGGTTGTGCAGGTAACCGGTAAAATTGCAATTGCAGCTGTATAATAATGTACACACCAAGGGGTATCCCCATGTTTCCTTGGAGTTCCAACAGGTGTAAATTCATTTGACCCCGTGGTCTCACAGGTGCCATGAATCTGCAGTGTACTTACAACTTTGCATTGAAAGTTGAAACTGTTGGTTTCATTGGTTGATTGGGCGAGAGGAGTTGTCGTTTCATCTCAATGTCAGGTAAAAGTCCCACAAAACCCAAAATGACCTGCATGTATTCAGTGTTGAAGGGGATGTTAAACCTCAAATCAAAGAAACAATACTTTTTCGCTCTCTCGCTATACATTTACCAAATACATGTATTAACATTTTGGTTCATGGACTGTTGGGGACTATACAAGTTCTGGTTTGTTGGGTGCATGCACTGTTGCTAAAATTACCATATGACAAGCTCTGAGTTGTCCAATGTGGGATTGGGTAGCAGTGCTTATTTGCATAGTCATATAACAGGTCTGTCACTCATGCATTCATAATGCTTGAGCCAGAATGCACCTCTGATAACAGCACCACCTCTGCTATGCAGATTTAAACTTTCTATCAACATTTAATACTTTAGGTGGTTGTCAACATATCCTGCTTAATGAATCTTATCATTTGACACGTCACCAGTAACAATTCTGATTCTGATAGAACTGACCCAACCCCAGAATGCCACCAGAACCTGACAGGATACCCTGGGGATTGTATATCACTCTAGTTATGTGGTATCTGCAGCTGTTCATTACATACACTCCAGATCTGTAGCAATGTGGATGATCAGCCCCCGCCCATAGGGGCTTGAAGAAATACATGGGCTGCATGATGCTTCCACACAGAGCTGAATCCGGCCCGCACACTAGTACTGGTAAACCGCTTAGGGGATCTGAGCCTGTCCAGGAACCGCGGTGCGAGGCGGACCGTCCATGCTAATAAATCCTATTGGTTTCATTGGGCGACAGGGCTTGAGATGTCATTTCATCTCAGTGTCGGGTAAAAGTCCCACAAAAATGGAAGCAATGTCTCCAAAATGACCTTGACAGTGTTGACAGGGACGTTAAACCTCAAATCAACCAACCAACCAGCCAATGTGGATGATGCCTACACAGTGATCATGTAATAGATTACTGTAGAGGTCTTTGATATGGGCCATGCACAGGGGGTTTCCAGTAAAAGTGGCATTCATTCCTCAACTGCTGCCTGTGAAACATGTTCGGATATTGAAATTAATAGCCCTGCCAAGGATCAAACCCATCACCTATACACCATCAGTACCTACCATAGTAGTGTCTGTTTATGCACCTTCTGGCTTTTAATTACCCTCTTACATGTACACTGCTTATTGTAACATACTGTAGCTGTAGGGTGAGTGGTATCTGTATATATGCCCATATAAGCCATTAGCCAGACAACCTTATTACAGAAGGACCTGGGGGTTCAAACCGGCCCCGATAGCTCAGTTGGTAGAGTGTCCGCTCCAGGGAACGGGAGGTCACGGTTTCGATTGCGGGCCGGGACATACCAAAGTCGCTAAAAATGGTACCAGCTGCTCCTCGCTTGGTACTCAGATTTACGGGCTAGAGCTAGGATTGATCGACCCAGTGTCGGGATAATGTGACTAGGTGTGGTATCATGTAATGTGTCAGGGATATGATACTTCAGTGAGGCAGCCCTATAAAAATGAGCATTGAGCTCCCTGTCGCAACCAGACACAGTCGTGATATGACTGAAAAATTGTTGAAAGCGACACACACACACCTGGGGGTTCAAGTTAGAAGCGAAGTCATTGTGTTTGTTACTCATATGATTAAATACAACTATGTAGAACTCATTGAAAACACTATCATGAGATGGGAGTTTGTGACCCCCTCCCCCTCCCCCCACACACACACACATTATTTTATTTATTTATATTTATAAAATTTGAAGCCAGTCCTCTTACTACATGTTTTGTTTGTTTGTTTGATTTGAGGTTTAACGTCCCCATTAACACTGTAAAGGTCATTTTGGAGACGTTGCTTCCAATTTTGTGGGACTTTTACCCGACATTGAGATGAAATGACATCTCAAGCCCTGTCGCCCAATGAAACCAATAGGGTTTATTAGCATGGACGGTTTGCCTCGCACTGGGTTCCTGGACAGGCTTAGATCCTCTAAGCGGTTTACCAGTACTAGTGTGCGGGTCGGATTCAGCTCTGTGTGGAAGCATCATGCAGCCCATATATTTCTTCAAACCCCTATGGGCAGGGGCTTTCTTACTACATGTACATTTTGTAAGTATCACAGTGTGCCATACAGTCATCGCCACTATAAATACATGAACATACATGTACATAAGATAACTCTAGGAAGAAAGCCTGTGTAATTTACTGCCTGTGTAATTTACTGTATTAAAGGATCTTTAACCAGCACAGTGGATGCTTCTCCAACCAAATTGGGGTGATGGGGGGTTCAGCCCAGTACAGTGAAAATATATTATTTGTCTTGGGTTGCATGGGATTGGCTCTAGCTTACCTATTACGTTCTATTGTTGTTGTTATTTTTTTGTTTTATTTTTTTTTTACCTTAACCCTTATCATAATTTTACCTCTTACCATAACATCTTTCTTATCATGTGTTATACATTACCGCGTGAATTAGGACAGATAGGCCTGATCAAACAGTGTAGACCCAGAATGCATTGTCTCTTCAGGGTCTGCACTGTTTGCCACTTATCAAGCCATTTTAGATATATACTCGGTCAAAAAAGTTCCTATACCTAAAATTGCTTTTGTTACTATAGCTACTACACAGTCTGTTATGTTTTGATAAGAATACTCATTTTTCCGTGCAAAAGCACCATTCGTTTTTGTTTTCGTAAACACATCATCGTAGACTATTGCTTTAAACACCCAAGGGGTCACTGTGTCATTTTCGCAGATAAAATCATTAAAACATGCTATGATAAAACATCACAAAATTTCCCTGTACCCTTCATTTCTAAAATTTGATACATGTGACATTTCTTTAGATACCATTTGTGCGTCTATTCACAAAAGATTCGGAACTTTAGTTGCATCAGCTACGACAAACAGCTATCACATATTGCCCTCCAATTCTTAGAAGTTGTGTGCAAATGCTGCTTTCAATGGGATCTCCATAGAAAATCGCAATCAATAGTGCTACATGAATTTTCTGTATTTTTTGCCATCATGATGAACAGCAATAGTAGACACAAAGCGTTTTTGAAAAAATGGCAAAAATTAATTGACAGGAATAAAAATTACAGCAGTTTGAAAATTGCTATATTTTTAATTGCAAGGGAGATAATTTGAGAATTTCACAAATTGAAACCTTGCTCATAATGGGAGATCATGATATATTGTAAAAGTAAAGTGTTTTCCGATGTTCAGAGAATATTGTCTTCCATCTTAGACAAAAGGAGCTTTCTGCGCATGTGCAATGTCCATTTTCTACTAAAATCTTTCTAGGCACATATTGCAAGACAACTCCGGAGCAGAAGGGTATGGGCAAATGCAAGTTTGAGCATTCTCTAGCTAAACGCCCGATTTAAATGTCTACAGCTAAATTTTGCTCTTTAGCTGCCAGATATCTAGTGAGTTTCACCCGAAAGTTGGTATAGTTACTTTTTTGACTAAGTATAAATTGGGTTGTAAATTACACTTATCGAATATCGAACAATAGATTACTACTAAATATGATAATCAGTTTAGGGGAATCTATTGATCGATTAATCAATTATTGGTGTCAGCCTTAGTAAAACTGGGGTTTACAGGGGTATGTATAAATACATAAATTTTCTTATTGCTGTCTGCACAGACCATCTAGTTATCCTTTGTTTGTTTGTTTGTTTGATTTGAGGTTTAACATCCTCCTAAACACTATTTAGGTCATTTTGGAGAAGTTGCTTCCAGTTTTGGTGGGGATTTTACCCAACATTGAGATGTGATTACACCTCAAGCCCTGCTGCCCAATTAAACCAATAGGGATTTACTACGATTGTTAGGTAGTCCGGTTTCAAAGTTGTTCAAATGGTTCCAGCCACAGAGCTAAATATATCTTTTTTTTACTGAAAACTTAAACTTAAACCCAGGTCTTTGATATAAATTGGTATGAAGCTTCATCTAGTGAACCTCTACCAAGATTGTTCAAATTATAGCCCTGGGACCAAAGATGCCCCTGCCCTGGGAGCCTTTGGTTTGACATAGGCTTATATAGGGAAAATCTTTGTCTCTGAAACCACTAGGTGGTCTGCTTCATCTAGTGGACCTCTATCAAGATTGTTAAAATGATTGCCCCAGGGCCAAAAATGCGCCCACACTGGGGCCATTTGGTTCATCATAGGATTGTATAGGGAAAATATTTAAATTAAAAATCTTCTCTGAAACCACAAGGCCCAGGTATTTGATATTTGGTATGAAGCTTCATCTAGAGAACCACTCCCAAGATTGTTCAAGTTATAGCCCTGAGGCCAAAATTGCCCTCACCCTGAGGCCCTTTGGTTTTATGCAACAGTCATTTGTAACCACTGCCCCCACCCCACCTACGGGAATAGCCGGGAACAATAACTTTTCACTTTTCACAGCCCTGCACGGTGGTGGGGGGATCTGTAGAAGGTCACAATAGTTCATTCCACTGGGGGTATATTTGCATAATATGAAAACCCCCGCATTAATCCGGCACTGCGGGGGGAACATGGGGGGTAACTATCCCGCTTCCCCCCGCCTATCCCCGTAGGTGGTTTTGGGTGGGGGGGGGGGGGGGGGGGGGGGGGTGGAGTAGTTACAAATGACTAGACTAGTGCATTATAAAGACTTATATAGGGAAACTCTCCTGTCTGGAGATCATAGGCAGCAATAAAATGCCTTTTAGATATACAACAACAACAAAATCTTTAAAAATCTTTTGTGAAACTGCAAGGCCCAGGTCTTTGATATTTGGTGTGAAGCTTCTTCTAAATGGACCACCATCAAGATTGTTCAAATTATAGGCCTTGGGTGAAAAATGCCCCCACCTGCAGGCCCTTTGGTTTTTCCATTGGCTTAAACAGGGAAAATCTTTAAAAATCTTCTTCTCCGAAACCGCATGGCCCAGGTCTTTGATATTTGGTGTATAGCTTCATCTTGTGGACCTCTACCAAGATTGTTCAAATTTTAGCCCTTGGGCCAAAAATGCCCCCGCCCCGGGGTCCTTTGATTTTGCATTGACTTATATAGGGAAATTCAAAATATCTTCTGCTCCAAACTGCAATGCCCCGTTCTTTGATATTTGGTGTGAAGCTTCATCTGGTGAACCTCTATCAAAATTGTTCAAATTATAGCCCCAGGAAATAGAAGTCAAGGCAATGAAAACCTTTGAAAATCTTCTTGTCTGAAAGCAGAAGGTCAAGGTCTTTGATATTTCGTATGAAGCTTAGTCTTGTGGATTTCTACCAAGATTGTTCAAATTATAGCCCTGGGGCCAAAAATGGCCCGCCCCGACAACCGCATGGTTTATATAGACTTACTGTATAAGGAAAACCTTTAAATATCTCTTGTCTGAAACCAGAAGGCTCCAGTCTCTGATATTTTGTATGACACGTACTTCACCTTTTAGACCACTACCAAGATTATTCAAATTATAGAGCGGGGCCAAAAATGGCTCTCCCACCGGGTTTCAGCTCTGCGTGGAAGCATCATGCAGCCCATATATTTCTTCAAGCCCCGATGGGGGGGGGGGGCGTGTTGAGGTTCTATATTTGCCACGAAACACAGAGCTTTGCCGTCCTAACATCCCCATAGCCCCAGATAAGAGGGGTTATCCACAGATTTTTTTTTCTAATTTCTGCACAAAACGTGTTTTGGGTACTCGTTAAAAGCACCTCGCTGAGGCGCTTCCAATGAGTACCCACATTTTTGGGGGGTGCAGAAGTAAGAAAAATATCAGTCCAATTCTGAAGATGTTTGAAATATATTTTCAGGTATCTGTAGATGAATGTGTTAAATCACTACAAGACATCAGGGATGGGGTGAACCCTCTTGGGATGCCGACATTCCTCAGTCTGTTAGAGAAGGACTTGATCAACGGTGTGTTCAAATCTCATCATAAAGTCAGCCGACTAAAACATCCAAACCATTTTGAGAATGCCAAGAAAGACTTTTATAGATGCTATAGTTCAGATGTGCAGAGGAGGTATTATTTTTGTAAATTGACTCAAGCATAGCCAGGGATTTTCCTAGTGCAACTTTGGGGCCGGTATTCGGCCCCTATTTTTCCCAATTTAGAGACAGATATTCCCAAATTTTATGACAACTTTCCCAATTTCTGATGTTGTGCTACATTTTGATAAAAAAATCATGAAAATTGAACCAAAATTGACAAAGTTACAGCTGAATTAAATTCCCAACTAAAAATATTAGCGAGCTGTTTTTCCCAAACCCAGTGGCCCCTGGACCCTGATTCTGAAGGGTAGGAAAATCCCTGATAGCACACCTCAGGCTCAGTAGCACAGTCACATTGGGAGCATGATAGCTCAGTGGTTAGTGCACTTGCCTCTGATGCTAGAGATCCCGGATTCGATCCCCGGCAGCGGTGTATTTTTGGATATTATTGACCACACTGACAGAATCTTTTCTAAAGTCGTTCACCGTCTTCTGCTGATTCAAGATGGGCAGTTGTCAGTTCCTGGGGAAAATGTGCATTGACCTGGTTAACAACTTATGCACGCCAGCCCAGGAAAATTGTGGTTAGGTAATCTGACCGGCTTGAAATTAAACCTAACAAGTGTTGACAAGGCCATTAAACAAAAAATAAACAAGACTCAAGAACATGAAAAACAAGCTTTGGTTTGAGACAAAAAGAAGAAATAGAAACATTTGAGGAGAAACACATTATCTGTTGCCTGGCAACAGATAATGTGTTTTTCTGTTAGATTTGTTTTGTTTGTTTGTTTGATTTGAGGTTTAACGTCCCCGTCAACACTGTAAAGGTCATTTTGGAGACATTGCTTCCAATTTTGTGGGACTTTTACCCGACATTGAGATGAAATGACATCTCAAGCCCTGCCGCCCAATGAAACCAATAGGGTTTATTAGCATGGACGGTCTGCCTCGCACCGCGGTTCCTGGACAGGCTTAGCTCCTCTAAGTGGTTTACTAGTACTAGTGTGCGGGCCGGATTCAGCTATGCGTGGAAGCATCATGCAGCCTTTTCTGTTAGATATGTCTCGTTGAAGTCTATTGCATACAATGATTAAAGTTCTAGCAAGAGCTTGACATTTTAATGATAGCAGGCAACCATTTGTCTTCCACTCATAAAAAATAATTCAGTAGAGCTTGAAAAAGTTGAAGAATGAAACTTTTTGACCAATTTTGAGAGGCTTGTGAAGCCCCTCGAAATTGGTCAAATATTTTTATTCTTCCAGTTCAACTGACAAAGACTTTTAATTATGCCTGAAATGCTATTTGCTAGTTGCTTACAACTGTTATTTCTGCACAGTGACAAACAGAGTGGACCAAGGTTAGACCACATGAGTCTGATCTGGGTCCACACTGTTTACAGTAGGAGCTTTTGAAGTTTTGGAATACAGCAGCAGGGTATGCTTTGTAGCAGTCTAACAGTTTAACCCTTGACCTGCTGAATATTTATATATGCCACACCCACGACTGATTATCAACCAATCAGATGACTTGATGCAAATCATTGCAACAAATTCATAAACTGAATTGCAAACAATGAAGATCCTGATCAGATGGCTTCGTCAGAAGCCATCTGATCTGGATCTTCATTGTTTGGAAAATAAGGCATATATACCGGCTCAGCAGAACAAGGGTTAATATTAAAATAAGAATTTAAAGATACTCAAGTGATTTTTATTTTCTATTTTCAAGATTTCCAGATAAAGAACTACTCACAGCTCTCTCCGTATTGGCTCTTCAACCGATTTCATTTTTGTCAAAGGCAGAGCTAGCAGAATGGGAAAATGACTCTATTGACCGACTGGGGAATTTCTATGGACAGCCGAGGAATCTCGAATACAAAAACCCAGCCACCAAAGAAGCTGAAACCTACAGATCTGAGCCTGTGATTAGTGCCACAGACTTAAAGGTTTGTAGTTTTTATATAATTGTTGTTTTGTCTGATGAGGCAGGTCTATATTTTTAAGTAGGACTCACTAAGGAGTGAATATGTTCCAGTAAAGAAGTGCTGGACTTGTAATCAAGGGATCATGATTCCCTGCTGCTCCAGTCCTGCAGATTAGACTTTAAACTGTGGTCCATACCAGTCTGACCTTGTTGTTGGTAGGATGTTAAACAAACACTCATTCTGTCTAAAAGCCAGCTGTTGAGAACTGCCTTTTTGTCAGGGGGCTAGCTGCTTGCACTCAGACTCAGCCCAGTTCAATCGTAGGTCAAAACATTTCCACAATCACAAGACATCCCTACTCATTGCATCAAAACCAATAGAAACACACACAAAAGTCTACATTGTGTGCATCTATTCATTGTTTTGTTCTTTGTAATGATGGCGAACAACCTTATCAGCCCTCATTTTAATGACAGTTGATTAAAATTAAAAGAAAAAAATCTACATTTTTATTTTTCCTCCAGCAATTATATTTTGCTTAACCCTAGCTGAACATGACAATCCCAATCTTTTCAAACAGTGTAGATCGAGATCAGGTGGCCTCCGAGCTTGGATCTATACTGTTTGTCAGTCTGTTTGTGAATTTCAGTGAATAAATTACATAAAAAGTAATATGATTGGGAATGTCATGAGTCAGAGTGGGTGTGGCTAAATTAATTCATTCAGCAGGATAAGGGTTAAAATACTTTCTTCTAGGCTGGGTGGCTGAACCTAAAGCAAGTGGTCAAGATCCAACAGTACCCCAGAAAATCTATGGCATCTCTCTGGAGACTCATTGCTGAATATCACAAGGAAGACTACCCGAATTTGAGAATTTTGGCTTCCCTTGCCCTAACCCATCCAGTACATACGGCAGACTGTGAAAGAGCCTTCCGTTCACAAAATAAGGTCACAACTCCTGGAAGGAATAGGCTGTCGTCTGATAATTGTGATCAGCTAATGCGGGTGATGATAGAAGGACCAGGAAGTGATGAAGAACCAGACAATCTCAACACATTCTTCATTCATGCACTGACAGAATGGAGATCAGTTAAGGACAGCTTGATTTTCTGTGCTTCTAATAAGCAGAACAAAGGCCATTAAAATTTGGCAAACAGTCCAGACTGACCGTTACCGTTATGAACCTGGGTTCTCAGACAGTCACATAAGCATAGTGGGCCCAGATCAAACTGCTCCTAGAAGAGCAGTCTGATCAGGGTCCACTAAATTTGCCATTCCAGTTTTAGTTTATTGTTAACACTTTAGGATAATTAGAGCTGTCAGTGAAACTGACTAGGGCCCCGGCAGCGCTATCAGAAATTTGTAGACGGACGGACAGACAGACAGACAGACGGACGGACAGAGTGATTACTATAGGGCACCCACACTTTCAGTGCGGGGCCCTAATTACACTGTGTTTTCAGCTGTCTGAAGAGATTGTGTGCTTCTGCTACACTTTTTCAGGCAAGATAGCAGCATAACTTCATGTTTATAACTTTGTTTTAGGCAGGCAGAAGCCTGACTTTTTCATGTTCACAGCTAGTCAGTAGTGAAAATCAGTTTTTTTTTTTTCAACCAACCTTTTTTGAGGTGTTCTTAAGTACTAGTCAATTTTAACCCTTCTCCTGCTGAATATTCAAATATGCCACATTCATTACTTATTTATCAACCAATCAGATTACTTGATTCAAATTAATTATTAGTGCAACAAATTCGTAAATTGAATGACAGTGAAGATCCTGATGATCAGGTGGCCATCTGATCAACATTGTTTGAAAGATAAGTCATATCTGGGCTCAGCAGGACAAGGGTTAAAGTATTTTATTATTTAATTCATTTTCTGGCATTGAATGGAATAAAATTTCTAAATGGAAAGCGGTTAATATATATCCTTTCTGCATCTTAAAGTTTTGGATGGTGTCCTGAGCAATAGTGCAGATCAAGACCAGCAATCAGATCAGACTGCTGTTCTTAGTCTGCACTGCTGCTCATCATCTTCACTGTTTGTTTTTAAAATTGTAAGATATGTAAATTTTTAGATGTAAAGATTGTTACGATAAGAAGGAATGTTCAGGAAAGGCCACAATCACAGATGTCAGTCACAATTTATTGACATTCTTCCTCAAAACTGCAGTCTCAGATAGCAGCATCAGCTTCCAGGGGAGGTCATTTTTTGAGCTCAGAAATGCTTAATATATAGTGGATAAACTTTAAAAAAGGCAGGTCATAAAACTCATATGAACACACCTGTAGTGACAAATGGTTACTAGCACGTAATATGACCCTGTCTATGATGGCCCTATGTTGCCATTTGAATTATTTCTGCGATAAAATAAAGTTTCAAGACATTAAATGATAAATAGAATCTTACACTCGTTGTCATTTCATATGAAATTAATGAAACACCCTAAAGGCTTATTGTAAAAATTTCATATGAAATTAACCCCCATTGTAAGATCCTCTATTTATGCAATATTTGAGTCAATATTTTTTATTATTTGTTTGTTTGATTTGGGGTTTAACGTCGCCGTCAACACTGTAAAGGTCATTTTGGAGACGTTGCTTCAAGTTTTATGGGACGTTTACCCGACTTTGAGATGAAATGACATCTCAAGCCCTGTCGCCCAATGAAACCAATAGGGTTTATTAGCATGGACGGTGCGCCTCTCCTGGACAGGCTTAGATCCTCTAAGTTGTTTACCAGTACTAGTGTGCGGGCCGAATTCAGCTCTGCGTGGAAGCATCATGTAGCCAGTATATTTCTTCAAGCCCCTATGGGCGGGTGCGGGTTTGCTTCAGTGTTGACCAAGGGGCAAAGAGTGTACACACAATAGAATAGAAAGAGCTAAAAGGAAATTTTTTCACTGAGCATGATAAAAAAATCTTTAACTATATGCAATCACATTTGACATGAAAATAACATCATCACTTAATGAAAATACAGAGGACCCTCATTATAATGACACTATTTGTTCGCTAATATTTTGCCGTTATATGAAAGAATTTGCCGTTTTAATGAGTATGATTGGCAAAAAAGGGGCCTGCTCTCCTTACTCACTCAAAGAAACAAATGTTTAAGATATTTGTTAGAATATCTATATCATTTCTTGCTTGGTGTATCTTAAGTATGGGTTCAATATTGGCATTTCCAACCTGATTCATGCCTGTGCCGATTGGGAAAAATACTAAGGATTCATTCCTTTGAAATTGTCCTTATAACGCATTTTGTCATTAAAATGAATTGCTGGTACATGTATAAAGAGGGCTGACTGTAACATCATCACATAACATGATGATAACAATCACATTTCACTGACATACACATGGATATATTGCAACTTATCATGGCACTTAACACATTGTTGACTAAAAGTGATATTGCAATGTCATTTGTAAATATAGAAAATAAAAGTAAGAATTATGGTGTTGTGCAGTGACAGTGATAAAGCAAATTTGAAAGCAGCCTGATAGATACAGCAGCTATACTGCTAAATTTTTAATGCTGCCTGTTTAGTGTAATTATTCTAACTTTTAAAAATTAGAGTTGCAACAGTTACAGAAGGATCCAAGCCCTTATAAAAGCAGAGGAAAATTTTCGAAGAAATATTGCTATTCTCCAGGTACATCACAAAAACTTCCATGGTGTAATTGGTAACATCTTCACTGATAAAGTGAAAGATCTGGGTTCGAATCCTGGTGGAAGTATCAGTTGTAAAGGAGTATAGCACTATGAGAACATCAGAATGCAAGATAAATTAAACTGAGATACATGTAATAAGAAGGTGTAAGAAAGATAAGAAAGATAATTAAGATTTTACTTATTAATTGTTCAGTATAAGCTTTTGTTGTGAGTATTTGTTATTTGCCTCAATGAGGTGATTCTATCAAGTACATGTACTTATGCAACATACATTTTTTCATTAAAGACAAGAAACAATTATCCTCATTAAATGCATTTAATAAATTTAATGCAAATGGTAGGTTTTGGTGTAATTTATCTCAAAATCCGTTTTTCCCCTCATTCTTCAAAATTTCATTTGTGGTAAAGTTTTGTTTGTATTGGATCTTAACTGCCCAGTTAACACTTTTAGATCATTTTTGAGCCGGTCAGTTTAACTATATACACTTTCCTGGATAGGCTTATACGTAAGCGGTTAACAAGTACAGTGCGCATTCTTTTGCCAGAAACTGACAACTGCCGTTCTTGAATCAGCAGAAAGGAAGAGAATGACTTTAGGAATGATTTCATTATCAATCTCCACGAAGAAAGTTACTGACCCTGGCAGGCATCAAACCTGCATCCTCCTGATCACCAGTCAGACGTGCATCCCACTGAGCTACCGAGGCGGGTTGTGGTAACGCAACAGAGACTCATGGGCCGAAGTTTTAGCACAGTCGAATGCACATCCTACTCTGTTGATCAGGTGGTCATGGGTTCCATACCTGCTGGAGTCGGCAATATTATTTGTGGAGATTTCATCTTGAAATATTTTCTTCCGTTTCTCTCCCTTCCCCTAATTCAAGAAGTGCAGGTCAGTTTCTGGCAAAAGAATGTGCACTGTACCTGTTAACCGCCTATATATAATCCTGTCCAGTGTGTGTGGAAGTGTGATTAGGTAAATTGACTGAATCCATATGACCTAAATGGTACTGACTGGGTCGTAAAACTCCAAGGAAAAAAAATTATATGTACTTGTGTGTGTGTTTGAATTTTATGTACCATCAACAACTAAGGTCATATGGAGAAGGGACCTTGGTTTAAAAAAAGTCTGGAGTGGTGGGGAGCTGATCCACTGCACCAGGGAGGCTTCTATTTACTTGAGTGTGAATGATTGTTCATGTATGTGTCATAATATGGTTGCTCAAATTAGCTTCATGCGTGCTACTGTGTGCACTTTCCAGACATTTTCCCCCAAATTCATTTGATGATTTGAATTATTGCAATTTGACCCAAACCCCTTAAATACTGTTTATAATATGTAAGTTAAAAGATACAATGTAATCAAATCCCATTCAAACTTGAGGACTTTCAAGAATTCTTGTCTGGCTGCGAGACAGTAACCTTCATTATCCTGAATGGCAAATTCTCTTCTCCTCTCCATGGAGGTTTCCTATGCATGAAAACATATTAGCTTCCAAAATGTGAACCATTTATGTTAAACAACTGTGCCATTAATGTTAATTCACTGTTATCTGTCTTGCTACTGAGAAGCCTTCGTGGTGCAGTGGTTACGCTACTCGCCTTGTAAACCAGGGATCGCAGGATCGATCCCGGGCTTCTCCAGACTTTCGGATGAGTCTTTAAACCGAGGCCCTGTCTCCGTATGACCTTAGCTGTTGGTGGGACGTAAAACTAAAACTCACTCACTCACTGTCTTGCTACTGTGTTTAATACTGTTTATTCATTAATTTTTTGTGTTCATAGATTGCTGATATTATAATTGTTTGTGATACAAATAAAATCAAAGCCAACTGACAGCACTGGTGGGTCAATTGCCTCGGAGTGTAAACTGGAAAGGGACTTTGACCCTTTTGATTAACCCTTAAAGACAGGATTTTCATGCCGGGGGGTCTGGTTCCCACTTTAAACATGTACAGGTAACCAGCAGATAAAAGTAGGTGTGGCTTGGTCTTGGTGGGCTGGCTACCTATAGGGGCCATGAAACTGATAAGGATTATAGGATATAATTGACTGTAATAATCAGCTGCTGTCCATATATTTATCAAACAAATACATGTACCTTCAAAAATTGGACATAAATTATGCTTCATAAACAAAGATTTATTTATTTATAAACATTTAAATAGAAAAAAAATCTAGTTTTGTGTAGTAGAAAATAAAATAGCAAACTTGACTGAAATCAGAAAACGATTTTATCTGAATGTCAATTTAGGTTTGGAAGAAATATAATGTGTGTTTTCATATTTTTCTCTGCACACAATAAGCTCTCTGTAACATGATTCACTGTAAAAAGATTTTGGGATATAACACAGTTCTAACACATATCCCAAAAATCGTTAGAACCGCCTCATTGAACATTTGTATGTGTAAAATACTAGTCCTAGTACTCATTAGAAATAGACCTAGTACCGACACTCTATCGGCCCCCGCCCATCGGGGCTTGAAGAAATATATGGGCTGCATGATGCATCCACGCAGAGCTGAAACCGACCCGCAAACGAGTACTGGTAAACAGCTTAGAGGATCTAAGCCTGCCCAGGCAAAGCGGTGCGAATCGGCCTGTCCATGTTTTTAAACCCTCTTGGTTTCATTGGCCGACAGGGCTTGAAATGTCATTTCATCTCAGTGTCAGGTAAAAGTCCCACAAAATTGGAAGCAACGTCTCCAAAATGACCTTTACATTTTGACGGGGATGTTAAACATCAAATCAAACAAACAAACCAACACTCTATAGTATATTGTGGGGGCTCGTTTGAATTGCCTCATTGAGGCCATACAAATGTATACCCTCACTTAATAGTATGTTGTGGGTGCTCGTTAGAACTGCCTGATTAAGACAATTCTAACGAGCGCCCAAAATATATATTTTATTTTAAAATATCTAAACAGATTAGAATGAGATAAGCCTGGACATCTGTTTTATTCATTCAGCCATTCCATCATTTGTTTAGCTGTGTCAAATTTATTTAATTTATTTTACTAAGACTGCCTGTGTATAATTCGTTTTACTTTTTATTTTTCTTCTTCTATAAGAAGAAAAACAAGAAGAAGAATGGAAAAATCTTTCTATTATATCAAATTCAAAAACAATTCCTTTATTCAAACATTATTTATTTATTTATCAGAAGAAGCTGTTTTCTATAATGTCAACTAATAATTTTTCAACAAATTCGAAGCTTTAATTTTTTATTACTTATTTTTTTTTTTGGTATATTAAAACTAAATATGCTATATAATTAACCTTTATGAAATATGTTTGTATTTTGTTTCTTTGTAATTTAAAAATAAAAAAAATAAATACATTAATCATGACTTAATTGTTTTGTTTGTCTATTGAAACCAATTATGGAGTGTGCCTGCTGTTACATAGTTGAGATAACAAGGTTAGCTTCAAACAGAGCAGAGCTGTCAATCACTTATTATTAAACTGTCAATCATTGTGATGTCACAGTAGGTCTCCATTTACAGCCAATCAGATCAATAGAATTTGATGTTAACCCTTCAGAGGTCAGACAAAGAATGACTCAGGTTTTCCTGTGCTCCCTTAAATAGTCCAGTCCTGTCTTTAAATATCTGTACTCTAAGCATCTGATCTGGGTCTATGCTGTTTGCCGAACCCAACACTCGATTCCAGCCAAGATTTTATAGATAGCCTTCTGACGTTTCACTCTGACCGCACAACAACAAGAATAGCGGGGCTATTTTCTTTAACTATCCTTAACCTTAATTTCCTACAAATTACTGATAGTTACCAGGATACCAACAACGAAAAGCTACTGCATTTAGTAGTAAAGATGTGTAGGAAAACCTCATCGGTTTGTGTCGTCTTCTGAAACTTCTTGCAAACCTTTCTTCGGACCCAGATCAGACGGTTCACTAAGATGCATTCAAATCTTGAACCAAACTGTTTGCAACACTTTTTTTTAAAGTAACAGGTCAACAGTTTTCGCGATTGGCATCCCGATATCTTGTACATGTAGGTCATGACACTTATGTCAATTTTAAGAAATTCTTCACCGCAGCCACTATGTCTACACATTTCACTTTAAATACTGCTTCTGCTGGATTAATGTAATTTGTTTGATTTGAGGTTTAATGTCCCGTCAACACTGTATATGTCATTTTGGAGACGTCGCTTCCAATTTTGTGGGATTTTTACCCAGCATTGAGATTAAATGACATCTCAAGCCTTGTTGTCCAATGAAACCGATCGGGTTTATAAGCATGGACGGTCTGACTCGCACCACTTTGCCTGCGCAGGCTTAGAACATATTTAACTGCAGCTGGTGTCTGGGAATGTGTGGCGACCGTAAAAAGCCTCCCTGCCTTACATCATAATGTAGTTTATATTTACTTGTCCTTACGGATCATCGATTCCATTGTGAAATTTTGAAAATATTTGAGGGCCGAATTGGTCGAAACAACTAGTCTGGCCCAGAAAATATGTTCATTTCATATTTTCCAGTTCTGTGATGTATTCCATGCTTCCAAAGGATAGCCGTTTTATAGAACATTTTTAGATCCTCCAAGCGGTGTACCAGTACTCGTGTGCGGTCGAATTCAGCTCTGTGTGGACGCATCATGCATCCCATCTATTTCTCAAGTCCCGATGGGCGGGAGCCAGTGGATTAATGTAACTTTTTTCTTATACGAGAAGAAAAACCATTCCCTATTTCTAGCCCTTTGCCGATATTTTGATAAAACTATTATACAAATGTCCCATGAGTAGTCGTCATGAGGCAGATAGTTTTTCTGTCAAGAGCCTGGTTTAGTGACTGTTATGGCAAACAAAATGCAATAAAAAGGAATTATTTTCAAAATCAACTCAGAAACCATATTGAACATGCAATTAGTAGTCATCTATGCAAATGATAACTCTATCCAGCATTGGTTTCAGTTGGTTGCCATGGCATTTCACATATGTACATAATAAAGTAAACATTTCTACTGAACACTCAAGGTCACATTGGTCGAGTCATCATCAAACTTGGTCAGAATGATCTTCATGACAATATCTTGGTCAAGTTCGAACGTTGGACGTGTCGGGTCAAATGGTCTATATGTCAAATCACAAAAAAACCTTGTGAACACCGGAGGCCACAGTTTTGATGCAATTGTCATCAAACTGATTCGGAATGATCATGTCGAGTTTAAAAGTAGGCCAGAAGGTCAAATATTTGGTAAAACTTGTGAACATTCTTGAGGCTACCATTTTGGTCAAGTCACCATCAATCTTGCCCAGAATGATCATCTTGACAATATCTTGGTCAAGCAGGTATATGGATCATGTCGGATTAAAAAGTAGGTAAAATGAAATAAAAACCTTGTGAACATTCTGGAGGCTTTTACGCAAGGTCAAATTTGGTCACAGACTTTTGTATAGGAATAAGTCAAAATTGTGTATTTTTTTTTAAGAAACTATTGCAGCCTGTGGTCTGAAAACTGGTAGATGCAGTAAGCTAAATGAGTGGATTAAACTACAAGCATATTCAAGGTCAATCTTTGACCTTGGCCCAAGGTCATTCAGATATGAAAATTGAAATTTATTTTCCTCAGAAAGCACTTAGCCTTTTATAACAAATATTCATACAAACAATTTTAGGAACAAACCGGCCCCGGTAGCTCAGTTGGTAGAGTGTCCGCTACGGGGAATGGGAGGTCCCGGGTTCGATCCCGGGCCGCGACATACCAAAGTCGTTAAAAATGGTACTAGCTGCTTCTCGCTTGGCACTCAGATTTACGGGGTAGAGCTAGGACTGGTCGACCCAGTGTCAGGATAATGTGACTGGGTGTGGTATCATGTAATGTGTCTGGGGCATGATACTTCAGTGAGGCAGCACTATAAAAGTGAGCATTGAGCTCCCTGTCGCAACCAGACACCGTCGTGATATGACTGAAAAATTGTTGAAAGCGACATTCAACCCGAATTCACACACACACACCTTAGGAACAAGGAAATGGAAATTGATTAAAATGAGTTTGGTCACATTACCAAGATGACTGCCATACCCATATACGGTAAAAACCTTCCAAAATCTTCTCCCAAACCAAAGGACTGATTGTCATGAAACTTAGTATGTAGCAATGGGGACTTGGACTCATCATAGTATGCTCACATGTGTTTGTTCAAATGATGATCCTCAGATGACCTTGATCTATTTTTCGTCAAGGTCAAATTTGGTCACATAGAGTTTTGAATGGGAAAACGTCAAAACAATCTAGTTTTGGAAACTATTGATCTGGAAATTGGTAAACAGCAGTAATTAAGCTACATGAGTGCATTAAACTAAATGAGTATTCAAGATCATTCCTTGGCCTATGGCCTTTCAGAATCAGATATGAAGACTAAAACTTATTATTATCCACTGGCACTTCTAGGCCGTTTGTGACCAAATTTTATATAAAAGCTTATAGAAACAAGAAAATTCATCAATATGAAGTTGGATACATTACCAGTAATACCAGCATGGCCATATAAGGTAAAAACCCGTCAGAAATCTTCTCTCCGGAACCGACAGACTGATTTTCAGGAAACTTGGTATGTGGCATTGAGGACTTGGGCCTATTATAGTCTCTTCAAACGATGACCCCTGGATGACCTTAAACAATTTTATGTCAAGGTAAAATTTGGTCGCATAGATATTTGTATGGGAAAAAGTAAAAACTGTATTTTTCGGAAACTATTGCAGCATGTGGTCTGAAAATTGGTAGATGCAGATAGCTAAATGAGTGGATGAAACTGCTTGAGTGTGGGTGTGAATTCGGGTTTAACGTCGCTTTCAACAATTTTTCAGTCATATCACGACGATGTCTGGTTGCGGAAACTACTTGAGTATCAAAGGTTAAGGTCAGTTTCTGACCTTTGCCTGAGGTTATTCAGACATGGAAATTGAAACTTATTTTTTACAGAAACCACTACTCTATTAAATGAGTCTATTTGCAGCGAAAGTCACATGAAAGTTTTGAGGAACAAACAAATTATTTTTTAATATGAGTTTGGTCGCATGAACAATATGGCCACTGTGCCCATATACCTGTGGATACAGATCCGTTCAAACTTCGATGGGCTTCATTTCATCTTGACTTGAACATCATTCAATATATCCCAACATCCTGCCAGTCAACGGCCGGACAGAAATAATTTCAAAACACAAGATGATTTTTTAATATGAGTTCGGGCGCGTGAATAATATGGCCACCGTTCCCCTATACCTGTGGACACAAATCAGTTCAAACTTCGATGGGCTTCATTTCAACTTTACTTGAAACATCATTCAATATATCCCAACATCCTGTCAGTCAACTGCCGAGCAGAAATAAGTTCAAAACACAAGGTGGTGTACATATGCACATGTCATTGCTGACTCCTGCACTGTCCAATCAAAATACATCTCGAATGTCAACCAGAAAGTGTTTGCCAAAATGAGAACAATCAATTGCTTGATCTAATTTTAGAAATCTTTGTCAAACTAACTTGATGCAAAAAGATTCATTGAAGGTACTTCATACGAACTTGAAAAGTTTGTGTCCACAGGCGTATAAGGTAAAAAAAAAACCTTCAGAAATCTTCTCTGGAACCAATAGGCCCAATATCAGGTCAAATGTCCAAGAGTCTGCCATGGTAAAAAGCCCTTTAAAATCTTCTTCTCAGAAATAACATGGCTGCATAAACTCTCAGCACTCAGGCGAGCGGCTCAGAACCACTGGTCCCCTGTTTTTTTTTTTTTTTTTTTTTTGTATACCTGACACGTCTCAACAGTTTCCATTAGAGTTTAAAGGTAAGCGATCTTGGGCTTAGTGAGTTTTTTTAAACAGTTTTAGATGTACAGGACTTCACACTTGTAAATAGCTACTATTCAAGTATACTCCAGATACGCTCGTACTGGTAGTTGTAGACATAGAAAGTTACAGCTAGATTCCAAAATATTGCAGCACATTTTAGTCAAGTAGTGCAAGCGTACAAGAAACCAAAAAGGGGGAAAAGAACTATATGTCAACTCACTGTCTGAAATATATTTCAGTGTCTCCTCGGTCATGGAAAAAAAATAATTGTAAGTTATGGTCATGGGAAAACAGTTGTTATTGCACTGACTTCAGCTGTTAAATATTTCATGCCCTCCATCTCGACGAAAATTTCCCGTGCGGTTCTTTTTGCCCCCGCTCTTTAGCGTCTCCAACGTATGCTGCAAATGGTAAATACCGTTTGCAGCCAGTGGTTCCCGTGGTAACCGAACAGACCCAGTGATGCACTCTGAGCAACTTTGCTAGTCCAATGGTGCTAATGGCACTCAAGGTAAATCATTTGGTTATGAGACACAACCTACTTTAAGTTGCATCACTTGTAAAAGACAAGGCAATGTGCAAGTAATTTTCAAGTCAGAACTAAGTATTCGGCAGTTGACTGGGGGTTTCCAACTTTTGCATATCAATAATATACAGATATTTTGGTTTAGATATCCATCGGCTTCCTTGTGTAGTTTGCTATGCTCGTTTATAGGTAACACCTATTTTTTCATATTACTCCAGGACCACTGGGTCGATTGTCCTAAAACCAGGTATGTAGCATCGGGTGACTGAGTACTACCACTTTTCATAAAATAATGACGCTAGGTTGACCTTTACCTATTTTACGCCAAGGTCAAAGTTGGCTCCTTAGGCTTTTCAATGGGAAATAGGTGAATCAATGCATATTTCGAAAAATAGTGTGGCCTTTGGTATCAGATTGGGTAAAAAACGAATGCCTGTGAATGCTAAGGGTCAAGGTCTTTCACTGGCCTTGGCCAAAGGTCACTTGTATTGCAGGTCTATTGACATATTGGAATACATTTTCTCTAATACCATTGGACCCATTTAATATAAATTTAATATGCAGCCTTAGGACGCTTATAGAACAAAAATGTATTTGGTTGGTCATGTCACATGACAAAGATGGCCGCCATGTCCAAACATGGTAAAAACCTTAAAAAATTCTTCTCCAGAACCACTGGACCGTTTGTCTTGAAACTTGGTTTGTAGCATGGGGTGACTGAGTACTACCATGTTTCAACAATGATGACCTTAGGTTGACCTTGGCCTATTTTAATTCAAGGCCAAATTTTCTTCCTTAGGCTTTTCAATGGGAAATAGGTAAATCAATGCATTTTTCTAAAAATATTGTGGTCTGTGAAATGAGAATGGGTAAAATATGAATGCCAGTGAATGCTAAGGTCAAGGTCATTCATTGACCTTGGCCCAAGATCACTTAAATTGCAGGTCTATTTACATATTAGAATGCTGTTTCTCTTACACCACTGGGCCAGTTTCATAAAAATTTTATATGCAGCCTTATGACACTTAGTGAATAAAAAGTTACTTGGATGGTTCAGGTCACATGACCAAGATGGCCACCATGTCCAAATATATTAAAAAAAAAATAAAAAAAATCTTCTTCTACAGAACCACTGCGCCGATTGTCTTGAAACTTTGTATGTAGCATCGGGTGACTGAGTACTACCAAGTTAATAAAAATGATGCCCTGGTTTGACCTTGACCTATTTTACACCAAGGTAAAATTTGGCTCCTTAGCTTTTCAATTGGAAATAGGTAAATCAATGCATTTTTCGAGAAATACTGTGGTCTGTGATATGAGAATAGGTTTAAATTGAATGTCTCTGAATGCCTAAGGTCAATGTCATTTGGTGACATTGGCCCAAGGTCACGTGTATTGCAGGTCCATTTTTATAGTAGAAAACAGTTTCTCTCTAACCCTACTTGGCCAATTTCATTTGCCATGCCAAATATGGTAAAAACCTTAAAAAATCTTATCCTCCAGAACCACTGGACCAAATGTCTTGAAACTTGGTATGTAGCATCGAGTGACTGAGTACTACCAAGTTTGTAAAACTGATGACCCTAGAATTAGCTTGGCCTATTTTATACAAAGGTCAAATTTGGCTCCACGGGCTTTCCTTTGGGAATTAGGTAAATCAATACATTTTTCGAAAAGTTTTGTGATCTATGATATAAGAATAGGTAAAAATTGAATGTCTATGAATGCTTAAGGTCAAGGTCATTCAGTGACCTTCATTCAGTGACCTTGGCCTAAGGTCACTTGTATTGCAGGTCCATTGACATTAGAATACATTTTCTCTAAAACCACTGGGCCATTTTCATTTAAATTTTACATGCAGCCTAAGGACTGTAAGGGAACAAAAAATGTATTCAAATGTTCCGGGTCACATGACCAAGATGGCCCCAATGACAGAATATGGTAAAAATTTTAAAAAGCTTCTTCTCCAGAACTAATGGACCGATTGTCCTGCAACTTGGTATATAGCATTGGGGACTAAGTACTACCATGTTTGCAACAATGATGACACAATGTTGACCGTGACATATTTACATCAAGGTCAAATTGGTGGGTATGGCTTTTAAATGGTGAAAAGATGGAACAATGTATTTTTCGAAAAATATTGGGGTCTGTGACATGAGAATAGATACAAAATTAATGCTAAAGGTCAAGGTCATTGATGACCTTGGCACAACGTCACTTGAATTGCATGTCCATTGACATTTCAAACAAAAAATTCTGAAACCACTGGGCCAATTTCATTTGAATTTTATATAATGAATATGGGGTTATGCCAGTTTAGTTGAATGGTTCCTGTCATGTGACCAAGATGGCCACCATGTCCTATTATGTAAAAACCTTAAGAAATCTTCATCTCCAGAATCACTTGACTGATTGTCTTGAAACTTGGTATGTGACATCAGGTGATTGAGTACTACCAAATTTGTACCGGGCTCAGGGGAGCCACCAGGACCTCATGGTCCTCTTTTTTGTTTTTGTTTTTGTTTTGGTTTTGGATTATTTCACTAATATCGAGCCGATCGTTAATCTGAGGTCGGCGAAAACAGGAGTACCCGGAGAAAAACAAAAAACTACCTGACCTTCCGTTGCAGAACTTGGCGTCTCACATGTGACCAGAGCCAAGCTCGAACCCACAGCGGTGAGGGACCCATTGATGGAGAGTCAGCGCTCTTATCCACTAGCCCACGGAGGCCCTTGCAAGAAAACTGTGTAATATTTTGAACATCTCCGGGTTTATTATTTATTAGCTTTTGTAAGTACTGAATGCGTTTCGCTTACCTTTTAGTTTGTTTGTTTGTTTTGAGGTTAAACGTCCCCGTCAACACTGTATATGTCATGTTGGAGACGTTGCTTCCAATTTTGTGGGACATTTACCCGACATTGAGTTGAAATGACATCTCAAGCCATGTCGCCCAATGAAACCAAAAGGGTTTATAAGCATGGACGGTCCGACTCGCACCGCTTTACCTGGACAGGCTTAGATCCTCTAAGCGGTTTACCAGTACTCGTAGGCGGTCGAATTTCAGCTCTGCTTGGAAGCATCATGCAGCCCATCTATTTCTTCAAGTTACGTTTTAGTACGTTAAAAAACGTGTTCTTGCTAGGTATACGCTAAATAAATCGAAATACCACATATGACTACAATCCGTGTAGGGTTCTGTCGTATCTGACAGCAAGCTTAAATAATACATGCGCAACCTAGAAGTGCTCATTAAACTGTATAAAAATATATCCAGAACTGCCGCCTGTGGAGACTCTAAGATTAGGATGGAAGTCAGGCTGTGTCACCACGCAAAATGTTACAACCACGCAAAATGTTAAAAAGTATAACACTTTGCGTCAAACTTAATTTTCCCAACGCAAAATGTTAAATTTTCTTGCAAATTTCAGCTTCGGGGAGGCCTACAAAGTGAGAAATGATGTGTTCAGTACTGACACGTCGATTTTTACTCCAAGAAGCACAATATTTTCACGATTTAGTTCTCCATATGTTACAACATTTTGCGTTGAGCTTTATTTTTTCAGCCGACGCATAAAATTATAAAATTTTGAAAATAGATGTTTGGCCGATTGCAGACAGAGCCAGGCATAAGAAGTACAAAGATTCAGGTACTGTGCAAATGAACTGAGTTTAACTCACAGCAACCTTTTTTTACGACGATTAAGACGTTTTATAAAAGTTATATAATACTTTGCGTCGTGCTCAGTTTTTCTCCAAACGCAAAATGTTATAAAAACTCTGCATCGAGCTTAGCAAAATGTTATAAAATTTTGATGACTATTTTTCTTGCGAATTCCAGCTTCGGGGATGCAGTCGAAGTGAGAAAAGATGTGTTCAGTACCGACACGTCGATTTACCTCCAAACATCACAATATTTCTACGATTTAGTTCTAGGCCACCTTCCATCGGGGCTTGGAGAAATGGATTGGGCTGCATGATTTTTCCATACAGAGCTGAAAACGATTGCACATGAGTACTAGTAAACCGCTGAGAGGGGCTTCCAGGGTAAAGTGGTGCGAGTTGCCCATTAGGCAAACACGCCTATACAAATACATTGCCACCTTTATCGCCGAAAAAAAAAAAAAATGAAAATTTTATTATGAAAAGTTATGATATGTTTCTTATTTCTGCTCAAAATATAGATTGTGGACATAGATTGTGGACACTCGTTAGTCGAGGCGGTTCTAATGAGTATCACAATCTATATTTTAGACTAGAAATAAGAAAAATAACGTATACCCCCGGAAACCTTAGTTTTACTTTATAAAAGTGGGGTTCAAGGGGGTCAAAATTATATAGGCGTGTTTTCGTGATGCTACATATAAATCCTTTTGGATTGTTTTGAGCGGTGGTGTTTGAGATGTCATTTCATCTCAATGTCGGATGAAAGTCCTACAAAACTGGCAGGGACGTCTTCAAAATGACTTAAATAGTGTTGACGGGGTCGTTAAACCTCAATTTAAACAAACAAATGGTTTAGTTCTTCGTAAGTTACAACATTTTGCGTCGAGCTTTATTTTTCACCCGCCGCAAAATGTGCCTCGGCAAGGCATAGGAAATACGAAGATGCAGGTATAGTGCAAATAAGTTGATTTTCACACCCAGAAACCGAATTAGCCCCTAATTCTACGACAGTTAAGAATTTTATAAAAGTTATATCATTTTGCCTCGTGCTCAATGTTTTGTCCAAATTTTGCATCGAGTTTAATTAATCTCCCAACGCAAAAATTCATGACTATTTTTCCGGCAAATTTTCGATTCGAGGAGGCAGACGAAGTGAAAAAAGATGTGTTCTACCGATACGTCGAATTAACGCCAAACATCACAATTGTTTCAGGATTTAGTTCTAGGCCCCCGCCCTCCGGGGTTGGAGTAATAAATTGGGCTGCATGATGCGTCCACGCAGAGCTGAAAATAGAAAAGAGAAACGATCATGAATTGGTGCAATCAGATCCCAAATCCTCCCTACAATATCCCTACTGAAAGAAGTCGAAACATGAAATGACGAAAGTAAACAAAACAGACTACTGGTAAACCGTGTCAGTAGCTCTTTCCCAACAGGTGGTGTCTCAGAATATCCAAAAGTAACTAAAAAGGAGCAACATACATAATAGGGCTAAGAATCGGAATCACCAACATGACAAACATCAAACCGGAATCACCAACGTAACTAAAATGACCAATTAAAAAGGGGGAAGGATCAGAATCACCAACATAACAACATACATAATTAGGGAAAGAATCAGAACCAAAAATATAAACCAGGAAGGAACCACTACCAAACGCACTGACTAATAAGTCTATTTTATGGGATCCAAACCCCTATCCTCACTTTCACTGAGGTCCGCGTGAAGATTTTGTAACACATCAGTCAATCAACTCGGTTAACAAAGAAATCGCAAATAAAGCCATGTTGACACAAGGATGAGGACTCGACAGTACAAGAGCTGTCATCAGACAGCATAGCTCACCGGGTAAAGTGTCATAGGTGAGGATCTTTAGACATTCAACTATCATCATACCAAATATGAACCAACTCCATCGCATAGTTAGGAAAATATGAGCTCTAAAATACGTAACATAAAACTTCTAAGTTCATGACCTTGATCTTGTAATCATGGAAATCTGAATAAAACTTTAAACCTATATCTTATCATCGTACCAAACATGAACCAGAATCGTATGGTTTGGACAATATTAGCTCTAAAAGCCTCAAACACAAACGTTTTTAAAGTTTGTGAGCTTGACCTTGAGGTCATAGGTGGGGTATTGCTGAATAAAAGTTTTGATCTATGTCTATCACTATACCAAATATGAACCGAATTCATCGTATGGTTTTGGAAATTTTGACCTGTTAAAAAGCTCTTACATAAAGATTCTATGTTCATGACCTTGCCTTGAGGTCAAAGGAATGGGTGAGGTAGAGCTGAATACACATTTGAACCTATTTCTTATCAATCATCATATCAGATGTGAACCGAATCCATCGTATGGATTGGAAGTTATGAGCCGTTAAACATTTATGTTAGAATTTTCTTAGTCTGTGACCTTGACCTTGAGGTCATGGGCATGGGTGTGTGTACTAGCTGAATAAAACATAGGACCTATATTTATCATCATCCCAAATATGAACCAAATTCATTGTATGGTTTTGAAAATATGAGCTCTTAAAACCTTTAACATAAATTGTTTTGAAAAAAAAAAACAAACTAGAGCCAGTGTTTATGAAACACAATGCCCCCAACTGCTTGACCCTAACACTGCTTGTCCCTAACAGTAATTGAGATATCTTGTTTTTATGTGGCTGTAATGCTGAAATTACACAAGAAAAGCTGTAGTTAATCAGGTCGTTTATTTATCACCCCCTACTAGTTTTTTAAGTTACAGGATAATAGCTCATACAGTTTTAGAGATACAGTCAAACTTGTCTTAGTGGCCACCTTTATTAAGCGAGCAACCTGTCTTAAGCAAGCATGCATTAAGTTCCACAAACTATTCTTCCGCGAAAAACAAAGAAGCATAATACCTTGCATCTTTTATCCAGTGTTTTTCATGTAACTGTAATGCTCTAAGATACTGTTCATGAACTATGGGTCCAAATTTGTATGTGGTCATCGTTGAATCAAATCCTAAACCGTAGTATAGTGGATATGGAGCAATGAGTTCTCCTTCAGAAATGCGTTGCAGGATCTCATCTGCATTTGGAATCGAACCCTTGCATGTGGAGGACAGTTTCACTGTGATTGGGTTCTTTCTCTCCTCTCGAAACACCATGAGCTTTTCGAACTTTCGTCACTTTGCATTGTAAATGATTTTAGTGTGGTATGTAATGGCTTTGGAATTGATATCTATCCCATAGATAGTGTTCTCCAAACATCTAGAGACTGGAAATATTTTGATTGCAGGAATAATGAAGCTTGCACGTGTACAAATTTCGCTTGAAAGCTCACTCACAAGAAAATTACAAGGAGGCTTTGTCAGTCTTTGAAACATAATATTTATATGAAAATGAAGGGTGATAACTTTTCTTATACTTATCTCTGTTATAAAATATATGCACGAAAATTAAAATCAACATTTAAGAATTAGAATTTAGAACTTGCCAATATTGAAACATATGCAAAACTCCATTAATTGGTTCTGACATAAGAAATTTAGGCTGATGAAATTTTTTTTACATCAGTAAGAAGCATAATTCTAATTCAATTTAATAAACTATCACCATTTTTTGTATTTTGTAGTAATCAATCATGTGATGAAATCATGAAGTTTCAAGACAACTGGTCCAGTGGTTGTGGTAATTTTTTTTTATAACGCTTTTACCATATTTAGGCAAGGTGATCAGGTTAGTCATGTGGCCATTACCACTCAAACTTTAGTCCACCAGTCATAGGCTGCGTATAAAATTTAATTGAAACAGACACATTTTTTTATATAATTGATTTGTGGTTATATACTGTATAGGCCATTTTGGAGATGTTTTAAAATTTCTGGGATGTTTACCTGATATCCGAAATGAAATGACATCTCACATTTTTTTTTCCAACAAAACCAATAGGGTTTATACGCATGTACATTCTCGTGTAAAACACTCTTTGTCAATAGGCTTAGAACCTCTAAGAGGCTTACCAGTAGTCATTGGTTTCAGCTCTGCAGGAAAGCATTATGCAGCGTTATCTATTTTTCAAGCAGTTCAAATCGGATTTTTTTCAAAAGTTGATCAGTTCATCTACTCATCATCCCCGACAAGTCTGTGAAGTTTCGGGGAAAAACCTCAAATAGTTTTTTTAGATATCTTGCTTACAAACTTAAAACGCGAAAAATTTCAAAGGGCCATAACTCAAGAAAAAAATTTCGGATTTTTTTCAAAAGTTAATCAGTTCATCTACTCATCATCCCCAACCAGCATGTAAAGTTTCAGGGCAATAGCTCAAACAGTTTTTGAGATATCTTGCTTACAAGATTTCATAGTATTTTTTGCAAAGGGGCATAACTCAAAAAAGGGGCATAATCCTGACGAGAAAAAAAACACGGGTCAATTATTTTTTCATGAGGAATCCATATATGAAATTTCAAAAACCTAGCACCCATGGTTCTAAAGTTATGCTATGCAGTAAAAAGTGGGACGGACGTAAGGACGGAAGGACGCCAAAACGCGAAAAATTTCAAAGGGCCATAACTCAAGAAAAAAATTTCGGATTTTTTTCAAAAGTTAATCAGTTCATCTACTCATCATCCCCAACCAGCCTGTAAAGTTTCAGGGCAATAGCTCAAACAATTTTTGAGATATCTTGCTTACAAGCTGAAAACACGAAAAAAATCAAAGGGCCATAACTCAAGAAAAAAAAATTGGATTTTTTTCAAAAGTTAATCAGTTCATCTACTCATCATACCCAACCAGTCTGTGAAGTTTTGGGGAAAAACCTCATATAGTTTTTGAGATATCTTGCTTACAAACTTAAAACGCGAAAAATTTCAAAGGGCCATAACTCAAGAAAAAAATATAGGATTTTTTTTCAACAGTTAATCAGTTCATCTACACATCATCCCAAACCAGCTTGTAAAGTTGCAGGGCAATCGCTCAAACAATTATTGAGATATCGTGCTTACAAGCTGAAAACACGAAAAAAATCTAAGGGCCATAACTCAAGAAAAAAAAAATCGGATTTTTTTCAAAAGTTGATCAGTTCATCTACTCATCATCCCC
Organism: Lucinisca nassula; assembly: GCA_963580285.1. Lineage (NCBI taxonomy): Eukaryota > Metazoa > Mollusca > Bivalvia > Lucinida > Lucinidae > Lucinisca > Lucinisca nassula. The sequence goes on along the minus strand of OY757023.1, from coordinate 47,347,168 downwards.
GACAAGTCTGTGAAGTTTCGGGGAAAAACCTCAAATAGTTTTTTTAGATATCTTGCTTACAAACTTAAAACGCGAAAAATTTCAAAGGGCCATAACTCAAGAAAAAAATTTCGGATTTTTTTCAAAAGTTAATCAGTTCATCTACTCATCATCCCCAACCAGCATGTAAAGTTTCAGGGCAATAGCTCAAACAGTTTTTGAGATATCTTGCTTACAAGATTTCATAGTATTTTTTGCAAAGGGGCATAACTCAAAAAAGGGGCATAATCCTGACGAGAAAAAAAACAAGGGTCAATTATTTTTTCATGAGGAATCCATACATGAAATTTCAAAAACCTAGCACCCATGGTTCTAAAGTTATGCTATGCAGTAAAAAGTGGGACGGACGTAAGGACGGAAGGACGGAAGGACGGAAGGACGGACGGACGAACAGGGCAAAACCAATATGCCCCCACAACTTCTTCGAAGTTGGGGGCATAAAAATTGGATTTTTTTCAAAAGTTAATCAGTTCATCTACTCATCATACCCAACCAGTCTGTGAAGTTTTGGGGAAAAACCTCATATAGTTTTTGAGATATCTTGCTTACAAACTTAAAACGCGAAAAATTTCAAAGGGCCATAACTCAAGAAAAAAATATAGGATTTTTTTTCAACAGTTAATCAGTTCATCTACACATCATCCCAAACCAGCTTGTAAAGTTGCAGGGCAATCGCTCAAACAATTATTGAGATATCTTGCTTACAAGCTGAAAACACGAAAAAAATCTAAGGGCCATAACTCAAGAAAAAAAATCGGATTTTTTTCAAAAGTTGATCAGTTCATCTACTCATCATCCCCGACAAGTCTGTGAAGTTTCGGGGAAAAACCTCAAATAGTTTTTTAGATATCTTGCTTACAAACTTAAAACGCGAAAAATTTCAAAGGGCCATAACGCAAGAAAAAAATTTCGGATTTTTTTCAAAAGTTATTCAGTTCATCTACTCATCATCCCCAACCAGCATGTAAAGTTTCAGGGCAATAGCTCAAACAGTTTTTGAGATATCTTGCTTACAAGATTTCATAGTATTTTTTGCAAAGGGGCATAACTCAAAAAAGGGGCATAATCCTGACGAGAAAAAAAACACGGGTCAATTATTTTTTCATGAGGAATCCATATATGAAATTTCAAAAACCTAGCACCCATGGTTCTAAAGTTATGCTATGCAGTAAAAAGTGGGACGGACGTAAGGACGGAAGGACGGAAGGACGGACGGACGAACAGGGCAAAACCAATATGCCAAAACGCGAAAAATTTCAAAGGGCCATAACTCAAGAAAAAAATTTCGGATTTTTTTCAAAAGTTAATCAGTTCATCTACTCATCATCCCCAACCAGCCTGTAAAGTTTCAGGGCAATAGCTCAAACAATTTTTGAGATATCTTGCTTACAAGCTGAAAACACGAAAAAAATCAAAGGGCCATAACTCAAGAAAAAAAAATTGGATTTTTTTCAAAAGTTAATCAGTTCATCTACTCATCATACCCAACCAGTCTGTGAAGTTTTGGGGAAAAACCTCATATAGTTTTTGAGATATCTTGCTTACAAACTTAAAACGCGAAAAATTTCAAAGGGCCATAACTCAAGAAAAAAATATAGGATTTTTTTTCAACAGTTAATCAGTTCATCTACACATCATCCCAAACCAGCTTGTAAAGTTGCAGGGCAATCGCTCAAACAATTATTGAGATATCTTGCTTACAAGCTGAAAACACGAAAAAAATCTAAGGGCCATAACTCAAGAAAAAAAAATCGGATTTTTTTCAAAAGTTGATCAGTTCATCTACTCATCATCCCCGACAAGTCTGTGAAGTTTCGGGGAAAAACCTCAAATAGTTTTTTAGATATCTTGCTTACAAACTTAAAACGCGAAAAATTTCAAAGGGCCATAACTCAAGAAAAAAATTTCGGATTTTTTTCAAAAGTTAATCAGTTCATCTACTCATCATCCCCAACCAGCATGTAAAGTTTCAGGGCAATAGCTCAAACAGTTTTTGAGATATCTTGCTTACAAGATTTCATAGTATTTTTTGCAAAGGGGCATAACTCAAAAAAGGGGCATAATCCTGACGAGAAAAAAAACACGGGTCAATTATTTTTTCATGAGGAATCCATATATGAAATTTCAAAAACCTAGCACCCATGGTTCTAAAGTTATGCTATGCAGTAAAAAGTGGGACGGACGTAAGGACGGAAGGACGGAAGGACGGAAGGACGCCAAAACGCGAAAAATTTCAAAGGGCCATAACTCAAGAAAAAAATTTCGGATTTTTTTCAAAAGTTAATCAGTTCATCTACTCATCATCCCCAACCAGCCTGTAAAGTTTCAGGGCAATAGCTCAAACAATTTTTGAGATATCTTGCTTACAAGCTGAAAACACGAAAAAAAATCAAAGGGCCATAACTCAAGAAAAAAAAATTGGATTTTTTTCAAAAGTTAATCAGTTCATCTACTCATCATACCCAACCAGTCTGTGAAGTTTTGGGGAAAAACCTCATATAGTTTTTGAGATATCTTGCTTACAAACTTAAAACGCGAAAAATTTCAAAGGGCCATAACTCAAGAAAAAAATATAGGATTTTTTTTCAACAGTTAATCAGTTCATCTACACATCATCCCAAACCAGCTTGTAAAGTTGCAGGGCAATCGCTCAAACAATTATTGAGATATCTTGCTTACAAGCTGAAAACACGAAAAAAATCTAAGGGCCATAACTCAAGAAAAAAAAATCGGATTTTTTTCAAAAGTTGATCAGTTCATCTACTCATCATCCCCGACAAGTCTGTGAAGTTTCGGGGAAAAACCTCAAATAGTTTTTTTAGATATCTTGCTTACAAACTTAAAACGCGAAAAATTTCAAAGGGCCATAACTCAAGAAAAAAATTTCGGATTTTTTTCAAAAGTTAATCAGTTCATCTACTCATCATCCCCAACCAGCATGTAAAGTTTCAGGGCAATAGCTCAAACAGTTTTTGAGATATCTTGCTTACAAGATTTCATAGTATTTTTTGCAAAGGGGCATAACTCAAAAAAGGGGCATAATCCTGACGAGAAAAAAAACACGGGTCAATTATTTTTTCATGAGGAATCCATATATGAAATTTCAAAAACCTAGCACCCATGGTTCTAAAGTTATGCTATGCAGTAAAAAGTGGGACGGACGTAAGGACGGAAGGACGGACGGACGAACAGGGCAAAACCAATATGCCCCCACAACTTCTTCGAAGTTGGGGGCATAAAAAAACTTTAACGTAATAGGGTATTGCTGAATACATCAACATACCAACCATGAACCAAATTCATCGTGTGGTTTGGAAAATATGAGCTTAAAAAAAACTTTAACGTAAAAGCGGACGCCGACTCCAACGCTAACGCCGACGCCTACGCCGAGGAAAGTGCAATCGCACTTCATGGACTTCGTCCAGGCGAGCTAAAATGCGTTGAAACATCCGGTACTGCACACAACGCCACAGGAACACTGCAGCAAAAGAAAACCAACAGTTGAACCAAGCAACAAACATAAAAGTTCCGGCTCCGACCGCACATGAGTACTGGTAAATCGCTTAGAGGAACCAAGCCTGCCCGGGAAAAGTGGTGTGAGTCGGACCGTCCCTACATATAAATCCTTTTGGTTTGTTTGGGCGACATGGCTTGAGATGTCATTTCAACTAAATGTCGGGTAAAAGTCCTACAAAATTGAAAAATGTAAGAAAAAAGATAGTTCTTCATAAGTTACAACATTTTGCGTCAATCTTTATTTTTCACCGGACACAAAATGTTATAAAATTTTGAAGATAGATGTTTGGCCGATTACAGCCTCGGCGAGGCAAAGGAAGTACGAATGTACAGGTACAGTGCAAATAAGTTGATTTTAACTCTCAGCAACCTAATATTACGACGATTAAGAACTTTATAAAAGTTATAACATTTTGCGTCGTGCTTAATTTTCCTCCTATCGCCGCAAAACGTTATACACTTTTATTGATTAATTTATAGCAAATTTTCGCATCGGCGAGGCAGATGCAGTAAGAAAATATGTGTTTAGAGCCAACACGTCAAATTTTACTCCAAACATTCTTATATTTGAACGGTTCACTTCTTTCTTAAAGTTAAAACATTTTGCATCGAGCTGAAGATTTCTCCAAACGCAAAATGTTATAAATGTTGATGATTATTTTTACAGCGAATTTTCGCCTCTGCGAGAAAAAAAATGTAGGAAAAGATGTGCTTAGTAGCAACACGCCGATTTTACACCCCCCCACCCACCCCCAAAAAATTATATTTTAACGAATCACTTTTACATAAAATTTATAACATTTTGCGTCACGCTTGATTTTTACGTAACCCGATGCAATATGTAGTGAAATTTTAAAAACAGATTTGAGGCCGATTATGCCTCACCGAGGCATAGAAAATGACAATATACACAAACAGTGCCAGTGCAAGTGTTATGAAAAAAAAAGAAAAGATGTTTGGCCGATTACAGCCTCAGCGAGGCATACATAGGAAGACTTAGTACGAATGTACAGGTATAGAGCCAATACGTTGATTTTAACTCTTAGCACCTAATATTCCGACCAATAAGAATTTTGTAAAAGTTATAACATTTGCATCGAGCTCAATGTTTTCCCAACGAAAAATGCTAATCAATTATTGATGAATTTAATTTTTCAGCGAAGTTTTGACTCGGCGAGGCAGATACAGTAAGAAAAGATTTGTTTAGAGTCAGCACGTCGACATCAACGCCAAATATTTTTTATAATTGAACGATTCAGTTCTACATTAATGTTATAACATTTTGCGTCGAGCTCATTGTTTCTCCCGACGCAAAATGATATAATATTTTGATGATTATTTTTCAGCGAATTTTGGCCTCGGCGAGGCAGATGCAGTAAGAAAAGATGTGTTCAGTGTCAACTCGTCGATTTTACCCCAAACATCTTTATATTTATACGACTCAGATCTACATTAAAGTTATAACATTCTGGTTCGAGCTCAAGTATTCCGTCGAATTTTCGCCTAGGGTGGACAGAAAAAGGGGGAAAGATATGTTCAGTAGCAATCCCCCAAAAACATGTCAAGAGCAGTTACAACAGTGGTAGGAGAACATTCCGTGAAGTTGGCAGTGGAGCAGTAGCATTAACAGCAGTAATCACTACTGAACCTCGCTGTAGCAGTAACAGCATTAATTACTGCTGAACCTGGCAGTAGCAGTTACAACATTTATTACTGTTGAGCCTGGCAGTGGGTGGGGAAAACCTTGGCTGACCCATTTCTTCCCCGTTCAACATCCTTAATGATTTTACTATATAACACTCATCAGGGGTGGGGAAGAACTGGGCCCGCCCACTCCCCCCCCCCCACACACACACCCTTAGTGATTTTTGTATAGTTAAGTCCAATATGGTGTTAAAGGTGTTTGGGTGAAGAAGAACTGGGCCGGCTCATTTCTTCCCACCGCTGGTGAGTGTTATAGTTAAGTCATTTATGAGGTTGATGGTGTCTAGGGTGGGTAAGGACAGGTTCTTCCTATTTCGTCCCAACCCCGATGAGTGTTATATACTTGGTTTAAACAATATTTATTAGAACAAATTCACATGTAAAAATCATCTCCTGTTATATACTTAAGACAGTTATGATGTTGAAGGTGTCTTGGATGGAGCAGAACCGGAAGCAACTTCTCCAAAATGACCTGGACAGTGTTGACGGGGAAGTTAAACCACTGTTTAGATTTGAACACAACAAATTTGTTGCTTACTTTACTTGTTTAAATAATACCAATTTATGCCTTAGAAAGCTTAGACAATTTATCACAGATGCTGGAATTGGGATGTATATTTCATTACATCACCATGTATTGTAGGGCATGTAGCCAATTTTGTCATTTAAGACATAAAGACTCAAAACTTATTCAGAGCGGTTTCTTTTCTCATTTTAGTTCACTTGACTGAAAGTCATGCTGAGTTTTGTGACTTTGAGATGTCCGGCGTCGCCGTCAATCGTCTGTTCGTAAACTTTTACTTGTGAAAATTCTAGAGGCCACAGTTTTGGTCCAAGCATCATAAAACTTGGTCAGAATGATCATCATGATGATGTCTTGGTCAACTTTGAATATGGGTCAATCGGGCCAAAAGTAAGTCAGTAGGTTAAATCATAGAAAAACTTTGTGAACCCTCTAGAGGCCACAGTTTTGGCCTGATCATTATCAGATTCGCTTGCGGTTTTGGCGGGCTTTAAGAGCGGACGCTATTTCTTTGTCTCGTCCTAGTGATTGCGTGTTTTGTGCTGGTCGCGGATGTGAAGGTAGGTTCCTGCTGCTTTAAAACACACTTTTGGGGTAGGAGGTAGTTTCGAGGCAATATCGCTGTTAAAGCTCAACCCTTTGAGTCCCTGTGGTGGACGTAATACGATCTGTTAGAGCGTGAACATAAGTTCTAACAGAATGCCATCTTCGGAAAGGAAAGTTAAGAGAGTTGAACATGTATTTTTCCTCAACACAGATGTAGACCAAAGTGAAAATAACTGACTGAAAACTCTAGAGGTTTTTGTTTGATATGTTTGATCTGAGGTTTAACGTCCCCGTCAACACTGTAAAGGTCATTTTGGAGACGTTGCTTCCGATTTTGTGGGACTTTTACCCGACATTAAAATGAAATGACATCTCAAGCCCTGCCGCCCAATGAAACCAATAGGGTTTATAAGCATGGACGGACAGACTCGCACAGCTTTGCCTGGACAAGCTTATACCCTCTAAGCGGTTTACCAGTACTCGTTTAAGGGTCGGTTTCAACTCTGCGTGGAAGCATCATGCAGCCCGTCTATTTCTTCAACCCCGATGGGCGGGAGCCGCACACTGGAAGTTTGCTTAGCAGTGTGTAAGGTGGTGTCAAGTGATAGTGTAATCGAGGGTGCACAGAGAATTGGGATGGGGTGTTATGGAGAATGTATATCACCGATGAAGAAGCAAAGTTAAGTCTGTTGGCTACAGGGATAAATTTAAGAGGCCAGCAAATAACCCTCAAAGATAGAAACCCTTTTCTAAGCATTGGGTTTGAAAGGTTGAAACAACCAGGCTTTTTGTCAGAAACATCCCTTTGTCTTATGACAATGCAAAGATAGACAACAAAATAAAAGACAATGGTGTTGAAATATGCCAGGGCAAGAACTCCAGCTGTTACGTTAACAAACCGTATTATTCTCAAAGAGCCACTACCTAAAGAGATGTCATTGGGGATTTTCACTGCATCCTTATACCATAAGGAAAACTAAAAGATTGCACTCTGCACATCAAATTGAATATGGAAATTGCAAGCAGAAGGGGCAGATAAGAAGGGATTGTACAAGTGAACCTGTTTGCTAAGCTTGCACGCATTTAGGACATTGAAAGGGGAGGAAATATTCCCTGCTTTGACAAAAAGGGTCTTGAAAAAGGGTGTTGATGACAATGACTCACAAACTGACAGTAATGATGATGATGATGATGGATAAGATCCTAATAAATTTGTTGATGATGCAGGTACAACAGAAAATGAATACTTTGAGTACAGTGAGGTGGAGAACACTGACAAAATTGTGAGGAGTAAGTTGGAAGTGAAAGTTTCTGCAGAAATTGCGGACGCTAATCTACCTGGATTCAAGTCTAGACCCAATGACTCTGAGATACCAGGTCCCTCTAGTAGTGCAGAGTCTCAGAGGGACAGCTGCTTGTGACCAAGCTCTGGGATGCTGCATCTATAAGCAAATCTTATATTCCAACTCCTAGACATGCAGTCCCGCTACAGTAAGGCGTATGGAGGACAGAAGCCCTGACAAAACAGTGCAGCTTTCTTAAAGAAGAAAAAAAAAAAAAAAAAAAAAGAAACAGAAAAAATAAGTAATAAAAAATCTTAACCCTAACCCATTCAAATGAATAATCAGGCTGATATATAACAAATTTGTTCTTTAAATGCTTGATGTTTAAAACCTTAACAGAAAAGAAATAATTTGTTCTTTTGGATAAAACAAAAAATTTGATATTATTTCTTACAAGAGACATATTGGACAAACCGTCTAACATACAAAATACAAAAAGGATGGAAGGGGGATTTATTCTTGGTTTTGGGTTTGAAACACAGTAAAGGGAATGCTATTCTCTTCAAGGCAAACATTCCAATAGAAATAATCAGTGTACATAAATCTGTTGATAGCAGGATAATATTAACGAAAATCAAACTGGATAATGAAATCATCTCCCTTATAAATGTATATGCACCAAATTTTATGATGGGAGAGAAAAGCCTTTTTTCAACAAAGTACAAAAATGGGTAGATCAGTTTGCATTAAATAAGCCACAAATTGTTATAAGAGGTGACCTCAATCATACTGAAGTAAATCATTTAGACAGGAATACATCACTTTCTCATATACCAAAAGATACTAGGACAATAAGCTACAAAACCCTTCTTTCAATGCATGAGCTTCATGACGCATGGAGAGAAATAAACCTCAACCGAAAACTATTCACTTTTAAAGACATAAGTAGATTAGATAAATTCTTAGTACCCACAGAACTTATTGATTATACACAGAAGACAAATATAATCTCTGAATGGATCAAAACAAACCATAAATGCATTCTAATATTGTTAAACCTGAATAAGACAAAAAGGCCCTGGATGGTGGAATTAAAACACAAGCATCCTTATTGACAAGCTTTATCAAAATAAAATAAAACACATATTAAAGAAAACAAAGCAGGAATATCAGTCTCTTTAAAAATAGCTTCTCTGGGAAATAAGCAAAATTAAATAAAGGAGTTTTCTATTAGCTACTGTAAAAATAAACAAAAAGCTAAGAGGAAAATACTAAAAGTTCATGAGCTAAAAAGAGAACAAAGGGAAAATGAACTTCTTTATTGGCTTTCCGCTGTTGGTGTTTCCATTAGGGCCTGTTGTTTTGTGATTGTGTTTCTTTTCCTTTGGTGTCTCTGATGGGAGTCTTGGGTTAATTGTATCAATTCCTGATCATTGCCTCCGCTTCTACTTTATTTATTATAAAATCCACTATTCACCATACCATACAGGTAGATAGAGAAATATTGATAACTGCCCTTCACTTGGTGATTCAACAACGGAATGTTGGTGCACGAATTAGACCAGGGCTAAATGGGTTGAGGAAGGGTAGAAAAGGAATCGGTTGAAAAGCAAAGAAATTCAATAATCACCATAAAACAGCTAAAAAGGAAGATGGTACAAATACATTTTCAAAAACAGAAATTCTTAATGAGGTGCATAAATACTAAAAAAATATACATTCTTCAGTGAAATTAATCAAGCAGACAGGCATATTAAACTACATAGAAACACTAATATACAAATACTTAATGAAAAAGACAAGTAATTAATTTAGGGGGAAATAAGAGAAACAGAATGTGAAAACTTGATTAACACTATGAAAGTGAACAAATCACCAGGATGTGATGGGGTATCTGCTAAATTTTACAAAGCATTTTGACCAAGCATCAAATTATTATTAAAAGATTCATTAAATGAAGCATATCATTCAGGAGAATTGCCCACAGAAAAGAAATATCCTAAGTCTAATATAAAAAAAAAATGATAAAACACTTTTAACAAACTGGAGACCACTACTTATTTTAACATTCTAGCGCATATGCTTGCAAATCGACTGAAATGTAATCGGTAAATTAATAAAAACAGGTTAAAACGGTTATATATAGGGTAGAAACACAAGCTATAAAATATTATTAATCCAAGGTACTGAAGGAGTATAAGCTTTTCTTGGCTTTCAGAAGGCTTTTGATAAGTCGATCACAACTTTTTTTTTACAAAAAGCTCTACAACAGTTTAACTTTGGTGATTCCTTTTTAACATGGGTACACACTGTATGTAATACTGCGGAATCATGTGTATCAAATAACGAATGGGTATCGAATTCCTTTAAAATAGAACGCGACGTTAGACAAGGTTGCCCTTAAAGTGCACTCTTGTTTCTATTAGTTTTTAAGATCTCAGCAGAAAACAAACAGCATCAATAAAGAGAATGCAATAGCGATTGAAAGTAAAGGCCAAAAGAAGTCTATTCACCTAGCTAAGCTTGCTGATGAAACCAAACTTTTTTAAAAGATGAGACTGCTGGTGTAAACTGCCTGAAAATTATAGAGCGTTTTGGAGAATTTTGAGGACTAAATCTAACCATGATAAGACTGAAGGCTTATGGCTTGGTTGCGCAAAAATAGATCAGACACACTGGCACGTGTAAACTGGGGGAAACTATGTAAAAGCATTAGGAATCGTCTTTGGTTATGATGAAAAATAGGAAATAGATAAACTGAATTAGAGAAAAAAAGATAGAAAGCATTAAAAATACATTAAACTTTTGAAGATTGTAAATTTTCCTTTTTTGGATGGTGATGTTCCTCGTGCGCCATCCTATGGCGTTTATATTTCGCAATTAATTCGATTTGCTAGAGTGTGTAGTCATGTAACTGACTTCAACACTCGTAATAAATTATTAACGGCTAAACTCCTTAATCAGGGTTATCGGTACCATAAACTACGCAAAGCCTTTTCAAAATTTTATAGACGCCATTCTGATTTAATTTCAAAATTCAATATTGGACTGAAATCTCTTCTGCAACAAGGTCTATCGGAACCCGAATTTTATGGTGACTTAGTATATAAATTCAGAAAAATATATAACCGCAATGACTTCAGCACCCAATTTCGTAAAATCATTCTTCGATATAAAAAGATTGGGTACAATATGGATATTATACGACAGACTGCATGCATGGTAGTTAACCCAATCACGGTTGGCAACTTTGCTTCCCTCTTTAATTGCACGCCGGTGGGTCAGGCCTCAGATTCTATGACGGCTCCAACGTAAAGGCTTATTGAGAATTAGAGAGATCTAATTCAAGGTAATGTTGGTTGGTGCCTGATGCTCTGTCTCTGGTCGGGCTCATCGGAGTCTAACTGTTGGTTTTCTTTTGCTCCAGCATTTCAGTGGTTTCTTGCTGTCGAGTCCTCACCGTTGTCTCACCTCTGTGGTTCTTTGATTTTTGTGTTCACGGAGATGTTGCACTGATGAGTTAGGAGGCCTTCATGCGGACTGAACAAATTATTTGTCTAAATCGCGACGGAAGTAAGGGCGAGGATTGTGGCCACGTAAAATCGATTTAAGCCCCCCAGTGGAAATCTTCCACTGACCGTTCCAAGGCGGCTCTTCTGTGGCGATTTATTTATGTTGTTGTTTGTTACTTACTGTGTGTATCACTTGTGTCTTTTAATTTTGGATGGCCATATGGCCATTTTGTGGGAAAGTAACTGTCCATATGGCCTTCCTTTGTTTAGGTTTCCATTATGGTCTGGTCGCTTAATGTTGGTATTTCTTTCCCTTTGGTGTCTTTTATGGATGGAGTAAGTTAATTGTATCAATTCCTGATCTTTGTTTTACTTCTATTTTGGAAACTTAGATCATTTTCTTTTGAGGGGAAGGTACTTATAATTGAAACACTAGCATTATCAAAATTAGAAGCCTCCGTGGTGTAGTGGTTATGCTACTCGCCTTGTAAACCAGGGGTTGCAGGATCGATCCCGGGCTTCTCCAGACTTTCGGATTCGTTTCCGGAGACCGTTCCAAGGCGGTTCTTATGTCCCGGTTTATGCTTGTTATGGTTTGTCTTTGGGTGTTTGTGTCGCTTATATTATTTTATTTTGGATAGCCTATTGATCATTTTGTGGGAAAGTAACTGTCGTTTTGGCTTTCCGCCGTTGATGTTTCCATTGACGTCTGTTGTTTCATGTTTGTGTTTCTTTCCCTTTGGTGTCTCTGGTGGCAGCTGTGGGTTAATTGTATCGACTCCTGATCATTGCCTCCACTTCTATTTTAAACCGAGGTCCGTCTACGTATGACCCTAGCTGTTGGTGAGACGTAAAACTCAAACACTCACACACTCATCAAAATTAGTATATCTTGTAAGATCTGTAAGTGTCCCTGTCCGGGTTATTAATGAAGTAAACAAAGAATTCTTTGGATTCATCCGGAAATATAAACGAGACAGAAAATCAGTCGCAAAGTTATGACATATCAACTTAATAATGATGATATGAATATGTTAGATTCTAAATCATTCAGTATTTCAATGAAAGCAACACGGGCTTACACCCTTTACAAAAGTAAAATTCACAGAAAACTGTGATCTTTCGGTCTCATTGAACATGAATTTTGAAAAAAAAGTTGATTCCAGTTATGTTACGCCCCATTTTCTACTGAGGTATTAGTCAGTTGGCACTTATGCGGTGGAGGTCCAATAGCACCACAAAGTGCAACATACACTAGACAACAACTGTTATGGGGAAGTAAGTACATCCCATCTAAGGGGAAAACCATATTCTATTCTTACTGGTGTGAATGTAACATAAACGTGATTGATGACTTATTAAATGATGAAGGCAAGTTTAAATCATGAGGAGAAATATTTAATCAACTAAAAAGTCGATCAAACTGGCTTATTGAATATAAAGCACTTCTGAATTCAATTCCAAGACACTGGAAAGAAAAGATTTTAGATCATGATGTGACCATAAAAATTAAAAAGAGCCTCAAGCCCTTTATCTTATCAGAAAACAAGCCTGCATTCAACGTGCCTTCAAAAGCTAAACAATATAACCAAATAATAAAGCAGAAAAATAAGCAACAAGCTTATATTGTAAAATACTGGGAAAAGCTCTTTCCTGACAGACCGCTTTGGACGGACCTATGGAATAAATGAGAATCTCTTCAACCTAATAAACACATAGCAGATTTTACATTACTCCATAAAGTATTATCAAGCCAGGAATATTTAGTCAAGTGGAGACTTTCAAACTCGAACACGTGCAGATTCGGATGTAGGAATCAGGAGGGATATGAACATCTTTTTATCACATGCAGACATGTTAAACCGCTATTGAATAAAATCGTAAATATATTTAAGATATTAAAGATAGATACTAAGTTAACATGCTGAACCTTATTTATGGTCACAAAATATGTTATACAGCTTATGATAATATTAATCTTTTCCTTTCACATATGTTTTTAGCTTTTTACAAATGCTGGCTATATAAGATTGCTGATTATTCAGTTAAGCCACACCCATTTCTGACTTTGAACCAATCAGATAACTTGATTTAATTTATTCCTACGGATTCATAAACTGAATGTCAAACAGTGTAGATCCTGATCAGATGGCTTCTTCAGAAGCCATCTGATCTGGATCTACACTGTTTCCAAAGACAGGGGTTGTCGTGAACAGCAGGATAAGAGTTAAGGGTAGCTATTAACGCATGTGCATATGGGCAACTAAGGTGGTGGATAAAATATTTGCAGAGAATAGCAATGATAATATCAGTATATTAATAGCAAACACACGAAGCGTTTGCTTTACTGTAGAGAGTCTGGAACAACATACTTAGGCACCCAAATCTCGCCTGGAATCTCGTTCAATTTCTCGCGATAATCCGCCATCTTTACAGAGTTCATGAGAATTGTATTTACATCCAAAACTGCTTCTCAAAACCAAAACAAAGAGTCAAGTTCCATTACAACAGAAACACAAAAAACGTAGAAATAATTTTAAAAAGTTCTTTTCAAAGACTGTTGCATCAAACGCTGAAGTTTGACAGTGGGAAAGTTTCGAAACTACATCACGTATTAGCCGGTAAAACACAGCACCGCGCTTGGACCAACGATTTACCGGAGATTTACCGAAGGATTTACCCGAACTTCTCGGCAGGGTGGAAAGCGCTTTTCACCTGGACAAGCAATTAAAACTTTTTCACAAATTTACTCCGGGTATACAATAAAGTTCTGGGAATAGTAAGAGACACAATGAGCTATCTGGATACCTGCTGATTTCTACCTTCCCAAGTTTTACAAAGCGATGATGAGCCCCAAATCCAATAGCATAGCGCTAGTGCTTCAGAATACTTTAAAGTATCCATGCTGCAAACTAACTGAGTTACCCTATCTAATTTTCTTCCCATGAAGTGCACACAGGACAAAAATTGGAGTATCATCATATTTAGGGTATGTGCAAAGCGGCGGTGAAGCTCAAACTATTGATAAGGTCATTTTCTGTCGTTTCTCAGAGAAAGGGACAAAAGAGATAGAAGTGGTAGTAGAGGAAAAGAGAGGGAGACACAGGGCAGAAGGGGGAAAATGAATAAAGTGTAGAAACGTAAGTAGCAACGCCCCAACCTCTACCCTACCTGCTGCAAGGACAGCAGGCCTTGCCAGAATGTTAGTCAATATCAGTTGTACTCACCAGTGATGCAAGCGACACCTTTGCCTCACAACAGAACAAATTAACACGAGGCCCATGGGCCACAATGCTCACCAGAGCTCAGGCGGGCACTGCCCACTGGCAGCCATGTATGGTTTCAGGTTTTAATTTATTGATTATAAAGTCTCCCAAACAAACCCCCATTTCCAAATGAGCACTGTACTCTGTATCTGAAATATTATGCCTTTTATGAGGAGGAGGGATGAGACATGGACCCAACAGAGCCCAGGCTGGTATCACTGAATCCAACTTATCATAAGGCACAAGAATAGGTATGATTTAGGGGTGGGGATGTTTACAGTTCCAGAGATATAAGGCCTTTTAAGCTGCGGAGGGGTTGGAGCATGGCCCTGGCAGACCCCAGGAAAGTCAAGATTGTTGTCGCTGAATGTGTCTTATAATAAGGACCAAGAAAATATATTGTTTAGGGGTGGGGATATGAACAGTTTCCAAGATATGAGGCCCTCTTATGAAATGATGAGGGGAGGAATGGCCCCTGCGGACCACCAAGATGGTGTGACTGAATGTGTCTAATCATAAGAAACAAGAATATATATGATTATGAGGTGGGGATCTTAATGGTGTCTGAGATATATGGCCTTTTATGAAGTGGAGGGTTGGGCCATGGCATCAGCATGTTGCCCTAGCACATAGAGACCCCACGTTGATGTGAGTGAATGGGTTTTATTATAGGGAACACAAATATACATATTTTAGGGGTGGGGATCTGAACAGTTTCTGAGATATATGGCATTTTATGAAGTGGAAGGGTGGGGCATAGCCCCAGCACACCCCCAGAGACCCCTAGGTTGGTATCACTGAATGTGTCTCATCATAAGGAGTAAGAATCTATATGGTTTAGGGGTGGGGTTCTGAATGGTCTCTGAGATATTGAGCCTTTTATGAAGTGGAGGGGGTTGGGCATGGCCCGGGCACATCCCAGGGGACCCCCGGGTTGGTTTCAATGAATGCGTCTTATCATAAGAAACAAGAATATATAAGGTTTTGGGGTGGGGATCTGAATGGTTTCCGAGACATATCACCTTTTATAAAGTGGAGTTGTGGGGCACAGCCCCCGTGCGGCCCGGGAGACCCTTAGGTTGGTATCAATGAATGCGTCTTATCATCAGGAACAAGAATGGGGATCTGAACGGTTTCGGAGATATTGGGCCTTTTACGAAGTGGAGGGGTGGGGCATAGCCCCGGAACATCCTAGGGGACCCCCAGATTGGTGTCACTGAATGTGTCTTATCATAAGAAACAAGAATATACATGGTTTTAGGGTAGGGATCTGAAGGGTTTCCGAGATATATCACCTTTTATGAAGTGGAGGGTTGGGGCATAGCCCTAGTGCGGCCTGGGAGATCCTTAGATTGTTATCACTGAATGCATCTTATCATAAGGAACAAGAATTTATATGGTTTAGGGGTGGGAATCTGAACGGTTTCTGAGAAATTGGGCCTTTTATGAAGTGGAGGGGTCGGACATAGCACCCGTGCGGCCAGTGGGACCCTAAGGTTGGTATCACTGAATGCGTCTTATCATAAGGAACAAGAATTTGAATTGTTTAGGGGTGGGGATCTGAACGGTTTCTGAGATATTCGGCCTTTTACGAAGTGGAGGGGTGGGGCATAAGCCCCGCCACATCCTAGGGGACCACCAGATTGATGTCACTGAATGCGTCTTATCATAAGGAACAAGAATATATATGGTTTAGGGATGGGCTCTGAACAGTTTCTGATATATGGTCTTTTGTGAAGTCGAGGGGTGACGTATGGCCCGGGCACACCCTGGGTGACCCCTAGGTTGGTGTCATTGAATGTGTCTTTTCATAAGGAACAAGAATATATATGGTTTTGGGGTGGGGATCTTAAGGTTTCTGGAGTATTTAGCCTTTTATGAAGTGGAGGGGGCTGGGCATGGCCCCCGCACATCCCGGGGGACCCCCCAAGTTGGTGTCACTGAATGCGACTTATCATAAGGAACGAGAATATATATGGTTTAGGGGTGGGGATCTGTAAGGTTACTGGGATATTGGGCCTTTTTTTAAGTGGAGGGGGTGGGGCATGACCCCGGCACATCCCGGGGGACCCCCAGGTTGGTGTCACTGAGTCCATCTTCTCATAAGGAATAAGAATATATATGGTTTAGGGGTGTGGATCTGTAAGGTTTCTGAGATATAAGGCATTTTATGAAGTGGAGGGGGTGGGGCATGTCCCCGGCACATCCTGGGGGACCCCCAGGTTGGTGCCACTTAATGCATCTTAGCATAAGGAACAAGAATATATATGGTTTAGGGGTGGGGATCTGAATGGTTTCAGAGATAAATGGCATTTTATGAAATAAAGGGGGCAGGACATGTCCCCGGCACATGCCGGGGGACCCCCAGGTTGGTTTCACTTAATGCATCTTATCATAAGGAACAAGAATATATATGGTTTAGGGGTTTGGATCTGTAAGGTTTCTGAGATATAAGGCATTTTATGAAGTGGAGGGGGCGGGGCTTGGCCCCGGCACAACCTAGGGGTCCCCAGGTTGACATAAAAGCATATGGCTGAGAGAAGTTTACTCAAGGAACATGTTTATGTAAGTTTTGTCAAAATATCTGCAATGACTTGGCAGTAAATGCCATTTTTCAGTTTTCCCCATTATAAGTCAATGGAAACTCTAAGTTGCCATAGCAACAAAACTAAAAGGCCAAATTTCATAAAAAAAGCACAAAACCTGTAAAGGCAAATATGGTGAATATTTTCATAAAGTCTCAGTCTCCTAGAGCATATGGTTTCTGAGGAGATGATTTTTTAAGTATTTTTTGTCTATTTTTTGCATTTTGGTTTCCATGGCAACCAATAAAAATGAGCAGAAGGCCTAAAATCATAGGGCAGATAGAAGATTGCCTATGGAACATTTCTATGAAAGTTTTGTCAAAATATCTGCAGTAAATGCCATTTTTCAATTTTCCCCATTATAAGTCTATGGAAACTACAAGTTGCCATAGCAACCAAACTAATGGGCCGATTTTGATAAAAAACACAAAATTTCAATCCCCTAGCCCAAGGATGCTACAGATAAAATTTGGGCCCAATCGGCCCAGTGGCTTCAGAGGAGACATTGTTTGAAAGTGTTAACGACGACACAGACGCAGACGCAGACACAGACGCAGACGCAGACGACGACGACGGACAATGTCCATCCTATAAGCTCCCCCGGAGCCTTCGACTGTGGTGAGCTAAAAACTTTGAAATACAGTTTTAACGTAGTTTAGGGAAGACTTGCACGATCCCTCTTGGAGCCCTCAATGATCCCTGATGTGATAATACTCTGTGGAAGTTTGTCCTTAAATATGTTCTAGAAAGGGTTATCCTTTGGAAGCAAGGAATACACCACGGAACGGGAAAATATGGAGTGTACATGTTTTCTGGGCCAGACTAGCTAGTTTTTGTAAATCCCATACTGATGTGGCATAATCAAGGATAATAAAAATCAAAAATGAGTTCCTTTACGAGCAATGAAAACATTCATTAGAAAGAAGATGGGTCATACTACGTAGTTTCTGCTAATAAAGCCTCATCAGTGACCCTGTCACTAAGTCTAATCATGGTCTCTTCCATCATGCTTTCCTTCCAAAGAAACGCCTGGCATCTTTTTTTTTTGCAGTTGCAGTTGCATCAAAATGGGTTTCCCATAACATGTTTCTGAAATAGAGGATACACAGTTACTTTCAAGTCTTTTAGACTGACAGTTCATGGCAAAATGCTCCGTTTTATTACCCTGACTGCCGCACATTTGGTTGGGTTGAAAAGACTTTTGCCGGTCTGTATTCCATTATGGACATTGCTGTAATCTTTAAAGTTCCCTGTGAAATGCTGCAGTATGAGTCTTCCTTGAGAGTTGGTGATATAAAAGAAAGTCAATAACAAGAAGGTCAGCTCCAGAGCTGACTTTCTGTGGGAAGTAATTTACGCATGGGCAGAATAATAAATGTCCGAGCATTGCACCTTGAGGGACACCGGATACAGCTGGGGCAATAGTGCAAACTGGCCTTGATCAGGTCTGGTTTAGCCCATGTTGGTAAGGAAGCTCTGGATCCACTGTAAGTGGTTGCATGCTGGAATTTCTGAGCTTGACAGTACTCAAGCCATTTATGTGGAACTTTGTCCAGAGCTGCAGTGTCTATCTGTTGACCTTCATCTATTCCTGCTGCAAGGTCTGGTCTGGACTTTGGTCAAAGTAAGCTAGCTTTTGCACGACTGCCTATTTTGACATCTGTACTTTTGGTCTGCCAGACAAGATGCAAATGATCTTAGTTGGGGAACGCATAGAAAGTACTGGCAAAATACTGAAAATACCATAGGAGAATGGTGTCAGTGACTCCCCTAATTTTGCTAAGGAGTAGATATAAGAAATACCATCTGCATCTGTATATAGGCGGTTAACCAAGGACTTGCTAGCATGACTATCTATCTATCTAGTATTATTGCGATAGGTCAAATTTGACCATTACTCGCAGGTGTACATACACTCGATTTGCAGGACGAACGCCCGGGCGATAATCATGAAATTACAATAACGCTCGGGATGATTCTCCCTGCACTTTGTGGCATTCATCACTACAACTGATGCCAATGGAACATATTTAGACACCAAACTTTATTGTCGCTGCTGTGAATCGAACCAGAGGCCTCTAGAATCAGAGGAAAGTGCACTTACCACTGAGCTATCAATCTAGCACTATCGGTATGTTTTAATCAACTAAAGAAGTTAAGTGTTTTAAAACTTAAGTGTTGTAAATGAGTGTGTTTGCTCAAAAGGCAGTGCCTTTATTTCATAATAAATTAAGTAACAGAAAATTGGTATATATATGAATACCTTCGAATCAATTTCCGTAATGGCCGTAAGTGTTGGGACGGGAATGTCTGAGCAACAGCCTAGACCCACATCGGATTGCTGTCCGATCTACACTGTTTGCTGTTCCGTCTGCACTATTTGGACTCCTTACTGGATCATGAAACAAATTTGTTGGGGTATCAGGAAAATTGGAGCAGGGTTTCGGGGTGTCCGATTTTTTTTTCGGTAAACAGCTTTTCCTCTCTCTGAGACTACCACCACATTTCATCAAGTGACCATCCAAATTGTTGCTAACATAATACTGACACAGCAAGCACACAGATGGAATTCGATTAATTATAACGAATCCCGAATGGGTCACCAGGATGTAGTACTGACATAAGATGGACGATGCTATTTGACTTTGAATACATTCTTAGCAACAGAACATCCCTTTGCCCTACTGACACAAATGTTGTATATTCACTTTTAGTGTTTGAAGCAAGCGGGCTGTTTATTGACAACACGTACGTAAGATTGAAACATTACATACAGTGCTGAACAAATTAAACACACACTATCGTCTTTTCTGAAATTACAATTATACATAATAAAGACAATCATACTCAAAGCAGAAATATAAAAAAGTACTAAAGGCTTACTTTTGCTCTTGCTGCTTTGACCAGCAAGACCATCAACGAAAGCCTGCTATTTGCCAACTAGCATGTGTTAGTTTCTCTAACTGTCTTGCGTTTCGTATCGGCAAGACAGACAATATGTAGGCTGAATACATACATTTTGAAGTGGTTTTGTAGTTAAGGCAAAGCTAATAGCAATAGGTTAAGAATGCTTCGAGTCAAATATCCCTGATTGATACTATCAAGGAAGACTTACAATTAATCATAAGCTCTCAACTGATCGCAATAAACTAATAAACTAACATCTGCAACAGAAGAACGAAAATATAATCATGTTAAAATGACATACGAACTGAACAAATTATTTGTCTAAATTGCGACGGAAATAAGGGCGAGGATTGTGGCAACGTAAAATCGATTTAAGCCCCCCGCCACACACCAATGGGGCGAGGATTGTGGCCACGTAAAATCGATTTAAGCCCCCCCCCCCCCAACCCCCAGTGAAATTCTATCCCCTGACCGTTCCAAGGCGGCTCTTTTGTCGCGGTTTATTTTTGTTATGGTTTGTCTTTGAGTGTGTGTATCGCTTATATCATTTGTTTTGGATAGCAAATTGGCCATTTTATGGGAAAGTAACTGTCCTTTCGGCTTTCCACTAGAAGTGTTTCCGTTGGGGTCTGGTTGTTTAGTGTTTGTGTTTCTTTCCCGTGGTGTCTTGGATGGAAGCTGTGGGTTGATTGTATCGATTCATGACCATTGCCTTCACTTCTATTATTAGCAACCTCAGCCAGCAAAAGCAATAAAACAACATCAACACCAACAACAGCTTTAGCAATAACAATATCAATGACACTACCAACAACAACGTCAATAAGTATGTACAACATTTACAATGCAGCACCACCACAAACAAGCAACAATAATCTCAACAACTCCAGAAACAACATCAACACAGCATAAAATAAGTAGCAACACCATCAACAAGCAAAAACGTCAACAAGTAACTGCATGTTTCATCTATCTACAGCTAGCATGTTATTAAGTATTCAATTGAATTCTTAAAATCTGCTGTATTTACATTGTCCATATCGTACTAATAACGCCCCCATTTGTATGTTAAGATTTATAACAGTTCATTGTTTCTACTAACACATGATCACTTCTTTTCATCATGTGTATTTGTGTAGCTTCTGTGTTGGGAATATGGCTCCCAACTTCCTTCTTAATACCACACACACACACACACACACACACACACACACACACACACACGTACGCACGCACGCACGCACACAAACACACACACACACACACACGTGCATGAGGATGATAAAATAATTTTAATGGACTTTATGGATTGACTAAAAAAATCACACGAAAAAAATTAACAGACACCAAATTGATGCATAAAATAAAATCTACATGTATATGTAATATTCTGTCTAAAACCTGCACCTAAATTTCTTGGGAAGGCTGTTTTCGCCAAAGCAGAATCAAAACTAAAATCAGCTAGTCGATATAGAATTTTTGTAGCACCTATTGCGGACATGCCTGGTATCAAAAAAAAAGGTAAAACCTATTTACTGTTTACTCTTGAGTGAGCATCAGTGTGAAATTTCCTACACAGGTGCATCTCCAATGTAAATTTTCTCAAATTAACTAACTCACCCGCCACAAGAAACAGTCAAACTAACTTTGTTTTGCTCCTATTTAGTGTAGATCTTAATCAATCTACCTTAACCAAAGCTTATAAAAGACCTGGGCCTTCTGCTTTCAGACAAGAAGATGTAAAGGTTTTCGCTATATAAGTCCATGTAAAACCGCTTGGCCCTGAGAGTGAGCCATTTTTGGCCCACACGGCTATAATTTGAACAATTTTGGTGGAGGCCCATTGGTTTCAGACAAGAAGATTTTTAAAGGTTTTCCCTTTGTAAGTCTATGTAAAGCTGGTGGGCCCCGACGCGGAGGCATTTTTGGCCACAGGGCTATAATTTGAACAATCTTGGAAGAGGTCCACTAGATGAAGTTTCATACCAAATATCAAAGGCCTGGGCCTTGTGGTTTCAGAGAAGAAGATGTTTTAAGTTTTCAGTGAAAACAATCTGTTTTGGGCCCCTGTGACCTAGATGGGCAAAGGACCGGAATCATTTGAACAACTTTGAAAGGGAACCATCCAAGGATTATTCCTTTGAAGTTTGGTCAAAATCCGATCAGTGGTTTGGGTGGAGATATTGTTTGAAGAAATTGTTTACGGACGCACCCACGCACGTCCGCACGAATGACGGGCAAAAAGTGATCACAAAAGCTCAACGTGTCACTACGTGACAGGTGAGCTAAAAAACATGATTATACGCGACAGGTGAGATAAAAAACAACATGATAAGTTTGGGTGATTTGAGAATTCAAAAGTTTTATTACTAATTTCGGACTTAGTGGCCATACAGAGGAGATCTGACATCAGAACTTCGTTTAAGCACATTTGAGGCAGACCTTTGCAGGATTTGTTTATTTATTAAATTCTAAATGTAAAAAAAAACTTGTAAACACCTCTTTGCTCTTCATAAAGTGAGGTTAAAAGGGATATCCATTGCATCTGTTTATGTATTGTAGCACACGAACTCGAGCAACGCGGTCATCCATCCGGTACTAACCGCAATATATGTTGCCTAAATTCGGGAAAAAGCAAACCACTCTACCCGCGTCGCGAAAAGAACCGGCTCCAAGTGGTATACATCGATAACAGTTACATTTCTATCTCTCATTTCTTTATTTCGTCCGGAAGACTATGCAGCAATCCAGCGGCACTGTTTCCATCCCACCGCTCACCAATGTTGCGTATGCCGGGTTGGCAACGAAGTCAAGCAACGCGGTCACACATCCAGGTTCTAGCTTAGAAGACGAAGTTGTTGAACCGTTACAATATATAGAAAAATTCCTATGTTAAGACTACCTTTGTGATTGTTCAAAAGTGGTCGTTAAGTCCACTTTTGAACAGTCCGTTCAAAAGTGGTATTTAAGACACCACTTTAAGATCACTTTTGAACAGTTCCAAAGGTGGTCTCTGACCAGAGGGCACTGTGGCCAGAAATCACAAAGAAATGTTAAGTGCAGCCTCCAAAATAAGCTTAGAATTAAGGCGTAACTATACTAAATTAGGATTGTTGTAGAAAAGCAGAATTAGTCTTAAATTTAGGTAGACTTAATAGCGGGATTTTACTGTATATATGCGTGACGTTTCTGGGACAACGACTCTGAAAAAATATAACAAATAAGATTTATTCAAAAACAAGTGGTTCAGTTTTTACCCAATGACACCCTTGAGAGCCATTAATGCCAATAACATATCAAGCTGATGGGGATTTAATGCCAACGAATAGCAAGTATGCTTATGCATACCGCAGAGGATGTCACATTTGCTTGCCATAAAATAGTCTGTAAGGACAAAATTACACTGTTATTATAAAAGTACGGCTAATGCAAGCTTTACACGTTATTGCGCGTTTCTTAAAGTTGCCTGTCCTTATTTATGTATTTATTTATTTATTTGCTGAAAACAAGCACAATGAACATATCATGTTATAGGGCTTGAGTTGTTATTTCATCTCAATGCCGGGTTAACACAAAACTGTAAGCAACGTCTCCAAAATGACATATACAGTGTTGACGGGGACGTTAAACCTTAAATCAAACAAACACTACTTCTTTGAATACCGGTCGTATTCCATGCAAATCTTTACACAGACCGTAAGGTCCCATCAGGTTAACCAGACTGTAATAAACACCCCTGTAAACCGAACTTTTATAGAGAATAATTGGGTGTACAGGCGCAGATATTTTACTATCAACTTCGTATTTTTGGTACTTGTGATTAAAACCGTTCTAACTAACACCCATAATCTAGGCTTTGACTAAAATTAAAACAATACTAAACATTTTCATCTGAAAAAATCATCATGTGAACAAGACCGTGTAACGAACACCCCTATAAACCTCAGTTTATATGGAGAAAGCTGCGTTTACCGGGGTAAATATTATTTTTCTTATCTCTTTTTTCATCAATAAAACTCGCCTTTATAATTTTGACCCTTTTGAACCCCACTTTCATACAATACAACTGGGGTTTACATGGCTAAACCTTATTTTTTCTATTTCTGCTCTAAAATAAAGATTTAGGGTACGCATTAGAACCGCCTCAATGAGTCGGTTCTAACGAGTACCCACACTCTATCTTTTGAGCAGAAATAAGAAAAAAATCACAACATTCCATCTGAACATTTTAATTTTTTGGGCGATAAAAGTTACAATATATTTGTACAGGGGTGTTTTTTTAATGGTTTGAATTGAAGTTTTAAGTCCCCGTCAGCACTATTTAGTTCATTATGGAGACATTGCTTCCTATTTTGTGGGACTTTTAGCCGACACTGAGGTGAAATGACATCTCAAGTCCAACCGCCCAAACAAAACGTTGGATTTACGTATATGCAGGGGCGGTGCGACTCGCAGCACTTTGTCTAGGCAGGCTTTGACTTTCTAAACTCGTGTGCGGTCAGTTTCAGCTCTGCGTGGAAGCGCCGTGCAGCCCAATCTATTTCTCCAAGCCCCGATGAGCGGGGGTCATCTCATCCAAGACATATGTTATTGGCATAGTAGTCGCAGATAAGATTGACTATGCGAAATTATCGTTTGCATCTGCCTTTTGAATGGTCTATTAACAAAAAGATGAACCAAGTAACCCGATTGTGTGAATTCAACTTTAACACAAACAAAGCTGTGGCCATTTGGTCCGCTTGCAGAAAGTATGCGAAAGGCCCTCTATCGAATCTTCTGGTCGAATTTGACATATAATGACAACACCTTAATAGCTCCGCCTAGTCAATCTTATGTGCGATTACTATGCTAAATGGCAATGGTTTATTCTACATCCACTCCCAGATATTTTCCTATATATTTTACCTCTGATAACCGTTCCATGTACATCCATTCTGGGGTCAGTGGTCATAATAATTTATGCTTTTGTGAACAAATGCCATCTGTTAAACAGTAAAAATGAGAGAGAATTGGAAATCTCATTGACAACGGAATCAAAGGTGGAAAAGCAAAAAACAAAACAAAAAAACAACAACATAAAAATCGCATCTCACATAACAACAACAACAAAAACAACAACACTAATAATAATAATAACATATTTAGTAATTTAGTATTCTTCCATGAGGCTCATTTTCCTCCTGGGTAGAAACCAGTACTAAGCAATGTGGATAAGTCTCTTGCTCAAGGAAACAACACTTGATGGTAGTGGGGATCGAAACGCGTACATCTTGATCATACAAAAAAAAAAAAAAAAAAAACAGATAAAATACATGCACCAACTGCCCCTTACACAATGCCAGTCACCATCAATGATTTGACCAAGTTTTTAGGATCCTAGCTCTAACAGTTCCTGAGGAGATATTAACGAGAAATAAACATAGGTGCTTTCAATATGGAGAAAAAAGAATGAAACAACAGATGGATCAAAAACTGTCAAACGCTTGACCTTCTAGTTTCAGATGAGAAGATATTTATTTTTTCCCATATAAGTCTATGTAAAACAAGTGGGCCCGTGGCAGGGCAATTTTGGCCCCAGGGCTATAATTTGAACAATCTTGGTAGAGGTCAACTAGATACGTCGCAATTATCAAAGATCTGGGCTTTCTTGTTTCAGACAAGAAGATTTTAAAAGTTTTCCCCCATAGGGGAATGTATAAAATGTGACCCCTAGGGCGTGGGCAAATTTTGACCACAGGCTACAATTTGAACAACTTTGGTAGAGGTCTATTAGGTGAAGGTACATACCAAATATCAAAGACCTGGGCCTTCCGGTTCCAGACATGAAGAATTTTAAATGTTTTCCCTATGTAAATCTGTGTAAAACATGCGGGGTGTGCGACGGCTCCAGGGCTACAATTTGAACAATCTTAGTAGAAGTCCATTGGATGAAGCTACAAACCAAACATGAAAGACCTGGACCGAAAGAAGATAATTATAGTTTTTTCCTATATAAGTCTATGTAAAATACGTGGGCCCGAATGTGGGGTCATTTTTTGGTCCCAAAGCTATAATTTGAACAATCTTGATAAGGGTCCAATGGATGAAGCTTCATATCAAAATATCAAATACTTAGGTCTTCTGGTGTCAAACAAGAAGATTTTTAAGACTAATATTTGAACAATCTTGGGGCAGAGGTCCACTAGATGACGCTACATACCAAATATCGGGGCTTGAAGAAGTAGATGTGTTGCATGATGCTTCCACGCAGAGCTGAAACCGACCGCACATGAATACTGGTACACCGCTTAGAGGATCTAAGCCTGCCCAGGCAATGTGGTGCGGGTCGGACCGTCCATACATATAAACCTTATTGGTTTCATTTGGCGGCAGGGAGTGAGATGTCACTTCATCTCAATGTCGGGGAGAAGTCCCACAAAATTGGAAGCAACGACTTCAAAATGACCTACATACATGTAGTGTTGGCGTGGACGTTAACCTCAAGTCAGAGACTGACAGACATACCAAATACCAAAGAACCGAGCCGTCTGGTTTCATACAAGAGGATTTTTAAAGTTTTGTCCCTTATAAGTGTATGTAAAACAAATGGGCTCTGGAGGGGAACAATTTTTGGTCCATGGGCTATAATTTGAACAACCTTGCTGTAGGTCCAAAGATGAAGTTACATTCCAAATATCACAGACCTGGGTTTCCTCTTATAAGTTTATGTAAAACATATGGGCTCTGGGGCGGGGCCATTTTTTGTCCCAGGGCTATAAATTGAACAATCTTGGTAGAAGTCGACTAGATGAAGCTACATATCAAATATCAGAGGCTTGGACTTTCTAATTTCGTACAAGAGAGTTTTTAAAGTTTGCTTTTTAACTATAAGTATATGTGAGAAAACATGACTCCTAGAGCGTCGGCCATAATTGGTCCCAGGGCTATAATCTGAACAATATTGGTAGAGGTCCGTTAGATGAAGCTAAATACCAAATATCAAAGGTTTCGGACGAGAAGATTTTTCAAGGTTTCTCTCTTTTAAGTCTATGTAAAACAAGTTGGCCCTAGGGCGGGGTCATGTTTGGTCCCAGGCTATAATTTGAACAATCTTGGTAGAGGTCCACTAGATGAAGCTACATACCAAATAGCAAAGACCTGGGCCCAGGGCTATTGGTAGAAGTTTACTATATATAACTACATACCCAATATGAAAGACCTGGGCATTGAGGTTTGGTTTAACAAATCTATTTCAGCTCCTAGATTTTCAACGAACCGAAACTTTGAAAGAGGACCAACTAAGGATCATTCCGGAGAAGTTTGGAAAAAATCCAATCTGTGGTTTAGGAGGAGATGTCCTTTCAAGACATTGTTTACGGACGCACGCGCGGACGCACGCACGACGGAAGAAAAATGATAAAAAGCTCATAAAAGATCACCTTGTCACAACGTGACAAATACCATATATGTACAGCGTAATTATTAGGATAACATGAACTCATTGTTTTATTTTATACTTTGAGATCTGAAACAAATGGAAATGGTATTTTTACATTGTGAAGAGACTTTATATTTTCATATTTTGACATTACAAAAACACGCCTATACAAATACATTGTAGCCTATATCGCCGAAAAAAAGAGAGAACATTTTAATGTGAAATAATTGTGATATATTTCTTATTTCTGCTCAAAAAATAGAGTGTGGATACTCGTTAGAACCGCCTCGATGAGGCGGTTCCAACGGGTACACACAATGTTTACTCCTGTAAACCCAAGTTTTACTATATAAAAGTTTGGTTCAAAGGGGTCAAAATTATATAGGCGTGTTTTCGTGATCATTACGATAACACACCCGTGCGACTTTGTGCATTTTTTACATCTCCAAAATGGCTACTTTTCTGGTAAAAATCTGTGATATTTTTGTTATTTTCACTTCAAACATAGATTACGGGTGCTCGTTAGAACCGCCTCATTGGTGCGGTTCTAACGAGTACCCACAACATATGTCTTGGAGCAGAAATAAGAAAAATAATGAATACCACTGTAAACCCGAGTTTTCTCTATATAAAGTGGGGTTTAAGTGTGGGTTTTCATTTCACGGACTTGTTCACGTGATGTGAAATAACATGACCATGTTACGAGTATTTTCACACTTCATGTACCTTACGATTACAGTATATCGCCAAAGGCAAGTATGAAAGTATGAAATATAAATAAAAAGTACATTTTCAGATAAATACAATACCTATTTTATCTCGTGTGTTGTAAACATAAGAATTTGCACCTAAAATATCCTCCTTTCCTTGCATGGTTGTACTGAGTTCTGACATTTTGGGTCATATTTTAAGTTCAAACATGTCATTTATGAGTGACCGCAAACAACCTATAATATCACACAGTACACCCGGCTGCGGCGAACACAGTTTACTTCCTCGAAGACAGATCACATCAAACGCTTCGGAGAAAGGGTGGGTGAAGTTTTACGTTTGTATAAATCGAAAAGTCAATCGGTTGACTTTTGCTGCTATTCGAGAAGAAACATAATGCCAGGAGATACCGCAACAGCATTCTGACTATATTTCCAAACCAGATAAGGCATTTCCAGTTTGTTGAAAAATATTTTCAAAGAAAATCGTATGAAATTTTGTTTACGGCGTCAGGTGTACGTCTACGGAACAAAATATGTTACATTCACTTATTCACGCCCAAACTACGATTATCAAATATCATTCCTGTCAAATTGGACCGTATAACTCGGTTAAATAAACAAACTACGCTCCCCTAATGAGACCAGGTGTAAAGAACAAATTGGCTTCCTTAAAAAAAGGAATCCAATACGTGGACTGGCAATTTTTCTAAACTTTGGGTTTTGGATTATTTTTAAAACAAATAAGCTAATCAATTCACCAGCAGTTTATTTGTAGAAAAAATAAATAAATACAAAAATATTAAAACTATTTGTTGTCTAAAGTATTTTAATTGTCTGCAATTAAAAGAAAAACAAAGCTTTTTAGAATTATAGCTTATTGGTACTCTTATTAAGCAATAATAATCACATTGTTACAATATCAATACTAAAGCATGGTTCGTTGAGAGATGTGCAGTCATATGCAATTTAAAAATGTTTTAGAAGTTGCTTCTTGATAATTCTTTAAACTGAATGACTTATTACATGCGAAAGTGAATTTTGATTGGATTTTATTGTTATAGACTAGATTTTGTCTTTACACAAAAGTATTTTTTGGCTAGATTTAACGTAATGTAAGTACTTACTAATACTAGATCTGTCACGAAAAATGATTCACTTGGGTGGTTATAATAGTGGCGGATAGGATTCTCGCGAAGATTAATATAAAAAATAGCCACCATTTTTTCTGTAATTTATAAAAAAAACACCAGCAAATGGCAGGAATATCTGCACATTATAAAATGCTAAAATTTGCTTAAATCTCATTAAAACATTTCAATCGTTTAAACCTTCATGTATTCGAAAGTGTTTCAAATTAAACTTAACTGCTCTGTACCGTTCAGTCCATTATGTGACTTATTTTGTGCATCGTTTGAGAGCTATTTCAAAGTCTGACTTAGGCTAAACTAATGTAACTGTTTATTTTACATCAGTTTTTCTATGCGGTTGATTAGTCTCAATGTATTAGTAGTATTAGTGCCTACGGGTTCCCAAACCCTTTCTGCCCATTGGGGGATGAATACTACATGAAGTCAGCTTAAATCTCCATTTGTCTATTACATTATATATATATACAGACGTCTCAAATCCGAAGATTTGGTTTCATGTTTTACCAAAAGCGTAGAACGGAGATTCGGGTTAGAAGTCTTCGTTACATGTTTTTACCTAATGTTTTACACACAGTTACATGTTTTATTTACCCAAAGAAGTAGACAGCTACACAGACTTCTATTTTAAAAACGGACAATTGTAGTGGATGGCTGATCACGTGATTTGTCCGAGCGCTACTGTAGGTCAATGAATATACATCACAGAATTGTGAAGCTGCCTGGTGGTTTCTCTTCGTTAATTTATAGAAAATTACTCTGCAACACCGACAGGGGTTATAATCCAAATACCTACATGAATCTACTTTCACCTAATATGTAAACCATCGTAATAAATGCAGCTTATAATAAAGGAATGCATTCTGCTTTTTCTGATCGGTTTTATGCAGACCTTGTATTTTTCTTAAAAACAAAATGTTTATTCCTTGACATTCCCGTCACGTTACAAAATTAAAGTAATATACACCCCTGCAAACATTACTTTATTGAGAGAAAATGTGGAGTGTGCAAGGGGTATTATTCCTCAAAACATTACGATAATACATCCGTGAGACACAGTGCATTCTTTCACATCCCCAAAATGGCTTCTTTTCAGATGAAAATCCTTGATATTTTGTTCTTTTTTATATTGCAAACATAGGTTGTGGGCACTCGTTAGGACCATCTCTGCTAGGCGATTCTTACCCTCAACCTATGTCTTGGAGCAGAAATTAGAAAATAATGTGTACCCCTATAACCCCAGTTTTCTCTATATAAAGGCGGGTTGAGGGAGTGTTCATGTCACGGACTTTTCATTTTTTTATAGTGCGTACATTACATTAACACCCTTGCAGTGAGCACTGCTGTTAAGTAGAAGAGAAGGCAATGGTTTATATAATAAAAAGTGGGGATTGCAGAGATAAAGATTAGTATTGTAACTCTGATAAAAAGAAAGTTTAGAATGGCTTCACTAGCGGACCTCCAAGGATCGAGAATAAGGAAAAGAAGGAGAATTCTAAAACATGCCACTCTTACTTTTTTATCGCATTTGTATGTTAATTAAACATAGTTATATACCTGTATCAGAAATGTGTGTGTGTGAATTCGTGTTTAACGTCGCTTTCAACAATTTTTCATTCATATCACGACGGTGTCTGGTTGCGACAGGGAGCTCAGTGCTCACTTTTATAGAGCTGCCTCACTGAAGTATCATGTCCCAGACACTTTACATGATACCACACCCAGTCACATTATCCTGACACTGGATCGACCTGTCCTAGCTCTACCCCGTAAATCTGAGTGCCAAGCGAGGAGCAGCTAGTACCATTTTTAACGACTTTGGTATGTCGCGGCCCGGGATCGAACCCGTGACCTCCCGTTCCCCAGAGCGGACACTCTACCAACTGAGCTATCGGGGCCGGTATGTATCAGAAATGTAAAGATTCAACACCTGTGTTTGGGTCGATTGATTTACCAAAGTTACTAAAAGGGAAATAAAAAAATAATGCTGTTGCCCACGTGACAATCACTGATTTGGGGAAACCAATATTATCATTATAAATAATAAACGTCGCGCTATTTTTGTCGATGTTACATGTAAGTCAGAGCTATCTATAGAGTCTGGTCAGGAATCGTGTGCTGGGTTTCGCAAACACTGAATACCCAGATCAGAATGTGGCGCGAAATGTTGCGTCTGCTCAGCCGGCTGCTCAGGATTACACTGTTTGCTTAAATACTGGCATTTAAGGGTCAAACGAAATATGTCAGGCCAATGCCAGGCTGCCTACGTCATGAAAGGAAAACAAAAACAGTATCTTATCATAGCCCGCGCTCCCACGCGACGACTTTCGGAAAATACTATTAATAAAACTGTTAAAAACAAATGGACTTTTGCATATATGTATGCTAAGCCGAACAAAAAGAAAGGACAATATAACGTTACTTTTCCCACTTCTGCTTATAACGTATCTTAGAACCTAGGAATATTTTAGAGTAAAACTTTTAAAGGTGGTATCGTTATTAGACATACAGCATAGACCCAGATCGGATAGACAGTACATCGCGTCTGATCAGGGCCAGCACTGTTCGCCATACATACAGCAACATTTCCATTTTAGAACATGATTCAGGTCCGTACGCAGACCCTATAAAACGTGGGGAGGGTGCCAATTCCGGCTGATTTGCAGAATGTGAAATACTGCATGAATTTGAGATAATTTTCCAAATCAGGAGGGGTGGGTAGGGGTTGTCACTCCTGCGTACGGGCCTGCATTAACAGGTAGCATGAACAAATTACTTTGTTTAAAAACACTGCACTAAAATTACTGTTATTCCGTAGCTGGGATGCAGTGGTGGGACTGAGCGAGAAAAAAGCGATAGAGGAGAAACTATAGCAGTGTGGATCCTGATCAGCAGAAGCATTCGATGGATTTACACTGTTTGCAACGGAGAAGTTGGATAAAATGTTATATTACGTGCATAACAGAGAAATACTATGCTTTCTACCAGACATAATCTTGGTATTTTCGTTTTTGCTGAGAAGAAATATTTCCTCTGAAATAAATCTCTTTAGCTGGAACTACTTTATGTACAAGATACAAGATACCGCTTTTGCAGTGAAACCGTTATATTCAAACGCGGGAAAGTTTCAGTCACGTCGACGTCATTCATGACGTCATTGCAATGGTGCCTGGGAAGATATCAACAGAGGTTCAGAGTGCGTGACGTTTGGGTCGGATGAAACTCTTAAACAAAAGAAAACATGGACATGTGTTTTATCACTGAAACACTTTGTTTCTTCTATTTATGTTCAAAACTGTTGAAAGCGCTTTCAAAATGGCGGCCATCCGGTTTTTCTTCCACCCAGCTTCTGTAACACTACGCTGATTGAGCCATTAACATGAGCTGTAAACAGTCAACTGAACGCAAATTCAGACCCAAAATTCAAGCTCCATTCGGTCCTTAAAGTCTATGGAAGTGCATGTAATATAGAGATTATTCATTTCTCCTATTTGAAATGTGGGATTAATAAACATCGGGGGGGGGGGGGGGGGTAAAAATCCGTTAAAGAAACTCGTGCTTCGCACTCGTTTCTTTATCGGATTGTCCTACCTCCCTCGGTATTTCAAACAGGAGATATACATGTACGTGTAATAACTTTTCCAGCACATATCATTGCTCATTTGTCTTGCATATGAGGCTAAGCATTATCAATGAAATATTATAAATCTGTTGGGATGAAATAAGTGTATACAGAAGGGGAATAAACACATTAAAATTTGATAAGTTAATAATTTGGAAAATCTTGAAGAAAAATGCTTCCAGTACAACACCAAGAACGTCATTTGTTTATTTATTTTTTTTTTTTTTTCACTGAATACTTTTCTTCTAATGAAGCGATTTAACGAGTACCCACAATCTACGTTAAAGAGCAGTGTTTCTGTTGGTTGTTTTTGTCCGCGTGACTATTGCTGACTATGAACAAAACCCAGGCAGCAGTGTTTAGTCTTCTCCCTGTGCCATCAGAGCGCTGTGTAAAAGATAAAATCTGGACTGTGCTCGTGTATGAGGTATTGACTTATCAATCGACCCAAAGAAAATCTGGACTGGGCTCGTGTACGAGGCATTCGCTAATACAGAAACTTCACGCCTACTGTTTATTGTCGCTGACAATTAACAAAATCCAGGGACTGGTTGGTTATAGCACCTAAGAGGTCAGAGCACAGTGTAAAATTCTGGGCTGTGTTCATGCAGGGGGGCTTTGGTAAATAGTGTATACCTGATCAGACGCCACATAACGCGGTGTCTGATCAGGTCTACTCCTACTCTGCTTGCTTAAAATACTGGAATTTAATGGTTCAACGAACAGATCAATTCTCAGTTCA
This sequence comes from Lucinisca nassula, assembly GCA_963580285.1. NCBI lineage: Eukaryota > Metazoa > Mollusca > Bivalvia > Lucinida > Lucinidae > Lucinisca > Lucinisca nassula. The sequence continues at coordinate 47,313,648 of OY757023.1, read as the reverse complement.
GGATATATTTTCCCAACCTACACTCAGAGACGATCGACCCACCGGTACTCACAGTGCTTTGACTTAATATTTTCCCAATTAAGCTGCTACTGTTACGCAAACAATTCTGCAAATCAACCCAATAGATCTTAAACAATTATGTAGACATAACTCTACATGGAAATGTACCTAGTTGTATAAAAGCGTTTAGTTCAGTCCTTATTAGTTTCTCTGTGTGTTCTTACGTTAGAAAGTCTTGCAAACTAATGCGATTTTTCAGGACCATAAAAGAGTTGAAACAGACCCGCACACGAGTACTGGTAAACAGCTTAGAGATTCTTAGCCTGTCCAGGCAAAGCGGTGCAAGTCGGCCATACCATGCTAATAAACTCTATTGGTTTCATCGGACGGCAGGGATTGAGATGAAGGTAAAAGTCCCACAAATTGGAAGCAGCGTCTCCAAAATGACCTTAGTTTATAGTGTTGACGGGAACGCTAAACCTTAAATCAATCAATCGTTCAATCAATCAATCAGGGCCATAAAATACTGTTGCTAAAATATTCCTTCTTTTCAGACCAAACATAGATTTAGATAATATGGATACTCGTTAGAATCGCCTCGACGGGGCGGTTTTAACAAAAAAATGTACATATCGATCTATAGCAGTAGTAAAGAAGTTGCATTCACCCTTGCGAAACCTTGCATTTTTGAAAAGCCCCATGGATAAATTCAACGTATGCACTGATCTAATATTTTCAGGTTATTAACCCCAAAACGTTTTTGGAAATGACTACCCCCTTTTGCCTAGCGTTCCATAAAAGGCGCAAAGAAATATTGAACTATTTTTGCAAAAAGTAGAGACAGAAATCAGCCTGCGCATATGCACAGTCTGGTCAGGGTTTTTGCTGCTTTTGTCAAAATACATGCAGCGAGCAGACGACAGTTCTTCCGACTGACAGTGAAGCGCTTGGCATTAATGGGTTAGGAAACCCGTTTTATTTATAAACACATTTACGCAGCTGGTCTCTACTAATGAGATAGTACCAATCTAGCGGAAATAACGAGGGAACCAGTCTATTGATCCACCTGAAGCAAACGCTTGATTGCGTGGCTGAGAAGCGTCTTGCAAACCTTGATGATGTACTATAGCCTAATAGGCCCACGCAAAAATGCCGTCTCTAACTACAGATTGTTTTTTATACGACTGCCAACAAACACAGATCGGATATTTCGAAGGCTAACATTGATGACAGATCAGAATTTCGGTTACAGGTTAAGAAAGACGTATTCTGGATGACTATACACTAGCAACTTCGGTGGAAACTATTTCATGCTAGATCCAGGGCATTACTTGTAATAATGCTGCAATAGAGTACCATAGAGATTAGGTCACAGACTTAGAATTTTAATGTTAAAGTTTTTGTGTTAAAGTTTTTAGGAGCTCATTTCTTCTTTATCTTTGCATGGATTTTGTTTATACTCGGTAGGGTTATAGATACTTGACTCATATTTTAGCAGCAGCATCAGCGCTCATGGCGATAACCTGGGGTTCAAGGTCACCGACTTAGAATTATTATGTTAAACTTTTTTGTGTTGAAGATTTTAGGAGCTCATTTCTTTTTACCTTTTGAAAGATTTAGTTCATACTTCAGCAGGTGATAGCTACTAGTCAAAAGTTTTTATCAGCAGCATCATCATACATGACCGCGACCTTTGGGTCAAGGTCACAGACTTTTATGTTTTTGCACTGAAGATTTAAGACCATTACTTGGTTACTTGGTGAATTTACTTGATACATGGAATGGTGATAGATACTGCTTTAAATTTCCCGAGTGAGTTCGACTTTCAAGATCGTGACCTCAAGGTCAAGGTCAATGTGGCTATCTTACGAAAAACTTTGTCATTCCTCTAGCGCTTACATTTATTGACAGATCTTAATATATCTTCACACAAATGTTGCTTATGACAATATCTCCAGCAAGTTTGACTTTCAAGGTCATGACTTCAAGGTCAAGGTTACTATGGCTATTTTTAGAAAAAACTTTGTCATCGCTCTAGGGCCTTCATTTATCGATGGATTTTCATATAAATTCACACAAATGTTGCATATGATAATATCTCGAGAGAGTTCAACTTTTAAGGTCATGACCTCAAGGTTAAGGTTACTGTGGCTATTTTTAGAAAAAACTTTGTCATCACTCTAGCACCTATATTTATTTATAGATTTTAATATAACTTCACACAAATGTTGGGTATGATAGTATCTTGAGCAGGTTTGTTTTTCAGAGTCCTGAGGTAGAGGTCACGGTCACTGGCTATTTTCAGAATAACTTTGTCATGACCGTATGGGCTACATTTGTTGATGAATTTTGCCATAACTTTACACAAATGTTGCTTATGATAATATCTCGAGCGAGTTCGACTTTCAAGGTCATGGTCTCAAGGTTAAGGACAGTGTGCTATTTTTAGAAAAAAAATTGTCATCACTCTATAACGTCATGCAAATGTTGGGTATGATAATATATCAAAGGAGTTTGACTTTCAGGGTCCTCGTGTCAAGGTCAAGTCACTATGGTTATGTTTAGAAAAAACTTTGTCTTTGCTCTAGTGTCTACATTTATTGATAGACTTTAGTATGACTACATTGATATAGCACTGGATTCTTTCTTTGTGACTTTGTTTCTGTTATGGGTCTGAAAATTTGCTTTTGCGCAACTGAGTCAAAGCGCGACTTCCGGTGAGCTATCATGTCCGGCGACAGGTCTTATTAATTATCATCTAATTATTACCATTATTGTTATCGTTATCAGTAGTAGAAGTCGTGGTAAATTATCATAATTGTTATAATTGTTAACATTACCATCGTACTTACTGATTGAACCATTGCTATCTTTATTTTACCTATTACTATTATCTCGTTTAATAGTACTAAAGAAGTTTGTCCATTCAAACACGAACCATCTTGTAGAACTTACTATTTCATTTTCAGTGAAGTGTAAAACAAAAGTCAAAATGCCAATTGTGGAGGAAATTAGTACGCTAGTCTTTGAGCGAGAGGACATTATTATTGGATTCAGCGACACACTAGCTTAAATGAAACATATGGAGCTTTGTACATAAAAAGTATTAAACTAAACTGCAAAGTTACACAAACATATCACATTACGACAACACAGCCGTGTGGTATAGTGCAATCTTTCGTGCCCCCAAAACGGTATATTCTGGTGTAAAATTGTAATATTTTTCATATCTATACTCCAAACATAAGTTGAGGGTGCTTCATTGAGGAGGTTATGTCTATGTCTTTAAACAGAAATCAGAAAACTAATATACCCCTGTAAACACCAGTTTTCTCTACATAAGTGAGTTGGAGAGGCGTGTTCATTACACGGACTCGTTAATGTGATGAGAACCACAACCTCAGTGTTACTCAGATTATAGCTCGTGCGTCTGTTCGGGAAGATAATCCACGAGCGGCACCGAGTGAGTTAACGTTAATACAGACGCGCGGACCATACTCTGAGCCGCTTGTTTACATGGTCGCCTCTGCACAGTTTGCATCACGAGTTATTCAATGTTCACCAATGGTTTGTGCAACTTGGGTGAATAAGAACTGATAGAAAAAACATACATGGCCTATGATGTTAAAAAATAATGGCACAACCAGATATTCGCAAAACTTCAATATCAAATTCCTAGTAACTAATTACAACACAGAAATCGTTGTTCGAGTAAAACATAGCCCCCCCCCCCCCCTCCCCCACGTAAGTCGTGTGACATCGAGGAAAGAAAAAATGCACGCACAAGAAAATTAGACAAATAACGCCTCAGATGTTTACTTGCTGCAAAATCGGTATGTTGACAGCTAGTATAAATGATTAAAGAGCAATCTCTATGGTGCTCTATTGCAGCAGTATTACAAGTAATGCCCTGGAACTAGCATGAAATAGTTTCCACCGAAGTTGCCAGTGTATAGTCATCCAGAATACGTCTTTCTTAACCTGTAACCGAAACTCTGATCTTTCATCAATGTTAGCCTTCGAAATCTCTGATCTGTGTTTGTGGACAGTCGTATAAAAAACAATCTGTAGTTGGAGACAGCATTTTTCTTGACACCTGGTCTCTTTAGGGGAGCGTAGTTAGTTTATGTAACCGGGTTATACGGTCCAAAATGCTGCTGAAAATCGTAGTTTTAGTGTGAATAAGTGAATGTAACATAGTTTGTTCCGTAGACGTACACTTCAAGCCATAAACAAAATTTCATACGTTTTCTTGGAAAATATTTTTCAACGAACTGGAGAAACCTCATCTGGTTTTGAAATATAGTCAGAATGTTTCTGCGGTATCTCCAGGCATTTAGTTTCTTCTCGAATAGCAGCAAAAGTCAACAGTTTGCCTTCTCGATTTATACAAACGAAAAAAAAACTTCACCTACCCTTTATTTGAAGCGTTTTATCTGATATATCTTCGAGGCAGAAATCTGTCTTCGCCGCAGCCGGTTGTACGGTGTGAATATGAAAAGGTCATTACAAGGGCATCCAGCCCCCCCCCCCACCCCACCCCTACACCCCACACAGTGTTTGGAGAAATAGATTGGGCTGCATGGTGCTTCCACACAGAGCTGAAACCGACCGTACATGCGTACTAATAAACCGCGTAGAAGTCCTAAGCCTGCCCAGGCAAAGTGATGCGTATCGGACCGTTCATGCTAGGGTGGTAGGGCTTGAGAAAAAAGGAAGCATCGTCTAAAATGACATAAATAGTATTGATGGGGACGTAAAACATTAAATCAAACAAACAAACAAGGGTATTCACTAAATGGACACGATTATGGAATAAATGGACCATGAATCGCTTATCAAAAAAGTTTGCAATATTTTACTGACATGTACGCGCGACAATGACACAAAGAATCATGGGCATTTTTACTTTAGAATTGAAATATCATTTACAACTTTAAACTTTATTGATGTGTATGCAATGGAGACAGATGGCATGCCTAACATCAACAGTATTGAGCACAAGGCGTCACGTAAACTTAAAAGCAGGAGACCTGTAGTGTAAATGACAAGCAGATAAGATCGGAAAGACAACACGCATTCACGTACGAACATGCAAACGCGGATTTTGTCTCAACGCTATAATGTAAACCAAAGCAGCAATATTTTCAGCCTCCGTGTGTTCTTACACGCAATGCGTCTCTTTATAGTCGATAAAAATATTCCATTTCTACGATCAATCTTTTCCTGGAGTCTTTCTGACAGCAATTAACGCAACAGAAATGTTATTTAAGCCTTTGATAACTCGTTATTATATAAATGGCTGTATTCAGCACTGCCTTCTATACAGTAGATTGACACATTTCTATAATAAAACAGAACCCTCGGTTACCGACACAGTCGCACTTAACCCTTAAGTTGCCAGGAAAAATGCATCTGGAAATGTCGTCTGTTTATGTTGACTTGCATATTCATGCAAACGTTTCAAACCTTTTATTGCATATATGCAAACAGTGTGGACCCTGACCAGGCTGCTCCTGGCGGGTCTGTCTACAATGGGTGCACTGATTATCCAGCAGACACCAAGGTAGACGACAATTGTTGAGATGGTCATCTAAAGTGTACCACGCAATGATTTGAAAATGTGTCGACTAATTAGGAGAAGAATGTGTTCCGATGGAGCAAAATTCTCAAGTTTAGTTTAGGAGTAGAACCAGTTCAACATATGAAAGCAAACTAGGGGTCCAAGATGCTCTCTTGTTTTGTTTGTTTGATTTGAGGTTTAGTTTATACTAATTTATTTTAGTTCGATTGCGATGGAAGCTTCAAACTTATTTAATCGCTCTCGAACACTCATTCCGGATGTTTTCAAGCGCGCGAGAGAGAGGCAGTGACTATTACACCACTGCTACCCATTTACACCTGGGTGGAGTGAGGCAGTGTCATTACATGTCTTGCCCAAGGACACACCTCGATACCGGGTGCCGGATTCGAACGCACAACCTCTCGATCATGAGTCGAACGCGTTAACCACTGCGCTATCGAGGCCGATTTGAGGTTTAACGTCCCCGTCAACACTGTAAAGGTCATTTTGGAGACGTTGCTTCCAATTTTGTGGGACTTATACCCGACACTGTGATGAAATGACACCTCAAGCCCTGTCGCACAATGAAACCAATTGGGTTTATAACTGTGGACAGCCCAACAAGCACCGCTTCGCCTGGTCAGGCTTAGATCCTCTAAGCTGTTTACCAGTACTCGTGTGCGGATCAGTTTCAGCTCTGCGTGGAAGCATCATGCAGCCCATATATTTCTTCCATCCCCTGTGGGCGGGGGGGGGGGAGGGGGGCAGCTCTCTTGTCAAAACTCGATACCAGACAAACAATCATTATGAAAAGATGTTATTTAATAGGTTTAATGCGCAATCTATGACGCCTGTCATGTCTATATGCCGACCTGGTCATGAAACATTAGTTTCAAAAGTTCAGTTTTCGAAATTAGATTTTCTATCCGACATCGCTTTCTTTTTTGTAATATTATAAATTCTGCAAGTTTCGCTACTTTGGGCATCTCCTTCCTGATGCCCGGGACTTCCGTGGAATGTGGGCCATGTTTGCTGATGTTGGCTCGGTGGGGGACGCCTATAAGTTCCCTGGTAGGCGTCTCTTGCCTGATGCCTCCAGTTGACCTGTCTAATGAGCTACGTCGGTCGGTGTGTGCTCGGAGGGGGATGTGCTGTGTTTGCCGGGTCTTGCGAAATCCGTTACGGTTTAAAAACTTTGGGGTTTAGACACACTGATGAAGATTAAATATCAGAAAGGCCTCTGTGTCACTAAATTTGGTATAGGTACGCATTAATTTCTAAAGGTCTTACTATACTAGCAACTGACAACAAACAACTATGTGTGTTGCATTAATCGAGCTTTAATGAGCTAGGCACCGGATTTCGGAGTAATGCATACTGTATATGCATGTATATGAAAATTCATATTACATATTACATGTTACTTACATATTCATATACATATACGACGCTTATAAAGAATTCCAAATTCATGCACCTAAATCTTATAAAGAATAGCGTATGCAAGATCAATACTAACTATAAAATTAAAATTGATAATGCACCAAGCCTTCACTAAATAATGAATGTTGCCAAATATTGCATAGGCGGATTCATAGAAATAAAATATCTTATTTTCTAATATGAAAATTAGACGTGTCCGCACGCCGTAAGAAACTCGCTAGGACTGACGACTAACATTTACAAAGCGCTAGGCTTCCCAAACCAGTAACATGCCAATTTTTTCATTGGCTAATACTGACCACACCACATACCTTGACCACCCGAGTGTTACAACACAAATTGTCGTTTATCGTAACGTATAAGACAACAATTTTCCGCTATTCTTCGAAACGCGGAAAATTTATAGTCTTACTATACTAGCAACTGACAACAAACAACTATGTGTGTTGCATTAAGCGAGCTTTAATGAGCTAGGGTTACAAATCACGCGAACAGGAAAATTAAATTTCACTTTCGAATTTATAAACCCAAAACTTTAGACACTTTGATTCTACTATCCAAAGAATCTTCAATATACCCATCCTTACTTGCGTCAGTCTTCCAACGCCCATGCCTTTTTAAACATCTATCACTTTTTCCAGACTTTGCCGCTGCAGTTGCTCCCCCTGCCCTTAAAGAATGTAAGCCTAAATTTGAAGAAGGGTCAACTCTTCGCAACTTTGACAACATGCACTCTTTTGCCCTTGTGTAACTTAGAGGTTTGTTTTTATGTATCAGGTTGCATTTATCACCTGACCTATATAAAGGTTTAAACAAAAAATGATCAGAAGAAAGATCAATCTTTGCTAAACCTATGTACCTTTTCAACATCATGTAAGGACATGCAATACTATCACCTTTAGCTATTAGAACGTCCTCGCCTTTCCTATACTTATCTGTTTTACTCGAGTCTATATGGATACTCAAATAAGAGTCAAATAGCTTTATGTTGCTGCATTTTATCTTGCTAATTTCGTCACAACGCAAGAACCCTGAGAATCCGACCAGTATCATGCAAAAGACTCTAATATCAACAATGTTCTCACTTCCCTCGTATAACGAACAAAGCTCCTACAGCGTATCTGGTGTAATAATATCCTTTTTTGTTACCTTTTTTGAACGCAGTCTCTTAGCTGACTCTAATATATTCACTATAAACCCATTGCTTGTAGGATCCGATTTTCCACATAAGCTGTGCGCCCATTTTATACTATAAACACAAGCCGAAACCACAGAATACGAATTCTGCAAATCCATTAATTTTGTTAAATAAATTGCAACATGAATTGGTTGCGCTGGCATTGATATGTAATGATTTTCATCACAAAATCGCTTCCACTTCTGATAATATAAATAATATTTTCTAACAGTACCGTCACTTTTAGAGCTAACCAAATATTTACACATATAATCTGCCACGCTAGCTTCGCATCCCTCCGAATCCAAAGCCTCCTTGACACATCTCATTAAACCAATACCTGAAAATCAAAATAAACGAATCAAACAATCATCTAAACCTGACCTTTAATGCCAGCATTCTAAACTTCAGGTCTTTTCCAAAAATGCCATTGTTTCCTTTTCCTCTCTTGACTGGATTCTGTAAAGGAATAACATCTGTCAAAAAAATGAAAAATTGCCCATTTTTGTCAAACAACTTTGCCCAAAAAGGAGCAGATTTCCATTCCGGAATAACCAGCGTGCCAACTGCTTCCTCGCTCTGTAATTTATTTAAACATAAACTAATTAAGTTCGGAGGTGGCACCATCCAATTGCACTCACCAGACCAGTGTTGATCGAAAGCGTTCACAGCCTCTGTACCAGGAACCCACCACCTGGAATTGAACCTAACCAATTTGTTATTATAATTTGAAGAGAATCTGTCGACAGTGTGTGGCCCCCATTTTCTATCCAAATACTGAAAAATAAAATCTGCAATTTCCCAATCATCGCAATCAACACACCTACTAAGATAATCTGCCCTCTGGTTTTCATTTCTCGGAATCCATTCTGGAATAAGAGTTATTTCCATTTCCTTGCAAATATCATACACATTCATAGCAATTTCTTGCAGCTCTTTCTTTCTGCTTCCACCACTCAGTGTGCTTTTTACGTTCTTATTGTCAGAGTATACTTTTAACTTCTTACCTTCGAAAGAGTCTAAATTTCCTACTAACATTCTTCTAACCGTTTCAGCTTCTCTCCAAGTGGAGCTTTTAGCAGCCTCGGCTTCAGACCAGGAACCTATTACCTCATTATTCTTTATCGTTACCCCCGAACCGGTGTAAGTCTTCGCTTCAGAACAATCTGTATAGCCAACACAAGTGGCACTCTTAGCAACAATGCTTTTACCGCTACACTGGGCATGATGGGTTGTTTTCCCTTGAACAGAGCCCCTACCATCAAAAATGGTTTTGTCAGATATATCAGACATGCACTTCATGTTTGTTAACAGTGTATCCACCACAGGTGCAACGTAAAAACTCCATAACACACTGAACTAGCATCACAATATATTTCAATTTCGCCTTCGATGTTTTCAGCGATATCCCTGCCATTTTTGTTCATTATTCTGGCATTATCCTTCCAAAAATGCAACTCCTCAATTGCTTCTTGTGTAATGAAAACTGGAGCTTCCCAAGTAGCTCTCGACAGAATGCATCCATACAGAGCCCTCGTACGCAGGCTTACAATTTTACCCATAACGGTTTGCAGTGAAATAATCTGACCCACAACAGAGGCAACAAATTTCATCCTCATCAATTTACCGGCACTTACCTTAAGCTGGAATAAAAAAGACTCAATTGCAGCCTCCAGCTTCTGTATTCTGTCTTCAGTGACAAACACTTTGCCAACAGCCATATCTAAAACAAAACCTAACCATTTCATACGTAAAACGGGTGCCCAGAGGCATTTCTCCGCTGCCAGCAAAAACCCAAATTCTGTTAAGCTTCGCTGTATATAGACACTGAGCTGTAATGCTCTGTCCAAATTCAAATGCCCGCCAATACCATCATCTAAAAACATAACTACCTTATGTCCCTGAGATCTCCAGTGTGCGACTAGAACCCTCATTACTTTGGTAAAAATATAACCTGCTGTAGCTAAACCAAAAGCTAAAACATTAAAAACATAATATTTTACTCCACCATCTCCGGGCTGTTCCACAGAAAAACCTAGATATGTACGCATTTCCTCTTTTATCAAGACATGATGATAAGCGCTTTTCAAATCATAGGAAAACAGGTATGACCATTTTTCAAACATTTGCAAAGCAATCTTAATATCTTCATACTTAAATTTATATTGCACCAAAAACTGATTGATATATCTGCAATCTAAAACCAGTCTTTCTTTACCATTTTTCCCAAAAACCACTGTTAGGGGATTGATGACCTTTGGTTTTTCCGGACATTCTGTGATACAGCCCTTCTGCAATAATTTTGAAACTTCATGTCTCACAAAATTCATATTATCTTTGGCAGACTTATTATTTTTCATACATTTTTCTCCAGGAAATTCCCTAAATGGAATACTGTACCCCTCAGTTATGACTCTCAAAATATACTCATTAGCACCAGCCTGTCTCCACTTTTCTCGAGCCCCCTTTAATCTATCAACTGGAGACTCAACTGCCCTTTCTGATTTAGCCTCTCTGCACGGCAGACATGTTTCATCGTTTAAGGGATCAATTTTTACAAAACACGGTACTTCGCATGCCTTATTTTCCTTTTCAGTCATTGACAAATTGTTTAAAACAAAACAATGGCTACTTAACTTATTGTTCGTGGAATTAATTCCCTTTGCCATCTCGCAGTCGTTTTTCCAATGACCCGGTTTGTGGCACAGGAAGCATAGTCCCGGTTTCTTTGACCCCGTCCCATATCCATCTGTTGACGTTACTGTTGCAGTAGCCGGCCTATAAGGATTGAATCTACGCCTTGTTTTCTTAACCTTCTCCGCCTTTGCTTTCCTATTAGCCCTCGACTCCGCCCTGTACAAGCGACGCTCATCCTCTGAATCGTCCGCCAGTGGATTCGTATCGTATTCTCTGACCACTTTCCATCCCATGTCCGCCTCATCAGCAATTCTGATTAATTTTTGTCGGTGGTTGAGCAAGTCTTTACCTTCAGAAATTTTTTCCTTCGCTGCAATACTAGCAGTATCCCCAGCCGTGTCCAAACGGGCCTCCGCATCCTGCATTTTGTCCAGAACTTTGTTAAATTTATACTGATCTTCGCAGCTCTTTCTTTTGAACGAATAACCGTCATTACTCAGAATGTTATTCTTAATTTTTGACAATTGACTGTCTGCTAAGTTTTTCTGATTTTCACTTATCTTATCGTGGAAAGATTCCAGTTTTGATGAAACCAGCTGTTCAAAATTCTCCAGTAGAGTGCACTGAACCTGACTGACCGCCCTGGCCACATTCGCCTCTATCAAACCCCGCGTGTCCCAATCCAATGACATGGTGCCTAACTCAAATTAGACGTGTCCGCACGCCGTGAGAAACTCGCTAGGACTGACGACTAACATTTACAAAGCGCTAGGCTTCCCAAACCAGTAACATGCCAATTTTTTCATTGGCTAATACTGACCACACCACATACCTTGACCACCCGAGTGTTACAACACAAATTGTCGTTTATCGTAACGTATAAGACAACAATTTTCCGCTATTCTTCGAAACGCGGAAAATTTATATACTCAACTTAACTGTGAACTGGGTTTCGTTCTGCTCGTTTACCTGCATACGAATACGGGAACATACAGCTTTGTAGTTTGAACATAACGGCAGACGAAAACAGATAGTAACTTATACTTGTAGCCTGACCCAGTTTTCCTAATTATGATAATGTAATTATATAATATCACTCGTGTGTGTTTTCGGACGGCTGAGCTATCTATATATACCATTACATATAATTTGCATGAACGTTAACCCAGTATATAGGGGTCAGACAAGAGCGGACACAATGACAAAAAGTAAAGACCCATATCAACCATTTAGATTTGTGAATATATTACAAACTAATTAATTATTATTGAGTCATTGGATAGGATGTGGTGTCGACTAGAAAAGACCAATATTGACCTCGGCTTCGCTGCGGTCAGTATTGGTAAACTCTGGTCGACATCACATCATGCCCAATGCCTCAATAGTCAATAAGTTCTTAATGTCAGGTATATATGTTCCTCTAAAGGCAACATTAATCCCTCAGTATACTAGTATTACATGTGTGTTAGTTTGTTTGATTTGAGGTTTAACGTCCCCGTCAACACTGTAAAGGTCATTTTGGAGACCAATTTTGTGGGACTTTTACCCGACATAGAGACGGAATGACATCTGAAGCCCTGCCACCCAATGAAATCAAGAGGGTTTATAAGCATGGACGGGCCAACTCACACCGCTTTGCCTTGGCAGGCTTAGATCATCTAAGCGGTTAACCAGTACTCGTGTGCGGGTCGGTTTCAACTCTGCGTGGAAGTATCATCCTTACAAAGATTTCAATTCCATTTGGAAAGACACTCTTTCGTGGCATACAGTCAACCCACTTTATACCGGCATTCATTTTAACGACAAAACATGTCATAACAACAATTTTAATTGAATTAATCATTAGCTCAAGGTTATTTTTCGGTATTGATCGATGCAGGGATCCCTGGGGGAGGAGACGTCTATATATTTGTCGAATTCATAGTCATGGAATATTCTTCCAGGCAAGGCGATTCTAACAAACGTCTACAAAATTTGCTTCTTTGAGTAGCCCTTATTGTCCTATCATACTCCGAATTGTACGGAACTCGGGAAGGGACATGATTTTTTTTTTTATTTTATAAGTTGTGCGCACAAGATAATATCTTGACCGCACAAGATAATATGTTGTCTGAACAAGATATCTTGTCCGCTCAAGATATTATCTTGTTCGCACAAAATAATAAAAATAAAAAAATCATGTCCCTTCCCGGGTTCCGTAGAATTGGGATTCTAGAAAGTGGTAAATTCTTTATAACGGCAAAATGGTAAGGAACAAATGTGTCGTTATCAACACGTGAACTAGAGCGTAAAATGAACATCACCTAAACCACACTTTATACAGAGAAAACATAGGGGCTTGAATCATGAAAAAAATAATAATAAAAAAAAAAAATGAAAATTTTTTTTTTTTTTTTTTTTTTGAACTATATTAGAGACAAGGGGGGAAACTTCGGCTTCATTTTTTGGGGGGTTACCTCATTTTACCCAGTGTATCTTTTTCGCAAATGCAGTTTTTCACCTGCTTATTACGAAATATACAAGTTAAATATGTCCACTTTGCAAGAATAATCCAACTCTGTCTGTCACTTGCAGGAAACATGTTTTTCTCGCATGGATTACATGTAACTCAGCAAAGCAAAATTCGGCATAAACGTGTGACAAAAATTTTCAGGTTTTCATCAATCACAAGCGAACTAGTGTTACGGGGGAAACTTTTTTCGCTTTCAACTGATGTCTTTCATTAAAATGAACCTCTCTTGACAAATTTGAATCCAAAATGATGTATTTGCAGCTCTAAATTTAGATTTTACTACTTTTACATCGCTTTATGTAACAGATCAAGAAAACAATCGTCGCGATGCTTGGTTTTTCTGCTGATTCCGGGCTACTCTATCGATGAACTAACGACCGGAACGACCGGTGCTGTTTAATTTTTATACCGTTCGAAGTAGTGACAAATGAGCATTATCGCTATTTTTCTTCCATTTTTAACTAAACCCGAAGAGGGATCACAGACGATGTATATTTTTTTTATACTAATTTATTTTAGTTCGATTGCGACGAAAGCTTCAAGCTTATTGAATCGCTCTCGAACACTCATTCCGGGTGTTTTCACGCGCGCGAGAGAGAGGCAGTGGCTTTTACACCACTGCTACCCATTTACACCTGGGTAGAGTGGAGCAGTGCCATGACGTGTCTTGCCCATGGACACACCTCGATACCGGTGGCCGGTTCGAACGCACAACCTCTCGATCATAAGTCGAACGCGTTAACCGCTGCGCTATCGAGGCTGACGATGTATACTGCATATACTCCAATTTTGAAGGCTGAAAGAGTACGCAGTCACCATGTAATTACGGTAGGGTTCTTTAACCTGCACAGGGGATTGTTCTCCCTGCGCAGGGGGTCTCCAGTTGTAGTCCAGATTCGAAGGACGATGCACTTTATGACATTCATACCTGCAAAATGTATGATGCCAATGGAACGTGTTCTGACGCCGAAATTTTGTCACCGCTGCTGGGGATCAAACCTGGGAACTTTAGCATCTGAGGCACTGAGCTAGGTGGCTGGCCAAGTTTAGGAAGGCTGGGATTAGCCGTAGTTATCTCCTTACCGGACTCAGAAAAAGTGAAATGTATTTTTGTTGAAATCGTGGACGTTTCGTGTTACTAAGTTTTCAAAACAGTTTCACTCATGCTTGTGTAGACAGAAATAAAAAACAAAACAAAAAAAAAAAAAAAACAGCCAGCTTGTTAAAAATGAACCAATACGTAACTGTTGAAAATGATGCAGCATGGAAACAATTTGTTCCCTATTGCAACATATTCCTTTTTATGTTTTGAAATTTTGATCCTGGGTCGCTAATGGCCAGTAAATGACAATACGCACTACTTAGGTTGGGCCCATTGGGTCCTTTTCCAACAGGGATTTAAGGGGACAGAACCCCTACAGTGCAGCACACATGACAATAAGCACTACTTAGGTTGGGCCCATTGGGTCCTTTTCCAACAGGGATTTAAGGGGACAGAACCCCTACAGTGCAGCACACACATGCTCTCTCATCCGCGAGTTTCTGAAGTGGACGCTATGAATTCGGCCAAATCCATTGATGTAGGGACTTGGGTAAAAAAAAAAAAAAACATTGCTCAATTCTTCTGCTCAGCAAGTTTGTATTTAATCTGAATAGGCACCACAACTCACCACAACACGGCAAACAACAAAGGTCAGAATAAGCCAGAGCATATCAACGTTGATTTTTTTTTTGGGGGGGGGGGAGCGGGGATCATTTTACGGTCCTTTCGAGTTTATTTCACTCATATCGAGCCGATTGTTAATCACATGCGGTCGAAGACCGTAGTATCCGGTAAAAAAAAAACAAAAAAAACACCAGGCCTTCCGTTGCAGAACTCTTGAATGCCTTAAAATAGATGACTTTTATGAAAGGTTTGATTGTGAAGTGCTTAGATCTGTTGAAAAAGTACTTGTGTTAGCCTAGAGTGTATTGGAAAGTAAGTGAGAAATGGGGCCTTTTCAATATATAGGACATTTAATTTTGGTGCTGTTGAGTAAAGCGGCATTCCAATCTTAGTGTTTCTCGACCAGGCTATTAAAAGGTTATAAAACGTTTTTCATGCTCAATTCAGTCGAACGTTAAATTTGTAATGCTCGCTATTTTTAAATACTAACAGTTCATAAATTTTCCTGCTTAGATTTGTTTGTTAGATTTGAGGTTTAACGTCCCCGTCAACACTGCAAAGGTCATTTTGGAGACGCTGCTTCCAATTTTGTGGGACTTTTACCCGACCTGAAGATGAAATGACTTCTCAAGCCATGCCGCCCAATGAACCAATAGGGTTAATTAACATGGACGGGCCGACTCGCACCGCTTTGCATGGGCAGGCTTAGATGCTCTAAGCGGATTACCAGTTCTCGTGTGCGGGTCGGTTTCAGCTCTGCGTGGAACGATCATTTCTTCATGCTCCGATGGGCGGGGCCGTTTCCTGCTTAGATAAGAACTGAATAATAGAATGTATGATGGGGTTGAGGCCGAAACAAGGAATTTTCAAGCAAGTTTTCAGTTTAGTTAAGTACCATGTAGGGTTTTGTCAAGCATGAGACTTTAATTCACTGAAAACGAGCCCGAAGCCACGACCGCAATATTAAATATTTTTCTCACCCAAACACTTTAAGGAATTTATTTGCATCACGTGAACAAGTCCGTGAAACGAAGATACCCACAACCTATGTTTGCCGTATTTATAAGAAAAATATCAAGGAATTTCATCAGAAAATGGCCATTTTGGAGATGTGAAAAAATTCCCTATGTCGCACGGGTGTGTTATCGTAATGGTTTGATTAGATGTATAAAGTGCCCATCAACAGGTCATTTTGGAGACGTTGAATCCATTTTGTGGGACTTTTACTCGATATTGAGATGAAATGACATCTCAGGCCCTGTCGCCCAATGAAACCAATAGGGTTTATAAGCATGAACGGTCTGACTCGCACCGCTTTGCCCGGACAGGCATATATTCTCTGAGCGGTTTAGCAGTACTCGCGTGCGGTCGGTTTCAGCTCTACTTGGAAGCGTCACGCAGCCCACCTATTTCTTTAAGCCCCGATGGGCAGGTCCAGAAACTTTAAAGAATGCTTGTGAACTGCACAAATATACAGAAATTAATAAGCGATAAAGCACATTCGCACCAATGTAACACAACAAAATGTCAGTATTTTAATATTCATACCTCCTGAAGAATATCATCATCATTTTTCCAGTGAGCCGCTAAAGTTTGTGTCTAAAGCATCCGTTTACATGTAAAGTGCTACGCATGAAATAAAAAACATTGCATGTACATTTCATGACCTGCTTTCTTTGACACTTGACAGCAGTTTGATGACAAATTGAATGTCCATTTCATTAAAAGTTGAGAAGGACATGTCATTCTGACTGTTAAAAATGTACATTTAAGGGGAAACTGAGAAGCTGCTCCCCTAATTGCATGGATAACAAAACATGCTACAGAAGACGGTTTTGAAAACAAAATTACCTCCGGCTCAATGTGGGTGTTTTGCAATGACTAACATAATGAGATAGCTAATAAACCCTAGAGTGAGGCAGCAGTATGAGGCAAAGAAAACAAACACTTAGAAATGAAATTTATTTTTCTGCTGTTCATGATAGTACGAACGCAGTGGGTTGTGTGCAAAGTAAGTGAACCCCGAAGGGGTTCATGTAAACTTTGTTAGCGACTCGCTGTCGTTCATACTTTCATGAAAAGCAGAAAAATTAAGTTTATTGTTTTATAATTACATTCTTTGCCCCTCATCACTGGACGAAAAAGAATGCTTATAGGGCAAACTTTTTAAACTGAAAAACATTTACACGCCATTTTACTACAAAGAGAGGAACAGCGTTGACCTCACAAACGCCCGTAGAGAACCATGGTTTAGAATGACGTCACTTGATGTCACTGAAAATCATGTTACTCGATGCGTTCACGGAAGTATGAACTACACTGTTTTCTATGTCTTTACATTACATTTTTTTTATTTATGAGCCGGATAAATTTAATACCCTTTAAGTTGAGCATGAAAAAAAGTTTTATGGTTGTTGCAGTTTAGGTCTGTACACCGTTCTTTCTACCTCTGGAATGAACAGTACACAATATTTCCATACCCCTCTACTTAATCTTAAGACCTCCACAAATTTAATCCAAATATCTGAGAGAGAGAGAGAGAGAGAGAGAGAGAGAGAGAGAGAGAGAGAGAGAGAGAGAGAGAGAGAGAGAGAGAGAGAGAGAGAGAGAGAACATCAAACATTAGACAACATACATGTTGAAACGCTTTTTCCTTGGTTTCCACTTATCACAACGAAAGAAAAGAAGGAATATTCCTACAGGCCTATTGGCACCAAAACAGCCATTGTTATTTAGGTAACACTATTCGAACACAAGCTTAAAGTCGTCAGTCATTCCGACCACTATGAATTCAAATTTGTAAAACAATTTCAAGTTATTTCTATATAGCCGTATCTCTTTTAACTAAAATTCTGAACCGTTTGGCTCAACACTGCTGCATTTGTATTTATTTATTTATTTATTTTTATTTTTTTTTGCTTAGCTAACCGTCGCCGTGTACCGGGAACGAGCGTTTAAACATAAGATGACGACGTCATGTACACAGCGGCCCCCGCCCATAGGGGTTTGAAGAAATATATGGGCTGCATGATGCTTCCACGCAGAGATGAATCTGGCCCGCCACTAGTACTGGTAAACCGCTTAGAGGATCTAAGCCTGTCCAGGAACCGCAGTGCGAGGCGGACTGTCCATGCTAATAAACCCTATTGGTTTCATTGGGCGACAGGGCTTGAGATGTCATTTCATCTCAATGTCGGGTAAAAATCCCACAAAATTGGAAGCAATGTCTCCAAAATGACCTTTACAGTGTTGACGGGGACGTTAAACCTCAAATCAAACAAACAAACAAACGTCATGTACACACGTTCTTTAGCACTCTGCCAAAAACACATAGATTTTATACGATACCCGTTGTGCAAGAAACTGACAAACATTTCCCTTCAATTCGGAGCTCTCTAGCAATCTCCTCGATAACGTGGGTTATGCCCGTCCCAGCCTGGACATAAACAAGGCAGTTGGGCCTTGTTTTTTTATCAGATCAAAGGCCGTCTTCTGCTTTTTAGTAAACATTTTATTTCCTTTTCTGCGCATGCGTCAAAAAAGTTACAGTGGCTGATTGGCAGTTGACCGCAAAGCGCTACAATACAAAATTCCCAGAGCACAGCCCATTATACATGTACGTGTACGTAGAAACACCATCCAGTTATCTTATCTGCGTAATACGTGTATACGTAGTCCTAGCAGAATATGTTACATTGAAAAAAATAAATAAAAGGAGAAATCAAGGCTATCACACACATTTTAACAGTAACAACTCCACTGCCGGACGTAGTTTCCGAAGTTCCGGATTATATCTGTCCTGCACGTCCTGCTTTTCAAACACGATTATGGCAAGCGCCCGGGTTTCTGTACCGATCATTGACAGAACACTGCGGAAAGTGAAGCAAAAGTTGCACAATCTATATTTAGAGCTGCGAGTACATCTTTTTGGATTTAAATTGGCAAAGCGAGCTAAAGTTAAATGAAAGACAACGGGTGAAAGTTTAAAAAGTTCCCCCCCGTATCACTAGTTCGGTTGTGATTGATGAAAACCTGAAAATTTTTGTCACACGTTTATGCCGAATTTTGCTTTGCTGAGTTAATCCATGCGAGAAAAACATGTTTCCTGCAAGTGGCAGACAGAGGTGGATTATTTTTGCAAAGTGGACTTATTTAACTTGTATAATTCATAATAAGCAGGTAAAAAACTGCATTTGCGAAAAAGATACACTGGGTAAAATGAGGTAGCCCCCCAAAAAATTGAGCCGAAGTTTCCCCCCTTGTCTCTATTACAGTACCTTTTTTTTTCATGATTCAAGCCCATATGAGAGAAAACTGCGGTTTTATACGGGAGTATATTTCTTCTCCAATACATACCACAAACTATGGTTGCACTATGAAACGGACGATTTTCATTTGTGTTTGTTTGATTTGAGGTTTAACGTCCCCGTCAACGCTGTATAGGTCATGTTGGAGGCGTTGCTTCCAATTTTGTGGGACTTTTACCCGACATTGAGAGGAAATGGGTTCACAAGCCCTGTCCCCCAATGAAACCAATAGGGTCTGTAAGCATGGACGGTCCGACTCCCACCGCTTTGTCTTGGCAGGCTTATATCCTCTAAGCGCTTTACCAGAACTCGGATGCGGTCGGTTTCAGCTCTGCCGGCGTGGAAGCATCATGCAGCCCATATATTTCTTCAAGCCCCGATGGGCGGGGGCCGCAAACGGATTTTCATTATAAAAGTTGACATTTTGGACATAAGAAAATATGCACTGTGTCTCGTTATGTAATGAGGCTCCTCTGTCATCACGAAAACACGCCTATGTATTTCCGACCCCCTCGAACCCCACTTTTATATAGTAAAACTGGGGTTTGCAGGGGTAAAGCTTATTATTCTTATTTCTGCTCTAAAATATAGATTGTGGGTACTCGTTTGAACTGCCTCATCGAGGCGGTTCTAACGTGTAGCCACAATCTATATTTTGTGCAGAAATTCGAAAAATATCACGATTTTTCATCTGACAGTTTTCATTTTTTCGGCGGTAAAATTTACAATGTATTTGAATAGGCGTGTTTTCGTAATGATTACAAATGAAAACCACTTTCAAATCTCAGGGATGAAGGGATTAAATTGTTATTTATGAGAGAAAGTTTACAACATTTGGAATTATTATGATTGTCATTTTGAGTAGAAACACAGCTTGAATTATAGTTAGAATTCGTGGCAAAATATGTACAATAACGAAAGCAATCCAACAAACATTTATTTGAGACAGCAAAGATCCATAGGAAAACAATTATGTCTTCGCGAGTTTCCAAAATATATGAGGGCCGACATGTCAAGGTATCATTTAACTTAACAACAAGTGTACAACCATTTCAAATTAGGTCAATCGCAAGAATTTTACAGATTCCAGTCACAAAAACACGCCTATATAAATTTGACCCCTTAAACCTCCCTTTTATACAGTAAAGCTGGGATTTGCAAAGGTATACATTATTTTTCTCGTTAGAACCGCCTCGACTAGATTGTGGGTACTCGTTAGAACCGTTTCGTCGAGGCGGTTCTAACGAGTATCCACATTCTATGTTTTGAGCAAAAATAAGAAAAATATCGAATTTTGTCATCTGAAAATTTTCATGTTTTGGGTGGTAAAAATTACAATGTATTTGTATAGTCGTGTTTTCGTAATGTGCTCAGGTTTAAAGATGAGGTTGAGACCGAGCCAAGGAAATCCCAGGCAGGTCTTCAGGTTTGTGAAGTATCATCCAAGGCTGTGATAATGAGCTTGAGATTTCTTTGTAGAGGCTGCTTATTTTTTTTCACTATCAGACTGCCAAAGAAAACAGAAAATCAACACTTAACACAAAATTATTGTAACAGAGAAGATGTTGTGTGTTTTTTTCTCCAAAAAGCTGCTTTACTGAAGAGAAAAAGCGATTAGTTAACCCCCTAACCAGTAAATGGAGTTGTCATATATTTCTAAACATGTTGTAATGTTATGTTATGTTATGTGTCAAGATAAAATATCCTAGAGACGGCGAGATTTATTTCATATCTCAAAAATGGTTATTGTTCCGGTGACAATTTTTGATATCTTCCTTATTTAATTTCCTGTTAAAAGTGTATGTGGTCCTTGAGGCGGTTTTAACGAGTAACCTCAACCTATGTCTTGGAACAGAAATAAGAAATTAATGTGTACCCTAGTAAACCACAGTTTTAATGAAACCCAACAATTATGTTTGAAGCAAACACTAGGAAAATGGTAGAGATAGAACTTTTTCAGATGCATTTTTTTCTTTTTTCTTTTTTTTTCGATTTTTTTTTTTCAGATAGAATACGAGTTGTTATTTTTTTTCCACGTTTCCAACTCGAAAGATAGATTGTCGGTGCTCGAAAGAGATGGTTCAAATCAGTACCCGCAACCTCTGCGGTCCGACTATATATATTTTAGTCAAACAGTAATAGCCCGGTAACCCCAATTTTGACAATCGATCGAAAGTTACTAAGCATAGAGGCTGATAAGTGCTAAAGTCGACGTGTCTATCACTTATTGGTAGGAAATCCAGGAAAATGTTATTTATAGAAAACAGCCGCGTTACTCTTATCACCGTGGGGTCAGCGTGTTGCGTAATACAGTTATCTATAGCATCTGGCCTGGAAACATGTGTTGGGATTGACAAACTGTGTAGACCGGGATCAGATGCCTGGTTTTTACTGTTTGATTACAGTACAGGAATGTAAGGGTTAAGCGAAATGTTAACATAACGCAAACACGCCTATACAAATACATTGTCACCTTCATCGCCGAAAAAAATAAAATTTTATGATGAAAAATTGTGATATTTTTCTTATTTCTGCTCAAAATATAGATTGTGGGCATTCGTTAGAACCGCCTCATCGAGGCGGTTCTAACGAGTACCCACAATCTATATTTTAGAACAGAAATAAGAAAAATAAGATATACCCCCGGAAACCCTAGTTTTTCTATATAAATGTGGGGTCCAAGGGGGTCAAAATTATATAGGCGTGTTTTCGTGATGCAGTCTAAGTCAACGTTCATTGTTCAAGCCTACACCATCACGAAAACACACCTATATAATTTTGACCGCCTGAACCCCACTTTTACATGTATATAGTAAAACTGGGGTTTACAGGGGTTAACCTTATTTTTACTTATTTCTGCTCAAAATATAGATGGTGAGTACACGTTAGAACCGCCTCATCGATCTGTTCAAAAATGTAGATTGTGGGTACGCGTTAGAACCGCCTCGGGTACTTGTTAGAACCGCCTCGATGAGACGGTTCTAACGTGTCCCCACAATCTATATTTTGAGCCGAAATAAGAAAAAAATATAACAAAGTTTCATCTTAAATTTTTCTATTTTCAGCGGTAACATTTTCAATGTATTTGTGTAGGCGTGTTTTCATAATGCTCGGAGGCAACCGAATCACCAGTGCTGCCAGGGATTTGATTCCCCTATGAACATCACGAACACTAGCCTATATAATTTCGACCCCCTTAAACCCCACTTTTATACAGCAAAATTGGGGTTTACAGGGGTAAATGTATACAGTATTTTTCTTATTTCTGCTCAAAGACACAAATTGTGAGTACTCGTTAGAACCGCCCCTCCGAGGCGGTTCTAACGAGTACCCACATTCTATGTTTTGTACAGAAATATTTTGTTTGTTTAAGTTGAGGTTTAACGTCCCCGTCAACACTGTAAGGGTCATATAGGAGACGTCGCTTCCAATTTTGTGGGACTTTTACCCGACATTGAGATAAAATGACATCTCAAGCCCTGTTGCCCAATGAAACAAATAGGGTTTATAAGCATTGACGGTCCGACTTGCACCGCTTTACCTGGGCATGCTTAGATCTTCTTAGTGCTTTACCAGTACTCGTGTGCGGGTCGGTTTCATCTTTGCGTGGACGCATCATGCAGCCCATCTATTTCTTCAAGCCCCGATGGGCGGTGCAGAAATATGATAATTATCAAGATTTTTATCTGAAAAATTTCATTTTTTGAAGGTAAAATTTTACCAATATATTATTTGAATAGTCGTGTTTTCGTAATGAATTTGGCTGCAGGTCTAGGGAATATACGTTTAGTAGTTCAAGTGTAAAGTTGCACTTTTAGAATACAAAATATAAACAAAGAAAGAAAAGAGAAATGATGATTTAAAAATATTCATCCATAATTCATTTTCGTACAAGCATCCAAGTTGATGTGAAGCCTGCCAATATATTTTTTTTGTATTTTTTTTTTCCAGATGTTTTTCTTTTCAACTTGAAGAAAGATTCATTAACCGAATGCCGGACAAAAGATGATTAATAATAGTAGGCCTTCAAAGGATCGATCGGTCCCCGCGCATCGGGGCTTGAAGAAATTGATGGGCTGCATGATACTTCCACGCAGAGCTGAAACCGACCGCACACGAGTATTGGTAAACCGCTTAGAGGCTCTAAGCATGCCCAGGCAAAGTGGTGAAGGTCTGACCGTCCATGCTTATAAACCCTATTGGTTTCATTGGGCGACAGGGCTTGAGATGTCATTTCATCTCAATGTCGGGTAAAAGTCCCACAAAATTGGAAGCAACGTCTCCAAAATGACCTATACAGTGTTGGAGAGGACGTTCTACCTCAAATCAATCAATCAATGGATCGATTTGCTCTGGGTCTCATTACGATAACATACTCGTGTTGGATAGTGCGTTCTTTCAAATCTCAAAAATAGCTACTTTTCTCATGAAAATCCGAAAACATGACTATATAATTTTGACCCCCTTTTATATAGTAAAATTGGGGTTTACAGGGGTAAACCTTATTTTTCTTATTTCTGCTCTAAAGTATAGATTGTTGGTATTCGTTAAAACCGCCTCGATGAGGTGGTTCTTACGCGTACCAACAATCAATATTTGCGCAGAAATAAGAAAAATATCACATTTTTTTCAGTTTACAATTTTCGTATTTTGGCGGTAAAATTTACAAATGTATTTGTATAGGCATGTTTTTTAAAATGTAATTTTCTTATTTGTACTGCAAACGTAGATTGCGGGTGCTCGTTAGAATCCCCTAACGAGTGTCTACACCCTATGTCTTGCAACAGAAATAGGAAAAATAATGTGTACCTCCATAAACCTTATTTTCCTCTATATAAAGTTGGGTTTAGTAGGGTGTTCATTTCATGGACTTGTTCACGTGATGTATGAACAGTTTGTTACCGGCAGTATATGTTCGAGTCACCGGGTTTTTTTAGGGCGAGGTATAAGTTTATTTCCATCACGAAAACACGCCTATATAATTTGGACCCCTTGAGCCCCACTTTTATAAGTTAAACTGGGGTTTGCAGGGGTAAACCTTATTTTTCTTATTTCTGCCCTAAAATAAGATTGTGGCTACTCGTTAGAAGTGCCTCGATGAGGCGGTTCTAACGTGTACCCACAATCTATATTTTGAGCAGAAATAAGAAAAATATCACACATTTTCATCTTAAAATTTTCCTTTTTCCGGCGATGAAATAGACGTGTTTTCGTAATGTTTTGATCAAAATATCATGTCGATATTTCCGATATCATGTCGATATTTCCGATATCATGTCGATATTTCGAGGTACTAAGTCGGAATTTCGAGATAGCCATCAAAAGAAATAAAAGATTACCTGGCTATGAAAGAGCATTAGGATCATTTTGAACGTTTATTTTCCCCGACGTAGAAAATTAATTCATCTACACAATATGAGTATTCTGATTAACGATCGGCTCGAAATAAGTGAAATACTCCTGAAAGAGCCGTAAAACCAAACCCAAAACAGCATAAAGAACTTAATCTTCAATCTCATCACGAAAACACGCCTATATACCCCCCCCCCCCCCCTGCGCCTTTAACCCCGCTTTTATACAGAAAAACTGGGGTTTATAGGGGTATGATTATTTTTCGTATTTCTGGTCATGCGATTGTGAGTATTCGTTAGCACCGTGTCGCCGAGGCGGTTCTTCCGAGTCTACTCAATCAATGTTTTGAGCAGAAATATAAAAAAATATCAGAAGTTATAATCTGAAATTTTTTATTTTTGGTGGTAAAATTTTCAATATATTTGTATAGGCGCGTTTTCGTAATGTGCTGTAATATTTTTGCTGAAGCAATGAGAAAACTGTACTTTGGGTTACATTTGTTAATGCCGACAACCATAACAGAAAAGAAGTTATTAAACGGTTTTCGAAAAAAATAAGCTTGTAAAATAAGTCACTAATGTTCTGCCCTTTATCCTCACGAAAACATGCATGTATAGTTCTACCCCCCCCCCCCCCCCCCAACACCACCTTCATCCCAACATTGTTTAGTATTACAGCGGTAAACCTTATTATTTTTTTCTTATTTCTGCTCTAAATAAAGACTGTGGGTACCCGTTAGAACCGCCTCAAAAGTTTGAACAGGAATAAGAAAAAAATTCACACTTTTTTATCATAAAAGTTTCCTTTTTTCGGCCGAAAATTTACAATTTTGTTTTGTTTAGGCGCATTTTCGTAATGATAACAAGCTACATGCAAGAGCAATGTGTCACAAAACTGTCAGTGGATGTATTATCTCTGGTTTTGATAAGACCTCGAGGGTTGTTCATAAACTTTTTTGAAAGAATCATGGAGGAAATAATGGACATTGATTTTATAAAACAGGCAACGTTTATTATTTTTTTCAGGAATATCTCCCTCACACTAAGTCCATGTAATAAACACCCCTCTAAACTATACTTCATATAGAGAAAAGTGAGATCTATACAGAATTTTTCTTGCGTTTGCCCCAAGACATAGATTTTGTGGGTACTAGTATGAGGCGGTTCTAACAACCACCTACAACATATATAAGGAGAATAAATAAGAAAATGTTACATATGTTCATCAGAAAAGTAACCATTTTGTTGAGATGAATATGTTTGTTTGTTTGAATGAGGTTTAACGTCCCCATCAACACTATTAAGGACATTTTGGAGACGTTGCTTCTAATTTTGTGGAACTTTTACCCGACATTGAGGTGAACTGACATCTCAATCCCTGCTGCCCAATGAAACCAGGCTTAAATGCATTGCACGATCTAACGATCTCACTCACACCGCTCTCCCTGCCTTACATCATACTGTAGTTTATATTTTCTTGTCCCTTAGGATCATTAATTCCATTGTGGCATTTTGAAAATATTTGAGGGTCACTGATGAGGCCCTAATTGGCCGAAACTACTAGCTAGTCTGGCCCAGAAAACGTGTACACTTCATATTTTCCAGTTCTGTGGTGCATTTCTTGCTTCCTTTAATAGAACATATTTAACGTCACTGCAGCTGGTGTCCCGGAATGTGTGGGGGCCGTTAAAAATCTCCCTGCCCTGCATCATAGTGTAGTTTATATTTTTTTGTCCTTTGGGATCATTGATTCCATTGTGGAATTTTACAAATATTTGAGGGTCACTGATGAGGCCTAATTGGCCGAAACTAGCTAGTCTGGCCCAGAAAACATACCAACTTGTTTGATGAGTGGAGTAAGTTAATTGTATCGATTCCTGATCTTTGTTTTACTTCTACTTTTCATATTTTCCAGTTCTGTGGTGTACTCCTTCGCGGCTTCCAAAGGATAACCCTTTTATAGAACATATATAGTCCTTCTAAGCGGTGTGTGATCAGACTCAGCTCTGCGTGAAAGCCTCATGCAGCCCAATCTATTTTTCGAAGCCCCGATGGGCGGGGGCGAATTGTTGAGGTGGAAGAATGCACTATGTCGCACGGGTGTATAATCGTTTGTTTGTTTGAACTGAGGTTAAGCGTCCTCGTCAACACTATTTAGGTCATTTTGGAGACGTTGTTTCCAATTGCCTGAATTGAGATGGAAATTCTTCTCAAGCCCTGCGGACCAGTGAAACCAATAGGGTTTATATGCATTGACGGTTCGACCCACACAACTTTGCCTGGGCAGGCTTACTGATGTACTGTCGGTTTTAGCTCTGCGTGAAAGCACTTTGCAGACCAATCTACTTTTCAAAGGTCCGATGGGTTGGGGCCCGGGTGTGTTATCGAAAATATGCTTCGAATTACATGTATAGGAAGAGGCAGGTCTAACGGCTACCCAAAATATACGTTCTTGGGCAATCAGCAGGAAAACACGCCTATATGATTTTGACCCCCCTCGAACCCCACTTTTATGTCGAAAAACTGGGGTTTCCAGGGGTAAACATTATTTGTCTTACAACTAAATGTTGAGCAGAAATAAGAAAAGTATCACAAATTTTCATCTAAACAGTTCGTTTTTAGGCTGTAAATTTACATTGTATTTGTATAGGCGTGTTTTCGTATTGCCCTTATAAAACACACTTATCAGTGTATAAAGAAAGTGGGGTTGCAAGGGTATTCATTGCACGGACGTGCTCGCTGATGAAAAAAAAAACTCGTACGCTTTCAAAAATACCAAATTTTAGTTTCATGCGTTTTATGCTGAAAGTTGGTGTGAAAACCGAGATGCATCACAAAAACATGCCTATGTAATTTTGACCTCCGTGAACGCCACTTTTTTTATAGTAAAACTGGAGTTTACAGGGGTAAACCTTGTTTTACTTTTTTCTGCTCTAAAATATAGGCTGTGGGTACTCTTTAGAACCGCCTCAATGAGTCGGTTCTAACGAGCACCCACAACCTATGTTTGAAGTATAAATAAGAAAAATAGCACAGATTTTCATAAGCAAAGTAGCCATTTTGGAGATGTGACAATATGCACTCTGTCGCACGGGTGTGTGATCGGAATGAAAAAAAAATCAAATTTCAGGTTAATGCTTTTTATGTTAAAAGTTGATGGAAATTGTTAGTACGCAAATGCACGCAAGCAGTAGTCTCAGACAGTTAGCCAGATCAAATTTGTCTTCTAATACATAATACGACTTGGTGCACACGTGATGTCTCATGTGGGTCTGAATCCAGCACGTTTCAAGTTTAAACTGTCGGCCCACATTATTTTTGCGTCATCAAATAGGAAAAAGATCTTTATGCACTGCATCACGCACACATGCACGCACGCATGGTCTAGTTTTTATTGGTACTTTCTTGTATTTGTCAGTGTTTCAGTTACTTAAACGATAATAGTTTGTGTGGTCTTTGGGCCGCGTCAAGCAAACTGGGGCCTTCCAGCATCATATGGGCGACCTTATCAGCCTGTACAAATCAAAGCACTGAAAGTTCTGTTGTGTCAATTTTCTCTGAGTGTATGTCAAAGAAATAGTCCTGGACTGTGATTTAAACTTCCATTTAACCTAGAATTCCGGTTTGTAAGCAAATACTCGTAGTGTAGCTCTTGATGAGACGCCGCGTTCTGTGGCGTCTGGTCTGGGTCTACACTGTTTGCCAAGGCCTACCTTTGATTTCAGATAACCCTCTTCCGCAACACTCTGACCTCACTGTGGCTATTTTCTTAAAAAAAGTTATTCCGACAAGTCAGTGATAGTCACCAAAGGGCCCAACGTCGGGGGCATTTTTGGCGAAAGGGCTACATGTATAATTGGAACAATCTTGGTAGATGTCCACTAGATGAAGATACACACCAAATATCAAAGACCTGGGCCTTGTCGTTTCAGAGGAGAAGATTTTTACATTAAGTCAATGTAAAAATAAAGGGGCCCGGGACATTGGCATTTTGGACTCCAGGGGTATAATTTGAACAATCTTGATAGAGGTCCACAAGATTAATCTTCATACCAAATATAAAACACCTGAGCCTTCTGGTTTCAGAAAATAAGACTTTTAAAGGTTTTCCCAATATAAGCCATGTAAAATCAAAGGGCCCCGGGGCGGGGGTATTTTTGGCCGCAGGGCCATAATTTGAACAATCTTGGTAGAGGGGCAATAGATGAAGCTACACATAAAATTGCAAAGGCATTGGCCTTACGGTTTCAGAGGAGACTATTTTTTTTTAGATTTTTCCTACATAAGTCACTGTAAAATCAAATGGCCCCGGGGCGGGGGCATTTTTGGCCCCAGGGCTATAATTTGAATAATCTGGATAGAGGTCCACAAGACGAAACTTCATTCCAAATATCAAACACCTGAGTCTTCTGATTTCAGACAAGAGGATTTTTAAAGTTTTTCCCTATGTAAGTCTATGTAAAACCAAAGGGCCCCGGGACTAAATTTGAACAATCTTGGTAGACGTCCACTAGATGAAGCTGCTCACCAAATATCGAAGGCATGGGCCTTGCGGTTTCAGAGGAGAAGATTTTTTAAGTTTTCATTAAAAAAATCTGTTTTTGGCTCCCGTGACCCTTATGTGCAACGGACCGGAACTATTTGAACAACTTTGAAAGGAGACAACCAAAGGATCATTCCTATGAAGTTTGGTCACAATCCAATCAGTGGTTTAGGAGTAGATGTCGTTTGAAGAAATTGTTTACGCACGGACGCACGCACGCACGGACGGACGACGGACGAAAAGTGATCCCAAAAGCTCACCTCGACATTACATGTACATGACAGGTGAGCTAAAAACTGTTAAGAAAGGCAAGTCATCGATCCAAGGTTGTCAATATAGCTGAACACCAACTGAGCAAGTTGCATCACGTGAGTGAGTGAGTTTTAGTTTTACGTCCCACCAACAGCTAAGGTCATACGGAGACGGGACCTCGGTTTAAAGACTCATCCGAAAGTCTGGAGAAGCCCGGGATCGATCCTGCGATCCCTGGTTTACAAGGCGAGTAGGGTAACCACTAGATTAAACATATTTTATTACATTTTATAACAATGGGATTGGACACAAGTTATACAACATTAGATAGTCCTCTCCCCAATAGTTTACAAACTATTTCAAATGGTACAGTGGTAAGTATGAAACATTTTATAATAAATATGAACGTAACATTTTGTTTGCTTGTAGGCCATGAACGAAGGCGAATTATGATAATTCTGGCTTTCAAAGGTTTGATTTCCATCACATGGAATAAAAAGATAACTACATGAAGCATCGCCTAGTCAAATCTATGGGTATCTCGGATGTACGCTAATACCTCAGTTATTATATTTTTGTTAGTCTGAACATCAAACATTGTATTTCCGTACAGTATTGTGTCTAAGGTTAGGGCAGGAATGAAGCTCAAAAATCGTTCAAGGTTTTGTCGTTGTGGTTCGTAAAGTCTACATTCGAAGAAAAAGTGTTGAGCATTTTCGATTATTGCACCACATCTGCATGCGGGAGATGGTGCTATGTTAACCCTATGTAGATCTGCAGATAAAATGCTGCAATTATGGCGAATTCTTGTTAGAATAATGTTGAATTTTCTATCACCGATACCTAAATATTCGCATGCTTTGTCATTTAGGTTTCTACATTTCGATTTAAACTCGGACCCTGTACTAGAACTTCGAATTCTCATATCTAAATCGTTCCATAGGCGTAATGTTGAGGGAAAAAAGGACGAATCATATGAGCAAAGTCTTGTGTAGGGTATTTGGTAATCTTGGTTGTTACGAAGATTATAATTTGAAGCTTCATTTACGCGAAGTGGGAGAAGATCTGATAAGTAAGTTGGGGCTTCATTATGGACGATCTTATACATTAAGCTTAATTTCTTATTTTTCCTTCTTTCTGCCAGGGTGTCCCAGCCTGTTTCATAATATAACGAATTTCTCGAAGAGAAGATAGGTAGGCCTGTTACAATTCTAGCAGCATTTAACTGCACTTGTTCTAGTCTATCAGCTTCTGTCTGATTGCACCCATCCCAAACTTCACTTGCATATTCCAATAGAGGTCTTATGTATACACAGTATACTTTATTTAGAGTTTCTTTTGAAAATCTGTACTTCAATTTTCTTAGGAATGATACTTGTTTTGCAGCAGACTGAATTATTGAATCAATGTGAGCAGACCATTTGTTATTTGAAGCTAAAGTTATTCCTAAATGCCTGTGAGTCTCTACAATTTTTAAAATAGTATTATCCATTATAAGTTGGATGTCATAGTCAAAATGAAAGTTCGATGTGATCATCACTTCTGTTTTTGATGCATTAAATATTACTAACCAAGTATTGGCCCAACTACTAAGTTTGCTTAAGTCTTCATTCAGAACGGTTTCTATTTCAGCAGGATCTGCAGAAGGAAAACTAAGTGAGGTATCGTCAGCAAATAGGCGGGCTGACCCTGTCAGTGTCTCTGATATATCATTGATGTATATAAGAAACAACATCGGTCCAAGCACCGAGCCTTGAGGAACACCTGCTGTGATGTACTTGTATGTGGAGCATGTATTGTTTATGGAGACCTTTTGATGCCTCATATGAAGATAATTTTTAAACCAGGCGAGAAGATTTCCACTTATTCCATATTTCTCTAATTTCAATATTAAACCACGGTGCCAAACTCTATCAAAAGCTTTCGAAATATCGCAAAATACTTGACAGTTAATTTTATGATTTTCGAGAGCCAAACACGTACGATGAACTACTTCAATTAGGTGGTGTACTGTAGAGTGTCCTGGTAAAAAACCGGACTGGTATTTGTATATAAGAGCATTTGAAGTTAAATGGTTATAAATATGTTTAAACACTACTCTTTCAAAGGATTTACCAACACAACTTATCAATGAAATAGGTCTATAATTGCAGGTTTCGGATTTTTCACCTTTTTTAAATACTGGCATAACGATTGCCGATTTCCATGTTCGTGGATATGTCCCTTGTTCTAATGATAAATTGAATAGTTTACACAAGGGAATAGCTATTGTTTTACAGGTATATTTCAACATTCTATGACTTATACCATCTGGGCCACATGCCTTATTAACTTTTAGTAAGGTTAGTATGTCTTTTATTTCTGACTCTGTAATATTTATACCTTCTATGTGGATATTTGCTCTATTTTCAAAATGTGGTAGTTCGGTGTTGCTATCATCAACAGATGAAATCGAGCAAAAGTAATCATTTAAGGTTGTAGCTTTCTCTAAATCCGTAAATGCATAAGAATGATCAGGTCTTTGTAAAGGTGGGATTATTGAGTCTCCATTTCCCTTTCCCATAAATCGCCCCATGATTTGCCAAAATGTTTTGTTGCCCCTGTCATTATTCGAAATTATTTCCTCTAAATTATTGTTATAGTTCTCTTTTGCATATTTTTTCATGTTGTTAACGTGGTTTCGCTGTTGTTTATACCGGTGTAGATCCGTGGCCATGTTTGTTTGAAGTGCTTTTTTTCGAAGCCTATTTCGCAAACGAATATTATATCTTAATTCTGATGTGAACCAGGGTTTATCATTAGGTCGTATAAGTACTTTTTTACACGGGATACATTCTTTACAAAAGTTAAGAAAGGTACTTGTAAAATTTTCACAACATTCATCAACTGATAATGTTGAATTTATTTCTGAGTTCCAATCATGTTGTCGTATAAGGGCATTTAAATAGTCATAATTTGCATTGTTGTAATTCCAAACATCCCTGTAATAGCACTGAGAGAGGGATAAAGGTATTTTAAGACTGGTATAAGTAGCTTTATGATCACTTATTTCATTACTTATTGGAATCGTTCCTGAGTCTAATAAAAAGCATGCATCACTTACAAAAATAGGATCAATTAATGTTGACGAGTTGCGAGTAATTCGTGTGGGTTCCGTAATGACATTTGTGAGGTTAAACATAGATATACAGTCTTTTAGTTGTACATTTGAAAGGGATAAACAATCTATATTTATGTCACCAGCAAGGAGTACACGCGGCGTCTCGTCTAGAGCAGTTTCTAGTAACCACTGCACCACGGAGGCTTCTAGTTGCATCACGTGAACAAGTCTGCGAAGACCCCCTAAACCCTACTTTATACAGAGAAAACTGGGTTTTACGGGGGTAATCATTATTTGTCTTATTTCTGCTCCAAGACATAGGTTGTGGGTACTCGTTAGAACCGCCTTAATGAGGACGAGTACCCACAACCTATGTTATGAGCATTTATAAGAAAAATATCAAGGAGTTTCATAAGTAGCCATTTTGGACATGTGAAAAATGCACTACATCGTACGGATGAGTAATCGTAATGTATAGAGGTCCTCGAAACTCAACCTACAGTTTCAGGCCGATCCTGAAACTTTACCAATCTAAAGATATGCATATGCTCTTTTTCAGCATGCTGAAACTATTTTCTACAATTTATTTCTTCTCGCATGTTAACTTAGACTATTGTTCACGTGACGCCACCTTTCAGTCCGTACTTTCAGCAAACAGTGTAAACCCAGGCGTCTGATCTGGGTTTGCACTGTTTGCTATTGTCCCCAAAAAGGGCTGCTAGGCATATATGAATCAATTAGATCAAATGAGTTTATCCAAAGACGAATGGAGGTCTTCTAATCCATACGCCAAAAGGCATATGCAATTTTGCAATCGTTTATAGGAGTACCCAAAACAAAACAAAACTGACATTGCGTTCCAATGGTTTGTTTAATGACCCCATTAAACGAACCCTGTTCTCTTATAAAGCGGCAATAAATCTATATTATTCGACTTTTAATCACAGTAAATCTTAAATTAGCTAATAGTTTATAGCATCATTCTGGAGTTTAGAAACAAATTATATTATGGAATCCGTTTTAGAAAATGGCAGATCTGTTTTTTACAACAGATGGTGTTATCATTTTAACAAATCCGTGTTACTTCTCGTACCTTTGGAAACGTCACTTTATACATTACGATAAAACACCAGTGCGACAAAGTACAATTTTCTCATGACTACTTTCCTAATGAAAAAATCCGTGTTTTTTTCTTATTTACACTGCAAACATTGGTTGTAGATTCTCGTTTAAACCGCGGTGCTAACGAGTACCCACAACCTATGTATTTGAGCAAAAATAAGAAAAATAATGTATACCCCGTAAACCACAGCTTTCTCTAAGTTGGGTTTAGGGGTGTTCATTTCAAGGAATGGTTCACGCTATGTATAGAAATTGGGGTTTATAAATATCACGGCATATAGTACCACCATTGAAATTTTCAAGCGCGTCGCAAACCTGACTTTAAATTTGAAACGTGAATGCGTATGTTTCTCTGACCCCGCATCGGATGATGTCGGGGGCATATAGTTTTTCGGTTTTCCGTACCTGCGTGCCTTTGTGGATACGTGCGTACTTGCGTCCGAATGTACGTCCTTCTGTACGAATGTACCTACGTAATCCTGATAGACTCGGGTTAAGGCTTTTGTACCCGGTATAGCCTGAACTTTTAAGAGATCATATTTTCCAAACCATGTGATAGATTTGGTTCATATTTGAGATGATGATAGATATAAGTCCAAAGTTTTATTCAGCACTTCTCCCCATCTATGCCCATTACCTCAAGGGCAAGGTTATGGACTTAGAAATATTTAATGTTGAAGATTCAGGTTAAGGTATTTGTACCAGGTAGAACCTTATTATTTTAGAGCTCATATCTTCCAAAGTACATGTGTAAGACGGGTTTGGTTCATATTTGGTATGATGATATTTATAGGTACAAAGATTTATTCAGCAATACCCCCACTCGTGCCTATGTCCTCAAGGTCAAGGACTTAGAGTTTCATTCAGCCATAACGCAGCCCTGTCCCATGACCTCAAGGTCAAGGTTGCAGACTAAGAAACTTTTAATGTTAACATTTTACCACTGTAACAGCTTATATTTTCCAAACCATTTGATGGATTGGGTTCATATTTGGTATGATGATAGTTATTTTCAAAGACACCAGATGAGGGGTTTAGATAGGTGGTAATCACATGGACTTAATACATCATGGGTACGCAAGGGATAAAAACACATCATTGCAATTTGTTCCTCAGTTATAACAAAATAATCATCTTGTCTATTCCTCTTGTCAAAAGTTAGTTTTTTCTGTAGACAAAAACCCTTTTTCCAGGTGAAAGTTCGACTCTGTGACTCGATAACTCAGTCGGTAGAGTATTGGCATATAATGCGAGAGGCCATTACGAAAACACGCCTTTACAAATACATTGTAAACTTTACCGCCGAAAAAGGAAAATTTTAAGCTGAAAAATTGAAGTATTTTTCTTATTATTGCTCAAAATATAGATTGTTGATTCTCGTTAGAACCGCCTCATCGAGGCGGTTCTAACGAGTACCAATAATCTTTATTTTAGAACAGAAATAAGAAAAATAAGGTTTATCCCTGTAAACCCCGATTTTACAATATAAAAGTGGGGTTCAAAATTATATAGGCGTTATTTTCGTGATGAGATCACATGACCATGTTACGAGTATGTTCGGACTACATTTAGTCATGTACCGTACGATTACCGTATATCGCCAAATGCAAGTATGAAATAAAAATAACAAGAAATATCTTTAAAAAAGATAAACGGCGTAAGAGATACTGGAAATGAATATTGAAACTATTTTGTGGTTCAATATGAAAAGAAGAACGTTTTTAAAATATAAACTTTATTACGAATGGGCTCCAGTCTCGGTCCAGCCATGCTGGTTTTCCTCACCTTTGACATTTGGTGGCAGGTGCGTGGGGGGGGATGCAAATATCACAAAGCAGGAAAAAAACAACAATACTGTTAGTATGCTTTGGAAGAGCTCAATACCAGTCTATGAGGGATAGGGATCAGGTGGTTCTAAAGATATACTCAAACTTTCAAAATAGAGGTGTTCAGTCGAAAATGAACATGGTATATACGAATAGTTGTAGCCATCGCAAACAATGTGTGATGCCTACGGAACCCGGGAAGAGACATGATTTTTTTTTAATGTTTTGCGAACAAGATATTAAGTTGTGCGAACAAGATATTATCTTGTGCGGACAAGATAATATGTTGTGCGCACAAGATATTATCTTGTGCGGACAACATAATTTATCTTGGGCGGACAACATAATATCTTGTTCGCACGAGATAATATCTTGTTCGCACAACTTAATATCTTGTCGGGCAGAGCTCGAATAGTGATTTGTGACCGTGACATAACTCTAGGCATTGTAACGTAACTGCAAACGCAGACGGACATTAACCCCTGGCAGACGAGGATATTGTCAAAACGAGGCATTGGCAAACTGATACATGCTCAGATGCCGCGGCATTTACTGCTTAAATTTTTTCAGTCATTGTCGAAATACTATAATACAAACGCATTTAACCTGACGCCCCTGAATTCTGAAATGGATTCCTGCTGTATATTGTGAGGAATATCCTAGGTCAAATATTGCTGAATGTCATAACAAAACCATAAATCGTGGAATCATTGAAATTGTAATAGTTTCGTGTGATTAAATACCACTGGGACAAACTGAACGACAGTCAAATGTTAGGATGATGGAAATATTACAGTACGAAATAGCTCG
Source organism: Lucinisca nassula (assembly GCA_963580285.1). Classification (NCBI taxonomy): domain Eukaryota; kingdom Metazoa; phylum Mollusca; class Bivalvia; order Lucinida; family Lucinidae; genus Lucinisca; species Lucinisca nassula. Next base: position 47,277,339 of record OY757023.1, on the reverse strand, counting down.
TCTTCTTGAATTCATAACGAGAAATAAGGTACAGTATAATTCGTGTTACGCATGATCATAAACAGTAAAATATACGTACAGCCGAAATAATACACGAACTAGACAAAACAGTGCACAGTGAAACTTCAATAACTCGATCACGGATGGCTCATTCAAACTTGTCTAATTCGAACTCGCTCTGGTGCCCCTGGTGCATTCTCCCAATAGCTTCAGCTATGTCCATGTATATAGATATCCCAGATTTTATCTTTAAAATGTGATCTCCTAAATCATGAATATACATAACATTATCGTTACTTTACATCACGAAAACATGCTTATATAATTTTGACTCCCTTGAACCCCACTTTTATATAGTAAATATTCCCTCTATCTTGCATGTAATGTAAGGACGATGAAGCGGTCCTAACGTGTACCCACAATCTTTATTTTGAGCCGAAATAAGAAAAATATCACTTTTTTCAGCTAAAACATTTCGTTATTTCGGTGGTAAAGTTTACAATGCATTTGTATAGGCGTGTTTTCGTAACGCAATAGATCGTGAAGGCCACCTTTAGTGGTTCCCGTTATGCCTCATAACCTGGCACTCTGATTAAATCTGACTGGTTCGAACTGCCCTTTCTCGAACTAATGTCATTCTCATACTGCAAAGAAATTTATAGGTTTTTGATTGGACAGCGCAAGGGCAATTATTTTCCATATACCCCGTGAGCAAAAATATATACCCCTCTCTGAATTGCGATGGCCGCAATCTTGGATCTATTGCATAGTTGATAAGAAATAAAAACAACATACTAGGTTCCAGCCAATAAATAAATAAATGAAAACTTTTGGCTGTTTTTTAATTCTTTCGATATCTTATTCCATTGTTTTCTGGTTTTTTTTTTTTGGTTTTTTTTTTTATTATCTTATTCTTAAACGAAATTGGACTTTTTCATAAGGTTTAACTGTTTCAGATTTTTATATATTGTCATTTCAACTTTTACTTTTAATATCCTCACAATTCTTCATACCGTTTGATCATTAACCGATTAACGCGTCGTCAAACACGAATCATTATCATCACAATTGTTTTCTGTTTTAAAGCTCTCATTCTAACATGCCGTAAACCTTTTTTTTTTCAATGAGCAACGTTATCAACGTAATGTGTGCACAATGGCGCGATCGGTGACGTCGCATGTAAACCTGTACATCTCACGACGTCCGCTACTAAAGAATTGTTTGGAAAATCGAAAACAAAAAAGCTTTGCAGTATATTAACCCATTCATTATTTCGATTTTTGACGGGAAACATTGGATCATATCCCCCGTCTGAAAGCCACATTTGCCCTCGCCTAACGGCTCGGGAAAATATCACTACCAGGCGGGGAATATAATCTCATGTTCCCCGTCAAGAGTCAAAATAACTTAATATGCAATATTAGGATAACTCGCCTACGAGACTTGGGGTTGTTTTTAATGTTTCCATAATAGTATCTGTGTCGTGTCCTTTTCATTATACGTCAAAGATGCATTCTTGATATTCGATTGAGATAACACATCCGTGTGAAACGTTGCATTTTCTGTTTCATTCTCCAAAATGAACAATGTTCTGATAAAATTGTCTATTTTCGTTTGAGTACAGATGCAAATATACAATGTGTGTGCTCGTTAAAATCTTCTTATTGAGGCAAAGTTGGAGCCGCGTCATTTAAGCAATTCCACAAGTAACGACGATCTAAATTTTGAGCAAAGAACCCTTGAAAACCATTCTTTCCTCGACATAAACTTAGCATTCTAAAACTAGTGAACAAACGCATTTCGTTCTACTCTCAAAAGACGAACTTATTACCTCCTAAACCTAAGGCGTCTTTAATCTCGGCGGCCGTAAAACGTCTCCCCGTACATCAACCATAGTGCAGTTTATATTTTCTTTTGGTCCTTTGAGATCAGTGTGAACATTCTGAGAAATCAGAAATAAATTATTGGTTTAGACTCATATTCTAGACAGGTGTTTAATTATTTTGACCCCATTTTGATTTATATCAGTCTTTGGGTCGACTGCCTATTCGAAATTCGCAGGGTTGCGGTGTGTTTCCTCTGACTCTCTTTGCCGGATCATTGCGGGGTCACTGATGGGGCTTTGTTGGCCGAGGCTGCGTAGTATGACCCATCTTCTTTCTTATGAATGTTTTCATTGCTCTTAAGGGAACTGATTTTTGATTTTTATTTCCCTTCACTGCAGCTGGTGTTGTGCCGTGTGGCGGACGTAAAACGTCTCCCCGTACATCAACCATAGTGCACTTTATTTTTTGCTTTTGGTCCTTTGAGATCAGTGTGAACATTCTGAGAAATCAGAAATAATTTATTGGTTTAGACTCATATTCTAGACAGGTGTTTAATTATGTTGACCGTATTTTGATTTATATCAGTCTTTGGGTCGACTGCCTATTCGAAATTCGCAGGGTTGCGGTGTGTTTCCTCTGGCTCTCTTTGCCGGATCATTGCGGGGTCACTGATGGGGCTTTGTTGGCCGAGGCTGCGTAGTATGACCCATCTTCTTTCTTATGAATGTTTTCATTGCTCTTAAGGGAACTGATTTTTGATTTTTATTTCCCTTCACTGCAGCTGGTGTTGTGCCGTGTGGCGGCCGTAAAACGTCTCCCCGTACATCAACCATAGTGCAGTTTATATTTTGCTTTTGGTCCTTTGAGATCAGTGTGAACATTCTGAGAAATCAGAAATAAATTATTGGTTTAGACTCATATTCTAGACAGGTGTTTAATTATTTTGACCCCATTTTGATTTATATCAGTCTTTGGGTCGACTGCCTATTCGAAATTCGCAGGGTTGCGGTGTGTTTCCTCTGGCTCTCTTTGCCGGATCATTGCGGGGTCACTGATGGGGCTTTGTTGGCCGAGGCTGCGTAGTATGACCCATCTTCTTTCTTATGAATGTTTTCATTGCTCTTAAGGGAACTGATTTTTGATTTTTATTTCCCTTCACTGCAGCTGGTGTTGTGCCGTGTGGCGGCCGTAAAACGTCTCCCCGTACATCAACCATAGTGCAGTTTATATTTTGCTTTTGGTCCTTTGAGATCAGTGTAAACATTCTGAGAAATCAGAAATAAATTATTGGTTTAGACTCATATTCTAGACAGGTGTTTAATTATTTTGACCCCATTTTGATTTATATCAGTCTTTGGGTCGACTGCCTATTCGAAATTCGCAGGGTTGCGGTGTGTTTCCTCTGGCTCTCTTTGCCGGATCATTGCGGGGTCACTGATGGGGCTTTGTTGGCCGAGGCTGCGTAGTATGACCCATCTTCTTTCTTATGAATGTTTTCATTGCTCTTAAGGGCACTGATTTTTGATTTTTATTTACGTCACCTTAAACTAGGTATTCGAGACTTCCATAAGAAGTTTGATTTGGTTCCAGCAGATAAGGCCGCTAACGATGTCGTCGTTGTTTGACGGCTCCACTATGTTAACACTCTTCAGCAAGAGCTTTTTGGTACTAAGGCCTATGCACTGCAGTCTTCGGCTTTAGAGAGGGATGTGGTGACTAAATTTGTAATTCAGCCACCAAGGTTGCTGTATGTGTTACTGATGGCCAAGACAAGTTTCCTACATTATACTGGTTACCTTAACTTCATAAGACAGAAGTAGAGGCAACAATCAGGAATCGATATAATTAACCCAGAGCTCCCATCAGAGACACCAAAGGGAAAGAAACACAAACATGAAGCAACAGACCCCAAGGGAAACACCAACAGCGGAAAGCCAAAAGGACAGTTACTTTCCCACAAAATGGCCAAAAGGCTATCCAAAATAAAATAATATAAGCGACACAAACACCCAGAGACAAACCATAACAAAAATAAATCGCGACAGAAGAACCGCGTTGGAACGGTCAGCGGAAACGAATTCCACTGTGTGTGTGTGTGGGGGGGGGGGCTTAAATCGATTTTACGTGGACACAATTCTCACCCTTACTTCCGTCGCGATTAAGACAATTAATTTGTTCAGTCCACACAAAGGCCTCCCAACTCATCAGTGCAACATCTCCGTGAACACATAAATCAAACAACAACAGATATGAAACAACGATGAGGCCTCGACAGCAAGAAACAACAGAAATGCTGGAGCAGAATAAACAACAGCTAGACTCCGATGTTTTGCAAATTCAAGCTCTTGCACGACCACTGAATTTTCCAAATTATTAACTTCATGTTTTAGTGCCATCAAAACACATGTGATTATATATTGCGACAGTCTTTGTAAGTTAAGGGAGAAATCTGTTTTGGTCTATAAAAAATCTAATGAAGTTGTAAATAAATTGAAATCCAGACCTGTTCGTGCTTCAATTCTGTCTACGTATGATTTTTCCACCCTTTACACTACACTTCCTCATAATCTTATAAAAGAAAAACTTAAATGATTTATATGAACGGGCATTTCATAGGGAAGATTCCCTCTATCTTGCATGTAATGTAAGGACGATTTTTTTCCTTCTGAAGGGCATAAAAAATATACTTTATTATCATGTCAGAAAGTGGTTGAAGCTCTCATATTTCTATTTGACAATGTTTAAATAAGATTTGGTACAAGTTATTTAGACAAATTGTGGGTATTCCGATGAATACGAATTGCACACTTCTTGTGGCTTATCTGTTCTTGTTTCGTTATGAAAGAGACTTCATGATGTTCCTTTCCGTGAAAACCAATCTGAAATAATTGAATAATAGAAGTGAAGGAAATGATCAGGAGTCGATACAATAAACCCACAGCTCCACTCAGAGACACCAGCGCCTCTAGAATAGAAGTGGAGGCAATGATCAGGAATCGATACAATCAACCAACAGCTCCCATCAGAGACACCAAAGGGAAAGAAGCCTTTAGCTCGACTTCTAGATATTTGGCTCATTTATTTATATTAACAATACGCCACCCGGTATCGAGGTGGGTCCTTGGACAAGACACGTAATGATACTACCTCATTCCATCCAGGTGTTTACAAATGTTTAGCAGTGGTATAAAAGTCACTGCTCCTCTCTCGCGCGCGTGAAAACATCCGGAATGAGTATTCGATAGCGATTAAATAAGCTTGAAGCTTCCATTGCAATCGAACTAAAATAAATTAGTATAAACTAATACCTATTTCGAGGGTTTGATCAATCAAATTATCCCAAAGAACTTTAATTGCAAAAAGCAAATTCTTCTGATACCAAGGCCCCGTTTTGGAATAACAACTATTTATTGTAGATGGGGTTGTTTCCTGCAAAATTTAAGATAAACGCGATGATTTTGATTTTTAGATTGTAATTTTTTCTTTCTTAAAGAGGGAAGCAAAGTTGTCAACCGTGATTTTCCATTCTTGGATGGAGGTGTTCCACGTGCGGCATCATATGGCGTTTATATTTCGCACCTAATTCTATTTGCCAGAGTGTCTAGTCATGTAACTGAATTCAAAACTCGTAAAAAAACTGTTAACTGCTAAATTTCTTTATCAGGGTTATCGGTATCATAAACTGCGCAAAATCTCTTCAAACTTTAATAGACGTCATTCGGATTTAGTTTCGAAATTCAGTGTTGAACTTAAATCTCTTCTGCGAAAAGGTCTAATGGAACCCGAATTTTTTAGTGACTTAGTATGGTGCATCCTCTTACTTATCTGGTCATTGTGAGCGAATGGGAATTCAGTGAGCACTTATCTTGATAACCTTAAGCATTTCCTTCAGAATGAACTGCGCAAATGCCAAACTTAAGTTTGCCATTTATGCCAGAGAAACAAGCGTGCACGTTAGGTCCTCCGTTCCTTAGAATTTGCGTGTAAAGCTTGCTTTTAATGGAAGAGCCATGGAAAATCGCAATTCGCAGCGCTACATGCTACATGAAATTTCTGCACCTTGGTTAAAAACAATGGTAGTAACACTGGGTTTCTTAAAGAAATTAAATTGCAAAAAGAGATTGACCGTATAAAAATATCAAAAGTTCGAAAATTGCTATAATTTTAATAGAATGGGAGATAATCTGAGAATTTCACAAAATAAAATAGAAGTGATCAGGAATCGATACAATTAACCCACAGCTCCCATCAGAGACACCGAAGGGAAAGAAATACAAGCATTAAATAACTAGACCCTAATGGAATTATCAATAGCGGAAAGCCAGAAGAACAGTTACTTGCCCATAAATTGGCCAATTGGCTATCCAAAACAAAAATATAAGCGATACACACAATCAAAGACAAACCATAGCAAAAGTAATCCGCGACAGAAGAACCGCATTGGAACAGACAGTGAAACAAATTCCACTGGGGCGGGGGTGGGGTGGCGGGGGTTGGGTGGATTAAATCGATTTTACGCGGCCGCAATCCTCGCCCTTACTTTCGTCGCGATTTAGACAAATAATTTGTTAAGTCCGCATGACAGCCTCTTAAATCATCAGTGCAATATCTCCGTGAACCCAAACTCACACAGTCATAGAGATGAAACAACGGCGAGGACTCGACAGCAAGAAACCATTGAAATTCTGGAGCAAAAGAAAACCAACAGTAAGACTATAGGTATCTCAAACTCTCAGTAAGCCTTTACTCTGGAGCCGCCATTGAATCTGAGACCTGCCTCACCTGCGTGCAATTAAAGAGGGAAGCAAAGTTGTCAACCGTGACTGGGTTAACTACGCATGCAATCTATCGTATAACATTTATGTTGTGCCAAATCAAAGTCTGTTGAACAGCCGGCATGTCAAAACATGTCTCCTTTAAATTAATTAATTTGGCTGTGGGCATCAGGAAATATACACTGTCTTGTGGCATTCAAGTGTATACTCTATTCGAATGACCTGAAGAAATCTGATAGTCACGGTAGAAACATTGTGGTAAGATTTCTGTACAATGTCATTAAAGTTTTCAAGACCTTTCTTGGAGAAGATGTTTGAAAATTGCACTAAGTCGGTCATTGTTATGCAACACTTTCTTGTTAATTGAAAGGAGAGGAAGAAAAACAAAAACTATTTTCCTTTCGATACTCCCTTCACAATTTTGAACACATTTTACTTCGTTGACTTTCGACTTCCAAATTGCACAGAATAAACACTTAAATACTTTCAAGCACGAGATTTACATGACCATTGTCTACTGTTGACCTTTCGGAAATTTTCTGATTCCTCAAAGCGGTTGGTATTTACACTTAAATATAATAGTTTAACTGTTTTTCTGTTTTAATCATTTTAACTGTTTTTTTTTCTTTATTGCATAATTAAATCAATCAATTTTAATCAATTTAAACCTTTTGCAATTTCCTGTTAATGGGGAATCCTCTTTTTTTAAGGCACGATATGGCCTACTTTGTGCTGATACGCCGTAAATTAGTAATCACTCAAACAGTTACGTAAATTGCCAAGTTGGTGAATCTGCCGGTCATGTTCTTCGACTTTGCAGAGAAGAAGGGTCTCAATCATTAAACATCTCTGGAAACAAACATGTATATCTATCAAGCACAAATCAAGGCAGTTGTCCTAAGTTTTCTTAATTTGCACTTAAGCCATACCTTAGGCGACCCCACCCCCACTGTAGGTATACATTTATATAAGGTATAATTGCATTTCGGTGCATTTAGGGAAAACACCTCTTGCTAGTTATTTGGATGTCCAATAAAAATACATTTCATTACTATAATACACCCGTGTGGCATAGTGGATTCTTTCATGTCCCCGAAATGGTTACTTTTCTGATGATGATATTGTTCACATTTATACTCCTAGACAATGCTGTGGGTACTTGCTAGAACCGCCTCATTTTGGCGATTCTAACGAGTATCCACAACCTTGTCTTTGAACGAAATTAGAAAAAATGTATACCCCAGTAAACCCCGGTTATACCCCTGTAAACCCTTTTAAAGAACATATTTAACTTCACTACAGCTGGTGTGTGGGAATGTGTGGCGGCGGTAAAACGTCTCCCTGCCCTACATCATAGGGTAGATTATATTTTCTTGTCCTTTGGGATCATTGATTCCATTGTGGAATTTTGAAAATATCTGAGGGTCACTGATGAGGCCTAATTGGCCGAAACTAGCTAGTCTGACCCAGAAAACATGTACACTGCGTATTTTTCACTTCTGTGATGTATTCCTTGCTTCCAAAGGAAAACCCTTTTAAACAACATGTTTCTATATATAAATTGGTGGTTAGATGGGTGTTTATTACACGGACTTGTTAACATAATGACTCTCGCGAGGAAACACGGTGATTATGAGACGTCAAAATATTTTTTTTTTCAATATAATTGGACTGTTCTGCTGTTAATATTAAAACTATGTTTAATTTTATCTTCTTTCAACCTTGGCCTTGTTGGCAAACAATAGCTGGACAATTGTGTAAATATAAGAAATTAAAGAAACTTAAAGACATGCCATTTATCGTTCAACAACTAATGAACATCATCCGGCCTTGAGCAACATGTACGACTTGTTAATACTAAATAAACGTTTAAAGTAACTACATTTTCTAAATACTCCCCCATGGCGGCGATATGTTTCAATGAACATCGCCGTAATATTTCGATGGCGTCCTTTGATAAACAATTTTTTTCTTTCCGTTGCCATAGTAGCCTGAATTCTGCTTTACAACACAGTTCATTCTCGATTTCTAACATAATTACTTTTCCGATACCACTTTATTGTTTTACGCAATAAGATTGTTCTTCATTTGAGTTAATCACAATAAAAGTGCAGTGGGTTTACGTTAGAGTACAAACACTTTCCATTGTGCCGTTACAAGCGTTCTTGACACACTACATCCTACGCAGGGATACATGATGAACACTGGCACCAAGACATTTAGCAGTAGAATATAGCCATTTAGCTTGGTCAGCTCGTCTCACCTCGTGTCCTTCCATGGTGTTTCCAATTTACAGAAGCATTCATGACTAATCAGTTATTCTGGTTTCGAAAGGTAATCTTTACGTCTTTTATACATTCTCTTATGTCGTCTCAAGTCATACGCCACTGGCTACTGTCGACAGATATATGGGCATCATACCCTTCTATATGTTTGTTTAAAATGACGTTTAACGTCCCCGTGAACATTGTTTAGGTCATTTTTGAGAGGCTGCTTCAAATGTTTGTGGTACCTTTACCCGACCGTGAGTTGAAATGACACCTCAAGCCCTGTCGCCAAATGAAACCAATAGGGTTTATATGCTATGACAGTCCGACGCACCTCTTTGCCTGGGCAGGCTTAGACCTTCCAAGTGGTTTACCAGTATCCATGTACAGTCGGTTTCAGCTCCGCGTAGCAGCGCCTTGAATCCAAATCTATTTCTTCAAGCCCCTACTGTATTAGTGAATCAAAGCACTAACGACATGGTTAGATCGATTGTCTCTGAGTGCAATCGATAAATTAAGGTTCTGAAGTGAGACTCAGTCTGATATTTTAAGCAAAACATTACACTCCCTGATCAGATGCTGCAGTACGCCGCGTCCGGTCTAACGTCAATTTCTGTTTATGCCCTATTCGGAAATATATAGAAAATGGGCTTATCAATTCAACGTCATAAAATCATTCGCTGTTACTTGCGGGTCATTTTACTGAAATACTCTGAATATAAAATCTTCATTTGCGCGCGGTTTAATATTAATCATTCTAAGGGAAGCTTTTGCAGTACACACAAGTAGCTGTGCCATAGATTCCATGGTGCCATGCATTTGTCTTATTCTAAAGATCACACAGAAAGGGAGAGTGTTAGTAACATGACGGCACACGCAAAGTCACATAATGACACGCCAAACAGTAGCCATTCAATACGAGAGACTGCTTTTGGACAGTCAGCTGAACAATTACAGTAAGCGTGTGCTGGGGATCTGTTTATTTGTTAAGGTGGGTAGCACGGTAAAGACAATCTAAAACTTCTGTTCACAGGAATCTGGTACTAAAATACTGCCAGGGCTTATTAAGGAAAAATTCATTATAATTGGTACTTAAAACGCATGCTTTTTGTTTGATTTGAGGTTTAACGTGCCCGTCAGCACTATAAAGGTCATTTTGGAGACGTTGCTTCCAATTCTGTGGGACTTTTTCCCGACATTGAGATGAAATGACATCTCAAGCCCTGCCGCCCAATGAAACCAATAGGGATTATAAGCATGGACGGGCCGACTCGCACCGCTTTGCCTGGGAGGGCTTAGATCCTTTAAGCTGTTTACCCTTACTCGTGTCAGGGTTGGTTTCAGCTCTGCGTGGAAGCATCATGCAGCCCGTCCCCGATAGGCGGGGGACATTAAGACGCATGCATCTAAGTTAAAAAACAAAACAAAAAAAAAACAACAACAAACAGTCATGCACATAAAAGCAACTGAATATTATCATGAAAACTAGAAAGAAAAGGTCACTCAGGAAGGGCCACAATCTAAGAACGCAGCCGTCTATAGAAAGTGACACGGAGACACACACAAATCAGATTAACATGACCAAAGGCAGAAAGTCAACTAACAATTAAGACACTGCAAAATAACGACCACCTTGGTAGTAAAACTACTAGGTCGTGTGTGTATGTGTGTGTGTGGGGGGGGGGGCTTTAACTCCTAACTCCGGAATTTATGAAAGGGCATCATTCATCTGTGCCCACGCATGTTTTCTTCTTGAAACTTAGTATATTAATTACTCATCATATACAATCTAGGAAAATATATTTATTGAATTATATTAATAAAAGCAGGACTCACGAGGCAACCCTGACTGACTCCCTCCATGAGCTAATGTCTGTCTCTTAACAAGTATGTCTTAAATCTGAAGTTTTATTTAGTTTCAAGATTTGTGAACTCGATTGTATGCAGAACTCCATAGGCATTCTTTTGATACCACAAAACCTTTTCAATTAATTAAAGTGTACATATTCTAATAAAATAATTATCAAAAATGTCATTTTTTAATCAAAATTTCAAAAAAAAAATATCCGTTTACAATTCCTAAGATAAATATGTTCTAGTCTTTGTCAAGATATCATATAATCAGAAAAACTTGCCATATCTATCTTCTGTAGCTATGCAAACTGTCATGCAAATGCAAAACCGGTAACACTGTATTTTTTCACCTTTAATGGATGTAAGTCTTTTTCGCAAAATTAACCTTTTTGTCAATCAACCAAGAACCTTACAGAAATGCATTGCTTTCAAACTTCCTAACACTTATCTAATAACATGAGTTTATACAGATCAAAAGAAATATATCTTGAGCTGACCTAGCCTAGAAATCATCGAAATAACATGAATGTCTAATATTTGCCTTCCATTTATGCACTGTGGTCTATCCAAATAGTAGATAGTAGAACACACTAAAAAAGATATCCTAATTAACAAATTAGACCTAACAACATCTGTTGCTTTATTATTAGCAGCAAAATTATTGTGAAAATGTGCAACTTTGTTTAATAACTTTAGAGAAAAGTAGAAGTAAAACAAAGATCAGGAATTGATACAATTAACTTACTCCATCCATAAAAGACACCAAAGGGAAAGAAATACAAACATTAAGCGAGAAGTCATGTTACTAAAATAGGTGTAAGGCAAGGAGATCCATTATTTCTTTTGCCATAATGAGGTAATGTGCAAAGACGCAATGATTGTTACTTGAACACATAGTCACATTTGCCTATAGGCTGTTCTGTTCGTATCATATATTCATGGCCAGATTTTGCCTCCGTCTTTATTTTCACTGGGTTTCTTATCCTAACACTAACACACACATAAAAAACGTATAGTAATTATTGGTCAGTATTTCACAAGATTGAAAGTGACACTGATTTTGAGTTTTTGTTCTCTTTTGCAAAAGATAGAATTGATGAATGTGGCACAGAATATCGTATTGCCTAAACCAAAGCTGTTCAATTGCATAGACAAATTTTGCTATCAGAGCAACAGTTTCCTTCCTTACAGTATGCATACTTAAAAATGGTTCTTTTCTGCATCGGTATTGTAATTGTTGGCATTTCTATAGTGTCTCATTTTTTCTGTTTTATTTTGTTTGTTTATTTGAGGGTTAACGTCCCCGCCAACATTGTATATGCCATTTTAGAGACGTTGCTTCCAATTTTGTGGGACTTTTAACCGACATTGAGATGAAAAGACATCTCAACCCCTGTCGCCCAATGAAACCAATAGGGTTTATAAGATGGACGGCCCGACCCGAAGCGCTTTGCCTGGGCATGCTTAGATCCTGTAAGTGGTTTACCAGTACTCGTCTGCGGTCAGTTTCAGCTCTGCGTGGAAGGATCATGCAGCCCATCTATTTCTTCAAGCCCCGATGAGCAGGGCAATTTTTTTTCTGTTTTATGTGTTGTTTATCTATTGGTATGGAGTTTTTTTTAGCTCACCTGAGCCTTTAGGCTCATAGGTGAGCTTATAGTATAGCCATGGTCCGTCGTCCGTCCGTCCGTCCACCATTTTCAAAGATCTTCTTCTCCTATACTGCAGGGCCAATCAAAGCCAAATTTTACATGGAGCCTCAGTGGGATGGGGGAACGAAAGTTTGTTCGCGGGGTCTGGATCACATGACCAAGATGGCCGCCATGCCCATATATGGTAAAAAGCCCTCAAAAATCTTCTTCTCCAGAACCATGGGTTGACCTTGACCTATTTTACAGCAATGTCAGATTTTGCATGGGGCAAAGTGAAAATAATGGATTTATAGGAAACCATTGAAGACAGTGTCACCAAAATTTGTAGATCAGGTAAAGTAACTGAATACATGAATGTATATGGATCAGAAAGGTCAAGGTCATTCATTGGCCTTGTTCGCGGGTCTGGATCACATGACCAAGATGGCCGCCATGCCCATATATGGTAAAAAGCCTTCAAAAATCTTCTTCTCCTGAACCATAAGGCCAGTGGCTTTGAAACTTGGCATGTAGCATATGGTACTCGGGCCCATTATGGTTTGTACAAATGGTGACCCTGGGTTGACCTTGACCTATTTTACAGCAATGTCAAATTTTCCGACTTAGGCTTTTGCATGGGGCAAAGTGAAAATGATGGATTTATAGGAAACCATTGAAGACAGTGTCAACAAAATTTGTAGATCAGGTAAAGTAATTGAATACATGAAGATCTATGGGTCAGAAAGGTCAAGGTCATTCATTGGCCTTAGACCAAGGTCATTCAGGATCCATATTTCAAACATTTTTTTCTCCAAAAACTGCTGAGCCAATTTAAGTAAAATTTAATATGGAGCCTTTGTGAGTTGAACAAATGAAAAAATGTCAATACGGTCTAGATCACATGACCAAAATGGCCGTCATGCCCATATATGGTAAAAAGCCTTAAAAATTCTTCTCCTCCAGAACCGTAAGGCCAATGGCCTTGAAACTTGGCATGTAGCATATGGTACTCAGTCAGGCCCATCATAGTTTGTACAAATGGTGACCCTGAGTTGACCTTGACCTATTTTACAGCAATGTCAAATTTGCCGACTTAGGCTTTTGCATGGGAAAAAGTGAAAATAATGGATTTTTAGGAAACCATTGAAGACACTGTCACCAAAATTAGTAGATAAGGTAAAGTAGCTGAATACATGAAGATCTATGTGTAAGAAAGGTCAAGGTCATTAATTGACCTTAGACCAAGGTCACGCAGGTTCCATATTTCAAACAATTTTTCTTAGAAACTACTGAGCCAATTGAAGTGAAATTCAATATGGAGCCTTTGGGAGTTGAACAAATGAAAAGCTGCCAATATGGTCTAGATCACATGACCAAGATGGCCATCACGCCCATATATGGTAAAAACACTTCGAAATTCTTCTTCTCAAGAACCGTAAGGCCAATGGCCTTGAAACTTGGCATGTAGCATATGGTACTCGGGCCTATCATAATTTGTTCAAATGGTGACCCTGGGTTGAACTTGACCTATTGTACAGTAATGTCAAATATGCTGACTTAGGCTTTTGCATAGGCAAAAGTGAAAATAATTGATTTTTAGCTCACCTGAGCCTTTAGGCTCATAGGTGAGCTTATAGTATAGCCATGGTCCGTCGTCCGTCCGTCCGTCCGTCCGTCCGTCCGTCCGTCCATCCGTCCACCATTTTCAAAGATCTTCTTCTCCTATACTGCAGGGCCAATCAAAGCCAAATTTCATATTGAGCCTCAGTGGGATGGGGGAACGAAAGTATGTTCGAGGGGTCTGGATCACATGACCAAGATTGCCGCCATGCCCATATATTGTAAAAAGCCTTCAAAAATCTTCTTCTCCAGAACCATAAGGCCAGTGGCTTTGAAACTTGGCATGTAGCATATGGAACTCGGGCCCATTATGGTTTGTACAAATGGTGACCCTTGGTTGACCTTGACCTATTTTACAGCAATGTCAAATTTTCCGACTTAGGCTTTTGCATTGGGCAAAGTGAAAATAATGGATTTATAGGAAACCATTGAAGACAGTGTCAACAAAAGTTGTAGATCGGGTAAAGTAATTGAATACATGAAGATCTATGGGTCAGAAAGGTCAAGGTCATTCATTGGCGTTAGACCAAGGTCATTCAGGATCCATATTTCAAACATTTTTTTCTCCAAAACTGCTGAGCCAATTTAAGTAAAATTTAATATGGAGCCTTTGTGAGTTGAACAAATGAAAAAATGCCAATACGGTCTAGATCACATGACCAAAATGGCCGTCATGCCCATATATGGTAAAAAGCCTTAAAAATTCTTCTCCTCCAGAACCGTAAGGCCAATGGCCTTGAAACTTGGCATGTAGCATATGGTACTCAGGCCCATCATAGTTTGTACAAATGGTGACCCTGAGTTGACCTTGACCTATTTTACAGCAATGTCAAATTTGCCGACTTAGGCTTTTGCATGGGAAAAAGTGAAAATAATGGATTTTTAGGAAACCATTGAAGACACTGTCACCAAAATTAGTAGATAAGGTAAAGTAGCTGAATACATGAAGATCTATGTGTAAGAAAGGTCAAGGTCATTAATTGACCTTAGACCAAGGTCACGCAGGTTCCATATTTCAAACAATTTTTCTTAGAAACTACTGAGCCAATTGAAGTGAAATTCAATATGGCGCCTTTGGGAGTTGAACAAATGAAAAGCTGCCAATATGGTCTAGATCACATGACCAAGATGGCCATCACGCCCATATATGGTAAAAACACTTCGAAATTCTTCTTCCCAAGAACCGTAAGGCCAATGGCCTTGAAACTTGGCATGTAGCATATGGTACTCGGGCCTATCATAATTTGTTCAAATGGTGACCCTGGGTTGAACTTGACCTATTGTACAGTAATATCAAATATGCTGACTTAGGCTTTTGCATAGGAAAAAGTGAAAATAATGGATTTTTAGCTCACCTGAGCCTTTAGGCTCATAGGTGAGCTTATAGTATAGCCATGGTCCGTCGTCCGTTCGTCCATCCGTCGACCATTTTCAAAGATCTTCTTCTCCTATACTGCAGGGCCAATCAAAGCCAAATGTCACATGGAGCCTCAGTGGGATGGGGAACGAAAGTTTGTTCGAGGGGTCTGGATCACATGACCAAGATGGCCGCCATGCCCATATATGGTAAAAAGCCTTCAAAAATCTTCTTCTCCAGAACCATAAGGCCAGTGGCCTTGAAACTTGGCATGTAGCATATGGTTCTCAGGGCAATCATGGTTTGTACATATGGTGACCCTGGGTTGACCTTGACCTATTTTACAGCAATGTTGCCCCCAAGAATCAGGTAGGTACCTCAATGATAATAATATCTTGAGCTGACCTAGCCTAGAAATCATCGAAATAACATGAATGTCTAATATTTGCCTTCCATTTATGCACTGTGGTCTATCCAAATGGTAGATAGTAGAACACACTAAAAAAGATATCCTAATTAACAAATTAGACCTAACAACATCTGTTGCTTTATTATTAGCAGCAAAATTATTGTGAAAATGTGCAACTTTGTTTAATAACTTTAGAGAAGTCATGTTACTAAAATAGGTGTAAGGCAAGGAGATCCATTATTTCTTTTGCCATAATGAGGTAATGTGCAAAGACGCAATGATTGTTACTTGAACACATAGTCACATTTGCCTATAGGCTGTTCTGTTCGTATCATATATTCATGGCCAGATTTTGCCTCCGTCTTTATTTACACTGGGTTTCTTATCCTAACACTAACACACACATAAAAAACGTATAGTAATTATTGGTCAGTATTTCACAAGATTGAAAGTGACACTGATATTGAGTTTTTGTTCTCTTTTGCAAAAGATAGAATTGATGAATGTGCCACAGAATATCGTATTGCCTAAACCAAAGCTGTTCAATTGCATAGACAAATTTTGCTATCAGAGCAACAGTTTCCTTCCTTACAGTATGCATACTTAAAAATGGTTCTTTTCTGCATCGGTATTGTAATTGTTGGCATTTCTATAGTGTCTCATTTTTTCTGTTTTATTTTGTTTGTTTATTTGAGGGTTAACGTCCCCGCCAACATTGTATATGCCATTTTAGAGACGTTGCTTCCAATTTTGTGGGACTTTTAACCGACATTGAGATGAAAAGACATCTCAACCCCTGTCGCCCAATGAAACCAATAGGGTTTATAAGATTGACGGTCCGACCCGAAGCGCTTTGCCTGGGCATGCTTAGATCCTGTAAGTGGTTTACCAGTACTCGTCTGCGGTCAGTTTCAGCTCTGCGTGGAAGGATCATGCAGCCTATCTTTTTCTTCAAGCCCCGATGAGCAGGGCAATTTTTTCTGTTTTATGTGTTGTTTATCTATTGGTATGGAGTTTTTTAGCTCACCTGAGCCTTTAGGCTCATAGGTGAGCTTATAGAATAGCCCTGGTCCGTCGTCCGTCCGTCCGTCCACCATTTTCAAAGATCTTCTTCTCCTATACTGCAGGGCCAATCAAAGCCAAATTTTATATGGAGCCTCAGTGGGATGGGGGAACGAAAGTTTGTTCGCGGGGTCTGGATCACATGACCAAGATGGCCGGCATGCCCATATATGGTAAAAAGCCTTCAAAAATCTTCTTCTCCAGAACCATGGGTTGACCTTGACCTATTTTACAGCAATGTCAGATTTGTCGACTTAGGCTTTTGCATGGGGCAAAGTGAAAATAATGGATTTATAGGAAACCACTGAAGACAGTGTCACCAAAATTTGTAGATCAGGTAAAGTAACTGAATACATGAATGTATATGGATCAGAAAGGTCAAGGTCATTCATTGGCCTTGTTCGCGGGTCTGGATCACATGACCAAGATGGCCGCCATGGTAAAAAGCCTTCAAAAATCTTCTTCTCCAGAACCATAAGGCCAGTGGCTTTGAAACTTGGCATGTAGCATATAGTACTCGGGCCCATTATGGTTTGTACAAATGGTGACCCTGGGTTGACCTTGACCTATTTTACAACAATGTCAAATTTTCCGACTTAGGCTTTTGCATGGGGCAAAGTGAAAATGATGGATTTATAGGAAACCATTGAAGACAGTGTCAACAAAATTTGTAGATCAGGTAAAGTAATTGAATACATGAAGATCTATGGGTCAGAAAGGTCAAGGTCATTCATTGGCCTTAGACCAAGGTCATTCAGGATCCATATTTCAAAAATTTTTTTTTCCAAAACTGCTGAGCCAATTTAAGTAAAATTTAATATGGAGCCTTTGTGAGTTGAACAAATGAAAAAAATGCCAATACGGTCTAGATCACATGACCAAAATGGCCGTCATGCCCATATATGGTAAAAAGCCTTAAAAATTCTTCTCCTCCAGAACCGAAAGGCCAATGGCCTTGAAACTTGGCATGTAGCATATGGTACTCAGGCCCATCATAGTTTGTACAAATGGTGACCCTGAGTTGACCTTGACCTATTTTACAGCAATGTCAAATTTGCCGACTTAGGCTTTTGCATGGGAAAAAGTGAAAATAATGGATTTTAGGAAACCATTGAAGACACTGTCACCAAAATTAGTAGATAAGGTAAAGTAGCTGAATACATGAAGATCTATGTGTAAGAAAGGTCAAGGTCATTAATTGACCTTAGGCCAAGGTCACGCAGGTTCCATATTTCAAACAATTTTTCTTAGAAACTACTGAGCCAATTGAAGTGAAATTCAATATGGAGCCTTTGGGAGTTGAACAAATGAAAAGCTGCCAATATGGTCTAGATCACATGACCAAGATGGCCACCACGCCCATATATGGTAAAAACACTTCGAAATTCTTCTTCTCAAGAACCGTACGGCCAATGGCCTTGAAACTTGGCATGTAGCATATGGTACTCGGGCCTATCATAATTTGTTCAAATGGTGACCCTGGGTTGAACTTAACCTATTGTACAGTAATGTCAAATATGCTGACTTAGGCTTTTGCATAGGAAAAAGTGAAAATAATTGATTTTTAGCTCACCTGAGCCTTTAGGCTCATAGGTGAGCTTATAGTATAGCCATGGTCCGTCGTCCGTCCGTCCATCCGTCCACCATTTTCAAAGATCTTCTTCTCCTATACTGCAGGGCCAATCAAAGCCAAATTTCATATTGAGCCTCAGTGGGATGGGGGAACGAAAGTTTGTTCGAGGGGTCTGGATCACATGACCAAGATGGCCGCCATGCCCATATATTGTAAAAAGCCTTCAAAAATCTTCTTCTCCAGAACCATAAGGCCAGTGGCTTTGAAACTTGGCATGTAGCATATGGAACTCGGGCCCATTATGGTTTGTACAAATTGTGACCCTTGGTTGACCTTGACCTATTTTACAGCAATGTCAAATTTTCCGACTTACACTTTTGCATTGGGCAAAGTGAAAATAATGGATTTATAGGAAACCATTGAAGACAGTGTCAACAAAAGTTGTAGATCGGGTAAAGTAATTGAATACATGAAAATCTATGGGTCAGAAAGGTCAAGGTCATTCATTGGCCTTAGACCAAGGTCATTCAGGATCCATATTTCAAACATTTTTTTCTCCAAAACTGCTGAGCCAATTTAAGTAAAATTTAATTTGGAGGCTTTGTGAGTTGAACAAATGAAAAAATGCCAATACGGTCTAGATCACATGACCAAAATGGCCGTCATGCCCATATATGGTAAAAAGCCTTAAAAATTCTTCTCCTCCAGAACCGTAAGGCCAATGGCCTTGAAACTTGGCATGTAGCATATGGTACTCAGGCCCATCGTAGTTTGTACAAATGGTGACCCTGAGTTGACCTTGACCTATTTTACAGCAATGTCAAATTTGCCGACTTAGGCTTTTGCATGGGAAAAAGTGAAAATAATGGATTTTTAGGAAACCATTGAAGACACTGTCACCAAAATTAGTAGATAAGGTAAAGTAGCTGAATACATGAAGATCTATGTGTAAGAAAGGTCAAGGTCATTAATTGACCTTAGACCAAGGTCACGCAGGTTCCATATTTCAAACAATTGTTTTTAGAAACTACTGAGCCAATTGAAGTGAAATTCAATATGGAGCCTTTGGGAGTTGAACAAATGAAAAGCTGCCAATATGGTCTAGATCACATGACCAAGATGGCCACCACGCCCATATATGGTAAAAACACTTCGAAATTCTTCTTCTCAAGAACCGTAAGGCCAATGGCCTTGAAACTTGGCATGTAGCATATGGTACTCGGGCCTATCATAATTTGTTCAAATGGTGACCCTGGGTTGAACTTGACCTATTGTACAGTAATGTCAAATATGCTGACTTAGGCTTTTGCATAGGAAAAAGTGAAAATAATGGATTTTTAGCTCACCTGAGCCTTTAGGCTCATAGGTGAGCTTATAGTATAGCCATGGTCCGACGTCCGTTCGTCCATCCGTTCACCATTTTCAAAGATCTTCTTCTCCTATACTGCAGGGCCAATCAAAGCCAAATTTCACATGGAGCCTCAGTGGGATGGGGGAACGAAAGTATGTTCGAGGGGTCTGGATCACATGACCAAGATGGCCGCCATGCCCATATATGGTAAAAAGCCTTCAAAAATCCTCTTCTCCAGAACCATAAGGCCAGTGGCCTTGAAACTTGGCATGTAGCATATGGTACTCAGGCCCATCATGGTTTGTACAAATGGTGACCCTGGGTTGACCTTGACCTATTTTACAGCAATGTTGCCCCCAAGAATCAGGTAGGTACCTCAATGATAAAAAAAAGGCGGGGAGACATCTGTGTTTTTGTAGAAAAACAAATTCTCGTTTTGTTCTGTTACTGCTCTTGAGATATGAAAATAAATTGGAACAAGTTTTCTTTTTGTTTCATTGGCTTCTGTATACAGTATACCATTTATGTCCAATGGACAGTTCCTCATATTTTCCCTTTCTGTGAGCCAGGCACCGAGGTTATAAAACTTTTTTCACGCTCAACTCACTTCAGCATGAAATTTACCCTGCTCATAAGTTTTAAAATGCCAACAAATATTGAGATGGCATTTTAAAATTTATGAGCAGGGTAAATGACATTTTCTGCTGATCTAAGTAGGAAAATTGTCACCAGACAGGTGAGCGGTTCAAGACCACTGGTCCTCTGGTTTAGTATTTTTCACTGGTTGTAAAACTTTCACCTACTTACTGAACATTTCGGCGGAATGCAAGTTCATTGATCTTTTTAAGCACTGTTTTTGCTTGCTTTATTTTTCATTAAAAATTACATTTCTGTGCAATTTATCGCTCACTTAGAAAGATTATCAGTGTTTGGATAGAAAATGTATCATAGTGTATTTACTGGAAGTAATTTAGTAGGCTTAGCATACGTACATGTAACACATTTTGTGTTTACTAAGTATGAAGTGTAGCCACATTGTTATCGGTACATATAATTGATTTTTTTTTATGAAAATCTTTTTAGACAAAACAAAAATTAAAAAAGATGGGTTGACTGGTGCCTGGTGCAGATACAAATACTGTAAACGATTCTGTGGCACAAAATATGTATATAAAAAGTACCGGTATTCTCAAGTGTTATTGACTGGCTCTAGAGAAAACCTGTGCAGTTTAAATGGACAGCCAGGGATGAAGAAACAAAAAAAAGTTAGATTTGAGAGTCACTCATCTCAACTCGGATAAAAAATCTCACAAAATCTGAAACCACGTCTAAAATGACTGGTATGCTGTTGATTTGGTTGTTAAATCTAAATCTCAACACAATCATAGCACCAATACAAAATTAGACAAGACAGGAAGAAAGAAAACTATGCACAGGATTTCATTGGTACATATAATGAGGTTTGGCATCAAGGTCTTTGTGGTATACTGCTTAACATTTTTTTTTTTTTTTTGTGCTATGGCATTCTACAAGGGGCAATTTTAGCGAACTGGATGTTTTGAAATAATACGTATAATCATGTATGAACTGCTTACACAAACCATACTATACAGTAGTCAGCCACATTCAATATCATTACACAGCATGATAGAAACATAATTATTGTGTATTTTCACATTTTCCTGAATCAGGGCTATCGGTATTCAGTCTGTTTAAACAACATGTTACCGGTCCTCAATTCACATGGAATTTCATCTACACATTCCAAAGATATATGGATATATTTTATGCTGAAATGGTGTCTTGACAAAAATTGGAACATGGTAAAATTACATATACAATTTGAATGAATACAAAGCTTGCAGCTGAAATATGGGGATACCAGTAAATAAAACTGAATGCCCCGCCAGAATAGCAATACACATAAAGCCATTCATAGTACCAATTAACTCACTAATGATGACTCTAATTCATAAAATATTTCGGCATTATATATATGAAATTCTGATTACTGTAGAAATGTTTATATCAGAGTACCCTCTGTTTTGGAAGTGACATCATACAAAACGTAATAAACTTACAATGGAATTATATTTCAAAATTACAAAGGTTTTACCAAAGGCAATAATTGTGCATAATTTTATCAAAATCCAGGCGTGGGCAAAAACCAATGTAAAATTCCTATACCTTGAAAGACCCTCTTTTAACCCTCGCACTCAGTTCCTGTACAGTATCAAACAAAATAACAATAACAAATTGATCCGCATGTAGGCTTTGTAGCTCAACAGTCAGTCATGATAGAATACATGGTAAAGTGGTTATGAATAGATTAATATTTACCCTTCTCTTGCTGAATATTCAATTTATCCACACCTATTTTTCGCTCTGAACCAATCAGATTACTTGATGTAATTTATTCTTACAAATCCATAAACTGAATGTCAAACAGTGTAGATCCTGATCATCTGATCTGGATCTACACTGTTTCCGAAAATAGGGGTTGTCGTGAACAGCAAAATAAGGGTTAACATGAATCATGTGTGTACTGCAATTGTGAAGCCGCGTTTGAGGAAGTCGAACAGATCATCAGATCTATAGAGATCAGATCAGATATACAGTCCTAAATGTCATGAGATTGCTTAACGCTAGAGCTGCCACAAACTAATAAAGGCATTGTAGGTTCTCTGCAGCTGTTACTTGGAAAGGCAACTGACACCCATTTATCCAGAATTTTCCATATCCATAGCTGTGACATGGGAGCCTTATAATGATTGAATTATTTATTCTTGTGTGTGTGTGCAAGGGAAACATCAATAGCCGCTGATGACGAATACCTATGTTTAACTCATTCAGTACCAGAAACCCCTAAAGAGGTACCTTGGCAAACAGTGCAGGCCCAGATCAAAGCAGCAGAACCCGGCGTCTGATCAGGGCCTAACTGTTTGCAAAAAGTTAAGCCATTTCCCGAATAAATTCTGAAGTAAACACAACCTGACGCCCCTAAATTTCGAAATGGACTCCTGTCATATACAAGGTGGAAGATTCACTTTGGTACATGAAGACGTGGCTATGATTGTAGCGATGTCGAGCCTGTATCTCTTACACTAGTGAGGAGGTAGTATTGAATTGTCCGTTTTATAGCAGCCAGGGATTACCACACATAGAGCATGTATATGCATCGGCATAAGTTTAATTTATAGGTTTTAGGTGGTCTTCGTACCTTTATGGTGGTCGGGAGTAGATAAAATTGGTATCAAATTAACCATGGACAGCTTATCTCAACAATGAGACCTATAATTCTTTTCTAAACCGTGTACTGTTTGTACCAGGGCAGCTCAAATACCACTACGGTGAGTCAAATTTTGATCTATCAGGACCACGCTATATTTTAGCAGTTTTTGACTTCGTTCACGGTGCCGAAGATACGGAGAGTAAAAATGCGACCGTTCCAAGGCGGTTCTTCTGTGGCGATTTATTTATGTTGTTGTTTGTTACTTACTGTGTGTATCACTTGTGTATGTTAATTTTGGATGGCCATATGGCCATTTTGTGGGAAAGTAACTGTCCTTATGGCCTTCCTTTGGTTAGGTTTCCATTATGGTCTGGTCGCTTAATGTTTGTATTTCTTTCCCTTTGGTGTCTTTGATGGGTGGAGTAAGTTAATTGTATCAATTCCTGATCTTTGTTTTACTTCTACTTTTCAGTTACGAGGAGTAATCATATGAATGTCATAAAATTGCTTCTTATCAACATACATTGCAAACTCATATCATAAAACTGTGATTTCCAGACTTCTGTAGAACGCCAGCCATTTTCACCAACGTTGGTCTTGTTTACATAAAGCGCCTCAAAGACGTGCCAAAATTAAAGCGACCTCTGAGAATGGCGCAAAAATTAAGGGACGTAACTACGTAAAACGATGATTTTTATTCTTCATTCTATTCTGCAGAAGACTATAAAAATCTTCTGAAAGTGCGAGATAACAGCATGCACATTCTTTCCGTCACTTATTATAGTCAATTGTGATTAGTTTCCGATGAATACAGATTTTTTTTTACCTCAGCAGGGTTGTTAGGATCGACTGGTTAGAAGAGCGGCGGTGTATCATTTTAGAATGATTACAGTAACTTACTCATTTGCATACCGCATGCTACAACTATAATACAGCCAAGAAATTCCACAAACGTTCATTGTTCAGTTTAATATTTTGTATTTTATTATTTTTCAAACAAAAACTTAAGAGTTATTCTTAAGTTGCATCTTACATCTTTACTTTTAAACAAATAACCAATGGTGAATCACGAGGATGACAACAACAAAAAAGAGGCTCCAGGGGGTATTTGGGTAATGAAAAGGATAAAAGGTAATAGTTTTGAAAACGGCAGCATGTTTAGATTGTATACAAATATAACTACATGTGATTTATTCCGTTAATGCCCTCTAATAAGGACCGATGCCTATAAAGTGGCAATAACGCGGCCCCAAGAATGACAAATAACAGCTTGCTGGAAACTGGATGTATAGGGATGAAACCACATTATTTAGGAAAACGATAAATTCATGGCAAATCTAAAAAAATCTGGTCTCACTTCTATATAGAGCAGAAAATGTGGCCTCACCTTAAACAACATACTAAAAGCCTGGGATGAAGGAATGTGACCTCATCTCTATATAGGGATGAGATCACATTATCAAGGAAAATGATAAATTCATGTCAAATATTAAAAAAAATGTGGTCTCACTTCTGTTAAGAGAAGAAAATGTGGTCTCACCTTGAATAAACATACTAAACGCCCGGGCTGAAGGAATGTGGTCTCATCTCTATATAGGGATGAGACCACATTGTTTAGGAAAATGATAAATTCATGGCAAATCTAGAAAATGTGGTCTCACTCCCTATATAGAAAAGAAAATGTGGTCTTACCTAAATAACATTCTAAAAGCCTGGGCTGATAACTTATAAAGGGATGAGACAACATTATTTAGGGGAATGATAAATTCATGGAGAAGAAAAAAAAGCCTGTGCTGAAGGATTGTGGTCTCAAAAATCTGGTCACTCATTAAAACAAAATCTAAAGTTGATCCCTATTATTAATTGACACGCTACATATACGGAATGAATCTAATTTTGATAATGATTAGAATACAATTATTCTGTATGTTAATTATCATATAACTGCACATGCCTCTAAAATTAATGAAGAAACCCTATTGGCGGAAGCTACAAATCTTGTTATGCTTTAGAACGCTTACAGCATCCTTCAAAATTTATGAATGAATGGTCAAGTTGTCTTTGATCCAAGTTAGTGGACGCTTGTACGCCAAGAGAGCTACATTTTGCCTTGAACTGTAAAATGTAGACATTTTGAAGAATTTACCATCATCATCAGATAAACAGTATCTCAAGTTAAGTATTTGGTTAAATATCAATTGGAAATCACATGGAAACTAGTTGCCAAGTCATGCAAATAAGAGAAAAACAGTTGCTACCCCATTGCATTAGAAAGCAAAATGGCGAAGCAGAAGCGGAAAAAATTCCATACCCTACCACAGTTCATTCGACCCTGGCAACCCATCCTTCTGCCAAGGCTATCATTTAGAGATGAGATATTGAAGTTTGTTTTAAGACCTTATTTGGTGTGAGTCACGGTCTTAACCTACAAATTAAACTTTTACCTATGCCTCTAGTTCCGTTGTGTCGCATTACTAGTATCCGCCTCATTTTGGCATGTTTGTTTTCATGTGCATTGGGACTATTGATGATGTTCTGATGTACGTAAGTGAAACAAAAATATTTTCACTATTTTCTTCCTGTTGTGAAAACATATATTGAAGATAACGGTTAGACAGCCTCTTTTGTTGGTCGTCATGTGCCATTATGTACATAATGTTGAATAGTCAGTTTCTCTCAGTGTCTCTCAATCATTTTGCATTAATCCCGGCGTGTTTCTGTCCCAAATTTTCGAGCGTACCCTAATCAATAACATACATTCTTGCACAACAGATAAGGAAATCTGTGGTTTTGTCAGGGACAGAAATTTTGTTCTCAACCAGGCAAAGTAAATAAGTATAGTGTGCGAACATTAAAATGTTGAATAAAGTAAAATGTTCATATTCGGTGGTGTTGTGCAAGAAAAAAAATAATGTGGGGTTCTGTCGTAGATGTTTTTTTCGGTTAGGTTTGTGATTATCGGAACTAATTCGGGTCCTAAAATTAATATCCTGGACACTGATTAGGTCTGGCTAGAAGAAATTAAAACATTGTGGCAACAAAATTCTAATGTTTTTTTTTTTTCATTTCAGTATTTTTATTCTGCGTAACCAGTGCAACCATTATAACTTCATTTATGGGAGACATCATGATCTGGATATTCTCTACAATGTGACCGTTTCCAGAATAACTCATGATATTTATGCCAATGGCTAGCCATAAATAGACTTCTGAAATCCCGAACATACAAAATAACCCTACATGTCCTTCATTCAGGCCGGTACGCATGATGGGCGAAGCTTGCTTACGAAGTAATGCTTATTATCCGCGGACATCTGCTTACTTCTTTCCTCTGGGGCCCATGTCCGTTGGCCTGAAAATTCCGATTCGCCATTCTTGTACGGATTTATGAGTTTTGATTATTGCTTGGGTAGAATGACAAGAACTACTTACTGAATGACATGTGTACCGAGAAGATTCAGAATACAACTGAGTCTAAATGTATGACCTTTCGGGCCCGTTTTCATACGGACGATGCGAAGATTCGCGGTTTCAGCTGCATGACTTTACATAATTTAAGGGCCTTCATCCTGACAATTTTGGGTCCGCAATTGTCATAAGGGTTGTTTGTGCAACTTGATATAACCATTGACACTCTAATCAGACGCCGAGCTCTGAGTATACGATAGGCGCTAATATCCGTTTTATGATGGACTTCAATATTATACTTGTAGCAGCGATATATAAGACACAGTCTTGAACTGAACTCTTGCAAGCAAAGCAATATCTCGCTGTCACAACATACTTTGTCTGCAATTCACCAGGGAGTTCAAAAATACGATTTGTCTTGTCATTCAAAAGCCATTGAAAGAAACACAAACACTTAATCTCGCGACATATTGTCTAAAATGTCTGCAGAATCACGTCTTCCAACGCTAGTATGTGAAGTAAGTCAACCCATATTTAATATCAAATGTACGGTGGCGTTGATCGCTCTACATGGCGATATTTCAAGACGAATACAAAGTGACATCAGGATCACCACAACTTAAAGGTTTCAGGTATATGAAGACATACGTGGATTTGAAAGATGATGCGAAAAAATAAACATTTTATCTTTTTAACACATTTTTATACTCGTCATTGTTGTTTTGTTTCACGATAAACATTTACAAAAGTCGATTTTATCTTTTTGCCGCGTTTCTCGGCGTTAACAATTCTATTTTCTATTTTTTTTTTTGTTTATCAACACGTCCAGCGAGAAACTCCGCTTAAAGGAGTCAGCCTCCATGCGGACTGAACAAATTATTTGTCTTAATCGCGACGTAAGTAAGGGCGAGGATTGTGGCCACGTAAAATCAATTTACCCCCCCCCCCCCAGTGGAATTCATTTCCGCTGACCATTTCAAGGCGGTTCTTCTGTCGCGGTTTATTTTTGTTATGGTTTGTCTTTGGGTGTTTGTGCCGCTTATATTATTTTATTTTGGACAGCTTATTAGCCATTTTGTGGGAAAGAAACTGTCCTTTTGGCTTTCCATATTGATGTTTCCATTAAGCTCTGTTGTTTCATGTTTGTGTTTCTTTCCCGTTGGTGTCTCTGATGGGAGCTGTGGGTTAATTGTATCGATTGCTGATTATTGCCTCCACTTCTACTTTTCTTACTGTTTGGAATATAATCGTACAAAAGTGCAACCATTTTTTTCATCGCACCAGCCCTCTGGTAGCCTAGGGTGGGGCGTAGGGGCCAAGAATTATTTCTCATTCTGGTCAAAGTTTGGCAAAATAATTATAACCATTTTTTCGTACATATGGGCCGTACGTACGGACAGCAGTGATACTATATGTCTCCAATGAATATGGCGGTGGGCCCACTGAAAATTGCGGGAGCTAGCAAAATAAACTTATTTGTCCCAGGCCAGCAGGTCAGATAGAATAACACAAAAGTGAGACCGAGTACATTCTTCCAAAGCTAAAAACAGACACAAGTCTTATGAAATTGTGTTTTTTTTTCATGTTTGTACGTGAAAAGTTGCCGTATAGTATCGATTTTACCAAGCGGACATAACGGTGTTTCCAGTAAAGATTATCCCTGGTCCTGCTGAACCCGGGAATGTCTTACCTTTTAAACAATGAAGATCCAAATCAGACGACTTCTGAAGAAGCAATCTGCTCAGGATATTCATTGTTTGTCATTTAGTTCAGCAATAATTTGCATCAAGTAATCTGATTGGTTGATAATCGGTAGGGGAGACCGGGGCTAGTCCGGCCTCGGGGCATGTTCGGCATATGGCTATATTTAGCATGTCAACCAGGTTAATGAGCTGGGAATCATAATGTGAAGTCATTTATGACGATTTTATCTTCGTCAGTACATAATGATCGCCTTGAAGAATATGGCATAGATTATGGAACCGAAATCTCGTTTTCGTGTATGCTGAGAAAATTTTCCATAGTAATTATATTTTTAATTTTTCTTAAGAAGTTTTAAGATTCCGATTTAATTTCTACACATTTATTACGGTACGATAATGCGCTATAATGTAATACATTATTAATTTCTTTTCCAGCACCCTTAAAGGATTATTTCACGTGATGTTTCTGCAAAGTCTGTCTGGGGCAAGTTCGGCCTTTTAAGTTGGGGCAAGTTCGGTCACCATCACCCGATCGCTACGACTAAAAATAGCCGTAATCGGAAAGAGACATAAGAAGCCGTATACTGGCCTTACTTACATGCACAGTTTTCGAAGACCCAGCTGAATAATAGTCATTCCAAAAGTGAACGTTTTCTAAAATGGGGCCGAACTAGCCCCGATCTTCCCTACTTTTCTCACGTTCAGGTATTTAAACTATTTTAAACTTTCAGAAAAGTTTATGTTTTAATTACAGAATTGAAACTACATGATAAATGCGTCATATATTTACATTGCTTTCCTCCCTATAGGTTAGTTCTGTGAATATGTATTAATATTTCAGGAGAATTACTGTGAGACGATCTTGTCCCGTTGGGTGGCCGAACTTGCCCCTTAGCGGGGCAAGTTCGGCCATCATGACCCGGTCTCTTTGACTAAAGAAATACCCTTTATCAGACAGAGAAATAAGAAGACATATACCCGGGCTAGTACGGCTCCATTGTACCTTACTTACATATATAGTTTTCTGAGACCTAGCTGTAAGAGTCATTGAAAAAATGAACGTTTTCTAAAAAGGGGCCGTACTAGCCCGGGTCTCCCCTAGTGTGGAGGCATATTTAAATATTCAGCAGGTCAAGGGTTAAGAAATTATTGTTTACCCTTACAAGGGTGTTCATTTCACGGTCTTGCAATTGTGATGTTTCGTATAATCTATACTCGCGGTTCGAGGATGTAGGGATCAACCATGGTTTTTCATGCAATAACATTCGCCGGGTCCCGAGGAAGCTATTTGAACATGATGCCGCTAGGTCGAATGTTCAAATATCTTCCGAGAGATCCGGCAAATGTTAATGCAATGAAATAACCATGGATGATCGTTGTGCTTGCATAATTTACGATTCCGACAGCAAATTTTACGAACACGCCCAAAAGGTCCATATAAACTCCATACTTACTCTTCAAATGCGACCGGCAAACCAACATGGCGGCCATTTGAGAATGTTGTTTACAATGACGTTGTTACGCAGTAACCATCTGACGTCATCATAAACCCTAAAACGCTACGTTCAGGGCGATAATGTAACGTCGCACAACATAAGGTGACAAAGCAAGGCCCATCGTGTGATATCAAAGCTCAAAATCCATGTTCAAACAGCACGCGAATGATTTGAACTGGGTTTTTACTGTCTGAGCACGACTTTCGGTTCATTTGACAATGGCTTCAAACAGCAATGCGCATAGATATTTATGCAAGAATATATATTCAACTACGAATTTTGCCATATATTTGCTTAATATTTTTGACAATATTTACATTCTCGGTGTATTTAGAGAATTAAATTATACATTTACTATTCGGAAATTATGTTGTTAATACTTCAATGAATATATTGACTCTCGCGACGTTAGTTACGTCAACTAGACAATGAACCCGATCAATGTATTTGGGCGACTGCGACGTTATCGTACCAACGACACCGTTCTGCTGTCAATAGGAAAAATGTGCGCGTGCAGTTGCATTCTTATTTCAATTTCAGCGCTCCAACCAGACTATTTCGACAAATAATTGATGGAGAATGATGTAAATATAATTATAATATGACGTCGCGTCTGAGAGTGTAATAACGCCATGCAATATTTTCGATAATCCACTAGTGGATTAAATATGCAAATGAGCAAATACGTCCCGTAACGTTACATGTATGACGCCCTTAACGACGTCGCATTACTAACGGCGGAAAATTGACATTTTTGTAAACAATCTTAAATAAAATGCGTTTTAAATGTCATATGATAAATAGTATCTTGCATTCGTGCTCATGTATTCTTAAATGTATTAAACTCGTTGAGCAAAAGGGATAAAATGCTCGGCAAAGCCACGCATTTTATCCCTTTTCCTCAACTCTTTTAATAAATTCAATTATACATGAACACTCATGTAAGATCCTCTATGTATTTAAGAAGGCGTTCGCTTAAACTTTGCTCGTAACATGATGTTGTTCATACTTTAATGAAAGTTTGATAAAATACATTCCTGTCTTAAACGAATTTGGAGACTCAGATAGTGGTAAAGCTTGGCGATTAACATATTACCGAGCTGTCAAAACCATATGTAATTTTGTAGAACTCTCTTTTGTCTACAAACGATTACACGGGGAAAATAATTATGTTCGAAATATAACAACAATGATTCGCTAGGAGCCGCAACACGCTAATGTGTCTGTAGACATTCGTGCGAACCAGACAGATAAATTCTTTCTTGCGCAAAAAATTAATGTATGCTTGTCAAATCTAATCGTCTACGCATAGCCAGCGTGTGTTGTGTTCTGATTGAGTAAATGCTTAGTTTGATAAGCGTCTTCACACGTCGCACTTCTAAAATATCTTCCTGTCGGAGAGTTTATTTACGAGCACAGCGATACTGTCATTTTTTAGCCGTAACACAGCAAAACAGGCAATAACGGTCCGTTCACACGACAAGATTTCACAGTCTTGGAAGTCATGCCTGACAGAACCTGTTCTATTTCTTCAGGAATAGTCATGTCCTTTCAACCAATCAGAGCATAGGTGGCTGAGGCTAAATACTTCCACATGCAACTTTATTTCGACAAATAATTTATGTGGCGGTTTATTTATGTTGTTGTTTGTTACTTACTGTGTGTATCACTTGTGTCTTTTTATTTTGGATGGCCATTTGACCATTTTGTGGGAAAGTAACTGTCCTTATGGCCTTCCTTTGTTTAGGTTCCCATTATAGTCTGGTCGCTTCATGTTTGTGTTTCTTTCCCTTTGGTGTCTTTGATGGGTGGAGTAAGTTAATTGTATCGATTCCTGATCTTTGTTTTACTTCTACTTTAGAGCAAAGGCTACACATTTCATACATATAAAGGTGTGAAAATAATGAAATAAAGAAAAGATGCCAAAGCAAATAAATATCAGTCTTTTCACAGCAGATGTAATTTTTCAGAATCATTCTTGACATTCTTAGAAAATGCTTTTGTATATTTGTAGAAAGTTCTCATATCAAAGAATGATGGGCTCCACACCGACTCCGCCTCCGTATCCAAGAACTTGCCCCTAATATGAGTCTTCTCCTTTTCTTTCGCAGTCCCAAATCCGCAATTGCAATTATTATTATTTTGCAGAAAGGAGTAGCAAGAATTTCTTCCTCCATTGTTTATCAATCTCCTGGTATATGATGAGAAAATAATATCATGCAAGATTGTCATGGTGTGTAAATGTAAAACTCTTTCACGAAAAAGCAATGCATGATTTGTCCCACAAAATTATGTAAGACTAATTTTGTTGCCTTAAGCCTTATGCAATTAGCGGAGACAAACTAGCCTATTTATCTAGCCAGGCCGTTATGATACATGTAACACAGCCTTATGTTAAAATAGCGTCAGGTCTCAGATTCTTTGACGGTTCCAGCGAAAAGGTTTACTGAGAATTAGAGTTTCTAATTTTATGGTTGGTTGGTGCCTGATGCTCTGTCCCTGGTGGGGCCCATCGGCGTCTAAATGTTGATTTTATTTTGCTCCAGCATTTCAGTGGTTTCTTGCTGTCGAGTCGTCACCGTTGATTCATCACCGTGATTGTTTGATTTCTGTTTTCACGGAGATGTTGCACAGATGTGTTAGGAGGCCTTCATGCGGACTGAACAATTTATTAGTCTAAATCGCGAGGGAAGGGCGAGGATTGTGGCCACGTAAAATCGATTTAACCACCACCCCCTGGTGGAATTCGTTTCACTATCCGTTCAAAGGCGGTTCTTCTGTCGCGGTTTAATTTTATTATGGTTTGTCTTTGTGTGTCTTTATCGCTTACATTTTTTGTTTTGGATAGCCATTTGGCATTTTGTGGGAAAGTAAGTGTCCTTTTGGCTTTCCGCTATTGATGTATCATTCAGGTTCTAGTTGTTCATGTGTGTGCTTCTTTCCCTTTGTCGTCTCTGATGGGAGCTGTGGGTTAATTGTATCTATTCCTGATCATTACCTTTTCTTCTATATCATATCTCCAGAACAAGCATTTTTCAGAGGAAATTTTTATAGGTTTCTTATTTCTAGTACAAAGATATATTGCGGGGTTTTTTCATTAGAACTACCTCATTGAGGCGGTTCTGACGAGCACCCACAATCTATAATTTTGAGCAAAATAAGAAAAATATTGCGTCAACTCAACTAAGTTCTATATAAAGTGGTGTTTAGTGGTGGGGTGGTTTGGTTCCACGGACTTTTTAACGTGATGTTATAGAATGGTCAAGCGAACTACGAAGACTCTACAGGCTGATGTAAGTTTTTTGTTTGTTGCAAATGTAATGTTGTATGTTGTGTCATGCGCAGACTAATTTTTCATGAAACGGCCCCCTTTACATAGTGTCTCTGATGGTGTTTCTGTTTCTAGAATAAACAGCTGAATCACATTTACAATTAAAGCATTTATTTTTCTTGTGTTTTACTTATGACCGTCCAAAGAAACTACATGTATATAAATTTTCTGGTTGCTCACAGTGTGTGCGCCTGATTTTATTTGGAGAATGGAGTGGAATAATGCTGGCTTTCTTATCAAACATTTTCTTACATGTACTACTTTGGTCTCTGACATTTCATTACGGCACTCGATTTCTTCATTGTATTCAAATGCAAAACACAGATTTGTCATAGTACGCTTTTTTACATATTCATGACAGAAGTACCGAGCACAGAAATTCTAATTACATTAGAAGCTCCGGTGGTGTAGCGGTTATGCTACTCGCCTCATTAACCAGGGGTTGTGGATTCGATCCAGGGCTTCTTCAGACTTTCGGATGAGTCTTTAAGTCGAGGTCCCGTCTCCATATGACCTTAGCTGTTGTTGGGACGTAAAACACACACACACACACACACACACACACACACACACATTATAGTAACAATGTCACGGCGGAGAATCCACGTGACCAAATAAAAGGGTTCACGCGTTTTTTAATGGCGGACCTGCTGATTCAGGTAATACTTTGTTCGATATTTTCATTGTTACTGGTCAGAATTTAATGAGATTTGGTGCAGATACCCCGCAAAAACGTCTGTAAATTGCTTCTGTTGTTGAAATTGTGAGCAAGCATCTAGTTAAAAAGTTATTGACGAGCAACCGTTTTTTCCTTCGACAAGGGGTTCACACATGGCATGACTTCTTTAGAAAAATAACGAGTTATTTTCGATGTCCCGTGTTTATTACTAGTTCTGTTGTTCCAATATATGCACAGACGTGCTAAAAGCCTGATTTGTACTGGTTTTGTGATTTGGTATGTTTGTGTCGGTGAAAAACGGGGTTATGTGAAATGAAAGGGTTCACACGAGGCTTGCTGATCAGAAAGGGTGCACACGAAAACAAGGTTTGGTGGCAAATTCCACCCCCGGTATTTACAAGTTGCATTTACCGGCTTGGAAAATACTCATCAAGTGGCAAATACTGGCAAATACTGGCAAATTGAAATTGTTTGCCTTAAAACAATGCAGAAATCTTAATAAAATTGACTCAAAAGTACTATAATCAAACTAAATGAGTTAAAATATGTTAAAAATTAATATTTATATAAGGTCCTCAATCTACAGAGACGTAGACAAAGGATGCCATTAAAGTGTTCAATGTTTTATTTGACTTTAAACAATCAATCCAGGTAAAAGTAAACAGATGAGTTCTGTGGCAGATACTAAATAGGCTTTTTTATTCATTACACACTCACAAAAATAACACCAGAGTTAAACTATATCAGTATTAAGTCAACTAACTGCTAGTATTGAAATTATCCATATATAACTGTTGAGAGTAGGGTTTTGTTTTAATTCCAGGGTGGTAAATTCAATTTTCCAGTATTTGCCGGTATTTTTCAGTATTTGCCGGTATTTACCGATAAATGCCACCGGCATAGTTACATCTATCTATTGTAGATGGGTTTGTTTCGTGCAAAATTTATGATAAACGCGATGACTTTGATTTTGAAATTGTAAATTTTCCTTTTTTGGATGGTGATGTTCCTCGTACGCCATCCTATGGCGTTTATATTTCGCAATTAATTCGATTTGTTAGAGTGTGTAGTCATGTAACTGACTTCAACACTCGTAATAAATTACTAACGGCTAAACTCCTTAATCAGGGTTATCGGTACCATAAACTACGCAAAGCCTTTTCAAAATTTTATAGACGCCATTCTGATTTAATTTCAAAATTCAATATTGGACTTAAATCTCTTCTGCAACAAGGTCTATCGGAACCCGAATTTTATGGTGACTTAGTATATAAATTCAGAAAAATTTATAACCGCAATGACTTCAGCATCCAATTTCGTAAAATCATTCTTCGATATAAAAAGATTGGCTACAACATGGATGTTATACGACAGACTGCACGCATGGTAGTTAAACCAATCACGGTTGGCAACTTTGCTTCCCTCTTTAATTGCACGCCGGTGGGTCAGGCCTCAGATTCTATGATGGCTCCAACGTAAAGGCTTATTGAGAATTAGAGAGATCTAATTCTTGGTAATGTTGGTTGGTGCCTGATGCTCTGTCTCTGGTCGGGCCCATCGGAGTCTAACTGTTGGTTTTCTTTTGCTCCAGCATTTCAGTGGTTTCTTGCTGTCGAGTCCTCACCATTGTTTCACCTCTGTGGTTCTTTGATTTTTTGTGCTCACGGAGATGTTGCACTGATAAGTTAGGAGGCCTTCATGCGGACTGAACAAATTATTTGTCTAAATCGCGACGGAAGTAAGGGCGAGGATTGTGGCCACGTAAAATCGATATAAGCCCCCCAGTGGAAATCTTTCCACTGACCGTTCCAAGGCGGTTCTTCTGTGGCGTTTTATTTGTGTTGTTGTTTGTTACTTGCTGTGTGTATCACTTGTGTCTTTTTATTTTGGATGGCCATATGACCATTTTGTGGGAAAGTAACTGTCCTTATGACCTTCCTTTGTTTAGGTTTCCATTATGGTCTGGTCGCTTAATGTTTGTGTTTCTTTCCCTTTGGTGTCTTTGTTGGGTGGAGTAAGTTAATTGTATTGATTCCTGATCTTTGTTTTACTTCTACATGGTAAAATACTCATATTTGCCGGCATTTTGCACGAAAGCCTGTGGTTCAGCTAATTGTTCACCAGTGACGTCAGTCGTCACGCGCATTCACGTGCCTGATGCATTAAAAATGGCTGAAAGTCATTTCGGTGGTTTATTAAGGGACTTGAAATTTTATCTACATGCAGTATCCTATTTAATAGCAAGATAATATCTGTTTTAAAGGCAGTTCTCTCTCTCTCTCTCTCTCGCTCTCTCTCTCTCTCTCTCTCTCTCTCTCTCTCTCTCTCTCTCTCTCTCTCTCACACACACACATAAACACACAGACACACACATACAAATATTTTACACGCAGGCCTATTCAATATAATGGAATTTAAGAATTTAATAGCTGTAAAAAGAAACATTTCATAGGAAGCATTGTGAATTTGGTCAGATTTCTGTCAAAACATAGTTTGTGGAATCCTAAACGAAACTTATTGTTGAGACGGATCTAACGAGTACTTACAATTTGTATTTAAGACACGGTGGTTTTAGAACAAACATATGACAAAAAAGTTTACCCCTCCGAGCCCCTTTGATGGAAAACCTGTTCTTAAAGGACTTTAATATTAAAACCAATGAAATGGCATGTTTAAAAAGTGGGATAATTTATTTGTGTATTAACAGCATCTCGATGTTATCTTGATGTATTATTTTAACTTATATAATCATTTTTCATATATATTTTTTTTATATTTTTATCAAACTGCTTCTGATAACTCCGACACATAATACATTTGTTTTTTTTTTTTCATTTATATATGTTTCAGAACTATGTCATCTGCTCGGCCACAAATTTGTCGCCGTTGTGACGAGGTGTTGACAAACCCAAGCAGCGTTAGGCAGCATGAACTAAAACACTCTGGCCGATCGCCATACAGGTGCTGCGGCAAGCTATTGCATGGATAGACATATGTGCAACAATCATGGTCAGAAGAAAACATTTACTTGCAGTACCTGTGACAAGAAATGTGCAACAAGCACTGACCTTAAACGACACATGAAACACACAGGAACAAAAAGGCATATATGTCATACTTGTAGGCAAACATTTCGTTATGCATAACTTAGCATAAAAGTCAAAACACTTAGCATAAAAGTCAAAACACAAAACATAATCAACACACAAAAGAAAAAAAAAACAATGCCATATATAGGCTTCGGTTATCAATGATATCAATGTCATTCGCACTAGGAACTTCAAGTCAACTGCACGATACAAATAGCCTTTAAACCGTTATATTGCAAAGACAAGAAGAAATGAGTCTGTTTAGTGTCTTTGTGTGGCGGCCGTAAAAAGTCATAGTGTAGTTTATATTTCCTTGTCCTTTGGGATCATTGATTTCATTGTGGAATGTTGAAAATATTTGAGGGTCACTGATGAGGCCTTATTGGCCGAAACTAGCTATTCTGGTCCAGAAAACACACACACTCCATAGTTTACAATTATGTGGTGTATTCCTTGCTTCCAAAGAATAAACATTTTATAAAACATATTTGTAAGGCGTCCAGTTTGTAGCAACCAATACAGTCCTTATGGCGATAAAAAGACTCTAATCGAACTTGATGGATACCAAGGCTGGTCTTGGTCTGATGCATAATTATTACGTGATTCAGCAAAGGCACTCTCCCTGCCATCTCAAGCCTTCAATTACTGTCAACTTCTGGTCGGGTTAACCAGTAGCATCCTACTATAAATCCCCAATGTTATTGTTCAGAAAGCTGAGTCACTTAATATGTGAATTCTTGTGTCGGCTCAAATTGTATGCATAACGAAATGTTTGCCCACAAGTATGACATATATGCCTTTTTTTCCTGTGTGACTGTCCATATGATCCCGTATTTTGTCCTTTGATAGTAATGTTTTGTTGCACACATCACATGTGTTGTCCCATTCCCTCTTTTCCCGTTTCATGTGTCGTTTAAGGTTTTTGTTGCAAATTTCTTGTCACAGGTACTGCAAGAATATGTTTTCTTCTGACCATGATTGTTGCACATATGTCTATCCATGTTTGCTTTAGAGAAGAATAGTTGCCACAGCACCTGTATGGCGATCGGACAGAGTGTCTTAGTTCATGCTGCCTAATGCTGCTTGAGTTTGGCAACACGCCGCCACATTGGCGACAAATTTGTGGCCAAGCAGATGGCATAGTTCTGAAACAAATATACATGAAATAAATGTATTATGTGTCGGAGTCATCAGACGTAGTTTGAAAAAAAAAATATATATATATATAAGTTAAAAAAAAAACATCAAGATAACATCGAGGTACAGTTTACACACAGATATATTATCCACTTTTTAAACAGGCCATTTCAATCGTTTTGTAATACTATAGTCTTTTGAAAACAGGCACTCCGCAAAAGGGGTTCGGAGGGGTATACATGTTTGTCATATGTTTGTTCTAAAAACGCCTTGTCTTAAATACAAATTGTAAGTACTCTTTAGATCCGTCTCAACAATGCGGTTCTTTTAGGATTCCACAAACTAATTTTTGACAGACATCTGACCAAATACACAATACTTCTTATGAAACGTTTCCTTTATACAGCTATTAAATTCTTTATTCCATTATATTAAATAGGCCTGCGTGTAAAAGTTGTGTGTGCGTGTGTGTGTGTGTGTGTGTGTGTGTGTGTGTGTGTGTGTGTGAGAGAGAGAGAGAGAGAGAGAGAGAGAGAGATAGATCACTACCTTATTATCTTGCTATTAAATAGGATACTGCATGTAGATAAAATTTCAAGTCCTTAATATACCACCGAAATGACTCTCAGCCATTTTAATGCATCAGGCACGTGAATGCTCGAGACGAATGACGTCATCGATGAACAATTAGCTGAACCACAGGTTTTCGTGTGCACCCTTTCAGATCAGCAAGTCTCGTGTGAACCCTTTCATTTTCACAAACCGTTTTTCTCGGACACAAACATACCAAATCACAAAACCAATACATATTAGGCTTTCAGCATGTCGGTGCATACATTGGAACAACAGAACTAGCAAGTAAAGATGGGAAATCGGTAATAACTCGTTATTTTTCTCAAGGAGTCATGCCAGGTGTGAACCCCTTGTCGAAGGAAAAAACGGTTGCTCGTCAATAACTTTTTAATTAGATGCTTGATCACAATTACGACAACGGAATTAATTTACTGACGTTTTTGCGGGTATCTGCACCAAATCTCATTACATTCTGATCAGTAATAATGAAAATATCGAACAAAATATTACCTGAATCGGCAGGTCCGCCATTAAAAAACGCGTGAACCCTTTCATTTGGTCACGTGGATTCTCCGCCGTGAATGTAGAGTCAAGAAAACAACTTTGTAATCTATCGCATGGGTGTGTTGTAACAGATATGCATTTTATAACAGACTGCTGAGTCGGACATAGGAGTCCTATGAAAATTAAAGATATGTCCATACCAAGATACAAGAATGAATTTGTAATCTTGCTTTATTTCCGAAAAAAAAAAAAAAAAAAAAAAAAAACGAAAAAAGGAAGGTGTGCAGATTATATGTCCCTGTCCTTTGCGATCATTGAGTTAATTTTGAATCATTTTGAAAATAGAGTTCTGATTAAGCCGGTGCTAGAGTGCGTTGCCGGTGTAACTCATTTCAGTACTGCTCATGAACAGACTCAATAAACCTGAGGCTGCTACGTATTTTCGTTTATTTGGTGTATTCTTCGCTTCCAAATGATCTAACTATTCAGACATTATTAATTTTGATACATACTGTTTATAACCTACTGATCGGCTCACAATAAGTGAAAAAATCTTGAAAGGGCCGTAGAACCAAAACCATTAAGAAAAAAAAAACACTACTTTGTCAGAGATAACGCATACTGGCCAGGGGATATACAGATATGAACATTAAAAAGAACTTATGCAAAACCTTAACCAAAGTGTGACATAATACTTGGCCCCTACACCCTACCCTAGGGCCAGGCCCAGAGGGATGTGCCTTGGAAAAAAGGTTGCACTATTATACGATGTGCTGCGTTTGCCGGGTCTTGTCCATCATCCGTTTCGGTTTCAAAACTTTGGGGTTAAGACACACTGATGAAGATTAAATATCAGAAAGGCCTCTGTGTCACTTAATGTGGTGAAGTTACGCATTTATTATTGGTACTAGTTAGAAACACTTCGAACATCATGACAAGGTGGTCATTCTAAGCGCCCACAAACGGGTAAACGGACGTGACTTGCCAAACTCATATCCCTAGGTAAATGATTACCGTCTCTTGGTCCCCGACCTGTATAACGTTCAGAATACCTCATTTGTGTTTTTCCTCTGAGCTCCATTCTTTGCCAATCGGTCATTAGGGTGTTTTGCAATCCAAGATGTGCTTTTAAATATAAATGTAGATGTGTTTATCCGAAGAATCACTAATGATAACAAACTGATACAGTCAGGGCGTCGTTCTGGTTGTCATGGGGTGTGCCCCTGGAACTGGATCTGAATGGACCTGGAACTGGCCTGGAGTGCCACGGAACCTGAACGGGATCGCACCGGAATGGAACGATACAAGCTCAAGCTGTCCAAAGTGGTCCATTCCAAATAGCGGTCCTCACTTGGGGAACGGTTATATCTAAAAGTAGGATCGAGATTTTCGAACGAAACGTTATACTATCTTGATTTTCGGTTGACGTTTTAATCATTTATCTCGGATTGTTCCACACACATTTATTTAGCCCCGACATTGTTTATAAGATCAAATTCAGTTGCTATTTGAACCTAAAATTTACTCTGTTACACTCCCGCTAGCGAGAAACTTTACAGCGTACACAAAACGTCTCCAAAATGATCTATACAGTGTTGACGGGGGCGTTATTCGTTTCGTTCTTCTTTTATTTCCTTTTTTTTTATTTCTTCAAATTTTCCTTGTTTCCGATTTTTTCGCTTTGAACATAACATATCTGATCGTTTCCAGTCTGTTACTCATTTATATTTGCCTTGGGTAAAGGGTGAAATATAGGTACTGCATAATGATTGAAGTTGACTGCCAAAATGCAGGTGTTTATTGACCAAAGGTTTTATAGGTATAAAGATAGCTGTTTAAAACACCTCATTATCGTCACTTATTCTAGATGTCCAAAACAATTCATGTTCTTTCACTCACAGAAGCCGCCCATTTTTTAATTAATTAGCTCACCTGAGCCGAAGACTCAATGTGGGCTATTGTGATCGGTCAATGTCCGTCGTCCGTCGTGCGTTGTGCGTCGTGCGTCTGTCAACAATTTACTTAAATGACATCTCCTCCTAAACCAGTGAATGGATTTTGATATAATTTCACAGGAATATTTCTTGAGTGACCCTCTTTCAAAATTACCTAAATCGTTCCGCTCCGTTAAACAAAATGGCCGCCAGAGCTAAAAATAGAACAACCTTTAAATGAAATCTTTTCCTAGGCAAATGGCCCGATTTGAAAATAATTTCACAGGAACGTTCCTTGAGTGACCCTCTTTCAAAATTGCCTAA
Organism: Lucinisca nassula; assembly: GCA_963580285.1. NCBI lineage: Eukaryota > Metazoa > Mollusca > Bivalvia > Lucinida > Lucinidae > Lucinisca > Lucinisca nassula. The sequence goes on along the minus strand of OY757023.1, from coordinate 47,236,204 downwards.
ATCGTTCCGCTCCGTTAAACAAAATGGCCGCCAGAGCTAAAAATAGAAAAACCTTTAAATGACATCTTCTTCTAGACAAATGGCTCGATTTGAAAATAACTTCACAGGAATGTTCCTTGAGTGACCCTCTTTCAAAATTGCCTAAATCGTTCCGCTCCGTTAAACAAAATGGCCGCCAGAGCTAAAAATAGAAAAACCTTTAAATGACATCTCCTCCTAGGCAAATGGCCCAATTTGAAAAAAATAACTTTACCGGAACGTTCCTTGAGTAAGCCTCTTTCAAAATTGCCTTAATCATTCTGCTCCGTTAAACAAATGGCCGCCAGAGCCAAAAATAGAAAAAACCTTTAAATGACATCTCCTCCTAGGCAAATGGCCCGATTTGAAAATAATTTAACAGGAATGTTGCTTCAGTGACCCTCTTTCAAAATTGCCTAAATTGTTCCACTCTGTTAAACAAAATGGCCGCCAGAGCTAAAAATAGAAAAACTTTTAAATGATATCTCCTCCAAGGCAAATGGCACGATTAGGAAATAATTTCACAGGAACGTTCGTCGAGTGACCCTTTTTCAAAATTGTCTAAATCGTTCCGCTCGTTAAACAAAATGGCCACCAGAGCTAAATATAGAAAAACCTTTAAATGACATCTTCTCCTAGGCAAAGAGCTCTATTTGAAAATAATTTCAAAGGAATGTTCCTTGAGTGACTCTCTTTCAAAATAACCTAAATCGTTCCACTCCGTTAAACAAAATGGCTGCCAGAGCTAAAAAATAGAAAAACCTTTAAATGACATCTCCTCCTAGGCAAATGGCCTGATTTGAAAATAATTTCACAGGAATGATCCTTGAGTGACCCTCTTTCAAAATTGCTTAAATTGTTCAGCTCCGTTAAACAAAATGGCCACCAGAGCTAAATATAGAAAAAACTTTTAAATTACATCTCCTCCTAGACAAATGGCCTGATTAGAAAAGAATTTCACATGAATGTTCCTTGAGTGTCCTTCTTTCAAAATTCCTTGAATCATTCTGCTCCGTTAAACAAAATGGCCACCAGAGCTGAAAATAGAAAAACCTTTAAATGACATCTCCTCCTAGGCAAATGGCCTGATTTGAAAATAATTTCACCGGATGGTCCTTGAAAGACCTTCTTTCAAAATTGCCTAAACTGTTACGCTCCGTTAAACAAAATGGCTGCCAAAGCTTAATTTAGAAAAACCTTTAAATGACATCTCCTCCTAGGCAAATGGCCCAATTTGAAAACAATTGAACAGGAATGTTCCTTGAGTGACCCTCTTTCAAAATTGACGAAATGGTTCTGCTTGATTAATAAAATGGTCACCAGAGCTAAAAATGGAAAAACTTTTAAATGACATCTCCAACTAGGAAATGGCTTGATTCGGTATTAATTGCATAAGAAGGTTCCTTAGGTGATCCTATTTAAAAATTGCCCAAATGGTTCTGCTTTGTTAAACAAAATGGCTGCCAGAACTAAAAATAGACAAACGTTTAAATGACATCTCCTCCTAGGTAAATGGGTCAATTTGAAAATAATTTCACAGGTATGTTCCTTGAGTAACCCTCTTTCAAAATTGCCTAAATTGTTCCACTCAGTTAAACAAAATGGCCACCAATGCTAAAAATAGAAAAACCTTTAAATGACACCTCATCCTATGCAAATGGCCAAATTTGAAAATAATTTCACAGGTATGTTCCTTGAGTGAGCCTCTTTCAAAATTGCCTAAATCGTTCCGCTCTGTTAAACAAAATGGCCACCAGAGCTAAAAATAGAAAAACCTTTAAATGACATTTCCTCCTAGATACATGGTTAAATTTGAAAACAACTTCATAGGAATGTTCCTTGAGTGACCTTCTTTCAAAATTGCCTAAATCGTTCCGCTCCGTTAAACAAAATGGCCGCAAGAGCTAAAAATAGAAAAAAAACCTTTAAATGACATCTCCTCCTAGGCAAATGGCCTGATTTGAAAATAATTTCACAGATATGTTTCTTGAGTGAGCCTCTTTCAAAATTGCCTTAATCGTTCCACTTCGTTAAACAAAATGGCTGCCAGAGGTAAAAATAGAAAAACCTTTAAATGACATCTCCTAGGCAAAGAGCTCGATTTGAAAATAATTTCACAGGAATGATCCTTGAGTGACCCTCTTTCAAAATTGCCTAAATCGTTCCACTCCGTTAAACAAAATGGCCGCCAGAGCTAAAACTAGAAAAAACCTTTAAATGACATCTCCTCCTAGGCAAATGGCCCGATTTGAAAATAACTTGGTAGGAAAGTTCCTTGAGTGACCTTCGTTCAAAATTGCCTACATTGTTGTGTCCCGTTAAACAAAATGGCCCCCAGAGCTAAAAATAGAAAAACCTTTAAATGACATCTCCTCCTAGGCAAATGGCCCGATTCGAAAACAATTTTACAGGAATGTTCGTTGAGTGACCCTCTTTCAAAATTGGCACAATGGTTCTGCTTCATTAAACAAAATGGCCACCAGAGCTAAAAATAGAAAAACTTTTAAATGACATCTCCACCTAGGCAAATGACTTGATTTGGGAATAATTGCACAAGAATGTTCCTTGGGTGATCCTCTTCCAAAATTGCCCAAATGGTTTCGCTTCGTTAAACAAAGCCAGAGCTAAAATAGACAAAATAGAAGGGAAGGCAATGATCAGGAATCGATACAATTAACCCACAGCTCCTACCAATGACACCAATGGGAAAGAAACACAAAAATAAAATAACTAGACTCTAATAGAAACAACAAAAGCGGAAAGCCAAAAGGACAGTTACTTTCCCGCAAAATGGCCAAATGGCTATCCCTTATGAAATAATGTTAGCGATACACACACACAAAAGACATTCCATAACAAAAATAAACCGCGACAGAAGAAGCGCCTTGGAACGGTCAGTGAAACGAATTCCACTGGGGGGCTTGAATTGATTTTACACAGCTGCAATCCTCGCCCTTACTTCCGTCGCAAATTAGACAAAACCTTTAAACGACATCTCTTCCTAGGCAAACAGTTCATTTTGAAAATACTTTCACAGGTATGTTCCTTGAGTAATACTCTTTCAAAATTGCCAAAAGTGTTCTGCTCAGCTAAACAAAATGGCTGCCAGAGCTAAAAATAGAAAAACCTTTTAATTACATCTCCTCCTAGGCAAATGGCTCGATTTAAATGACATTTCCTCCTAAGTAAATGGCTTGATTTGAAAAAATAAATTACACATGAATATTCCCTGACCCTCTTTCAAAATTCTCTAAATTGATTTAAAATTAATTTCAAAGAAATGTTCTATAAGTGACCCTTTATCAAAATTGGATAAATGATTCTGTTCTGGCAAACAAAATGGCCATTAGAGTTAAAAATAGAATGTTCTGCTCCGCTAAATCAAATATATGTCAGAGTTGAAAACAGAAAAACGTTAAAACGATATTTTCTTCTGGGCAAATGGTTGGATTTCAAAATACTTTTACAGAAATGATCCTCTAATGAGCCTTTACCAAAATTTCTAAAATCGTTTGGCTCGGGTGAAGAAAAAAAGGCTGCCAGAGCTAACAATATAAAAAAACAACCTTTAATAAAGTTTTAGTCTGCAACTTGATACCCCTCATAATAATGGAATGTTCCTATATTCGAAATGATAAGAAGGTCTACAAAAAACAATGAGTACATGCTTTTAGATTGAAAGTGAAATTTAAAAATTTTCATACACTATTAGGCCATATAGATGAGACGATACGTCCCAGTTCATTGTGACAAAAAAGCTCTAGTTAGAAAGTAGGACAGACGTCTTGGATGAAATGTCCTGGAATGAAATTTCTTTGGCTTGAAACACTGTGGAGCCACAAGGGGCAGGGCTTATTTTACTTACATGGATATATTTTGTTAATTTTACAAAAAAATCTTGTCCGTCTCCTGAAGCCCTAGAGGGTGGATATTTTCCTTGTGGCTTTGTCAAGCGGGCTAAATTCAAGATTGGTTAAATCTCAGAGGCTGTTAAAAGCAACTACTTTTCCTTAGATGACCCTCTTTTAAAATTCCCCAAATCCTAAAAATACAAAAAACCTTTAAATGACACCTTCTCATCTCGAGGCAAATGACCCATTTTCAAAATAATGGTCTATTTAAAAATAATTTCAGAGAAATTTTCCTCTATTGCTGCTAAAATGGTTCCACTACAATGGAAAATGGCCTCCAAACATAAAAGACTTTGATCCACATCTCCTTAAAATAGTGAATCTTTCATTTCCATAAGCTTTGAAACATCTTGGATTCAGGTGAGCGATTCAGGGCCATCATGGCCCTCTTGTTATTTTTATAATTTTCATTAACTCGGAGAATCAGGTTGTGTTTTCTTTGAAATTTATTTGGAATACGCCTGAACCCTTTGCATATAATGTAGGCCCTGATCAGTGGCCGCTTTCTGCTGCGTCTGATCTGGGTCTGCAATATTTTGCCATTTGGCGACAAATGGAATCTTCCACCTTGTTAAAAGAACAAGTCCATTTCAGAATTAAAGAGAACGAGGTTGCGTTTTCGTGTATATTTGTGCAAACCAAGGTCCTGATTAGACGCCTACTTCTGCTAGGTCTGATCTGGATCTGCACATTTTGCCATTTGGCGTCAAATGGGATCTTCTACCTTGAAAATAGCACAAGACCGTTTCAAAATTTAAGCGTGCAAGGTTGTGTTGTCTTCAAAATGTATTTTGAAAATGTCTGAAGCTGTTGAAAACAATATAGGCCCCGATCAGGCGCCAATTTCTGTTGCATATGATCTTAGTTTGCACATTTTGCTAATTGGAGCCACATGGCATCTTCTACCTTGTATATAACACAAGACCATTTCAAAATTTAAGAGTGTGAGGTTGTCTCAAAAGTTTTCTTCAAAATTTTCAAAATAATTCATGTTCAGTCACTCACAGAAGCGGCCACTTTGTTTATTTCTATTTATTTATTTATTTATTTATTTATTTATTTATTTATTTATTTATTTATTTATTTGTAATTTTCTTTTATATTGTTTAATGATCCCTTTTTTACAGGGGCCTCAGCGATTTTGCTTATTAGATTTGGGGAACGATGTTTATTTGGCGAAACGAATTTTTGGCTAAAGACCGGAATGCTGGGAACCAATCTAGCGGGCCCAAGCGTTCCCCGTTACAATTGGAATGGTGCAAACCTGTAATGGAGCTGAATGGAACGGGAACGGGAATGCCGCGGATTGAAACCGCACCGTGAACGGAAATGGAGTGGAACTCGAACGATAAAATGGGAAGCAAAATCGCTGACCCCACTGTATCGCCATTAATTCACGAGCGAATAAAATAAAATGCGTTAGGTTCAAACATACGAGTCAAGAAGATTTTGACTGGCCCTCACGCCTTTTTTCGTCACTCAACTCTCTAATTCTGATTGGTTGAAATCCAGTCGCACAGACACGCGTTTCAATTAATCACCTTCGTTGGCGCGTTAAAATCGCGCGTAAACGAGATGAACCACGCATTTTATCGCGAGTACGCAATACGCGCTTGTCTCGCAGACATTACGCATAAATGGTAAATTCTTCGCGACCTTATCTGTAACTTCACCTTTTTGCCTCACATGGCGGTAATACTCAAATGGTGACACCGAACAAAGACAAGTATAGTGATAACTTCAAATATTTTTCCTTACACGGGTATAATATCCTGATGGTGACAGCAAACCACGACAAGCGTACAGGCAACATAAAAAGCGTTGACTCACACGGATGTAATATTGTCACCGTGGCATCAGACAAAGACAAGTGTTCAAATAACTTTTAACATTGGGACTAACAAGGACACCATATTCCTATCGTGATACGGGACCAAGATAACTTCAAAATATTTGACTTACAGACATGTCACAGACCGTTTAATCGAAATATGTATGACCCAAACGGATTGGGATAATATAATTGTGACGCCAGACGAAACCTATTGTTCAGGTAAAATCAGAATTGTCTTACTCACATGGAAGTGATACTCTCTTGGTGACACCATACGATAACATGTGTTCATGTAACTTCAAAATTGTTTGTCTCCTACGGACGTGATACTCAATTAATAACAACAAACATGACTAGTGTTCTGGTAGTTTCCAAATTTTTTGACTCACATAAACGTCATATTTTAATGGCGACATCAGACTTATGTAAATATTCCAAGCAGGCACACGTCGCTACGACAACGTCAAATCAATGGCGGTTCAACATCACCACGTTGCACCGACGTAGATGTGACGTTGCATAAATGTCATAACGTTTCACCGACGCTGTTGTGATGTCACAATAACGTCATGTGCCTGCTGGGTTTAGACTCATCCAGACGCCATACGCTATTGGTGATACTCGACCAACTGAAGTGTTCAGGTTAGTTTAAAATGTTTTACAATGTTATATTTAAATGGAGACACCATTGTTCTGGTGACTTTAACTTTTTTACTCAAACGTGTGTGGTATTCTTTTTGTGAGGCAAGGCGATTGTTTAGGTATATGTTTGACCCAGACAGATTAAAATTCTGTTTGGGGCACCAGACTAGACTATTGTTTATCTAAAAATTGTTTGACTCATTTAATCGTCTCAACGGACGGCGACTAGTATCCAGGTAAATTGATTGTTTGTTTTTTACTTTTACGGATGTGACATTCTGTAGGAGACCAAGCCCTAAGATTCCATTTATTTTTATAGTTACTAAGTGTTTTCTTTGTTAATACGTTATTTTATCTCATCTTTTTATATCCGAATGTATTTATCAACAAATGTCTCTAGCTGTATGGCGGTCCTACGTAAATAGTCGTTTTGTATATTTCAGATCTGCATTTATTTATTTGTTAATACAACTGAACTTCAGTGGCTCGAACCCAGATGGCTCGATAACCAGGGATGTGTCGGTGCCAATAGTGAGTCCATACGGGACAATTGGGATCATCATGTCTCATGTCAAATCACGGAAACTAACCTGTGCTCGCAGTTTTTCCAGCTCCGAAAACCACCGAAAAAATTAAATCAACCTCAATATGACCCAATTTATTTTCGTTTGATTTTCTTAAATCATTTTTTCTACTTAAATTTCAAGTCACATTTTTACTACATAATGAAAGTTTTAATTACTACAGTTTAAAACCAGATACTGTCGCGTATTTTTATTAATTTACTATTGAAGAACATTATACATAGGGTATTATTTTTAGCTCACCTGTCATGTAGTGACGAGGTGAGCTTTTGGGATCACTTTTTGTCCGTCGTGCGTCCGTGCGTAAACTTTTCTTGTGAACACACTAGAGGTCACAGTTTGGGGCCAATCATCATCCAACTTTGTCCGAATGATCATCATGTCAATATCTCGGTCAAATTCGAATATGGTCATGGCAGGTCAAAAAGTAGGTCAGTAGGTCAAATCAAAGGAAACCCTTGTGAACACTCTAGAGGCCTATGTTTTGGTCCCATCGTCATCAAACTTGCTCAGAATGATTACCTTGACAATATCTCGGTCAAGTTCGAATATGGGTCTTATCCGGTCAAAAAGTAGGTCAGTAGGTCAAATCATAGAAAAACCTTGTGAACAATCCAGAGGCCACAGTTTTGGTCCGATCGTCATCAATCTTGCTCAGAATGATCGTTTTGACAATATCTGGGTCAAGGTCGAATATGGGTCATGTCGGGTCACAAAGTAGGTCAGTAGGTCAAATCATAGAAACACCTTGTAAATAGACTAGAGGCCACAGTTTTGGTCCGATAATCATCAAACTTGCTCAGAACGATTATCTTGACAATATCTCGGTCAAGTTCGAGTATGAGTCATGTCGGGTCAAAAATAGGTCAGCAGGTTAAATCAGAGAAAAACCTTGTGAACATACTAGAGGCCACAGATTTGGTCCGATCATCAAACTTGCCCAGAATGATCATCCTGACAATATCTCACTCAAGTTCGAATACGAATGTTGTCGGGTGAAAAAGAAGGTCAGTAGGTCAAATCATAGAAAAACATTCTGAACACACTAGAGGCCACAGGTTTGGTCCAATCATCATCAAACTTACTCAGAATGATCATCTTGACAATATCTGGGTTACGTTCGAATGGGTCATGTCGGGTCACAAAGTAGGTCAGTAGGTCAAATCATAGAAAAACATTGTGAATACACTAGAGGCCTTAGTTTTGGTCCGATCATCATCAAACTTGCTCAGAATGAAAGTTTTGACAATATCTCGATCAGGTTCGAATATGGGTCATGTCGGATCGAAAAGTAGGTGAATAGGTCAAATCATAGAAAAACCTTCTGTACACACTGGAGTCCATAGTATATGTCCGATCATCATCAAACTTGAACAGAATGATCACCTTGACCATATCTCGGTCACGTTCGAATACGGGTCATGTCGGGTTAAAAAGTAGGTCAGTAGCTTAAAACAAAGAAAACCTTGTGAACACACTAGAGGCCATAGTTTTGTTCCGATCAGCATCAAACTTGCCCAGAATGATCATCATGATAATATCTCGGTCAAATTCGAATATGGGTCATGTTGGGTGAAAAAGTAGGTCAGTAGGTCAAATCAGAGAAAAACCTTGTGAACACACTAGAGGCCACAGTTTTTGTCCGATCATCATCAAGCTTGCTCAGAATGAAAGTCTTGACAATATCTCGGTCAGGTTCGAATATGGGTCATGTCGGGTCAAAAAGTAGGTGAGTAGGTCAAATCATAGAAAAACCTTCTGAACACACTGGAGTCCACAGTTAATGTCAGATCATCATCAAACTTGCCCTGAATGATCACCTTGACCATATCTCGGTCAAGTTAGAATACGGGTCACGCCGGGTCAGAAAGTAGGTCAGTAGGTCAAATCATTGAAAAACCTTGTGAACACACTAGAGGTCACAGTTTGGGTCCGATCACCATCAAACTTGCCGTGAAGATCATCTTGACAATATCTCAGTCAAGTTCGAATATGTGTCATGTCGGGATAAAAAGTAGGTCACTAGGTCAAATCATAAAAAACATTCTGAACACACTAGAGGCCACAGTTTTGGTCCGATCAGCATCAAACTTGCACAAAATGATCATTTGACAATATATGGGTTAATTTCTAATATAGGTCAAGTCTGATCAATAAGTAAGTCAGAAGGTCAGATTGTTGAAAAACGTTGTGAACTCACTAGAGGCCCCAGTTTTGGTCCGATCATCATCAAACTTGCTCAGAATGATCATCTTGACAATATCTGGGTCAAGTTTGAATACGGGCCATGTCGGGTCAAATAGTAAGTCAGCAGGTCAAATCATATAAAAACGTTTTGAACACTCTAAGAGGCCACAGTTTTAGTCAAATCATCATAAAACTTTCTCAGAATGATCATCTGGACAATATCTCAGTTAAGTTTGAATATTGGTCATGTCAAACCAAAAAGTAGATCAGTAGGTTATTTTGTCATAAGTTTTGAACCGTTTGAGATAGAGCCTTCATATTTGGCATGTAGGTTCCTTGATACAAGGGCTTCCCACTCATATATAGATTGACCGTGACCTTGACCTATTTTATCATAACCTTTGAACCATATGAGATAGAGCCTTCATATTTGGCATGTATGATCCTCGTGACAAGGTTCTCTCAACCATTCAAAATTTTTGACCCATGACCTTGACCTTTGACCTACTTTGTCATAACTTTTGAAGCGTTTGTGATACAGCCTTCATATTTGGCATGTAGGTTCCTTGCGACAAGGGCTTTCTACTCATACATGAAATGGTCTGTGACCTTTACCTTGACATTTTACCTATTTTATTATAACTTGTGAACCATTTGGGATAGTGCCTTCATATGTGGCATGTAAGTTCCTACAGAAAACGTCTTCCAACCCATACAAAACTTTTGTCTTATGACCTTGACCTTTGACCTACTTCGTCATAATTTTGAAGCATTTGAGATAGGACGTTCATATTTGGCATGTAGTTTCCTTGTGACAAGGGCTTCCTATTCATATAAAATGATTTGTGACTTTGACCATGACATGTGACCTACTTTATCATAACTTTTAAACTATTTTAGATTGAGCCTTCATATTTGGCATGTATGTTCCTTGTTGCAAGGACTTTCCACCCATACATGACCTGTGACCTTGACTTTTGACCTTCTTTTTCATAACTTTTGAACCATTTAAGATAGAGCCTTCATATTTGGTATGTAAGTACCTTGTGACAAGGGCTCCCCACCCATGCAAACTGTTTGACCTGAGACTGGTCATTGCCCATATTTGGTAAAAACCTTTAAAAATCTTCTTCTCAGGAACCGAATGGCCGATGACCTTGAAACTTGGTATCCAGCATCGGGGACTTAGGGGCCCTTCCAAAGTTTTTCAAATAATGACCTTTGGTTGACCTTGACCTGCTTTACGGCAAGGTCAAATTTGGTCACTCAGACATTTGTATGGAAAAAGGGAAATCAGTGGATTTTGTTTAATGCATGGCAGCTTGTGGCATCAGAAATGATATTTGCAATCAGCTGAATCCATGTTTATCAATTCCAAAGGTCAAGGTCATTTACTGACCTTTATTTGGAAGGCTCACATTAAGTATTTTTGCCTAGTTTTTGCACTGTCCGTTTGTTTGTGGGTTTGTGGGTTAGTCCGCATTTTTTAGCTCACCGGGGGAGCTTATAGGATGGCAGGCCTCCGTCTTCCGTTGACGTCCACACTTTCAAACTGCAATATATCGGCAACCTGCAGGCTGATTTCAATCAAACTTTAGATGTGGTGTACACTGGATGGGGGAAGAATGACATAGTAAGTTTTGTGAGACTCAATTGCAAAGTCTGGTTGCCATGGCAACCATTTCCCAAAGCTTGGACCCTCTTTAGGGCAATATATTTTTGACCTGATCTTTCTGAAACTGGTCATCACGTGAACAAGTCGGTGAAATGGACATCCCACTATACCCCCTTTTTATAGAGAAAACTGGGGTTTACAGGGGTATACATTATTGTTTCTTATTTCTGCTCAAATACATTAGTTGTGGGCACTCATTAGAACGGCCACAAAGAGGCGGTTCTAACGAGTACCCGCAACCTATGTTTGCAGTATAAAAAGCAAAATACCATGGATATTCATAAAACATTTCGCCATTTTTGGAGATATGAAACATGCACTATGTCGCATGGGTATGTTATCGTAATGATATATTGTAGAGATCACAAAAATCTGGGCTGGTTCGAAAACGGGTCAGGTCCGATCATTTTTGTCGGAGTTATGACCCCTTTTAGATTTATGAAACCATTCTCCATAGGTTCCCGTTGCTAACTATGGTAAGATGCTCATTTCTGATTGGATCTCCATGAAACTCTATCAGAGTATTTATCTTTATGGCAATTAGGCCAAGTTTGAAACTGAGTCATGTTGGGCCCAAAACTAGGTCAGTAGGTCAAATCTTAGAACAACCTTGCGTACACTCTCGAAGGAGCATTTTTGATCAAATCTTCATGAAACTTTGCCAGAATATTTATCTTTATGAAACTGGGACATGTTGGATAAAAAAATAGGTCACTAGGTCAGACCTTAGAAAAGTCTTATGTGCACTCTAGAAGGCGCAATTTTGATCCAATCTTCATGAAACTTTGTCTAAAAATAGAAAAACATCTTCAAACAACAACTCCTGTAACCTTGGGCCAATTTCATTCAAAATTCATATGAGTTTTGCTTTGATGACCGTCTACCAAAATAGCTAAATCGATCCTGCTCTGGTGAGTAAAATGGCCACCATAGCTAAAATAGAAAAAAAATTTGTAAATTTGCTTCAAACCTTTACTCCTCCTAAACCCTTGGGCCAATTTTATTCAAACTTCACAGGAATGTTATTGCGTGACTCTATACCAAAATAGCTAAAATAGTTCCGCTCTGATGAAAAAGATGGTCCACAGAGCTAAAATTAGAAAAAAAATAAAACATTCAAGCGACAACTCCTGTACCCTTGGGCCAATTTCATTCAAACTTCATAGGAGTGAGTGTTTGAGTTTAAGTTTCACCAACAGCTCTGGTCATACAGTGATGGGACCTCGGTTAAAAGACTCATCTGAAAGTCTGGAGAAGCCCGGGATCGATCCTGCTACCCCTGGTTTACAAGGCAAGTAGCATGACCACTTCGCCATGAAGGCTTCTAAACTTCATTGGAATGTGTAGATGACCCTCTATGAAAATAGCATAAACGATTAACAAATGGTCAAAAGAGCTAAAAGTAGAAAAACATTGTAAATTTGCTTCAAATGCGAACTCCTTCTAAACCCTTGTGCCAATTGGATTTAAAACTTCACAGGAATGTTGCCTAGGTGACTCCCTACCAAAATAGTTAAAACTCAATCCACTCCAATGAACAAGATGGCTGCCAGAGCTAAAAATAAAATAAAATCTTCAAACGACAATCTCTCCTGTACCCTTGGGCCAATTTCATTCAAACTTCGAAGTAATGTTGCTTAGATGACCCTCTACCAAAAAAGCTAAAACGATCCCGCTCCGATGAACAAAATGGCCACCGGAGCTGAAAATAGAATAATATTGTAAATTTGATTCAAACGTTAACTCCTCTTAAATCCTAAGGCCAATTTGATTCAAACTTCACAGGAATGTTGCCTAGGTTATTCCTTACCAAATAATCGAAAATCACTCTGCTGATAAACAAGATGGCCAATAGAGCTAACATAGACTGTACTCGAGACAGAGACATACATGTGAACGAAGCAGGGCCCTCTGGGCCCTCTTGTTATTCTAAAATTAGCAAATCTTAATTTAATGAAATATATGAAATATATATAAAAGTATATTCAAATTAATGTTAAAAAATTGAATTTTTATAATCTTAAACCACATTTTCGCTATATAGCGTAGTAATACAAAAACATTATATCCCTATTAATTTCTATATACATTAGTTTGTCGCGTAACTTAAATCGGACACGGGTAAATTAATGGATAATAATTGTCCCACATGCCTTAGAGAATTTCTACAAATACGGAATAGGAATAAAATAGGAATGTTTTCTTCATTTATCTTGCAAATATATGTTGTGTTTATTAATTAGAATGAGGCGATTCTAATGTGTAAACACGTCATACATTTATAATATAGAATAGCGAAAAGATATCCAAAAATCATCTTTATTATGCCTCCTTGTATGGCATTTATAGTAAATAAAAATCTAAAATAACCCTCCGTTGCTCGAACTACCGGTGTCTCAAATTTTCATGGTCCCAAGAGGGTTCGAGCCAATGAAGTTCGACTGTATTTGGCTATTAACTTTGGAAGGGATTACATGGTTCTGGAAGACCATCTAGTAAACACTCGTTCAACCAAACGTTACACACTTGATAAAGGTGTGTTAATGAAAGTATTCATAATATTCGTTATTATTGCGCACATGAGAGTTGACGCTTATATTATATTATTTTGGATAGCCTTTTGGCCGTTTTGTTGGAAAGTAACTGTCATTTTGGCTTTCTGCTGTTGGTGTTTCCGTTTGGGTCTGTTGCTTAATGTTTGTGTTGCTTCATGTTTGTGTTTCTTTCCCTTTGCTGTCTCTGATGGGAGCTGTGGGTTAATTGTATCGATTCCTGGTAATTGCCTCTACTTCTGTTTTGAACTTCAAAAGCTCCAGAGCTGAACTTCTAAATTTACTATTGGTTTAGACTTACGTAACTAAACCACTGTTTCTGTTTATTTTGGACTTATTTTGATATACATCACAGTCTTTTAACTGTCCCTTTGAAACTTTTAACGAAATTTCAGCACACTTTAACATTGATTTTCGTCACCAATTCTTAACAGAGTTACTAATGAGGCTTTAGTAGCCGAAACTGCGTAGTCTGACCCACTTCTGGTCTTTAGATTATGTTCATTGTTCTAAAGGGATACTCATTTTATTCTTTATTTACTTTACTGCAGCTGGTGTTGTAAAAAGTCTCCCCGTACATCATCATAGTGCAGATTTTATACTTTGTTTTTGATCCTTTGAGATCTTTGGGCATATTCTGAGGACTCCTAAATTTACTATTGGTTTTGACTTAAGTAACTAAACCACTGATTCTGTTTATTTTGGACTTATTTTGATATACATCACAGTCTTTTAATTGTCCCTTTGAAACTTTTAACGAAATTTCAGCACAGTTTACCACTGGTTTTCGTCACCAATTCTTAACAGGGGTACTGATGAGGCTTTAGTAGCCGAAATTGCTCAGTCTGACTCACTTCTGGTCTTAAGAATATGTCCATTGTTTTTAAGGGATACTCATTTTATTCTTTATTCAATGGCTTGAACAGCTTTGGGACCTCGAAAATCTGTGCGTCGATTAGGGGTAGTTCGAGTTACTGAGGGTTACTGCCAGAAGGCATAACGGGGTTAATTTTTGAACATCTTTTCTTTGTTCTGTAATAAAAATGTATGCAGTGTGTACTCACTAGAATCGCCTCATCGAGGCGATTCTAATGAGTACACACAGCATTTATAATTGCAAGATGGATGTCGAAAACCTCTTTAACTATACCGCACTACTTCTTATGTAGAGGAATTCCCTGTAGACTCAAAAGCTGGTTCGCCATGGTAGACAAGTGATCTGTGTTCGAGTCATCGAAGTTCTACTGTATATACAGTGTGGTTAGTCGATAGAACCGCCACAGAAAAGCCTACAAAATAACTGCAAGCAGACAATTTGGCTTGTTAGTCTTTCCAGGAAATTAATTTTGCAGACAAAAAGAAATTTGTTGCAGCCATAATGCTGCTGCAGTGAAATAATAGGCACACGAAAGGCTTCCTGAGGACAAGAGAATATTGAAATTGAAAAAAACAATGAGTACATACTTGTAGAACTGCAGAGACACAAACTGATGATCGCAAACTCAATTTAGTATAGGAAAATGTCGAGCACATCTATCTGTTTTTCCGCACTAAAATCGCCAGAACCGACATCAATGTAACAGGCTCTAAGTATCACAAATTATGTTTCACATTCTCTACTTTTGTTATTCGTTATTACGTTTTAACATATATGCCATGAAAACATTCCGGCACAGGGACCATCATAGCATGAATTTCAAGGATTCGATTTTATCAAAAGAATACCGTGTACATAATTTAGGTATGTACCGTTCGAGAAGATATTGATTTGTACACTGAACTAAGACATTGCGTATATATACAATGAGACAGACTGTGCATTTTGTTATGGATCATTTTACGACATGCAAAGTCGTTACATACTTTGGGGTTGCACGGCAGTAAATTATGTAACGGTTTTGACATTGATTTGTCATTTATAATGAAACTTCTTGTAAATGCTATACAGCAGCAGGTGGTATAATAAATGTAAAGGGGGTCTTTCAAGGTATAGGAAATTTGCATTGGTTTCTGCCCACGCTTGGATTTTGATGAAATTATGCACAATAATTGCCTTGGGTAAAACCATTATAATTACGATGCATTCACTTTTAAATTTTATTTCCGTATTAAATTTATTACATTTTTATGAAGTCTCTATCACAACAGAGAGTACTCTCATATAAACTTATGTACAGTATTCAGCCTTTCATATATCTAATGCTGCTATGTTTTATGAATTAAAACCATAATTGGTGATTTAGTTGATACTATGAATGACCTCGTATGTCTAGTAATAGTGGCTGGGCATTCAGTTTTATTTGATGGTGTCCCCGTATTTCAGCTCCTATTTTTGTATTCATTGAAATTTTATATGCATTTTTACCATGTTCTAATTTTTGTCAAGACACCATTTTAGCATAAAACTACCCACATATCTTAGGAACATGTTGATTAATTTTGATGGAAATTGAGGACCGGTAACATTGTGTTTTAACAGACTGAATACTGATAGTCCTGATTCAGCAAAATGTGAAATTATATGATTGTCATGTTTTGGTCATGCTGTTTAATAATACTTTACCATTGCTTTCAATTTGGATCGCTATAGTATAGTATGGTTTGTGTAAGTAGTTCATAGCATAATTATAAGTATTATTTCAAAACATCCATTTCAGCAAATTTGCCCCCTATGGAACAAACTATTTTGTCTACAGAACTATACCGCAAAGGTTTTGATGACAAATGTCATCAAACGCACCCATGTAATCATGTGCACAGTTTTCTTTCTGTCTTTTTTGTCTAATTTGGTAATGGTGCTAAGGTGATGTTTAGATTTAACATTCAAATCAACAACATACCAGTCACTTTAGATGTTGCTTCAGATTTTGTGAGATTTGTTATCCGACTCGAGCTAAATGACTCTCAAGCCAACCTGTTGTTTGTTTATTTAACCCTAACTGTCGATTTAAAAAGAAAGGTTTACTCTAGGGAAAATCAATAACACTTGATTTTACTTTTCCTGGACATTAAGTTTTCAGAATTTGTATCTGCATAGGCACTAGCCAATCTATATTTTGTATAGCCCCTATGAACGAAATCAAATGGCTTTCTGAAGCTGTATTCCAAAGCCATTTGAATTTGTTTTTAGAATTCACATGGTCGTACATTTGTCAGTTTTCGAAAACTTGTGTGAACATGATTGTGTTGTCTATACATTTGTATAGGTCTTTCACTTCATTTACCTATCTCAGCAGTTGTTGCAGTAATTACAAAGCACATTATGTAAGATATCAAGAAGCATTAAAACTGTTGATAATAATTATTCTGTTTCTCTCCCTGTCTAATAGCAAAATTTCTCTAGGTCATGGGACAGCTTTGTTTACACCAAATAGTCTGCGCCTCATCCATCAATGATATCTTTTGCAACAGAAACTCAATATCAGTGATATTTCGATTTTTGGAAATACTAACCAATAATTACTGTAACATTTTGTTTAGGATAATAATCCAGCGTCCATAAAGACAGAGTATATCTAATAAAAATAAAAAATGAGATCCTTTAAGAGCAATGAAAACATTCATAAGAAAGAAGATAGGTCATACTATGTAGTTTCGGCTAATAAAGCCTCATCAGTGACCCTGTAATGATCCGGCAAAGAAAGCCAGAGGAAACATACTGCAATTTTACGAATTTCGAATAGGCAGTCGATTCAAAGACTGATATAAATCAAAATGGGGTCCAAATAATTAAAAAAACTGTCTAGCGTATGAGTCTAAACCAATAATTTATTTCTGATTTCTCAGAATATTCACGCTGATCTCAAAGGACCAAAAGTAAAATATAACTGCACTATGGTTGATGTACGGGGAGACGTTTTACGGCCGCCACACGGCACAACACCAGCTGCAGTGAAGGCAAATAAAAATAAAAAATGAGATCCTTTAAGAGCAATGAAAACATTCATAAGAAAGAAGATAGGTCATACTACGTAGTTTCGGCTAATAAAGCCATTTTTATTTCGTAAGTGTTACGAATTGCCTTTGTGTAAGGTTCTTGGATGATTTCAATTAAATAGTAAATTTTGCAGAAACGACTTACATCCATTAAAGGTGTAAAACTACAGTGTTACCGGCTTCGGATTTTCATGAAATTTTGCATAGTTCAAGAAGATACATATGGCAAGTTTTCCTAGCAAAATGAAATCTTGACAAAGACTAGAACATATATTTATCTTAGGGATTGAATTTTGATATTTGTTTTTAAATTTTAATTAAAAAATGAGATTTTTGATAATTATTTTATCAGAAAATGTCAACTTTAATTAATTCAAAAGGTTTTTTAGTATCAAAAGAATGCCTATGGACTTCTGCGTTCAATCCATGTCACATATCTTGAAACTAAATAAAACATAACATTTAAGACGCACTTATTTAGAGACAGACACCAGCTCATGGAGGGAGTCAGTTAGAGTGGCCTCCTGAGTCCTACTTTGATTTATATAATTTATTAAATACATTTTTATAGGTTGAATATGCTGAGTTATTAATATACAAAGTTTAAAGAAAAAACATGCGTGGGCACAAATGAAAGACCCCCTTTGAATACAATTTCTGACTCTAGAATACGACATATATTTTCTAAAGGACCCATTACGAAAACATGCCTATACAAATACACTCAGTGGCCATAAATGAGTTCCCAAAACTGTTTGAAGTCGTGATGTCTGTAAATCGGTGACTACATTTCCAGATCAAATTGCTTAAACATAAAAGATCAGATGCATGTTATGTTTATATGTGGTTTTATTTATTCATTACCAATAACAAATATAGCAATTGTTCTTAGAAATCTGACCATGCATAGCTCTGGTATAATCTTCATTTAGAGTACCGTTGTTTTAAAAATGGCTTCAAAAACCTGTGCTGTCTTACAGATTTCTTCTTATTCTGAATGACTAAGATTTTCTCTTATAATCTTTGTAATTATTTTGGATACTCTGATGTCTTTTTAGTTTGATGGCAGCTTAGAAACAAAATATGTTTACATTTTCCTAATTGAATTAGTACATTATTAGAAGAGGGCGGGGTAATTCTACCCCTAACAGAAAAATAGGTGCTATGAAAACATTAAGTAAGTAGGCTGCATAGTTTCTCTCTAAATTAGTGACACATGCTCTAATGTTTTAGAAACAGTCATTGAAAAGAAGTGTCTTTCTTTAATATAGGAAATGTAGCTATTCACATTGGATAAACGTCTAGATGGGCATTAGTCTTTATAGGGGTACCCTTAGAGTTAGACATATTTACAAGACACTTTTATGAAAAAAAGTCTTTTGGGAAAATAGAGTCCAAAATGTTGCTTTTGATTAACAATATTCTTTGAAAAATTTTACAACATATTTTTATCTTGTTTTATGGAGCGCAAAGGCTGTTCAAATAAGCCTATTGTTTCCTGGATATCATGGCAGCTTCAATCCCAAAGATATATTCAAACCAACAGTTTTTGCTAGAAACTATGATGCAATATCTTTCAAATCAGATATAAAACCAAATCAATTTTCTGTCTGTTTTCTTAGTGTCTATCACCAAAAATATTTGCTTTTCAGTGATTTTGACGAATTTATGTTCCATCCGAAAGCATGTTAGATGGCCCATAATATATTGTCTCTTATGAAAGCTTTTTGATTTGTTCGTCCGTTCATCTATTCATCCGTTAGTTCTTTCGACCCCCGTCTCACACTTTGGGATGTATCATATCTTAGAAACCATATATGCTACAGTTTTGAAATTTCACATGTGGACTGCTACTGAAATAAATAGCAGACCCGTATTTTTTTCTGTTCAGTCAGACATCTTGTAACATGGTTAAGGCCCTTTACAGACTCAGGTATTTTTGCATAGGAAAGCTTTGTAAGCAAAATATTTCAAGAAACGCTTGGGTTTGGCCCTTGAAATGTTGCAGGCTGTCGCCAACAAATGTAAAGATGACCTCATTAATTTTTCAAATATTTTTATAAAAATTGACCAAATTATGCCCCTTTACAGACGTAGGTATTTTTGCAAAGGAAAAGCTTGTACACAAAATATCTTAAGAATCGCTTAGGCTAGCCTTTGGAAATCTCGAAGGCTGTTTGGAGCTAATGTGGAGATCATCTGAAAACTTTTTGATATAATTTTATGAAAAAATTAACCAAATTATGCCCCTTGGTGGACTTAGGCGTTTAAGCATAGGAAACGCTTGCAAGCAAAATGTCTTAAGGAATGCTTGAAAGTTTGCAGGCTGTTTGGACATTATATGAGGGTGACCAGATTAAATAGGTATAATGGTAAGAATATTGTCCAAAGTATGCCCCTGTGTGGACTCAGGCATTTTGGCATAAGAAGAAACTTTTAAGCGAAATATCTGAAGAACCGCATTGGCAAGGCTGTTGAAATTTTGTAGACGTAGAAGATGGTATGATTAAATTTTTGTGTATTTTTATAAACACAAAATGACCAAATTATTCCCCTTTGTAGACGTAAACCTTTTGACATTGCAAGCGTTTGTAAGCAAAATAACTCTAGAACCGCTCTGGCTAGCCTTTTGAAATTATGCAGGCTGTTTGGAACCAATGTGAAAATAGCCTGATTAGATTTTGGTATAATTGTATGACAAAATGACCAAATAATGCCCTTTTGTGGACTTAGGCATTTCAACATAGGAAATGCTTGTAAGCAAAATATCGCAAGAACGGCTTGGGCTAGGCTCATGAAAACTAGAAAGCTGTTTGAAACTAATGTAAATATGACCTGATTCAATTTTGTAATAATTTTAAGAAAAAGTTGACTAAACTATATCCCTTTTAGGACGCAGGCATTTTGACATAGCCAAATATCTCAAGAACCGCTTGGGCTAGGCCCTTGAAATTGTACAGGCTGAGTATGCGCGTATGTATATAGGTACACTCAATACCCGTTTCTATGCGAGAGAATTAGACTGACACAGGTAAGCGACGATAAAACGCGTAAGTGCGAGAGAACACGGGCTTTGCTCGTATGTTTGACCCAAGAGTTTTATTTTTATTTTTTAATTCGTTCATGCATTAATGGCGGTCTCTCTTATAACTAGTGATTCCTTCGGATAAACGCACACAATAACATTTAAAGACATATTTTGGATTGCACACCGGCTAATGACTGGCAGTTTTGAGATAATACACACTGTCAGACAGGTAGGGGACCAAGAGACGGTAATCATTTACCCTGGAATAAGGTTTTGACAAGTCACGTCTATTTACTTGTTTGTCGGCGCTCATTAGAACCGCCTTGTCATGGGTGATTATGGTGTTTCTAACACATCTCGAAAATACACCTATACAATTTTGACCCGCTAAACCCCAATTTTACATAGTAAAACTGGAGTTTAAGGAGGTATATATGATTATTCTTCTTTCTGCACAGAATATAAATTGTGGGTACTCGTCAGAACCGCCTCGCCGAGTCGGTTCTAACGCGTGCACACAACCTATGTTTTGTGCAGAAATATTAGAATCATTAATTTTTTTCTAACGGGAAATGTTCAGTTTGGGAAAAAAATTCAATACATTTGTATAAGCATATTTTCGTAATCAAGTACCAACAATCTCTGTTTGGAACAAAGAAAATTAAATAAATAAAAATAAGGAAAATATGGTAGAAGCCTGAAATACACACATTTTTAAAGTTCATAAATTTAGCGCCAAAACGCAAACAGTGCAGACCCTGTTCAGGCGCAAAAGAACTAGGCGTCTGATCAGGGCTACATTGTTTCCAAAGCTTTAGACATTTTCAAAATAAATTTTGAAGAAAACACAACCTCACACTCTTAAATTTTGAAATGGTCTAGTGCTTCACAAGGTGGAAGATTCCATTTGGTGCCAGTTGGCAAAAAATGCAGACCCAGACCAAACGCAACAGAACTAGACCTATATTGTTTGCAAATTATAAATGTTGAAGAAAACACGACCACACACTCTTAATGAACGGGTAACAGGTTTCTATTGCAAAGTGCCTACTGAAAGAGCTAATTCTAAAAGTCAACAGAAACTGATCAGAACACACTCATAAGGTGACCAAATATCTCTGATTTGTTGAACAATGGTTTACTTTCTCATCCGCATGCGTTTTCGTAACACAATTTCCAGTTGAATACATGCTCTACTGGTCATGTGTAACATTGCGCCTATGGAAAGACTGAAGACCCCTGTGGTGTTCAAAGGAAAATTGCATGGTCGTCCACATTGTTAACCGGAGAAAAACTACACACCACTTTATTTTAGAAACAATAATGCTTTCAAAACCGCTGATGTTTTGGCGGTTAACGATGTGGAGGATGTTGAAAAATAAACTTTTATCGATAAAATAAGGTGAGAAAATCATTGTAATCAAAGTACTGTGCATACTTGCCCAGGAAAAAAGTCAATATACTACATATACAGAAGGACAGTGGCTGGTCATATGTATGAACATGACCATGATTCCTTGCTGGGCCAAAGGGAATGCTTTTCATTTATTTAAAGAAGTATCATGTTACTGATTCATGTGCTGTGCATGTTACTATAAGACATACATGATTCATGTTTACCTTCCATTACCAGACACTGTCTTATATTGTTTATAGAGTATGTAACATTTAAGATTTTCTGCTGACGTACCCTGAATGGTGGTATAATTATATTTGTTGTCTGTGTACAGCTTGTAATGGCCAACAACAACTTTGGTAGTATTTTGAATTCTGGTTAATAAATAATGTTCTCAACAATAGTAATAATGAAGTCATTCACAAAAACAGAACATACCAGTGCATACATTTAGTTGGCTGATGATTATAACATGGGCTTCTGTAATCAGCATAGGCATTTGACAATTGTGATACTGGATCACTTTATATGAATATACATGTTGAAAGGAAAGTTTTATCATGATTGATCATTATTTGTTATCACGCCGTTGTACATGGACATGCTGGAGCGAAGAACAATTCAAGTATTCAGTTTCAATCATGACAACTACTACATGTCACACAGACAATAGCGGCACACGAATGATAAACTTCACGATATAAATTAATCTGTAAAACTGGATAGCTTGAGAATATCTCCCTGAGAAATACCTTCATAAACGGATAGTATTTCTTCAGATATGTTGCGCCTGTTACAGGCCAATATGTATACACTGCTTTCTTTTAATCAATGCAAACTTAGCATGTAAACGGAATTTCTAAGTGTGACGTACATAGTTTTTTTAAGTGAAGTATACAGGAATATTAACTCTTCCATTTTAGCTCACCTGAGCCGAAGGCTCTGGGGGAGCTATTGTGATCGCTCCCTGTCCGTCGTCGTCCGTCCGTCCACAATTGCTTTAAACGACATCTTCCCATAAACCACTAAACAGATTTTGACCAAACTTGGCAGAAATGATCATTGAGTGGTCCTCTCTCAAATTTGTTCAAAGAATTCAATTCCATGCAGAACTCTGGTTGCCATGGCAATGAAAAGGAGAAAATAAGAAAAACACTTTAAAAATCTTCTTGTCTAAAACCAGAAGGTCCAGGTCTTTGATATATGGTATGAAGCTTCGTCTAGTGGACCTCTACCAAGATTGTTCAAATTATAGCCCTGGGGCCAAAAATGCGCCCGCGATGGGGCCCACTAATTTTACATAGGCTTGTCATAGGACAAAACCACAAAAATGTTCTTGTCTTAAATCAGAAGGCCCAGGTCGCTGATATTTGGTATGAAGCTTCATCTAGTGGACCTCTACCAAGATTGTAAATTACATCCCTGGGACCAAAATTGCCCCCGCGCCGAGGCCCACATGTTTTACATAGGCTTTTATAGGGAAAACCTTTAAAATCGTCTTGTCTGAAACCAGACGGCCAAGGTCTTTGATATTTGGTATCAAGCTTCATCTAGTGGACCTCTACCAAGATTGTTCAAATTAAAGCCCTGGGGCCAAAAATCCCCCCGCGCCGGGGCCCACTGGTTTTACATAAGCTTGTAATAAGAAAAAATCTTAAAATCTTCTTGTCTTAAACCAGAAGGTCCAGGTCTTTGATGTTTGGAATGAAGCTTCATCTAGTGGACCTCTACAAAGATTGTTCAAATTATATCCCTGGGGCCATAATGCCCCCTTGCCAGGGCCCACTGGTTTTACATAGGCTTATATAGGAAAGCCTTTAAAAATCTTTTTGTCTGAAACCAGAAGGCCCAGGTCTTTGATATTTGGCATGAAGTTTCATGCAGTGGACATTTACCGAGATTGTTCAAGTTATAGCCCTCGGGCCAAAATGGCCACGCCCCTGGGCCCACTGGTTTTACATAGGCTTATAATAGGAAAAACCTTTAAAAATATTTTGCCCTGGGGCCAAAAATGGTGCTGCGCCGGGTTTTACATACATTAGGCAAATATAGGGAATACCATTAAAATATTCTTGTCTGAAACCAAAAGGCCTAGATCGTGGATATTTGGCATGAAAGCTTCATCTAGTGGACCGCATCTTTTACATAAGCTTATATAGGTAAAACCTTTAAGAATCTTTTTCTGAAACCAGAAGGCCCAGGCCTATGATATTTGATATTAAGCTTCATTTAGT
This sequence comes from Lucinisca nassula, assembly GCA_963580285.1. Classification (NCBI taxonomy): domain Eukaryota; kingdom Metazoa; phylum Mollusca; class Bivalvia; order Lucinida; family Lucinidae; genus Lucinisca; species Lucinisca nassula. The sequence continues at coordinate 47,212,207 of OY757023.1, read as the reverse complement.
GGACCTCTACCAAGATTGTTCAGATTATGGCCCGGGGGCCAAACATTGTCCTTCCCAGGGACGCACATGTAAATCCCTTAGCTCAGGTGAGCGATAAAGGACCATCATGGTCCTCTTGTTTGAACCGTTCTAGTCTTTCTGCAAACATTTTAAATATATATTTCAGAATCGAAAATATATTCTGTTTTATAAAACACTTCTAACATATTATACTAAATACATAAATGTTCAACACAATATAAAAATTTGTATGAACAGAACAGAACAGAACAGAACTTTATTCAGAATCCAGTAGGCTAAAAAGCCCGTGTGGACATAGTACATACATATACAATGGCATTTGGACAGTGTTCCTATGACAAATATGATCTATTAAGTTAATACTAACAATGGAAATAAAATATCTTCATTTCAAATAACACGATCAGTTTAAGCTGTCACACGTTTTGGAGAAGGTGTTTCTTTTTGTAATTTGATAGAGGTAGCATTATAAGGCAATATATATATTAGCAAAACTCATAGTGATTGAGAAAGACGATGATCTTGCACTTTCGCAAGCCCACACGACTGCCACAATCCTACTGATTATATCTAATGATCAGGAACCCGCCCCTACCTTACCGAAACGAAATGTAATGCAGGAGTTTGGGTACAGTAAAGTGAATAAACACTGCAGCGCATCACGCTAACAAGTCCATGCAATGAGTATCCCCAACCCCACTATATAACCAGAAAAAGCAGGGCATACGGGGCATACACTAAATTCCCCTCTTCCACCCCAGAACACATGCCGTTGGTGCCCGTAAGGACTGCCTCAATTAGGCTGTCCTGACGTCACCCACAACCCATGCTTGGAGCACAAAAGACGGAAACCAGCAAAGATTTTCTGCAGATATTAGTCCATTTTTGAGGTTGGGAAACAAATGCGGTGTATCCCATTTGTGTATTATCGTATTGGTATATGAATGTGAATTGCATTACATACACCAAGTAAATATTATATAAATAGTACTAATTTTGAAAATACATAGTTTTATATGTTGTTTCGACCCCTATACAACAAGTTTGAACGTTGACTAAATGCGTAAAAATATAGGTAGATAACTTACGTATGCTCTCAGCGCTTGAATTAAGTAATTCTAAAAACTTAAACATACTAGGTCTGACCCAATAATGTCTTGCAATATATTTCTTTCTTAGATCAGTATACAAAGGACATTCTGACACAAAATGATACTCGTCTTCAAGGACACTACAATTCGAACATTTACGATCACTAACTGGAATTGAGTTTGGTTTTACCCATCTTCGAGACTCTATCTCGAGACGATGAGATGCCATCCGTAATCTGCTTAAAGCATTACTGAATTTACCTATATTTATATTATCTAAATATGGCTGTAGTTTGAACTCTGCAAATGTCCTATAAAAGTTTGCCCTTGAAGACTCCCCTAATCTTGCCATCCAGTTTTGGATAAATGTGTCGGTCAATCTTTGTTTAACAGCAGATATGAAATTATTATAATTTCCAACCCCTTGTTGTATCCACACTTCATAGAACCCCAATGATGAAAGAAGGTCGCGTAATAAAGATGCCCAGTTTACAGTGTTTGGTTTTGTATCCATATCGTTTTGCATTAATCTATATATTAATTTGACATACTTTCCTTCATCTGCTGATAGAATTTTGAACCAATATTTTATAATCAGTGGATATCTTCTCCCTTAGCTCAGGTGAGCGATATAGGACCATCATGGTCCTCTTGTTTGAACCGTTCTAGTCTTTCTGCAAACATTTTAAATATATATTTCAGAATCGAAAATATATTCTGTTTTATAAAGCACTTCTAACATATTATACTAAATACATAAATGTTCAACACAATATAAAAATTTGTATGAACAGAACAGAACAGAACAGAACTTTATTCAGAATCCAGTAGGCTAACAAGCCCGTGTGGACATAGTACATACATATACAATGGCATTTGGACAGTGTTCCTATGACAAATATGATCTATTAAGTTAATACTAACAATGGAAATAAAATATCTTCATTTCAAATAACACAATCAGTTTAAGCTGTCACACGTTTTGGAGAAGGTGTTTCTTTTTGTAATTTGAAAGAGGTAGCATTATAAGGCAATATATATATTAGCAAAACTCATAGTGATTGAGACAGACGATGATCTTGCACTTTCGCAAGCCCACACGACTGCCACAATCCTACTGATTATATCTAATGATCAGGAACCCGCCCCTACCTTACCGAAACGAAATGTAAGGCAGGAGTTTGGGTACAGTAAAGTGAATAAACACTGCAGCGCATCACGCTAACAAGTCCATGCAATGAGTATCCCCAACCCCACTATATAACCAGAAAAAGCAGGGCATACGGGGCATACACTAAATTCCCCTCTTCCACCCCAGAACACATGCCGTTGGTGCCCGTAAGGACTGCCTCAATTAGGCTGTCCTGACGTCACCCACAACCCATGCTTGGAGCACAAAAGACGGAAACCAGCAAAGATTTTCTGCAGATATTAGTCCATTTTTGAGGTTGGGAAACAAATGCGGTGTATCCCATTTGTGTATTATCGTATTGGTATATGAATGTGAATTGCATTACATACACCAAGTAAATATTATATAAATAGTACTAATTTTGAAAATACATAGTTTTATATGTTGTTTCGACCCCTATACAACAAGTTTGAACGTTGACTAAATGCGTAAAAAATATAGGTAGATAACTTACGTATGCTCTCAGCGCTTGAATTAAGTAATTCTAAAAACTTAAACATACTAGGTCTGACCCAATAATGTCTTGCAATATATTTCTTTCTTAGATCAGTATACAAAGGACATTCTAACACAAAATGATACTCGTCTTCAAGGACACTACAATTCGAACATTTACGATCACTAACTGGAATTGAGTTTGGTTTTACCCATCTTCGAGACTCTATCTCGAGACGATGAGATGCCATCCGTAATCTGCTTAAAGCATTACTGAATTTACCTATATTTATATTATCTAAATATGGCTGTAGTTTGAACTCTGCAAATGTCCTATAAAAGTTTGCCCTTGAAGACTCCCCTAATCTTGCCATCCAGTTTTGGATAAATGTGTCGGTCAATCTTTGTTTAACAGCAGATATGAAATTATTATAATTTCCAACCCCTTGTTGTATCCACACTTCATAGAACCCCAATGATGAAAGAAGGTCGCGTAATAAAGATGCCCAGTTTACAGTGTTTGGTTTTGTATCCATATCGTTTTGCATTAATCTATATATTAATTTGACATACTTTCCTTCATCTGCTGATAGAATTTTGAACCAATACTTTATAATCAGTAGATATCTTCTCGTTAGATAATTTGTTCTACCCAGTTCGCCGTATACGAAATCATTTTGTGTAGTTTTCTTAACTCCTAATAAACGTTTACAAAATTGTAAATGCACGCGTTCAATTGCATTACCTTTAATGAACCCCCAAACTTCGCTGCCATAGTTTAAGATAGGTGTAACCAATTTATCAAATAGTTCTAACCTATGTCTTGGAGATAAAAACGTAAACTTATAAAGATATTTATTCATTTTGAAAATTGCTTTTTGTGCTTGCCCCGCAAGAGTATTTTGAGCCTCTGAGAAAGATCCGCCTGCAGTAAAAACTATGCCTAAGTATCTAAATTTTGAAACAATTTCAAGTAGTTCGCCATCATAATAAAAAGCTAAATTACGGGGTAATATACCACCCTTCCTAAATACCATTATTTTAGTCTTAGACACATTTATTTTCAATTTCCATCTTTGACAATAGTCTGATAACATATTCAAGCCTTCTTGTAATTCATCCGCGCTGTTTGCAAAAAGTACAATATCGTCTGCGTACAATAAGAGAAACATTTTAAACATATTAACATCAATCCCTTCTAAGCCAGATAATACCAAGTGTTCTTCAATATCATTTAGAAACATTGAAAACAACAGTGGTGACAAGCACTCTCCTTGTCTAACACCTAACTTACAGTAAAACTCGTTGCCCAATTTGTTACAATATTTGACCCTTGATTTGACTGATGTATACATTGACTTTATGATGTTAAGAATTTTGCCTCTTAAACCGAATTTTATAAGTTTATACCATAGGTTTTCTCGAACTACGTTATCGAAGGCTTTGGTGAAATCGATAAAAGCACAGTATAGCTTTTGGCCGTGATTGAGAAAATGCGATATTAACCCATGAAGTACAAAAATATCATCAGTAGTGCTCATGTCGGCCCGGAAACCTGCTTGGGCTTCTATAAGTACAAAATATTTCTCTGACCATTCGTATGTATGCACATACTGTACATAAAATTGTATCACATGGTACAAAAACATAGATTATGATATGCATATGTAGATTAGCAACGGACGCGTATTATGTAAGCACGCTCTAATGCGGTTAATTATTAAAATGTCATATTACTTTGGCAAATCACCAAATACTGGCAATCACCCCACTTGTAGATAAACGGAAGTAACGTGACTGCACATGTCATGGTTAATTAAATATTGCTGTCAAATGAACGCCCATATGTTAGAATGTGTTGCATATAAGTTTCGTCAAGATCCATGCATGGCACAAACATGGCTACCTTGTAACTTGTCCTTTTTTGAAAAATACATATTCTATTTACAAGGTGGAAGATTCCTGTTGGCACCAAATAGTGAAAACAGAGAAAAAGACCCAGATCAGGCGCAGAAGAAGTGGGCGTCTGATCAGGGCCTAGATTATATGCAAAAAGTTCGGGCATTTCCCAAATTTTCAAAAACAAATTACAACCTGATTCTCCTATATTTTGAAATGGATAATGTTATATATTAGGTGGAAGATTCCATTTGGTAAAAACAAAATTGGTTAATTAAAGAAAATAAATGAAATTACAAAAATTAATGATAAAAAATGGGCCGCTTCTGTGAGTAACTGAAAATGAATTAGTTCTAGCAAAATGTGCAGACCAAGACCATACTCAGCAAAATTAGTCGCCTGGTCAGGGCTAGACTTGCCCAAGTCTGTTAATTAGGTGTCCATTGTAGAAATTATTGTTTATAAAAAATACCCCCCCCCCCCCCAAAAAAAAATACATTGAAAATGAATACAGTCTTTTATGAAAATTGGGAAATTAACACCAACATTCAAAGATGAAAACTAAAGAGAATTTGATGTATTTTTTGTTTAAAGGGACTTTCGTTTAACAATAAAAAATGTAAATGTAGGGACTTGGGCAAGTCTAGGTCAGGGCCTACATTGTTTCCAAAAGGTTCAGACATTTCAAAATAAATCTTGAAGAAAACACAACCTCACACTCTTAAATTTTAAATTGTCTTGCTTTTTAAAAGATGGAACATCCCATTTGGCGCCAAATGTCAAAAACGTGCAGATCCAGATCAGACCTAGCAGAAGTAAGCGTCTGATCAGGACCTACTTTGTTTGCTTACTGTCATTTTCCAAATTAAACATTTTGAAGAAAACACAACCTCATACTCTTTAATGTTGAAATGGACTTGTTCTATTCACAAGGTGGAAGATTTCATTAGTCGCCAAATGGCCAAAAGGTGCAGACCCAGTTCAGACGAAGATGAATTAGACGTCTGATCAGAGCCTACATTATATGCAAAGGGTTGAGGCATTTTCCAAATAAATTTCAAAGAAAGCACAACCTGATTCTCCGACTCATTTAAACAAAATACATGAAAATTACAAAAGTAACTAATTAAAATAAGAGGCCCATTAGTCACTATGCTCACCAGAACTCAGGGAGCACTGGTAACTGGCAGCCATGTACTCTAATTAACCATTGAATCCCTGCGCCCAAAGATGCTAAAGATAAAATGTGGACCCAATCAGCCCAGCTACTTCAGAGGTCTGATTTCTCTTGAATGTGTTGTTGCAAGACAACAGACGACAGTGGCAACCAATTAGCCTTAAAATCATATGACAGATAAAACATTGTTTAAGGAACATTTCTATGAAAGTTTTAAAAATATCTTGAATGGGGTAAAACGCATTTTTCAATTTTCCCCATTATAAAGCAGAAGTGAAGGCAATGATTAGGATAACAAGTAACCCACAGCTTCTATCAGAGACCATAAGTCTATTCAAACTCTTAACTTCCCATAGAAACCAAACTAAAGAGCCTAATTTCATAAACAAAAACACACAAAAACTGTAAAGGCAAATATGGTGAATATTTCCGTAAAGCCTCAGCCTCATAGAGCATTTGGTTGATGAGGAGATGATTGTTTTAAAAAAAATCTATTTTTTTTTTTGTATTTTTTTTTTTAATTTTGGTGGCTTTGGCAACTTAGAGGCAACCAATAAAATTAGCATTAGGCCTAAAATCATATGGCAGACACAAGATTGCTGAAAAAATATTTCTATGAATGTTTTTCCAAAATATCTACCAAGGCTTGGCAGAAAATGCAAATTTTCAAGTTTCCCCATTATAAATCTATAGAAACTCTAAGAAACCATAGGAACTAAACTAAAGAGCCAAATTTCATAAAAAAACAACACCAAACATAAAACCGATTCAGGCAAATATGGTGAATATTTCAACAAAGTCTCAGCCTCATAGAGCATATGGTTTTATTAAGAAGATGGTTTTTAAGTGTGTTTTTATTCTATTTTGGGGTGCGGTTTTGTTTCCATGGCAACCAATAAAAGCAACCAGTTGGCCTAAAACCATACGGCAGATAGATGATTGCTTAAAAATATTTGTAGGAAAGTTTAGTCAAAATATCTGGAAAGGTGTAGCAGTTAATTCCATTATTCAATTTTCCCCAATTATAAGTCAATGGAAACTCTAAGTTGCCATAGCAACCAAATTAAACAGCCGAATTTCATAAAAAAAAAAAAAACAGAAAAGGCAAATATGGTGAATATTTCCATATACTCTCAGCCTCATAGAGCAAACGGTTTCTGAGGAGATGATTTTTATTTATTTATTTTTTCTATTTTGTTGTTTTCTTCATTTTGGTGTCCATGGTAACCAGCCTCATAGAGCATTCGGTTTCTGGCGAGATGATTTTTTAATTATTTTTGTTTTCTTTTCCTTTTTCATTTTGGTTTGTATGGCAACCAGTAATAATGAGCAATAGACCTAAAATCAAATGACAGCTGTTAGATTACTTCAAGAACATTTCTGTGAAAGTTTTGTCAATAATCTGCAAAAGCGTGGGAGTAAATGCCATTTTTCAATGTTCCCCATTATAAGTCAGTGGACACTCTAAGTTGCCAAAGCAACCAAACTAAAGAGCCGAATTTCAGAAAAACATAAAACCTGTAAAGGCAAATATGGTGACTATTTGCATAAACTCTCAGCCTCATAGAGCATATGGTTTCTGAGGAGATGATTTTTAAAGTATTTTTTTGTTGTTGTTTTTTTTTTTTTTCCTATTTTTTCATTTTGGGTTCCATGGCAACCTGTTAAATGAGCAATAGGCCTAAAATCAAATGGCAGATGGTAGATTGCCTAAGGAACATTTCTATGAAAATTGTGTCAAAATATCTAAAAAGGTCTGGCAGTTAATGCCATTTTTCAATTTTCCCCATTATAAGTCAATGGAAAATCTAAGTGGCCATAGCAACCAAGATTTCCCAGTGGAAATCTTTCCAATGACCGTTCAAAGGCGGTTCTTCTGTGGCGATTTATTTATGTTGTTGTTTGTTACTTACTGTGTGTATCCCTTGTGTCTTTTTATTTTGGATGGCCATATGGCCATTTTGTGGGACAGTAACTGTCCTTATGGCCTTCCTTTGTTTAGGTTTCCATTATGGTCTGGTCGCTTAATGTTTGTGTTTCTTTCCCTTTGGTGCATTTGATGGGTGGAGTAAGTGAGTTGTATCGATTCCTGATCTTTGTTTTACTTCTACTTTTATGATCCGAATTTCATAAAAAAAAACAAAAAAAAACGCAAAACTTGGAAAGGCTAATATGGTGAACATTTCAATATACTCTCAGCTTCATGGAGCATACGGTTTCTGAGTAGATGATTTTTTATTAAGTATTTTGTTTTCTTTATTTTTTCATTATGGTTTCCATGGCAACCAGCAATATGAGCAATATGCCTAAAATCATTGGCAGATAGTAGATTGCCTAAGGAACACTTCTATGAAAGTTGTATCAGAACATCTGCAAAGGTTCAGCAGATAAGGCCATTTTTCTATTTTCCTCATTATAAATCTACAGAAAATCCAAGTTGCCAAGGCAACCGAACTATAGAGCAGAATTTCATATAAAAAGCAAACCTGTAAAGGCAAATATGGGGAATATTTCCATAAACTCTCAACCTCACAGAGCATACGATTTTTTTTTTCTATTGTTTTTTTTTTTTTTTTTTTTTTTTATTTTGGTTTCCAACGCAATCAATAGAAATGAGCAGTAGGCCTTTAATCATATGGCAGATAGTAGATTGCCAAAGGAACACTTTATGAAAGTTTAGTCAAAGTATCTACAAAGGCTTGGCAGTTATGGCCATTTTTCAATTTTTATGGAAAATCTAAGTTGCCATAGCAACCAAACTAAAGAGCCAAATTTCATACAAAACACAAAACTTGTAAGGGAAAATGTGGTGAATATTTCCATATACTCTCAGCCTCATAGAGCATACGGTTTCTGAGGAGACGATTTTTATTTATTTATTTTATATTTTGTTGTTTTTTCATTTTGGTTTCCATGGCAACCGGCCAAAATAAGCAATATTGCTGATGGCAGATGGAAGATTGTTTAAAGAACATTTCTATGAAAGTTATGTCAAAATATCCCCAAAGGCTTGGTAGGTAATGCCATTTTTCAATTTTCTCCATTATAACTCTACGGAAAATCTAAGTCGCCATCGCAAACAATCTAAAGAGCCGAATTTAAAAACAATAACAAAAAAAAAACATAAAACCTATAAAGGCAAATATGGTGAATATTTACATAAAGTCTCTGCCTCCTAGAGCATACGGTTTCTGTGGAGATGATTTTTTAAGTATTTTGTTTTCCTATTTTTTGCATTTTGGTTTCCCTGGCAACCAATAAAAATAAGCAGTAGGCCTAAAATCATATATCAGACAGTAGATTGCCTAAGGAACATTCTATGAATGTTTTGTCAAAATATCTGCAAACGCTTGGCAGTAAGTGCCATTTTTCAATTTTCCCCATTAAAGTCTATGGAAACTCTAAGTTGTCATAGCAACCAAACTAATTAGCCGATTTTCAAAAAAAAAAAAAAAAACACACACAAACTTTCAAAACCCTAGCCCAAGAATGCTACTGATAAAATTTGGGCCCAATCGGCCCAGTGGCTTCAGAGGAGATGTCGTTTGAAAGTGTTGACGCAGACGCAGACGACGACGAACTACTGCCTATCCTATAAGCTCCCCCGGAGCCTTCGGCTCTGATGAGCTAAAAATGGGCCGCTTCTGTGAGTGAATGAACATGAATTATTTTGGACATCTAGAATTAGTGACGATAATGAGGTGTTGTTTTAAACAGCTATCCTTAAAGCCCAAAGTTGCACCTGGTTGTCATAAAACTTTTGGTCAAAAACATCCTGCATTTTGACAGTCAACTTCAATCATTATGCAGTACCTATATTTTACCCTCTATCCCCAGGCAAAAGTAAATGAATAATTGACTTGTCCTCTTTTCGGAAACAATAAGATATGTTATGTTCAAAATCTGAAACAAGGAAAATTTGAATAGATAAAAAAGTAAATAAAAAGAACGATAAGTGGGAAATAGTCACTCAGTTTTGATTGGTTGCTTTTGAAACACGCACTATCTGCGTTTTCGACACTCAGGTTTGATTGGCTGGTGAACAATCGCGATTTATGCGCAATATTGTGTTATTCACCAAAGCAATTTGATTGGCTAAATTGTCATTCGCAAGTGAAACGCGTGAATTGCAAGTGTGACTCTCACACGATACAAATGCGTGTGCGCTGTAAACTTTCTCGCAAGCGGGAGTGGGGTATGCCGAGGAGATTTCGCGACGTTTTTTCGTTTTATTGATCAGTTCTAAGGACTACCAGCAATCTTTCAATACACTAATATTCATCCAAAATATTCCAAACGGTTTGAATGTATACATATTTTGCCTCGGCGAGGTTATTTTACTTTAGGACAGGCATTTGTCTGGTTCAGCTGTTCGTTCATGTCCCAGTCTGTAAGTACATCCAAAATTATCAAAATGTTCCGAACGTTGTGCACAATCAATATTATGCATGTATTTTGGAAAATATTATGTCGAACTATCGACATAATATCTCAAGCGCTCGACATAATATCTCGAGGTCTCAAAATATTGTCTCGAGCGCTCGGCATATTATTTCCCGAGCAGATAAATAACACGCCTACAAGCAACACATACACCATTAAAAATATTCATCCGCAATGGGTAAAATGATCAAACATATTCGCGTAAAAAAAAGAAAATCACAAACATGTATAAATACAGCGGTTTTGGTTTTGCTCTATCTATCATTGAAATTAGAATAAAAATATTGACATCTAACAGTCACTGATCTGTGCCCTTCAGGGTTACCTGAATATAGCGGTATGACGTAACGCCATCTTTTCAGATTATATCGAATCCTAAAAGTATCTATCCCAAAACAGTTCTGAATGACTAAGAAGATCTGTTAAGTACCAATCTCAATGGAAGTGAGAACATTTCCAAATATTTTTGTAAAATATAGTTACAAATGGAACAAAAAAGAAGTCCATAACCCACTGCATGTGGGAACCCCTAAAGGGCTACCTTGACAAACAGTGCATGTCTAGAGAACACGGCGTCTGATCAAGGCCTGCACTGATTGCTAGCAGACTTTTCCTTTAAAATAGAATAAAAACGAAAAAAAAAAAAAAAAAAAGGCCATGGCAAATGGACTTGTCCAACATATAGCAATGGAAGAGTCCACTTGTAACAATTGAAGAGTCCACGAGTATACACTTGGTTAATATGACAGCCTTGACTGTAGCAGCTGGCACTGTCAACGCAAGTTATTCTAATTGTATACATAGGGCTGGCCCCGCCCATCGAGGCTTGAAGAAAAAGACTGGGCTGCATGATGCTTCAACGTAGAACTGAAGCCGACCGCACATAAGCGCTGGTAAACCGACTGAAGGTTCTTATTCTACCCAGGAAAATTTGTGCGAGTCGGTCCGGCAATGCATTTAAACCCTATAGGTTCATTAGGCGGCAGAGCATGAGATGTCATTTCATCTCAGTGTCGGGTAAAAGTCCCACAAAATTGGAAGCAACGATAACCTAAACAGTGTTGTCGGGGACGGCAAACCTCAAACAAATAAATAAACATAAGGAACTCTTTAAACTTCGACCGAACCCGTTCGACTTTTATTCCGGTCGTCATTACGCAAACACGCCTATACAAATACATTGCCACCTTTATCGCCGAAAAAATGAAAATTTTAAGATGAAAAATTGTGATATTTTTCTTATATCTGCTCAAAACATAGATTGTGGGTACTCGTTAGAACCGCCTCATCAGAAATAAGAAAAATAAGGTATACCACAGGAAACCCCAGTTTTACAATATAAAAGTGGGGTTCAGGGGGGGGGGGATTATGTAGGCGTGTTTTCGTGATGTGCAATGGCAGCAATCGTTTGGAACATAGTGTCTGCTCTTGACCTAGAATATTACGTACACCAGTTACGGTTTCATAAGTTAACCCATTTAGTACCAGAAACCCCAAAACGGGTACCCGGGCAAACAGTGCAGGCCCAGAAAGCGGCGTCTGATCACCGCCGACACTGATTGCAAAAAGTTCAGTCATTTTCAAAGAAAATTTTAATGAAAACACAACCTGTCACCCCTTTATTTTGAAATGAACTCCTGCTATATATAAGGAGGAAGATTCCATTTCGTACAAAAAAAGGTTAATGTTTTGCTTCTGTCAGTTGCGGGTAACAAGTGATGATGTTTATGATAGTATTCAAAAATACTTGAACAGTTAGACTGATAAGCGAACAGTAGCAATAACATAATCCAATAAGTCTTAATGGCTTTTTAAGTATGTTTCATTTACCACCAGCTGTGATGATATAACGTTTGGCGATGATTTTGTAAACATGTAAGCCACGCTGACAACCTCAGAATGTAAAAAATATGTATTCGTTTTGAGAAACATACTCCGCGGCAGCTACCAAAGTGTTCACTTCTCAGTATTCGTACGAGATTTCGTTCTTCAGTATATTCTAACCACAAAGCGCAGTTTGTGGGGGCATTATTGGCTCCATCATTTTAGCTACTTCAATCGTCCCATAACTGAAAACACTTGGGGAAATAGTGGTAGGAATGTTAAACGGCAACTGTGATTTTGAAACAAAAGTCTAATTAAATCGCGCTTCGACTGGATGGAAAGTATGTCCTTTCCTTTGGTGTCGATGAAAATTCGTCTTTGTTGGAATAACAGAGAAAACAATAAATACTATTTACCACAGAGGAGGTTGTATGAGGAAAAAAATTCTTAGTATATCCGTGTATTAAGTACCCCTGAACCCCCCCCCCCCCCATTTTATTAGATGAAACCCCTGCAAACCCCTCTGTATTAACATGCTCACAAGGTTTTCAAGGTCAAGTCCATTGTGACCTTGACCCCTGACCTTGAAATTCAATAGGGTTCATCCTCTGTACATGATGAACATTTGTGGAAGGTTTGATGCTTCTACGAATAATAATGTGTCTTCTATCATGCTCACAAGATTTTCAAGGTCAAGTCCATTGTGACCTTGACCTTTGACCCCTGACCTTGAAATTCAATAGGGTTCATCCTCTGTACATGGTGAACATTTGTGGAAGGTTTGATGCTTCTACGATGAATACTGTGTCTTCTATCCTGCTCACAAGGTTTTCAAGGTCAAGTCCATTGCAAACCCCTCTTTATTAACATAAAACATGGATGTACAGGGTATTTATTATTTTTCTTATTTCTGCTCCAAGAAATAGGTTGTTGGTGCGGTTCAAACGAGCATCAACAACCTATGCCTGAATTACGGTATCAAACCTGTTTGCATAGTGCAATTTTTCATATATCTAAAATGTTGACCATTCTGATGAACATTCGATATAATTGTTTTTATTATTAATGCCACAAACATATACTGTGTGTGCTCCTTAGAGCCGTTTCAATGAGTCGATTTTAACGCGTACCCACAACCAATGTCTTGGAGCAGAAATAAGACATATAATATATATCAGTAAAAAACCCAGTTTTCTCTCTATAAAGTGGAGTTTAGATCGGTGTTCATTACACGGACTAGGCGGTTCTAACGTGTACCTACAATTTATATTTTATGACAGAAATAAGGAAAATAAGGTTTACCCCTGTAAATCCCAGTTTTACTATATAAAATTTGGGCTTCATGGGGATCAGAATTATATAGGTATGCTTTCGTGATGTATCATACTGTTTGGCTTTTTGCCTTCTTTTTTATTTCAAAATAATGTACTTCAATCCATGAAAATATACATTAACATGAACAAATAAATAATTTTAAACCAAATGTGTTCTGTGCAGCATTACGTAAAACCATGATTATTTAGTAGCATATTGGACATAACGTTCTTGAAGTTTAGATTGAAGTATCCGTCCGAGCTACTCGTAAATGGATTGCTATTAGACAGAAAACATACATGAAGCCTGTTGCATGAATACCCGTGTAGCCCCAGAGTATATAATTTGCAAATAAACATAATGAATAATGACTTCTCCCTTTGCCCCCCCCCCCCCCCCCCCCAAAACAAAAAACCCAAAAAACTCGACTATTCGCGTCAGGTTTCCGATTTAGGTGTGTAATAAAAGCCGGGACGGAGGTCGAGGTAATGTAGGGTAGGCTTAGCCGTGGCCTATTGTGTAGGAGAGATATGTTTTGTTTGATTTGTGGTTTAACGTCCCCTTCAATACTATTTAGGTCATTTGGGAGACGTTGCTTCCAATTATGTTGGGCATTAAGCCTTCAATGAGATGAAATGACATCTCAATCCCGCCGGCCTCGGTAGCTCAGTCGGATGCGCGTCTGACTGGTGATCAGGAGGACGCGGGTTCAATACCTGCCAGGGTCGGCAACATTCTTTCGTGAAATATTTTCTACGGTAATTCTCTCCCTTTCGCTGATTCAAGAAGGGCAGCTGTCAGTTTCTGGCGAAACAATGTGAACTGTGCTGGTCAACTGCTTACGTATAAGCCTGCCCGGAAAAACTGTGGATACGTAAACTGACAGGCCCAAAAATGGTCTAAATAGTGTTGACTAAATACAAACAAACAAACATCTCAATCCCTGTTGCCCATTGACTCGCACGACCTTTTTTGAATAGGCTTAGACCTTCTAAACGGTTTACCATAACTCTCAGCTAATGCAGCCAAAACTATTTCTCCAAGCCCCAATTGGCGGGGGCCAGGAGGTATATCTGAATCTACCTGGTACTCCATACATCTCAAGTAGAGTATTATATGGATATATGTTAATACTAGAAATTCTGCTATTAAGACCACCTATAATTAAGACTAATTCTGCTTTTAAAAGCTTATTTAGAAGGGTACAGTTATTATTTCTTCGTGAATTCTGCACACAATGTCCTCCGGTCAGGGACCACCTTTGGAACTGTTCAAAAGTGGTCTTAACATAGGAATTTTACTGTATAAGTCCATGTCCAAATTTCTCCAGAAAGCATGCACGGATTGCCTGTTTGGATCATTATAATCTTACGTCCGACTTTTAGTGTCCTTAGGTGCGCAGTCCTCATAGAGGTGATTCCAGAGGGACCGAATGCGTTGGCAGGAATTTCCAGATCTTACGGCTGGTTCCGATATTTAACTGCACACGTGGCGGGCCTTCAGCGTATGGCGTCCGTTGCTTTGGAAGCCTTACGGGCTGAAAAGGCTGCACGACAGAGAGGTCCCTTTGACCGGCCATCATCTTCCAGCGATGATGAAGACCTTGAAGACTTTTACAAATAACATAACGTGTCTTAGGGAGAAATCATTAAACCAAAAGCTTTGGCGGTGATTGATGGATATCCATAATTCGAATTATGGATATCCATTATTCGGCTGATTTATGGATATCTAAAAATACGGATTAAATAATAAAACGGCGCCCCATATATGCACAATGTCAAACGAATGTTTTATCATAATGAAGTCGAAATGTAAGGCTTGAGCACCTTTCGGACTATGATTTTTTTCGAGATGGTGGTAGTTCCAGCTATAAAAGACTAATCCAACTAATCCATCACGAAAACACACCTATAAAATTTTGACCCCTTGAACCCAACTTTTATGTAGTAAAACTGGAGTTTACAGGGGTAAACCTTATTTTTCTTATTTCTGCTCTAAAATATAGATTGTGGGTACTCGTTAGAACCGCATCGATGTGGCGGTTATAACGGGTACACACAATCTATATGTTGAGCAGAAATAATCGAGGAGTTTGTAACGAGGACCCACAATCTATATTTGAGAGCAGAAATTTAAAGGCGGTAAAGTTTACAATGTATTTGTATAGGCGTGTTTTCGTAATTCGCCAGATAAAGAGGCATAGTGCATTACACTAACACACCCATGTGTTAAAATGGCGGCTTCCCTATCACAAGAACATTGTTTCAGCTGAAAATGTTTTATATTTTTCTTATTTCTAGCTCAAATATAGGTTGTTGGTGCTCGTTAGAGCCGCCTCAATGAGGCGGTTCTAACGAGTACCCACAATCTAAAATAAAGAAAATAATGGATACCCCCGTAAACCTTTTTCCTTTTTTAGGCAGGATTTACAAAGATGTTCACTACTTTGTTCTTCTTTAGAAGAAATTATACGGGTCTCCGTGGCCTAGTGGATGGGAGCGCTGACTCTTAACAATTAGGTATCTCACCGATGTGGGTTCTAGACTGGCTCGGGTCACATGAGAGACACCAAGTTCATCAACGAAAGGTCAGGTGGTATTTCTTCGGTTATCCCAGTTTTCGCCCACCTCTGATTAACGATCGGTTCGAAATGAGTGAAATAATCTTGAAACGGTAGCAAAAAAAAAAGAAAAAAAAAAAATGAAAGAAAGAAAGAAAGAAATTATGTTGCATGCCCTCATTGTTCCGGCCTCGGTAGCTCAGTCGGACCAGGAGGACGCGGGTTCGATACCTTCCAGGATCGGCAACATTCTTCCGTGGAAATTGATCATGAAATCTTTTCTACGGTCATTCTCTCCCTTCCGCTGATTCAAGAAGGGCAGTTGTCAGTTTCTGGCGTAAGACTGTGCACTGTACTGGTCAACCGGTTACATATAAGCAAGCCCAGGAAAGTGTGGATAGGTAAACTGAGCGGCTCAAAATGACCTAAAATAGAGTTGACTGGGCCGTTAAACTCCAATACAAACAAAATGTCCTCATTGAGACTATTTTACTGAGTGCACAAATATATTGTTTTAAAGAAAAAAAAAAATAGAAAATCGAAAACTAAATTATTCTAAATACATGTATTCTAAATAGATGAAGTTTTTGTAAGAATTATCGAGGGATTCCAGATCGAGTTCGGATTACCCATGGTAAAATAGCCATCAGTGCTCAAGCTATTAAAGTTTTCCTTTAGAGGTCTCCGATTTCTATCGGCATCGTTTTAGGGTTCGATTGTTTATCAATCGTATCAAAGTTACTGACAACAGAAGCTGTCCACTTGACTATCGCTGGCTATGTGCAAAATCCAGGTACCGCGCTATTCCGTTCGACGTTAAGCGTACGTCACCCGTAGAATCTAGACTGGTCAGGTGTACCGGGTAATTGACAAACAGTGTGGACCAGAACAAGGCTCTTCACTGTTTGAACTACCCTGTTTGCTGATTTGTTTTGTTTGTTTGATTTGAGGTTTAACGTCCCCGTCAACACTGTAAAGGTCATTTTGGAGACGTTGCTTCCAATTTTGTGGGACTTTACCCGACATTGAGATGAAATGACATCTCAAGCTCTGTCGCCCAATGAAACCAATAGGATTTATTAGCATGGACGGTCCGCCTCGCACCGCCCCTGTTTGCTGAAACTACGGGAATTTAAGAGTTAGTTCAAGTTCAGTTCAGCCTACAAAATGACCTAAAATAGTGTTGAGTTCATGTTCAGTCCAGACTACACTCAATGCTACAATCAGTGTTGACAATGCCCTGCATCCCGATAACCAGTCCGTAAAATGAACCCCCTAAACCCCACTTTATATAGGGAAAGCTGGGCTTTACGGGAGTATTTATTATCTGCCTTATTTTTGCTCAAAACCATAGATTGTGGGTACTCGTATTGAGGCGGTTCTATCGAGCACTTTTTGCTCAAAACCATAGATTGTGGGTACTCGTATTGAGGCGGTTCAATCGAGCACCCAAAGTCTATGTTGAAATATGTTATCATGTGTCATTTTTGACGCCATGTTAGATGCCATTATTACACACGGACATGTTTTCCTAACGGATGTTATCCAAAAGAACATTTGTCATTGCATTACGAAAACACGCCTATACAAATACATATTCAATTTTATCACTGAAAATACGAGCATTTTAAGATGAAAAATTGTGATATTTTTCT
The DNA here is from genome assembly GCA_963580285.1 of Lucinisca nassula. NCBI lineage: Eukaryota > Metazoa > Mollusca > Bivalvia > Lucinida > Lucinidae > Lucinisca > Lucinisca nassula. Next base: position 47,194,593 of record OY757023.1, on the reverse strand, counting down.
TATTTCTGCTCCAAATATAGTTTTTTGTACTCGATAGAACCGCCTCATCGAGGCGGTTCTAACGTGTACCAACAATCTATATTTTAGAGCAGAAATAAGAACAATAAGGTTTACCCCTGTAAACCCCAGTTTTACTATATAAAAGTGGGGTTCAAGGGGGTCAAACTTATATAGACGTGTTTTCGTGATGGGAAACGGCACTATCATCATGTCAACAAGTCCGCGTAATGAACATCCCAATAAACCCCACTTTATATAGAGTCCACTGTCTTTTACAGGGGTATACATATTTTGTCTTATTCCTGCTCCAAGACAGAGGCTGTGGGTACGCGTTAGGTTCTAACGAGTACCACAGCCGTTGACTGGAGTATAAATTAGAAAAATATCAAAACTTTTCATAAGAAAAGTAGCCATTTTTGGAGATATGGAAGAACGGTGTTTTCTTGCACACCAGACAAGCAAATCCGTGATTTTACCCTGGGATAGAAATTTATGTTCTGACCCTGGTGTTCCGACCCCAAATCGAATATAATCGCGTGTTTGATAAATGCACTGGTTGATTACGACCTTGTGCGCGCCGTCGTTAAGGTTGACGTCATGCACGATCCGTGACGTCACTTTACATTCCTACAGTGTCAACACAATATGGCGGACGTTGGTAACCGAAGTGACTGCAGCATTGAAATGCCGCGCTAAGAAATGGAAGGTATGCAAGAAAAAGAATCCAATATGGGTGTGAGGGGTGGAAAGAAAAATCCGTCCCTCGGGATCACTGTCCGGCATCACTCGGCAAGCCTCGTAATGCCGGACTGTGACCCTTGGGACGGATTTTATCTATCCACCCCTCACACACATATAAGATTCTTATATTATCGTAATGAAGTCGAACTTTAACGACTTGAACACCTTTCGGACCATGAAATTGTTTTTGAGAGGGGGGATGTTTGCAGCTATATATGGCTATCTTAGCGCCGGATCAAGAACTATTTTGTTCTTCTTTAAAAGAAAAAAAATGTTTTATGTACTCTTGAGCATTTCTTCATTGAGTATTTTTTAAGAATCCCTTAGTGACGGTGGGTTCAGTTTTATTTTATGTGACTTATTAAGTTTCTTTTCAGATGGCTCATGTCAAAATAAAAAGGAGTCTCCGAGCATGTAGGCCCAATGAATTCTCTGATCAGCATGCACGTGCATGCAGGCGCATCGGCATCTTTGTTGTGCGCTCTTGGAATACATATTGTCCAAATGTTTATTCAGTACGACAGAGCTGGACTGCAGACTGATCTGTGACTTGTTTGAAAGACACCTTATTCGCTTGGCACAGTCCAATATATAATGATCTCCTGACAAAACGCATTGGGATAATGGGGTCTGAGAGGATGAAATAAAGAAATGTTGATGATATAATGGCGTTCATCGTCGTGCTATAAGTCAGATGATATTTGGTTGCACATTATGACGCATTAACAGTCGGTATTACGTTCGGACAAAATTGTCTGAAACTAAGGTCCAATTTACGTATACGAAATTGGCTTGATCACAGCATAATATATTCTATTCAGGGGAAATGTCTGTCCATTTCCCATTAGACGCAAACTGATAAAATTGAAAAAGCTGTATCCCTGAAAGCGTGTAATTCCTCTGTGTCACTAAATTTGGTATAGCTACGCCTTAATTGCAACCACTGGGCCGGTATCTCTGCTGGATGATTCGTTCGTCCCTGAGGGTATCATCAGCTCACTATCAGTTCCTCAGTGCTGATGTTGATACTGCGGTGTTGACGTCAGTACACAGGTACTAAATTAAATAACTATATTATATCTTTAACTTTTGCAGCATAAATTCTATTTTTTCTAAAACTAAGTAGAAGTAAAACAAAGATAAGACTGACTTGTCAGGTGAGACATGTATCTTAGCGGATTTGGTTGCCACTTTTTGTTATATTTTAAAATTTTGCAAGTCTCGCTACTTTGGACATCTCCTTCCTCATGCCCGGGACTTCCGTGGAGTGTGGAGTGTGGGCCATGTTTGCTGATGGGGGACGCCTATTAGTCCTGATGTAGGCGTCTCTTGCCTGATGCCTCCAGTTGACCGGTCTCTCGATCAGCGTCGGTCGGGGTGTGCTCGGAGGGCGGTGTGCTGTGTTTGCCGGGACTTGTCCATCATCCGTTTTGGTTTCAGAACTTTGGGGTTGAGACACACTGATGAAGATTAAATACCAGAAAGGCCTCTGTGTCACTAAGTTTGGTATAGTCACGCCTTTATTAAAACCGGGCTCACCATAAGGCACATTGTCGAATCTCATTTTTTTTTGTCATTCCATTATGGTAATTTTCCACAGTAAAGGATGCGATAATCTCTTATACTTTCATCTATGAGACAAACACATTATAGCTAAATATTTGCATTTACTGCTATTTAGCTGCTTAAATTAGACGGGTGCGACAAAAAAGAGCTTCTTGGTGGCAGTGCTGTAAGCTTCACATATTTGCCGGGTAAATTATGGAATGACATCAATTCGGTTTTATGCTACTAGCTTACATTTACGTCACCAAAGGCACAGAAATAAAATATTGTATGAGAAAAGCATGACACTCTTTATGGTTGCATAAATATGGCAAGCCAATTGCACAACCAATCTTTAAACCACGGTTTGAACTCAAAATCCCAGTTTGAAGTTTTCAAACTAGGGTTTGAAAACTTCAAACATAGTTTTAAAGAAAGACTGCGTAATATTTGTTTAACCACGGCTTCAACTTTCAAATTGGCGTTTTAATTCATATTCTAATAGTTTTACTCCAATCCATAATTTAAAAGCTTCTGACACCAGTTTCAACGCCGAATGCACCCTGAATTTTCAAACCACGGTTTGAACTTTTGAACCGAGATTTAAAGGTTGAAACCTTACTTTGAGGAAAGTTTGTGTATTTAACGACTTCAAACTTTAGTTTGAATAATTGAAACTACGGTTTAAAGTTTTAAAACCCTGGTTTGGAAATTTTAAACTGGGGTTTCAAGTTCAAACCGTGTTGTAAAGAATTATTGTGCACTTGATCGTCATAGAAAAGCAATTATATAATGATAGTTGTGCATACGGCGTCATAACTTGCGTTTCAAACTTCAAACTTGTATGCGGTCGAGTCCTCAACCTTGTTTCATCTCTGTAGTTTTTTTATTTGTATTTGTATGTTCTCGGAGATGTTACACTGATGAGTTAGGAAGCCTTCATGCGGACTAAACAAAATTAGTGTATACCCCGACAGAGGTAAGGGCGAGGATTATGGCCATGTAAAATCGATTTAACCCCCCCCCCCCCCCCCCCATTGGAATTCTTTCCACTGACCGTTCCAAGGCGGTTCTTCTGTGGCGGTTTATTTATGTTGTTGTTTGTTACTTAATGTGTGTATTACTTGTGTCTCTTTTATTTTGGATGGCCATTTGGTCATTTTGCGGGAAAGTAACTGTCCTTATGGCCTTCCTTTGTTTAGGTTTCCATTATGGTCTCGTCGCTTCATGTTTGTGTTTCTTTCCCTTTGGTGTCTTTGATGGGCGGAGTAAGTTAATTGTATCGATTCCTGATCTTTGTTTTACTTCTGCCTTTCAAACCCTGGTTTGAAGGCTTATTTTGCATTAAGCGTTGTAACTAGGGTTTGAACCGTAAATGTGTTTACAATGTGTCTTTCACTGACCGTTCCAATGCGGTTCTTCTGTCGCGCTTTATTTTTTGTTATGCGTTGTCTTTGGGTGTTTGTATCGCTTATATTGGTTTGTTTTGGATAGCCAATTGGCCATTTTGTGAAAAAGTGACTGTCCTTTTGGCTTTCCGCTATTGATGTTTCCATTAGGGTCTGTTGTTTCATATTTGTGTTTCTTTCCATTTGGTGTTTCTGATGGGAGCTGTCGGTTAATTGTATCGATTCCTGATCATTGCCTTCACTTCTATTTTGAAGTTTTTAACTTGTAGTTTGAAATTACATTTTCTTGAATATATTGAAACCCCCCTTTTGAATTTAAAGAATTATTGTGCAGTGTTTCTTTGAAACTACATGTATGGTATGAAGTTTTCAAACTCCTACATCACGAAAACACGCCTATATAATTTTGACCCCCCTGAACCCCACTTTTATATAGTAAAATGATGAGGCGGTTCTAACGAGTGCCCACAATCTAAATTTTGAGCAGAAATAAAAAATATCACAATTTTTCATCATAAAATTTTCATTTTTTGGGTGATAAAGATGGCAATGTATTTATATAGGCGTGTTTGCGTAATGTAGTCTAAAAACTTCAAACTTGAGTTGAAGTTGAAACTGGGGTTTAAAGATGTTTGTGCAATTTCATTTACACACATAAAGCCTGTTTAGAAAGGGTTCAAAATTTAGAAAAGTTGTTCTGCAATTCAATTGCATGTATGGAATGTTTGCAGATGTCTATACACCGTTGGTATCATGAAAAGCCATTCGATGTTTCAAATTTTCTAAAAAAATATTCCAACGGGCACATGACGCCTGAGCAACGACGCGTCAACGTCGATGCAACGTTACGACGTTGATATTATGTTGCTACACACTTTGCCTGCTGAGATATTGCATCCCAAAATGTTTACTTTTTCAAAATCAAACACTGCGAACAGACAACAAGAGGGCCCAATGGCCCTATATCGCTCAACTGTGTACCAGAAAATCATTAGTGTAGGAGACCACTTGACATTGCTACATACTAAATATCTAAGCTCAGGCAAAGCGGTGTCCATGCGTATAAACCCTATTGGTTTCATTGAGCGACAGGGCTTGAGATGTAATTTCATCTCAATGTCGGGTAAAAAGTCCCACAAAATTGGAAGAGACATCTCCAAAATGACCTATACAGTGTTGACAGGGATGTAAAACCTCAAATCAAACAAAATCTGTGCCTTATGGTTTTGGAAAAGAAGATTTTTTTTTAAGTTTTTTTTTCCAGTATAAGTCTATAGAAGCTAATGAGCCCTGGGACTTGGCCAATTTTGACCCAAAGGGCATGATTGGCACGATTTATGTAGGTGACCATTTTGTGTTGCTATATACTAAATATCTTAGGTCTGTATTTCATGGTTTCAAAGAAGATGTTTGAAGCTTTTTTCCATTATAAGTTTGTTGGAGTTAAGGGGCCACAGGATTTGGCCAATTTGGACTAAATATCTAAGTTCTGTGCTTCACAGTTTCTGAGAAGAAGATTTTTTAAGCTTTCTTCCATTTAGAGTCTATGGGAGCTAAGGGGCACCAGGGCGTGGCCCATTTGGACCCCAGGGGCATGATTAGCAGGAAATCTGTAGATGATCACTTGCCGTTGCTACATGCTAAATATCTAAGCTCTGGGCCCTATGGTTTTAGAGAAGAAGATTTTTGAGGCTTTTCTCCATTTTGAGTCTATGGGAGCTAAGGGGGTCCCAGGGTGTGGCCCATTTGGACCAGAGGGGCATGATTGGCAGGATTTATGTAGGTGACCACTTGTCATTGCCACATGCTAAATATCTAAGCTCTGGGCCCTGTGGTTTCAGAGAAGAAGATTTTTGAAGCTGTTTTCCATTATGAGTCTAGGGGAGCTAAGGGGCCCCGGGGCGTGGCCCATTTGGACCCCAGGGGCATGATTGGCAGGATTTATGTAGGTGACCACTTGCCATTGCCACATGCTAATTATCTAAGATCTGGGCCCTGTGGTTTCAGAGAAAAAAATTTTTGAAGCATTTTTTCCATTATGAGTCTATAGGAGCTAAGGGGCCCCGGGGCGTCGCTCGTTTTGACCACAGGGGCATGATTCGCAGGAATTATGTAGGTGACCACTTGCTGTTGCTACATGCTAAATATCTAAGCTCTGGGCCCTGTGGTTTCAGAGAAGAAGATTTTTGAAGCTTTTTTCTATTATGAGTCAATGTGAGCTAAGGGGCCCACAGGCGTGGCCAATTAGGACCCCAGGAGCATGACTGGCAGGAATTATGTAGGTGACCACTTGCCGTTGCTACATGCTAATTATCTAAGCTCTGGGCCCTATGATTTCAGAGAAGAAGATTTTTGAAGCTTTTTTCCATTATGAGTCTAAAGGAGAAGATTTTTGAAACTTTTTTCCATTTTGAGTCTATGGGAGAGAAGGGGCCCGGGGGCATGGCCCATTAGGAACCCAGGGGCATGATTGGCAGGAATTATGTAGGTGACCACTTGCCATTGCTACGTGCTAAATATCTAAGCTCTGGGCCCTATGATTTCAGAGAAGAAGATTTTTGAAGCTTTTTTCCATTATGAGTCTAAAGGAGCTAAGGGGCCCCTGGGCGTGGCCTGTTTGGACCCTAGGAGCATGATTGGCAGGAATTATGTAGGTGACCACTTGCCGTTGCTACATGCTAAATTTCTAAGCTCTGGGAACTGTGGTTTCAGAGAAGAAGATTTTTGAAGCTTTTTTTTTCATTATGAGTCTATAGGAGCTAAGGGGCCCCGGGGCGTGGCCCATTTGGAACCCAGGGGCATGATTGGCAGGAATTATGTTGGTGACCACTTGCCGTTGCTACATGCTAAATATCTAAGGTCTGGGCCCTGTGGTTTCAGAGAAGAAGATTTTTGAAGCTTTTTTTCCATTATGAGTATATAGGAGCTAAGGGGCCCAGGTGTGTGACCAATTTCGACCCCAGGGGCATGATTGGCAGGAATTATATAGGTTACCACTAGCCATTGCTACATCCTAATATCTAAGCTCTGGGCCCTGTGGTTTCAGAGAAGAAGATTTTGAAGCTTTTTTCCATTATGAGTCTATGGCAGCAAAGGGGCCCCGGGGCGTGGACCATTTGGAACCCAGGGGCATGATTGGCAGGAATTATGTAGTTGACCACTTGCCCTTCCTACATGCTAAATATCTAAGCTCTGGGCCCTATGATTTCAGAGAAGAAGATTTTTGAAGCTTTTTTCCATTATGAGTCTATAGGAGCTAATGGGCCCCGGGGCGTGGTCTGTTTGGACACCAGGTGCATGATTGGCAGGAATTATGAAGGTGACCACTTGCTGTTACTACATGCTAAATATATAAGCTCTGGGCCCTGTGGTTTCAGAGAAGAAGATTTTTGAAGCTTTTTTTCCATTATGAGTCTATGGGAGCGAAGGGGCCCCGGGGCGTGGCCCATTTGGAACCCAGGGGCATGATTGGCAGGAATTATGTAGGTGACCACCTGCCATTGCTACATGCTAAATATATAAGCTCTGGGCCCTGTGGTTTCAGAGAAGAAGATTTTTGAAGCTTTTTTTCCATTATGAGTCTATGGGAGCGAAGTGGCCCCGGGGCGAGGCCCTTTTTGAACCCAGGGGCATGATTGGCAGGAATTATGTAGGTGACCACTTGCCATTGCTACATGCTAAATATCTAAGCTCTGGGCCCTGTGGTTTCAGAGAAGAAGATTTTTGAAGCTTTTTTCCATTACGAGTCTATGGGAGCGAAGGGGCCCCAGGGCGTGGACCATTTGGAACCCAGGGGCATGATTGGCCGGAATTAAGTAGTTGACCACTTGCCCTTCTTACATGCTAAATATCTAAGCTCTGGGCCCTATGAGTTCAGAGAAGAAGATTTTTGAAGCTTTTTTTCCATTATGAGTCTATAGGAGCTAATGGGCCCCGGGGCGTGGTCCGTTTGGACACCAGGGGCATGATTGGCAGGAATTATGTAGGTGACCACTTGCCGTTGCTACATGCTAAATTTCTAAGCTCTGGGCTCTGTGGTTTCAGAGAAGACGATTTTTGAACCTTTTATTTTCATTATGAGTCTATAGGAGCTAAGGGGCCCCGGGGCGTGGCCCATTTGGAACCCAGGGGCATGATTGGCAGGAATGATGTTGGTGACCACTTGCCGTTGCTACATGCTAAATATCTAAGCTCTGGGCCTTGTGGTTTCAGAGAAGAAGATTTTTGAAGCTTTTTTTTCCATTATGAGTATATAGGAGCTAAGGGGCCCAGGGGTGTGGCCAATTTCCACCCCAGGGGCATGATTGGCAGGAATTATATAGGTTACCACTTGCCATTGCTACATGCTAAATATCTAAGCTCTGGGCCCTGTGGTTTCAGAGAAGAAGATTTTTGAAGCTTTTTTCCATTATGAGTCTATGGGAGCGAAGGGGCCCCGGGGCATGGACCATTTGGAACCCAGGGGCATGATTGGCAGGAATTATGTAGTTGACCACTTGCCCTTCCTACATGCTAAACATCTAAGCTCTCGGCCCTATGGTTTCAGAGAAGAAGATTTTTGAAGCTTTTTTCCATTATGAGTCTATAGGAGCTTATGGGCCCCGGGGCGTGGTCCGTTTGGACACCAGGGGCATGATTGGCAGGAATTATGTAGGTGACCACTTGCTGTTACTACATGCTAAATATATAAGCTCTGGGCCCTGTGGTTTCAGAGAAGAAGATTTTTAAAGCTTTTTTTCCATTATGAGTCTATGGGAGCGAAGGGGCCCCGGGGCATGGACCATTTGGAACCCAGGGGCATGATTGGCAGGAATTATGTAGGTGACCACCTGCCATTGCTACATGCTAAATATATAAGCTCTGGGCCCTGTGGTTTCAGAGAAGATTTTTGAAGCTTTTTTTCCATTATGAGTCTATGGGAGCGAAGGGGCCCCGGGACATGGCCCATTTGGAACCCAGGGGCATGATTGGCAGGAATTATGTAGGTGACCACCTGCCATTGCTACATGCTAAATATATAAGCTCTGGGCCCTGTGGTTTCAGAGAAGAAGATTTTTGAAGCTTTTTTTCCATTATGAGTCTATGGGAGCGAAGGGGCCCCGGGGCGTGGCCCTTTTTGAACCCAGGGGCATGATTGGCAGGAATTATGTAGGTGACCACTTGCCATTGCTACATGCTAAATATCTAAGCTCTGGGCCCTGTGGTTTCAGAGAAGAAGATTTTTGAAGCTTTTTTCCAATATGAGACTATGGGAGCGAAGGGGCCCCGGGGCATGGACCATTTGGAACCCAGGGGCATGATTGGCAGGAATTATGTAGTTGACCACTTGCCCTTCCTACATGCTAAATATCTAAGCTCTGGGCCCTATGAGTTCAGAGAAGAAGATTTTTGAAGCTTTTTTTTCCATTATGAGTCTATGGGAGCGAAGGGGCCCCGGGGCGTGTCCCATTTGGAACCCAGGGGCATGATTGGCAGGAATTATGTAGGTGACCACCTGCCATTGCTTCATGCTAAATATATAAGCTCTGGGCCCTGTGGTTTCAGAGAAGAAGATTTTTGAAGCTTTTTTCCATTATTAGTCTATGGGAGCGAAGGGGCCCCGGGGTGTGGCCCTTTTTGAACCCAGGGGCATGATTGGCAGGAATTATGTAGGTGACCACTTGCCATTGCTACATGCTAAATATCTAAGCTCTGGGCCCTGTGGTTTCAGAGAAGAAGATTTTTGAAGCTTTTTTTCCATTATTAGTCTATGGGAGCGAAGGGGCCCTAGGGCGTGGCCCATTTGGCACCGAGGGGCATGATTGGCAGGAATTATGTAGTTGACCACTTGCCCTTGCTACATGCTTAATATCTAAGCTCTGGGCCCTGTGGTTTCAGAGAAGAAGATTTTAAAATGTTTTCCCATTATAAGTCTATGGGAGCTATATGTTGCCATGGCAACCAGAATTCCAATCTGATCAGCCCAAAAACCTTATGCAGCCTTTCCCCCTACCTGATGATGATTCACGTAAAATTTGATCAAGATTGGTCATGGGGTATTGGAGATATACTTATTTGAAATTGTTTACGGACGCACGGACGCACGCACGCACGCACGGACGCACGGACCCACGACGGACGACGGACAAAAAGTGATCCCAAAAGCTCATCTCGTCACTACGTGACAGGTGAGCTAAAAATCGAAAGATTACAAAATAATTTTGTAACACGAGACATACATTTGCATAATTATCCATTTATTAATATAATGGATGAAAACCGTAACTGCAGTTTGCGTAATTTTTCAGTTTCAGTGTAGCAAAAGTTTTATAGTTTTCGAGATATATAACATGCAACAGTATGCCGGTTCGTCACATTCTATTCGTTTATGAAATGATGATGCATTTCAGTATATGTATTTCCATTTGTCTAAAATTAGAACGAGTTTGGAGTCTAACTGTTGGTTTTCTTTTGCTCCAGCATTTCAGAGGTTTCTTGCTCTCGAGACCTCACCGCTGTTTCATCTCTGTGGTTGTTTAATTTTTTGTGTTCACGGAGATGTTGCACTGATGAGTTAGGAGGCCTTCATGTGGACTGAATAAATTATTTGTCTAAATCGCGACAGAGGAAATGGCGAGAATTGTGGCCACGTAAAATCGATTTAAGCCCCCCACCTCCCCCGCCTGTGGAATTCGTTTCACTGACCGTTCAAAGGCGGTTCTTCTGTCGCGGTTTATTTTTGTTGTGGTTTGCCTTTGGTTTTGGATAGCCAATTGGCCATTGTATGGGAAAGTAACTGTCCTTTTGGCTTTCCGCTGAGGGTGTTTCCGTTGGGGTCTGTTGTTTCGTGTTTGTGTTTCTTTCCCTTTGATGTCTCTGATGGGAACTGTGGGTTAATTGTATCGCTTCCTGATCATTGCCTTCACTTCTAGTATTTGGTCTCAGAACATCGACCACTAAAAGTTCGTCTGTATATAGATCAAACTATCTTCGGTTAGAGTGAATGACTTGAGTTTAGTGTCTGCGGTTCTTGTGTGTTTCTTGTGTGTGTGTGTGTGTGTGTGTGTGTGTGTGTGTGTGTGTGTGTGTGTGTGTGTGTGTGTGTGTGTGTATGTGTGTGTGTGTGTGTGTGTTTTACGTCCAACCAACAGCTAGGGACATACGGAGACAGAACATCGGTTTAAAGAATCATCCTAAAGTCTGGAGAGGTTTATGAAAAGGCTTTCTGTGGTTCAACCCACGAGGATAGGATAGTCTGACTACGGCTGACAGGTTCCCAGTTTTCCCTGAAGCCTAGCAGAATACTAATACCGGTAGGTTGTTTCGTGCAATGAAAGTAACGGCAGCCATAGTTTGACCTTAACGGCCTTTATCATAGTGTAGATTATATTTTCTTGTCCTTTGGGATCATTGATTCCATTGTGGAATTTTGAAAATATCTGAGGGTCACTGATGAGGCCTAATTGGCCGAAACTAGCTAGTCTGGCCCAGAAAACATGTACACTCCATATTTTTCACTTCTATGGTGTATTACTTTCTTCCAAAGGATAACCCTTTTATAGAACATATTTATAATAAAGATGCAGAAAGCAAAAATGCGCAGATCCGTCTACAACCTATCGTATCTCATACGCTACTACATGTATTAAGAAAAAGTAACCTTTGCTCACAGTTTGGAAACTAATTAATTATCACAAATGGGCTTACATAAGTTATTCAGAATCTACACGTTTGAACATTGATAATGGGTTAGACAGTATTTTCTTGCACACCAGATAAGGAAATAGTTTTAGCTTGGGATAGAAATTCTGTTATAACCCTGGGGTTCTTACCCAAAATCGAATATCCTCGCGTGTTTGATAAATGCACTAATTGAATACGACCTCATATGCACCGTCGTTAAAGTTGACGTCACAGCACGTTACGTGACGTCAGTAAACACCACTGTAGTGTCATCTCAATATGGCTGACGTCGGCAAACGAAGTGACTGCAGTTTTAAAAATCCACTCTCAGAAATGAAAGGAATTTAAGAAAAAAGAATCCTACATGGGTTTGAGGGGTGGATAAAAAAATTCCGTCCCTCGGGATCACTGTCTGGCATCACTCGGCAAGCCTCGCGATGCCGGACAGTGATCCTCGGGACGGATTTTTTCCATCCACTCCTAACACTGCGCGGTTGCAGTTTCTCGCATCACGTCTGATTAATTCGTGTATAGCGTAGTGAAATCTTAACCCTTTCAACACTATAGTCCGGTATAGATTTGTTTGTTTGTAGTGGAGTTTAACGGTCCAGTCAATACTATTTAGGTCATTCTTTAGCCGGTCAGTTTACCTATCCACACTTTTCCTGGGCAGGCTTATACGTAAGTGGTTAATCAGTACAGTGCACTTTCTTTCTCCAGAAACTGACAACTGCCGTTCTTGAATCAGCGGAAGGGAAAGAATGACCGTAGCAAAGATTTCATGATCAATCTCCACGAAAGAATATTGCCGATCCCGGCAGGTATCGAACCCGCGTCCTCATGATCTCCAGTCAGACTCGCATCCGACTGAGCTACCGAGGCCGACAGTCCGGGTTAGAATCTTGTGCAAACAGTGTAGATCTGAGCCATCTCATCCGAGTCTACATGGCTTGCTCTTCTGATTGTCTATCCATCTTGAGGTCTCCACGTACATACATTTAATGCCCTTATTTTTCCAATCCTCAGGGATTGCTTATGCAATTGCTAGTAACTGTCCTTATTGCCTTCCTTTGTTTAGGTTTCCATTATGGTCTGGTCGCTTAATGTTTGTATTTCTTTCCCTTTGGTGTCTTTGGTGGGTGGAGTAAGTTAATTGTATCGATTCCTGATCTTTGTTTTACTTCTACTTTGCAGTACTCGTAGAATGGACGTGTCCAAAGTCGTTGATGAAAACTGCACTTCAAAAACTCTGGGCGAAAGGGTTCAAGCTTAACCTGCCTATTTTATGTCTTTTCGTTTGTCTGTTTACTAAATGACAAATCAAAAATTAATGCTCTTGTCCATGTGACTATCACTGAGTTTGGGAAACCAATATTATGGTTATTAATAGAAACCGTTGCACTACTTTTATCGGCGTTACATGTACATGTAGGCCAGAGTTATTTTTAAGATTTGGTCAGGAATCGCGTGCTTAGTTTGGCAAACACCGAATACCCAGTTCAGAATGTGGCGTTGAATGTGGCGTCTACTCAGCCGGCTGCTCAGGGACTACACTATTTGCTTAAATACTGGCATTTAAGGGTTAAACGAAAGCCAGGCTACCTATGTCATGAAAGGAAAACAAAAACAATATCTTAGGATAGCCCGCGAGGTCAGGTGAGGACTTCCGGAACATTGATGGAAATGGACGTTTACACATATGTATGCCACCGGCCCCGATAGCCCAGTTGGTGTCCGCTCCGGGAACGGGAGGTCACGGGCTCGATCCCGGGCCGCGACATACCAAAGTCGTTAAAAATGGTACTAGCTGCTCCTCGCTTGGCACTCAGATTTACGGGGTAGAGCTAGGACTGGTCGACCCAGTGTCAGGATAATGTGACTGGGTGTGGTATCATGTAATGTGTCTGGGACATGATACTTCAGTGAAGCAGCACTATAAAAGTGAGCATTGAGCTCCCTGTCGCAACCAGACACCGTCGTGATATGACTGAAAAACTGTTGATAGCGACGTTAATAAAAACCCGAATTCACACACACACACACACACACACACACACACACACACACACACACACACACACACACACACACACACACACACACACACATGTATGCCAAGTAATCTAATTTCTGACAATATAACGTTACTTTTCGCCTTTCTGCTAAAAAAATAAATTTTAGAACCTAGAAATGTTTGAGAGCAAAACTTTTAGAGATGGTATCGTTATTAGACATACAGCATAGTCCTAGATCGGATAGGGATAGACCGTATATCGCGTATGATCATGGTCGGCTCTGTTCGCCATGCATACAGCAACATTTTAGTTCATTTTAGCCCGTTCGCAGACTCTGGAAAAAAAGGGGGGGGGGGTGCGAATTTCGAGTATTTTGCAGAGGTTGAAATACTCCATGAATTTGATCTAATTTTCCTTCCCAGTCTGTGTACGGGCCTGCATCAACATGTAGAATGAAGCATTTTGCTGAAAGGGCCCTGGATCACATCATTGTTATTCATTTCACATCACTGCTATTTAGTAGCTGGGATGTAGTGGTGGGACTGAGCGAGGAGAAGAGAGAGAGAAAAAAAAAAACTATGATAGTGTAGATCCTGATCAGCAGAAGCCATCGATGGATCTACACTGTTTAAAAAAGAGCAGTAGGATAAAATGTTATTCGCGTAATAACATATCCATCACATTTTGTCTTGCATATTGGGTAAGCATTATCAATTCGGTCAGTAAATAATTTTGAAAACCTTGAAGGAAAATGCTACATTTATAAGTGCAACAGCAAGAACGTCATTAATTTTCTGTTTCAGACAAAAATCGTACTGCATACTTTTCTTATAAAGAAGTGTTTTAACGAGTACTCACAATTTACTTACGTTATAAAGCTGTGTTACTGCTGCTTGCTATTGTCCGCGTGACTATGGCTGACCATGTACAAAACTCAAATACCGGTTATTTACAGCAGTGTTTAGTCTTCTCCCTGTGTCATCAGAGCGCTGTGTAAAAAAAAAATTCTGGACTGGGCTCGTGTACGAGGTATTGACTTCTAAATCGACATAACGAAAATCTGGACTGGGCTCGTGTACGAGGTATTCGCTTATCAATCGACCCGAATATACTAAGTACAGAAGCTTCGCGCCTGCTATTTACCAACTGACGGTCCCCTTAACGAAATCCAGGTACCGGCTGTTTATAGCATCGATAATTGCATCAGAGCCCAGTGTAAAAGGCAAATTCTGGACTGTACTGGTGCACGTGGGCATTGGCAAACAGTGTACGAGTATACCTAATCAGACGCCACATTACGCGGTGTTTGATCAGGTCCTCTCTGTGCGCTTAAAATACTGGAATTTAAGGGATAGGCGAACAGTTCAATTCTCAGTTCAAAACAATTTTCCCAACCTACACTCAGAGACAATTGACCCACCAGTACTCTCAGTGCTTTGATTTTTCTTACTTTTCGCAACTGCGATTCAGCTGCTGGGGCTGATTCATATACAGTAAAATTCCTATATTAAGACCACCTTTGGGACTGTTCAAAAGTGGTCTTAAAGACCACTTTTGAACAGTCCCAAACGTGGTCTCTGATCAGAGGACACTGTAGGCAAACAACACAAAGAAAGATTAAGTGCACCCTTCAAAATAAGCTTATTAAAGCAGAATTAGTCTTAATTTTAGGTGATCTTAATAGCGGAATTTTACTGTATAATGCAGAATCTGATCTTCTCAGGAAAAAAAAAAAAAAAAAAAAAAAAAACATGAAAGTCGTCTGCTCTAAATTTGTTTGACGCTTTAAGGACAAATGTTCAGCTGACACTTCGTGGATATCCATTTTTCGTTTTTATGCGATTGTTTCACAATTGCACCTGTGTAGACATATAGGCTAAAATCTGGCCACTCCTGCAGACGGCCTCATCACCAACAAGATTCTCCGTGAGAAAATATTGTTCATTATTCATAACAGTTTGGCAACATTCTTTCGTGAAGATTGATCATGAAATCTTTTCTATGGTCATTCTCTCCCTGCCGCTGTATCAAGAGTGAGTGAGTGTTTGAGTTTTACGTCCAACCAACAGCTAAGGTCATGCGGAGACGGTACCTTCGGTTTAAAGACCCATCCGAAAGTCTGGAGAAGCCCGGGATCCATCCTGCGACCCTGGTTTACAAGGCGATTAGCGTAACCAATACACCACGGATGCTTCTCTGCTGAGTCAAGAAGGGTAGTTGTCAGTTTCTGGCGCTGTACTGGTTAACCGCTTACGTATAAGCTTGCCCAGGAAAAGCGTTGATAGGTTTACTGACCCGGCTTAAATTGACTTAAAATAGTAGTGCCTGGGCCGTTAAACTCCAATACAAACAAACATACAAAGTTTCGGAAGTCTCACAAAAGGTTCCCAATTAAGCTGAATATTATAACTTGTACGTTCTATCAATTAACTTCATGAACGCGCAAGACTCAATAGTTGTAACTTAAACAAGTTGGCATCGATGACGTAGCCACGGAAGACTACAAGGCACACCAAGGTAAAACCTGTGACAACCGCGGTATTTAACTTACTACTTATACAATCGGTCGCATGTGCGAAATAGACATTACACTTTCGCCCCAAAACGGTCTCAAAACGGGAACCGAAGCTGATGACCCGATCCGGAAAATTCCTTCCATCAACTAAGAATCTTTTGGTTTAAACGTATTTTATGTAATAAGAATTCTTCATAGCTCTGTACAACTAACCAATTTTATGATCAGTGCAGTTAATCCATTTTGTACCGGAAATTCCATAACTGGTAACTGAATTCAGATACCACAGAACGCAGCGTCTCATCACGGCCTACACGGCATGTTTGCCAAAGGTTAAACCATTCTCCAGACAAAATTTGGAAGAAGCCGCAACTTGAAACCCCAAAATTTGGAAATGGTCTTTAGCTATACTGACATAAGGTTGATGATTCTGTGCAGTATAAAATTGGTTATACGGTATGGGTCGATTATGTAATTCTATGGATCATTTAACAGAACCTCCAAGCTAATCAGACTGGAGTTGTCCATGCCCAATTATATTGAAGTATTAGCAGAAATATGCACTTTCAGCAAACAGTTTAGACCCAGAACAAACACCGCGCGTTGCGGCGACTGATCTGAGCCTGTATGAATGGGGTGTTTATATCAATAACGAGGAATAAAGTTATCTTGGTTTCAGAGACCTAATGATTTAAGAGTCTGCACCCTACAATAGGCAACGGAGGCCGTTTGAACATAAAGATATCATAACCGTACCGCCGGCCTCGGTAGCACAATCGGATGCGCGTCTGACTCGGGTGATCAGGAGGAGGAGATTTCGATACCTGGTCCCATTTGAGCAAGTAAATGGATCATATATAGTTTACCGTGCATAACATTTGCAGGATCCGGATATCTTCTGAGGAGCCAGGCAAAAGTCATTGCAACGAAATAAACATGCATTATCGTCATTATTGAATTTCCTAAGACTAATTGTGACGGTAACGGCCCACAACTCCATATCACCTCTTCAGTTGCGACCGTAAAACTAACATGGCATGATGGCCATACGTCAAAACGTTGTTAAACGATACCGTCTGTTCTGCTATGACGTCAACATAAAAAAGACACAAGTGATACACACAGTAAGTAACAAACAACAACATAAATAAACCGCCACAGAAGAACCGCCTTGGAACGCTCAGTGGAAAGAATTCCACTGGGGGGCTTAAATCGATTTTACATGGCCATAATCCTCGCCCTTACCTCTGTCGCGGTATACACTAATTTTGATTAGTCCGCATGAGGGCTTCCTAACCCATCAATGTAGCATCTCCGAGGACATACAAATAAAAAAACTACGGAGATGAAACAAGGTTGAGGACTCGACAGCATACAACAACAGAATTGCTGGAGCAAAGGAAAACCAACAGTTAGACACCGAGGTCCATTTCTTGATCTCCAAAGTTCAAAACTTAGGTTCAAGCAGCACCTTAATTTTATATTTTCAACATGGGTTTTGTTTCTTGAACACGCCTTCTGGTCCAGACTAGCTTCAAACAGTTATGCTCATAGGAGTTTATGCAATAAAATATTCTTTATAAATGTTCTATAAAAGGGTTATCCTTTGGAAGCAAAGAATACACCACACAACTGGAAAATATGAAGTGTGCATGTTTTCGGGGCCAGACCAGCTAGTTTCGGCCAATTAGGCCTCATTAGTGACCCTAAAGTATTTTCAAACTTCCACAATGGAATCAATGATCCCAAAAGGACAAGAAAATACAAACTACACTATGATGTAGGACAGGGAGACTTTTTACGGCCGCCACATATTCCCAGACATCAGCTGTAGTGACGTTAAATATGTTCTATAAAAGAGCCTGAATTAAACTACCGCCAAGACGACCCCGCCCGTCGGAGCTTGAAGAAATAGATTCGGCTGCGTGATGATTCCACGCAGAGCTGAAATTGACTGCACATGAGTACTAGTAAAGCGCTTAGAGATAAGCCTGCCCACGAAACGTGGTGCGAGGCGGGCCTTCCATGCATATAAACCCTATTGGTTTCATTGGGCGGCAGGGCTTGAGATGTCATTTCATCTCGATGTCGGGTAAAAGTCACGCCAAATTGGAGGCAACGTCTCCAAATAGACATTTTCATACTTGACGGGGATTTATAAATAAAAATAATGTCAGCCTCGATAGCTCAGTGGTTAGCGCGTTCTACGTATGATCGAGAAATTGTGTTTTCGAATCCGGCCACCGGAGGCGAGGTTTGTCCTTAGGCAAGACACGTGATGACACTGCCCCACTGCCCAGGTGGAAATGGGTAGCAGTGGTGTAAAAGTCATTGCCTGTCTCCATCGCGCGCGTGATAACATTCGGACTGAGTGCTCGAGAGCGATTCAATAAGCTTGAAGCTTTCATCGCAATAAATTAGTATTGACTAAACAAAAATAAACTAGACTTGTTTTCAGAGAAAACAGATGACCCCCAATAATGTCAAGGTCACCAAAACCTAATCAGTTCTTCATCTTGACCAAATGTTATACCCATGCAAATTTGATTAAAATCCACCCAGTAGTTCACACAGCTTAAATTTGGCCTAAATTTGACCTATTTAGCATGGCTGTTACCTAGGAAATAAGGTCAAGGTCATCAAAACCCGATCAGTTTTTCATCCTGTCTGAATCATATATCCAGGCAAATTTGATTCCAATCCACCCAGCACTCCATGAAATATACTGCATACAACCTAAATTGGACCTAAATTAGACTTATTTAACACAGCTGTGACCTTGAATATAAGGTCAATGTCACAAAAAACCTAATCACTTATTCATCCTGTCTTAATTTAATATCCGTGCAAATTTGATTAAAATCCACCCAGTAGTTCATGAAATATTCTGCACACAACTTAAATATGGCCTACATTAGACCTATTTGGCAAGGTTGTGACCTTGAATATAAGGTCAAGGTCATCAAGACCTAATCAGCTCTTTACCCTGTTCCAGTGTTATATCTTTGCAAATTTGATTAAAATCCACACAGCAGTTCATGAGATATACTGCGCCCAACCTAAATTTGGCCTGAATGTGGCCTATTGACACAGATGTGACCTTGAAAATAAGGTCAAGGTCACCAAAACCTAATCAGTTCTTCATCCTGTCTAAATGTTATGTCCGGGCAAGGTGGGGGGGGGGGCATAAAGCCCTTTTCCTGCCCTGATGCAAATGTCTTCATTTTCTCCTGTTATGTCGCATATAGTATCCCATTAAAGAAATAGTAGTGGTTTTGTAACGTAAGACCTCGTTATTGAGAAACATGATTATGGAAGTGGGTGGAGTAATTCAGCTTTAATCTGAGGTATCATGTTTTATGCACTGTTTCTCATGTAAAATATATCACACCCACGCTTTCTTTCCTCTGTTTGATAGACAAATGTCCTGGGTAAATTCCTGTGTGATTTTTCCCCCCTTTTAACTAAAATATACTGAACCGAAAAAGAAACGCAACTCCAAATATAAATGCGAGTGTTTGCAGAAATAATCATTTTTGCAGAAAATCGATTTAATGACGCAATAATATAATCATTCCTGAATGTAACTACCATAGAGATTTCAATTTCCAGTGAGAATGTTTGGAACACAATTCCGTTTTGTCATAGAGGATTGTCATTTCACAAGTTCAAAACATAAGCAGTTAATAGCGAGTATGTCCTCCGTTTGCATTCAATCCTGAACGCACACGCCTGGTCATGGACGGGATTAAACGATTGATCTCTGCCTGGGGAATAGCATTCCACTCCTGTATGAGCGCGTTGTTGGCGGCTGGGGGCGGTTACGTACGCGCCTATCCAAGACGTCCCACAAATGTGCTATAGGAGAGATCTGGACTATACGGAGGCCAGTGCATCACGTCAACGTTGTTTTGCTGAAGAAACGCCACGCTGAGCCTTGCTACATGCGCCCGAGCGTTATCCTGTTGAAACGTTACATTGTGCTGTACTACATATGGATAAACTACCGGTCGTAAAACGACTTAAACGTAACGCTGAGCCGTCAAAGATCCATCAATGAATACCAGGGGCGTTCGATGACCATTAGATATGCCAGCCCACACCATCAACCCACCGCCTCCAAATCGATCACGTTCAACCAAACAATTGTTACGATAACGCTCTCCGTCACGCCTATACACACGTTGACGGCCGTCAGCTCTGTACAACAAGTACCTGGACTCGTCAGAAAACATTACGTTACGCCACTGACGAAGGGGAAACTGGTTTGGCCTATGTTGTGTGAGCCACGCCATTCTAACCTGACGTCGTCGTGGTGTTAATGACATACCAACGTACGGACGACGAGGACGTAAGCCAAACGCTCGAAGGCGATTCCTGACAGTATCTGCACTTATTCGATTGTTGTGCGTTCCTGGTGTCACCTGAGACGTCTCGGCGGCTGTACGGAACCGATTACGAAGGTGGGTTAGACGGATGTATCGGTCCTGTCGACGTGTCGTGACGCGTGGACGTCCACTTCTGGGCCTGTCATTTGTCGTTACCGTTCGACGTGGACGCTGGTACAAGCGAGTTTTCGTCGATTTACTTACTTGGAAGTTCCTGGCGATGACAGCCTGAGACGTCTCACGTAGAAGCATTTGGACCGCTACGTTACGTTAATCTTGCGTCAAACGTACCATATTCCGTAGAGAAATTTTACCGGACTTTTTAAAAGTAAACTCCAGGTAACACAATATGCCAATATGATGCGGTTACTGTATACATGTAGTGTACTGCACGAGGAAATGCTGAAAACAACGAATTGCCAAGTGGAGCGTTAAACTGAACAGATATCGCCCAAATGTTTTCTGCATAGGAAAGTTTAAAAAGTATGAAAGTAAATCGCAAAATTATTTTTCAGTCAACCTGATGGTTGCATGAAAATCTTTTGGGTTAAAAAGTTGCGTTTTTTTTCTATTCAGTATACTTCATCTGCAGCAACTATTTGATAAAGTCGTCAATTTTTGTTTATTTTGCATCTTCAAATTTAATAAAGCATAGCCTACCTCCAAAACTAAAAGGTGATTTTTTTTTTCAAACTAACGCGAATTAAACATTGGATGAGTACAAAGAGTTAATTAGGTTTTGGTGACCTTGACCAAATGTTCAAGGTCACTTGGGCTAGTCGAATTTCAAAATAAGGGGTGTCCATTTTGGCCATTTTTCTGTCCTAGAACAAAAATCTTCATTTTCACCTGATATATTGCCTATAGTGTTCATTGTTTTTCAAAAACAATCTAGGTTTTGCAAAGTAAGCCCTATATTTGTAATTAAATGAGCATGAAACTGGTTGGGGTAATTCAATATGAACCTGAGGTATTGTGTTTTATGCACAACATCTCTTTTAAGATATTGCACACCCAGTAACACCTTCCTCTGTTTGTTTGACAAATGCTCTAGGTAACATCCTACCTAATTTTATTCCTGTAGAGTAAAATATGGTATCTGCAGCAACTCTTATAAAATCCTATTTCTGAGATTTTCTTTTTGTATTTTGGAATACAATACAACATTTTTTTCTGGAATTAAATGAACGATTCTGTGGAAATAAATCTAAAGACAGTGTTTGGAGAAAACAAAATGTTGACTAGGTCATTGTGACCTTGACCTTATTTTCATGGTTACATGGTCTTTGGAATTATCAGACAGGTACAATAAGATCATGTTCTGCCGACACCCCGACCCATCCCCGTCCCCACCCACTCTCCCAATCACAACCGATCATCATTTACTCAAGTGCACAGGCATGTCTTATTATTTTTCCCTTGTGAGGAAAATATAAGGACTGCAGACATTATTACATGACAAGTTACATTTTGCTTATTTTGAATCTTAGAATTTTCAGAATCTTTGTATATTTCCCAAATCTGTGTTTGAATTCTTTAGAAATGTGTATGCAGATAATACTATGAGTGCAAATAGTTGATTAAGTTTATGGTAATCATGGCCTTATTTTTAAGGTTTGACTGCAATTTGACATTGTTAATTTTGACATGACCTTGAAAACAAGGTCATCAAAGTCTAATATTGTTAGTTTGTCATTACTTATTCAACCCTTTGTTCGGGTGATTATGCCAGTTAAACTAGCATCCATTGAACTCCAATGATCCCACAAAACGGAGCAAACAAGCTTAAGTTTACTAAACTTTGATCTACTTTGACCTTTGATGACCTTGAAATGAGGTTAACGTTATCAGAATATTACCAACTTGAAAGCATGGCCCATTGATTCATCTTAGCCAGTTTCTAAGAATTAAGTCAGGAGTTCCAAAGAAACTATACTCAAGGTTTAAAATTGCTGACCTACTTTGTTCTGTGGTGACTTTGAAAATAAGACCAAGTTCACTGAACATCTAACCAACTCAAATACATGTCCAGATGCTACATCTAGCCAAGTCTGGTGTAATGCTGCATAATTTAAGCGATAGCTCCACTAAAGCTTAATATGAGTGCAATTACAGATAGCAAGCATGCCTTGACATTACAACTGAGGTCAAGGTCACCAAAAGCATGAAGGCAAATTTTAATAATATAAATATCTGGGAAAGTCAATGAAATATCACAGGATATGAATTTAATATTGCCTGAAAAAGACATTCTTTTCAATTTCGGAAATCTCACATACCATATGATCTTCAAAATAAGGTCAATGTCACACAAACCTAGTCAGCCTTCTATATTTTTAAAATCTTATACTCAGATTACTTTCAAAAGAATCCCTCATTTGGCCCACGTGACCTTGAATATAAGGTCAATGTCACCAAAACCTAATCAACATTTTGTACTCTTCCAATGGTAAATTCAAGTAAGTTTGAAAATAATTAGCCATTTAATTTTGGAGGTAGGCTAGGATTAATTGAATTTGAAGATGCAAAATTAACAAAAAATGACAATTTTCATAAAATAGTTGTTGCAGATTAAGGAATTTACTTAAGAGGGAGAAGAATTTGTCAGGGATTTAACCAAGACATTTATCTAACAAACAGAGGAAAGAATGAGTGGATGTGATATATTTTAAAAGAGAAATGGTGCATAAAACATGATTCATCAGATGCTGAATTGCCACACCCATTTTAAAAATCGTGTTTCTCAATAACTAGGGCTTACGTTACAAAACCAATTCTATTTAGTAAATGGGACACTATAGGCAATATATAAGGAGGAAATGAAGACTTGTGTTCCAAGGGCAGGAAATGGGCCTTATGGGCACCCACCCACCCATTTGATTAAATTCAAACCAGTAGTTCATGAGATATCTTGCACACAAGTGTAATGCCGACGTATACACCTACGCCTACGCATACCCCGACGGGATCCACACCAAAAACAATATGACTCCCTCCCCTTCGGTGGGGTGCATAACAACCGACCAGACGCAAAATCCAAAGATCACAAACAACCGCACCATCAGCACTCTCAGTGCTTTGATTTTCAAAAAGCATGTGTCATGTGCATGAAATTCATGAAACGCGCCGGAGCTAGTTTCATAAACAGGAAAAAAAATCATAGCTCGTGTAAGATCCTCAATAACAATAGCAATACATTCAAACAACGAATGTTACATTCGACGGTGCGACGTAAACCTACATGCCGTCAGGCCGACGGGGCATAACATCACGAAAATACGCCTATATAATTTTGACCCCATTGAACCCCACCTTTATATAGTAAAACTGGGGTTTACAGGGGTAAACCTTATTTATCTTATTTTTGCGCTATAATATAGAGATTGTGGGTGCTCGTTAGAACCGCCTTGATGAGGCGGTTCTAACTGGTTCCCACTATCTATATTTTGAGCAGAAATAAGAACAATATCACAATTTTCGTCTAAAATTTTCGTTTTAAGGTGGTAAAATTTACAATGTATTTATATAGGCGTGTTTTCGTAATCATCTCCGATAATTTAGTTACCAAAATGTGGGACAAGTCACAAGAAAAATCTTAGCTGCGTTATTCTTATTATTAAAAATATACAACAAAATATAACATAAATAGATGGGCCTCCGTGGCCTAATAGGTAAGGGCGCTGACTTAATCATTAGGTCTCGACTCGCTGGGGTGATGTCCCGGAAAAAGCTGACTGCATCCATTATGCATATACCGTTATCAGGCAAGCGTCGATCTTTCAACATGCGGACACAACCGTAATGCCTCGCTTTGGTTCTGGATTTTCTCCGGGTATTCCGGTTTTCGCCAACCTCTGATTATCGATCAGCCCGAAATAAGTGAAATAATTTTGAAATGGCCGTAAAACCAAAACCACAATAAAGAAGAAAGAACAAATCGTTTCTGTACTGTTTCATGGCGCTGCCTCGAGGACAAATCTTAGTTTGTACTCGCCCCAGCGACTTGAAAATCATACCGAAACAAATCACAAATAATAAAGATAACAATAAAAATGAGCACGCTATCTTGACAAATTGTCAATGTGGCTACTAGATTGACATAGTGTCAGCAATGAGAACTGCTACTTCATGTAGTCAGAGAGCAACAGCCATCAAATGCTAGTGGGTAAGTAAGTTTGTACTCGCCCAAGCGACATGAAAATCACACTGAAACAACTCACAAATAATAAAGATGACGAGAAACAAACAAAACAGTGATCACGCTATCTTCACAAAATGTCAATGTGGTCACTAGGTTGACAGAGTCTCAGCCATTTGAATGAGAACTTCTACTTATGGAGTCAGGGAGCAACAGCCACCAAATGCCAATGAGTGGCCTTGATATGAGCCGCCATCTCATTCATCACCTCATATTTCACCTCAAACATCACCTCAAATGTCACCTCAAATGCCTGGAAACAATATGGAACATCTAAAAATACGGCTTACATGTACAAGACACTACAATACGGCCCCTGCCCCGGAAAACGCCGACTGCATCATGCATATACCGCATTAACGCATGCGTCGATCAGACAGCATGCGACATCAACCGTAATGCAAATTATGATTAACGCATCCGTGTGGTATAGTACATTCTTTCGAATCTCCAGATTGGTTACTTTTCTGAAGAAAAATTTTGATTTTTTTTACTTTTTTACACACCAAGCACAGGTTGTGGGTCATCGTTAGAACCGCCGCTTTGAGTGGTTCTAACAGTAGCAAAAACATATGTTTTGGAGCAGAAATAAGAAAAACAATGCATATCCCGTTAAACCCCAGTTTTCTCTGTATAAAGTGCGGATAGCGGAGTCTTCGTTTCACGGCCTTCTTGACGTGATGAAATGATGATGATGATTTCGTGTTCAACCCATTTCGTACCAGAAACCCCTAAATGGGTGCTCGTCAAGCAGTGCAGGCCCAGATCAGACGCCGCAGAACGCGGCGTCTGATCAGGGCCTACACTGTTTGCACAAAGTTATGCCATTTTCCAAATAAAATTTGAAAACACAACCCGGCACCCTTGAATTTTGAAATGGACATACATGTATGCTATAGATAAGGATGTACAAAAAGGGTTACCGACGCGTCAACCCTCTTCGTGGGTCATAAGCGTTTAACGGATATTTATTCATCATAGTGTTGAGCGTGGCAGTTCAGTGGTTCGTGCGCTTGCCTATGATGTTGGAGGCCCCCGGTTCGATATCCGGCAGCAATAACGTGGTCATATCATGCTTCACTGACATCATTTGCAGGGATGAATGCACACAAAGTGCATTGTCCTTCGGATCGGGACGTCAGCTGGAGTCCTCTGTGCAGAGAGAACCAGTCCCTGTATGACGTAATCTACGCCATAAGTGGGTTTTAACAATGATCGTATAGTTTTACATAATGAAAGTTAGTACTTCGCAAATAATTAAAGTCAAAAACTGTTCAGTTTTTCTCTTTTTACTTTCTGACCAAGTTAAACTGGTGCATTAATTATTAGTTTCAATGTTACATAATTATAACACATCGAGAATCGAAAGCATTGAGACGGGGAGTGCTCAGGACTAGATCTAGCCCAATATACTGAACACGTCTGCTACATAACTGAAAACCTGACTGACTTGACATGATCGAACTTGATGTTTTATACGTTTCAGAGCATTCCACAGGCTTTTGTTCTCACGTTAACACAGTTTCTTCTTATACCAAATGTCTATCATTAACTAAAATGTTAAAAGTATCTCAACATCTGGTGACCACGTGCCCACGTGAGGAAACACCTGCAGGGTACTATGCACTCAGACGATGCCTTATAGTGCCCACATGATTGGCGTAAACGGAAACATGCACCCCTATGATTGACGTTTTGTAGATACATTTTCAGGTTTTATGTAAACTGCACTTGCTTTTTTCCCGCCAAAGTGTTTGAACCGCATGCTTGAAACTAGATTGAACGAGCATTATCGTAGAATGAGTAAGCCTAAGAAAACTGACACTTTCTTGTACCGTCACTTTCGACGTACAGGTCTTTCTGTAAACAACATTGTTATACTACCAGTGAAAAAACTTTATTACGATGCAAATTCTACATCTAGATTCAAAATTATCAAAAGACAGGAGGCTGAACTGAAATGGATTAAATCTTTACAGACCCCTTATCCACTGGGATTTAATTACAACATTTATCATGAGGGTATTATTTCCAGAATGCCGGACTTTGATATTTCCTCGCTCCTGGAATGTCGAAAACGCAGAACTAGATCTCACGGCACCAAGAAAAATGATAACTTTAAACGTAAATTACATGCGTTTAAACGAAACAATACTAGACTGAAGTGACTATCAATTATATTACTAAATCATGGACGCCACTCTATGCTTTCATTTTTAAGTTCATTACCTGTTTCTGTTTCACGTCTTCTGGACACCGAGGCGAATAAATTCTACGATAGTCCTAATCAGTTATATGATGCGGCTCTCATAACTAGAGGCTATACTCAGCATACTCTCCGTCCTTACATTGATTCTGAAATTAATCATAAACGCCATTTCTTCAAAATATCCTTCATTAATAAGGGTATGGATTTTATAGATTTACCCAGTATCTTCCGTGATAGCTCGGTGCTTTATTCCATTCCTGCATATTTTCAAAATACTGAAACACCTACAAATTGCTATAAATATAACAAAGTAGAAGTAAAACAAAGATCAGAAATCGATACAATTAACTTACTCCACCCATCAAAGACACCAAAGGGAAAGAAACACAAACATTAAGCGACCAGACCATAATGCAAACCTAAACAAAGGAAGGCCATCAGGAGAGTTACTTTCCCACAAAATGGCCATATGGCCATCCAAAATAAAAAGACACAAGTGATACACACAGTAAGTAACAAACAACAACATGAATAAATCGCCACAGAAGAACCGCCTTGGAACGGTCAGTGGAAAGATTTCCACTGGGGGGCTTAAATCGATTTTAAGTGGCCACAATCCTCGCCCTTACTTCCGTCGCGATTTAGACAAATAATTTGTTCAGTCCGCATGAAGGCCTCCTAACTCATCAGTGCAACATCTCCGTGAACACAAATAATCAAAGAACCACAGAGGTGAGACAACGATGAGGACTCGACAGCAAGAAACCACTGAAATGATGGAACAAAAGAAAACCAACAGTTAGACTCCGATGAGGCCGACCAGAGACAGAGCATCAGGCACCAACAAACATTACCTTGAATTAGATCTCTCTAATTCTCAATAAGCCTTTACGTTGGAACCGTCATAGAATCTGAGGCATGATCCACCGGCGTGCAATTAAAGAGGGAAGCAAAGTTGCCAACCGTGATTGGGTTAACTACCATGCATGCAGTCTGTCGTATAATATCCATGTTGCACCCAATCTTTTTATAGCGAATAATGATTTTACGAAATTGGGTGCTAAAGTCATTGCGGTTATATATTTTTCTAATTTATATACTAAGTCACCATAAAATTCGGTTTCCGATAGACCTTGTTGCAGAACAGATTTAAGTCCAATATAGAATTTTGAAATTAAATCAGAATGGCGTCTATAAAATTTTGAAAAGGCTTTGCGTAGTTTATGGTACCGATAACCCTGATTAAGAAGTTTAGCCGTTAATAATTTATTACGAGTGTGAAGTCACTTACATGACTACACACTCTAGCAAATCGAATTAATTGCGAAATATAAACGCCATAGGATGGCGAACGAGGAACATCACCATCCAAAAAAGGAAAATTTACAATCTCAAAATCAAACTCATCGACGACGTTGTTAGCGGCCTTGTCTGCAGGGGCCAAAACAAACTTCTTATAAAATTCTTGAATACCTAGTTTAAGATGACGTAAAGACGTTCACGGAGATGTTGCACTGATGAGTTAGGAGGCCTTCATGCGGACCATAGTGCAGTTTATATTTTATTTTTGGTCCTTTGAGATCAGTGTGAATATTCTGAGAAATCAGAAATAAATTATTGGTTAAGACTTATATTATAGACAGGTTTTTAATTATTTGGACCTCATTTTGATTTATATCAGTCTTTACAGGGCATCACGTGAACAAGTCCGTGAAATAAAGACCCCCCAAAACCCCACTATATATATAGAAAACTGGGGTTTACGGGGGTAAACATCATTTTCCTTATTTCTGCTCCAAGACATAGGTTGTGGGTACTCGTTAGAACCGCCTCATTGAGGCGGTTCTAACGAGCACCCAAAACCTATGCTTGGAGTATAAATAAGAAAAATATCACCAATTTTCTTCATAAAATTACCTTTTTTTGAGTTATGAAAAAATGCACTATATCACACGGATGTGTTATCGTAATGGTCACTGATGAGGCTTTATTAGCCGAAACTACGTAGTATGACCCATCTTCTTTCTTATGAATGTTTTCATTGCTCTTAAAGGAACTCATTTTTGATTTTTATTTGTATCGACTGCCTATTCGAAATTCGCAAAATTGCAGTATGTTTCCTCTGGCTTTCTTTGCCAGATCATTACAGGGTCACTGATGAGGCTTTATTAGCCGAAACTACGTAGTATGACCCATCTTCTTTCTTATGAATGTTTTCATTGCTCTTAAAGGAACTCATTTTTGATTTTTATTTGTTTCGTGCAAAATTTATGATAAAAGCGATGACTTTGATTTTGAGATTGTAAATTTTCCTTTTTTGGATGGTGATGTTCCTCGTTCGCCATCCTATGGCGTTTATATTTCGCAATTAATTCGATTTGCTAGAGTGTGTAGTCATGTAACTGACTTCAACATTCGTAATGAATGATTAACGGCTAAACTTCTTAATCAGGGTTATCGGTACCATAAACTACGCAAAGCCTTTTCAAAATTTTATAGACGCCATTCTGATTTAATTTCAAAATTCAATTTTGGACTTAAATCTCTTCTGCAACAAGGTCTATCGGAACCCGAATTTTATGTTGACTTAGTATATAAATTCAGTAAAAATATATAACCGCAATGACTTTAGCACCCAATTTCGTAAAATCATTCTTCGATATAAAAAGATTGGGTACAACATGGATATTTTACGACAGACTGCATGCATGGTAGTAAACCCAATAACGGTTGGCAACTTTGCTTTCCTCTTTAATTGCACGCCGGTGGATCAGACCTCAGATTCTATGACGGTTCCAACGTAAAGGCTTATTGAGAATTAGAGAGATCTAATTCAAGGTAATGTTGGTTGGTGCCTGATGCTCTGTCTCTGGTCGGCCCCATCGGAGTCTAACTGTTGGTTTTCTTTTGCTCCAGCATTTCAGTGGTTTCGTGCTGTCGAGTCCTCGCCGTTGTCTCACCTCTGTGGTTCTTTGATTATTTGTGTTCACGGAGATGTTGCACTGATGAGTTAGGAGGCCTTCATGCGGACTGAACAAATTATTTGTCTAAATCGCGACGGAAGTAAGGGCGAGGATTGTGGCCACGTAAAATCGATTTAAGCCCCCCAGTGGAAATCTTTCCACTGACCGTTCCAAGGCGGTTCTTCTGTGGCGATTTATTCATGTTGTTGTTTGTTACTTACTGTGTGTATCACTTGTGTCTTTTTATTTTGGATGTCCTTATGGCCTTCCTTTGTTTAGGTTTGCATTATGGTCTGGTCGCTTAATGTTTGTGTTTCTTTCCCTTTGGTGTTTTTGATGGGTGGAGTAAGTTAATTGTATCGATTACTGATCTTTGTTTTACTTCTACATTGAATAGCAGCACATGTTATCATATGCAATGCATAACTGAGATGACATTTTATTTAAATGGCAGTGGATTTGAATAGGATCCAATTAACAATATCCATGTATTCTGTCGCTTCAAGTACAACTGCAATTTTATACAAAGAATGGATTAAAATATGTGAAAGGTAAAAACGTTTCAACTTTCTACTGTAAAAGCTTATAATGTTTCATAGCCCAATCAACATAATCCCAATTACATTTATTACCCATTCAACAGTATATTGATCATACGAAGTTATTACTACTCATCAACATTGTTTCAACTATTCATGTAACATACCTGTGTAACACAAGTGCATCAACACTATTTGGGTCATTAAGATCACACGCCTATGTAACTACACTACACATGTGTAGATTACAGATCACTACAGCAATTACACGATTACTGCGTAGGCTTTCATCCTGCAAACCTGGAGTGTATGTAATGTACGCCTGACTGATCAAACCATCGAAATAGGTAGGTATTGCCAATATTCAATAATTCATCCAAATATCAAGATTTCAGATTGGTTTTCATTGGAAAGGGGCATCATGAAAAATAGAAGAGAAGGCAATGATAAGGAATAAATACAATTAACCTACAGCTCCCATCAGTGACACCAAAGGGAAAGAAAAACAAGCATGAAACAACCAGACCCTAATGGAAACATCTATAGCGGAAAGCCAATAGCACAGATACTTTCCCTCAAAATTGCCACTTGGCTATTCAAAACAAAAATATATAAGCGATACACACACTCAAAATAACAAACCATAACAAAAATAAACCGCGACAGAAGGACCGCCTTGGAACGGTCTGTGGAAATAATTTCTAATTTCACTGGTGTGTGTGTGTGTGAGGGGGGGGGGGGGGGCTCAAATCGATTTTACGTGGCTGCAGTCCTCGCCCTTACGTTCGTCGCGATTTAGACACATACTTTGTTCATTCCGCATGAAGGCCTCCTAACTCATCAGTGCAACATCTCCGAGAACACAAAAATAAAAAAAAACACAGAGATGAAACAACGGTGAGGACTCGACAATAAGAAACCACTGAAATGCTGCAGCAAAAGAAAACCAACAGTAAGACTACGTTGGGCCCGACCAGAGACAGAGCATCAGTATACTGCACTTGTAATAACACATTGGATCCTAAAATGCGACATTGACAAACAGTGTAGTTCCAGATCAGACACTATAAAACGCGGTGTAAGATCAAGGTCTTTACTGTTTGCTTGAAGATTAGGAACCGAATGATTCAACTAAAACAGTTCATGTTCCAGGACCATTTTTAAATTATCAACCCTCATTAACCCATTCTATACTGGTAGACTCTTCCATTGCTATATGTTGGACAAGTCCATTGGTCATATAAAGGGTGGCGGCCTATTTTTTTTTTTTCATTTTTATTCTATTTTTGACGGAAAATTCTGTTAGCAAATAGGACAGGCCCTGCGTTCTGCATGGTCTGATCTAGGCCTGCACCGTTTGCCAAGGTACCCCTTCAGGAGTTTCCAGCATGCAATAGGTTAAGGGACAATAAACCCGTTAGACATTACGCCTAGTCAAATATATCGAAAATTTTACCACCAAAAAATAAGCATCAATTGTGTGAACTTTGCTATAGTCGTTTCAAACCACCCATAATTTATGTGTTTGAGCAGAAATAAGAAAGCAAATAATGCAAACCCCAGCTTTACTATATAAAAGTGAGGTTTGATGGGATCAAAATTATTAGGCGTGTCTTTCGTGATGGTTGTCAGTGAACCATATACAATTTAGAAGTATTCACACAACAGACACACAAGGCATTTATAACACTTATATTGTACTAAACATGAACAATGTGAATCGACATTTTAATGCAGGTCACGTATGAAGAAAAGTGGTGTCCACGGACAAGCGGCGAGCAGACATGACTGTTTAACCCAATTTGTACCGGAAACCCCAAAACGGGTACCCTGGCAAACAGTGTAGGCCCAGACCAGATGCCGCAGAAAATTGTGAAGAAAAACACAACCTGACACCAGTAAGTTTTGAAATTGACTCCTGGTATATATATGGAGGAAGATTCCATTTGATACAAAAAGGGTTAAAACTTGATATGTGTATCCACTCAGTAAGAACACAGTATTCCATGTCTGTATGACTGAAGTGTTGTTGAACGGGCATTCATAACACATATCAAAGCGTCTGATCAGCCTGAGTAGGTGCTTTACTGAGCAACCGCGTAGGCTGATCTGAGGCAGTGATCGTTAACGTGGCCCACTTATTACTATTATGTAATCTCATTAGGACTTAAGTCACTTAACTGATGTTGATAATGTGTTCGCCAGGCAACGCAACTTAAATGCACGTTATCATTGAAAGGCTCAAATCTAATTTCACCATCGCTAACTCTTCATTTAATGAATTCAGTCTGTGAAATTGTTCGATCGTTCGAAGAGAAATTGCAGTAAAATGAGAATTTCACTTGATGAACATATAATTGTCCGGTGTCATTCTAATTGCTAAAGGCGACGCGAACTCTTCAAACTAAAAGTAGGTTTCTGCAGCGATCTTTGCCTGAAAATAATCGTCTTTATGGCTGTAACCCTTATAATAATACTAATGCCATCGTTCATAGGGGTAGCATCCATACACAAAGACGCATTCAGTACGCATCGCAAATGAATAAGGGGGGGGGGGGGGGGGGGGAAAGGGGGCAGCCGTCCTATATTGTTTATGTCTAGCAATGCACTTTTCAATGACATATTATACCTGTCATTTATAGCTGGCACCGTCACATTTTCAATCCAACATGAGTCCGCAAAAAACGTAGTCCGGCTTTTTATCAGTGGTCGGTGCAGTTTTTCTGAAAGAAATAGAAATAGATGCCGAGGAAAAGCAACAATCTAAGATTTCAGCCTTAGGAGGCCTTCATGCGGAACGAACAAATTATTTGTCTTAATCGCGACGGAAGTAAGGGCGAGGGTTGTGACCAAGTAAAATCGATTTAAGCCCCCAAGGAATTTGTTTCACTGACCGTTCCAATACGGTTCTTCTGTCGCGGTTTATTTTTGTTATGGTTTGTCTTTGGGTATGTGTATCGCTTATATCATTTTGTTTTGGATAGCCTATTGACCATTTTGTGGGAAGGTAGCTGTCCTTTTGGCTTTCTGCTATTGATGTTTCCATTGGGGTCTTGTTGTTTCATGTTTTTGTTTCTTTCCCTTTGGTGTCTCTGATGGGAGCTGTGGGTTAATTGCATCGATTCCTGATCATTGACTTTACTTCTATTTTCCAATGGCACCAAGAGGAAGAGTAACTAACAACGAGGAAAGCAAGAAAGGAAAAAAAAACAACAAAAAAGGATCCACAAACATCACAGCAACCAACGTCCTCCTCCCCACAAGAGGTGATCAAGTTGCAACAGACACAATTAAGGAAAGTTAAATAAATAGATAAATAATAATAATAATACACAGCCATAAGCACATTCAACATGAAGCGCCACGTCGAACTATCCGAAAAAAGCTACATTTAAAATTAACAACTTTAGAACCACCGCCTTAGGACGGTCAGTAGCGAGAACCACTGAGGAGTTTAAATCAATTCTATGAGCTCAACCTTCACTCTAGACATAATATCTGTTTCAACACACACAATAGTTGGTCCAACGGAAGGTAACTAAATCAATGACCGTCACAGAATAACATATAAATTAGAGTAATATGAAATTACTACGGAAACAGAACCGGCCTCGGTAGCTCAGTCGGATGCGCGGCTGACTGATGATCAGGAGGACTCGGGCTCGATACCTGCCGGGGACGACAACATTCTTTTGTGGAGATTGATCATGAAATCTTTTCTACGGTCATTCTCTCCCTTCCGCTGATTCAAGAAGGGCAGTTGTCAGTTTCTGGCGAGAGACTATGCACTGTACTGGTTAACCGCTGACGTACATGTATAAGCCTGTCCAGGGAGAACGGACCGGCTAAAAATGACCTAAATAGTGTTGACTTGGCGTTACACTCAAATACAAACAAACTGCGGCATCAGAATCGTTTTTTTATAATTTGATCATAAACCAATACGGGTTGTCGGAAAGTGGGTCTAATGTATTTGTCATCTTAATGGATTTTCCATTTAATCCAGGAGCTAGCTTGTTAAAATGCGTCATTATCTTAAATTTATGAGCACATGGAATAATCCCTGCAGGCACAAAACGTTCACTCAACTTTGAACTAACGTTGAAACAACGTTTTCAACGTTGTTTCAACGTTTTCAACGTTGTTTCAATGTTAGTTAAACGTTGAGTGCCTGCTGGGGATATAAAATATTTTGTTACATTGATACACGCAAATTAATTGTAGACACATAAGGCTATTTCTGCACATGACGTGAATAGCATTCACCGACTGCAAACTGGATACACTGCACGAAATATGTATTGAATATATGTGTACTATAAAAGGTTATCCTTCGGATGCAAGGGATGCACCGAAAAATAGAGTGCACAGGTTTTTCGGAGCCATACCAATGCCCTCAAATATTTTCAGAATTCCACAATGGAATCAATAAGACAATATAAACTACAATATGATGAAACAGTTTCGAGTTCTGGGTGAGATAATTATCTTTAATACCACTTTCTCTTAGAATCGCCCAAGACGTGCACTTCCTAAATCACGTTATTATGCTGTTTGCCAATCCGACATTGAACACTCCATATTGTCCAGTTCTGTGGTGTATTCATTGCTTCCAAAGGATAACCCTTTCTAGAACCATTTCGAAAACACGCCTATATACATTGTAAACTTTAACGCTGAAAAAAAAAACCCGGAAATTTGAAGATGAAAAATTGCGATAGTTTTCTTATTTCTGCTTAAAAAATAGATTGTGGGTACTCGTTAGAACCGCCTCAAGAACCGAGTACCTACATTCTATATTTTAGAGCAGAAATCAGGAAAATGAGGTTTACCTCTGCAAACCCCAGTTTTACTATGTAAGTGGGGTTCAAGGGGGTCAAAATTATATAGGCGTGTTTTCGTGATGTAAGGCTATTTCTACACATGACGTGAATAGCAATTACCGACTGCAAACGGGATACACTGCACTTCACGAAATATGTATTGAACCAGTGCTTCAGCTGAAGTGCACGACCCGCCGAATGCTTTTAGCTTTATGAGTGTTACCATATATGGGTATGGCGGCCATTTTGGTCATGTGACCTGGACCTAAAACGGTTCCCCCAATAAATGCGCCTCATCATAAGGAGAAAAAATATATCTTATACTTAAGTACTGTATTCTGAATCGTTAGCAGGATAAAATGCATTCTCACTTTTCCAATACAAAAACATATGTGTCAAAGTTTGACCTAGGCACAAAGAAGGTCAAGGTCAACCCAGGGTCACCATTTTAGCAATGTATAATGGGCCTACGTCCCAGATGCTATTTATCAAGTTTCGGGGAGATCTGCCCAGTGGTTCTGGAGAAGACTATTTTTGAAGGGTTTTTACCATATATGGCTTGGCGGCCATTTTGGTCATGTGACCTTGACCCCATGAGGAAATTTTGGTTTCCCCCATCCCATAGAGGATCCATATGAAATTCGACTTCAATCGGACCAACGGTTTCCGAGGAGAAGCAGTTCGAAAATTTTCACATTTTTCGCCTCGGCGAGGCTATACTAAATGGAATGTAATATTTCGCAAGTTCATTGGTAAGATCTCATTGATATCTATCAGTATGCCAAAAATTGTTTAAATATTCCAAGCGGTTAAGTCACTATCACCAATTTTCACAAACGGGTTACGGACGGACAGACTCACCATATATGGCTTGGCGGCCATTTTGGTCATGTGACCTGGACCCCATGAGCAAATTTTGGTTTCCCCATCCCATAGAGGCTCCATATGAAATTTGACCTCAATCGGCCCAACGGTTTCCGAGGAGAAGCAGTTCGAAAATTTTCACAGTTTTCGCCTCAGCGAGGCTATACTAAATGGAATGTAATATTTCGCAAGTCCATTGGTTAGATCTCATTGATATCTATCAGTATGCCAAAAATGGTTTAAATATTCCAAGCGGTTAAGTCACTATCACCAATTTTCACAAACGGATTACGGACGGACCCAAAGAAGGTCAAGGTCAACCTAGGGTCACCATTTTAACAATTTATGATGGGCCTACGTCCCAGATGCTTTATATCAAGTTTCGTGGAAATCTGCCCAGTGGTTCTGGAGAAGACTATTTTTGAAGGGTTTTTACCATATATGGCTTGGCGGCTATTTTGGCCATATGACCTGAACCTCATGAGCAAATTTTGGTTTCTCTATCCCATAGAGGCTCCATATGAAATTCGACTTCAATCGGCCCAACGGTTTCCGAGGAGAAGCAGTTCGAAAATTTTCACATTTTTCGCCTCGGCGAGGCTATACTAAATGGAATGTAATATTTCGCAAGTTCATTGGTTAGATCTCATTGATATCTATCAGTATGCCAAAATTGTTTAAATATTCCGAGCGCTTAACCCTTTACCACTCAGGGATTTTGTGAATTTCGTTGATTTTCAGTGTTGCATCAGACAGCAACTTCAACTAGCCATTGTTTCAAAATGGTCACTTTTTTGCCCAACAAATCCTAAAGCAAACATAACTATCCAGGGATAGAAATGCAGATTTTAGGTGCTTCTGGGGCTTAAAATGGGAGGGGGGGTGCAGACACGTAAAAACACGTATCTGAGTGGGAAAGGGTTAACTGAAATCTGGGAACATACTGAATTTTAGTCTTAAATGCATTAATTATATCTGAAATATTGTTTCTTGCAATAAAATGATGAAAAAACAATATTTTGGTCAGTTGGGATTTTCTTCATTAATTACCCCTTTACCACTCAGGGATTTTGTGAATTTCGCTGATTTTCACAGTGTTGCATCAGACAGCAACTTCCACTAGCCATTGTTTCATAATGGATGGTCTGTTTTACACCAAACTCGGTATGAATGTTCATTGAGCGGTAGCCTTTCAAATGCAACCTTTCATGACTTGATCATTGTTGTCATGGTAAAGAGGGGCATCTCAAAGTTGGCAAAAAGTGTGTTTTCACATGAATTTTTGACCACATTTTTATCTTCACACAGCTGTCAAGGCAACAATTAAGGTGTTTGGCACTGGCCATTTTCACTGTTTTTAGCATGTTTTATCAGCATCAATTTTCAGTCATTTTTGACCCCAGACACCCTCAGATATAAATTTTAGCGGCCGGTTGGGCCATAAACCCAAATTTTTTCGGGATGTGAGGGGGGCGTTGCCCCCCTTCATTCTCTCCCCCCCCCCCCCCCCCCCCCCAACAGAATGGTTTTAGTGGGGAGGCGCGCGAAAAAACAGGTCACTTTTTGCCCAACAAATCCTAAAGCAAACATAACTATCCAGGGGTAGAAATGCAGATTTTAGGTGCTTCTGGGGCTTAAAATGGGAGGGGGGGGGGGGGTGACGACACGTAAAAACACGTATCTGAGTGGGAAAGGGTTAACTGAAATCTGGGAACATACTGAATTTTAGTCTAAAATGCATTAATTAAATCTGAAATATTGTTTCTTGCAATAAAATGATGAAAAAACAATATTTTGGTCAGTTAGGATTTTCTTCATTAA
Organism: Lucinisca nassula; assembly: GCA_963580285.1. Taxonomy (NCBI): domain Eukaryota; kingdom Metazoa; phylum Mollusca; class Bivalvia; order Lucinida; family Lucinidae; genus Lucinisca; species Lucinisca nassula. The sequence continues at coordinate 47,156,901 of OY757023.1, read as the reverse complement.
GTCACTATCACCAATTTTCACAAACGGGTTACGGACGGACAGACAGACCATATATGGCTTGGTGGCCATTTTGGTCATGTGACCTGGACCCCATAAGCAAATTATGGTTTCCCCCATCCCATAGAGGCTCCATATGAAATTTGACTTCAATCGGCCCAACGGTTTCCGAGGAGAAGCAGTTCGAAAACTTTCACATTTTTTCGCTTCGGCGAGGCTATACTAAATGGATGTAATATTTCGCAAGTTCATTGGTTAGATCTCATTGATATCTATCAGTATGTCAAAAATTGTTTTAATATTCCCAGCGGTTAAGTCACTATCACCAACTTTCACAAACGGGTTACGGACGGACAGACTGACAGACTGACAGAATGACCGTGTGACCGAATGACAGAATGGCACGGTGATTTTAGGACACTCTTAGAAATCAACCGACTTCAGTCGGTTGCTTTTTCTGCGGGTCGTGCAATATGTGTGTGTACTATAAGAGGTTATCTTTCGCATGCAGAAGAGAGTGCACAGGTTTTTAGAGGCCATATGAATGCCCTCAAATATTTTCAGAATTCCACAATGGAATCAATAAGACAATATGAACTACAATATGATGAAACAGTTTCGAGTTCTGGATGAGATTATTATCTTTAATACCATTTTCACTTAGAATCGCCCAAGACGTGCACTTCCTAAATCACGTTATTACGTTGTTTGCCAATCCGACATTGTACACTCCATATTTTCCAGTTCTGTGGTGTATTCCTTGCTTCCAAAGGATAACCATTTCTAGAACATATTGTTTTTTTTTTCTTTCAAATGGTTATGTATGTTGTATAAACAGACAATAAACTGGCTTTGTTTACACTTAAAGACAAAAACGGCTTTAAAGTTTGAGCTTGTCATATTGTGTGTGATGCTTTTATCAGTCACCACTTATATTAATTGCATTGCAGCACACTGACCCGATAAAGATATGCTATCTCAGGACAAGTGAGCTTATCAAGTCAACGTGATATTGCACTTTTATTAATGAATGGGACTTGTTTATTTGAATTTAGGTTTAACGTCCCCGTGAACACTGTAAAGGTCATTTTGGAGTCATTAAGCACGGACGGGCCGACTCGCACCGCTTTGCCTGGGCAGGCTTAGATCCTCTAAGCAGTTTACCAGTACTCGTGTGCGGGTCCGGTTTCAGCTCTGTTTGTTTGTTTTGTTTGATTTGAGGTTTAACGTCCCCGTCAACATTGTAAAGGTCATTTTGGAGACGTTGCTTCCAATTTTGTGGGACTTTTACCCGACATTGAGATGAAATGACATCTCAAGCCCTGTCGCCCAATGAAACCAAAAGGGTTTATTAGCATGGACGGTCCGCCTCGCACCGCGGTTCCTGGACAGGCTTAGATCCTCTAAGCGGTTTACGGATACTAGTGTGCGGGCCGGATTCAGCTCTGCGTTGAAGCATCTTGCTGCCCATATATTTCTTCAAGCCCCTATGGGCGGAGCCTGGTTTCAGCTCTGTGTGGTAGCATCATGCAGCCCATATATTTCTTCAAGCCCCTATGGGCGGGGGCCGAAATGAATGGAACTACTAGAAAAATTGACAAAATGTTATTATTACTGGAAAATAATGGATAAATGACTTATTAAATAGGAAAGGTCTATTGCCAGTTAACTGGCAATAGCGGTTTTACGATAAAATCGCTATTGCCAGTTAACTGGTAATAGCGGTTTTACGATATAATTGCTATTGACAGTTAACTGGTAATAGCGGTTTTACGATAAAATCGCTATTGCCAGTTAACTGGTAATAGCAATTTTAACGTAAAATCGCTATTGCCAGTTGACGTGCAGAATTATTCCATTTACAGTTATGAATGTAATGGCTTAAATGCATGTTTTTGTTTTTCTGCTTTGACCAAGCATTTCCATATTTTGCATATGTAATCCATAATCGCCCCAGCTCATCGGGGCTTCAAGAGAAATAGAATGGGTTGCATAATGCTTCTATGCAGAACTGAAACCAGCCGCATGGCATATGGGTACAGGTAAACCACTTAGAAGTTTAAAGCGTGATGCGAGTCGGACCGCCCATGCATACAAACCCTATTGGTTTCATTGGACAATAGGGCTTGAGATGTCAATTCATCTCAAAGTCCGGTAACAGTCCAAGAATGCGGGTTATTGATAAAACCAGTTCTTTGTAGGGGTTCTAGTGAGTCTAGGGCAGAAATATGAAGTATATCAGTAAATTTAGACAGTAAATGTTTATAGGCGCGTTTTCATAATGAATTGTTATTCCAAACATACATTACAAAAACACGCCTATACAAGTACATTGCCAAATTTTGATCAGAAATGGAAATTTAAGAAGCTAAAAGATATTCTTCATACATCTGTTCAAAACATTGATTGCTGGGACTCGATAGAATCGCCTCGACAAGGCAGTTCTATCGAGTATCCACAATCTATGTTGTTCAACATGTATTTCATGTAATCCCAGCCAGCTAGATTACAAAGACATGTTTCATGTAAGTGAATTCCAGTTCTCGGACAAAAGTAAGACTTCTTACTCGTAGCAAAATAAAGACTGAATTGTTTTTAAATGTGTAAGTTAATGAGGACACATAGACATATTTGAGGGTGCTGCACGTACATGTACGAGTAAGAAGTCTGAAAAGAAAACAACAAGAAGAGAAAGCCAGTTGGTTCTGTCAGTTTTATTACAACGAAGCTAGGGAAACTTTGAATATGTAAAGTGAAATTATCCCAATTAAGTCTAACACATTTCCGCCAGTTTAGGACTGTATCCCTAAAAAGTGATGCTAGTCGGACCCGTCCTTAAATTCTAGCGTTTTCTATGGACGGTAGGGCTTGAGATGACATTTCATTTCAATGTCGGGTAAAAGTCCAACGTCTCAAATATGACCTAATTAGTCTTGACGAGGACGTAAAATCTCATCAAACATAATTTTAAAAGTACAACGGGGGCGGTAAGCCTTTGAAGTTCCAGCCCTATTATGCTGACTCGCGTATGCAAGGCACTGATTATTTTTAGCTTTTAAACTTTACCCCGTTAAAGCACACTTTTATATAGTAAAAACCGGTGTTTGTAGGGGTTTACATTATTTCCCTTATTCGACGAGGCGGTTCTAACCATTGCCCACAATCTATGTTAGGAGCAGAAATAAGAAAAATATCTATCTATCTATCATTCTATCTATCTATCTATCTATCTATCTATCTATCTATCTATCTATCTATCTATCTATCTATCTATCTATCTATCTATCTATGCCCTCATGGGCATTTTCGGCAAGTGTTGTCTACATATTAATCGTGTAATGCACAGTTGATGGTCCTTCGTACACAGGGGAGCCTCCAGTTAACGTCGTGACACAAAGGACGGTGCATATTATTACCTTTCACCCTGCAAATGATGCCAATTTAGCGTGTTTGGACACTGAAATTTTATCAACGTTGGCTGACAGGGATCAAACCCAAGACCTCTAGCATCAGAGGCAAGTGCACTAACCAATTGAGTCATCACGCTCCTTGTAATATGTTTAGATAGGCGTGTTTCCGTAATTGTTCTACAATATAGATCATGTAGGTCCTAAACCCCACTCCACATTATTGTTCATATTTCTGTCCGAAACCAAATGTCATTCTTTACCCGTTACTCGTTAGAACCACCTCGATGAGACAGTTCTAGTACCTATATACTGTGTTGTTGGAAGCAGTAGGAACATACCTTTTACATATTTCTTCCGAAAATATTCGCATATATGTATGTCTACGTGTCAGAAATTCATTCATTTGTTTATTTTCAGTAGTTCGTTTTCATTCATGCTTCAATAACAATAAAAAATTGTCATAAGATATTTTATATTAATCTTTTAACTGGTAATAGCGGTTTTACGTTAAAATGGCTATTACCAGTCAACTGGCAATAGCGGTTTTACGATAAAATCGCTATTACCAGTTAACTGGCAATAGCAATTTTATCGTAAAACCGCTATTACCAGTTAACTGGCAATAGCGATTTTATCGTAAAACCGCTATTACCAGTTAACTGGCAATAGCCACTTCGTATTAAATATCACAGGAAAGTCAGCTGATACTAAATATTGACGGTCAATATAGTAATTTGCCTTTTTGCATTTTTGGGTACAGCAGGCATTTTTGGTGGGAAGTGATTGTCCATACATATTAGAAGATTTGAGAAGTTTCTGAACATATTTCTTCCACTATTTTTTATAAAGTATCTAAGGACTTAAATCGTATATTCTGTGTTATTTTATTTTAATATGCGCTAGGAACTGCAAAAACCTCCCAACTTTTCTATCGTTCTCCTTTATATTTCATACTTCCTTTTTTATTTCTTTTTTTTCCTCCTTTATATTCTTTCTTTTTTATTATTATTTATTTATTTATTTATTTATCCATTTTTTTTAGGACAATGTTTCATTTTGTAGCTAAAGTGCAAACATGTTAAGGAATTTATACATATAAAAAAAATATTGTGAAAATATATATATATATATATATATATATATATATATATATATATATATATATATATATATATATATATATATATATAAGAAAAAATCAAAGAAACACTGAAATAAAAGTTATTTTTCCTGTATTTTTAACAACCGGTTTCATCCATGATGGAATTTTGAAGTTAACAATGATATATATATGTACTTGAAGATAACGGAAATAAAATTATAAAAAAAAAGAAAAAAAATATATATATTGACGGTCGGAATGTTGGGACGCACTGAGGCCCATCGATCATAAATGATCATAAGTTACTAATGTAAGAGTGTACAAGAGAATAAACTGATAAATAGAATACCAGGGCCCAGGATTACGATCATTACTTAAGTTAAGGTCGACTTAACGATTTAAGGAGGAATTCTTATCTTAGTAAAGTATTTCCTTAAAAAGTGCATTCGAAAGCCGCCTATTTCATTTACTTAGCTAAGTATTTAACTTCGGATGAAGTCGTAATTTTGACGGAAATTTGCACGAAGATTAGCACGTAAGTTTCAATTACACATTGATGTAGGCGGCCCAGAAATTTCCCGCGATCTGTCAAAAATCACTTCTTCTGCTTGATTGAATGGAGACAATAGGAACTATGATGGTTTAGTTGCCATTTCACTACATAAATCATGAAAATGTTGTATACACTATAAAACGTGTTCCATTGAAGTATCACACTCGATCTCGATTTGTGCGGATAAACATTGGTCACAATGTAGCACCACGACATATTTAAAACCCTGTTTCTACGGGGTCCCTTTAGAAACAAGAAATCATACAATATTTGGATGCAAAACTCGGTTTTATAGAGTCTTTTTTGAATTGTGCTCTAACGTCCTAGTCAAGACTATGTAGGTCATTTCGGAGACGTTGCTTCCAATTTTGTGGGACTTTTACCCGACACTGCTCAAGATGAAATGACGTCTCAAGCCCTGTCGCCCATTGAAACCAAAAGGCTTGTATGCAGTGGACGGTCTGACTCACACCACTTTGCCTGAGCAGGCTTAGTCCTTTTAAGCTGTTTAACAGTACTCGTGCCAGTGTGGTCAGTTTCAGCTCTGCATGGAAGCACCATGCAGCCAAATCTGTTTCTTCAAGCCCCGAGGGGCGGGGGCAGAATCGGTTTTATGGAGTCTGTCCATGATTCAACCCTTCTCATGCCGTTAGGCTTACTGCATAATATTCAAGTCGATAATTAAGAAAATAAATATATTCTGCGCTATGGTGAAGAACAGGGAAGACTCCCGCAGAAACCACCCCACACTTAACCCCCAGCTACAATATTGTTTTCGGATATCATTATGATATGTACACACATGTAGTTTATATAGTCATTAAGGACTTGATCAAACATCGTGCAGACAAGCACGGAGAAAACCGTAGCTCAAGTCGGAGTAAAAAAAATGGGATATAAAAGTCTTGGACTTCCCCGTCTTTTTTGTGAGTGAGGTCCTTATCTGCGTATAACCGTACAGTTGGTGAGACATAAAGCGCTCACTCACTCACCTCATAAACACGCGCAATCACTCACATGCCCGAGCTTACAAGGGAGGTGGTACGCCTCAAACTTATTTTTATTGAGCATTTCAAGGCAGAGGGAAAAAGCATATGATTGGTTGTGGCCAATATCAGTTGCATGCCCCAGTGACGCAAATACACGTCACCTTGCCTCAACCAACCAGCACAAACCGACCACACGCGGCCTCCAGTAAACCACTTAGAAGGTCTAAGCCTGTCCAGGCAAAGTGGTTTAAGTTTAAACATATTTTATTGCTTTACATTTACAATGAAACAAACCGGCCCCGATAGCTCAGTTGGTAGAGTGTCCGCTCCGGGGAACGGGAGGTCTGGGGTTCGATCCCGGGCCGCGACATACCAAAGTCGTTAAAAATGGTACTAGCTGCTCCTCGCTTGGCACTCAGGTTTACGGGGAAGAGCTAGGACTGGTCGATCCAGTGTCAGGATAATGTGACTGGGTGTGGTATCATGCAATGTGTCTGGGACATGATACTTCAGTGAGGCAGCACTATAAACGTGAGCATTGAGCTCCCTGTCACAACCAGACACCGTCGTGATATGACTGAAAAATTGTTGAAAGCGACGTTAAACCCGAATTCACACACACAATACAATGAAACAAGCAAGTGGGTTGGGCCACAAGTTCTAGCAACATTAATTACGGCCCTCCCCGTATACACAATTCATTTACAAATTTTGATGATGGCTATGACACAATGCTTCAAAACAAATAAACAACAAGAGGATTAATTATGGTAGCAGAAGCGTGATATAAAAGTGCTTTGAGAGAGAGAGAGAGAGAGAGAGAGAGAGAGAGAGAGAGAGAGAGAGAGAGAGAGAGAGAGAGAGATCTACCGAGCACATTCATCAATTGTCAAACAATTTGTAATTTTACAATGACATAATACAACACAAAACCATGTTACATGTGTAGGGACTACACCAACTTCAATCAGACCGACCTGTGTTCTTAATATAGAGATGTACTAAATTAAATAAATGCTGGTTTTCTTCGCTAGACAATTCATCTTTACCAAACAATAAAGTATTGCAGCTGAGAGGATGAAATGCACGTGTTGCCTCAAAAAGAGTCCGACGTTCATTTGAAAAATTGGGACACTGAAAGAAAAAATGATCTGCGTCCTCTCGCGCATAGCCACAAATACATGCGGCGTTTTCAATGAGATGGTAAGCGAAGAGATCGGAGTTTAAATTACTACATCTGTTTCTAATTCTGGCATGTATTATTGAGAGTCTTCTTTTACCGTGTATATAGTGGTTTGGAACTGTATTAACTACAAATAAATTGGATAAGGTTAGTTTTTTAAAAGACGAAACAGATGTACAATTACGAAAGTTATCAGGTAGTGCATTCCAAAGAGAAATAGCTGATGGTACAAATGAGTTAGAAAAAGTTGCAGTCCTTTGGCTTAAAATTTGAAAATCCTGAGCATTTCTTAGAGCATATGTTGTTTGCGTTCCAACTATCAGAGGGAACAAGTTTAGGAAGTAATCTGGAGATATTCCATTTTTTACTTTAAATATTAATATATATTTCTGGTAGGTGCGACGGTCATTTAAAGATAACCAACCTATTTCTTTATATAAGTTGTGAATTGAGACTGAACGAGTTAAGCCAGTTACAATTCGAGCAGCTTCGTGTTGAATTTTTTCTAATAAGTCTTTTTCATATCCGGTACAGCTATCCCATACAACAGAAGCATATTCAAGAACTGGCCTTAAAAATGATTATATACTTGATTTAAAGCTTTTCTGCTAAGCGTATATTTCAATCGTCTCATAACACCTAATATTTATGAAGCTGAAGAACTAATAGTATCTATGTGTTGGTGCCATTTAGCATTACTTGACAAGGTTATACCAAGATGTCTGTGGTGAGTCACAAATTGAACTGGAACATTATCAAAACTTAAATTTGGCAAAGTGGTGCAAGTCGGGCCGACCATGAAAATAAATCTTGTTGGTTTTATTGGGCGACAGAGCTTGAGATGTTATTTCATCTCAATGTCGGGTAAAAGTCCGACAAAATTGGAAGCAACACTTCCAAAATCAAACCTAAATAGTGTTGCGAGGACGTAAAATCTCAAATCAATCCAAAAAGAAAAAGAAAAGAAAAAGAACTTCTTTGCATTTCATAAATTTTGATATCGAAAATCTTACACAAATGGTCCTTTCATATGAAAGTAACGAAATGGGACATCGAATTGGATTTTAAATTTGATTTTATTGCCTTTATCATGACCATTTGCATAACAAAAGTACACCGTTGACATACGTTACAGTTGTTCACGCCAAAATAGTAATTATTTACATTTCAAGTGTAAAGCCTGATGTAAACCTATAGAAAACAATGCTGTTCAAACTTCCATGAACGCATCGAGTCACACTATTTTCAATGACGTCAAGTGACGTCAGTCTAGACCATGGTTCTCTATAATCTCATTGGGCATTGACGACGACAGTGCTGTTCCGTTCTTTATAGAAACAAAAACAGCGTGTAAATGTTTTTCAGCTTTAACAGTTTTACCTTATAAGCATTTTTTTCGCCCAGTGATGAGGACAAAAGAATGTAAATATAAGAAATATTTTTTTCGATGTTCATGAAGGTATGAACGACAGCGGGTCGCTAGCAAAGTTTATATGAACCCCTTCGGAGTTCATTTACTTTGAGGCGACCCTGTTCGTTCATACTTTCATGAACAGCAGAAAAATAAAAGTCATTTCTTAAATGCACGTGGCGCCATACTCTTTCATGACACTGAATATAAAGACGGCATATGAACGCTGTGAACATTGTATGCGTAAAAGTCGCAGGACATGCATAAGCGTAGACACATGGACCCGATGTGCCACAGGATCAGTTTTAAAAAAACAGACAAAAGTGATATACGCCGGCCTCCCTGTACCCCCCCCCCCACACACACCTGTCGGCCCCCGCCTACCCATCGGGGCTTGAAGAAATAAATGGGATGCATTACGCTTACCCACTTACAGGATCTAAGCCTGCCCAGGAAAAGCTGAGCGAGTCGGACCGTCCATGCTTATAAATCCTATTGGTTTCATTGCACGACGGGCTTGAGATGTCATTTCATTACAATGTCGGGTAAAAGTCCCACAAAATAGGAGCAACGTCTCCAAAATGACCTGCACAGAGTTGAATCAAACATACACACACCTACCTTGACAAAAACAAACAAGTCGTTTAAGACTCCCTTTCGCTTGTAAGAACCTTCCTACACCAAACAATAAATTGTTGCTCTGTCCCCAGTATTATACAGTATTATATAAAGGGAATTTTTATACAGCTCTATTCGTCGAAAACTTTGACACACCAAGGGAGAAATACACCCCAGTAGTATAATGTCGACTTGCACCACAGGGAGAAAAAAAAAGTAGCTCGACTGGGACCCGAATCCAGGGCCTCTCGCATGTGACGCAAACACTCTTCCGCCTGAACTACCGAGCATGACTGGTGATATTGAGCAAATAAAAGCTCTCATGTTTGCCGTTGTTGCTATATACATTCATATGTCAAGGCCAAATCTTAAAAGTTAAGGTACCTACCTGGGTTACCTTAAATATTTAAGTATTTCCATTGTTTAAGTATCGACTTAAACGAAAGAAATTCTTTGAAATTCACTTTATACGACAGTTAAGTAAATACTTAGTTTAAGTAAGTACTTAAAATTTAAGTACGCATTGTAATCCTGGGCCCAGATTCGTGCCATTTGATACCAAGTTTATCAGGCTCGGCTTCGAGAACGCATGTAGAATCGCTCGGCAAGCCTCGCGATTCTACAAGCGTTCTCGAAGCCTTGCCTGATAAACTTGATATCAAAAGACACGAACCTGGTATTCTCTATTTAGATAGTATTCATATTAAATTTGAAACACTTACTCGTGATACGCAGACTGGATTGAAAAATGCCATCCGACATCTGGATCTTTGGACGACTTTATGTATTGGCATTTTTTATAAAGTGCTGAAACAGATACACGTATATCCATCAAAACTTCAGATAAACAATGCGATTTAGCGAGCTAGTTAATCTCACCATTAAATATGCCCATAACGAAAACACGCCTATACAAATACATGTACAGTGTAATCTTTATCGCCGAAAAAATGAAAATTTTAAAATGAAAAATTGTGATATTTTTCTGATTTCTGCTCAAAATATAGATTGTTGGTACTTGTTAGAACCGCCTCATCGAGGCGGTTCTAATGAAGACCAACACCTATATTTTAGAGCAGAAACAAGAAAAATAAAGTTTACCACTGTAAACCCCAGTTTTACTATAAAAAAAAGGGGTTCAAAGGGGTCAAAATTATATAGGCGTGTTTTCGTGATGCCTACCAGCACATTAGAAAATGTACCGAATTGTTTGCATTAGTAATAGTCAACTATCAAACATCAATTTTGGCAAGTTTTTATCATTCCCATGGCACTACAGATTACCGTGCTTTACGGGCGTTGTATTTGGTCCAAAGCGTATGCTTATCCTATCTATGCCGTCAAATAATATCAAAATAGGACGGCGTAAAACAACTAGGTATTCGACATCAAACAAAGTAGGTAAAGTAAGACAACGGCCACGCCCATTGGGCTTGAAAAAATAGATGGGCTGCATGATGCTTCCACGCAGAGCTGAAACGGACCCGCACACGAGTACTGATAAACCGTTTAGAGGATCTAAGCCTGCACAGGCAAAGCGGTGCCAGTCAGCCCGTTCATACTTATAAACCATATCGGTTTCATTGGGCGGCAGGGCTTGAGATGTCATTTCATCTCGATGTCGGGTTAAAGTCCAACACACTTGGAAGTAACGTCTCCAAAATGACCTTTACAGTGTTGACGGGGCGTTAAACCTCAGATCAAACCAAACAAACAATGAAGCAAGACAAATCTCATTCCAAAACTGTGTCGAATTAAATCAGAATATCGCGCTTTGTCGAGATTAACGCAAGATGGTGTTGGGTATATGAGAATATAAATCCACTATGACATTGTATTCGAGAATGTGTTTCTGCAATCAACCCTTAAACAACATACCTAAATCAAGATATGTTTGATTTGGGTTTACAGCCTCTCAGGGTTATTCACTTATTTCGAGACGATCGTTAATCTGAGGTTGGCGATAACCGGATTATCCGGAGTAAAACCAACTAACTTTCCGTTGCAGAAGTTGGCGCCTCACAGTCATGTGACCCAAACGAGACTCGAAACCACAGCGGAGAGAGACCTAATAATCTATAGTTAGCGCTTTTTACCGGTTAGGCCATGGAAGCCCGTAACTTAATCAAGGTATCTTAAGTATGATCAAGATATTTCTTAATTCTATATTTGTTCTTCCAATTAAGAAAAAGATCAACTTTTGCAATGATTAACAGTATAATAAATAGTTTAATAAATCGAATTGGGGATTAAAACCAAACTGTGACAACTGATCAGTTCTTCTGGCGCAGTACAAAGTAAGGGTTTGGTCTTGAGGTGCATCTCCTGGCTGATATGGTTTCTTTCATATTTACAATCTCCTCTTAAACCGTCTAAATAGCATAAGTTTATCGCAGTATATCAAATGGTTTACTCTACTTAATACTTCTATGGAGGATATAATGCCCCCGTAGCACGCTCAGCCATTGATGAATGTAATTAGTTGAAGATTTACACTTTCAATGTCTTACTTGACAGAGAAAGCGGCACGATATAAAGTACATGCCGATAAGAATGTAGTCATCTGTCACCTACACTTACAATGTGTATAGTTCCTGGCAACCGCGTTATCCAGCACGCCACAATTAAGTGTCTTGTGTAAATGGCATTAGTCTGTTTACATTTTGTAACGAGTGACGCTGTTATATGACCTATACCTATATGTTATTTTAGGAATTTATTATAATTGTCTTGTTGTTGTTGTTTTGGAATTCACTATTGTTTTGTTATTGTTGTTGTTTTAGAAAGTAGTCTTGTGGCAAGTTGTTCGAAACTATTAATCTTGACCGTTTGATACTGAACGTGTGATAATATTTGTGCTATAAACATTACTCGATTTGCAGGTGCAAACCTACTCTTATTTTATCAGCAAAACAAAACTTCACTACCACCGGGGTCTGGGAATGTGTGGCGGCCGTAAAAAGTCTCCCTGCCCTACATCATCATAGTGTAGTTTATATTTTCTAGTCCTTTTGGATCATTGATTCCATTGCTGAATAATCTTCATGCGTCTGATTAAATTTCAGGACATCTTTGTTTGATTTAGGATTCAGGAAGAGATGATGTTATGTATAGTTTGGCAGGCCGGAGCTATCTTTTGTACCTCCCTTTGGCATTTTTGTTCTCAAACAAGTAAACCAAGTCAATCAATCATGTGAAAACAACTGCAACACAAATCTATAGCCGCGTGCAAAAAAAAACCACAATACGGAATTGTCTTGTCGACTCAGGAAGTTTGACATATAAATCTTATATGCAATTACTATACAGGTGCTTTCAAGAATTTCAAGATGGTCACTATCTGGTATATCAGAATGCTACAATTTTGGCAATTCTGATTCTCAATGTCACCCAAATGCCAACCACCTATTTCAACAAAATGCAACAGGCCATTCCCGGGGTCGGTAACCAATAATTCTCTCGACGAGATTGATCATGAAATCTATTATATGGTCATTTTCTCCCTTTCGCTAATTAAAGAAGGGCAGTTGTAATTTTCTGGCAAAAGAATGCACACTGTACTGGTTAACCATTTACGTCCAGGAAAGGTGTGGATAGGTAAACTGACCGGCTCAAAACTGACCTAAAAAGTGTGGACTGGTCCGTTAAACTCCTATATAAACGAACAAAAAGCAACATACCATTCTGTAGCAGATGTGATTTGAAGACTTTCAAGATGGCCAACGTGGCAGCCATCTGAGATATCAGAACAGAATGATTCAAAGAAGTCTGAATCTGAATGTCACTCCATGGTGGTAGTCTTGAAATTCTTCAAATGACATCTTCGCCCGACCCAGAATCTGGATCATGATGAAATTTCACCGAAAGCAACGGGGCAAAATGGCGATTCAGATATCAGAACAGAATGATTCAAAGAAGTCTGAATCTGAATGTCACTCCATGGTGGTAGTCTTGAAATTCTTCAAATGGCATCTTCGCCCGACCCAGAATCTGGATCATGATGAAATTTCACCGAAAGCAACGGGGCAAAATGGCGATTCAGATTTGTTAAAATTATGGCGGCCATCCTTAAATAGTTCCGTTCGGATTTCCAAGATGGCCGCCATCTTAAAATTCTTCACACGACATCTCCTCCCAAACCAAAGGTGGAATTGAGCTGAAATTTGATGGTAGGCATCGGGGGTGACATGGGGATTCAGATTTGCTAAAAGTGTTCCGTTCCGATATCCAAGATGGCCGTCATGGCCGAACGGAACTATTTTAGTAACTCTGAATCTCCATGTCACCAGTATGATATGGAATAATGCACCATGTCACACAAGTGGGTTACCGTAATGACGAACTTCTATTTCGTTATCTGAAGAACTGAACTTCTGACGACTACATTTGACTAATCAAACCATCGAAGTAAGTTTTGTCAATATTTAATAAATCATCCAAAATCTAGACGACGAGCTGGAAGCTTTAATAACCAGATTGCTTTTCAACAGAAAGGGACACCATGAAGTCTCTGTCAAAACAGAACAAGAACAAATTAGCCACAAAGGGGTGCGCGATTCGTATATATCGGGATTGCCACAGTTTGTCTAAATAGCTTAGTTCCAAATCTTATTGTCAAGTGGTTAAGGTGCAGTGGTAAAGCATCGGATTTGAGATCGAGAGGTACCCGGTTCGATCCTCGCAAGCGCCATGTGTTGTTTCCTTGAGCAAGAAACTTTATCCACATTGCTTAGTACTGGTTCCCACCCAGGAAAAGAGGGTCACATGGAAGATTAGTACTAGTATTAAATGTGTTACCCTCTATAAAGAAGGTCGATTATTATTATTAATATTATAATTATTATTATTATTATTATTATTATTATTAAGTAGAAAGTTAAGAGCGTCACAAACTTTCTGCCGTTACTTGCAAGATAGGGGGAATCTATTCAATGGAATGTCCATCCTGTTAAATTATTAAGTTTTTATTTTATAAGATTTTGAAGTCGTGTAGTGTAATAAAGCGTGGAAAATCATATGTAGACAGACTTAATGCGCGAAAACCTCTGAATTTCAGTTTCAAATAAATCCCCGAGCTGATGAACTCACAAATGCCTACTAAGCTAATAATAAATGTGTTCTATAAACGGGTTATCCTTTGGGATAAGCCCATTATGCTAACATTACGCTAAACAAATTTGTCTGCAGGAAAGTTCGTGCCTTAGTATGTCAGGGCAGCGAGTTCAAAAGCTGATGTAGTTATTAGATACACTTAAATAAATAAATAAAAACGACGAGGTCACAGTCCACGACCATCTGTAGCGAAGCAGGGAACGCAAAGTGTGCCCCAACCCCTGAGAAAAGGGCACTCACCACACTAGATAACAAAAGATTCAGCCAAATCTGCGCAGGTAACGGCCAGTATGGCTAGGTGCAAAACGTCCTTTATTAAGCTACTCCAAGGTATCCACTACATTACACGAGCAGCAAAGACACTGACGCATTTTAATTCGAATATGGGAAAACATACACCGTTGACAAAACGTCTTTTACGGACTGCTTAAACTGACCTGTTGCCTGCGAGTGCGTCTAAAGATACAAAGTAGTTTAGGTCGTAGTACCAAAGCGTTAATCCAAAATCATTAATCCATAGACAAATGGCAAATATCAATGTTCAGACCAACATACATGGACTCCAGAAGAGTGTAATCAGGCGTCCACCGATAGTAAGCATTACTTGGTAAGCAATCTTCGCCCACCAAACGAAGAAAGGGAGTAAATGCCGAGAAGGGTATGTCCGAGAATTTGGAAGTCTTCCTATGGCTTTCTATTGGCACACACATCAGAAATAATTCTGGAAATTGCCACATTGTACGGATCAACAAGATCATGGTGCCTCCCATAGAACTTCTTTAGTGTTGATACCAGTTTGGCTTTTTGATACCCCTGGTATAACAGCCTGGTAGTGAGCACCTTCCCACGTTCCATAAAGTCCTGAAACTTGGAACAGGCTGTAGCATAACGGATTAACTGTGAAACGTAAACACCATATGCTGGTGCAGACGGGATATTACTGCTCAGGAAGGGAAAGTTAACAATGGGAAAAATGAAAAGTAGAAGTAAAACAAAGATAAGGAATTGATACAATCAACTTACTCCACCCATAAAAGACACCAAAGGGAAAGAAATACAAACATTAAGCGACCAGACCATAATGGAAACCTGAACAAAGGAAGGCCATAAGGACAGTTACTTTCCCACAAAATGGCCATATGGCCATCCAAAATTAAAAGACACAAGTGATACACACAGTAAGTAACAAACAACAACATAAATAAATCGCCACAGAAGAGCCGCCTTGGAACGGTCAGTGGAAGATTTCCACTTGGGGGGCTTAAATCGATTTTACGTGGCCACAATCCTCGCCCTTACTTCCGTCGCGATTTAGACAAATAATTTGTTCAGTCCGCATGAAGGCCTCCTAACTCATCAGTGCAACATCTCCGTGAACACAAAAATCAAAGAACCACAGAGGTGAGACAACGGTGAGGACTCGACAGCAAGAAACCACTGAAATGCTGAAGCAAAAGAAAACCAACAGTTAGACTCCGATGAGCCCGAAGTCATCTCGTTTATCGTACAGCCTAGTAGTAAGCTTCACGTTGTCAATATATAGATAACAATCCAAGTATGTGGAGGAGGTTGCAGTCTCTGTTGTTTTCTTAATTTCAAGTTCACGAGGATAGATGAATTCCAAGTACTCTGCGAGTTTAGCATTTTTAAGAGCAGTAAATCATCTGTATATCTGTAGGTGAAATTGAATTGTTGTACAAAGCGTTTCTTACAAACTCCGCCTCATACGAGTACAAGAACAAGTCGGCAAACGAAGGTGCCCAATTAGTACCCATTGATATGCCATTTGTTTGCTGAAATATTAGGCCACTGAACTCCACGAAAATATTGTCAATTAGATATTCCAGCATCTTTATGACATCTGCATTAGTGTACTTTTGTGGTGCACCAGAATGATCTCGAACGAAGTGTGTGTCTTTGTAGCCAAGGACAACATACTGATAGCGACTGTTACCATTCTATTGGCAGAAACATTGATTTATGATTTCCTTGAGTTTAGATTTCAATATATCATGAGGAATAGTTGTATAGAGTGTTGAGAAATCGAAAGATTTTATGCTGTTTACTGAGAGAAAAGAATGTGACTGAAGACGTTCTAGAAGCTCTTTGGAGTTTTTCAAGATCCACATCTGATTCACACCACTCCTGGCATATGCAGTGTCACAATATTTCTGAAGGCCATCTTTAACTGCAGTAAGGATTCGTGTTAGGATCTGTGAAAGAGGCTTGGTTGAGCACTTAGCTGAACCCGCGATATATCTCTGCTTGGACGGATTCTTGTGAAGCTTAGGAATCCCGTACAACTTTGGAAGTTCCATAGCTTCCTCTGAGAGGGAAAATTCCAAACGAAAGCACCACGATTGGTGGTTTCGCAGAATTTCGTCTTTGGAAACAATACAACAATAAAACTTTTTCAGGATAAGGAAATATAAACAGTATTAAACAAAAAACAAAAATGAGTCAAAAGTTAATTTAAACCCACCAGTAATTTTTACTGACCGTTCCAAGTCGGTGCTTTTTCTGTGGTTACTTCATGTTTTGTGCTGGCAGTTTTGATTCTTTCCCTAATCATAAATGATGTTACTTTGATTTTTCTGATTCTTCCACCATTTTGGTTGTTCAGTTTTAATTACGTTTGTCCTTCCAGTTTAATGTTGTCATGTCTTGCCCCCATTATGTATATTGCTCCTTTTTAGCCTGGTTAGGTTTGGACATTCTGAGTCACCACCTGTTTAGGAAAGAGCTGCTGACTCCGTTTACTTGTTGTCTGTTTGGTTTACTGTTGTCACTCCATGTTTCGACTTCTTTCTCTAGTGATTTGTGGGAAGAATTTGGGATCTGATTGTATCAGTTCCTGATCGTTTCTCTTTTCCAATTTTAATATTTGTCTCGTACAATTTTTGCAAAATAAAATGGTTTACGAGCGTAATGTTTTATATTTTCCGCAATGGCGTTTTGCAAGTATATGTTATTTTGGACATGTTGCTTCCAATTTTGTGGGACTTTTACCCGACATTGAGATGAAATGACATCTCAAGCCCTGTGGACAAATGAAACCAATAGAGTTTATATGCCTGGACGGTCCGACTCGCACCACCTTTCCTGTTTCCTGGGCAGGCTTAGAAACTCATCATTGCCATGTAAATCTGGTGGCCGTCGTTTTTTAAATGACGAAATGATTAAACATTTCAACACTCAGTATTGATATGTATGTACAAAAGACAGTAAAATAACACTTTAAAGTATGACTATATATTTTGCGTCATTACTAGTAGTTTTAGCCTTAATAATATAACGTTATTAATCAAGTAATTTCGTATTGGCCCGGTTATACTTGATTTATGACAATTTTATTAATTGACGCAATGATTTATGATTTTTGACCTGGGTTAATATTGGTTGACCTGGTGTAATATAGGATAGTTAATAAATAATATGATGTTATTTATCAAGTTATTTCGTACTGGTCCGGTTGCAGGTCGAGGACAGCTGCATTGGCCTGAGGTCGAAGGCAGAGGGCCAATGCAACTGACGGAGGACGTGTAACCAGGCCAATTCGCAAGTACACGTACTTGATTCATGGCAAGTTTATTAATTGACACAATTATTGATTATTTTACCTGGGCCTAATATCGCTTGACATCGGGTTAATATTGGTTGACCTGGTGTTACCGATCAATAAAGAATATTCAATTAATAATATAATGTAATTTTGTATGGGCCAAGTTATTTTGTATTGGCCAAGGTACAGGTCGGAGGACTGCTGCATTGGCCAGAGGCCGAAGGCCGAGGGCTAATGCAGCTAACCGAGGACCTGTAACTGGGTTAATAAAAAATTACTTAATCAATGACAAAATCATGATTATTGATTTTTTGACCTCACTTGACCTCAGTTAATATTGGTTGACCTGGTGTTAATACGAATGAATTCCGATCAATAGAGAATATTCATTAATAATAATGCATTTTACTGGAGTATGTACTCGTGCATAACAACTGCTTCCCGTGATGTCATTGCTGCAAAAAGGCGCCCATTACGAAAACACGCCTATACAAATACATTGCAAACTTTACCGCCGAAAAAACTAAAATGTTGAGATGAAAAATTGTGACTTTTCTTATTTCTGATCAAAATATAGATTGTTAGTGCTCGAAGGAACCGCCTCATCGAGACGGTTCTAACGAGTACCAACAATCTATACTTTAGAGCAGAAATACGAAAAATAAGTTTTACCCCTGTTAACCCCAGTTTTACTATATAAAATGTGGTTCAAGCTGGTCAAAAGTATATACGAGGACTGTTCAAATATGAATGCAAGTAGAACGTTTTCTCATGCACTATGGAAATAAATATCACAGCGTAGAAAAACCTTTTACCTATACTAATACAAAACATGGTTGGAAGAAGGTCAGAGTACGCCGTTGAAATACGGTCCTATATTAAGAATCGTTGTATTCTTGGTATACGGTGCAAAGACATTTTGATGAGTATGTTTGGTTTATGGGCATAATGAAATGTCTTTTCCGACAGTTTTTCGTTAGTGTAAGAGATTCAGCTGTGGGCTAGGCTCAACAGAAGATGCACCACATGATCGTCGGCCGCAAAGAGCAACATCTGCCAAGATGGTTGCTAGAGTGAAAGAAATAGTTGCTACGGATGCACGATACACCACTAGGCAAATAGCTAGTACGGTTAGCATCTCATTAGGAGCAGCTCATACAATTCTAAAACGGGATTTGAAAATGAGAAAGATCTGTGCTAGATGGATTCCCCATCTGTTGACAGATGAGCAGAAAAAGACACGCGTTCAGTGCGCCAAGAAGTTGCTTAAAAAGTTTCCAAATTACAATGCACGGTCTTTCGCTAATGTCGTCACAGGTGACGGGACATGGGTTCACTTTTTTAGCCAAAACGAAAGATTTAGAACAAAATATGGGCAACAAAGTATTGCAAAAGACCATGCATTGCAAAGCCGACCATGTGCGTCAAGAAGGTAATGTATGCCATATTCTTTTCAAATCAGGGCCCTGCTATTCAGGTTGCTGTACCTAAAGGCAAATCTGTAAATGCGAAGACCCGCAACTGGTTTGGCTAATGTCAGATTGCTACATGACAATGCGTCATCGCAAAAGGCGTTCATTGTGCAAGACTATCTGAAGCAGGAAAAGGTTGTTGAACTCCCGAACCCACCGTATTCACCTGACCTTGCCCTGTGTAACTTTTTTATGTTCCCGCGGCTGAAAAAAAGTCCTTTCTGGTCGAAAATTTGTACAGCGCAAACACCTCGGTTCTGCAATATTCCAGTGCCTTCATAGTATACCTCGAAAAGACTACCAAATTCGATTCAATGATTGGATCGGAAGACTGAACGTTTGTATATCTGTTAAAGGGGAATACTTTGAGGGGACAAAATAAATTTTTCATCGAAATCTATCACGGAATCATTTTTATGTGCTTAGTTGCATTCATATTCGAACAGTCCTCGTATTATAGACGTGTTTCCTTGAAATATAGGTAAAATTCGGATACATCCGATGAAGCGTGCAATATCAGGTTAGTGTCCTAGGATCGAGTGTTGGTTTCTTTGATTTGAGATTTAACGTCCCCGTCAACACACTATAGTCATTTTGGAGACGTTGCTTTCAATTTTGTGGGACTTTTACACGACATTGAGATGAAAAGACATCTCAAGCCCTGTCGCCCAATGAAACCAATCGGGTTTATAAGCATGGATGTTCCGACTCGCATCGCTTTGCCTGGGAAGGCTTAGATCCTCTAAGCGGTTTACCAGTACTCGTATGCGGGTCGAATTTAGCTCTACGTGGAAGCATCGTGCAACCCATATATTTCTTCAAGCTCCGTGCGGCGGGGGCCGGTTATCGCATTTTAATTCACTCAATACCGCCCAGCACTCGATTTGCAAATAATATAATTATGGTTTAGGTTCAATTATTCCAAAGCAAACAGCATTATAACTGTGCGACATAGTGCATTTTTCAAATCTCCAAAATGGCTACCTTTCTGAAGAAAATCCATCACATTTTTTTCTTATTTCAACCAAAGGCGCTCGTTGGAACCGCCTCATTGTGGCTGTTCTAACTAGTCCTCGCAACCTTTTTCTTGAAGCAGAAATAAGAAAAATAATGTAGCTCTATTTTAAAGGGATGTATTGCCAATGGGTGTTCATTTTACGGACCTATTCACGCGATGAACAACACTGGAATCATCACGAAAACACGCCTATATAATTTTGACCCCCTTGAACCCAACTTTTATATACCTTATTTTTCTTATTTCTGCTCTAAAATATAGATTGTGGGTACTCGTTAGAACCGCCTCCTCGAGGTGGTTCTAACGAGTGCCCGCAATCTATATTTTGAGCAGAAATTTGAAAAATATCACAATTTTTCATCATAAAATTTTCATTTTTTCGGCGATAAAGGTGGCAATGTATTTGTATAGGCGTGTTTTTGCGTAATGGAAGCTTGGAGAGGCGCAGTCGCTTTAGGGAGATGTTTCAAAAGGTTCACCAGTATTTGTAATAGATAACCAAACACTTTGTCAGTAAACACCAGCATAAAGCTTTTTAAATCAGGAAATTACTACATGTAAGCTCTATGCTTACCGTCAGATCGTGTCTCATTTTGCATTATGTATGAAGCTATGTATTTCATTTACTGTATTTTCCAAATAAATATTGTTTGAACCAAAGCTTGCGATAACCGATATTTTGAAGGCACAAAAAAAATAAAGAGTACTTTATTTCATCAAAACATCCGACTTGGTTCTGAGCGAAAATGCAGAAGCCCCTAGGGCGTTTTTACACAGATTTACCAATATATGACAAAAGCTTCCCAAACAGGGGCGCTAGTAAGCAGTGTGGATCCGAATAGGCCGGTGCAGAACGGAAATCGCCATCTGATCAGTATCTTTGTTGTCTGCTTACAAGACTATTTCAAAATAATGTATAAAAGATTGAAATTGACCTTCGCAGAGACATTAGGTGGTGAATTATAAAATGTTCTAAGTGCCGGCAAAGCCAAAAGTGGTGTATGTGGTTTGTGTGATTCGTGATGCATAATGCCAGCGGCATTAATCTCAGAATATACATGTACGGCTGCGAATTATCATTATTTACAATTACAGAAGGCATAGCACTCTTCCAGATAACAAAATAGAAGTGGAGGCAACGATCTGGAATCGATACAATTAACTCAAAGCTCCCATCAGAGACACCACAGGGAACGCAACACAAACATGAAACAACAGACCCTAATGGAAACATCAATAGCGGAAAGCCAAAAGGACAGTTACTTTCCCACAAAATGGCCAATAGGCTATCCGAAATAAAATAATATAAGCGACAAAAACACCAAAAGACAATCCATAACAAAATAAACCGCGACAGAAGAACCGCCTTGGAACGGTCAGGGGAAACGAATCACACTTGGGAAATATTCATATTATACCGAACTAGTCAGTGATAGTCACGGGGACTTCGTCATGGAAAAGCTAACTACACTGAATTACTTTGATAAGCACATCCAGGATAACAATGCGCTCAGTCAAAAACGCCTGAAACTGTGACGGTTCTAAGTAGCATTTGCAGTCTATGTTATATATATGCAGAGTTTAGAAAGCGTTACACATTAGGAAAAGGTCGCCACATATTAGATCCTGGTCCATAGCCGTGTAAAATCACTTGTGGGTCCAATCTCATTGAGAAGAGGCAGAAAAAACTAGCCCTGGACTGAGACTTACGCTGTTTCGTTTAACCCTTAAATTCCATATTTGAAGACAAATGTGTAGACTGATAACATTACGCAAACAAGCCTATACAAATACATTGCTACCATTATCGTCGAAAAGATTAAAATTTTAAGACGAAAAATTGTGATATTTTTTTCTTATTTCTGCTCAAAATATAGATTGTTGGCACTCGTTAGAACCGCCTCATCGAGGCGGTTCTCACGAGTACCCACAACCTATATTTTAGAGCAGAAATAAGAAAAATAAGGTATACCCCCCGGAAAACTTAGTTTTACTATATAAAAGTGGGGTTCAAGGGGGTCAAAAATATATAGGCGTGTTTTCGTGATAAGACGCCATTTTCTGTGTCTACATTATTTGCCAAGCTTAGCCATGATTCCAGTTCATCCTCATACGCATGGATAAGAATATCCAGGCGGTCCCCGCCCATCGGGGCTTGAAGAAATATATGGGCTGCACGATGCTGCCACGCAGAGCTAAATCCGACCCGCACACGAGTACTGGTAAACCGCCTAGAGGATCTATGCCTGCCCAGGCAAAGCGGTACGAGTCAGACCGTCTATGCATATAAACCCGATTTGTTTCATTGGGCGACAGGGCTTGAGATGTCATTTCATCTCAATGTCAGGTAAAAATCCCACAAAATTGGAAGCAACGTCCCCAAAAAGACCTTTACAGTATTGACGGGGACGTCAAACCTCAAATCAAACAAACGAACAAAGAATATCGCAGCTATTTTCTACCCAGCAGGCACACGTCGCTTTGACAATGTCAAATCAACAACGACATAGATGTGACGTTGCATAAAGGTCATGACGTTGTACTAGAGTTGACGCGACGTCACAATTACGTCGTTGTTGATTTGACGTGTCCTAGCGACATGTGACTGCTGGGTATAAATAACCGCTACCTGGCCCCGCGGTTATAAAATTTTTTTTCATGCTCAACTCACTTGAGCATGGAATTTTTCTTCGTTTCGAACGTTTTGACGTCATAATTGCTAGGCAACGTTGCTGACGTCGTTGGTAACAACAATAAGAATAGTTGACATTTGGCGGAAAATCTGATAAAATCATAGAAACCAGACTTCAATTTTCGCGTCCATTTGACGTTTTTGAGGAGAGACCTGCAACAACGAAGATAAAATATTATTTTCTTGAAAATATAGTTCTAATTTCATGACATTTGTGCATCTGTATTTCAAATACAGTATGATTTTTGCTTTGAAATGAAAACAAGATGGCGACTGATTTTTAAACTAAACCATGCCTGCTGAAATCCATACCCTGACTTGAACTATATTGGTTAAACTTAAACGCTCCCCCCCCCACCCCCCCCCCCCCCCCCAAAAAAAAAAAAAAAAAAAAAAAGAGAAGAAAATGTGAAGATAAAGAATTGTGATATTTTCTTATTTTCTTATTTCTGCTCTTCGTGTAAAATATAGAGTGTGTGTATTCGTTAGAACCGCGTCATCTTTTCTTATTTGTTCTTTACGTGTAAAAGATGGATTAAAATATTGTGGGTATTCGTTAGAACCGCCTCGATGAGGCGGTTCTAACGAATACCCACAAACTATATTTTACACGTAGAGCAGAAATAAGAAAAATAAGGTATACCCCCGTAAACCCCAGTTTTGCTATATACAGATGGGGTTCAAGGGGGTACAATTAAATAGGCATGTTTTCGTGATGATGATCAATTAAAAGGTGCTAGCAAGGGAATAACT
This sequence comes from Lucinisca nassula, assembly GCA_963580285.1. NCBI lineage: Eukaryota > Metazoa > Mollusca > Bivalvia > Lucinida > Lucinidae > Lucinisca > Lucinisca nassula. The sequence continues at coordinate 47,133,029 of OY757023.1, read as the reverse complement.
ACAAAGCTGAAAATTGTTGGGAGTAGTCTAATCTTGTTCTTTAAATTAAATTTTATTTGGTCAGACAAACTATTTTCGATCAGTTAGAGCTATATTTTGTTTTAATTCAAATTAGATTGTGGGTGCTTATTAGAACCACCTCAATACCGCGTTTTTAACGATTCATTGATTGAATGATTGATTTGAGGTTTAATGTCCCCGTCAACACTGTAAAGGTCATTTTGGAGAGGTCGCTTCCAATTTTGTGGGACTTTTACCCGATATTGAGATGAAATGACATCTCAAGCCCTGCCGCCCAATAAAACCAATAGGGTTTATAAGCATGGACGGGCCGACTCGCACCACTTTGCCTGGGCAGGCTTAGATCCTGTAAGCGGTTTACCAGTACTCGTGTGCGGGTCGGTTTCAGCTCTGCGTGGAAGCATCATGCAGCCCATATATTTCTTCAAGCCCCGATTGGCGGGGGCCGGCGTTTCTAACGACAAACAATAATCTGTGTCTTTTAGCACAATATTTGTGAGTGATACAAGCGTAATTTCACATCCATGAAAAAAGTATATGTCACGTGAGTGTAATAACGAAATAGTGGATGGGAATAAAAAATAGCTATTCATTTTATTACTTTTTGTCGTTTTGGTTTTACAGCCCTTTCAAGTTTACGTCACTATTTCGAGACGATCGTTAATCAGAAGTGAGCCTGTCCTTGCGTTGCAAATCTTTTTTTTTTTTTTTTTGATTGTTCTATTTTTGTTTCTGACACAAAGAACACATCATAAGCATATACAATAGTGAGTGATAACATCCTGCCCAAACCGACAAAGGGCGGCGGAAATTCAGGACCCCCCCCCCCCCCCCCTTTCATTCCATCACGGGAACAAACAACTGTGTCTACTCATCTGTGTGACGACAAAACACAACACAGCCTGCTCCCCAAGAACTGGAGCTATCATCCCATAATCATCCCCTCAGCTGCCTTGTTTCAACCGTCTTAGAGAAAGAAAAAATAATCACCAATTCCATGGCGTTCGGGCCAGAAAAAGTCACTCAGGAAAGGCCACAATCAAAGAAAGCAGCCGTCTATCACGTGAACAAATCCGTATAATGAAGGCCTCCCTAAACCGGGGTTTTGGGGGGTATTCATTATTTTTCTTATTTCTGCTCCAAGACATAGGTTGTGGGTACTCGTTAGAACCGCCTCAATGAGGCGGTTCTAACGAGCACCCGCATCCTATGGTTTGCGTTTTTGTAAGAAACATATGAAGGATTTTCATCAGAAAAGTAACCATTTTGGAGATGTGAAAACTGCACTATGTTGTACGGGCGAGTTATCGTTTTGATAAGTCACCTAAAGTAAGTAAGCGACATGGAGGCACATAGCAGCATGTGCCAACAGCACAACAAATATGGCATTGCAAAAAAAAAAATAAAATAAAATAAATAAATAAATAAATGAGACTGCCTTGGCACGGTCGGTAGTAAAATTAAATTACTTGTAAACAAATTTCATTGCAATCTTTTGTTTTATATTAATTTTCCCTAAAGTGTTAAAGGAAGCACACATTAGAGGAAAATCTTATTAAATTCATTTTTTCTCAGATTCTGGGGCTGCGATTAAAGGAAATAATTTGCTCCTGGTGTGAACCAATTCTTTCCTTTCAGAATAGTTTTTTATTAAGTGATGGAAACTGTCATATATATATGAGTAGTCGCCCTTTATTGCAGTTTTAAATTTACTCACATACGTTGTATTGCGTAATGAGCGTTACGTCTGTGTTTCCTTCAATAAATCAAAGCGCCAAAGACACTGAAATGACAGATTCTAAGAGAAAATCATAACACTGTGAAAACACTAAGCTGCGTTCCCTAACTGCATGCAATACCACGCCACACACCCGATATGTCACGCTCTATTATGCACGCGTCGCCTCGGCATATCTTACACCTATACGTCGAAACACCCGGAAACGACAATCGGCATTATTCACGCTGAATTGCGATTTGTCACTAAAACGCATATCACGTCAGTCGCTTAGACGCCAATTTACGTATTTCATGCATCAGCGTAAGTGTTCCGTACTGTGTCGACGCGTTAACTTTGGTCACGACAGGGACGTCTAGCTCTCCAACATGCATCGCATAAGGGCGACGAACAGTGTCAGTGCTTATTAGTCGGTAGTTGAGACCCCTTGTTTATCTGCAGGTACAGTCTAGCAGCTGCCGGCGGAAATCTGTTTCGCATATGCGTCTGACGGATGAATCGATCTTAACGTACTAACGTCGGTCTTCCGCTACTTCGACGTCCACTGGCGTCTTCTGTATATAGTAAGATGTCGCTCCAATAGACGATAGATCACACACATGTGGCACCCAAAATCAGAGTCATCGTCATCCGCTTTCCGACCAAGGGGCACGCTTACGATCATTTAATGAAAAATGTTGCAATACGGTCTCAATGCTTTTTGAGAACAAATTTCAATTTATTCTTTTCTAGGCACGACCTTACATTAAATATCAAAAGTATGATCCTGAACATGTTGTTTCTATCCGTAGTGGTGTGAAGGTGGTGCACAGGATCGACGTCGCCGGACTGTAAACCAGACGTCACGGTTGATTGATTTAACCTTTATGGTGCCTAAGCGTGTTGTAACCATGCAATTGTTTGGTTTCAGAATCAAAGCAGTGAGGGTGTTGGTGGGGTGTAGGTTGGGGTAATAGTCCTGGGCTGAGATTGAAACCGATTCATTTAACTCTGAAATTTCAAACAAAACGTGAATACTTTGATAAGAAGCCGCGTTCTGCAGCATCCGACCTTGTTCTACACTGTTTGCCACTCTCATCCTTTGATTCCAGGATAACCATCTTCAGTCTTATGCGGCCCCCGCCCATCGGGGCTTGAAGAAATAGATGGGCTGCATGATGCTTCCACGCAGAGCTGAACCCGACCGCATACGAGTACTGGTAAACGGCTTAGAGGATCTAAGCCTGCCCAGGCCGAACGGTGCGAGCCCAACCGTCCATGCTTATAAACCCTATTGGTTCCAGTGGGTGACAGGGCTTGAGATGTCATTTCATCTCGATGTCGGGTATAAGTCCCACAAAATTGGAAGCAACGTCTCCAAAATGGCCTTCACAGTGTTGACGGGGACGTTAAACCTCAAATCAAACAAACAAAATATTCAGTCTTTTGGAATACCCTGATTGCGGCTATTTTCTACAAGAAAAAGGGTTATTCTGACAAGTCAGTGATAATCACGTAGACGTTAGCACTGAAGCGCTTTTTATTAGCAACTTCGGGTCGAATGCCAAACAATCAACCCAAACATATCCGCGTCGTTTGTCACTGTTGGGTACATGTAAGTGTTATCTGTTAAATTTACGCTTAAATCAAATGTTGGATCTGGCAAACTATGTAGACTCAGATCAAACGCCACAGAACACGATGCTGATCTTGTTCTACACTTTTTTGCATCAGTTTATACTAACATCTTAAACGAAACAGTCCCCGTTCATGACCAGCCTGCATTTAGAGACAATCGGCATGAATGTTGTCAGTGCTTTGATTTATTCACTGTCTTGAGTTTCTGGAGTGCACGCTTCCATCACTGAAGTTGGGCTCGTCCATTCTGCTAAGTATGGCACCTAGAATTATATCACAGGACCTGCACTGTTTGCATAAGTAGCTATACCATATTCCAGGGTTGAAAGGGCCAGCCTTTATTTCCAATTTCTCCAAGCAAAGTCAAATATACTCCTAAGTTGTAACTGACCTAGACTTGACCTTGAAAGTCAGAAAATCCATTAATATTCTTGTCTACAGCTGACCTGGTCCAACAGCAGGCTGGTCTTTACGGATTTAATATTGACAACACTGATAGAAAACAGGGAAAAACCTGAGCAGACGGATGAGCAGACGCCGCATTGATCTCGGTATATTTGCCAAACCCATCACATGATGCAGCTGATTCATATGAAATGCTGAGTCGATTCTCTGAAAGGTAAGATAAAATCGTCAAGTCGTCTGCTTCAAACGTTTGTTTTGCGCTTATAGGATAACTAATACGCTTGTACAATTTTGATTACTTCGCCAAACCGGACTATATTTTGTGCGGACTCATATTTCTCTGGCGGTCAAAGCCAGAAGAAAGCCAGAAGAAAGCCGGAACTACTTTAAAACCTGCAGGATAGCTAGAGATGAGAGATTGAATCTGTCATTAAAAAAATCAGAAATAAATACACCTTCATAGCAACATGAAATTCTTCTCAGGTAACTTTGTTATAAGATATATGTATGTAAGTAGATGTATATAGATGTATATGATTATTTTCCACATATAATGTAACATTCTATATGTGTTAAGCTTTTAACTATATAACCAAATACAAAAGTAAAAAGGTACAAGGAATGCTACAAAACCGTAGTTGAACAAGGTACATTAACTCCGCCGCAATTTGTCCATATATATAAAGTTTGTCTGGTGATGTTTGATTACAGACTGGTACTAACCAAAATCCCCTTATATTTAAACCACATCCGTTCGAAGTAAACTAAACCAACCCGGTTAAGCTAAGAAATTTTTTCAACTTTCATTTTTTCCTAAAAGCTGTTATGCATGGTGGTTTCACTTCGACTTTCATTCCATAGATAAACTGCTTCATCACTAGACTTGCCCAAGTCCCTACATTTAAATTTTTTATTTTTAAATGAAAGCCCCTTTAAACAAAAAATATGTTAAAGTCTCTTTAGTCTTCATCTGTGAATGTAGGGACTTGTATACTCTGCAAAAGTTCCGACCAGCAAAAAGCTGGCATGAAACACTATCTCCCACTTGTTGATAAGAGCATTTTAGCCTCTGCAGTTAATGTTTACTTAATAAATAACACCCACCTGTGTCTGTCAGTGAAAGAGAGGAAAATTCTAGTATTTTGGAGATTTTTGTTTTGTTTTGCTTGATTTGAGGTTTAATACCCCTGTCAACACTGTATAGGTCATTTTGGGGATGTTGCTTCCTTTGTGTTGGGACCTAAAACTTGTTCGAGACAGTGGTAGTTCCTGCCATCGATTTGGTTGGTTGATTTGAGGTTTAGCGTCCCCGTCAACACTGTAAAGGTCATTTTGGAGACGTCGCTTTCAATTTTGTGGGACTTTTACCCGACATTGAGATGAAATGACATCTCAAGCCCTCTGAAGACATCTGAAACCAATAGGGTTTATTAGCATGGACGGTCCGCCTCGCCCCGCGGTTCCTGGACAGGCTTAGATCCTCTAGACGGTTTACCAGTACTAGTTTGCGGGCCGGATTCAGCTCTGCGTGGAAGCATCATGCAGCCCATATCCTGCCATCGAGGGTTGAATTTACTGAGGATAATTTCGGCATTACTTTCAGTCCTTTATTTGATTAATATATTTTGTGTGTGCTCATTAGAATCAACTTGTGAGTACACACAAAATAATTTTTCCAGATAAATTACGCCAAATAACCATAACTATCCCTAAATATTTGTCATATGGATACATGTATGTGTGAAGAATTTCTCAGGAACTCAAGAGCGAGTGCGAAAACAGTCATAGAAAACGAGCTATTGGTGTTCGAGCCATTGAGGTATCATTATACAGTCAAACCGGTCATAGTGGCCACCTCCATTAAGCAATCAAACTGTCTTAAGCAAGCAATCATTCAAATCCCGAAAAAGGCGAATGCATTAATATCCACCTGTATTAAGCAAGCACCTGTCTTAAGCAAGCACATTTTGATCATTCCTGAGGTGCTTAACACAGGGTGGACTGTAATTGTTTTGCACTTGTTTTTTTTTAGAAAAAAAAGGCAAACAGGCAGCATAATATCATTATCCTGGCATAATTACTTAGTTAATAAGATGTGTAATTGCAGAATCTTTTCAATCTATGTTTAGAGCAGAAATAAGAAAAATTCTGATTAACGTCATTGTTGGAGCCTTCTAATATAGCATAGGCATGTTATGGTAATGGTTTAAGAATAAAAGATTAAAATTGGGCACCGTGTATTCTATGGAGTGGAGTCTTGGAATGGAGTCTTGGAATGGAGTTTGGAGCCAAATTTTGGAGTCACTTTTTTCACCCCTTTGCTCTTATTAGCCTATTGTGGTTGGTCTCAATGTGCTTTGGACGTCATCTGTAAGGTGCTGTCCATCATGCAGCATGATGCCATTACCTCTAAAGCTGAAGCCAATTTAATTGAAACATAACGGGAATTTTGCCCATAGTGTTCCCCTTAGATGTAGAAGACTGCCGATCGTTCCGATTAGACGAACAAGATGGCCAACCGAGCTGAAAAAAAAAATCTCTAATATCCCTAGGCCCGTTAGTCGACCCGTAACCAGAAGCTATGTTTTAACAGTTCCATTCTGATTACCAAAATGGTAATAAAATGGTCACTCTGAGTAGAGTCTGAAAATTGGCCTTGAACTTGGACTTAAATTGTTTCCTTTGACCCAAACTTCCAGTATTAGACACTGAGCAGATGCTGGCTCATGATGATTAATATTTGATGTAACCAGGATAAAGTGCAAACAATATTTGATCGGTGAGTGAAATTCATGTGGACATTAGCAACATGTAGTGAATGGTTCTGGACAAGGTCTTGAAATGTTTCGTCCTGCATTTTGGACAGTGTTTGTTGGTTTGATTTGAGATTTAAGGCCCCGTCAACACTGTATAGGTCATTTTGGAGACGTTGCTTCCAATTTTGTGGGACTTTTACCTGACATTGAGATGAAATGACATCTCTAGCCATGCCGCCCAATGAAACCAATAGGGTTTATAAGCATGGACGGTCTGACTTGCACTGGTTTGCCTGGGCAGGCGTAGATCCCTTAAGCGTTTTACCAGTACTCGTTTTTGGTCAGTTTCAGCTCTGCGTGGAAACATCATGCAGCCCATCTAATTCCTCAAGCCCCAATGGGTGGGGTGGCCTTTTTTACAGTGTTTTCCTTCTTAAGATGCAGCTTACCTCTGTTTCTGATCTGGGTCTACACTTTCTGGCACAGGCGCAACACACAAACCATGCTCATATTTTATAGATAATCCTCTTTACACAATTCCCCCCAGCCCATCGTGGCTTGGAAAAAATAGATTGGGCTGCATGATGCTTCCACGCAGAGCTGAAACTGGCCACTCATGAGTACTGGTAAACCGCAACAAAGGACTAAGCTTGCACAGGCAAAGTCATGTGAATCATACCGTCCAATGCTTATAAGCCTGTGCCAGGACTTGAGATGTCACTTCATCTCAATGTCAGGTAAAAATTGGAAGCAACGTTTCCAAAATGGCCTAAATAGTGTTGATGGGGGCGTTAAAGTCAATTCAAACAAACAAACAAACAAACAAAATCTATGTCTGGTGTTGTTCTGTGCATGGCATACAGTACCTTTCTTAATGATACTCAATATAAATCCCTGTCCTAATTCTGTGGCATTGTTCTTAATTTGTATCCAATTACAAACAGGTGTTATGTAATAAATCAGTGATACATTTTTCAGAGCCATGTTCTAAATTAGGACTGCACTTCTGTTTGCAGACTTCAATGAACACCAAAAGTTAGTGCGGGCTGTGGGCCATGGGTTGTTGGATGAATTGGGGTCTAAGGAGGGAGTAGAGGCTTGTATGTGATAGCCATTGTCTCAATGCCATTGACATATCAGTCGCAAATAGGCCGGAAACTTCCCACTGCAACTGTCCAAATGACTACAAAATTCATGTGACATGGTTGTTTATAGCCATGCTGTTCTTACCGTTGTGAAGCAGGTCCACAAAAACTAGAAAACATGATGTTTGTTTGATTTGAGGTTAAAGTCCCCGTCAACACTGTAAATGTCATTTTGGAGATGTTGCTTCCAATTTTATGGGACTTTTATCCGACACTGGGATGAAATGACATCTCAAGCCCTGCCGCCAAATGAAACCAATAGGGTTTATAAACATGGACGGGTCGACTCGCACCGCTTTTCCTGGGCAGGCTTAGATCCTCTAAGCGGTTTACCAGTACTCGTGTTCGGGTCGGTTTCAGCTCTGCGTGGAAGCATCATGCAGTCCATCTATTTTTTCAAGCCCCGATAGGCGGGGGCTCATAATGCTGGGGCACAGGCAAGCAGTGTGAAACCAGATCAGATGGTAGAATTTAATGGTTAAGTCTGTTCCCATTGTGGACGAGTTGCACTCAGAGGAAGCTGTCGACGCTTCAGTAGAGTCTATGCTTTGATTGAAATGACAAGTGGGGTTTTGCAGCACTAGATTCAGAAGTATTTTTTAAAACATAGATTGTGGGTTCTACCTTCAAGCTGTATGTTCAGAGCAGACAGCAAAATAATTTAACAAAAAAAAAAAAAAAAAAAAAAAACGAGGTGTGTCAACACAATGTGGAGGAATTAACAGAAAAACAGACAAAAGGTCATCTAGTCTGGCAGATCATACCAATTCTTTTATGCCATCTCGAGCCGGTTAGTTTACCTTTTAATCCACAGTTTTCCTGGGCAGACTCTTATGTAAGCGGTTAACCTGTACAGTGCACTTTATTTTGCCAGAACCCGACAACTGCCCTTCTTGAATTAGCTAAGAGCTTACAATTCAGCATCTTTTTAATGTACATGTAACCCTACAGTGGAAAAGGCACTTAGTTTATTTCTGTTCGGTTTCAGTCTGACAGTGCAAAGGGATAATGGCAGAATTATTTGCATCTGGTATAAGGCACATTTAGTCATGTTGGTTCATACTATCAAAGCTGATTTTTTTAACACCCACACTTAAGACTTATTCTAATATGTGGCCTGACATGTGGGGTTGGTTCGGACCTGGACAATCCACTGTTTGGGCTACAGTTGGGTAAGGGCCTGCGGTGCAGTGCGGGGTGGGAAGGGGTTAGTGTTTTTTTTCTACACTATCATAGCCTTCCTTTTCCTAATGTCCCATCTCTTGGGAGACGACTTAAAAACTCGTTGGTTAACCCACCAGCTGTTGTCAGTTGCAGTATTGGTTAACTACTATGAGGATCTTAGTCTTTTCAGAAACAGTGAAAGTAAATGTCTGGCCCAACATTACCTTTACTGTTGGGTTAGAGATTGTTTTCTACATTTAGTTCTTGTGGCCATCTTGTTCATTGAAGTAGACTTGTTTTAGCTATTTTTTGTATAGGGTCACCTAGCAACAATCCAGCTAGGTTTCAACAAAACTGGCTTAAGGGTATAGGAAGAATTGTTATTTCAAGATTTTTTTTTTATATTTAGCTCTGGCAGCCATCAGTTTCAAGAGAGTGAATCTCTTTTATGTGATGACTGATGAAAGTCAGTTTAGTTAGCTATCTGTTATTGTGTACCCATGCTTTCTGATGTACTGTAGCTAAATGAAAATATATAAGCCATATAGCTTAAATAAGTTTCAAGACGACAGCATTTCACCTGTATAGTCTCATTATGGCGTATAACGATGAAGCTTTAAAAACAAATGAAACTCCAAAATATGACCCAAGACACCACTCCAAACTCCACACCAAACTCCACTCAAACATTCCATTCCATTCCATCATTCCAATCCATAGAATACACGCCACATGACGACAAGGTCCGACAGTCAATGCCAGACTGACTTTGCCCAACCATAATTGCTCATCATAAGCATTTCATGCTCTGCTGAGCTAACAAGAGCAAGGGCGTGCAAAATGAATGTGACTCCAAAATTAGGCTCCAAAATGTCGCTCCAAACTCCACTCCAAGAGTCCAATCCAAGACTCCACTCCATAGAATACACGGTGCCTTAAAATTGAAACTTCTTTTTTTTTTAAAAAAACCCTTTGCCTTCATGTGGTTATGTAAATAAATCATGATAACAAGCTCTGGAGCCTGTCAGTGAAAAGTTATCTAAATAAACTTCTCACCCATATCTGACAATCATCTACAGGAAAGGTGAATGAGTTCTTTCAATATTTACAAGTCTGTTAATTTCACAATTTTCATAAAAGACGGTATAATAATTGCTATTTCATTTACAATGTATTTATTTTTTAATTTTGTAAACAATTATTTTTACAATGGACACCTAATTAACAGACTTGGGCAAGTCTACTTCATCACGAAAACATGCCTGTATAATGTGGACATCTTGAACCCAACTTTTATACAAGTGTTTACAGAGGTAAACCTTATTTTTCTTATTTCTGCTCTAAAATATAGATCGTGTGTACACGTTAGAACCGCCTCATCGAGGCGGTTCTAACGAGTACCCACAATCTATACTTTGAGCAGAAATGAGAAATGAGAATTGCAAAATATCAGTTTTATTATTTCGGTTTGTGTTTTGTAGTCCGCAGTCCACTTGTGATAATACTTCGAAACGTTCCGTTGCGAATCTTAGCGTCTCCAATGTGACCCAGGCGAGGCTCGAACAAACAGCGTTTAGAGACCTAACCCAGCAAGCACACGTCGCTAGGGCATTGTCAAATCAACGTCGGTGCAACGAGACTTTGCAACGACGTAAATGTGACGTTGCATTAACGTCATAACGTTGTACCGACTTTTATGTGACGTCTCAATTACATCATGCGCCTGCTGGGAATTACCCGCTAGGTTTGGGAGTCCCGTTAATTGTATCTCTAATAAAAATAGAAGTGAAGGCAATGATCAGGAATCGATACAAATAACCCACAGCTCCCATCAGAGACACCAAAGGGAAAGGAACACAAGCATGAAACGACAGACCTTAAATGGAAACATCAATATCGGAAAGCGAAAAGGACAATACTGCTGCTTTTATCAGCGACTTTAGCTGGAGAACTTGCATTTTAATCGGAACCGGAATACGTTTTCAATTACATGTATTTCCAGCAGGCACATAACGTAATTGTTACGTCACATCAACGTCGGTACAACGTCATGACGTTAATGCAACGTCACATCTACGTCGGTGAAACGTCGTACCGTTGCACCGACGTTGATCTGACGTTGCCCTAGCGACTTGTGCCTGCTGACATTTAAACCTTTCACACGCGACTTGGAACTGTAGTTAACAGGTTAACTACGGTCTACATTGTAAGTTGCTTTTGTTTATTAACTTACATTATGACGTGTAACATAAGCACTTTCTGTACAGTGTGAGTAAATTACATTACTTATGTTAGCATAATAGAATTGTGTGTTTACGTGTCTTTGACAGATATACAATGCCTTTGGGAGGAAATTGTCAACAGACAGAGGGATGCATATTTTATGAAGTGTGATCCTTCATGAATAATTCAGGTGAAAAAGATTAGTCCCAGCGAGGCAGGTGCTTCACCCATTTATCACGGTGTACCTTAAATGGACTCTCCCATTTTGGAATTTGACCACGTCCATAATGGTAATTTTTGCATAATTACCAAAAAAAAAAAAAAAAATAAAACGCTTCAAATTTTACCACCGAAAAATGAAAATTTTCAGATGAAAATCTGTGATATTTTTCTTATTTGTGATTAAAAAAAGATTGCAGATACTCGTTAAAACCGCCTCGAGTACCCACAAACTATGTTTTGAGCAGAAATAAGAAAAAAAAATGTATATCCCTACAAACCCGCGTTTTACTATAAATAACTGGGGTTTTGGGGGTCAAAATCACATAGACATGTTTTCGTGATGGAGTGGAGTCAATCTAATCAATACACTGTCGTCTCATCTGGCTCTACGTTGTTCGTTTTCGATCTGCGTGTGTGTTTGTGTTTTATGTCCCAACAACAACTAAGGTCATAGAGACGGGACCTGGGTTTAAAGACTCATCCGCAAGTCTTGAGAAGCCCGGAATCAAACTCACGAGCCTTCTCTGTCTACAAGGTTGAAAAGCTTAGTAAAATATGCTCAGTGAATTCGGGTCTGTTATTACATGTACCTTACAAACAAAATGTTGGCCCCTCCCCATTGGGGCTTGAAGAAATAAATGGGCTGCATGATGTTTCCACGCAGAGCTGAAACCGACCGCCAGGAGTACTGGTTAACCGCTCAGAGTTTCTAAGCCTGTCCAGGTAAAGCGGTGCGAGTTGCACCGTCCATGCTTATAAACCCTTTTGGTTTCATTGGGCGACAGGGCTTGAGATGTGATTTCATCTCAATGTCGGGTAAATGTCCCACAAAATTAGAACCAACGCCTCCACAATAAAATATACAGTGTTGACGGGGACCTTAAACCTCAAACAAACAAAACGGGCCGCGCCAAAGCGAAAACGTTGACTACGGACATATTGGCCTGCCTGCCTTTGATCAGATGATACCACTGATTGTTGAATAGGTGAAAAATCAAAATGCTCAGAAATTCGCGTACGGTAACCGAGTCGTACTACACATAAAATATTTTTTTTTATAATAATAATAATAATAATATGGTTTAAAGGGGGATGGATACACATTCAGGGAAGAAAAACCTTCAAATTTTTTTTGTCTCCCATTTCAATAGAGAATCAACTCTTGCGGCTCCTTGGTATCGAATTCTTTTAAGAATAGATTTTTTTCCATGGGAAAGAGTTTATAGAAAAGCAATCAGGAAACCCTGAAAGTTGTCTCCCTTTGAAAGCATCTGACAGGTGCTTTAATTCCCCTTAATATGTGCCGCATCATACAAACAATGACGGTGATCAATTACATGTACAGGCAAGTGCCATTAACATACACGTGCATTTTTGCCATCTAATACGCAGCTTCAGTAAATGAGCTGCGGTGGTGGAGGGGGCATTTCATATTTTATTCCGGGCTATAATGTGAACATTCTTGCTGAAATTCTGCTAGATGATGTGCAAATCAAATTACAAAGAGCTGGCGGCCCCCGCCCATCGGGGCTTGAAGAAATAGATGGGGTGCATGATGCTTCCACGCAGAGCTGACACCGACCGCACACGAGTATTGGTAAACTGCTAAGATGATCTAAGCCTGCCCAGACAAAGTGGTGCGAGTCCATGCTTATAAACCCTATTGGTTTCATTGGGCGACAGGGCTTGAGATGTCATTTCATTTCAGTGTCGGGTAAAAGTCCCACAAAATTGGAAGCAACGTCTCCAAAATGATCTACACAGTGTTGACGGGGACGTTAAGCCTGTTTCAAAATTGAAATTTCAAAACATTTTCCCAACGTGAGTATATGTCAATCAAGTGACCCTGTGACTGGGGCCATGTTAGAACTCGGGGCAATCTTTGTAGAGATCCACAAGATTAAGCTACCTTCAAATTAAAAAGAACAAGGCATTATGGTTCAAGACAAGAGGATGTTTTTTTTTTTTTTTTTTTTTACTAAATGAAATGATCTGCGGCGGCGGTGGTGGTGGCGATGGGGTCCACTAGAGGTCCGAATTTAAAGTCTCCGATGTGGAGTTTAATTATTTAATTATTCCATAGATTTTAATTCTTCTTCTGAAGATAAAAATATTTTCTAACAATTTATGCTTGGGCATGCCCCGAGAGGGAGACCCCAGTCATTGTCAGTCATAACAATAATATATAATATGGTTAAGGGGGATCCGAACAGTGTCTGGGCGTTTAAGACTTAAATGAAGTGGCGGGGTTCGGCATTGCCCCGGAGAATCACTGGTTTGTGTATTCATCAGAAACAATAATGCATGGTTTTTGAACTGGGGATATGAACAATTTCCAAGATATCAAGACATATATGAACTGGAGCTGTGGGGACATACCCCGCTGTGGATTCGCGGTATGCGTCATTGAAAGCACCTCTTCAAGAACAACAACACAGTTTAAGGGTGGGGAGCTGAACTGTGTCTGAGATATTAAGCCTAATACGAACTTGAGACGTGGAGCATACCACAGTAGTACACATGTACTGCAGAAACCCGCGAATGGTGTCACTGAATCTGTCATATCATATTATGAACAATATTGTATGGTTTAGGTATGGGGATCGGAAAAGTTTCTGAACTGGAGGGATAGAGCTTACACGGGGGATCCCCGGTCAGTGTATCTGTATGCGTCTTATCAAAGGGAACAACAATGTATACTTTATATGAACCGGAGTGGGGTAGGCATACGCCAGGGATGGGGAGTGTCCTCAATTAGTGTTACTGAGTGCGCCTTAACGTAAGGAACAACAATAAATATGATTAATGGGTGGGAATTTGAACAATGTCTAAGTTAGATCTGAGCTGGAGGGGTTGGAACATACCACAGGGGATCCCCGGTTTGCGACATTGAGTTCGTCTTATTATAAGGAACAACCATATATTTTTTATGTTTTTTTTTTAATATAATTTTATTTTGTTTATTTTGTTTTTATTTTTTTTTTGGGGGGGGGGGGGTGGGGGTGGGCGGGCTTTGGTATACGACTCTTTGAAGATTATTTCACTTATTTCGGACCGATCGTTAATCAGAGATGGGTGAGCCGGAGTAAAAAAAAACACCTGACCTTCCGTAGCAGAATTTGGCGTCTCACATATAACCTGAGCAAAATTCTTACCACAGCGGGGAGAGACATATACAAATATGGTTTAGGGATGAGGTTCTGAACGGTTACTGAGATGTTAAGGCTTATATGAACTTGAGGTGATTGTGCATACCCAAGAAAGTCTCCTGGCCCGTGCCGATGAATGAGTCATATAATAGGGAACAACAATAATAAATACTTAAGGGGTGGGGATCTGGACTGTTTCTGTGATATTGATTTGGTGTTTAACTTGAGATTTAACGTCCCCGTCAACACTGTATAGGTCATTTTGTAGACGTTGCTTCCAATTTTGTGGGATTTTACCCGAAACTGAGTAGAAACGAATCTCAAGCCCTGCCACCCAATGAAACCAATAGGGTTTATACGCATGGGCGGTCCGACTCCAACCACTTTCTGAGATAGTGCGACACATAAACTTGAAGGGTTGAGGCATACACACGGGTGACCCGAGGTTAGTGCCGATTCGTCTTATTAAAAGGAACAAAAATTATATGGTATAGAGGGTGAGGAACTAAACGGTTTCTGATATTTTAGGCTTTTCATGAAGTTGTGGGGGTCGAGAATGCCCCGGAGGACTCACATGCGAGACATGCTACTGTTTGTGTTCTAAGATGACTGGTTGGACCAATTCTAGCTGTAAGCTGTGTGTTGCAGATAGATCAACAGCGTTCAGATGCAGAAAGTTCTGTTTGTGATACCTGTTTCTGCTAGGCTTTGCAACTCCTTTTTTTTTTTTTTTTTTGCTTCATATTCACTAGCACCTCTCCTGATAATCCTGATAAGGCCCTGCCAATTTGGACGGTCCTGTGCAATTTGTTCCCACGACTGTGTTAGAATGTTGAAAATTGTGTGGGAGGCTTTGAAAGTGTCCTTTCTCGCTTCTTTTGACCACCACGGGAGCGTTTGTCCATTTCTAGCTCTCCATAGAGGATTTCCTATGAAAAACTGGCACCCTGGTAACATGGCCAGTTTCAGTAGAGCTGTACGCTCTACCTCCCTGTCCTTTTCAGGACTACTGTGTCTGAAATCATGCACTGCCACTTAATGTTTAAAAACATTCTAAGGCAACTTGATTGGGAGTGGTTCCGTCTTTTTGTGTGCCTGTCCATGATTCGCACGCATTTGCAGCACAACAGCTCTGTAGACGTTCAGCTTTATGTCCAGCCGTATTCCACTACCGCTTATTCGGCCAAGTTCTGCACTAGCTTGGCAATCCTGGCATTGACTTCATCATCAAAGTTCATGTCTCTTGACGATGTGCTTTTAAGGTATGTGAACGTGTCTACCACTTGCAATCGATGACCATCCACTGTAATGGTTGGATCCTTGTTTGGTTAACCATATTCTGGTTGATAAATCACTTCGGTCTTTTTATGCTGATTGTGAAGTAATAACACGGGAGTCAGATACTTGATTTGCGCCTTGTTGCATCTTCTCTTCTGTTGGAGCACCCTTTGCCTTGTCGTCAGCAAAAATGAACTTGTCTAGCATCTCTGTTAGCACCTTAGATTTGGCTTGAATTCTTCTTAGGTTTAACGCTTCCCTTGAAAGTGATAAATAAAAGGTATACCACTGTCACCCTCCTGGAAACCATTCGTGCGCATCGTACAGAACATCATGCTGATTAGCGTGGGGCTAGTACACAGCCTTGCTGGACTCCATTTGACACCGAACTCACCACCATTTTTGACCGTTGCAAGCATACCATCGTGGAACTGCCTCAACATTACTATGAACTTTCTTTCTTTCAATTTCGCATTTAACACCAGGAGGGGACACACCCGATGTATAGTACATACACTCTAAATTTGCAGGATGAAAGCCTACATAGTAATCACGTAATTGCGGTACCTAGGGTTCTTTAACCTACACATCGAATTGTTCATCCTGCAAATGGGCCTCCAGTTAACGTCCCGATTCAAAGGACGGTGCGCTTTATGACATTCATCCCATGCAAATGATGTCAATGGAGCGTGCTCGGACACCGAACTAATAACCGCCGCCTGGGATCGAACCGGGTACCTCTAGCATCAGAGGAGGCAAGTGCACTAACCACTGAGTTATCACGCTCAAACTTGATGAGACAGCCAAACTGTCATAATTTTCCAAAGTCCCTCTAGACTGACAGTATCAAATGCTTTGGGAAGGTCAACAAAGGTCATGTAGAGATCCATTTTCTGTTCCTGGCATTTCTCTTGAAGCTGTTTTGCTGTAATGTGTCCTTTCTGAACCCACACTGTCTGTCTGGTGTACGCCCTGGCTGTTCAAGGTATTCATTTAGTCGGTTTAGTAGACCTCCTGCAAGAAACTTCCCAACTGACAATTGCCACGATGATAGTCACACTACTGAGGATTCCCTTTCCGTTTGAATAGATGGTTAATTGACGGTTCCGCGAATTCTTGAGGCATTGCTTATTTTCTCCAAATATTTGCAAAATAAGTCTGTCAGTTTCTTTGCAATTGAAGTACCCCCCATTTGTAGCTCGTATCATAGTGCTCAGCCTATCTTTTCAAGATAGACTCTTTGTCAGTCATGGTGGTTCTTAATCTGATGAGCACAAACTGTCTTCAGGGCATCCAGAAACTTCTTCATATTTTTTCTATATGCAAAGGACTGATTTTTATCAACTCAGCCAGGAGTCTTGCATGTCTCTGAGAAAGCAATCATATAGAAACTAACCGTCTGTGTGTAGGTCTTCAATTACAGCTTCCAGTGTTTCCTTTCATCGCCACAGTGATTTTTGGTGCGCCTTGTGTATGTAAGTTTGTTGTGACTTTAAGATGACATGCGCTCTGATTTGGATTATAGTGAGAGACAGAGGTGCACAGAGTCAACCTCACACTCTCGTCCAGAGCTAGCTGGATCCATAGACCATTTTGTGGGAAAGTAAATGTCATTTTGGCTTTCCGCTATTGGGGTTTACATTTGGGTCTAGTTATGTCATTTTTGGTTTAAACAGTATTTATTGAATAACAATACCATACATTGAACAATACATGCAAAATGAGAATAGGATTATTTCATTTTTGTATTTCTTTCCCTTTGGTGTATCTGACGGGAGGGGTGGGTTAATTGTATCGATTTCTGACCATTGCCTTCTCTCTTATTTTACTTTGAAATGCACACCCTTTCGTGGTTGACTCAAAATTAATACTACCTTACAATGAACCTTTACCTTGTTCAAGTTTGTCTGATACATTGAGTCTAGCATGTCAAAGTGCAGTTTTAGATATGTTTTAATATATTGTCTCTTAATTTGGCTTTTCTTCTTAAAACATATGTAGCTTAATATATATTGCGTTTTATGTATCTAAACAAATAAGTGGTAAAGGCAACAGTTGAATTTAGAAAATATGTTGTAATGTATCTCACCGATACGCTTTTACTGTATTTTTTACAAATGTATTGTGTTCATCACCGTGTCTCCTAACTGAAGCTAAATGAATACCTTTGACATATAAAATAAATCGCCTTTCGGATGGCACAATTCAAGAAAGGAAAACTTACAAAATGCAAAACCAACGCGAATAACTTCTAATGCTGTTTGTTGAACAGACACGCCTCTCGAAAAAACGCAATCTCGCTATCAGCATATATTGAGAGCGACCCCTGACCATTTTAGTCATAGAAATATCTGTCAATGTGTTTTTTCTCCTGAGAAACCTCTTTCTAATTTACTATGTGAAGATTTTAAAAATGTAGTCGCCTTTTATTCTTTTGCGAACGTTTCCGTAGATGATTCGTCAAGCATACTTCAGACCTTTGTTAGCGTTATCTCTGTGTAGACTAGTTTCAATCAAATATGTCCAGTATCTTCAAATCTGGTCTCAAATGTAGCATTCTTAATTTTTTTTCCGAACGATAAACTCATTTAGAAGCATTTACATTCATGTTTGGGCTATATGGTTCAAGAAAGTAAGAGCCTTTGGTGTTTTTGAAAAAAAAAAAAAACTATAAATTGCCAGATCTGGTCTGTCTGTGTGAATGAGGATTACCTGCATTAGTCACTTTATTTATTGCAGTCATATAATTGCAAAACAGGTTACCCGCGCTTGAGCGGGCCTTTCTTGTATTAGTCGAAACATATGTATTATTCGGCTCGGCCTCAAAGCCATATCACTGAGTCAGAAATGTGAACATATTCATATGAACCAAATGAAACATCTGTAATGTTACACAGATGAAAGTGCATGGCAAACACACGAAACACTCAGCTGAAGAAAGGCATCAAAGAAACCACACATTCTGGGGAAAAGACATAAGTTCAGGCCTCAACGATCTATGGAAGCTCAAACAATTTAAAAGCAGTAAGAAACACATCTTCAGGCAAACAATAAACAACAAAATTAAAGACTCATAATGCAATATTCATGTCATACCGGATTTATTTCATTTTAGACAATTCATTGTGATACTGTTTCATACTAAAAGCAGCATGCTTGGCATCGTAATTTAAAATGTCTTCTTGATAATCTGTTGTAAATGCAGTGAAACCGCGGTAGAAGTTTACTGAAAATATAGTGTTAATTGGCAAACTCGGACTTATTGATTTTTCTTTATATATATATATATATATATATATATATATATATATGCCTTTTCTGTTCAGAATCAGAAATGCTTCAGGTGGCACGACAAATAACATTCATACATCATTTATGACCTGCGATATGGTGAGTTAATCCCTAGTTCTCACCAACGGGTTAAACTTAGCTGCACTACCCTCAGCACCTTCAGCTGTGGAGATGATCGAATCGGGAAGGGCAATCCGATCTCTAATGGTCCGAAGAAAGAAAAAAACTTTAGTGAATGGTGATTTCTACAGCGACTTGCTGGGGGACAAGTTCTGTTGGAAAGCTGGCAGCACCCTTTAGATCTTTGTACAATAGTATGAGCCTACTGTCGCGTCTCCTTTTCTTGAGGGACTCCCATTTTATTTTGCAAGTACTCAAGTCATACTCCTAGTTTCAAAGCAGTAATTGGTTGTTTCAACTCTTGCCCGGCTCCCGCACATCGGGGCTTGAAGAAATAGATGGGCTGCATGGTGCTTCCACGCAGAGCTGAAACCGACCCGCACACGAGTACTGGTAAACCGCTTAGATGATATAAGCCTGCCCAGGCAAAGCGGTGCGAGTCGACCCGTCCATGCTAATAAGCCATTTTGGTTTCATTGGGCGGCAGGGCTTGAGATGTCATTTCATCTCAAGGTGGTGTAAAAGTCCAACATAATTGGAAGCAAGTCTCCAAAATGACCTTTACAGTGTTGACGGGGACGTTAAACCTCAAATCAAACAAAACTAAACAACTCTTGCAGCTCTGTTCTTAACTTTTTTCAATTTCTGCATTAAGGACCACTCCATATATGACCCAGATACAACTGCCCTATTCCAAGATTGGGCGAATATGTCCTTTATATGCTGCCTCGATTACATCCTGATGATACTGATTTCGCCTCAAGAAACCCAGCGTCCTGTTTGCCTTTGTACACATACTGCTAATGTGTGTAATTCCATCTCATATCGTGTGTGCTTGTCGCATAAATGTGATTAATGGAATCCACATTCCCAATGACCGTTCCCTCTAAGTAGTATGAAGCCTCAATTTTATTGGTGCTTTCCCTAGTTGTCTGCATAATATTGCATGAAATTGGCTGAAAGCTCACGCCGTATTTTCGTACCCAACATCCAAAGTAGAAGTAAAACAAAGATCAGGAATTGATACAATTAACCCACTCCACCCATAAAAGACACCGAAGGGAAAGAAACACAACATTAAGCGACCAGACCATAATGGAAACCTAAACAAAGGAAGGCCATAAGGACAGCCACTTTCCCACAAAATGGCCATATGGCCACCCAAAACCAAAAGACACAAGCGACACACACAGTAAGTAACAAACAACAACATAAATAAATCGCCACAGAAGAGCCGCCTTGGAACGGTCAGTGGAAGATTTCCACTGGGGGGCTTAAATCGATTTTACGTGGCCACAATCCTCGCCCTTACTTCTGCCGCGATTTAGACAAACAATTTGCCCAGCCCGCATGAAGGCCTCCCAACTCATCAGTGCAACATCTCCGTGAACACAAAAATTAAAGAACCACAGAGGTGAGACAACGGTGAGGACTCGACAGCAAGAAACCACTGAAATGCTGGAGCAAACGAAAACCAACAGTTAGACTCCGATGAGCCCGACCAGAGACAGAGCATCAGGCACCAACCGACATTATCTCTCTAATTTTCAATAAGCCTTTACGTTGGATCCAAGTCTGACTTATTCATTCTGCAGTATCAGAGAGTCATCTGCATCTCTAATTTCCCGGTACCAGACAGTCGTCTGCGAGCAATTTTATTTCTGAGTCAGTGTCAGTGGAAATATCATTTATGTACAAGGAGAATAACAGGTGGCCCAGGACAGTCCCACAGACAAAACTGTGGGACCACAGACCAAACTGCAGCCCACCAGGTAGATTCACCATTTACAATATATCGCTGTTTTCTACATCATAGAAAGCAATCTATTCATTTGAGAGTCCCCCTCTAGACGTAAGCAACTAATATGGATTTCAGAGGTGACAAAAGCCTTCTGGAAGTCCAGAATAAATATGTCTACCAGTCCCCTTCGTCCACATTTTAACGCAGTCATTTATAACCATTCTCAATTGAGTTTCACAACTATGCTTTTTCCTAAATGCATGTTGTATGTCTGACAAAATTTTAGGTTCATCCAAGTGGGTCATGATGTTTGAGCAGACTATATGTTCAAGCAATTTACATGTTACACAAGTCAGGAATACAGGGCGATGATTACGAGCAAGAGCCCTATTTCCTTTCTTAAAAAGTGGACAAAGGTTTGCTATAAGTCATTCTTTTGGGATTTAAATCGTATCAAGAGATTGTTGGAACTGATGTGCTAGGACTCAGTTCATTTGGTAGATCCTCCAGGACTCTAGGATGGAGCTTATCAGATCCAAAAGCCTCCAAGTGTTTAATTAACATGACCCCTCCCCCCCCCCCGATGTCACAACAATACTATCCCTTTCTCTCTTGTGGTTATAAATATACCCGTAGAAGGCTCTGGCTTTTGCCTTTACATCATCTCCCAAGTTATTCACATACAAAATATGCTGAGCTTCGATGTCAGTCTTAATTTCTGGCCTTAAGATTTCAAAATTTGCCGTGAGTTTTCCATCTTCCCATCTTTTGTCTTAGCATGAATCCTATTCCTTCTGCGAATCGTTCGTCTTATCTCCGATGTAATCCAAGGAATTGAAGATTCAGACCTGCTTGATTTTTTAGGGCATATGATTTTGAATGAAGTAAGTAATCAAATTGATGTTCTCCTGGATAGGCCGAGCATCTGAATGACCATTAAAGTATTTCTACTTTTCAACTCATCATTGCTTCGTAGTCCCCTTTTTGCCACTTTTTCCTCCGAGGTTGTTTTATAGGTGAAATTAAGATAAAAAAAAACAACAACAACAAAAAAAAAAAAAAAACCGGCAACAATATCATGATCAATTAGTTTGTCTGAAGACATAATATCTTCAAATCGCGTGGTAAGGATCAAATCCAAAGTGTTCTTATCACGAGCGTTTGTTCGAAGCCATGATCATTCAAAATGTCAATTAATATTTGTCCTTGGGACTGACTCATCATCGAGCCTGATAGGCCAAGCAATGTCTCTGATGTTGGAATCACCTAGAACATGCACTGCGGGAAGTTTTTTAACCTTATTCTGAGACTTAATGCAATCACACTGATCCATAAAGTACTGGGAGTTTTCGACCATGGTGGACGATACCAACTTGCCACATTGTAAGCAATTTTGTTTGCAAACTCCTTAACCCAGAAAGTTTTTGAGTCTTTTATGCAGTTCCTTGAATGGCATGTGAGAAATGTTATAGGAATGCATTTCATTTTTTGTTGATTTTATCGACGTGTTAACCCCGGCAAATTTACACATCGATTAATTCCAAAAAAATAAAAAATAAAATGAAAATCCATTCCTTATAATTCCAATTGTCTCAAAGAACTTTAAAATTATCACCAATATTTTAGGATTTTTTTTCAACAAAGTAGTAGAGGCAATGCTAAGGCATCGATACAATTAACCCACAGCTCTCATCAGAGACATCAAAGGGAAAGAAACACAAACATGGCAACATCAATAGCGGAAAGCTAAAGGGACAGGTTCTTTCACACAAAGTGGCCAATTGGTTAGTTATCCACAATAAAATAAAATAAGCGAGACAAACACCAAAAGACAAATCATAACAAAAATATAACGCGGCAGAAGAACCGCCTTGGAACGGTCAGCGGAAACGAATTCCAATTGGGAGCTTAAGTCGATTTTACGTGGCCACAATCCTCGCCCTTACTTCCGTCGCGATTAAGACAAATTAATTGTTCGGTCCGCATGAAGGCCTCCTAACTCATCAGTGCAACATCTCCGTGAACACAAAAATTAAACAAACACAGAGATGAAACAACGGTGAGGACTCGACAGCAAGAAACAACTCGAAATGCTGAAGCAAAAGAAAACCAACAGTTAGACTCCGATGGGCCCGACCAGAGACAGATCATCAGTTTCCAATCAACATAAGCCTTTACGCTGGAACCGTCATAGAAACTGAGGCCTGACCCACCGGCGTGCAACTAAAGAGGGAAGCAAAGTTGTCAACCGTGATTTGTTTACTACCATGCATGTAGTATGTCGTATAACATTTATGTTGATCCTAATCTTTTTATGTCGAAGAATGGTTTTACGAAATTGGGTGTACATATTATTCTGAATTTATATACTAAGTCACCACAAAATTCGGGTTCCGACAGACCTTGTTGCAGAAGAGATTTAAGTCCAATATTCAATTTTGAAATTAAATCAGAATGACGTCTATAAAATTTTGAAAAGGCTTTGCGTAGTTTAAACAGCTTAAAAATTAACTTACCATCGGTTAGGTGGAATAATTCTTTCATTAGCAGGTGCCATCTTTGAAAGAAACCCAAGCGAAAAATATCAAGTCTATAAATTCAGTTTATTTGTCTTCTAACATTTACGTTTTGAATAGTTTTCCATCTTTTAATCGAACGCTGTTGACGTCTTTTATATATAATGACGTAAAACACGGGTTCTAAACGTGCCCTTTGACGTCGAGTCATATAAATGCCTGTCGCTATGTGAAACAGATCTGAGATTCTTGCTCATGGAATTTATCAAAGTATAAAACTTTTATTTCAACCAATCAAATCGCTCGATATGTATATAATGGTAGAGACTTGCACTCATTCTCAAATGAATTGGGATATTGCAGTCGCCGTATATTTTTCAGAAATCAGGCAGTCATTCTTAACCAATGCATACTGTTATATGACAGAACAACAGGTCCCAAAGATGTCATGATAAACCTCCTGTTGAAAAGTACATTTTCCGGGAAAATGAGCCACGGGAAAACCTGGTTTTATAATGTTCGAGACTGTCGCTTTTCGAATTTTCCTTGTTTGCGCACTTAAAATTTGCAACTACACTAGAAAGGAAAGGTTTAGGTGGTTTCCATCAAAATTACATATTCTGGGTAGGGAAATAACTACGATTAGCAGGACCACATGGAGTCTTACTAAGTATTTTTCCTCGATTATGGCTGTCGCCGAAATTTAATTAAGCATTGTAATGCACGAGACGACGTTTTTCTTCTTGATATTTTAAAACAACGTTGAGGTTTTTATACACGGAAACATGACCAAATGGAGATTCTATATTATAATAAGCATATAAGGTCGTTCGATGTTACTTGTACAATAGGAAATTGAAAGTACATGTCATACAAAATTGTGCATGAATTTGTTGCAAAAATGCATGTAATGTTCGCGATCATTATACCAGGCTTATTACGTATGTACCGACAAAAAAGTTAGATTGAAAGAAACTCCCGCAATGTGTGACTAACACAAATACATCATCTGGAACGAAAATAATATTTTGTTGTTGAAATTCCCTCATTTCCAGTGTTTTGTAATGTTCGAGACCGGTAATGTTCAATACCGAAAATTGTTAGTCTAACAGCTTGATCACATTTCTCTCACGTGGCACAGTTTTCCGTTACCACATTGCGTAATAGAAAGTGTCTGCAGATGACATGGTTGCCTTTTCCGGTGTTTGATGGGTGAGAGAGTCGGCAGACAATACCACCGTTAAGGGAAAACAGAAGTCATATTTTGTTTTTAAATATATGCATAGAAACATTTTACCTTTTTCCAATATTATTTGCCACAATTAATATTGTTCAATTAAGAATATGCCACCAAAACTCAATATTAATGAACAAAATTTGAACGCTTGCAAGATCATTATTCTATTGCAATAAGCAGTGGATGTATGCGATGAAATGTCCGCCACATTTGGTATTGAACATGACAGGTTTGCTATGTTGACCGTTCAGGGATAATGACTGCAAATAAATGAACTATTTTGAATTGTGCAACCTTAGTTGTATAAGATAAACACTTTTAGTGATATACATGTTTGCTACATTTCTACCAATAGCTGCAAACGGTAACAATGTTGATTCAAAATTTATTACTTATTTTCGATTTTGGATTTGAGTCCTATAGCTTATAACCTTTTCCCAAATATTATTTGCCAGAATGAATATTTTCAAAATAAAATGTGCCATGTAAAAAAGACACTTCAACTCTCCAATTTGTATTTCCAAATGCATATTTTGAATGTTAAAAACAGTATAAGTGCAGTTTATGTTACTAAAATTATGGTATCGAGCATTACAAATTATATCGAACAACCCCGGTAATGTCCGAGACCATCATAGCTGCCATTTACAGACATGCATTTGTTTACATTTGTTAGAACTTATTTACAAACTTCACAAAAAGTGTTACTTACTTCCAGCTGGTAGACATAAATTGGTTACATTTTGAAGACTTTTGTATAGAAAAATATTACTCTGAATGCACTGTAATGTTCGATACTATATTCTCACAGTTGCATCATTAATCTTAGATACTTGATTGTTGAGAACATAAGGCCATGCGGTTGTTGTGTGTTTATATGTGATAGATATGTCTTTTAATGATTCGGCTGGCTTAAGAACGCAGTTTATCTGTCAGGAGAGCATTTTTTATGTGTAAAAGTACATACCGAGGCTTTTTTTCGTAATAACGACACCATGTTTTAAAAGCACATGACTGAACATGCACTGTTACATTAGTTAGATCCAAATAATGAATGAAAATGACACTCACAGCTATATTGTCAGTTAATCACGTTAGTAATCTACTTGACTTGTAGAAAGAAAATCACTGTAATGTCCGCGATTGTTTACATATAATTTAAATAAACTTATTGCTTATGTTGATCCTTTATCCAAAGTAATATTAATTGTGATCCTTATTTACCACTCAATACCTGTTCAAATGCAATAGTCGTAAGTGATCTAGCTAGTATGTGCTTCTGTTAAAACAAAATGAAAGTTGTATGTTTTCAGAAAACTATTTCTTTTTCTGTCATCTCTAACCAACCCTGAATTTTATTCAAAATGGCTATTCATTTCTTTACAATATATATGACCATATGTTAATTTTTGTCCCCGCTTAATAACCCGCTCGTAAGTTTCTGTCATTGCGAGCTGCGGTCTCGTGATTTTAGTGATGTTATAGAAGGGTGTAACGAACAAGTAGATTGTAGCGTACATTTCTCACAATCAAAATTTATCAAAATACCGACATATTTCTAGCTGTTGGTGTGAAATAACTTTTCGTTTCTTGATCAAGGAATTTTAACTGAGTACAGGTACATGTTGATACTTTATTGTGAACATATCGGCGAGTGAATCTAAGTAACTTTTTAATTTGACTTTTTAAACAGCTAAAATCCCAATTCATTTGAGAATGAGTGTTGGAACTATATCTGAATGAGCAACATCATCTAACCTCTGTGAGATTTTCTGTCTTTACTGATACGCTTCAGGGAAAGCTCCGAAGTGGTGACTGAACTGTCAATCTTTGTATTCCGAATAGCCACAATAGGTGGTTGGTGGGTATTTAGGAATGCTAAAAGATCAAGAAGTGTCCCCTTAAACCGTTGGTGTTTAAAAAATAATCGACCTTATTTATAGAGGGTAACACATTTAGTACTAGTACTAATCTTCCATGTGTCCCTCTTTTCCAGGGCAGGAACCAGTACTTAGCAATGTGGATAAAGTCTCTTGCTCAAGGAAACAACATTTGACGCTTCCGAGGATCGAACCGGGTACCTCTCGATCTCAAATCTCAGTGCTTTACCACTGCACCACAGCGCTCACCTGTTTATACTGCGGAGTTTTAACCCGTTTTACAAAATTTGGCTTACTTGTGCCAGTAAACTGAGATTTAGCTCCCTTATACTTTGATAGAGGTTCACTTTTGTTTTTCTTGTTCAATTCTTTATATTCACTTAAGAAAAAATCTGAAAAGTTTGAAAACTCGCATTTGGAGCAAATCCATGTGCAGTTAGAGTTAATCAAAGTGCCGTACCCAGCATCTGGTATGAAAGAATATTCAGCGTGTATCCATATTCACACTGATTGCACGGGACTGCCTGAACTGCATTGTGGTCAGCACTACAAAACATGCCACAGCCTTGCACTATTTGCAATACTGACTGTTATCCAATTTAAAACATGAACATTTAAACCATTTATTGCGCCCTCACTTTCTATACATTTCTCGGAAACTTTGCAATATCCCTTGCAGAGTGTGCAATGGATTGAGATGTCATTTGGGTAAAAGTCCACCAAAATCGCTAGTAGCGTTTCCAAAATGGCTCATATAGTGTGGCGGCCGTAAAATGTCCCCCTGCCCTACATCATAGTGTAGTTTAGATTTTCTTGTCCTTTGGAATCATTGATTCCATTGTGGAATTTTGAAAATATTTGAGGGTAACTTATGAGGCCTAATTGGCCGAAACTAGCTAGTCTGGCCCAGAAAACATGCACACTTCATATTTTTCGCTCTGTGGGGTGTTCCTTGCTTCCAAAGGATAACCCTTTTATAGAACATATTTAACGTCACTACAGCTGGTGTCTGGGAATGTGTGGCGGCCGTAAAATGTCTCCCTGCCCTACATCAGTGTAGTTTATATGGTCTTGTCCTTTTGGATCATTGATTCCATTGTGGAATTATGAAAATATTTGAGGGTCACGCATGAGACCTTATTGTCCGAAACTAGCTAGTCTGGCCCAGAAAACATGCACACTCCATATTTTTCAGTTCTGTGGTGTGTCCCTTGCTTCCAAAGGATAACCCTTTTATAGAACATATTTAACGTCACTACAGCTGGTGTCTGGGAATGTGTGGCGGTCGTATAATGTCTCCCTGCCCTACATCCTAGTGTAGTTTATATTTTCTTGTCCTTTGGGTTCATTGATTCCATTATGGAATTTTGAAAGTATTTGAGGGTAACTGATGAGGCCTAATTGGCCAAAACTAGTTAGTCTGGCCCAGAAAACATGCACACTCCATAGTTTTCAGTTGTGTGGTGTATCCCTTGCTTCCATAGGATAACCCTTTTATAGAACATATTTGACGAAAACGTGAAACTCAACCCAGAAACCCAGAAAAGTGGTGTTTGGGTAGTTTTTTTTCTTTACTTTTGGGCCGTCTCTGGTCGAGCCAATCGGAGTCTAACTGTTGGCTTTCTTTTGCTCCACCATTTTAGCTGTTTCTTGCGGTCGTGTCTTCGCCGTAGTTTTATCTCTGTGGTTGTTTGATTTTTGTGTTCTCGGAGATGTTGCACGGAGGAGTTAGGCGGCCTTCATGTGGACTGAATAAATTATTTATCTAAATCGCGACGGAAGTAAAGGCGGGGATTGCAGCTACGTAAAATCGATTTAAGCCCTACCCCACCCCCAGAGGAAATCGTTTCACCGACCGTTCGAAGGCGGTTCTTTTGTCGCGGTTTATTCTTGTTATGGTTTGTCTTTTGAGTGTGTGTATCGCTTATATCATTTTGGTTTGGATAGCCAATTGGCCATTTGGTGGGACAGTAACTTTCTTTTGCCTCTCCGCTATTGATGTTTCCATTAGGGTCAAATTATTTCAGGTCTGTTTTGCTTTCCCTTTGGTGTCACTGATGGGAGCTGTGGGTTAATTGTATCGATTTCTGATCATTGCCTTCACTTCTAATTTTTAAAAACAGCGACGCTGGGAACAAGTAAGAACACTTTCCTCAGAATATCATGTAAGTTTTGTTGACACATTGAATTTTAAATATATTCTTGTCTTGCTATCCACTCGAATGACATTACAACGTACCCAGCTTTTGAAAAAAAAAAAAAAAAACAGGCATTTGTCTGAAAAGGATTTGCTCGTATGAATTTCTTAATTATAATCTGTCTGTGTTTATTGGTGCATTAAATAAAACAGCCGTGTTCCTTTGATCTGTATAAATGTTGACTAGGATTTCCAGACGCTTCTATACGCGCTGTTAGTTATCATATTGACAGTTCGGCATCTGACAGAACTTTCTTGATCAAACTGCTCAGCGGATTAGAACAGCGCCTGATTCTGAGCTTATTTCTTTTTTTGTGATTTCGTGTTGCGAAGTGTATAACAAGAGGGCCCAGAGGGCCCTGAATCGCTCACCTGAGAATAAGTGTCTCCAATACATTCTAGACCCAAGGGCTACAATTTGAACAAACTTGGTAATGGTCCACTAGATGAAGCTTCATACCAAATATCAAAGACCTGGGCCTTCTGGTTTCAGACAAGAAGATTTTTAAAGGTTTTCCCTATCTAAGCCTATGAAAAACCAAAGGGTCCCGGAGTGGGGGCCTTTTTGGCCCCAGGGCTATAATTTGAACAATCTTGAAAGAGGTCCACTAGATGAAGCTTCACACGAAATACCAAAGATCTGGGCCTTGCGGATTCAGAGAAGAAGATTTTTAAAGATTTTCCATGCATAAGCCTAGGTAAAACCAAAGGCCCCAGGGGTTGGGGCATTTTTGGCCCCAGGGCTATAATTTTAACAATCTTGGTAGAGGTCTACTAGTTGAAGCTTCATATCAAATAGCATAGAGCAGGGCCGTATGGTATTAGAGAAGAAGAATTTTAAATATGTTCCCTAATTAAGCCTATGAAAAACCAAACGGTCCCAGGGTGGGGGCATTTTTTGTCCTATGGCTACAATTTTAACAATCTTGATAGAGGTCCAATAGATGAAGCTTCACACCAAATATCTAAGACCTTGAACTGGCAGTTTCTGAGAAGAAGTTTCTTTAAAGATTTTCCCTATATAAGCCTATGTAAAACCAAAGGCCCCCGGGGCGGGGACATTTTTGGCCAAGGGCTATAATTTGAAAATCTTGGTAGAGGTCCATTAGATTAAGCTGCACACCAAATATCAATGACCTGGGCCTTGTGGCTCAGAGAAGAAAAGTTTTAAAGATTTCCCCTACATAAGCTTAGGTAAACCAAAGCCCCCCCCCCTCCCCAGGGCGGGGGCATTTTTTGGCCCCGGGGCTATAATTTGAACAATCTTGGTAGAAGTGCACTAGGTGAAGCTTCATACCAAATGTCAAAGACCTGGGCCTTGTGGTTTCAGACAAGAAGATTTTAAAAGGTTTTCCCTGTATAAGCCTATGTAAAACCAAAGGGTCCAAGGGTGGGGCCATTATCGGCCCCATGGCTATAATTTGTACAAACTTGAAAGAGGTCCACTAGATGAAGCTTCACACCAAATATCAAAGATCTGGGCCTTGCGGTTTCAGAGAAGATGATTTTTAAAGATTTTCCCTAAATAAGCCTATGTAAAACCAAAGGCCCCGGGGGCGGGGGCATTTTTGGCCCCAAGGCTATAATTTGAACAATGTTAGTAAAGGTCAACCAGGTAAAGCTTCACACCAAATATTAAAGACCTGGGCCTTGTGGTTTCAGAGAAGAAGATTTTTAAAGTTTTCGTTTAAAAAATCTATTTTTAACTCCTGTGACCCAGATGTGCAATGGACAAGAACCATTTAAACAATTTTGAAAGGGGACCACCTAAGGATCATTGCTGTGAAGTTTGGTCAAAATCCGATCAGTGGTTTAGGAGGAGATGTCATTTGAAGAAAAAGTTTACGCACACACGCACGCACACACGCACACACGCACGCACTGACGACGGACGAAAAGTGACAGGTGAGCTCAAAAGTAATAAACCATTTCGGCTGACCTTACTCCCGAATTGGCACAAGAAAGCTTAATCGTTCCGCGTTAACACATAGGTCCACCTATCATAGATATAAGTACCAACAGGGTTTTTAAACTGCTATATTTTGAAAATGAGCTGTATGTTGGTACTTCAATGAATGTAAATTGTCACATTTACACTGCAGTCGCTCAGCAGCCTGCCGGCGAAATTAGCGAACAGTAAGCGGAATGCTATAATTACGGACTTGCGCGTGTAAATCAGTCTCCACGAAAGGTGTTTTACAATCACCGTGAAAAT
Organism: Lucinisca nassula; assembly: GCA_963580285.1. Lineage (NCBI taxonomy): Eukaryota > Metazoa > Mollusca > Bivalvia > Lucinida > Lucinidae > Lucinisca > Lucinisca nassula. The sequence goes on along the minus strand of OY757023.1, from coordinate 47,102,114 downwards.
AAATTTTGATTGTCTGTGATGTCAGACGAAGACGAGTTGATCTTACGGAAATTTATGTTTCGAGTGCATTTTAATTATCAAACAGATTCTCAAACTTTCGCGGTGTCTACTTTGTTGATCCAAAACAGGCTAATACTGTCCTAATGTCTCTCCTCCTGTGACGGTTACAATATAGTGATGTTAGGTTACGTTCGTGTTCCTTTGCCTTTGATATATATAATAATAAATATAATAATAATAATAATAATAATAATAATAATCGAATTTATGTCGCTTTGTTTTGGGCAGCCAATAGGCCATTTTGTTGGAATGTAACTGTCCTTTACGATTTCAGCTATTGGTGTTAACATTAGGGTCTAGTTATTTCATGTTTGTGTTTCTTTCCCTGTCGTCTCTCTGGCGAGAGGTGTGGGTCAACTATATCGATTCCTGACCATTGGCTTCACTTCTATTTTATAATACTGCACGTGCGCACACAGGTACACAAAATAAATTCGACAGACCTATCAATGTCCCTTTACTCAAGGATCTGACAATTCTGTTGTGTTTATTTCTCAACAAACCTCTATTTGGCAAATCCTTTCAGCTCTGTAGACTGAAACTGAAAACACAAACTGAAGTGGGTCACAATGCATCCTATTCTAATGCTAACGTTAAGGTCACGTTTATTTGATATGTAACTCCATTTTCTTTGAAATTCAAGCTCAAATCAACGCTTTTCAGGGATCGAACCGGCTACCTCTCGATTCTCAAATCCACTGCATCACAGCGCTCCACAATATCCTGGATGTGAGGTAAGTGTGCCGAATGCTGATTATTGACTGCACTTCTATTTCATTCCCGTTAATTAGGGATGCTTTGGAATCCCTGATATGTAGTTTTGAATGTGTGTATCGCGTATATCGTTTTGTTTTGGGCAGCCAATAGGCCATTTTGTTGGAATGTAACTGTTCTTTCGCTTTCAGCTATTGGTGGTTCCATTAGGGTCTAGTTATTTCATGTTTATGTTTCTTTCCCTGTGGTCTCTAAGACGGGAGGTATGGGTTAATTGTATCGATTCCTGACCATTGGCTTTCCTTCTATTTTATAATACTGCACGTGCACACACAGGTACAAAAACTAAATTCGACAGACCTACCAATGTCCCTTTACTTAAGGATCTGACAATTCTGTTCAGTTTTTTCTCAACAAACCTCTATTTGGCAAATCCTTTCAGCTCTGTAGACTGAAACAGACGACACAAACTGAAATGGGTCACCATGAATCCTATTCTAATGCTAACGTTAAGGTCATTTTATGACCTTGGTCAGATGTCACGTTTATTTGATATGTAACTCCCTATTCTTTGAAATTCAAGCTCATATCAACACTTTTCAGATAAGAACAGCAAATCTTAGACTGGGTTGTGGAGGAGTCTCCTCTCTTGTCTGAGAAAACCAAAACAAAATAACAGCAAAAAACATTTAAAATATCAACGTTCAGTGATATTTTTCTATTGGATTTTGTTCTCTATGGAAATTTACGATGAGGTATGCCATAAGACTGAAGATCTGATTTTTGTTGTTGTTGTTGTTGTTGTTTTCGCACCATTATGGTAACACATTATTGCGCTAGAATGTCGTCTTTCATACCTCTAGAACTAGCATTTTTCAGATGAACATTATTGATATTGTCTTATTTCTATTGCAGTCACGAATGACGTAAAGACGTGTAGAATAACCTCACTAAAAAGTGAGACGGGACGCGTTCGATTGTAAATTCGACAGTGACGTTGAGTACCCAAGTTGTAAAATCACTGATGATATTAAAACAGTGGTTCATTGCAAGGTGGGTTATATTTTATTTCCTTTGGGATAAATGATTTGATACATTGAATATTGCTTGTAAATGTAAACAGCACGCCATGTGGCATAGACAGTTTAGTAGTGTGTGTGTGTGTGTGTGTGTGTGTGTGTGTGTGTGTGTGTGTGTGTGTGTGTGTGTGTGTGTGTGTGTGTGAATTCGGGTTTAACGTCGATTTAAACAATTTTTCAGTCATATCACGACGGTGTCTGGTTGCGACAGGGAGCTCAATGCTCACTTTTATAGTGCTGCCTTACTGAAGTATCATGTCCCAGACACATTACATGATACAACACCCAGTCACATTATCCTGACACTGGGTCGGCCAGTCCTAGCTCTTCCCCGTAAATCTGAGTGCCAAGCGAGGAGCAGCTAGTACCATTTTAACGACTTTGGTATGTCGCGGCCCAGGATCGAACCTGTGACCTCCCGTTCTACCAACTAAGCTATCGGGGCCGGTAGACAGTCCAGTAAACTTCAGTACTATCAACGAAGTTTTATACCAAAGTAGGATTGAGGCCACGTAAAATCTATTTAAGCCCCCCCCCCCCCCTCACCCCCCCCCCCCCACACACACACACAGTGGAATTCGTTTCACTGACCGTTCCAATGCGGTTCTTCTGCCGCGGTATATTTTGTTATGGTTTGTTTTTGGGTGTTTGTTGGAAAGGTCCCTCAGGACCTTTCCACAGTTTTCATGTGAAATTTGAAGCGTTTTCGCTCCAGTGCAGACTTCTCTCTACAACTTGCTATTTGCAATCACAGTCGACGTGAGAAAACAATGTGAACCCGTCGAAAATTCGAAGGGAGGCTTCATTGTTCTATGCGGTATGTCTATTTGCCGAAATGAACTAAAATTACCCATTACAAGTATTAGTTTTTACTAACAGCTTGCCCTACGCTAGCAAGTGGCACAACATTCGTAGCCGACCGTATCCTTCCGCAACTTATAGAACCGTCTGGCAAAACCATTTTCGTATGCGTGACGCCGATTTGCAATGCACTTGAGCTGACAAAAAGCGAAATACAAATCAAGGTGACCAGAAAGTGTGACATCAAAGACACCAGGCCACCAATGGCACAAAGAGGTAGAGCAAACCAAATAATAGATATACAGTACAAACACAACGGAAAGGGAAGCAATCAGCTGCCTCTTCCCTAACAAGGACACGTTGTTTATCAGCCGAAGCAAAAATAAATGAGATAGCCTAATGCCAGATTTCTATATAGATAGCATCACCGATGCAAAAGTTTCAGAAACTAAATATGGAGTGTAGCCGCTTGGGATATTTTGATAATTTTGGCATGCAGAAAGATATTGACAAGATCTAACCAATGAGATTTTCTAATGCTTGATTTCTTTACAAGAAGCGTCGCCGGTGCAATTTTTTAACTAACTGACACGGGCGTACATTTTTTCGAAATGCTATGAATAATTTTATATTTTTTGACAAACAGATGTATATTGAAAATTTCTAATCAGAAATATTGTTTAATACCAGATTTCTAAATATAATTAGCCACGCAAAGGCGAAACATTCACAAACTGATTATAGACATATAACTTTTGAACTCCAAGGAATATTTTGATTATATTTGGCATTCAAATATATATTGGCGAAACCTAACAAATGAGATTGTCTAATGCTTGATTACTTCGTGAAAAAGAAGTGAAGGCAATGATCAGGAATCGATACAATTAACCAACAGCTCCCATCAGAGGCACCAAAGGGAAAGAAATACAAACATGAAATAACTAGACCCTAATGGAAACATCAATAGCGGAAATCCAAATGTTACTTTCCCAAAAAATACCCAAGTGCCTATTCAAAACAAAAAGATATAAGCGGTACACACACTCGCACACATAACAAAACATAAACCGAGATAGAAGAACCGCCATGGAACGGTCAGTGAAAAGAATTTCACTGGGGGCCAAAATCGATTTTACGTGGCGAAATTCTCGAACTTACTTCTGTCGCGATTTAGACAAATAATTTGTTCAGTTCGCATGAAGGCCTCCTAACTCATCAGTGCAACATATACGAGAACACAAAAATCGAACAGCTACAGAGATGAAACAACGGTGAGGACTCGACAGCAAGAAGTCACTGAAATGCTGGAGCAAATGAGAACCAACAGTTAGACTCGGATGGGCCCGACCAGAGACAGAGCATCAAGCACTACATTACATAAAATTAAATGTACAAGTTGGCATTTTAAAAAAGAATCCAATACCAAGGGTCAAGGATGTGGGTACATCGCTCTGATTCCTGTTTGTGTATGATTGTGTGCGTATGCGCGTGTGTGTGCATGCGTGTATGCTATTCATATGGAAATATTATGGTGCATTCAAATCAGTATTAAAGGTGTGCTGTTCAGTACTGGTACATTCTGCACCCGTAAGGGTTGCTGTGCCAAAATTGTCATATTCATTGCTTATTTCATTGTATGTTTACAATGTATATGTAATTCGATAACCCTAGACAACGAAGCAGACCATCGCGCCATTTTCCTTTTTGTGTTGACAAGTAAATGTAGCTCCCAACATTCATTTCGTCCCTACTCTATTACAGATCCAGAAGGCACTGCCAACAATTTTCACCAACTGATTTATGGACAAATTACTTTCAAAAAACTAAAAATATGTCGATCAATTTTGACATGCAGATAGATACTGATAAAAAGTATTGAGATTATATAATGCCCAATTACGTTATAAATAGCCTCACAGAGGCATAGTTTTCACGAACTGACACAAACGTTATCACTTTCAAACCGCCGGGAATATTTTGATTAGTTTTGGCAGGTTTTCAATTTCATTTAAATTTTACACGTGACAGTAAGACAGTGAGAAAGAGCAAATTTGTTCGAATGGTCCAGGACACTTGATCAAGATGGGTGCCATACCAAAATATGCTAAAAACATTACTAAATCTTCTTCTCCAGAACCACTGGGCCGATTGTTTTGAAACATGGCATTTAGCACTGGGCGATGGAGTATAACGAAGTTTATGAAAACAATGACCTAATTTATGCAAAGGTCATATTTGCTTCCCTAGGCTTTACTATGGGAAAAACGTAAAACAATGCATTTTTTTAGATATTGTCGTCTGTGACATGAGAGTTTGTGCAATATGAATGTCTATGAATGTCATTGGTCAATGGCATTCGATGACATTTGCCCCATATCACTTGGATTGCAGGTGCATTGAAATTTAAGATGACATTTTCTCTGAAACTGCGGAGCCAATGTCAGTTTTATATGCAGCTTACTGACAATGGCAGAATGAGAGTTTATTCGAATGGTTCAGGTCACATGACAGAAACGGCCGGCATGCATAAATATGGTAAAACCCCTAAATATTGTTTTTCCAGAACAATTTTGGTCAATTGCCTTGAAAATTAGTATGTAGCTTTAGGTGACCGAGTATAATATTGATGATCCTAGGTTGACCTTGACCTGTCTTTGGACAAGGTCAAATTTGATCTCTCAGGTTTTTGAATGGGAATGAGGTTCAAAATGTATCTTTCGAAAACTGCTGTGACTATGAAATAAGAGTACTGTATGAATGTCTGTGACATTCTAACTGGTATTATTAAAGATAGACAGTGTATAGTTCCAGTCATATGGCAGATGGCTCTTTGTAAATTTTGACAGTTTTACCTTGTCAGCAGAATATCTCAAAATCCATTGGTGCTAAGCTTTGATATGTGGTGACTAAATTGGTAATAATGAGAAGATGGCCTGTGAGTTTTGATCATTTGTAAATTTGGGCATGTCCACCTTGTCAGAAAAACATCTCATAGGAGCTAGAACCCTGATATCTAGTGATTAGATTGCAAGCGATGAGTAGATGCACTGATTTACTTTTGAATAATCATTACGACAACATACCCATGCGACATAGTGCATTCTTTCATATCTCAAAAGCGGTTGATTTTCTTGTTGAAAATTTGAGATAACTTTCCTATTTATATTCTAAACATAGGTTTTGGGTGCCCGTTAGAACCGCCTCGATGACGAGGTTCCAACGGGTACCCACAACCCATGTCTTGAAGCAGAAATATGAAAAAAATGTATACCCCCATAAACCCAGTTTTCTGTATATAGTGGGATCTAGAGGGTGTTCATTCAAGTGATGTTCAGAAAAATACTTCACGAGTAGTGGCCCTTTGTAAATTTTAGCATTTTACCTTGTCAGCAAAATATCCCAAAAAGTGTTAAAGGTAGAGTCTTGAAACTTGATGGATAAATAGGGGATGGTGAATAGATGACCTGGCTAACTTCTTCATGGATTCTGGGAAAAAAAACAATCTTGAGTTTTGGCTCTTTGTAAATTTAGGCATTTTAACCTTGTACTCAAGACAGCTCAACAACTATTTATACTGATTCTTTGAAACATGATAGGTTGATAGGAATCCGGGTCAACTCGGCCCTGAGTCAAGTCGGCCTGAGTCAACTCTGCCGGGTCAACTCTGCCGGGTCAACTCGGCCTGGCCAAGTCGGACCCCAGAATGAATTTAGCTTGACAGACGTGTCCTCAATGAATTGTTATGCTACTACATACTATTTTATATGTGTGTCCTTCCGTTTTTCTGTTTGTTTATTCATATTGCACACATCTTTTACAGCAGACCTCGACGGCAAGGTTGGATTGTCACACAACATTAAAATTTCTAATCAATTCTAATCAATTTCTAATTTCTAATCAATTAGTGAACAGCAGGTTAAACTCATTTAGAATAAGTCATAAAAACTACTTAAGATGCGGTGTGGTATTTTTACTAGACTGGAAAATTACTCAAATTTAGAAAAAAAAACGGACCCGAAATAAATGTTAACCTTTGATGTGAATGTATACATTAGATGTGAAATAAATACCTATTTTATCAATGCGGCTCGAAAATGTGCAGCTAAGTACGATTCCCAACTGATAATTTTCAGAAAATATAACTTTGGTCAAAAGACGAAAAGAATTCTCTATTCACTAAAGTTTCTAGTCATATGTAATGCTTGACAAATTCAGGCCGAGTTGACCCGAGGCCGACTTGACTCAGGGGCCGAGTTGGTTACAGGCCGAGTTGACCCGTTTCCGTTGATAGATCGTGCTAAACAGATGACCTGACAAACCTAATTAAAAGTTCTGAAATGTTCTTGAGTTATAGCCCTTTGAAATTTTCAGCATTTTAACAGTGTAAGCAAGTTATCTAAAAAACTATTTAACTCAAGAAGCTGTGGGCAAAGTGTTTCATAAACGCCGGCACTGGTTATTCTGCTGACTAGAAAGCAGCAGACCTTTCCTTTGGATTCTTTTTAAAGAAGCCAACTTGTATCGCATATATTTTTGGCTTCCAATTTCTAACCGTCTTATGACGTAACTAGGAAAGCCTTACAGATAAGACTGCTCTCCACATATTTACGCAGTGAAAACTCGTTCGTAATAAACAGTAATATGCAGGGCCCGTCGTTGTCTTTTTATAAAGCGTTTCCAGATATCTATTTAAAAAGCGTTTCCAAGAAGTCAAACCAAGAAAATAAAAGTTACCTACTTTCACTTTCGTCCTTCAATTAACCCATAGGTGCCAAAAAACAAATTCCACCTTTATAAGTCTGGAGTGGTCAATTTCTAAGCATAGGGATGTCATTTGTTTGTGGTAAGTTTTACAAAAATGTATGTACGTTGAGCAAACAGTTTAGATCTTGATCGGATGCGGCGGCTGATCTGGGTCTGCACTATTTGCCAATGTCTCAAAAGGGCCGCTAGGCCTATATGGGTTAATTTCAATAATTGAAGGTCAATGTAAAAATTCCCTGTAGGATGGTGAAATTACCTTAACTGCCATATTCGACGTAATAAGCGTTTGTTGTGACTCGAAACTAACCCTATGGTCTTCTGCATTGGTATAAGTATAAAACATCTATGTGCTAAAATCTCATGAACTAACATTTTCAGTTCATTACGCAAACACGCCTATTCAAATATATACAGAATTTTGCCACCAGAATGAAAATTGTCCGATAAAAAAAATCAGTTTTTTTTTCATATTTCTGCTCTAAACATAGATTGTGGGTACTGGTAAGAACCGCCTCGATGACGCGGTTCTTACGACCACCCACTGTCTAGGGGTCAAAATTAGGCAGGCGTGTTTTTCGTGATGTGAAAAAAAATATTTTTTTTTCTAGTCTAAATATAGAGTGTCGGTGCTCGGTGTTGTGAACCCCCTAAAAAGAAAATAATGTACCCCTTTACACCCATATTTCTCTATATAAAGTTGGATTTATAGTGTGGTTCAGTACAAATGGGGTAGCCTCAATGTGCTTCAAGTGCCCGGTTACCTTAAAAGCAAGATCGTCGTTGTTCAGTACACGGTCATAGTGTATATTATATTTTCTTGTCCTTTGGGATCATTGATTTCATTGTGAAATTTAAAAAATATCTGAGGGTCACTGAGGAGGCCTAATTGGCCGAAACTAGCTAGTTTGACCCAGAAAACATGTACACTCCATATTTTTCACTTTTGTGGTGTATTCCTTGCTTCCAAAGGTTAACCCTTTTATAGAACATATTGTTGATGTAATGCTTTTCTTTTCTTAAGGATTTGTAAAAAAATGCCAAGAGATTACAAAAGTTAATTCTGTCAGTTGAGTCAAACTTCCTTCGGAGTCTCAAACTTTTCATGGTCACTCAAAATTTCCAGGACGATTTTAGGAAGAGAGTTTGACAGTTGAAATCAGTAAAAATAGTTTTGCAGAGTCCCGTTACAGGCAGATAGTCTTACTAGCTGATAACTTATTGTGCAAAACAATTTTCCGAGTTGTATTTCACGAAGTAAATCAATCAAGTGGGCTTGTTGTAGGGTGGTCTCTATGAAAGTGATATGTCATTTTTTCTTCATTTATTAAGGAACAATATTTACTGTTCCTTTATAAGCGTTGGGTGAAGAGAAAGACAGTTTTAAGTTATTGCAGAACTTGTCTCGATCGTGCCTCGAACTCGGGCAGAAAGAGACCTCAGATCCTATACGAACATGGTCAATTTTACAAAAATTGCCAGTGTTCATCTCTGAAATCAAATTGTGTGTCAAACGAGTAATTTGAAAGCTTAACATGTTTCTGTCTTTTCTGACAAATTTTCCACCAGCTTAAAACTTGTGCGAGTGAGCAGCTCGCCACATTCAGCATTCGCTGTTCATAAATCCGATTTTTTTCAACCATTACAATTAGATGCGCACCGACGTTGCGGTTTCGCTCCTCGCCGGATCCGTGAATGTTTCTACGTACATTGTCCTCCTTTCAATGGTTTAAGACGGACAGCTGACACTGAAACAGTTTCCGTAAAAGTCTTACCAGGAAAATCGTGCTTATGTAGAGCGACAACGTCGATGCAACGTCAATACGTGGCACAGGCTTCATGGGCAAGACATGGCGACCAGCACTGGCTCAGGCGAGACTGCGAGTACGCGCAGCCTTACCAGAGCCTTTGCTGCTCTAGGATATGTAGAAGAGAAGATGAGTTTAAGTTGGCTACGCACATGCATTTGACAAAATGTATGCTTATAAGGGAGGTAATGCAGACGAAATGGCTGACTTTTTAAGCCCCAAAACCTGGGAAATCGAGTGAAAAAGAATGTGAAAAATATTGTTTGTTGATAAACTTCAACCAAATGCGGAAGCCGATGCTTACGCCGACGATGAACGCCGGGGTATGGCAACAGCTCCCCCTTACTTTCGAGGGCGATCAAAAATGGCGGATTTTCAACTTTACAAACTGGGGAAACCTTCCATTTAAAAGGAAACTTTATTTTTGTTTTGGCTTGCCAATTGGCCATTTTGTGGGAAAGTAACTGTCCTTTTGGCTTTCCGCTATATAATTGATGTTTCCATTAGGGTCTGTTGTTTCATGTTTGTGTTTCCCTTTGGTGTCTCTGATGGGAGCTATGGGTTAAATGTATCGATTCCTGATCATTGCCTCCACTTCTATTTTTCATACTTTTATTGGTGCAAAGACGGTGCAACCACCGTGCATCTCCACGGATTCATAAAAATCGATACAACTATATACAAACTATGCGCTATATACAAACTGTGGCTGACAGGGATATATCGACTATAAGACGAAACAGATTATGTTATGTAACATAGTTATTACATAATAGGCGAGTTTAACATGTATATTGTTTTCTTGTCGCATTGCATTCTAATCATTCTACGTCTCGATTGGGGCATAAATCACGTTTACGTGCTATGAACTCGTCTTTTGAATGGTATAGTTGAGATAACAAGGGTGTGTTGATTTCCTTATTTGTAAGAAAAAAAAGTAATTGTCTGTAAAACTCTATGTTTCGAGTTACAATGTTAGCTTAACAAGCCGGTATTACCTAAAGAGTCTAAAAGCCATTTATTAGGGTAATATCTCCAAGTTAATCGAACCTTGCTGGTAATTGATCTATTGCTGCTTTGTTTAGGTTTCCATTATGGTCTGGTCGCTTAATGTTTGTATTTCTTTCCATTTGGTGTCTTTGGTGGGTGGAGTAAGTCAATTGTATCGATTCCTGATCTTTGTTTTACTTCTACTTTTCATTTGAAACGCAAATTAAAAACGATATATGTCACTTTAAACCCCATATTTTCCTTCAATAAGCAGGATACACGTGGTTGATCGTTGCACGCAGTTGCTAGCCTGAAGTGTGTTTGCCTTTCAGATTACAATAAGCAAAGAACTTGTAATGCCTAGTTTTTCCTCTAAACCAAAAAGGCTGCTTTCTCTAAACAATATAATTGCAGTGCGAATGCTTTGAGCGATAATCAGACACCACTCAAGCTATTTAAGAAGAACAGTATGTTTTCAGGGAAGACAATTTATAAAACATCTGTGGCTCCAAGCAATTTCCGAGGAAATAGTTGGCCTCCTGTTTGACAAATTGGCTTTATATACATTTGTTCCATTCACCATTAACGAATCCATTAAGCAGACATAAAATCGAAAATACGTAATTGCTCTCTTACTTAATACCGCCATTATCGGTTAATTAAAGTAGGGTCACCGTGTTCTGGACAAAAATAGCCGTCGACCTGCATATTAAGAATACAAGTAGACCGGCATCGGTCATTTTGACCTTCTTGGTACGCCATGGGTGCAATCCTAAATCTGCAAGTAGACTTCTTTTTACAAACTAGAAGTGAAGGCAATGATCAGGAATCGATTCAATTAACCCCCAGCTCCCATCATAGACAGAAAAGGGAAAGAAACACAAACATGAAACAACAAGACCCTAATGGAAACATCAATAGCGGAAAGCCAAAAGGACAGTTACTTTCCCACAAAAACCCCAAAAAGTTTATTTGCATTTTACAAGCACGCTTGCATTTTACGGGAACATTCCTATATTTAGGTGTGTAGCCGCATCTAAAATGCGAGTGAACTTGTAAATATGCAAGCAGACTTGCAAATGGAGGTCTACTTGCATTATATTTTTCTTTCATAGATATTGACCAATCAGGAATTTAGGTGCATGCTGTAAGGTTTCGATATTAACCGCAGAACTATATTAACATGGCGGCGCCCATGGAGTTCGTGGATGTGGAAATTAGAATCAGCATTTATTCTGGCGTCATTTCCTGGCAATTATCCATCACTAATTTCCAGTTGGTTCTAGTTATATTATTTTGGATAGCCAATTGGCCATTTTGTGGAAAAGTAACTGTCCTTTTGGCTTTCCGCTATTGATGTTTCTATTAGGGTCTGTTGTTTCATGTTTATGTTTCTTTACCTTTAGTGTCTCTGATGGGAGCTACATGTATGGTTTAATCGCATCGATTCATGATCATTGCCTTCACTTCTATTTTGCCACACTGACATTATTTACACGGGTGATTGGCATAAATTTTGTTTTAAAGATGACCTGGGCATTCACTGAATTATTGAGATTTTTTGTTCCCTACGCTTATAACGACAAGAGGGGACACAGCTTGAAATTATAGAAGCCGAAGTGCTCTACTTTCTTTTACACTTAACCAGTTTTCTCATCGCGTGATAAAATGTAGAAGCCTCCGTGGTGTAGTGATAACGCTACTCGCCTTGTAAACCAGGGGTCGCAGGATCGATCCCGGGCTTCTCCAGACTTTCGGATGAGTCTTTAAACCGAGGTCCCGTCTCCGTATGACCTTAGGTGTTGGTGGGACGTAAAACTCAAACACTCACTCGCGTGATAAAATGTGGATAAACATGACATGGTTTGTGGCTACAGATAACGTGAGCAATTCAAAACAAGAATAGATAAACAGTGACAGGCAGACAGGGAACAAGACAGTTTCAAGACGAGACAGTTCCCCGCCAACTATTCTCAATCAATCTTCAACTGCAGCGTCTGCATATAGAAAACATACAGATAGTCATAAGAGACGGTTTGCGTTGGGATAGTTTTCAAATATGAAATGTTTCGGAAATTACATAATGCATTCCGGTGCCTATGGCCCCGCCCAAGGGAAACCATACCGCAAATGATTACTGCTAAACCACTTTGAAGGTCTAATATGTTCTATACAACGGCCGCCCAGGCGTTGATATATAAGCCGCTGGATAATTGGAAAATTACTTGCATTTTACAAGTATACTTTCATTTAACGAGTACACGCATAACTTTACAAATACACTCGCATTTTTAGATGCGGGTACATCCCTAAATATAGGGGTGTATTCGTAGAAATGCAAGAAGACTTGTAAAATGCAAGTAGACATGCAAGTAGATATCTACTTGCAAACTTAGGGGTGTACCTCTAAATATAGGGGTGCACCCGTAAAATGCAAGTGTACTTGTAAAATGCAGGTTTACCGCTATATGCAAATGTATTTGCAAATTTACGGGTACGCTTGCATTTACTATAGAGATGTGTTTAATAATTTAGGGATGTACTTGCAAAAATAGCAGTCTACTTGTATGTCAAGGAAACATGTAGAGCGGTAGTGGTCATTTTGACCTTTTTGGTACACCATACAAAATCATATCGACCCCATATCATTTCAGTCCCACTGCCAAATCGGTCCCGTTAAGAAAACACATACATTAGGAAAATGTGTCCATCTGAAATAATGACGCCCAACATGGTGTCATAAGTGACAAATAATAGGTAAAAATTGTAACACCTTTTTTTAATTTTGCTTTCAACAAACATTGAGTGTGCTTGTTAGAACCGCCTCAATTGAGGCGGTTTCTAACGAGTAACCATAATCTATGTTTGTGAGCAAAAATAAGGCCGATAATGTATAGCCCCGTAAACCACACTTTTCTCTATAAAAAGTGGGGGTTAGAGGGGTCTTCGTTTTACGAACTTGTTATCGTGATGCCTGTCGGTCGTTATCCTATTTCCAGAGAGAGAGAGAGAGAGAGAGAGAGAGAGGGGGGGGGAGGAGAGAGAGACGTTTATTCAGAGAGAATCCGGTGGAGATTAGAACAGTTAGCAGTTTGGAAACATGGAAACCTTTAATTCATAATATGATATATTACCTTCTAACATTTAGCAGATCCCTGTCCCCCAATTTACAGCGGGCTTTTTATGGGTGTCTGCTATATGTAATGTTTGCTGAATAAAATAATGAAAATAGTAACAATAAAAATATCAACAGCATTAAACTGACAATAAATTATAGAAATAATAACTATTTAAACGCTGGATAGATTTGTTCCTAAATGATTTTACATGTAGGAAGCTGAAGACGCCCTGGTTTTTTGACAGCCGCGTCTTACGAATTTTCGTGACGTGAATTATTGACTTTGAAGAGAAATCACCCAATGCATGTACTTACATGTTAACACTTTCCATCACAAATTCAATTGGCTGTTATAGATGGAAAGAAGTTGCATTTCGGGAAAAATTCTTTCCTTGAACGGGTGTAAAATAGAAGTGCAGGCAATGATAATTAACCCATCGCTCCCAGCAGTGACACCAAAGGAAAGAAACACAAGCATGACATAACTAGACCCTAATGGAAACATCAATAGCGGAAAGCCAAAATGACTGTTACTTTCCCACAAAATAGCCAACTGACTATTAAAAACAAAATAATATATGCGAAACATACATTCAAAGACAAACCATAACAAAAATAAACCGCGACATAAGAACCGCCTCGGATTGGTCAGAGAAACGAATTCCAATGGGGGACTTAAATCGATTTTTACGCAGCTGTTATCTTCGCCCTTACTTAGGTCGCGATTAAGACACATAATATGTTCAGTCCCCATGATGGCCTCCTAAATCATCAGTGCAACATCTCCGAGAACACAAAAATCAAACATCCACAGAGATGAAACAACGGCGAGGCCTCGACAGCAGGAAACCACTGAAATCCTGGAGCAAAGGAAAACCAACATTTAGACTCCGATGTAACCCATTTTCGGAGGACTAATTTCCTTGTGCGTTAAAATTTATTCTGTCTAGTCAACGGAGGAGTCGTCCGCAATGTGTCTTTGATCTTGTCCAGTCTATAAAGCTTGGAGGTGCCTCTAGTCTTGTTGTTATCGGTAGTTAATGGAGGCGTGGGCGCATGTCAGACAATTGTACAAGATGTCAATGACCAATCACATAAAAACTTGAGTTGAGCTGCATCCCATTATATATAATATATTTAATGAAGATGATAAGAATATTACTACTACTACTACAAATAATAATAATTATAATGATACATTTATTATTATTTTTATGAAAATAATGACAATATTGCGACGACCGACGAAAGCCTTTCGAAACAGTCCAACTTAGAATCGCAAACAGACGAAGGCAGAAACTTCACCCGCCTGAGCATAGGGACCTTTCATTTATGGTATTACGGTAATTACTTTACACAAGCGTCATGATATGCGGACTTAAACGTTCGTCCAAACAGTCTGATCTGTGCCATTTGGATGACGTCTTCGATAGTACAAGACCACGGATGTAAGATTTTTTTAACCGAACCTTCGGCGAGATTCATAATTATACCAGTTAAGTGGAAACTTTTGAGATCAGCTGGAGCATCCTGACAGTAAGACCATCGCCTTTATGGTTGGCGGTTTCGATAGTGAAATGACCATTAATGCAAGGTATCTGCTCTTTGACAGGGCCTTCATGGCCTAGTGCATAAGAGCGCTGATTCTTAATCATTAGGTCTCTCACTGCTGCGGTTCGGGCTTGGGTCACACGTGAGACACAAAGTTCTGCAACGGAAGGTCAGGTGGTTTTTATCCGGGTACTCCGGTTTTCGTCCAGCTGTGATTAACGATCGCCTCGATATTAGTGAAGTAATCTTGAAAGGGCCGAAAAACCAAAAAAATCTGACTTTGTTTCATCTCTGTATTTTTTTTTATTTGTATGTTCGCGGAGATGTTACACTGATGAGCTAGGAAGCCTTCATGCGGACTAAACAAAATTAGTGTATACCGCGACAGAGGTGAGGGCGAGGATTATGGCCATGTAAAATCGATTTAAGCCCCCGTGTGGAATTCTTTCCACTGACCGTTCCAAGGCGGTTCTTCTATTGCGGTTTATTTATGTTGTTGTTTGTTACTTACTGTGTGTATCACTTGTGTCTTTTTATTTTGGATGGCCATTTGGCCATTTTGTCGGAAAGTAACTGTCCTTATGGCCTTCCTTTGTTTAGGTTTCCATTATGGTCTGATCGCTTCATGTTTGTGTTTCTTTCCCTTTGGTGTCTTTGATGGGTGGAGTAAGATAATTGTATCGATTCCTTATCTTTGTTTTACTTCAACTTTGATAGGTCATTGAAATGAATATCCGTCTTATCCACAGTACATAAACATTATATTTAAGAGGAGACATAAAACTTACGTTCTGGAAAATCTATGTTTTGATTTTGAATGTTCTGTAAAAAGGTAATCTTTCGAAAGCAAGGATAACAACGCAGAACTGAAAACCGTAGAGCGTACAGTTTTGTCTCGGACAGACAAGCTAGTTTCGGCCAATTAGGTCTCTCTGATTAGCAGGGAGGCTTTGTACCACCCTTAACACCAGCTGTTGCGAAGTTTCATATCAAGTGAAAAGGTAATCCTTTGAAAGCAAAAGATGAAAACACAGAGGTGAAGCCGTTCTACCAAGTACACATATTCTAAGTTTGTAGCAAAAACAAAGAATGCACACACAAATTTATTAAAGCAACATTCAATGTATGGAATAATGCAAAACCCTTTGATTCATCACCTGAAAATTAACAACAGGACCGATGTGACTACGGGGCCGCGTTATCTAAGGGACAAAATGACTGTTCGGTCGATTTGAAAAGGGTCTAAATGACTACGAACGTGGAGCCCAGCATGGGATGGGGCTGAGGTGGCTTTTAGATGAGAGGTGTGAGGTAATTGTATCGATCGGACTAAGTGTCTGTAATAGTCGTGTTTTATCATCGAATTATTAAATGATTTTCTGGTATTTGTGTCTGCATATCTGATGAAGTGCAAAAGCTTTCCATAATATAACAGAGATAATTATGATCTTGTGGATAACGCTTGTTTTTATACACCCGCCTGATTCATGTGGCAAAAGGCTTCATTGACCTTGTGTTAACAAGTGCAGACTAATAATGTATACATGCAGAGCGTCCGAAACGTAATTAACAGTCGCTCAACTCCACATCGAATATCTGATTGGGATCCATTCTGTTTACATAAAAACAATCATGCTAAAAGTAAACCGGAATAACTTCGTTGAACGGCATTGCTTAACAGGATTAAGAAGGGTTATGCCCAATATTCATTTTCCTGGTTTCGGACCTGTGATCTAACTGGTCTTTTTCTTCTGCTATGACTGAGATTGTCCCCAACCCTGACTCATGATGGTCTCAATTCAAATATTTATTTTACTCTGCATGTTGCTGTTACTACTCACTAGTGACCTAGAATATCTCCAGGCTGGCCAATGGTATTGTTAAAGCAAATGATTTTGGAGCGACCCTCACACATTCGTAAACGCTGGAACTGGGTGCCACCAGTAGCTTTTCTGCTAGCAGTTACACACTGATATCTCCTTATAATATATTTCTTGTCAGTGTGTATTCGTGTGTGTGCTAGTTTGTCTTGTGTCATGAGTAAGTGTTTCAGTTTAACGTCCCACCAACAGCTAAGGTCATACGGAGACGGGACCTCGGTTTAAAGACTCATCCGAAAGTCTGGAGAAGCCCGGGATCGAACCTGCGACCCCTGGTTTACAAGGCGAGTAGCGTAACCACTCGACCACGGAGGCTTCTGTGTCTTGTGTCATGTGTGTGTCTATTATATCTTCTTGCAGTGGCTTGTGGAGGTTGTGTACTGTGTTAAAGGCTATTACTGAGTATTGCACGACCCGCAGAAAAAGCGACCGACTGAAGTCGGTTGATTTTCTAGGAGTGCCCTGAAATCACCGTGTCATTCTGTCAGTCTGTCAGTCTGTCTGTCCGTCCGTCCGTAACCCGTTTGTGAAAATTGGTGATAGTGACTTAACCGCTTAGAATATTTAAACAATTTTTGGCATACTGATAGATATCAATGAGATCTAACCAATGAACTTGCATAATATTACATTCCATTTAGTATAGCCTCGCCGAGGCGAAAAACGTGAAAATTTTCGAACTGCTTCTCCTCGGAAACCGTTGGGCCGATTGAAGTCAAATTTCATATGGAGCCTCTATGGGATGGGGGAAACCAAAATTTGCTCATGGGGTCCAGGTCACATGACCAAAATGGCCGCCAAGCCATATATGGTCTGTCTGTCTGTCCGTCCGTAACCCGTTTGTGAAAATTGGTGATAGTGACTTAACCGCTTGGAATATTTAAACAATTTTTGGCATACTGATAGATATCAATGAGATCTAACCAATGAACTTGAGAAATATTACATTCCGTTAAGTATAGCCTCGCCGAGGCAAAAAATGTGAAAATTTTCGAACTGCTTCTCCTCGGAAACCGTTATGCCGATTGAAGTCAAATTTCATATGGAGCCTTAATGGAATGGGGGAAACCAAAATTTGCTCATGTGGACCAGGTCACATGACCAAAATGGCCGCCAAGCCATATATGGTAAACACCCTTCAAAAATAGTCTTCTCCAGAACCACTGGGCAGATTTCCACGAAACTTGATAAATAGCATCTGGGACATAGCCCCATCATAAATTGCTAAAATGGTGACCTTGTGTTGACCTTGACCTTCTTTGTGCCTAGGTCAAACTTTGACACATATGCTTTTGTATTGGAATAACCCGTTTGTGAACATTTGTGATAGTGACTTAACCGCTTGGAATATTTAAACAATTTTTGGCATACTGATAGATATCAATGAGGTCTAACCAATGAACTTGGGAAATATTACATTCCATTTATTATAGCCTCGCCGAGGCGAAACATGTGAAAATTTTCGAACTGCTTCTCCTCGAAAACCGTTGTGGCGATTGAAGTCAAATTTCATATGGAGCCTCTACTTGACGGGGAAACCAAAATTTGCTCATGGGGTCCAGGTCACAAGACCAAAATGGCCGCCAAGCCATATATGGTAAAAACCCTTCAAAAATAGTCTTCTCCAGAACTACTGTGCAGATATCCACGAAACTTGATAAATAGCATCTTGGACGTAGGCCCATCATAAATTGCTAAAATGGTGACCCTGGGTTGTCCTTGACCTTCTTTGTGCCTAGGTCAAACTTTGACACATATGCTTTTGTATTGGAAAAGTGAGAATGCATTTTATCCTACAAACGATTCAGAATACAGTACTAAAGTATTAGGTATATTTTTGCTCCTTACGATAAGGCGCATTTATTGGGGGAACCGTTTTAGGTCCAGGTCACATGACCAAAATGGCCGCCATACCCATATATGGTAACACTCATAAAGCTTAAAGCATCCGGCGGGTCGTGCACTTCAGCTGAAGCACTAGTTTTGTTTTAGCTTGATTTCTGATGCACTAGTAGGCATACCATAGATTGACCATTGCATACGCCGCAAAAGGTCTTCGAAGACCCAGTCTGATGTTTCACCATGTGTCTTTACCGGGAATATGTTATTTGCCTGATCATATGGTGGGTTCCTGTTCAAATAGTTGGGACGACTGTTTGCAAACATCGAAGCATATGCCCATTTAGTCGACGACTTTTCAATAAAGAAACCACTGCAACCTAAATATATTTTATGCTTTTTTCGGTTTCAGTGTGTATTTTAGTCGAGTGAAACATTACGTTTTTGATTGGCTACATAGCGGATCGTACACGAGTGGCCATTTTATATGACATTTATAAAATGCGCCTTGAGTGAGTTTAATAAATTTCATACACGTATGTAGTGATCATGAATGTGAGATTCTCTTTATCTTATATCGATTAAAAATAGAAATAGATGTCCAGGAAAATAGAAGTGAAGGCAACGATCTGGAATCGATACAATTAACCCACACCTCCCATCAGAGACACCAAAGGGACAGAAGCGCAGAAAAACTAAACCCTACTATAACCATCAATTGCGGAAAGGCAAATGGACAATTACTTTCCCACAAAATGGCAAATTGGCTACCCAAAACAAAAATATATAAGCGATACACACCTTCAAGGTTAAACCATAACAAAAATAAACCGCGACAAAAGAACCGCCTTGGAACGGTCAGTGAATAGAATTGCACTTGTGCGGAATGGGCGGGGGGGCTACTTATATAGCTTTTACGCGGCCGCAATCCTCGCCCTTGATTCCATCGCAATTTAGACAAACACTTTGTTCAGTCCGCATGAAGGCTTCCTTACTCATCAGTGCAACATCAAACCACAACGTACCAATGACAAAGAAGCGGAAAAGTTAATGAGGACATCACGATAACACACCCGTGCGACATAGTGCATTTATCACATCTTCAAAACAGCTACTTCTCTGATGAAAATCCTTGATATTTTTGTTATAATGTTCAAAACATAGGCTGAGGGTGCTCGATAGAACCGCCTCAATGAGGCGGTTCTAACGCGTACCAACAACCTATGTCTTGGAGCAGAAATGAGAATAATAATATATACCCCCTTAAACCCCAGTTTTCTCTATATCATGTGGGGTTTACGGGGGTCTTCATTTCACGGAGTTGTTCACGTGATGAAAAAAAAAGAAAACATCACGTGAACAAGTCCGTGAAATGAAGACCCCATAAACCCACTTTATAGAGAGAAAAGTGGGGTTTACGGGGGTATATATAATCTGCCTTATTTTTGCTCAATAACATAGATTGAGGGTACTCGTTAGAACCGTCTCATTGAGGCGGTTCTTACGAATACCCACAATCTATGTTGAAAGCAGAAATAATAAAGATGTTATCATTTTTACCTGATATTTATCATTTTCTGACACCATGTTGGACACCATGGGGAGGAGGAAAGAGGAGCTTGTTGATGTGTTGTTTGTGATTCGTTTGTCATTAGGAAAACATGTCCGTAAGAAATAATGGCCAGATGCAACAGATACACTTAATGAAAATTAAGTAAATAATAATACTAATAATACACAACCTTAAGCACATACAACATAATTAGCCCCGTCGGAAAATCCGTCAAAACTACACATTAAACAACCGCCTTAGGACGATCAGTAGCGAGAACAACTGGGGAGGTTACATCGATTGTATGGGCCCAACCATTACACTAGGTTCTAATATTATTTACAACACATAAAATAGTTGGTCCACTTGAAGGTTACTAACTCAATCAATAGACCGGATAATAACATAGAAATCAGAGGAAACTAAAATGCAAATCAAAATTAATAACTGTGATGAATTAAAGATGAGTGCTCGTAGCTTGTGCTTGAGCTAAAGAGACCGCTATCAGTCAAAATGGGATTTTCCGAGTACTCCGTTTTTTTTTCGCCGAGTCCTAATTAAAAAGTGAAATAAGTGAAAAAAATCTTGAAATGGAAATGCAACCGAAACAAAAAAAATAATAACAAAAATCGGATGTTATCGCTGAAGAAACTCAAAAGAACACATACAGCTGTCACGGACGGCGTCATGTCGTTACGCGCCAATACCCAGGTGTTATTTCACGCGTTCGGTCATGTGGTTGTTTTGTCATGACGTTATCCACTCACTAAGAATGAAGTTATGCAATACATTGCTTTATACTGAACTTCGAATATTTTATCATTTGTTAAAACGTTTAGCTAATTTGTCAATAATTCCTTATCTGCAACATGTTTCGTGAGCTCAAAGTACACTATGACCTGTAAAATAGATGTAATTATCACGAAAACACGCCAATATAATTCTAACCCCCTCGAATACCCGACTTTTATATTGTAAAACTGGGGTTTAAAGGGTATACCTTATTTTGGAGCGCTGTGGTGCAGTGGTAAAGCATCAGATTTGAGATCGAAAGGTATCCGGTTCGATCCTCACAAGCGCCACGTGTTGTTTCCTCCAGCAAGAGACTTTATCAACATTGCTAAGTATTGGTTCCTACCCAGGAAAAGAGGGCCACATGGAAGATAAGTACTAGTACTAAATGTGTTACCCTCTATAAATAAGGTCGATTATTATTATTATTATAATTATTATTAAAATCGAACTTAATAAATAAGTTCGATAAATGAGGTCGATTTTTCTTATTTTTGCTCTAAAATCTAGATTCTGGGTACTCGTTAGAACCGCCTCATCAAAAATTTAGAGCAGAAATAAGAAAAATATCACAATTTTTCATCTTAAATTTTTCATTTTTAAGGCGGTAAAATTTACAGTGTATTTGTATAGGCGTGTTTTCGTAATGAAGGCAATGAAGTGTAATCGATACAATTAACCTACGCTTCGCATCAGAGACACCGAAGGTGAATAAAAAGAAACATTAATTAACTAGACCCCAATGGAAACACAAACAGCGGAAAGCCAAAAGGGCAATTACTTTGCCACAAAATGTCCAATGAGCTATCCAAAACAAAAAAAAACATAAACGATACACACATTCAAAGACGAACTGTAACAAAAATAAACCGCGTTAGAAGAACCGCACTGGGACGGTCAGTGAAAAGTTTTTTACTGTAGGGGTTAAATCGATTATACGCAGCCGCAATCCGTCGCGATTTAAACAAATACTTTGTTCTTTCAATTTCAAATGATGCCATCAATTTATTTCGTAGGCTGAGCTATCTTATACTGCAACAGCTGCTGACATATTATAATAATTATTGCTTGAAATGTCAAGGAAACCAGCTTTAGTATACATCGAAAAGTTTTAACGTATTGAATTTACGTTTATTGTTTCGTTAGCTGTGCTTTCTTTTTTTTTTTTATTGCTTTAAGGTCAAAACAGAAACCATTTTCGCATTGGAATTCAATATAATGCAATACCTTGGCTCACTTTTTTCATGTACGTCATAAGCATTACATTATGAGGGAAACTTTATGCCTTTGTCTCGAGTTTTTCAATGCGCCCCCATTCATGCTGAAACGATTGTTTCAAATTGTTCAGTCTGTCAGTATCTGTTTTTCAGCGCTTAACAAAAACTTTCTGGTCATAAGTTCCCAATACAGTCCAAGGAGCGTGTTTATTGTACGCTTTGTGAATGACTTTTGACGTGTACGGTTTGTACATAATGATTTGAATCTTCGGCCGGTGCACAGACGCCACAAAAACAATATTTTGTTCAATGTGCACCTCATCAATTATCACTGATTTACGGCTTTTGTATAATATACTGTGTAAAATGATATATTAAGCCGCATTCACAATGTGCAAAATCTATAGATATTTAATTTGCTGTGCAACAGATGTCATCTTGAACCATGAAACATTAATTTGTGTTTATTATCTCAAGATGGTACTTATATGTACGTCAGAGCTATTTCAAATAGACAAATGTATGCAGCAGCATCGCTTTAAAATTCCATCCTATGAACAAGTCCGTGGAATAAACACCACTCTAAACTCCGATCTATACAAAGTAAAGTGTGATTTACAGGGTAACATTATTATGCCCGCGGAATCAAAGGTTCGGGGGCATGTAGTTTTTGGTCTCTCTGTCTGTCCGTCGGTATGTCTGATTGTCTGTCTGTCCGCTAAAAAACTTAACATTGGGCATAACTTTTGAATGGTAATTGATTGGGCTTTCATATTTCACATGTGCCTTTCTTGTCACAAGACCTTACCAGTGGCGCCATAATTTGTTTACCTCGTGACCTTGACCTTGACCTTTGTTTCTTATTTCTGCTCCAAAACCTGGGTTGTGGGTACTCGCACACCAATCCTGTCTTTAGAATATAGATAAGAAAATTTTCCAAAAAATTTCCGGGATATCATTTTGTAGCATTACGAATCCTGTCGGATTTGCTTTACTTTTATATCAATCTCAATATAAACAATATCATGATCGGCCTTACCGATCGGGGGCGTCCCTTTGACACTACTAATGGGGGATGGGGAATATGTATATAGTAAGTCTGGGGTTTGTTGTTGCCTGGTGGATATATATTTACAACTTGGGAGAGACAATATTCCTTATAATATCCAAAAGTTGTTGATGTGTTTGCCTTGTTGGCACCCCATGGGGTACCTGCTGATCGCTCCAACCGACGTATCCTCCTACCAATATGTGGGCATTTCCATTTGACATTTATAAGTGTAATGTCGGTTGGTGCCTGATGCTTAGTATCCGGTTTGGCCCATCAGTCCAACTGTTGTTTTGCTTTTGCTCCAGCATTTTAGTTATTATATGTTATTATATATTACCATAAACTTCAGGTTCCGATATGGACGCCTCCTGGGTGTATTGGTTACGCTACTCACCTTGTAAACGAGGGATCGCAGGATCGAGCCCGGGCTTCTCCAGGCTTTCGGATGAGTCTTTAAACCAAGGTCCCGTCTCCGTATGACCTTAGCTGTTGGCGGGACGTAAAACTCTAACACCCACTCACTCACTCACTCAGGTTCCGCTATGCCTTGTTACAAAAGAGATTTAAGTCCAACATTGAAAGTCTCATAACTGTCGATAAGACCTTTGTCATTTTTTATGAACCCAAGCAAAATGTTGGTAAGTATATGGGTACTGAAACATGCCATACGGCTGCTATATTAACACTTAGAGCTAAGATGTTATTGCCATTTTTGCAGACATGCTGGGCCATTCATGCGAAAGGCAAGTGTATGTCTGGTATAGTTTATCAACGACCTTTGAGAGTTCAACGTTCAAGCGTGGCAAGACTATTCCATGGTTTAGGGGAAGCAGGTTTCGGATTTCTTTCGTCACAGGATTTTAAAATTATAAATAAGTTTTTTGATAATGCCATTATGTAGAAGTCATGGCCAAGTGGTTAGAATGATGCAGTACGAATCTGAGTAAAACTTTATCTCCAAATGTAAAATCCCAACTGAAGGCGACATACCTTAAACATGGACTAGTCCAAAATTTAAAGTGCAGTCACGTCTCACTGCGTTTTGAAAGACTATACGAGAAGAAGTCAATAAATTACAAGTATATCCCATTTCCAACTGATCTAGACAAACAAGATTTTCATGCCTCGTTGCAATACATGTTTAGGCATGAGGACAGTATTGCACCGTCATCGTGTCATTTTTCAGAAGACATTGAACGTCAAGCATGGCTAGCGATGTAAAAGTAAGCTTTCCGTCAGAAGTTGAGCACCGTGCTGTAATTCGGTAGTTGTATTTGAAAGGGAAAATAGGTCAGGAAAACCTTGGCCATTAGACCAATATAAAAGGGTCTTCTGCACCATCTATGCATAGATTAAATTCTGGGTTGGGCCGGTGGGTCAGGCCTCAGATTCTATGACGGTTCCAACGTTAAGGCTTATGGTTGGCTGGTACCTGATGCTCTGTCCCTGGTCGGGCCCATTGGAGTCTAACTGCTGGTTTTCTTTTGCTCCAGCATTTCTGTTGTTTCGTGCTGTCGAGTCCTTACCGTTGTTTCATCTCTGTGGTTGTTTGATTTTTGTGTTCACGGAGATGTTGCACTGATGAGTAAGGAGGCCTTCATGCGGACTGAACAAATTATTTGTCTCAATCACGACGGAAGTAAGGACGAGGATTGTTGCCACGTAAAATCGATTTGAGCCCCCCCCCCCCCCCCCCCCCAGTGGAATTCCTTTCCGCTGACCAAGGCGGTTCTTCTGTCGCGGTTATTTTTGTTATGGTTTGTCTTTTGGTGTTTGTGTCGCTTATAGCAAACACACGAAGTGTTTGCTTTACTGTAGAGAGGCTGGAACAACATACTTAGGCACCCAAATTTCGCCTGGAATCTCGTTTAATTTCTCGCGATAATCCACCATCTTTACAGAGTTCATTAGAATTGTATTCACGTCCAAAAGTTGCTTCTCCAAACTAAAAGGAGTCAAGTCCCATTACAGCAGAAACACAAAAAAGCGTCGAAATAATTTTAAAAAAGCTCTTTTCGAAGACCGTTCCATCAAACGCTGAAGTTTGATCGCGGCTAGTTTCGAAACTACGCCACGCGTTTAAATGAACTGAAATGTACTGCACTGGGCCAAAATGGTTAGCCGGTACAAACCAGCATCGCTCCTGAACCAACGAGTTACCGAAGCATTTGCCAAAACATTTACCCGAGCTTCTCGGTAAGGTGGAAAACTCTTCTCGTCTGGCCAAGCTGTTAAAACTTTTCACAAACTATTACTCAGGGGTATAAAATAAAGCGTTAGGAATAGCAAGAGACACAATGAGCTACCTGGCTACCTGTGGATTCTTTGATGTTCTACACCACCATTAACTACCTAAGGGGTGATCATGAGTGTGTATAAGCAAACACACTAAGTGTTTGCTTTACTATAGACGGGCTGTAACAACATACTTAGGCACCCAAATCTCGCCTGGAATCTCGTTCAATTTCTCGCGATAATCCGCCATCTTTACAGAGCTCAAGTCCCATTACAAAAGAAACACAAAAAGCCCTTGTCTAACACCGTTGCATCAACACTGAAGTTTGATCGCGGGAAAGTTTCGAAACTACGTCGCGCGTTTAAATGAACTGAAACGCACCGCAATGAGCCGGTTAAAACCAAGCACCGCGCTTGGACCAACGAGTTACCGTAGCATTTACCGAAGATTCTCGTTAGGGTGGAAAGCGCTTCTCGTCTGGCCAAGCAATTGCAACTTTCCACTAATTATTACTCTGGTATAAAATAAAGCCCTGGGAATGGTAATATTTGGCTTCCTGCGGATTTCTACCTTTGAGAGACGCTGAAGTTTGGTCGCGGGAAAGTTTTGAAACTTCGTCACGCATTTAAATGAAATGAAATGTACCGCACTGAGCCGAAAAGGTTAGCTGGTAAAATCCAGCACCACGATTGGTCCCACGAGTTGCCGGAGCATTTACCGAAGCATTTACCGGCGCTTCTCGGTGGGGGTTGGGGGGGGGGGGCGCTTCTCGTCTGGCCAAGCAATTAAAACTTTTCACAAACACTCAGGGGAGTATAATAAAGCCCCTGGGAATAGTAAGAGACACAATGAGCTATCTGGCTACCTGTGGATTTCTACCTTCCAAAGATCTACAAAATGATGATGAGCCCCAAATCCAGTGGCTAGTGCTTAAGGATACTTTAGTGCCCGTGCTGCAATGTTACTGAGTCACCCAATCTTATTTTCTTCCCATGAAATGCACACAGGGCCTATACTCGTGCATCAACATACTAAGGTTATGTGCATAGCGGCGGTGAAGCTCAAACAATAGTTTTGGGTTTAATGACACATCAAACCTGGTGGGTTATTTGGAGTCGTCTCCCAGAGAAAGAGACTTAAGAGATAGAAGAGGTAGTAGAGGAGAAAAGATGTCGGGGAAAGAGGGAAAAAGGGGAAAATTAATAAAAGTGTAAAAACAGAAGAAGTAACAACGCCCCCCCCCCCCACACACACACACACACACACGCGTCTACCACTACCCGCTGCAAGGACAACATGCCTTGCCCAACTGTAAGCCAATATTAGTTGGACTCCCGTCACCATTTCCTCACAGCAGAACATATCAAAAACTTTTACAAACAGTTTTTATGTAGTTCAGAGAAGATCCCTTTTGAAGCCCTCAAGGACCCCAGAAGTGACAATATTCTGTGGAAGCTGGCTCTAAGGCTTAACTCTGATACCCTTGTCGACGAAGGAGACTTTACAGAAGACGTCGGTCCGTATACTCTAGAGAGTATCTACTACTGTTCGCCGCTTTTGGGTCGGAGACCCTGCAAGCATAGATGTCCACTTAGCCGAGAGATACAATCATGTGGATCATGCCGAGCATTGACAACTTGATGTCAATGCTGGTGAGTTTGCCGGCCAAGGTGCTGTATCAATTGGGAGGTAATGCTGGTTCTGTGGTAGTCATCTCTGACAAACCAAGCTGCTCGCAATTGCACCACCTCGGGCTGCTGGACATTATATGTGGGCCCCATACTGATGGCTATAATCCAGGATAAGTCTAATCATGGTCTCTACCATCATGCTTCAACATCTTCAGACCAACTGGATATCTCCCTTCCAAAGAAACGCTAGGCTGCTGTTTGCCTTTTTACAGGTGCTCAAAACGGATTCCCATGACATGTTTCTGATATAATAATGCCAACGTACTTAAAAGTCTTTAAGAATGACAGTTCATGTCTGTGTATCTTTAACGTGTAAGTTGCTCCAAATCTTCGACCAGGTTTCCTGATTATTGGCTTCACGTATATTCTCCATTTTGCTACCATGACTGTCGCACATTTTGTTGGATTGAGAATACTATTGCTGTAGTCTGTCAAAATCCCACTAAAGTGTGCACTAATCGGTCATATTTGAGACCTCATGATATAAAAGGCTGTAATTAGCAAAGAGGTGAACTCCAGGGCTAACTTTCTGTGGAAGGTCATTTATGCATGGGCAGAACAACAATGGTCTGAGCATGGCACCTTGAGGGACACCGGATACAGCTAGGAATCTTTGAATATGGTAGTTGTATCTGGGACCCCAGTGGAGTGGTCCTTAACGATGAAATTGAGAAAGTTCAGAATAGAGCTGCTAGATTTGTAACAGGCAATTACTGCTTTGAAACTGGGAGCATGACTGGAATACTTGGAAAATTATAATTTGAGTCTCTCAAAAAAAGGAGAAAAGACAGTAGGCTAATCCTTTTATACAAAGGTCTAAAGGGTGCTGCCAGCATTCCAACAGATGACCTTGTTCCCCCAGCTAGACACTGCAGAAATCACCATTCGTTGGTGTTTCAGACCCTTACTGCAAGAACTGAAATTTATAAAGAGTCGTTCTTCTAAAGAACCATTAGAGATTGGAATGCCCTTCCCGATTTGATTATTTCGACAGCTGAAGGTGCTGATGATTGTGTAGCTAAATGTACCTCTTTGGTTCTATCTATCTATCTATCTATCTATCTATCTATCTATCTATCTATCTATCTATCTATCTATCTATCTATCTATCTATTTATCTATCTATCTATAAGGGGGCTTGAAGAGATATATGGGCTGCATGACGCTTGCATGCAGAGCTGAATCCGGCCCGCATACTTGTACTGGTAAACCGCTTAGAGGATCTAAGCCTGTCCAGGAACCGCGGTGCGAGGCGGACCGTCCATGCTAATAAACCCTATTGGTTTCATTGGGCGACAGGGCTTGAAATGTCATTTCATCTCAATGTCGGGTAAAAGTCCCACAAAATTGGAAGCAACGTCTCCAAAATGACCTTTACAGTGTTGACGGGGACGTTAAATATGTTCTATAAAAGGGTTATCCTTTGGAAGCAAGGAATACACCACGGAAGGGAAAAATATGGAGTGTTCATGTTTTCTGGGCCAGACTAGCTAGTTTCGGCCAATTAGGCCTCATCGGTGACCCT
This sequence comes from Lucinisca nassula, assembly GCA_963580285.1. Lineage (NCBI taxonomy): Eukaryota > Metazoa > Mollusca > Bivalvia > Lucinida > Lucinidae > Lucinisca > Lucinisca nassula. The sequence continues at coordinate 47,073,446 of OY757023.1, read as the reverse complement.
CAGATATTTTCAAAATTCCACAATGGAATCAATGATCCCAAAGGACAAGAAAATATAATCTACACTATGATGTAGGGCAGGGAGACGTTTTACCGCCGCCACACATTCCCACACACCAGCTGTAGTGAAGTTAAATATGTTCTATAAAAGGGTTATCCTTTGGAAGCAAGGAATACACCACGGAAGTGAAAAATATGGAGTGTACATGTTTTCTGGGCCAGACTAACCTCAAACAAACAAAATCTATCTATCTATCTATCTATCTATCTATCTATCTATCTATCTATCTATCTATCTATCTATCCTATCTATCTATCTATCTATCTATCTATCTATCTATCTATCTATCTATCTATCTATCTCGATCCTTACTGCATTAGGCCACACTTGACTATTACTTGCAGGTGTACATACACTTGAGATTTGCAGGACACACGCCAACTTGGTAATTATGACATTACGGTACGGATCTTAACCTGCAGAGAGGATGGTTCTTTCTGCTCAGGGAGTCACCAGTTAACGTTCCGAGCCGAAGACAGTGCATTTTGTGGTATTCATCCCTACAAATGATGCCAATGGAACATGTTCGGATACCAAACTTTATTTCACTGCCTGGAATCCAACTGGGGGGGGGGGGGTTGGGGTTGGGGCTCTAGCATCAGAGGTAGGTGGACTAACCACTGAGCTACCACGCTAGCACTACTGTTTTTTATTTTGATGTTCTACACCAATATTAACTACCTAAGTCCTCCATAAGATTCACTTTGGTATAGAGTTTCTCTATAAATATAAATACTCCACCCCTGTAACAGTTTAAACTCAAACAACTGCATCAAAAGTAAATAACACACACTACCTTAGGTACCTGGCCTATAGTGATGCCCTAAAGCATCCCCCCATCTATTTCTTAGTGGAATTGTAATCGTCTGCAGTAGATGCCAAGACCGCAGATGAGTTCAAAGACCGGCAGAGGAGTTCAAAGACCGTACAGTATAAATTGGGACAAATAGGTATGCGTTTTAGTATACTACTGCTAATCAGACTGTAAATAGTTTTAAGTACTCATCCAAGGACCACCCCAACCCGTCCCCTTTTTTGCCAAATATGACAGACTCAGTATATTTCTTTCTTTCTTTCTACTTATACTGCAATCGGTCACATCTGACCATTACTCGCAGGCGTACATTGCATACACACCAGGTTTGCAGGATGAAAGCCTACACGGTAATCATGTAATTATGGTGGGGTCTTTAACCTAAACAGGGCATGGTTCTCCCTGCACGGGGGGGGGGGGGCTCCAGTTGACGTCACGGTCCGAAGGTCGGAGCACTTTGTTAATGACATTCATCCCTGCAAATGATGCCAATGGAGCGTGTTCGGACACCGAAATTTTATCGCCGCTGCCGGGGATCGAACCCGGGACCCCTACCAACAGAGGCAAGTGCACTAACCACTGATCTATCACGCTCCATGAATATAGGGGTGTAAATGAGTGTGTTTGCTCACAAGGCAGTGCCTTTCATATTATTATTTTATTTTGGATAGCCTTTTGCCCATTTTGTGGGAAAGTAACTGTACTCTTGGCTTTTCGCTGTTGGTGTTTCCGTTGGGGTCTGTTGCTTCATGTTTGTGTTTCTTTCCAATTGGTGTCTCTGATGAGAGCTGTGGGTTAATTGTATCGATTCCTGATCATTGCCCCTACTCAGAAGACGAAACCAGACCTGGACGCCCATCAGATGCCACAGATGAAGAAATTTGTAACAAAGTACGGGATCTGGTGCACTATGATAACCGAATTTGGGTAGATACATTTTTCATATGGTAGCGTTTCAACAATTATACATGATCGCTTAATCAGTATGCAGCGCATTGTTGAAGCGATATAGGTAAAAGTTACATGATTTTCTTTCACGTTTGGTGACTGTAAATGAGATCTTGGTCCATTATCCAAGGGGGAAAACCTACGTCACGATGACGTCACACAGAAAGACAATGGCAGCCGCCATCTTGAAAGTACCTCTCGCTTCGGTAAGTGTTTTTGTGTTAAACAGATGATTTAAGCACAATCTTGACACAGCTTTTATCGCAGAGTACGGGCGAAATAACAATGTTTTGTCTGCAAAAAGAAATTTGTGCAGGCTTTCAGTAGTATGGATAAACACGTTGGATTCAGTTCATTTCAGAGATCCATTCGTCAACACTGTGGATATGAAAATCATTCATATGAAGCAGCGCAGTGTTTTCATTAATCCTCTCATAACGAGTACACAACTTTTTCAGAAGAAAATACATTAGAAGTGTTTATTAGTATTAAAATTAAAATTTTTGAACTTTATAAGACGTTTTCAGTATATGGTATCGTTAACACTCGATCAGAAATGAGATACGTACACACTCTGAAAACCAGCATATAGTTGTTTGTTTTGTTGTTTGTTTATTTTTGGTTTTACGGCCCTTTCAAGATTATTTCACTCATATCGAGCCGATCGCTTATCAGAAGTGGGCGAAAACCGGAGTACCCGGAGAAAAACCACATGACCTTCTGTCGCAGAACTTGGCGTCTCACATATGACCAGAGCGAGGCTCGAACCACAGCGGTGAGAGACCTAATGATCAAGATTCAGCGCTCTTAACCACTAGGCCACATAGTTGTTTCTCGTGACAACCTGAAAAGCAGGGTAACAAGTATCTTTGACAATAGTGGTGGCCAGATGAACAGCCGATCACAATTTCCGCTCTCTTGTCACTTAAGAAGACATTGCCCAGTCTAGAACATTGTCGCACTTGAAGTATTTACAATGTTGCGCCGAGTTGCGAAAAAATGACGATAAAACAAATGGTTCAGATTTAAAATATCTGTAAAAACAAGAGGCCCTTGGGCCTCTATACTCACCATAGTTCAGTTGGGCTCTGCCCCATGGAAGACATGCGTTTCATTAAGCTATTAAGGCTAGAAAAATCTAAGTAGAGGCCCAGCCAAGGACTATGCTGCGAAATTATGTTTCTAGCTTTTCTTGTTCTTGTGAAAACGTTGACAAAATATTAATATTGGCCTAATTTTTGGGAGAAGATTTAAAGAATAGATGAACAAATATGCTGAAGATGCTTATTGCCTTTTATACAATATAAGCCATCATTATTGCATTGCATACAAATGTTCTAGAAAAGGGTAATCCCTTTGAAGCAAGGACTACAAGACAGAACTGAAAACTGTGGAGTGTACACGATTTTTTATGGACCAGACTAGTTAGTTTCGGCCAGTTAGGCCGCATCACTAACCCTCAAACGTTTACGAACCCCTGCAGTGGTATCAATGATCCCAAATGACTGGAAAATAAATCCACACTTTGATGAAGAGCAGAGTAACATTTTACGGACGCCAAATATTCCCATAACACCAGCTACGGCGAAATATATTACTTTCTAGAAAAATGTAATCCTTTGGAAGCAAAGGCAACAAGAAAATAAAAATAAAGCCACACTATGATAAAGATTGAAGTTTCAACATTTTATAGTTCCTAGGATATTTTGATGAAATTTAACTTAGACCTATGATAGAGAGAAAGAATTAAAGTAAAGATGAAATGGGATGTCAAGAAAAACACTGCCTCTTACACTATGTAAGTTATCATCCCAACTGCATATGGAAAATAGAAGTGAAGGCAATGATTAGAAATCGATACAATTAACCCACTGCTCCCATCAGAGACACCAAAGAGAAAGAAACACAAGTATGAAATAACTAGACTCGAAACATCACTAGCGGAAAGCCAAAAGGACAGTTTCTTTCCAACAAAATGGCCAGTTGGCTGTCAAAAACAAAAGGATATACGCGAATACTGGTAATCACTTAGAGGGTCCAAATTAGAAGTAGAGGCAATGATCAGGAATCGATACAATTAACCCACAGCTCCCATCAGAGGCACCAAAGGGAAAGAAACACAAACATGAAACAACATACCCCAACGGAAACACCAACAGCGGAAAGCCAAAAGGACCGTTACTTTCTCACAAAATGGCCAAAAGGCTATCCAAAATAAAATAATACAAGCGACACAAACACCCAAAGACCCCAAGCCTGCCCAGGAAAAGTGGTGCGAGTTGGACCGTACATGTGTATAAAATAGAAGTAAATACAATGGTCAAGAATCCCTATTTGTTTCACTAAAGGCATTGCTTGAGATGTCATTTCATCTTAATGTTGGATAGAAGTCCCGAAAAGATTGGAAGTAACGTCTCGAAAGTGACCTAAGTGCTGTTGACGGGGCCGTTCAACCTCAATTTCAACCAAACAGGCATCATCATTTCATATGTTTATGCCGTTCGTAGTTTTTTTTTTGCGTATCGCGCGAAAATAGTAGACGTTTTTCTTTTATCTTTGTAGTTGAGACGTTGTTTTGTTTTTGTCAATATATCAGCCGGTGCAAGATAAATGCTAAAATATGACATGTGCGACTAGTGAATACCTAGACCAGTCCATGCATCTGATCGGTGTAATATTTCGCTTTTGAAACAATAGTGAGCTATTACACTCCTCACACCTGCTCGTTGTATGGACGATTTTTAATCCTAACCAACCGCACAAGTCCAACAGCAGATCCTGAACAGCGTAACGAGAAAAAAATGTCATTAATTGGGGCCTCGATAAGGATCGGATTATACAACAAGCAGGTGTGGGAAGTGTCAAATATTACTACTGTTTTTAAAACTCAAGAATACACCGATCAGACTGCCCGGGTATGCAAGCTGATCTGGGTAGTTTATCGTCGCACATAAATTACCTTATTGTAGCTTTTTTCTTGCACCGGCTCATTAATTAAAATAAATAACGTTGAAACTACACAAAATGCCTACTTTGTGTGGGTGTTATGCCAAATACTGCATCGAGTGAGGTAAATGTCAAATTAACGTTACAAAAAGTGTTACACTTTTCATTAAAACTGTGCTACAGTGTACAATATTGTTTTTTGGTCGACAAAAGTTACTAAGCAATGGAGCTTTTATCAAAATAGTGCTTAAGTCCACCTGACCATCACTAAAGGTAGCTGTTATTTATAGAAAAAAGCCGCCTTATTCTTATAACTGTGAGGACGGCGTATTCAATAATATGGTTATCAATAGAATCTGGACTAAAATCGTGTGTTGGGTTTAGCAAACAGTGTAAGCCCTAACAAGACGCGACAGAGCGCGGCATCTGATCAAGGTCTACACTGTTTGCTTTTTGTACACGGATGTAAGGAATAAACAAATGTTTGCAGTCTAAGTCACCGCGTATTTTTCAAACCCACCCAAGAGACAGCTGACCCACCTGTTCTATTACTACTTTGATTGAAGTAAGTTTGTTTGTTTGTATTGGAGTTTAAGGGCCCAGTCAACAATATTTAGGTCATATTTATCCCGGTCAGTTTACCTATCCACTTTTTCTGTGCAGGCTTATACGTTAACCAGTACAGCGCACATTCTATCGCCAGAAACTGACAACTGCCCTTCTTGAATCAGCGGAAGGGAGAGACTGACCATAAAAAAGATTCCATGATCAATCTCCACGAAAGAATGTTGCCGATCCTGGCAGGTAACGAAGCCGCGTCCTCCTGATCACCAGTCAGACGCGCATTCAACTGAACAACCGAGGTTGGCTTAAATAAAGTAAGATAATGCCTTTTTATAACGAGCAGATCATTGCAAGAAGTTTAGTTCTCAGCCACGACAGTATTTTTCCACTCATGTAAGAGACCGTTTAGGACCTCAAGAGATGTCTGCCTATTCTTCGTTAGCCTGTATGACTCTTTTTGTTTTCAGAGATAAATGTTAACCTAATTCTGTTGTTTTATACCTCAACGCAAGTACGACAATGCTCCAGAGTGGGCTATATCTTCTTAAGTGACAAGGGAGCGAACATTACAACTGCCTGTTCATCTGGCCACCATTATTGTCCAAGATACTTGTAACCTTTAGAGAATTTGGCGCCTTTTACCCTGCTTTTCAGGTTGTCACAAGAAACAACTATATGCTGATTTTCAGAGTGTGTACGTATCTCTTTTCAGATCGAGTGTTAAAGATACCATTTACTGAAAACGTCTTATAAAGTTCAAAAATTTTAATTTTAATACAAATAAACACTTCTATGGTATTTTCTTCTGAAAAGTCGTGTACTCGTTACTTGAGGATTAATGAAAACAATGCGCTGCTTCATATGAATGATTTCATATCCAGAGTGTTGACGAATGGATCGCTGAAATTAACTAAATCCGACGTGTTCATCCATACTACTTAAAGCTTGCCTAAATCTCTTTTTGCTGACAAAACATTGTAATTTTGCCCGTACTCTGCGATAATAGCTATGTCAAGATGGTGCGTAAATTATATGTTTAACACAGAAATACTTACCGAAGCGAGAGTTTCTTTCAAGATGGCGGCCGCCTTGGTGTAAAATTGTGACGTCAGCGTGACGTAGGTTTTCCCCCTTGTTATCATGAGCCAGAGAATAAACACAAAGTCGCCAGTTGGTGGGGTCGGGGTCTTCGAGGCCAAAGAGGTTCAAAAACGCAACCCACGGCTTGCAATGTGATGACAACTGTGTTTTGGGACGCGCAACGTGTTATTATGTTGGACTTTCTAGCAAAGGAAAGTACAATAACAGATGCGTATTATGCAAAATCGCTTGACCAACTGAGAACTGCGATCCGCGAAAAAAAAACGCTTAAGTAATCTCGCCAACGGATTTCTGCTCCAACAGGACAATGCAAGAGTCCACATCATTGCAATGAATGCTGTTGAACGGAGTGGGTACGAGCTTATACCGCAACCCGCCTATTTTTCCCGGTTAGCTCCTAGTGACTATTTCATATTACCAAACTAAAAAAAGGATATCCGTTGGCGTCATTTCCGGTCTACGAAGAAGTCGTGGTGGCAGTTGCGGAGTAGGTCGGAGACCAGGCTTATTCAGCTCGGGACTGATGGCACTGAAACAGCGTTGGCTCAAGTGCATCATTCTAGAAGGCAAATACGTCGAAAAAGATGAGCTCGACCTCATCCAGAAATAAGTTAGGCTTTTAGTTAGTTTTTATTGACTCGCCCTCGAAACCTCTATGAGAATGTGGTTCTTAAACAAATGCGAACAAAACATGACAATGCTCCAGCTCACACATCCTCAACTGTAGCAAAGGTTTTGTAATATGAAACGGACACTGTATTGTCGCACCTTCCCTGGTCCCATTAATTTGTTCCTCTTTCCGAAACTGAAAAAGTAACTTTTCTGATAGCGATATACGTGCACTGGGGTCTGCATTTCACCGGTTTCCTATGGCTGCACTCACAGATTAGTATGAAAATATCAGCACTGGATTTAAATATTGAAACGATGTTTTCTTTAAAGCGGAATATCTTGCACCCCATTAGCCAAAGAAAACAACACTATCAACTTGTAATTACCTGAAAAAAAAAATAATAATAAAAAACGCGTAATTTGCAAATAGTTTCGAACATCACTGGTGTAAAACCTATAATAATAGGCAGAATGCAGCTTCGAACAATCTAAAGAAAACACGCCTATGAAAATACACTGCAACTTTACCGCCGAAAAAAGAGACAATTTTAAGATGAAACGTTGCGATATGTTTCTTATTTCTGCTAAAAATATAGATAGAAATATATATTGTGGGTACTCGTTAGAACCGCCTCGATCTATACTTTAATATAGCATAAATAAGAAAGATAGGGTATACCACTGTAAACCCTAATTTTGCTATATAAAATTGGGGTTCAAGGGGGTCAAAATTATATAGGTGTTTTGACTGCGATTCGAACCCACGCACAGTCCTAGTACTGCAGTGGCCTATATGTCCTTACTAACTGCGCTACAGAGGCATCCCGAAAAAACAGGATTATTATATAGTGTATATAAGGCTATCAGGCAACGCAGTACACTCTGTATATTTCGGTTTATTTGTTTCTATTTTTTCGGGATAATGATTAATACTCACAGCAATGGAAGCAACTTTTCGTCTTTACAACCACAATCAGCGTTAAATAAATTGTGCTTTGACCGCGATTCGACCCCACGCACAGATGCGGCGACTTCGACTAGCGCTGTCATGGCCGACATCCTTACCAACTGCGCTACAGAGACAACCCTAAAAAAGGATGCCCATATGATCACTGAAAGACAGCATAAAATCAATGTTCACTCCCCGGAGCGTAACATTGGTTTCAAAACTGTATGACAGTTTTACCCATCTGGGAATGTTTGATGGCGTCGTGAGTCTTCTTGCCTATACAGATTGCTCGAAACTTATCTGGGTTGGCGTTCATAAAATTATCTTCGAACCATTGGATAAGATTTAAACTTTCTTGAATTAAAACATGTTTTAGAGTTTCAATATCAGAATGTATAAAATAGTGTTGTCATCAGCATAATTGTACAGAGATGTCTCTTTGACATCATAAAAATATCGTTGATAAAAATACTACAGAGAAGTGGCCAAAGAATTGATCCTTGAGGTACACCTATATAGTTTGCCAGCTGCTGGCATTGGGTCTCAGTCTAACCTGCTGCAGCCTATTACTTAGATAACTGCCAATAACATGTACAGCCTCCGATGAGATACAATATGCCTGTAGCTTTGCAGTCATCAAATTGTGCGGGAGGCAGTCAAAAGTCTTAGATAGATCCATGAGAATGGCAGCGACATGCTCTCGGCCGTCCAAGGCCTGACGCCAGTCCTTAAGAAGACGCAGCCGGGTAGTCTTGCACCCAAAACCTTTCCTAAATGCAGCCAAGTAAGGGTTAAATATACTGCCACAATGTGTGGAAAGTTGATCGTGCATGGTCCTTTCATAAATGTTTGAGGTGGTTGTTAAAATACTGACACGGCGGAATTTTTTCTTGTTTAGAGGGTCTTTCTTTTTGTTAAGTGGAAGGCCCTGGGCACGCTTGAGTTGAAAAGGAAAGGTAATACTTCTAAAAGTAAGATTGACAAGGTCAGACACAGCATGACTATAGAATTTAGCACAGGATTTTAGAATTTTAGCCGAAATATTATCTAACCAAGTCGATTTTTTATGTAGAGTCCAGAAATTATTTTTAAAAACGTCATTCTGAGACACAGGCCAAAAAGAAAAGTTAGTGTCGATTGGGTAAAATTGTGTTTAATATTTTTGATACTGGGATGTACTGAAGAGTCCTGACCTCTCTGTGTACTGTCCCAGGCAATTTCCCTTGCAACATTTATAAAGAAGTCATTAAAAATATTAAATATTACAATGGTGTTACCAACATCAGTCCCTTTCCCTGAAAGAAATGGCTTGATGGCATCCTAAGATTTCGGTCCACCAGTACATCTTTCGAGAAATAATGCCTTATTGGCTGCTTTTTTATTTTTGTGACAAGATTTCTCTGTTGCCTATACTTTTCCCAGTTTGAGCCATAGCGGCAGAATTTAAATTTATTAAAAAAAAAAAATCTTAAAAATTGCTCTTCGAAGCTCTCCATTCATGTATGCAGCCTCTTTAGGTTTGGACATTTTTACCTTTACAGGTGCTTGTTGGCTGACCACGTCATTCAGGAGCCACTCATGTGCCCAGTAAATATCTTCAACATCGTCGAATACGTAGGCAGCATGGAATGGCATCCGCCTGACGTCGTCGTCAAAATATTGTTCATTAAAGTGTTTGAAGCTCCTGTATTTGATCTTTTGTTTCTCAACTCTGGCTGCGCTGCCCTTTGACAGCACCTCAATCATGCTGTGCTAGTCACTGACACTACGTCCAAAGTCTATTGTGTTGAAACAAAAGTTAGGGCTGTTTGTAAGGATGACATCCACGAGAGATGGTGAGGCATTTTTGCTGAAACATGTTGTAGACTTCACCAGGCTTGTGAGATCGAAAATGTCACACAAGTCTGATAAAGTATCCTCTTTTCTTTTGTCTAGAATATCATAATTTAAGTCTCCCAAAAGCATGATGTTTCCATAATGACAGGAGATCTTGTCCAACCTTTTTGTGAAAGTCTCGCTAAAAAACCCATTTTCCAAAGAAGGGCGTCTATATGTCCCTATAATTGCCCATTTTCTATTGCTTATTTGGGTTTCCAAGACAATTGTTTCGAGAGGTACGTCAAACTTGAGATCAGGCCGTCGCCTTGATGGTAAGTTTGATCGCACATTAACTATCGTTCCACCACCAGATGCGTTTCTTTCGTTTCTAAAAGTTTTGTACTCTGGTACATTGAATAGGTAATAGATATATCCATTGTGTTTGGGAAATATTGGGAAATATTTGTACTGGTTGATATCTGTACAGGATAATTTGACGAGCCCGCCAGGGCGAGTCTAATTATCCTGTACAGATGTCAATCAGTACAAATACTTACCAATACTTCTCATAAACAATTGGATATATCTGTTTTAATCCACAGCTTATTGTAACTTCCACTTAAAGGTAATAGATAAAACCTATTAAAGCATATTTGTTTTATTTACTGTTAATTTCAATTTCTTTTATTTGACCTGATTTACCCCGTCTGGAAAATGGATTGTCCTGTCTGAAAGGACACTGTCAGCTTCTCTGCTTCATTAATATTCAATTGGATTTGATTGGTCTAAATCCAACTGACCACAGGTTATTTGATCATGCTTTTTTAACCTGATGTTTATCACTGGGGCATTTTAATGCTGAACCTTCAAGTGAAAGGACTTACTTTGAACTCAGATGTGTGCTTTTGCTGCATGCAAATGCTTCATAAAATGTTTGGCACCAGTAAATGGGAGTGTATTTTGTGATAATTCAGGGATATTTTTTCTCCATAAAAAGGTATGTTGTGGGTACTCATTTGAATTGCCTCATCCCACAAAAATATGTTGTGGGTACTCGTTGGACTTGCCTAGATGAGGCGGTTCTTGCAAGTACTTACAATTTGATTTTATGGAGAATTGTAGAAACTTAATCAGAAGGAGCAGTCTGATCAGGGTCTGCACAGATTCGGCAAAAGCTATTTTAAATGTGGGTACTCATTCAAATAACCTCGGCAAGGCAATTTTAATGAATACCCACAATGTTAATTTTGTCATGCAGAGCTAGAAGCCCCTTCCCATTTTAAGATCAGAAGGAGCAGTCTGATCAGGGTCTGCACTGTTTGCCATTAAGTAAAGGCTATTTTAAATGTGGGTACTCATTCAAATAACCTTGGCGAGGCTATTTGAATGAATACCCACAATGTTAATTTTGTCATGCAGAGCTAGAAGCCCCTTCCCATTTTAAGATCAGCAGGAGCAGTCTGATCAGGGTCTGCACTGTTTGCCATTAAGTAAAAACTATTTTAAATGTGGGTACTTATTCAAATAACCTTGGCGAGCCTATTTGAATGAATACCCACAATGTTAATTTTGTCATGCAGAGCTAGAAGCCCCTTCCCACTTTAAGATCAGAAGGAGCAGTCTGATCAGGGTCTGCACTGTTTGCCATTAAGTAGAAGCTATTTTAAATGTAAGTAATCATTCAAATAACCTCGGCGAGGCTATTTTAAGGAATACCCACAATGTTAATTTTGTCATGCAGAGCTAGAAGCCCCTTCCCATTTTAATTGTAGCTCAGCTGATTGGTCCATTCAAAACTGTACATGATATCAGTACATGATAACAATACATTTATCGAAATTTATTAGTACTGCCAACATCAAAGGAAAGTACTGGGAGCTGTGGATTAAGTTTTGGTTAAAAGTGTCGTCAAGCTTAGTGTCAGCTAGAAAGCAGATATCTGTAAGATTTTCATAGAAAATCGATGTCGACAAGTTTGTTTCGTAAACTGTTAATATGTAGGTAAGTTACTAGAATGTTTTTCGGTGTTTGTTTCGAACACCCCTTAATTCCAGAAAAGGATCTTCGATTGAGCTGCTATTTCTTTCACTGGTAGCATCCAGCTAGTTATCAGCGGGTATGCTTAAGATAGTGCTGTTGTTTGAGGTTTGGGAGAGGTGACTCCAATCTGAGTTTTCTGATTCTGCTACACTTAATAAGGAGTCAGTAAAGTGTGGTAGAATACATGAGCTACAGAACCAGCTTCAAGTAGAATTTCCAAGACGATGATACTCTTGTTTTGACATATTCAGACAGGTACGATGCGTCCATGTATCACATTCTTCGCACTGCAGTCCATGTTGGTTTGCACGGACCGCCTTTTCACATTGGCCACAAGGATGGAGGACGGGTCCTGGACTTGTTGATATATCGCCACAGAGTAAAAGAATCATGTAAAGTTTCATTATCTTTGAAGTGCATTATTTATGTAATATTCTCAGGTCATACATCGGTTTGTTTTCCTTGATTATTTTGTTTGACAAACAATGGGGGAATCCCCCTTCATTAACAAAGTTCGAAAGTTCAAAAATGGTATAACATGATTGACGGTTTTTCCGGTTTTGAGCGACGATATAATCTGACACTTCAAATAGATCGTCTTCGCTTATATTAAATGTTGGCCCCCACCCATCGGGGCTTGAAGAAATAGATGGGCTGCATGATGCTTCCACGCAGAGCCGAAACCGACCCGCACACGAGTACTGGTAAACCGCTAAGAGGAACTAACTAAGCCTGTCCAGGAATGGCAGTGCGAGTTGGCCCGTCAATGCTTATAAACCCTTTTTGTTTCATTGGGCGGCAGGGATTGAAATGTCATTTCATCTCAATGTCGGGTAAAAGTCTTACAAAATTGGAAGAAACGTCTCCAAAATGACATATACAGTGTTGACGGGGACGTTAAACCTCAAATCAAACAAATTATATTAAATGTCTCTCGGGGTAGAACATTTTTTGTTTGTTTGATTTGAGGTTTAACGTCCCCGTTAACACGGTAACGGCCATTTTGGAGACGCCGCTTCCAATTTTGTGGGACTTTTACCAGGCATTGAGATGAAATGACATCTCAAGCCCTGCCGCCCACTGAAACCGATAGAATTTATAAGCATGGACGGGCCGACTCGCACTGTTTTGCCTGGGCAGGCTTCCGCCGACCGTTCAAAGGCGGTTCTTCTGTCGAGGTTTATTTTTGTAATGTTTGTCTTTGAGTGTTTGTGTTGCTTATATTATTTTATTTTGGGTAGCCTTTTGGCCATTTTATGGGAAAGCAACTGTCCTTTTGGCTTTCCGATGTTGGTGTTTCCGTTGAGGTCTCTTGCTTCGTGTTTGTGTTTCTTTCCCTTTGGTGTCTCTGATAGGAGCTGTGGGTTAATTGTATCGATTCCTGCGCATTGCCTCTACTTCTATTTAGATCCTCTAAGTGATTTACCAGTACTCGTTTGTGGGTCGGTTTCAGCTCTGCGTCGAAGCATCATGCAGTCCATATATTTCTTAAAGCCCCGATGGGCGGGGGCCAGGAGTAAAACATAGATAAGAGAGATAAAAACAATAAAATTATCGCAAACAGAAAAAATTTATCCGTCATCTTGGGCTTAGTCGATTTACCTTCATGTTACTATTTTATTTTTTTATTTTTATTTTTTCGGGATTATGATTAATTTTCTCAGCAATGGAAGCGACCGTCAATGCTTATAAACCCTTTTGGTTTCATTGGGCGGCAGGGATTGAGATGTCATTTCATCTCAATGTCGGGTAAAAGTCTCACAAAATTGGAAGCAACGTATCCAAAATGACATATACAGTGTTGACGGGGACGTTAAACCTCAAATCAAACAAATTATATTAAATGTTTATTACACAATCTGAAACCAGGTAAGGCCGCTGGACCAGACAACATCAGACCAATACTGCTGAAGGAGCTCCGGGTCGAATTAGCCCCCATCATTAAGGTAATCTTTGAAACTTCCTTAAAGACAGGCAAACTCCCGGCAGATTGGTGCAGAGCAAATGTGACACCCATCTTTAAAAAAGGTGACAAGTCCTTGGCGGCTAACTACCGGCCTATTTCCCTCACCTGTATTCTGTGCAAGGTCCTGGGGCACATTCTAGCTTCCAATATTGTGAGACATCTGGATGGGCAGGGCCTCATGTATGACCTCCAGCACGGCTTTCGAGAGAAGAGGTCATGTGAGACCCAGCTCACAATGTTGGTCGAGGATCTGGCTAGGAGTGCAAGTGTGGGAAAACAGACAGACCTGATTTTACTAGACTTTTCCAAAGCCTTTGACAAGGTTAACCACTCCAAACTTATCTGGAAGCTGCATCAATATGGGATTCGATCTGACGTGCTGAGGTGGATAGGCGCCTTCCTCGGTGACCGTTCGCAGAGGGTTGTTGTTGCAGGGGAGGAATCAGGATCGCTTTCGGTGACCTCGGGTGTACTTCAGGCTTAATGGCCAGACCTCAGAATGGGCCCCCGTTCTTGCGGGTGTTCCCCAAGGATCTATTTTGGGACCACTGTTGTTCCTAATTTTCATCAATGATATTGTTACCAGAATAGGCTGTTTGATACGACTCTTCGCAGACGACACCAGTCTTTACATTATCGTGGAATGTCCCAATACTGCCGCTAGACTCTTGAATTCGGACTTGCAGTTCATATCCGAATGGGCAGAGGAATGGCTTGTTAACTTCAACGCCAACAAAACATTCTCCTTTATAATAATTAGAAAACGAAATCCCGTAATACATCCTCCTCTTCTGATGAATAATACAATACTCAAAGAAACCAACCTGCATAAGCATCTAGGACTTACATTTTCAAACAACTGCGAATGGACTAATCATATAGAGAACATTTCCAAAAGTGCATGGACAAGACTAAACCTACTTCGAGTTCTCAAATTCCGAGTAAGCCGTAAATCACTCGAGAAAATGTACTTTGCATACATACGACCTTTGATAGAATACAGTGATTCCGTTTGGGACAACTGTTCGAACGCAAACAAAAAAACAACTAGACGCTATTCACAACGAGGCTGCAAGAATAATCAGTGGTGCTACAAAATTATGCAGCATTGACAGATTGTACTGTGAACTAGGCTGGGAGTCACTTCAGGAAAGGAGAAACAAGCACAAACTCCTTATATTTTATAAAATCTTACATGGCCTAACCCCCGACTACCTTGTCGATCTTTTACCGCCACTTGTACATGAAGCGTCATCTTATAATCTTAGAAATGCTGACCACTTCCAGACATTTCGGGCTAACACGAACCTCTTCAGAGCTTCCTACTTTCCCTCTGTCATCCAAGCATGGAACAACTTACCTGAAGCAACAAAGCAGGCTTCTTCTGTAGCATCATTTAAATATCTACTGAACAGAAACTTAAGAAGACCTCCAAAATTTTATAACGTAGGATCACGAATAGGTCAAATCCTCCATGCACGACTGAGAATGCAGTGCAGTTCTCTCAATTCGGAGTTATACCGTAAAAACATAGTAGACAGCCCATGCTGTCAATGTGGCGGCTTCGAAAGTGCGTATCACTTCTTTTTCATTTGCCCTCGTTTCGCAGCCGAACGAAGATCTTATTTACCAGCTAATCTTTCCCATTACTCAGTAAGGGAGCTCCTGTATGGAAAAGAGTCTGCAAATAACCACGAGAACGAAACATTGTTCCTTCAAGTGCAAGAATTTATTGTTAAGTCAGGCAGATTTATGCAGCGCCAATAACATGCCCCATTACCACAAAATAATTGCTTCATATTTAACAAGTTTCTTGACTTATTCCTTAGGAACCAGGGAATACAGCCGTTTCTTTTCTTTTCTTTTTTTCCTCCTGCTATCTTAACCTGATATCTCTGTCTGTCTGTCTCTCTGTCTCTGTCTGTCTGTCTGTCTGTCTGTCTGTCTGTCTGTCTCTCTCTCTCTCTCTCTCTCTCTCTCTCTCTCTCTCTCTCTCTCTCTCTCTCTGTGTGTTTCTCACAACCTAACTGTTACTGACATATCCTACTTACCTTTGGTATAGCCATTCATCAACGATGCAGTATATTCCACGTTATCTTTACAGGAGATGACCAATATAAGCCAAAGTGCTTTCTGTCAAATCCTGTTCTCATTTTGTTTGTATTGTTCAATGTATGGTATTGTCATTCAATAAATACTGTTTAAACCAAAGTGCCAAGTGGTACAGGTGGCGGGATCAAGGGAACCAATTAATGCCACCTACAAACTTCATGGCGAAGTCCTGGAGACCGTCAGCTGTGCTAGGTATTTGGGGGTTGATGTATCCAGCAACCTCTCCTGGGGCTCCCACATAGACAGGATTGCCAATACTGCAAATCAGACCCTCAACTTCGTGAAGAGGAACATCAAAACCAAAATGCCAAGAGTGGGAGAGGCTGCCTATAATACCCTGGTCCGGCCGCAAGTAGAATATGCTTCGGCCATATGGGACCCCCACCACCTTGACAAGATATACCAGATTGAGAAAGTCCAACGGCGAGCAGCCCGTTGGACTACCTGTAACTTTGACAGATCAGCGAGTGTTTCGGCCATGCTTGAAACTTTAGGTTGGCGCACCCTCGAGCAGAGGCGGGCTGATGCACGCCTCTGTCTCTTTTATAAGATTGTGCATAACATGGTCGCTGTGCCGCTCCCAAATTATGTCATACCCAACCCCCGTACGTCCCGTCGCGGCCATTCTTCAACCTTTCGGCAACTCCATACAGGGAAGGAATTTTTATAAATACTCGTTCTTTCCACTGGCTATTGTCCAGTGGAATGCCCTTCCAGAGTCCGCTGTCAACTCGCCAAGCCTTGACATATTCAAGGCCGAAATTGGCAAGCTGCATCATGCCAAACCATAGATCCCAAGTATATAATATGTTTTTTAACCTGATTTTAACTATTCTTAACTATTTTAGCCTATCATTTTTCATCCCCTCAACTGTCATACTTTATCACTCACTATCATGCTTTTATCTTTTTAGCTTGTCTATTAATATACTTGGATTGTCTGACAGCGCAACATGCCTAGAATGTCCTCGCGGGCGTATGGCATTATGTAAAGAAGAAGAATGTCTCTCTGGGGTAGAACATTTTTTGTTTGTTTGATTTGAGTTTTAACGTCCCCGTTAACACGGTAAAGGTCATTTTGGAGACGCTGCTTCCAATTTTGTGGGACTTTTACCCGGCATTGAGATGAAATGACATCTCAAGCCCTGCCGCCCACTGAAACCGATAGAATTTATAAGCATGGAGGGGCCGACTCGCAATGCCTTGCCTGGGCAGGCTTCCGCTGACCGTTACAAGGCGGTTCTTCTGTCGAGGTTTGAAGCCGCCGTGGTGCAGTGGTTACGCTACTCGCCTTGTAAACCAGGGATCGCATGATCGATCCCGGGCTTCTCCAGACTTTCGGATGAGTCTTTAAACCGAGGTCCCGTCTCCGTATGACCTTAGCTGTTGGTGGGACGTAAAACTAAAACTCACTCACTCTGTCGAGGTTTATTTTTATAATGTTTGTCTTTGAGTGTTTGTGTTGCTTATATTATTTTATTTTGGGTAGCCTTTTGGCTATTTTATGGGAAAGTAACTGTCCTTTTGGCTTTCCGATGTTGGTGTTTCCGTTGAGGTATGTTGCTTCGTGTTTGTGTTTCTTTCCCTTTGGTGTCTCTGATAGGAGCTGTGGGTTAATTGTATCAATTCCTGCGCATTGCCTCTACTTCTATTTAGATCCTCTAAGTGATTTACCAGTACTCGTTTGCGGGTCGGTTTCAGCTCTGCGTCGAAGCATCATGCAGTCCATATATTTCTTAAAGCCCCGATGGGCGGGGGCCAGAGGTAGAACATAGATAAGAGAGATAAGAACAATAAAATTATCGCAAACAGGAAAGTTTTATCCGTCATCTTGGGCGTAGTCGATTTACCTTCCTGATACTATTTTATTGTTTATTATTATTATTTTTTTTCGAAATTATGATTAATTCTCTCAGCAATGGAAGCAACCTTTCATCTTTACAACCATAGTGGTGACACACCCAGAGATAACTTATTGTGGTTTGACTTCGATTCGAACCCACGCACGAATGCGGCGACGTCGCCTAGCACTGCATCAAAAAAGGATGCTCATATAGTGCATATAAGACTATCGGGCACTGCAGTACACTCTGTATATAGGCGTGTTTTCGTGATGTTTATGTTGATTTGAATTGAAAATGTACGTTAACAAAGAAGGTCAAGGTCAACCCAGGGTCACCATTTTAGCAATTTATGATGGGCCTACGTTCCAGATGCTATTTATCAAGTTTCGTGGAAATCTGCACAGTGGTTCTGGAGTAGACTATTTTTGAAGGGTTTTTACCAAATATTGCTTGGCGGCCATTTTGGTCATGTGACCTGGGCCCCATTAGGAAATTTTGGTTTCCCCCATCCCGTAGAGGCTCCATATGAAATTTGACTTCAATCGGCCCAACGATTTCCGAGGAGAAGCAGTTCAAAAATTTTCACATTTTTCGCCTCGGCGAGGCTGTACTAAATTGAATGTAATGTTTTGCAAGTTCATTGATAAGATCTCATTGATATTTATCAGTATGCCAAAAATTGTTTAAATATTCCAAGCGGTTAAGTCACTATCACCAATTTTCACAAACGGGTTACGGACGGACAGATAGACAGACCATATATGGCTTGGCGGCCATTTTGGTCATGTGTCCTGGACCCCATGAGCAATTTTTGGTTTCCCCCATCCCATAGAGGCTCCATATGAAATTTGATTTCAATCGGCCCAACGGTTTCCGAGGAGAAGCAGTTCGAAAATTTTCATATTTTTCGCCTCGGCTAAGCTATACTAAATGGAATGTAATATTTCGCAAGTTCATTGGTTAGATCTCGTTGATATCTATCAGTATGCCAAAAATTGTTTAAATATTCCAAGCGGTTAAGTCACTATCACCAATTTTCACAAACGGTTTACGGACGGACAGACAGACAAACCATATATGGCTTGGCGGCCATTTTGGTCATGTGACCTTGACCCCATGAGCAAATTTTGGTTTCCCCCATCCCATAGAGGCTCCATATGAAATTTGACTTCAATCGGCCCAACGGTTTCCGAGGAGAAGCAGTTCAAAAATGTTCGAAAATTTTCACATTTTTCGCCTCGGCTAGGCTATACTAAATGGAATGTAATATTTTGTAAGTTCATTGGTTAGATCTCATTGATATCTATCAGTATGCCAAAAATTGTTTAAATATTCCAAGCGGTTAAGTCACTATCACCAATTTTCACAAACGGGTTTACGGACGGACCCAAAGAAGGTCAAGGTCAACCCAGGGTCACCATTTTAGCAATTTATGATAGGCCTACATCCCAGATGCTATTTATCAAGTTTCGTGGAAATCTGCCCAGTGGTTCTGGAGAAGACTATTTTTGAAGGGTTTTTACCATATATGGCTTGGCGGCCATTTTGGTCATGCGACCTGGACCCCATGAGCAAATTTTGGTTTCCCTATCCCATAGAGGCTCCATATGAAATTTGACTTCAATCGGCCCAACGGTTTCCGAGGAGAAGCAGTTCGAAAATTTTCACATTTTTCGCCTCGGCGAGGCTATACTAAATGGAATGTAATATTTCGCAAGTTCATTGGTTAGATCTCATTGATATCTATCAGTATGCCAAAAATTGTTTAAATATTCCAAGCGGTTAAGTCACTATCACCAATATTCACTTACGGGTTACGGACGGACAGACAGACAAACCATATATGGCTTGGCGGCCATTTTGGTCATGTGACCTTGACCCCATGAGCAAATTTTGGTTTCCCCCATCCCATAGAGGCTCCATATGAAATTTGACTTCAATCGGCCCAACGGTTTCCGCGGAGAAGCAGTTCAAAAATGTTCGAAAATTTTCACATTTTTCGCCTCGGCGAGGCTATACTAAATGGAATGTAATATTTCGTAAGTTCATTGGTTAGATCTCATCGATATCTATCAGTATGCCAAAAATTGTTTAAATATTCCAAGCGGTTAAGTCACTATCACCAATTTTCACAAAAGGGTTACGGACGGACAGACAGAATGACAGATTGACAGACTGACAGACTGACAGAATGACAGAATGACAAAATGACACGGTGATTTTAGGGCACTCTTAGAAAAAACCGACTTCAGTCGGTTGCTTTTTCTGCGGGTCGTGCAATGACGTTGATACATTTGAGTTTGGTTTGGGTCGGGCTATTTTCACAACAGCGTTGAAATGACGCCAAACACTGTCTAAACATGCCTTACTCTGTGATATCGAACCCGTGACTTACCCAGTCGGGCATTTGACTGTGTCGCTAATGCTGGTAATGTAATTGCATTGGGAATCGTGTGATCCTGATTTTACTTGTTTTGGGATTTGCGTGATCCTCATTTGTATATAAAGTAGAAGTAAAACAAAGTTCAGACTTCGATACAATTAACTTACTCCACCCATCAAAGACACCAAGGGGAAAGAAACACAAACATGAAGCGACCAGACCATAATGTAAACCTAAACAAAGGAAGGCCATAAGGACAGTTACTTTCCCACAAACTGGCCAAATGGCCATCCAAAATAAAAAGACACAAGTGATACACACAGTACGTAACAAACCACAACATAATAAAATAAATAACATAAATAAACCGCCACAGAAGAACCGCCTTGGAACGGTCAGGTAAAAAGAATTCCACTGGGGGGGGGGAGGGGGGGCTTAAATCGATTTTACATGGCCATAATCCTCGCCCTTACCTCTATCGCGGTATACACTAATTTTGTTTAGTCCTCATGAAGGCTTCCTAACTCACCAGTGTAACATCTCCGAAAACATACAAATCAAAATACTATAGAGATAAAACAAGGTTGAGGACTCGCCAGCATACAACAACAGAATTGCTGGAGCAAAAGAAAACCAACAGTTAGACTCCGAGGGGCCCGACCAAAGACGGAGCATCAGGCGCCAACCAACATAAAGAATACTAAAATAAAATAAAATTCCATTTATGTTTTTTACGTTGGAACCGTCATGTAATCTTAGACCCGTCCCAAAGTGTGCAATCAAAGAGGGAAGCAAAGTTGCCAACCGTGACTAGGTTAACCACCATGCATGCAGTCTGTTTTATAACATTTATGTTGTACCCAATCGTTATATATCGACGATCGATGTTTTAAGTCCAACATTGCAATTTGAAACCAAATCAGAATGACGTTTACAAAACTTAGAAAAGGCTTTACGTAGTTTATGATACCGATACCCCTGATTAAGAAGTTTAGCGGTTAATAATTTATTACGAGTGTTGAAGTTGGATACATGACTAGACACTCTTGCGAATCGAATTATTTTTTGTTAATAAGTGCCTTATCCATTCATGCTGAATATGGTTGTGTTTTAAATGTGCTAAAAAGCAATTGTCTAATTGAGTGCTATTAATGTCAATCATTTTTTCTAATTGCCTAATTACTGTTCACAGTTAACTTAATTATCTTTATATTCTTTCAATTCTTAAATGGTTAAATGGTTATTCTTGCTGTTAGACACAAACAATTATTTAATAAATAATGTTTGTTTGTATGCCTGATTAAAATGTTGACATAGGCTTGGTCTTTCTATTGTAATTGTAAAAATTGAGCCTATGCATAATATTTCCTACCTGGTAAAAAGGGTAAATGCCCATGAATTGTGGCTGTGCAGTCTTATAGGATTTTTCACTTGAAGAACTTGCTATTAAAGGAAATGTTCAATGCAAGAAAGAGGATCCCACAAGCAATTATTGGTGCAATTTGAGTCTTGAGGAAGATGCTAAAATAGTAGCCAACTGATGTCAGCTGGGAGGGGTTTTGTCCTAGTTGCAAAATGTACAGAAGGGATTTTATCCACCTTGTAAAACAAGAGGGCCCAATGGCCCTATATCGCCCACCTGTGTACCAGAAAATCTTTAGTGTAGGGGACGACTTGACATTGCTACATACTATATATCTAAGTTCTGAGCCTTGTGGTTTAGGAGGAGAAGATTTTTGAAGTATAAGTCTATAGCAGCTAATGAGCCCTGCGGCGTGGCCAATTTTGAAACAAAGGGCATGTTTTGCAGGATTTATGTAGGGGACCATTTTATGTTGCAATATGCTAAATATCTAAGGTCTGTACTTCATGGTTTCAGAGAAGATTTTTGAAGCTTTTTTTTTTTCATTTTAAGTTTGATAGAGTTAAGGGGCCAATTTGGGCCCATGGGTGTGGCTAATTTTGGCCAAAGTGGCATGGTTGGCAGGATTTCTTAAGATGACCATTTCATGTTGCTACATACTCAAAATCTAAGCTCTTCGATTTATGGTTTCAGAGAAGATTTTTGAAGATTTTTTTTCCATTATAAGTCTATGGTAGCTAATGGGCCAATGGGCGTGGCCCATTTGGACCCCAGGGGCACAATTGGCAGGATTTATGTAGGTGACCACTAGCTGTTGTGCATGCAAAATATCTAAGCTCTGGTCTATTGGAGCAAAGGGGCACCTGGGTGTGACCCATTTGGACCCCAGGGGCATGATTGACAGGATTTATGTAGGTAACCAGGCTGAGAAAAGCTGGAGACACCATTCTCCACTTATATTTATGCTCAAGGGCAGGTAACTCCAACGCTGTTTGTTTCGTGCAGCCCAAATTCGAACTCGACGTAGACTGTAAGCCCTTCCTGGTTATCTCATTATAAGTAGAAGTAAAACAAATGTCAGGAATCGATACAATTAACTTACTCCACCCATCAAAGACACCAACGGGAAAGAAACACAAACATGAAGCGACCAGACCATAATGGAAACCTAAACAAAGGAAGGCAATAAGGACAGTTACTTTCCCACAAAATGGCCAAATGGCCATCCAAAATAAAAAGACACAAGTGATACACACAGTAAGTAACAAACAACAACATAACTAAACCGCCACAGAAGAACCGCCTTGGAACGGTCAGTGGAAAGACTTCCACTGGGGGCTTAAATTTGGAGGACTTGACAGCACACAACAACAGAATTGTGGAGCAAAAGAAAACCAACAGTAAGACTCCGAGGGGCCGACCAAAGACGCATCAGGCGCCAACCAACATAAAGAATACTCAAATAAAATAAAATTCCATTTATGCTTTTACGCTGAAACCGTCATATAATCTTAAGCCCGACACACCGGTGTGCAATCAAAGAGGGAAGCAAAGTTGCCAACCGTGATTGGGTTAACCACCATGCATGCAGTCTGTTTTATAACCCAATCTTGATATATCGACGAACGATTTTACGAAATTGAGTACTAAAGTCATTACAGGCATGTATTTTTTCTAAATTTATATAGTAAGTCACCATAGAATTCGGGTTCCGATAGGCCATGTTGCAGAAGTGCTTTAAGTCCAACATTGAATTTTGAAACCAAATCAGAATGACGTCTATAAAACTTAGAAAAGGCTTTACGTAGTTTATGATACCGATACCCTTGATTAAGAAGTCTAGCGGTTAATAATTTATTACGATTGTTTAAGTCGTATACATGACTAGACACTCTAGCGAATCGAATTAACTGCGAAATAAAAACCCTGTACGATCACCGTCCAAAAAAGGAAAATTTACAATCTCGAAATCAAAATCATCACGTTTATAATAAATTTTGCAAGAAACAAATCCATCTACAATAGATAAATGTAAATCCAAAAAGGAGACCTCGGCATCAGAGGAATTTGCCTTGTTTAACTGAAGTTCTAGGGGATAAATCTGACTGATCAAACCATCAAAGTAAGTATTGTCAATATTTAATAAATCATCTAAATATCTAGAAGTAGAGCTAATAGCCTCAATAATTTCAGATTGGTTATCAATGGAAAGCGACAACATGAAGTCTGTTTCATAACAATACAAGAACAGGTCAACTACAAGAGGTGCGCAATTCGTACCCATCGGAATACCCACACTTTGTCTAAATAACTTAGTACAGAATCTAATATAAATATTGTCAAGTAGAAAGGTGAGGGCATCACACACTTTCTGACATGACCAAAGGGTGAAATTCTTATGCTCTTTAGAAGTGAAAAATGCATTTCTGACATTACATGCAAGATAGAGAGAATCTTCTCTGTGAAAAGCCCATTCAATTAAATCATCAAGCTTTCCTTTTATAAGATTATGAGGAAGTGTAGTGTAAAGAGTGGAAAAAAATCGTAAGTAGACAGACTTGAAGCACGAAAACGTCTGGATTTCAATTTATTTAAGTATGTTCTATAAATGGGTTATCCTTTGGAAGCAAGGAATACACCACAGAACTAAAATAATATGGAGTGTACATGTTTTCTGGCTAGACTAGCTAGTTTCGGCCAATTAGGCCTCATCAGTGACCCTCAGATATTTTCAAAATTCCAAAATGGAATCAATGATCCCAAAGGACAAGAAAATAGAATCTACACTATGATTTCGAATTTTTATAGACCATAACAGATTTCTTCCTGATCTTTCAATGACTTTATCACAATATTTAATCACATGCATTTTAATAGCAGTAAGACAGGAGGTTAATAATTTAGAAAGTTCAGTGGTAGTGCAAGAGCTAGAATTATGAATAAACCGTGCTTTGTTAGGTCTTTTATGAAATTATGGTAACCAGTATAGCGTAGGAAGCTTGTCTTGCATTTAGGCAGTCCAATACAACCTTAGTTAGCCATACAGGCGACGCTAAATCGTTGCTGCTGCAGGCCGCAGAAACATCACACAGAAACCGGTTTGGCCTAAATCTCGTTGACGTCCGACCTACTTGAGTGGGGTTACAGTCCTTGTCATTCATATGTTGACCAAGTGCTGGTTTGATTAACTTTAGCCAACTCATGGGAAAGAGGTTCAAATAGAATGAGCATTAAGGGAAGGTTAAGACAAGCAAGCATATACACGAAGTGCCGCTAGAGCCTTTTTTGTTTCCTGGCCTATCGTGAATTCTTTAGAGCTGTCCGTTGCGCACATGCATTTATAGGATATAAATGGGGTAATGCTGAGGACTTTTAAGGGGAATGAGAACACCTGGCAGATTTTTCCGCCATTTTTTTTAAAGTGTGACAACTTTCGGGACTTCCTGTTCGCCTTACTATAAGCCCTGTCCGAAGAAAAAGGGGTCTACTCTTAAAGGAAATAATTTGCCCCTCAGGAGAGTTGACCCATATTGCCATGGGAAACAAAATTACTTTTACAGGAGTTGCCTCCCTTGAAGGTGTATACATTGGCCTTAAATATGACAGCTCAAATATTTCTCCGCACGACAGAAGCATTACTTATCGATGCTAGTAATATGTAAGGTTAAAAATGCCAACAAGCAAAAAAGCTATTAAGTCTCTATATTAGCATAGTGTCTAGACTTTCAAATGTGCAAATGGTTATCAAGTGTGGATAATCCTAAAAGGTTTTTTTATTACCATATTCCATTTGTACGTCCCGAATAGCAGTTAGAAATTAACCAAACATGGTGCACATCGTAGCACGTAATCATTTGAATATACCTTTGCTTCTTATGCAAACAGGGTATAATATGAAATAGGTGACACCTAAACTGCAACCAACCAACTTATTGCAGCATTATTATTGTAAGAAAACAAACAAAAACAGGACAATTTTGAAACCAGCATGTAGTCTTAAAACTGGATACATAAGGGATAACAACACTAATCTCAGAAAACTTGACGGGATGCTCACATCCTGCTTAGATAATGATTTGTTTGTATTGGAACTTATCGGCAGAGTCAACACTATTGTAGTTCACTTTTGAGCCGGTCGGTTTACTTATTCCCAATTTTCCTAGGCAAGCTTATACATAAGCGGTTAACAAGGACAATGCACATTCTTTCGCCAGAAACTGACAACTGTCCTTCTTGAATCAGCGGAAGGGAGAGAATGGCCGTAGAAAAGATTTAATGATCAATCTCCACGAAAGAATGTTGCCGACCCCGGCAGGTATCGAACCCGCGTCTTCCTGATCACAAGTCAGACGCGCATCCGACTAAGCTACCGAGGCCGGCCCTCTTAGATACTGAAGTGAAATGCTTGTAAAGAGTTGGTTGAATACGGGCAATTTGTCTTCAGTGATTGCTGAATGCCTCTTTCAACTATTCCACTGGCGCACAAAGGATCAAAGGATACAACAGGAATTTCAGATATTTCATTATCTTACCAATTCTGATAACCTGTCAAATCTCATCAAAGAACCGCCATGGGACGGACAGCAGAAAGGCTACTCGTCAATCTATTTTCCTGACCAAACTCCTCGCGCTTGGTTCTTTTGTGGTGTAGACAAATAAATCACGAAGGATTTCTAATTCATCAGGGCTTAGACCCCGCCCATCGGGGCTTGAAGAAATCGATGGGCTGCATGATGCTTCCTCGCGGAGCTGAAACCGACCCGCACACGAGTACTGGTAAACCGCTTAGAGAATGTAAGCCTGCCAAGACAAATCAGTGCGAATCGGCCCGTCCTCCATTCATCGTGCGGCAAGGATTGTGATGTCATTTCATCTCAATGTCGGGTAAAATCCCACAAAATTGGGCGCATCGTCTCCAAAATGACCTATACAGTATTGACGGGGACGTTAAACCTCAAATGAACAAACAAACCAAACTCATCAGGGCTATATCCGAGAACATAAAAATCAAACAAATGAAACAACAGCATGAAATAACTTGAGTTTCGAGCAAAAGAAAACCAACAGTTAGACTCCGGTGGTTCCGGCCAAAGAGAGAGCATCATGCACCAACCGACATAACTTAAAAGTTCGAAAAGTCTACACAGTATTAATCATGTGACCGCCAGTCACCTATCTATCTATCTATCTATCTATCTATCTATCTATCTATCTACTGTTACTGTGATCGGTCACGTTTGACCATTACTGCATGAATTTGAGATAACTTTCCAAAACGGGGTGTGTCTGCACCCTCACATCCACCGCCAATATACATACACACCAGATTTGCGGGATGAAAGGCTATATACACATTAACGAGATTCGGCCTCCAGTTTATGGCCCGAAAGACGCATTCATCTCAGTCTGCAACTGATGCCAATGGATGCCAAAAAAAAAAATAAATAAAAAAAAAAAATGGAAAATTCTAAGACATTGACCTTGACCTTCAGGACATGGGCATGGACAGAGAATGTGTATTCCTGAATAAAACATTAGCCATTTATCTATGATCATACCAAACATACACCAAATCCATCATATGGTTTGGAAAATATTAGCTCTTAAAAACTTTAACGTAATTGCGGACGCCGAATCTAACGGAAGCATCGACGCCACGCTAACGACGGTAGTGTAGTGTATTTGCTCTTCATTGACTTTGTTCAGACAAGCTAAAATGTTTTAAAAACTCAACGCCAGGAAACACATCATGAATACACACCTATATAATTTTGACCCCCTTCAACCCAACTTGTATATAGTAAAACTTGGGTTTACGGGGTAAACCTTTTTTTTTCTTAGGAATAGTTTCCAAGGGACTCGGGATCGATCTCGGGATTCTCCAGACTTTCGGATGAGTGTTTAAACCGAGGTCCCGTCTCCATATGACCTCAGCTGTTGGTGGGACGTAAAACTCACTCACTCACACATTAGATCTGGGCCTTCTCATGGATAATTTTGCTCACTGGAGCCGCAGCGCCCGGGACCAGCGCACAAGACGATAACTTATGTTGTTAAAGAGGGCAACGCAACAAAACCTGTGATGATTTTATTTCGCTTTATCATTAGAAATATTTGTTTGGTATTTAGGACGAAATCCCCGCCCCATCTCCCGTCACCTCTCACCACCAGCTACCGTCCTATCAGTTCAGCGGGCGCGCAGTGCTTTGACAGTGCTGTGTAGGAGTCACTCAAACGTTGCAACGTTGAGTTGACGTTGCTTCAGCGGTGCCTATTTACGCGCTGTGCCTGCCGAAGTTTCTCTAGTTAGTTTAATATTACACATGTTTATATCCTGTTAGTTAAATGCTTTATATATATTCTATGACAATGTATTGCCGTGTTTTGATATTTCAATTCAGCTAGATGTCATGTATATGACCGGAGTTTTCTCAGTAAAGTATATCGTATCATATCGCTAGAGTTAGAGCTAAGAAAATCGGTTCGCTGCTGGTTTTCTATTTCAATTTACCTAAGAAAGTTGTTTTATTTACAGACAGTATGTCAATTTAAAGACTATAAATTTATTTAAAGACATTTTAGTCTGTAGATTTAAAGACTTACACAACAGTGCATAAGGAACATCATGAAAATGTTGAAAAGCAAACAACTCGCATTCTCATACGCAACCTCATTCTTCATCACATTAAAAAATAAAGCATTGCTTCAACTGAGTGTATTTTATTGCCTGCAAATATCGCTTTAGATAGAAAATAATTAAAACATAAAACAACACAGATCTTCGCTTAGACCACAAAAGCAGTGAAACACGACAGAAACGTCAAAGGTCGAACATATGATGAGTTTCTTACTGACGCCGTTTCGTCATCGGACATTTTACTCTGTGAACTTTTCATCAATTTTAGTTGTCAGAAAAAACTGTCTGTCGATGCGGGTGGTCAGTATGTTGTTACCTCCCTTCCATTATCTAGCTTTCATGTCGTTAGATGGGGGCTCGTCCGGGATCGGACTTTACATGCCAGAATTGGCTTCGTGCTGAAGTTGGCATCCTTCACGTCATCATAAATGATGACTTCCTTGAAGAGGGGGTGTGTAACCTCCCTTCCATTATCTACCTTAGTAGATCATATGCATAGCTTCTAGGTTTATAACCACTCTCCGACAACTGCGTCAGAGAGTCGACTCTTTGGCTCAGCGGTTAGACCACTGGACTATCACCAGAGCGGACCGGGTTCGAATCCCACCATAGGCGGGGATTTTTACAGGCTATGCCTCTTTCCTTTGTTACGGCTTTCATGTCGTAAGAATGTTGACTAATTGATAAAAGGCTTATACTCATTTTACATCTAAATCTCTTTACAAACCTGTTTTTCTGAGAACTATTCAATTATGGTTGAAGGAATTTAATAAAATAAAGACAACTATATCATTTGCAGTTACATATAATTAAATATTCCACAGATAACGACCAAATTACTATAAATAGCAAAGTTTTACATCATTTTCATGAATTTTATTTGTGTCAGTCTTTAAATTTACTGACTAAAAAGTCTTTAAATTTACAGATAGTCTTTAAATTTACAGACTGTCTTTAAATAAAACAACTTTCTTACACTGATAATGCACAGACATATAAAATTATATCCAATCATTTAGATCAAGCAATGACGAAGGTTACTGGCCTATACCCCAACACTTTACTTTTTTGCTATTTTGGACCGCCAAACTAAATATGAGTTGGAGTGCTTAGTCTGTGTGGGCTAATTCACATCTATTATCATTTTGACTAATTTTAAACAGGGACATAAACACAATCTTTTTCAATAACATTGAAAACAAAAATTTGCCAAAAATATCCAACATAAAAAGACGTACTCAAAAACCCGCTTACTACCCCCGCCCATAGGGGCTTGAAGAAATATATGGGATGAACGATGCTTCCACGCAGAGCTGAATCCGGCCCGCACACTAGTACTGGTAAACCGCTTAGAGGATCTAAGCCTGTCCAGGAACCGCGGTGCGAGGCGCACCGTCCATGCTAATAAACCCTATTGCTTTCATTGGGCGACAGGGCTTGAGAAGTCATTTCATCTCAATATCGGGTAAAAGTCCCACAAAATTGGAAGCAACGTCTCCAAAATGACCTGTACAGTGTTGACGGTGACGTTAAACCTTACATCAAACAAACAAAAACCCGCTGTCTACTAGACCTGCCATCATAAGACACCATGTGTGCAAAAGTTTAGAAGATTAAACACTAATCCTTCATTTCTAATGCTAATTAAAAACAGTTGTTTAGAAATGTGAAACACCGGTAACCATCACACGGTCGACATAGACCACCACGAAAGACGTGCAACATCTGTCTAAGCTATACGTAGTCTAGTGTTATGCTATAAACAATAAGACAAAAACTGGGACATTGTATAATGGAATATGTCACGCTCGTAGGCATACTGTCTATTGTCCGGAGGGAAATTAATATTTATGACATGTCTTATTTATCTGTTTGTTTAACGTTGCATTTAATTCGAGAAAAGATTCTTGTCAGTGTTGCTGAAGTTAATAGTCTCCAACTGTGTATTAAGTTGTCTATACGATATAAAGCGCTTCCCATAACAAACAATCAGATTAAAGGGGGTCATCAATTTTGGAGAAGAATACCCTAAGGTTTTATGATAGATATTTTGAGGAGTACTCCAGGTAAGAATAAGTACATGAAATTCCGCTATAAAGACCACCTATAGTTATTTGTTTG
This sequence comes from Lucinisca nassula, assembly GCA_963580285.1. NCBI lineage: Eukaryota > Metazoa > Mollusca > Bivalvia > Lucinida > Lucinidae > Lucinisca > Lucinisca nassula. The sequence continues at coordinate 47,043,168 of OY757023.1, read as the reverse complement.
TTTGATTTGAGGTTTAACGTCCCCGTCAACACTGTAAAGGTCATTTTGGAGACGTTGCTTCCAATTTTTATGGGACTTTTACCCGACATTGAGGTGAAATGACATCCAAAGCCCTGTCGCCCAATGAAACCAATTATGCTTTTTAAAGCATATTTGGAAGCTTTCATTTACATTGTGCTGTCATTTCATTACATTTTCATTGTGCTGTCTTCATCCAGTATGCTCTTGTGGTAGACCACCTTATGGACTGTTCAAAATGGTCTTAAAGACCACTTTTGAACAGTCCTAACGGTAGTCTTAATATAGGAATTTTACTGTATGATTTACACTTGTAATCCCTTGGCATGGTTGTTTGTTTGTTTGTTTGAGTTGAGGTTTAACAGTTATGACAAAAATGGTTAACCAATCACTAATTAAATAAACACTCAAATAGACGTACCTGTGATTCTGTTTTATATTCATTTTTTCCCAATAAAGAAAATGTGATTGAAATTATTTTGCTCGCTTAGTCTCCTTAGTCCGTTTCATATGTGAAAATGTACCTATGTCAGATAATTTACCTTTGTTATCCCTATAAATAATAGTCACATTACGATAACATATCCATGTGACAAACTAAAAACCGGTTATCCTTCCATCACGAAAACACGCCTATATAATTTTGACCCCCTTGAACCCCACTTTTATATAGTAAAACTGGGGTTTCCGAGGGTATACCTTATTTTTCTTATTTCTGCTCTAAAATATAGAGTGTGGGTACTCGTTAGAACCGCCTCGATGAGGCGGTTCTAACGAGTACCCACAATCTATATTGTGAGCAGAATTAAGAAAAAAAATCACACTTTTTCATCATAAAATTTTCATATTTTTGGCGATAAAGGTGGCAATGTATTTGTATCAGAAATAAATGAAAATGAGTGATAAATTTCTAATAACTGTCTCATATCGGGGCATCTATCGGTTTCCTACATCATATTTCTTGGAACAGAAGTCAGAAAAATCAAATAAGTGAAAGCAATGATCAGGAATCGATACAATTAACCCACCACTCCCACCAAATACAGCAAAGGAAAAGAAACACAAATATGAAACAACTGGAAGATCTGAAAGATCAATAGTTGAAAGCCAAAGGGATAGTTGCTTTTCCACAAAATGGCCAGTTGGCTATCCAAAACAAAAAGATATATCAGAGATACAAAAAACAACAACAAAAAAACAGACGAACTTTTACAAAAATAAACTGCAACAGAAGAATCGCTTTGGAATGGTCAGTGAAAATTATTTCAGTATTTCAGTTAGGGAGGGGGACCTAAATCGATTTTACATGGACATAATTCTCCCACTTGGTTCTATCGAGGTTTTAGCAAAAATGTTCCGTCCGCTTGAAGGCAATCTGTCTCATGAGTTCTTCATCTCCGAGAACACAAAAATCAAACAACCACATAAATGAAACAACGGTGAAAACTCGACATGAAGAAATAACTGAAATGCTAAGAAAACCAAATGATAGTCCTTAATACGAGAAAGTGTGTTTGCAGGGATGTTCATTACACGGACGAAATCTTAGTGTTCAGATGGAAATTGCAAGTGATGACAACGTCTTTTTTTCGAATCAAGAAAGCCGTTTAATCTTTATAAATTAAAATTCAGTATCATCTTATATTGAGTAAGCTCTCTGAATAGTGCCTGTGTTTTTCTGTATGATAAGCGTATTAAAACAGAATTGAAGGCAATGATAAGGAATCGTTACAACTACCCAACACACCCTATCAGAGACACGAAAGGGATAGAAACAAGAAAATCAAGAACATGAAATAACTAGACCCTGATAAAAACGCCACAAGCGTAAAGCCAAAAGGACAGTTACTTTACTTCAAAATGGCAAAACGTCTATCCAAAATAATAATAACCAAAAATGATATACGCAATATATACAGACAAAGACAGACTATAACAAATAAACCGCGACAGAAGAACCGCCTTAAAACGGTTAGTAAACAGTATTACCCTTGTTGGGTTGGGGGTTGGGGGAAGGGGCTTAAACGGATTTTACATGACCACAATCCTCGCCCTTGGTTCTGTCGTTGTTTAGACAAATAATCTGTTCAGTCCGCATGAAGGCATTCTAGCTTATCAGTGCTACATCTCCGAGAACTGTGAAATCAAATGAGGACTCCACAGCATGAAATAACTGAAATATTGGAAAAAACGAAAAACTTAATGATTTAATTGGATGGACATTTCATATGGCAGATGCCCTTTAATTTGCATGTAATGTAAGAAATGCTTTTTTCGCCTCTGAAGAGCATACACATTATACTTTATGGTCATGTCAGAAAGTGTGTGAAGCTCTCAATTTTCTACATGACATTATTTACATCAAATTTGGTACCGATTTATTTGGGCTAATTGTAGGTATTCCGATGGTAACGAATTGTGCACCCTTTGTGGCTGATCTGTTATTTTTTTTTTTTTTTTATGAAAGAGACTTCACGATGTCCCTTTCCGTTGAAAACCAATCTGAAATCATTGCAACCTTTAGCTCGACTCTTAGATATTTGGATGATTTATTAAATATTGACGCTACCTCTTTAACCCCCAGAACTTCAGTTAGATAAAGCAAATTCTTCTGATACCGAGGCCCCGTTAATGGATTTACATCTATCTATTGTAGATGGTTTAGTTTCCTGCAAAATTTATGATAAACGCGATGATTTTGATTTTGAGATTGTGATTTTTAGCTCACCTGTCACGTAGTGACGAGGTGAGCTTTTGGGATCACTTTTTGTCCGTCGTCCGTGCGTGTGTGCGTGCGTGTGTGCGTAAACTTTTTCTTCAAATGACATCTCCTCCTAAACCACTGATCGGATTTTGACCAAACTTCACAGGAATGATCCTTAGGCAGCCCCTTTCAAAGTTGTTCAAATGGTTCCGGTCTATTGCACATCTAGGTCACAGGAGCTAAAAATATATTTTTTAAACGAAAACTTTAAAAATCTTCTGCTCTGAAACTGCAAGGCCCAGGTCTTCGATATTTGGTATGAAGCTTCATCTAGTAGACCTCTACCAATATTGTTCAAATTATAGCCCTGGGGTCCAATATGCCCCCGCCCCGGGGGCCTTTGCTTTTACATAGGCTTATACAGGGAAAATCTTTAAAAATATTCTTCTCTGAAACCGCAAGGCCCAGATCTTTGATATTTGGTGTGAAGCTTCATCTAGTGGACCTCTACCAAGATTGTTCAAATTATAGCCCTGGGGGCCGAAATGCCCCCGCCCCGGGGGCCTTTGGTATAACATAGGCTTATATATGGAAAATCATTAATAAATCTTCTACTCTGAAACCACAAGGACCAGGTCTTTAATATTTGGTGTGAAACTTTACCTGGTGGACCTCTACTAAGATTGTTTAAATTATAGCCTTGGCGCCAAAAATGCCCCCGCCCCGGGGGCCTTTGGTCTTACATAGGCTTATTCAGGGAAAATTTTTAAAAATCTTCTCCTCTGAAACTGCAAGGCCCAGATCTTTGATATTTGGTGTGAAGCTTCATCTAGTGGACCTCTTTCAAGATTGTACAAATTATAGCCCTGGGGCCAAAAATGCTCCCACCCCCGGACCCTTTGGTTTTTCATAGGCTTATATAGGGAAATCCGTTAAAAATCTTCTTCTCTGAAACCACAAGGCCCAGGTCTTTGATATTTGGTATGAAGCTTCATCTAGTGGACCCCTACCAAGATTGTTCAAATTATAATGCTTTGGCAAAAAATGCCCCCGCCCCGGGGCCCTTTTGTTTTACATGGGCTTATATAGGGAACATCTTTAAAAATCTTCTTCTCTGAAACTGCAAGGCCAAAGCCTTTGATATTTGGTATTAAGCTTCATCTAGTGGACCCTACCAAGATTGTTCAAATTATAGTGCTGGGGCCAAAAATGCCCCCACTCCGGGGCACTTTGGTTTTAAATGGGCTTATATAGGGAAAATCTTTAAAAATCTTCTTCTATGAAACAGCAAGGCCCAGGTCTTTGATATTTGGTATGAAGCTTCATCTAGTTGACCCCCTACTAAGATTGTTCAAATTATAGTGCTGGGGCCAAAAATGCCCCCACTCCGGGGCACTTTTATTTTACATGGGCTTATATAGGGAAAATCTTTAAAAATCTTCTTCTATGAAACAGCAAGGCCCAGGTCTTTGATATTTGGCATGAAGCTTCATCTAGTGGACCCCTACCAAGATTGTTCAAATTATAGTGCTGGAGCCGAAAATGCCCCCGCCCCGGGCCTCTTTGGTTTTACGTGGGCTTACATAGGGAAATTTTTTAAAAATCTTCTTCTCTGAAACCGCAAGGCCCAAGTCTTTGATATTTGGTATGAAGGTTCATCTAGTGGACCCCTACCAAGATTGTTCAAATTATAGTGCTGGGGCCAAAAATGCCCCCACCCCGGGGCCTTTTGGTTTTACATAAACTTATATAGGGAAAATCTTTAAAAATCTTCTTCTCTGAAACCGCAAGGCCCAGGTCTTTGATATATAGTATGAAGTTTTATCTTGTGGACCTCTACCAAGATTGTTCAAATTATAACCCTGCCTGCGGCGAAAAATGCCCCCCCCCCCCCACCCGGGGCCCTTTGGTTTTACATAGACCTCTATAGGGAAAATCTTGAAAAATATTTTTCTCTGAAACTGTCAGGCCCATGTCTTTGAAATTTGGTATGGAGCTTCATCTAGTGGACCTCTACAAAGATTGTTCAAATTATAGCCCTCGGGCCACAAATGCCCCCACCCTGGGGCCCTTTGGTTTTACATAGACTTATATAGAGATAATCTTTGAAAATCTTTTTCTCTGAAACAGCAAGGCCCAGGTCTTTGATATTTGGGATGGATCTTCATCTAGTGGACCTCTATCAAGATTGTTTAAATTATAGCCCTAAGGCCAAAAATGCCCCCGCCTCGGGGCCATTTGGTTTTACATACTAGGCTTATGTGGGGAATATCTTTAAAACAATCTTCTACTCTGAAACTGCAAGGCCCAGGACTTTGATATTTGGTGTGTAGCTCCATCTAGTGGACCTTTGCCAAGATTGTTCAAATTATAGCCTTTGTTGATATTTGGTATGAAGCTTCACCTTTTTAGACCTCCCTCAACATTATGCACATTATAGTCCTAGGGTCAGTAATTGCCCTCCCTGTGACCCACTTGTTACTCTATGGATCAGGATCATCATGGCCCTCTTGTTTCTTTCTTGGACGGTGATAGTCTTCGCGCGGCGCCCTATGCCATTTATAATTCGTAATTAATTCGATTTGCCAGAGTGTCTAGTCATGTACGTGAATTCAACATTCGTAACATTTTGTTACGTAAATATGTTCTATGAAAGGGTTATCCCTTGGAAGCAATAAATACACCACAAAACTGAAAAATATGAAGTGTACATGTTTTCTGGGCCAGACTAGCTAGTTTTGGCGAATTAGGCCTCATCAGTGACCCTCAGCTATTTTCAAAATTCCACAATGGAATCAATGATCCCAAAGGACAAGAAAATATAATCTACACTATGATGTAGGGCAGTGAGACGTTTTACCACCGCCACACGTTCCCACACACCAGCTGTAGTGAAGTTAAATATGTTCTATAAAAGGGTTATTCTAAATTTTATAGACGTCATTCCGATTGAATAAAAAATATTCAAAGTTGGACATAAATCTCTTCTGCAACAACGTCTATCGGAATCCGAATTTAATGGGGACTTAATATAAATATTTAGAAAAATATACACTGACAATGACGCCAGGACCCAATTTCGTAAAATCGTTCTTCATTATAAAAAGATTTGGTACAACATAAATGTTAAACGGCTATACTGCATGCATGGTAGTTAACCCAATCACGTTTGACAACTTTGCTTCCCTCTTTAATTGCACGCCGGTGGCTCAGGCCTCAGATTCTATCGCGGTTCCAGCGTAAAGACTTTTTGAGAATTAGAATTTAATTTTATGCAATGCTGGTTGGTGCCTGATTCTCTACCTCTGGTTGGGTCCATCGGGGTCTAACTGTTGTTTTTCTTTGGCTCCAGCATTTTATGGTTTATTGCTGTTGAGTCCTCATCGTTGTTATGTCTGTGGTTATTTGATTTTTGAATTCTCGGAGATGTTGCACTGATGAGTTAGGAGGCCTTTGTGCGGACTGAACAAATTATTTTTTTTAATCGCGACGGAAGTAAGGGCGAAGATTGCGGCCGCGTAAAATCGATTTAAGTCCCCCAGTGAAATCTGTTTCCCTGAACGTCAGAGGCGGTTCTTCTGTCGCGGTTTATTTCCTCGAGTGTGTGTATCACTTATATTGTTTGTTTTGGGATAGCTAATTGGCCAATTTATGGGAAAGTATCTGTCCTTTCGGCTTTCCGCTACTGATGTTTCAATTAGGGTCTAGTTATTTCATGTTTGTATTTCTTTCCATTTGGTGTGTCTGTTGGGAGCTGTGGGTTAATTTTATCGATTCCTGATCACTGCCGGCACTTCTTTTTTTTTTGCTGCAAAAGAGATTTAAGTCCCAATTTGGATTTTGAAACTAAATCGGGACGACGTCCATAAAAGTTAGAAAAGGCTGTTCGTAGTTAATGATACTGATAACCCTGATTAAGAAGTTTAACAGTTAAATTTTATTACGAGTGTTAAAATCATGACATGACTAAACATTTTAGCAAATTGAATTAATTGCAGAAAATTAACATCGTAGGATGTCGCAAAAGGGATCTCGAAAATCAAAACATTTTTGCAGAAATTTTGCAAAGGTCCTTGAAAAGAGCAGTCTTGCTTTCCACGTATGATTTTTCCACGTGTTACACAACAGTATCTCATAATCTCATAAAAGAAAAACATAATTGTTTTATTTAATTGCCCATTAATAGAGAAGATCCCCCATTTCTTGCATGCAATCCTAGAAATGCTCTTTTCACTTCTGAAGAGCATATATTATGGTCATAATCGGTGTGTAAACAATGACCAGTAATCGATACAGTTACCTCACAACTCCCATCCAAGACACCAAAGGGCGAGATACATACACATGAAATAACTTTACTATAATGAAAACATCACAAGCGGAAAGCCAAAAGGACATTTACTTTCCCAGAAAATGTCCAAACGGATAACCAAAATAAAAGGCTATTAGCAATACAAACATGCAAAGATGAACTATAACAATAATAAACCGCGATAGCAGAACCGCCTTGGAAGGTTAGTAAAACGATTTTAACTCGGGGTCTGAAACCGATTTTACGTGGCATTTATCCTCGCCCTTTGTTCTGTCCTGGTTTCGACGAAAAAAGTCAGTGCGTATGTGTGAAGCTCACACCTTTTACTTGACAAAATTTATATACGAGTTGATAGTTATTTAGAGAAATTGCGGCAATTTTTATGGGTACGAATTGTGCTCCCCATGTGGCTGATTTGTCCATGTTCCGTTAAGAAAGACACTTCACGATGTCCCTTTCTGTTGAAAAGCAATACGAAGTTATTGAAGCTTTTGGTTCGACGTGTAGATATTTGGATGATTTATTACATATTGATGGTTTAATTGGTCAAATTTACCTTTCAGAACTTCATATGAATCAAGCAAATTCTTCTGATAATGAATATGTTCTATAAAAGTGTTATTGCCCTATTTGTGGATTTACATTTATCTATTTAAGATGTGTTTATTTAATGCAAAGTTGATGATAAACGCTATGATTTTGATTTTGGGATTGTAAATTTTCCTTTCTGGGACGGTGATGTTCCTCGTGCGGCATACTACGTTGTTTATATATTACAACTGATTCGGTTTGCCAGATTGCCTCGTCATGTAACCGGCTTCAACACTTACAATAAATTATAAACTAACGAACCTCGTAATTAGGGTTATCGGTATCATAGAGTTCGCAAAGCTTTTTCTAAATTTTATAGAGTCTGACGTAATTTCGATTAAGTTTCAAAATTCAATGTTGGACTTAAATCTGTTCTGCAATAAGCCTAACGGAACCTGAATTTTATGCATATATATATAAAATGTTGCAATGATTTCAGTACCCAAGTTCGCGAAATCTTTTTTGGATATAAAATGATTAGTTACAACATAAATGTTATACGACAGACTGCATGCATTGTAGTTAACCCAGTTACGGAAGATAAATTTGCCTCCCACTATAATTTCATGCCGGCGGGTCAGGTCTCCAACTCTATAACGGCTCAAGCCTAAAGACTTACTTTATATGTTTAAGTGATGTCGGTTGGTGCCTGATGCCTTGGAGATTGCAGTTGCAATTGCTTTTCACCGTTCCCTAATTTGCTATCCTTTAGATACCTGTTGAAGTTCATATAGACCGATAGTCGTACCCCGTTGTATGACAACTGCTTGTTTGATATACGTGGACTGTTTGCAGACATAGCTGCTTTGTGAACTTTAGTTATACCTTCCTTTCATTTGAAGGATTGACCTTCAGTTCTTTCGTATGCTCTTTAACTAAATGACCGGTATCAATATAGTCATCGCAACATTACACGCACATGAGTAACACAAATAACCCTAAACCTACAATATCCCCCTTAGGTTACATTCTTCATCTCCTGTAAGCTTTCCCCATTCTATTGATAAATTTTGAACGTTGTTGCCGTCGGTACTGATCAGACCTATAAGTTTGTTTTCTGCCGCTTCCGTTAATCTCAGAAAAGCAGGCAATACTAATATTTGATATATGTGATAGCCTAACGTGCTGCAAATTGTAAACTAATCGCATGTTGAAAACACGATTTAACGAACACTATCGTAGAATGAGTAAGCCTAAAAAACTTACACGTTCTTGTACCGCCATTTTAAACGTACAGGTCATTCATTCTATTAAAATGTTATTTCTATACAATCAGTGGAAAAAGTTACTACAATATTAATTCTAAAGCAGGATTTTAAACTATTAAATGACACGAAACGGAAAAGAATGGATTAAATTATTACAAATACCTTTACCATTGAGCTTTAATGACAACATTTATCATGAGGGTAATATTTCTAAAATACCAGATTTGCTCTGTCTCTGGTCGGGCCCATCGGAGTCTAACTGTTGGTTTTCTTTTGCACCAGCATTTCAGTGGTTTCTTGCTGTCGAGTCCTCACCGTTGTCTCACCTCTGTGGTTCTTTGATTATTTGTGTTCACGGAGATGTTGCTCTGATGAGTAAGGAGGCCTTCATGCGGACTGAACAAATTATTTGTCTAAATCGCGGCGGAAGTAAGGGCGAGGATTGTGGCCACGTAAAATCGATTTAAGCCCCCCAGTGGAAATCTTTCTACTGACCGTTCCAAGGCGGTTCTTCTGTGGCGATTTATTTATGTTGTTGTTTGTTACTAATTGTGTGTGTCACTTTTGTCTTTTAATTTTGGATGGCCATATGGCCATTTTGTGGGAAAGTAACTGTCCTTGTGGCCTTCCTTTGTTTAGGTTTCCATTATGGTCTGGTCGCTTAATGTTTGTATTTCTTTCCCTTTGGTGTCTTTGATGGGTGGAGTAAGTTAATTGTATCGATTCCTGATCTTTGTTTTACTTCTACTTTGTCTTTGTGCCACTTCCATTGATCTCAGAAAAGCAGGCAATACTAATATTTGATAGGTCTGATAGCCTGACGTGATGCAAGCTGTAAACTAATCGCATGTTGAAACAAAATTTTAACGAACACTGTCGTAGAATGAGTAAAATAGAAGTGAAGGCAATGATCAGTAATCGATGCAACTAATAGCGGAAAGCTAAAATGACAGCTTAGTGTAGCCTAAAACACTTGCATCTTTGAGTGTGTGTATCGCTAATATATTGTTTTGTTTTTCGATAGCCAATCGGTCATTTTGCGGGAAAAATGACTGTCCTTTTGGCTTTCCACTATTGGTGTTTCCATTAGGGTCTAGTTGTTTTATGTTTATGTTTCTTTCCATTCGGTGTCTCTGATGGGAGCTGTGGGTTAATAATATCGATCTCTGATCATAACCTTCACTGCTATTCTGCTGCTGGTCATATAATCACTGGCAATTTAAAAAGTGTTCCTGGTTCTAGGATACGAAATATAATTTCTAAAAAGGTCGAAATAGCGATTCCTTCATAATTTATTTCAATAAGTAAAGAGAAGGAATCGCTGCTGCCTTGAATGAAATTGGTAATGATGGTGTAAACGAGAGTATGTTGAGCATATAACCCTTAAAGAACGGAAAACTTAGCTTTCTGAAACTAGTGAACCAACGCATTTCTTTCTGTTCTCAACATATTTAATTATTACCTCCTAAACCTAAGAGGTTTGTACGTCCCCTTAGACTAGGTATTCAAGTATTTTTTTTCTACTGATATTGCGTCGGTCACCATTACCGCAGTATTTCGTAAAAAGTATGTTCTGTCTCGAGCAGACAAGGTCGCTAGCAATGTCGTAGTTGTTTGTAGGTTCCAGTGTAAAGGCTCATTGAGAAGTAGAGAGTCTCTTATTTTATGTAATGTTGGTTGGTGCCTGATGCTCTGTCTCTGGTCGGGCCCATCGGAGTCTAACTGTTGATCTTGTTTTGCCCCAGTATTTCAGTGGTTTCTTGCTGTCGAATCCTCACCGTTGTTTCAACTCTGCGGTTGTTTGATTTTTGTGCTCACGGAGATATTACACTGATGAGTTAAGTGGAATTCGTTTCACTGACCCTTCCAGGGCGGTTCTTCTGTCTCGGTTTATTTTTGTTATGGTTTGTCTTTGAGTGTGTGTAACGCTTATATTATTTTGATATTTTTTGTGTTGTATAGCCAATAGGTCATTTTGTGGGAAAGTAACTGTCCCTTGGCTTTCCGTTTCCATTAGGGTCTAGTTTGTGCTTCTTTCCCTTTGGTATCTCTGATGGGAGCTCTGGGTTAATAAATAATTATTGTATCGATTCCTGATCATGGCCCTCACTTTTAATTCACTTTTGTAACACTCTTGAGCAAGAGATTGATGGTACTAAGGCCTATGAACTACAAAACCTTTGACTGTAGAGAGAGCTGAAGTTGATAAAAACATTTGCCATGCAGCCACACCACCAACTTTGCTGTATATGTTACAGAAAACCAAGACTGGCCGTTCCAATGAGGTTTTGATGTGGTTTATTTTTGTAATGGTTTGTCTTGTAGTGTGTGTATCGTTTATATATTTTGTTTTGGATAGCCAGTTGGCCATTTTGGGGGTTGAATTTTCGCTATTGATGTTTCCATTAGGGTCTGTTTATTTTAAATTTGTGTTTTTCCCTTCGGTGTCTCTGACGGGAGTCGTGGGCCAATTGCATCGATTCCTGATCATTGCCTTCATTTCTATTTGGCACGAAGCATCGGAACCTAAGGTCCCTACCAAATACAATTATATCAAATGCTCATTTAGCTTCGATATTTAACCGACCGCACTCGGCGGGATAACAAACAATGAAACACTTTTCAATGTTTTCTATTTAATAAAATAATGGCATTATCCATCTGTCATATCACAACATCTCATGGCATCATACGAGGGTAAATCTATATTTAAACGTCTTCAAATAAAACAAAAATACAATTGCCCTAATTTATCTACGTCATGATCAATAGTCTGTAATTTCAAAATCATGTTTAATATTTTCAGACTATTATGATTTGCCAGAAAAAAAGTCTTAATTCATTCTGCACGAATCAATCTTTAATCATAGAAACTTGCATTTAAAGAGAAAGGTCCTTAAATATTCTGTGTAGTATAAATTATAACTATAAGTAGTTAACTCTTTGCAGTCACCTTATTAATTAAAAGCAGTTTAAAATAAAGTAACTATTCAGATAATATAACGATCCGTAGATTTGAACTAACTGTTGTTAGCATACAGTACATACTCTCAACACAAAGAAAAACGTTACCTTGATCAAATGCACATGTAGATGTGATCCACTTTATTCCCTACACAAACATTATTTACAATAACATGATAAATGAAATGCAATCACCAAAGCTGTTGGGTTTAGGCCCAACAGCTGCCACTCAATATGGGACACATGTCGCAGGTTGATCAGCACTCAGGTGAGAATTTACACTGAAAATTCAGAGAACAAAAGTATCTTCAAGTGATGTACATTTGTAATTTCAGTAAGTATAGTTAAACTGCATAAAATTGCATAGAAGTTTTGTGAACAAAAAAGGCGGCGTTCATCGAGTACACAATTAATTCAAGGCTCACTACGTGTAGTACTGATAGGCACAAACACACATGTAGCGCCTTGCGGCACACCTCGGCTTCTAAAGCGACGCGACAGAGTGAGTGAGTGAGTTTTAGTTTTACGTCCCACCAACAGCTAAGGTCATACTGAGACGGGACCTCGGTTTAAAGACTCATTTGAAAGTCTGGAGAAGCCCGGGATCGATCCTGCGATCCCTCGTTTACAAGGCGAGTAGCGTACACCCTGCACCAAGGAGGCTTCTGCGACGCGACAGAATGTTGGACTTTCACTCCGATGACTCTTGCTCGAACCCCGACTGGGTAAAGGCGATTAGTATTCCCCTATCTGTAACATCTGCACATGCAAATGCCTCTCAGTGTATGACTGTCAATATGTGTTCTAAATTTCGATGATGATATTAAATAATGAAGACTTTAATAGATCCTAACACGTGGGTAAATGGCTCAAAAGGGCAAAGTGGTGCGAATTACCACTGCTATAAGAGCTGAATTATTTTTCATACGTTCTTCATTTTAGAGTTTCAGAAGCTACATGTATGTTTGTGTAAATTTGAACGAAAATCATCCAAAGATCACATGGCTTCTGAAGTAGCCATCTGTAGTAGCCATCGGATCAGGGTCCACACTGTCATTCATATCGCGAAGTGAATAGACACAATATTTCAAGTAATCTGGTGACTTGATTTTATGAACTGGCGTTGCAAAAGCTAACCTATTCAGCAGGACAAGGATCAATATGGCTGCTGGTTTGGAGTCTAGCCATGGTATTTTAAAAAGGATCATGAAAGTTCTAGCCGTGATCTCATCTCCCAGTTATAAAACGAAGCTGTTACAGTCAAATGTTCATTAACTCCAGACCCATCAATCACAACAATAGTTGTCTGCTGCGACTTCTGCTGACATTTGTAAGTACTCCCAGACAATCCGAATGGATACAGATCTAATGCAAACAGTCTGATCAGGGCTCACACTGTTTGCCGTTATGCTATAATATGTTCAAGAATATGAATAAACATTATATTTTGAATTCCAGCTAAATGATAAAAATGTGTTTACTAGTTACACTTTGAAGGAATCGACATCGATACATCAGAATACATATACTTTTCGCTTTCCAAGAGCAGGCTAAGGAATGAATACTTTATTACATACAATCAACTGTTTTATTATTAACAATAGTTCATTCGCTTGACCAATGAAAATAGCTTAGTACCTTTTCAATCAGGTGAAAGAGGTCTAAGGCAGTTATGCACTTCATACATAACACTACCATAAAATATCATGTTGGCCTAGATGCGCTCATCTGTGCAAAATAACCACTAATTATATTTAAAAAAAGAATAGCCCAAAAGCTTTCTTACTACTGATACTGCGTCGGTCACATTTGACCATTACCGCAGGTGTACATTACATATACACTCCAGGTTTGCAGGCTGAAAGCCTACACAGTAATCATGTAATTACGATGGGATCTTTAATCTGCACAGTGTATGGTTCTCCTTCAGGTTAATATCCAGATCCGAAGGACGGTGCACTTTATGACATTTATCCCTGCAAATGATGCCAATGGAGCGTGTTCGGACACCTAAAATTTATCGCCGCCCCCGGGGACCGAACCCGGGACCTATAGCATCATAGGCCAGTTCACTAACCACTGAGCGATCATATAACTCTGCTACATATATACATGTATCTGCATCGTGTATTGACCGCTGTATTTAAGATAATTTTAACAGATCGGAACACCTACAAATATCATATAACAAAACTAGAGAACTGAAACATATAGGTATCTGTAGGAGTGTATTTAAAACAAACATGCAGTATCAAAGGTAAGTGCCACTGGCTCACCCATGTCAGCGGTTGCACAGATTTCCACTTTCCAAACATCTTTTCTGGAACCCTTTTCCCATTCAAAGTTAACATCGATATAGATGTGTCTGACTGACCTACGATAGAACATTTGATGCCATTGCCTAACTACCGATTTCAATATCCATTAGACTTTCAGTCAAATGTAGCAGATCAAAGTGGTACATACTGAGGTGTTAATTTTAGAGGTCAGAGTACCAGAAATATACACAAAACACTTGACATTTCTTTGTCCTGACAGTATTAGTTCAGAATAATGACATGGACATGTGCTGATGACTGAAAGTGCAATGTGTCTGATTGGATACCTGCACACTTATTGTGCCATAATTGGCCTAATGCTTTTCTATCATTGTCAGTTTGTGATGCCATAAACTGAAGGATGTAGCAACATTGTTGAAATTGATTGGTGTTTGAGTTATTGAGTAGCATGTCCACTCCAAAGTCTAATGGATACTGAAATCGGTAGTGGTAGATGACGTAGACGAGAGTTATTAAAAAATTCGAAAAAAAATGTCTTAAGGGGTGGTGGCAAGAAAAGACACCAACCGACCCGCTCAGTTGCATAGACTAGCAAGAATCGTGTAATGACAGATACAGCAATACTGATACAGATGCCCAAATCATCTACACCCATACTGTTACACAGAGAAAACGGAGCACGCAATACTTATGACGTTTCTCTCTTTGCTGTGATTATTACAACCAGATCAAAACGAGGTCAGTCTCGCGAAACAAGGAAGAAACGTGATATTATGTTACACAGAGAAGTCGGACCACGCAATATTGTGACATTTCTCTCTTCGTAGGTATTTTGACCTGTGATTAATACAACCAAATCAAAACGAGGTCAATATCGCGAAACAAGGAAGAAACGTGATGTTATGTTACACAGAGAAGTCCGACGTTTCTCTCTTCGTAGTTATTTTGAACTGTGATTATTACAACCAGATCAATCCGAGGTCAGTCTCGTGAAACAAAGAAGAAACGCGATGTTATGTTACACAGAGAAGTCGGACCACGCAATATTGCGACATTTCTTTCTTCGTAAGTATTTTGACCTGTGATTAATACAACCAGATCAAAACGAGGTCAAACTCGCGAAACAGAGAAGAAACATGATGTTATGCTGACCACGCAATATTGTGACGTTTCTCCCTTCGCAGGTATTTTGACCTGTGATAAATACAGCCAGATCAAACTGGCTTCAATCACGAAAAGTGGTGTTACTAGTCAACTGAAAGCACGTCATTGAAATAATATGCCACTGATCAAGAAATTTCGTATTGGACCAACGACAAGAATTGCCCCTCGGCCTTTGGCTTCTAGCGAACGCAGCAGAACTCGAACCAGGGAATGAGCTAGTAAGGAAACACCATATTTATAACTTAATATTAATTAGCCCATATTTCTGAAGCCAATTCTAGAAGCTGTATTCATAACTTGACGCGGCGATAATTCTAAGCACACAAGGTGTTGGTATGCGTTTAATATCCTTCACTGCATATGCCATACAACATTATCTTCAAACAAATGTCGGTGTTCATCAACTGAAAGGTAAATTACATGCCACTTAAATAAGTTCTATGAAAAACTGCATCGATATAGAACTACATCGCTGAAGAGTGCAGTATTGGAGACAGCAGGCGCGTAAAACCAGGCGGAACACAACAAAGGCTTATATCGCATCAGAGCATTCGCTGAGCCATCAATATGTTGCATTTGAGCTATCCAAGGTGGCACAAGCATGTGTAGTTGCGTAATAGTCTGATCATAATATTTGATTTTCGCATGCGCCTGTGGCTTGCTCTAAGCTATTTTGAGAGTTGCACAGGCTGATTTGCATCTTTGCTGCTCGCAAGTCTTCTTGCATGTTTTGTTGAATACAAAAAAGGATATAATTACAATCTAATTTCAACCTCAATTTATCTACCTTAGCAGATTATGCATGGCTTTAAGGTTTATATCAAACTTTGAAGAGCATTGGATTTGCCACATATCATAACCATCAACACTCTCATCACGATCATCATCATCATCATCATCATCACCATCATCATTTTTTTTTTTTTTTTTTGGTTTTGGTTTTACGGCTCTTTCAAGATTATTTCACTCATACCGAGCCGTTCGTCCTCAGAGATGGGCGAAAACCCGTCTTATCCACTAGGCCACGGAGCTCATTATGCTGATGATGATGATCATAATCTTGTCGTCAACATCATCATCATTATCCTCATCATCACCATCTGTTTCTTCTTCTTCTTGAATGATTGTTGTGTAAATCTCAATACATGTTTTATAAATCGGCTGATGCCGTTTGTTTCAACGCAGAATTTTGTCGCCTAGGAGTGAATTGAAAAAAAAGTTCACTATCTTATCAAGCCAAAGAGAAGGTTCCTGATCATTGCGTATACAATTCATGTCTCATTGAACGCCCTTTTATCGCATGAGATTCAAGAGTATGTAGGTACTTTGTTATTGCTTTCCAGACCTAGTCGGAGTATTATTAAAACGCTTTGACGTAAGCAGACATTTTGTTACCCAATGTCACAAAAGATGTGTGTAAATGAGTTACAGATAAAAGTCAATCAGTCAATCTTTTGCGTCAATAGCTGGCATTTTAGTTACAAAATTGTATTGGACACTCCATGTTAATGGTCCTTGTGGTAATTGATTCTCATTCCAGAGAGTAATTTCGTCTATGTAAGTTGATATCGCAGATACAATACCACTTCTTCCATTTTCTCATAACTCCGTTCAATCCCATATCTCCGTTCACCCTCTTCTTTGAAGTATACGAGAAGGAATCATTTAAAATTTATATCACATTAGAATAAATAGTAAATAATTAACATTGCAACTGGTTTTGAAGAAAATTTGGCTGAGATATAAAACATTGCCACAAAATACTCACTATTCACGGGGTATCTCAAAATAATCGCTAAGCAGTGACAAGCAAGTGACTGAATATAAACAGTATCTACTGTTTACAATAGTTACAGTCTAAATTAAAAACACGTCATGCATAAACTATATAAAATGAATCTGGTTACTTGTGACAAAGAAATTTGAGTGAACGCAGTTATGAGAAATGTCCCAAACACACCCTTAATTTTCAGAAGGTTGTAGAATCTAAACAGATGATGTTTATTTTTTAATCTTGAGATTCTCATAGACATTTCGCAAAATGTTTAAAACACACCAACAGAAACTTATTCTTGCAACAAAAAGTGAAGCAAAAATGCTCAACCTCAGTGGAACGGAGTTATGGGTATCAAGGCTAAATGAATTAATGTGTGACAAACTGCACCTCCGTGTTTGGCTTTAATTTAGAAGTACTTAGAGGGTCTAATAGAATTGAAGGCAGTGATCAGGAATCGATACAATTAACCCAAATCCCCTATCAAAGACACCAAAGGGACCGAAACACAAACATGAAATAACTAGATCCTAATTGAAACACCAATAGCAGGAAGCCGAAAGGACAGTCACTCTCTGACAAAATGGTCAATTTGCTTTCCAAACCAAAACCTATAAGCGATACACACACTCAAAGACAAACCAATAACAAAAATAAACCGCGACAGAAGAACCGTCTTGTAACGGTCAGTAAAACGAGTTCTACTGAATGGCTTAAATCGATTTTACGCGGTCGCAATTCTCGCGCTTACTTCAGTCACGATTTAGACAAATAATTTGTTCAATCCGCATGAAGTCCTCCTAACTCATCAGTGCAACAGCTCAGAGTACACAAAAATCAAACAACCACATAGGGAACAAGGTTGAGGACTCGACAGCAAGAAACCACTGAAATGCTGGAGCAAAAGTAAACGAAGTTAGACTCCGATGGGCCCGACCAGAGACAGAGCATCAGGCACCAACCAACAATACATAAAATTAATTTTTCTCTAGTTATCAGTAAGCCTTTACGCTGGAACCGTCATAGAATCGGAGGCAGACACACAGACATGCAATTGAAAAGGGAAGCAAAGTTATTACCGTGATTTGGTTAAGTCCTGGGGGCTAAATTTGACTGATCAAACAATCGAAATAGGTATTTTCAATATTTAATGAATCATCCAAATATCTAGAAGTCGAGAGAACGGCGTCAATGATTTCAGATTGGTTTTCAGCGGAAAGGGACACCATGAAGTCTCTTTCATATCAAAACAAGAACAGATGCGGCCCCGCCCATCGGGGCTTAAAGAAATATATTGGCTGCATGATGCTTCCATGCAGAGCTGAAACCGAACCGCACACGAGTACTGGAGGATCTAACCGCTTAGAGGATCTAAAAAGTAGAAGTAAAACAAAGATCAGGAATTGATACAATTAACTTACTCCACCCATAAAAGACACCAAAGGGAAAGAAATACAAACATTAAGCGACCAGACCATAATGGAAACCTAAACAAAGGAAGGCCATAAGGACAGTTACTTTCCCACAAAATGGCCATATGGCCATCCAAAATAAAAACACACAAGTGATACACACAGTAAGTAACAAACAACAACATAAATAAATCGCCACAGAAGAGCCGCCTTGGAACGGCCAGTGGAAGATTTCCACTGGGGTGCTTAAATCGATTTTACGTGGCCACAATCCTCGCCCTTACTTCCGTCGCGATTTAGACAAATAATTTGTTCAGTTCGCATGAAGGCCTCCTAACTCATCAGTGCAACATCTCCGTGAACACAAAAATCAAAGAACCACAGAGGTGAGACAACGGTGAGGACTCGACAGCAAGAAACCACTGAAATGCTGGAGCAAAAGAAAACCAACAGTTAGACTCCGATGGACCTGCCCCGGCAAAGCGGTGCGAGTCGGCCCGTCCATGCGTATAAACCCTATTGGTTTCATTGGATGGCAGGGCTTGAGAAGTCATTTCATCTCAGTGTGGGACAAAAGTCCCACAAAATTGGAAGCAACGTCTCCAAATGACCTTTACTGTGTTGCCGGGGACGTTGAACCTCAAATCAAACAAAGAAACAAGAACAGATCAGCCACAGGGGGTGCGCAATTTGTACCCATCGGAATACCCACAACTTGTCTAAATAACTTAGTACCAAATCTGACATAAATATTGCCAAGTAGAAAGATGAGCTTCACACACTTTCTGACTTGACCATTCAGTATAATTTTGATGCCCTTCAGTCTTTCTTTCGTTTACATACAAGGTAGAGGGAGCCTTCGCTGTGAAATGTCCATTCAATTAAATCATTAAGTTTTTCTTCTTTGAGATTATGGGGAAGTGTAGTGTGAAGGTTAGAACAATCAAAAGTAGACAGACTTGAAGCAAGAAAACGTCTCGATTTCAATTTATTTAAAACTACATTAGATTTTGTATAGACCAAAACAGATTTCCCACTGATCTTACAAAATAGAAGTGGAGGAAATGACCAGAAATCGATAGAATTAACCCACTGCTCCCATCAGAGACACCAAAGGGAAAGAAACACAAACATGAAACAGCAGACCCTAATGGAAACATCAATAGCGATAAGCCAAAAGGACAGTTACTTTCCCACAAAAAGGCAAATAGGCTATCGAAAATAAAATAATATAAGCGACACAAACACCCAAAGACAAACCATAACAAAAATAAACCGCGACAGAAGAACCGCCTTGGAACGGTAAGCGGAACCGAATTCCACTAGGGGGCTTAAATCGATTTTACGTGGCCACAATCCTCGCCCTTACTTCCGTCGCGATTAGGACAAATAATTTGTTCAGTCCGCATGAAGGCCTCCTCACTCATCGGTGCAGCATCTCAGTGAACACAAAAATCAAACAATTACAGACATGAAATTACGATGAGGACTCGACAGCAAGAAATCACTGAAATGCTGGAGCAAAAGAAAACCAACAGTTAGACTCCGATGGGCCCGACCAGCCTTTACGCTGGATCCGTCATGGAATCTGAGGCCTGACCCACCGACGTGCAATTAAAGAGGGAGGTAAAGTTGTCAACCGTGACAATATTTAATTACATGTTTTTTGAGAGTAGAAAAACATGGAGATAATAATTTGGAAAGTTCAGTGGTGGTACAAGCGCTTGAATTTGCAAATAATGCTTTGAATGGACTTTTATGAAGTTTAGATAACCAATATAACGTAGGAAGCTTCTCTTGGCCTTCTGTAACACATACAGCAAACTTGATGGCTGAATGACAAATGTGGACATCAATTATAGAGCCAAAGGCTGCAGTTCATAGGCCTTAGTACCGCCAAGTTCTTGCTGAAGAGTGTCAACATAGTGGAGCCGTCGACAACGACCACATTGTTGGCGGCCTTGTCTGTTGGAACCAAAACAAACGTCTTATTAAATTCTTGAATACCTAGTTTAAGGTGACGTTAAGACGTCTTAGGTCTAGGAAGTAATAAGTTCGTATTTTGAGAGTAGAAAGAAATACGTTTGTTCACTAGTTTCAGAATGCTAAGTTTCCATTCTTTGAGGGCTTTAAGCTCAACATACTCTCGTTTACACCATAGATTTCCAAATTCATTCAAGGCAGCACCGATTTTATCTCGACACTTATTGAAATTGGTTCCTTAGAAATTATATTTCGTATCCTAGAATCAGGAATAAGCCTGCCCAAGCAAAGTGGTGCGAGTCGGTTCGTCCACCGTATTGATTTAATTTGATGGCAGGACTTTAGATATCATTTTATTCCGGGTAAAAGTCTCACAACATTGGACGCAACATCTCCTAAATGACCTACATAGTGCTGACTGGGACGTTTAAGCTGAAATGAAAAAAGAAAACAACAAAAAAAAAAAAAACAAAAAAAAAACGCACACACATATACAGTAAAATGACTGCCACAGTTAACATTAATAGATTTAGTCCATTATTTCAAGGATATGTATATATATGGCATTATCGCGTCTCTGGTTATTGAATACGACATATCGTATAAAGTATTACAAGTATGTACAGATTGGATTTCCTTAGCCGACTTGATTAAATTGCTGTGAGACCAACTTTAATCCATCTATGCCCAGCGTACGAAATGTGGACGAATTTTGTAAAGATCGTCAACACAGATAAACAAGAGGGCCATAATGGCCCTGGATCGCTCACCTGATCCATAGAGTAACAAGTGGGCCCTGGGAAGGGCCATTATTTACCCCAGGGCTATAATGTGCATAATGTTGAGGGAGGTCTAAAAAGGCGAAGCTTCATACCAAATATCAACAAAGGCTATAATTTGAACAATCTTACCAAAGGTCCACTAGATGAAGCTACACACACAATATCGAAGACATGGGCCTTGCAGTTTCAGAGAAGACAATTTTTAAAGATGCCCCTATATAAGTCTATGTAAAACAAAAGGGTCTCAGGGCGGGGGCATTTTTGGTCCCAGGGCTATAATTTGAACAATCTTGATACAGATCCACTAGATGAAATTTCACACCAAATATCAAAGACCTTGGCTTTGTGGTTTCACAGAAGAATATTTTAAAAAAAAATTCCCTATATAAGTCTATGTCAAACCAAAGGGCCCCAGAGCGGGGGCATTTTTGGCCCCAGGGCTATAATTTGAACAATCTTGGTAGAGCTCCACAAGATGAAGCTTCATACCAAATATCAAAGATATGGGGCTTGCGGTTTCAGAGAAGAAGTTTTTAAAAGTATTTCCCCAAATAAGCCTAGTATGTAAAACCAAAGGGCCCCGGGGCGGGTGCATTTTGGCCCCAGCACTACAATCTAGGTAGGGGTCAACTAGTTGAAGCTTAATACCAAATAGCAAAGACCTGGGCCTTGCGGTTTCAGAGAAGGACACTTTTAAAGGTTTTCCCTATATAAACCCATGTACACCAAAGGGCCCCGGGGCTGGGGCATTTTTGGCCCCAGCACTATAATTTTAACAATCTTGGTAGGAATTCACTAGCTGAAGCTTCATACCAAATATCAAAGACCTGGGCCTTGCGGTTTCGGAGGAGAAGACTTTTTATTAAAGAGTTTCCCGATATAAGCCCATGTAAAATCAAAGGGCCCCGGAGCGGGGGCATTTTTGGCTCAAGCACTATAATTTGATTAATCTTGGTAGGGGTCCACTAGAAGAAGCTTCATACCAAATATCAAAGACCTGGGCCTTGCGGTTTCAGAGAAGAAGATTTTTAAAGATGTTCCCTATATAATCCTATGTAAAACCAAAGGGACCCGGGGCGGGGGCATTTTTGGCCCCAGCACTATAATTTTAACAATCTTAGTAGGGGTCTACTAGATGAAGCTTCATACCAAAAATCAAACAACTGGGCCTTGTGGTTTCAGAGACGAATATTTTTAAAGTTTTCGGTGAAAAAATTTATTTTTGGCTCCTGTGTCCTAGATGTGCAACGGACCGGAACCATTTGAACAACTGTGAAAGGGAACCACCTAATGATCATTCCTATGAAGTGTGGTCAAAATCCGATCAGTGGTTTAGGAGGAGATGTTGTTTGAAGAAATTGTTTACTGACGGACACATGGACGCACACACGGACGTACGACGGGCGAAAAGTGATCCCAAAAGCTCAAGTCGTCACTACATGACAGGTGAGCTAAAAAGAAGTGAAGGCAATGATCACGAATCAAATCAGCACCAAAGGGAAAGAAACACATGTCTTCTCACAACGCGGCGCCTGATACAGAATGGGTAAAACTACAATGTTTTCTGTTATGTATTCTCCATGGAACAAACAAAAAGGAAAGAAAACGAGAGTTCTAGCCTCTAGCATTACAGTTAAGCTCGAGAAGAACCTAACCATTTTCGCGTTTTGTCCGCGGGACATACGCGCATTGCGTGCGTGTAAAATTTTCGGGTTTCAATACGCGGTTCATCGCGTTCATACGCGATTGCAACGCGTTTAATATCAGCCAATGAAAGTGATTATTCGTAACGCGTAAGGCTTACTCAATACGCGTTTCTATGCGAGGGAATTCCAACCAATAAGAATAAGACAGGTAAGCGAAGATAAAACGCCTGAATGCGAAAGAGCACGGACCAATCAAAATCCTCTTAGCTCGTGTGTTTGACCGATATTCTTTATTTTTTTTTTATTCATTCAAAAATTAATGGCGGTATTGGCCTTTCTTATCAGTAGTGATTTCTTCGGATAAACACACACAATAATATTTACATTTAAAGACATATTTTGGATTGCATAACACCCTAATGTCTGGCAGTTTAGAGATAATAAACACTCGGGGTATTCTGATGCATATGGTGTAGGGAACCAAAAGGGTAATCGTTTATCCTGGGATATTTGTTTGACAAGTCACGTCTATTTACTTGTTTGTGGGCGCTCATCAGAACCGCCATTTAATGGGTGTTTATGGTGTTTCTAACATATCTCGAAACACACCTATACATATTTGACCCCGCTAATCCCAACTTTTAAATAGTAAAACTGGAATTTAAGAGGGTATATATTCTTCTTATTTCTGCACAAAATATAGATTGTGGGTACTCGTCAGAACCGCCTCGCCGAGTCGGTTCTAACGAGTACAACAACCTATGTCTTGATAAGAAATATTAAACTAATGAAAAATGTTCAGTTTTGGTGGTAAAAAAATCAATAGATTTGTATAGATGTATTTTCGCAATGAAGTTCCAACAATCTCTGTTTGGATCAAAGACAAATAAATGAATATCTAAGCAAATAAATAAAAATAAGGAAAAGGTAAAGGCTGAAATACGCACATTTCTTAAAGTTCATAAATTTTAGCGCCAAATGGCAAACAGTGCAGGCCCAGTTCAGACGCAGAAAAACTAGGCGTCTGATCAGGGCATACAATGCTTCCAAAAGCTTCAGACATTTTCATAATATTTTTGAAAACAACACAACCTCACTCTCTTAAATTTTGAACTTGTCTTGTGCTATTTACAAGGTGGAAGATTCCATTTGGCGCCAATTGGCAAAAAAGTGCAAACCCAGATCAAACGAAACAGAATTAGCGTCTGAACAGGAACTACACTGTTTGCAAAAAGTTCAGGCATTTTGTTCCAAATTTATTAAATTTTGAAGAAAATGGGGAAAATGGTAATAGTAAAAATGCCCCAGGTCAGGCGCAGCAGAAGTAGGCGTCTGATCAGGGCCTAGATTATAGAAGATTACGAAATGTTCAGTTATTTCCCAAATAAATTTCGAAAAAAAAAAATGTATGTTGGGTGGAAAATTCCATTTGGTAAAACAAATGTGTTAATGAAAACAAAATATATTAAATTACAACAATAAGTAATCAAATAAATGAGCTGCTTCTGTGAGTGACGGAACATCAATTATTTCGGAAATTTTGAAGAAAAACAACCTCACACTCTTA
This sequence comes from Lucinisca nassula, assembly GCA_963580285.1. Taxonomy (NCBI): domain Eukaryota; kingdom Metazoa; phylum Mollusca; class Bivalvia; order Lucinida; family Lucinidae; genus Lucinisca; species Lucinisca nassula. The sequence continues at coordinate 47,018,764 of OY757023.1, read as the reverse complement.
TATTTCGAAATGGTTTTGTGCTATTTACAAAGTGGAGGATACCATTTGGAGCCAATTAGCAAACTGTGCAGACCAAGATCATACGCAACAGAAATAGGCACCTGATCGGGGCCTACATTGTTTCAAAAAGCTTCAGATATAATCAAAATAAATTTTGAAGATAACACACCCTCACACTCTTAAATTTTGAAACGATCCCGTGCTTTTCACAGGGTGAAAGATCCCATTGGACGCCAAATGGCAAAATAAAGTGCAGAGTGAGTGAGTGTTTCAGTTTTACGTCCCACCAACAGCTAAGGTCATACGGAGACGGGACCTCGGTTTAAAGACTCATCCGAAAGTCTGGAGAAGCCCGGGATCGAACCTGCGACCCCTGGTTTACAAGTCGAGTAGCGTAACCACTCGACCACGGAGGCTTCTAAATAAAGTGCAGAACCAGATCAGACCTAGCAGAAGTAGGCGTCTGGTCAGGACCTACTCGGTTTGCCAAAATAAACAAAGAAAACAAAACTTCATACTCTTTAATTTTGAAATGGACTTGCTCTATTAACAAGGTGGAAGATTCCATTTGTTGCCAAATGGCAAAAACCATGCAGACCCAGATCAGACGCAGCAGACGTAGGCCTCTGATGAGGGCCTTCATTTTATGCAAAAGGTTCAGGCATTTCCAAATAAATATCGAAGAAAACGCAACTTGATTCTCCGAGTTAATTAAACAAAATAAATGAAAATTACAAAAATAATTAATTGAAAATTGGACCGCTTCTGTGAGTGAAAGAACATTGATTATTTCGGACATCTAGAATAAATGACGATAATGTGATGTTGTTTTAAACAGCTATATTAATAGCCCCCCAGTTGCACCTGGGTGTCATAAAACTTTTGCTCAATAAACATCCTGCATTTTGACAGTCAACTTCAATCACGACTCAGTACCTGTATTTTACCCTTTACCCCCAGGCAAATGTAAATGGATAATTGACTAGTCCGCCAGATTTGTTATGTTCAAACTGAAAAAAAAAATATCTGGAATAAGGAAAATTTGAAGAAATAGAAAAAAAAGAAACAAAAAAGAAGGATACGTGTGAAATAGTTACGCGGTACTGAATGGTTGCTTTTGAAACGCGAAGCAGTTTGTGGATGTGCACTATCTGCGTTTTCGACACTCATGTTTGATTGGCTGGTCAACAATCTCGATTTACACGCAATATCGCGTTATTCATAAAAGCAATTGATTGGCTAAAATGTCATTCGCAAGTGAAACGCGTGAATCACGAGTGCGAATCTCGCGCGTTACAAATGCGAAACAAATGCGTGTGCGCTGTAAAGTTCTTCTCAATCTTAACTGTAATTATAAAATACTGGGCTATTATTAGCTGCCTGCACCACGTGAACAAGTCCGTGAAATGAACACCACCCTAAACCCCACTTTATATAGAGAAAACTGGGGTTTACGGGGATAAACATTATTTTCCTTATTTCTGCTCAATGAGGCGTTTCTAACGAGCACCCAAAACCTATGTATGGAGCAGAAATAAGGAAAATATCACAGATTTTAATGAGAAAAATTACCTTTATTGAGGTTTGAAAAATGCACTATATCACACAGATGTATTATCGTAATGGTAAAGAATTTCATCTAGCATTAATGGTAAAATACTGGGCTATTGTCTGCTGCCTGCGACGTCAATTGACACAACAGTAAGTAGTGTCTGAGAGATGACCTTGTGTTTGCACTGTTAGTATATAATGTTTTGACAGAGCATTTTCCAATAAATGAGCTCTTCTACAATGGGGTTCTACTCTTAAACGAAGCAATTAACTCCTCACTTACGCATCAGGCTCGACACGACGAGACTCCTGTGATATTTTGCGGCATTCTCGGACACTATAATAGCAATACTGTGTATTTATGCCGTTCCACATAATGGTCACTTTTCGTTTTAAAAGGATTCCCAGGTTTTATAAAGTTGAAAAATCAACCATTAAAAGAAGCTATACTGATACGGAGTACAGAGCACGCCTTCGCCAGAAATTGTCAACTGCCCTATTTAAATCACCTGATCCGCGACCTACTGATCACCAGTGGGGCACACATCTGCCTGTAATGGTTCTAAAATATATTTGCTCGTCCGCAAGTTGTACTGCCGTTGAACTAGGCACCGTAGAGCACGTTTTGCGTAGTGTACACAGCACAGACGTTGCGACATTAACCAGTGCCTCACGTTATGTTCAGTGACGAATCCCGCATTAACTTGGACTTTCGTGATGGTCGTAGAAGAGTTTGGCGTCGTACTGGTGAACGTTACACAGAAAGAAGTGAAGACAATGATCAAGAATCTATACAATTAACCTACAGCTCCCATCAGTGACACCAAAGGGAAAGAAGGACAAACAAAACTAGACCCTATTAGAAACATCAATAGCGGGAAGCCAAAAGGACAGTCACTTTCTCGCAAAATGGCCAATTGGCTATCCAAAACAAAATGATATAAGCGATACACACTCTAAAAGACAAACCCCAACAAAATTAACCGCGAAAGAAGAACCGCCTTGGAACAGTCAATGAAACGAATTCAACTGGGGACTTAAATCGATTTTACGCAGCTGCGATCCTCGCCCTTATTTCCGTCGCGATTTAGACAAATAATTTGTTCAGCCCGCATGAAGGCCTCCTAACTCATCAGTGCAACATCTCCGATAACACAAAAATCAAACGACCACAGAGATGAAACAACGGACAGCAGGAAACCACTGAAATGCTGGAGCAAAAGAAAACCAACAGTTCGACTCCGATGGGCTCGACCAGTGAATGATTTTTTGATATACAGCAAAACTTAAGAATTATGTATGCTAGGGTTTTTGAAATTTCATATATGGATTCCTCATGACAAAATAGCTGATCATTTTTTTTTTCTCGTCTGGTTTATGCGAGGCTTCGCCAAGCATTTTTTATCCCCTTTGCTCATCGAGTTATTAAATACATTATTTGACTTTATTAATTATTGAATTTTATTAAACAAGTTGAGCAAAAGGGATAAAATGCGAGGCTTGGCGTGGTTTTATCCCTTTTCTTACACGTTTATTTAACGAGTTGTGCAAAAGGGATACAATGCGAGGCTTTGTCGAGCATTTTATTCATTTACCTCTAGTTTAATAAATTCAATAATACACGTCAACACGAATGCAAAATTCTATTTATCATATGATATTAAAACACATTGTATTCACGAGGTTTAGCACAAAAACCCTATTCCACCGTTATTTAACGCGGCACCGTCAAAGACGTCGTGTAGCGTTTCGGGTGTATCTAACTTATATTTGCATATTTGGTCTATTAGTGGATCACAGAATTTAATGCATGGCGTCATTACATTCCCAGACGTGACACCAGCTTGAACATGCAGATATTGGCAATGACTGAGCCATCCATCCATCCGTTCGCCCGTGCGTCCGACCATCCAAAGTGTCTAGATATTAGCAACGTGGCCTAAAGAAGCCGCGTAATTATCATTACGATACTCGTAAATACCACCATATGAAAACAGAGGATGGGAAACGCACCGAACTATTTAAGCAGACAATCAAAACCAAGCTTGAGGCCAAATGCCGCCAACAGTAGACAAACATAAGGTCAACTGCTAATTATTTCTCGAAGGAAGTCTGCTTAAAGTTCAATAGGTATAGTGAATAGTGATTATCAATTACTAAACCTTTTTGCATAATGAACATACTTGCAACTACCAGCTTATACCACGCAGAGCTAATACCAAACTGGTACATGTAAACCGCTTAGAAGGCCAGAGCCTGCCCAGGCATAGTGGTGCGAGCAGGACCGTTCCTGTATATAAACTTTTGGTTTGCTTGGGTGATAGAGCTTGATATGTCAGTCCATCTCAATATGGGGTAAAAAGTCCCGCCAAACAGGAATCAACTTCTCCAAAAAACCTAAATAGTGCTGACTGGGACTTAAAACTTCAGTTTAAACAACCAAAAACTACAAAAAAGTACACTTTTGGGGTCGATTGTTTGAATTTTCCGCGAAACTATCACTGATTTATAGATAATCCAGGTAACAGTTATTTAAAGGTAATAGCCGAGAGTGTTGCGTAAGCGGGATATCTATAGAAAAGTGACTGGAATATTGTGTTGTGATTCATCACCAAAACACGCCTATATAATTTGGCACCCCCTCGAACCCGACTTTTATATTGTGAAACTGGAGTTTACATGGGCAAACCTTATTTTTCTTATTTCTGTTCTAAAATATAGATTGTGGGTACTCGTTAGAACCGCCTCGATGAGGCGGTTCTAACGAGTGACCACAATCTATATTTTGAGCAGAAATATGAATAATCGAAGCGGTTCTTACGAGTAACCACAATTTATATTTTGAGCAGAAATAAGAAAAATCGAAGCGGTTCTAACGAGTAACCACAATCTATATTTTGAGCAGAAAAATATCACAATTTTTCATCTTAAATGTTCATTGTTTCGGCGATAAGGTTACAATGTATTGGTATGGGCATGTTTTCGTAATGAAACAGTGTATACCCTGATCATAACCAGGGTCTACACTGTTTGTTTACATAACAGGAATTCAAGAGGAAAACTCAAAAGTCTAAGTCCCCGTTCAGGACATTTTTTCAGCCACCTGTCCATCAGTGTTGTCACATTACGACATAGTGTTTTTTTCACATATCCAAAATGAGTCGTTAAAACGATATAATCCTTGGTTGGTCATATCACACGGTAATCATGGCGGATATTTCCAGGCGCGACACACTCGCCAATGAAAGGCTAGGATTATATCGTTTTAACGACATATAATGTTGATAAAACGACATCTTTAACCAATGAAAAGGCCAAGATTATGTCGATAAAACGACATCTTTATTGTTTTAAACTCCACGCTACTTTTTCAGAGTGGAATGGAAAACGACATATTTTCGTTTTCTGTTCCATTCTAATTTTATTGTTTTAAATTCCACGCTACTTTTTCAGAGTGGAATAGAAAACAATAAATATGTCGTTTAAACGACATATTTTTGTTTTTTGTTCAATTCTAATTTTATTGTTTTTAATTCCACGCTCCTTTTTCAGCGTGGAAAAGAAAACAAGAAATATGTCGTTTAAACGACATATTTTCGTTTTCTGTTCCATTCTAATTTTATTGTTTTGAATTCCACCCTACTTTTTCAGAGTGGAAAAGAAAACAAGATATATGTCGTTTAAACGACATTTTTGTTTTCCACTCCACGCTAATTTTATTGTTTTAAATTCTGTTCTGCTAGATACTGGGACAGAAATGTCCCTTCCCGGGTCCGTAGGTTTAGGTCCCACCGTACTTACCAAATACCACCAAGTATACGCGCTTTGTAGTATGTCAGCTTGATTGTGCTGCAATACCTTCGAGTCGGATTTTAACCATGCATTACGAAAACACGCCTAGTATTCGAATATAATGAAAGTTTTACTATATAAAATAAAAAGGTTCAGATTAAAAAATCTGATAATTTCTGCACATTTATGTTCCAAACATAGATTGCGGGAAGTCATAAGAACCGCCTCGGTGGGGCGGTTATAACGAGTACCAATAATCCATGTTCCAAACATAGATTGCGGTCACTCGTTAGAACCGCCTCGGTGAGGCGATTCTAACGAGCACCCATAATCTATGTTTGCGCAGAAAATGAGAAAACAAAGTATACCCATAACTAGATAACAGTTGGGTTACCGGGGGCCAAAATTATATATTAGACGTGTTATCGTGATGGCTGTGTGTGTGTGTGTTTTTTATATTTTTTTCTTGTGCGGCCATTTTCCGTACCCTATTTTAGACAAAAAAGTCTGGAATAAAAAATAAACAATGGTATTTGGTGTCATTCAGTTGAACTAGACAACTGAACAAACATTGCTCACAATATTAAGTATTGATGAATTTATCCTGTCTGTACATTAAAAGCATTTTTGGCATTTTTTATGTCTCAAACGGAATTACCAGCTGCGTCTCTGGATGTGAATTTGTTTGTTATATTTGAGGTTAAACGTCCTCGTCAACACTGCATAGGTCGTTTTGGAGACGTTGCTTTCAATTTGGTGGGACTTTTACCCGACATTGAGGTGAACTGACATCTCAAGCCCTGTCGTCCAATGAAACCAATTGGGTGTATAGGCATGGACAGACCGCAGAGGAACAAAACGCCAAAACATTGACCGAGAGGACTAGGTTTTCAATAGCTTTCGAATGATTTTTTTTTGTGAGGGAAATTATTTTTCTCACAACGCTTTGCCTTGGCAGTCTTAGATCCTCTAAGCGGTTTACCAGTACTCATGTGCGGTTAGTTTCAGCCCTGCGTGGAGCATCATGCAGCCCATCTATTTCTTCAAGCCCCGATGGGCGGGGGTGGGGGGCTGCTCTGGATGTGAAAAACGAATTATTGTCATCACGTGAACAAGTCCGTGAAATGATCACTCCATAAACCCCACTTTATAGAGAGAAAACGGGACTATACATTATTTTTCTTATTTTTGCACCAAGACATAGGTTGCGGGTACTCGTTAGAACCGCCCCGTTGACTCGGCGAGGCGGTTCTAACGAGCACCCACGACCAATGGTTGCGGTATTTATAAGAAAAAATATCACGGATTTTCCCGAGAAAAGTAGCCATTTTGGAGATGTGAAAGAATGCAAAATGTTGCACGGGTGTGTTTTCGTAATGCTACGAAGGATTCTTTACAAATATTTATATTAAGGATATTGGCCTTGTTGTGTAGGCGGCCAGCTTTAGTCTTTCTAAAAGACACCCTGTAATATCGAAAATCGTGAACAACAGCTTCTGTGGTCTACCCTGTTTGCCAATGTCCAAAAATGAGAAGTTATGCATGTATGGTGGTTTAAGATGTGTCTGCAAAACACCAGAAAGTTTTTTTTGTTGTTGTTTTCTGCGTGCAAGCGTGAAAGGTTTTTGGTTTTGGTTATTTCAAGCGGATCGTTAATCAGGGGTGGACGAAAAGCGGAGAAAAACACATGGCCTTCCATTGTCAAATAGGTTTCATTATTTATCCATAGAACCGAAAAAAAGATAATAATAATTTAATAATTTGTGGCCTTTTTGTTCCAAACTACTAATGTTTTTTTCTAATGCAGGTTTTACAACGGTATACGTTTTAGCTCACTTGGGCCGAAGGCTCCAGCGGACCTTATAGGATGGTAGTCCCTTGGTCGTCCGTCCACACCTTTTACCAGTTATATCGCTACAGCATACAGGCTGATCTTATTCATTTCTTATCTGTAGCAAGCTTCTGGTGGGGCATTGCTAATATTAGCTTTTAATCGAAATTGAATGAAAACTTTGACTATGGCAACTACAAGGTCCCTTCGACTTTCAATGGGAAAACACTCGTCATCACCGTAGGCTTTGATGGGATCTTTCTGAAACTTATATTCGGTTTTGATGGGATCTTTCTGAAAATTATATGTAAGTAGACTGGGGATGAAGGCTCGGATGAGTTCGAATACTGGCAAGGTCGTCCCATTATTCATAGCGTTACGTCCCCTTAGTTGCTGAAAATGTCTATTTTTGAGCTCGTCATCACTATAGCCCCTTCAGTTTTGATCGGAGCCTCCTGAAATTTATGTATGAGTAATTCAGGGTAAAAAGCTAAGGTGAATTCGAAAACTGGTGATGTCTGTCTATCATTCACGGAATTATGTCCCCTACTTTGCTGAAAATGCTTATGTCATCACCGTAGCCCCCTAGTTTTGATCGGATCTTCCTTAAATTTGCATACAAGTAAGTCAGGGTAAACAACTAAGACGTATTCGAAAACAGGCGATGTCTGTCGATTACTCACCGAGTATGCCCCTACTTTGCTGAAAATGCTTATTTTTTACTTTGTCATCACTGTAGCTGCTTCAGTTATGATCGGATCTGCTTGAGACTTACACACACGTACGTCAGGGATAAAAGCTCGGTTGAGTTCGAAAACTGACGAGTTCGGTCTATCGATCGTAAAGTTAAGTTCTCTTGTCTGCTGAAAATGCCTATTTTGGACCTTGTCATCATCATAGCCCCTTCAGTTTTCATCGGATCGTTTTGAAACTTACATGTAAGTAAGCTATGGACAAAACTCGGCTGAGCTCAAAAATTGTTGAGGTCGACCTATATTTCAGCGAGTTATGTCCCATTTGATTACAGAAAATGCCTATTTTTGACCTTGTCATCACCGTAGCTCCTTCGGATCTTCTTGAAACTTACATGTAGGTAAGTCAGGAATGAGTTTGAAAACTGATGAGGTCAGCCTATATATCATAGAGTTACTACCCTTTGGTTGCAGGAAATGTCTATATTTGTCGTTGTCATCACCATAGCCCCTTCAGTTAATATCGGAACTTCTTGAAAGTTACATTTAAGCAAGTCAGGGATAAAAGCTTGAACGAATTTAAAAACTGGTGAGGACGGCCTATTGATCATAGAGTGATGTCCCAGTGATTGCAGAACATGCCCAGTTTTGACATTGTCATCATCATTATGTTCCCTTTGATTACAGAACATGCATATTTTTGACCTTGTCGTCACCGTAGCTCCTTCAGGTCTTATCGGATCTTCTTGAAACTTACATGTAGGTAAGTCAGGAATAAACTCGAAAACTGACGAAGGCGGCCTATTTATCATAGAGTTACTTCCCTTTTGGTGCAGAAAATGTTTTTATTTTGTCCATGCCATCACCATAGTCCCTAAAGTTAATATCGGAACTTTTTAAAAGTTTGGGTGAGTTTTAAAACGGATGAGGTCGGCCTATTAATCATAGAGTTATGTCCCTTTGATTGCAAATCATGTCCAGTTTTGTCATTGTCATCATCATAAGTCACTAAGTTATGAACGGATATTCCCGAAACTTACATATAAGTTAGGGATAAAAGCTTACATGAGTTTGCAAACTAACATTGTCGGCACATTACTCATTGAGTTATGTCGCCTTATTTGCTGCAAATACCTATTTTGTACATGGTCATCGCCTTGTGTTGATCGGATCTTCCTTAAACTAGCATATACGTATGCTTGGAATGAAAGTTCGGATGAGTTTGAAAACTGGTGATGTCTGCATATCTCTCATAGAGTTACGTCTCCTTGAATGCTGAAAATGCCTGCTTTTGACCTTGTCCTTGCATAAATCCTCCTGAAAAGATTGGAACTTCCTGAATGTTTGAAGCTGGAAGCTCAGGTGAGCAATATAAGACCATGTTGGTCCTCTAGTTATTTTATGTGTTTGGTAAATGGACTACTCAATATTTGACTTTTAATCTTAATGGAGAGATATATAGGGAACCCTGGAAGGGGCATGCAATTTATTTAATATGTTGTGCGAACAAGATACTATCTTGTGCGCACAATGTATTATATTGTGCGAACAAGATAATATCTTGTGCGCATAAGTAATTATCTTGTGCGCACAAGAAACTATCTTGTTCGCACAATTAAATATCCTGAGCGCACAAGATATTATCTTGTTTGCACACCATAGATATTGTACGGACGACATAATATCTTGTGCGCACAACTTATTATCTTGTTCACACAACATAATATCTTGTACGCACAATATCTTGTACGCACAATATATTATCATGTTATTATCAAGTTATTATCATGTTCACACAATATATTATCTTATTTGCACAAAATAGATCTTGTGCGGCCAACATAATATCTTTTGCGCACAACTTATTATCTTGTTCGCCCAACATAATATCTTGTGCGCACAAGATTGTGTTAGTTTTTATCTTCTTCCCACAGCATATTATCTTGTTGGCACAAGATCGATCTAGTGCAGACAACACAATATCGTGTGCGCACAAGATATTATATTGATCGAACAACTTAATATCTTGTGCGGACAACATAATATCTTGCTCGCACAACTTCCAAAGATCTGTGTTGTGCAAACAAGGTAATATGTTATGCACACAAGATAACATCTTGTGCGCACAACATATTATCTTTTGCGCACAAAATATCTTGTCGCACAACTTAATATCTTGTCCGCACAACATATTAAGAATAAAATTGAATGTTTCTTCCCGAGTTTCGTAGATAAATCATTTTGTGGCTGCTTTGTATACAGATTGTCGAAATCTTTCGTACATACTGGCATTGTTCCCAAGAGGTATCATTACCAAAAGGATGAAATAACCTTCGGTTTCTTAACAGGTTAATGTAGTTTTGCCAGAAACCAATGTCGTAACCTGAATTTGATTGATTGGATTTTAATCACAAAATGTATAATGGTGTGAACAATTGTTTACTCATTTCGGCTGGAAAAAAAGCGTGTCGTGTTCGACTGTGACCATTTTAAATGTATGTATAGACTGTCGCGAATGACAAAAAGGGCTATAAGTAGTTTTGCATGATCGTTTGATGGGTATCATTTGAGTATTTCAGTACTTATTTTATTTTTTATGAGACATTGCGCACCACAGATGCCAACTTGGCCATTTTGCTCTGCCCTGACGCATTTGTTTGCAGAGTACACGTTAAAGCTGGCTCCTGCTTCCTCGTTGGACGCTTACTGCCGTCTATTGGATTTTTGTGTGTTTTATGGACCCATTACGATAACACGCCCATGCGACATAGTGCAAGTTTCACATCTAAAAAATGGCTACTTTTCTGATGAAAATCCGTGATAACCAGTGCTTCAGCTGAAGTGCACGACCCGCCGGATGCTTTTAGCTTTATGAGTGTTACCATATATGGGTATGGCGGCCATTTTGGTCATGTGACCTGGACATAAAACGGTTCCCCCAATAAATGCGCCTTATCGTAAGGAGCAAAAATATATCTTATACTTTAGTACTGTATTCTGAATCGTTTGCAGGATAAAATCCAACACAAAAGCATATGTGTCAAAGTTTGACCTAGGCACAAAGAAGGTCAAGGTCAACCCAGGGTCACCATTTTAGCAATTTATGATGGGCCTACGTTCCAGATGCTATTTATCAAGTTTCGTGGAAATCTGCACAGTGGTTCTGGAGAAGACTATTTTTGAAGGGTTTTTACCAAATATTGCTTGGCGGCCATTTTGGTCATGTGACCTGGACCCCATGAGGAAATTTTGGTTTCCCCCATCCCGTAGAGGCTCCATATGAAATTTGACTTCAATCGGCCCAACGATTTCCGAGGAGAAGCAGTTTGAAAATTTTCACATTTTTCGCCTCGGCGAGGCTGTACTAAATGGAATGTAATATTTCGCAAGTTCATTGATAAGATCTCATTGATATCTATCAGTATGCCAAAAATTGTTTAAATATTCCAAGCGGTTAAGTCACTATCACCAATTTTCACAAACAGGTTACGGACGGACATATAGACAGACCATATATGGCTTGGCGGCCATTTTGGTCATGTGTCCTGGACCCCATGAGCAATTTTTGGTTTCCCCCATCCCATAGAGGCTCCATATGAAATTTGATTTCAATCGGCCCAACGGTTTCCGAGGAGAAGCAGTTCGAAAATTTTCACATTTTTCGCCTCGGCGAAGCTATACTAAATGGAATGTAATATTTCGCAATTTCATTGGTTAGATCTCATTGATATCTATCAGTATGCCAAAAATTGTTTAAATATTCCAAGCGGTTAAGTCACTATCACCAATTTTCACTTACGGGTTACGGACGGACAGACAGACAAACCATATATGGCTTGGCGGCCATTTTGGTCATGTGACCTTGACCCAATGAGCAAATTTTGGTTCCCCCCATCCCATAGAGGCTCCATATGAAATTTGACTTCAATCGGCCCAACGGTTTCCGAGGAGAAGCAGTTCAAAAATGTTCGAAAAATTTCACATTTTTCGCCTCGGCGAGGCTATACTAAATGGAATGTAATATTTCGTATGTTCATTGGTTAGATCTCATTGATATCTATCAGTATGCCAAAAATTGTTTAAATATTCCAAGCGGTAAAGTCACTATCACCAATTTTCACAAACGGGTTACGGACGGACCCAAAGAAGGTCAAGGTCAACCCAGGGTCACTTTTTTAGCAATTTATCAAGTTTCGTGGAAATCTGCCCAGTGGTTCTGGAGAAGACTATTTTTGAAGGGTTTTTAGCATATATATGGCTTGGCGGCCATTTTGGTCATGTGACCTGGACCCCATGAGCAATTTTTGGTTTCCCTATCCCATAGAGGCTCCATATGAAATTTGACTTCAATCGACCCAACGGTTTCCGAGGAGAAGCAGTTCGAAAATTTTCACATATTTCGCCTCGGCGAGGCTATACTAAATGGAATGTAATAATAAGTCACTATCACCAATTTTCACTTACAGGTTACGGACGGACAGACAGACAAACCATATATGGCTTGGCGGCCATTTTGGTCATGTGACCTTGACCCCATGAGCAAATTTTGGTTTCCCCCATCCCATAGAGGCTCCATATGAAATTTGACTTCAATCGGCCCAACGGTTTCTGAGGAGAAGCAGTTCACAAATGTTCGAAAATTTTCACATTTTTCGCCTCGGCGAGGTTTATACTAAATGGAATGTAATATTTCGTAAGTTCATTGGTTAGATCTCATTGATATCTATCAGTATGCCAAAAATTGTTTAAATATTCCAAGCGGTTAAGTCACTATCACCAATTTTCACAAACGGGTTACGGACGGACAGACAGACAAACCATATATGGCTTGGCGGCCATTTTGGTCATATGACCTTGACCCAATGAGCAAATTTTGGTTGCACCCATCCCATAGAGGCTCCATATGAAATTTGACTTCAATCGGCCCAACGGTTTCCGAGGAGAAGCAGTTCAAAAATGTTCGAAAAATTTCACATTTTTCGCCTCGGCGAGGCTATACTAAATGGAATGTAATATTTCGTAAGCTCATTGGTTAGATCTCATTGATATCTATCAGTATGCCAAAAATTGTTTAAATATTCCAAGCGGTTAAGTCACTATCACCAATTTTCACAAACGGGTTACGGACAGACCCAAATAAGGTCAAGGTCAACCCAGGGTCACCATTTTAGCAATTTATGATTGGCCTACTTCCCAGATGCTATTTATCAAGTTTCGTGGAAATCTGCCCAGTGGTTCTGGAGAAGACTATTTTTGAAGGGTTTTTACCATATATGGCTTGGCGGCCATTTTGGTCATGTGACCTGGACCCCGTGAACAAATTTTGGTTTCCCTATCCCATAGAGGCTCCATATGAAATTTGACTTCAATCGGCCCAACGGTTTCCGAGGAGAAGCAGTTCGAAAATTTTCACATTTTTCGCCTCGGCGAGGCTATACTAAATGGAATGTAATATTTCGCAAGTTCATTGGTTAGATCTCATTGATATCTATCAGTATGCCAAAAATTGTTTAAATATTCCAAGCGGTTAAGTCACTACCACCAATTTTCACTTACGGGTTACGGACGGACAGACAGACAGACCATATATGGCTTGGCGGCCATTTTGGTCATGTGACCTTGACCCAATGAGCAAATTTTGGTTTCCCCCATCCCATAGAGGCTCCATATGAAATTTGACTTCAATCGGCCCTACGGTTTCCTGAGGAGAAGCAGTTCAAAAATGTTCGAAAATTTTCACATTTTTCGCCTCGGCGAGGCTATACTAAATGAAATGTAATATTTCGTAAGTTCATTGGTTAGATCTCATTGATATCTATCAGTATGCCAAAAATTGTTTAAATATTCCAAGCGGTTAAGTCACTATTACCAATTTTCACAAACGGGTTACGGACGGACAGACAGAATGACAGACTGACAGACTGACAGAATGACAGAATGACACGGTGATTTTAGGGCACTCTTAGAAAAAACCGACTTCAGTCGGTTGCTTTTTCTGCGGGTCGTGCAATTTTCTTATTTACGAGGGTAGGCTGAAAAGTTCTATGCCTGACCAAGATCAAATGGTTTGTCCATGCTGAAAGTGCCTTATTTTTCAACATAGTCTCCCTTCCTGTCCACACACTTCCCCCAGCGATGCTGGAGTCCTTGGATCCCAGTGGTATAGAAGGTCTCATCTTGGTCCCTGAAAAACTCCTCCACAGCAGCTAAAACTCCTCCACAGCAGCTATCACCTGCTCGTCTGACCGATAATGCTGCCCAGCCAAGTGCTTTTTCATGTTTGGAAACAGGAAATAATCTGATGGAGCTAGATCAGGTGAATACGGAGGGTGATCGACAAGTGTGAAGCCACAGTCATGCACAGCAGCCATTGCGACAACCGATTAATGAGCAGGCGCATTGTCCTGATGGAACACGACCCCTTTTGTCAATTTTCCGGGTCGTTTAGCCTTAATTGCTTTTCGCAAATGTTTTAGCAGATCTGCATGATACTCCCCATAAATTGTTCTGCCCTTTTGAAGGTAATCTATGAATATTATACCCTTGGCATCCCAGAACACTGATGCCATCACCTTCCCTGCAGAGGAGACGACCTTTGCCTTCTTTGGAGGGGGTAAGCCAGGACGCTTCCATTGCCATTGCATGGATTGTCTTTTGGTCTCTGGCTAAAAGTGATGAACCCAACACTCATCCTGAGTGACAAAACGGTCAAGAAAACCATCTTGGTCTGCTTCAAAAATAGCCAAGTTGGCTTGTGACAGATTCAGTCTGGTCAACTTTTGGTCAGGCGTCAAAAGCCGTGGCACCCATCTCGCGGAAACCTTCGACATTCCTAATTCACTGTGTAGAATGTTCTCTACTCGTTCACGGGAGATGCCAACAGTGTTAGCTAATTGATTCACAGTTAAACGCCTGTCATCCATAACGGCACTTGGCTGATGGTTTCCTCAGTTGTTGCCGTTGTGGGTCGTCCACACCGGTCATCATCTTCAAGGCTGTCCTTGCCCATCTTAAAATTTGCTGCCCACCTTTTCACGGTTGCAAACGAAGGAGCATCACCCCCTAATGTAGCAACCATATCGGCATGAATGTCCTTAGGAGCTAACCCCTTTTTATGGAGGTACTTGGTGACACCACGATGCCAGACTTTGTCCATTTTCTCAAAAACGTGCTAGTATCAATTTTCAAAGTCTAGAATTTCTACGTTATTGCAGGTAAACTTGAACTCATTTGAGTCAAATCAAGTAATAAAGGTTTGGATTTATTGAATTCAAAATTTCATGGCTGTTCGATGCCTGCTTCTTGGTCAGGCTCAGAACTTTTCAGCCTACCCTCGTATGCAGCAACTGTAGGTTGTCGGTACTCGTATGAACCGCCCCATTGAGGCGGTTCTAACGAGTACCCACAACCTATGTCTTGGAGCAGAAATAATAAAAATAATGTATACCCCCGTAAACCCCAGTTTTACCTAAATAAAGCGGGTTTGAGAAATGTTAATTACACGGACATTGTTAACCGATGATCTGCCTTATTACTTTTCATCGGAAGTTAGACTTGATATTTTCTCATGCCATACTTTCCCTGAAAAAAAAAATAACACCATGATAACAAGTCTGTGTAGCGAGCACCCTTCTAAACCCCACTTTTTATAGGGAAAACAGGGATTTACGGGGGTAAACATAATATTCTTCTTTCTGCTCCAAGACATTGTTTGTGGGCACTCGTTAGAACCGCCCCAATGTTCTAACAAGCACCCCAAACCTATGTTTGGTGCATGTAAGAAAAAAATCCCAATTTTTATCAAAAATGTACGGAACCCGGGAGAGGGAATGCATTTTTAGCTCACCTGGGCCGAAAGCTCCAGGGGAGCTTATAGTTTAACTGGTCATCCGCCGTCCGTCGCCCGTCGTCTGTCCGTCACCACCTTTGACCACTTATATCTCTGTAGCCTGCAGGCTGATCTCAATCATTTCTTATATGTAGCATGCCTTGGGTGGGGCAACGAAGAATTTAGCTTTTTATCAAAATTGAATGAAATCTTTGGTTGCTATGGCAATCCCAATTTCCCATAGACTTACAATGGAAATGCTTGTCATCACCGCAGCACCTTCAGTTTTGATCAGATCTTTCTGAAACTTATATGTAAGGTGGCTGAGGGTAAAAGCTCGGATGAGTTCGAAAACCGGCCAAGTCGGCCCATTAATCATAAAGTTACGTCCCTTTGATTGCTGAAAATGCCGATTTTTGACCTTATCATCACAATAGCACCTTCAGTTTTGATCGGATCTTTCTGAAACTTATATGTAAGGTGACTGGGGATAAAACCTCGGATGAGTTCGAAAACCGGCCATGTCGGCCTATTTATCATAGAGTTCCGTCCCGTTGATTGCTGAAAATGCAGATGTTTGACATTGTCATCACGGTAGCCCCTTCAGTTTTGTTCGGATCTTTCCGAAACTTATATGTAAGGTGGCTGGGGATAAAAACTTGGATGAGTTCGAAAACCTGCAAAGTCGGCCAATTTATTATAGAGAAATGTCCCTTTGATTGCTCAAAATGCCGATTTTTGACCTTGTCATCACCGTAACCCCTTCAGTTTTGATTGGATCTTTCTGAAACTTAAACGTAAGTTGGCTGGGGTAAAACCTCGAATGAGTTCGAAAACCGGCCAAGTCGGCCCATTTATCATAGGGTTAGATCCCTTTGGTTGCTGAAAATGCAGATATTTGACCTAATCATCACTGTAGCCCCTTCAGTTTTGATAGCATCTTTCTGAAACTTATATGGAAGGTGGCTGGGGATAAAGCCTTGGATGAGTTCGAAAACCGGCCTTGTCTGCCCATTTATCATAGAGTTACATCCCTTTGATTGCTGAAAATGCCGATTTTGGACTTTGTCATCACTGTAGCCCCTTCATTTTGATCGGATCTATCTGAAACTTATATGTAAGGTAGCTGGGGATAAAAACTCGGACGAGTTTGAATAAGGGCCAAGTTGGCCCATTTATCATAGAGTTACCTCCCTTTGATTGCTGAAAATGCTGATTTTTGACCTTGTCGACACCGTAGCCCCTTCAGTTTTGATTGGATCTTTCTGAAACTTATATGTTTTTATCATAGAGTTACATCCCTTTGATTGCTGAAAATGAAAATGCCGATTTTTGATATTGTCATCACTGTAGGCCCTCCAGTTTTGATCGGATCTTTCTGAAACTTATATGTAAGGTGACTTGGGATAAAACCTCAGATGAATTTGGGTAAGGGCCAAGTCGGCCCATTTATCATAAAGTTACGTCCCTATGATTGCTGAAGATGCCGATTTTTGACCTAGTCATCACCGTAGCCCCTTCAGTTTTGATCAGATCTTTCTTATCTATATGCGCGCCCCCGCCCGTAGCGGCTTGAAGAAATTTATGGACTGCATGCTGCTTCCACGCAGAGCTGAATCCGGCCCGCACACGAGTACTGGTAAACCGCTTAGAGGGTCTAAGCCTGTCCAGGAACCGCGGTGCGAGGCGGACCGTCCATGCTAATAAACCCCATTTGTTTCATTGGGCGACAGGGCTTGAGATGTCATTTCATTTCATTGTCGGGTAAAAGTCCCACAAAATTGGAAGCAACGTCTCCAAAATGACCTTTACAGTGTTGACGGGGACGTTAAACATAAAATCAAACAAACAAATCTTATCTATATGTAAGGTGGCTGGGGATAAAAGTTTGGATGAGTTTGAAAACTGGCCAAGTCGGCCCATTTATTATAGAGTTATATCCCTTTGAATGCTGAAAATGCCGATTTTTGACCTGGTCATCACCGTAGCCCCTTCAGTTTTGATCGGATCTTTCTGAAACGTATATGTTAGGTGGCTGGGAATAAAAACTTGGATGAGTTCGAAAACCGGCCAAGTTGGCCCATTTATCATAGAATTACATCCCTTTGATTGCTGAAAATGCCGATTTTCAACCTTGTCATCTACGGAGCCCCTTCCGTTTTGATTTGAACTTCCTGAAACTTAAGTACAAGTAAGTCCAGGTTTAAAGCTTGGATGAGTTTGCAAACTAGCGATATTGGGCGATTACTGACAGTGTAAAGTCGCATCTTTTGCTGGAAATGCTTATTTTTGACTTTGTCATGGCCGTAGCCCCTTCAGTTTTGATCAGATCTTCTTGAAACTTACAAACAAGTAAGGGATAAAAGCTCGGATGATTTAAAAAACTGATGAGGTTGGCTCATCTATTGTAGAGTTACATCCCCTCTACCGCTGGAAATACCTATTTTTGACGTTGTCATCACCATAGCCCCTTCAGTTTTCAACGGATCTTTTTGTAACTTACCAGTTAGTAAGTAAGGGATAAAACCTTGGCTGAGTTAAAAAATTGTGAGGTCGGCCTATATTTCGGAGAGTTATGTCCCCCTTGATTATAGTTGATTATAGAAAATTCCTATTTTTGACCTTGTCATTACCATAGCTCCTTCAGTTTTGATCAGATCATCCTGAAACTTACATACAAAGAAGTTGGGGTTAAAAGCGTGGATAAGGTTGAAAATTAGGGATGTAGGTCGATTACTCATGGAGTTATGTCCCCTACTTTGCTGAATATGCTTAGTTTTGACCTTGTCATTCCCTTAGCCCCTTCAGTTTTGATTGGATCTTCTTGAAACTTACAAACATTACAAACATTACAGTGATAACTGCTCAGATGTGTTCGAAAACTGACGAGGTTAGCTTATTTAACGTAGAATTGTGTCCCTTTTACTGCTTAAAATGCCTATTTTTGAACTTGTCATCACCAAAGCCCCCTTCAGTTTTCATCGGATCATCTTGAATCTTACATGTGTGTAAGTAACAGATAAAACCTCGGCTGAGCTAAAAAAAATTGGTGAGGTCAGCCTGTATTTCAGGTAGTTATGTCCCCTCAATTACAGGAAATGCCTGCTGTTTAACCTTGTCATCACTATAGCTCCTTCAATTTTATTGGATCGTCTTGAAACTTACATGTTAGTAAGTTAGGGATTAAATGGATGAGTTCGTGAACTGATAAAGTCAATCTGTTTATCATAGAGTTACACCCCTTGGATTGCAGAAAATGCCTCTTTTTGGCTGTAACTCCTTCAGTTTTCATGGATCTTCTCGAAATTTATATGTTTGTAAGTTAGGGATAAAAGTTTGAAAACTAGCAATGCCAGTCAATTAATCATGGAGTTATGTCCCCTGCTTGGCTGAAAATGCTTATTTTCGACCTTGTCATCACTGCCGCCCCTTCAGTTTTTGTCGGATCTTCATGAAACTTACAAACACGTAAGTCAGGCAGAAAAGCTCGGAGGAGTTTGAAAACTGGTGAGTAAGGCCTATTTATCATAGAGTTACATCCCTTTGATTGCAGCAAATAATTGCTCATTTTTTACCTTGTCATCACCATAGCCCCTTCAATTTATATTGGATCTTCTTGCCAGTTTCATATAAACAATTCTGGGATAAAAGCTTGAATGAGTTTGAAAACCGGTATGGTCAGCCTATTTATCATAGAGTTACAGTCTACTTGATTGAAGAAAATGCTTAACTTGTCATCATCTTGTCCTCGCATAAATCCTTCAATAAAGGTTGGCACTTCCTGAAACTTTGAATCTGTTAGCTCAGGTGAGCGATATAGGACAAGCTTGGTCCTCTTGTTTTTAAATACGTTGTCCGAACAAGATATTATATTGTTCGCACAAGATACAAGATATTATGTTGTCTGCACAAGATCTATGTTGTGCAAACAAGATAATATTTGTGCGACTAAGATAATATGTTGTGCGAACAAGATAAAAACTTGTGCATACAAAGATAATATCTTGTGCGGACAAGATAATATGTTGTGCAAACAAGATATTAAGTTGGGCGCAAAAGATATCATGTGTCCGCACAAGATCTATTTTGTGCAAACAAGATAAAATCTTGTGCGCACAAGATAATTAGTTGTGCGATCAAGATATTATTTAATACTTAGCAGTGAAATCAATGCATATCTCAAACAAATAAAAATCATATCAATCACCAGTGAAATGATATCGTATCATTTCACATGTGACTGGTACCATTTATATCATTTCACTGTAGCGTGCCAAAACTACTTTTTTGTTTACGTTCTGATGGAAAAAAGGTTAATTTTCCTTTTATTTTAATACTAAGAATAATAACTCCTTATGTCCTTGAAAATTATGATATTTAAACACACTCGATGATATATTTTTGGTATCCACCTAAAAAAAGTAAATATCCTCTATTTATCGTGTACGCACAAAATAATAACTTGTGCACACAAGATATTATGCTCTTCGTACAAGATAATATCTTGTGAGCGCAAGATATTATCTTGTTCGCACAACATAACTGAATCGCATGTCCCTCGCAGGCCCCGTCAAATGACCATAAAGGTATGTAAAATGCACTAAAGAACACTGATATGTTATCGTAATGAGAAGAAATGCTTTGGGCTACAGACGTAATTGCGCTTTAAAAGGTTCCAGAAGGCTACTTGTTACACGGGATAATTATAGCTACATTCTGCTACATATCTCAATTAAGCCAAATTATCAACCCATTTCTAACGGGAGACCTCGAATCTAGTACACTGGCAAACCCAGCAGGTCCAGGGCAGACGCAATCGTCTGATTAGGGCCTTCTCTGCTGACAATATTTCAGCTGAATAATAATTGTATTTTTAAAGTGATTCTGTCTAACATCCCTAAATTTCAAAATTGACTCCTTCTGTATATAGTGAGGAAGATTCCATTTAGTTGAAAAAGGGTTATGGCTGAGAAAGGATACAAGTTTAGTATATAGTTATAAACTTTAAACTGTCTGACCTGACGCCGGAGGACACAGGAACATAAAAGTAGTCTGGCCTTGCTCACTCAGTAGTGACACTCTTTTGATTAGGGCTAAAAGAAATGATCAAAGTTGAACGCTATCGTAATAGATGAGAACAGACAAAATATCAAAGGAGAGTCAAGGATGACAGATGAGACATAACAAAATATCAAAGGAGAGTCAAGGATGGCAGAAGAGACGTAACAAAATATCAAAGGAGAGTCAAGGACGACAGATGAAAGCTAACAAAATATCAAAAGAGAGTCAATGGTGACAGATAAGAGCAATCAAAATATCAAAGGAGAGTCAAGGATGACAGATGAGAGGTAACAAAATATCAAATGAGAGTCAATGATAATCTTTGCAAAACGATACTTCTACTTAAGGGGAAAGGGAACACCTTCCGGGGAGGCAACTCCTGCACAAGTATTTTGTCTTCCATGTCAATAGGGGTAAATTCTTAAAGATAAGAATTTGCTCCTCTTTACTTTAAGAGTTGACCCCTTGTTCAGTTTGACAGGACTTAAAGAAAAGCGATCAGGAAGTCCCGAATGTTGTCTCTCTTTGAAAAATGGTGGCAAAATGTGCTAGGTGTTCCAATTCAACTTAAAGGTATTTTTTAGAGATAAGAGAAGAGGTCCTCCCATATCCTGAATAGAGTGAGTGAGTGTTTGAGTTTTACGTCCCACCAACAGCTAAGGTCATACGGAGAATGCATGGAGAAGCCCGGGATTGATCCTGGGATCCCTGGTTTACAAGGCGAGTAGCGTAACCACTACACCACGGAGGCTTCTATATCCTGAATTCGGGTTTTCGTGATCGTGACTTTATTTTCAATGTCACAGGCTCCCGAAAACTGCCAGTTTTGGGAAACAATTGACTTGTGCGCCCATTACACTGTATCTCATTTAAGAATCCATGAGTGTCAGTCAAACGTGGTACAATATATCGTTACAAACCGTCAAGGCTGTGATTAGATTTTGGTGATCTTCACCATTTTTTAAGGTCACAGCTTTCAGAATACTGTCAGTTTTAGGTCAAAAATTGTTTGCGTGCACCTTATATGTTGATGACTTGAACCTAGTGTTCGAAGCCAAATGGATGTTTAAGTTACCTTAATGGTGGGGAACATTGTGCCTCTGAAAACGTTTTCTAGTTTCTCTGAAATAATTTGTTAATCTTAAAGAAGATTACGTCAGCAAAAAAAAAATGAAAAAGGTTAACTTTGGAAGCAAAGAATACATATTAGAATGAAAACCGGAAAGTCGGTTTTATTGAGTTTCTTCATAAACAGCACTGTTGTCTGCAAGGCTGAATACGCCCCCCCGCCCCCCGGCCTAGCATCGATTTCAGCGGTACTCGATTTTCAAATTACCAGCATTGAACTCGATGCATCCAAAGAAAATAAAGATATAATCTGCACTATGATGAAGTACGGGGAGACGTTTTACGTCCGCCACATAGCACTAAACACCTGCTGCGGTGTCGTAAAATATATGAAAAAAGCAAGTCCGTTTGATGAACATCCGTAAACTGGAGTAGAGTGGTTGATACCTTCCCTGGTGCACTATGTCACACGGCCTAGTTATCGGAATATTTTCTACCAAGGTTTACTTTGCTTAACATTTCTCTGCTGTAAATAACTATATAATAACTATATTTGCCTTATTCAAATTATATTCTGAGTATGTGTAATGAAAAACGCCTTAAATATCTTGAGACATCAATACTCCATGCATAAATGGTCTTTTAAGCAGATAGCTTGCATACAAGGACATGTTTGCATGTACAGATACATTAATATATCAATAGTTTGTCAGATGATTTTATCCAAAATAACGTTCCCTGCATATCCCAGCATCAGTCTTCATCGGATTAGAAGATAGTCATGTTATCAGTTTATCATTTTTTTTTTCTTTGTATTTTTTTATAGTTCGCACATTGCTTTCTGTTGGATTTCTAAGAAAATCGCTTCATTTTAATAACCTATTAGCCGTGCGATATTTTTAAAGCTCTGAGACGAGCTTCAGATCCTACGTTAATTACAAAATAAGCTTTTTCATCTTAACGAAGTCAAGTTAATTCGAGGATGTAACTATTTTAATCCAGAATCGATTATGTAGAGCACAGTAAAGTTAATAAGAAGCCATGTGCGACCATTGGTAACTCTGATCAAAACGAGGGTTTACGGTGGTATACATTATGTTTCTTATTTTTACTCCAATACATAAGTTGTAGGTACTCGTTAGAACCGCCTCAATGAGGCGGTTCTAACGAGCACCCACAACAAATGTTTGCAGTATTTATAAGAATTCACTAGAAAAGTAGCCATTTTGGAGATGAGAAATATGCACTATGTCGCACGGGTGTGTTATTGTAATGAACTCCGGTTTCATTAGATGCAAGGCCACCTACTGATTGCGAAGATGAGAGTCTGAACACTAAACGGTAACATTCCTATATTAAGACCACCTTACGGACTATTCGAAAGTGATCTTTAAGACCACTTTTGAATAGTCCCAAAGGTGGTCTAACACTAGGCACCCTTGATGTAGTAATCACAAAGAAAATATACCTGAAACCTTCTTATTATGATTTTAAAAGCATAATTAATGTCTTAATTTTAGGTGGTCTTAATACCGGAATTTCACTAGGTCAAAGTGTGTTTTACAGGTCGCAAAAAATCATGAAGTAAACACATCGGTGTAATGAACATTCCTGTAAACAAACTTGATACATAGACAACTTGGGTTTATAGGGGTATACATTGTTTTTGCTGACCAAAATATAGGTTGCGGGTACTCGTTAGAACCGCCTCAATGAGGCGGTTCTAACGAGCATCCACAGCCTATGTTTGTATGTGAAATAAGAAAAATATCAAAAACATTTCAACTGAAAAAATATTTGTTCTAATCCTATTTCAGCATATGGCTGTTTTATTGAATGTAGTGTAGGTTTTGTCTGTCTCCCGACTCTATAGATACGCTAGTTTCAGCTCAGTAGTATCAGTCTTAAGTCATTCCCGCTAATGTTTCTCACAGCGCAACAGAGTATCGGAGAAATTTGTTGCTTGTTGTTTTAAGTGTTCCATGATTTGATTATACGTTTAATTAAGGTATGATGGTATATTTTATTTTCATTAGTCTAAAGGTATGATGGTACATTATATATGTCTTGTATGTTATTTATTTAAGAAATGAAATTTATTTTTCTGTAGTTCATGGAAGTATGAACGCAGTGGGTCGCGTGCAAAGTAAATGAACCCCGAAGGGGTTCATGTAAACTTTGCTAGCGACCCACTGTCGTTCATACTTTCATGAAAAGCAGAAAAAATAAGTTTATTTTTTATATTTACATTATTTGCCCCTCATCACTGGGCGAAAAAATGCTTGCAGGGCAAACTTTTAAAGCTTAAAAACATTTACACGCTGTTTTTCTACAAAGAGCGGAGCTGCGTTGACGTCATCAACGCCCGTAGAGAACAATGGTTTAGAATGACGTCATTTAACGTCACTGAAAATCATGTGATTCGATGCGTTCATTGACGTATGAACGCAATTGTTTTCTATAGGTTTACATTAGACTTTACACTGGAAATGTAAATATAAAAAAATGCCTTGGGTTGACATACCCGTGTGACATAGTGAATTCTATATGAAGTAAATGGTGACTTTTGTCTGAGGACATTTGGTATAGAAGTCGCAGATACGATTGACTACTAGGCGGAGCTACCGTTTGCACCCGCCTTTGGAATGTTCTATTAACAAAAAGGTCAACAAAGTCACCCGATTATGTGAATTCAACTGTAACACAAATAAAGCTGTGGCGTATAGAAAGCATGCGAAAGGCACTCTACTGAATCCTCTGGTGGACTCAGAGAATTGAACATATATTGACAACACCAACGGGCCTCCGTGGCCTAGTGGATAAGAGCGCTGACTCTTAGTCATTAGGTCTCTCACCGCCGTAGGTTCGAGCCTCGCTCGGGTCACGTGTGAGACGCGAAGTTCTGCAACGGAAGGTCAGGTGGTTTTTCTCCGGGTACTCCGGTTTTCGCCCGCCTCTGATTAACGATCGACTCGATATGAGTGAAATAATCGTGAAAGGGCCGTAAAACCCAAACCAAAAAAAAAAAAATATTGACAACACCCGAATAGCTCCGCCTAGTCAATCTTATCTGCGACTACTATAAGCATCACGAAGACACGCCTAAATAATTTTGATCCCCTTGAACCTAATTTTTATATAGAAAAACTGGAGTTTACAGGGGTAAACCATAATTTCTTAAATAGATTGTGGGTACTCGTTAGAACCGCCTCGATGAGGCGGTTCTAACGATTACCCACAATCTATACTTTGAGCAGAAATAAGAAAAAATATCACAATTTGTCATCTTAAAATGTGGTTTTTTTTCGGCGGTAAAGTGTTCAATGTATTTGTTTAGGTGTGTTTTCGTAATGTCATCTTAAAAATTTCGTGTTTTTCATATCGGCGTTTAAAGTTTACAATGTATTTGTATAGGCGTGTTTTCGTAATGGTAATTTTAAATATGTTCTATTTTGGTGGATGTGTTCGTAAGGACTGCCTCATTGAGGCGGCTGTAACGAATACTCACAATCAGTGTTGTTAAGCTACCACACACCCTTGTAGACTGCACTTGTCTCTGTATCATGTGGAGTTTACAACGCTATTTATTTCACGGACTTGTTAATCCTTTTTGTACCAAAACGAATCTTCCTTCTTATATATAGCAGGAGGCCATTTTTATAATTTAGGGGTGTCAGATTGTGTTTTCATCAAAATGTATTTGGAAAATGATTTAACTTTTAGCAAACAGTGGATGCCCTCTGATTGGGCCTGCACTGTTTGCCAGGGTACCTTTTTTAGGGTTTCTGGTACAAATTGGGTTAACACAATGATAGCGTGGAATTGCGTGTAAAACACTAAATGGCAGTGAATTATTCTCTCTCTCTCTCTCTCTCTCTCTCTCTCTCTCTCTCTCTCTCTCTCTCTCTCTCTCTCTCTTCTTCTTCTTCTTCTTCTTCGTCTTTCAAAATGTCTGCGTATGCCTGAAAAATCAGATGCAATGTATAATCTGATATAATGATACACAAATACTATCACGAAAACATGCCTATATAATTCTGACCCCCTTTAACCCCACTTTTATATAGTAAAACTGAGGTTTACAGGGGTAAACCTTATTTTTCTTATTTCTGCTCTAAAATAAAGATTGTGGGTACTAGTTAGAACCGCCTCGATGATAGCGATAGCGGGGACATATTGTTTTTGCCCTGTCTGTTTGTTGGTTTGTTTGTTTGTTTGTTGGTTTGTACGTGGACAAACTAAACGTTGGCCATTTCTTTTGAACGGTTGGAGATAGAGTATTCATATTTGGCATGAAGGTTCCTTGTGACAAGAGCTTCACATTCATGCAAAAAATTTGACCTGTGACCTTGACCTTGACCTTTGACCTACTTTAAAGAAAAAACAACAACATTGGTCATAACTTTTAAACCGTTTGAGATACAGCCTTCATATTTGGCATGTATGTTCCTTGTGACAAAAGCTTTACATTCATGCAAAAAAAAATTGGCATGTGACCTTGACCTACTTAAAATAAAAAATAACATTTTGGTCATAACTTTTGAACCATTTGAGATACAGACTTCATATTGTGCATGTAGGTTCCTTGTGACAAGAGCTTTACATTTACACAAACAAATTTGACCGTGACGTTTACCTTGACCTTTGACCTACTTAAAATGAAAAAATAACATTTTGGTCATAACTTTTGAATCATTTGAGATATAGCCTTCATATTTTGCATGCAGGTTCCTTGTGACAAGAGCTTTACATTCACACACTTTTTTTTTCCTGTGAGCTTGACCTTTGACCTTACTTTTGAATCTTTTAAGATAGAGCCTTAATATTTGGCATGTAGGTTCCTTGTGACAATAGCTGGATTTTTTTTTTTACCTGTGACCTTGACCTATGACCTACTTTAAAGAAAAAATATTATTGTTCATAACTTTCGAACCGTTTAAGATAGAGCCTTCATATTTGGCATGTAAGTTTCTTGTGCCAAGACCTTCCCACTCAAACCAAAAATCTTGACCTGTGACCATGACTTTGAACCGTGACCAACTTTGAAAAAAATGACCACGCCCGGGGACATATTCGTGTTTCACAAACACATCTTGTTTCACCTTATTATTATTATTATTTCATTTTTACGGCGGTAAAATGTACAGTGTATTTGTATAGGCGTGTTTTCGTAATGTGATCCGCACAAACTTATACATATAGTAGACTTATTGGTACGTTTGCTCACAAGCAACCGTATATTGTTAACACAGCGTCGTATAATATTTAAGGCATAAGTCATTGTAATGAACATCTTTTAAAATCCGCCATTATAAAGAGAAAACTGGGGTTTACAGCGGTATACATACATTATTTTTATTATAACACAGATTCGAACAATTTGCAAGGAATATGGACATTAAAGGGAAAAAAGCGTCTAAACAACGTTTCCATCACCGTAAGGAGCACACACCACTAGGTTTGGAGTATAAACAAGACAAGAAAAAAGTGCCATATCAAGTGACTAGATTGTGATTGCATTGATCCATTTTGGAAAGTAAAAGGCAATTATATCTCATTATTAAAGCCGTTCAGTAAAATTGACCTGA
Source organism: Lucinisca nassula (assembly GCA_963580285.1). Classification (NCBI taxonomy): domain Eukaryota; kingdom Metazoa; phylum Mollusca; class Bivalvia; order Lucinida; family Lucinidae; genus Lucinisca; species Lucinisca nassula. Next base: position 46,991,353 of record OY757023.1, on the reverse strand, counting down.
GACTGGTGAACTCTATTATCATAATTTCACATCCGACTGAATGCATGTATTTATCTTCGTCGTTTTCCGAAGATGGCGATATTGTTATACAATACATAGAGGTCGGTAAATGGGTCGCTTTTCACGAGATGCCGACAATTCACGAGAAGTTTAAGAAAGCCGACGTATTAGACGATAGCATTTACTAATTTTTTCCTTGCATAAATGTCAGTCTCAGGTCAATTTGTTCTAGCTATAACTAGAATTACAGAATTAGTATCAAATGCCTGTTGTACATGTTTTGTGACTCGGGCTGTTGACTACCTAACTCTTTATAGTCACTCATATTAGTTTTCAAGACTTCAACACATTAATTCTAACATGAGTTGTTTACAAGATCTATTAGTTTAACTGTGTATTTTCCTTGCAGTTCAGTAAGAGAAAAGGATTTGCATGTTACATTTATTGACAGCAATTAAAAGTTTACCACAGACACTTTGTGAAAAAGAAAAGATTGGGTCTGAGTATTATGGATAGTATATTAAAAGATCATTTGACGGATATTATGAGGGTGCGTAAGGAACGTAGTGGACTCAGTGCCATTGGCGTTTTTGTATGGGAAGTTGTGTTTCAAACCTGCCAATATGTGCATTTTGCTCTGCCCTGATTTTGGAGAGAAGCGATACAATATGCTAACCTATGAGATGTAACACTCTAGTCACAAAGATAATATATAGCTGTCCACAAGATATCGTTTTATTATGTTTCTTGTAATATGTTTTAGTTATTTGTTTCAAATGAAGTTTGTAACAGTTAATTGGAAGGGACTGAAAGCAATTTGCTATTCACCTATAATTATTCTGTGTAAATGGCATTTCTCTAACCAAATTGCGGGTTGAAATATAAACCTTATTTTTCTTGACATAAGGGTATTACATGAGAATGTTAAAATTGGATACAACTAGTCAATATGATCTGTATGAATATACATAAATAACAATTATAATAACAATATAACTACTACTACTGCTGCTGCTACTTCTACTGTAACTACTACTACATGTAATGGCACCCTCTCTGAACTTATTAATCAAAAGCCGCATAAACATACACTCCGCCCCCATCCTTCATGACTTGAAGAAATAGATAGGCTGCATAATGCCTCCACGCAGTACGGAGACCATCCGCCAATGAGTCCTGGTAAACCGCTTAGAGGTTCTAAGCATGCGCTAGAAATGTGGTGCGAGTTCGACCATTCATGCATATAAACCCTAGTTTGGGTGGCAGAGCTTCAGATCTCATATCATCTCAATGTCGGGTAAACATCCCACAAAATTGTAAGCAACGTACCCAAAATGACATATAAAGTGTTGACAGCCGCCGTATAATGCTATTTAATTTATATTTCCTTCTATGTCATGTCAATGTACTTAAGAGAATAAAGTGTTTGTCTGTCTTTGTCTGTCTGTCTGACAGGGACGTTAAACCCCAAATCAAACATACACTAATGCGCTGCTTGTTACATTACGGCCAACCCAATAAATAAATATCGAAACTCATCATAAGCAAAGCACTGAGAGTACAGGTTGGTCGTAGGTTGGGAAAATAGTCCTGAACTGAGAATCGAACTGTTCGTTTAACTTTAAGCAAGCACAGTAGATCGGATCAGACATCGCGTTATGTGGCGTCTGATTATGTAGATGCCCAAATGCACGAGCACAGTTCACTCGCCCCCACCCATCAGGGATTGAATAAATAGATGAGCTGCATGATGCTTCCACGCAGAGCTGAAACCGACCGCACACGAGTACTGGTAAACCGCTTAGAGGATCTAAGCCTGCCCAGGCAAAACGGTGCGAGTCGGACCGCCCGTGCTCATAAACCCTATTGGTTTCAATGCACGACAGGGCGTGAGATGTCATTTCATCTCAATGTCGGGTAAAAGCCCGATAAAATTAGAAGTAACGTCCCCAAATGGTCTACACGGTGTGTGGTTGACGGGGACGTTAAACCTCAAATCAAACAAACAAACGAGCACAGTCCAGAATTTTCTTTTTACTCTGCGCTCTGAGGTCTTATGAATGCTATAAACAACCAGTACTTTGATTTTGTTCAAGGTCAGCGGTGTGATAGTCACGCGGGCAAAATCAAGAAACAGATTCTCTGCTTTATAACGTAGACTGTGGGTACACGCTAAAACGCTTCATTATAAGAAAATTATTCAGTCAATTTTTTTGGTCTGAAAAAAAGAAAAGGTAGCATGTTACGTCAAATTATTTACATGTACTAGTCATTTGTTAATGTGTTTAATTATTTACCTTCTGTATATGCGTATATTGATTCATCTTTCTGAATTTAGAGTATCTCATGTATTATGCAACAGAATCTGTGCTGAAAAACTATTACATGTTCAACATTTTATCCTGCTGCAAACATTGTAGATCCATCGATGACTTCTGATCAGCATCTACAACGTTTGTCATAGTTTCTCCTCTCTCTTTTCTCCTCGCTCAGCCCCACCACTTGATCCCAGCTCCTGAATAGCAGTGATGTGTAACGAAGCCCCTTCAGCAATATGTTTAAACAAAAAAGTTAATTTTACCTGTTGATCCAGGCCCGCACACAGTTGGGAGGTTGCAAACGCAGCCCAACACCACCCCCCCCCCCCCCCCTGGAAATTATCTCAGACTCATGCAGTTTCTTACCTTCTGCAAAATACCTGAAATTCGAACCCTCTAGCCTGAATCATCTACATACATATGACGAACAGTGCCGACCCTGAACTGAAGCAATGTACTGTCTGTCCGATCTGGATCTACGCTGTTTGTCAAATAACGGTACCGCCTATAAAGTCCTGGCTACTCATTTTTGCTCTCAAACATACAGAAATGCGTAAAGTTTATTTTTATTCAACTTGGCATACATTTGTGTAACAGTTTTATGAATGGAATGTTCCAAAGAGGTCACGTGACAGCGTGAATTGTTTTTCTTTCATTACGTGAGCAACCGGGCATTCTTATACTATTTCGTTTAATCCTCAAATGCCATTATTTAAGCAAACAGTGTAGTCCCTGTGCAGCCTGATGAGCAGACGCCACATTCTGCTCTAAAATATAGATTGTGGGTACTCGTTAGAACGGCCTCGATGAGAAATAAGAAAACTATCACAATTTTTCACCTTAAAATTTTATTTTTTTTCGACGATAAAAGTGGCAATGCATTTGTATAGGCGTGTTTGCGTAATAAAATCGATTTAAGCCCCCGAGTGAAATACTCCTTACTAACCGCTCCAAAACGGTTCTTCTGTCGCGATTTTTTTGTTTTAGTTTGTCTTTGCATATATTAATGTCTTATATCTTTTTTTATTTCGCATGGTTGCCCCCGCTCATCGGGGCTTGAAGAAATATAAGGGCTGTATGATGCTTCCATGCAGAGCTGAAACCGACTGCACACGAGTACCGGTAAACCACTTAGAGGATGTAAGCCTGCCAAGGCAAAGCGGTGCGAGCCGGTCCGTCCATGCTTATGCTAGAGAATAAGTAGGGGTCCGCCTCGCATCACTTTTAGACTTTCTAAACGGTCTACCAGTACTTACGTTCTTAAGTTAACCATGATGGGAAATAATATAGAACATTCATGTAGCAGCTTTTTGTACACAACTTCAAAGAATTGGAGGCTTGTTTCTCTTAGCTTCCGATTTCATTTTATTTTATTTTATTTTAATTTTTTTTTGGTGAATAGACACACAGAGTATCTAACGAAATATACTCAGTCAAAAACGTTCCTATACGTTAAATTGCTTCTGTTACTATGGCTACTACAGATAAAAACTACACAAAGTTTTGTATGTTTTGGTAAGAAGACTCTTTTTCCGTGCAAAAGCCCCATTGGTTTTTGTTTTCATAAATATATCATCGTAGACTATTGCTTTAAACATCCAAGGGGTAACTGTGCGGTTTTTACAGAGAAAATTATTGAAACATGCTATGATTTAACAGCAAAGGATTTGGAACTTTAGTTACATCAGCTACGAGTAACAGGCTATCACATATTGACCTCCAATTCTTAGAAGTTGTGTGCAAATGCTGCTTTCAATGGGAACTCCATAGAAAATCGCAACCGCTAGTTCTACATGCTGCATGAATTTTCTGTATCTTTTGCATCATGATGGACAACAATGGTGAAAACAAAGCGTTTTTGAAAAAATGGCAAACATTTATTAGCAGGGATAAAAATTACAGCAGTTCGAAAAATGTTTTTTTTTTTTTAATTGCAAGGGAGATAATTTGAGAATTTCACAATTAACAAAACCTGCGGGCTCATGAGATGTTGTAAAAATAAAGTGTTATCCGTTGTTCAGAGGATATTGTCTTCCATCTTAGATAAAAAGAGAATTTCTGCGCATGCGCAATTTCCATTTTCTACCAAAATCTTTCTAGGCACATATTGCAAGACAACTGTGGAACAGAAACGTGTGGGCAATTGCAATTTTGAGCATTCTCTAGCTTCCCGCTCGATTTATATGTCTACAACCAAATTTAGCACAATAGCCGCCAGTTATCTAGTGAGTTTCAACCGGAAGTTGGTATAGTTACTTTTTTTACTAAGTATATTACAGTTATCAAATTTTAGAAATCTTGTGCTAAGTGTAATTTTTAAATCTGGGCTTGTTTTTGGCAGACAACATTTTAGAATACTTTTCTTAATTTACACAGAAAATAGGATTTATTTGTCTGCATCGCATGAAGTATCAAATCCATAGGAGACAATGTGCATGGAATGTCAGATACTATTTTCAAGGCAAAATAAGCTGCTGCTACAGCTTAGAGACTTGCAAAGATTAGTGAATTACGAGGAAAATTGCCGTAGCACTTGCCGAAACTCTCCTCAGTGAGGTTTATCCATGCTCTCGTGGCTTTCCAAATTAAAAGTGTATCTTTACATAGAAACAGAGAAATAGAGAGTAAAACTACAAAAAAAGAAAAAGAAAAGAAAGAAAAAGCAAATGCAAAGTTCGATCGCTAATTAAAGATCAATAATAAAACACACGAACTCCATATGCAAAGAGAAACGCAAATAAACACACCTCAAGGAGAAACAATTATCGCAAGTGCTTCTGTCAATTAGATTGAACAAGATAGTGTTTTGATTCCGTTACATTAACGCGCATGTTGTTAATGCGTTCGAGACAATTCACAGAACAGTTTACATTAACAATACAAATCTATGCGAGAAAGGCTTTTTTCTATGATAATAAAATGTGTAATAATTTGTTTGTTTGATTTGAGGTTTAACGTCCCCGTCATCACTGTATAGGTCAAATATTTGTAATAAATGATATGGGGGTGGCTCTATTGGACAGCGGGTAAGGGTAAACGGGGAATGTTGTTATTCTTCTGTTTCTACACTGCCATTCATTTACTTCTTCTCATCTATCCCTCACTTTCATCTCCTTTTAATCCTTTACTCTCTTCTATCCCTTTTCTCCCTTTCTTTGGGAGATGACACAAAATGATTCACAAGGACTGACGTTCCGTTAAATCCAAAACAATCAATCTTTACATGTCAATCAATTGAAAAAAAAAAGAATAATACGCTACAACTGCGTGGATTATGGATGGTTGGCGGTTAAGAAAACTGCCCCGATGAGGCGGTTCTAACGAGTACCAACGATCTAGTTTCTAATGAAAAAATAGAGATCTTTATGTATACATTTACCATGTACCACTGGAAAATGACAGACAGAAAATCGTGCGGACGTTGCACCTCTCTCTCTCTCTCTCTCTCTCTCTCTCTCTCTCTCTCTCTTAGCGCAGATGAAGTACATCTGATAAAATGAAACACAAAACAACACAATAATTGTGCATTTGACAATGCATAAACAGACATCGATACAACGTCATGGGGTCATAAGACGGTTAAAATGGCGAAGTCAACAACAGTTTGGTGTTGAATAATTGGCCTGCCATCGATCAGATACATATTGCGTTCAACAGATCGGCGGAATGTTAACGTACTCTAGTTTAACTATAATGCGGAGTGAGATTTGTTCAGCTGTTGCCAAGATATTTTGGATAACATTAAAAATGATTCACGTAAATCATGCAAATTAGTTTTTTTTAATTGAATTATCTCACTTTAGTAGCTTTGATATGAGATCGTGGATACTCGTTTAAGTCGCCTCACTGAGGTGATTTTCACAAATACAGACGACCTGTATAATTGTGAATTATACACAATGTAGACGACCTCATCCCAGTGTTTTATTTTTTATTTATGTTAATATGAAAAAGGCATTCTTACAACCTCGCTGTGTTCCCGCTATTATTATTATTATTAAGGAAACGCTATTTCTACTGAACTAAATCTGGGAATTTACATATTTGCTAAAGTTAATAAATGGTAAGTTTAGTATGAAATAACTTTGTAAAGTTACATGACATCACATGTTATACATGTCTGTGATATGTAAATCAGCCTAAAATACTGTATACAGGCGCTGGACAAAGAATATATGAGAAATGAACTGTTGACAAGTCAGTCAAATGAACAACCCACTTTATATAGAAAAAACTTCTTTTATAAGATACACTCGGATAAAGTATCTCTTAATAAAGATACATACTTGATCCCAATGGCTTGTTCAGCCCAAGCGAGTGCATCAAAATTAAACAACAGTTAATATCGTAGGTACATGTACCAGGCCCTGAAGAATTTCTTCCCTAGAACTATTCTTCATTTGAATAGCCCTCCCTCCCTCCCCTGTGGTAGATGCAAAACTGCAGAGGAGTTCAAACCCCGTATGGTACAGATTGGGACTCAGAGGTATGCATTTTAGTATACCTCTGTAACAGATTTTAAATATTTGTAAGATTTTTATGCTAAATTCTAAATTAAGCGAACCACCTACCTGAGGTAATGGCCAAGTATATGAAGATAGATAGATAGATATATAGATGGATAATAGATAGATAGATAGATAGATAGATAGATAGATAGATAGATAGATAGATAGATAGATAGATAGATAGATAGATAGATAGAAAGATTAGATAGATAGATAGATAGATAGATAGATAGATAGATAGATAGATAGATAGATAGATAGATAGATTTATCAAGAAGGTGTTAAAACATTACGCATACGTTAGCTAAAACGTATTGTATATTTTCAGATTCCGCAAGATGTCGACAAACACGACCACTATAGCTGTATACAACACCGAAGCAAAAACGGGCGATACAGGCTATGGATTTGAAGACTTTCACATTAAGGAGCCTGAGAGTCAGATGCACACAGCGATGGTTATAGTGGGTATTCTTGCTATCGCTGGAATTGTGGGAAATAGTCTTGTATTGTACGTCTTTTCTGGTCAGCGACAGAAACCGACAGCTACCATTTTCATTCTAACATTGGCGTTTACGGATTTTATAACTTCGACAGTAACAATGCCGTATACGATAGTGATAGAAATGCTACATTTTAAAGTAGAGTACGACATAGTGTGCAAGCTATATCAGTTTTTGATCACATCTACAATACCTTTTTCGGCTTTTGTGATGGTGGCAATAGCTGTGGACCGCTATCTGTGTATTGTCCATCCATTCAAACACACTATGACCATGGAGCGTGCTAAATCCTCAGTGGTATTTCTAGCTATTCTAGCAATAGTAATTGGAATACTTTGTTGTTTGATGTACGGCGTCTACAAAGTGACTGAATCCACGGGACAAGTGAACTGTACATCACCTAACGCAACCTACGATTTTGTTCATTTAAATGTACTGAATACCACCCTCGACATAAGAATGGAAAACGCGACAAATTGCACCTCATTTGGACTGGATAAAATAGATCATATAATAAATACAGGATACTGTCATAAAGATCAGATAATATTCGGGACCTCTTTCTTCAACATATTTCAGAAGATTTATTCAGCGTGCTTTGGCATTTGCGCTGTAATTGTTATTGTGTTGTACGCTATAATTTACCATTCTGTTCTCAAGCGGCGGAGAAAGCGTCTGCATGCCTCCAACAAGTGGTGTTGCTTATGGAACCAAGACTCGCTGTGCGGGAAGCAAAATGAACACACAGAATTCATAGTCTTGAACAGTGAATGCTATGACAAAGATACCGTTGTGTATTCTAACGGTAACGGACCAACGTACAAAGATCAATCAATTCAAACAGACAAATCAGTCATAGGTAATACCAGTGCAGTGAGTGAAGACAAACCTAACACGCAAAATGTTGCATTATTACGCCCACGCACGAAACCAAAGCCGGAAAGATTAAGAATGGCGAACATAAAAACAGCCTTAATGTTGTCCATTGTGGCCCTGGCTTACATCATTGCTTTCCTTCCCGCCTGGTTAATGGCGCTCCGTGTAATACCAATGAACGTTATTGTGTTTTATTTATACTTCACATACAATGTTGCGAATCCTATCATATACGCGTTTCTCAATCAGAGTTTCAGAAATCATCTGAAAGCTTTAATACACACAAGGAAACAGGCTTGCGTTAATGAGGTGTCTCGAGTTACGTGGGAGTCAGCATTACAGAGTTCTTTCAAGAGCTAGTGGTGTACGTTTGAGTGACATTTCATGTGAAAACAATTAATCTTAAAAGGAAGCTTCTGTACAAGCCACGTCATGACAAACGCTTTTCTTTAGTTATTAATTTTGTGAACAATAAAGTTGCAGAACAGCCTGCGCATTCGCGCAGTCTAATCAGCCGCGACACGATAGTCTCCGCATCATGTTAACAGGTCTGTTTAATGAATACCCCTCCAAACCCAACTTTTCATAGAGAAAACTGGGGTTTACAGTGGTATACATTATTTTTGCTATTTCTGCACCAAGACATAAGTTGTGGGTACCCGTTAGAACCGCCATGACTAACGATTACCCACAACCAATGTTTGCAATATAAGTAAGAATATAATTAAGAAAAATACCACATATTTTGTTAAGAAATTGATACAAAAAATGCACCGGTATGTTATCGTATTGATATGTAATTAGTTAACACTTTTACTTGTCTTTATGTGAGAGCAGGTCAGTTCGTGTCGTACCTGATCGAAAACATGTTCTTTCTAGACGGAGCTCGGCTGTAATCGATTCGAGAGCAATTTGCACATAATGCGCAAGATGCGAAATAGAGGGGTTTTTTTTCGGATATAATTTACTTATACATGGCTGAGGCTCTGAGCAGCTTCCGCTTCGGCACAGGTTAATCAGTGTTTGTTGTATGTGTTTTATGGATACTTGTTAGTCAAAATCTTCTTATCGAAGACCGAGAATGTTGGCTGTTGTCTGGACGAGTGTCCTTACTGGTTAACGCTGTGCTGGGCGTCCGTGTCCGAACACACATTTCCGATTGACTCGACTCATTAATGTACGTAAGAGACGTCCCATTTGGGACTCGGAGAAAACTGGAAAATTTATTTACTTTTATCAAGTAACAGCCGGAGCAAGACACAATGACACTGTAGAGTGTCCAGTCACTGAACACAAAACTCGGTTACGTGTACATTAGTACACTTGTTTGGCCGAATGCGCACACTCCGTTCGAACTTTGACCTCGAAACATGCCCGCAGTAGCTAGCGATCACTTTGATTATATCGAGAGATTATCATATGATGTTTTTCATATCAAACCCCATATCAGCCCGAGACTCCAATATCAGCCCGAGGGCCGAAGGCTGGTATTGGAGTCCGGCTGATATGGGCTACGAAATGAAAAATGCTATATCATAATCTATTTTTCATATATTTCCCCAATTTTTGTTCTTTTAAAAATTGTTGAATTATGGTTTTTATGTTTATAACCTTTTTAAAAAACCCAAAGCTTCGGAACCCGGGAATACAGAACCCACAAGATATTATGTCGTCTGTACAAGATCTATGTTGTGCAAACAAGATAATATGTTGTGCGAACAAAATAATAAGTTGTGCGCACAAGATATTATGTTGTCCGCACAAGATCTATGTTGCGCAAACAAGATAATAACTTGTGCAAACAAGATAATGTCTTGTGCGCACAAGATATTAAGTTGTGCGAAAAAGATATTATTTTGTGCGCACAAGATAATAACTTTTGCTTACATTTATTATGTTGTTCACACAAGATAATCTTGTGCGCATAAAGATTTTATCTTGTTCGCACAATTGCATGTCCCGCCCAGGGTTCCGTACGGGAAGGGACATGTTGGTTTTATTTTTAAGTTGTCTATACAAGATATCATCTTGTGCACAATACATAATATATTGTGCACACAAAATATTAATTTGTGCGCACAACATAAAATCTTGTTTGCACAAGATAATATCTTGATCGCACAACTTATTATCTTGTCTGCACCAGGTATTATCTTGTTTGTACAACATACTATCTTGTTCGCACAACATATTATCTTGGGCAAACAAGAATAGTTGGCTTTGTTTATACTTTTCTAAATGGCAAGATGTCGTATTAAATCTGAAACAACTACATTGTATAAACAAGTTAAACTTTCTTTCGATAAATGCGACAAAGAGAGAGAAATGCATTCACATAGCACCGGTCAGAAGCTGCAAAATGTGACATCTGGTCAGGGCCTTCACTGTTTGCTAAATTTTGTGGCGTGATAACAATACCCACCATCGGTTTGCAAAACGTGTTGCACGTTATAATGATGATTACCGAAGCGTCATCACCTTTTGGCAACAGCGGAAAATGCTCGACAACAAAAACATTCGCTGACGCCATTTTCCAATTATCCTCTGACAACACTACTGTTGTCCGAAGATTAGTTGAAAGTGACGCCAGCGAATGTTTTGTTATTAAGCATTGTCCACCGTTGGAAAACTGGAAACAACGTCTCCAAAATGACCTTTACAGGGTTGACGGGGACGTTAAACCTCAAATCAAACAAACAAACAAAGCAACCTGTCAAACCTACCTGTTGTGGTATACTCTTACGTCACTGTCTACTTATCCTCCGACAACAGTATATGACAATATAATGTTATTAATCAAGTAATTTCTTACTTGCCCAGTTACAGGGCCGAGGTCTGCTGTATTGGCCCGGGGCCGAATACAGCTGACGGAGTGCCTGTAACTGTGACAAAACGAAATTACATGATTAATGAAAAAATTATTAATTGACACCCATCACGTGAACAAGTCCGTGAAATGAAGACCCCGCTAAACCCCACTTTATAGCGAGGAAACTATGGTTTACGGGGGTCTTCATTATTTTTCTTATTTCTGCTCCAATACATAGGTTGTTGGTACTCGTTAGAACCGCCTCAATGAGACGGTTCTAACGAGCACAAGCAACCTATTTTATGAGCATTTATAAGAAAAATATAAAGGATTTTCATCAGAAAAGTAGCCATTTTGGAGATGTGAAAAATGCACTTTGTCGGACGGGTGAGTTATCGTAATGCATTAAAACATAATTATTGATTTTTGATCTCAGTTTTAATACAGATTATCTCCGAACAAAACAGGCTAGTCAGTATATCATGTACGTGCTTGGGAAAATGCTTGCCACTTGCGAACAACAAAGATACAGATTAACCTGTGCGTCTCCTTGTATTGCATAAAAAAGTGTGTCTGACCAGACCATATTGTAATTTGGATGATCGCAAACCACAAACACATATTTTCACGTGACGCGGTTAATTATTACTATATATAAGATAATACAGGAAAACATTCTATATGATTTTGACCCCCTTGAACCCCATTTATAGTACGAACAAATTGACCTGAGACTGGTGAACTCTATTAACATAATTTCACACCCGACTGAATGCATGTATTTATCGTCGCCGTCTCCCGAAAATGACAATATTGTTATTCGGAATTCACGAAATACCGAAAATTCACCAGAGGCTTACGAAAGCCGACGTATTAGGCGATAACATTGACAAATTAATTCCATGCATTAAGGTCAGTTGCATGTCAAATTATTCGTACTATATATAGAAAAACTGGGGTTTACATGGTAAACCTTATTTTTTTTTTATTTCGGCTCTAAAATATATATTGTGGGTACTCGTTAGAACCGCCTCGATGATGCGGTTCTAACGAGTACCGACAATCTATATTTTAAGCAAAAATAAGAAAAAGTATAACAATTCTTCATAAAAAATCGAATTTTCGGAGGTAAAGTTCAGAATGTATTTGTATAGGCGTGTTTTCGAAATGAACAGGTAACTAGTCGTGCCAGATCATGTGCAGGACCCTTCACTTAAAGAATAATGTTCAGTTTTATTCGTTGGCGTTTATGATTATTTCGCTTTTTTATCGCGGCAAGGGCTCTGAAAAGTAATGCAATCTCGCATATCATGCAATTTCACTGCATACCACACTTGTCTCTTCCTGAATCTAGCTGTTCAGACACTTTATCGGAGGTGCAAAAGACAATAGCCAAAGATGTCCATCATGGCACAGTATTATATATCGTGACCAGTTTGTTTGTTCGATTTGAGGTTTAACGTCCCCGTCAACACTGTATAGGTCATTTTGGAGACGTTACTTCCAATTTTGTGGGAATTTTACCCGACATTGGGATGAAATGACATCTAAAGCCCTGTCGCCCAATGAAACCAAAAGGGTTTATATGCATGGATCGTTTTGGCAGACTAAGATCCACTAAGCAATTTACCAGCACTCGAGTGCGGTCTGCTTCAGCTCTGCGTGGAAGCATCAAGCAGCCCATCTATTTCTTCAAGCCCCGATGGGCGGGGGACGATATCGTGACCGGCCTCACCCTCTTGCGCCTCTATTTTCATTTTGTTAATGATTGCCATTTTTGTGTATCATTGTTGTTATTGTACATGATAAAGTTATGAAAATCACCAAAGAAAAGTAGGCGTATTTATTCAGAATAGTTCTTTAGCAGGAACATTAGGTCAACAAGTCCGTGGGATAACACTCCTCTTAAACCTCACTTTATACAGAGAAAACTTGAGGTTTAACGTCCCCGTCAACATTGTATAGGTTATTTTGGAGACGTTGCTTCCAGTTTTGTGGGACTTTTACCCGACATTGTGATGAAATGACTTCTCACGGCCTGTCGCCCAGTGAAGCCAATAGGCTTTACAAGCATGGAGGGTCCGACTTGCACCCTTTTGCCTGGGCAGGCTTAGATCCTTTCAGCGGTTTACCAGTACCCGTATACGGTCGGTTTCAGATAATGGCGATAGGTTTAGGCCATCACTTGCTCGAACATCTCGGACCCTAACTGCATCGTGGGTTTGAAAGTAAGACGGCAGATTTTTATTTAGTTCCTACGTCAAAGGGTTGTCTACGCCCATGGGATGGGTTGGGTTTAACACGGAAATAAAGACATGAGTTACCCACAATACAGGTTGACCTTTCCATTTTGATGCCTTAACAAGAAATATGTATAAGCTTTCACACAAAAAGGGTCCCATGGGCAGAGCTCTTGCATTAAATTGCCATCACATTCGGTCAAAATAGAAGTGGAGGCAATGATAAGGAATCGATACAATTTACCCACAGCTCCAATCAGAGACTCCGAAGGGAAAGCAACACAAACATGAAACAACAGATCCTTATGGAAACATCAATAGCGGAAAGCCGAAAGGACAGTTACTTTCCCACAAAATGGCCAATTGGCTATCTAAAATAAATATAAGCGACACAATCACCCAGAGTCAAACCATAATAAAAAATAAACCGCGACAGAAGAATCGCCGAAACGAACCCAACTTGGGTGGTGGGGGTGGGGGGGGGGGGGTGCTTAAATTGATTTTACGCGGCCACAATCCTCGCCCTTACTTCCGTCGCGATTTAGTCAAATAATACGTTCAGTCCACATGAAGGCCACCTAACTAATCACTGCAATATCAAACATCCACAGAGATGAAACAACGGCAAGGACTGGACAGCATGAAACCACTGAAACGTTGGAGCAAACGAAAACCGACAGTTAGACCCCGATTTGCTGACATATTGAACAGGCTAATACAAAATATATATCTACAAACCCTCGACAACGACGAACCACTGCTTATCCTGTAAGCTCTCCGGTCGCCTTCGGGTGTGGTGAGCTAATTAAAAAAACTTGACTAGCGGTTAGCAAACTTTTTCGTTTAATCTTCAATAAGTCTTCTATAAAGTCTACTTATCTTCTCCAACAATTTTCCTGTGCCCCCGCCCGTCGGGGCCTGAAGTAATAGATAGGCTGCATGATGCTTCCACGCAGAGCTGAATCCGACTCGTCACACGAGTACTGGTAAACCGCTTAGAGAATCTAACCCTGCCCAGGCAAAGCGGTTCAAGTCGGACTGTCCATGCTTATAAACCCTATTTGTTTCATTGGGCGACGGGGCTTGAGATGTCATTTCATCTCAATATCGGGTTAAAGTCCCACAAAATTGGAAGCAACGTCTCCAAAATGACCTATACAGTGTTAATTGACGGGGACGTTTAACCTCAAATCAAACAAATCAAAACAAACCAACAATTTTCAAGCATTCCATCTGAAAGATGTTACAGGCATATTGAAGTTGCACATTTTTTTTTAAGATGAAAAGTACTTTTGACAATATTACAGCATTTGTAAATTTGACATTTTAGACATTATACTTCAGTTGGCAGGACAGCGATTGCCAACGAAAGTTATTGTATAAAACGCATTTATTGGATATACATGTAGCTCTAGACATTCACATTTAATAGGTGCTAAGCGTAGACTTCGCTTTTTGTAAAAGCTATAATTGTTTTACAAAAGAAACAAATCTTTCTGCTATGGTGGATCACGTGCAGGGGTGCGTGTTCATCATATTATTCGTGATAACGCCCCTGCACACAGATCAGCCGTGGTGAACAAATATTTGGAGGAGTTGAACATAAAAACATTTGAACACGCTCCTTACAATCCAGGGCCAGTTGTTCAAATCATCGTTAGCTTTACGAGCTCGTTAGTGGTCATATTGTTAACTGTTCTAGCAAGTACAATATCGAAAATTTTGGTATTTTTGCTAAAAGAATGTGAGCAGCTGCTCACATTTTATTTTGCTGAAAATGTGTGAGCAGCTTTTGCTAATGCAAAAGCTGCTCACATTTTTTCAGCAAAACTATTAGCATATTTGGCATAATAAATGATCAAAGTTTTAACGATACGTTCACTAACGACGTCGCTAGTTTTGAACACAACTGACCCCAAACCTTTCTCCCAGTCCTGTGATTTATGACCCCAGCCATATATTAAATATGTTCTATAAAAGGGTTATCTTTTGGAAGCAAGGAATACACCACAGAACTGGAAAATATGAAGTGTACAGGTTTTCTGGCCCAGACTAGCTAGTTTTGGCCAATTAGGCCCCACCAGTGACCCTCAAATATTTTCAAAATTCCACAATGCAATCAATGATCCCAAAGGACAAGAAAATATAAACGACACTATGATGAAGGGCAGGGAGCCATTTTACGGCCGCCACACATACCAAGACACCAGCTATAGTGACGTTAAATATGTTCTATAAAAGGGTTATCCTTTGGAAGCAAGCAATATACCACAGAACTGGAAAATATGAAGTGTACATGTTTTCTGGGCCAGAATAGCTAGTTTCGGCCAATTAAGCCTCACCAGTGACCCTCAAATATTTTCAAAATTCCACAATGGAATCAATGATCCAAAAGGACAAGAAAATATAAACTACACTTTGATGTAGGGCAGGGAGACTTTTTACGGTCGACACACAAAAACCTGTCTGCGAGGATCGTTTTGAAATCCGCCATGCCTTGGGTAATATAATCACTATACAAAATGACCTCAACAATGCATTTTCTGGGTGAATAAAAAGACTGGAAAAGTGCGTACAGGCCAACCGTCCCTCGTATTTCTGCCTCGGAATGAATTAAATCATATGCATATACCTCGGACACAGTGTGCCGGCGTAAGCTGGTTCCATATAACGAGGCCATATATAGGTTTTTAATGGCCGAAATGTCCCCATCCCCCTCCCTTGCCTCTCCAGTTCGACAATAGGCTGTGAGGACCGTGCATAGCTACAAAGTTATTTTCTATCTAAACCGTTGTAAATGTGTTGCCATTGCTGACATTTATAGTCTGATTTTTCTTTAGGGTCATTGACTGGGCCTTGAACTTGACATCACGAAAACACGCCTTTATAATTTTGACCCCCTTGAACCCCACTGTTACACAATAAAACTGGGGTTTGCAGGGGCAAATATTATTTTTCTTATTTCTGTTCCAAAATATAGTTTGTGATAAGGCGGTCCTTACGAGTAACTACAATCTATATTTTGAGCAGAAATAAGAAAAGGCGGTAAAGTTTACAATGTATTTGTATTGGATTGTTTCCGTGAAATTCGAGAATATAGTTTTTTAGTAAATACTCTTTTGTTTTCGTCATCGGGTAACCATTGACGGCTCTGGGATGAAAAACTGCGTCATTCTAAACCAACAACCAGAAGAACCTATCAATCCCGATAATCAACTTCCGTTAGTTTGATTGTTTGTTTGAATTGAGGTTTTACGTCTCCGTCAACACTATTTAGGTTATATTGAATACGTTGCCATTACGCTCACACACCGGTGCGACATAGAGCATTTTTTCACATCTCCAAAATGGCTACTTTTCTGGTGAAAATCAGTGATATTTTTCTTATTTATACTAAAAACATATGTTGTGGGTGCTCGTTAGAACCGCCTCATTGAGGCGGTTCTAACGAGTACCCACAACCTATGTCTTGGAGCAGAAATAAGGAAAATAATGTTTACCCCCGTAAAATGGGGTTTAAGGGGGTGTTCATTTCACGGACTTGTTCACGTGATGGCTTCCGATATTGTGTTACTTTTATCAGACATTGAGATGAAACGACATTTGAGGCCTTACCGTCCATGGGAAACGCTAGGGTTGAAGGTGGGGCTTCTCCTGCCCTAGACGTAAGTGGTTTACTTGTACTAGAGTTCAGACGGTTTAAGCCCCCACCGTGTAGTTGCTATACTACTCGCCTCATAAACCAGGGCTCAATCTCGGGCTTCTCCAGCCATTCTGATAAGTCTTTAAACCGAGGGCCTCGTCTCCGTATGGCCTTAGATGTTGTAGGGACGTAGAACACACACACATACACACGCACGCACGTACGCACGCGTTCGGTGACACGAAACGTATGGACAGCTACGTTTGATCTTCTCGGACTTAAATGAATGGCGTAACAAGGCATTTATGTAGATGACAAATTTGTAAATAAATCAATTCCAGTGTATTTCAAACATTTATTTACTAAGATCACCGGCATCACGAAAACGCGCCTATATAATTTTGAACCCCTTGAATCCCACTTTTATATAGTAAAACTGGGATTTCCGGGGGAATACCTCATTTTTCTTATATCTGCTCTAAAATATAGATTGTGGGTACTCGTTAGAACCGCCTCGATGAGGCGGTTAGGCGGTTCTAACGAGTGCCCACAATCTATATTTTGAGCAGAAATAAGAAAAATATCACAATGGTTCATCATAAAATTTTCATTTTTTCGGCGATAAAGGTGGCAATGTGTTTGTATATGCGTGTTTGCGTAATGGGCTCCTGCAAATTTAGATAGTTCTTGTAATTCGTTATTGTAAGTAAGTTTCTATGTTAACGCAAGACTAGAGTGGTTGACTCTATTATCGATCCTTTAATTAAGAAACATAAGACGGCTTCCCGATAACCTAATAAATGAAGCAATTCTGAAACAACTTTTAATTGGTTATTTTTAACCAATTAAATAGATCTAGTGCCTACAAAATGTACCATTTCATTTACCGCAGCAGGAAGGTGCCAAAGTCCTAAATTATCGACCCTTAGACCCTATTATCGACCCCCTCGAGGAACTGTATATAGTTTTTAGTTTAAACATATTTATTTCCACAAACATTTGAACATTCAAGCAAATAAACAGAGTCAATACAAAATTTTAGGATCAGAACGAAAGCAGTAGCTAATTTAGTTCCATTCCTATATAGGCCATATAGTTTTTGCACTGTCCGTATGTTTGTTTGTTTTTGGGTTTGTAAGTCCGCAATTTTTTGTGATGCAAACTACTTTCACATTTCTCCAACGATTGAGCTGAAACGTTGCACATGCATTTCTTGTAGGGTGAAGGGATGTCTAACACAATTTTTACGTTGGTCCTATCATTTTCGAAGGAGTAACGGCCCTTTATGTTCTAAAAAAATGCACTAAAAACCTTGTGATACGAACTACTTCAACATTTCTTCATTGATTCAGCTGAAACGTTGCACATGCATTATTTGTGAGGTGAAGGGGTGCCTAACACAATTTTCACGTTGATCCTATCATCTGTGACGGAGAAACGGCCCTTGATTTTCTGAAAAAAAAAGCGTTCGAAAACCTTGTGACGCGAACTACTTCAACATTTCTTCACCGTTTGAGCTGAACTTTGCATATGCATTCCTTGTGAGGTAAAGAGGTGCCTAACACAATTTTCACGTTAATCCTATCATCTGTGACGGAGTTACGGTCCTTGATTTTCTGAAAAACGCGTTAGAAAACCTTGTGACGCGAACTCCTTCCACATTTCTTCACCGTTTGAGCTGAAACTTTGCAAGTGCATTCCTTGTGAGGTAAAGGGGTGCCTAACGTAATTTTCGCGTTGATCCTATCATCTGCAAAGGAGTTACGGCCATTTATTTTCTGAAAAACGCGTTCTTAAACCTTGTGAAGCGAACAACTTCCACATTTCTTCGACAATTTTGTTTAATTTTTGCATATGCATTTGCAATGATATTAAGATGTGCCTAACACAAAATTCATTCTGCTCGGATGAAGCGTTTCTGAGATATGAAACAAATGCGCTAAAAATCTTGTGACGCAAACTACCTCCACATTTTTTTTTTTTTTTAGTTTGAGAAATTAATATTATAACGAATAACATCATGTAAACAAAGTCCCTGAAAATAATACTTTCTAAACCCCACTTTATATAGAGATTTAAAGAGGTATATGTTATTTTGCTTATTTCTGCTCCAAGACAGGTTGTGGATATTCGTTAGAACAATGAGGCGGTTCTAAAGAGCGCCCACAACGTATGTTCGGAGTACAAATAAGACAAATATCACAAATTTTAGTCGGAAAATTAGTCATTTTGGAGAAAATGAAAGAATGCACTACGTCACACGGGTGTGTTATCGTAATGACATAGGAAAGAAAATGTGTTCTTAAGAAATGTGAAAATGCTTAACGGTTTATGTTCTTTGATTGTTTTCGCTGCAGGCAATCGTTAGAAAGCTGACATCGGGCGTTGTTCAGAGTCACATTGGGTTTAAATAAATAATTAAGCAAGGGCCCAGCAATTTCTACAATTCGCCCAACATACACAGATCAGCTTGCTCAGCTGCATAGTATGGTATGGAGGCATGAGGAAGCTTTGGCTACTTCACGATTCATAGTTAACAAATCATAGTTACAGTGCACAGCGAAGACACAAGTCAGACTGCGCGGATGCCATGTGACCCTGCCCAATAACACTCATCAAACGAAACCGACAGCAAGAAACAAAGAAAGATTTAAAGACACATATTAGAGACATACACTTGATGAGTTCTGGATGATTGGCACGTGCCCCCAATAAGGACTGAGATTTGAGTAATATGATAATTGCTCTGTTTGTTACTTTTTTTTTTTTTAATTTTATTTTCGTTATCTTCGAGTACATATATATATACAAAACATTTCACAATACATTTTTTATATATAAATTCCTTAACATATTTGCACTTAAGCTACAAAATGAAACATTGTCCTAAAAAAAAATAAATAAAAAAAAATGAAAAAATAAATAAATAAATAATAAAAATGAAAGAATATAAAGGCGGAAAAAAAAAGAAATAAAAAAGGAAGTATGAAATATAAAGGAGAACGAAAGTTGGGAGTTTTTTGCAGTTCCTAGCGCATATTAAAATAGAATAAAACAGAATATACGATTTATGTAATATACTTAATAACAAATAATGGAAGAAATGTGTTCAGAAACTTCTCAAATCTTCTAATATAACAATTCTTGGATCTTACCGTAAATGTGTATTGAAATAGTTATATAAGGGTGACCATTTTGAGAAAAACTTGTTTACATTGTTGTTTATATACCCTATATATTTTTCCATTTTAAATTATTCCCTCATCATAGATATAAATTTATTTATATTTAGCTCACTTTTAAAAAACTTGTTACTATAAATATAATATTTCGCCAAGACGAATATATAATTCATCATCTGGTTATTATCCTGGTAAGAGAACAATATATTTCTTTCTTTTAAATCTATAAATATGTTTGAATTAGCTATTAACCATCCTTTCAGTTCATTCCAGAATTGCTTAACCTTGTCACACTCCACAAATAAATGATATATGGATTCTGATTTGTCTTTACAGTATTCACATAACTCATCGTCTATTTTATTTATTTTAAATAAAAACGATTTGGTTACTAAAATTTTATTGTTTATTTTATACTGAAAATCTTTTAATTTGACATCTTTTAATGCTGTTATAACTTTATTATATTTTTTCCATTCGGCATCACTTATATTTCATATTTGTTGTGTCCATTTATTTTGTATGTCTTGCTTATCTGCATCAATCATTATATCATTAAAAATGTCTACCCCCCTTTTTGTCCTTAATAATTTGTTTTACTAATAGATTGCATTTAACATTAAATCGGTTGGCAATACATAAAATCGTGTTATTACTTAATATCGTTTTCCAATTGTCCGGAATTTTCCTTAGTAGAGAGTATAAATCTAAAAACGTACCTCTCAGCCCATAAATATGCTTTAAAGTGTCAAAATCATATATATTTCCATTCTCATCAAAAAGGTCACCAATCATAGTTAGACCCTTTTTTAACCAATCATGAATACAAAAGTTTTGCCCGTTTATTATTTTTTTATTATACCATAAAGGTGAGTCTAAAATATCTTGAGGTGTTTTTACCTCCAATTTGTAGCAAAACTCTGCCCAATTTCTTAAAAGATCTTTCCAAAATGGGTTTTGGATATCAATTGTTTCAAAATAACCAGATCCAGTACTAAATATTTTTTTTAAATCAATGTTTGCTAGTGTAAACCATGATCTGGTTTCCGAACTATGAATAATTCTTCGCAACCAAGATATTTTCAAAGCTTTTATAAAAATATAAAAATTTATCATTCTAAGTCCCCCTGATGCTAGGTTCTTAATAACTATACTTCTTTTAACTCGGTCTGGTCCAGAGTTCCACAAGAATTTGAAGAATAATTTCTCCAACCGTTTTACTAATTCACCAGGTGGATTTGGCAGAGCTAAAAAAAGATGGATGAACTTGGCTAGAGCTAACAATTTTATGACGGTTATTCTTCCTAAAAGAGTTAATTTTCTTTTCGACCACTGTTTACATAGACTTTCTACCTTAGAAAAAATATCATTAGCGTTAACATCCCATATGTCAAAAACTTCTGTTGTGAATGAAACTCCCAGAATCTTAAAAGGTCCCCGTGCCCAATCAAGTTTATAATCTTTACAGAGTTTTATTGTGGAATTACTTAAACTACCTATCCAAATGGCTTTCGTTTTTTCCACATTTATTTTCAAGCCACACATATGATAAAAAGTATTTAAAATGTTCAAAGTTTCTCTTAATGACTTTTCACTACCATCTAAACATATTTGTGTATCATCTGCGTATTGGCTGAGTCTAAGTTCTTTTTCGTTGATTTCTATTCCTTTTATTTCATTACTTTTCTGTATCATTCGTCCCAGAATTTCGGCACATAATATAAATACATAATACCTCCACATTTCTTCACCGATTGAGCTAAAGTTTTGCACATGCATTCCTCGTGAGGTGAAGGGGTGCCTAACACAATTTTTAAGTTGATCCTATCATCTGTGACGAAGTAACGGCCCTTGATTTTCTGAAAAAAGGCGTTTGAAAACCTTTTGACGCGAACTACCTCCACATTTCTTCATCGTTTTAGCTGAAATTTTGCACATGCATTCCTTGTGAGGTGAAGGGGTGTATAACACAATTTTCACATTGACGCTATCATCTGCGAAGTTTTCTGAAAACCGCGTTCTTAAACCTTGTGACAGGATATACTGAATTCCACATTTCTTCGACAATTTTGTTAAATTTTTATGCCCCCGTAGGAGTTTTATGCCCCCGTAGGAGGGCATATAGTTTTTGCACTGTCCGTTTATTTGTGGGTTTGTGGGTTAGTCCGCACTTTTTTCCTCAAATTGGCTCCCACGGAGGCATTGCTCACTTATAGTGTCAGCCCTTTTTTATTTTCTTTTTCTTTACTCTTTTTATTATTATTTTTTTTTTTTCAAAACAATGACGTTACATCCTCACGAAAACACACCTATATAATTTTGACCCCCCCCCTCGAATCGAACCCCATTTTTATATAGTTAAACTGGAGTTTGCAGGGGTAAACCTTGTTTTTCTTATTTCTGATCTAAAATATAGATTGTGGGTACCCGTTAGAACCGATCGATTAGGCGGTTCTAACGAGTACCCAAAATCTATATTTTGACCGGAATTAAAAAAAAATATTACACTTTTTCATGTTAAAATTTTCATTTTTTTTTCGGCAATAAAGGTTATAATGTATTTGTATAGGCGTGTTTTCGTAATGACACGGATCAAAATAGAAGTGAAGGCAATGATCAGGAATCGCTACAATTAACCCGCAACCCCCATCAGAGATACCAAAGGGAAAGAAACTCAAATATGATACAACAGACCCTTACGGAAACATCTATAGCGGAAAGCCAAAGGACAGTTACTTTCCCACAAAAAGGCCAATTGGCTATCCAATACAAAATAATATATTAAGCGACACAAACTCTCAAAGACAAACCATAACAAAAATAAACCGCGACAGAAGAACCGCCTTGGAACAGTCAGTGAAACGAATTACACAAGGGGTGGGCTTAAATCGATTTTACGTGGTCACAATCCTCGCCCTTCTTTCGCCGCCGGTAACTTTCTGGTGATAAGCACACTTTAACCCTTAAACTGTCAAGAAAAACTTCATCTGAAAATGTCGTCTGCTTATGTCGTCTGCTGAATCTTATTGCAAACATCAGTAATAGGAATGAATAATTTCCTATGTGTTCCTATATAAAATATATTTTGTTTCTTTTGGTGTTATTGAACAACCAGCAATGATAGTAATTGAGATTTTTTTACGGCGTGATCGTTATGGTTTTGCTTTTGTCCTACATTTTTCGTTATTCCATTGGTCAATAAAACCACATGTCCAAGGAGATGACCATTTCATTGGTCAATGATTTGCATAAATAAATCTACTCAAAAAATACGACAGTTTACCGAAGTTTTAACCTAGGAAATGTTTCATTTTTTATGTGAGACATGAATGAAAAATATATACAGTTTCGGCTTGCTCACCGTCTTGTCCTTTGATGACCATACGTCATATGTATAGTTGTGTTTCTAGTGAATTCTGTAACTGCAGCGGTGAATAGCTATTTTGACCTAATTTCACGTGGTTGGTCTATATAGCGAAATGAACCATTTCGCGAAAGGAAGGTTCCTTTCGCGAAAGGAAGACTTTTCTGCGAAAGGAATTGTTTGTTTGATTTGAGGTTTAACGTCCCCAACAACACTGTGTAGGTCATTTTGGAGACGTTGCTTCTAAGTTTGTGGGACTTTTACCCGACATTGAGATGAAATGACACCTAAAGCCCTGTTGCCCAATGAAACCAATAAAGAGATATAGCATAAAAAAACATGTAATACTCGCATTACAAATTGACAGATGTTTAATTTTAATATATGCTAAATTAAAGTTGCAGTGTATCATTTATCTTCAGCATACTTTATGTCCTTCATTCTAACACAAAATTGACATTTTCGAATATCATTGTTATATAAATTCTGAAAAGGAATAAGCGTAATTTGAGTTTTAGTTAGGTGCACATAAGATCAAGTTTCCGTCCGTTTGTCTGCTCGTCCGTTTGTTCGTCCGTCTATGCGTTTACGTTCACCATAGCGACAACCCTAAATGTTAACCCTAGAATTTGTGTTCAAAAACAGTAAATGATAACGTTTTCTTATTTGTTGTGCATATACTTGAGATCATATGCTCTTGAAATGAGGTCATGTTTTTAACCTTGACCTTTTACATTGACCTTAGCTCAAACAGGCGGGACACCGCCGTCTGCAAAGCTATTTTTCCTCGCGTGACATCTGAATTGTTTGAATACAGTAAACCAGTTCATAGCTAGACAATTGTTGCTGTCACTATTGTAGCTCATATTGCACGACCCGCAGAAAAATCGACCGACTGAAGTCGGTTGATTTTCTAAGAGTGCCCTAAAATCACCGTGTCATTCTGTCAGTGTGTCTGTCCGTCCGTAACCCGTTTGTGAAAATTGGTGATAGTGACTTAAACGCTTGGAATATTTAAACAATTTTTGGCATACTGATAGATATCAATGAGATCTAACCAATGAATTTGCGAAATATTATATTCCATTTAGTATAGCCTCGCCGAGGCGAAAAATGTGAAAATTTTCGAACTGTTTCTTCTCGGAAACCGTTGGGCCGATTGAAGTCAAATTTCATATGGAGCCTCTATGGGATGGGGAAACCAAAATTTGCTCATGGGGTCCAGGTCACATGACCAAAATGGCCGCCAAGCCATATATGGTCTGTCTGTCTGTCCGTTTGGACAGGTTACCCGTTTGTGAAAATTCGTGATAGTAACTTAACGGCTTGGAATATTTAACTAATTTTTGGCATACTGATAGATATCAATGATATCTAACCAATGAACTTAAGAAATATTACATTCCATTTAGAATAGCCTCGCTGAGGCGAAAAATGTGAAAATTTTCGAACTGCTTCTCCTCGCAAACCGTTGGGCCGATTAAGGTCAAATTTCATATGGAGCCTCTATTGGATGGAGGAAACTAAAATTTACTCATGGGGTCCAGGTCACGTGACCAAAATGGCCGCCAATCCATATATGGTAAAAACCCTTAAAAAATAGTCTTCTCCAGAACCACAGGGCAGATTTCCACGAAACTTGATAAATAGCATCGCGGACGTAGGCCCATCATAAATTGCTAAAATGGTGACCCTGGGTTGACCTTGACCTTCTTTGTGCCTAGGTCAAACTTTTACACATATGCTTTTGTATTGGAAAAGTTAGAATTCATTTTATCCTGCAAACGATTCAGAATACAGTACTAAAGTATAAGATATATTTTTGCTCCTTACGATAAGGCGCATTTATTGGGGGAACCGTTTTAGGTCCAGGTCACATGACAAAAATGGCCGTCATACCCATATATGGTAACACTCATAAAGCTAAAAGCATCCGGCGGGTCGTGCACTTCAGCTGAAGCACTGGTTTCTAAACAACCTTCCAATTAAATCTACGCCGCATATCTTTTTAAAGATATTTCTTGTTTTAAATATTATAACATGCAGTCCTTTTATATACCTCCGAAAGGCACTGTGGCAAACTGTAAGCCCAGATATGGCGTCGCAGATCATATTTGTCTCTTTTCTGTATGCGACAGGCGAAAATCAGTTCTATTACATTTTAATTCAATATTTTGTTTGTTTGATTTGGTGATTTTATGAAGTTCATTTTGGAGACGTTGCTTCAAATTGTGTTGCACTTTTACCCGACATTGAGGTGGAATTACATCTCAAGCCCTGGCGCCAAATGAAACCAATAGGGTTTATAAGAATGGACGGTCCGACTCGCACCGCATTGCCTGGGTATCTGTAAGCATTTCTATCGCACTTTAATGTTCACCATCACGAAAAAACGCTTATATAATTTTGACCCCCTTGAGCCCCACTTTTATATAGTAAAATGGGGTTTGCAGGGATATATTTCTGTTCTAACATATAGATTGTGGGTATTCGTTAGAACCGCTTCAACAACGTAT
Organism: Lucinisca nassula; assembly: GCA_963580285.1. Lineage (NCBI taxonomy): Eukaryota > Metazoa > Mollusca > Bivalvia > Lucinida > Lucinidae > Lucinisca > Lucinisca nassula. The sequence goes on along the minus strand of OY757023.1, from coordinate 46,965,394 downwards.
TTTTCTTATTTTTGCTTTAAAATATATATTTTGGGTACTCATTAGCACCGCCCCATTACCTTATTTTTCTAAATTAATTCAATTTTCTGCTCTTAAATATAGATTGCAGGTACACGTTAGAAACGCCTGAGGCGGTTCTTACGTACACCCACAATCTATATTTTGGAGCAGAAATAAGAAAAATATCACAATTTTTCATCTAACATTTTTATATTTTTTTTCGGCGATAAAGTTTACAATGTAATTGTATAGGCGTGTTTTCGTAATGACCAACCGTTACAGCGAAGTTACCTTCAGCTTCAATCTCGACAACTTAGTCAACACAACAGCCATATCTGTTGTTCTCTAAAAAATGGCAACATTTTATAGTGCAAACACATCCAAAGGTTCATTGTTTTCGGGAGTAGTTTCCCTGTCAGTTTCACACCCCTAAGAATAACCAAGGTAATCTGGAGACGAGACCTCGATTTCAAGACTCGTTCGAATTTAAGGAGAATAGAAATGAAGGCAATGATCAGGAATCGATACAATTAGCTCCCATCAGTGACACCAAAGGAAAGAAACACAAACTTGAAACAACTAGACTCTAATGGGACCATTAACAGCGGAAAGCCAAACGTACAGTTAATTTCCACAAAATAGCCAATTGGCTATCAACAACAAAATAATATAAGCGGTACACACACTCAAAAGACGAATCATTAAACAAATTCACCGCGACAGAAGAACCACCTTGGAAGGTCAGTGAAACGAATTCCACTGGGAGTGGGTGGGGGGGGAGGGGAGGGGCCTTACTTCCGCCGCGATTTAGACAAATTATTTGTTCAGGCCGCATATGAAAACCTCCTAACTCATCAGTGCAACGTCTCCGAGAACACAAAAATCAAACAACGACAGAGATGAAGCAACGGTGAGGACTCGACAGCAATAAATCACTGAAATGCTGAGGCAAAAGAAAAACAACAGTTTGAATCCGATAAGCCCGACAAGCAAAGCCCTGAATCAGACTAAGTGTATGACAAGCAAAGCCCTGAATCAGACTATGTGTATGAAGTTGGCTTGGAGTCTGGAGTATGGAGTTTGGAATTCGATTTATTCCGTAGTAGTAAAGTAAAACATAAGTGACTGTTAGGCAAAATCGATATTCCAAGCCGCGAATCCCAAGCCAAGTTCACGAACTGAATCAGACTTACGACTCCTGATTTATAAGACGAGTAGCTTAACCACTACACCACGGAGGCCTCTTTTCATTGACACAACTTGTGTCAATGCCTAATTTAAAGGCATACATTACTGACATTATTGGATTTTGCATGTTTTCAGTATCAGGTGGCTTTCAATTACGTCAGTTACCGATTCAGACAGATAAAAAAGACAACAGGCACGTACCATATGGCCCTAAGATTACAATTATTGTCTTGTTTGTTTGTTTTGAGGTTTAACGTCCCCGTCAACACTGTAAAGGTCATTTTTGAGACGTTGCTTCCAATTTTGAGGGACTTTTACCCGACGAGATGAAATGACATCTCAAGCCCTGTCGCCCAATGAAACCAATAGGGTTTATTAGCATGGACGGTCCGCCTCGCACCGCGGTTCCTGGACAGGCTTAGATCCTCTAAGCGGTTTACCAGTACTAGTGTGCGGGCCGGATTCAGCTCTGCGTGAAGCATATGATATATATGAAATATATCATGCAGCCCATATATTTCTTCAAGCCCCTATGGACGGGGGCTCTCAATTATTGTTAGCAAAGACATTATTATTATTACTATGTAATATACAGCAAAGTACATCTAATGCTACGAAACTTTACTAACAATCATGAACATGATGATGATCATGATGGATATCATCATCATCATCGTCATCATCATCATCATCATCATCATCATCATCATCATCATCGTCATCATAATCGTCATCATCATCGTCGACGTCATCATCATCAACTCAGTATCATCATGATGAACTGCTGCAGTAGCAGTAGCAATCGCAGAAGAAACAACAGTTGCAGCAACAGCAAACAATTGCAGTAGCAGCACAAGTAACAGCATAACCATCATCATCAGCAGTAGCAACAGGCGCTGTAGCAGCATCATCAGCATCAATATCATCATCTGAAGCAACATCAACCGTAGTTGCAGCATAACAACATTATTGCCATCAGCTGAAACATGATACGTAGATATGTGATCATGGCGACAGCAGAGCATGAGCAACAGCAGTAACATCATCAACAGCAGCCACAGAAGTATCATACCCCTGGTTTACAAGGCCACTGCACCACGGAGGCTTCGAGCGTACTTACTCTTATCATGCTGTTCACGACAACCCCTATCTTTGGAAACAGTGTAGATTCAGATCAGATGGCTTCTGAAGAAGCCATCTGATCAGAATCTACACTGGTTGACATTCACTTTATGAGTTTATAGGAATAAATTACATCAAGTAATCTGATTGGTTCAAAGTCAGAAAAAATGGTGTGGCTAAACAGAATATTCAGCAAGAGAAGGGCTAAATATTCATCTCGAAAATACGACGAAATGTGTTAGAAGCCTCCGTGGTGTAGTGGTTACGCTACTCGCCTTGTAAAACAGGGGTCGCAGGATCGATCCCGGGCTTCTCCAGACTTTCGGATGAGTCTTTAAACCGAGGTCCCGTCTCCGTATGACCTTAGCTGCTGGTGGGACGTAAAACTCAGACACTCACTGACTCACGACAAAATGTGTGAACATCGCAAATATTGAGAAATACTTCGTACGATCTTTCTGAGACGGAAATACGTTGCAAGCCCTCTGATGAAACTGGCGCCTGGTGACAAAAATTAGCTTTTGTTTCTGTCGTGCACAACGATTCCTATAACAGAAGCTTTAAAGGGTTCGACTTCTACGTGTAGTTGCTCTTTTGTGGAATATGTACGCATCTGCTGACAAAAGCCATATGAAATATTTAAGAAAATTAATTAAATTCTTTTCAATTGTGCATTGATTTCTTCTTTATCTGAAAACGGATAGTTACAGGTGACAACGATTGACTACCATGCAAGCATGTTTAACCCTTTTTGTACCAAATGGAACATTCCTCCCTATATATCAGTAGCAGGAGTCCAGCTTGTGTTTTCTTCAAAATCTATTTGGAAACTGGCTGAACGTTTTACAAACAGTGGAGGCTCTGATCAGATGTAGGCTATGATCAGACGCCGCAGAATGCGGCGTCTGACTTGTGCCAGTGGGCCTACACTGATTGCCAGGGAACCCGATTTGGGGTTTTCTGGTACTAAATGGGTTAACAAAAATGGACATTCTCGGAGTCAACTGGACCGAGTTATGCACACGTGTCTTTGAAAATATGCATCCGGTGAAGACTGAATCGGCCTGAGCATTTACGCAGACTGAGCCGACACTTTGTTGTGTGTCATATCAATTAACCCATTTAGTACTGGAAACCCCAAAACGGGAAATTGGCAAAAAGTGTAGTCCCAGATCAGACGCCGCAGAACGCGGCGTCTGATCAGGGCCTACATTGTTTGCAAAAAAAGTTCCGAACCTTTTTCCTAATCAATTTTGAAGAAAACACAACCTGACACCCCTGAATTTTGAAATGTACTCCTGCTATGTATAAGGAGGAAGATTACATTTGGTACTTAAAGGGTTAATGTCATGGAGGTATGGATGGTTTTCTGAATAAGCGGGTACTGATGTCGATTTGAGTTTTCGCTGAGGACGAATATTTGCTTGATGCAGCCCAATTGACATGGGTTATTGGTTAACCCATTTAGTACCGGAAACCCCAAAAGGGGTACCCTGGCAAACAGTGCAGGCCCAGATCAGACGCCGCAGTACGCGGCGTCTGATCAGGACCTCCACTGTTTGCTAAAAGTTTAGTCATTTTCCAGATCAGTTTTGAAGAAAACACAACCTGACACCCCTTAATTGTGAAATTGACTCCTGCTATATATACGGAGGAAGATATCATTTGGTACAAAAATGATTAATTGGTCTTGCAACTAAAGAGCACTCGAGTGTAAAATGTCAGCCAGTGTAATTGCATAATTTCCATTAACCGGCTTACACTAGCATACAAAATGGTGAAAATATATGGTCCATAGTCAAGTGCTAGTTAATAACGCATTAACTCTTTTACAGTACAGACCGCATAAAATATCATGGAAAAAACGTTTCCTTGCGATGTGCTAATATGACCGTTGGTAGGGAAAATCTATTTCTCATTAAACACAATTGATGCGAGTTGGACCATCCATGCATGCAAACCCTATTGGTTTAATTGGACGGCAGGGCTTGAGATGTCATTTCATCTCAATGTCGGGTAAAAGTCCCACAAAATTGGAAGCAGCGTCTCCAAAATGACCTATAGAGTGTTGACGGGGACGTTAAACCGCAAATCAAACAAACAATTATTTATCATTACTGTTTGTTTGTTTGTTTTGTTTGTTTGATTTCAGGGTTAACGTCCCCGTCATACTGTATAGGTCATTTTGGAGACGTTTCTTCCAATTCTGTGGGACTTTTACCCGACATTGAGATGAAATGACATCTCAAGCCCTGTCACCCAATGTAACCAATTGGGTTTATAAGCATGGACGGTCCGGTTCGCACTGCTTTGCATGGGCAGGCTTAGATCCTCAAGCGGTTTACCAGTACTCGTGTGCAGTCGGTTTCAGCTCTGCGTGGAAGCATCATGCAATCTATCTATTTCGTCAAGCCCCGATGAGGGGGGGGGGGGGGGGGGGGGCAAGACGTACTCTTGTCACTAGAAATTTAATCAGTAGCAAAAGTGCTTTTAACCAGTCTTCCTCAAGGACGTTAGTAACACACGTTCAACAGCCAAAGGGGCAGAATCATCGACGAGATGAAAGTGTTATGCTTCTGATTTCCGCTAAACCAGGGATTCACACGTCAGACCATAAAAAATTAGCTATTATATAGATCGCCAAAACCCCTGATATATGGAACATACTTGAAAACCAACATCAAAGCTACGTTAATGTAAAAATAATCTTTAAAACGTCACCTGTCTAAACCCAAAGCACATATTAAATGTTGTAAATTGGGTTACCATTATTATAATAACACATTCATATTGTATTATTTTCTGGCTGTGAAAATAACAAAAATTTCTCAAGAAAATATATTTTATCTTATTTCTGAAAAACAGGCGGTTCTTACGCATTCAAACAATCTAAGTTTCTGAGCAAAAAAAAAATATAAATGAACCCATTTTCCTCTACATAATCAAGAGGTCATAGAGGAATTCTTCGCATGAGTTTTATTAGCATGATGTGAAAATAAAAAAACGTAATTTGTGGTATTGAAGCACAATACTTTATTTATAGTATTTTAATGCCGAAAACATAATTTTTGTAAGCTCCTTAGCTTATAATTATAATAATTATAATGACAACAATAATAATTATAATGACAATAACAATAAACGTTTGTTGTTTACATTTTTACGCACTGTTCTGCCAGGCATTAACGTGCTATTCTTGATGATAACACAGTCATTTAATTGGGTTTGTGAAAGCTCGTACTGCTTTATCGTGTTTCTTGAGATACATGTCTACTGGTGTCAAAACGCCTGTTTTTCAGGTGTCGTAGTCTAAATTACGTTATGGAGATCATGTGACGCTTTATCATTACGACACGGTTTCTAGTTATGCCCGATAAGTGAGTGAGTGAGTTTTTGAGTTTTACGTCCCACCAACAGCTAGGGTCATATGGAGACGGGACCTCGGTTTTTAGACTCATCTGAAAGTCTGGAGAAGCCCGGGATCGATCCTGCGACCCCTGGTTTACAAGGCGAGTAGCGTAACCACTACACCACGGAGGCTTCTTTTTATGCACGATAAAGCCTATCATTTTGAAGAACAGTAGCATGATACATTTTTACACGTCATGGTTGGACAAATACAACATTGTAAAATTTGGTAATATGTCTCAATATGTATTCACGATCCGTTCAAAAATAACGCTTGTATGGGTTTACCTATTTAACTTTGATCATTTATTATGGCAACTATATTAATATTTTTTGCTGAAAAAATGTTTGTAGCTTTAAAAAATGACAAATACAAAAGTTATATTTTCCAGCAGAAATGTCAGAGCATCCAATTTTGCACTTGCTAGAACTGTTAACCAAATGACCACTAACGGGAGTTTTAGCTCCGCGGAACCAAAGACTCCGGGGGAGCTTATAGGATGGCAGGCCTCCGTCGTCCCTCCGTCTTCCGTCCGTCCGCCGTAAGTCATCCATTTTTAAATGTTTTTTTTTTTCACTGAACCCACAGGCCAAATTCAATTAAATTTCATCTGCAACCTTCTGGCAGTGAACGTTTGTTGGAATGGTCCAGGTCACGTGACGAAAATGAAAGCCATGCCCAAATATGATAAACGCTTAAAAATCACCTTCTCCAGAACCACCTAGCCGATTGTCTTGAAACTTGGTATGTAGCAATGGGTGACTAAGTACTACCAAGTGTGCAAAATGATGACCTCAGGTTAACTTGTGACCTATTTTACGCCAAGGTCAAATTTGGTTCATTAGGCTTTTCAACGGAAAAAAGGTAATGCAATGCATTTTTCGAAAACATGTTGCGGTCCTTAACACGAGAATAAGACAAAATGAATGTCCATGAATGCTCAAGGTCATTCGGTGTGCTTGAACGAAGGTCGCTTGAATTGCTGGTTTTCTTTGACATTTCAAAATATATTTTCACTGAGTTCAGTGAGCCAATTTCAATTATTTTCTTTATGTCGCCATCGGAAAGTGGGGGAACGAAAGTTTATTGGAATGGTCCGGGTCACATGACCAAGCTGGCCGCCATGAAAAACTGTAAAAAGCTTCTTTTTCAGAGCCACTGGGCAATTGTCTTGAAACTTGGCTTGTAGTATCAAGTGACTGAGTACTCTCACATTTGCAAATATAATGACTATATGATTGACATTGACTTATTAAGTGCCAAGGTCAAACCTGGTTCCTTTGGCTTTTCAATGAAAAAAAAAAAAAAAAAAAGATAAATCAATGCATTTTTTTTTTTTTTTTCGAAAAATATTGTGGTCATTGACATGAGAATATGTGTTAATAAAACCTTAAAAATCTTCTTCTCCAGGACCACTGGGCCGATTGTCGTGAAACTTGGAATACGACATTGGTTGACTGTGTACTACCAAGTTTGTGCAAATGATTATGCTAGGTTGACCTTGACTAATTTTACGGCAAGATCACATCTTGTTGCGTAAACTTTTAAATGGCGAAAAGGTAGAACAACGCATTTTCAATAGCTATTGTGGATTGGTACAAACTAAATGTTTATGAACGCCAAATGTCAAGGTCATTAGGAGACCTTGGTCCAAGGTTATTTGGATTGCAGGTCCATCAACATTTTAATGGGCATTTCTCTTAAACAGCTAGTCCAATTACAATTAGATGTCATATGAAAACCTTCTGAAAATTGATGTTCTCCGGGTACTCCGATTTTCGCCCACCTCTGATTAACGATCGGCTCGGTATCAGTGAAATAATCTTTGAAGGGCCGTAAGACCAAAATAAAACTCAAAATCCTGATAATTGAGGAATGAACCGTGATTGCATAACGGAAACACGCCTATACAAATACATTGTAAATTTTACCACCTAAAAAAAAAAAAAAACGAAAATTTTAGACGAAAAAATACGAACATTTTCTTATTTCTGCTCAAAATATAATTTGTGGGTACACAATCTATATTTTAGAGCAGAAATAAGAAAAATAAGGTTTACACCTGTGGACCCCAGTTTTACTTTATAAAAGTGGGACTCAAAGGGGTCAAAATTATATAATCGTGTTTGCGTGATGGAATGGACCAGGTCACAAGACAAAGATGGCCCTCATGTGATGTTTAGTAACGTCACGTAACGTGCTGTGACGTCAACCTTAACGATGGCAAATATGAGGTCGTATTCAACCAGTGGTTTATCAAACACGCGAGAATATTCGATTTTCACCGTCCCTCGGTAAGAACACCAGGGTTAGAACAGAATTTCTATCCCTAGCTAAAATTATGGATTTCCTTATCTGGTGTGCAAGAACAGACAGAGCCATACACGCTTGATATATTGAACATCGTTATATTTAGAACAAAACATCTCAGACGAATCCATTCAGATGCTGTTGTCACGAACCGAAATATTTTGTCTTAAGATTTTGACAGTGTCACAGGAAGCTGTCTATCTCTTTTGTCCTTTTTCATATTATTGAACAACTCTTGTTCAATTTACAGAATATAGTGTTCAGCGCAAATAGTGAGCGAAAACATAAAGTATTTAGAGAGCTCGCCTAAGGCAAAAGCTGCTAGTTTAATTTATAGAGCAGTAACTCCAGACAGTTTGACACTTGAGCCGCATTCTTTGAAAAAAAAATCAGGACCTACTGTCGAAAACTGGCGCGTGCGTGCGTCCGTGCATGTGCGTGTGTGTGCACATTTCGCATGTACATACATATATGTATGTGTCTTCCAATGCTGTGCAGTGACTGACTCGTATAACTTTCTTAACCTGGGTTTGGATTTGACGTAGGCTTCGGGTCTTCCCATAGAATAATTTGTCGTTTTGGTAATTGGATTCTTCCTGATGTTTTTATGCCCCCGCCATTTTAAATGAGGGGGGGGGGTATAGTATCACCGCTGTCCGTACGTACGTACGTCCGTCCGTACGTCCCGTACGAAACTGTGTCAGTGCGATATATTTCGAAAAGACTTGGTGGATTGGAATAAAATTTAATACACAGGACTGGTATATAATCATAAAATACAGGTCCAAATCGATTTCAGCTAAAATCCTCTAATTATTATGAGAGTCGTGTCCCTTTTTCAAATTAATTTTTACATGAAAAATGTTTTCGTGAGATATCTTTTGAAAACCTTGATGGATTAGATTCATATTGTATAGACAGGTATATAATAATAAAATACGCCAATCATTATGTGAGCTATGGCCGTTTTTCAACCTTATGTTTACTTGAAAAAAAAAGGTTTCCGCGCAATATCTTTTTTGAAAACCTTGGTTGATTAGATTCAAATTTCATACACAGGTATATTATCCTAAAAATGCAGGGTATGTTTGATTTTTGGGTAAAATCCGCCAATTATTAGGAGAGTTATAACCCTTTTTATCCCCTCGCACAACAAAGTTGTGAGGTGGGATATAGCTGTTGTCCTGTATGCACGTACCTTTGTGATCGATCTAGCGCCTATATTTATTGACGGATTCTAATTTAACTTCACATAAATGTTGCTTATGACAATATCTCGAGCGAGTCCAACTTTCAAGTTAATGGTCACTGCGGCTATTTTTTAGAAAACTTTTGCCATCAATCTAGCGTATATATTTATTAATGGATTTCAATATAACTTCACACAAATGTTGCTTTTGATAATATCCCGTGTGAGTTTGTCTATCAAGGCCTTGGCCTCAGTCACTTTGTCATCGCTCTAGTGCCTACATTTATTGGTGGACTGAAATACAACTCCACACAAATGTTAAGTATGGTGATATCTCCAGAGAGTTTGAATTTCAGGGTCTGGGGCTCAAGGTCAAGGTTGTTGTGTCTATTTTTAGAAAAACGTTTTCATCGCTCTAGCACCTTTAATTATTGATGGGTTTTAATATAACTTAACACAAATATTGGGTGTGATAATATCTTGAGCGAGTTTCACTTTGAAGGTCGTGTGCTCAAAGTCATGGTCTCTGTTGCTAGTTTTAGAAAACTTTTGTAATCGCTCTAGCTTCTTCATTTATTGATGTATTTTAATATAACTTAACATGAATGTCGAGTATGATGATACCTCGAGCATGTTCGACTTTTGGGGTCCTGGCTCGAGGTGAAGGTCACTAAGCCTGTCTTTAGAAAAACTTTGTCATTGCTCTAGCGCCCACAACTATTAATGGATTTTGAGATAACTTCACACAAATGTTTAGTATGTTGATATCTGACGTGAGTTCGACTTCCAGAGTCCTGGGCTAAGGTCAAGATCTCTGTGGCTATTTTTAGAAGAAACGTTATCATCACTTTAGTGCCTACATTTATTAATGGATTTTAATATAACTTCACAAAAATCTTTGGTATGATGATATCTCAAGCAGGTTCGACTTTAAGGCTCTGGGGCTCAAGGTCAATGTCACTGTGGCTAGCTTTAGAAAACTTTGACATCGCCCTAGCGCTTACATTTATTAATGTTTTTATTTTTTAATATAACCTCACAAAATGCTAGTCATGTTTGATGTCTGATAAAATCCACCAGTTATTCATTTTTAAAGTAGAAGTAAAACAAAGATCAGGAATTGATACAATTAACTTACTCCATCCATAAAAGACACCAAAGGGAAAGAAATACAAACATTAAGCGACCAGACCATAATGGAAACCTAAACAAAGGAAGGCCATATGGACAGTTACTTTCCTACAAAATGGCCATATGGCCATCCAAAATTAAAAGACACAAGCGACACACACAGCAAGCAACAAACAACAACATAAATAAATCGCCACAGAAGAGCCGCCTTGGAACGGTCAGTGGAAGATTTCCACTGGGGGGCTTAAATCGATTTTACGTGGCCACAATCCTCGCCCTTACTTCCGTCGCGATTTAGACAAATAATTTGTTCAGTCCGCATGAAGGCCTCCTAACTCATCAGTGCAACATCTTCGCTTTTATTACACATAAAAGTAGTTTGCGTTTGGTATCTTTTGAAATCATTATTAGTTAGTTAATTTACACTGAAGTCAGTTTTTATACAATAATGAAATCTAGTTTCAAGTTCTAAATAGTCTAAAGCATCAACTCTGGCCAAAAAGGTTAGATACAAGTATTTTACTGTTGTCACTGTCCCACTGTCCTCCATTTAAATTTGAGCCAGCGCGTGACAAAACCTACAATAATAAAATCAAAAATGAGTTCCTTTAAGAGCAATGAAAACATTCATAAGAAAGAAGATGGGCCATACTACGTAGTTTCGGCTAATAAAGCCTCATCAGTGAACCTGTAATGATCCGGCAAAGAAAGCCAGGGGACACATACTGCAATTTTGCGAATTTCGAATAGGCAGTCGATTCAAAGACTGACATAAATCAAAATGGGGTCCAAATAATTAAAAACCTGTCTAGAATATAAGTCTAAACCAATCATTAATTTCTGATTTCTCAGAATATTCACGCTGATCTCAAAGGACCAAAAGTAAGATAAAAACTGCACTATGATTGATGTACGGGGAGATAAGACAGGTGCGCCCAACGAAGACTCAGATCAGTCTGCGCATCCGCGCCGTCTGACCAGAGTCTTCGTTGTGTGCTCTAATGATAGTTAAGGGCCCAATGCTCCTCCATGCAGCAAGAGAAGTCTCTGGTTAGACTATATGGATGCGCAGGCTGATCTTCGCCCCCGCCCATCGGGGCTTAAAGAAATAGATGGGCTGCATGATGCTTCCACGCAGAGCTGAAAACGATCCGCACACGAGTACTGGTAAACCGCTTCGAGAATCTAAGCCCGCCCAGGCAAAGCGGTGCGAGTCGGCCCGTCCATGCTTATAAACCCTACTGGTTTCATTGGGCGGCAGGGCTTGAGATGTCATTTCCTCTCAATGTCGGGTAAAAGTCCTACACAATTGGAAGCATCGTCTCCAAATTGACCTTTACAGTGTTGACGGGGACGTTAAACTTCAAATCAAACAAACAAAAGCAGGCTGATCTGAGTCTTCGCTGGGCGCACATGTCTTATTGTAGGTTTTCTCGTGCGGTGGCTAAATTAATCAGCCGAGTAGAAACGTGCTCAAAGTAAAGCAAGAGCAGAGCCATCACCGACAGTGGTGTATTTCTCTAACCAATGTTGTTCTGTTGTTCTATCTGCAGTATAGAATAGGTCTAATCAGTTATCATAGAGGACACAAACTTTGATTAAGACTGGTCATTGTCAGACATGGCGGACGAACTATCATAACGATAACACGCCCGTGCGACATAGTGCATTTTTTCACATCTCCAAAATGGCTACTTTTCGGATGATAATCTGTGATATTTTTGTTATTTTTAATTCAAACATAGGCGGTTCTAAAGTGTACCCACAGCCTATGTTTTGGAGCAGAAATAATTATAATAATGTATACCCCCGTAAACAATAGTTTTCTCTATATAAAGTGGGGTTTAAGGGGGTGTTTATTTCACGGACTTGTTCATGTGATCTTCTGTTGTTCTATCTGCAACAGACAGGTTTGAGCTAGAAGTGGTCTAATCAGTCATCATAGAGGACACAGACTAGCATTTCGCCCACTTGATTAAGACTGGTCATTGTCAGACATGGCGGACGAACTATTATTATTATCAATAAATCTACGTCCAAACTATAATTCCACATTAAACATTTGGGTTAACGAGAACTGTGAGTGTCAGAATTTCAGGAAAGAATGTAATTGAAGTCTATAGAAAAACATTTACTTGTCTATGAACAATTATGGAAATATTGTCTGTTATCAAATTGCTTTGGACATGATTACCTCAAAGCAGCTAATGAAAAAGTGTCAAACAAGACCTTCGGTCGCTTGATGCGCTTCTGTGAGGTCATCTACCGTTCTTTTTACGTTGGTAAGAACGTGGCATCATTGAAAGAACCCTTACTAAGCTAATCTAATGGTGGACCTAGCACGGCAATGGCATTGATAATGATGATTATATAATAATAATAATTATAATAATAGTCATAATGATAAAGCTAATAATAATAATGATAATAATTGCTGTTCAGTGGAATGACAGCACAGTGATTCAAAACTACACAGAATCACCTGTTATTTGACTCTGTAGTTTGTTACCTCAAAATTAAAGGAGACATCTGCTTAATCAAATAAAGTAACTTATATAACTTGCTTAATAAGACATATAGTAATATAGATGTCTTATATGTTATATCATATATCTAATATCGCATATAAGATATCTTATATACTATAAGATATATTATATGATGCAATGTATATGATGTCTGATATAAAATAAATTTCTCATTCCATATAAGATATCTGATACAGCATGTAAGAAATTTAAATTACTGTGTATGTTGTTGGTACTTGGTACAATTATACACGGGGTTGAGAAGGCAGGTCATACACAAGGGAAACAACTCTGTGTGTCACAGTTTTTTTTTCAGTTATCTCCCCTGATAATATAACCGTGTGATCGTCGTAACTCCAACACCCTTCGAGATATATTAACGGCTTTTTGGTGCAGCTGCACATGATTTTGTGGAGGTGTATAATGCACAAGAACTTCTATTATTGATGCCATGGTATTTGAATTATCTGCCCTGATATAATAATCGCGTGATCACCTTGTGCTCGCTGTATTGAAATATATTCATGCTACTTGGACTTAGCTACCTTGTGGAATAAGAGTACATAATCTAGATAAAGACACATTTTCTGTTCAGATGTTAGTGAAAATTACTACATTTTTCACTTTTGTTACATGTCTCATCGCACTTTCTGCACTTTGTTTTATCTTGGCACTCAGATTTACGGGGTAGAGCTAGGACTGGTCGATCCAGTGTCAGGATAATGTGACTGGGTGTGGTATCATGTAATGTGTCTGGGACATGATACTTCAGTGAGGCAGCACTATAAACGTGAGCATTGAGCTCCCTGTCGCAACCAGACACCGTCGTGATATGACTGAAAAGTTGTTGAAAGCGACGTTAAACCCGAATTCACACACACACACACACACACACACACACACACACACACACACACACACACACACACACACACACACACACACACACACACACACACACACACACACACACACACACTTTGTTTTATTAGTTAAGCTCTAATACAGCCACAACTAACTGCAACCTGAGCCAGGCGGTTTACCGTATAAATATCCTAAATGTTTGGACAGAACAGTTCTGGTAACCATGGCAGACCCAGATCAGCTTGTTTCTGATCAGGGTCTTCACGGTTTTGCTGTTCTAACCACAGTTTAAACATGTCCATATGTTTAACTAAGCCTGTGACTGCAGTGTATATGTACATGTACGTCCAAACTTTGTTGTTGTTTTTTGTGGTGATAAGCTGATACTTATATATACCCCACTGTCACTTTATATCACACTCATGTGATCAAAAAGAGTGTAAGAACTGTAGCCAGTCTTAAATATCGTTTAATTAAATTTGTCAAGTCGTGTATCGGTAGAAGAACTGAAAGATAAAGGTAACGATAACGGCATTCATTGTTTAACTGCCAATTTGACCCTTTCACGCGATGCTACGTTAACGTTATGACGTTGCGGTATTGTTACTTTATATTACGTTAACGACCAGTTGAAACATCATTAGTCGCAGATGAAATTGCTCAAGGATGTCGATGCATCAATGCCCGCATAGTCGGTGAGCGATTTTTTTTTTTTTTTATCAGATAGGCATCCAGTTCCTAACTTTTGGCCAAAATTGTGACTTATTCTTACTTGAGCCAGCGTATCTATTTAAATGAAACATACATGCATCTGCTTGTGAGTACGATATGGACCAATGTGCGTTTGTTTGTGGCTGAATATTATGAATTTATTTTCGGTTTGCTTGTATGTGTTTAAATAAGAGATATATTAATATTTTTTCCATTTATTGTTTCTGAGAATCGCTTTATTAGATGTACTTGTAGTAAAGACATGGAGCGCATATCTCGTATGCCTATTGTTGACCCGAAATTCCTTATGAGGGAAAAGAAAAAAAAAAAAAAAAAAAAAAAAAGAAACGGATTTTTTTATGCATCTTTAATGAGCCGTGTTATTGGGAGGTCGTGATATGTTATTGTATGTTTTTCTTGTGTCATTGGTTTATTGTTTCTTCGCACTAGTCTTGTTTCATACTTTCAGATAAGTATGTGTCTTAGGGCTTTCCTTTTACTTTTAAACTTTGTAATAAAATAAGGTGAGAAATGTAATAACATTTTTTATTATTATTTTCGGTTGCATCTCTTTGGGATATTATTTAGCTATTTGACGGACACATAACACATCACGAAAACACGCCTATATAATCCTGCACCCCTGGAACCCCACTTTTATAAAATAAAACTGGGATTTACAGGGGAAAACCTTATTTTTCTTATTTCTGCTCTGAAATGTAGATTGTGGGTACTCGTTAGAACCGCCTCGATGAAATAATGACAATATCACAATTTTTCGTGTTAGAATTTCGATTTTTTAGGCGGTAAAATTAACAAAGCATTTGTATAGGCCTGTTTTCGAAATGACATGTTACTATTATAACTTCACTTTTGTTATGTTTTTCCCGCGATGTCTGCAAAACTGTTAGAAATGTAATATCTTTTTTCAAATAGGTTTCAATCCCCTTTGACTGCCTAAATCATCACGAAAACACGCCAATATAACTTTGACCCCAATGATTTTGTTTGTTTGATTTGAGGTTTATCGTCTCCCTCAACACATTATGGGTCATTTTCGAGACGCTGCTTCAAATTTCGTGGGATTTTTACCCGACATTGAGATGAAATGCCATCTCAAATTATGTTGCCCAATGAAACCATGGCGTTCCGACACGCACCGCTTTACCTGGGCAGGCTTATATCATTTAAGCAGTTTACCATTACTCGTGTGCGGTCGGTTACATCTCTGCTTGGAAGCATCATGCAGCCAATTTATTTCTTCAAGACCCAATGGGCGGGGGCCGTTGACCCCCTTGAACCCCACTTTTATATAATAAAACTGGGGTTTACATGGGTAAAGAAGGAGTAAAACAAAGATCAGGAATCGATACAATTAACTTACTCCACCCATCAAAGACACCAAAGGGAAAGAAACACAAACATTAAGCGACCAGACCATAATGGAAACCTAAACAAAGGAAGGCCATAAGGACAGTTACTTTCCCACAAAATGGCCATATGGCCATCCAAAATAAAAAGACACAAGTGATACACACAGTAAGTAACAAACAACAACATAAATAAACCGCCACAGACGAACCGCATTGGAACGGTCAGTGGAAAGATTTCCACTGGGGGGCTTAAATCGATTTTACGTGGCCACAATCCTCGCCCTTACTTCCGTCGCGATTTAGACAAATAATTTGTTCAGTCCGCATGAAGGCCTCCTAACTCATCAGTGCAACATCTCCGTGAAAACACATAATCAAAGAACCACAGCGGTGAGACAAGGGTGAGGACTCGACAGCAAGAAACTACTGAAATGCTGGAGCAAAAGAAAACCAACAGTTAGACTCCGATGGGCCCGACGAGAGACAGAGCATCAGGCACCAACCAACATTACCTTGAATTAGATCTCTCTAATTCTCAATAAGCCTTTACGTTGGAACCGTCATAGAATCTGAGGCCTGACCCACCGGCGTACAATTAAAGAGGGAAGCAAAGTTGCCAACCGTGATTGGGTTAACTACCATGCATGCAGTCTGTCGTATAACATCCATGTTGTACCCAATCTTTTTATATCGAAGAATGAGTTTACGAAATTGGGTGCTGAAGTCATTGCGGTTACATATTTTCTGAATTTATATACTAAGTCACCATAAAATTCGGATTCCGATAGACCTTGTTGCAGAAGAGATTTAAGTCCAATATTGAATTTTGAAATTAAATCAGAATGGCGTCTATAAAATTTTGAAAATGCTTTGCGTAGTTTATGGTACCGATAACCCTGATTAAGAAGTTTAGCCGTTTATAATTTATTACGAGTGTTGAAGTCAGTTACATGACTACACACTCTAGCAAATCGAATTAATTGCGAAATATAAACGCCATAGGATGGCGACCGAGGAACATCACCATCCAAAAAAGGAAAATTTACAATCTCAAAATCAAAGTCATCGCGTTTATCATAACTTTTTCTTATTTCTGCTCTAAATTATAGATGGGGCGGTTCTAACGAGTACCCACAATCTATATTTTGAGCAGAAATTAAAAAAAAATATCACAATTTTTCATCTTAATATTTTCGATTTTCAACGGTAAAATTTACAATGTATTTGTATAGGCGTATTTTCGTAATGGAACATGACACAGGAAAAGCTTTTTTCTTGTGTTGGTGTTTATATATCGCCTATTCACAATTATCTGAAATACGCTGGTTGATCAGAAGTTAATGAAAACAACGAGGAATGTTATAAAATAAGATAAGAAATGTTTTAACCAGTTTGTATTAGTTTTCATTACATTGGGCAAGTATTAGGCTTCTTCAATGAATGCATAACAAGGGGAAGGTCTAGGACGCTGTGAGGCGTGCCATTCAGGAAAGGGGGTGAATATCACAAAATCCTGTCTGTCACAAGCTTATTCAAGGCCAAAAACAAATACAGAGGAGAGAGCAACATTCACTCTTCCTAGTCCACCACTATTATCCTGCAATAGTGCATCTACTTTGACAAAATTGTGAAGTATACCTACCGCTTGTACAAGCACAATGTAAACAAACTAACTTCCGGTTGCCATATTTTGACAAACTACCAAGTAATTTACTGTCTAAATCAACAGAAACATATCTCTTCAATGCTATAGTCCTGCATATACTTAGCTGTGAACCCGGTGCAAATGATGGTACGAGTAAGCCAAAATACCCACCTTCCTGATCTGCACCATCTACAGTATCCTACCAACCACAGGGGAATGTCCCTCACTCCACCATGCTGCAGGATACTGCTCTGTTGACATTGTCACCCCAACCCAGGGCCTGTCAATTAATTCACAAAGTACTAACCCAATGCGATGTAAACATATTTAAATTTATTATTTTTATTACATTTCTCGTTGCACATATTGCTACGAGAATTGTAAAAACAATAGAAAAATGTTATATTGACACGCCATCGCAATCTTATTGTAACTGCACAAAATGTCATTAATATATCTTAAAGGGTGTTACAGTCAGGACGATCACAAGGTTATTTTATCAGGGAAGATTAATGAAAAACCGTTCCACCAAGAGCTGCTGCTCTTGTGCATGACATGCCTGCTTAACCTCATGTACAGTTGTGCCGAGTACCATCAACCAATCTCCGAGTGTTGGGGTAATGGCGACCAAAAGGGCATATTTTCAGGAGAGAGAAATACCATGCATCCAGAGTTGTAGTTCTAGTGCCTTATCATCTTCATTTACAATTCTACCGAGTATCATCGATATATCTCGAAGGGTATTGGAGTTATGGCAATCGCAATGTAGTATGGTCGAGCGGACGGACTCCAGCCTCTGAACCTATTAGGTTTGGGGATTAAAGCGATTTAAGGAGGCCGACTTTAATTTCGATTACGCAACATTCCGCGCATGCCGTAATTCGGCGCTGTTACGACATGTTCTTCTTAAGTGCGTAAAATAGGTAGACATTATATTGTCAACGCGATACTTTCTTTTCGACTAGAAAAATAAAATTATGTCTCGCAACGTTAACACCCATCCCAGTCAAGAAAACATCTTTGCCTGCGTTATGTATGTTAAAAGTTATGTAGCTAAAAACTCATTACGAAAACACGCCTATACTAATACATAGTAACTTTTACCGCCGAAAAAAGAAAATTTCCAGATGTAAAATTGTGATATTTTCTTATTTCTGCTCAAAATATAGATTGTGGGTACTCGTTAGAACCGCCTCTTTAAATATAGATTGTGGGCACTCGTTAGAACCGCCTCAAAGAGGCGGTTCTAACTAGTACGCACAATCTATATTTTAGAGCAGAAATAAGAAAAATAAGGTTTACCCCTGTGAACCCCAGTTTTACTATATAAAAATGGGGTTCAAGGGGGTCAAAATTATATAGGCGTGTTTTCGTGATGTTGTCAAAAACGATTTAAATTTCTTTGGAGAAGTTATTTCATTTCTCAGAGGTTTACAGACATCGCGGGGAAATTGTGAAAATGAAACAACTGTCTCCAAAAATTAAAATGTTCACTTTTTCCCACATATGCACACAAACTTAAATAATTGCGCACTGCTGCTGCGATTGCGCCTCAACCTGGAAAATAAGTCCTTAAGCTAAAATAAATAACTTTTTCTGCAGATTTGCATACAGAATATAAAGCGCTGGGAATTTTTTATTATCTGTAGCATGCCTCTGGTGGGAGATTTTAAACACTTTGGTTGCTACGGCAATCGCAAGGCCCCATAGACTTGCAAAGGGAGAGTATTTGTTAAGGTCACCTGGGCCGATGGCTCCATGGGGAGCTTATAGTATATAGGGTCGTCCGACGTTCATCGTCCGGCCACACATTTGACTAGTTATATCTTATCTCTGCAACTTGCAGGTTGTTCACACGCAATCATTTCTCATGTGTAGAATGCGTCTGTGGGGCATTGAAGACATGAGCTTTTTGTCGAAATTGAATGATAACTTTGGTTGCTAACCACAAGGTCCCTGGATTTACAATGGGAAAATGCTTGTCATCAGCGTAGAGCCTTCAGTTTTGATCGGCTCTTTCTGAATCTTATATTAGGTGGTTTGGGATTAAAACTCGGATGAGTATGAAAACCGACCAAGACGGCCCATTAATCATAGAGTTACGTATCCTTGATTGCGGAAAATGTCTATTTTTCAACTTCAATTTGGATTGGAACCTCCTGAAGCTTACATGCAAGTACGTCATGGTAAAAGCTCGTGTGAGTTAGAAAACTAGTGATGTCGGTCTATTACTCATGGTTTATATCCCCTAATTGGCTGAAAATCCTTATTTTTTACATTGTCATCACCGTAGCCCATTCAGTTTTGATCGGATCTAATTGAAACTTATATACAAGCAAATCAGTGATAAAATCTCGGATGAGTTCGAAAACTGGTGGGGTTGGCCTATATATCATTGAGTTACGTCCCTTTGATTGCATAAAATGCCTATTTTCACCTTGCAATCACCGTAGCCCCTTCAGTTTTGATCAGATCTTCTTGAAATTTACATGTAAGTAAGTCAGTAATTTCGGACAAGTTTGAAAACTTGTGAGGTCAGCCTATCTATCACAGAGTTACATCCCGTTGATTGCAGAAAATACATATTGTTGACCTTGTCATCACACCTTGTCATCACCGTAGCACCTTCAGTTTTTTATCGGATCTTGAAACTTACATATACGAGTATTAAGTAAGTCATGGACAAAAGCACGGATGAGTTCGAAAACTGGCGAAGTTAGCCTTTTACTCGCAGAGTTATGCTCCATACCCATTTTGGACCTTGTCATCACCATAAGTCCTTCAGCTTTAATCGGACTTTCCTGAAACTAACACATAAGTAGGTAAGAGATAACAGCTTGGATTAGTTCGAAAACTTGCGAGGTGGCGGCCAGTCAACCATAGATTTATGTCCCTTTGATTGCTGAAAATGCCCATTTTGACACCGTCATCACAATAGGTGGCATCGGAACATAGAGTTATTTCCCCCTAAATGCTGCAAGTGCATATTTTGGGCCCTGTCATTACCATAAATCCTTTAGGTTTGATCGGATCTTCCTGAAACTAACGTATATGTAGTTTGAAGTCGAAAATTCGGATGAGACAAAAAAATGAACATTACGCAAAGACGCCTATACAAATAAAGTGTTACCTTTATCGCCGAAAAAAATGAACATTTTTAGATGAAAAATTGTGATATTTTTTCTTATTTCTGCTCAAAATATAGATTGTAGGCACTCGTTAGAACCACCTCATCTATATTTTAGAGCAGAAATAAGACAAATAAGGTATACCCCCGGAAACCCCAGTTTTACTATATAAAAGTGGGGTTCAAGGGGTTCAAAATTATATAGGCGTGTTTTCGTGATGGATGTTGATCTTTCTCTCATTGTGTTTTGTCCGCTTGATTACTTTTGACCTTATCATCAGTATAAGTCCTTCAGTAACTATTAGGACTTCCTGAAATTTTGAATCTGTTAGCTCAGGTGAGCGATATAGGACCATCGTGGTCCTCTTGTTTTTTCTTTAACTAATTTTTCTCACTGCATCTAACTTTTATTAGGTTACAGGCTGCATTAGTTTCAGAAAAATACATGATTGTAACTTTTTACCCATAAAAAATCGTAGGCGACCAAATTTGACCTAAGTCATCCAGGGGTAACAATTTAAACAAACTACCATTGGCTCGTGTCCCCTATGATGCATTCTAAATTTCATGACAATCGGCAGACTGTTTCCAGAGAAGATTTTTGAAGGGATTTTACATTATATGACAATGGCCGTAATCTTGGACAGGTGACCTGGACCCCGCGAACAAACGTTTTGTTCTCCAATTGCATAGATGCTCCACATGAAATTTGACTTCAACCAGATCAGTGGTTTCAGAGGAGATGCATGAAATTGTTTACTGACAACAGACAAACAGCAGACAGGCGACAAAGGACCATTACCATACTATAAGCTCATATCTGAGCCTCCGGTTCAGGTGAGCTAAACGCGTGACGGACGGACGAACAAAGCAAATGCAATATGCCTTCACAACTTCTAAGTTGGGGGCATACGAATGGGGTTCTATTAAGTTGTACACGTAGCCCCGCCGATCACAATTCTGTAATGAAACCCATTCCTGAGTACAACCTGGACAAAAATGGCGTCGAAATAAGAAGTTATATGTCATGATAGTTGCCTTGTATGTTCTTTTGGGATATACATAGCTAAGATGTGCTGAGATAGTGAGTTGACGTCATATTAAAAAATTCAAGACATGTATCAGGTTTCAGGCGAGATCGTATTGGAGTAGCTAATGAAAGATGTTTATCTTCGGGCATTTGTCAGGGATATCTTGACAATCAACTGTAAATGACAAGTTGATGTGATTATAACAAGCAAGATATACCATTAGTTTCGTGAAGAAGTTCATCAAGAATAATATGCCAGTTAGTGTAATTGAATGTTACGCAGCCTTTAATTTGCTTTCGTTTTCAAGATATTTATCTGTTGGCTAAAAACAAATAAGAGCCTCGCTAACACTGTATGAGCCCCGCCAAGCGCATTTGTGTCTTCGAGCATTCCGTCATGACAAATTTTAACTGCTCATGCCCAGCCATTAAGAGGGGCCAGGTATATGGCTTTCTGTCTGAAGGTTCCTCTTGATTCACTGCTTGAATGAGCGAGCAGCAAAGGTTCTGGCGAGACTGCGCGGATGCCCAGGCTCGCCTTAACCTTCGCTGCTCGCATAGGCGATAAGTACCAAAATCGCTTGACGGGGTCCGTATGATACACCACCACTTCAGGCCAATATGGTTCCATGGACACAACAGGCTTTCTTCAGTGTTCAATACATCTGTAAAATTCCATCAAGGTATTCAATATAGTAAAGGAGCTATGGACCAAAATCCATTTTTAACATATATCAAAGGCGGATAACACAAGAACCAGAATTGGCAGCGTGACTGTCCTTGGCCATAGTATGCCTTCTTTAGTGTTTTGTACATCTGTAAATGAAGGAAAAGACCAAATAACCTTTTTTCACATCCATTCAGGGAAGATCACTCACGATTAAGGATGATCAGAGAGGTGGGGCTTGGCCATAATATGTTTTCAAGTTTGGTGTATATATCTGTGACGTTTCATCCGTATATTCCATTAGGTAAGGAAATAACTTTCAAAAACTTCTTAATGACCATCACTCTGTCAAGTGTTAACGGGGTGATCCCATAAACAATCTGAAACATGCTTCCTTTAGTTGTCTATTTATCTGTGAAGTTTCATCCAAATATTCCATAAAGTAAATGCAGAAAAGTCCAAAAACATTTAATAGGAATTGTCAACGGCAATACATGACGTTAACGAGTCCGTGAAATAAAGCCCCCCCCCCCCCTAAACCCCACTTTATGTAGAGAAAACTGGGGTTTACGGGGGTAATAATTATTTCCCTTATTTCTACTCAAAGACATAGGTTGAGGGTACTCGTTAGGACCTATGTTTGGAGTATAAATAAAAAAATCACAAATTTTCATAAGAAAATTTACCTTTTTTGAGCTTTGAAAAATGCCCTGTATCACACGGATGCGTTATCGTAATGACTCTGTCAAATATTAACGCATTTTGCCTATTAACAGTCCCAATCTTGCTTCTTTAAGTTGTCTATATAGCTGTGAAGTGCATCCAAATATTCCATAAAGTAAATAAATAAGAGCCAAAACCAATTTAATAGGAATTGTTAATGGTCATAACTCTGTCAAATATTAACATCAATCCCAAACATGCGTCCTTTATTAGTCTATATATCTATGAACTCTCTTTCATATGTTCCATTACATACACTACGAAAACACGCCTATACAAACACCTTGTAACCATTATCACTGAAAAAAGGAAGATTTTAGGATGAAAAATTGGGATATTTTTCTTATTTTCTGCACTAAAATATAGATTGTGGGTACTCGTTAGAACCGCCTCATCGAGGCGGTTCTAACGAGTACCCACAATCTAGATTTTAGAGCAGAAATAAGAAAAATAAGGTTTACCCCTGTAAACCCCAGTTTTACTATATAAAAGTGTGGTTCAAGGGGGTCAAAATTATATAGGCATGTTTTCGTGATGAATGAAAACGATTCTAAAACATTTGATGGGAATTGTTTGCGGCCAAACTCTTTAAAATGTTAACGCACTTTGCCAATTAAAATAGTGGTCTATATTTATTGTGACGAATCATCCATATATGCCGTTTAGTAAAGGAATCAGTGCCCTGAAACCATCTAATGGAACTAGTTAATGTCCATACCGCCGTGAAATGTGAACGTATTTTGCCCATCAACAATTCCTAACCACACATGCCCAATACCAACGTATATACAAAACTTGAAGACGTTCCATCCAAATATTCCATATAATAAATGAATAAGAGTCCCAAAACAATGAAATGGGAATTGTTAACGGCGATAACGTTGTCAAACGTTACCGCATTTTGCCCATTAACAATCCAAAACATGGTTCCTGTTGTGACCCAAGTGTGGAATAAGTGTGCAAAACCATATAATTGGAATGGTTAACGGCCATAACTCGTCGAATATTAATGCATTTGTATTTGCATTTGCACATTAACAATCCCAAGCATGCTTCTATAGTGGTCTATTCATCTGTGAAGTGTAATCCATACATTCCAATAAGTAAAGGAATCAGTGTCCAAAACCATTTAATAGAGAATGTTAACATAAATACGAGGGTGTTCCGTAATTGGGAAAAACGGAAAATAGCATTGAATGCCTAGCTGGTGTGGATGTTTTAACAAAACTTTTATAGATTGCTGAAATGATTCTTAAGAAAACTCCTATCTACCGATGATTTTAGGTCTACTGCTCATTATTGGTCGCCAGCCGCCCCCGCCCATAGGGGCTTGAAAAAATATATGGGCTGCACGATGCTTCCACGCAGAGCTGAATCCGGCCCGCACACTAGTACTGGTAAACCGCTTAGAGGATCTAAGCCTGTCCTAGAACCGCGGTGCGAGGCGGACCGTCCATGCTAATAAACCCTATTGGTTTCATTGGGCGACAGGGCTTGAGATGTCATTTCATCTCAGTGTCGGGTAAAAGTCTCACAAAATTGGAAGCAACGTCTCCAAAATGACCTTTACAGTGTTGACAGGGACGTTAAACCTCAAATCAAACGAACATAGAAACCAAACTTTACGGCCGAAAAAAGGAACATTTTAAGAGGAAAAATTGTGATATGTTTCTTATTTCTACCCAAAATTAGATTGTGGATACTCGTAAGAACCGCCTCATCGAGCAGAAATACGAACAAGAGGGCCAAATGGCCCTATATCGCTCACCTGTGTACCAGAAAATCATAAGTGTAGGAGACCATTTGACATTGCTACATACTAAATATCTGAGCTCTGGGCCTTATGGCTTTGGAGAAGAAGATTTTTTTTTCAAGTATCAGTCCATAGGTCAATTTTGACCCAAAGGGCATGGTTGGCAGGATTTATGTAGGCGACCATTTTATGTTGCTATATACTAAATATCTAAGGTCCGTACTTCATGGTTTCAGAGAAGAAGGTTTTTAAAGCTTTTTTCCCATTATAAGTTTATTGGAGTTAAGAAGACACAGAATTTGGCCAATTTGAACCACAGGGGCAAGACTCAGGCAGGATTCATGAAGGCAACAACTCCATGTTGCTACATGCTAAATACCTAAGCTCTGTGCCTTATGGTTTCACAGAAGAATATTTTTCAAGTTTTTTTTTTTCATTTTTAGTTGTTTTTTTTTCCATTTTAAGTCCATCCATGGTAGCTAATGGGCCATGGGTGTGGCCAATTCTGGCTCAAGGGGCATGATTGGCAGGATTTATGTAGATGACCTGGGCCCTGTGGTTTGAGAGAAGAAAATTTTTGAAGCTTTTTTCCATTAGGAGTCTATAGGAGCTAAGGGGCCCCGGGGCGTGGCCCATTTGGAACCCAGGGGCATGATTGGCAGGATATATGTAGGTGACCACTTACCGTTGCTACCAGCTAAATATCTAAGCTCTGGGCCCTGTGGTTTCAGAGAAGACGATTTTTGAAGCTTTTTTTTCCATTAAGGGTCTATGGGAGCTGAGCGGCCCGGGGGCATGGCCCATTGGGACCCCAGGGGCATGATTGGCAGGATTTATGTAGGTGACCACTTGCCGTTGCTACCTGCTAAATATCGCAGCTCTGGGCCCTGTGGTTTCAGAGAAAAAGATTTTCGAAGCTTTTTTTTCCAATATGAGTCTATGGGAGCTAAGGGACCACAGGGCATGGCCCATTTGGACCCCAGGGCAAGATTGGCAGGATTAATGTAGATGACCACTTGCCATTGCTACATGCTAAATATCGGAGCGCTGGGCCTTGTGGTTTCAGAGAAGAAGATTTTTGAAGCTTTGATTCCATTAGGAGTCTATGGGAGCTGAGGGGGCCCGGGGCGTAGCCCATTTGGACCCAAATGGCATGATTATCAGGAAATATGAAGGTGACCACTTGCCGTTGCTACACGCTACATATCTAAGCTCTGGGCCCTGTGGTTTCAGAGGAAAAGATTTGTGAAGCTTTTTTTTCCATTAGGAGTCTATGGGAGCTAAGGGGCCACGGGGCGTGGCCCATTTGGACCCCAGGGGCATGATTGGCTAGGATTTATGTAGGTGGCCACTTGCCGTTGCTACCTGCTAAATATCTAAGCTTTGGGCCCTTTGGTTTCAGAGAAGAAGATTTTTGAAGCTTTTTTCCATTAGGAGTCTATGGGAGCTAAGGGCCCCCGGGGCGTGGCCCATTTGGACCCAAGGGGCATGATTGGCAGGATTTATGTAGGTGACCACTTGCCGTTGCTACCTGCTAAATATCTAAGCTCTGGGCCCTGTGGTTTCAGAGGAGAAGATTTTTGAAGCTTTATTTCATTAGGAGTCTATGGGAGCTAAGGGGCCCCGGGGCGTGGCCCATTTGAAATCCAGGGGCATGATTGGTAGGAATTATGTAGGTGACCTTTTGCCATTGCTACAAGCTAAATATCTAAGCTCTGGGCCCTGTGGTTTCAGAGAAGAAGATTTTTGAAACTTTTTTTTCTCATTATGAGTCTATGGGAGCTAAGGGGCCCCGGGGCGTGGCCCATTTGGACCCACGGGGCATGATTGGCAGGATTTATGTAGGTGACCACTTGCCTTTAAAACATGCTAAATATCTCAGCTCTGGGCCCTGTGTTTTCAGAGAAGAAGCTTTTTGGAGCTTTTTTCCATTATGAGTCTATAGGAACTAAGGGGCCCTGGGGCGTGGCCCGTTTGGACCCCAGGGGCATGATTGGCAGGAATTGTGTAGGTGACCACTTGCCGTTGCTACATGCTGAATATCTAAGCTGTGGGCCCTGTGGCTTCAGAGAAGAAGATTTTTGAAGCTTTTTTTCCATTATGAGTCTATGGGAGCGAAGGGGGCCCCGGGGCGTGGCCAATTTGAAACCCAGGGGCATGATTGGCAGGAATTATGTAGGTGACCACTGGCCGTTGCTACATGCTAAATATCTTAGCTCTGGGCCCTGTGGTTTCAGAGAAGAAGATTTTTGAAGCTTTTTTTTTCATTATGAGTCTATGGGAGCTAAGGGGCCCAGGGGTGTGGCTAATTTGGACCCCAGGGGCATGATTGGCAGGAATTATGTAGGTGACCACTTGCCGTTGCTACCTACTTAATACCTAAGCTCTGGGCCCTGTGGTTTCAGAGGAGAAGATTTTTGAAGCTTTTTTCATTAGGAGTCTATGGGAGCTAAGGGGCCCCGGGGCGTGGCCAATTTGAAACCCAGGGGCATGATTGGCAGGAATTATGTAGGTGACCAATTGCCATTTCTACATGCTAAATATCTAAGCTCTGGGTCCTGTGGTTTCAGAGTAGAAGATTTTTGAAACTTTTTTTCCCCATTATGAGTCTATGGGAGCTAAGGGGCCCCGGAGCGTAGCCCATTTGGACCCCAGGAGCATGATTGGCAGGATTTATGTAGGTGCCCACTTGCCTTTAATACATGCTAAATAACTCAGCTCTGGGCCCTGTGGTTTCAGAGAAGAAGCTTTTTGGAGCTTTTTTCCATTATGAGTCTATAGGAACTAAGGTGCCCTGGGGCGTGGCCCGTTTGGACCCCAGGGGCATGATTGGCAGGAATTTTGTAGGTGACCACTTGCCGTTGCTACATGCTAAATATCTAAGCTGTGGACCCTGTGGTTTCAGAGAAGAAGATTTTTGAAGCTTTTTTCCATTATGAGTCTGTGGTAGCGAAGGGGCCCGGGGCGTGACCAATTTGAAACCCAGGGGCATGATTGGCAGGAATTATGTAGGTGAACACTGGCAGTTGCTACATGCTAAATATCTAAGCTCTGGGCCCTGTGGTTTCAGAGAAGAAGATTTTTTAAGCTTTTTTCCATTATGAGTCTATGGGAGCTAAGGGTTCCCGGGGTGTAGCCAATTTGAACCCCAGGGGCATGATTGGCAGGAATTATGTAGGTGACCACTTGCTGTTGCTACACACTTAATACCTTAGCTCTGGGTCCTGTGGTTTCAGAGAAGAAGATTTTTGAAGCTTTTTTCAATTATGAGTCTATGGGAGCGAAGAGGCCCCGGGGCGTGGCCCATTTTGAACCCAGGGGCATGATTGGCAGGAATTATGTAGGTGAACACTTGCGGTTGCTAGATGCTAAATATCTAAGCTCTGGGCCCTGTGGTTTCAGAGAAGAAGATTTTTGAAGCTTTTTTCCATTATGAGTCTGTGGGAGCTAAGGGGCCCCGGGGTGTGGCCAATTTGGACCCCAGGGGCATGATTCGCAGGAATTATGTAGGTGACCACTTGCTGTTGCTACATGCTAAATACCTTATCTCTGGGTCCTGTGGTATTAGAGAAGAAGATTTTTGAAGCTTTTTTTTCCATTATGAAACTATGGGAGCGAAGGGGCCCCGGGGCGAGGCCCATTTTGAACCCAGGGGCATGATTGGCAGGAATTATGTAGGTGACCACTTGCCGTTGATACATGCTAAATATCCTGTGGTTTCAGAGAAGAAGATTTTTAAAGCTTTTTTTCCATTATGAGTCTATAGGAGCTAAGGGGCCCCGTGTGTGGCCAATTTGGACCCCAGGGGCATGATTGGCAGGATTTACATAGGTGACCACTTAACAATGTTACAAGCTAAATATCTAAGCTTTGGGCCCTGTGGTTTCAGAGAAGAAAATTGTTTAAATTTTCCCATTATAGTCTATGGGAGCTATATGTTGCCATGGCAAACAGAATTCCAATCTGGTCAGCCCAAAAACCTTATGCAGCCTTTCCCCCTACCTGATGATGCTTCACATGGAATTTGATCAAGACTGGCCATGTGGTATTAGAAATATACTTATTTGAAATTGTTTACGGACGCACGGACGGACGCACGGATGCACGCACGACGGACGACGGACAAAAAGTGATCACAAAAGCTCACCTTGTCACTACATGACAGGTGAGCTAAAAATAAGGTTTACCCCCCTGTAAACCCCAGTTTTACTATATAAAAGTGGGATTCAAGGGGTCATCATTATATAGGCGTGTTTTCGTGATGATAGAACGAAAGGGGTGAAATGTACCTATACAGTGAAGCTTGCAAAACATCAATTTTACACTGACACTAGATATAAATGAAAGCATTTCCACAAACCGGTTAACAGTCAACTAACTTATTGGAAATGAAAAGAACGCCCAAAGAGCAGTAACAACAGCTAGCATTTTATAACATGACAAATGCGGTTGCGTTTCTGGTGCCATATGATATAAAAAAATCACACTTTTCTACCCGCAACTCTTCGGCTTGTTGACCTGTTTATGTCCCCACCCTCTACTCTGCACGTGTGGGGTATTTCAAATGCGACAAACAAAAATCAATGAAACCGACGGAAATGGAACTAGAATCTTTGGAATACTGTTTAATACAAGTGCCCGTTACAGGTCCTCGAGCGCCGAACGAATACTCAGATCAACCTGCATATCCACAGTCTGACCAGAGTTGGTTGCGTGGTTTATGGCTGTCCCTAAATCTTAAATGTCTTTACAAGTATTACCTTTTACGAAAAGCTTGAGTCTACGCACACATTAATTTGTGTAGTCATAAGATTGGAAAGTCAAATGACAAAGCTGTTCATTTGTATCCGGTATATGTGTGCCAGTAAATATGGAAACTTGTTTTAAAGCCAACGATTCCAAAAGTTGACTCCAGTTTCTTATATAAACAAAACTACCAATCCTTTACTATGATAACCACTCGTACTAGGGAAACGAAAAATCAATAGAACAGATGCATCTGCCTTCTTTTAGTGAAATCAAAAACAAAAACAGATGTACTGTATCATGGGAGGGAAGTCAACACCATGTGAACCCAGAAATCATGTTTACTTTGTATGCGAAGAGGGTGTGATAAACTTTCGGAAGTGTTCCGGTCAATCCCGGTTTATAATCATTACAACAAATAGCACTGATCAGCAGTCAACAGAATATAGCATGCAGTCAGTTATGACCTTTACTTTAATGCTTCTGGAGCAAAAGTAAGACTTAGGTAGTCTACACCCACAGGCGTAGACAATGACACGGATGACATGCTAATAAAAATAACATTCAACTAGTCATGACCTTTTCTTAACTGCTTCCGGACCAAAAGTCATTCTTAAGATTGTCTACGCCCGTAGGCAATAACAACTAAGTGGTCCGCAGACATATTTGAGTTGTCTGAGCTCATATCCCTAAAGACCATAAAATGTGTCCAAGATTGCAAAACTGTTCGCGAGCATAAATTATAAAGCAAAAGTGGTTTTGGACCTTTCCTGTTGATTATCAAATGCATAATAAAAAGGGCCTTCGAGGATATGCTCTCATGGAACCATATATTACATAAACATTATGAAGATACTATGGGTCAATCACCATCTATATTACATGCAGTAAGAAGTTACATGCAGTAAGAAGAAATACCACTTCTCAATCAATTAAACATGATAAATACATATGTATATCCTCTAAGGTAATATTTACCTGTAGCCGGTCCTACTGTTGCATTGCAATCGTTATATTTAGACGCGGGATCTTGACGTCACGTCAACTGCGTCTCATAAGATGTCAACAGCGATCTGAATGTAAGAAGTTAGACTCGGAGGCAGCGTTGAAATAAAGATTTCATGGACATAACCACTGAATTCGGCATATCATTGGTTACTGTACTCTCGCAGTTTTAACTGGTTTATCACTCTAAAGGACGGGTCTCCCTAAGGGGTGTTTTTGGCCTCCTAACCATTTTGTTTATTTCTGGTTTATTGTTAGCATACATATGCCTAATTATTTGGAACATATGTGGTTCTGGTATTTAAGCAGTTTTTTCTGAGTTACAGGCTCTTTAAAGTGGGTGGGGTAACTCCACACAGTTTTGACATGTATTTTGTGTCTCATTTAAAGGTAGAAAAATAGTACAATACATGACACATTATTATATAAAATTAAAGGGGAAGGTCTAACTCTATGTTTTGTCACAAGATTATTCACCAAAATTCACTTTTTGGGGGGAAAATATGGTTCAAGACACCTTGGGTCATTTTTGAGATTTTTTAACAGTAAAGTTCTTTTTTTTTCT
Source organism: Lucinisca nassula (assembly GCA_963580285.1). Lineage (NCBI taxonomy): Eukaryota > Metazoa > Mollusca > Bivalvia > Lucinida > Lucinidae > Lucinisca > Lucinisca nassula. Next base: position 46,934,308 of record OY757023.1, on the reverse strand, counting down.
TATATCTTCGGTATACATTAACCTATTGTGGTAAAACACCTACCATGCACGCATACTGATGAGGCAATATAACCCAAATGATCATTTGAGATGTTGACCTATATTTCACGGTTGAATGAACATTCTTATTTCATGTTTATAGGTTAGATTATTGTTTCCATCAGTTCAAGAGTTTAGATATTTCTGGCATTTCGATAAACAGGTGATGAGTTTAAACATATTAAAATCAAACGAAAAAAACAATAGAAATGTGTCCAAAGTACACAGATGCCCCCGCCTGTTTGACTTTGCCAATATAGCTGCATGACCCCTGGGAGACACACTAGCATCAGATATATTATTCAGGATGGGTATCTCAGAATTTTCTAAGATATTTGGATTTTGATGATATGAAACGGGCAGGGCAGGGGGCTGGGGCATTATTGTGTATGTCATTGAATGCATCTGACCATAAACAACATCAAATAAAAAAAGGTTGGAATCTGAACAGTTTCTGGGATACATTTTTTTTACATTTTCTTTGGTCCAATCAAATAACCCCACCCCAGACAGAATCAGTGACCATAAACATGCTAAACAGTTATGAGCTACAGGAGAAATGCAGACATAAATGTGCACCTAAACGTGAACCTGGTTATGAACGTAATAATTTTTGACATAGTACGCACATACGAACATAACATCACATCGAAAAAATATATATGCCTCACTCACTCCTTCCTTTGGCATGCAGAGGTATAAGAAAGGTCTGCTTGAATATCTTTCATACTCCCACTTCAAGAGCACATCTAAAAAGAATATGGTACACCTACGTGAAGACACAGGCATATACATTTGGAAATGGTTGTTCACAACTGTATTCTGACATGCTTTGCGCATATTGAATCAAATTAATCTACAGAAGAATAGCTTTCATCGTCACCTGAACTGGAGCTGTTGCCTCTTTTTGAACAGCATCTGTTACACTGTTCATATACTGTGACTTCAACGATTTTTTATTGACTTTGGCTGATGGCCTTAAAACCGAGGTTCTTTAACAAAGAAGCGATATGGACACAGCAATCAAATACCTCATCACCATTTTTTTCATTTGCACTGCCACCCTATTATGGACTCTAGTTCAGGGCCTTCCTTAATCCTTAGATCATATTCCCTGTCTCCTTCTCTATCTCTGTATTTCAGGTATTAGACAAGGAGACCCTTTATCTGTTTATATGTTTCCACTATTCATTAAAGATGTTACCTTACTTTGAAGACACATCTAATGATAATGCTGTTGTTGTACTTAACATGATTTAATGAATGATGCTGCAATATAGGAAAACATTCTAGGCAATTGAATTGTTAGCTTGACTTACAAACTGACTGATCCATGATTATTTACAGGAACAGTAATATTGAGAGTAATGTTTAGTTCTCTCATTCTCTCTTTCTCTTTAGAATAATAGTAATAATAATAATAATAAAAAGAAGACAATAAGTAGAAGAAGAACATTTTGTTCACAGTTATAGTGTACTCCAGGTGTTCTGCAAGGAGACCTACTTTGATCCTGTATGTTACCATTGTTCCTTAAACGTCATGCATCAAAATAGGTGTTGCATACAGCAGTGTAGCATACTGTTATTTACATATGACATCTTTATAGTCCTAAAATAAATATAGCATTATTATTCACCCGCAAAGCATGTCAGAATACAGTTGTGAACAACCATTTTCAAATGTATATGCCTGTGTCTTCACGTAGGTGTACCATATTCTTTTTAGATGTGCTCTTGAAGTGGTATTATTAAAGATATTCAAGCAGACCTTTCTTATACCTCTGCATGCCAAAGGAAGGAGTGAGTGAGGTATATATATTTTTTCGATGTGATGTTATGTTCGTATGTGCGTACTATGTCACACATTATTATGTTCATAACCAGGTTCTAGTTTAGGTGCACATTTATGTCTGCATTTCTCCTGCAGCTCATAACTGTTTAGCATGTTTATGGTCAATGATTCTGTCTGGGGCGGGGCTATTTGATTGGACCAAAGAAAATGTAAAAAAAATATGTATCTCAGAAACTGTTCAGATTCCAACCTTTTTTATTTGATGTTGTTTATGGTCAGATGCATTCAATGACACACACAATAACGCCCAAGCCCCCTGCCCTGCCCATTTCATATCATCAAAATCCAAATATCTTAGAAAATATTGAGATACCCATCCTGAACATATATATCTGATGCTAGTGTGTTTCCCAGCGGTCATGCAGCTATATTGGCAAAGTCAAACAGGCGGGGCATCTGTGTACTTTGGACACATTTCTATTGTGTGTTTTTTTTTTTTTTCGTTTGATTTCAATATGTTTAAACTCATCGCCTGTTTATCCAAATGCCAGAAATATCTAAACTCTTGAACTGATGGAAACATTAATCTAACCTATTAAACATGAAATAAGAATGTTCATTCAACCGTGATATATAGGTCAACATCTCAAATGACCATTTAAGTTATATTGCCTCATCAGTATTCTTGCATGGTAGGAGTTTCACCACAATAGGTTAATGTATACCGAAGATATAAGAAAAAAAGAACTTTACTGTTAAAAAATCTCAAAAATGACCCAAGGATCCTTAAACCATATTTGTCCCCCAAAAAGTGAATTTTGGTGAATAAACTTGTGACAAAACATAGAGTTAGACCTTCCCCTGTAATTTTATATAATAATGTGTCATGTATGGTACTATTTTTCTACCTTTAAATGAGACACAAAATACAAGTCAAAACTGTGTGGAGTTACCCCACCAACTTTAAAGAGCCTGTAACTCAGAAAAAATGCTTAAATACCAAAACCACATACAGTCGAAGTTTGATGGCTCGAACTCGCCGGGACCGCCGAAAAAAGTTCGAGCCATCGGTAGCTCGAGCCATTGGAGTCAAAACTCGGCAAGATCCATCTTTGTCTACTATGATTTTTTATCATAGCTGTGGCGATTTTGGTGACCTCCGGTACATTTAGCGGTCAAAATTTAAGCCGCATACTTTTCCTCAAGCGTCTTCTGTTCCAGTTTTCTTTTTATTCCCTGTTTTCCCGTTGCCGATCTGGGCATCCCCCCGTTGCCAGGTCCTTCACCAAATTGCTCGGCAGTGCCAGAAGAAACCTTCGATCTGGGTATCCCCCGTTGCCGGGTCCTTCACCAGATTGCTCGAAAGCTGACGTAGTCTCTGACATGACTGCAGGAGTGAATGATGATCCGTATTTGTGGTCCGTATTTTAAGGCTAAGGCAAAGGCTGTAATTTTGGTAGGCGTGGCTTGATCGATAAAATTGGAATTTTTAAAAAGGTAATTAGTGCGAGCCATCGGTGGGATTTTACATAGAAAATGCACTCTAGGGACCAGGCTTAGAGTTCGAGGGTTCGAGCCATCGTGGTTCGAGCCAAGGGTGGCATGTTTAGTTAAAATGAATAGGGATTTTGCCGGGACTGAAAAGTCAGTTCGACCCAAACGTGGTGTTCGAGCCTACCGAGTTCGACCCATCGAAGTTCGACTGTATGTTCCAAATAATTAGGCATATGTATGCTAACAATAAGCCAGAAATAAACAAAATCGTTAGGAGGCCAAAAACACCCCTTAGGGAGACCCGTCCTTTAGTTATTCTATTTTCATTCAGTACAATACAAAGCGCATTCAAGATGGTGTCTATACAGTTTTTGTATCATTCAGCTTATATGTCATTGCACACACACTACCGTTTGCATGGACTGTGTGTCAAGAGCGACCTGTACTAAGAATAAGATGCAAAATTGTCCATCAGCTCTATCAAAATGCATGTAATATGCAGTTTACTGACTCAGCCCATTTAAATATGGGATTAATAAGCCTCGGGAGGTTGTACATCCGATAAAAAAAATAATAATAATAAAAACTCGTGGGCAAGCGCACGCGTTTCTTTATCGAATATTCAACCTTCGAAGTTTATACATCCCATATTTAAAATAGGTTGAGTAATAAACTCTATCATATATATATATATATATATATATATATATATATATATATATATATATATATATATATATCGGAATGCAAGGAGTGCGCATGCTGATCAGAGTCTTTGTTGGAAACATGCTGAAAGACCTGTTTTTTTGTTGTCTATTTGTTTGTTTGTTTGTTTGTTTGTTTGTTTTTGCTTGAAACAGCCAAATCTTCCATCTACAGTATTGCCATTTTTTATCCGCCATGTATAATCGAATTTCAGACGCAAGTCTCTTTTCCTGGGAAGGCTTAGATGCTCTAAGCGGTTTACCAGTACTCGTGTGCGGTCGGATTTAGCTCTGCGTGGAAGCATCATGCAGCCCATTTATTTCTTCAAGCCCCGATGGGCGGGGGCCGTATAAGTCTGACGTAGGATACCCTTGAGTCGTCATAAGGAATAGGGTAAACAGCTATACTAGCCAAAATATTAACCATTTTTATCACTTTCCCAACGCCGTAGGCACTGTTACAATTCTGTTTTCACACCAAAACTGGCGAATGTGTCTGTAAACCATGCCACTGATAGGTGTAATAAAATTTAGTACATTGCATACAGAGGGTACGGGTTAATATAGGTATCCCTTACGTTCGAAACTGAGAAGAACTTACATTGAGCGGCGTGCTAGTATCAACATGTTGACACATAGCTACCAGTGACGCTGATTCTAATTAATGTCTGCATTATTCTGTTTCTGTCATTAATGAGTTGTTTTGCGTCACTAATATTGGATAGTTCAGAAAGTGTTGTTTTCACAAAATGACGTAATATCAGGATTTGCAAGGAACAACTTAAACCTTTCATATTTCCATGAAACAACCCCGAAAATTTCCGAAAAACAATCTTCTCTAAAAACGTATATGGTGAAAGACCTCAAAATCTTTTCTGTGCAACACTAGTATGGCTGCCACGAGTGTAAGGTTTTCGACTAACAATGTCTATCTGTCATTACTTTTTCAATAGACCTCTTCCCTGCATCTGATTAGCCGATTGCCTATGCAGTCTCTAACAAATGTGAATACAAAATTGATTATTGTCCAGAACCAAAAATGGTCGCAAAGGTGTAAATTATGGAGAACGCCATCCTTCCCAGATATCGTACGTATTCAGCAATATATTATCATACGCAGTCTTTGGCAAGCTGAAGCCTCATGTCTAAGGAAATCATTTCACTGACCATTCCAAGGCGGTTATTCTGTCGCGGTTAATTTTTGTTATGGTTTGTCATTGAGTGTGTGTATCTCTTATATTTTCTTTCGATTTGGATAGCCAATTGGTCATTGTGTGAGAAAGTAACTGTCATTTTGGCTTTTCACTATTTGTGTTTCCAGTAGGGTCTAGTTATTTCATGTTTGTGTTTCTTTCCCTTTGGTGTCTCTGATGGGAGCGGTGGATTAATTGTATCGATTCCTAACCATTGCCTTCACTTCTATTTAACAGTTTCTTGTGCATCTAAATTTAAGACAAAATATCCTGTTTGCCTCCGACTAAAACAGTCAATTTGAGAATAAACGCTTAATATATATTGTCATAGACTTTATGAGCAGACAAACGAGATCAAGATTTGTCAAAGACAATAAAGGTCGCTTATAGGGCCTAGGTTTGATGAGGTCAAATTATTGAAATTAAATTTCAATTCTGTAGTGTTTGCCAATAATGACATTAAATTTTTCGTTTGTTAAAGAGCTATATTGCTGCAATTAAAAGGGAACCAGAAAGTACCCATAGAACCACTGAATAAGGAACCTAGTTTTTAAAGTATTTTTTTAAATAAAATTTGAGTTTTGCAGATTTTGCCCCAAAAATACCATTTTCTTATGTAAAAGTGCTAAACAGACTGCATCATTTGAAAGAAAATCCAAAAGTACCCAAAAGAACCAATGAACAAGAAATTCATGTTTTAAACCATATGCATTTAAAAACGAAAATTATATTTTCAGTTGAAAAAGAAATATTAAAAGTTGCAAGTCAGAAAAACTGTAAGCATGTTTTCCACAGCCGTGATTTAATTTGAAACCACGATCTAATAGTTGGAAGTCCAACACTCTTTCCACTACGCCACCGACCTTGCAGGTAAACTTTAACCAAGAGAGATAATACACAAGAAATCAATAACTTCTTTTAAAAAAAGTCCAGTTTTAGCCAAAAACTAGGGAAATTGAGTAAGAAAGAATATACATATATATATATATGTTCCTGTTGTTCAGTTGATTTGAAAATATATTTGTCAACTATAACAAATAAGAATCTGCAGATAAACGTTAAAGCGAATATGGACGTCGAATATGGGCTAAAACGGGACTAATGGTTGTGCGATTTTTTTTTTGCAATCATCTACTGACGGGAGGTCCTGGAAGTGATCTGCCTTTTACAAAAAAGACCAGTGTAGCTCAGGAGACCATGATCTGTGTGTTGAAGAGAAGCTGGTTTTATACTCAGACTGGTTTTCATCTGAAACATTATGTTTTTAAACCTTGAGTAGCGTCAAATGTTTGTTTGAGCTAATGACCTGTATAAATAATGCAGATCATCTATTCTCTACATACATGAAGCTTAAACAGAGACCCCTCCCCCACCCCGATTGAACAAATACACGCTTTTCGGTTGTACTTCGGCACGCTTTCATAAAGAATAATCCGCGCTTTATAGTTATCTTTCTGTGTAAAGTTGGTTAAAATTCCAAATGACGAATAAACTATCATCTTTTCAGTTTAAGATGTTTAATTGATGTATGTTTGCATTGTATTGTGCCTTTATTAATTTCAAACATGTAGTTGATTTTATTAATCGCGTTTTTTAATGGGAGAAGCTGCTTAACAAAATGATATTGATTGAAAATGCTCAAACTCATCTATGGCATGTATGCCAATGCAAAATGAAAAAAAAAATAAAATAAAATAAAAAGAAAAAAATAAGACCTGTCAAATGTTCAAGTTATGCGGGTCTCAGTCAAGATGGGACTATTTCTTAGATTATGTTTCCAGTATTTTTGAATGACTTTTTAATTAACTGAATTTATTTTTCATGTTGATGATTGTTTGACGACATGGCAAATATTATTTTAAGTAACGATGACAGTTTATCTCAAACTGTTTAACTTGCTGTACACCGGTGTGACAGTGATTTGTGCTGAGTCTGCGGCCCCCGCCGATAGGGGCTTGAAGAAATATATGGGCTGCATGATGCTTCCACGCAGAGCTGAATCCGGCCCGCACACTAGTACGGGTAAACCGATTAGAGGATCTAAGCCCGTCCAGGAACCGCGGTGTGAGGCGGACCGTCCATGCTAATAAACCCTATTGATTTTATTGGGCGACAGGGCTTGAGATGTCATTTCATCTCAATGTCGGGTAAAAGTCCCACAAAATTGGAAGCAACGTCTCCAAAATGACCTTTACAGTGTTGACGGTGACGTTAAACATCAAATCAAACAAACAAAACAAAAACTGCTACATAACTATATGCAGCTCTAAATGCTTTGCATCCAAATTGATTATTATGGGACCTTGAGGTTTACCCAGCCAAGACTAAAGTAACATTTTTCCTAATAGGACAGTCAAGCATAACTCTGAGTTTGATATTTATAATGACAAAGTAAAATTTGGTGCACAGTTTTCCCTTTCGGAGAAGCATAACAAAGGGCGATAGACAAAGCCTGTAAAGCTCTGTTTGCTGTGATTAGCAAAACCAGAAAATTATTCTCAATTTTTGACTTGCAGTTTCAACTTTGAGATGGTAAAGTGAGTTCTTTGTGCTTTATGTCTTGAGGTGTTTAGGCAGTGATATTCTCGGAAACGTTTGTGTTTAAATAAAAAGATGATTACGAAAGATAGAAACACAATATCAAATGTTATACTTCATGTTTAGCTGGGCAGGTATTCAATTATCATTGAAGTTTAACCTAGTATAACAGGATTCTGACAAAGAATAAGAACTGCTAAACCGGACAAAATATCAAATAAATTTAAAAACAATTTACTTGTCATATATGGTAATAACGTTTTCATTATAATTGTTATTTTTTAAGCATAAATAACATTTTCATGAATGTGATACGGCAGAAGTGTGGCTGCAAAAGTGGTCCCTATAACTATTGCAAAAACCATTTAGCACAAACTAATAGAGAATTACCAGTTAACCAGAAAGAGATCTGTTTATGAAGCTAATTAATATTTAAACTATAGAGTATTTAAGAAGGTGTTACAATATAAAATAAACGTTACTGCAATGATCAGGAATCGATATAGTTACCGCACACCCCCAGAAAAACTATTTCAAAATCTTGCAATTCCTTTCTACCAGTTAACTATGAAATGCCTATCGAATGTGGAAGATTCCTTGGTACTGCAAGGCACGACAGAATACTCGAATACTCATTTCGGGTGTTTTCAAGCGCGACCGAGAGAGAGGCACTGGCTTTTACATGTACACCACTGCGACCCATTTACATCTGGGTGGAGTGGGGCAGTGGCATTACGTTTCTTGCCCAAGGACACACCTCGATACTGGTGGCCGGATTCGAACGCACAACCTCTCGATCCTAAGTCGAACGCGTTAACCACTGCGCTATCGAGGCTGACATAGAAAAGAGTTAATCAATCAACTTCGGGAACCAATTATTTTTTTAACAATATCATTTAAAAAAAAAATTGAACGGTGAAGTTTGTGTCTTCAGCTATCTGATTTGATGGCTAACTTTTCGCACAGACTGATTTCTATGAACGTACACAAAAATACCTTTTTGTCCCCCGATCGGGGTACAAGTTATTAAATATGGAAACAAAATGAAACTGTCAACGGGGATTCCCCTGACTCCGATCGGGGGTTCTCTTGTCCTGTTAAACATTACCATAGTATGAAATCCAGATGCGTGATCATTCAGTACAATGATCTAAAATACATGTATGTTATAAGGATCCGATTATTACCTTTGGCATTATCTGGAATAATCTTTTGTCCTAACCGGTTACAAGCTTTTAGTAATTTATGACATAAAATGTCAATTTCCCATGCATTGTCAATATTCAATAACAACAAGTTGGCATTACTATAAGCATGACTACTATAATGTGAAAAATAAGGAGGTCTAATGTTGCTAAAACGGTTTAATATCCTCACTTGGTTGCTTTTGAATACAAACAAATTCATATTTTAAAAGGCTAAACTGCGTTATGGCGATAAGGATCCAATCAAATGAACCACAACCTGCGAAAATGATATATTCGATCATGCGAGCACAATCAAGATAAACATCAGACTGCGTAATCGATCACCAATTACGTTTGTTTGAGTTTGTATGAAGAAGCATTGGGGCATAGCGCAGAGCGAAACATCTGGTTAGACAGGTTGATATAAATCTTTCTTGGCACTCATGTCAGAATACACAATTACGCTTCGCGCACTCCAAATACAGTGTGATAATTGAGGCAGAAATTCTTTTTGTTACCATATTCAAATGAAAATGCTGTGAAAAGATGGAACAGATTCGTGATCGTTTGATGTTTGTTCATTTACGAAACATATACAAATAATTGAATGTGATAGAAACAACCGTTCCAAACAATCTACGCTTGTAAATGTTCCAACTCATCGCAAATCTGACTGCGTCTACCAGTCAATGATCAACAGGTAACATACATACGGCTATCTGTATGATAGACGTTCTGTTGTTGCCATGTAGGAATTACTAAACGTACGCTGATGACATGTTTTCTCCTCATCCCGTAAACATGCCATTTTAATTTTGTCACCCGTTAACCCCACTTTATATAGAACAAGCAAATTCCATAGGGAATTTATGTCCCCGCCTTATTTTTATCTGTGCTTTGAAAAATGAGTAAGTTAAACAGACGGCCATTGGTTACACGTATCTGAAACCTGCAAACAAGAGGTCAATGATGGACCATATTTCAAACACCTCATACGTTTTTAAACTGTTGGAGGAGTTGCGCTCACAAGGTACCTTCATCATATACTCTTTCATAGTATTGGTGCATGAAAAAGGTCTGAATTGAAACTGTGAAAAAAGTATAAAAAAAGACATTTCAAGGTTCTGTTAGAAGCACATGCATGTCTACAGACCATAAATAAAACATCGGAACCATGCAAAAAATTAAGTTAAACATGTGAAAAAAGTGAAATAACTTAATTTGTGGAAATCTGAAAAAAACACATGCACATCTTCAGACCATGATAAAGACACCTGCAAAATTTCAAAACAATCGGTTTAAACTGCATGTGAAGTTGCTCTCACAATGGACCTATGATCAATTCGGAACCATGCAAAAAAGTATAAGTTAAAATGTGAAAAAAGCGAAAAACTTAATTTACGAGTTCTGAAGAAAATGACAAATCATATATTCAGACCCCGATAAAAACACCTGTAATATTTCAAAAGGATCAGATCAAAACTGTAGGAGGAGTTGCGCTCACAAGGTACCTACTACGAATTCGGAACCATGCAAAAATGTGAAAAAAAAAATAATTTACGGATTCTGAAAAAAGCATGTGCAGATCTTCGTATACCTGTAACATTTCAAAGGGGTCGGAGGAGTTGCGCCCCACAAGGTACTTTCTTACCAATTCGGGTCCATGCAAAAATCTAAGTTACAAATGTGAAAAAGTAAAACCAAATAATTTACGGATTTTGAAAAACGCACATGCACATCTTCAGACCATGACACAAACAACAACTCTAAAATTTCAAATAAATTGGTTGAAAACTGTGGGAAGAGTTGCGCTCACAAGCTACCTACTACAAACTCGGGACCATGCAAAAAGTTAAAAATTTGAGAAAAAAAATGAGGATACTGAAAAAAACAACACAAGCACATCTTCAGACCAGGTGAAAAACACCTGTCAAATTTCAAAAGGATCGGTTTAAAACTGTAGCATCACGAAAACACGCCTATATAATTTTGACCCCCTTGAACCCCACTTTTATAAAGTAAAACTGGGGTTTACAGGGGTAAACCTTATTTTTTTATTTCTGCACTAAAATATAGATTGTGGGTACTCGTTAGAACCGCCTCGATGAGGCGGTTCTAACGAGTACCAACAATATATATTGTGAGAAGAAATAAGAAAAATATCACAATTTTTCATTTTCATCTTAAAATTTTCATTTTTTCGGTGATAAAGGTTACAATGCATTAATATAGGTGTGTTTTCGTAATGGAGGAGTAGCGATTACAAGGTACCTACTATAAACTCGGAACCACGCGCCACGGAAAGCCGAAAAGGCGGGGACAAAAATGGGGTTTACAGGGGTATACATTATTTTTCTTTCATCTGTTAAAAAACATACATTGTGGATACTCGTTAGACGAGGCGCTTCTAAAGGGTACCCACAGACTATGTTTTGAGCTTTTTATCTGAATTTTTTCATTTTCATGTTGGTAAAATTTTCAATGTATTTGAGTAGGCTTGTTTTCGTAATCTGAGCTGTGATTGGTGAAGTGGCACCGGCTAGTAGAAAAACGTCCATAAGATCAAAATAAATGCGACACAGACAGATCGGGAGGCAGATATACCGAAGACATTTTCCATTTACTTTCACTGTTACGTGTCCCTCACCATTAGCAGGAAATTTTGAAATGACATTAAACATTATGATGAAACCAGTGCTTCAGCTGAAGTGCACTACCCGCCGGATGCTTTTAGCTTTATGAGTGTTACCATATATGGGTATAGCGGCCATTTTGGTCATGTGACCTGGACCTAAAACGGTTCCCCCAATAAAAGCGCCTTATCGTAAGGAGCAAAAATATATCTTATACTTTAGTACTGTATTCTGAATCGTTTGCAGGATAAAATGCATTCTCACTTTTCCAATACAGAAGCATATGTGTCAAAGTTTGACCTAGGCACAAAGCAGGTCAAGGTCAACCCAGGGTCACCAGTTTAGCAATTTATGATGGGCCTACGTCCCAGATGCTATTTATCAAGTTTCGTGGAAATCTGCCCAGTGGTTCTGGAGAAGACTATTTTTGAAGGGTTTTTACCATATATGGCTTGGCGGCCATTTTGGTCATGTGACCTGGACCCTATAAGCAAGTTTTGGTTTCCCCCAGCCCTTAGAGGCTCCATATGAAATTTGACTTCAATCGGCCCAACGGTTTCCGAGGAGAAGCAGTTCGAAAATTTTCCCATTTTTCGCCTCGGCGAGGCTTTATTAAATGGAATGTAATATTTCGCAAGTTCGTTGGTTAGACCTCATTGATATCTATCAGTATGCCAAATATTGTTTAAATATTCCAAGCGGTTAAGTCACTATCACCAATTTTCACAAACGGGTTAAAGACGGACAGACAGACTGACAGACTGACAGAATGACCGAATGACAGAATGACACGGTGATTTTAAGGCACTCTTAGAAAATCAACCGACTTCAGTCGGTCGCTTTTTCTGCGAGTCGTGCAATCCCTGGTTTTAAAGTCAACAAATCAATAAGCAAATGGGCGTTCACATAGAATGTTTTAATATTTTGCATGCAAGTTCATCTGCATATTTTTCATCGAAGATATGTCACCGAATGTGTCGAGGCATTTGCATAGAAAGCACTGACATAGGACGAGAATGGTCGAATGATCAAGCTTTATTTGTCCAGAACTGATATTGTGCGTAATATGTATTGTTGATTGGGAGGTGGCGAAATATACCCTTGACTTTCGAATTAGTCTATACACTCCCGGTCAACTCCGTCAATGTACAAACTGGTCCGAGCCGACAAAGCGACATGGTATGGAAACGGCAAACGTTATGGTTCCTGGTCGAATCGAATGGGTTCACTGCAAGCTGAATCGGTGCACCATGTAGTAAATTGAAAATCTGCCGGGTTAAATGTATAAAGGATGAGGAAAGCTTTTCTTAAGATATCCGCCTATTTAACTGTGCCACGTCTTTGTACTTTAAACTAAAAGTTCAGAAGAATGAGTCAAAAAACTTCTACGTGTGCTATTAAATATTGCGTTAAATTTCGTTGCATTCTTAATATTATTTTAGTTCATCTATTAAACTTCATTGCCGTGTGTGTTTCTCATAATTTTGTGTCTGTAGTAGCATTGTAGATTTGCAGTTGGCTGTGCAACAACGCCGAAATTAAACGGAGACCTCCCGCATGTTCATGACTAAGTTCATCAACGAAGATAACAATTCGCGTGTTGGTTTCTACCATACGGGGTATTGGTTTCAAGAGTTTTCTACCTGGGCCCCGTCAAGCTATTTTGGTACTTATCGCCTATGCGAGCAGCGAAGGTTCAGGCGAGCCTGCGCATCCGCACAGTCTCGCCAGAACCTTCGCTGCTCGCTCATACTAGCAGTGAATCAAGAGGAACCTTCAGACGGAAAGCCATATCCCCGGCTCCTCTGAATGGGTGGGCATGCGCAGTTAAAATTTGTCATGACGGAATGCTCGAATACACAAATTCGCTTGGCGGGGCTCATCTTACATTGCAGATTCTGTGAGATGGTTTCATGCAATTTTACATACATGTTAATCTTCAACACAACAGATGATGCGCTGAAGACACATGACAATTTTATTTTGCACGGGCCTCCATGGCCTCCTTGGTAAGAGCATCAGTCCATGGATCGAACTCTCAAGCCCCATCTGCGATCGACAAAAGTTACTATGACTACCTATATTACTTGCTAGCGACTGCAGTAAGCAGCCTGGCATTCTCGCTTCAAATTTCCATTGTGAAGGTGTTCCTCTCCCTACTTAATGGAACGCCGTGGCGTAGTGAGCAAGAGCGCTGAATCTTATTTATTAGGTCTCTCGCCGCTGTTGTCTGACCATGGCTCGGATCGCATGAGAGAGTTAAGTTCTACACCGAAAGGTCAGACGAATTTTCTCCGGTCACTACGGTTTTCGCCCAGCCATTACAAAGACACGCCTATACCAATACATTGTAAATTTTACCACCTAAAAATGAAAATTTTCAGATGAAAAATTGCGACATTTTTTCTTATTTCTGCCCAATAAAAAATGTGGATACTCGTTAGAACCGCCTCGGCGAGGCGGTTCTAGCGAGTATCCACAATCTATGTTTTTGAGCAGAACTAAGAAATATAATGTACACCCCTGCAATCCCCAGTTTTACTTTATAAAATTGGGGTTAAGGGGATCAAAATTATATAGGCGTGTTTTCGTGATCTCTCTCTCTCTCTCTCTCTCTCTCTCTCTCTCTGTCTTCGTCAGTCGCATATGGGGCCGTCTCTGATTGCTCTGATTGGATGAGGGAAAGCCGATCGGTATATGCATCATCACGTGGTTTGAAATAACATGAACTGGTGGAATTATATACTCCCCAACCGAAAATTCTGATTTGGGTAAACAAAAACCAACGCCATTGATTTTATCACGAAAACATGCCTTAATAAATTTGACCCCGATCAACCGCACTTTTATATTTAAAGGCGCATATATAATGTTTCTTATTTCTGCTCAAAATAATCGATTTTGGATACTCGATAGAACCATCCCATCTATATGCCGAAATATGAATAATGTCATTTTTTTCAGAAAACTTTAATATTTTCGTGGTCAATTTTTCGATATATGTTTTGTGATGAATGAAGCAGGTACTCCGCCCTGGCCCTTTCTCTGATTTGCAATGATTTGTACATGCGTTTGCATTTGGAAAAAGACTTGCTCGGGGCAGAAAAGAGACCCAAGTTCTGGGATTTCGGGAATCTTGGAAAGAATATGTAATTACATGTATTAGTGCAAAAAAAAGGAATTGGCAAATGTTTCATGCAGCTGGGTACAAAATAATACATTATCTTGTCAAGGAGGGGCCTCAAGGAAAAAGAAGAAGAAGAAGAAGAAGAAAAAGAAGAAGAAGAAGAAGAAGAAGAAGAAGCATGGTGGACAAAATCATGCAAAATGTTTTAAAAAAATTACATCCTTCATATTATTCTTGTGGTCCCAGATCGGATGTCGCGTTACGGCATCTGATCAAGATATGAACTGTTAATGTTCTGCAGGAAAATATGGCAGAGGACTGCTTTATTATATTGATAGACTCCAAATGCAACAGAGTCAACTGATGTATCATTTGGTCAAAAGAAACTGGTCTTTCTATTCAATTTCTGTGGAAAACTTTCGCTTTTTATAAGTTTCTCAAGACGGTCGCAGCCTCTGGTCGTTTGATCCGCATTGTGTTAATTTGACACCAGCCCGTCTAAAGTAGAAGTAAAACAAAGATCAGAAATCGATACAATTAACTTACTCCACCCATCAAAGAGACCAAAGGGAAAGAAACACAAACATGAAGCGACCAGACCATAATGGAAACCTAAACAAAGGAAGGCCATAAGGACAGTTACTTTCCCACAAAATGGCCATATGGTCATCCAGAATAAAAAGACACAAGTGATACACACAGTAAGTAACAAACAACAACATAAATAAACCGCCACATAAAAACCGCCTTGGAACGGTCAGTCGAAAGATTTCCACTTGGGGGCTTAAATCGATTTTACGTGGCCACAATCCTCGCCCTTACTTCCGTCGCGATTTAGACATATAATTTGTTCAGTCCGCATGAAGGCCTCCTAACTCATCAGTGCAATATCTCCGTGAACACAAATAAACCACAGAAGTGAGACAACGGTGAGGACTCGACAGCAAGAAACCACTGAAATGCTGGAGCAAAAGAAAACTAACAGTTAGACTCTTAGACTCGATGGGCCCGACCAGAGACAGAACATGAGAAATACTAACGTCATTCTGCACGCGCCTGGCCAACAAAGGTGTAATTTGTAACAAAAAATAATAATAAACTATGACTGAATAGGCTTTATGACTGATAGAAAGCTTTGTGCTGAGTGGCTTTCGAATTGTCTTGGTGATTTATCAAAGTCCTGGTACGATCCGGAACTGGATATTGACTGTATACTCTCTTTTTGCTAAGGGTAAAATTCGGTATTCCACAAAATGCTCTGTCCTTAACTGGAGGCTCCCCTCTGCAGGGAGAATCGTCGGCTATGCAGGTTAAAGATACTTACCCTAATACCATGCTTACCACATAGGCGTTCGTCCTGTAAATCTCGAGTGTATTAACACCTGTGGTCACATATGACCTACCCATTACAAATACATTTTCAACTTAACCGTCGCAAAAACTACATTTTAAGGTGAAAAATGGTGATATTTTTCTTATTTCGTCTAAAAATATAGATTGTGGGTAAGTGTTAGAACCTGCTCATCAAATACCAACAAGCTGTATTTCAGAACAGAATTAAGAAAAAAGGTTTACCCATGTAAACCCCAGTTTCACTATATATTTCCAGTTCTGTGGTGTAGTCCTTGCTTCCAAAGGATAACCCTTTCTAGAAGATATTTAAGGGCATTAAAATTATATAGGTGTGTGTTTTATGATACGCAGTAATTATAGACAGATATATAGCCACGTAAACACGTTAACAAGTCCTTGGCTAACCGCCTGTTAATTTGTACTGAACCGAAAAAGAAACGCAACTTTTTAGCCCAAAAGATTTTCATGCAAACATCAGGTTGACTGAAAAATCATTTTGCGATTAATATTCATACTTTTTAAACTTTCTTATGCAGAAAACATTTGGGCGATATCTGTACAGTTTAACGCTCCACTTGGCAATTGGTTGTTTTCAACATTTCCTCGTGCAGTACATTAAATGTATACAGTAACCACATCATATTGGCATATTGTGTTACCTGGAGTTTAAGTTTCAAAAGTCCGGTAAAATTTCTCTATGGAATATGGTACGTTTGACGCAAGATCAACGTAACGTAGCGGTCCAAATGCTTCTACGTGGGACGTCTCTGGCTGTAATCGCCAGGAACGTCAAAGTGATTAAATCGACGATAACTCGCTTGTACAAGCGTCTACGTCAAACGGAAACGACAACTGACAGGCCCAGAAGTGGACGTCCACGCGTCATGACACGTCGATAGGACCGATACATCCGTCTAACCCATCTTCGTAATCGGTTCCGTACAGCCGTCGAGACGTCTCAGGTGACACCAGGAAGGCACAACAATCGAATAAGTGCAGATACTTCGAGAGTTTGGCTTACGTCCTCGTCGTCCGTACTTTGGTATGCATTTAACACCACGACGAGGTCAGGTTAGAATGGCACACAACAAAGGCCAAACCTGTTTCTCCTTCGTCAGTGGCGTAACGTAATGTTTTCTGACGAGTCGAGGTACTTGTTGTACAGAGCTGACGGCCGTCAACGTGTGTATAGGCGTGACGGAGAGCGTTACCGTGACACGCTGTTGAACGTGATCGATTTGGAGGCGGTGGGTTGATGGTGTGGGCTGGAATATCTTATGGTCATACAACGCCCCTGGTATTCATTGATGGATCTTTGACGGCTCAGCGTTACGTTGACGTCGTTTTACGACCGGTAGTTGTTCCATATGTACGACAGCACAACGTTAAGTTTCAATAGGATAACTCTCGGGCGCATGTAGCAAGGCTCAGCATGGCATTTAACGTTGACGTGATGCACTGGCCTCCGTATAGTCCAGATCTCTCTCCTATAGAACATTTGTGGGACGTCTTGGATAGGCGCGTACGTAACCGCCCCCAGCCGCCAACAACGCGTCAGGCCTTGCGTCTCGCGCTCAACTGGAGTGGAATGCTATTCCCCAGGCAGAGATCAATCGTTTAATCCTGTCCATGACCGTGTGTGTGTGCAGGACTGAATGCAAAACGGAGGACATACTCGCTATTAACTGCTTATGTTTTGAACTTGTGAAATAACTACCTCCTATGACATGTTCACTATAAGCAGTATTTTCTTTGTGTCCCCTAACTGAGGTCTTTGCATCTTGTTTGTCAGACTGTAGGAATGGATTTCGAAAGAGGCATCTTGTGTAAGACAGCTTACTCCAACCAAAGTACAAGACCTTGCAGCAGGAATAGACGAAGGCCAACAGATATACACTGTTCCTTATCACTTCACAAACGATTGCCCCAGCTGACTCCGGTGCCCCTCAAGGTGCAATGCTCGGACCTTTGTTAATTCTTCCCATACATAAATGACCTGCCACAGTGTCATGAGTCTTCCTCACACACACACGCAAAGGCAGTGTGGGTCAAAAAAGACGAGGGTGGTCTAAGCAAGAAAGTACAAAGTCCAAGTATACGTAAATATGTATGTACTTAAAAAAGCGATATTTAAAAAAACTATTACAACAAAACAACGAAACACACACTCTCTCACGAAACAGTTGATCAATATGACGTCATTAAATTTCTCTGGCTCTTATGGAGCCCTAATTCCCGTAAATCGCGCAGAAGTACTTCAAACGGGCACTATATGTTTCTTCACGGACATATTAAGTCCATATTATTTGCGTATAGTCTGTTGATGTACGCAGCATGCGTATACGGCGTTAATATGATTTGCCAGAGTGTGTAGTCATGTCACTGATTTCAACCCTCATAATAAATTGTTAACGGCTAAACTTCTTAATCAGGGTTATCGGTACCATAAAGTACGCAAAACCTTTTCAAACTTTTATAGACGTCATTCTGATTAAATTTCAAAATTCAATATTGGACTTAAATCTCTTCTGCAACAAGGTCTATCGGAACCCGAATTTTATGGTGGCTTAGTATATAAATTCAGAAAGATATATAACCGCAATGAATTCGGCACCTAAAATCATTCTTCGATATAAAAAGATTGGGTACAACATAAATGTAATACGACAGACTGCATGCATGGTAATAAACCCAATCACGGTTGACAACTTTGCTTCCCTCTTTAATTGCACGCCGGTTGGTCAGGCCACAGATTCCAGCGTAAATGCTTACGGAGAATTAGAGAGATCTAATTCACGGAGAATTAGAGAGATCTAATTCTATTAAATGTTGGTTGATGCCGGATACTTTGTCTCTGGTCGGGCCCATCGGAGTCTAATTGTTGGTTTTCTTTTGCTCCAGCATTTCAGTGTTTTCTTGCTGTCGAGTCCTCACCGTTGTTTCATCTCTTTGCTTGTTTGATTGTTTGTCTTCACGGAGATGTTGCAACGATGAGTTAGGAGGCCTTCAGGCGGACTGAACAAATTATTTTTCTAAATCGCGACGGAAGTAAAGGCGAGGATTGTGGCCCCGTAAAATCGACTTAAGCCACCAGTGGAATCCCTTTCACTGAACCTTTGGCCATTTTGTGGGAGAGTAGCTGTCCTTTTGGCTTCCCGCTATTACTGTTTCCATTGGGGTCTGTTTTTTCATGTTTGTGTTTCTGTCCCTTTGGTGTCTCTGATGGTAGCTGTTGGTTAATTGTATCGATTCCTGACCATACCTTCACTTCTATCTTCAAAATAACCCCCTTTGCATTTACACAACTTTGTAATCTGGAAATCCAGTCAAGGAAAGCCCGAAAATGGCTCTTCCTTGGTAAAGCACACAGACACTGGTACACTGCACTTCCAAGTGCGCTCTTGTGGTTAAATTTTTGTGCAGATAACTTTTTGTTTTCAACTTCGGGAACAGGAAAAAGTCAGAGGGACTCAAATCTGGCGAATAAGGCAGATGTTCCAAAACAATGACTTTTCTTGCTCCAAAAATTCGATAACAACCTTGAACTTGTTAGCAGATGCAGTGTCATGAAAAAGCTGTATTCCTTGCAAACCCTCCGTGGTGTAGTTGTTATGCTACCCGCCTTGTAAACCAGGGGTCGCAGGATCGATCCCGGGCTTCTCCAGACTTTCGGATGAGTCTTTAAACCGAGGTCACGTCTCCGCTCCGCTTGACTTTAGCTGTCGATGAGATGTAAAACTAAAACACTCACGCAAACCGGTACTCGGACGCTTTTTCTTGCAGATTTTGCGCGTATGACTGGTGATCAGGAGGACGCGGGTTCGATTACTGCCAGGGTCGGCAACATTATTTCATGGAGATTAATCATGAAATCATTCTCTCCCTTCCGCTGATTCTAAACGGGGCAGCTGTTAGTTTCTGGCGAAAGAATGTGCACTGTACTGGTTAGCCGCTTACGTATAAGCTTGCCCAGGAAAAGTGTGGATAAGTAAACTGACAAGCTCAAAAATGACCTAAATAGTGTTGACTTGGCCGTTAAACTCCAATACAAACAAACAAACAAACTTCAGTGCAGACTCTTTGTAGAAACGTCCTGTTATTGATTGACGTTTTGGAGTAGGGATTGTACAACTGAGCCCAACGAATTGAAGAAAATTGTATACAGTACCTTCTTAGTACTTCTGGTTCTCTTTGCAACTACTGGACGACGCTTGCGTTTTGCTTTCCACTGCCTATTTTCACGTCGCTGTGGCTAAAACGTATAGACCCAAGTTTCGTCCCACGTAAGCAAGTTAGAAATGAACCGATCGTCACATTTTTTAAACTTTTTCAGAAGGTTTTTTGAACATCTTACCCAGGTTGCCTATTGATCATTCGTACCTATCTAGTGCATACCTTTGTATATCCCAGGTTATCTACCAGAATCTCATTAACACTTCCTTTTGAAATACCCACTCTTTTGGCTATCTCATGGACTGAATACCTTGCGTCTTCTTTGACAAGTTGTTTTACAGCAGCAACATGCTTACTGTTAACAGATGTCTTGGGTCTACCCGACCTAGGGCTTTCTAAAATGTTAGTTTTACCCAATTCAAACGTTTTCATCCGAAACTGTTCTTAGTGTAACTGCAGATGTCCCATGGATTTCACAAAACTTTTTTGTATATCTGATTTGCTGGTATATCTAAACTGGTACGAGCCCTTATGTAATTTCGATTCATACTCGTAACTTTGCTTCCCTCTTTAATTGCACGCCGGTGGGTCACGCCTCTCAGTTTCTATGACGGTTCCAGCGTAAAGGCTCACTTAGAATTAAAATTTAATTTTGTGTAATGTTGGTTGATACCTGATGCTCTGTGTCTGGTCGGGCCCTTCAGTGTCTAACTGTTGGTTTTCCTTTACTCCAGCATTTCGGTTATTTCTTGCTGTCGAGTCCTCACCGTCGTTTTATATCTGTAGTGGTTTTATTTTTGTGTTCTCAAAGATGTTGCACTGATGAGCTGGGAAGCCGTTATGCCGACTGAGCCAAATATTTTCTAAATCGCGACGGAAGTAAGGGCGAGGATTTCGGCCGCGTAAAATCGATTTAATCCCACCCACTCCCCAACTCACCTCAAGTAAAATATTTTTACTGACCGTTCCAAGGCGATTCTTTTGTCGCGGTTTATTTTTGTTATAGTTCGTCTTTGAGTATGTGTATCGCTTATATTTTTGTTTTGGATAGCCAGTTGGTCATTTTATGGGAACGTAATTGTCCTTTTGGCTTTTCGCTATTGCTGTTTCTATTAGGGTGTAGTTATTTCATGTGCGTGTGTGTCTTTCCCTTTTGTGTCTCTGATTGGAGGTGTCGGTTAATTGTAACGATTCCTTATCATTACCTTCACTTCTATTTGTCTAATTTTCTGTTTTAGAGATTGGCATTTCGTACATTCAGGTAAATGTACAGACGACAACAACACACAACACGAATAGGTACAGCGAAACTCCATTCCAACAACAGTTTTTTTTTTTGAGTCTATAAAGTCTGGTTTAACGTAGGTCAGCTTTTTCATAGTATGTCAGTGAAATGATTTCTCTTATTGAGTAGGCTTTATTGGGTATTAAGAAAATTACATTATTACAACAGTAAAATTCACTAGCCAAAGCAAGAGGTGAACAGTGAAAAATCTACATAACCGCCAATGCATTAGTCGGTCTTCCATCCGATCTAGCTTCATTCCGGGTTTGGTCTGTTAGACAGACATATATGAAGACTTCTGTATGATAATTTGACGCATGTAACTTTTCCAATTGCTATATGTCATAAGGTAAGTAGTTGTCTGTGACTGCAAAATACGAAACAAGATCAACAAATGAGTACATAGCCTGCATGATGAGCCTTTGCAACAAATTAAAACAAAATTAACATGATTTATTGCGTGATGTAAAGGAAGCTATTAAATGATAGCTATCCAATTAGTGGTTGTCAAAGCATGTGGTCTACAAATTCCTCCTAATATGATTAGTGGTATCCGCAGACAGGGCTCAAAGTCCAAACAACACGACAACAAAAATTCCAATCAGATGATAATTATTAGCCTGGGAAGGTACTCATAGAAGTATATCAGACCTAAGCCAAATCATGTTTGGCGTCAGGGCGATGTGCGTACCTCCGCGTTACAAAAACACGTCTATAGAAATACCGTGTAAATTTTACCGCAGAAAAATGAAAATTTTCAACTATAAATTCTTATATTTTTCATATTTCTGCTCAAATTGTAGACTGCGGGTACATGTTAGAACCGCATTATCGAGTCAATTCTAACGAGTATCCACAATCTATATTTCAGAGAAGACATAAGAAAAATAAGGTTAACTTTACTCCTGTAAAATAGAAGTGAAGGCAATGATCAGGAATCGATACAATTAACCGGCACCTCCCATCAGAGTCAGCAATGGAACGAAATACAAACATGAAATAACTAGATGGCGCAGTCGATGGTATACCATCGCAAATACACGCTTTTTCCATGAATAACACATAAGATAGGGCAAAGTCATACCTTTTGACCTTTGACCTTAGGTTCATGTTGAGGCCAAGGTCACACCAAAAGTAGCCCAAAGCCATCTACGTCCCATTTACTATCCACAGGCAAAGTGTGAAAAGTGTACATTAACCTGTTTCAGAGGAGATCCATCCCCCCCCCCAAAAAAAAAAAAAAAACAAAACAAAAAAAACGTACACATGCATACATACAGACCTACGAACTGACACACACCCGACTCTGACACGAAAACAATATATCTGATTTTTCTTCGAAAAAGAGGACTAGACCCTAATAGAAATATCAATAGCGGAAAGCCAATCAGACATTTAATTCCCCCCACCCCCGTACCCACCCATTCCCCGAAAGAAATGTCCAATTGGCTATCCAAATCAAAATGATATAAGCGATACTCACATTCAAAGACGAACTATAACTAAAATAAAACCGCAACAGAAGAACCGCCTTAAGCCCCAAAGTGGAATTCGACCGTGCTAATGCGGTTCTTCTGTCGCGGGTTATTTTAGATATGGTTTGTCGTTGAGTGTGTGTTTCGCTTACATTATTTTGTTTTGGATAGCCAGTTGGCTATTTTGTTTATTGAAGGTACATGTAGGTATGTTATGTCACTAAGTCTTTCTCGTCTTCCTGTGGCTTGAAGTATCGTGGTATTTCCTCGCTCTGGTCTTATGTGAGACGCAGAGTTCTGTAAAATTAATTCGGGTTTCGTCTGATTTACGATCGTCTCGATATACATGTATACACATTATGGTCTGTCGCCTTGTATTACGTGGATGTTTCAAGATCAATGAATCACAAGAGACGCGGAGCGTTGAATTTGGTGTGAAAGATCTTGAAACATCCAAGAGACGTGATACTTTGCGACAGATCAAGTTACTATAGTGATAATATGCTTATTTTATACATTTTTTGCTTCCAGTGAAGTCATTTTTTCTACGTAGGTGGAAAACAGTGAAGTTACACTATGCGTGTAAGTGGCATCATCATTCGAACGTCTGGTTACAGATGGTTGCTTTCTTATGTGGCAACAAATTTCGGGACTCAGAGCAAGGAGGTTGATCATCACGAAAACAATCCTTTTAATACTTTTTACCCCCTTGAACCCCACTTTTATATAGTAAAACTTGGGTTTACTGGCCAGGGGTAAACCTTATTTTTCTTATTTCTACTCTACAATAGAGATTGTGGGTACTCGTTAGAACCGCCTCGATGTTGCGGTTCTAACGAGCACCCACAATCTTTATATTTTATTATTTCTGCTCTACAATAGAGATTGTGGGTACTCGTTAGAACCGCCTCGATGAGGCGGTTCTAACGAGTACCCACATGTACGCCTCATTGAGGCGGTTCTAACGAGTAACCACAATCTCTGTTGTAGAGCAGAAATAAGAAAAATAGCACAGTTTTTCATTTTAAAATTGTCGTTTTTTTTCTGCGGTAAAGTTTACAATATATTTGTATAGGCGTGTTTTCGTAACAGATACGGAACCGGAGAAGGCGAGAAGGGTGATACGGGATTCTGTAATTTTATGTCGGAAAACTGGTTGTAGACAACAGCATTGCGTGTAGGGATATCATAAAATTGAAATATCTTGGAAAGCCGAAAAATTATTGCATAATAATATGTGTCTTCTGTAAAGAGTATGTATACCGTTTGTCGATTAGCAGCATCCGAAGCACGATTTGTTACCATTAAATAGCAACGAAATAAAACCACCCAACACAGGTCCCCATAAGAAGATGGTGTTTAACGGTTGTTCAGTTCACGAAACGGTTTCTGTAACATGATATTAGTATGTATAAAGACATTATAAAACAATTGTATAAAAGATTACCGACATCATGATCAAGTTTAACGATCTCCAACAGTGCAAGGGTACTTACAGGTCACCATCACGGTAACAAGTCCGTGGACGAAGACCCACCTTTAAATAGAGAAAAGTGGGGTGTACGGGGTATACATTATTATAACGAGCATAGCGGCGGCTGCCGAAGGCAGCCGTCGACGTCCGCCGAAGGCGGGCGTCGAGCGAGCTCGTATCTAGGTAACGCGTATCATCACAAGACACAATCTATGCAAGAAAGTTTGCTTGCGCCCAGGAACTGGCTTAAACCGGTTTTCAGGTTTCCATGTATTCCATTCAAACCATGTATTAAGTCGGGAACCAGAGCCTCAAAAATCTTATGTAACCCGTATCACTCACCGGTTGAATAGTGTGTCGCAAGGCTGATTGGTGATTCGGTTAGTTGCAATAGCTAAAAAATCAACATTGGCGTATCAGTCAATTAATACATTTTTCTTATTTATGTGTTGGCATAAATTTGTATAAAAAAAAATACATTTTGTATTTATTTTTGTTGTTATTATTTATGAATAAATTATAGTGACGTCACGAGGTCGAGTCATGACTTTAGGAATGTTCTACACCGCCATATTTATTTCTGTCGTTATGTACTGGAAGCACTCGAAAAACAATGAATCTGATGATTAAATCGGGCAATCTACACGTAAGTGATCTTCAGGCTCAGGGGTGATATTGACCCAGCGAACGCGGCCCATGCAACAACTTGGGAAGTTCAAGCTCATTGTAGGGACATCTCGACCCCTTGTCCTTGACAAACAACAACAATAATTCTTGGTCTTTTCGCCCCGCCCATCAGGGAGCGTGGTGCTCCCATCAAGCGGAACTCGGAATCAGCATTGTTACTGGTGACACGTCAAATAACATTCATACACCAGAACTGAAACCGAGTAGACTTGAATTCTGCCATAAGGAACTGGAGACCACTCCCAGGAAAAATGATTGGTAGGGCTTGAGATGTCATTTCATCTTAAGTTAATGTCTATCTATCTATTTATACTGCAGCAACCCCATTAAGATGACTATCGTGCAGGTAAATTTTGTTTGTTTGTTTGATTTGAGGTTTAATGTACCCGTCAACACTGTAAAGGTCATTTTGGAGACGTTGCTTCAAGTTTTGTGGGACTTTTACGGTTTTACCCGACATTGGGATGAAATGACATCTCAAGCCCTGTTGCCCAATGAAACCAATAGGGTTTATTAGCATGGACGGTCCGCCTCACACCTCAGTTCCTGGACAGGCTTAGATCCTCTAAGGGGTTTACCAGTACTAGTGTGTGGGCCGGATTCAGCTCTGCAGGGAAGCATCATGCAGCCCATATATTTCTTCAAGCCCCTTTTGTTTGCAATGGAGTTTAACCGCCAAGTCAACGGAATCTTCCTCCTTATATAAAGCACGAGTCTATTTCAAAGTTTAGGGGTATCAGGTGTTTTCTTCAAAATCTATTTGGAACTGCCTGAATGTTTTGCAAACAATGCAGACCCTGACAATTTTTTGTTTGTTTGATTTGAGGTTTAAAGTCCCCATCAACTCTGTAAAGGTCATTTTGGAGACATTGCTTCCAATTTTGTGGGACTTTTACCCGACATTGAGATGGTTATGATATCTGCAGCCCAATGAAACCAATACAGTTTATAAGCATGGACTCTCACCACTTTGCCTGGGCAGGCTTAGATCCTCTAAGCGGTTTACCAGTACTTGTGTTCGGGTCGGTTTCAGCTCTGCGTGGAAGCATCATACAGCCCATCCACGTCAAGCCCCGATGGATGGGGCCCTGATGAGACACTGTGTTCTGCGGCATCTGACCTAGGCCTGACCGGCTGTATTATTTGGTAACTACCCGTTTTGGGGTTTCCGATACAATATGGGTTAAAAGATCAATTTCTGTTTTTAGCTTTTAAATATACTAACCTTCTCTTTTCACACTGTACTTGTAAACCCAGTTCATCAACTCCTACACCCTTCAACACTTGGTTTGCCGGAACCCCTCTTATGTCCCTCTCGGAGGGGTTAAGACTTATTGGAAGAAAGAAAGAAAGCACTGACTGGCTAAAAATGACCTAAATGCAATACAACTGCTGCAATTTTTTTAACCATTGCTGGGGGGGGGGGGTTAAATTAAGAAATGCAATTTATTTTCTGCAGTTCATGGAAGTATGAATGCAGTGGGTCCTGCAAAGTAAAGGGGTTCATGTAAACTTTGCTAGCGACCCACTGTTGTTCCTACTTTCATGAAAAGCAGAAAAATAAAACTTATTTTTTTATATTTACATTATTTGCCCCTCATCACTGTGGGAAAAAATGCTTGTAGGGCAAATGTTTAAAGCTAAAAAACATTTACACGCTGTTTTTCTACAAAGAGCGGAGCAGCGTTGACGTCATCAACGCCTGTAGAGAACAATGGTTTAAAATGACCTCACTAAAAATCATGTGATTCGATGTGTTCATGGAAGTATGAACGCAATTTTTTTTCTATAGGTCTACATTAGACTTTACACTGGAAATGTAAATATTCTTAAATGAACATCCCAGATCATGGAGTACACCTTCCATTATTTTTTTAGCCCGCACATCGCCCCCGCCCATAGGGGCTTGAAGAAATATATGGGCTGCACGATGCTTCCACGCAGAGCTGAATCCGGCCCACACACTAGTACTGGTAAACAGCTTAGAGGATCTAAGCCTGTCCAGGAACCGCGGTGCGAGGCGGACCGTCCATGCTAATAAACCCTATTGGTTTCATTGGGCGACAGGGCTTGAGATGTCATTTCATCTCAATGTCGGGTAAAAGTCCCACAAAATTGGAAGCAACGTCTCCAAAATGACCTTTACAGTGTTGACGGGGACGTTAAACCTCAAATCAAACAATTTAGCCCGCACAACCTCGCGTTGATGGGGCGATGATAAAAAAAGATAAGCATTTGTGACTACGGGCGTGGATACGCAATGAACGTGTGGAAGAAGGGTAATCACACAATTCCGCAGCATTATAAGGTATAAGATTGAATTCCCCGTATGTTAAATAAGATGCACTCAGGGGAAACACAGTGTGTACCTTGTGCTGTTGCAATGGCTTAAAGTTGGATATAGCATGGGTCTTGCTTGGAAATGCGACCAGCCTAAACAACTAAACAGCAGGGTTGTGCAGGTAACCATTAAAATCACAATTGCAGCTGTATTATGTACACACCAATCCAAGGGGTATCCCAATGTTTCCTTGGAGTTCCAACAGGTGTGAAATCATTTGTCCCCGTGTTCTCACAGGTATATTGCCATGAATCTGCAGTGTACTTACAACTTTGCATTGAAACTCTGTTGGTTTCATTGGCTGATTGGGCGAGATGAGCTGTCGTTTCATCTCAATGTCAGGTAAAAGTCCCACAAAATCCAAAATGATCTACATGTATTCAGTGTTGAAGGGGATGTAGAACCTCAAATCAAAGAAACAAAACTTTTTCGCTCTTTCGCTATACATTTACCAAATATTAACATTTTGGTTCATGGACTGTTGGGGACTATACAAGTTATGGTTTGTTGGGAATCATGCCCTGTTGCTAAAATTACCATATGACAAGCTCTGAGTTATCCAATGTGGGATTGGGTAGCAGTGCTTATTTGCATAGTCATATAACAGGTCTGTCACTCATCACTCATGCACTCATATTATGCTTGAGCCAGAATGCACCTCTGCTAACAGCACTACCTCTGTTATGCAGATTAAAACTTTGGGGACGGCTACTGACAACCGGTTGTCACCAGCCTGTGAGGCTACAGACAACCGGTTGTCACCAGCCTGTGAGGCTGCTTACTATCGGCTGTCACTAGCCTGTGAGGCTGCTGACAACCAGCTGTATAAACCTGAATTTAATAGTTTTTTTTCTTTTGTTCTTAATTGATATGATATCCTGAATGACTTTATCTTTCCTGTCAACCTTTTTGGGTGTGTTTCTTGGAGTCTTTGTGGTTTATTATTTAATATTGCTATATATTGTATGTTGCATACTGATGTTGTTAGAACAAATATAACTCAGCAGCAGTATCTGCTTTATGTGATCATAATTTAACCACATAGATGTGAATAAAAAGGGAAGTCAAGAAATGATCATTAGATATTTTTAATTTAGTTAAAAAGGTCTTGGTGGGTGGGGTAATTCCATATCAGCCAAAACCTGGAAGAATTTAACTGGGGATTTATGACCTTTTAATATTAATTTAAGGTTGAGGCATAAAATTGTTAAGCTGCAGAAACATATTGATAAGATATTATATATATAGGATCGTTTGCATGCTGCCAAATGATGCTAGAATATATCACTTTATTTGCAATTTGTAAATTTTGTTAAATATTTGCACTTCCTATCTGTGTGAAAACCAACTGTCAAGAACAGAATTGTATAATGTCCCCCTTTTGGCTGACGGGTTTGTCAGTGACTGGAGACTGCTAAATAATGGAAGATCTTCTGTCAAAGCTGTTATATGAGACTATGAGATATGTGCCCTTGAATGCAGAAAATGCAATACAAAATTCCTAAGTCACAAGTTTTTATCTATTTACTGCCCACCCTTGGTTTAGCTGAAACTTCTATTGTATGAGAGTCAAAAAAGTAAATATAATGTATCATGCATGATGATGCATTAAAGGGATACATGTACCGATACCTTGCCAAATGAATCATTAATAATAGTGTTTTTTCTTTTTCCTAATTTTTTTAGTTTTATGGCCCTTTCAACATGTTCAAGATTATTTCACTTATTTCAAGCCAATCGTTGATCAGGTGCGTGAAAACTGGAGTACCCAGAGAAAAAACACCTCTGACCCGACTTCCCGTGGCAGAACTTGTGGCCCCGAAATACAGCAGAGAGAGGCCTGATGATTAAGGGTCAGCGCTCTTACCTACATGTACATGTATTAATCCACGGAGGCCCATTAATAGGGAAATGGTAGGGGGGGGGGGCATTGTTTCCGGTGCAGAAAGTTGCTCTGCTTTAGCATGTTTAGTTGAAACTTCCATTGTGTAAGGGTTGAAAAGAAATACAACATATGGAAAACTTTATTGAACGAGACCAGGAGGTATGTGCCCCAATATAGGGAAGGGCATGATGTTTTTAGTGTGTTTTTGCTGGCTTTGGGTAATTGATGCAGTGTATCTCTAGAACCAATTTAGTGGATTCTTACCACATTTGCATCAACCAGTATGTGCATCCACTTGCATCAGTATGTGCATCATTAACTTAATGATTAAGACCTGGAAAAACAGTTACTTAGGTCTTTTGACCTTGACTTTATTTTCAAGGTCACAGGCTACCCAAAACTGTCTTTTTTATTAGAAACACTTTGCCTCCAGAATGAATGTATGAATTACATGTATGGTCATACTTGGTATAATCTATCACTACAATGTACCAAAATACTTGAATAGATTGTGCTGACCTTGACCTGCTGCTAGTTTATAAGGTCACACCAGTACACAGACTCAAATTTTGCATTGTATGCTCTTATATATCTTCGAACCAAATAATATGTTCTATAATATCCTTTGGAAGCAAGAAATACACCACAGAACTGGAAAATATGAAGTGTACATGTTTTCTGGGCCAGATTAGCTAGTTTCGGCCAATTAGGCCTCATCAGTGACCCTCATATAGTTTCAAAATTCCACAACAGAATCAATGCTCCCAAAGGACAAAAAAATATAAACTACACTATGATGTAGGGCAGGGAGACTTTTTACAGCCGCCACACATTCCCAGACACCAGCTGTAGTGACGTTAAAATCTCAGATTTGGTGTAAACAAGGAACATGTATAAATACATGTATGTGTAAAACTGATCTACCAATAATAGTCTCCCAGACAACCCCCGATGCTAAAATGAGTTCCAATGTGGACTCCATTTCTATAAAGAGGCACTTTCAGTCAACATAATAAATAAATGCATTTTCTCATTATAAGAAACAATAACAGAGATGGTTTAGGACTGGGGATCTGAAGGGTTTCAAAGCTAGTAAGCCTTATTTGTGCTGAAGAGGGAGGGGCATACCCCTAGGTGACCAAAGGGGATACCAGGGTGATGCCATAGAGTGTGAACTCTGACCAGGCTGCACATACAGATCTGGGTTCACAAAGATGTTAACATAAATGACTTTTAAAGCTTCCAGCAGATGTTAAACAGATGACAACTGTTGTGATGGGTATCTTAAGTATTCGGGTGGGGATCTGAACAGTTTAGGAGGTGTAAGCCCACACTCATCAGTGCAACATCTGAGAACATAAAAATCAAAATACATGTAGTACAGAAATAATCTGGCCCCTGCACATCGGGGCTGGGCTGCCACAAAGAGTTGAAACCGACAGTACTGGAAAACTGCTTAGGAGGTCTAAGCCTGTCACCAGGCACGGCCCCCCCCCCCCCCCCTATAGGGGCTTGAAGAAATATATGGGCTGCATGATGCTTTCACGCAGAGCTGAATCTGGCCCGCACACTAGTACTGGTAAACCGCTTAGAGGATCTAAGCTTGTCCAGGAATCGCGGTGTGAGTCGGACCGTCCATGTTAATAAACCCTATTGGTTTCATTGGGTGACAGGGCTTGAGATGTCATTTCATCTCAATGTGGGGTAAAAGTCCCACAAAATTGGAAGCAACGTCTCTAAATGACCTTTACAGTGTTGACAGGGACGTTAAACCTCAAATCAAACAAAACTGTCACCAGGCAAAGTGATATATGTCAGACCGACCATGCATTATAGCCTTCAGTTCCAGTTCTGTTGTGTATTCCTTGCTTCCAAAGGATAACCCTTTTATAGAACATATTTCATATCAATCCTACATTGGTTTCACTGGGCGGCTGGGCTTGAGATGTCATTTCATCTCAATACGGGGTAAAAGTCTTACAAAATAGGAACAAACTTCTCCAATTTAATGACCTAAATAGTGTTGATGAGGACTTTAAACCTTTATTTAAATAAACAAAACTGTTACAGAAATAGATCAATGATTAGGACTCACTAGCATGAAATAAGTGAAATGCTGGAGCAAAAGAAAATCTACTCTGTGGCCTTATTTGAACTGGAGATGTGGGGCATACCCCTGGTGACCCACAGTCAGTATTACTGAATGCGTCTTATCTTAAGAATATACATGGTTTAGGGGCAGGGATCTGAACGGTTTCTGAGATACATGCATTAAGCCTTTCAAGGAAGAGGATGTGGAATGGGGGTGCATGTCCCTGGGGACCAAGGCAAGGGGACCCTTTGAAGCCCTCTTGCAAAATCTTATATCCATATTTTATCATATCCCCAACTATCAAATTAAGTCATCTAATAGTTACTGTGGACCCTTTTTGACAAAATTTTCGGCTAGTTTTTCCATGCCTTTGAAACTGGAGTGGGTGGGGCATACCACCTGAGGAAGCCCTTTAGGTGTTGAATTGAGACAGAATTGATTTTTTCTTTTGATTTTGATTTTATGGCCCTTTCAAGATAATTTCACTCATACAGAGCCGATCGTTAATCAGAGGTGGGCAAAAACAGGTGTACCTGGAGAAAAACCACCTGACCTTCTGTTGCAGAACTTGGCATCTGACATATGACCTGTACCCAGGCTCGAACCACAGCGATGAGAGACCTATTGATTAAAGAGCATACATGTATTAAAGAAACAATATCATATATGGTTTGTAATGGGGGTCTGAATGGTTTCTAAGGGGGCATTCCCCCGGGTCCTGAGATTTCTTTTCGAGTAACAGGGTGGTCAAATATTTGACTGAGCCCATTAATCAGTATTGCAGATAATATAATGAAACAGTTTTAAGTCAAAGTTCAGAACCATTTTTTCAGCCTACACTCAGATATAAACAATCCACCACTGGCCACCAGTGCTTTCATTTGTTAGATATTTTGCAGACTCGAACTTCGAAACAAACTGATAGCTACACATACTGGTATAGTTTATGATTAACTGTTGGTTTTTATGGTTACTGGCAAATATGTATGTACTTTTCCATCCAAAACTTTGTTTGACACAAGAGACCATTCAGAAATAATTGTCAAACAAACAAAAAACACAGTAAACTGTTGCAAACTGAAGACCATATATCCTTCAGAACATGAAGTATTTTTTCCACATCTCAGGGTTTGAACCTGTTCTAAATCAGCTAGTATCAGCCCCAGTTTGTGATAGGATAGCAAATATAACTTAAATGCCTATTTTCAAATCATATCAAATAAAACCTTATCATTGTAAACAAGTTTTATATCAGCTGGTTGTCAGCAGCCCCACAGGCTGGCGACAACTGGTTGTCAGCAGCCTCACAAGCTGGTGACAACTGGTTGTCAGCAGCCAGTTCCTATACATTACTGTGTGAATTAGGACAGACAGGCCTGATCAAACAGTGTAGACCCAGAATGCATTGTCTCTTCAGGATCTGCACTGTTTGCCACTTATCCAGCCATTTTAGATATAAATTGGGTTGTAAATTATACTTATCGAACAATCGATTACTACTAAATATGGTAATCAGTTTAGGGGAATCTATTGATCGATTAATCAATTATTGGTGTCAGCCTTAGTAAAACTGGGGTTAACAGGGGTATACATAACTTTTCTTATTGCTGTCTGCACAGACCATCTAGTTATCCTTTGTTTGTTTGATTTAAGGTTTAACATCCTCGCAAACACTATTTAGGTCATTTTGGAGATGTTGCTTCCAGTTTGGGTGGGAATTTTACCCGACATTTAGATGAGATGACACCTCAAACCCTGCTATCCAATTAAACCAATAGGGTTTATATGCATGGATGGTCTGACTAGCACCTATTTGCCTGAGCAGGCTTATTGAACCCCCTATGCAGTTTACAAGTACTCCTGTGCGGTTGGTTTCAGATGGATGTTGGGGTGGGGGGTGGGGGGAGGGGGGTCTAGTTATCCTTTATAAATGGAACTGAGGACTTCAGCAAATGCAAACAAATTTGATTTTTCTAGTCGATAAACCCCAGACAGTTTTTTGTGGTGCAGCTGCAATGATAATGTTTTGCTTTGATATGTTCTCTGGAAGTGATGTGCTTTTCCAAACATGTATCCTCCATATGTGGAATGAACACCAGGAATTGGCAGCAACTACCACCAACGGTGACAAGGTGAGCTTTTGGGATCACTTTTTGTCTGCGTACATGCGTAAACTTTTGCTTCAAACGACATCTCCTCCTAAACCACTGATCGGATTTTGACCAAACCTCACAGCAATGATTCATGGGTAGTCTGGTTTCAAAGTTGTTCAAATGGTTCTAGTCACAAGAGCTAAATATATTTTTTTTACTGAAAACTTAAAACTTAAACCCAGGTCTTCGATATTTGGCATGAAGCTTCATCTAGTGAACCTCTACCAAGATTGCTCAAATTATAGCCCTGGGACCAAAAATGCCCCCGTCCCGGGAGCCTTTGGTTTTACATAGGCTTATGTATATAGGGAAAATCTTTGTCTCTGAAACTGCTAGGTGCAGGTCTTTCATATTTGGTGTGAAGCTTCATCTAGTGGACCTCTATCAAGATTGTTAAAATGATTGCCCTAGGGCCAAAAATGCCCCCACCCTGGGGCCCTTTGATTTATCATAGGCTTATATAGGGAAAAATATTTAAATTAAAAATCTTCTCTGAAACCACAAGACCCAGGTATTTGATATTTGGTATAAAGCTTCATCTAGAGAACCTCTACCAGGATTGTTCAAGTTATAGCCCGGATGTCAAAATTGTCCTCGCCCTGAGGCCCTTTGGTTTAATGCAGCAGTCATTTGTAACCACTGCCCCCATCCCACCTACAGGGATAGCAGGAAACAATAACTTTTCACAGCCCTACACAGCGCACATGAGCCCCTCTTTCCCCCGCCTATCCCAGTAGGTGGTGGTGTGTGTGTGTGTGGGGGGGGTGGTGGTTACAAATGACTAGACTAGTGCATTATAAAGACTTATATAAGGAAAATCTTCTGTCTGGAGATCTTCTGCGTAAAAGGAGATCATAGGCAACGATAAAATGCCTTATAGATATGGGCAGCTTAAAAAAAATGCAGCAAAAGTGTGACAATGGGGTTCAAATTTCAAACCAGATATATCATGATGGTTTTATCTTTTTTTGGACCAGTGAACATCAAATGTTAAGAATTTTATAGTGTTTAAAGGACAAAACCCATGAGTTTTTTTTTTTTTTTAATTATTATTTTCACCATTTTTCATTACATTTTTGCAATTCCTCAGTAAACATTAGACTTGATACTTCACCAAGATTTGAAAGAAAATGTCATTTTTTTCTTCTGTAACTTTTAGTGGGTACACATATCCACCATTCTGGCCAATTTTTTCTCACTTAGTTCCACTTGAATATTTTTTAGGGATTTTTTGCAATATTAGAGCCATATTTTTTCAAAACACACCTAATTAAGTTTTTTTTTCACAAGAAAAGTAGGCAAGATATTTAAGAAAAATCTTATTCTTAGCAATATTAGAGGCATTTCAAAAACAAATGTAAAATTTCATTTGATTGTGATAAATATTTATGATTTTAGGTGGCTTTCAAAAACATGTATATTTTCTATAAAAATGTTACACTTGTGACAGTTTCAGCACTGCTGTATAATGCCTAAATTTTTCATTTCTGATCAAATAAGTGTTACATTTTACATATTTTGGTAATGAAAGGAAACAAAGATACGTCTCAGAAAGTAAGTCTCCAACTTCAACCGTACTTTTAAATAAAAAATTATAGAACAGACTATCCCTATGTACAGAAGAAATATTTTTTTTCCAGTATTTCACATAAAAAGTGTTAGTATATTATCTTACCAATATTTATCTATGTTATGACAATTTTGATACAGTTTATTTGAAACTTAAAGTCTTGGGTACAATCTGCATTTAACAGGTACAAAATGTTACACTTGTGACACATTTCATCACTGAAGTTAAATGGCTACAATTTTAATCTGAGGAAAAAAGCTGTGACATACATAATAATTTTTGGATTGAACAAAGACTAGAGAACATATGAACAAGTATTTAATGAACTTTTAACAGAACTTGTAAACAGAACTTGTAAACAAACAATACTATAAAACTGTTGTCCTCTGCATATTGTATTTTTTTTTTTCAGATATATCATTTTGAAACTATTGAAATATTTTGTTTTACCATCATTTATCCTTTATACCATCATTTTATAAACAAATTGTATTAAGATCAAAGCTTTAGCTACATTCATGATGCTTAATTCGAAAGTAACTCAAAGGGTTACACTTGTGACAATGTTAGTTCCAAACTTTTAAAGTCTCAAGCTCAATTTCCTGGACAAAAAAGTATGGCACTCATGTATATTTTGGCAAATAAGATGACTAGACTGGATAGTAAAATTAATTCTTCCACTTTAAAGTGACTTTGGAACAAGAAACAAATATAATAAAACAGTATAATCCAACATAGACTAGATTGTTTTCAAAACAGTTCATTTTGAGTTCAAAATATTAATACAAATCTGTAGTGTAAAAACTGAATGTCACTTGAATGTTACACTTGGGACAAATTTAACTTAAATACTGGTTTCATTTGATCTCCTGATCTTAATGTTTTAAAATATGATTAACATAGTCTCTGAAGTGTACACTGAATTCATTTGACTTAACTAATCATAATTGCTCTTTTGAAGGCCTCTTAACTAATCATAATTGCTCTTTTGAAGGCCTCATTATCAAGATTTATTAATTGGACGGGCCTCCGTGGCCTAGTGGATAAGAGCGCTGAATCTTAGTCATTAGGTCTCTCACCGCCGTAGGTTCGAGCCTCGCTCGGGCCACGTGTGAGACGCCAAGTTCTGCAACGGAAGGTCAGGTGGTTTTTTCTCCGGGTACTCCGGTTTTCGCCCACCTCTGATAAACGATCGGCTCGATATGAGTGAAATAATCTTGAAAGGGCCGTAAAACCCAAACCAAAAAAAATAAAAAAAAAAAATTATTAATCAGTGACCCATGTAGGGTTGTTGCAGTATGCTTCCTCTGGCTTTCGTTGCCGGGTGATTACAGGGTCACTGATGAGGCTTTATTAGCCGAAACTACATAGTATGACCCATCTTCTTTCTTATGAATATTTTCATTGCTCTTAAAGGAACTCATTTTTTATTTTTATTATATGAAGCAAAGGCCAATATAATATATACATTTTGTTACACATCAATAAATCTTGATACTGACACCTTCAAGCAAGTTTTGTTAAATCAATCCTTTTGGAATATCTGTCTCAGAACTCTTCATTTTTCTACAGATTATTTCTTGACTGTTGAATCTCATGAGGTATAAATTTGAGCTTGATTCCTCGCACAGGGAGTAGACTCGGCGGTGAAAGCCTCTGTATTATATCGGAATGTGGGTTGGTGCAGACATCATTTTGGCTCGGCCAGGTATAGACAGTGGGTGAAACTTCTTTCATAAACCATAGTGTGACTTCACTGTCAAACTTCAACACCTATACAGTAAAAAGTATCAATAGAGTTCGACAAAGAAATAGTGTCTTATTAAAATACATCAACAAGTAGGCTGGTATAGACTATAATTTGATCATTAATAATTGAAGCTGATGTGTGAAAGTGAAAATATAGTAGTAAGGGAAAATACGTTTTTAATTGAAAGGTATTTTAGAATGCACTTTTTTGTATATTAATACTGGAACATTACTGGTTAAATATTTCACCATACCTTTGCTATGAATATCTTGTGGACTGTTGACCTGGTCTTGCTGGGCAGTCGTACAGCTACAAAGTCCTCCTCCTTATAGCTGAAATGTTGAATAATAAGCTGTAAAAGCAACTGATATAGATTGTTCCTGCATGCATGTAGCCTTTAGCTTATAAATGCTTTAACACTACTTATTTTGCATTGCTTGCTTTAGTAACACACACTGTTTACAAACTCTGTCTTTTATAGCACTGCTTGCTTTCTATATATGCACCCTTTGGTTATTAATCACCCTCTGCTTAGTGCTAGCTGGCATTAGTAACACAAAGTAAGGTGGGTGGTTTGACTGATGCACTACCATATTAACCATTTAACCAGGCTCTGCAAGCATCATGCAACCTGGGGGTTCCGGCTAGTATAGAAATACTAGTTTGTATTAACTCCTCTATTTAGCGCTAACATGCCATTTACTCACCGTTGAGCTAGGCTAACATAGTGGTGAAGGTCAGGTAGGTATCCCAGGCGAAGAAGACCATAATGACCAGGCTCAGAAGGTGCTATCAGAAGATCGGGCTCCTCAGCACGAGTGATGTGTAGCTTCACTTGAAGCATGTTTGCAAGGGATTGTATGCAAACATGGTCCGCATAGGTAACATCTTGGGCCATTTTTTCGACATAGCTGGTGAATAGTTCAGTCAGAAATTGCTCCATTTCTGATTGCTTTGACTGAAAAAATACAATCTACTATCTGCCATATGATTTTAGGCCTACTGCTCATTTGTATTGGTTGCCATGGAAACCAAAATGAAAAAAAAAAAAATAAAATAAAAAAAAAAAATAATTAAAAAATCATCTCCTCAGAAACTGTATGCTCTATGAGGCTGAGAGTTTATGAAAATATTCACCATATTTGCCTTTACAGATTTGTTTTTTTTTATGAAATTCGGCTCTTTAGTTTGATTGCTATGGCAACTTAGATTTTCCAAAGACTTATAATGGGGAAAATTTGTTTGTTTGTTTGTTTGATTTGAGGTTTAACTTCCCCGTCAACACTGTAAAGGTCATTTTGGAGACGTTGCTTCCAATTTTGTGGGACTTTTACCCAATATTGAGATGAAATGACATCTCAAGCCCTGTCGCCCAATGAAACCAATAGGGTTTAATGGGGAAAATTGAAAAATGGCATTAACTACAAAGCCTTTGCAGATATTTTGAAAAAAACTTTCATAGAAATGTTTCTTTAGTAAACTTCTCTCAGCCGTTTGCTTTTGTGTCAACCTGGGGGTCCAGTAGGTTGTGCCGGGGCCATGCCCCGCCCCCAGTACTTCATAAAATGCCTTATATCTCAGAAACCTTACAGATCCCCACCCCAAAACCATATATATTCATGTTCCTTATGATAAAGTGCAATAAGTGACACCAACCTGGGGATCCCCCCGGATGTGCCGGGGACATGCCCCACCTCCTCCACTTCATAAAATGCAATTTATCTCAGAAACCATTCAGATCCCCACCCGTAAACAGTATATATTCTTGTCTCTTATGATAAGACGCACTCAGTGACACCAACCTGGGGGTCCCCTTGGATATGCCTGGGACATGCCCCACCCCTCCATTTCACAACAGGTCCAATATTCCAGAAACCTAACAGATCCCAACCCCTAAACGAAATATATTTTTGTTCCTTATGATAAGTTGCATTCAGTGACACCAACATGGGGGACACCTGGGATATCCCGGGGACATGCCCAACCCCCTCCACTTCGTAAAAGGTTGGCCCCCGCCCATAGGGCTTGAAGAAATATATGGGCTGCATGATGCTTCCACACAGAGCTGAATCCAGCCCGCACACTAGTACTGGAAAACCGCTTAGAGGATCTAAGCCTCTCCAGGAACCGCAGTGTGAGGCGGACCGTCCATGCTAATAAACCCTATTGGTTTCATTGGGCGGCAGGGCTTGAGATGTCATTTCATCTCAATGTCAGGCAAAAGTCCCACAAAATTGGAAGCAATGTCTCCGAAATGACCTGTACAGTGTTGACGGGGATTTTAAACCTCAAATCAAACAAACAAACAAACAAACAAAACTTCATAAAAGGCCCAATATTCAAAAACCTTACAAATCCCCACCCCTAAACCATATAGATTTTGTTCCTTATGATAAGAAGCATTAAGTGACACCAACCTGGGGGTCCCCACAGATGTGCCGGGGACATGCCCCACCCCCTCCACTTTATAAAACGCCATTTATCTCAGAAACTATTCAGATCTCCACCCTAAACCATATATATTCTTGTTCCTTGTGAAAAGACACATTTAGTGACACCAACATAGGGTACCCCCCACCCGCCTGTGGTGGCAATGGCCATGCCCCACCCCTTTACTTCATCAAAAGCCATATATCTCAGAAACCGGTCGGATCCCCACCCCTTAACCATATAAATTCTTGTTCCTTATGATAAGATCCCACTTCATAATAGACCAGATATCTCAGAAACTATTCAAATCCCCACCACATAATCACATATAGTCTTGTTTATTGTTATTAGCCACATTCAGTCACCCCATCTTGTGGGGTCTGCAGGGGCCATTTCTCTCCCACCCACTTCATAAAAGGGCCTCATATCTCAGAAACTGTTCAGCATTAGGTTGCAACAACTTGGGCTTTTCTGGAATCCACCATGCCTGAATCCCTCCACTGCTTAAAAGACCTTACATCTCAGGAGCCATACATGTCTCTGTTCCTTTTTTAAGACACATTCAGTGACACCAAACAGGGCTCCATTGGTTCATGTCCCACCCTCTCTACTATAGAAAACACCTAATATTTCAGATACAGTCCACATGAGTGCTCATTTGGGAATGGGGTTTGTTTGGGAGACTTTATAATTGGTAGATTAAAATCATTCCATGTTAAAATACATGTCTGCCATTGGGCAGTGCCCATCTGAGCTCCGGTTTATGAAATTTGGCTCTTTGGTTTGTTTGCTATGGCAAGTTAAGAGTTTCCATTGACTTATAATGGGGAAAATTGAAAAATGACATTTATGCCTTTCAAGATATTTTGTCAAACGTACATAGAAATGTTCCTTTAATAATGTTCTTTTGGACCTATTGGTTGCCACAGATGGGAAATTGTCAGTTGTCATCTGTTGTCCTGCAACAACACATTCAAGCGACATCAGACCTCTGAAGCCACTAGGCTGATCGGGTCCGAATTTTATCTGTAGCATCCTTGGGCGCAAGGCTTCCATGGTTAATTAAAATACTTTGCTGCCAGTCGGCAGTGCCCCCTGAGCTCTGGTGAGCATAGTGGCCCATGGGCCTCTTGTTTAATATGAGTTTGGTCGCATGAACAATATGGCCACCGTGCCAATATACCTGTGTACACAGATCCGTTCAAACTTCGATGGGCTTCATTTCATCTTGACTTGAACATCATTCAATATATCCCAACATCCTGCCAGTCAATGGCCGGACAGAAATAAGTTCAAAACACAAGATGCCTTTTTAATACGAGTTCGGTCGCGTGAACAATATGGCCACCGTTCCCATATATCTGTGAACACAAATCCATTCAAACTTCGATGGGCTTCATTTCATCTTGACTTGAAACATCATTCAATATATCCCAACATCCTGTCAGTCAACTGCCGGACAGAAAGTTCAAAACACAAGGTGGTGTACATATGCACGTCATTGCTGACTCCTACACTGTCCAATCAAAATACGTCTCAAATGTCAACCAGAAAGTGTTTGTCAAAATGAGAACAATCAATTGCTTGATCTAATTTTAGAAATCTTTGTCAAACTAACTTGATGCAAAGAGATTCATTAGAAGGTACTTCATACGAACTTGAACAGTTTGTGTCGACTGGCGTATAAGGTAAAAACCCTTCCGAAATCTTCTCCGAAACCAAAAGGCACATTGTCAGGTCAAATGTCCAAGAGTCTGCCATGGTAAAAAAAACCCTTTAAAATCTTCTCAGAAATATGGCTCCATAAATTCTCAGCACTCAGGTGAGCGGCCCAGAACCATTGGTCCCCTGTTTTTTTTTTTTTTTTTTTTTTTTTGTATACCTGACACGGCTCAACAGTTTCCATCAGAGTTTAAAGGTTAGTGATCTGGGGCTTAGGTGAGTTTTTTAAACAGTTTTAGATGTACAGGACTTCACACTTGTAAATAGCTACTGTTCAAGTATACTCCAGGTACTGGTAGTTGTAGACATAGACATGGATTCCAAAACATTGCAGCCGTTTTAGTCAAGTAGTGCAAGCGGACAAGAAACCAAAAAGGGGGAAAAAGAACTATATGTCAACTCACTGTCTGAAATATATTTCAGTGTCTCCTCGGTCATGGAAAAAATAATTGTTAGTTATGGTCATGGGAAAACAGTTGTTATCGCACTGACTTCAGCTGTTAAATATTTCATGCCCTCCATCTCGACGAAAATTTTCCGCGCGGTTCTTTTTGCCCACGCTCTAAAGCGTCTCCAAAGTATGCTGCAAATGGTAAAGACCGTTTGCAGCCAGTGGTTCCCGTGGTAAGCGAACAGACCCAGTGATGCACTCTGAACAACTTTGCTAGTCCAATGGTGCTATTGGCACTCAAGATAAAACATTTGGTTATTAGACACATACTACTTTAAGTTGCATCACTTGTAAAAGACAAGGCAATGTGCAAATAATTTTCCAGTCAGAACTAAGTATTCGGCAGTTGACTTGAGGTTTCCAACTTTTGCATATCAATAATATACAGGCATTTTGGTTTAAAAATCCATCAGCTTCCTTGTGTAGTTTGCTATGCTCGTTTATAGGTAACACCTATTTTTTTTTCATATTATTATTTTTGCTTTAAAACATAGATTATGGGTACTCGTTAGAACCGCCTCATTGAGGCGGTTCTAACGAGCACCAACAATCTATGTTGAAAGCAGAAATAATAAAGATGATATCATTGTTACCTAATATTTATCATTTTCTGACACCGTGTTGGACGCCATTATTTCTTGCGGACATAGAGCATTATATCTGGTTCTGGCTCAAAATGAACAGACACTGAAAATTACCGTCGCGCATAGCGTGATCTATACAATTATTATATAAGATTTTTAACAAAGTAACGCTGTTTTGTAAAAAAATAGAATTCCAAAAGCATTACGGAAAGCTCTCTAGCAAGGTTTCAGATTAGAATTTTACTACAAGACTCCTGCTCTATGGCGGAAAGTTTGATAACATGTCTCATTGAAATGCTATAGAACATCAGCCTAATATGACTG
The DNA here is from genome assembly GCA_963580285.1 of Lucinisca nassula. NCBI lineage: Eukaryota > Metazoa > Mollusca > Bivalvia > Lucinida > Lucinidae > Lucinisca > Lucinisca nassula. Next base: position 46,891,852 of record OY757023.1, on the reverse strand, counting down.
TGAATCAGTTAAGCAGATAGCAGATATTAGATTTGTAAGTGGCATTTAATGTAGTTTCAAGCGGCGTCGGATTCCAATTAGGATTATGAAATGCGTCGAAAGCAACATTTCTACGAGTTTAAGTGGCAATACAGCTCTTTTCGTATTTGTTGCATGTTTGTGTAAACATTATTTTTATGCCAATGTAGTCACTAAATTAAGGCATATTTGAAAACAAGAGTCTGTATCCCACAGTTCACTATCATAACGATAAAACACCATTTTGCTTGAATGTCGTCATTCCTGCCTGAGGAACAAGCATTTTATACATGGCAGTCTTTGATATTTTTTTTTTTTTTATTTTCCAAACTGAAGGTCAAATAGAGGCGGTTCTAACGGCTTCTCACGGTCTCTGTTTTAAGCGAAATTTGCAAATATATAAAACCTTACGTGATCTTTTTCAAGTGGGGTTTTCACAACTTTTATAATATTACGTCACGCCTGAGAGTGTAATAACGCCGTCTAATAAATTCCGTAATCCACTTGTGGATCGAATATGCAAATTAGTTGCGTCCCGTAATGTTACACGTACAACGTCGCGTTTACTAATGACGGAATATTGACATTTTTGTTAAAAATCGTGAATTAAATGTGTTTAAATGTCATATGATAAATAGAATTTTGCATTCGTGTTCATGTATTAAGCCGAGCATTTTATCCCTTTTTCTCAACGAGTTTAATAAATTCAATAATACTTTAACACTCATATAAGATCCCCTATAACTGCTAACCTTAATGAGCGTTATCGTTATTTGAATTAGTTTCATATTTCAATGTTGGACTAAAATCTCTACTGCAAGAAGACCTGTCGGAAACTGAATCTTTTGGTGACTAGTTATATAAATTCAGAAACAAACTAGAAATGTGTCAGTACGACACGGGATCAGTATCACCCGGACACAAGCATTTTGCAAACAGATGAAGTTGAAAAACTGTCATAATCATTACGCAAACACGCCTATACAAATACATTGCAACCTTTATTGCCGAAAAAATGAAAGTTTTATGATGAAAAATTGTGATATTTTTCTTATTTCTGCTCACAATATAGATTGTGGGCACTCGTTAGAACCGCCTCATCGAGGCGGTTCTAACGAGTACCCACAATCTATATTTTAGAGCAGGAATAAGAAAAATAAGGTCTACCCCCGGAAATCCCAGTTCTACTATATAAAAGTGGGGTTCAAGGGGGTCAAATTTATATAATGAATCGGCATAGTGTAAGTGAAATTAAACTTGAAACTAGATTTAATGATTGTATAAAATATAAATTCAGTGTAAATTAACTATCAAAAGAAATCAAACACAAACTACTTTTATGTGTAGCATAACCGAAGATTAAAAAGGGCCATAACTCCCAGAATAACTATTATAGAACATATAAAACGTCACGTCAGTTTGTGTCAAGGGAACGTGTGGTGACCGAAAAAAAAAACATGTCTGTCTTTCATCGTAGTAGAGATTATATTTTCAAGACATTTTGGTTCATTGGCTTCATTCTGGATTTAAAAAAAACAATAGGGTCACTGATAAGGCCTAAGTCACCGCAACTATCTAGTATGGCCCAGAAACACAATTTATACAAACCTTGCTTTGCTTTGTTAGTTCATTTGTTGAAAAGGATATATCGTGGTTTAGTAACTTTTTTTTTCTATTCATGTCGCAGTGCTTAATGCGTACAACATTCACAAATGCTATTTTTCTTTCCCCTGAAACTCTGCAAAGCGACCGCTGTCTAAGCGAAGTGTTAATGTACCCCGAGTATAGCCCTAACCTAGCAATCAAACCAATACAACGCTTCAGCAACAAAGTCATGCTGATCTGTGTTTTAACTGGTCTAAAGGCCTAGAAGATGCAATCACTCTAACTTAATGTTGCTCAGATATTGAAAAAAAAAAAAAAAAAAAAACAAGTGATGTCAGAAGACAGCAAAGATCGCGTTGGAAAAGTATTAGTTATTAAAAATTAAGTTTTGCAGTTTTTGTCAAAAAATGATACTTGTTTTGAAAAAAACTATAGCAATTAAAAAAGAACCAGAGAGTATCCATAAGAACCAACGTGAAGGCAATGGTTTTATAAGTAGTTTTGTTTTGAAAAATTTCAAAGTTCACTGTTTGCAGTTTTAATGTTCGTTTCCATTTGCTCCAGCAATTCAGTTATTTCATGCTGTCGAGTCCTAATCGTTGGTTTATCTCTGCAGTCGTTTGGTATTTATGATCTCGCAGATGTAGCTATGTATTCCTAACCTAGGCAAACTTACTGAACTGTGTATTTTCCAATACCGTGTGATATTAATAGATATCAGCGTTAGTACACACATTGTGTAGCTTTATAAATACGCTGCGGTGAAAGAACATACCATGTTTTCATTCGTAAATCTTGCTCATGGGAAATCCCTGTTTAAAATTTATAATTATTGAAAAGTAAACAGTATGACATGCGCGTTCAAGAAATAAATTGATCATGCATATAAGTTAAATCATTTAGTTCTATCGACATTTTCACTTTTAGTTATGAGGTATGTTTGAAATATGTTGAATATTGAGCAATATTTTCTCACGGATGTCTCTTGGTGGTGTTTAGGCAGTTTGTATTTAGCCAAAATGTCACTCTCCTGTTCACTATGGCGCGACTGCAAAAGAAAACAAAATCGCCTCAAATAATGGCCGTTGCACATTTATGAGAAAACAGCAAAACATTTTTTTTTGTTGACGTCATTCGAACATATAGATAGTATTGAGGGAGCCACGTTTCATATGAAATTGTGCAGCATCTGAAACAAGAGCTTCTCTTCATGGACATTATAAGACCATTACGATAACACACCCGTGCATCAAAGAGCATTTTTAAATCCCCAAAACGGTCAATTTTCTGAAGAAAATGTGTGATATTTTTTCTTATTTATACTCAAAACATAGGTTGTTGATACTCGTTAGAACCACCTCGACGAGGCGGTTCTAACGGGTACCCACAACCTATGTCTTGGAGCAAACATAAGAAAAATATTGTATAGCCCCGTAAACCCCAGTTTTCTCTATAAAAAGTGGGGTTTAGGGGGTGTTCATTTCACGGACTTGTTCATGTGATGAAAAGCGCGTTAATATTGTGTTCGGAATCAGTGAAGCTGTCGCGGTCGGATTTGTATGCAAAATCTAACTAAACATGTTCATAAAAGGGTTATCCTTAGGAAGCAAGGAATTCAACGCAGAACAGGAAAATATGAATGTACATATTTTCTGGGCCAGACTAGCTTGTTTCGGCCAATTAGGCCTCATCAGTGACCCTAAAATATGTTCAAAATTCCACAATGGAATCAATGATCCCAAAGGACAAGAAAATATAAACTACACTATAATGTAGGGCAGGGAGACTTTTTACGGCCGCCACACATTACCAGACACCAGCTGAGTGACGTTAAAAATGTTCATAAAAGGGTTATCCTTTGGAAGCAAGGAGTGCAGCACAGAACTGGAAAATATGCAATGTACATGTTTTCTGGGCCAGACTAGCTAGTTTCGGCCAATTAGGCCTCATCAGTGACCCTAAAATATTTAAGAAAAAATTAGCTAAGTATTCATGTTCAGGGGGAACAACCAACGTCAGAGCAGTGATGTCGTAATCATTAGTAGGTTTGTCGGCGTTTTCTATACAAAAGGCATTTGTCACAACAAGTAGGCGCAGTCGGTGCATTAGGTCATAAAAGAATCAAACATACTGAAATCTGTCTCAGAAATGTGGCTCTTTCTTTCGACACAAGCTGATTTTGCAATGATGTTGGAACTACCATTGTTTACAGCGCCGAATCAAATCTTGTGGCGAAGCTATCGAAGCCTGTTCAATGTTTCTGGTAAAATTAGCTCACCGATGGGATGCAAATATTGTTCGTTACCAGCTGAAGTATGTTTTCTGAAGACTCGTAATGTACACATCTAGTTAGAAGCATTTTACCTACCCTGTTTACACCAATATGACCGCTCCTGAAATTGGTACGACATCTCTGCTATGACGTAGGTTGTCACCCTTGATCTTAATAGAGGTGTGACAAAAGCCTATAGGTCATGGTCAATTGAACTGACATAATATTATACTGAGCTATTTCAGGCCACATTATCCTCTTGTTTAACTGCGTTCTCACGGATGTCTCAATTGAACTGACATATACTGACAACTTCTTTTTAATAAATTGTGCGAACAAGGTATTAAGTTGTGCGGACAACATAATATATCCTGTGCGAACAATGTATTATATTGTGCGCACAAGATAACATCTTGTTTGCACAATTAAATGCGCACATGATATTATGGTGTCTGCACAAGTTCTATGTTGTGCAAACAACAGTTGTCCGCACAAAATATTGAGTTGTGCGAACAAGATAATATCTTGTGCGCACATGATATTGTGGTGTCTGCACAAGATCTATGTTGTGCAGATAAGATAATATGTTGTGCGAACAAGATAATATCATTTGCACAAAGATAAGATTGATAACATCTTGTGTACAAAGATAATATCTTGTGCACACATGATATTATGCTGTGTGAACAAGATAATAATTAACTTGTGCACACAAGATATTATGTTGTCCGCACAAGATCTATGTTGTGCAAACAAGATAATATCTTGTGCGAACAAGATAATAAGTTGTGTGAACACGATATTATCTTGTGCGCCTAAGATAATAACTTGTGCGCACAAGATATTATCTTGTTCGCACAACATATTGAATTAAATTGCATGTCCCTTCCAGGGTTCCGTAAATATACCTTGTATCGGTTGATCGTTTTAGCACATGATGTGGTACCGTGTTCTATTCAACATCACGAAAACACGCCTATATAATTCTGAGTTCCTTGAACCCCACTTTTATATTATAGTACAACTGGGGTTTACAGGGGTATACATTTTTTCTTATTTCTGTTCTAAAATGTAGATTGTGAGTTATCGTTAGAACCGAATCAACGAGACGATTCTAACGAGTACCCACAATCTAAGTTTTGAGAAGAAATACGAAAAATATCAAATTTTATCTGAACATTTTCAATTTTTGCTGGTAAAATTTTCAATATGTTTGAATAGACGTGTTTAGGTAATGAATTCATTGCACATATCAGTTGCCATGCACATCAGCCTTTTGGTATGAAGATGAACTTCAAGAAAACCTCGTGGCAATTTGATCGTCTGAACCAGTCAGTGGACCATGAAGGTTCCACATGTGATTTAGCTATTATAGTCATTACAAATACACTGTAACTTGTACCGCCGAAAAAAGAAAATTTATGATGACAAATTGTGATACTTTCCTTTATTCAAAGTATAGGTTGTGAGTACATGTTAGATGAGGCGGTTCTGTCTATAATTTAGAGCAGAAAAAAAAAAAAAAATAATGTTTATGCCTGTAACGCCGAGTTTTTTCTATATAAATGTGGGCTTCGAGGAGGTCACTTTCGTGATGAAGCCCAGTGGCTTCAGAGATGATAATTAACCCATATATGACAATGGAATCTTCCATCTTATAAATTTGGAGTTGTCCATTTCCAATTATAGGGGTGTCAGATTTGTTTTGTTTAATGTAAGTTGTACAAAAATGTATGTTCTTTGAGCAAACAGTGTAGACCCAGATCAGACGCCGCGTTATGCGGCGTCTGATCTGGGTCTACACTGTTTGCCAACGTCCCAAAAAAGGGCCACTAGGCATATATGGGTTAAAAATTGCTGACACAGGCCCTCCGGATCTAGAATGCATAGAGCAAGCTCCTAGTCTTTGGTGCAACGATATTTTTTTCTCCGATCAGTGACGTCACAGGTCAATTTATGTTTCAGAGCCACGTTATCCTGCGGACATTCGAGATTCATGTAGACGGCGCAATCTCGGATCAATATGCACGAAAAATGCATTTAATTGTCAGTACGCTGTTGTCATTTGTGCCGAAATAGATGTGAAGGCAATGAATAGGAACCGATACAATTAACCCACACCTCCCAACAGAGACACAAAAGGGAAGGAAACACAAATATTAAACAAGGCAGCGCAAGCGCAGCACCCCTCGCAACGGCATACATCAACATCTAAATCCATTCTGAATATATTAGCCAAATTAGACCATTGGTGAAAGGTTTGATGCTTCTACAATCGTAACTGTGTCTTCTATGCTGTTCACAACGTTTTTAAGGTCAAGCCGATTGTGCGCTTGAACTCTGACCCCTGACCTTGAACAGTCAATAGGGTTAATCGACTTTCCATGGGGAACATTTATGGAAGGTTTGAAGCTTCTACGATGATAACTGTGTCTTCTATCCTGGTGACAAGGTTTTTGAGGTCAAGACCATTGTGACCTTGACCTCTGACTCCTGACCTTGAAAGTCATTAGGGTTCATCATCGTCTTTCCATGGGGAACATTTGTGGAATGTTTGAAACTTCTACAATGATAACTGTGTCTTCTATCCTGTTCACAAGGTTTTTAAGGTCAAGTCCATTGAGCCCTTGACCTCTGACCCCTGAAGTTGAAAGTCATCAGGGTTCATCGTCTGTCAATGGGGAACATTTGTGGAAGGCTTGAAGCTTCCACAATGATAAGTGTGTATTATATCCTGTTCATAAGGTTTTCAAGGTCAAGTCCATTGTGACCTTGACATCTAACCCCTGACCTTGAAAGTCAATAGGGTTCATCGCCTCTCCATGGGGAAAATTAAGGGAAGGTTTGAATCTTCTATAATGATAACTGTGTGTTCTATCCTGTCCATAAGGCTGTTAAGGTCGTCATTGTGACCTTGACCTCTGACACTGACTTGAAAGTCAAAAGGATTCATCGCCTCTCCATGGGGAAAATTTGAGGAAGGTTTGAAGCTTTTACGATGATAACTGTGTCTTCTCTCCTGCTCACACGGTTTTTAAGGTCAAGTTTATTGTTACCTTGACCTTCGACCCTTTATTTTGAAAATCAATAGAGTTCATCGTCTTTCCGTGGGGAACATTTGTGGAAGGATTGAAGCTTCTACGAGGATAACTGTGTCTTCTATCGTGTTCACAAGGTTTTTAAGGTCAAGTTCATGATGATAGTGACCTTTGACCCTTGTGCTTGAAAATCAATAGAAATAGGCTTCATCGTCTTTCCATGAGGAACATTTGTGGAAGGTTTGAAGCTTCTACGAGGATAACTGTGACTTCCATCCTGTTCACCATGTTTTCAGGTCAAGTTCATTGTGACCTTCACCTTTGTCCCTTGACCTTGAAAGTCAATAGGGTTCATGGCCTCTCCATGGGGAACATTTCTGGAAGGTTTGAAGCTTCTACGATGAAAACTTTGTCTTCTATCGTGTTCACAAGATTCCGGACGGACACACACACTAACACACAAACACACACACGGACGCACGGCACCGATGCTATATCCCCGCCACAACGTTGTTGCGAGGGGATAATAGCTACACCCTAATGGACACATCAATAGCGGAAAGCCAAAATGACAGTTACTTTCCACAAACTGGCTATCCAAAACAATAAAATATAAGCAACACACACACTCAATGGCAAACCATAACCAAAAACAAAACGCGACAGAAGAACCGCCTTGGAACGGTCAGTGAAAAGTGTTTCAATTTGGGGGTGGGGGCTTATTTCGATTCTACGCGGCCGTAATCTTCACCCTTACTTCCGTCGCGATTCAGACAAATAATTTGTTCAGTCCGCATGAATGCTTCCTAACCCATCAGTCAGGCATCTCCGAGAACACATGAATCAAACAACCACAGAGATGAAACAACGGTAAGGAGTCGACAACAGGAAACCACTGAAATCCTTGATCAAAAGAAAACTAACAGTTAGACTCCGATGGGCACAACCAGAAACAGAGCATCAGGCACCAACCAACATTACATAAAATTAAATTCTAATTCTTAATAAGCCTTTACGCTGGAACAAGTCCCTCTGTGTTAAATATCTGCCTATCATGCAATCCTGCTGTCACTTTATTAATTAATAATCGATTGCAGTCGTTTCCACATCGTATAAATCGAGCTACATCAAAAAGGTATACATGTCATGCGTAAGTATTGTTTAAGCAAAATAGACCGCTCTTGGGTGCTGCCAGGTAACACCATGTATTGATCGTTTAGCGGATGACCGTTCATGCAACCGTCTTCTGTAGTGTGTCACGTGTATTTTCTGTCTTTGCTACTGCACGTATCACACTTTGGAAACGCATTTCCGATATGAACTCCCACTCTATTCTTAATTTGCTACAGCGGAGAGGAAGGCAAAATGATTGACAATTTTGTTACCATAAAGTGATGCACAATCTGAGTATTTCTTATTGTGACAAAAAAAGCTACGAAATTTGCTCTTGAAATAAAAAGAAATCATACAAACCGAAATGATAGGCTCGGTTTTTGAGATCCTTCAAAAACATTACCGATTATTGCAGCGCTTTTTACGATCTAAGGCTTAGACATGGGTAGTCATTCATTTTCAAAGAAACAAATTTTGTTAAGAAATACCAAACGGAACAACGACTTCGCTTTGGTCGTGTACGTACCACATCAAAGTTGCAAGAGTGAAATAGAATGCACACATTAAAACTTTTATGTGTAACACAGAGCTCATAGGATTATTAGGCTTACAATTCTGTATAATGGGGACTCTTGTAAGCGTCATTGAATAGAATACGTTGGTTTCACACTAATGTTGAACATTACTTCTGTCTTTCTACTGGCGTGTACATGTTTACTGGACCAGACTAGCTAGTTTCCGCCAATTAGGCCTGATCAGTGACCCTCAAAGTCACATTCTTATTATTTTGAGAAAAACGTAAACTTTGGCAAAATTTCCATACTTTTAAGCTTGCTCTCAAAATATTGCTTCCGATGAGTTAGTCTGGTGTATGAAATTTCATAAAAATCCTGCAAACAGTTCTTAGTTTACCGGAGACAATCATTTACTCTGAAAATGGTTAATTGCAAGACTTATTGTACTTAGCAGATAAACCGTACCTATCGTTCGCAATAAAATGTAGTAACCCACTAGTTTGCCTTTATTTTTTATCTGTTATTGTATATTCATTCTAAGATAAAACAGTAAAAACAAGTAAATGGCCGTTTCTCTTATAATGTACTAAGCCACGTTCTTGCACCAAACCCTCGTCATTGGACTTAGCCTCATGCTCAAAATCACAATTGTTAATGCCAAAACAATAGAAAGACATAACAAATTATATATCAGATTGGAGGTTTTGATATGACGTATCTAAATAAGATCTCCGGGATTTCCAAAAAGTGACCCAACCACGTTCTGGTGCGCACTTCAGTTGTTGTCTTAACCATTAAATCAAAGTAACAATTTCTGTAAACGTAATTTACACCCATGCAGCAATAAGACATAGAACAACTAGACAATAAGACACAGAACAACTAGACAATAAGACATATGAACAACTAGACAATAAGACATAAACAAATAGACAATAATACAAAGAACAACTAGACAATAAGACATAGAACAACTAGTCAATAAGACATAAGCAACTAGACAATAAAACATAAAACAACTACACAATAAGACATATAACAACTAGACAATAAGAAATAGAACGCCTAGACAATAAGACATAGAACAACTAGACAATAAGACAAAAACAAAAAGACAATGAGACATAGAACAACTAGACAATAAGGCATAGAACAACTAGACAATTAGAATAGAACAACTAGGCAATAAGACAAAGACAACTAGACAATAAGACATAGAACAACTAGACAATAAGATAAGGACAACTCGACAATAAAACATAGAACAACTAGAAAATAAGACATATATCAACTAGTCAATAAGACATAGACAGCTAGACAATTAGATAAGGGCAACTAGACAATGAGACAGAGAACAACTAGACAATAAGATAAAGGCAACTAGACAATGAGATATAGAACAACTAGACAATAAGACATAGAACAATTAGACATCAAGACATAGAAAACCAGACAATAAGACATAGTCCACTAGACAATAGGGCATAACTCAACTAGACAAAAAGACATTGACAACTAGACAATAAGACATATAACAACTAGACAATAAGACATCGAACAACTATACAATAAGGCATCGTACAACTAGACAATAAAACATAGAACAACTAGACAATAAGACATTGACAACTAGACAATAAGACATATAACAACTAGACAATAAGACAGCGAACAATTATACAAAAAGACATCATACAACTAGACAATCAGACAAAGAACAACTAGACAATAAGACAAATGACAACTAGACAATAAGACATAGAACAACTAGGCAATAAGACATAGACAATAAGACATAGAACAACCTGGCAAAAAGATAAGGACAACTAGACAATAAACATATAACAACTCGACAATAAGACATAGACAACTAGACAATAAGATAAGGGCAACGAGACAATGAGACATAGAACAACTAGACAATAAGATAAGGGCAACTAGACAATGAGACATAGAATAACTAGACAATATGACATAGAACAACTAGACAATAAGACACAGAACGACTAGACATTAAGACATAGAACAACTAGACGATAAGGAATAGAACGACTAGACAATAAGACTTCGAACAACTAGACAATAAGACATAGAACAACTAGACAATGAGACATAGTGCAACTACTAGTAGACAATTAGACATAGAACTAGACAATAAGACATAGAACAACTAGACAATAAGACATAGGACAACTAGACAATAAGACATAGAACAACTAGACAATAAGGCATAGAACAACTAGACAATGAATGAGTGTTACAAATAGCACTAACGGTGTAAGCATGCGTAGCATGCACTGTCTAGTTTGTCAATGTAACTCTTGACCATTCCGAAAACCAGTTCAAACGAGTAACGGTAAGCTATGTTTCTGAATCGTTAGAACCGCCTCGGGGAGGCGGTTCTAACGAGTACCCACAAGCTATGTTTCTGAGCAGCAATAACAATATACCCCTGTAAACCTCAGATTTACTATAATTTGCTATAAATATAACAAACCTGTTAGATCTATCATTTTTAATTTCAATAAACTTGTTTCAGATCTTGATATTGATACTAATACTCCTGATTCATGTGATTGTAAAAACTCAAAGTATTGCTATCCTGCTGCTGGTCATGTAATTACTGGCAATTTGAAAATTATTCCTGATTCTAGGATAAGGAATATAATTTCTAAAGGACCGAAATATCGGTTTCCTTCTAAAATTGATTTCAGTAAATGTAGAGATGAAATCGCTGCTTCCTTGAATGAATTCGGTAATCGATGGTGTAAGCGAGAGTATGTTGAGTGTAAAGCCCTAAAGGACTGGAAACTTAGCATTTTAAGACTAGTGAATAAACGCATTTCTTTCTATTCTCAAAATACTAACTTATTACCCCCAAAGCCCAAGACGTCTTTACGTCATCTTAAACTAGGTATTCAAGAATTTCATAAGAAGTTTGTTTTGGCCCCTGCAGACAAGGCCGCTAACAACGTCGTCGTTGTGTGACGGCTCCACTATGTTAACACGCTTAAGCAGGAGCTTGGTGGTACTAAGGCCTATGAACTTCAGCTTTTGGCTGAAGAGAGAGCTATAGTAGATAAACATGTTTGTCTTTCAGCCACCAAGTTTGCTGTGTGTGTTAACGAAGGCCAAGACAAGCTTCCTACGCTATACTGGTTACCAAAACTTCATAAAAAACCTTACAAAGCACGGTTTATTGCAAATTCTAGTTCTTGCACTACCACTGAACTTTCTAAATTATTAACTTCCTGTCTTACTGCTATTAAAACGCATGTAATTAAATATTGTGATAAAGTCTTTGAAAGATCAGGAAGAAATCTGTTTTGGTCTATAAAAAATTCGAATGAGGTTTTAAATAAATTGAAATCTAGACAGTTTCGTGCTTCTAGTCTGTCTACCTACGATTTTTCCACTCTTTACACTACACTTCCTCATAATCTTATAAAAGAAAAGCTTAATGATTTAATTGAATGGGCTTTTCACAGAGAAGATTCTCTCTATCTTGCATGTAATGTCAGAAATGCATTTTTCACTTCTAAAGAGCATAAGAATTATACACTTTGGTCATGTCAGAAAGTGTGTGATGCCCTCACCTTTCTACTTGACAATATTTATATTAGATTCGGTACTAAGTTATTTAGACAAATTGTGGGTATTCCGATGGGTACTAATTGCGCACCTCTTGTGGCTGATCTGTTCTTGTATTGTTATGAAAGAAACTTCATTTTGTCGCTTTCCATTGATAACGAATCTGAAATTATTGAAGCTTTTAGCTCTACTTCTAGATATTTAGATGATTTATTAAATATTGATAATACCTATTTTGATGTTTTGATCAGTCAGATTTACCCCCTAGAACTTCAGTTAAATAAAGCAAATTCTTCTGATACCGAGGCCCCGTTTTTGGATTTACATCTATCTATTGTAGATGGATTTGTTTCGTGCAAAATTTATGATAAACGCGATGACTTTGATTTTGAGATTGTAAATTTTCCTTTTTTGGATGGTGATGTTCCTCGTGCGCCATCCTATGGCGTTAATATTTCGCAATTAATTCGATTTGCTAGAGTGTGTAGTCATGTAACTGACTTCAACACTCGTAATAAATTATTAACGGCTAAACTCCTTAATCAGGGTTATCGGTACCATAAACTACGCAAAGCCTTTTCAAAATTTTATAGACGCCATTCTGATTTAATTTCAAAATTCAATATTGGACTTAAATCTCTTCTGCAACAAGGTCTATCGGAACCCGAATTTTATGGTGACTTAGTATATAAATTCAGAAAAATATATAACCGCAATGACTTCAGCACCCAATTTCGTAAAATCATTCTTCGATATAAAAAGATTGGGTACAACATGGATATTATACGACAGACTGCATGCATTGTAGTTAACCCAATCACGGTTGGCAACTTTGCTTCCCTCTTTAATTGCACGCCGGTGGGTCAGGCCTCAGATTCTATGACGGCTCCAACGTAAAGGCTTATTGAAAATTAAAGAGATAATGTTAGTTGGTGCCTGATGCTCTGTCTTTGGTCGGACTCATCGGAGTCTAACTGTTGGTTTTCTTTTGCTCCAGCATTTCAGTGGTTTCTTGCTGTCGAGTCCTCACCGTTGTCTCACCTCTGTGGTTCTTTGATTTCTGTGTTCACGGAGATGTTGCACTGATGAGTTAGGAGGCCTTCATGCGGACTGAACAAATTATTTGTCTAAATTGCGACGGAAGTAAGGGCGAAGATTGTGGCCACGTAAAATCGATTTAAGCCCCCCAGTGGAAATCTTCCACTGACCGTTCCAAGGCGGCTCTTCTGTGGCGATTTATTTATGTTGTTGTTTGTTACTTACTGTGTGTATCACTTGTGTCTTTTAATTTTGGATGGCCATATGGCCATTTTGTGGGAAAGTAACTGTCCATATGGCCTTCCTTTGTTTAGGTTTCCATTATGGTCTGGTCGCTTAATGTTTGTATTTCTTTCCCTTTGGTGTCTTTTATGGATGGAGTAAGTTAATTGTATCAATTCCTGATCTTTGTTTTACTTCTACTTTACTATATAAAACTGGAGTTTAAGTGGGTCAAAATTATATAGGCGTGTTTTCATGACGCAAAGGACCTCGTGTCAATTTTAATACAAGTAATGCCTCCTATCCACGTTGTTGGATTAAGGCTGGTTGAATGTAAAGAACTATTACACTTCTTTAACTTCCATTTTGAATTGGGTCAATACTTATCTGATAGCGTCTAGTCTAAAGAATGTTATCCAATTTATAAGGGACACTTCACTTCCGACCGTGTCTGTGTTTATGTCACAGAAACAGCTCACATCAACACACGTAGACCAAATGACTTAAATACCATGCACTTTTGCATAATTAGACAGTCTACGGCCCTACATAGAAATGGTATAAACAGCCTATGCATTCGTCCGTCTGCACGGCAGCTTGCCTTCATAAATAGCTTTTGTTTTACCCTACTGTATCCGTACATAGTTTTGCTGGGGCACGGCTCCTTTTATGAATAACTTCTTGTTGTAGTTACTGGCTCCAGATGAAAGTCTTTAGATATTTAGCCAGAATCTAGTGTCAATGTTAATTTAGTTTCTTGAAAGGCTTCCTGATATAACATATAACAGGATTCATCTCAGAAGAGCCACGGCGTGGAAGAAGCTTATCGTAGCCTTAAGCAGATTTACAACTAAGCCGTCTGGGCTTCCACAGACACATCAAGGACTGTTGTTGCCTATACGTTCGCGTTAACATGGTGTATGAGTGGAGTGATCTATGGACAGGCTGAACGGAAGCTGTCATGCCTTTTAATTTGCAATCTCTAACAATAATGAAGCAAGCACAATCATCTCACGACATAATGAGACTGACATGACCTGAAGACATCAGCTTTACGAATCCATGCTATTATGAACGGTTAGTGCTGTTTTTAAGTACTTTATAAATCTGCGAAGTTGAAGAAATATCATCAGCGCCCTGTAGCTCAGTCGGTAGAGAACTTGCCTTGTAAGCAAGGGGTCGTCGGTTCGAGTTCCGTTCGGCTCGAATTTTTTTCAGCTTCATTTCTTGAAGATGTGTGTATTTATTAGAAACAGTCGATGTAAAGTGCAGTTGCGGGGCCTGTAAAAGGGTTCCCCGTACGTCTTCAGTAATGCTGTTTATAATGTTTATAAATGTTCGAAGTTGAAGAAATGTTGTCAGCGCCGGTAGCTGTCGGTAGAACACTTGCCTTGTAAGCAAGAGCTCGCCGGTTCGAGTCCGGGACTCTTCGCATATTTTCAGTTTCATTACTTAAAGATTGATGTATTATTAGCAACAGTCGACGTTAAGTGCAGTTATGGATTCTGTAAAAGGGTTCCCCGAACTTCATCAATACTGATGTTCTTAAGTTTATAACACTTTGAAGTTGAAACAATGTCATCAGCGCCGGTAGCGTCCGTTATGGTCGCATTTTTTCAACTTTTTTTTCTTAAAGATGTATGTATTTAACACAGTTTGATAATATAACGTGGTATATAACCTTGAATTCGTGGCTTTGAAACTACCAATTTACCGACGAACATCTGTGATTCTTGTCCTTTAGTCAATGGCCAACAAAAAGGATTTGGTTTATATTTGTTAAGCTGATACATATATACCTAAAATTTTATTCAGCAATACGCCTGCCCATACCCATTACCTCTAGGTCAAAGTCACAGACTTGGAGATTTTATGTTAAAGATTTTGTGAGAGCTCATGTTTTCCCAACCATACGATGTTTTTTGTTTACATTTGATGTGATGATACATGTAGGTCAAATGTTATATTCCCAAATACCCCAGATCATGTCCTTGACTTCAAGGCCAAGTCCACAGACTTAGAAAATTGTACGTCGAAGATTTTTAAGAGCTTTTATTTTCAAAACCCGATGATGGATTTGGTTCATATTTGGTATGGGGATTTATATTGGTCCAAAGTGTTTTTAGCAATACCCTTGTCCATTATCATGACATCAAGGTCAAGGTCACAGACTTTCATGGTAAATATATTAAGACCGTATTTTCAAACCATATTAAGGATTTGCTTCATAAATGGTATGATGATAGATAAAGGTCCAAAGGTTTAATTTGCAATATCCTTACCTATGCCTATGATCTCAAGGACACTTCCAGGTGAGCCACGCTCTCATGACAGCTCTTGTTAATTTGGAAGCTGCCGTTAAAATTATTACCTTGGTGTTGCAACAACGTTAAAAATATCCATGTTATTTTTCAAAATACTCATTACGAAATCACGCCTATAAAAGTACATTGTAAACTTTACTGCCAGAAAAAAAATGAAAATTTTAAGATGAAAAAGTGTGATATTTTTCTCATTTCGCTCAGAAATATAGATTGTGGGTACTCCTTAGAAACGCCTCGATTAGGCGGTTCTAAGATTGTGGGTACTCGTTAGAACCGCGGTTCTAATGAGTTCCCACAATCTATATTTTAGAGCAGAAATAAGAAAAACAATGTTTACCCCTGCAAACCCCAGTTTTACTATATACAAGTGGGGTTCAAGGGGGTCAAAATTATATAGGCAGGTTTCCGTGATGCGAATCTTTCTTAATTTGTTGATTGTGAGTTGAGGTAAAGGGTGCTATAAACTTAAAGTGTGTTATGTTTTCCAGCCCTTTTCTCGTGGCCCTCTAGTTTCAGACAAGAAGATTTTTAAAGGTGTTTGTCCTACTGTTCCCCTGCATCTGTATAGAATGGAACTGTTTGAACAATTTTTCAGTCAGTAGAACCCAAGGATCATTCCTGTGAAATTTGGTTAAAATTGACTCAGTTGTTCAGGAGGAAATGTAAACATTAATGGACGACTGGTCTATCAAAATAGCTCATCTTCTGAGCTCATATGAGCTTAAAAGAATCTCGTTAGCCTCTGTTGCTAGTGGTATGTAATTACAACTGGTGATAAATAGTCGCAGGATCGATCCCGGGCTTCTCGAGATTTTCGGATGAGTCTTTAAACCGAGGTCCCGTCTCCGTATGACCTTAGTTGTTGGTGGAACGTAAAACTCAAACACTCACTCACTCTCACTGCTGATAAAGAGGTTTGCTGATTTGATCACCGACTGGTCGGCATCATTGATTCGTAGATCGTAGAAATTGATTTGTAATACGAAATATTCTTTCCCTTCCGTTGACTCAAGAAGGGCATTGTCTGCCGAAATTACGTGCACTGCTTACACATATATACAGAAGTAACGACAATGATAGGGAATCGGCACCAACGGGAAAGAATCAAGAACATAAAAGCATGACACCGTACTTAAAACATAACAAACTAGAATTGCGCAGTCGCTGACACGCCATCGCATATCCCCACGCAACTACATAATCTACTCATCATGCTGTTCGCGTTGATGTTACACGACCATGTTCTGGAGACAAATTGTATGACACGTCTGATCCTGATTTTTTGTGGGGGGACAGTGAGTCACAAATTAACAATTACTGTCTGCTGAAATAGCCCAGAGAACTGTAAAGATTAAACCGTGTCCCTCTAGATAGTTAAACTAGCGGCACCTGTTTCTGGCTGTAGACCCGTTGGGCTGTGTGATACACATACTAAGTGGTGACTGTTGTGGATCCTGATCAGATGGCAACTTCGGAAGCCATCTGACCTGGACCTATACTGTTTGTGGGGTTAAGTGGTTGTCGTGAACAGCGAGATATAAGGGTTAAGTATTGAGCTAAATGGATATGCAGACCACTGAAAATACAAAGAATGACATACTTTACAACTACAAATCTTCATTTTTGTCGCGCCTGCTATTAGCATGGCGCGATATAGGCGCCCGGTTTTCCGTCCGTTCGTCCGTTCGTCCGTCCATCCGTTTGTCAAGGCGTCAACATTTGCGACCACCCTAGCGTTCACCCTGAGGTTCAAGTTTATTTCTCAACAACTATAAGAGCTTCATTAATGATACATGGTACATACTTGTATCTGGGGATGACAACTTACATGCAAGCATCCATATTTGACCTTGACCTACATTTCATGGTTCACTGACTTTGTAAAATATTGCGACCACCCAGCGTTCACCGTAATGGTCAAGATTATTTCTCAAAAACTATAAGAGCTTCATTAATTATACTTAGTACAAACTTGAATCTGTGGATGGCAACTTAAATGAAGGCATCCATATTTGAACTTGAACTATATTTCATGGTTCATCGACATAGTAAAATATTGCGACCAACCTGGCGTTCACCCTAATGGTTAAGTTCATTTCTCAAGAATTATTAGAGCTTAATGATACTTAGTACAAGCTTGCATTTAAGAATGGAAACTTTTGTGCAAGCATCTATGTTTGACCTTGACCTACATATCTTGGTTGGGTGACTTTGCGTCCCCACAGGCGCGACATAGCCTTCGGCGGAATTCTTGTGTTTAATATTGGTATAGAATAAAGTGTTGAAATTGACCAAACAGAATTCTACATGTAAATGAATAGGATATGCTATTCACACTTCAGAATAGAGAGGCTTGAAATATTGATACCAAATATTAGAAAAGAATTTGTTAGCACAAAATCAAGCTTGTACTTCATTGTATTTTTGTTTCACCTACAATGTACATATTGTTGTTGTATTATGTTTTTTTGTTTGTTTGTTTTTGACATTTTTGTTTTTGCAATGCCTGGTAGCCCCCAACTGCTTTGATGCACAGAACAAATACAAACAGAGTCATTATCTTACCAGTGGCTGATTTACGAATAATCACTAACAAGATCTACAGGGAATTCAAAAGCGACTGGATATTTTTGACTATTTGAAAAATAAAAAGTGTCATATCTACTGCTTACAGGACACACATTTTACTTAAAAAGATGAAACAAATATAAGAGATCAGTGGGGAAATCATTGTGTTTTTAGCAATTATAGATCAAACGCAAGAGGTGTAGCAATACTGTTTAGTAGAGATTTAGATTACAAAATTCATAGCAGTATATCAGACAAGGATGGTAATTATATCATTCTTGACTTGACTGTTCATAATCAAAAAATGACTTTAGTCAATCTGTATGGACCGAACAATGATAAACCAGATTTTTTTTCAGCATATCTCAAAATACATAGATGACATAGGTAACAGTGAAAATATTATATGTGGGGATTTCAACTGTGTTTTAAACCCAGATTTAGACTATTACAATTACAAAGCTATAAATAACCCAAAAGCTAGAGATAAAATAGTAGAACTAATAAATACAAAGTACTTTCTGGACCCTTTCAGAGATAAATACCCAACACAAAGGAAATTTACTTGGAAAAGAAGAAATCCTTGTAAACAAGCAAGACTAGACTTTTTCTTGATATCAGAAAACTTGATGCAATTAGTAAACAAGAGGCCCATGGGCCACTATGCTCACCAGAGCTCAGGTGGGCACTGCCAAATTGCAGCCATGTATTTTAACATGATATCATTTTAATCTGCCAAATGAACCCCCATATCCAAATGAGCATCCATGTGGACTCAGTATATGAAACATTAGGCCTTTTATGAAGTAGAGGGGGTGGGGCATGGACCCAATGGAGCCCTGGTTGGTATCACTAAATGTGTCTTATCACAAAGAACAAGAATATATATGGTTTAGCAGTGGGGATCTGCATGGCTGGAGATATAAGTGGAGGGGTTGGAGCATGCCCTGTCGTTCCCAGGAAAGCCCAAGATTGTTATCCCTAAATGTGTCTCATCATAAGGACCAAGTATATATATGGTTTAGGGGTGGGAATCTGAACGGTTTCCAAGATATCCTTTCATGAAGTGGAAAGGAGAGGACTGGCCCCTGCGGACACACCTACAGTAGGTGTGCTAATAATAAGGAACAAGAACATATATGAATATGGGGTGGGGATTTAATGGTTTCTGGAATATATGGCCTTTTATGAAGTGGAAGGGGGGGGGGCACATTGCCTCAGCACAAAGAGACCCCCAAGTTGGTGTGACTGAATGAGTCTTATCATAAGGAACAAGAATATATATGGTTTAGGGGTGGGGATCTGAACTATTTCTGAGATATGTGGCTTTTAATGAAGTCAAGCGGTGGAGCAAGGCCCGGGCATGCCCCGGGGACTCACAAGCTGGTGTCAATGAATGTGCCTTATCATAAGGAAGATGAATATATATGGTTTAGGGGTGGGGCTCTGAACAGTTTCTGAGATATAAGGCCTTTTGTGAAGTGCAGGGGTGGGACAAGGCTCAGGGAGACCCCCAGGTTGGTGTCAATGAAAGTGTCTTATCATAAGGTACAAGAATATATATGGTTTAGGGGTGGGGATCTGTAAGGTTTCCGAGATATTGTGATATTATGAAATGGAGGGGGTGGGGCATGGCCCGAGCACATCCCTGGGGACTCCAAGGTTGGTGTCACTGAATGTGTCTCATCATAATATACAAGAACATATATGGTTTAGGGGTGGGGATCTGAACAGTTTCTGAGATATATGGCCTTTTGTGAAGTGAAGGGGTGGGGCATGGCTCCGGCGCACCCCGGAAGACCCCCAATTTGGGGTCAATGAATGCGTCTTATCATAAGGAGCAAGAATATATATGGTTTAGGGGTGGGGATCTGTAAGGTTTCCGAGATATTGGGCCTTTTATGAAATGGAGGGGTGGGACATGGCCCCGGCGCATCCCGGGGGACCCCCAGTTTGATGTCACTGAATGCGTCTTATCATAAGGAACAAGAGTATATAGGGTTAAGGGGTGGGGATCTGAATGGCTTCCGAGATATTGGGCCTTTTATGAAGTGGAGGGGGTGGGGCATGGCCTCGGCACATCCCGGAGGACCTCCAGGTTGGTGTCACTGAATCCGTCTTATCAATAGGAACAAGAATATATATGGTTTAGGGGTGGGGATCTGTAAGGTTTCTGAGATATAAGTCATTTTATGAAGTACTGGGGGCGGGGCATGGCCCCGGCACAACCTACTGGACCCCCAGGTTGACATAACAGCATATGGCTGAGAGAAGTTTACTAAAGGAACATTTCTATGAAAGTTTTGTCAAAATATCTGCAAAGGCTTTGTAGTTAATGCCATTTTTCAATTTTCCCCATTATAAGTCTATGGAAAATCTAAGTTGCCATAGCAACCAAACTAAAGAGCCGAATTTCATAAAAAACACAAAACCTGTAAAGGCAAATATGGTGAATATTTCCATAAACTTTCAGCCTCATAGAGCATACGGTTTCTGAGGAGATGATTTTTTAAGTATTTTTTTTTTCTATTTTTTCATTTTGGTTTCCATGGCAACCAATACAAATGAGCAGTAGGCCTAAAATCATATGGCAGATAGTAGATTGCCTAAGGAATATTTCTATGAAAGTTTTGTCAAAATATCTGCAGTCGCTTGGCAGTAAATGCCATTTTTCAATTTTCCCCATTATAAGTCTATGGGAGCTCTAAGTTGCTATAGCAACCAAACTAATGGGCCAATTTTCATAAAAAACACAAACTTTCAATCCCCCAGCCCAAGGATGCTACAGATAAAATTTGGGCTGAATCGGTCCAGTGGCTTCAGAGAAGAAGATGTTTGAAAGTGTTGACGTCAGACGACGACGACGACAACGACAACGACGACAACGACGACGACGACGACGCCGGACAACTGCCTATCCTATAAGCTCCCCCGGAGCCTTCGGCTCTGGTGAGCTAAAAATACAACAATTGATGGTAGCTATAGGTCTGACCATTCTATGGTCATTTTAGAATTTAACTTAACAAAATTCAGTCATTGTAAAACATTCTGGAAACATAATAACTCATTACTCACTGATCCAGACTATCTAAAGCAAATTAATAAAAAGATAATTGACATTAAAATGCAATATACTTTGCCTGTTTATAACTTGGATGACATAGATAATATACCAAATGAAAATACAATTTGTGATAAATAACCAGTTATTCTTAGACACACTGTTGATGGAAAGCAGAAGATAGGCAATTTCATATGCAAGTTTCAAAAATAAACAAAGGAATAAAAGGGAAAATGCATTAATGAAACAAATTGAAGAAATTGAAAAAAAAAAAAAAAAAAAAAAATACAGAAGATAGCAGCAGTATAACTGAACAGCTAGAAAATCTTAAAACAGAACTTTACGAGATAAGAAATGAAAAACTTAAAGGTTTCATGATACGCTCAAAAGCTCAATACATTGACCGAGGAGAAAAACCTACTAAATACTTCTGTGGCTTGGAAAAACATAATTATACTTCTAAAATAATGGGACAAATTGAAAAAGAGGATGGGTCAATGGTTGTTGAACAAAATGAAATTCTGAAAGAAACAGAAATATTTTATAAGAACCTATATGAAAACAAAGATGACTTATTAGATACTATAGATTTACATGATTTAATGAAGGACACAGAAATGCCCACACTTACTAATGAAGAAGCAGAAAAAAATAGTAGGTCTTTTAACATACAAGGAAATCGCTGAAGTACTTTTTAATATGACACATGATAAATGCCCAGGTATAACCGGCTTTACCACAAATTTTCCAAGGTTTTCTGGAGACAGTTAGGATATTTCGTGTTGCGAGCAATTAACTTTGGATAAGATAAGGGAGAACTTTCAATCACACAACGACAAGGTGTCATTATATGCATTCCAAAGGAAAACAAGCCGAAACACTTTCTCAAAAACTGGAGACCCTTAACCCTCCTGGATATAGTATATAAAATTGCATCGGGCACAATAGCCAATAGAATTAAGACAGTCATTAATGAACTAATTAGTAAAGATCAAACAGGATTTATCAAAGGAAGATATATTGGAGAAAACATTCGATTGATTTATGATCGAATGAACTATACTGAGCAGAATAATATTCAAGGCCTCCTACTGTTAATAGATTTGGAGAAATCCTTTGATTCTCTGTCATGGCAGTTTATCCAAAACGCACTTAAGCACCTTAACTTTGGTGAATCTTTATTTAGATGGGTGGATATCTTCTACAAAAATATAAGCTCTGCAGTTTCTCAATGTGGATATCTCTCGTCCTTTTTCAACATTGGCCCTGGCTGCCGCCAAGGTGATCCCTTGTCTCCATATTTATTCATTTTATATGCAGAATTTCTGTCAATCTTGATAAAGAAAAATAAATAAATCTTTGTGCAAGACATAGAATTTAAGATATCACAGTTTGCTGATGATACATCAATATTCCTAGATGGTTCTTCCCAATCTTTTAATAATACGCTTCAGGAATTAGGTAGATTTGCAAAACTATCAGGCCTAAAAATTAATTATGATTAAACACAACTAATCTGGATTGGCTCCAAAAAATACAGTGCAGATACTATTAAAACAAAATGGAAATTATTATGGGGTAGTTGTAGATTCAAATTGCTGGGAATACACTTTAATGTAGACTTAGAAAAGATGGTAAAGGAAAACTATGATCTAAAAATTCAACAACTAGATAAAGTAGCTAAGCAATGGGGAAAACGTGCATTAACACCACTAGGTAAAATAACACTTATAAAGACATTTATGATATCAGTCTTCAATCATCTATTCATTATGCTCCCCAACCCAGAACAAACAACAATTGATTATATAAATATTGTAATATTTAACTTTCTATGGAGTAACAAACCAAGTAAGATTAAAAAAAATACTGTTATTAGAGAATATGAAAAAGGTGGACTAAAGATGGTTAATAAAAAAGCCTGCATCGAAGCTCTGAAAGCATCATGGATGAGACGACTGCTAACAATGGATAGCAAATGGCAGATTTTCATACAGTACAATATTCAAACAGAAAATATAACAGGATGTGGTATAAAAGACTCTCCCCGTACATCAACCATAGTGCAGTTTACATTTTACTTTTGTTCCTTTGAGATCATCGTGAATATTCTGAGAAATCAGAAATAAATCATCATTGGTTTAGACTCATTCTAGACAGGTTTTTAATTATTTGGACCCCTTTTGGATTTATATCAGTCTTTGAATCGACTGCCTATTCGAAATTCGCAAAATTGTAGTACGTTTCCTCTGGCTTTCTTTGCCGGATCATTACAGGGTCACTGATGAGGCTTTATTAGCCGAAACTACGTAGTATTGCCCATCTTCTTTCTTATGAATGTTTTCATTGCTCTTAAAGGAACTCATTTACGATTTTTATTTGCCTTCACTGCAGCTGGTGTTGTGCCGTGTGGCGGCGGTAAAACGTCTCCCCGTACATCAACCATAGTGCAGTTTACATTTTACTTTTGGTCCTTTGAGATCATCGTGAATATTCTGAGAAATCAGAAATAAATCATCATTGGTTTAGACTCATTCTAGACAGGTTTTTAATTATTTGGACCCCTTTTGGATTTATATCAGTCTTTGAATCGACTGCCTATTCGAAATTCGCAAAATTGTAGTACGTTTCCTCTGGCTTTCTTTGCCGGATCATTACAGGGTCACTGATGAGGCTTTATTAGCCGAAACTACGTAGTATGGCCCATCTTCTTTCTTATGAATGTTTTCATTGCTCTTAAAGGAACTCATTTACGATTTTTATTTGCCTTCACTGCAGCTGGTGTTGTGCCGTGTGGCGGCGGTAAAACGTCTCCCCGTACATCAACCATAGTGCAGTTTACATTTTACTTTTGGTCCTTTGAGATCATCGTGAATATTCTGAGAAATCAGAAATAAATCATCATTGGTTTAGACTCATTCTAGACAGGTTTTTAATTATTTGGACCCCTTTTGGATTTATATCAGTCTTTGAATCGACTGCCTATTCGAAATTCGCAAAATTGTAGTACGTTTCCTCTGGCTTTCTTTGCCGGATCATTACAGGGTCACTGATGAGGCTTTATTAGCCGAAACTACGTAGTATGGCCCATCTTCTTTCTTATGAATGTTTTCATTGCTCTTAAAGGAACTCATTTACGATTTTTATTTGCCTTCACTGCAGCTGGTGTTGTGCCGTGTGGCGGCGGTAAAACGTCTCCCCGTACATCAACCATAGTGCAGTTTACATTTTACTTTTGGTCCTTTGAGATCATCGTGAATATTCTGAGAAATCAGAAATAAATCATCATTGGTTTAGACTCATTCTAGACAGGTTTTTAATTATTTGGACCCCTTTTGGATTTATATCAGTCTTTGAATCGACTGCCTATTCGAAATTCGCAAAATTGTAGTACGTTTCCTCTGGCTTTCTTTGCCGGATCATTACAGGGTCACTGATGAGGCTTTATTAGCCGAAACTACGTAGTATGGCCCATCTTCTTTCTTATGAATGTTTTCATTGCTCTTAAAGGAACTCATTTACGATTTTTAATTGGAAGATAAAATGAAACATTTACCTAACAAATTTTGGAAAGATGTTTTACAATCCATAATAAATATCAATAAAAATATAACTCTAACGGAGGGAGAAATCTTAAAAAGTCCACTCTATTACAATGGCAATATAATGATTGAAGAAAAACATATTTATCTAAAACATGGTTTAAAAAAGGTGTTAGATATATCAATGATTTGGTAAATGAAAATGGAAGATTTTATGAGCAAGCTGAATTCACACAAAAAACAGGAATACAAACACACTTTCTACAATACAACGGATTGATCCAATCAATAAAACAATACTTAAGAGATATGAAAATGGAACTTAGCTACAAAGAGCCATCACCCTTTATCCCTTCACATATTCATCCTATACCGAAACATTCCAAAGGATCAAAAGATATGTATTACATTCTAAATGGCACACATGAAACCCGAACAGGTCAGAATACATGGAACAATTTATATAACATTGAAGAGAAGAAATGGAAAAATATACATATGTTTCCTTTCACAATAAATAAATACCCAGCATTACAATGGTTTCAAATGAGTATTAATCACAATATATTGGTTACAAATAAACTACTGTTCAAGATGAAAATAAAAAATGATGCTCTTTGCACCTTCTGCCAATCAAATGATGAGTCGATTGTTCATCTGTTTTGTAAATGTGAAAAAAACACAACAGTTTATTAGAAACGTAAACATCTGGTTAAACATATATGACATTCATTATGACATAAATGAAAAGCACTTTTTACTTGGCTTGCAGGAGGACTGAATTTCATTCTTCTATATGCAAAATACTACACATATCTAGCTAGATGTAAAAACCAAGTACTTTATCTAAGTATCTTTCAAAAGAAACTGAAGTTCATGTATAAAGTCCACAAACAAATAGCCTTTTCAAACCAAGAGGTAGAAAACTTCCAGAAAGATTGGAGCCCATTCCAATTACTAATCAATGATATTGAATAATAACATGACAGATCCAATACAAACATAATAACAACAATCAAATATACATTTATTAATTTCTCTGCAAAGAAAAAAAAAGGAAAACTACCGTGCGTCTCAGCATATGTATGCATCCCCAAATACCTACCCCTCCCTTCACCACCTATCCCTGAAAAGGCTGCCAGGCATCAACACACAAAATTGAAATCGAAATCTGTATCGTTCTGTTTTTATTTTATTCTTTTTTTCTTTCCTTACAAGAATGAGAATGCGCATGTGATGGCGGTACTTTTCATATGTTATTAGAAAGGACCCAGGTCTCGAACATGGACACTGCTAAAAAGGCTTGCCCGACTCTGAAAGGCATAGACTGAGTCAGATATCTGACTGGGCCGTGCAATTCAGTAGTGTCCATATCGAGTAAAAACCAAAAAATGAAAATATACCAATATCTCGTGTTCGAGCTCAAAATTTCATATGTTTTATCTTTAAAAAAAAGTATGGAAAGTAGAAGTAAAACAAAGATCAGGAATTGATACAATTGACCCACTCCACCCATAAAAGACACCAAAGGGAAAGAAATACAAACATTAAGCGACCAGACCATAATGGAAACCTAAACAAAGGAAGGCCATAAGGACAGTTACTTTCCCACAAAATGGCCATATGGCCATCCAAAATCAAAAGACACAAGTGAAACACACAGTAAGTAGCAAACAACAACATAAATAAATCGCCACAGAAGAGCCGCCTTGGAACGGTCAGTGGAAGATTTCCACTGGGGGCTTAAATCGATTTTACATGGCCACAATCCTCGCCCTTACTTCCGTCGCGATTTAGACAAAAAATTTGTTCAGTCCGCATGAAGGCCTCCTAACTCATAAGTGCAACAACTCCGTGAACACAAAAATCAAAGAACCACAGAGGTGAGACAACGGTGAGGACTCGACAATAAGAAACCACTGAAATGGTTTGAAATGGAAGTTTGTACAAGTGGTGCACTATTAAATTCTAAATCCAGTCATGACTTCTCCTATTCTAAATAATGATACATGTTGATGACAGACTCCATCCTGTCAAGTAAAGAGAAGAAAGTGAGAATAGTGCACATGCAAGATAGGACTGAGAAAAAGATATATGTATATGTGAGCTGGAGATATTGCCTTCCTGGAAGAACCCGGATCCAGAAAGGTTTCTTGTAAACGGGATTCACTAGAATGAATAAATGTTACAGATTTGTAAAAAAAAATGTTCTGGAAATTTTGATTTTTGACCCCCCGCGGCCCCCTCCCCCTGCCCCCTCCCCCCCCCCCCTAGGATTGTGATCAAAATTCCGATAGTGCCATGCACTCCCTAGACCAAAGATCTATCAGTTCCCAAAGTTTCAAGTTTCTATCGATAATCGTCTAGGAGGAGTTATCTGGTTAGACGGACGGATCGACGGACGGACGCACGTACGTGCGTACGGACGTACGTGCGTACGTACAGACGACGAAGACCAAAACAATATCCCCACTTTTTCTTCGAAAAGCGTGGGGATAATTAAAAGCGTAGGATAAGTGTGGCTAGGTAAACTGGCTGGTTCGACATGATCTTAAAAGTGTTGTCTAGGCCCTTCAACTCGAAACGAAACCAAAGCATCCCCTTGTAGAGTTGCAAAAAGATCTCACAGCACAACTATTTGCCTTAATTGATTTGATAACTCGACAAGATTTAAAAGGAGCGTCTCCTAAATTTATCGTTGACATATATAGATGTCCAAACTTACAATTTTTAATGTGATTTATCCGGATAAAGTCTAGGCAGATGTGAACTTAAATCCGTCAGAAGATCTTGAGTCAGTTATATTTAGAACTAGACTGCAAAGATGGAAGCGTAATAAATGCTTGCCCCAAATATTTAAGTGAAATCCAGAGGGTAGCATATAGCATTGTTTAGGGTGTTGCAATGTGCATAGGAACATAGTTAAAGAGATGTAGATTACTACTTCCAAGCACTGTGCATTAGTTTCATTCAGACCTTTCCTTAATAAGTTTTGCTTATTATTAAACACGGGTTGCATCAGGTAAACAGTTCCTTTAATCAGGTACGTTACCCAAACCTTTTCACTATGGACGATCTGACCCTAAAGACCTCCATATTAACACGCATGTGTCATTTTATACCTATCTTAAACCCGCTTAATATAGGAAGGAATGTGACTAACACTGTTATATGATATTACTCGTACCAAAAATAAGCAAATGCGTTTGGGGTGTTTCCTGTCGGTAACTGAGAGACAAGGTGGCATAAGGAAAACATGTCCATATGAAAAAATGGCGTGCAACATGGTGTCAGAAATGACAAATATTAGTAAAAAATGATAACATCTTTCTTATTTCTGTTTTCAACATGAAAGCAGAAAAAAAGACAGATCATGTATACCCTCGTTAACCCCACTTTTCTGTTTATATTTTACTTTTGGTCCTTTGAGATCAGCGTGAATATTCTGAGATATCAGAAATAAATTATTGGTTTAAACTCATATTCTAAACAGGTTTTCAATTATTTGGACCCCATTTTGATTTATCTCAGTCTTTGAATCGACTGCCTATTCGAAATTCGCAAAATTGCAGTATGTTTCCTCTGGCTTTCTTTGCCGGATCATTACAGGGTCACTGATGAGGCTTTATTAGCCGAAACTACGTAGTATGACCCATCTTCTTTCTTATGAATGTTTTCATTGCTCTTAAAGGAACTCATTTTTGATTTTTATTTATTAGCCGAAACTACGTAGTATGGCCCATCTTCTTTCTTATGAATGTTTTCATTGCTCTTGAAGGAACTCTTTTTTGATTTTTATTTAGGGGGTCTTCGTTTCACAGATGTGTTATCGTGATGGGTCAATTTTCTCTGACTGTAGATTGTATATATTGGTGTCATTGGTAGGCTGTAATCTTTGATTTTGGCTTTCCAGGACATCTATTTCTCGTATATGTGTTTTTTTCCCAGATATCTACAATGTTTAACTTTACCAAGAATCAGCAATTTTTTTCAGTGTCTTGCTGTACCATATTTTCTCTCATGTACAAAAAACGTTGAAGGCATCAACAAAATCGCTCCATACAAGAGAGCTGCCTCGAACATGAAGATATACGAGGGTAGGCTGAAAAGTTCTGAGCCTGACCAAGATCCAATGGTTTGTCCATGCTGAAAGTGCCTTATTTTTCAACATAGTCTCCCTTCCTGTCCACACACTTCCTCCGGCGATGCTGGAGTACTTGGATCCCAATGGTATAGAAGGTCTCATCTTGGTCCCTGAAAAAAATCCTCCACAGCAGCTATCACCTCCTCGTCTGACCGATAATGCTGCCCAGCCAAGTGCTTTTTCATGTTTGGAAACAGGAAATAATCTAATGGAGCTAGATCAGGTGAATACGGAGGGTGATCGACAAGTGTGAAGCCACAGTCATGCACAGCAGCCATTGCGACAACCGATTTCTGAGCAGGTGCATTGTCCTGATGGAACAAGACCCCTTTTGCCAATTTTCCGGGTCGTTTAGCCTTAATTGCTTTTCGCAATTGTTTTAGCAGATCTGCATAATACTCCCCATTGTTTGTTCTGCCCTTTTGAAGGTAATCTATGAATATTATATCCTTGGCATCCCAGAACACTGATGCCATCACCTTCCCTGCAGAGGAGACGACCTTTGCCTTCTTTGGAGGGGGTGAGCCAGGGTGCTTCCATTGCATGGATTGTCTTTTGGTCTCTGGCTCAAAGTGATGAACCCAACAGTCATCCTGAGTGACAAAACGGTCAAGAAAACCATCTTGGTCTGCTTAAAAATAGCCAAGTTGGCTTGTGACAGGTTCAGGCTGGTCAGGCGTCAAAAGCCGTGGCACCCATCTGGCGGAAACCTTCGACATTCCTGATTCACTGTGTAGAATGTTCTCTACTTGTTCACGGGAGATGTCAACAGTGTTAGCTAACTGATTCATAGTTAAACGCCTGTCATCCATCACGGCCCTGTGCACTTGGCTGATGGTTTCCTCAGTTGTTGCCGTTGGGGGTCGTTCACACAGGTCATCATCTTCAAGGCTGTCCTTGCCCATCTTAAAATTTGCTGTCCACCTTTTCAGGGTTGCATACGAAGGAGCATCATCCCCTAATGTAGCAACCATATTGGCATGAATGTCCTTAGGAGCTTACCCCTTTTTATGGAGGTACTTGATGACACCACGGGCCCATCGGAGTCTAACTGTTGGTTTTTTTTTTGCTCCAGCATTTCAGTGGTTTCTTGCTGTCGAGTCCTCACCGTTGTCTCACCTCTGTGGTTCTTTGATTTTTTGTGTTCACGGAGATGTTGCACTGATGAGTTAGGAGGCCTTCATGCGGACTGAACAAATTATTTGTCTAAATCGCGACGGAAGTAAGGTGGAGGATTGTGGCCACGTAAAATCGATTTAAGCCCCCCAGTGGAAATCTTTCCACTGACCGTTCCAAGGCGGTTCTTCTGTGGCGGTTTATTTATGGTGTTGTTTGTTACTTACTGTGTGTATCACTTGTGTCTTTTGATTTTGGAAGGCCATATGGCCATTTTGTGGGAAAGTAACTGTCCTTATGGTCTTCCTTTGTTTAGGTTTCCATTATGGTCTGGTCGCTTAATGTTTGTGTTTCTTTCCCTTTTGTGTCTTTGGTGGGTGGAGTAAGTTAATTGTATCGATTCCTGATCTTTGTTTTACTTCTACTTTGTCCATTTTCTCAAAAACGTACTAGTATCAATTTTCACAATCTAGAATTTCTACGTTAGTGCAGGTAAACTTGAACTCATTTGAGTCAAATCAAGTAATAAAGGTTTAGATTTAATGAATACAAAATTTCATGGCTGTTCGATGCCTGCATCTTGGTCAGGCTCAGAACTTTTCAGCCTACCCTCGTATAAATCATGCTGAACCTGTGTGTCACAATGTCAATGGTAGCAACTAAACATACAGTAAAGCGGTTTCTTGTTAACAGTTTGAATTTAAATCGTTAATATATAGACTGATTGAATATGGAGTGAAACGGCCTGACTGATTCGGACGTGTTCTTGGGTTCCTAGAGGCTTATATAAATAGTACCAGATATCAAATACATGTTTTGTTTGTTTTAATTGAGGTTTAACTCCACGTCAACACTGTAAAGGTCATTTTAGAGACGTTGCTTCCAATTTTGTAGGACTTTTACCCGACATTGAGGTGAAATGACATCTCAAGCCCTGTCGACCAATGAAACCAATAGGGTTTATAAGCATGGACGGTCCGAATCGCTACGCATTACCTTGGTATGCTTAGATCCTCTAAGCGGTTTACCAGTACTCGTGTGCGGTCGGCTTCAGCTCTGCGTGGAAGCATCATGCAGCCCATTTATTTCTTCAAGCCCCAATGGGCGGGGGCCGCTCAAATACATGTAATTACAATAAAGGACCCATGTGACAAAGTGCATTCAATGGTGTTTTTTTATGATGCAACTCTGTGATTTCTATATTATTTATACTCCAAATATAGGCTGTTGGTGCTCTTTATAACCGCCTCAACGAAGCGGTTCTAACGAGTACCCACAATCTATATTTTGAGCAGAAATAAGAAAAATATCACAATGTTTCGTTTCAAAATTTTCTCTTTTCTGCGGTAATGTTAACTTTACTATGTATTTGTATAGGTGTGTTTTCGTAATGTGGCCCTGTAAACCCCATTTTTCTCAATATAAAGTGGGTTTTAGAGGGGTTTAATTACACGAACATGTAAACATCACGAGGAGTAAGGTGTCAGAATATGCGCTTATCCTTACTGTATCTTGAAAACAGATGTTGTGTGTATAAGTACGCGTTAGAAACGCATCTAATGAGTTCATAATACATCACGAAAATATGTCGCTCGTTCGATACCCACAACCTATACCCTGGAGCAGCAATAACCAATATAATGTATCATCACGAAACACGTCTGTATAAGTATGACCCCCTAAAACTACGCTTTTATATAGTAAAACTGGAGTTTACAGGGGTAAACCGTGTTTCTTATTTCTGCTATAAAATATAGATGAGGCGTTTCTTAATGTATTTGTGTAGGCGTGTTTTCGTAATGTATAGATTTTTTCTTTAAATCACGACTTCTCCTTTTGCACTAAGGCCCGTGCAAACCTGTTTTGTTCGTCATGGCATTTGACTGTAATACAAGTATATTTTAAGATTTATTATCATCCCGGCTGACACCATTTTATTTACAGTGAGATTGGATGATAATTCTGAAAACTTATTTTTGCGTCATCCATCAAACATGGATTGTCCATACGTAACAGTAAATAAAATAGAAGTGGAGGCAATGATCAGGAATCGATACAATCAAACCATCGCTCCCATCAGAGACACCAAAGGGAAAGACACACAAACATGAAACAACAGACCCTATGGAAGCACCAACAGCGGAAAGCCAAAAGGACAGTTACTTACCCACAAAATGGCCAATAGGCTATCCAAAATAAAATAACACAAGCGACACAAACACCCAAAGACAAACCACAACAAAAACAAACCGCGACAGAAGAACCGCCTTGGAACGGTCCGCGGAAACAAATTCCACCGGGGGGCTCAAATTGACCTTACGTGGCCACACTCCTCGCCCTTACTTCCGTCGCGATTTAGACAAATAATTTGTTCAGTCAGCATGAAGGCCTCCTAACTTATCAGTGCAACATCTCCGTGAACACAAATAATCAAACAATCACAGAGATGAAATAACGGTGAGGACTCGACAACAAGAAACCACTGAAATGCTGGAGCAGAAGAAAACCATCATTTTGACTCCGATTGGCCAGACCAGAGACAGAGCATCAGGCACCAACCAACATTACGTTGAATTAGATCTCTCTAATTCTCAGAACCGTCATAGAATCTAAGGCCTGACCAACCGGCGTGCAATTAAAGAGGGAAGCAAAGTTGTCAACCGTGATTGGGTTAACTACCATGCATGCAGTCTGTCGTATAACATTTATGTTGTTTCCAATCTTTTTATATCGAAGAATGATTTTTACGAAATTGGGTGCTGAAGTCATTGCAGTTATATATTCTTTCTGAATGTATAAACTAAGTCACCATAAAAACTGCCCTAACCATTAACATGTCAACCACAACAATTAACGTTGACTTTGTCGTCTGCTGGTAACTTTAAAAGTCATGCAGTCTGATCAGTGTTCACACTGTTCTCCTGTATGCAAAGAGAAATATGTGTGAAAAGTTAACAAGAAGATGCAGCAGGCAATACTAGAAGACGACATTTTACGATGCGGTTTTCCTGGCATCATAAGGGTTAATGCGGATTATTGCATAAAAATCAGTGCCAAACGATATTAACAGCCATGCATTAATCAGCAAAAACCGATGTATTGACAAGGCAATTCACGTGCTGTTAATGACCGGTGACGTTGCTTGAATTATGCTCTTACCGGGCCCACAGAAGTAAGAAAAAAATGGACGCAATTTTCTATTTCGCGATATCGTTAGGGGGGCGGGGGCAGCAATTTCGCCCGAGGTACAAGTTCACGACCACGGTTTACTGAATTAACCCTTTACCACTCAGGGATTTTGTGAATTTCGCTGATTTTCACAGTGTTGCACCTGACAGCAACTTCAACTAGCCATTGTTTCATAATGGATGGTTTATTGTTTATGAATGTTTATTGGGCAGTAGCCTTTCAAATGCAACCTTTCATGACTTGATCATTGTTGTCATGGTAAAGAGGGGGCATCTCAAAGTTAGCAAAAAGTGTGTTTTCACATAATTTTTGACCACATTTTAATCTTCACACAGCTGTCAAGGCAACAATTAAGGTGTTTGGCACTGGCCATTTTCATTGTTTTACAGCATCAATTTTCAGGCATTTTTGAACCCAGACACCCTCAGATATAAATTTTAGCGGCCGGTTGGGCCATACACCCAAAATTTTTCGGGATGTGAGGGGGGCGTTGCCCCCCTTCAATCCCCCCACAGAATATTTTTAGTGGGGAGGCGCGCGAAAAAACAGGTCACTTTCTGGCCCAACAAATCCTAAAGCAAACATAACTATCCAGTGATAGAATTGCAGATTTTAGGTGCTTCTGGGGCTTAAAATGGGGGGGGGGGGGGTGCGGACACGTAAATCACGTATCTGAGTGGGAAAGGGTTAGATTGACGGGAAAACAAGACCGAGCCGACAGGCGTACATGTTATCACGTCCAGTCGCTCCGGGTAAATCGGAGAGAACACACAAACACCTGCACGATAGTCCTCTTAACGGGGTTGCTGCAGTATAAATAGATAGATAGACATGCACACTGTACTAGAGAGTAGCAATGTCTATTTTTAGTCTTACAAGGTCATCTAAAAATACATGTAGTTTATGTATTACAATCAAAGCACTGACAACATTGGTGGGTCGAATGAATGGAGGCATGACATGACCTGTTTCGTTGAACCCTAGTATTCCTGTGCTTGAGATCCAGATCAGGTCTCTGCAGCCACAGCAGACTCCGCTTTCTGCAGCATCTGATTTGTCTTCACTGTTTGCCAAACCCAGAACTTCTAGGTGACCCTCTTAACACACCACAACAATATCGCTCCTGCCGATCGGGGCTTGGAGAAGTAGATAGGGCTGCCTGATGCTTCCATGCAGAGCTGAATCTGACCACACACGAGTACTGGTAAACAACTAAGAAGGACTAAGCCTGCCCAGGCAAAGCGTTGCGAGTCAGATCGTCTGATGCATATAAGCCTTCTGGTTTCATTGGGCGGCAGGGCTTGAGATGTCACAGCATATCAATGTCGGGTAAACGTCCTACAAAACTGGAAGCAACGTCTCCAAAATGAACTAAATAGTTTTGACGGGGACGTTAAACACCAATTCAATCAAATAAACACCACAACAGTAGCAGTGCAATAAATAACCGTTATCTGGGTTTCGTTCAAATCGGTGATGGTCACATGAACATCAGCAGTGTAAAGCTTCTGCACTGAGTCGACTGCGAAAAATGAACCACAAAGTGTGTGAAGTTTTCGGTCCCTGTCAAGAATATTGCACTCATTTGCGACAATTTAAATCATAATTTAGGTGGCAAGAAACTGGTTTAATCCTAGAAATTCATTCATCCACGCAGAGCTGAAACCGGCCGCACGAGTACTGATAAACTGCTTAGGGGTCTAAGCCTGACCAGGGAAATTTAGTGGTGCATATTAACCATTTTGGTTAGTTTTTGTTGTTTTACTTGTTTATCTATAAAGCATTAAATCACTGCTTATAAACTCGAGGTGCTTAAGGTTTGTTTGGGCGGCAGGAATTGTTATGTCATTTCATCTCAGTGTCAGATAAAAGTCCCACAAAATTGGTAGCAACATCTCCAAAATGACTTAAATAATGTTGACGGGGACATAAAACCTCAATTCAAAGAAACAAAACAACAAACTGGC
Organism: Lucinisca nassula; assembly: GCA_963580285.1. Classification (NCBI taxonomy): domain Eukaryota; kingdom Metazoa; phylum Mollusca; class Bivalvia; order Lucinida; family Lucinidae; genus Lucinisca; species Lucinisca nassula. The sequence goes on along the minus strand of OY757023.1, from coordinate 46,856,529 downwards.
ATAACCCCGATACACATCAGCCCGCCTCATTCAGGCACACATGGCGCCTGTTTACAAATTTTAAGACCAGCGGAAAATGTGGTTACTGTTAGATAGGTCAATTAAAAAGGGATAATTTTCCTTTTGTTTTTGAGAAACATGTTGCGGTATTTCTTAGGATCACCTCAATGAGGCAATTCAAATGAGTATCCACAACATGATTTAATGGACCGAATTCTTCCTTAGTACTCCTTATCTGGAGTTATGAACACATGAAATTTATTTAAAATCAGCCGGGCAGTTGGTGGAAGTCCTTTAAAAATGTTGACAGACGACGAAGCATACCATCCTATCAGCTATCTGGGAGACTTCGGCTCAGGAAAAATGAAAACTTTGTCACAGACACTGAAAAACATGAGAGTAGTACAATATTATTAGCAATATTTCAAATATAGGTACATGTATCCCAAAATGATTATGAATATCAATACATCTATGTTTAAAATACTGGCATTTTTCTGCATTTGATGACTTTTATTGAAGTGTTATCTGTACTTGAAAAAAGAGAGCTTGTACTTTTTTTATGTCACTATTAAAATGCAGATATCTATATTTGAAAAACAGCACTGGTGCAGTACTGACTACTGAATCATTTTTAAATTAAGAAATAAACAGATCTTATGCCAAACTTTCCCAATTAAATGACAATTTCTAGTGAACATTCCATCAGTTTGAAATTCATTGTCACCTCACACTGGATCAAAGAAGCTTCCATGTTCTGAACATAGGTCCATATAAGAAGTAACAAGGTAAAGTAGAGGTAATTTTTCTGGTTTCAAGTTAAAATTTATGCTGTGGGTACTTGTATGCACTGCCTATCAGTGAGATGAATAGGTTTTTTTTTTCTGTATGGAGTACCAAAAAAAAACAAGAAAAAGTCTCCCAAAATTATCCTCTCTACCTGCAGCTGCATCTTCATTTAAAAGACCAGCAGTGAGCTGATAAAGACAATATCATGTTGTTTTAATATTATTTTATTTTGAAATTGTCTTCAATCATAATTGCCATCAACACAGTTTCATTTTGGTGAACATGGTGAAAATGCACATTGACTGGTTCTTGAATTTACACTGTTGCCACTGACACCTGAAAAGAAAGAGACAATTATTATGATTTTACCACATCAGCATCAGTGTGACAAAAGCATCATGGAAACACGCCTATACAAATACAATGTAAATTTTACCGCTCAAAAAAAAAAAAAAAAAGATGAAAGATCATTTTTCTTTTTTTTTTTGCTCAGAATATAGATTGGGGGTACATGTTAGAACCACCTCTGCATTACGAAAAACAGCCTATACAAATACATTGTAATTTATTTTGCTGAAAAAGTAAACATATTAAGATGAAAAATTGTGATATTTTTCTTATCTGTACTAAAAATATAGATTGTGGCTACTCGTTGGAAGCGCCTCATTGAAGCGGTTTTAACGAATACCCTCAATCTATATTTTTGAGTAGAAATAAGAAAAATAAGATTCACCCCTGTTAACCCCAGTTTTTATATAAAAGTGGGGTTCAAGGTGGTCACAATTATATTGGTGTGTTTTCGTGATGGGAAGTGAGTACCCACAATCTATGTTTCTGAGCAGAAATAAAAAAATAACATATATCCTATAAATCAAGGTTTTACTATATAAAGCTGGGTTCAAAGGGGTCATAATTATACATTTTTTTTTTCTAGAACAAGCATTTACCACATGAGAATGTCTTACGTTTACCAAAATAATCGTAAGTATTGGGACAGATAGGCCTTAGGAAACAGAGCAGTCTGATCAGGGTCTACACTGCTTGCCATTTTGTACTCCTTGTTGGACGGTATAACAAATTTGTTAAAATTTTAGGAGAATGTGAGCAAATCCTGAAGATGGCCAAATTTTAAGGATTTTGATGGTACATGTATTTCTGGTCAAAATATAGTTTGTTGTGGGTGCTCGTTAGAACCACCTCAATGTTTTTTTTTTTAGTTGATTCTAATCATTAAATTAACAAATGAGATGACAAGTTCTTCAACAGATGGTCAGGTAGTTTTTCTTCGGATGGTCAGGTTGTTTTTCTTCGGGATACTCTGTTCGTTTCGCCCATCTCTGATTATCAGTTGGTACGATATAAGTGAAATACTCTTGAAAGGGCCGTACAACCAAAAAATTAAAATGGTAGGCAGGCAGGCAGGCAGATAGATATATCATAGGGCTGTTTGGATCAGTGATAAATCATCAGACGAGATCGAGAGCGTGATAGCTCAGTGGTTACTGCACTTGCCTCTGATGCTAGAGGCCCCCGGTTCGATCCCCCACAGAGGCGATAAAATGCTCCATTGGCACCATTTGCATTAAGTGTCCTTTCCTTCGGATCGGAGTTAAGGCGAAATGGAAGAAAGAGAAAGGTTGCCAGTTTGAGCACCATGAAATGGGGTATCATGCCACTTTATCTAACTATCAATAGATCTTTAGGCCCCAGCCCATCAGGGCTTGAAGAAATAGATGGATGGAAGGGTTGATTAGATAGATAGATTTTGTTTGTTTGAATTGTGGTTTAAGTTTTAACGCACCAACAAATGTATAGTTAGGTGGCTATGTAAATGGACAGAATCAATGTAAGTCTATGGGATTTATTCCGTTAGACACCGAAAATACTTCTTTTCTGTGGCTAAAAGTAGCCACTTAACTATCAATCCTGCCAAAAATAGCCACATAAGTATACATCCGTGAGAACGTCCGTCCAAATCAACACTGTACACGTCATTTAGGAGACATTGCTTCCAATTTTGTGGGGCTTTTATCCGATTTTGAGATGAAAAAGACAGCATTGAGCTGAAATGACATCTCAAGCCCTGTCGGCCAATGAAACCATCCGGGTTTATAGGCAGGCTCGGTCAGACCCTCTAAGCGGTTTACCAGTTCTCATGTGCGACCTGCTCATCCTCTGTGTGGAAGTATCATGCCACTTTATCTAACTATCTATCTTGCCCCCCCCCCACCCCCGCCCATCCGGGCTTGAAGAAATAGATGAGCTAGATCTATCTATTTCTTCAAACCCTGATAGATAGATAGATAGATAGATAGATAGATAGATAGATAGATAGATAGATAGATAGATAGATAGATAGATAGATAGATAGTTCGGCAGGCAAGCAGGCAAAGATAGGAAGATATGTGGATAGATTATCTATGGATGTTTGGGTAAGTGACTGTGATAAAGAGGTGTTGGAACAGAGATCGAACCGGCCACCAAGTGTTGTACAGCTCAACTCGAATTCAGCAAATAAAGACCATTGAAGCAGAACTTACCAAGAGATGAAAAGCCATCGCAATAGTATGGTTCATGATGAGAGGATTATCCGCATGATTAGAAGGAAACTTTCAAATAAAATAAAATTAAGCGAGATTGTCAACTGTTTTCCACCAAGATGGCGGCAATTAACATTGTTTACTGTCGGGCCCTGAAGCGGGTATAGTCAGTAGAGACTTCGTTCGCGAGATACAGTTGAACAGGTGAAACTAAATAGTGCAAAACTCAAGGACTTATAAACTACATTTTAATCTGATTTTGCTTAATGATTTTTCGTTTTTATGCAATAATAGCGATCAAACATGGTTTTCAATGTATTAACATTCGCTAGGTCCCGAGGAAGGTGTTGAAAACCGAGGCCTGCGAGGTGTTGAAAACCGAGGCTGCAGGCCTCGGTTTTCAACACCTTCCTCGGGACCTAGCGAATGTTAATGCATGAAAAACCATGTTTGATCCCTATATTACAAACTGCACTGAACAACATACATACCAAATGTTGCTTATCTGCAACGATAACACAATTACACATGTATCTCCAGAACTACATGTAACATCTTTAGCTCGCCAGGACAAAATCCATGAAGAGCTATTGCACTACCCCCGGCGTTTGAATCGGCGTCGGCGTCCTCATTTACGTTAAAAACTGTTTGAGTTCATTTTTCCAACAGTACGATGGTTTCATAGATATAGATTTTAAGTTTTATTCAGCAATACCCTCGCCCATGCCCATAACCGCGATCTCAGGAATTTTGTGTTCTTGTTTTTAAGAGCTTATATTTTCCCAACCGAATGATGGATTTGGTTCATATTTTGGTATAGATATGGATATAGGTCCAAACCTTCACTTGACAATACAACCGCCCATGCCCATGACCTCAATGTGAAGGTCGCAGGCCATCGGAGTCTAACTGTTGGTTTTCTTTTGCTCCGACATTTCAGTAGTTTCTTGCTGTCGAGTCCTCACCATTGTTTCATCTCTGTGGTTGTTTGATTTTTTGTCTTCACGCAGATGTTGCACTGATGAGTTAGGAGGCCTTCATGCGGACTGAACAGTTTTCTTTTCTAAATCGCGACGGAGGTAAGGGCGAGGATTGTGGACACGTAAAATCTGTTTAAGCCCCCCCCCCCCCCCCCCCCAGTGGAATTCGTTCCACTGACCGTTCCAATGTGGTTCTTCTGTCGCGGTTTGCTTTTTGTTGTGGTATGTCTTTGAGTGTTTGTATCGCTTATGTTATTTTGTTTTTGATAGCCAATTGGCCATTTTGTGGGAAAATAACTGTCCTTTTGGCTTCCTGCTGTTGATGTTTCCTTTAGGATTTGTTGTTTCATGTTATCTTTGTGTTTCTTTCCCTTTGGTGTCTCTGATGGGAGCTGTAGGTTAAGAGTATCGATTCGTGAGCATTGTCTTCACTTCTATTTAGAAATCTTATTTTTTTAGTATTCTATGAGCGTATCTTTTCCATACCAAATGATTGAATCGGTTCATACCTGGTATGAGGATTGATATAGGTGTATCGTTTTATTCAGTAACCCCCTTGCCCTTGACCATGATATAGTAATGGCGAGAATTGAGGCCGCGTAAAATCGATTTAAGACCCTTCCTCCCACTCATCCCCAGTGAAATTCTTTTCACTAACCTTTCCAATGTGGTTCCTCCGTCGCGGTTTATTAGCTTGCGAGAGCCGAAGGCTCCGGGGGAGCTTATAGGATACTAGGTAGTTTCCCGTCGTCGTCGACGTCAATACTTTCAACGACATTTCCTCTGAGTTGAAAGTTTGGGTTGCTGTATGAGGCTGAGACTTTATGAAAATATTGACCATATTTGCCTTCCCCAGAGCCGAAGGCTGCGGATGAACTTATAGGATAGGCAGTTGTCCGTCCCTGTAGTCCGTCGTATGTCGTATGTCTGGTGTCAACACTTTTAAACAACATCTTAACTGAGGCCACTGGGCCGATTGGGCCCAAATTTCATCTGTAGCATCCTTGGGCTGGGGGATTGAAATTTATGGTTTTTTTTATGTGTGCTTTTTTTTTTTATGAAAATCAGCACTTTAGTTTGTTTGCCGTTTGCCGTTTTCATAGACAATTAATGTGGAAAATTAAAAAAAAAGCATTTACTGCCAAGCCATTGCCGATATTTTCACAAAACTTTTATAGAAATGTTTCTTTAGTTAACTTCTCTTAGCCATATGCATTTTTGCCAACCTGAGGGTCCACCAGATTGTGCCTGCCGGGGCCATGCCCCAACACAGCCCATCCCACCCCACCCAACCCCACCCCACCCCATCCACATCATAAAAGGCCATATATCTCAGAAACCATTCAGATCCCTACTCATCAACCTTAAATGTTCTTGTTCCTTAGGATAAGATGCATTCCGTAACACCAACCTGGGAGTCCCCAGGGATCCGGGGCAATGCCCCACCCCTCCACTTCATAAAAGGTCAAATATCTCGGAAAACTTACTGATCCCCTCCCCTAAACCATATATATTCTTGTTCCTTGTGATTAGACACATTCATTGACATAATTTAGGGGAGTGTCGGGATGCGCCGGCGCCATGCCCCAACCCCTCCACTTCACAAAAGGCCATATAGCTGTGAAAAAGTTCAGACGCCCACCCCCAAACCATCTATTTTCATGTTCCTTATGATAAGACATATTCAATTACACCAACCTCGAGGTCACCAGGGGTAAGACACATTCAGTGACACCAACTAGGGGGTCACTCTGGATGCCCTGTGTCATACCCCATCCCTCCGCTTCATAAAAAGCCATATATCTTAGAAACCGTTCAGATCGCCACCCCTAAACTATATATACTCTTGTACCTAATGATAAGACACATTCAGTGATAGCACTCTAGGGATCTCACAGGTTGTGCCAGAGCCATGCCCCCACCCCCAACACACAAACACACTTCACAAAAGGCCAAATATCTGAGAAATGTTTAGAGCCCCACCCCTCAACCATATATATTCATGTTCCTTATGATAAGATCTATTGAATAACGCCAACTTGGAGGCCCACCAGGGATGTCCCGGGTCCTGCCCCACCGCTCCACTTCATAAAAAGCCATATATCTCAGAAACCGTTCAGATCCCCACCCCTAAACCATATATATTCTTGGTCCTTATAATACGACACATTCAGTGACAATAATCATGGGCTTTCCTGGGATCTGATGCGGCTTCCCCCCCCCCTTCCTCTGTTTAAAAGGACTTATATCTCAGTAATCTGAGCTCTGGTGAGCATAGTGGCCCATGGGCCTCTTGTTTTTTTTTTTTTTGTTTTGTTTTTGTTTTTTGTTTTTTTTGTTATGGTTGGCTTTGAGTGTGTGTAACGCTTATATCTTTTTGTTTTGGATTTGTGGGCAAGTAATTGTCCGTTTGGCTTTCCGCTATTGATGTTTCCATTAGGGTCTTGATATTTCATGTTTTTATGCCTGTGCCTCTGGTGTCTCTGATGGGAGGTGTGGATAATTGTATCGAACACTGATCACTACCATCACTTCTATTTGTCACGGTAACGGTTTTAAGACCTCGTATTTTCAAAACCATATGAAGTATTTGGTTCAGAATTGATAATGGTTCACAGGTTTATTTCTCAATGTCCTCACCTATGCCTATGACAACGAGGACACGGCCAGGCGAGCTGCTCTGTTTGATGACAACTCTTGTTCATAATGTTATTATTATTTTGTGAGCTATATTATTCTACATTGTTGGTGCTCGTTAGAACCGCCACATATAGATGTTTCTCACGAGTACTCACAGCCGATATTTAAGCAAATGCAAAGAATTTAATGTATACTCCTGTAAACCCCCAGTTTTAAATATATATAAATGTATAAAGGTGTGGGGTGGATTCAGAGTTGTTCATTTCACGAACTTATTAACGTGATAATCAGGTGCCGATGTTGGTTCCTTATTCACTGGTGATCAGGGGGTCGCTGGTCTGGTACTTGGCGGGTCAGCAACATTCGTTTCTGGAGATTGATCATGAAGTATTTTACTACCATTTTCTCTCTTCCACATAAACCAGATTTCAGTTTCTGGTGAAATAATGTGCACTTTACTGGTTAGCCGCTTATGCGTATAGTGTGTGTTGTTTTAACCTGTGTGGATCATTTTGCGCCGTCATGAGAGATGAAATGGAAGTGGAGGACATTGTAGAAAGGGGAAACAAAATGAAGAAAAAGCAACATTTTCCCCTCTTCCCTTATCTGCTGCAAGGACCGCAGGCAAGCCTTACCGCTAATGTATAACCATGCCAAGGAAAAGTGTAGTTAAGTAAACTGACCAGCTCTGTATGACAAATATAGGCGGTTCTAACGCGTACACGAAATCTATATTTTGAGCAGGAATAAGAAAAAATATCACAATCGTTCATCTTAAAATTTCCTTTTTTCGGTGGTAAAGTTTACAATGGATTTGTGTAGGCGTGTTTTCGTAATGACTTAGCGGGACATCAAAATTCATTTCTGGAAGTTGATCATTCAATCTTTTTCTACGGTCACTTTCTCCCTTCCACATATTTCAGATTTCAGTTTCTGACGAAAGAATGTGCACTGTAATGGTTTACCACTGTGTTATTTAAACCTGTGTGGATCATTTTGCGTCGTCTGTACACAAGATATGAGATGGAAGTGAAGGACATTGTAGAAAGTGGAAAATAAACTGGAAAACATCACAAAAACAAGCCTATATAATTTTGACCCCCTTGAACCCCACTTTTATATAGTAAAACTGGGGTCTAGAGGGGTATGTCTTATTTTTCTTATTTCTGTTCTAAAATATAGTTTGTGGGTACCCGTTAGAACCAGCTCGATGAGGCGTTTCAAACGATTACCCACGGTCTATATTTTAAGCAGAAATAAGAAATAATATCACAATTTTTCATCTTAAAATTTTCGTATTTTCGGCAGAAAAGTTACAGTGTATTTGTACAGGCGTGTTTTCGTAACGAATAGCAAATATTTGCCCTCTTCTCTTATCTGCTGCAAGCCTAACCGCAAATGTATAATCATGCCAAGGACAAGTGTAGTTAAGTAAACTGACCGGCTCTCTATGACAAATATAGCGTTGACTGGGCCTCAAAAGTCGAAAGAAAGAAAGGAATTATAATCATGACATTACTGTATAACTGTGTGATGAAATCATTATGGCTCAGCGAAAGATAAATAACCTTGATCTGACTTCGTTTCCTCCAAATACGTGTACAAGCGGGGCACAGTGTTCAGACTGGCCTGATACAGAGGTCTTCACTGGGCTCAAGTGCTAAGGTTGATAATAAGTCAGTGAAACTCTTGGGTAGGACATTTTATACAGGGTCACGTGTGGTTCCAATGGTATATATTTTAATTCTTGTTCACCAGATAAGGAAATGAATAGTTTTAGCTTGGGATAGAAATTTTGTTCTAAACCTGGTGTTCTTACCCAAAATCGAATATTCTCGCGTGCCGTCGTTAAGGATGACATCACAGCACGTAACGTGACGTCACTAATCATCACAATATGGCGGACGTCGGCAACCGAAGTGACTTCGGTATTAAAAATCCACGCCTCTATTTGTGAGCGTGGATTTTGTAAGGAATTCAAGAGAAAGAATCCTACATGGGTGTCAGGGGTGGATAGAAAAATCCGTCCCTCGGGATCACTGTCTGGCATCACTCGGCAACCCTCGTGATACCGGACAGTGACCCTCGGGACGGATTTTTCAATCCACCCCGCACACCCATACAAGATTCATATAATCTTACCAGTCGTAATATCATAGAATGAGGTACTCGTGACGCGCTTTAACAATCTACATTCAAATTACAGTCGAACTTCAATGGCTCGAACACCTTTTGGGACCTCGAAAATCTGTTCGAGACAGGGATAGTTAAAGCCACTGAGGTTACTGTCAGGGGGCATAGCGAGATACTTTTAGACGTCTTTTCGGTGTTATATAATGAAAATGTATGCTGTGTGTACTCATTAGAATCGCCTCATTGAGGCGATTCTAATGAGTACACACAGCATACATTTGCAAGATGAAAGACTAAAACCTCTTTAGTTATCCCCCACTATTTCTTACGTAGAGGATTTCGCTAGTGGATTCAAGAATGGGTTCGACACATCCATGATAAACGAGCCATCGGTGTACGAGCCATCGAAGTTCTACTGTATAATAGATCGAATACCTTAAGAACCATGACAATTTATTCCAGATGGGGGTAGTTCGAGCTACTGCTTGTTAATTATGGCATCAGGTCATGTGACTAGGATATATTTCGGTCTTCTTTTACATAAAGGCATGTTGTATTTGCTCATTAGAATCGCTTCGACGAGGCGTTTCTAATAAGTACAAACACTATTTATTTTTCTTTATAAAAATACTAAATATGTTGATATTTGGAGCAATGGAAGAATTATCTAGGGACTCGAGAACGAGTATGAATAAGTCATTGATAAATGAGCCATCCTAGGTCGAGTTAAGAGTAAAATGTGACAATGGCTAAATATAACAGATGCCAAAATACACATTTAGCATATCTGGATCTCGCGGTCCCATTGCCTTCCATCAGGTTACAGGTCATTCTGATTTTCAATTCCTGAGATGCCATTTGAAGAATTTCAAGATGGTTGCAAGGATATCGGCAAGGGACGATTTTAGAAATTCTGAATCTCCCTACTGTCCTGATGCCTACCATCAAGCTTCAACTCAATACAAAATTAGAAGTGAAGGAAATGATCAGGAATCGATGCAGTTATCTCACACCTCCGGTCCAGGACAAGAAAGGGAAAGAAACACAAACATAGAATAAAAACGTCGCTACCAGAATTACTTGAGTAGTGGGTTGAAATCATATGGCCCTGGCGGCCATCTTTGATATCGGAACAGAACGATTTTTGCAATTTTAAATTTCCATGTGGCCTCTATAACTTCCATTCAGTTCCAGCTCAGTTGCACCTCATTGTAATGATTTTCACAACTACCCACGACTATTTGTGATTATCGATAACTACTGATCATCACAAAAACACGCCTATATAATTTTGACCCTGTGAAACCTTATAGAAAGGGCCCCCGCCCATCAGGGCTTGGAGAAGTAGAGTGGGTAGTACTGGTTTGCCGCTTTGAAAAACTAACCCTGCCCAGTCAAAGGGCTGTGAGTCAGACCATCCAATGCTAATAAGCCTTTTTTTGTTTCATTGAGATGTCATTTTATCTCAATGTCTGGTAAAAGTCCCACAAAGTTCGATACGCCCTCTCCAAAATGACCTAAGTAGTGTTTGACGGGGACGTTTAATCCAACAGACGTCTATATAGCAATCACTGGGGTATACATTAGTTTTTTATTATTTCTGCTCAAAAATGTACATTGTGGGTTCGTTAGTACTGTCTCGATGATACGGCTCTAACGGATACTCACCAACTATGTTTTCATTTAAATTGCAAAGTTCTGAATATGTTTGAAAAGGCGTGTTTTCGTAATGGCTAACTAAACTCTACTAAATAAAAAAATCCCAATTTGAATCAGTAACAAGAGCTCCGAATGCGGGGCATTTTATACACCCATGGTAATTAGTAAGATGGTGCATATATATGCTGACTGTTGTACAAGTTTGGTTTTGTGGAATGTAACCAAGGAACAATATGTGCTCCACATATTCTTACCTGGCATTGTTAATAACCGTCAATGGCTCAAACTACCTGTCTCCAACAAATATTTCATGGTCCATTGAAGTTTGACAACTACTTTTTTCAAGTTTCTGAATAAGCCCAATAAAACACTTGCAAGGGAGCTAATTACTTCAAAAGCATCTTAAATTTTAAAAGTTTGTTGAATTACAGAACTGCTGTCTACCTGCTAAGGAAGCCCACCGGGACTTGAAGAAATAGATAGGGCTGCATGATCCTTAACAGACCGCACATGAGTACTGGAAAATTGCTTAGAAGGTGTGGGTCGGACCGTCAATGGATACTAACCATATTGGTTTGCGACAAAACTTAAGATGCCATTTCTTCCCAATGTCGGGTAAAAGTCCTACAGAATTGGAAGCAACGTCCCGTAAATGACCTACACAGTGTTGATGGGGACGTAAAACCTCAAACAAAAGAAACAAAAAACCGTCATGGAAACAAGAGGCCCATGGGCCACCATGCTCACCAGAGCTCAGGTGGGCACTGCCCAATGATAGCCATGTATTTTAACATGATACCATTTAAATCTACCAATTATAAAATCTCCCAAATGAACCCCTATGTCCAAATGAGCATCCATCTAGACTCAGTATCTAAAACATTAGGCCTTTTATTAAGTAGAGGGTGTAGGGCATGGACCCAATGAAGCCCTGGTTGGTATCACTAAATGCGTCTTATCATAAGGAATAAGAATAGATATGGTGTAGCAGTGGGGATCTGAATACCGGAGTTATAATGCTTCTTAAGCGGTGAGAAATTGGGGCATGTCCTGTTGATCCCAGGAAAGCCCAAAATTGTTGTCCCTATAAGGACCAAGAATATATATATATATATGGTTTATGGGTGGGAATTTGAATGGTTTCTGATATATGAAGCCCGTCTATGACGTGGATAGGAGAGGAATGGCCCCTGCGAACACCAAGAGGGTGTGCTACAGATAAGAAATAAGAACATATATGATTATGGGGTGGGGATTTGAATGGTTTCTGAAATATATGACCTTTTAAATTGGAGGGCGGGGCGCATTGCCCTAGCACAAAGGTACCCACAGGTTGGTGTGACTGAATGAGTCTTATCATAAGGAACAAGAATATTATAGGTTATGGGTGGGGATCTGAATGATTTCTAAGATACATGACTTTTAATGAAGTAAAGCAGTTTGGCATGACCCAGGCAGTCCAGATGACTCCCAAGCGAGTGTTATTTGAATGCGACTTATAACAAAGAAGATAATTATATATGGTTTAGGGGTGGGGCTCTGCACAGTTTCTGAGATATATAGCCTTTTGTGAAGTGGTGGGGTGGGGCAAGGCCCTGGCTTGACCCGTGAGACCTCCAGATTGACGTCAATGAATGTGTCTTATCATAAGGAACAACAATATTTATGGTTAGAGGTGGGGATCTGTAAGGTATCCAAGATATTGGCTCTTTAATGAAATGAAGGTGTGGGGCACGACTCCGGCACATCCTGGGGGACCCCAAGGTTAGTGTCAATGCGTCATATCATAAGAACCAAGAATATATAAGGATTTGGGGCGGGGATCTGAATGGTTTCTGAGATAGATGGCCTTTTGTGAAGTGGAGGGGTGGGGCAAGGCCCCGGCGCACCCAGGAAGACCCCCAAATTGGTGTCAATGAATGAGTCTCTTCATAAAGAACAAGAATATATAGGGTTTAGGGGTGGGGATCCGTAAGGTTTCCAAGATATTTGGCCTTTTATGAAATGGAGGGGGTGGGGCATGACCCCGGCACAACCCGGGGTACCCCCAGGTTGGTGTCACTGAATGCGTCTTATCATTAGGAACAAGAATATATATGGTTTAGGGGTGGGGATCTAAATGGTTTCTGAGATATATGGCCTTTTGTGAAGAAGAAGGGGTGGGGCAAGGCCCAGGTGCACCCCGGGAGACCCCCAAGTTGGTGTCAGTGAATGTATATTTTCATAAGGAACAAGAATATAGATGGTTTAGGGTAGAGGATCTGTAAGGTTTCCAAGATATTGGGCCTTTTATGGAATGGAGGGGGTGGGGCATGACCGGGGGACCCCCCAGGATGGTGTCACTGAATGCATCTTATCATAAGGAACACGAATATATATGGTTTTGGGGTGGGGATCTGGATGGTTTCCATGTTATAAGGCCTTTTATGAAGTGGAGGGGGTGGGGCATGGTCCCGGCTTACTCTGGGGGACCTCCATGTTGGCATTAAAGCATATGGCTGAGAGACATTTACTCAAGGAACATTTCTATAAAAGTTTTGTCAAATATCTGCAATAACTTGGCAGCAAATACCATTTTTCAATTTTCCCCATAATAAGTCTATGGAAAATCTAAGTTGCCATAGCAACCAAACTAAAGAGCCAAATTTTATAAAAAACACAAAACCTGTAAAGGCAAATATGGTGAATATTTCCAAAATCTCTCAGCCTAATAGAGCATTTGGTTTCTGAGATGATTTTTGAAGTATTTTTTTTTTTTTTCTTTTTTTTCTTTTTTTTATTGTTCAATAATTTTTCTGGTGATATCAATTTTTTAAGTTTATTGCTGTATTGATTTAATATGGTCTTCCACGAATACCTTGTCACAACATATATGCCCACAGGGAGCTATATCCATCTGTTGATTAACTGTTATTCTAAGGTGACTGTATAAATAGTCATTAAGCGTTAAGCGCGACAGTAGCAGACGGGATTTTATTTAGATATCTTTTTTTTTTGGAGATTTTAATTACCTATCAAATTAAGTGGAGAAAATGAGGCTTGGCATTTCATGTGATTTGCTTGCCTCATCAGAAATGTTGACCCGGATTTTCTCTCAGAAATAATTGGATTGTTATGATATGAGTCTTTCCGTATATGCCTGAAGCAATTTTGCGCTGGACACGGCCTAATATTACAATATATTTTTCATATGAATTAAAGGGAAGCGCATGGAAAACTGAAATATTAATGACCGACAAGAAATTTTATTTTCAATCAGAAATCACGGGGAGCAGACAAAAACCCGCTGGGACAAAAGCCCACTAGCACAAAAATCAAAGTGGACGAAATCCCACTGCTATATATGGCTGTTAGGACAAAAGCACACCGTTTGTGAATCAAAGCGCCAACGGCACTGTAATGACAAATTCTATGAGAAAATCATAACACTGTAAAAACTTACAGAAAACCTTTCTAAAAAGAGCTTAAAATTTAGAAAGGTAGTTCTGCAGATGTCCGTAGACCGGTGGTATTATGAAACGCCATTCGATGTTTCAAATGTTTGAAAGAAACTATTTACGTTTTCAAAACCAAACATTAAAATTCAAGTTTTAACAATGCTACTGTCCATACGTAACAGTTTTTGTCTGGTCGGTTGTGGACACCTCTACCCAAAGATACTCTTTGGGAAAGAGATCGGAGGAGAAAGGCTGGCTAGTCCAGTACATGAATTCCATTGGCTTGAAGACATTTTTGAGTAAGAACAGCACTATGAGCCCGCTCGTAATCCTGCTGGATAAGATATCCCGGATTCTGAGCGTAAACAAATAAATGGAACCATGTGAGGCCGAAGCACTTGATTGATGTAACGTCTCGCTGTTCAGTTCACGTCTCAGCTATAATCTTGAATGTTCTTCATGATACTAAGCTGCGTTCGCTAACTACACGCAATAGCTCGCCACACAATTACGCTAATTTCACCCGATATGTCATGCTCTGTAACGCACGCGTCGCCTCGGCATACCTTACACCTATACGTCGAAACACCCGGAAACGACAACCTGCTTGATTCGGCATACCTTACACCTATACGTCGAAACACCCGGAAACGACAACCTGCGTGATTCACGATGAAGTGCGATTTGTCACTGAAACGCAAATGTCAGTCGCTTAGACGACAATTTACGTATTTCATGCACTAGCGTAAGTACGGTGTCGACGCGTTAACTTTGGTCACGACATGGACGTCTAGCTCTCAAACGTGCATCGCATAAGGGCGACGATCAGTGTCAGTGCTTATTAGTCGGTATTTGAGACCCCTTGATTATCTACAGGTACAGTGTAGCAGCTGCCGGCGGAAATCTGTTTCGAATATGCGTCTGACGGTCGAATCGATCTTGACGTACGGACGTCGGTCTTCCGCTCCGTCGACGTCCACTAGCGTCTTCTATATATAGTAAGATGTCGCTCCAGTAGACGATAGATCACACACTTATGGCAACCAAACTCAGAGTCAACGTCATCCGCTTTACTGTCAAGGGGCACGCTTACGATCCTTTAATGAAAATTGTTGCAATACGCTCTCACTAAATGCTTTTTTGAGAACAAATTTCAGTTTCTTCTTTTATAGGCACGACCTTACATTACACATCAAAAGTTTGATCCTGAACATGTGGTTTCTTTCCGTACTGGTGTGAGGGTGGTACACAGGATCGACGTGACCGGACTGGTAACCAGACGTCACGGTTGATTGGTTTAACCTTTTTAGCTTAAGGGCATAGTTTCAGAATCAAAGCACTAATGGTGTGGGGTGTATGTTGGGCTGAGATTTAAACTGTTTCATTTAACTCTGAAATTTCAAATAAATAGTGACGATTTTGATAAGATGACGCGTTCGGCAGCGTCTGATCTCGGCCTACACTGTTTGCCGAGCTCACCCTATGATTCCAGGATAACCCTCTTCCGTCTTAAGGAATACCCCGATCTCACTGCGGCTATTTTCTACAAGACGAAAAGTTATTCTGACAAGTCAGTGATAGTCACGTAGACATTATCACTGAAGCGCTTTCCTTATTAGCAACTTCGGGTCAAATGCCAAACAATCAACCCAAACATAGCCTTGTCATTTGTCAGTGTTGGGTACATGTAAGTGTTATCTGTAAAATCTGCACATGAATCAAATGTTGGATCCGGCAAACAATGTAAACTCAATTCAAAATTAAGCCACACAACACGGTACTGATCTTGTTCTACACTTTTTGCATAAGTTACTTATATCTTAAGTTTAAACGAATCAGTCCAAGTCCCCGTTCATGACCAGCGTTCATTTAGCGACAATCGGCATGAGTGTTGTCAGTGCTTTGATGTATTAGTTTAAACATATTTATTTCCAAAAACATTTGAACATTCAAGCAAATAAACAGAGTCAATACAAAATTTTAGGATCAGAACGAAAGCAGTAGCTTATTTAGTTCCTTTCCTATGTAAATATCAATATGTTTAAGTTACAAATGGCAGTTGATAAGTTACATGTGATCATAAAATAGGAATATGACTTTGATGTATTCACTGCCTTGGGTTTCTGGCGTGCACTTTTCCATCACTGAAGTTGGGCTCGTCCATTCTGCTAAATACATGTATATTGCACCTAGAATTATATCACAGGACCTATACTAAGTATCTGTACCATATTCCAGGGTTGAAAGGGTCAGCCTTTCTTTTCAATTTCGCCACGCAAAGTCAATATACACCTGAGTTGTAACTGACCTTAACTTGACCTCGAAAGTCAGAAAGAAAACCCATTAATATTCTTGTCTACAGATGACCTGGTCCAACAGCAGGCTGGTCTTTGAGGATTAAATATTGACAACACTGATAGAAAACAGTGTAAAACCTGAGCAGACTGCTGAGCAGACGCCGCATTGATCTGGGTATACCCATCTCATGATGCAGCTGATTCATATGAAATGCTCAATCGTCAAGTCGTCTGCTTCAAAAGTTTGTACTACGCTTACAGGATAACTAATACGCTTGTACAATTTGGATTACTGCACCAAACCGGACTACATTTTGTGCGGACTCATATTTCTACGGCGGTCAAAGCCGGAAGAAAAAGCCTGAACTACTTTAAACGTGCAGCACAGAAAGAATAGACAGATGGAATCTGTCATTAAAAACGGTTCAATCAAATTACTTCATGCAACCTAATCGTTCGATTAACAAACTTGGCCCCCGCCCATAGGGGCTTGAAGAAATATATGGGCTGCATGATGCTTCCACGCAGAACTGAAACCGGCCCGCACACGAGTACTGGTTAACCGCTTAGAGGATCTAAACCTGCCCAGGCCAAGCGGTGCGCGTCGGCCCGTCCATGCCTATAAACCCTGCTGGTTTCATGGGGCGACAGGGCTTGAGATGTCATTTCATCTCAATGTCGGGTAAAAGTCCCACAAACTTGGAAGCAACGTCTCCAAAATTACCTTTACAGCGTTGACGGGGACGTTAAACCTCAAATCAAGCAAACAAAATAAATTAACAAACTACATAACAAGCAGTGTAGACCTATCTAATCTGCATCTATACTGTTTGCAATAGTAGGGATTATCATGTTCAGCAGAATAAAAGTTCAATGCATAGTTATTCATATAGGTTGACTATTGGCATTATAATGATTTTTTTCTATCTTTTGCTTCCGGTTTTATTTATTACGGTATTTTCAAGCGTATACTATTTAGGTCACGTCTCCATATGACCTTAGTTGTTGTCTGGGCATAAAACTCAAACGCAAGTACAAGGTAACGTCTATAGTAAACATTAACAGCAACGGTACAGACTAGCCTGTTAGTTTGTTTGTTTGTATTGGAGTCAACACTATTTTAGGTCAATTTGGAGCCGGTCAGTTAGCTTATCTACACTTTTCCTGGACACTGGACAGGCTTATACGTAAGCGGTTAACTTCTTTCGCCATAAACTGAGAACTGCCCTTCTTGAATGCAGGTTAGCCTGCGAATCCGCGTCAATGTACCTATTGCAGCGGCGCCTATCTGTCCATGTAGAGTGACCTAGAGGACCTAGACAGCTCGGCTCGTGGCAGCCACGTCTTAAGATGTGAACAACTAAGGTACAGATCACCCATCATGTTAACACGACCAACCCCTAAATCCCACTTTTACATGTATAAAATAAAGTAAGGTTTTGGGTATTCATTATTTACCTTATTTTTGTATTGAAACATAGATTGTGGGTACTCGTTAGAAATTGAGGCGGTTCTAACCATCACTCACACTCTACATTCGGACCCTTGCATCCTCGCAGTCAGAGCAGCGCACGGATGCTCGCTTCTCCGAATATATATGTAAAATTTAAAGTGTTTAGTTCATCCGGTCGGTTTGTGGCTTACATGTGTACGCTTGTGGCTTACATGTGTACCTGGTCACAAAACCCCAAAGACGACGGAACGCATTTTGTAAACTTGACGCCAATCTAAAGTATCGTATGAGCCGCTTCTAACTCTACACTGTTTTATTACCCAATCTCTATATAAAGTGTTATGATATGGGTGAGTTTATCCAATTTCAACCTGTCTGCTGTTGGGCGATTGGGTTGGTTTTCCATTTATCATCTTTATTGCGTCCAACGCAGTAGAAGCGACCACTTCTAAGAAATGTAAACAACTCAGCCTGAGAGATTCAGATCACATAGGAAAGCGTCTATCAAAATAAAATGTATGCATGCTGGATTTGGGTTTGATGTTTGGAAAAAAAAAACTCGAGGTGTTGTGGCCGATCTGATGGCCTCGGACAATAGAGCATTAGGTCGTCCACAACACCTCTGGTAAATAATTCTGACTATTGTCCAAACAGCCAGAAAAATATCTGTATTTCATATGTTTACATGTATGTACAGATCTACAGGGATGAAATAGTAAAAACCAAATGGAAAAAAATGAGTCCAAATATCAATACGAAGGTCGTTTGTTACATTCATATATTTGATGATACTATCATTTAGACGTTGATCACAAATTCGACAATGAAATCTGTTTCGATAAAGCAAGATGTGCAGAATAATCCAATGAATTTTATACTTCCGTGGCTTCAAAATTGGTCGAGAAACTACCAAAAAGCCCCAATACATTTGGAAAAAAGTTTGTTGAATTTTTTACGGGGAATAACCGTAATAAATGTGTGAAACCGAATAGTTATCCTTCTTCAGTAGTTTCCGAAAACAAAGTTTTGAAATACCTGAATGCTTTGAGCGTTAAAAAAGCCACAGGACTTGATGGTATACCCACACGATTTGTAAACGACAGTGCATCTATCATGGTGTGTTCTCTTACACACTTGGTTAATTTAATCATCATCCAAGGTGTTGTTTCTGATGACCCGAAATCAGCAAGAATTGTTCCTCGTTTCAAAAAGAATGACAAAGGGGGGTTGGCAACTACCGGCCAGTTTCGATCTTAAGCATTTTATCTAATGACGTCGAGAAATGGGTATATGAACAAATTGAAACATATCTTTATGAGAAAAAGCTATTGTATAATTTTTAGCCAGATTTTAGAGGCCGTTTCTCGACGGATACTTGCCTAATCTATGCAACTGATTTCATAAAATTTCAAATTGATAAAGGTCATTTTGTTGGAATGGTTTTACTAGATCTTCAGAAGGCCTTAGACACTGTCTATTGATGAAAATGGAAGCACTTGGTCTTAGTCAAGATGTAATAAGATGGTTCCGTTCTTATTTGTCTGACAGTCAGCAACTCATTTACGTATCAGGAATTCTATCTTCCATATGGTGTACCCCAAGGATCGATTCTTCGTCCCCTTTTATTCTTAATATACGTGAATGACATGTCAGGTGCCTCAAATCACAAACTTCTTTTGTATGCAATTGACTTTGCCATATTAGTTGCGGATAAGTCTGTGGCAACCATAGAGGTGTCACTTAAAGAAGGACTGGAGGTAGTGAGTGGCTTGTAGATAATACATGTAGGCTTTCGTTGCACCTCGGTAAAACGGAATCTATTTTGTTTGGTTCTAAAAGTAAATTAAAACCACAATCAAACTTGCAGATCGTATGCAACGGAACAAATATCGAGTCCAAGGATGCTGTAAAATAGCTAGGCGCAGTGTTAGAACAGTGTTTGAGCGGTGAAACTATGATTGATTCAATAATTCAGAAGGCAAATGTTCGTTTAAAGTTTTTATTAAGGAAAACAGAAATTCCTAAATTTGCACTCAAAGAAACTACGTGTTATGTCTCTTATGCAAGTTCATTTCGACTATGCTTGTTCATTTTGGTATCCAGGCTTATCCGAACACCTCGGCCCCGCCCATAGGGGCTTGAAGAAATAGATGGGCTGCATGATGTTTCCACGCAGAGCTGAAACCTACCGCACAAGAGTACTGGTAAACGGCATAGAGGATCAACGCCTGCCCAGACAAAGCGGTGCGAGTCTGTCCGTCCATGCTAATAAACCCTATTAGTTTCAATGGGCGACAGGACTTGATAGGTCATTTCATCTCCATGTCGTGGTGGAAGTCCCACAAAAGTGGAAGCAACGTCTCCAAAATGACCTATACAATGTTTACGGGGACGTTAAACCTCAAATCACACAAACAAACAAACAAATTATCCAAACTCCTGAGAAAGAGACTGCAAGTTACCCAGAACAAAATGATTAGATTTATATTGAAACTTAACCCAATAACATATAATTATAGGATCAGAAGAGTTTAAATCTTTAGGATGTTTGCCAGTCTCTAAAAGAGAATACCAGATCATTTTAAATCACATTTTGGGAGCAATCCAGAACGTCACCCGACTAAATGAAAGAACGTTTTATTCCTACTACATCCGTACATAGCTACAGCACTAGACTTAGTGAAAACGGCTGTTTTAGTCTTCCAAAAGTAAAGAGTTTCGGCCAAAAAACATTTGCTTATACAGGTTTCACATTATGGAACGGGCTTCCACCAAGCATAAAAAACGTAAACGGGTTTAAAACTTTTAAAACGTCTGTTAAGTCGCATCATTTTTAAACTCCCTTTAATTCGATCTCAGACTGGATAGCTTATAATTTATTTTTTTTTTTTTCCATTTTCTTTATCCTATAAAGTCATAATCAATAATGTTTATCGTGAACTGTTTAATTGTACTTAGATCTTTATTTAATTTATTATCTACATGTGCATGATATTTATTAGCTGTGCCTCAGTATGACTTAAAACCAGTACATAAGGACCACAGTTGACAATAAGAGAGATTACTCTTTCTTTTTATGCCATCCTTGGTAGTGATTGGCAAGCCATATCAACTTTGCAATGTGTTCATGTTTTAGATGTACCAATTGGGTGTTGTGTGTATTTAACCATTGTGTATGCATTGTTTTGTTTTAACATGTATGTTAGAAGCCCTGAGGGACTTCTAACTTCATCACTTCTGACTTCTTACTTCCGACTTCTAACTTCCCACTTCTTACTTCCGACTTCTAACTTCCGACTTCTGACTTCCGACTTCTAACTTATGACTTCTGACTTCTAACTTCCGACTTCTAACTTCTAACTTCCGACTTCTAACTTCCGACTTCGAACTTCCGACTTCCGACTTCGAACTTCCGACTTCTAACTTCACCACTTTTAACTTCTTACTTCATGACTTCTAACTTCTAGACTTCTTACTTCTAACTTCTTGACTTCTAACTTCATGACTTCTAACTTCCGACTTCTAACTTCCGACTTCTAACTTCACCACTTCTAACTTCATGACTTCTTACTTTTAACTTCTAACTTCATGACTTCTTACTTCTAACTTCCGACTTCTGACTTCCATCTTCTGACTTCCCACTTCAAACTTGAAGTTAGTAAGAAGTCATGAAATTAGAAGTTAGAAGTAGGAAGTTAGAAGTCGGAAGTTGGAAGTCGGAAGTTAGAAGTAGGAAGTTGGAAGTCAGAAGTCATGAAGTAAGAAGTAAGAAATCATGAAGTTGGAAGTAAGAACTCGGAAGTTAGAAGTTAGAAGTAAGAAGTGGGAAGTCAGAAGTCGGAAGTTAGAAGTAAGAAGTCATGAAGTTAGAAGTAAGAAGTCATGAAGTTAGAAGTTAGAAGTCAGAAGTGGTGACGTTAGAAGTCCCTCCAGGGCTTCCATAAATCTCCGATACCGAAATGAATCAATAAAAAAAAAATAAAAAAAAAAAAAAAAAAAAAAAATCAACCACTAACAGTAAATTGTTGAGTTCGCAAGTGATATGTCTTCCTACAACTTACCCACAAATTGTGATTTATAACTCAACAAATTACACACTTTTTATAGTGGATGATCTTACACACTAAAATCGACAATAATTTTATTTATTTAATTTCTTTTTTCAAAGTCTCCCAACCTTTAGCCGGTGTTAGAAGAAATCCCATCATCATCATTGACTGTATCGCACATATGTATGTCCTTTTGTAATATTTTGATGCGAGAAAAAAAAAAACGTTTCGTCGTCTTACGAGACAAAGAATCTATGAGTAACGTAATCATCGGGGCTTGGAGAACTAGATTGGGTACGCAGAGCTGACCACTCATGAGTACTGATTAACCGCTTAGAAGGACTTTGCCTGGACTAGCCTGTCCAGGCAAAGTGATGCGAGTCAGACCTCCAGGTGCACATAAGGCTTTTGGTTTCATTGGGTGGCCGGGCTTGAGATGTAATTTCATCTCAATGTCGGATAAAAGTCCCGCAAAATTGGAAGCAACGTCTCCAAAATGACCTAAATAGTGTTGGTGGGGACGTTAAACCTCAACTCAAACAAACGAGAAACGTAACAAAACGTCCGCTTTTTATGACGTCACTTGCCGCGTCCTTCCATCACGAAAACACGCCTATATAATTCTGACCCCCTTGTGTTACCTCCCTTCCATTATCTACCTTGGTAGATCATATGCATAGCTTCTGGGTTTATAACCACTCTCTGACAACTGCGTCAGAGAGTCGACTCTTTGGCTCAGGGGTAAGAGCAGTGGACTATCACTCGGGCGGCCCGGGTTCGAATCCCACCATAGGCGGGGATTTTTTTCAGGCTATGCATCTTTCCTTTGTTACGGCTTTCAGGTCGTAAGATGGGGGCTCGTCCGAAATGCCAGAATTGGCTTGTGCCGAAGTTGGTATCCTTCACGTCATCATAAATGATGACTTCCTTGAAGAGGGGGTGTGTTACCTCCCTTCCATTATCTACCTTGGTAGATCATATGCATAGCTTCTGGGTTTATAACCACTCTCTGACAACTGCGTCAGAGAGTCGACTCTTTGGCTCAGGGGTAAGAGCAGTGGACTATCACTCGGGCGGCCCGGGTTCGAATCCCACCATAGGCGGGGATTTTTTTCAGGCTATGCATCTTTCCTTTGTTACGGCTTTCAGGTCGTAAGACTTGAACCCCACTTTTATATAGCAAGAGTGGGGTTTACAGGGGTAAACCTTATTTTTCTTATTTCTGCGCTAAAATATAGATTGTGAGTACTCGTTAGAACCGCCTCATCGAGGCGGTTCTAACGTGTACCCACAATCTATATTTTGAGCAGAAATAAGAAAAATATTACAAATTTTCATCCGAAAATTGTCATTTTTAGGCAGTAAAATTTACAATGTATTTGTATAGGCGTGTTTTCGTAATGCTAGCCAGTGACTTGGTATATCACAGAATCATATAGGGGAGCTGTGTCAGAGTTCATTAATTGTGCCCAGTCACGAGAAAATACCCTGTGTTCAGAGTTGCTCACATACACACATCACAAAAACACGCCGAAATAAATTTGAGCCCCTGAATAGTAAAATTGGGTTTACAGGGCTGTACATTATTTTTCCTATTTCTACTCAAAACATAGATTCTAACGGGTACCCACAATCTATAATTTGAGGCGGTTCTAACGGGTACCCACAATCTATATTTTTGAGCAGAAATAAGAAAAATAAGGTTTACCCCTGTAAACTCCAGTATAAATATTAAAAGTGGGGTTCAAGGGGGGGGGGGGGGGCAAAATTATATAGGTTTGTTTTCGTAACGCGCAAAAGTAGTGACAAAAAGGTTTTTCCAATGACGTGGCTTAATTAACCTGTCACGTTTTACACAGACATAATCAAACACCGATTTCAGTTTAATGTGAAATTTAGTAATTTGTCATGTAGAGTCACCATTTTATGTGGATAATAACGTCATGTCATATAATGGTATGACCACACGCGTAGTAACACACAGGTGCTGTCGCATGGCGTCACGGTGCCGTCCGTCGTGACAGTTCTATGAGATTCTTTTGAGTTTGTTTAACAAATCAATTTATAATATTTATATGAAATCAGGCAGCAAAACGTCTCCCTGCCCTACACCATAGTGTAGATTATATTTTCTTGTCCTTTGGGATCATTGATTCCATTGTGGAATTTTAAAATATCTGAGGGTCACTGATGAGGCCTAATTGGCCGAAACTTGCTAGCCTGGCCCAGAAAACATGTACACTCCATATTTATTGGTTCTCTGGTGTATTCCTTGCTTCCAAAGGATAACCCTTTTATAGAACATATTTAACTTCACTATAGCTGGTGTGTGGGAATGTGTGGCGGCGGCAAAACGTCTCCCTGCCCTACATCATAGTGTAGATTATATTTTCTTGTTCTTTGGGATCATTTATTTCATTGTGGAATTTTAAAATATCTGAGGGTCACACATGCGGCCTAATTGGCCGAAACTAGCTTGTCTGGCCCAGAAAACTTGTACACTCCATATTTTTTGGTTCTGTGGTGTATTCCTTTCTTCCAAAGGATAACCCTTTTATAGAACATATTTAACACAAGTTGCCATTCATATGAAATTTGTGAAACTCGCTAGAGACTCGTTAAATGAATTATGAAACTCGCTGAAGGCGAGTCTCATAAACTGCATATTCAATTAACACACGTGATTTGTGTGTTTTGTTTTGGAGTTTAACGACCCAGTCAATACTATTTTTGAGCCGGTCAGTTTACTTATCCACTTTTTCCCTGGGCTGGCTTAAACGTAAGCTGTTAATCAGTACAGTGCACATTGCTTCGCACGAGAAAGATCTTTTATAAATAAAACAAAGACATACTATATGCGTATTACAACCAGGAAGACTTTGAGAGGTCTCTTCTTCCTGCATTGTCGTTCCTCTCTTTGCATGCAAGATGATAATATTTTCTTAGGTCACACACATAACACAATGATTGTTTAGGTTCGCTGTGCATTTCATATTTAGTTTTTACATTTTACCAAAGCCTGGAGATGATTTCTGAAACTTTGATTTAAGAATGCATAAATGATAGGATTTGCTACATTGTACGTGAAATAGAGATAGAAGATAACAACATTCATTTTCAGGACGTGATGGGCCATCAGCCAGGCTGGCATAAACGCCACGATATATATTAATGCTACTATTGATAGCATGAGGGCGGTCTTTATATTTGCCATTCGTAGTTTTTCTAACTTTGCACGAGACACTCCGGTCGGTCGAACTAATGCGTCTGTATCTGACTTGCCTTTATTGATGATTTTAGCATTGCCCGCACCAAGCTGATTCTGGGGAGAAGGTTGCTTTATGTCTAATTTCGGACTATCACAGTTAGTCACAACTCTGTCTTTAGTTCCATTATTTAGCGTCGAAAACTCAGTTTGTTCCGTTTCGCTGCATTCTGCAGCGGAGGTTTCAGCCCAGAATCCACAACACTTCTTGGTAAGATGCAACCGCTTTCTCCGGCGGGTAAGCACAGAACGATATATTATAGCATACAATACAATCACAACAACCGCACATACCGCGAAAAATGCAGAATAGATTTTTTGATAAATATTGAAAAAAGATTCGTCGAAAATAATTTTATCTTTATGACAGTAACCCTTATTGACAATCTTAATGTTCACCTTCTCCAATGTAGCATTACATTGTTTTGTTTCTGCAACTACTCTTCTTATGGAAGATTCGTTATACGCGGCATCAGCTAGTGTGCTGTTGGATTTTACACAGGATATTTCCATGGAATGTGTTCCATACATCAAACAACAGAGAAGTCCTAGAGTAAACGCAAGCGCAACAAGTAGTGCAACGACCACCTTAGCACGTTTCAGTGTCATTGTATGTTTAAAAGGATGCACTATGCAAAGATACCTATCAACCGCAATTGCCACCATCACAAATGCAGAAAACGGGATTGTAGTCGTGACCAGGAACTGGTATATTTTACACACGGCGTCATAGTCCACCTTGTATTTTAGTAGCTCAATGGCTATAGTATAAGGCATGGTAACCAGAGACGTGATAAAATCGGTGCAAGCCAGTGTCAGTATGAATATAGTTGAACTTAGCTTCTGCTTTTGCTTTGCAAACACGTAAAGAACGAGTGCGTTCCCGATCGTTCCCGAGACAGACAGTATTCCTACAATAACCATTGCTATCTGAACTAGGCCATCCGGGTCATCCATTTCAATGACGTCGTTAAACTCCTTTTCATATGCGACTGTTTGGTTATTTATAGCCATGGCGAGTCACCTGGAAGAAAAAAGAAAGAAAAATAGAAGTGAAGGCGGCAATGATCAGGGAATCGATACAATTAACCTTTAACCTGCTGAATATTCAATTAAGCCACACCCATTTCTGACTTTGAACCAATCAGATTACTTGATGCAGTTTATTTCTACATATTCATAAACTGAATGTCAAACAGTGTAGATCCTGATCAGATGGCTTCTTCAGAAGCCATCTGATCTGGATCTACACTGTTTGCAAAAATAGGGCTTGTCGCCTACAGCAGGGTAAAGGTTAACACACAGCTCCCATCAGAGACACCAAAGGGAAAGAAACATAAACATGAAACAACAAAAACTAATGGTAACATCAATAGCCAAAGGCCAAAAGGACAGTTACTTTCCCACAAAATGGACAAATGGCTATCCAAAACAAAATAATATAAGCGATACAAACACTCAAAGACAAACCATAACAAAAATTATACCGCGACAGAAGAACCGCCTTGGAACGGTCAGTGAAACGAATTCGACTGGGGGGCTTAAGTCGACTTTACATGGACACAATCCTCGCCCTTACTTCCGTCGCGATTTAGACAAATAATTTGATCAGTCCGCATGAAGGCCTCCTAACTCATCAGTGCAACATCTCCGAGAACACAAAATATCAAACAACCACAGAGATGAAACAACGGTGAGGACTCGACAGCAAGAAACCACTGATTTGCCGGAGCAAAAAAAAAAAAACAACAAAAAAACAACAGTTTGACTCCGATGGGCTCAATACATGAGCACTGACTAACTGCCGAATTTCAATGGCTCGAACACCTGGGAGGGGGACTATATAAATTTGAGCCCCATAAACCCCAGTTTTATATACTCAAAATGGGTTTACAGAATAGACTGGGGGTACTCGTTAGAACCGCCTCGCCAGCGCAGTTCTAACGAGTTCCCACAATAGATGTTTTAAGCATACAATTTTTTTTTTCTGAAAATGTTCATTTTTGGTGGTAAAATTTTCAATATATTTGAATAGGCCTGTTTACGTAATTCATGTGTGTTAGGTTGGACGGATTTTATACCACGTGGATATTCACGTCATACTAAGCGGGTATAGAAGCTGAATGGTGCCACTTATGGTCTCAGCTGGTTTCAACATGATCAATAATTTCCCGTAGATTTAGTCGTCAATCCCTCTCTGTGATCATGTATTATTTTCAGGATACATTCCTAACAGTTTTAATTAATGTCCTTATAGCGGTCTGGAATCTCATCTATAGAGACCACATTGAGAGAAAAATAGATTAGAATAAAACATAAATACAAACTAGTGTTCAATATTGTGACTCGTTTCGCACCTGCTGTTTGTGAACAAATGAACCATTTTTGTACCAAATGGAATCGTCTTCCTTTGGTATACCAGGAGTCCATTTCAAAATTTAGGGGTGTCAGGTTGGGTTTTCTTCCAAATTTATTTAGAAAATAGCTTAACTTTTTGCAAACAGTGGAGGCCCTGATCAGACGCCGCGTTCTGCGGCGTCTGATCTGGGTCTGCACTGTTTGCCAACTACCCGTTTTGGGGTTTTGGGGTTTCTAGTACTAAATGGGTTAAGCGAAAGCCTGGATGGCACGTATACACATGACTGTCCGTGCAATTAACACCTATATGAAAAACTCCCACTCGGCCCGTCCATGCTTATAAACCCTATTGGTTTCATTGGGCGGCAGGGCTTGAGATGTTATTTCATCTCAATGTCGGGTAAAAGTCCCACAAAATTGGAAGCAACGTCTCCAAAATGACCTTTACAGTATTGACGGGGACGTTGAACCTCAAATCAAACAAACAAAAAAACTCCCACACGCAAATGCAGAGATTTTACGCATTTGTTCACTAGTTTTAGGTATCGACCAAAGTTACTAGGCAAAGAAGCTTTTCAGTGCTGATGACCGCGTGACTATCACTGACTTGTAACATTTTTGTTTGTTTATTTATTTATTTATTTATTGATATAGAAAATACCCGCGGTATTCTTGTCGGTGTGTAGTCAAATCACTCGCGATACGCACTCTACTCTTTGGTCTACTGTACAATATACTTCCAAACTGAGATTTATTTCTCAAAACTCCCTGCTAGACCTTTAATTCCATTAACAGTATATCTCAAAAATAAACCTGAATATATCTTATCTGGAACTATGATAGGAATTACCCAGAGCCTGAACAGCAAATTCGAATGACATCACGTAAACAAGTCCGTGAAATGAAGACCCCCTAAACCCCACTTTATATAGAGAAAACTGGGGTTTACGGGTGTATACATTATTCTTCTTATTTCTGCTCCAAGACATTGGTTGTGCGTACTGGTTAGAACCGCCTCACTGAGGCGGTTCTAACGAGCACCCTCAACCTATGTTTGGAAGATGTATAAGAAAAAAATTAAGGATTTTCACAAGCAGCCATTTTGGAAATGTGAAAAATGCAGTATGTCGCATAGGTGAGTTATGATAATGAGCCATGGTAAGCGAGCTTACGGTGTTCTCGCTGTTGAAGTGTCACTGGACAGTAAAACTCCTATATTAAGACCACCTTTAGGAGTGTTCGAAAGTGGTATTTAAGACAAATAAAGACCACCTTTAGGAGTGTTCGAAAGTGGTTTAAGACCACTTTTGAACAGTCCCAAAGGTGGTCTCTTATAAGGTGATACTGGGTGCAGAAAGCACAAAGACAGATTAACTGAAACCTTCTCAATAAGCTATTATGAGCAGATTTAGTCTTAATGTTAGGTGGTCTTATTAGCAGAATTTTACGGTATTTAGAACTGCCTCAAAAAGGCAGATGTTAAGATCACCCAGAGTCCATGATAAACTCAAATATGCCTTTCGACCCAATTTACGAAAACAGTAGTAAACAGTGTTGATCCGGATCTGGATCTACACTGGTTGCTTAAAATATAACCACTTTTGTTTTGTTTGTTTGTTTGTTTGTTTGATTTGAATGTTAACGTCCCCGTTAACATTGTATAGGTCATTTTGGAGACGTTGCTTCCAATTTTGTGGGACTTTTACCCGACATTGAGATGAAATGACATCTCAAGCCCTGTCGCCCAACGAAACCAATAGGGATTATAAGCATGGACGGTCTGACTCGTGCGCACCGCTTTGCCTGGGCAGGCTTAGATCCTCTAAGTGGTTTACCAGTACTCGTGTGCGGGTCGGATTCAGCTCTGCGTGGAAGCATCATGCACCCCATATATTTCTTCAAGCCCCGATGGGCGGGGGCCAAAACCACTTTTGTAAAACACACCCATACAGAACTAACTTAAGCTCCTATTAGGTGGAAGATTCTGCTGTCATATATGGGTTTAGTAAGTTATGAGTTAGGATAATTGCGATGACATAGTAAGTACACTTTGTAAACCCCAGATTATATGCAGAAAAGTCGAATAAGAATATACATGTACATAATAGTCCATGTTCGTGGTCAAAATCTTAGAATGTGGGTACATTGTAAGCGTTTGACCAGCCTGAAAGAGGTGGTTCTAATGAGCTCCAACAATCTATGTTTGAAATATATTTAAGGGGAATGAGAACACCTTCAGGGGAGGCAACCCCTGCAAAAGTGTTTTAGTCTTTCATGTCAACAGGGGTCAACTCTTAAAGGAATGACTTTGCTTCTGAGGAGCAAATTCTCTCCTTTAAGAGCAGACCCCTTTTTCAGTGGGACAGGGCTGGCTTATAGAAAAGTGAACAGGAAGTCCCGTAAGTTTTCTGCCTTTGAAAAATGGCGGAAAATCTGCCAGGTGTTCCCATTCCACTTAATAGACCTTTCAAACACTTTTCATCAGAAAAATGGAATATATACGGTAATGAAAAAAGCGTATTCTTGCAGACCAGACAAGTACCCTGGGATAGAAATTTATGTTCTGACCCTGGTGTTTCGACCCAAAATCGAAAATAATCGCGTGTTTGATAAATGCACTTGTTGATTACGACCTCGTATGCGCAGTCGTTAAGGTTGACGTCACAGTACGTTACGTGACGTCACTAAACATTCCTGCAGTTTCATCACAATTTGGCGGACGTCGGTCACAGAAGTGACTGCAGCATTTAAAATCCGCGCTATGAAATTGGAAGGTATGCAAGAAATTGAATCCTATATGGGTGTGAGGGTCGGATAGAAAAATCCGTCCATCGGGATCACTGTCCGGCATCACTCGGCAAGCCTCGTGCCGGACAGTGACCCTCGGGACGGATTTTTCCATCCACCCCTCACACCCATATAAAAGTCTTGTAATCTCCAATGTGTGTGTTATTCTTATGATCTAATCAGATATACAGATAATCCTCTCTCACCGGATACCCCCCCCCCCCCCCGGCTTAAAGAAATATATGGGCTGCATGATGCTTCCACTCAGCACTCAGAGCTGAAACCGACCGCATACGAGTACTGGTTAACCACTTAGAGGATCTAAGCCTGTCCAGGCAAAGCGGTGGAAGTCCATGCTTAAAAACCCTATTTGTTTCATTGGGCGACAGGACTTGAGATGTCATTTCATCTCAATGTCGGGTAAAAGTCCCACAAAATTGGAAGCAACATCTCCCAAATGACATATACAGTGTTGACGGGGACTCTTAACCCGCTGTACTGACATTTTATATAACAACAAAACTCGTTACAACGATAATTCAAATGGAACGAGTCCTCATGCCAAGAAGGGAGGGATTAACAGAGGTACGTATATTGTATTTACTACTCCAAAATTATTTGTCGTTGAAATTTGTTAGAATCGCCATGGTGAAGCGATTCTAACAAATATCTGCAACATTTGTTTCTTGGATTAATTGAGGGGAAAAGATCTTCTATTACATATTTTACTACTCGTTATTGAGATGCTTTACAGCGGAAATTCTTAATAACGGTAAAGTGTAAGGGAATAATACTGTCGTTATAACGAGGGTCCCCTGTAGGTTATTTTAGTGACTCGAAAGAAATTGTTTCATTTGTATGCAGTATGATTAAAAACGCCAGATTGTCTTATTCTGTGAAAAATAAAAATAGTTGACCATTTCAAAAACCAGATCCATGGTCAAGTGACATAGCGTCTGGGAATGTAATAACGACATGTAATAAATTCGTTATAATTATGGAATAATTATGCAAATTAGTTAGATACACCCTGTAACGTTACACATTCGTATCCTTAACGACATATCGTTTGCTAATGGTGGGCTATTTACAGTTTTTGTAAACAAATGTGCTCATATATCATTGTATTTATTCAACTCGTTGAGGAAAAGAGATAAAATGTTCGGCCCAGCCTCGCATTTAAGATCTTTTATTTATCGTTTTAATAATGGAAAGGTCCATTGCCAGTCGACTGGCAATAGCCAAAACACGTTAAAATGGCTATTGACAGTCGACTGGCAATAGCCAAAACACGTATTTTGGCTATTGCCAGTTGCTTCTTGTTTTTTTTTATTTTTTTATAATTATTTATATCATACGACCTTATTATTCTTACGAGCAGGTCAACAACATTTCACATTTCAATGCTCGCGACTTTTTGTAATTGCTTATTTATATCATTGCTACTCAACCAATTAAACGCGGTATGGTTGTTAATTTACCATTTCCGAAGAACTTTAACCCTTAAGTTGCCAATCACAACAATTCTCGTTGCCTTTGTTGCCAGCTGGTTTGTTGCAAAACATTGTAAACCCAGAGATCGGGATCTGCACTGTTTGCATGCATGCCAAGTGTTTTAGAAAGTTTGTAAGTATGAAGTAGATGACATAAAATGACAATATTTTCAGATGCAGTTTTTCGTGACATCTAAAGGGTTAAAGTAGTTCTTTCACAAATCATATGAGCCTGTGCATGACAAAACCTACAATAAGATTAGTACAGCCAGCGAAGTCTCAAATCAACCTGTATATACATTCAGTCTGGTCAGTGTGTGTGTGAATTCGGGTTTAACGTCGCTTTCAACAATTTTTCAGTCATATCACGACGGTGTCTGGTTGCAACAGGGAGCTCAATGCTCACTTTTATAGTGCTGCCTCACTACAGTATCATGCCCCAGACGCATTACAGGATACAGCACCCAGTCACATTATCCTGACACTGGGTCGACCAGTCCCAGCTCTTCCCCGTAAATCTGAGTGCCAAGCGAGGAGCAGCTAGAACCATTTTTAACGACTTTGGTATGTCGCGGCCCGGGATCGAACCCGTGACCTCCCGTTCCCCGGAGCGAACACTCTTCCAACTGAGCTATCGGGGCCGGTCAAGCAGTCTGGTCAGTCTTCCCGCGTTGCTCTTTGGCTAATATGGATGTCTTAGAAGAATCATTCGAACAGCAAAGACTATGATTAGACTGCGCGCATGCGTAGGCTAATCTGGGTTTGCTGGTCGCAACGGTCCTATTGCAGGTTTTGTCATGCGCAGACTCATATATCATACTTTTTCGAAGAAGCAAGCAGTTCAAACCGGTTCTGTTTATAAACAAAAATAGCCAATACACGCAAACAGTCCAGACCCAGAGCATATGCCGCTATCAGATCTGGGCCTCTGCTGGCCCATCAGTTAATATGCAAACATTAAAATGTAATGCGAAAGAAAACCTGTTTATGCCATACATTACGAAAACACGCCTATTCATATATATTTTAGCTCACCTGAGCCAAAGGTTCTGGGTGAGCTATTGTGATCGTTCAAGTCCGTCGTATTCGGCGTCGTCATCCGTCCGTTCACAATTTCTTTAAACAACATCTCCTAAACCACTGAAAAGATTTTGACAAAACTTGGTAAAAACGATCCTTAGGTGGTCCTCTCCCAAATTGTTCAAAGAATTCAATTCCATGCAGAACTCTGGTTGCCATGGCAACGAAAAGGGGAAAATAAGAGAAAACCTTTAAAAAATCTTCTTGTATGAAACAAGAAGGCCCAGGTCTTTGATATTTGGTATGAAGCTTCTTCTAGTGGACCTCTACCAAGATTGTTCAAATTATGGCCCTGGGGCCAAAAATAACCCCGCGCCGGGGCCCACTGGTTTTACATAGGCTTATATAGGGAAAACCTTCAAAAATCTTGTTGTCTGAAACCAGAAGACCCAGGTCTTTGATATTTGGAATGAAGCTTCATCTAGTGGACCTCTACCAAGATTGTTCAAATTATGGCCCAGGGGCCAAAAATGCCACTGCGTCAGGGCCCACTGGTTTAACATAGGCTTATATAGGAAAAACTTTCAAAAACTTATTGTCTGAAACCAGAAGGCCCATTTCTTTGATATTTGGTACCAAGATTGTTCAAATTATGGCCCAGGGGCCAAAAATGCCACTGCGTCAGGGCCCACTGGTTTATATAGGGAAAACTTTCAAAAACTTATTGTCTGAAACCAGAAGGCCCATTTCTTTGATATTTGGTACCAAGATTGTTCAAATTATATCCCTGGAACCCAAACATGCCCACGTGGCGGGGCCCGCTGATTTTACATAGGCTTATATAGGGAAAACCTTGGGAAACTTCTTATCTGAAACCAGAAGACCCAGGTCTTTGATATTTGGAATGAAGCTTCATCTAGTGGACCTCTACCAAGATTGTTCAAATTATGGCCCAGGGGCCAAAAATGCCACTGCGTCAGGGCCCACTGGTTTAACATAGGCTTATATAGGGAAAACTTTCAAAAACTTATTGTCTGAAACCAGAAGGCCCATTTCTTTGATATTTGGTACCAAGATTGTTCAAATTATATCCCTGGAACCCAAACATGCCCACGTGGCGGGGCCCGCTGATTTTACATAGGCTTATATAGGGAAAACCTTGGGAATCTTCTTATCTGAAACCAGAAGACCCAGGTCTTTGATATTTGGAATGAAGCTTCATCTAGTGGACCTCTACCAAGATTGTTCAAATTATGGCCCAGGGGCCAAAAATGCCACTGCGTCAGGGCCCACTGGTTTAACATAGGCTTATATAGGAAAAACTTTCAAAAACTTATTGTCTGAAACCAGAAGGCCCATTTCTTTGATATTTGGTACCAAGATTGTTCAAATTATATCCCTGGAACCCAAACATGCCCACGTGGCGGGGCCCGCTGATTTTACATAGGCTTATGTAAAACGTCTCCCCGTACATCAACCATAGTGCGGTTTACATTTTACTTTTGGTCCTTTGAGATCAGCGTAAATATTCTGAGAAATCAGAAATAAATTATTGGTTTTGAATCATATTCTAGACAG
This sequence comes from Lucinisca nassula, assembly GCA_963580285.1. Lineage (NCBI taxonomy): Eukaryota > Metazoa > Mollusca > Bivalvia > Lucinida > Lucinidae > Lucinisca > Lucinisca nassula. The sequence continues at coordinate 46,822,051 of OY757023.1, read as the reverse complement.
GTTTTTAATTATTTGGACCCCATTTTGATTTATATCAGTCTTTGAATCGACAGCCTATTTGAAATTCGCAAAATTGCAGTATGTTTCCTCTGGCTTTCGTTGCCGAATCATTACAGGGTCACTGATGAGGCTTTATTAGCCGAAACTACGTAGTATGACCCATCTTCCTTCTTATGAATGTTTTCATTGCTCTTAAAGGAACTCATTTTTGATTTTTATTATATAGGGAAAACCTTGGGAATCTTCTTATCTGAAACCGGAAAGCCCGGGTCTTTGATATTTGGTATGAAGTTTCATCTAATGGACCTGTACCAAGATTGTTCAAACTATAGCCTAAAATGCCCCAGCGCAAAGGCCGACTTGTTTTACATAGGCATAAATAGGGACAACCTTTGAGAAATTTCTTGTCAGAAACCAGAAGGCACAGGTCTTTGATATTTGGTACGAAGCTTCTTCTAGTTGACAATTACCAAGATTGTCCAAATTAAAGCCCTGGGGTCAAAATGCTCCGCGCCGGGGTCTACCGAGATTATTTAAATTATAGACCTGGGGCCAAAAATTGCCCCAACCTGGGACCCACATGTATATCTCTTAGCTCAGGTGAGCGAATTAGGACCATCATGGTCCTCTTGTTCATAATTCTGCTAAAATAAAACATAGATTTTGGGAACTCATTAGAACCGCCTCGGCAAGTAACGAGTACACAACATGTATGACTCAAAGCAGAAGTAAGGAAAATAATGTGAACCCCTTTAAACCCCAGTTCTACTATATAAAAGTGAGGTTTAAGGGGGTCAACACTATAAAGGTATGTTTTGGTAATATATGCAAAAATGTACAGTGAAACTTCGCTAGCTCGAACACTGATTGCTCGTTTATCATGGCTGATTCAAACACATTCTGCAGACCCTAGGAACTTCTTTACATATATCCCGATAAGACAAGGAAGATATTTCATTATTAAAAGGTAAGTTGTGTGAGCGCAACAAGACACAAAGGAAACATCATAATTACCATGCAAACTGCAATCATGATATTTTTCTGCTCCACCAATCAAAGAAAAGATAATTGTCATGCCTTTGAACACGCCATTAATAAAGGCCTGGTCACTCTCTGTAACTCGATATTTTCCGTCGTCTTCCGATAATTTCCGAATCAGAATTTTAGAAGGAGAAAAAAAAAAAAAAAAAGAATTCCGTTACCAACTAAACATAGGAGTTTTGAAAAAAAAAAATTATAAAAACATAAATTGTTCATAATTAGCACCACTACGTGTATAAATTGTTCATAAATATCACCACTACGTGTTTTTTGTTGAGGGTTTTTTTTTTTCAGCAAAAATTTCCAAACATAGTATTTAAATCTTTTTTTTTTTTAAGTTTTGTTAATAAACCCTAGGAGTGAAATAGACATTTTACTATATACGTTAATCACTTCGAAAGGCACCTAAAATAATCGCCAAAGGTATAGCAATAAATAAATAAATAAATAAATAAAATGAAAAGAATATCAGCCTATTCATGAATAAATGCGGTTTCAAATTGTCCAACAGAAAGTTGGCAATTATTTACAAATTTATTCTAAAGTGTCGCTATATATTTCTTTACATTTCGCCGCCTTATAATTACAGGTAAATCGGATACGGCGGTCGCCCAAAGTTGGATACATGCCATTTCATCTCAATGTCGGGTAAAAGCAACACAAAATTGGAAGCAACGTCTCAAAAAATGACCTATGCAGCGTTGACTAGGACGTTAAAACTCAAATCAAAGAAACAAAATTGCCCTAACCCCTGCCGAAGTTTAGCAGTGTGCCATTGTCTAGTGGGATAGTATCCAATGGGCTATTGCCCTAGTGGGCTTTCGTTCCAGTGGGCTCTAGTCCGTTCACCGTCATGACACTTTTTGTGTCCTCGCCCGCTAATGATGCAGAAAGCGGAATTCCTTGCACAGAATATTTCTCATTCGCCCTCTTAATACACAAACTTCTGTGTCTGCTCACAAACCCGGCCATATAAATAAAATGCAGGCAATTAGATGTGAAAATGAACAACGTTTACCCTGAACAACCCCACTCCTATTTTCTATATAAATTGTATTGGCTAATCCGACTTAATTTCTGACAGACTGAGGAATTCACACGAGATCAGCGGGTTTCTTCAACTGTGTTTTCTGAGAAAATCGCCAGTAGCCATGAGTTGAACTTCATTAAACGTGCGACTAGTAATAACCAAAAAAAATTGAAATTCCTTAGTGATAGTCGACTGGTATAATAGCCAAAACTGTCACTAGCAATTTTTACGTATTTTGGCTATTGCCAGTCGACTGTCACTAGCGATTTAATGTATTTTGGCTATTGCCAGTCGACTGTCACTAGCGATTTAATGTATTTTGGCTATTGACAGTCGACTGTCAATAGCCATTCCGTTTAAGAATACATGTAGATACATATACATGTATATGTAGGCATTAAGCTTAAGAGAAATGTTTTTTGCAAAGGGGTTAAGAAACGAACAGAAAGAACCGAACGGTAACTCCGTTCGGAAAGATTAGGGATGTGTTTTAGACATCGTTTGTTTTGAAAGCTTTAGGAACACCGACGACATAAATGGCATATTTACTGTTTTGCAGATTTATTTCCAAAAATTGACATATTGTGTTATTTTCGTAGTAGAATAAAAAGGGTGAAAAAGACCTTTCACCCAGAGCTGAAACCGACCGCACACGAGTACTGGTTAACCCAGTTAATATATGAGCTATAGCATTGAGAATTGTAGAGTGTGCAAATTGGGGGTATTTTGAACTGTCTTTTATGCGACGTTTCAGAAACGTGCTGTCAATGTTCTTAGAAGCCATAACATAAAAAATGTTACAAAAGTTTTCTTGAATATAATTCTAACACAGTGCGCCTATTTAGACATTGAAAAGAAACTCAGCTTTATTGTGCAACAAATCACGGTGCGGAATAGCGTGACGACTGACTCCATTAAAAGCTGCAAAATCAGTATATGACGTCACTCGTAGATTCTTTGACGTTAGACGGAGCAACGTCACTTTTTCTCGCACAGAAAACATTACTAAAGAACATAAATGCATGTTTTGCGGGATGTCTTTTGACAGTGGCGAAATTGGAGGTCAGTTGAAAGTAAACAAATCACGCGCGCTCCACGCTCTCGATTTGATCTACTTTACAACTGACCTCCAAACTGTGATTTATTACTCAAAATATCCTAGCTAGAGCTGTTCTATCTCTTAATTAGAAAACGTGTTTTTTGTTGTTTTTTTTTTTTCGCATTGTACTTTACGTTCCATGCCGCAATTATAACATTTTGATGCGTAGATGCCCGGTAAGAAATAGAAGTAAAGGCAATGATCAGGAATCGATGCAATTAACCCATAGCTCCCAGCAGTGACACCAAAAGGGAAAGAAACACACACATGAAATAACTAGACCATAATGGAAACATCAATAGCGGAAAGTCAAAAGGACAGTTACTTTTCCAAAAAAAAAATGTTCAACTGGCTATCCAAAACAAAACAACATAAGTACAATGTTATACATTATTTTTCTTATTTCTACTCCAAGACATAGATTGTGTGTGCAAGTTAGAACCGCCTCAATGAGGCGGTTCTAACTAGCACACACTATTGAGGCGGTTCTAACTAGCACACACAATCTATGTCTTGGGGCAGAAATAAGAAAAATAATGTACTTAGAACCGCCTCAATAAGGCGGTTCTAACTAGCACATACAATCTATGTCTTGGAGCAGAAATAAGAAAAATAATATACATTTTTTCTTATTTCTGCTCCAAGACATAGATTGTGTGTGCTTGTTAAAACCGCCTCATTAAGGTGGTTCTAACGAGTACTCACAATCTATGTCTTGGCACAGAAATAAGAAAAATAATGTATACCCCCGCGCGTAGAATTTGGCGGCGTCATCATTCACACCCGCCAACATAAGCGTCATTTTCAGTGACACCAAAGGGAAAGAAACACAAATATGGCTCCGTTTTGCGTGGTTTCAAAATGTAGGAATACATTGGACGGCTTGCTTTATTACCCTGTAAAACTCGAATATAAATGTTGTTTACTTTCATTATATTGTGCAGGATTGGGCACTCGTTAGACTAGTTACCAGTCTGATAATAAAAGTCTGATCATTTTTTTTAAATTGTTTATTAAAAGGTTTTCAGCTTGTCAGTAATGGTAAGTCTATTTGGTGGAATCTTAAATACACATATTATCAGACGTTAAAATTGAGCCAGAGAGACTAGACTTGCTAAACTTTTGTACTCTGTTAATTTTATTGTAAAAGATGCTTTTAATTCCTTATTATTCATTTTACCGCCTAGTGGCTAGGCTAGACACTCGTCTATATGGTGGAGAAGCACAGGCAAGCTCGCGAGTCCTTCACCATATGTACTCATGCCGAATACTTTACAATCCCTGTGGTTATATGAATTTTGTGACATTACGTTATCAACTAACTAGAGTTATATGATACAGTATAATTTCAATATTAAGACCACATTTGGGACTGTTCAAAAGTTGTCTTTAAGACCACTTTTGAACAGTCCAAAAGGTGGTCCCTGACCAGAAGACAATATATGCAGCATAGAGTTTTTGCACCCTTCTAAATAAGCTTTTTTTAAAGCAGATAACCCTTTTATAGAACATTTTTAGTCTTTTCAGGTGGTCTAAATTGCGGAATTTCACTATATATTATTTTTCTCAACAATTTAATTAAATTAGAAGAGGAATGGCCTAACTTGTGAATGGAGATAGTTTATATGTCTGTTCCAGACCAAGAAAAATACCACAAGACGTATGCAACCAGCAAAGACTAAGATCAAACTGCGCATCTGCGTAGACTGATCAGTCTTCTCTGATCACATGAATCTGGACTACGTGTTCAATATCATAGAAGTAATGCGCAGGATTATCAGTGTCAGATGCTTTGTCCTGTACCGCTCAATATTTATGGAGAAGTCGATTACTGACCCTAATAACAAGACGTCTGGCGTAGTTAATTGGCAAAAACAGACAGACACTCTGACCGTAATGCATGTATGCATTAATAGCATTTGATGTTATTTGCTTCTGAAGTAGTTTAGCATCACTCTCCATTTTAATAAACTTGCTGACAATTAGAAACTGACACGAGACGACACAGCGGCGAAGTTAATCGTCTTTGTGAAGTTCATAAATAGTCATTAGTATGTCCACCTGAAAAATGGGCACTTATATACGTGAAATGTGCACTTTTATGTAACATTATATATTACAATGGTGACCTTTTTATTATATACCCAAAACTTGAACTGTCTACTAGAATTCAGCATTGCCTGGTATAGAAACAGTAGAAGTAAAACAAAGATCAGGAATTGATACAATTAACTTACTCCACCCATAAAAGACACCAAAGGGAAAGAAATACAAACATTAAGCGACCAGACCATAATGGAAACCTAAACAAAGGAAGGCCATAAGGACAGTTACTTTCCCACAAAATGGCCATATGGCCATCCAAAACCAAAATACACAAGTGATACACACAGTAAGTAACAAACAACAACATAAATAAATCGCCACAGAAGAGCCGCCTTGGAACGGTCAGTGGAAGATTTCCACTGGGGGGCTTAAATCGATTTTACGTGGCCACAATCCTCGCCCTTACTTCCGTCGCGATTTAGACAAATAATTTGTTCAGTCCGCATGAAGGCCTCCTAACTCATCAGTGCAACATCTCCGTGAACACAAAAATTAAAGAACCACAGAGGTGAGACAACGGTGAGGACTCGACAGCAAGAAACCACTGAAATGCTGGAGCAAAAGAAAACCAACAGTTAGACTCCGATGAGCCCGACCAGAGTAAATCTGAACGTAAAATCAGATTATATATCTTTAAGTGGTTTGAAATGGAAAACAAAAAAGGTCGTTAAGTGTCTCCCTAGACGTTGAAAACCACGCCAAAGCGAATTCGACGTTAACGTTGGTGGATGTGAAGTCATTAAAACATTGCCGTTTCCCAAAGCAGGACGCAATTTCGTCCGAAGCCTCGGTTATATTTCTTTCAAAATACTCCTGATTTTTTAGAAGAAAGTATTGAAAATTTAAACAGACTGCAGGCAGGTCATATTGGACAGCATAAAATGCGCTTTATGCACTTTGTCCGAACCTACATTCGTTTTGTTTTGCGTTCTTTCTATCGATGCGTACGACAAGATGACTGCCGATGTTTCATCTTAAATTAAATAGATTTGAAAGTAGTTCTATTGAGAACGAGACTGCTTATCTACGGGCAATATGAACTTGACTATGGGCAATACGGAAAAATATTGACAAATATTTCTGTACAAAGAAATCGGGACATATTCTGGGTATATAATAAACTTACTTATAGCACGTGAACAATTCTTTTGCGATTTCACACTAATTCTATTATATAAGCAGTAGAAATGCCAGACATAGAGACTTTTGAAAACGTTTTCACATGCCCCCCACCCCCACCCCCCACGAATCTTTCGGAATAAAAGATTCGGGGGAATATAGCTTTTGGTTTGTCTGTCTGTTTGTTTTTTCCGCAAAAACTTTAACATTGGACATCATTTTGAATGGTAACTGTTTTGAATGGTAACTGATATGGCTTTGATATTTCACATGTGCATTCGTTGTCACAAGACCTTCTAGTGGTACCATAGCTTTTGACTTCGTGATCTTGTCCTTGACGTACGGCCTTCTTTTTTAAAACTTTAACATTGGCCATAACTTTCGATTGGTAAGTGATATGACTTTCAAATTTCACATGTGTATTCTATGTCCCAAGCATTGCTAGTGCTATCATAATGGAGGTGGTAGCTTCTTTTTGCTACCTAGGAGACATTGTCTCTGCAACCGGTGGCAGAAATCTTTCGACCACATCACGTGTGAAAACAGCCTGGAAGAAGTTCAAGGACCGGTTCAGTCTTCCACGCAATCTCTCATTCAAGACATTTGACCGTGTATACAGCTCTTGTGTAAGGATCGCAATGCTCCATGCCAGCGAGACTTGGCCATTGACAAAACCAAACCTCCAAGGACAGGGCAATGATCAGACAGATCTGCAATTGCAAGCTGCATGTCACTGTCACCGCGCCAGGTCCAGTCAGATACTTGCGCGGCTTGGCATTGAGGACCTGGTCCTTCAAACGAGAAGGCTGCACTGGTATAGACATGTGGAACGCAGCCAAGACAGCCTTTGACATACAGGTGGATGAAAAACGTGGGCCTCGGAGGCCCAAGATGATCTGAAAGCAGCCACAGTGAGTGGAAGCTCTCAGCTATGTACTCTTATGATATACATACATGGAGATCTGGTGTGAGAGCGGCCATGCGTGCAGCAAGCCAGCTACTTGGAAAGGGCCCATTTATGTAGATGTCGTCCCTGTACCTGCACGTTAATAAAAAATCCGATTATTATTATGATGATGATGATTATGATGATGATGATGATGAAAATATCGTTGTACATGTAAATGTTTGTATGAAATGAATTTGAGTAAGCAATTGACATTTTCTTATTTGTTTAGATTTGTAAAAAAAAGAACATATCTTCTTTTTATATGTTATATATAAAAATAAAAATAGAAATTGAAACTGACTCTGATATATAACACACAGACTGGAATTTCTGTGCTATGAGTTAATTTCTGTATTATACATACATCATGAAAACACGCCTAAATAATTTTGACCCCCTTGAACCCAATTTTTATATAGTAAAACTGGGATTACAGGGGTAAACCTTATTTTTCTTATTTCTGCTCTAAAATATAGATTGTGGGTACTCGTCAGAACCGCCTCGCTGAGGCGGTTCTTACGAGTACACACAATTTATATTTTGATATAGATTGTGGGTACTCGTCAGAACCGCCTCGCTGAGGCGGTTCTTACGTGTACACACAATTTATAGTTTGAGCAGAAATAAGAAAAATATCACAATTTTTCATCTGAAAATTTTCATGATTTATGTGGTAAAATTTCTAATATAATATTTGAATCGGCGTGTTTTCGTAATGTAGACAGCCGATGTATATAACAATAAATATTCAACTCTGATAAATAATCTATATGAAATATCTGCACATAAATGTCCAAAATGCATTCGATGATATTCTCTGTGCTATAAATGTAACTGCAACAAGGACATTCTGTACATATCCGACTGTGATAAAACTAAGGTATATTTGAAAATAAATATTGGAAAATAATACATTGTAATTTGAGTAAGCAATTGACTTCATTGCGAATTATTCAAGTTTGCGACGTTTGTATGAAGTATGTTCATTGTTCATTGTACATGTATTTTAGAATTAATTGTTCACTCTCATAAGTTTTTACAAAATGTCTGTATATAACTATTTGTGGATAATAAAGCATAAGTGGAATAATCACATTTTCAAATTAGCTTAAGATGAATTGTTTATACATGCAAATATGTAAAAATGAAATAATATGAATTAAATAGATTACATCGAAATAGAAAACTTTATGATACTTATATTTAATACATTGTACATCTTGGATACATGTTGTAACAAAATCAGAATTTTGTAATGTCAATATACAATCCATTATAGGATTTCAACGGTGATCATCTTGCATACAGCTTTGTATAGAAAGCATGTATATGATAGCCTTGACATATTTAAGGAATATATGTAAATTATTATTATTTTTATTGGACAAAGATTTCTAATATATAACTACCCCCTTGAAAACTGTCACCCTGTATTGTTAAGTGTGGCTTGCGTGTCGATCGTTCTGTGAACTCTGCATATGCCTTCTGGTCGGCCAGACCAAGGGCAGTCACATCCTTTCATAGTCAATTAATGAAGAGGTTTTTGTATAAGCATGATAAGGTAGTATCAAAGCCTTCCTCGCGTCTGACTGGTGATCAGCAGGACTGCTGGGGTTGGCAACATTCTTTTGTGGAGATTGATCATGAAATCTTTTCTACGGTCATTCTCTTCCTTCTGCTGTTTCAAGAAGGGCAGTTGTCAGTTTCTGGCGAAAGAATGTGCACTGTACTGGTTAAACGTTCGCCCCCGCCGATCCGGGCTTGAAGAAATAGATGGACTGCATGATGCTTCCACGCAGAGCTGAAACCTACCGAACACGAGTACTGGTAAAATGCTGGTAGATGATCTAAGCCTGCCACGGCAAAGCGCTGCGATTCGGACCGTCCATGCTTATAAACCCTATTGGTTTCATTGGGCGACAGGGCTTGAGATGTCATTTCATCTCAATGTCGGGTAAAAGTCCCACAAAATTGGCAGAAACGTCTCCAAAATGCCCGTTTACCGCCGTAAAAATGTAAAATTTAAGATGAAAAAATTATGACATTTTTCTTGTTTTTGTTCGAAATATAGATTGGGGGTACACGGTCCTAACGAGTACCCACAATCTATATTTTAGAGCAGAAATAAGATGCATAATGTTTATCCTTGTAAACCCCACTTTTATATAATAAAACTGGGGTTAAAGGGGGAGGGTCAAAGTTAATAAGGCGTGTTTTCGTGATGTCTGGAATATACGGTAAAATTCCTATATCAAGAGTGGGCCTCGTAATAGAAGACACTAGGTTTGAAAGAATAACCGGAACCTTCTCAATAAGCTTTTACCATCACGAAAACATGCCTATATAATTTTGCCCCCCCTTCCCCCCCTCGAACCCCACTTTTATATAGTAAAACTGGGGTTTACAGGGGTAAACCTTATTTTTCTTATTTCTGCTCAAAATATAGATTGTTGGTACTCGTTTGAACCGCCGATGACGGCGGTTCTAACGAGTACCAACAATCTATATTTTCAGCAGCTCATCGGCGGTTCAAACGAGTACCAACAATCTATGTTTTGAGCAGAAATAAGAAAAATATCGTATTTTTTTCATCTTAAAATCTTCATTTGTTTGGCGATTAAGGTGGCAATGTATTTGTATAGTTGTGTTTTCGTAACGAATCAGATTTAGTCTTAATTTTTGGTGGTCTTAACATCGGGATTTTACTGTATATTTTTATCCTCCCGAATTGGTTCGAGCTATTGATGTTCGACTATAGATTTGTTAAATTAAAGGAATTATTTTATTTATACTGACCTTTATAGTTTCACTGCAGGTTTTCTGACTTGAGATAATCAATCTTAAATCCCACTCGAACTATCTAAAACGCATTAACACAACATAATTAGCAATCATTTGATGCTGAGCGCGGGAGCTTTACTTATTGGATTCAAACCGTCTCTTATAAATACATTTGACGCATCAGGATCAAAGGTGTCTTGTGCACGCATTATAATCTGAATTACAAATTGCCAAGATATCTCCGGAAGATCAACTGTTTCACACGTTATGTTTATTTATTTATTTATTTATTTATTTATTTGTTTGTTTATCAATTTGAAATGCTTTCAAAAATCATTTACTAACAATTCTGTTCGTGAGCAAACAGACTGAAAAGTATCTGAAAAGTCTCAATCTGTTTATTATTTATTCGATGCATATATCAAAAACAAAATATATAATTATATAAATAATAATATTTTGTTTACTAGTCAAAAACCATTTTCCCATGACTTTTTTATATATATTTTTGTTTCTTCGCCTTCAAAATAAATAAATAAATAAATACATAAATAAATAAATAAATAAATACAAATGCGGACGCTCGTAACAACCGTCTCATTGAGCGGTTCTTACGGGTGCCCACTATGTTTTTTAGCAAAACTATGGAAATAATGCATACCCTTGTACATCAGAGAACACTAGGGTGCATATCTTCAAAATAGTTCCTTTTCTTGAGGCAATTAGTTATATTTTTCAGCTTTCTACTTCAATCATATGCTGTGGCTGCTCGGTTCTAATGAGATCCCACAGCCTATGTCTTGAACCAGAAATAAGAAAAAAATATGTATACCTTTGTAAACCCCAGTTTTCTCTATATATAGTGGGTTTTTCAGGGGTGTTCAGTACACGACCTAGTTAACGTGATGAAGATTTAAACTTCGACCTCAAGAATACCTGCGTGGATCAGCAGACAAAAGTATCATCAATCATGTACATGTAACTACTGTACGTTTATTTTTTTTAAAGACAGTAGAACTTTAATAGCTCGATAGCATATGGGACCATGACGCTTTGTTCGAGACAGGGATAGAGCGAGACAACGAAGGTTGATAATCGCGCCGGGTCAGGTGGCATGCTATAGATATCTTTTCGATTTTCATTTAAATGTAGCTATGTCGTGTGTACTCATAAGATTCGCCTCCTCGAGGCGATTCAAATGAGTACACACAACATACAGATTCAAGACAGAATCAGAAAATTCACCATGGATTATCCCAAATATCCCAATATAGACCATTACGAAAACATGCCTATAGAAATACATTGAGAACCGCCGAAAAAAAAAAGACGAAAATTTTAAGATGAAAAATTTTGATATCCTTCTTAATTCTGCGCAAAATATAGATTGTGGGTACTCGTAAGAACCGCTTCATCGAGGCGGTTCTTACGAGTACCTACAATCTTTATTGTAGAGCAGAAATACAAATACAAGTTTTACCCCTGTAACCCCCAATTTTACTATATATAAATGTGGGGTTCATGGGGGTCAAAATTATATAGGCGTGCTTTCGAGATGTCGAGAAAGAATTCGAAACAGCCGTAGTAAACGAACTATCCGTGTTCGAGCCATCAAAGCGTCACTGTAGTAGTTGCTAAGTAAAGATAGAAGGACGGGTTAGACAATTCATGAAGGGAACAAACATCAGAAATGTTCCAATTGTTCCGTTATGTCCCAATGATTGGATAAACTGTCCCTTACGATATGAAAGTCGTAAGAAAGTAAAGGAGCATAGCTGGAAACAAAATCTCGCTATGGTTGGATTCTAACCAGGACCGCTCTAATGAAAGTCCAGTGTTATAACCACTGAGCCAAAGAGTCGACTCTCTGCTATAAGCTATACATAATATATTAAGGATTCGGTTCGAAACACTTGTTGCTATAGATGGATTTGTACATAGAGCCTTCATTGAATGTTTGTATTTTTATGCCCGCAACTCCGAAGAAGTTGATTTTGCGTCATTCGTCTGTTCTTCCGTCCGTCTATCCGTTACATCTTTATATGCAGACGTTAATTTTTGAACAGTGCATGCTAGGGTTAGGAAATTTCAAAAATGGATTCCTTATGAAAAAGTAACTGATACGTCTCATCAGGATAATGCCCCTTTCCGGAGTAACTGTTATGGCCCCTTGAAAATATATGTATGAAAAATATCTCAACCTCTGTTGAAGCTAGAGTCTTGAAACCAAGTGAATGGATTGGCAGTGATGCGTATATTGTGAACTTTTGAATTAATTCAGAACACTTCATGAGTAATGGCCCTTTGTAAATATGGGCATTATTACTAGAGAGTGCGCTTGTTGATGCATGTCATAACATTTAAACAATGCATGCTGTGGTTTGGAAATTTTATGTGTTGATTTTTATGGAAAAATAACTGACATGGACATTTTATCAAACTGAGCTGACACTTGATGGGAGGCATCGGGGTGACATGGAAATTCGGATCTGCTAAAACTGTTCCGTTCGAATATCCAAGATGGTCGCCACGGATGGCCGCTGTGGTGGACATCTTGACATTCTTCAAACGACATCTCCTCCTGCATGTACGAAGGTCGAATTGAGCTGTAACTTGATTGGAGGCATCGGGGTGACATGGAGATTCAGATTTGCTAAAATCGTTCAGTTCCGGTATCCAAGATATCCAACCATGGCACTACTCTTGAAATTCTTCAAACGGCATCTCCTCCCGAACCAAAGTTCGAATTTAGCCGAAACTTGAGGAGAGACATCGGGATGGCATGGAGATTCAGATTTGCTAAAATTGATCAGTTCTGATGCCACCTAGGCGCAATGTAGTATATGATCAGCCACATCCAGGCGAACGATTTTGGCCCACTTGGGCCTCTAGTTTCTTATGCCGAAACGCTTAAAAATTACCAGAAATTATTCTGACTTTCAGAAATATATTTTGTCGCGAAGTGCCTTGTCCATTAACGGGGAAGTGGAGTGATAGTAATTTGGGTGACTTGCTGTGCTCGTTTCAAACTAGGAACATTTGTGATATGTGAGACGTTTTCACAAAAGCTTGTACAACTTGTAGCTTTTACAAAAAAAGCTTTAAGCCCACGCTTAGCACACAATAATTTGTGTAGTCATAGGATTGGAAAGTAAAATGATAAAACGGTTCATGTGTGTGTTATATTAGTGTGCCAGACGGTCAGCGCTTTGCGTATGCACAAGAATGAGATAACAAACGGAATTCCAAACACAGCTTCTGTATGGAAGTATATCATTATGATAACTCACCCGTGCGACATAGTGCTTTTTTCATTTCTCCAAAATGGCTACTTTTCTGACGAAAAGTTGTGATATTTTTCTTATAAATGATAAAAAGATAGGTTGTGGGTGCTCGTTAGAACCGCCTCATTGAGGCGGTTCTAACGAGTACCCACAACCTATGTCTTGGAGCAGAAATAAGAAAAATAATGTATACCCCCGTAAACCCCAGTTTTCTCTATATGAAGTGGGGTTTAGGTGGGTCTTCATTTCACGGACGTGTTCACGTGATGTAATATAAGTATATAATATTTTCCCCAACCATCCGTCGATTTTCATATTTTAAACAAAATTACCAAATCTTTCACTGTGACAACAAATTGTAATAATGAAACGAAAACAATCATTAAAACAGATATTTCTACCTAGTTTTCTTTCATTTTACATTGTAGGATGAAAAAAAAAACACCATCAAGGCTAGCCGTCTACCATGTTTTTAAAAAGTGAACACAAACAGAAAAATGAATATATTGTAATACGTAAGGGAACTCAGGACCATATAAACCCAGAATATATGTTTATTATTTCGTTAGCATGACAACGTGTGATAACTTAAAGACACATTTGTTTTCTCTGTACAGAGGGTGGCCTGTCTAATAGCTTCCAATTAGCAGTCATTCACTTATCTAATCTAAATGATAATAAGATGATTATGAGCAGAAAGAATTGGTAAGGAGGGCCATACAAGGGGACCTTATGTGACAGGAGACTTTAAATCATTTTTTCCAACATAATTTTTAAATTACCTCTTGACTTTATTTTATTTTCTTAAAAACAAAATAAAATACAATTACTAACAACCTTGATTAATTAACGGAGTACTGATCTAAAAGAAGTAAGGAAACAATGTTAATTGATTGATTGATCTTTAAATTCAATCAATACATGAACCTTTAATTATTCATTTATTTATTTGTTTATTTTAGTAAATTATGAGACAAAACGAGTATCTAATGTTAAGAAATATAGCATTTTCAAATTTCAGACAAGAACAAACTGTAAAATATTCCTTGTTTTAGACAAATTCATGTCAGTAAAAAAAAAACATGTTTACACTTTATCCGTTCCATCTTTTCCTTTTTCTTTTACGGTCACAAGTGTTTTTAAAACATTTGTTGTTCATTAACGAAATGAAGCGTCTGATCAAAATGCTTACCAAATAAAAGTGGAGGCAATGATCAGGAATCGATACAATTAACCCACAGCTCCCATCAGAGACACCAAAGGGTCCATGCTATTTATACACATATAAACAGCACAGCATCGATAAAAGTGAGGTTTTCAGACATATACCATATTTTCCTTATTTTCACACATAAAATAGATTGTGGATACTAGTAAGGACCACGATGGCAAGGCAGCTATAATAAACACCCGACAAACAAGTAAGTAGATATTAAGTGTGACTTGTCAAACTCATAAGTATACGATAACCCTCTCTTGGTCCCCTACCTGTATGACAGCCAGAATACCCCCAAGTGTGTCTTAGCTCGAAACTGCATTCTTTAATAAACGGTCCTGATAGTGCAAGGCGATCCAAAATGTGCCTTTAAGGAAGAATTCCGGTCTATCATAATGACTTATAGCACTGATAACTTGTCAATAGAAAATAACATAACCGGTCATTACCTGCGGAGCAAAAGTAAACCTTATATAGTCTACATCCGTGGCCATTAGTCTGTACATAAACGGAAGTTGATCAGTGCGTTTTCCTGTCCGCATATGCCTATAAACACAATGCTTTCCACAGGGAAAGTTTTCACCCATTTGTACAAAACAAATGCTGTTCTCAGTTAAATTATTGCTAAACTTCCATCATTCCATTATATGGCAAATATGCTAAGATTTGTTGCTGTAAAAATGTGAATACCTTAATGCAAAAGCTGCTAACATTTTTACAGCAAAAGTACCAGCGTTTCAGACATTGTACTTTATAGACCATTTGGTAATCTGACCACTAACAAGATCGTGAATCAATCAATGTTTTGAAAATCTGCACCCAGATGATTCAGCGCTAAAATTATAATGAATATTTTAAACTCATCCAATGTAACATAATAATAAAAGGCAAAGGTGTCGAGTATCTTGCGTCACTGGGGCGTCCAGCTGATATTGGCTTGCAGTTCGGCACGGCCTGCTGTCCATTCAGCAGGCATGATTTTGTTTTGTTTTTTTGTCGTTGTTTTTTTGTTTTTGTTTTTTTTTTTTTGGGGGGGGGGGTGTCGTTATTCTTTTTCTATCATTCCAATAATTTGTTCTCTTTCTCCCCTCTCCCTCCTTTTAATTTCCTTTACTTTGAATTTCTTAAAATAAAACTTCTGTCATTTTTCTCTCTGGGAGACGACACAAAATGACACACAAGGGCTGATATGTCGTTAAACCCATACAAACAAACACACATTTAAACAAACAAAATAACATAAAAGCAAACTGTCATGCATGGAGATATTCCGCCTCAAAGGTATAAGGGCATGAAAGCCGTAACAGAGGAAAGAAGCATGATTGAAAATATACCTGCCTTGGATGGTATTCGAGCCCGGTAGATCAGATAAAATTGAATGCTCCTAGCATTGGCCTCTGACATATATTAGTTATAAGCCAAGTAACTGTGGGAAATCTGCAAAGACAAATTACTGAGGGGTAAAATAGAAGTGGAGGCAATGATCAGGAACCGATACAATCAACCCACAGCTCCCATCAGAGACACCAAAGGGAAAGAAACACAAATATGAAACAACAGACCCTAATGGAAACATCAATAGCGGAAAGCCAAAAGGACAGATACTTTCCCACAAAATGGCCAATAGGCTATCCAAAATAAAATAATATAATCGAAACAAACACCCAAAGACAAACCATTACAAAAAGAAACCGCGACAGAAGAACCGCCCCGGAACGGTCAGCGGAAACGAATCCCATTGGGGGGGGGGGGGGGCTTAAATCGATTTTACGTGGCCACAATCCTCGCCCTTACGTCCGTACACTCCGTCCGTAAACTCCATCCCACGTATGATGACGCGAAGCAATTAAACTTTAAGAAATGACTGCCCCAGGACAAGCCCCAAAAGTTTTAGCATAGCTGAAAATATCCCTGCCTACGTCTGGATCCGAACCTGGACCACTTAGCTTCAAGCACTGAGTCAAAGACAGGACTCCCTGACGCAGTTGTCAGAGAACGGTTATAAGCATATAAACTACGGGTGATTTACCAAGGTGGTTAAATGAAGGTAAGGGTGCACGACAGTGGGCCAGACTCCGGACTCTTTGATGACGGTCCCACCCTAAATTCTTTGAAGTCGGGAATGGTGGAGCCGGATATTTCCTGGGTTCGGCCCCCCGTGATATTTTTTCTGCTCTGACGTCGGATTGTTGTTGAGTCCTCAACCCTGATGCATGATAATATTAATATATACATAACCATTTACCATGTTTGTATTATGCCTCACTGTTGAGCTAGAAAGTCTCTATGCGGATCAATTTATTATTGTTATTTTGTTTGATACTGTACTGGAACTCAGGGCGAGGATTGAAATTTCATATAAACTCCGGAGCTGAAGCCCCCAGTAGTTGTACTACTGACCGTCCCAAGGCGGTCGTTCTTTTGCAGTGGCTTAACTGTTATTTGGCTTTGTGCCGCTGGTGCATGTTTCGTCTGTTTCTGTGTGTGCCTCCGTGTCACTTTCTATAGGTGACTTGAGACGGCTGCGACCTTGGATTTTGGCCCTTCTTGAGGGACCTTTCCTTAGTGGTTTGCAAAACAGAAGTGGAGGCAATGATCAGGAATCGATGCAATTAACCCACAGCTCCAATCAGAGACACCAAACACAAACATGAAACAACAGACCCAAATGGAAACATCAATAGCGGAAAGCCAAAAGGACAGTTACTTTCCCACAAAATGGCCAATAGGCTATCCAAAATAAAATAATATAAGCGACACAAACACTCAAAGACAAACCATAACAAAAACCAGTGCTTCAGCTGAAGTGCACGACCCGCCGGATGCTTGTAGATTTATGAGTGTTACCATATATGTGTATGGCGGCCAGTTTGGTCATGTGACCTGGACCTAAAACGGTTCCCCCAATAAATGCGCCTTATCGTAAGGAGCAAAAATATATCTTATAATTTAGTATTGTATTCTGAATCGTTTGCATAATAAAATGCATTCTCACTTTTCCAATACAAAAGCATATGTGTCAAAGTTTGACCTAGGCACAAAGAAGGTCAAGGTCAACCCAGGGTCACCATTTTTGCAATTTATGATGGGCCAACGTCCCAGATGCTATTTATCAAGTTTCGTGGAAATCTGCCCAGTGGTTCTTGAGAAGACTATTTTTGAAAGGTTTTTACCATATATTGCTTGGCGGCCATTTTGGTCATGTGACCTGGACCCGATGAGCAAATTTTGGTTTCCCCCATCCCATAGAGGCTCCATATGAAATTTGACTTCAGTCGGCCCAACGGTTTCCGAGGAGAAGCAGTTCGAAAATATTCACATTTTTCGCCTTGGCGAGGCTATACTAAATGGAATGTAATATTTCGCAAGTTCATTGGTTAGATCTCATTGATATCTATCAGTTTGCCAAAAATTGTTTAAATATTCCAAGCGGTTAAGTCACTATCACCAATTTTCACAAACGGGTTACGGACGGTCAGACAGACTGACACGGTGATTTTAGGGCAATCTTAGAAAAGCAACCGACTTCAGTCGTGCAAAAAACCGCGACGGAGGAACCGCTTAGGAACGGTCAGCGGAAACCAATTCCGCTGGGGGCTTAAATCGATTTTACGTGGCCACAATCCTCGCCCTTACTTCCGCAGGCCGTTATAACAGTCAACATACGCAGTAAAAAAATCCGACTTCTACAGCAGACGGACGTGTTATGTACAGTCATTACGATAACACAATCGTGTGTTTTAGTGCATTCTTTTATTTCTCCAAAACGGTTTTCTAGAAATTAGGAGACTCGGTTTCATTCGGTCTGTTCATGACTAGTAATAAAATGTGCAACATCGGCCACGCCCTCTAGCACCGGCTTGAGAAGAACTCTATTTCCAAAACGATTCTAAATAAACTCAATGATCCCAAAGGACCAGAAAATATAATATGCGCTATGATGATGTATGGGGTGATTTTTTACGGCCACCACGCGGCTCTACACCAGCTGCAGTGAAGATAAGTTCTGAATGATTAGAGCCTTTTGACGCAAATAATACTCCAAATAAACGAAAATAGCAGACTCGGTTTTATATGAGTCTGTTCATAATCAGCACTGAAATGTGCAACACCGGACACGTCCTCTAGCACAGGCTTAATCATAACTGTATTTTTAAAACGATTCTAAAAGAACTCAATGATCCCAAAGGACCATAAAATATAATCTGCACAATGATGATGTATGGGGAGAATGTTTAGGGCCGCCACACGGCGCAACACCAGCTGCAGTGAATATAAATAAGTTAGATCCTTTGGAAGCAAAGAATGCAACAAATAAACTAAAATAGCAAATCCAAGTATCCCCAACCTATATCGTGAAACAGGAATAATAAAAATGATGTCCACCTATGTAAACCCTATTTTTCTCCATATCAAATGGGGTTTATAGGGGTGTTCATTACCCATACCTGTCTACATGATGAGGACTTCATTTGCTCGAATAACTTAGAATTTGTCTCGAGATGGAGTAGTTGCAGCATCTGAGGATTAATCACAGTGCCGGTGACAACTGAAATTATTTTAACCCTTATCTTGCTGTTCACGGCAATCCCTATATTTGCAAACAGTGTAGATCTAGATCAGATGGCTTCTGATCAGGATCTACACTCTTTGGCATTCAGTTTATGAATTCGTAGCAATAAATTACATGAAGTAATTCGATTGGTAGATAGACAGAAATGGGTGTGGCTCAAATGAATATTCAGCAAGATAAGGGTTAAAATATATTTCTGATATACTATGTTTAGCAACACTTTTCAGAGTGACGCCTTTACATTTGCTAGATTTTACCATTTATCTGAAGCATTGAAAGACATAGGGCACACGTTTGGAATTAAGACCCAAACTGACCAAGTATCATGGCAAATATAGCGTTACGTCGTTTTCCGGCACCCATCATGCAAATTTGCTAGTGTGATCGTCTGAAATTTCTAAAATCATACAATGAGAATCAGTAGTTCGATAACAAGAGTAAAAATCAAAGCGCCAAAGGCACTGAAATGACAGATTCTATGAGAAAATCATAACACTGTGAAAACTTACGGAAAACCTTTCTAAAAAGAGCTTAAAATTTAGTAAGGTAGTTCTGCAAATTCCAATTTATGATATGTTTGCAGATGTCTATAGACCGGTGGTATTATGAAACGCCATTCGATGTTTCAAATTTTTGAAAGAAACTATTTACGTTTTCAAAACCAAACATTAAAATTCAAGTTTTAACAATGCTACTGTCCATAAGTAACAGTTTTTGTCTGGTCGGTTGTGGACACCTCTACCCAAAGATACTCTATGGGAAAGAGATCGGAGGAGAAAGGCTGGCTAGTCAGTACATGAATTCCATTGGCTTGAAGACATTTTTGAGTAAGAACAGCATTATGAGCCCGCTCGTAATCCTGCTGGATAAGATATCCCGGATTGTGAGCGTAAACAAATAAATGGAACCATGTGAGGCCGAAGCGCTTGATTGATGTAACGTCTCGCTGTTCAATCCACGTCTCAGCTATGATCTTGAATGTTCTTAATCACACTAAGCTGCGTTCGCTAACTACACGCAATAGCTCGCCACACAATTACGCTTATTTCACCCGATATGTCATGCTCTATTACGCACGCGTCGCCTCGGCATACCTTACACCTATACGTCGAAACACCCGGAAACGACAACCGGCGTGATTCACGCTGAAGTGCGATTTGTCACTGAAACGCATACGTCAGTCGCTTAGACGCCAATTTACGTATTTCATGCACTAGCGTAAGTGTTCCGTACTGTGTGTGTGAATTCGGGTTTAACGTCGCTTTCAACAATTTTCAGTCATATCACGACGGTGTCTGGTTGCGACAGTGAGCTCAATGCTCACTTTTATAGTGCTGCCTCACTGAAGTATCATGTCCCAGACACATTACATGATACCACAGTCACATTATCCTGACACTGGGTCGACCAGTCCTAGCTCTACCGCGTAAATCTGAGTGCCAAGCG
Organism: Lucinisca nassula; assembly: GCA_963580285.1. NCBI lineage: Eukaryota > Metazoa > Mollusca > Bivalvia > Lucinida > Lucinidae > Lucinisca > Lucinisca nassula. The sequence continues at coordinate 46,801,407 of OY757023.1, read as the reverse complement.
AGGAGCAGCTATTGCCATTGTTAACGACTTTGGTATGTCGCGGCCCGGGATCGAACCCGTGACCTCCCGTTCCCCGGAGCGGACAGCTATTGACATTGTTAACGACTTTGGTATGTCGCGGCCCGGGATCGAACCCGTGACCTCCCGTTCCCCGGAGCGGACACTCTACCAACTGAGCTATCGGGGCCGGTTAATGTGTTCCGTACTGTTTCGATGCGTTAACTTTGGTCACGACAGGGACGTATAGCTCTCAAACGTGCATCGCATGAGGGCGACGATCAGTGTCAGTGCTGATTAATCGGTAGTTGAGACCCCTTGTTTATCAAATGCCGGCGGAAATCCGTTTCGCATATGCGTCTGACGGTCGAATCGATCTTGACGTACTGACGTCGGTCTTCCGCTGCGTCGACGTCCACTAGCGTTTTCTGTATATAGTAAGATGCCGCTCCAATAGACGATAGATCACACACATGTGGCACACAAAATCAGAGTCAACGTCATCCGCTTTCCGACCAGCTTCTAAATGTCCCGGGGCACACTTACGAGCCTTTAATGAAAAATGTTGCAATACGCTCTCACTAGAACAAATTTCAGTTTCTTCTTTTCTAGGCACGACCTTACATTACACATCAAAAGTTTGATCCTGAACATGTGGTTTCTATCCGCACTGGTGTGAGGGTGGTGCACAGGATCGACGTGGCGGGACTGGTAACCAGACGTCACGGTTGATTTAACCTTTCTAGCTTAAGGGCATGGTGCCTAAGCGTGTTGTAATCATGCATTCGTTTGGTTTCAGAATCAAAGCACTGAGAGTGTGGGGTGTAGGTTGGAGGAACAGGCCTGGGCTGAGATTTAAACTGTTTCATTTAAGTCTATAATTCGAAACAAATAGTGAAGATTTTGATTAGAAGACGCGTTCGGCAGCGTCTGATCTTGGTCTACACTGTTTGCCAAGTTCACCCTTTGATTCCAGGATAACCCTCTACCGTCTAATGGAATACCCCGATCTCACTGCGGCTATTTTCTACAAGACAAATAGTTATTCTGACAAGTCAGTGATAGTCACGTAGACATTAGCACTGAAACGCTTTTCTTATTATCAACTTCGGATCGAATGCCAAACAATCAACCCAAACATAGCCCCGTCGTTTGTCAGTGTTGGGTACATGTAAGTGTTATCTGTAAAATCTGCACACGAATCAAATGTTGGATCTGGCAAACAATGTAAACTCAGTTCAAAAGCCACACATCAAGGTGCTGATCTTGTTCTACACGTTTTTGCATTTGTTACTAACATCTTAAGTTTAAACGAATCAGTCCAAGTCCCAGTTCATGACGAGCCTGCATTTAGAGACAATCGGCATGAGTGCTGTCAGTGCTTTGAATTATTCATTGCCTTGGGTTTCAGGAGTGCTAAATATGGCACCTAGAATTATATCACAGGACCTACACTAAATATCTATACCATATTCCAGGGTTGAAAGGGACACCTTTCTTTTCAATTTCTCCACGCAAAGTCAATATACACCTGAGTTGTAACTGACCTAAACTTGACCTGGAAAGTCAGAAAGAAACTCATTAATATTCTTGTGTACAGCTGACCTGGTCCAACAGCAGGCTGGTCTTTAAGGATTAAATATTGACAGCACTGATAGAAAACAGTGTAAAACCTGAGCAGACTGCTAAGCAGACGCCGCATTGATCTGGGTATACAGTCCGTTCGCCAAACCCGTCGCATGATGTAGCTGATTCATATGAAATGCCGAATCGTCAAGTCGTCTGCTTCAAAAGTTTGTATTACGCTTACAGGATCACTAATACGCTTGTACAATTTTGATTACTGCGCCAAACCGGACTACATTTTGTGCGGACTCATATTTCTAATTTCTATGGCGGTCAAAGCCGGAAGAGAAAGCCTGAATTACTTTCAACGTGCAGCACAGCAAGAATAGACAGATGGAATCTGTCATTCACAATCACTGAAAAGTTCGCACAGGCACGCGTTTTTCCGTTAAAAGTCGTTTGTTTGTTTGTTTGTTTGTTTGTTTGTTTTCTCAATTTTGCGTTATTTTCTTAAACAGACTTTTCTGGAGAGCATTCGTCAAAATCCTCCTATGTGTAAATTACAGTATTTCAGTACAAATAACAAAAAAATGTGTAAAAAGACACGTTCGTTTGGTCGCAAGAGCTAGACAAAATAGTGAGTTTATCGTCATCGTAACTTCGCAACATACACGACCCGTGGTTTCATTTTCTTTGAAATAACCTTTTTATTATCAGCATGTCTGTATGCTAACAAAAATTCTCTTGCTTGCAGTTATATACTGGTATCATTGCGTAACTGAATCCTTTGATATGGGCATGTGTAAATTTTGGCTTGCGTTTAAACAGCTTTCGTAACTACACAGTAACTTTATGCAATAGTGAAAAGACGAAAACATTTGACTTAGACATTTAACCTTTTAAAAGGCTTTTATTTTTAAATGGAGACCCTTTGTCGTTGATGCAAATACTGCCTTGCAAATTCATGTTACCTTGATTTCTTGTGTCGAAGATGTTCCACTGCTGTTTAAAATAAAACTTCCATCTATCTTCTGTGTTAGAATTTATTTCTTAAAATATACAGGTGTTGCTAACTATATGTATAGTATTATGCAAAATAAATGAATAGTTATTGTGAACTTACAACATGTGGTGTAGCGAATCAAACCTGTACATACAACATCATACTTTTTCACGATAAAGTTAGAGAAAAATAAACTCCATTGATTTTCCTCAGTTTATGGATATATCACCACGCAAACACGCCTATATATTTTTGACCCCATCGAACCCAACTTTTTTACAATAAAACTTGGGTTTGCAGGGGTAAACCTTATTTTTCTTATTTCTGCTCTGACATAAAGATTGTTGGTAGTCGTTAGAACCACCTTTTGAGCAGAAATAAGAAAAATGTCACAATTTTTCATCTTAAAATTTTCATTTTTTTCGGCGATTAAGGTTACAATGTAATTGTTTAGGCGTGTTTTCGTAATGGGATATCTGAAGATATGAGAAGAATTTTTCAGCTACTCTATCCCGTCTCTTCGTTATTTAAGTGTGTGCTTTGTCAGCAAGATCAAAGGAAGACTTGGAAAACTCATAAAAATGACAACAACATATTGCGCATTGTGAAATACGAGCATGTCGGAAACTATCTATCGAATAGTATATATCACATTCTAAGGAATCAATGTTTGTTCGAGAAAACATATCAACGTACACATAAATAAAGTCTTTTTTGTCTCGCATTGTGAAATAATCATCATATCGACAAAAAGCGCAATAAATCATATCCTTGAAACCAATGGAATGCGACATATGTAGAACATACTGCAGTCGAACTAGCTAGTCTGGCCCAGAAAACTTGTACACTCCATATTTTTTCAGTTCTGTGGTGTATTCCTTGCTTCCAAAGGATAACCCTTTTATAGAACATATTTAACTTCACTACAGCTGGTGTGTGGGAATGTGTGGCGGCCGTTACACGTCTCCCTGCCCTACATCATAGTGTAGATTATATTTTCTTGTCCTTTGGGATCATTGATTCCATTGTAGAATTTTGAAAATATCTGAGGGTCACTGATGAGGCCTAATTGGCCGAAACTAGCTAGTCTGGCCCAGAAAACTTGTACACTCCATATTTTTTCAGTTCTGTGGTGTATTCCTTGCTTCCAAAGGATAACCCTTTTATAGAACATATTTAACTTTACTAAAGCTGGTGTGTGGGAATGTGTGGCGGCCGTAAAACGTCTCCCTGCCCTACATCATAGTGTAGATTATATTTTCTTGTCCTTTGGGATCATTGATTCCATTGATGAATTTTGAAGATATCTGAGGGTCACTGATGAGGCCTAATTGGCCGAAACTAGCTAGTCTGGCCCAGAAAACCTGTACACTCCATATTTCTTCAGTTCTGTGGTGTATTCCTTGCTTCCAAAGGATAATCCTTTTATAGAACATATTTAATAGATTGATCAGCTTTGGGACCGCAAAGTGCTAGTTCGAGACAAAGCCAGTTGGAGCCCTTGACTTGCAGGTCAGCATCACGAAAATACGCCTATACTTCGAAAAAGACCAGGCCCCAGGTTGCTGATTGGATTTGAATAAAGTAATGTTCCAGAGGTCATGGAAAAATTCAATGAAGTGTATAACTGACACTTCCTTGTACAGCTTTAAGATACGACAGACTTCATGCATGTTAGTTAACCCAGTCACGGTTGATAACTTCCCTCTTGTATTGTACGCCGGTGGGTCGGACCTCAGACTCTATGGCCACTCAGGCCGAAACGCTTATTTTTTAAGCAAAGTCCATCGGTTTCTCTTATCATGCCCACCAGCTTTCAACGGCTGTTTTTCTTTTTGCTCCAGAATTTCAGTTGTTTCATGCAGTCGAGTCCTCATCGTTGTTTCATTTCGTCTCAGAGATGTTGCAGTGATGGGTTAGAATTACTTCATGAGGACCGAACAGATTATTTGTCTAAACATCGATATAATCAATGTGCCCCCCCTCCCCCCGCCCATCAGGGCTTGACTAAATAGATTGGGCTGCAGGATGATTCAACCCGAAGCTGAAGTAGGCCGCGTATGTGTACTGATAAACCGCTTAGAAGATCTAAACTTTCCAGACAAAGTGCTGCTAGTCGGACCGTCCATGCATATAAACCCTGTTGGTTTCATTGAGCGGCAGGAACTGAGATGTCATTTCATCATAATTTCGGGTAAAAGACCCACAAAATTGGAAGCAACGTCTCCAAAATGGGTAAATAGTGTTGACGGGGACGTTAAACCTCAAATCAAACAAACAAACAGAACCAAGGGCTTGGATTGTGGCCACGTAAAACCGATTGAAGCCCCACAATTAAACACTTTTTACTGACCCCTCAAGGCGGTTCTTTTGTTGTGGATGTCTTGGTTGAGAGGCGTGTGGTTATTGTATCGATTTCTGATCGATGCCTTCACTCCAATTTTAGCAAAACCTAATATACAAATCATAAGCATCCCATGAATGATATTCCAAAGCATCAACAAAAACAGTTTCAACAGCTAAAATAGCTGCTGCCATATAATACGACAAGTAGGTTTCTGTGCTAGCGAAATAGTCATCCCCATCATTCAACAGAACTATTTGATTTGCAAATTGCCAGATCAAAAGGTTTTGATTTACCGCTTTGATTTACCTCAGTCTTTGATGGCACGAATGTACTCCATTTGTCACAAAGCACTGTGAATACAAGTCAGTCATTATTGACAGTCAAGATGCAACATTGCAGCTATGACCTCATAACTGTACACTGTCTGATGTAAATTTCAATGATTATCTGTTTGGTGCAACTGACCAATCAGTGGTCATCACTGACAAGTGGGTGTGCTCTTGAACTAGTACAGTGAACCTTTTGGTTGTAAAAATATTTCAGATAAACGAAACTATCCATATCTTTGGTCATTACACAGAAAAGAAAAATTAACAGGAGTGTCAAAAATAGAATGTTGCAGCAAAAACTAGTTTCCAATTGAGTTAAGGTGGAAAGATCGGTATCGAGGTGTGTCCTTAGGCAAGACACGTAATGACACTGCCCCGCTCCACACAGGTGTAAATGGTTAGCAGTGGTGTCTGTCTCTCTCGCGCGCGTGAAAACACCCGGAATGAGTTGTTAGAGAGCGATTGAATAAGCTTGAAGCTTTCATCGCTATCGAACTGAAATAAATTAGTAAAAATTAGTATGAACTAAAGATAGACAACTCCGTATTGACCAGGTTGTGACGTTACTAGCTTTCGCTGTCTTAGATCAAGCCTATGTAATTAGGCATCATTGCCCCCAATAGTCTGACGTCTTTTTAGCCTATTTCTCGAAGAAAGCCTTTTCGACTGCGTTCGCATTTATCATTATTAAATTCATAGAGCCATGTAATAAAGATTCCTTCCAAGCTCCAATTTGTTAAGCGAACAATAGTTTCTACAAGCGTTTCAATTTTTGTCTAGTTTATTTTAAGTAAACATTAGGGAAAATACGCTCACCTGAGAAGATGTCTTCGTTTTTGGTTCTAAGCATTCATTTGTTTTAAATTGACTGCAAATTTACGATATTGTTCGTACATATAAATTGCGAGTAATTGTGACAGAAGGTTGACTGAGGCAGTTGTATTGAGTAGCTTTAAAGACCCATTTTTCGATTACATAACACCCTAATGACCGTTTATTAAAGAATCAAGCATTGGTATAAAATCCACTCGGGGTATTCAGGCTGTCATACAGGTAAGGGACCAAGCGAGGATAATAAATTACCTAGGGAATGACATCTATTCATTTACACCTAAGTCCTTTTTTTAATTTGCATGGATGAAACAATAGATTTTATACTTAGTAGCCATTATTTAAAATCATTACTTATTTACAGAAAATGCCAATTCAAATATATTGGTATTTTTTCCACCAAAATAATGATTTTTTTCCAGATAAAATCCTGATAACTTTATTATTTCTGCTCTAAACATATGTTGTGGGTACTCATTAGAACCACTTCGGCGAAGCGGTTCTGACGAGTACCCAAAATTTGTTGTTAAAATTTATGAAATGCAAAACTGCATTTTTTGTTCTTATGTCAGTTCAAGTGTTACTCTTTGCGTTGACATGGTTATTTTTCTTGAAGCGAAAATGAACATTTACTGGTTTTTGAATGGAGATGTGGGTAAACTGCAGTCTTACCAGATTTAAAGACAATAAATTATGCATTAAAATGCAATACACATGAAAGATGATTTATCAATTTATGACAGCGCTTATAAAAAAAGGGTGACAGAGGGCAAAAAATTCTCAAAAGGTGTGAAGAAGAATGGTGTCAATGATAACATTAGAATGAAAATATATAGTAATTTTATCACTTCATTGCAGCAAAGTTTTGCACAATGTGGTCATTATGTGTTTGTTTGATTAAATGTTTAACGTCCCCGCCAACACTGTAAAGGTCATTTTGGAGACGTTGTTTCCAATTTTGTTGGACTTTAACCCGACAATGAGATGAAATGACATCTCAAGCCCTGTCGCCCTGGATGGTCCGCCTCGCACCGCAGTTCCTGGACAGGCTTAGATCCTCTAAGCCCCTATGGGCGGGGTCATCATGTGACCAAGTCTGTTAAATGAACATCCCCTAAACCCCACTGACTATAGAGAAAATGGTGGTTTAATGGGTTACACATTATTTTCCTTATTTCTGCTCCGAGTCATAGGTTGTGGTGCTCGTTAGAATCGTCTCACTGAGTCATAGGTTGTGGGTACTCGTTTGAACCGCCTCAATGAGGTGGTTCTAACGAACATCTACAACCTATGTTTGCATTATAAATAAGAAAAATAAATTCAATTGTGTTTGTTATTTTAGTTTGAAAAGGTGAAAAAATAAAATCTTAAAACTTGTATTTTTTTTTTATTTTTTTTTTTCTTATATGATTCTGTCTAGAACAAAGAACATTTTATAGTTCCATCTTGACTGAAACTATAACATGCTAATGTTTTAGACATAATATGATTTGTGTGTCACATACTTTCAACCAAATAAATAAAAAGAAAATAAATATAAATAATAAAGGCATTTTTTTATTAAATTTTGAGGTTAATCAATTAATTTACCTTGTTTGTTACTTCTTTGCACTTTTGAGTAAAGGAAACAATGGATATCAGTGTTTTCTTTGCTTTATTTATTTAATAAAAGAAGTAACTTAAAACAATATATTTTTTTTAAACAGTCTCAGTAAATTTTTACTATAACTCAAGTACCCTTATTTAGCCCCCTATTAAACATATCAATCTGCTCATAATCACCTCATAATCACTTAGATAAGATAAGCCTTTGATGTGCACTATGGTCCGAAGGAAATGTTTATTGGAGATCATTAGACAGGCCACCCCTTTTATATAAGGAAAAAAATGTGTCTTTAAACTATAGTTTGAGCTACAAAGGCAATAACTAAAATGTATAGTATTGTATTTCCCACAATTCTGTCTTTAATATGATTTCATAAGGGCGTTTATGACACGGACTGGCCACAGACTTGTCACAACCACTCCAGAACCAAAGGTTATGGCCATGTGGAATCGATTTAATCCCCAACCATATGTGAGATACATTTTGCTGATCGTTCCAGGGCGGTTCTTCTGTCGTGCTTTGTTATTTGTTATAATTTGTTATTTGTCTTTGCATGTATGTATTGCGCATATCTTTATATTTTGGATAGTCGTTTGGTCATTTTGTGTTGGAAAGTAGCTGTCCTTTCGGCCATTCGCAAGTGATATTTGCATTAGGGTCTAGTAACTTCATGTTTGTGTTTCTTTCCCTTTGATGCCTCTGGTAATTGTATCGATTCCTGAACATTGCCTTTACTTTTATTTTGCCATGTGCATCCGGCGTTTATGTGATGTTTTATCTTCACCACAGTTTAATTCAATCTTTGCAAGGATGTTGTCCTGGTGACAATCTATCTAATTACAACAGATAGGCTTCATGGAATAAGATGGCTGTAAGTTATCCACATGACATTTTGAAGTTTTGTGACTTCTTGGAGTCAATTGAGCAATTAAGGGGTCACCATGACCCTCCTGTTTTTCATTTTCAACGTTATCGCACGGCCGGGCTATACCGTCATGCCAAAAGAGAGAGATAGTCATTTTGATTGGTTGAAATGCGCACGCGGTTTTGACTTGTTTGATTGGTTTGATTCACGTCAACAATGTTTAGCTCATTTTGGAGACGTTGCTTTCAATTTTGTGGGATATTTACCCGACATTGAGATGAAATGACATCTCAAGCCCTGTTGCCCTATGAAATCAATAGGGTTTGTAAGCTTGGCCGGTCCTACTCGGACAGGCTTAGACCCTCTAAGCGGTTTACCATTACACGCGTGCATTCGGTTTTAACTGTAAATGGAAGCATCATGCAGCCCATCTATTTCCTGACGCCCCGACAGACGGGGACCGCCTACATTCGACAGAATATACATTTGCCAGAGGTATTAGTCGGCTTAGAGAATGGCTATTTTTCAGGGGCGGTAATTCATTGGAGGAGCAACTAACTAAGTCCTGGTGTAAGAAATTGACGGTATCAAACCAGGTATAATAGTCAGTTCCATTCAATGCGGCTTAACCGTTTCTAATGAATACATGTACCACAATTCCATTTGAAAGCAGTAATCAAACCTCAAATGGAAAGTAGTCATTGTAAATATTATTTCATAGAGATATGAAGTCTGACACGGGCGTGTCTTCTTAATATCGCATACACTGCGCGCTGAAGCGGAAATTGAAACAAAGTAGACAAAGAACGCCGTTGTAGCCAATATCACGCGACCTCTGATCAGCGTCTACACCTGTTTCACAGAATGAACGTATTTTGTGCAAATTCAACAGGCATACTTTAATAACAACTAATAAAAATCGGGTTTAATGAATTGACATAGAAAACATAAAAAAAAAAAACAACAAGACGAAAGATTGAATCGAAAAAGCTACTGGAAGCCAATAATATTCCATATCTAAATGTACATAACACATTACATCCATAACGTTTTCAGAAATAGCGAAGGCATCGACTGCGTTTTGTCACAGACAAAGCACCGCAAATGAATGTTTCTTTTGTTTGCGTTTTTATCGAAACATTATAGCAACAAGCAGCGTTACATGTGGGCAGCGATATAATGTTTCAGGAGTTCACGCTGCACTTAATGAGCCCTGACACGAGAAAAATATTTCGTGTGTGTGTTCTATAATATAATGATATTATTCAAGCAATTTTTATTGAGTATGCTACATGTTCGAGGTCAGCTGTCATGGCCCGAGGCCTCCAGCCAATCCAACATACCGCGGACCAGTAACTGGGTCAGTACGTAATTACTTTATTAATGGCAATTTTATTGATTGACACTTTTAAAAAGTATGATTTTTTATTTTTTACCACACTTGACCTACGGTTAATATTGGTTGACCTGTTGTTAATACGGATGACCTCTTATCAATACAGGATAGTCAATTAACCCATTTTGTACCGGAAACCCCTAAACGGGTACCCTGACAAAAAGTGCAGGCCCAGATCAGGCGCCAAAGAAGGCGTCTGATCAGGGCCTACACTGTCTGCAAAACGTTCAGCCATTTTCCAAATAAATTTCTGAAGGAAACACAACCTGGCACCCCTAAATTTTGAAATGGACTCCTGTTATACATAAGGAGGAAGATTCCATTTGATTCTAAAAGGTTTAATACGAGGACTGTTCAAATATGATTGCAAGTAATAACATAAAATGATTCCGTGATAGATTTCGATGAAAAATTTATTTTGTCCCCTCAAAGTATTCCCCTTAAACAGATATACAAACTTTCAGTCTTCTGATCCAATCATTGAATGCATTTTGGTAGTCTTTTCGAGGTATACTATGAAGGCACTGGAATATTGCAGAACCTAAGTGTTTGCGCTGTACAAATTTTCGACCAGAAAGGTATTTTTTTCAGTCGCGGGAACAAAAAAAAAGTCACACGGGGCAAGGTCCGGGGAATACGGGGGCTGAGGGAGTTCAACAACCTTTTCCTGTTTCAGAAAGTCTTGCACATGAACGCCTTGTGCGATGATGCATTGTCATGTAGCAATCTGACATTGGCCAAACCAGTGGCGGGTCTTCGTTCTTTGAAATATTTCTTCAATTTTCTTCGCATTTACAGATTTGACTTTAGGCACAGCAACCTGAATACAGTGGCGATAACGTTCGACCTACCCGTTTTTGCGTTTAGGGTCCGTTTTGAAACCGTTGCAAAACGTTTGCGTTTCGACAACGGTTCGAGCGTTTCATATCGTTTTGACCAATCAAAAGTCAAGGCGAATCGTTTCAGACAAACGGTAAATTTGCGCATGCGCTCTGAAACGATCAAAACGCTATTGAAAACGATTTCCCGTTTTGGCCAATAGTATGACCGTTTGAAACCGTTTTATGTCTGAGCCAATCGAATTTATGCATTTAGCGCGCTTGCGCAATCGCTTTAGTTGACTTAAATACATGTGCATATTTATTTCCGATTATCTTCAACAGCTTAACATATATATTCACTACAATCGCGTCATTTAAAATTAAAGTTATATTTCAGAAAAAATGAATATTCTACAAGTACATGTATGCCATTGCTTAAGAAATGACATGATCATTGACTTTAAATACGGAGTACAAAGAACAATCTTAACTAAACTATACATATATAAAAAAAAAACAATCGAGAATGACATGGATAAAACCTCAGCTAAATGCATGATAAATTTTCAGACAATACGTTCATCCTAAAAATCTTTATGGATTTTTTTGCTAAAAACAAAATAACCAAAAAAATAAGAAAGAAAGAAAAACAAACAAATAAGTGTATCGAAGATTTAACCCATATATGCCTAGCGGCCCTTTTGTGGGACACTGGCAAATAGTGCAGACCCAGATCAGACGCCACAAAACGCGACGTCTGACCTGGTTCTACACTGTTTGCTGAAAGTACAAACATTGTTGCAAAATGTGTCGCTAATAAAACAAACCTGGCAGCCCAATAATTGGAAATGGACCAATCCAAACTTACTAGGTGGGAGATTCCATCTTTGTCAAATACGGGTTCAGAAAATGCATTAGCTGAGAAATGTTCTGTGTTTGTTTAAATGTTAAGGAAATATTTGTGCCACACTGAGGCCAAAATTATTAGAATCCATGTATATTCTGGCAATTACAGATAACCGTATTTCCCAAGACATTAGGGTCATATAATAGTATTGGCGAGATTTGTCACTGACAACACTTCACTTACGTCGCCATGCAACGCCAGGTAATGTATTTACACGCGTGTGTAATATCTGCTTTCCGGAAACTGTTATACATTAGTCGATATTTGTTATATGTTAATTCAGAATTTCTAAATTATTTATAATCACCTCAACAAAAAGTCCGTTAAATAAACACTGCAACATGTCCAACTAGATCCCACATTATCACAAGAGCATTCAATGTGGGTTTTTGTTTGAACCGATTTGTTGAAGCGGTTTTAACAAGCACCCTACAGATCATGCATCAAGATAACAAGTCCGTGAATAGAAGACCCCTCTAATCCCCACAGTATATAGAGCACATTGTGTTTACGAGGTATTCCTTTTTTCCTTATTTGTGCTCCAAAACATAGATTTCGGGTACTCCTTAAAACTGTCTGGACAGGGCGGTTCTAATGAGCATTTTTTTTTTTTGAGAAAATGGGATTTACGGGGAATTCATTATTTTTTTATATTTTTGTTCTAAAACATAGATTGCGGATACTCGTTAAAACCGTATTACCAAGATGGTTCTAATGAGCAGTCATAAATCTATAAATATGGCAGAATTAAAAAAAAAAATTTTCATCTGAGAAACGTTAGTTTTAGAGACATTTAGCGCACGGGAGCGTAATCATAATGGTTTGATGCAGATATAAGCGCGAATGATAATTATTTTTTTATTATTTTTATTTTTCGTCTGAATATTATGGAAGAATGCAGCTTGTCTCGTGCCTCTATTTTCCTAAAGCGAATTATGAAATAGCATGGCCAACTTTATCTGATATTTAATCTATTCACCCGTTCCCTGATAGTCACACTACAAGTCAATATTGGATTGTCTCCCTTTGACTGAGGCCTATACTATGTACCTGTTGTGTTATCTCAACTGTGTTATAAGCCGGCTGTGTGTGAAATCAGTTTCGCTTTTATGACCCCGGGGGATACTGAACGAGAATCGCTCATGTCTATTGATGTCTAATTAATTTCGGACCGGCTGTTTTGGTGTGGCCTGAGTTTATCTCCAAATAAAGTTCTGTTCTGTTCTGTCGTTACTAAAGTATTAAGGAGCGAGAAAATTACTCTTTTAAAAGTGAGCCTTTTTGTGCTTAACACACAATATTATTGGTTCTCAAAAATCCTATTTTTGTGTGCTGGAATGAAATCTTCTACTTTATATATTAGACAAAAGAAGAAGGAAAAAAAACTTAATTGTTTATGGTGGGTGTCAGTTGAATTATTTTAATTGACATTGTTTAGAAATGCCACATATTCACAAGTCCATGCAATGAAAACCCCTTTAAACCCTACTTTACATATAGAAAACCGGGGTTTAAAGGGATTTACATTTTTTCTTTTTTGTGCTCACAAGACCTAGGTTGTTAGAACTCGTTGATGATGCGGTTCTAACGAGCACCACGACCTATGATTGGAGTATAAGTAAAAGAAAATTGCCACACATTGATTTTGTTATATATTATTAATTTGTATAGAAACGCAACATGTTAAAAGGTCTGTGTTATGAACACTCCACTTCACAAGCTATTACAATTTCTAATATCTGCAGCAAGACATAGTAGATAACCGTTTTTGAGATATGAATTTCCATTTTGGAGATACGAAAAAAAAACAACAAAAAAAAACTCTATGTCACGCGGATATGCTATCTTAATGGGGCCTGTCTAAAACGCTGAAAAACCTGCTGAATTCAGCAGGCTGCGCATCAGCAGAAAGTGCCTAAAACGCTGATTTGCTGAAATGCTGAATGTTACTTTATTTTGTTGTTTTGGTCCACAATACCGGCCATGCATATTGATAATATATTTATTCATAACATTTAATAATTATTAAGTATCGGGTTGTATGCCAAAAATACAGACAGTGCTTTGCTGAAGATTTCGAATCAAAAGTTTTCCAAACATATTACTGGTCGCATAAAGTACTTTTCTTATTTCTGCTCAAAAACATAGATTTTGGGAACTCGACCAAGGCGGTTCTAACGAGTACCCACAATCTATGTTTTGAGCAGAAATATGAAAAATACCACACTTTGTTATCTGAAAATTTTCATTGTTTGGTGGTTAAATTTACAATGTATTTGTATAGGCGTGTTTTCGTAATGTATCCATTAAGACGAGAACATTGAGTCTGAGTTGTGAGCATAGAAATGCAAAGGGGTTACTCTTACTGATTTTAATGCGGATAAATCTGTCTTGACACAATAATGGCTGTCTATTTAGTGACTCAGTAAGCCTTATCATGCCATCATTGATAAACAACTTCGCATAATACAATTCTAGATTTTAGTTGTTCACAAATAATATTCATATTTATTTATTTATTTATTTATTTATTTATTTGAAATATACAAATTAAATATTGTTATATTCTCATTTATGCTGATAACACAGAGTTTAAGCTCTCGCAAGAAAGCCTCGTCGAGGCGATTCGAATGAGGTCCAACAGTCTATATTTTAAACAAGCAATAAGAATACTATATTATTCCCTTTCCCCGTGAAGAGGTAATTGTGGCGGCCTGTGCCGCAAATGTCTGATAGCTAGTTTATATATTTCTCTTCCTTATTATTTTTTTATGCAAAACGAGTAAATCTTTCATTTTATCTTAACTGACGATACATCTTTGACGATAACTTCATCATATGCGCTCTTTCTTTCTTTCTGCTCAGGTAGATGACGCTCGTCAATAAAATCGTTCACGGTGGATTGTTAATCGATCAATGCATTGAGTAAGCACACTTCCGACTACCTGTCGATAATCGAATTATCACCAAGTATCGTGGCGCGCGCCGTTAAACTCAGTAGTCACTAGACCAGTAAGTGGCAACTTGACCTGTAGTTGCATTTAAAAAGTTATATCATAAACTTAGGGACGGTAAATAAAAATAATTCTGATAAAATGAACAATTAAGACTCCGGGTCTCATCCGAAATTACACTTCTTGCTTAAAGGAATCACCGATTTATCATCACGATAGCAAGTCCGTGTAAAGAAAACCCTCTAACCCAAACTTTATATAGAGAAAAGTGGGGCTTCGGTGGTATACATTATTTTCTTTATTTCTGCACCAAGACATAGGTTGTGGGTACTAGTTAGAACCAACCGCCTCAATGAGGCTGCTGAAATGCTGAATATAACTTTTTTGTTGTTGTTGTTTTGGGCCACAATACTGGCCGTGCATTTAGATAATATATTTATTTACAACATATCTATGCGAGTTGGATCATGGCGTTCATGCATATAAACCCTATTAGTGTAATTAGGTGGCAGGGCTTGAGATGTCATTTCATCTTAATGTCGGGTAAAAGTCCCACAAAATTGGAAGCGATGTCTCCAAAATGACCTATACAGTGTTGATGGGGACAAAATAAAGACGTATGTTGTCAATGAAGTGTTTCCAGCAATCATCCCAAACCTTTTCTTCTGTACAAAACATAGGTTGTGGGTACTCTATAGAACGACTCTAGCAAATCTTGCATAATATGTATTTGTCTGTTGAAGCAATTTAAATAAATTTTAAAGCAACGGTTCTAGCAATAACGCACAACCTATAAGAAGGTACTATGTCAAACGGATGTATTCTCGTAACTTGGACCCAGTATACATGTATATTTCGCGCCCCCGCCCACCGGGGCTTGAAGAAATAGATGGGCTGCATGATGCTTCCACGCTGAGCTGAAACCGACCACACACCAGTACTGGTAAACCGCTTAGAGGATCTAAGCCTGTCCAGGCAAAGCGGTGTGAGTCGGACCGTCCATGCTTATAAACCCTATTGGTTTCATTGGGCGACAGGGTTTGAGATGTCATTTCATCTCATTGTCGGGTAAAATTCCCACAAAATTGGAAGCAGTGTCTCCAAAATGACCTATACAGTGTTGACGGGGTCGTTTAACCTCAAATAAAACAAACAAAACAAACATGTATTTGGGATCCAAGATATAATAATAATAATAATAATAATAATAATAATAATAATAATTATTATAATAGATACTCATTATCTAAATAGTACCTATTCTACTTAGAGCTTAATGCATATGAATCAAGTCATTCGATAAATTTTAATCTCTCCGGAAAGACGGTAATACAGTATACATTGCGCGCGTGTCCATTAATCGTCAGGCTTCCTGACGGTCAGTAGCCGGTGTAGCGTGAGATTATTGATCCCGTGAGATTCTTCAGTCGCACCGGAAGTGGCTGAAATCCCTCACGGAGGGGTGTGAGAGAATTCAGCCGTGAGAACTGTAATACGATAACTCTATAAGAGATTGGGGTAGCGAAACTCTCTTAGTATATTAAATGATAAATTATGCTGGCCCATTAATTAAACTTTGATTTTCTGCTGGAGAGCCTATCTAAGGAAATTAGAAACTGTGTAACTAATGATTTTATTTATTTATTTATTTATTTATTTATTTATTTATTTATTTATTTATTTACCAAGTCCCGATTGTCGGGGGCCCAATGACAAACAGATACTATAAAATGTAGAAGGATATTATCTTGATAAAAGAAAACTCGGTCAAGCTGAACTTATATTGGGGTCCGACTTGACCAAAGCCAAACTGCAACGCCCGAGATCACTCAGGGCGACTGGACGTAGGGTCGAAATGGTCCTATTAAATTACGGAAAAAAAAAACAAAGAAAAACTGTAGGGACATTTCTTGTTTGTTTTGTTTGATTTGAGGTTTAACGTCCCCGTCAACACTGTTTAAGGTCATTTTGGAGACGTTGCTTCCAATTTTTCCCGACCATTAAGATGAAATGACATTTCAAGCCCTGTCGCCCAATGAAACTAATAGGGTTTATGAGCATAGACGGTCCGACTCGCACCGCTTTGCCTGGTCAGGCTTAGATCCTCTAAGCGGTTTACCAGTACTCATGTGCGGTCGGTTTCAGCTCTGCGTGGAAGCCTCGTGCAGCCCATCTATTTCTTCACGGCCCGATTGGCGGGGGCAAGCTGACTTCGTACTTCTAACTTCTGCTTTGACGTTGTTTAGGTAGGTAAGTAAGTAGGTAGGTCGTTTGGTGGCTAGATAGGTAGGTAGATGGGTGGCTGGGTAGGTATATAGGTTGGGTTTGAGGTTAAACGTCCCCGCCAATACTATATAGGTCATTCGGAGACGATGCTTCCAATTTCGTGGGACCCGACTATGAGTTAACATGACATCTCAAGACCTTGCCCAATGAAACTAACAGGATTTATGTGCATGGACGGTCCCACGCGCATCACTTTTCCTGGGCATGCTTAAGCGGTTTACCAGTACTCATGTGCGGTTGGGCATCATGGAGCCCATCTATTTCTTCAAGTCCCGATGGGCGGGGTAGATTTAAGTAGGTAGGTAAGGAGATGTGTCTTGGTGGGTCGGTAGGTAGGTAGTTTTGATTTTAAGTTTAACGTCCCCGTCAATAATATATAGGTCATTTGGAGACGATGCTTCCAATTTCGTGGGACCCGACTTTGAGATGAAAAGACATCTCAAGACTTGCCGCCCAATGAAACCAATAGGGTTTTTATTCATGGACCACTCGCCTGGGCAGGTTTTTGCGGTTTACCAGTACTAAGGTGTGGTAGGGAATCATGCAGCCCATCTAGTTCTTCATTCCCGATGGGCGGGATAGATTTAGGTAGGCAGGTGTGTGTGTGTGTGTGAATTCGGGTTTAACGTCGCTTTCAACAATTTTTCAGTCATATCACGACGGTTTCTGGTTGCGACAGGGAGCTCAATGCTCACGTTTATAGTGCTGCCTCACTGAAGTATCATGTCCCAGACACATTACATGATACCACACCCAGTCACATTATCCTGACACTGGATCGACCAGTCCTAGCTCTATCCCGTAAATCTGGTATGTCGCGGCCCGGGATCGAACCCGAGACCTCCCGTTCCCCGGAGCGGACACTCTACCAACTGAGCTATCGGGGCCGGTTTAGGTAGGCAGGTAATGGCGTGTCTTGGTGGGAAGGCAGGTAGGTGTTTGTTTGTTTGTTTGTGTTGGTTTGTTTGTTTGACTTGAGGTTTAAAGTCCCCGTCAACACTGTGAAACTCATTTTGGAGACATTGCGACCAATTGCGAACAATTTGTTGGACTTTTACCCGACATTGAGATGAAATGACATCTCAAGTCCTACCGCCTTATGAAACCAATAGGGTACTTAGGTAGGCCGGTAGGCAGGTAGAAATAAGTAAATGTATGTCTGACCGCCCGTTCCCTCTCTGGTGTAGTGGTTTTGTTACTGACCTCATAGACCTGGGGTCATATATTCGATCCCGGTTTTTCACAGACTTTCGGATGAGTCTTTTAACCGAGGTCCCATCTCCGTAGGTAGGACGTAAAACTGAGTGACAAACCCTTGCTGTCGAGTCCTTACCGTTGTTTCATCGCTGCCGTGGTTTGATTTTTGTGTTCACGGAGATGTTGCACTGATGTGTTAAGAGGCCTTCATGCAGACTGAACATATTATTTGTCTGAATCGCGACGGAACTAAGGGCGAGGACTTTGACCACGTAAAATCGATTCAAGCCCCGCCCCGCCACTCCCCCATTGGAATTCGTTTCACTGACCGTTCCAAGGCGCTTCTTCTGTCGCGGTTTATTTTTGTTATGGCATGTCTTTGACTGTGTGGACCGCTTATATTATTTTGTTTTGGCTGGCCAATTGACCATTTTGTAGGAAAGTAACTGTCCTTTTGGCTTTCTGTTATTGATCTTTCCACCAGGGTCTGTGGGTTAATTGTATTGATTCCTGATTATTGCCCTCACTTCTATTTTACGTACGCTCCTACCTACCTACCTGCCTACCTACCTATCTATCTACGGGCCTGCCTGTCAACATTCTTACCTACCGCACCACCAAGTTAGAAGACAGAAGGTTTGAAGTTAGCGGAAAGAATAAAAAAAATAGAAATAAGAAGTTCGAAATTAGAAAATTAATGTCTGTCTGTCTGTCTGTCCGTCCGGCCGTCAGTCCGGACCTACCCACCTATCTATCTATACTTAGCCACTCTACAACTCTACCTACCTACCTAGCTACCTACTTAGCTACATTCCTACCTACCTATCAATACACGGGACGCGTGTTCGATACTTGCCAGGGTCGGCAACATTCTTTCGTGAAGATTGGTCATGAAATATTTTCTACGGTCATTCTCTCCCTTTCGCTGATTCAAGAAGGGCAGTTGTCAGTTTCTGGCGAAAGAATGTGCACAGTACTGGTTAACTGCTTACGTATACCGGCCCCGATAGCTCAGTTGGTAGATTGTCCGCTCCGGGGAACAGGAGGTTACGGGTTCGATCCCGGGCCGCGACATACCAAAGTCGTTAAAAATGGTACTAGCTGCTCCTCGCTCGGCACTCAGATTTACGAGGAAGAGCTAGGACTGGTCGACCCAGTGTCAGGATAATGTGACTGGGTGTTGTATCATGTAATGTGTCTGGAACATGATACTTCAGTGAGGCAGCACTATAAAAGTGAGCATTGAGCCCCCTGTCGCAACCAGACACCGTCGTGATATGACTGAAAAATTGTTGAAAGCGACGTTAAACCCGAATTCACACACACAGTGCTTACGTATAAACCTGCCCAGAAAAAGTGTGAATAGGTAAACTGACCGGCCCAAAAATGACATAAATTAGTGTTGACTGGGCCGTTAAACTCAAATACAAACAAACAAACAAACATCTCAATCCCTGTCGCCAAATGACTCGCACGACTTTGTTTGGACAGGCTAAGGCCTTCTAAACGGTTTACCATTACTCTCAGCTCATGCAGCCAAATCTGTTTCTCCAAGCAACAATGGACGGTGGCCAGGATGCATATCTGAATCTGCCTGGTACTCCATACATTTCAAGTAGAGTATTATATGGATATATGTTAATACTATATACACAGCGAAATTCTGCTATTAAGACCACCTAAAATTAAGACTAATTCTGCTGTAAAAAACCTTAATTAGAAGGGTGCAGTTATTCTTTCTTCGTGAATTCTTCACATAATGTCCTCTGGTCAGGGACCACCTTTGGAACTGTTCAGAAGTGGTCTTAATATAGGAATTTTACTGTATAACGACCATGTGCATTTTTCTCCCGAAAGCATGCACGGATTGCCTGTTTGGATCATTATAATCTTACGTCCGACTTTCAGTGCCCTTATGTGCGCAGTCCTCATAGGTGATTCCAGAGGGACAGGATGCGTTGGCCGGAATTTCCAGATCTTACGGCTGGTTCCGATATTTAACTGCACACATGGCGGGCGTTCAGCGTATGGCGTCCGTTGCTTTGGAAGCCTTACGTGCTGTAAAGGCTGCACGGCAGAGAGGTCCCTTTGACTGGCCATCATCTCCCAGCGATGATGAACACCTTAATTTGTTTTACATTAAACAATCACGTGTCTTAGGGAGAAATCATTAAACCAAAAGGTTTTGCGGTGATTTATGGATATCCATAATTCGAATTATGGATATCCATAAAACGATCTGAGTTATGGATATCTATAAATCGATTTATGGATATCCATAATTCGGAATTATGGATATCCATAAATCAGAGGAATAATGGATATCCATAAATCGATAATTCGAATTATGGATATCCATAAATCGAATTATTGATATCCATAAATCGATCTGAATTAATGATATCCATATATCGAATTATGGATATCCATAATTCTATTTATGAATATCCATAATTCGGTTTATGAATATCCCTTATCCGGCTGATTTATGGATATCCATAAATCGAATTATGGATATTCTTAATTCAGTTTATGGATATCTATAAATACGGATTAAATTGTAAAACGGCGCCCCATACCTACCTACCTACAACGTCGAAGGTTGGCCCTCGCCCATCGGGGCTTGAAGAAATAGGTCGGCTACATGATGCTTCCACGCAAAGCTGAAACTGACCGCACACGAGTACTGGTAAACCGCTTTGAGGATATAAGACTACCCAGGCAAAGCGGTGCGAGTCGGCCCGTCCATGCTTATAAACCCTATTAGTTTCATTGGGCGACAGGGCTTGAAATGTAATTTCATCCCACAAAATTGGAAGCAACGTCTCCAAAATGACCTATACAGTGTTGACGGGGACTTTAAACATCAAATCAAACAAAACAAACAAACGAACAACGTCAAAGGAAGAAGTTAAAAGTAAGCCTACCTACCTACCTACCTACCTACCTATATGTCCACCAGACCATTCACCCTATCTACATACCTACCTACCTGGCCACCATGCAGCCCATTTGTTTCTTCAAGCCCCGGTTGGTGGGGTCTATTTTGATTGATTGAAAGTGAGCAGTGGGTTCGGTAATTACTTCTGAGTTTTGTGTTTTCATTTGTTTTCATTGAAACGGTTAAGAGAAAACCTGTTTGGTTGACATTAGGCATTATTACCCCATATAAGCAGAAAGGTGTGAAAATTAGTCAGTGTGTTTTGATAAGCATGGGGACAACAGGAAATGTCAAACCATAAATCACACATATTAATCACCAAAATTTAAATTCCATGAAGGGCTCATTATCCTTAGGAAGCTAGGAATACACCGTAGAACTGAAAAGGTAAGAGTGTACATGTTTTCTCTAAGCCTCGGATTATTATTAATATTATCATTATTAATTATTATAATTGTTACTATTATTGTTATATTATTATTATTATTATTATTATTATTATTATTATTATTATTATTATTATAAAAGGGCACTTATATTGAGATCAGGCTTATGCTACAGTGTTCCAATCCATTTAGTAAGAAAAATAATTTAAAATTTCCACAGAACTTGTTTTTTGAAATTGCGAGAACACGCCCATTAAAAATATATTGAAATTTTACCATCATTTTTTTAAGATAAAATATTCTGATATTTTTCATATTAATTTTCCGCTGGAAAACATAGATTGTAGGTAGTCGTTAGAATCGCCTCGCCGAGACGGTTCTAACGAGTACCCACAATCTTAGTTTTCCAGCGGAAATATGAAAATAATATACGCCGCTTTAAACCCCAGTTTTACTGTATAAAAGTGGGGTTTAAAATACACGCGTGTTTTCGTAATAAGTTCAAGGAAATACATGTACCCGCATATATATTTTGTTCTTTTTGAACACATGGAAACCTATTTATGGCATATTTACTACGGGCATCTTTCGAATAAATAAATAAATAAATAAATAAATAAATAAATAAAAATAAAGCCTGTAATAAAAATGTTCTATTTAAAGCTCGTGATGTAAGCAGATTTATTTAGACATTTTAAACAAATGGGGCAGGAAATGGATGAAATTTCTCACGGCCTTCTTGCGCATGCGCAGATATACCTTGGTATTAAGGTTCTCACGGGTTTAAAGATCTCACGCTACACCGGCATACAATACACATTACGTGTGTCATAAAAAGCGATAATTGTCTTCAGCTTAAATACCACTGAGTGAGCTGAAAAAATATATGGGCACAGAACCGCCAAATTGATATGGTTCTTACAAGTACTTTCTACCTATGTTTTTGTGTTAAATCATACTGATTCCTGAAAACCCGACTGTTTTATATAAAGTTTGGTTTACCTTCCTATTCTTTTTCACAGCATCATGGAAAGAACACCAGAAAAAGGGTACACACCTTATCTTAAATCATTTAACAGTTGAAATAAATAAATAAGAGAATTTTCTAATAATCATTTGATTATACATAAATGAATAATAATAATAATAATAATAATAATAATAATAATAATAATAATAATAATAATCACATTACGATAATACATCCGTGCGGCATAGTGCATTTTTGATATCTCAAAAACAGTTAATTCGTCAAAGTAAACTCATCAATATTTAAAACAAAGCTAGAACCGCCTCATTGAGGTGGCTCCAACAAGTACCCACACCTATGTTTTGGAGAAGAAATGAAAAAAAAAATGAATACCACAGTAAACCCCAATTTTCTCCATATAAAGCAGTTTTTAATGAGGTGTTCATTACAACCAAGATGATAATAATGAATACAAAACAATTAACATAGGCATTAATGGCATCTTTACGGTTTTTTTATTTACCAGACTGAATTCACAATAGCATTTAAATAATCAAACAGTGTTACAAAAAGAAAAAAAGTAATATAAAACAAACATTCCTCTTGCATTCCAGCAAAACAATGTGCGAACAACGAAATGTCAGTTTAGCCTGTATCTGAGTAATGGGAATAAGATATAAATTATAACAAATTTAATTTTTAACTTTTTTAGAAATTTAGTGACGAATTCATATGGGCTTCTTTCTTTCTTTCTTTCTTTCTTTCTTTCTTTCTTTCTTTCTTTCTTTCTTTCTTTCTTTCTTTTAGCTATAATCATACAAACATACAAAACAAACAAATGTAATCATAAATCTTATTACTAGCAATGTTTATTTAAATTTGCCTAGTAAGTATAAAGAATGTACAAAAATCTAACCAGGTCATGGAAATAAAAAAAAATACGTGAATAAATAAATGAATAAATAAATAAATAAGAGGCAGATCAGACACCGCATTCTTAGATTGATTTACATTCCAAGGAGATGTACAGGCGAAGATGTGTTGATTTTGGCAGTCGACTGAAAATGATCCGCTTTGGGATTACACGCGTGTGTAGACGATAAAGCTTTTTCTGAATAAGCTCCAAATTTAATCGCAAAATGCCGTTATTAAATATTATCATGAAATATTATAATTGCTATCAAAATGCACAATATTGTAAACACATTACGTCTGATACGGGCGCGTTTTTACGATATTAACAAAAAGGGCAGATTTTAGCCGTTAAAGTAGGGTACTGTCGGTGTTTTCCACAGTTTTGTATGATTCTAGTAAGGATAAAGGGTTATTAATTTGAAAATAAAAATGCCGGCAGCTAATTAAATAAAAGTTCCACTTATTTGATATCGTTTTAAAGGAATTTAAACGGACAATTAGATTAAAGCGGAACATGTTTGTCAAATTGAAAAATAAAAAAGTTATATTTGTTTAAAAATTGTTTTCCATTAAAGCGCCTGCTATTTCCAACAAGAGATTCTGTACAGGTAAGCCGAGAAGGTCAGCGCACAGTAAAAGGCTTAATCCTTTGCCCCAAAGGTATAAATGTCAATAATAGTTGCGGATGAACGCGGGGGTTCTAATGAGTGCCCACAATCTATTATTCGGTCTATTCAGCTTTCCAGTATTGTTAATTGACCACGAGTTAGATGATTGCCTAATCCAGTTAATCGGTCGCGATATGTAACTAAATGACAGTCTGATATCAGCCGATAAATTCAATTATCCTCAATTAACTTGATGTTTGTAAAGTGTCAATAATGATGTTAATTACAATCAGTGCCTACCTTTGATATCAAGTTGGCTACTTAAAAAATACAGAAACAAATATAGATAATTAAACAATGATACAAACACATTAACTATAAGTTATGGTCTGATAAATGTTCATCATGATAACTCTAAGGGACACTTCTGAGGTAATAACAATACACACACCAACAAAATGCTTCTGTGCTGAAAATGGACATTCTTTATTGAATTTAACCTGGCACATTATATGCTCACCTTAGAATGAAAACAAGACTAATATTCAGTAATAAACAGTATATATGCCCCTAGAATAGTGCATTAATGACAGGTGATTTCGCAAGATTTCGGAAGAAATCCCGAGCGTACAATTTTAAGTGTTTTTGGCTGAAAAGGTACCCAAAAGTCATCATTGACAATAAAAATAATGTTTGTAAGCTAAATACACTATACATGTCCATATATTAATTCCACAATGGTGATTTCTGTTATTTCAGTGGTGATTTCGGTTATTTCTGAGGTGATTTCGGTGATTTCGGGGTGATTTCGGGGAGTCGTGATACCGGTTAGATCCGCCTCCATTGAATGGTTGTAACGAGCACAGACATTATATGTTTGGTCCCATTACTGTAATATTTGCGAGTATTATCGATTTCATGCTCAGCATAGTTGAGCATGAAACATTTTTATTACTTAGGGGCCAGATTATATGAAAGAAGCAATTTCATCCCACGAGTGTGTTTGGTATGTGTATCCAAATAAGCCATAAATAAATTAATACCACAGAAAAAGTAAACGCTCAGTTTTTCGAAATAGAAGAAAGAATCAAGGTAACGACGTTGGTTCGTTATACTGTGACGCGGCAAAGTACGTAGTTCGACTCTTCATTCTGTGTACATGTCAATTCGCTCTATGCTTGAAGAAATATATTGGCTGCATGATGCTTCCACGCAGAGCTGAATCCAGCCCGCATACTAGTACTGGTAAACCGCTTAGAAGATCTAAGCCTGTCCAGGAACCGCAGTGCGAGGCCATGCTATTAAACCCTATTGGTTTCATTGGGCGACAGGGCTTGAGATGTCATTTCATCTCAGTGTCGAGTAAAAGTCCCACAAAATTGGATGCAACGTCTCCAAAATGACATTTACAGTGTTGACGGGGACGTTAAACCTCAACAAACATACAATGCACATCTTACGTAATCCGGTTTCAAACCAAGCTGTTCAGCTATTTTCGATTTTTGCCCTCAATCAACTTTTTGGAAAACATAACGCTACATAACGTATGGCATTCCCGATTTTGTTTTCTGTCGGATTCAATAATAATAATAATAATAATAATATAAACAATAATAATAATGACACTCATCATCATCCAAAGCTGGGGTGGATGTACATGTATATGGAAATAGTGTTGACCATAAAGGGGTGAAATAGTGACAAGTGAAGATAACAAAAAAACAAGGAAATAACACACACACGCGGTCGCGCACTTTATATAGTAAATTGGAATTTACAGAAATATACATAATTTTTTCATTTTTCTGCCCATAAACGTAGTTTGTGGCCACTCGTTAGACCTGTCTCACTGGGGCGGTTGTAACGAACACCTACAATCTAAATTTGGATTGAGATGAAAACATTACTTTCCATCTGAAAACTACGTTCTAATGATGTGACAGTTGAAATTTTAGCACTCGGTCGACAATAAAATTTGCCGCGACAAATAAATAAATAAATAAATAGATAAATAAATAAATAAAACATTTAGTACAACGGAAAAACCACTTTATCGAAATCGGACAACACAAATACCGACATTTCCCTATAGGTTTCTTTTGTCGTGACGCGTCTCAGTATGTACCGGTCATTCCGTTGCTAACCTAATGCCCTGCAGGTAACCGCACATCTTCTGAATACCGCCCTGTGTAATCCGATATCAAAGAGCTGCCTTGTTCAATATACAAGTTCCTCATCAATACGTTTGTGGGAAAAATGAGCAGGAAATAACCATAGTAACGTTGTTGTGTTGAATAATAATGTATTATAAAATCAAAATACACCATGTGTCAATAATATTTTTAAACTACACAACACCCCACGTGTGTGTGTGTGTGTGGGGGGGGTGTTTAATCATTCGCATATGCAACTCGCAGTGGTAAACATATATGACGTACGTATCATCGTCATCATCATCATCATCATCAACATCATCATGTGTGACCACCGTCATCATCAACATCATCATCATCATCATATATGACGTACGTATCATCATCATCATCATCATCATCATCATCATCATCATCATCATCATCATCATCATCAACATCATCATCATCATCATGTGTGACCAGCGAGGATAAAGCCTAAACTACGCACATATATACAAATTCTATTAGGTAATCATTGGTTACACATGTGGTCGGTCTCGGTGACTCGGTCTGATGATCAGAGAGCAGTGGGTTCTATTCCCGATGGGCCCAGTAAACTTCTTTCGTGGTGATTGATCCTGAAATATCCCTCGCTTCCACCGATTCTAAGGGCAAGATGCAACTTTCTGGTGATATAATGTGTAATGTGCTGATCAAATGGTGTTGGTCCAGGAAACAATAAGTGGCTTAGAAACTGACTAGCCGGCTCGATATGACCTTAATATAGCTGACTGGACGGTAACAGCGAAGTATGCGAAAGCCTAGGAATACGCAATCTGATATTAGTTTTCCCTAAAACAAACTGGAACACTTGCTTTATGCAGGCCTCGGAAGCATAGTCTGAAGCGCATCTGACTGGTGATCAGGGTTTGCGAGTTTGGTACCTGCCGGCCGGGCAACATTAATTCGTGGGTCTGTAGCAGTCTGTCGCGCGTCTGACTGGTGATCAGGGGTTGCGAGTTCGGTACCTGCCGGCCGGGCAACATTAATTCGTGGGTCTGTAGCAGTCTGATGCGCGTCTCACTGGTGATCACAGGTTGCGAGTTCGGTACCTGCCGACCGGGCAACATTAATTTGTTGGTCTGTAGCACAGTCTGATGCGCATCTTGCTGGTGATCAGGAGTCGCGGGTTGGTACCTGCAAGTCGGACAACGTTTATTCGGGGACCTGTAGGACAGTCTGATGTACGTCTGACTGTTGATCAGGTGTCGCGGGTTCGGTAGCTGCCGGTCGGACAACGTTAATTCGGGGACCTGTAGTACAGTCTGATGTACGTCTGACTGTTGATCAGGTGTCGCGGGTTCGGTAGCTGCCGGTCGGGAAACATTAAATTCGAGGATCTGTTGCTCAGTCTGATGCGCGTCTAGCTGGTGATCAGGGGTCGCAAGTTCTGCCAGCCGGGCGGCATTCTTACTCCTTTTCCAAAAAACATAGATTGTGGGCACTCGTTAGAACCGTCTGACTGATGCAGTTTTACCAGCCTGTTGATCAGGTGTCGCGGGTTCGGTAGCTGCCGGTCGGGCGACATTAGTTCGAGGATCTGTAGCTAAGTCTGATGCGCGTCTAGCTGGTGATCAGGGGTCGCAAGTTCTGCCAGCCGGGCAACATTCTTACTCCTTTTCCAAAAACATAGATTGTGGGCACTCGTTAGAACCGTCTGACTGATGCAGTATACCAGAACCTGCAATCTTTGGAAAATGTGACAATTTTGCATCCTAAAAATGTTAGTGGACATAATCAGACCGGTTGACATAGTGAATGGAAAAAAAAAAACGGACAGTTTTCCGACGATAAAAAACAATGATATTTGTGTGATAGTTTATCAAACATTGTGTTTGGTGTTCGGTAACGAGTACTCACAATCTATGTTTTAATTTCGCAAAAATAAAGAAAATATTGTAGATCCCTGTAACCCCCAACCTCTATCTCAACGATGTAGGATGCTAAGGAGCACTTATAATCTGTGTTATTAAGGCGATGCTATCGACTTTACACAATTCATTATTTCCACAAAAACAACGCACATACCGTATTAAGACTCCACGTTAGATCCGCCTCTATGAACAGCACGAGAAATATCATATGTCATACACGGTGAAGAGAGAGAGAGAGAGTGTGTGTGCGTGTGTGTGTGTGTGTGTGTGTGTGGGGGGGGGGGTTAGAAGGTAGTTGATGACAATTTAGGGTAAACGTTTTCATTTCTCCGAAAAAAATGTTGTGGATATTAATAGGTTTTGTTTCACCGAGGCAATTCAAATCACTACCCCTCAATCTCACATTTAACTAGAGTTCTGCATGTCAGAATGCAATATATGTATACGAGTCGAAGTAAACGAAAATAGCAGACTCGGTTTTACCGAGTCTGTTCGTGACCAGTACTGATTTGTTTGCTTGATTTGAGGTTTAACGTCCCCGTCAACACTGTAAATGTCATTTTGGAGACGTTGCTTCCAATTTTGTGGGACTTTTACCCGACATTGAGATGAAATGACATCTCTAGTCCTGTCGCCCAATGAAACCAATAGGGTTTATTAGCATGGGCGGTCCGCCTCGCACCGTGGTTCCTGGACAGGCTTAGATCCTTTAAGTGGTTTACCGGTACTAGTGTGCGGACCGGATTCAGCTCTGCGTGGAAGCATCATGCAGCCCATATATTTCTTCAATGACCAGTACTGAAACTTAAAAAAACGCTTACAGGATCTATGCCTGACCAGCCAAAGTGGTTCGAGGCTAGCCGTCCCTACATATAAACCATTTTTGTTTGTTTGGGCGACAGGGCTTGAGATGTCATTTCATCTCAATGTATGGTAAAAAAACACACACACTCAAAATTGGAATCAATGCCTCAAAAATAAAATAGTGTTTAAGGTGGCGTAAATTCAAAATATCAGAATTTTCACGAGTGCGAAGCGTGAGTGAAAATTCTTATGTTTTAGACAAAATGTGTGGCATTTATGAAAAAAGAATATTGAAAAAGTAATCCGGGCTGCTACTGTGAAGATATCGCGATCATATTTATTGTTCACAATATGAACATACCGTGTTTTCACGACATCATGAAAACAAGCCTATATTATTTTTAGCTCTTAAACCAAACCTTTATATAATATAACTGGAATTTACATGGGTGTACATCATCGCGTGAAAAAGTCCGTGAAATGAACACCCCCTTAAACATCACTTTTTATCGAGAAAATGGGGGTGAACGGGGGTATACATTTTTTTTCTTATTTCTGCTCCAAGACATAGGTTGTGGGTACTCGTTAGAACCTTCGCATTGAGGCGGTTCTAACGAGCACCCACAACCTGTATTAGCAGCATAAATGAAAAATATCACGGATTTTCATTTTGGAGATCTGAAAAAAATCCACTATGTCGCACGGGTGTGTTATTGTGATATTTCTTCTTAATTCTGCTTATAACATAGATTGTGGTTACTCGTTAGAACCGCCTCACCGAGGCGACTCTAACGAGTTCTCACAACCTATGCTTTGATCAGAAATATAAAAATATAATACTTTTCTTAGATTTTTGGTAAAATTTTTAAAATACGAAAGTGCGTGTTTTTGTAATGAGGTGAGGCGATGATTTTTATTTGTTTCAGATATATTGATTTCGCGGCTTAGTATATTATAAAATTATAAATGAAATATTTTCACCGCCGAAATATAAAAAAGAAAAAATATTAACGTGTGTCTAATTCTGACAGTTCAAATACAATTTATTTTTTGTTCCATTACGAAAACAAGCCTTATCAAATAAATTGTAAACTTCTACTCTACAACAAAATTGTAAATTTTGGGATAAAAGTTCTGATATTTTTGTCCAAATTTCTACTCAAAACATAGATTGTGGGAACTCGTTAGAACCGCCTTGGCGATGCGGGTTTAACGTTTACCCACAGTCTATATTTGAGTAGAAATAATGTAAAATAATTAACCCTGTCAAGCCAAGTTTTTCATTACAAAAGAGTCAAATTTATAAAGGCGTGTTTTCGTGATGATTGAAGAAGACATCTCTCATCGAATGTTAATTTGATGACGGATAATTATTGAGATCACATATACTGAAAAATCATGTTAAATGTCAAATTCATTGTATAAATTTGTTATTTTTTTTTTTTTTTTTTTTTTTGTTTCCTAAAATATAGCGGCCGTACGTAATGGGTGAGAACAATAAATTCCCTCACAAAAAGCATTCGAAAACTATAGAAAACAGAGTCTTCTCGGTTAATGTTTTGTCCATGTATGAAAGAAAGGTTCTTATGTAGTTTGTTTTTCACCGGCAAGCATTGAACCCGCGAATCTGGATCAACAGTTAAACGCGCATCCGACTGAGCTACAGAATCCGGAAACATTTCCTTTCTGTCAAACACAATTTCCTGTTTATTGCAGGAGATCCTCTTCACCTTAAAATCATTTCGCTATTATTTTTTATCTATTTTCTGTTTCATAATACATATAATCAAAATAATAATAAATAATAATAATAATAATAATATAATAATAATAATAATAATAATAATTATTATTATTATTTTTATTTTTATTCATTATTATTAATTATCATTATTATTATTATCATTAAAGTGAGTCTGCGGGATTTTTATTGGTTAACGAAAAAGAACATATGAAACCAGAAACGGTTTCCATGACAGCGTTTTCCGAACGCTAATGTGATTGGTTGATATTCGAAACGCTTGAAACGTTTCAGAAACGATGATCTGATTGGCTGAAAATGTAAACGATCGTTTAAGCGTGGTCTAAACGCTGCGTTTTCAAATCGTTGAAAAGAGTTTTGCATCCGTTTCCGTGGACAACAAAAACTAAATCGCCACTGTAGCAGGGCCCTGATTTGAAAAGAATATGGCATACATTACCTTCTTGACGCTCATGGTCCGCTTTCCAATGCATGGTCTTTTGCAATACTTTGTTGCCCATATTTTGTTCTGAATCTTTCGTTTTGGCTAAAAAAGTGAACCCATGTCTCGTCACCTGTGACGACATTAGTGAAAGACCGTGCATTGTTATATGAAATCTTTTTAAGCAACTTCTTGGCGCACTGAACGCGTGTCTTTTTCTGCACATCTGTCAACAGAATGATAATCCATCTAGCACAGATCTTTCTCATTTTCAAATCCCGTTTCAGAATTGTATGAGCTGCTCCTAATGAGATGCTAACCATACTAGGTATTTGCCTAGTGGTGTATCGTGCATCGGTAGCAACTATTTCTTTCACCTTAGCAACCATCTTGGCAGATGTTGCTCTTTTCGGCCGACGATCATGTGGTGCATCTTCTGTTGAGCCTAGCCCACAGCTGAATTTCTTACACCAACGAAAAACTGTCGGAAAAGACATTTCATTATGCCCATAAACCGAACATATTTCATCAAAATGTCTTTGCACCGTATACCAAGAATACAACGATTCTTAATATAGGATCGTATTTCAACGGCGTACTCTGACCTTCTTCCAACCATGTTTTGTATTAGTATACAATAGTAGACAGTGTTTATCGAACGATATACATTGCTAAAGTGGACGGATTTTAACAATTTTGGTATCAATGAAGATGTATAGGTATAATGTTTTTCAACGCTGTGATATTTATTGCCAGGTGATTTTCGCATTAGTGCATGAGAAAACGTTCTTCTTGCATTCATATTTGTACAGTCCTCGTAATGTGAACAAAACACAAACATTATCAACTATATAGACTAGTTAGAGTCTGGGAAGTTTAAATGAGTTGGTGTTGTTCTGATGTCAAGGTAGCGAACTCCCAGGCGCTGATCAAAATGCGAGGACATACAGTCCAATCTGCACCTTTTGTTGTTCGCATATAATGTGGCTATTATTATTATTCTCTAATGATGATGAGTCATAGTGAACTAACTTTCTAACTAACTTACTGTTTGTTTGTTTGCATTGAGATTCAACGGCCCCGTCATTTTTGAAACGTTGCTTCCAATTTTGTGGGACTTTTACCCGACAGTCAGATGAAATAATGTCTCAAGCCCTGTCGACCAACGAAACCTATAGGGTTTATGTGCATGGACGGTCCAACTCGCACTAATTTGCCTGGGCAGGCTTAGACCTCTAAGTGGTTTATCAGTACTTATGTTCGGTCGGCTTCAGCTCTGCGTGGAATCACCATGCAGCCAAATCTATTTCTTCAAGCCCTGATTGACGGGGACTGACTAACTAACTAACAAATCAAATGAATGAATAAATAAATTGACAACATGATTAATAGACTATATGCATTTGTACTATATTGTATAGTTCTGCGCAAAGTGGGAATCTGTACAATTCCGGAATTGTCCTGTACAAAGTAGGAATTCTCCCTTTGCGCAACAATTCCGGAATAGTACCGGTACATTTCTAGAACTGCGAAAGGGTGTTATTGTATGTTTGATTAAAGGTTTAACGTCCCCGTTAACACTGTAAAGGTCATTTTGGAGACATTGCTTCCAATTTTGTGGGACTTTTACCCGACATTGAGATGAAGTGACATCTCAAGCCCTGCCGCCCATTGAAATCAATAGGGTTTATATGCATGAACGGTCCGACTCGCACCGTTTTGCCTGGGCGGGCTTAGATCCTCTAAGCGGTTTACCAGTACTCGTGTGCGGGTCGGTTTCAGCTCTGCGTGGAAGCATCATGCAGCCTATCTATTTCATCAAGCCCCGATGGGCGGGGGCCGCGCAAGGGTGTTAACTTATCGATCATGTCTCTGCGCAAAGTAAGAATTATTTGGACAAAGTAAGAATCAAATTGATAAAAGGATGCAGTGTCTTTATTTTCCTACCCATTTTAGTCTGCTCCGGTTTTCGGAAATGTAAATGATCCAAAATTCAGTTAAATCAAGAGGTTATAAAATGATTGTTTTTTTTTTTTTCAACCAATCACCGTCTTTCATGTCTCTAATTTGGAAATGCCTCTTTGATGTGTTTCCTATGGGCAAACGCTTTTTAAAGTATGCTGGACAATTTATACCCCGTTACATACGAAGTGGGGTTTGATACAGCGCAAAATGAAGTAATGAAGTAATCTTTAAATTATTTTAAACTTTTTTTTTTCATTTTGCGTTGGCTTAGTGGGTGCATGTGCGGAATTAAATGAAATGCAGTTTTTACTTAATTATGTGTCGATACTAAGAGGTTTGATCAAAATGAAAAATAAAAAAAAAAATATTTCAATTTACGGTGATATGTGGCATACTTAATGTTATTTCATTTTGCGTCGACAGTTTGAGGTCTGTTTTAAATGAAAAACTACACATGTATTTTGCTTTTGAAAGATGTGCTTCTTTCCTATCATCACAAAAACAAACGTAACCCAATTCTTAAGGCTAAAATATCAATCGGGTTCGCGAGAAGAGGATTTTTGAAGGGTTTCTTTTTTTACCTTAAAGAGCATGGTGGCCATTCTGGTCACACGACCTGGACCCCTCGAACAAACTTTCGTTCCTAAGTCCCAAGCATTACGAAAACACGCCTATACAAATACATGATAAATTTTACCGCCATAAACATGAAAAATTTAAGATGAAAACTTGTGATGTTTTTCTTATTTCTGCTCAAAATATAGATTGAGGGTACTCGTTAGAACCGCCTCATCGAGGCAATTCTAACGAGTACCCACAATCTATATTTTAAAGCAGAAATAAGAAAAATAAGGTTTGCCCCTGTAAACCCCAGTTTTACTATATAAAAGTGTATATAGGTGTGTTTTCGTGATGGGATGTTCCATATGAAATCTGATCTCAATCAGCCCAGTGGCTTCTGAGGAGATGTTTGAAAATGTTGACGACGCAGACGACACAGACAACGCGGACGACGTTAAAAGGCACCTTACGGCATGTATAGCAAATATCCTTAACATGTACATGCCTGCTTCCTTATAAGACGAAGAAGCCTCTACCTCAGATATATTAAGACAATTATGATCTCAAAACTTTGTGACCAGTGCTTCAGCTGAAGTGCACGACCCGCCGGATGCTTTTAGCTTTATGAGTGTTACCATATATGGGTATGGTGGCAATTTTGGTCATGTGACCTGGACCTAAAACGGTTCCCCCAATTAATGCGCCTTATCGTAAGGAGCAAAAATATATCTTATGCTATAGTACTGTATTCTGAATCTTTTGCAGGATAAAATGCATTCTCAGTTTTCCAATACAAAAACATATGTGTCAAAGTTTGACCAAGGCACAAAGAAGGTCAAGGTCAACCCAGGGTCACCATTTTAGCAATTTATGGTGGGCCTATGTCCTAGATGCTATTTTTCAAGTTTCGTGGAAATCTGCCCAGTGGTTCTGGAGAAGACTATTTTTGAAGGGTTTTTACCATATAAGGCTTGGCGGCCATTTTGGTCATGTGACCTGGACCCCATGAGCAAATTTTGGTTTCCCCCATCCCATAGAGGCGCCATATGAAATTTGACTTCAATCGGCCCAACGGTTTCCGAGGAGAAGCAGTTCGAAAATTTTCAAATTTTTCGCCTCGGCGAGGCTATACTTAATGGAATGTAATATTTCGCAAATTCATTGGTTAGATCTCATTGATATCTATCAGTATGCCAAAACTTGTTTAAATATTCCAAGCGGTTAAGTCACTATCACCAATTTTCACAAACGGGTTACGGACGGACAGACAGACAGACCATATATGGCTTGGCGGCCATTTTGGTCATGTGACCTGGACCCCTTGAGCAAATTTTGTTTTCCCCATCCCATAGAGGCTCCATATGAAATTTGACTTCAATCGGCCCAACGGTTTCCGAGGAAGCATTTCGAAAATTTTCACATTTTTCGCCTCGGCGAGACTATACTAAATGGAATGTAATATTTCCAAGTTCATTGGCTAGATCTCATTGATATCTATCAGTATGCCAAAATTGTTTAAATATTCCAAGCGGTTAAGTCACTATCACCAATTTTCACAAACGGGTTACGGACGGACAGACAGACTGACAGAATGACACGGTGATTTTAGGGCACTCTTAGAAAATCAACCGACTTCATTCGGTCGCTTTTTCTGCGGGTCGTGCAATGTGTGTCTCAAAATGCATGTTTATCTATCTAGCTACTTACCCTGCGACCGGTCACATTTGACCATTACTCGGTGTACATTACGTACACACCAGGTTGAAACTTTGCAGCATGTTGTTACGCGACATTTTGCGTCTATTTTCAGCAGAATTATGGCCCTTGAATGACATCAAAATTGATGTTGCGTGTGAATTTATGTTGACCATACATAGTTGAGACTGTTACGCGGTATCATAGGTCTATTTTCAGCAGACTTATAAAACATGAATGATTTAAATAATTTGTTTCGGCACAATGTCTTCAGAAAGAATTGATGGATTTTTATCAAATTTTGCATGTAAATTTATGTTGACAAAATCCAGCTTGGGATTGTTACGCGTCTATTTTTCAACAGTTATGGCCCTTGAGTGACGTTAAAATTCGTTTTCTCTAAATAGAGAAATAATTGATGGATTTTGATCAAATGTTGCATGTAATTTTTTGTTGGCAAGATCTAGCTTGGGATTGTTACGCGGCATTTTGGTTATGGCCCTTGAATGACGTCAAAATTCGTTTCCGCTCAATACTTTGAAAATGAATTGATGGATTTTGATAAAATTTGGAATGTTGACCAGATATAGCTGACGACTGTTACGCAGCATTATGTGTCTACTTTCAGCAGAAATGACCATTGAATGATGTCAAAAAAGTGTTTCTGTTCAATGTCTTGAGAAAGACAAGAGGGCCGTGATGGCCCTGGATCGCTCACTTGATCCATAGAGTAACATGTGGGCCCCGGGGAGGGTCATTATTGTCCCCAGGGCTATAATGTGAATAATGTTTAGGGAGGTCTAAAAAGGTGAAGCTTCATACCCAATATCAGCAAAGGCTATAATTTACACAATCTTGGCCAAGGTCCACTAGATAAAGCTACACACCAAATATCAAAGATCTGGGCCTTGCGGTTTCAGAAAAGAAGATTTGTTTTTAAGATATTCCCTACAAAAGCCTATGTTAAACCAAATGGCCCCAGGGCGGGGCATTTTTGCCCCATGGCTATAATTTAAACACTCTTGATAGAGGTCCACTAGATGAAGCTTCACACCAAATATCAAAGACCCGGGCCCGGTTTTAGAGAAGAAGATTTTCAAAGATTATCTCTACATAAGTGTTTGTCAAAGCAAGGGCCCCGGGGCGGGAGCATTTGTGACCCGAGGACTATAATTTGAAAATCTTGGTAGAGATCCACTAGATGAAGCTCGATACCAAATTTCAAAGACTTGCAGTTTCAGAGAAGAAGATTTTTAAAGATTTCCATATATAAGTTTATGTAAAACCAAAGGGTCTCAGGCGGGTGCCTTTTTCGCCCGAGGGCGATAATTTGCAAAATCTTGATAGAGGTCCACTAGATGATATTTCACACCAAATATCAAAGACCAAGGCCTTGTGGTTTCACAGAAGAAGATTTTTTAAAGATTTTCCCTATATAAGTTTATGTAAAACCAAATGGCCCCGGAGCGGGGACAATTTTGATCGCAATGCTATAATTTGAACAATCGTGGTAGAGATCTACTAGATGAAGCTTCATACCAAATATCAACGACCTAGGCCTTGTGGTTTCAGAGAAGATTTTTAAAGATTTTCCCTATATAAGCGTATGTAAAACCAAACGGCACCGGAGCGGGGGCATTTATGGCCCCAGGGCTATAATTTGAACAATCTTGGTAGAGGTCCACTAGATGAAGCTTCATACCAAATATCAAAAACCTGGGCCTTTCGGTTTCAGAGAAGAAGATTTTTAAAGATTTCCCTATCTAATCCTATGTAAAACAAAAGGGCCCGGGGCGGGGGCATTTTTGGCCCCAGAACTATAATTTTAACAGTCTTGGTAGGGGTCTACTAGATGAAGCTTCATACCAAATATCAAAGAACTGGGCCATGTGGTTTCAGACAAGAAGAATTTTAATCATTTTCCCTATATAACACTATCATTAACCAAAGGGCCCCGGAGCGGGGGGCATTCTTGACCCCAGGGCTATAATTTGAACAATTTTGGTAGAGGTCCACAAGATGAAGCTTCATACCAAATATCAAAGACCTGCGCATTTTGGTTGTCGAGTAGAAGATTTTTAAAGATTTTTCCTGTATAATCCAATGTAAAACCAAAGGGTCCGGGTCGGGGGCATTTTTGGACCCAGCACAATAATTTGAACAATCTTGATAGGGGTCCACTAGATGAAGGTTCATACCAAATATCAAAGACCTGGGCCTTGCGGTTTCAGAGAAGAAGATTTTTTTAAGATTTTCCCTATATAATCCTATGTAAAACTAAAGGGCCCCGTGGCGGGGGCATTTTGGTCCCAGCACCATAATATGAACAATCTTGGTAGGGGTCCACTAGATGAAGCTTCATTACAAATATCAAAGACCTGGGCCTTGTAGTGTAAGAGAAGAAGATGTTTTAAATTTTCAGTGAAAAAAAGTCTATTTTTGGCTCCTGTGACCTAGATGTGCAACGAACCGGAACCATTTGAACAACTTTGAAAGGGACCACCTAAGGATCATTCCTGTGAAGTTTGGTCAAAATCCGATTAGTGGTTTAGGAGGAGATGTCGCTTGAAGAAATTGTTTACGGACGGACGCACGCACGGACGACGGACAAAAAGTTAACCCTAAAGCTCACCTCGTCACTACGTTGCGGTGAGCTAAAAAGATGCATTTCGACCAAATTTGGTAAATGTGAATTTATAATGACAAGATAAAACTTCGGATTATTACACGGTATTATGTGTCAACAGAAATATGGCCGTTGAATGGTTTCAAAATTTGTTTCCGCTCAATACTTTGAGGAAGAATTGATGGATTTGAATCAGTTTTGGCATAAGAATTCATGTTGACCATATATAGCTGAGAATCATTACGTGGCATTATGTGTCTATTTTCAACGATGTTATGGCCCAAGCATGACGTCAATAATTCGTTTCCGATTAATATCTTCAGAAAGAATTGATGGATTTTGATTAAGTTTGGCATGTAATTTTATGTTGGCAATATAAAGCTTGAGATTGTTACACGGTATTTTCTGTCAGTTTTCAGCAGAGTTATGGAACTTGAATGACGTCCAATAGTTTCACTCAGTATCTTGAGAAAGAATTGATGTATTTTAATCGAAGGTGGAATGTGAATTTATGTTGACACGATATAGCTTGGGATTGTTGCGCGAAATTTTGCGCGTATTTTCAGCAGATTTATGACCCTTGAATGAGGTTGAAAATTTGCTTCCACTAAACAAGAAAGAAATGTTGGATTTTGATCAGATTTGGCATGTGGGTTTATGTTAACAAGATAAAACTTGGGATTGTTATGCGACATTATGCGTCCATTTTCAGCAGAGTGATGGCCCTCGAATGACGTCAAAAATTCATTTCCCTTCAATATAATAAGAAATGATTGATAGATTTTGATCAAATTTTGTTTGTGAATTTATGTTGAAAAGATATAGCTTGGGTTTGTTAAACAGCATTTTGCGTTTATTTTTCAGCAGAGTTGTGGCCTTTGAATGGCGTCAAAAATTCGTTACCATTCAATTGAATAAATGGATTTTGATCACAGTTTGATTTTGAACTTATGTTGCTGTACACTTGCCTGTTTCTAGGCCAAACGGGGTTAAACTGGTGGTCTTGTTTTGCTGCAGTGTCCAGAGGTGTTGCTGACATCCAAGGGATCCCAGGTGTCTCAGCGCTTTGTATATGTCGTGTCCTCACCCTTGCTGCTGCTGCGCTGATTTTAATTGTTGCCCGTGATGACAAACTGAAGAGTAGGATACCACCATGCAAGCCGAACATCCAACTGAAATATGTATGTTAACCACGACCATCATAAGGCGTATCGCCTTTCGTAGCGGCTTCATATAGTTTATGTAAGGTGCGTGCTGTTCAGTTTTAAATCCTTTCAGTTTAACACTTTGTGTGTCTTAATTATAATATTTGTATCACTTTTAAGTCAGTATGAAGCTTTGTATATTTACAAATAATTTGAATAGGAAGTGATTTCTCATTGCAATAACACATCCGTGTGACAAAGTGCATTCTTTCAAAGGTGATGAAATTATGTAAGGTCAAGGGTGCTGTAAGAACCGTCTCACTGAGGCGTTTTCTAACGAATATCCAGAAACTAAGTATTGGAGTAGAACTAATAAAAATGAAAAATACTACTGATAAGTTTTTTTATTACTATTTTATTATGTAATCATGTATTTATTTATTTATTTATTACTTGTTTGTTTTATGACCCTTTCAGTATTTTTTCACTTATTTCAAGCCGATCGTTAATCAGATGTGGGCGAAAACCAGAGTAGGCTACCTGGAAAAATTACCTTATCCGTTGCAGAACTTGCGGTGACCCGAGCCGGGCCCGAACCAAGGGGTGAGAGGCCTTAGGTGACCTGAATTCTGGCAAAGAGCCGCCTAAGTGATAGCGCGATCACAAAAGCTTGCATTAGAGGGACTATGCGCTGATCAGTCTTTGCTGATGCGCAGGCTGATCCGCGCGTTTGTTCACACATGCAAATAGCAGGTTTTCATGCTCATATAATATTATATGTAAAAAAGTGGTTGCAATCGTTAAAACTACACAGTTGAAGAAATAGATGGGCTGCATGATGCTTCCACGCAGAGCTAAAACCGACCCGCACACGAATACTGGTAAACCGCTTAGAGGATCTAAGCCTACCCAGGCAAAGCGATGCGAGTCGGTCCGTCCATGCTTATAAATCCTATTGGTTTCATTGGGCGGCAGGGCTTGAGATGTAATTTCATCTCACTGTCGGGTCAAGTCCAACAAAATTGGAAGCAACATCTCCAAAATGACCTTTATAATGTTGACGGGGACGTTTAACCTCAAATCAAACGAAACAAATAAAACTACAGTTTCAGACGACGACAATATGCCAAATTTCCCAAAGAAATGCTTAATAATTCAACATGATGATTGTTAAGAAAATAAATAATGCTTTTCAGATGTTTCCTTGCATTATTACCTGCAACTTTACCTTTAACAGTTTGTTGACGTAACCTATGTCGTCGAATTGGTATTCTGTGACGTTATTATTGTAAATACTATAAATCTGAAACCTTTAGGAGTATTTTATTCATTTTGGTGTCATTTTTTGTATCCCAAACACCAATATATCTGAAATCAGTTATAACTCATTTTCGCCAAAAATTCCCAGAAGGTCCCTTTTCGCGTGACGGGTCACATATTGTTTCGTAAAGATAACCGAGTAAGCACCTGTTACGGAAAGAGCTGCTAACTCTGCTTGTCGCCTGTGATTTTGTTGTCTGTCAAGATCTACAGTGTAACCTCCATTAAACAGCCAACCTGGGAAAACTCCAAAACTGACTGTTTAAGGGAGGTGGCTGTTCAACAGAGGGAAATGTCTGTGATGATGTATGGATTGTTATTGACAGACATAAAATATAGATTATTGAAGACAGCTCAACATGGATGTACTAAAAGAAAAATAAATGATGGAGTGGTGTCATCTGAAACCTCTCCATCATTTATGTTTCTTTTCATTTGCTTATAATACAGACATCACAATGGTAAGTATGAGAGAAATAAATTTTGAAATAAATAAATACACCAGAAGAGAAATTCGTATGTTTACATATGATTTTTTGCTATTTAGTTTACACTGGTTGTTTAATTGAGGCGATTTAGATTTGGTAAGGTGGTTGCTGGTTGGAGGAGAGAGGTGGCTGTTGAGCAGACGTAAACTATGTAGTAAAATACTATGGGAAGAGTTATTGTGGCTGCTGAAGAGAGGTGGCTGCTCAACAGAGGTGACTGTTAGTGGAGGTTTTACTTGTTTGGCTGCGTCTATTCCTTCGATAATTGGGATTTGCTTTGGGATCCAAGTGGATCAGTTCCGGAAGTATCTTTACTCATTTAATTTGTGTAGGTGTGTGTTGGGTTCGGGGTTTATGTGCGAATTCACGTGTCTTATTTCCATTGTGTCATGGCGGCTTTTGATTGCTTAGTACTAAACTAATGGCTTTTGCTGTGTACCAGTTATCTCTCTCTAGGTATAAGGTATGTTTCAGGTGTGTTTGCCATATAGATTTTGTTTGTGTTTAAATTGAGGTTTGGCGTCCCAGTCAATTTTTTAGGTAATTCTGGAGGCGTTACTTCCAATTTCGGGGACTTTTATCCAACATGGAGATAAAATGACATCGCAAACCTTACGGCCGATACAAACGGATATGGTTTATATGCAGGCACGTCCCGACTCGAACCATTTTGCCTGGGCAGGCCTAGACCTTATAAGTGGTTTATCGGTACTCATGTGCAGTCGGTTAGAACTCTACATGGACACACCCTGCAGCTCAATCTGTTTCTCCAAGCCTCGATGGGGGCCCTTCAGCATGTAGATATTTAACAGTACTTTGTTCCGAAAAAGCGACACAGCCCCTTCCATTTGAAATCTACAGACCGCTCAGCTTTCAGCTGATTTACATACGGCTTTGGAAAAGTAACTTTCCATTTGGCTTTCCGCTGTTGTTGTTTCCATTAGGGTCTAGTCATT
Source organism: Lucinisca nassula (assembly GCA_963580285.1). Taxonomy (NCBI): domain Eukaryota; kingdom Metazoa; phylum Mollusca; class Bivalvia; order Lucinida; family Lucinidae; genus Lucinisca; species Lucinisca nassula. The sequence goes on along the minus strand of OY757023.1, from coordinate 46,759,670 downwards.
TATGGTTGTGTTTCTTTACCTTATATGTCTCTGATGGGAGGTGCGGGTTAATTGAATCGATTCCAAATCATTGCCTTTACTTCTATTTTGAATACAAAGGGTGTCATTCCGTTTATGATTATGGAAGACTTGTCGCCCTTGTCCGATCAATATAAACCAAGTGCCGTATACGACAAGGCTTAACCTTAATATTATTTAAACAAGCGCAAACATCACGCACTTTTCCACTTTAGTTGATGCTTCCGTGAGACAAGGTTATTTATCGTATCATAACTGCAAAAAACACATCAAGAGAAATTGTTCCCCAAGTCACGGAAGTTATACTCAACAAGCTATGTATCCGCATAATGTGTTCGGATATTCTCTGGACGCTTTATGTGTTTACAAGGGACCAAATTGTGCTTATATCCAGGAGAATGTGAGTTATTTTTCTGTGTATTTACTACACCTAGTGTCCTCTGGTAAGAGACCATCTTTTGGACTTTTCAAAAGTGGTCTTAGTGACAACTTTCGAAAAGTCTCAAAGGTGGTCTTAATAAAGAACTGTTACAAAAAATAGAACTGATAATAGTCACGCTTTCATGATATTCCAGCACAAGTAAATGCGTCTAATATCAACCATCATGAAACAAATCTTTTGATTATCTTCTTTATTTGGCTTCGATTACGCTAATGTAAACGATAACTAGGCCTGAATGGCGTGATGTCTCACCACTGTACTTGATGAGGCCAAACGATGTCAGTTCCGCACATAACACAAGATTATTTGAAATATAAAGTAAAAAAAATGCTATTACGAAAATACGCCTATACAAATACATTGCAAACTTTATCGCCAAATAGTAAAACTTTTATTTTTCTTATTTCTGCTCAAAATATAGATTGTGGGAACACGTTAGAACCCCCTCGATCTTATTTCTGCTCAACATATAGATTGTGGTTACACATTAGAACCGTCTCATCGAGGCATTTAGAGCAGAAATAAGAAAAATAAGGTTTACCCATGTAAACCCCAGTTTTACTACATAAAAGGTGGGTTCAAAGGGGTCAGAAATATATAAACGTGTTTTCGTAATGGTTGTTTAACCGTATCCCGCTGAACACGACGGCCCCTAACCTTGCAAGCAGTGAAGATCAAGATCAGATGGCTTCGGAAGGATCTACACTGTTTGACATGCAGTTTGTGAATTGAACAAATACATTTTATGAAGTCAATTGATTGCGTGATAGTCAGAAAGATGGCTGGATTAATAAAATTATTCAGCGAGATAAGAGTTAAACTACAGTGGAACATGATGGCTCGAACACCGATGGCTCGTTTACCATAGATGTGTCGAACCCATTCTTAAGCCCCTAGCAAAATGCTCTACATAAGACATAGTGGGGTATAATTAACGAGAATTTAGTCTTTTATCTTGCAAATGTATGCTGTGTGTACTTATTAGAATCGCCTCGATGAGGCGATTCTAATGAGTACACACAGCATACATGTTCATTATAGAACACCGAAAAGATATCTAAAAGTACCTCGTTATGCCTCCTGACAGTCACCCTCAGTGGCTCGAACTACCCCTGTCTCGAACAGATTTTCGATGTCCCAAAGGTGTTCGAGCCATTGAAGTTCCACTATAATTTCATATTATCGCTGGACGTGTTCAAACATTACCATATCACTATTTTCAGAATATTCACTATCGTCTTTATACGTGCTTTCAAAAGACACTAATGTGCCTTGTGCTTCAACACGACAATAGATGACAGTGGTAACCTAAGGGATTATCATCACAAAACACGCCTATATAATTCTGAACCCCCACCCCCCTTGAACCCCACTTTTATATAGTAAATTAGAGGTGGAGGCAATTATCAGGAATCGATACAATTAACCCACAGCTCCCATCAGAGACACCAAAGGGAAAAACACAAACCTGAGACAACAGAACCTAATGGAAACGTCAATAGTGGAAAGCAAAAAGGACAGTTACTTTCCCACAAAATGGCCAATAGGCTAAACAAAATAAAATAATATAAGCGACACAAACACCCAAAGACAAACCATAACAAAAATAAACCGCGACAGAAGACCCGCCTTGGAACGGTCAGCGGAAACGAATTCAACTGGGGGGGGGGGGGGGTTAAATCGATTTTACGTGGCCATAATCCTCGCCCTTACTTCCGCCGCGATTTCGACAAATAATTGGTTAGTTCCGTATGAAGGCCTCCTAACTCATCAGTGCAACATCTCCGTGAACACTAAAATCAAACAGCCACAGAGATAAAACAACGGTGAGGACTCGACAGCAAGAAACCACTGAAATGCCGAAGCAAAAGAAAACCAACAGTTAGACTCCGATGGGCCCAACCAAAGACAGAGTATCAGGCACCAACCAACGTTACATTGAATTAGATCTCTCTAATTCTCAGTAAGCCTTCATAGAATCTGTGGCCTGACCCACCGGTGTGCAAATTAAAGAGGGGAGCAAATTTGTCAACCGTGGTTGGGTTAACTACCATGCATTCAGTCTGTCGTATACATATATGTTGTACCCAATCTTTTTATATCGAATAATGATTTTACGAAATTGGGTGATGAATCATTGTGGTAAACTGGGGTTTACAGGGTTAACCTTATTTTTCTGATTTCTGCCCTAAAATACAGATTGTGAGTACTCGTTAGAACCGTTTGATTTGTTTGTTTGATTTGGGGTTTAACGTCCCCGTCAACACTGTAAAGGTCATTTTTGGGACGTTGCTTCCAATTTTGTGGGACTTTTACCGGACATTGAGATGAAATGACATCTCAAGCCCTGTCGCCCAATGAAACCTTTAGGGTTTATTAGCATGGACGGTTCGCCTCGCACCGCGGTTCCTGGACAGGCTTAGATTTAGGGGTTTACCAGTACTAGTGTGCGGGCCGGATTCAGCTCTGGGTGGAAGCATCATGCAACCCATATATTTCTTCAAGCCCCAATGGCCGGGGGCTTCAGAACCGTTTGATCTGCATTATATTCTTTGAATTGCTTCATCGTGACATTCGTTTACATGACCGTATACAAATACCACTGCAAATACCATTCGATACAGAGATAATCGGGGTTTACAGGGATAACAATATTTCCTTGTTTTATATAAATACAGGTCGTGGATGCTACCTAGACCCTGCTCAACAAAAGCACAGATTGTCATCAGCTGTCGAGCCATAAACGATACACTATGCCTAATATGTCCTATTGCATATATGCCCTAATATGAAGAACAGTAATTAACGTTTAGTGGCACTTTTTTTCTCTGTTTGTACTGAAGAGTTTACTAATAAGTTTTCGGATTCCGCAGTGGATACGATGATGATTCTCCATGGTGACAATTCTTACAGGAAACACGTTGAGATAGCAAATGCCTGGCGTTAACTTGCATAAGCAAACAAGACAGAGACGGTTGTTTAACTTTAATATTTGTTCGTTGGTTAATTACTTTTTTGCCGCGTTTATGTCATAATGGATCTTATCTAAAATGGTGTTTAAATATAGATATAGAATTCCCATACAAAACAGTCGCGCTTAATAGATTTTAAGTTATTTGCTAATGGTGTTCCCGTTCTGAAATGACACTGTTTTCTGAAAGCCCTTAATTTTTCAAATGCCATTTATGCATGCGGTTATGTACATGAATTAAAAGATAAAACTGAATTTACCTAAACTGATGGACAAAAGATACGTTAATATCATATCTTAGTCGTAATAAAGAACATTGTCGCGCTTTCCTGTTATTCATTACCCCCATGCCATTTTGTCATGCAAAATTTACAAAAATACACACTTTCATGACTGGGTTATGCAATAAACATATGCTGGAAACAGCTGCTGCTGCGAAACTGAAATAATTAGCCAGAACAAAGTTAATCCTCTGTTGAACATGCGCGATCAGTAAAAGGTCGGATAAACTCCGAAAATATTCGTTGTTCGCACAAGCCTTTTGCAGATTACGGCGTGACATATCACCTTTTTTTCAGCAAACAGGCTGATCGGAATCATACTAACTGTTTGTGGCATTTTGTAGCCCTTGATTTGTGTAGTTTCAATTTTATTTGCACTTAGCGTATAACGTATTGCTGTCTGGACACATTCATTGTCACTTCTAATTCGTTTTCGCTCAATACAGACTTGCCAAAACATACAATATATATCTTAATTATGTAAAATTATGTCTCATGATGGGCCAAGAAGCTGGAATAACAATATTAAGGTTGAAATGTCGCTGCCGTTTTTTTATTCCGTCTTGATTAATACCCATAGCAGACTTTTTGCTGACCATCTAGTGTCGGCCGAACCTTCGAAGATTGGATTTGGATTTGGATGTGCACTGGTTGAATAGGACGTCACATCAGGAAAACACGCCTATATAATTCTGACCCCCTTGAACCCCACTTTTATATAGTAAACTAGGGTTTACAGGGGTAAACCTTATTTTTCTTATTTCTGCTCTAAAATATAGATTGTGGTACTCGTTAGAACCGCCTCGATGAGGCGGTTCTTCGTTAGAACCGCCTCGATGAGGCGGTTCTAACGAGTGCCCACAAGCTATATCGTCAGCAGAAATAAGAAAATATTACAATTTTTCATCTTAAAATTTTCATTTTTTCGGCGATAAAGGTGGCAATGTATTTGTATAGGTGTGTTTGCGTAATGACGTGCGCCGTTGTTAAAAGTTGACGTCACTGCACATCAGAAATCGCTGCATTATGGTCATCAACATATGACGGACATCGGAAATCGGCCTGACAGCACTTTAAAACATCTCTTCTCAGAAATGAAAGGTATGCAAGAAAAAGAATCTTACATGGCTGTGAGGGGACCGTAGTAAATCCGTCCTGAGGGTCAGTATCCGGCATCCCAAGGCTTGATGCCAGACAATTACCATAGGTACGAATTTTCTGTCCACCCCTTTCACCATGTAAGAGTCTTATTCTTTTTGGAATGCTATATTTATTCCTTAATATAAGGTCACAAAAATGGGCAAAGCTATATCATTTGATATGGAATTTAAGAACCAATCCTCCTGTGATTTCATTAATTTCATATAAAATGAACACACATGTAAGATTATATTTAACAAACAACGGTTCGAATTTCCTGCCAGAAAAAATCAAAAGAATTTCAATAAAGAATAAAGAGTACTCACAGTTCCTACAACAGTGTGTTATTATATGATGTTATTGCACGTGCGGCCATGGCAGGACGTTATCAACTAAAAAGCAGCGATGTTGGAGTAAAGTAGCAACAAAGAGTAGAATTAAAGACAATGATGTGGAATCGGTAATGTTCAAAAGTCCATGAAATGAACACCTTGTGATGCCACTGCATATCGGGACGACTGGGGAATACACTAGTTGTCTTATTTCTACTCAAAGATATAGCATGTGGGTAATGGTTAGATCTGCCTCATTGGCATGGTTCTAACGAGCACCAACAGCGTATGTCCTGAGTATAAATTAAAAAAATATCAAGCACTTTTATCAGAAAATAATCACTTCGCAAGGATATGTTATCGTTATGAATACACATACCGCACACCTTCCAGCCAGGACACCAATGGGAAAGACGCATAAAACAAAACATTACTAGCATAAAGCCTAAAGGACATTTTGTTTCTCTATAAATGATAGAACGGCTATCCAAAACATAAAAAAGTAGAAGTAAAACAAAGATCAGGGATCGATACAATTAACTTACTCCACCCATCAAAGACACCAAAGGGAAAGAAACACAAACATGAAGCGACCAGACCATAATGGAAACCTAAACAAAGGAAGGCCATAGAACAGTTACTTTCCCACCAAATGGCCAAATGGCCATCCAAAGCAAAAAGACACGAGTGATACTCAAAGTAAGTAACAAACAACAATATAAATAAACCGCAACAGAAGAACCGCCTTGGAACGACATTTCCAGATCATACATGCAAAGACATTGACAATATTATAAACTACGCCAGACGGTCCAATAAAAGATTTTACTGGGACAAAGGCTTACATTGATTGAGCTGGTGTGATTTAGCTGGTGGCCATAACCTGACCATGTTCACACAGTTTACACCTGTCCATGTTTACAATTTCTTTGTCTGCGCGAAGGGTTTCTAACTCATCAGACAAACATCTCCGGAAACAAAAAAAATCAAACGGGCTCAGACATGAAACTACAGCGAGGTGTCGACAGCATGCAATAAAAGAAATAGATAACCAGCAGTTGAATATCGCATAAGAAAGAGCAACAACTTTAGGCCGAAGCCGCCATAGCCGCCGGCGGGTAATTTAAGTGGGAAGCAACGTTATCACCCAGTGGCACTCGCTGTTGACCGTCCTAAGGCAGTGGTTCCAGTGTTGTTTATTTTAAATGTAGCTTTGTCGGATTTCCCGCCAGGGCTCATCATGTTGTATTAACTTATCGTTGTGTATTATTAATATTTATTTAAGTTTTATTAATTGTGCCTGTTGCACCGCGATACCCTCATGTTGGGAAGTTGTTCTGTTTGTGATTCGTTTCTGTTGTTTGTTTTATTTATTTTTTAAATAATTTATTTCTTTGTTTTTGAGTATGTGTGTGTGTTTTTGTTTGGTTGGTTGTTTTTTTTTACTCTTCACTGGGTACCATTGGTTGGCTGTAATCTTTGATTGTGGCTTTTCCTGAGCATCTATTTCTACAGTAGAACTTCGATGGCTCGAACACCTTTGGGACCTCGAAAATCTGTTCGAGACAGGGGTAGTTCGAGCCACTGAGGTTACTGTCAGGAGGAATAACGGGATATTTGAGACACATTTTCGGTGTTCTATAATGAAAATGTATGCTGTGTGTTCTCATTAGAATCGCCTCATCGAGGCGATTCTAATGAGAACATACAGCATACATTTGCAAGACAAAAGACTAAAATCTTTTAATTATCCTCCACTATTTCTTATGTAGAGGATTTCGCTAGGGGCTCAAGAATGGGTTCGACACATCCATGGTGAACGAGCCATCGGTGTTCGAGCCATCGAAGTTCTACTGTATATTGTTTTCATTTAGTGCTCATGCAATAAAACGTTTCCTACAATTCTATAATGGGTCCTTTGTCTGATTCATGCCATATTTTTCTTCCTATTCACTTTACATGAACGAATGCTTTTCAAAGTAGGTTACTGTTAAAGTGAAAGCTAGAGGACATAAGCAGTTATGCATTTTTTACATCTGTAATTTTTACAAAAGCCATAATAAAATACATTACGATAACACATAGGTGTGACATTTTTGCATATCTCCAGAAGGATTATTTTTCTGATTACGATTTCTGATAATTTTCTTATTTGTATTCCAAATATAGGTTGCGGGTGCTTGTTAGAACCGCCGAAGTCTCTAAGCAGGACCTGAGGAATGAAAAGGATGAAATATATCCTTGTAAACCCAAGTTTTCTGTGTATAACTCGGGTTTACGGAGTGTTTATTTCACGGACTTACTAACATGATGAGAGACTATTTTCTTACACACGAGGCAAAACTATCACTTTGTATGCCATTGCGTTATTTCTTTGTCTCAGAATGCTCTTTCACCTAAGAGTGTATTACATGTTGCTGCCTCAATCTGTCTATCAGTGTTTATATAGAAAATCATGTACATTGCAGTGAAACTATTGTCCCCCTAAATTGTCTTCTGCTGCCATGCAAACATGGAGGCACATTTACTACTAGATTCAGAAAATGTACGTTCACTGATGCAGAAATCAACAAATTGTTTTCTTTGAACTTTGAAAAATACATGTAAATGCATGTTTTGAAGATGAGCTTAAGCGGCTCACTGTAAAAATAACGTTTACACAACTGTCTTTTCACAGAGAAGATTCTCTCTATCTTGCATGTAATGTCAGAAATGCATTTTTCACTTCTAAAGAGCATAAGAATTATACACTTTGGTCATGTCAGAAAGTGTGTGATGCCCTCACCTTTCTACTTGACAATATTTATATTAGATTCGGCACTAAGTTATTTAGACAAATTGTGGGTATTCCGATGGGTACTAATTGCGCACCTCTTGTGGCTGATCTGTTCTTGTATTGTTATGAAAGTGACTTCATTTTGTCGCTTTCCGTTGATAACCAATCTGAAATTATTGAAGCTTTTAGCTCTACTTCTAGATATTTAGATGATTTATTAAATATTGATAATACCTATTTTGATGGTTTGATCAGTCAGATTTACCCCCTAGAACTTCAGTTAAATAAAGCAAATTCTTCTGATACCGAGGCCCCGTTTTTGGATTTACATCTATCTATTGTAGATGGATTTGTTTCGTGCAAAATTTATGATAAACGCGATGACTTTGATTTTGAGATTGTAAACTTTCCTTTTTTGGATGGTGATGTTCCTCGTGCGCCATCCTATGGCGTTTATATTTCGCAATTAATTCGATTTGCTAGAGTGTGTAGTCATGTAACTGACTTCAACACTCGTAATAAATTATTAACGGCTAAACTCCTTAATCAGGGTTATCGGTACCATAAACTACGCAAAGCCTTTTCAAAATTTTATAGACGCCATTCTGATTTAATTTCAAAATTCAATATTGGACTTAAATCTCTTCTGCAACAAGGTCTATCGGAACCCGAATTTTATGGTGACTTAGCATATAAATTCAGAAAAATATATAACCGCAATGACTTCAGCACCCAATTTCGTAAAATCATTCTTCGATATAAAAAGATTGGGTACAACATGGATATTATACGACAGACTGCATGCATGGTAGTTAACCCAATCACGGTTGGCAACTTTGCTTCCCTCTTTAATTGCACGCCGGTGGGTCAGGCCTCAGATTCTATGACGGCTCCAACGTAAAGGCTTATTGAAAACTAGAGAGATAATGTCGGTTGGTGCCTGATGCTCTGTCTCTGGTCGGGCTCATCGGAGTCTAACTGTTGGTTTTCTTTTGCTCCAGCATTTTAGTGGTTTCTTGCTGTCGAGTCCTCACCGTTGTCTCACCTCTGTGGTTCTTTGATTTTTGTGTTCACGGAGATGTTGCACTGATGAGTTAGGAGGCCTTCATGCGGACTGAACAAATTATTTGTCTAAATCGCGACGGAAGTAAGGGCGAGGATTGTGGCCACGTAAAATCGATTTAAGCCCCCCAGTGGAAATCTTCCACTGACCGTTCCAAGGCGGCTCTTCTGTGGCGATTTATTTATGTTGTTGTTTGTTACTTACTGTGTGTATCACTTGTGTCTTTTGGTTTTGGATGGCCATATGGCCATTTTGTGGGAAAGTAACTGTCCTTATGGCCTTCCTTTGTTTAGGTTTCCATTATGGTCTGGTCGCTTAAAGTTTGTATTTCTTTCCCTTTGGTGTCTTTTATGGGTGGAGTAAGTTAATTGTATCAATTCCTGATCTTTGTTTTACTTCTATTTTACCATCTTTGTCGTGTGACATGCACCATTCGAATAAACTTTCATTTTGCTATTCTTTGGAAGCAGCATATAAAACTGAAATTTGCTCTTCAGTTTTAACGAACATGTTATTTTAAATGCCAATACATCCGAAAATCCAAGTGACCTGGGGCAAAGGCCATCGAATGAACTTGACGTTTGACACACATAGATATTCATATTACACCTACTCCATGTTATAAAAATAGAATTAGAGGCAATGATCAGGAATCGATACAATTGTAAAAGCAATCCCTGAGGATTGGAAGCCCATTAGTTTTCGAAAAATGCACTGTTTTACCATTTTCACATTCAAAAGCCTAAGGGATCATCTTTGACCTTACTGTAAAATTGGAAACGGTCAACTGGTGTCATGTTTCAGCAGATCTGGTAGTACTCACCTAATGCTACATAAAATTGGCCCAGCACTTCCAGAGAAGATATTTTACAGGTTTTATACCATACCTGGGCATGGGGCCATCTTGGTCTTGTGAACTGTACCATTCAATCAAGATTTCATTCCCCAACTGTCCGAGGGTGGCAAATTAAAGGAAACGAAATTGGCCCAGCTGTTAAGGATAAAAGGTCCTTTGAAATGTTGATTGACCTGCAATCCAAATGAGCTTTGGCCAAGGTCTTTGAAAGACTATGACCTTTGGCATTCATAGACGTTCATTGTGTGCCTGCTCTCATGTCATAGACCACGAAAGTTGTTGAAAAATGCATTGTTCTACCATTTCTCTGTTGAAATGCCTGAGGAACTACATTTGACCTTGCCGTAAATAAGTCAAGGTCAACCTAAAGTTATCAATTTTTACAAAATTGGTAGTACCCAAGTCACTTAATGCTGCATATTATTTGTGAGACAATCAGGCTAGTGTTTCTGGAAGAGAAGATTTTTTTTAGTTTTTTTTTACAATATTGGGGGATGGCGGCCATATTGGCCATGTGACTTGGGCCTTTCAAACAAATATTTGTTCCACAACTGTCTGAAGGTTACCTATAAAACCTAAATGAAATTGGCCAAGTGGTTTCAGAGAAAATATATAATAGATGTGAAAGCAATGATCTGGAATCGATACAATCGTATTTCAAAATGTCAATAGACCTATAATTCGAAGAGACCTTGGGCCAAGGTTGCTGAACGCCCTTGACCTTTATCATAGACCTTTGTACCTATTCTCATAAACCAACAGTTAGACCAAAGACGGAGCACCAGGCGCCAACCAACATAAAAAATACTAAAATAAAATAAAATTCCATTTATGTTTTTACGCTGGAACCGTCATATAATCTTAAGCCCGACCCACCGGTGTGCAATTAAAGAGGGAAGCAAAGTTGCAAACCGTGACTGGGTTAACCACCATGCATGCAGTCTGTTTTATAACATTTATGTTTTACCCAATCTTTATATATCGACAAACGATTTTACGAAATTGGGTACTAAAGTCATTACAGTCATGTTTTTTTTCTAAATTTATATAATAAGTCACCATAGAATTCGGGTTCCGATAGGCCATGTTGCAGAAGTGTTTTAAGTCCAACATTGAATTTTGAATCCAAATCAGAATGACGTCTATAAAACTTAGAAAAGGCTTTACGTAGTTTATGATACCGATACCCCTGATTGAGACGTTTAGCGGTTAATAATTTATTACGAGTGTTGAAGTCGGATACATGACAAGACACTCTAGCGAATCGAATTAACTGCGAAATATAAACCCCGTACGATGTCGCACGAGGAACATCACCGTCCAAAAAAGGAAAATTTACAATCTCGAAAATTTTGCTAGAAACAAATCCATCTACAATAGATAAATGTAAATCCAAAAAGGGGGCCTCGGTATCAGAGGAATTTGCCTTGTTTAACTGAAGTTCTAGGGGATAAATCTGACTAATAAAACCATCAAAGTAAGTATTGTCAATATTTAATAAATCACCTAAATATCTAGAAGTAGAACTAAAGCTTTAATAATTTCAGATTGGTTATCAATGGAAAGCGAGAACATGGATATATTCTATAAAAGGGTTATCCTTTGGAAGCAATGAATACATCACAGAAGTGAAACATATGGAGTGTACGTGGTTTTTTTTGCCAGACTAGCTAGTTTCGGCCAATTAGGCCTCATCAGTGACCCTAAGATATTTTCAATATTCCACAATGGAATCAATGATCCCAAAGGACAAGAAAGTATAATCTACACTATGATGTAGGGCAGTGAGACGGTTAACCGCCGCCACACATTCCCACACACCAGCTGTAGTGAAGTTAAATATGTTCTATAAAAGGGTTATCCTTTGGAAGCACGGAATACACCACAGAAGTGAAAAATATGGAGTGTACGTGTCTTCTGGGCCAGTTTTCTGAAGTCTCTTTCATCACAATACAAAAACAGATCAGCCACAAGAGGTGCGCAATTCGTACCCATCGAAATACCCACAATTTGTCTAAATAACTTAGTACCGAATCTAATATGAATATTGTCCAGTAGAAAGGTGAGGGCATCACACACTTTCTGACATGACCAAAGTGTGTAATTCCTATGCTCTTCAGAAGTGAAAAATGCATTTCTGACATTACATGCAAGATAGAGAGAATCTTCTCTGTGAAAAGCCCATTCAATTAAATCATTAAGCTTTTCTTTTATAAGAATATGAGTAAGTGTAGTGTAAAGAGTAGAAAAATCGTAAGTAGACAGACTTGAAGCACGAAAACGTCTGGATTTCAATTTATTTAAAACCTCATTCGAATTTTTATAGACCAAAACAGATTTTTTCCTGATCTTTCAAAGACTTTATCACAATATTTAATCACATGCGTTTTAATAGCAGTAAGACAGGAAGTTAATAATTTAAAATGTTCAGTGGTAGTGCAAGAGCTAGAATTTGCAATAAACCGTGCTTTGTAAGGTCTTTTATGAAGTTTTGGTAACCAGTAAAGCGTAGGAAGCTGGTCTTGGCCTTCTGTAACACACACAGCGAACTTGGTGGCTGAATGACAAATATGTTCATCTACTATAGCTCTCTCTTCAGCTAAAGGCTTAAGTTCATAGGCCTGAGTACCACCAAGCTCCTGATTAAGCGTGTTAACATAGTGGAGCCGTCACACAACGACGACGTTGTTAGCGGCCTTGTCTGCATGGGTCAAAACAAACTTCTTATGAAATTCTTGAATATCTAGTTTAAGATGACGTAAAGACGTCTTAAGCTAAGGATGTAATAAGTTAGTATGTAAGAAATGCGTTTTTGACTTCTGAAGAGCATAAAAACTATACTTTATGCTCATGTGAGAAGGTGTGTGAAGCTCTCACCTTTCTACTTGACAATATTTACATAAGATTTGGTACTAAGTTATTTAGACAAGTTGTGGGTATTCCGATGGGTACTAATTGCGCACCACTTGTGGCTGATCTCTTTTTGTTTTGTTATGAGAGAGACTTCATGATGTCCCTTTCTGCTGATAACGAATCTAAAATCATTGAAGCTTTTTGCTCCACTTCTAGATATTTGGATGATTTATTAATGGTTTGATCAGTCAAATTTACCCCCCCCCCCCCCTCCCCAGAACTTCAGTTAAATAAAGCAAATTTTTTTATACCGAGGCCCCGTTTTTCGGATTTACATCTATCTATTGTGGATGGGTTTGTTTCTTGCAAAATTTATGATGAACGCGATGATTTTGATTTTGAGATTGTAAACTTTCCTTTTTTCGCCTGGTGATGTTCCTTGTGCGCCATCCTATGGCGTTTATATTTCACAATTAATTCGATTTGCCAGAGTGTGTAGTCTAGTAACTGACTTCAACACTCGTAATAAATTGTTCACGGTTAAACTTCTTAATCAGGGTTGTCGGTACCAAAAACTACGCAAAACCTTTTCAAAATTTTATAGACGTCATTCTGATTTAATTTCAAAATTCAATACTGGACTTAAATCTCTTCTGCAACAAGGTCAATCGGAACCCGAGTTTTATGGTGACTTGGTATATAAATTTAGAAAAAATTATAACCGCAATGACTTCAGCACCCAATTTCGTAAAATCATTCTTCGATATAAAAAGATTGGGTACAACATAAATGTTTTACGACAGACTGCATGCATGGTAGTTAACCCAATCACGGTTGACAACTTTGCTTCCCTCTTTAACTGCACGCCGGTGGATCAGGCCTCAGATTCTATGACAGTTCCAACGTAAAGGCTTGCTGTGTGTGTTACCGAAGGCCAAGACAAGCTTCCTACGCTATACTGGTTACCAAAACTTCATAAACGACCTTACAAAAAACGGTTTATTGTACATTCTAGCTCTTGCACTACAACTGAACTTTCTAAATTATTTAACTTCCTGTCTTATTGCTATTAAAACGCATGTGACTAGATATTGTGATAAAGTCTTTGAAAGATCAGGAAGAAATCTGTTTTGGTCTATAAAAATTCGAATGAGGTTTTAAATAAATTGAAATTCAGACATTTTCGTGCTTCAAGTCTGTCTACTTACGATTTTTCCACTCGTTTCACTACACTTCCTCATAATCTTATAAAAGTAAAGCTTAATGATTTAATTGAATGGGCTTTTCAAAGAGAAGATTCTCTCTATCTTGCATGTAATGTCAGAAATGCATTTTTCACTTCTAAAGAGCATAAGAATTATACACTTTGGTCATGTCAGAAAGTGTGTGATGCCCTCACCTTTCTACTTGACAATATTTATATTAGATTCGGTACTAAGTTATTTAGACAAATTGTGGGTATTCCGATGGGTACGAATTGCGCACCTCTTGTGGCTGATCTGTTCTTGTATTGTTATGAAAGAGACTTCATGTTGTCGCTTTCCATTGATAACCAATCTGAAATTATTGAAGCTTTTAGCTCCACTATTTAGATGATTTATTAAATATTGATAATACCTATTTCGATGATTTGATCAGTCAGTTTTACCCCCCAGAACTTCAGTTAAATAAAGCAAATTCTTCCGATACCGAGGTCCCGTTTTTTGATTTACATCTATCTATTGTAGATGGGTTTGTTTCGTGCAAAATTTATGATAAACGCGATGACTTTGATTTTGAGATTGTAAATTTCCTTTTTTGGATGGTGATGTTCCTCGTGCGCCATCCTATGGCGTTTATATTTCGCAATTAATTCGATTTGCTAGAGTGTGTAGTCATGTAACTGACTTCAACACTCGTAATAAATTATTAACGGCTAAACTCCTTAATCAGGGTTATCGGTACCATAAACTACGCAAAGCCTTTTCAAAATTTTAAAGACGCCATTCTGATTTAATTTCAAAATTCAATATTGGACTTAAATCTCTTCTGCAACAAGGTCTATCGGAACCCGAATTTTATGGTGACTTAGTATATAAATTCAGAAAAATATATAACCGCAATGACTTCAGCACCCAATTTCGTAAAATCATTCTTCGATATAAAAAGATTGGGTACAACATGGATGTTATACAACAGACTGCATGCATGGTAGTTAACCCAATCACGGTTGGCAACTTTGCTTCCCTCTTTAATTGCACGCCGGTGGGTCAGGCCTCATATTCTATGACGGCTCCAACGTAAAGGCTTATTGAGAATTAGAGAGATTTAATTCTTGGTAATGTTGGTTGGTGCCCGATGCTCTGTCTCTGGTCGGGCCCATCGGAGTCTAACTGTTGGTTTTCGTTTGCTCCAGCATTTCAGTGGTTTCTTGTTGTCGAGTCCTCACCGTTGTCTCACCTCTGCGGTTCTTTGATTTTTTTGTGTTCACGGAGATGTTACTCTGATGAGTTAGGAGGTCTTCATGCGGACTGAACAAATTATTTGTCTAAATCGCGACGGAAGTAAGGGGCGAGGATTGTGGCCACGTAAAATCGATTTAAGCCCACCCCCCCCCCCCCCCAGTGGAAATCTTTCCACTGACCGTTCCAAGGCGGTTCTTCTGTGGCGGTTTATTTATGTTGTTGTTTGTTACGTACTGTGTGTATCACTTGTGTCTTTTTATTTTGGATGGCCATATGGCCATTTTGTGGGAAAGTAACTGTCCTTATGGCCTTCTTTTGTTTAGGTTTCCATTATGGTCTGGTCGCTTAATGTGTGTGTTTCTTTCCCTTTGGTGTCTTTGATGGGTGGAGTAAGTTAATTGTATCGATTCCTGATCTTTGTTTTACTTCTATTATGTTGGTTGGTACCTGATGCTCTGTCTCTGGTCGGGCCCATTGGAGTCTAACTGTTGGTTTTCTTTATGCTCCAGCATTTCTGCTGTCTCTTGCTGTCGAGTCCTCACCGTTGTTTCATCTCTGTGGTTGTTTGATTTTTGTGTTCAAGGAGATGTTGCATTGATGAATTAGGAGGCCTTAATGCGGACTGAACAAATTATTTGTCTTAATCGCGACGGAAGTAAGGGCGAGTATTTTGGCCACGTAAAATCGATTTAAGTCCCCCCCCCAACCCCAGTGGAACTCGTTTCCGCTGACCGTTTCAATGCGGTTCTTCTGTCGCGGCGAGGATTGTAAAATCGATTTAACCCCCCCCCCCCCAGTTGAATTCGTTTCCGCTAACCGTTCCAAGGCGGGTCTTCTGTCGCGGTTTATTTTTGTTATGGTTTGTCTTTGGGTGTTTGTGTCGCTTATATTATTTTATTTTGGATAGCCTTTTGGCCATTTTGTGGGAAAGTAACTGTCATTTTGGCTTACCGCTGTTGGTGTTTCTTTTGGTTCTGTTGCTTCATGTGTGTGTGTTTCTTTCCCTTTGGTGTCTCTGATGGGAGCTGTGGGTTAAGTGTATCGATTCCTGATCATTGCCTCTACTTCTACTTTAATAATAAATTAAGGTGTTGTAATATTGTTTGCCACGTATCTTTCGTTAGAATGTGCTATGTTTTGTCTGCTACTGATAATTTTCTCCATTCTATTGTTTGTCAGCAGTAACACAGTAAATCGTCTTATACAGTTGTTTTGACAATAAAGTTAGTAACATTTAAATGATCAAATGACAAGAAAAAGACAAACAAAAACATGTCAGTTGTTTACTCTATAATAATGCAATATGCTAAAATATTCCTAAACGAACTCTGAAGATGACGCCTACAGATTGCCAACGAGAGATTCAATCTGACAGTCTGAAACTGACATATACATTCAGATATTTTAACAGTGAACCCTTTATTCGGTCTTAAAAGTTCTCAATACAAGCTGCTACATTTTCTCCTCACGTACAGTATATCAAAGGCATTCAATCAGAAATGTCTAGTGGAAAGAATATTAAACCAATTGTAACCGAAAGCGTGTTTTAACGAATAACGTTTTATCATGCCCGGTATCTCACTTCGGTAAACAGTCTGGAGGCCAGGCAATAGCAAGTTCAATTCACCATATTTGCATTATTTGCTGGCTCCCAGCTTGCACATTGTCAATATTGGAAAAAACAGGTAAGCAGACCCCCTGGCCTTTCACAATGCAAACGATCGTGTCAAAGTTCATCATCTCTGGTTAACCTATGAGTGATATTAAAGCAAAGCATTAAACAGTACAATGGCGAATTAGTTTTGCACACTCGAAAATAGATGTGAAGGAAATGACCAGGAATCGATACAGTTAGCCCTCCGCCCCCATTAGAGACACCAAAGGGAAAGAAACATGAACATTAAATAACAAAACCCTAATCGAAACACCAATAGCAGAAAGCCAAAATGACAGTTACCTTCCCACAGAATGGCCAATTGGCTATCCAAAATAAAAATATATAACCGATACACACACTTAAAGACAAAACCATAACAAAATAAACTGCTACTGAAGAAACGCATTGGAACGGCCAGTGAAGGTGTGTGGGGGTGCGGAGTGGGGGTTTAAATCACTTTTATGCGGCCGCAACCCACGCACTTGATTCCGTCGCAATATGGACAAATACTTTTTTCAGTCCGCATGAAGGTGGGAAAGTAACTGTCCTTTTCGTTTTCCACTACTGATGTTTCCATTCGGGTCTAGTTATTTCATGTTTGTGTTTCTTTCCCTTTGGTGCCTCTGATGGGAGCTAGGGATCAATTGTATCGATTCCTGATTATTGCCTTCACTTCCGTTTTTCTTATCTGGTGTGCAAAATTAGTTCGCCAATGTGTTGTTTAATGTTTTGTTTTGCATATCAGGGTGTTTTTTTTTTTTTTTGCCGTGTCGTGGTTGTATTACGCCGTCGTTAAGTTTCACGTCACTGCACTTTCAGTGATGTCAAAACGCCTAATTATTATCACAAAATACGATGGAGGTTGACAATCGAAATGACTGCATTATAAAAGAAATCCACTCTCAGAAATATGAACATGGGGTAGGCTCGCCTCGAGATGCCGGACAGTGACTCCCGATCGGATTGTTCTATCCACCCTTCACACCCCATGTAAGGTTCTTATATTATTGCATAAAGTTTAACTACCCATATTAGGGTAATCACCTATCATACTATAAGAATCGTATATGGGTGTGAGAGGTGGATGGAAAAATCCGTCCCAAGGGTCACTGTCCGGCATCACGAGGCTTACCGAGTGATGACTGACAGTGATCCCGAAGGACGGATTTTTCTATCCGCCCCTCACACCCATATAGGATTATATTTCTTGCATACCTTCCATTTCTTTGCGCGGATTATTAATGCTGCAGTCACTTCGGATACCAACGTCCGCCATATTGTGTTGACACTGCAGGAATGTTTAGTGACGTCACGTAACTTGCTGTGACGTCAACTTTAACGACGGCGTATACGAGGTCGTAATCAACCAGTGTATTTATCAAACGCGATTATATTCGATTTTGGGTCGGAACACCTGGGTCAGAGCATAAATTTCTATCCCAGGATAAAATCACAGATTTCCTTGTCTGGTGTGCAAGAATGTCTGTTCTACCGAAGTCAACCATATGTTAGGCATACCAATTTAATTCAGGCAGTTCATGACATTAACAAACCCGTTTTGTATAGTCACTTGCATAGGTACCATGGCGTAGAGATGAAATACTTAAACCATTCCGCACTTTCATCACGTGAACAAGTCCGTGAAATAAAGACACCCCTAAACCCCACTTTATATAAAGAAAACTGGGGTTTACGGGGGTATACATTATTTTTCTTATTCTTGCTCCAATACATAGGTTGTGGGTACTCGTTAGAACCGCCTCAATGAGGCGGTTCTAACGAGTGCCCACAACCTGTGTTTACAGTTTTTATAAGAAAAATATCACATATTTTCATCAGAAAAAAATGGCCATTTTGGTGATGAGTAAACATGCACCAATTTGCATGGCTGTGTTATCGTAATGTAATGGTTACTAAAAGCACCGATCGTTTGTGCTGGTAAAGTACCAATATGCCAGCATCATGTAATGCTATTATGGCGTAGATTCGTGCAAAGAGAAATTGACTGTTGGTGCTCTTGAGAACCACCAATGTATATTAAAATAGAAGTGGAGGCAATGGTTAGGAATCGATACAACCAACCAACAGCTCCCATCAGAGACACAAAGGCTGTGACAAAGACGAAAGTCAATGCTTTCAATGAAATCAGCAAATCTGTGCTAGTTTGTTAAATGCGATCGGTACATGAGGCAATTTTCACTTCTGCTGTGTATTAAATGATTTCCATGGATAACTTTTTATGTTGAGCTTTTCCCATTGGGAATACTTGGTTTTGTCAGCGACAACTAGGTTTTTATTCTGTCAAAGGTGACTTGTATTCAGCCAGTGATCCCAAGTCTATTGAAAATACAGAAGAAAAAAAAAGAACGTGCTTGTTTTATTTAGCGATGAAAAAGAAATCGATATGTAATTTGACTCAAAGGTGAATCGAAATGTAATTAGAAATTTCCGACATGTAGTTTTTGTTGCAAAACCAAGACAGAAATGTATACAGTTTTGCATTAAGCATAAGTCTTAAATGAGTGTCAACTACAGGATCTCGTACTAATCTACTTACTTGTCTTTACCGATAAGTGTCACTTGACAAACTGTCAGGTTTTTGCCGCGTTGTGTGATATTCTCACAAAAATATCTACAGTCGAACTTCAATGGCTCGAACACCTTTGGGACCTTGATAATCTGTTCGAGACAGGGGTAGTTCGAGCCACTTAGGCCTACTACCAGAAGGTATACGATATACTTTTTTATATTTTTCGATATTCTATAATGAAAATGTATGCCGTGTGTACTCATTAGAATCGCCTCATTGAGGCGATTCTAATGAGTACACACAGCATACATTTGCAAGATAAAGGACGAAAATCTCCTAAATTATATCCTACTATTTCTTATATAGAGGAAATCCAGAGGGACTCAAGAACGGGTTCGACTCAGCCATGGTAAAAGAGCCATCGGTGTTCGAGCCATCGAAGTTCTACTGTTATTCGATTTGCCCTCTCTCTCTCTCTCTCTCTCTCTCTTTCTCTCTCTCTCATAAGAACTACATGTGAATGGTTTCAACTACAGTAGTGATGGATATGAAGATACATACGTCAGCCATAATACAACTTGTCCTTAAACCAGAACTGGTTATGAATCATGATTTGAGTGTGCTAAGCCTTTACAGATGCGCACAATACGCTAGATTTTGCCCGGATTGTCTCAAATAATTTTGGCACTATTTTGTCTCACCCACAAACTTTGATAATTGTGTTGTGTAAAACTGCCATGAAAAATGGCTCCTTCACAAAAATATGAGAACAAAAAGATAGACAGTTGTGTAAACGTTTTTGTGTGTCTTGTTTAAAATAAGCTGCATATGTTCATCTTCAAAACATGCAGTTACATGTGATGGTAAAGTTGAAATGAAAACCATTTGTTGATTTCTACAAAGGTGTACGTACAATTCCCGAATCTAACAGTAAAGTTGCCTGTTTGTTTGCACGCAGCAGAAGACAGTTTGGGGGTCAATAGTTTCACTGCAATGTACATGATTTTCTATATAAAGCAGTGATTGGCAGATTGAGACAGCAACATGTAATATACCCTTGGATGAAAGAGTATTGTGAGAAAAAGAAATCACACACTGTAATACAAAAGGATAGTCTTGTCTCATGTGCGAGAAACAAGTTTCTCATCATGTTAATAAGTCCGTGAAATTAACACTCTGTAAACCCATGTTATATAGAGAAAACTTGGGTTTACAAGGCTATATATTTTCCTTTTCATTCCTGCTTATAGACTTAGGCGGTTCTAATAAGCACCCGCAACCTATATTTGAAGTAAAAATAAGAAAATTATCACAAATGCTAGTCAGAAAAAATAACCCTTCTGGAGATATGGAAAAATGCACTTAGTCACACGCATGTGTTATCGTAATGTATTTTAATATGGCTTTTCATTCTACAGAAGTAAAACTTGCATAACTGCTTATGTCGTCGAACAGTAACCTACTTTGAAACGCAATCGTTCAAGTAACATAAATAGGAAGAACAATATGACATGAATATTTAAACATGCCTTTCGAGACAAATGACTCTTTAAACAAGTCCAATCCGTAAAATATCTTGGTATCACCTTTACTGATAATCTTGATTGGGGTCAACATATTTCTGAGATTATATCTAAGGCAACTAGGACATTAGGGTTTCTTAGACGCAATTTGGCTTTTGCACCTAGGCAGACAAAGGATGTTGCATACAAAACCTTGGTTAGACCTAAACTAGAGTATGCATCACCTGTTTGGCATGCCCATGTTAAAACTCAGCTTCAACAGGTTGAGAAGTTTCAGAGGACGGCTGCCCGTAGGACCTGCAGGCGATGGCGGAACAGAAGTAGTGTTGGTGAAATGCTCGATGAGCTGGAGTGGCCATCGTTGGAGGCCCGTCGCGAGCAGTCCTCTTTAACCTTCTTTTATAAGATACTCTCTGACACAGTGTCTCTTAATAAAGATAGATACTTTACCCTGTGACTACTTCAACTCAAACAAGGGCATCAAAACTAAACAACAGTCAATATCGTAGGTACCAGGCCTATAGTGATGCCCTGAAGAATTCTTTTTCCCAAGAACTATTCCTCAGTGGAACAGTCTTCCCTCCTCTGTGGTAAATGCCAAAACTGCAGAGGAGTTCAAAGCCCGCATGGTGTAGATTGGGATCCAGAGGTGTGCGTTTTAGTACACCTCTGAAAGCAGATTGTAAATAGTTTAAGAACCCATCCAGTGTTTTTTTTTTTTTTTTTGCTAAACTCTAAATTTAGCGCACCACCCAACTGAGGTAATGGCCAAATATGACCGACTCAGTATATGAAGATAGATCGATAGATAGATAAAGATATAGAATTGTAGGACAATATTTATTGCATGAGCACTATATGAAATAAAAGCGCTGCACACACTGCATCATGTACCCACTACATTTGCATCAAGCAGGTGTCATTACCATAGGGGCCAGTTTCAAGCTTTTTGAGAGGAAAGATATACTAACCTATAATAATATAGACAAGGACACCATCGTGAAAATATGACCAATAGTGACTGCAGTTGTGTAGCTCTGGCAGTTTGTAACACACAAGTCAAAATTCTTGTCACATATGCAGATAACACATTTATGTACACATTTATGTAGTACCTGCTATGTCTAATCTAGTCTACGGTATGGAGCAATGCTACACATACTCTCCAGAATTGCTCAAAAATGACAGCGTGTATCTAAGCCTGTCTGCTCTCTTCCCAAGAGATTCCAAGGTTTTCCAGGGCACAACACAAAGAAAATTTATATCCATGTCCAGAATTTTCACAAATACCAATCACCTGTGTCCATAATTTCAATAAAAACTTGTAAATACTACTACAAATCTTGAAAACAATAACAATTTTGACATCTCCTGGCTATGGCAGCCATTTGTTTTGGAGCAATTAGAAAGGAGCGATTTCATTGGTTAAAAATCTCAACAATTCAAATTGGCCAATGAAAAAATAACCTAATGCTATTACATCAGGATTTATTTACTCCTGTTCTGTAAATAAAAAAAAGGTTCTTGTTTTCTGTAGTACCCGCTTTTGTGTGCAGTTTACGGAAAATATCTCTAAATAGTTCCCTGTTTACAGAGTAGATACAAGTATATAAGTCTATCACAGAAACTGTTTTTTATTTTGAATGTTCAAAGAGCCATTAGCATGCACTAATTATGACCAGATGTCAATGACTCGTGCATCTGAAAGTGTGAAGACAATCCATTTCTGACACAAAACGGACCATTTTTAGGGCATGTGACCTTGAAAATAAGGCCAAACGCAAAGTTTAACCAAATCTTTGGTAATTTACAAGCAATGATATATTGTACAAAGTGTAACTAAATTTCATCTATTTTAACAAGAGATAGGATGCAGACAATATGTTCTATACAAGGGTTATCCTTTGGAAGCAAGGAATACACTACAGAAGTGAACAATATGGAGTGTACATGTTTTCTGGGCCAAACCAGCTCGTTTCGGCCAATTAGGCCTCATCAGTGACCCTCAGATATTTTCAAAATTCCACAATTGAATCAATGATCCCAAAGGACAATAAAATATAATCTACACTATGATGTAGGGCAGGGAGACGTTTTACCGCCGCCACCACTATGATGTAGGGCAGGGAGACGTTTTATCGCCGCCACACATTCCCACACACCAGCTGTAGTGAAGTTAAATATGTTCTATACAAGGGTTATCCTTTGGAAGCAAGGAATACACTACAGAAGTGAAAAATATGGAGTGTACATGTTTTTATGGCCAAACTAGCTAGTTTCGGCCAATTAGGCCTCATCAGTGACCCTCAGATATTTTCAAAATTCCACAATGGAATCAATGATCCCAAAGGACAAGAAAATATAATCTACACTATGATGACAGTTTTGGGGGCCTGTGTCCTGAGAAATTAAGGCCAGTGTCACCAAAACCTAATCAAATCTTTGGTCGGTTGCTATGATATATTGTACCAAGCTTGACGAAATGCCATTGATTCGTTCATGAGATAGGCTGCAGACATGCCGGTTTTTGGGGGCCTGTGCCCTTGAAAATAAAGTCAATGTCATCAAAACCTAACGCTTGTTTTCTCCCTACCCTAGTAATGTTATCATGCAAGTTTATTCCGAATCTATCAAAAGCTCCAGGAGATATAGTGCTTCAAACAGACTACATGATATAAACGGTTATGTTCAATATTTAAGGGTAATAACTGCAAAAGCAGGAAATCAAAGTTACGGTTAATTTGTTCTGCCTGGCGTCACATTGTGCTCTACTTATCTATGAAGTTTCGTGAAAATATCGAAAATGGTATCAGAGTTTTGGGAAGGACACGAGGTTTGGGTTCTAAATGTATATTTTGGACAGAGATGAGACACAATCCGGATATTATTAAGTGTTTTACGGTCCGGAAAGTTGTTTTACAGTGATGCCCTGGAGGAGCCGTAGAACGGTATTTGCGAGCGACCCTAAGTTTGACGATTTACCTTCAAAAGGATAATTTAAAGAAAGAGACCATTAACAAACGTTTGATAATAGCGATTTCTCGTAAAAATAAAATTTGTCAATAATTATGGTGATTTTGCGTTAAAATCGCCATCTACAGACAACTATTTACAGATTTTCTTCATAGAACTGTTTAGTTGTGTCTTTATTCTGTTCGTGTTGGCTCCAGTCTTTATCTTTGTTCTCGCATTGTTGAAAAAATTTTGATCACGCCTCTTTGAGAAGAGAGGTGTGGGCTGTGGCTTTTAACTTCTTTCTGTGTGTTTTGCATGGACTTAAAATGACACACCATTGATCCTTTTTCCTCGTACTTTCGGAAACCCTATAAGCGGACTGTGCACGCGCATTTGAAACTGACAGACATCGGAGACTACCAAGCGCCTTTTCTCATGTGTCGGTTTTTATGTTATCTTTTCCACAAAAGGAGCTGTAATCTCAAAGAAACAAAAACATTTTTTTTTTATTTTAAAATGGAAGTGGAGGCAATGATCTAAGACTTATTTATTTTCATTCTTCGATAACAAAAAGATTGGGTACAACATAAATGTTATACGACGGACTGCATACATGTTAGTTAACCCAATCACGGTTGACAACTTTGCTTCCCTCTTTAATTACACGCCGGTGGGTCAGGCCTCAGATTCTATGACGGTTCAAGCGTAAAGGCTTACTGAGAATTAGAGAGATTTGGATATTATTTAATGTTGGTAGGCGCCTGTTGCCCTGTCTCTGGTCGGGCCCATCGGAGTCTAACTTGGTTTTCTTTTGCTCCAGCGTTTCATTCAGTCCTCACCGTTGTTTCACCTCTCTAGTTGTTTGATTTTTGTGTTCTCGGAGATGTTGCACTGATGAGTTAGGGAGACTTCATACGGACTGAACAAATCATTGGCTAAATCGCGACGGAAGTGAGCGGCCACTTAAATCAATTTAAACCAACCCCCCCCCCCCCCCCCGCAGTGAAATTCGTTTCACTGCCCATTCCAAAGCGGTTCTTCTGTTGCGGTTTATTTTTCTGTATTGTTAGTCTTTGAGTGTGTATTGCTTATTTATTTTTGTTTTGGATAGCAGATTGGCCATTTTGTGGGACAGTAACGTTCCTTTTGGCTTTTTGCTATTGTTGTTCCCATTAGGGTCTAGAAATTTGATATTTTTGTTTCTTTCCCTTTGGTGTCTCTGATGGGAGCTGTGGGTTAGTTGTATCGATTCTTGATCATTGCACTCACTTCCATTTTCATCCTGTTGAATACGGGAGCTATAGCATTTTGGAAAGGATAACCGCTACTTGAGGTGTGCTTATAATGCAAACGTCAGCCATCAATATTAACCCTCAGTCAAAATTCTATCTGAGACATATTCATTCTAAAAAGCCTTTCTGTCTTAGTCTTATCGATATCAGCTGGGCTGAAAAAATTCTTTTTCTCACCTGTGTATAAAGTAGTAGCCTAGAAAAGGGATGCAAAATATATATTTAATACTTTGACAGTCTTTTAAAAACTATCATGCAAATTAGGGCAATTTAAGCCCCTGTCACACTATGCCGCGTTTTCACTGCGATGGGACGGCGTTGTTTAATTTTTCAGAACGCCGCGAGATCGCATCAAATATGGGATATGTTTGTGAACATGGACCTGTCATGGCGTCCCTACAGCGACCAAGACGTTGCTACGGAGCTTACATGGCGATCTATCGCGATCCTGCGGCGTTCTTGATGGCGATTGTATGCGCTCTCACGACGCTTCCTCCGCGCTTTTACGGCGCTCACAATGCGTGCACTGCGCTTTTACGGCGCTCTCAATGCGTGCACTGCGCTTTTACGGCGCTCACATGTTGACGACGTTCTCAAAGTGTAAACATACATCTTCATCAGTCGAACAGTTTTTGTTTGATTTGAGGTTTAACGTCCCATCAACACATTAAAGGTCATTTTGGAGACGTTGCTTCTAATTTTGTGGGACTTTTACCCGACATTGAGATGGAATGACATCTCAATCTCTGTCACACAATGAAACTAATAGGGTTAATAAGCACGGATGGTCCTACTCGCGCCCCTTTGCCTGGGCAAGCTTAGATCCCCTAAGCGGTTTACCAGTACTCCTGTGCCGTCGGAAGCAAGTCCACCGCAGTCACCGCAAACAGGAGCAAGTCCACCGCCATTTCCTTACCCGGAATGAGTCACCTCAAAAGTAGGTTTTTCGGGACAGTACACAATCAAACACTACTCTAGCCACTGTTTATACAAGCGGGCGGCCCCCTCCCATCGGGACTGGAAGAAATAGATGGGCTGCATGGTGCTTCCACGCAGAGCTGAAACCGACCTCACACGAGTACTGGTAAACCGCTTAGAGGATCTAAGCCTGCCCAGGCAAAGCGGTGCCAGATACGTGTAAACTCTATTGGTGTAAACATGCTTATACGTGTAAACTCTATTGGTTTCATTGGGCGGCAGGGCTTGAGATGTCATTTCATCTCAAAGCCGGGTAAAAGTACCACAAAATTGGAAGCAACGTCTCCAAAATGACCTATACAGTGTTGACTGGGACGTTAAATATCAAATCAATCAATCAGTTAATCAATTATACAAGCGGAGCTTATATGGCGTTGTAGGAGACCCCTGTGCGACCCTGCCGAGCTCCTGTAGCGTTGTAGGAGACCTTACTGCGCTGCTAAGGCAACCTTACGGCGACCTCACTGCGCTCTGATCAGAACGCCGACCGACGGCGTTTGTTTTGAGCATGCTCAAAATGCGCGCCGTCGCTTGGCGTTCTATGCGATCCCAGCGCGTCTACTGGCGACGCCACTGCGTTGCTACGGCGATGTTTGCGATAGTACTGCGCGCACCTCAGCGTTCTGCATTTTTCTTGGACGCCGTGAGAACGCAGCCCTGGTGTGACAGGGGTTTTACATAGATGTACTAACGTAATAAAGCGCTTATTTTACACAGACCCATGTTCTTTAAAAGACTGACATTCAAAAGACTGTTTGTTTGTTTGTTTGAGGTTTAATGTCCCCGTCAACACTGTAAAGGTCATTTTGGATACGTTGTTTCCACTTTTGACGGACTTTGACCCGACGTTGAGATGAAATGACATCTCAAGCCCTGTCGCTCAATGAAATCAGTAGGGTTTATAAGCATGGACGGTCCGACTCGCACCGCTCTGCCTGGGCAGGCTTAGATCCTCTAAGCGGTTTACCAGTACTCTTGTGCGGGACGGATTTATCTCTGCGTGGAAGCCTCATGCAGCCCATATATTTATCAAGTCAAAAGACTGACATTTCGAATGGAAATTTGTGAATTGTCTTATCATTGCTACAAATATAAATTGTGGGTGTACCTTAGAACCGCCTGGTTGAGTTTTTCTACATACCATATTTTTAGGTTTGTCTTGTGACGGCAATATGAAAAGAAAACTTTCAGTTTTTGTCTATCCCAGATTATTTTGATATACCCGGCAAAAACCGTTCTGCACAACTGTTTTTTGTTTTCGACCTGTTCGCCTAAAAATATTAATATACAGAAAAAATAATTATACGACAAGAAAATTTATTTCAATCCTGATAATAAACAGAAATCAAAACAAGAATATCATCACTGAGTCATGAATAATGCTTCTCCGAAGGTACATGGGGTAGGTTGTCAAAAATGACAAAATCATAGTTTCTGAACTGTAACTCAATAATCAATAATGGGTATAGCCACCAATATTCATACGACACTCGTCAAGTCTCCTCCTCATGGAATTCACCAGTCTCTGTGTATGATGCTGAGGAATCGCAACTCATTCTTGGAGAAGAAGTCCCTGCAAGTCCGGAAGTCTTGTGTGTAGATTGACCCGTTTGTTTACAGCCCGACCAAGAATATCTCATAAATGTTCAATGCACGCCAAGTCAGGGGACATCGGTGGCCACTCAAGTCTCTGCACACCATTCTGCTGCAGGAAAGCATCGAGAATCCTGGCACGATGTGGACTCGCAATGTCGTCCTGGAAGATGGAGTTCTGGCCCATCTGTCTGAGATACGGTACAACATGAGGTCTTAGAATTTCGTCAATGTACCGACGACCATTCAAGTTTCCGGGCAATACGACAAGGGCAGTTCTGCCATTAGAACTGATACCTGCCAAACCATAACACTGCCGCCGTTGTAAGCTGTTGTTGGTAGGACATTAGGCTCAAGGTGCCTCTCCCCAGTGCGACGCGACCATCAATCTTCCAAAGACAAAATCTCGACTCGTCGGAAAAAAAAACTTCCGACCACTGTCGTCGGTTCCATCTGCCATGTCGTGCACAAAACTGGCGCCGTAGAGCCCTGTTCCGTTGAGAAAGCTTGGGCTTCCTAGCCGGTTTTCTGGATTTGAACCCCGAGGCTCGAGCTCTGTTCCTGACTGTCTACACCGAGATTCGACGTGCGCCAAGCCCCGATTGTTGCCTCAACATTCTCTTCAGACTGGGACCATCAACAAAATGCCGCCTTGCTACAGTTACCGCAATGTATCGGTCTTCACGATGGATTGTAACTCTCTGTCGTCCGGATCTGGGTCAGTCGGAAACAGCCCCCGTTGCTTGATGACGCTGACGAATGCGGACAATAGTGCTGTGATGCACGTTGAACTGATTAGCAACATCTTGCGGATGAGCCCCCGCCTCTAAACGCCCAAGCTCTTTCTTCATCACTTAGCTTTCTCAAAGCTCGGAAAGGTCTAGCATTCGCCATTGTTGTAACCAAACGCTTAATAATGGGCAATTAAAATTGATTCAATGAAATGATGTAAATCTTTAAAAAAATCATGCAAAAAATGCTTTGGATATGTAGCCTGGTGAGCACTTTTAATTCCATGCATTTTATTGGATAAGAAATTTCATGGTGACTTTTGACAGAAATATTCACTCTTAAAATCGCATGCAGCACCAATATTACAAAAGTCTGGTAACAGAACATCATAAGCCAACGTCTGCAGCAGCAGTAGCAGCAACAACAAGAGCAGCATTTTACCGAAATTAACCAAAGACCCATTAAAGTAATGCATTTCGTCCTATACGCGTTTAAACGTCTTAAGTCAACAGACGGACAGGTAATAAACGATCGCATTTAAAATCGATAATTTTGCCATTTTGACTGCCGACTCCTGGTGCCTTGTCAAGCCAAAATCTCCAGCCTTTCTTGTGCGATTTTGATTCTGTTTAAAGCAAACTGTTTCCAAAAGGGTAGGCTAAAAGCTGATATGTAATATGTAAACAGATACTACATGTGAATAAAATAACTTGGCAACAACCTCAGTTGTGCAGAACTTTTTTGCCGGGTATATATGCATCTTTCTTAAAATAGAAGACGGAAAAAATAAACGTTTGTCAATAGCAATTTCACGTAAAAATCACTATTCACGAAAAAAAAAAACTTTTTCAACAGCCATTTCAATGTATATCGGTTATGGACAGATGTTGTCAATATTCGATTTTCTTTTATCGGCTACTGACAAACAGTTGTCAATAGCCATTTTAACGTATACTGGGTATTGACAAACGTTTGTTACTAGCCACTTGGTAATTTTAAATACAGTTTCCCATTCTAATGCACTTATTTAGAGATTTTGTTCAAATGCTGTGCCATTTTACTTTACACAAATGACAAGCACAGTCAGCCAGTAAAACCACTTGCAAATGACAAACGAAGTTATTTGATGATGAGGGGTTTCCGATAGTATATATACAACAATCTCAGTAAAATCCCTTGAACAACGGTTACTGAAAACATCTCAATGACATTGTTAGTGCTAGAGAGGTAATTGAGCTGATTTATTCGGCTGTTTAGTGGAGCCTTTTAACCGCAAAACAACGACAACTCTATGTGTGATGACACGCGTGTTTTTCATAATTGTCCATTTGGATGTGAAAAGCAGTGCGCTGTTGTGATCGGCTAGCAGCTGTTAGGACGCTGGTAAAATTAGCATATGTATTGTCTTTTATCGCATTAGTATGTTAGTTGCTACATGTACTACATGACAACAAAATCTGACATTTGCAAAGTGTGTCTAATACAAGTGATATTAATGTGTCATAAACAGCACCCTATTTTCCTTTCATTGAAAAAGTTGTAAAGGTTATCGTTCATCAATGTAAGCCTTCGGGGTATTTATGGCATAATGACTTTGTCAGCGTTTTTATTTATCGTTGTTAATTAATTCGCTTTCTGAAGATGAAATCATGCAGCCATCGCGTGTAAACTTGTTTTGTAGACTAGAATATGGGAGAGTGGTAATTACGAGGGCGAGTCAGTAAAAACAGTCTAACTTATTTCTGGGTAAGTCCAACAAAGTAGCGCCTTGTGCGTCCAAAAATACAGTTTTCATCACCTTACCAACAGAGGGTTACATTTTGAACTTATTTGGTCTTGAAGACCCCGACCCTACCCGCTGGCGACTTTGAGTTTTATTCTCTGGCTCGCAATAATGGACCCAGGTCTCAAAACGTCACCAAACGTGAACGAAAATCATCTTCCTTTGACCTAAACCGCTTCAACAGTCCGCTGTATGCTGATGCTCTGGTTGTCATTTGCTCGTCGTTAAGGGATTTTGGGACCTATCGGATTTAGGTATCGTATACCCAAGCGATCATGTTAAATTGATGGAAAGCTGCCATGTGAAATGTGTAATACATTCGCTATTTCTTTCACCTTAATTCGAATAATCAGAGTACACCAGATCCAGTACTTTGTTACACATTTCTTCATCGGTGGCATCTGACGGGCGTCCAGACCTGGTTTCATTTTCAAAAAATGAATTCTCCAACCAAGAATTTAACTTGTGCATACGATGGTGCAGAAGACGTATAAACATTTGTCACTCGCAATATATTTCCTGACATGTTTTCCCTTCCAAATACAAGTACCGAATTACAGCACGGTACTCAACTTTTGACGAAAAGCTTGCTTTTGCATCGCTAGCCATGTTTGCGTTTAATATCTTATGTGTGAATGACACTTTAAGGATGCAATTTTGCTGGCATGCCTAAAACATGAATTGAAACAAGGAATGAATATATTGGTTTTCTCGGTCTATTGGAAATTGGATAGGCTGGTTACTTATTGTCTTGTCCTCGTATCATCGTCTTGCCGATGACAACTTTATGCTTGATCATGGAATACCAGAGCAGTTTAGTAGATACAGTTAGAAATATTGCAGCCCGCGGCGTAACTTGCATGGCTTAATGCGAAATGTCAATATGGGGTGAGTTAGACACCGGCCAAAGACGATTCCAAACAAACATTTAACCCCAGTGGAATACTTTTTACTGAACGTACCATGCTGGGTCTCCTGCCGTGCTCTATATGTGTATAAGCTCGTCTTTGAATTGTGTGTCGCTTATGACTTCTAATTTTGGATAGCCATTTGGCCATTTAGTGGGAAAGGATCTGTCCGTTTGGCTTTCCGTAAGTGATGTTTCCATTAGGATTTGGTTGTTTCGTGTTCTTATTCTTTTAGCTTACCTCACCGAAGGTCATGGTTAGCTTTTTAAACTGTCGGATGACCGGCGTCGTCGTCCGTCGTGCGACGTGCGCGCATAAACTTTTCTTGTGAACACTCTAGAGAGCATGGTTTTGGCCCAATCATCATCAATCTTGCCCAGAATGATCATCATGAAGATATCTCGGTCAAGGTCGAATATAGGTCACGTCGGGTTGGTAAGTAGGTCAGTAGGTAAAATCATAGATGAACATTATGAAAACTCTAGAGGCCCCAGTTTTGGTCTGACCATCATCAAACTTGGTCAGAATGATTACCATGACAATATGTCGGTTACTTTCGAATGTGGGGTATGTCGGATCAGAAAGTAGGTCACTAGGTTAAATCATTGAAAAAAATCGAACACTCTAGAGGCAACAGTTTTTGGTCCAATTATCAATCAACTTGCTCAGAAGGATCATCTTTGCAATATCTTGATCGAGTTTAGATATGGGCCATGTCAGGTCAAAACGTAGGTCGGTAGCAAAACTCATAAAAAAGTTGTGAATACGCTAGAGGCCACAATTTTGGTCCAATATTTATCGAACTTGCTCAGTGTTAGCAGCTTGACAATATGTTGGTCAAGTTTGAATATGGGTTATGTCAGGGAAAAAGTAGGTCAGAAGGTCAAATCATAGAAAGACAGTGTGAACACTCTTATGCCACAATTTTTGTCCAATCATCATCAGACTTGTTCAGAATGATAATCTTAACAATGTCTCAGTCCAGTTCGAATATAGGTCGTGTTGGGTCAAAATTAGGTCAGAAGCTCATTTCGTCATAACTTTTGAACCGCTTGAGATCGGACCTTCATGTTTGACATGTAGGTTCCTGGTGGCAATGACAATTCATGTAAAAAATATGACCTGTGACCTTGACTTATAACCTACTTCATCGTATCGTTTATATCGTTTGAGATAGACCTTTCATATTTGGCATGCAGGTTCCTTATAACAAGGGCTTCCCGCCCATACAAAAAGTAAGCATGTGACCTTGACCTTTTACCGAATTTGTCATAACTTTTTCACCATATCAGATAGAGCCTTCATATTTAACGTGTAGATTCCTATTGTGTATGGCTTTCAACACACTTTCCACACATATAAAATGATTATGTTACCGTGACCTGTGTCCTACTTTATCATAACTTTTTAAAGGTTTGTGATTGAGTATTCATATTTGGAATGTAGGTTTCTTGTGACAAGGGCTTCCCACTCATACATACGATTCTGATCTGCGACCTTGACTTTGACCTGTGACCTTGTTTATCATAACTTTTGAACCTTTTGAGATAGGGCCTTCAAATGTGGCATGTAGGTTTCTTGTGACAAAGGCTTCCCACTCATACAAAATTTTCACTTGTGACCTGGATCTTGATTTATATACTTGTAAGTCAGTTCTGTTATATCAAACGGAACTGCTGACTCATAAGTTTAACTTCAGACAGATGCCACCCCGTCACCTTTGTCACAACAAAGCATTGTAAGTTAGACTGAGCCGGTTCATCTCCGTATGGTGCATAAGGATGTGGTCCCCCACTGTCCAAACAAGGTGCACAGATAGTGACATACGAGTCTCCCCTGTATTGCAATAGGGACTTTTGAAAGACTTCATCCTCAAAGGAAAATAATTTGGAAGGAACGTTCCATGCATGGGTGACCCTCTGACAAAGTTACTCAAAATATTTCCGTTTCACTGAAACTGGTAGTCACCCGAACTAATATCATACAACCCTTAACATGACTTTTCCTAAATAATTTCATAGAAATGTTTCTTCGGTCACTGTCAACCAAAACTGCTCAAATCATTTACTCCTCCTTATATTACCTACCTACTATTTTATTTCAACAATAAGAATCTGATGAGCGATCAAGGGCCATTCTGGCACTCTGTTTTTGGTTATTTGTTCCTTTGGTGTCCCTGGTGGGAGGTGTCATGAGCACTGCCTTTACTTCTAGTTTAATTATAATTGATAAAAAGGGGATCAAGATGAAACGAAGCCTTTAAAATATTTCCGATAAGCCAAGATATTCCATTAGGGACCCATTAGTGACAGCACATTATTCAAAAATTCGTATAATTTGTGTTTCGCAAATCTACATTTTCATGCGATATAAAAAAGTTATAATGATGGGTGCGTTGTATGATGCAGATATGCAATGTCAGAACATCCTGGGTGGCAGTACAAATTCACCGATAGGACTATTGCATTTTCCGCCTTGTCATTAACAAAACAATCCAATCTGTCAGCCTCAATAGCGCAGTGGTCAACGCGTTCGACTCATGATCGAGAGGATATACGTTCGAATCCGGCACCCGGTATCGATGCGTGTCCTTGGGCAAGACGCGTAATGACACTGCCTCACTCCACCCAGGGGTAAATGGGTAGCAGTGGTGTAATAGTCACTGCCTCTCTCTTGCGCGCGTGAAAACATCCGGAATGAGTGTTCGCGAGCGATTAAATAAGCTTGAAGCTTCCATCGCAATCGAACTAAAATAAATTAGTATAAATTAAAATTAAAACACTCCATTTGTTCTCCAAAGCTAAAATAGTGGCCACGTATAATAGATTTAAGCTTCAAGTAAAAATCTTTGTACTAAACGTTCCGGGGTGGTTCTTCTGTTGATGTTTATTATGTCATAATTCGTCTTTGTATGCATGTATTGCTGCTGCTTTTTTATTCTGGAAAGCTGTTTAAAGTAAATGCCCTTTTCGCTTTGCGCTTGTGACATTTTTTTTCTATTGCAGTTGTTTTTGTTCGCGTATCTTTCCCTTTGATTCTTGGATGGGAGGTATGAGGTAATCGCTTCACTTCTATTTTAAATAGAGGATCTTACATGAGTGTTCATGTATTATTGAATTTCTTAATCGAGTTGAGGAAAAGGGATAAAATGCGAGGCTTTGTCGAGCATTTTATCCCTTTTCCTCAACGAGTTTAATAAATTCAATAATACATGAGCACGAATGCAAGATTCTATTTATCATATGACATTTAAAACGCATTTTATTCACGATTGTTTACAAAAATGTCAATATTCCGCCGTTAGTAAACGCGACGTCGTTAAGGGCGTCGTACATGTAACGTTACGGGACGTATCTAGCTAATTTGCATATTTAATCCACTAGTGGATTATCGAAAATATTACATAGAGGTTATTATATGGTAAAGGTGTGCCTCTAAGTCATATTGGCACCGGTATGTCATATTGGCCCGAGGGCTTTAGCCCGAGGGTCAATATGACTTCCGTGCCAATATGACATAGAGGCACACCTTCACCATATCACAACCTCTTTACTACATCATTTATATAGCATAGTTATATTGCAACGTGAAGAAATGAAGGCAAAGAGAACATGTACTTTTAAAGGTTGATGCCGGGAACGTTTCATCGAGTGTGTTGAGGATATATTTTCGGTATCCGCTGAAAAAAAAGAAATTCCTTTTAAATTATATAACTTATTGATGAGGCCTAATTGACCGAAACTAGCTAGTCTGGCCCAGAAAACATGCACATTCCATATTTGCCAGTTCTGTGGTGTATTCCTTGCTTCCTAAGGATAACCCTTTTATAGAACATATTATTAGTAGGCCTACACTAACCATGCTCACGGTAAAACAGTAACAAGTAACATAGTAGTGTGCAGCAAATTACGTCACAAGTGACGTCGCAACTGTAAGTTTCAAAACAAAAACAAATCGCCATTTTAAATGCAGCATTTCTGCAGTTCAAAGAATGCTTTTTTAAGGTATATAACAGAATGTTTTGTGCTGATTTGAAGACCATTTTAATTTTAAAGGCTCTTAGTGTCATTCGTCAAGCTACTGCATAATCGATTCCGTATGTAGCAGTCGGTCGCGGTAGTTGTTTACGTTAAAATACAAGCCATTTTTGGGGGACATTTTTTCCTCCCACAGATTTCTTCCGCACAATTTCCAGCTCCTCAAAAGTGAAGGGATCTGTTCGTTTAAGGCTGTTGGCAAGACCTTATTGTTTCAAATGTTGGGACATCCCTGCTGTGCTTGAAGGCAACGCCCTTCACAATAGTGAACTTCTTTCAAAAAGTATTTTGCTTTTCATTTTTCATGCTTGCCACGAAATATCAGACATTTCTCAAAATCTAATGTTATCACTGTCTTCTATCGCTCTGTCTAGGTCCAGAAGTCGGGTTGACATTGCTTCAAGCGATTTTTCTTCGGCCATTTTGAAGCTTATGGAATACGGCATTAACGTTCTATTGCTATAGTTACAGAGTGGAGCAGTGCCAATATTGAAAGGCAGTGCCAAAAATCCATATTACATGGATTTTTGGCCCCGTCACGTGACTGTGCCATCAAAATAGCGAAAAAATGAGCCTGTATTGAGATATTATAATGTAATTTTCCTATAGTAGGTATGTAATAAATGGCGGTATTACACTCTCATACGCGACGTCATATGATAAATCTATTTTCAGGTCCCTTACACTTCATCATAGTGTAGATTATATTTACTAGTCCATTTGGATAATTCAGTCCTTTCCAGAGTTTCGAAAAACTCTGAAGGTCACTGATGTGGCCTATTTTGCCGAAACTAGCTAGTCTGGCCAAAAACAACTTGGCCGTTCAACAGTGTTCTGTTCTGTTCTTGCTTCCGAAGGATTACCCTTTTATAGAAAACATTCAACTTCACCACAGCCGGTGTTAAAGGAAGGTGTGGCGGTCGTACAAAGTCTCCCTGTCCTTTATCATAGTGTTGATTATATACTAGCAGAAAAAAGAAACTGTGCATGTGTAAAAAATAAATTTCTTTAATTCTAAAATTCATTTATGCTTGAAACTTTACACAATCATGATGTGTATACTCCTTAACAGTATTGATTGGTAAATAAGGTCCTTGCACGTACATTTCGCTGTTCTTGTGCAAGTGCAGGAGTAAGCATATTTGTGGCTAGCAATTACATTGTGAACGTCTTTACAATCTTTTTGACTCTTGTGTAAAACCGTTATATCTAAGTGAAACACAAAAACACATTTATTCCTCCTGAATGTTTTGCTAAGCAATGCCTAGACTCAACGAAGCTCAGCGCAACCAAGCTGTTGGCATTATTTATTTATTTATTCAAAATTTCATGACATGAATACATACATCTGTACAACAAATATACATACAACTGTCAAAGGATTGGATGTAGGCTCAGCCTATATTTATCCTCTCCTTTTAGATGTTGTAAGCATAAACATATCTGTTGCCTATGTACATTTACCATCTTTATCAGTTGTCAAATTATGTAGCATATATATAACACTAAGTATTGAAGAAGAAGAAGAAGAAGAAGAAGAAGGAGAAGAAGAAGAAGCAGAAGAAGAAAAAGAAGAAGAAGACGAGAGGTAGAAGCTTGTTACTCCGACGTACACCAGTATTCACCGTGATGGTTTTGATGCGAGACATGTGGAGGCTGCAAATACAGCAAACACCTGTATACTCATGTTGTTTCAGAGTGTTCAATTGTTGGTGTTTTTAAAAAGATCGTCACATTTTAATAATTTGGCATTATTCGGGCTGGTGTATCCCAAAATGAGGTTAGCAGACGGTTTGGCGTGCATTGGAAAACGATTTCTGCGTAATGGAGACGTTATCAACAATCTGGTAACACCAGGGACCGTCGCAGATCGGGGGGGGGGGTCCACGTGTGACGTCATTACGTCAAGACACTTACATCCATGTGACGCATCTTCGTAACCGATTTCAAACTGCTGTTTTGACGACTAGAAGCATTCCTGGCTTGAGGAACATTAATCAAAGAACCGTCAGAAACCGCTTGCGTGAACGGAACATTCACCGTCGGCGTCCAGCAATCCGTCCAGTCCTACAGCGACGAATATGCTTAATCCAGCACTTACACCAGGACAAGGAAATGCACGTGCAAGGACCTTATTTACCAATCACTATTGTTAAGGAGTATACACATCATGCTTGTGTAAAGTTTCAAGCATTAATGGATTTTAGATAAGAATTATAGAAAGTTTATTTTTTATAAATGTACAGTTTCTTTTTTCCGCTAGTATATTACAAGTCCTTTGAGATCATCGGTGCCACTGTAAAGTTTCGAAAATATCCGAGGGTCAGCGATGAGGCCGAACTAGCAAGTCTGATAAAAAACACATTGGATACTCAACAGCTTCTTTGGCTGTGCCGCCAAAAGATTGCTCTTTTATAGAACGTTTTATCTCCTTCGGAATAGGTAAGAAAAACTCAAACTCACACAAGACAGCCAAACGACTATGTGCTATGAACGCTTATATAGTTCACAAAATTAAAAAAAAACGTGTCAAAGGGAAGGTAATACTGAACCGTACAAATCGGTCTACCCATGGTACTTATATTTCGCAGTAGCACTATATCAACAGTGCTGTTGAGTCAGTAGGTTATACCGGTACATATTCCATTCAGATCCCTCTCTGGTCAGGTCTGACCAACGGTACTACATTCATTTGCACTAGGTCGTGCCCCCCACTGCTCATAAAAAACTAGCACGGCAACAGCTATGCATAGGTCCAAAGAGAGCACCATTCTTAGTGAGCATTATCCCTCAATTTGGTTCATCCTGTATTTTTTCCTTTGTTGCCTTGGATGGGAGGTGTGAGGTAATTGTATCGATTCTTGATCATTGTATTCACTTCTACTTCGCTGCGTCTTCCCATGGGACGGTTTTCCAAATACTCCTCACACCCTGTAAAACTCTTTTCCGTGCACGTTTTGATAAATGCAGCCATTTCAATTGCTGACGTTTGTCAACATACCATGGCAATATTTCCATGTTTTGTGACATTAAAGTGGCGTACATGAGAGCGTATTGGACCAGAGCACATGGAACATGGCTCCTCGGGTTTTATCTTGTCCCTTGGTAAGAAATTAAACTGGCGAAAATCCAGAACTACCTTATCTGTAGTAATTATTTCTTTTCAGCCCGTCACTTCAGTGACATTTAAAACAAATACCGACGGAGCTGCACCATTATTGTTCGCAATGGCAAAGCAGTTTTCTTTCACAAATTGGCCTTTTCAGCTACACCGACTAGCTTAAGACTTGAACGTTTAGATTTGGGCCCCGTCAAGCGATTTTGGTACTTATCGCCTATGCGAGCAGCGAAGGTTCAGGCGAGCCTGCGCATCCGCGCAGTCTCGCCAGAACCTTCGCTGCTCGCTCATTCAAGCAGTGAATCAAGGGGATTCTTCAGAGAGAAATCCATATCCCTGGCCCCTCTAAATGGCTGGGCATGCGCAGTTAAAATTTGTCAAGACGGAATGCTCGAAGACACAAATTCGCTTGGCGGGGCTCATTCAACTGAGATGTTCTATAGAAATAGCGATCAAGAAGGTGTTGATCAGCCTGCATGTATCCGCAGGCTGATATGAACCTATGTAATCGCTATTTGGATAGAACAATACCTTAATTAAGGGGAATGGGAGCACCTGGTAGTTTTTTCCGCCATTTTTGAAAGGGAGACAACATTCGGAACTTCCTGTTCTCTTTTCAATAAGCTCTTTCCCACAGATAAAATGGTCAATTCTTAAAGGAAAGCCTCCACTGAAGGTGTACCATTCTCCTTTAATCAAAACATTCAAGACGTAACCAGGTCTTTTCACGACGCGGGACATTTCATGACTGATTAGTTTTACTCATATGAGATACGCAGTTCAAAGTCCTCTAGAAAGAGCCAACACTGTTCATCTGCAGTAGGTTACAACACGCAGTTGAGGAATTATTGCCGTTTGTAGGCCATTTCAAATATCCAACAAACTACGGAGACCGGGAAAAGAACTTGCAATTTTATTTTTAATATGTTCTTTGTTTGATTGATTGATTTGAGGTTTAACGTCCCGGTCAACACTGTAAAGGTCATATTGGAGACGTTGCATCCAATTTTGTGGGCCTTTCACCCGACATTGAGATGAAATGACATCTCAAGCCCTGCCGCCCAATGAAACCAACAGGACGGTCCGACTCGCACCGCTTTGCCTGGGCAGGCTTAGATCCTCTAAGCGGTTTACCAGTACTCGTGTGCGGGTCGGTTTCAGCTCTGCGTGAAAGCATCATGCAGTCCATCTATTTCTTCAAGCTCCGATGGGCTGGCCCGTTTTAATATGTTGTGTGAACATGGGCGTTTAAGAGTCTAACCACCCTGTTTGTTTGAATTTAGGTTTTACTACCCCGTCAACACTGTATAGGTCATTTTTGAGACTCTGCTTCCAATTTTATGGGATTTTTCCCGACATTGTGATGGAATGACATCTCAAACACTGTCGCTAAATGAACCCAATAGGGTTTATGTGCATGGACAGTCCAACTCGCACCACTTTGCGTGGGTAAGCATAGATGCTCTAAACGGCATGTGTGGTTGGTTTCAGCTCTGCGTGGGAGCATCACGCAGCCCACCTATTTCTTCAAGCCCCGATGGGCGGGGGCACTAACCACACACACACATTTGCATACGTAAATTAAGTACATATATTTATTTCCACATAATATACTTTATCATTTCGTCATTTCAATTAAAATACATGGATTGACATAGAATGCTGCCGTATTGCTTTGAAATGGGTTTCGAGCTGGAAAAGCAAGTAGTTATGGAGATGTGATAAGATTCACAGTTCTGTTTAAAGTAACCTATCTCGAATGACCACATATTTACTGTAGAAATGAAGCTGATCAGAGCAAGTTACATTCCGCCGTGTATCGCTAGAGAGCGCACCACTCGAGACAATGGTCCTTATTAATAGTGCCTGTTATCCCAGTTTTGGGACCAATTGCTTATTAATCGACCCAAAGTTACAACGCATAATATTTAGTGCACAAGTCCACGTACCATCACTGATTTGTAGGAAATCCGGGTAACGGTTAATTATCTGGACTGGAATCATGGGTTGGGCTTTGCCAACAGTGTAGACCCAGAGCAGATGCCTTTATCATGGTCTAGCCGTTTTGCTTTATAAAAACTTAAAGTTAAGGGTTAACCGAAATCGTCTCAAGTCTCGGTCTAAGAATACGGTACACTCAGTGACAATCGACCCGTCAGTACTTTCAGTGCTTTGATAAGCTATGTCAGCCATTATGTTTATTAAAACAGAAGCACTTTAGCTACATGTATTGAGGTAGAGATCACATAAGCAACATTCCAATTACGTTTGAATGAAATTGGCCCATGGGTATAGGAGGAGTTGTCGCTTAAAAGTTTGTCTGTTTTGATCATCATAGCCGAGCCTATTTAGCTATTTTAGTAGAGGGTAATCCAAGCAACATTCCTATGAAAGATTGAAACTGGCCATTTTTTTCTGAACCATCTAGTTCATAGCAGCAGAACCGTTTAAACTAATTTTGGTTGGGAGCCACCTAGGCCACATTCCTGTGAGGTTTGAATCAAATATGGACCCAAATGAAAGCAAACCGTTGACATTTTTCTATTTTTAACTCTGGCAGCCATTTTCCTCTTCTGAGTGGAACCAATTAGTTTTTTTTGATAGCGGATTGACATAAGCGGCAATTCTATTAAGTTTGAATGAATCAGGCACACGGTTATGAGAGAAGTTGACGTTCGATTTTGTTTTAGCTCTGGCGGCTTTCTTGTTCATTAGGACGGAATGATTTTAGCGAGTTTGGTATGTATGTAGCCGCCTAGGTAACATTCCTGTGAAGTGTTAATCAAATAAGCCGAATGATTGAGGAGGATCGGACATTTGAAGCATCTTTATGGGTTTTTTTTTTCTATTTTTAGTTATGGCAGCCATTTTGTTCATATGATTGGAACCGTTTTAGCTTGTTTGTTAGATGGTCACCTAAGCAACGTCCCTATGAAGTTTGAATGAAACTGGCTCAAGGGTACAGGAGGAGTTGTCGTTTAAAGATTTTTTTATTTCAATTTTTAGATCTGGCGGCCATCTTTTCATCAGAACAGAAAAATTTTAGCTATATTTTAATCAAAACAGAACAATTTTAGCTATTTTTGGTAGGGAGTCACCTAGGCAAGACTCCTGACTGTAAAGTTTGAATCTTGAATCAAACTGGCCCTAGTGTTTAGGAGCAGTTCACATTTGAAGCAAATTTACGATGTTTTTTGTTTCTATTTTTAGCTCTGGCAGTCATCTTTTTCATCACAGGCAAACGATTTTAGCTATTTAGGTAGGGCGCCACCTAGGTAATATTCCTGTGATGTTTGAATAAAATTGGCTAAGGGGTTAAGGAGAAGTTTACATTTAAACTGAATTCATCACGTGAACAAGTCCGTGAAATGAAGACCCCCTATACCCCACTCTATATAGAGAAAACTGGGGTTTACGGGGGTATACATTATTTTCCTATTCTTGCTCCAAGACATAGGTTGTGGGTACTCGTTAGAACCGCCTCATTGAGGCGGTTCTAACGAGCACCCACGACCTAAGTTTGCAGTATTTATAAGAAAACTATCATAGATTTTCATCAGAAAAATGGCCATTGTTGAGATGAGTAAGAATGCACCAATTTGCACGGGTGTGTTATCGTAATGTTACTTTTTTTTCTATTTCTAGCTTTGGCAGCCATTCTGATCATCTGATCAGAATTGTTTACATGTATCTATTTTGGTAAATGGTCAGTAAAGCAACATTCCTATGAAGTTTGAATGAAACTGGCCCAAGGGTTTAAGAGTAGTTCGTGTTTGAAACAAATTTACGGCGTTCTTCTATTTGTTAGCTCTGGCATCCATCTTGTTCGTCAGAGCAGAACGATTTTAACTATTTGGGTAGGGAGCCATCTGAGCAATACTCGTGTGAAGTTTGAATCAAATTGGCTCAAGTATTTTAGGTGGAGTTCGCATTTGTGGCATTGTTTTGTTCTATGTTTAGCTCTGGTGTCCATTTTGCTCATATGCGCAGAACAATTTTAGTTATTTATTTAGTTATTTTGGTAGAGGGCCAATTATGCAACATTCAGATGAAAACTAGAAGTGAGGACAATGATCAGGAATCAATACAATTAACGCACAGCTCCCATCAAAGGCACCAAAGGGAAAGAAGCACAGACATGAAACAACCAGACACTAATGCAAACATCAATTTCGGAAAGCCAAAAGTCCAGTCACTTTCCCACAATATGGTCAATTGGCTATCCAAAACAAAATAATATAAGCGATAAAGACACTCAAAGACAAACCATAACAAAAATAAACCGCGACAAAAGAACCGCCTTTGAACGGTCAGTGAAACGAATTCCACTGGGGGAGGGGGTGCTTAAATCGATTTTACGTGACCGCAACCCTCGCCCTAATTTCCGTCGTGAGTTAGACAAATAACTTCTTCAGTCCGCATGAAGTTTGCATGAAATTGACTCGAGAGTACAGAAGGAATTTTCGTTGAATGATTTTTTTCTACTTTTAGCTCTGGCGGCCATCTTGTTCATCAGGGCGGAACGATGTTAGCTCTTTTGGTAGGGATTGACCTAGGTAACATTCCTGTGAAGTTTGAATCAAATTGGCTCCAGGGTTTAGGAGGAGTTCGCATGTGAAGCAAATTTACGATGTTTTTTTTTTTATTATTTTTAGCTCAGGCGCCCATTTTGTTCATCGGAGCTGAAACATTTGAGCTATTTTGGTAGAGAGTCATCTTAGCAACATTCCTATGAAGTTTAAGTGAAATTGGCCAAAGGGTACAGGAGGAGTTGTGCTTTAAAGAATATTTTTTTTATTTTAGATCTGGTGGCCATCTGGTTCGTCAGAGCGGAACGAATTTAGCTAATTTGGTAGGGAGTCACCTAGGCAACATTCCTTTGAAATGTAAATTCAATTGGCCCAATGGTTAAGGAGGATTTCGCGTTTTCGCGTTTGACGCAAATGTAAGACGTTTTTTTTTTTTTTTTTTTTCTATTTTTAGTTCTGTTGACCATTTTGAAAATCACATAAGGGCACAGGAGTTGTCGTGAAGATTGTGTTCAATTTTTAGCTCAGGTGGCTATCTTGTTCGCCAGAGCGTAATGATTTTAGCTATTGTCGTAGTGAGTCACCTAAGCAACATTCCTGTGTAGTTTGAAACTAATTGGCCCAAGGGTTTAGGAGGAGATTGCATTTGAAGTAAATTGACGATGTTTTCATATTTGTAGCCCTGGGACCATTTTGTTCGTCGGAGCGGGATCGTTTTAGCTATTTTGGTAGAGAGCCATCTAAGCAATATTCCTTTGAAGTTTGAATTAAATTGGCCCAAGGGTACAGTAGGAGTTGTCGTTTGAAGATTTGTTTTTCTTTTTTTTAGCTCTGGTGGCCATCTTGTTCGCAAGAGCGGACTGACTTTATCAATTTTGGAAG
Organism: Lucinisca nassula; assembly: GCA_963580285.1. Taxonomy (NCBI): domain Eukaryota; kingdom Metazoa; phylum Mollusca; class Bivalvia; order Lucinida; family Lucinidae; genus Lucinisca; species Lucinisca nassula. Next base: position 46,715,977 of record OY757023.1, on the reverse strand, counting down.
CAAGTCACCTAGGCAACATTCCGGTGAAGTGTAAATCCAATTGGCCCAAGGGTTAAGGAGGATTTCGCGTCTGACGCAAATTTACGATGTTTTTCTTTTTTTAGTTCTGGTGACCATTTTGCTCATCGGGGCGGCACCGTTGTAGCTAGTTTGGTAGAGAGACACCTCAGCAACATTCCATTGAAGTGTGATTGAAATTGTCCCAAGGATGCAGGAGTAGTCGGCGTTTGAAGATTTTTTATATTTTTAGCTCTGTCGGCAAATCTTTTTCGTCAGAGCGATACGATTTAGCTATTTTGGTAGGGAGTCATCTAGGCAACATTCCTGTGATGTTTGAATAAAATTAGCCCAAGGGTTTAGACGGAATTCGCGTTTGAAGCAAAATTTCGATGTTGTTGTTTTTTTTTGTATTTTGCAACTTTTGCAGCCATTTTGTTCAACGAATATTTTTGTAGAGGTTAATCTAAACAATTGTCCTATTAAGTTCGAATGAAATTGTCCAAAGGGTACATGAGGAGTTGTCGTTAGAAGAATTTTTTCTATTTTTAGCTCTGGTGGCCGTCTTGTTCATCAGAACGGAACGATTTTAGTTTGTGGGGGTAGGGAGTCACATACATTTTTAATTAGGTAACATTCCTGTGAAGTTTAAATCCAATTGGCCAAATTTGAAGCAACTTTACGATGTATTTCTATTTTTAGCTCTGGTGGCCTTTTATTTATACTGCAAACATAGGTTGTGGGTGCTCGTTAGAACCGCCTCATTGAGGCGGTTCTATCGAGTACCAACAACCTATCCAAACACAGGTTGTGGGTGCTCGTTAGAACCGCCTCATTGAGGCGGTCCTATCGAGTACCAACAACCTATGTCTTGGAGCAGAAATTAAACAAATAATATATACCCTTGTAGACCCTATATAAAGTGAAGTTTAGAGGGGTGTCATTTCAAGGACCTGGGTACGTGATGTGACTGTTTGCTGAGGGCACATTGTTGACGACACATATTTGCTAACCTCTGCCAAATCATAACCTTGTTCGTGTTGATTCTAAACCATTTGCCCCTCGACAAGCGAAAAGTGATGTGAGACCAAAGAATGTTGATAAAATATCTGTATGAAAACCTAGTCATAACTAGTCCTGTTTACATGAAGAAAATTTGTGGATGATCAACCATACAATGCACAGCGATGACAATAAATTTTCTCGCGACGCGGCTCACAATATATGGTATTTATTGTCTGTCTACGGAACAAAAGTGGTTATGACCTCTGGGATTGGCATGCAGGGTCAAACAGGCATAGCCTTCATTTCATAGTTACTGGCAGTAGCTTGGCTGAAATATTAAGGGGAATTCATCATTGTCTAAACCTTTTTGTACCGAAAACCCCAAAACGGGTACCCTGACAAACAGTGCAGGCCCAGATCAGACGCCGCAGAACGCGGCGTCTGATCAGGACCTACACTGTTTGCAAAAAGTTCTGCCATTCTCCCAAAAAATTTTGAACAAAACACAACCTGTCACCTCAAAATTTCGAAATGGACTCCTGCAATATATAAGAAGGTAGATTCCATTTGGTACAAAACGAATTAACGTAACAACCGTTTGCTTTCATGTACTGTGCGAAAATCGGGAACTGGTATAAGGTGTTTGTGCTTGGTCTTCAAAGGCAGCTACCTGTTGATAATTGCGAAGACTATAAGGGGGGGGGGGACTGCAACCTAAATTGACATTTGGCCAGTAGATACAGTTTACTTGGTCGGAAATTTCATTACGAAAACACGCCTATACAAACACAATGGAAACTTTATAGCCGAAAATCGAAAATTTTAAGATGAAAAATTGTGATATTTTTCTTATTTCTGCTCAAAATATAGATTGTGGGTACACGTTAGAACCGCCGCATCGAGGCGGTCCTAACGAGTACCAACAATGAATATTTTAGAGCAGAAATAAGAAAAATAAGTTTACCCCCGTAAACCCCAGTTTTTCTATATAAAAGTGGGGTTCAAGGGGGTCAATATTATACAGGCGTGTTTTCGTTATGGGTTCAGCGGATCCAAAACTGAAACTTGCGACAGTAGCGCGACAAGTTTCCTCCCTAAAACGGTAGTTTCGAATACACTTATTCCCATTTTAATTCTCTTATCCACTTCGCCTGTTGAAAAATAATTGTTCTATTTTAACACAGTCGTCATAATAGTGTGGCCATTTATTCCTCTTTTGTCTGATTCCTGAATCTTAAGGGATTGCGTTATTTTCCGTTTTAGCGTCATTCAGTCATACTTGCTTCATACGTGTCCGCGAAAATTACTTGTGATTATTGCGTATTAGGGTCTTAATCCTGTTTCCAAACTTGGCAATTAATGAATAGACTTCTAAGTCCACTTGACATACAAGGATTATAAAGACATATCGTTCTATTACATGACACGCCACAGATCGTCAGTCAATTCCAGACATAAAGTAAGGGCACTTAACCCATTCAGTACCAGAAACCCCAAAACGGATTCCCTTGCAAACAGTGCAGGCCCAGATCAGACGCCACAGAACGCGGCGTCTGATCAGGGCCTCCACTGTTTGCTAAAAGTTCAGTTATTTTCCAAATAAATTTTGATGAAAACACAACCTAACACCCCTAAATTTTGAAATGGATTCCTGCTATATATAAGGAGGAATATTCCACTTGCTCCTAAAAGAGTGACGCTAAAAAAACATCAGTATTCCTTATTATGGATTATTTCAGAAATCGAAAAGGTTTGCCTTCAGAAGGAAACTGCCCATTATGCAACAAACTACGACCCAAGGTAATAACGTTTTGTAATCCCTAAAGTCTCAACAATTAAGGTTGCACGAATGCCATTAGCCAGTGACACATTACGTATGGAGGGGAAACTCGATTTTACTTAGTCTATTATAGATGAATCACTGCCTTATGACCCAAACTCGTGCAAAACAGGTAAGTTTGTTTTGTAAGTAGTCTCGAACGTTTTGAACAATATACAAAAAAACGTTAACTTTAAGGTAATTCCAATGGCTCGGTAGCTCGCCAAAAAAAACAACAAAAAAAAAAAAAAAACAAAAACGATGACGCAAGCCACACTCAAACAACACATCATCTCAAGCCACGAATAGTAGAGTATAGCAAGAGTTAGTGACATTAAGACAGGCATTAGAAACTCACAGAATTAATATCATTTGAAAACCTGGAAAGGAGCGCTTGCCATAGGCGGACATCAGCAATAGGTGGGTCATAAGAGGAACATATGCAGCACATTACGAAAAGACCCCTATATTGGAAGATTTTACTACCCAAAAAAGGAAAATGTCCAGATAAAAAATCTGATATTTTTTTTTTTCTTATTTTTGCCCAAAACATAGATTGTGGGGACTCGATAGAACCCACAATTTATGTTTTTGAGCAGAAATAAGAAAAATAATGTTTACCGCTGTTAACCCCAGTTTTACTATAAAACGGTGGTTAAAGGGGGTCAAAATTATATAGGCGTGTTTTCGATATTTTTTTTTTTTCTTATTTTTGCCCAAAACGTAGATTGCGGGGACTCTACAGAACCGCCTCGATGAGGCGGTTCTATGGAGCACCCACAATCTATGTTTTTGAGCAGAAATAACAAAATGAAAACCACAGCTTTACTATAAAAAGGTGGTTAAAGGGGGTCAAAATTATATAGGCGTGTTTTCGTGATGAGAACAATATTCTAATGCACCAGGGTATGTCACGTGATGTCTGATTTGATAGACGATATATTCTGCGATATATTGTCGGAATCCTCACGTCATCACGTAGCGTTGCTTTTTATTGACCTGGCATTGGGTTTAATGCAGGTGTCAGCTTTAACTGTTTTTGACAAATTCTACAATCGTTAAACATTTCAACTGAATAAGTGCCATAGGAATTGCAGTGAAAATTGTCACGAAATGTCCCACAACTAGAAATGCGTCCATAGGACACGGATGCCCCCGCCTGAAAATATGCTTATGTAGAGAGTTATTGACCGTGTTTAAGTTTTGGACCCTTTTTCACATTTGACCTCTAAGTATGACCTTGACCTTGGAGGTAAGGACCTTGGTTTTGTGTAAGGCAGATCGTCTCATGATGGCCAACATTTCTGCCAAGTAATTTCAAAATCCACCCAGAGATAAGAAAGTTATTGACTGCGTTTAAGTTTCGGACCCTTTGTGGGACCTTTGACCTCTAAGTATGACCTTTGACCTTGGAGGTACGGACCTGGGTTTTGCACGTGACACATTGTCTCATGATGGTTAACATTTCTACAAAGTAATTTCAAAATCCATCCAGAATTAAGAAAGTTATTGACTGCGTTTAAGTTTCGAACCCTTTTTTGACCTTTTATCTCTAAGTATGACATTGACAAAAGGGGAGTTTGGACTCAACAAGAATGGAGAGAAGACTGGGGTTTACGGAGATATTCATTATTTTCTTTATTTTGGCTCAAAATATTGATTGTGGGTACTCGTTAGAACCACTTTATTAAGGCGGTGTAACGAGCACCTAGAATCTATATTTGGACTAGAAATAAGAAAGCTATCAACATTTTCTTATGAAAAAATGGTCATTCTCGAACAGGTGCGCCGTGTTAGCACACGGATGTATTGTAATGATTATGGTGAGTAATCATAGAACTAACATCTTATGGCATCACGAAAACAGGCCTTTATTATCTTGACCCCTCTGAACCCCACTTTTATATAGTAAAACTGGGGTTTACAGGCCTGGGGTAAACCTTATTTTTCCCAATTTCTGATCTAAGCTATAGATTGTTGATACTCGTTAGAACCGCGGTTCTAACGAGTACCTAGGATCTATAGTTTGAGCAGAAATAAGAAAAATATCACAATTTTTCATCGTAAATTTTTCATGTTTTCGGCAATAAAGGTAGCAATGTATTTGTATAGGCGTCTTTTGTAATGCGGAACGGCTTATTTTACAGGGGTACAGACTGAAAAGGCGCCGTTGTTCCCTTGTGTATCCGTGCACATTAACTTGGTGAATCGCAGCGTTTATCCGTGGCGTCAAGGCTGGTAATTACAATTCAGATTGTGCCTTAAATATTAACCATTCAGCGGAATAGACATCTATTCTGTACAAAATCAGATAAAGAAACATTAGACACATTTACGTAAATGGCAGCCTCAGAAAACAGCCAGAGTAGAGTAAATATAATATTGCCAAAATGACCAGAAGTAAGCGAATAGGTTAATAAAACACACTATTATCTGGATAATTTGGAAAACTGGCAAATAAAGCTCCTGCCATTTCCAGCAATGTCTTTTCGTATTCTTTATTTATTTTATTTACAGTCCATGTATTTGAGCTTCCGCACGACATATGCTTTAATAAGAGAGTTGCATCAGCGCGGTCTGAATAGATTCTTCGCTGAGCGCTTGAGCCTCCAGGCTATCCAACGAGAAACAATCGCCGAGCGCCTAAGCCTCCAGATAAAGATAAAGATGTCTTAAAGTTTTAATTAACGTCGCATATCAGAAACAAATAACAGAAGCTCTGTAGAGCTTTTATTGCGACAAACAAGGTATCCTTTAAAAAATACTCACCTGCCTTCATTTATCTTCCTAGGACTACCCCTGATAATGCGAGCGTCAGCAAAGGGAGCGCCTAGTACCACTTTTCACGCCTTTGGTATAGCGCGGCCGGGAATCGAACCCGCAACCTCGCATTCCCGAAGCGGACGCTCTATCACTGAGCTATCGGGGCCGGCTATCCAACGAGAAATAACCGCTGAATGCTTGATCCAACGAGAAATACTCGCTGAGTGTTTAGGCTAGAAATTTTGTGATACTAGAATTATGGGCCCCGTCAAGCGATTTTGGTACTTATTGCCTATGCGAGCAGCGAAGGTTCAGGCGAGCCTGCGCATCCGCGCCATCTCGCCAGAACCTTCGCTGCTCGCTCATACAAGCAGTGAATCAAGTGGGACCTTCAGACAGAAAGCCATATCCCTGGCCCCTCTGAATGACTGGGCATGCGTAGTTAAAATTTGTCATGACGGAAAGCTCGAAGACACAAATTCGCTTGGCGGGGCTCATATGTGTAGTCTGATTTAAGTGTTTGATGGTTGCACAGGTCTTACCGCAGAGTTTGTCCTCCACTGTCTCATGTATCTATATATTTATTAACCCTTTTAGTGCCACATAGAAACTTCCTTCTTATATATGGAGCAGGAGTCCATTTCAAAATGTAGGGGCGTCAGGTTTTGTTTTCTTCAAAATTTATTTGGAAAATGGCTGAACTTTTTGCTACAGTATAGGCCCCTGCGGCGTCTGATCTGGGCCTACACTGTTTGCCTATTAACCGTTTTAGGGTTTCTGGTACTCATTGGGTTAGTGGTCGGCCCCCGCCCATCGGGCTTGACGAAATAGATGGGCTGCATGATGCTTCGACGCAGAGCTGAAACCGACCCGCATACAAGTACTGGAAAACCACTTAGAGGATCTAAGCCAGCCCATGCAAAGCGGTGCGAGTCGGCCCGTCCGTGTATATAAACCCTATCGGTTTCATTGGGCGGCAAGGCTTGAGAAGTCATTTCATCTCAATGTCGGGTAAAAGCCCCACACAATTGGAAGCAGCGTCTCAAAAATGACCTTTACAGTGATGACGGGGACGTTAAAATTCAAATCAATCATTCAATCAATCAATCAATCAATCAATGGGTTAATGGCGTTTACATATATATTTGGCACATTTTATGAACATCCTTGGTCATTAGATACAGCTAAACTGTGTATAGAGGAGGACTGATTTTGGATCAAGTCTTAAACGTCAAGACGCCAGACAAAATAATATAGACCAGGACAGTGAATGATGCAGACTGCGATCGCCTGATTACATAATTATTCTACGAGATAGCTTTACTGGCGCACTAACATAATAATTCTGCAATGTGCTGTGTTTGCAATTCTCTTCCTAAAGATTTCCTCGACCCTTCTTCCTATGATGATTAGTCATAGCGAATTTGTGTCTTCGAGCATTCCGTCATGACAAATTTTAATTGCGCATGCCCAGCCATTCGGAGGGGCAAGGGATATGGCTTTCTGTCTGAAGGTTCCTCTTGATTCACTGCTTGTATGAGCGAGCAGCGAAGGTTCTGGCGAGACTGCGCGGATGCGCAGGCTCGCCTGAACCTTCGCTGCTCGCATAGGCGATAAGTACCAAAATCGCTTGACGGGGCCCATATAATAAGATGGCAAAGTTGATATACTTCCAAGTGCGTGTTTAATGAAGCAAAAGGTGATACTGCATGAATTCTATGCACAAAATATGTTTGCGTCCAAGGCTTGTAATCTGATGTTTGTTTTGTTTGATTTGAGGTTTAACGTCCCCGTCAACACTGTAAAGGTCATACTGGAGACGTTGCTTCCAATTTTGTGGGACTTTTACCCGACATTGAGATGAAATGACATCTCAAGCCCTTTCGCCCAGTGAAACCAATAGGTTTATTAATTATTAGCATGGACGGTCCGCCTCGCACCGCGGTTCCTGGACAGGCTTAGATCCTCTAAGCGGTTTATCAGTACTAGTGTGCGGGCCAGATTCAGCTCTGGGTGGAAGCATCATGCAGCCCATATATTTCTTCAAGCCCCTATGGGCGGGGGCTTTAGTTGTAATCTGATGTAACTTTTCATTTAGAAAATTTCGTCTCCACGAAAGGGTGACTGACTAAAAAAATACATACAGCTGGCCGTGTACGAGGGATAGATATCGGTAAACTTCAAAGTTTTCGGCGTTTTATGTCCTATCTTACCTGTTCCTTCTGGTTCGATTTTCAAATTAGAGATAAATATAGGTCTTTATTAAGTAAATCACTGCATTAGACATTTGTGTCAGTGTGTTGGTAGTTAAGTTATCTCCGGTTGACGTGTTATGGGGCACAAACCCGTGTACATACTGTAATAATATGATGTAATTAGAAAGTTTGTAATAATGTTTACAGGGTATGTAATATACAACTAACCTTCCGTTTAGCCGGACAAACATCCAGAGAATGCAACTTCAGATGGGAATTTTGTTTCAAATGTGTCTTCTTGTTTTAAATTGCTTTGATTTTTATATGGTGATTTAGCGTTTAAAACTCATCGCTCGGAGGGCAGATAACAAAGTAAATACTATGTTTCCTGCGCAGTGGAATGGAGCCAGATATCCGAACAATGGTATGCAAACTAGTGAGAAAAGGTCACTCAGGAAAGGCCACACTCCAAAAACGCAGCCGTCTCAAGCCACCTATAGAAAGTGACACGGAGGCACACTCAAAAACAGACGAAACATGAACCAACGGCACAAATTCAAATAACAGTTAAGACACTGCAAAAGAAAGACCGCCTTGGGACGGTCAGTAGTAAAACTACTTCAACTCCGGAGTTAATGAAATTCAACCCTCGCCCTCAATTCCAGTACAGTATTAAACACAATAACAACAACAAATTGATCCGCATGGAGGCTTTCTAGCTCAACAGTGAGTTATGATAAATTACATGGTTAAATGGCTATGTATTGATTTATATTATCACGAATCAGGGTTGAGTCCGACATCAGAGCAGAAGAAAACCACCAGTTAGATCACGCAGGGTCGAAGCCAGGAAATATCCGGCTCCATCCTTCCCGAATTCAAAGAATTCAGGGTGGGATCTTATCAAAGAGTCCGGAGTCCGACCCACCGCCGTGCAACCAAAGAGCGAAGCAAAGTTGTCTACTGTAAAAGGGTCGACAACCAAACACGCGGTCTGTCACATAACATCAATGCTATAACAACTTTTCTGGTATTTAGCAACAAATTTTTCTGAACTGACCAAAATATTATCACTGCCTAGTATTCTTCTGAATTTATAAACTAAATCCCAGTCTTTTGATGACTCGATATAAATTTCTAACTCAGGAACTTTTTACGGTCGGCCATTTGGTGTAGATGCGAGAATTGTTCTTTCTTGTTTCAATTTGGTGCATGTTGTGATCTTGTTTTGAATAATTTGATGAAAGATAATTTTGACGGAATGCATGCCGGATGGTTTTTAATCGTTATTTTTGGTCTCTATTGTTGTCACCTCATGTGGGATAAAGCTAGCTATGCCAAGTGAAGAACAAAAGACACGAAAATGGACAAAAACGGTCTTTTTGAAAATGGCAACTTATCACGTATGAGGGATTTCATCATATTATAACCTTCCCGTACAGAACTCATTTTACGTAGGAAAAATTGAGTTAGACTCTTTTAAGAGCAGACACATTTTGCAAATATGTATGTATTTCTAACGAGCAAATACGATCTATAATTGCACAATATAATTTATTACCAATAAATAGTAGAAAAACCTTACCCCATTTATTTCCTTCATGGCCGCCTTACGACACAGCGAAATCTCTTTCAATTAAAGGTTGAGGTTAATTTAGGTTTATTTCAAAGAGAAACCAATCTTTAAGGCACTGCAAAATACGGATATACATGGTTTGTCAATATCCATGGATAGTAAGTATGCCTGTGTTCAAAAATTGCATTATATGCTCAATCGTCTCGAATGCAGCGGTCATGTAAACCAAGAGCGAGGATTGTGGCCACGTGAAATCGACTGAAATAGAAGTGAAGACAATGATCAGAAATAGACACAATTAACCCACAGATCCCAGCAGTGACAATACAGGGAAAGAAACACAAACATGAAATAACTAGTCCCTAATGGAAACATCCACAGCGGAAAGCCGAAAGGACAGTTACTTTCCTACAAAATGGCCAACTGGCTATCCAAAACAAAATAATCTAAGCGCAAAACACACTCAAAGACAAACCATAACAAAAATAAACCGCGACAGAAGAACCGCCTTGGAACGGTCAGCTTAATTCTGTTTTACGCAGGTGCAATCCCCGTCCTTACTTCCGTCGCGATTTGGACAAATAATTTGTTCAGTCCGCATGAAGGCCTCCTAAAACATCAGTGCAACATCTCCGAGAACATAAAGTCATTTCATCTCAATGTCGGGTAAAAGCCCCACAAAACTGGAAGCAACGTCTCCAAAATAACCTTTACAGTGTTGACGGGGACGTTAAACCTCAAATCAAACAACCAAACAACCACAGAGATGAAACAACGGCGAGGATTCGACAGCAAGAAACCACTGAAATGCTGGAGCAAACAACAACAACAAAAAAGTTAGACTCCGCTGTACATGTATGACTAAATGAAGTCCCCATGCTCCCCCCCCCCCCCCCTCCCTCATGAAATACTTTATACTAACCGTCCCATGAAATACTTTATACTAACCGTTTCAAGGCGGTTCTTCGATGACGTTTGGCTATTTTGTGGAAATGTAACTGTCCTATCGGCTTTCCGATTGTATTGTTTTCATTCAGGTTCCTTTGGTGTCTCTGATGGGAGGTGGTGTGTAGTTGTATCGATTCTTGATCATTGTCTTCACATTTATTTTTTTCAGAGTTATCACATGCCACAGTGTGAGTATAGACATCACGAAAACATGATTATGTAATTTAGACAACCTTGAACCCCACTTTTATATGATAAAAATGGAGTTTACAGGGGTAAAGCTTATTTTTCTTATTTCTGCTCAAAATATAGATTGTGGGTACTCGTTAGAACCGCCTCATCTCTAAAATGGCGGTTCTAACGAGTACCCACAATCTATATTTTGAGCAGAAATAAGAAAAAATATCATAATTTTCATCTTAAAATTTTCGTTTTTTTCGGCGGTAAAGTTTACAATGTATTTGTATAGGCGTGTTTTCGTAATGGTATTTTATTTTTGGTTTCAATTCTAAATCCTAAGGATCCAGTTTTGAGTTTAAGGTAAACCTAAAATACTCATTTAAACAAACGTAGTAAAGCGAAGTCATCTTATCCTATATGCCAAATTTCAGAACAAGTTTCAGCGGTTCTTGAATGGATGTTTTTATGTTTTACAAACTATCAACACTACAGCTATTTCAGTTATGTGATCTAGACAATGTAAACAGACTTCTTTCTTACACTCGGCGGTTTCAGAAAGTTTATTGAAAAGGAAGCGTAGGGTCACGTCAGAACTTATCATTTTCTCCGGCGCTTTCGGATCACGGGAGCCGCAAATGCAAACGAACGACAGCATGAGGACATATTTGTGATCCATTCTATATTTAAGACCTCGTTTGATCTATGATTACAACTATACAAATTTCTAACGCTTAATTGTTTGTTCGTAACCACATGCTTGTATCGTCCATGGAATAGCAAATCTAAGACTTTATTGAAAACAAACGTTGGGCAGGCAAACTACGGACCCATTTGTAGGTAATGTTTATTAATTTTAACAATTACCCGTGTACAAACTTGTGTTCAATTTGGCATTTGGAAGCTTCGTATGTGTTATGCGTGAAGTGTAATCATTTACTAGCGTTTTTCTTTTTTTTTTAACTCTGATCCGTATTTTCATATAAATCCCTACAAACAGCTGTCAATATTTACAGAGTTATTAACGTTAGTTAACAAACCGGATAATACGAAATGTTACACCAGATAATAACTGGTCGGATGAACATATCAATAAATGACGCAAATAATGAATTAGTCTGGCTGCAGCATTACATTGCATATCTTTGATTATGATCACTAAGTAGACACTTATAGAGACCTCTGACAGATAAATCCAAAGCTGTCTGCTTAGTTTGTCATTCTCATAAGCAAGTTTCTAGCTACGGTCAGTGACGTACGTTAGTTACACTTATTTTTATATTGAAATAAGTATGACATTTCTAGGTTGTGATATTTATTTAAGTTGCTATTTCTATTTTCTGTTTGGCAGACGATCGAGTGGTCGTATACTGCAACGTGTTGTAAAGTTTATCCAATAACTACTGATTGAAAGAATTCAATGCAAAAGGATAACATCAGTATTTCATTTCACAATAGCAGATGAGAGCATATACCGTGTACTTACCGATACATTGTAACCTGGTCAACTTTGGATCCCCGGTGATTTATTTCATGTTGGGCTGCAAGTTTCTATAGCTTTTGCATTTTATTTACTTATTTTTAAGTCCAGCGATGATTGGGGGACTAGAGTACCATCAATGAAGCATCCACGTAACTGCTTAGGTGTAATAAATCTGTCGAGGTTGGAGATACAGTGTTCGTTGATGCTAAATATAGCTGACAATAATAATGCCGTGATCGCTAGCATTCATATCAAAATTTTCCGTAAGCGTTAACATTGATTCGAAGGGCTTCATTGAGCTAGCGCATGCGTGTTACATACTGAACTCTTGTATACTTTCTCTTATTTCTACTTTAACGTCACTACAGCTGTTGTCTGGGATTGTGTGGCGGCCGTAAAAAGTCTACCTGCCTTACATCATAGTGCAGTTTATATTTTCCTGTCCTTTGGGATCATTGATTCCATTGTGGAATTTTGAAAATATTTGAGGGTCACTGATGAGGCCTCAGTGGCCGAAACAAGCTAGTCTGGCCTGGGAAACATGTATACTGCATATTTTTCAGTTCTGTGGTGTATTCCTTGCTTTCAAAGGATAACCTTTCTAGAACATATTTAACGGCACTACATCTGTTGTCTGGGAATGTATGGCGGCCGTAAAATGTCTCCCTGCCCTACATCATAGTATAGTTTGTATTTTCTTGTCCTTTGGGATCATTGATTCCATTGTGGAATTTTGAAAATATTTGAGGTCACTGATGAGGCCTTAATGGCCGAAACTAACTAGTCTGGCCAAGAAAACATGTACACTCCATATTTTCCAGTCCTGTGGTGTATTCCTTGCCTCCAAACAAAAACCCTTACTAGAACATATTTAACGTCACTACAGCTATTGTCTGGGAATGTGTGGCGGCCGTAAAAAGTATCCCTGCCCTACATCATAGTGTAGTTTATATTTTCTTGTCCCAGGGATGATTGATTTCATTGTGGAATTTTGAAAATATTTGAGGGTCACTGATGAGGCCTTTAATGGCCGAAACTAGCTAGTCTGGCCCAGAAAACATGTATACTCAATATTTTCCATTTCTATGGTATATTCCTTGCTTCCAAAGGATAACCCTTTCTAGAACATATTTAAATATAGATTATGGTTGCTTGTAGCACAACCTATGTTTCGAGCAAAATAACAAAACATATATATATATTTGCCCCTGTAAGCGCCATTTTGCTGTGTATAAAGTGGGGTTTACATCGGACGCGATTTTATTTAAAACCAGAACTCTAATTTGTCTTTATTCATAGCGATCTTTTCCTTTGATAATATATTTATCACATGATACGTCTGCGGGTTTTACAAGCATCACAATTTTGATTGTCTCGTACACAGTTACATTTCGCTTAGAAAGTCTAAGCCATACCAGGCAAACTGGTGCGAGTCGGACTGTCCCTGCAAATAAACCATATTTGTTTTATTGGGCGGAAGGACTTGAAGTGTGATTTCATCTCAGTGTCGGGTAAAAATACAACAAACTGGAAGCGACATTTCCAAAACGACCTATACAGTGTTCACGGGAACAGGGCTTGAGATGTCATTTCATCTCAGTGACGGGTAGGGTAAAAGTCCCACAAAATTGGAAGCAACGTCCTCAAAATGACCTAAACAATGTTGACGGGGACGTTAACCCTCGAATCAAACAAACAGAAAACTAACATGGTCGGTTTGCGGTTTGTTTCGTTAGACCTATATTTCTAGCCACCTGCATGGGAGAATCAATTAATTTGTCTGCTATTATTGAAAACCACATTGAATAGATTATATACTTGATACTTAGTGACAAATCTGATTTGACAATTATTAATTGACCGAACACGTCTTTCTGTTTATCTAATCGATAAAAGATACAAGTACAAATCGAACGGAGGCTCATAAATCAAACATTAAACTTTGTGTTGGTGAACTTGATTCAAGATTTCTAAAACACTATTTTTTTCTTTGTTAAATGGTATTAATCTATCAGTACAGATCGTCCATTTCGCTGTCTGCGAAACAGACTGAGTATCATGGAGAAATGACCATTTGAAATCTTCTGGCACTTCATGGTTTGCATTCCTTTAAAAGCAACGTGCAATGAGAGTGTCAGGGGTTGTGTGACATTAGTAAACGGTCTGCCTACAGATGAAGGCATTCCATTCCATTCCAGTACGGTCTTCTGGTCTTATGGAATCGTCATTGTATTTTGTACTTTGACCAGCCCTTTGGCAAATGGAATATTCTACATATTATTATTGAATGGTTGCAATAGCAACGTAATGAAAAGGTTTTACACCTGTGGACACAAATCCGTTCAAACTTTGAGGAGCTTTATTTCATTTTAATCTGATATTTCACTCAATATTTCCTTACATCCTGGACAGAAATAAATTCAAAACACAAAGTGTTGTACATTTCATTGTAGACCCTGCACTGTCCAATCAGAATACATCTCGAATGTCAATCAGATCTAAAAATAGAAAGAAGTGCTTTCCACAATAAGACCGATCAAAATATATTGCTCGATCCAGTTTTAGACTACTTTGATGAATGAAATTTGCTTGTCAAACTAACTTGATGCAAAGAGATTCATTGAAAGGTACTTCATCGCAGTTTAAACGCTTTTATGTCCACATGTGTAAGCTCAGAAGGCACCAGGGTATAGGTTGGTCCGCCTGCGGCCACACATTTGACCAAATATATTTCTACAGCCTGCAGGCCGTTCTTGATCATTTCTGTTCTGTAGCATGATTTTAGTGGGGAACTGATGACGACTATTTTAATCGAAGTTTAATGAATACTTTGGCTGATATTGCAACCACAAGGTACCGTAGACTTACGATGGAAGCTGCTTGTCATCACCGTATCGCCTTCAGTTTTGATGGGATCTTTCTGAAACTTACATATAAATAGGCGGGCGATAACAGCTCGGGTAAGTCCGAAAACTAGTCAGGTCAGCCTTTTTATCATCGAGTTATATCCCCTTGACTGCTGAAATTCCTATTGTTGACATTGTCACCACCTTTGCCCCTTCCTTTTAAAAGGATATTTTGATACGTATATATTAGTAGGCTGGGGATAAAAGCTTATATGAGTTTGAAAACTGACATATGTCATAGAGGTATGTCAACGTGATTGCTGAAAACGCCCAATTTGGACCACGTCTTCGTCATTCTGAAACTTATGTATATGTATGAATGGGATAAAAGCTCGGATGAACTCGGAAGCTGGCTAAGTCGATTTATTAGTTATAGAGTAACTCCTATTTTCGACCTTGTCATCATTATAAAGTCCTTCAATTCTGGATCTTCCAGCGACTTATATAAACGTATCCTGGGAGTAAAAGTTTGGATAAGTAGGCAGCCTTTCAGTCATAGACCTATATCTCCTTGGTTGCTGAAAATGACTTTTTCGAGCATATGAACATCAATTTTGGTTGGATGTTCCTGAAACTTACATACAAGTAGACTGGAGATTAAAGCTTAGACGACTTCGAATACTGGCTAGGTAGTCATTGGTCATGGAGTTGTGTCACCATTATTAATACAAAACACCCATTATCGACCTTGTCATCAGCATAATAGAAGTAAAACAAAGATCAGGAATTGATACAATTAACTTACTCCATCCATAAAAGACACCAAAGGGAAAGAAATACAAACATTAAGCGACCAGACCATAATGGAAACCTAAACAAAGGAAGGCCATAAGGACAGTTACTTTCCCACAAAATGGCTATATGGCCATCCAAAACCAAAAGACACAAGTGATACACAAAGTAAGTAACAAACAACAACAAAAATAAATCACCACAGAAGAGCCGCCTTGGAACGGTCAGTGGAAGATTTCCACTGGGGGGGCTTAAATCGAGTTTACGTGGCCACAATCCTCGCCCTTACTTCCGTCGTGATTTAGACAAATAATTTGTTCAGTCCGCATGAAGGCCTCCTAACTCATCAGAGCAACATCTCCGTGAACACAAAAATCAAAGAACCACAGAGGCGAGACAACGGTGAGGACTCGACAGCAAGAAACCACTCCTTCGATTTTGATTAGATCTCCCTAAAACTTACATATACATATAAATAGGCTATAGATAAACGCTCAGACGAGTTCGAAAACTGATAAGGTCGGCTTTATAGTCATAATGTTAGGCCCTCTTGGTTACTGAAAATGACCACCTTAGACCTTGCCATCAGAAGATGAACATTAGTTTTGATTGGCACTTCCTGAAACTTTCATACATGTTGATTCGGTACAAAAGCTTAGGTGGGTTTGACAACCGGCTAGGTCGACCTATTGATGCTGGCGTACTTTACGTCCTATTGAATGCTTAAAAATTCTTATTTCCGACCTTGTCATCAGCATAACGTCTCCAGCTTTGATCTGCTGGTGTCTGGGAATGTGTGGCGGCCGTAAAAAGTCTCCATGCCCTACATCATAGTGTAGTTTATATTTTCTGGTCCTTTGGGGTCATTGATTCCAATGTGGAATTTTGAAAATATTTAAGGGTCACTGATGAGGTCTAAATGACCGCAACAAGCTGGTCTGGCGCAGAAAACATGTGCACTACATATTTCCAGTTCGGTGGTGTATTCCCAAACCCTTTCTAGAACATATTTGATCAGATCTTCATGGAACTTATAAATAGACTGTAGATAAAAGATCGAATGAGTTTGAAAACTGGAGAGGTTGGCATATCAATCATAGCGTTATTGAACCATGGTTTCTAAAATTTCGTATTTTTGAACGTGTTATCAGCATACGTCTTTGAGTTTTGATTGGATGTTCCCGAAACTTACAAATAAGTAGGCTGGGGATATAAGGTCTTACGAGTTTGAAAATTGGCAAGGTTGGTCTATTAGTAATTGAGTTATAATCCCTCCGTTGCTGGAAATGACGATTTGTCATCAGTATCGGAACTTCAGTTTTAACCCTTTTTGTACCAAATGGGATATTCCAACTTATATATATCTTGAGTCCATTTCAAAATTTAGGGGTGTCAGGTTGTGTTTTCTTCAAAAAAAAAAAACTATTCGGAAAATAGCTGAACTTTTTGCAAACAGTGTATGCCCTGATCAGACGTCGCGTTCTGTGGCGTCTGATCTGGGCCTGCACTGTTTGCCTGGGTACCCGTTTTGGTGTTTCCGGTACAAAATGGGTTAATTGGGTCTTGTTCCAGAAACTTACATATAAGTACAATAGGGGCAAAAACTGGGATGAGTTGGAGAACTGGCTAGTTCGACTTTCTAATGATAGCAATACTTGTCTAATTTCGACCTTGTCATCAGCATAACTCCCTTACTTTTTGAAACTTACATACAAGTAGGTTGGGGATAAAAGTTTGGAGAAGCTCAAAATTGGCCTGGTCGACCTTGGCTATTATAACTCATAGATTATATCCCCTACATTGTAGAAACTGTCTATATTTATTAAAACTTTTGATCAGATCTACCTTAAGCTTTCAAATAAGTAGGCTGATTGAAGCGCGGGGGGGGGGGAGGAGTTCTAAAACTGGCTGGGACGGCCTATCAGTCTTATTTATATCACCCTGGTTGCTGAAAGTGTCTGTTTTCTGTCTTATCATTAGTTTTGATCGGATCGTTCTGAAACTTGCATGCATGTATAAGATCGCAATGGACAGAACCTTAAACAAGTTAAAACCTGGCTAGATCGAAGTGTTTAGTGTATGCCAATGATTACTGAAATAGCTTATTATCTATATTATTATCAGTGTAGCTTCTTTAGTTTTGATTAGCTATTAATTACACTTGCAGAGAAGATGGACAGTGATAAACTGTCTGGGTACATTGTAAAATGGTCAAAGCAGTTTGCAGGTCATTTGCCATTCCATCAACATCTTTGATTAGTCGTATCTACATTCTGACCTAAACCTGTTGTATGGCCCAATCCATAGATTGATGAATAAAATTTACAGTATCTGACCTAGTCCATGTTCTCACAGTTTGATTAACATTTTGATTTAAATGTTTCCTTTCCATTTTCATCAAGCCGTCAACAATGGCGTTTTAACGTTTACTCTAATGGAAGAGTTCATTTCTCAAGAACTGTTAGAGCCTCGTCAATTATACTAGGTACAACTAGCATCTTGGGATGATACCTTTAATGCAAGCATCCATATTTGACGTTGTCCTACATTTCGTGGCTCACTGAACTGTAAATATTTGCATTCACTCTAGTGTACACCCAAATGTAAGAGTCCATTTCTGAAGAACTATACGAGACTCATTCATGATTCTGGGTACAAACTTGCATCTTAAGATGGCCATATTAATGCGAGAATCCATATTTAGCCTGGACCTATATTTCATGGTTCTATGACTTTGTGAACATTTGCGATAATTGTTTTTTCAGAACAATAATATATTCATTAATGATACGTGGAATAAACTTGTATCTTGGGATGGCAACTTTAATGCAAGCATCCATATTTCACCTTAACGTAAATTCCGTGGTTACTTATTTTGTGAACTGTTGCGTGAAACCTAGCGTTTACCCAAATGGTGAAATTCATAGCGACATAGCCTTCGGCGGGATTCTCGTTTCTTTGCAGTTTCTTATAATAACTGAGCCTGCACATGACAAAACCTACAATAAGGTTAGCGCAACCAGCGACGACTCAGATCAACCTGTGCATACTATCAGTCTGATCAATCTTCGCCGGTTGCCGTCTGAATGCCCGGAGGCCTTAGAAGACTCATGCGAACAGCAAAGACTCTTGATCTGAAGCTTTGCTGGTCGCACAGGTCATATTGTAGGTTTTATCGTGCGCAGGCTCATATGATAATTGGCATTGTGGTGCACGTGAATGCTATTTCTCTTCGTCCGTTTGCATCACGAAAACACGCCTATATGATTTTCACCCCCTCGAACACAACTTTAATATAGTAAAACTGGGGTTTGCAGGGGCATGCATTATAATTGTTCTTATTTCTGCTCAAAAACATAGACTGTGGGTACTCGTTAGAACCGCCTCATCGAGGCGGTTCTAACGAGTATCCACAATCTATGTGTTGAACAACATAGATTATGGGTACTCGATAGAACCGCCCCATCGAGGCGGTTCTAACAAGTATCCACAATCTATGTGTTGAGCAGAAATAAGAAAAATATCGAAATTTTTCATCCGATAATGTTTATTCTTCGGTGGTAAAAGTTACAATGTATTTGTATAGGCGTGTTTTCGTGATGGCATGCAATGGTTGTATGTGGCCTTTTATGAGTAATGTTTCCTTTCCATTTTCATGAAACTACTGTACTTTGAGCAACCAGTGTATGTACTGATTATATGTTGCTATATGTGCACGTCTTTCTAATGACAACATATGGTTCGAATTTTAGACGTTAGCCATAGATGGGTCAATAGTAAACATCTCGTCAAATAATATTAATTTAGTGGGATATTTCATCACGAAAACATATGCTGTGTGTACTCAATAGGCAACTCTCTCGAGTACATGCAACATAGCTTTTGTGATACTACGCACGTCCCAAAGCTGTTAGACTCGTGCATTTCAATAGTAGTTCGTTTCTTTCCTTCGATATGCATAGAGGTCGGTCTCTGTAGAGATCGTACTGCTAGCGTGTGCGAGTGATTAGAGCACTGGACTTTGGTGTTGAATGTTGAGAGTAGAGGCCGCTCCGGTTAACCATGACAGTTAACCTCTTTTGTTCTCACAACAGCCTGTTTGGCGCCTTTTTCTACTTCAGAGAAGGGCAATGGTAGCAATGAAGATAGTTGGACACCGACTAGCATATGTTGTGCCCATAGCCTGGTTGATGTACTCTGCATATTTTGTACGGTTGCCAGGCTACGGAGCACCTAAATAATACTTAACGCCAAAGACACGCCCACAAATTCAACTTCTGATTATTTCTATAATCGGTTGAAATTTCGTCTCAAATCTCCTTTAACTTTCCAGTCGTCTAACTGTGGTCAGTCACTGTATTGATCTCCACGAAATAGTCTGTCAAACGTAGCTACACATGTATGGTAAACAGGTCCACGTGCACTGACCTTGTGCAGCCTCATGTTAAAAATATGAAACAACAGCAATTTAGGCAGGTAACAGGAATCCGAATTGAAACGCCTTATTTTGCACTGACCTCAGATGCCATAACTGAATGTAAAACAGCGCCCTCGAGCGCTTGTACAACTAGACGCTGGAGTTACGCTTCGTGCTGTCGCTTCCAATTTGGAGTGGATCCTAGAATCATCAGCGGAATGGTATCTCGTTACCGCCAGACAAACAGCATTAATGACCGTCCCTGAAATGGCAGCTCACGGTGATGACCGTCAACAAAGATAGGCATCCGATGGCAAGATATGCATATCCGACTGGAACATCTTCGTCGACGATCACAATCTAGGATCAATACGTTAATCGGATCCATGCAAAGACGCTGTGTCGCAGCTAATGGGGGACATACTCGATACTGAGTATATCCAGTGTGTATCTGTGAACTTTTGTTTGGTTGTGCCACATGGGAGAACATTACGGAATAACAGCAGTGAATAAAAACCCTCATTTTTCTTTGATAGACATGAAATTAAGGAAGTTTTCTACCGAAGCAAATTGTGAAATTTTTATTTTCTCTTTGCGAATAAATTCACTGTGATTTGTTAAGGGCATTTCTTTTGGCGCTCAGTATGTATCTTTAAGAGCTATATTTACTAAACCGATTACAGTTTGGGCAGTACCCCGCATAACGGAAACTTCGCACCTGTGTGCCTAGCAAAGAATCAGATCACCTACGCATTCGCACAATCTGATCAGGGTCATTTTTGTGCGTTTTATGGGTGGCCCGTGTCTCAAATTCTAATAATTCTATCGGGAATGGTTGCATTCACCTTTTTGGCATTATCTGCTGGTTCCTAGTCTGAAGGTTATCAGTGCTGGGAAAATAGGTAACCAGACACACCTGACAGGTCAGGGGGTCTGGTTACCTGTTTTTCTGTAAGCTGGGAGCAGCAAATAATGCAAAAATGGTGAATATTTTCAAAATTGTTTACAAATTCGAGACTTCGCTTAGGGCACGTAATTGAACACCTTTTTATCGTCTGTCGCGGCACATATTCACTTAAATTTATGTATTTAGACCACCAAAAGTGGTTGCTTTCTAGAGGACCATGAGTGTAGAAATCACAAAGAAACAGCACGTGAACAAGTCCGTGAAATGAACACCCCATAAACCCCAATTTATATGGAGAAAACTGGGGTTTAAGGGGGTATGCCATATTATTCATATTTCCGCTCCAAGACATAGGTTGTGGTACTCGTTAGAACCGCCTCAATGAGGCGGTTCTAACGGGCACCCACAACCTATGTTCGCAGTATAAATAAGAAAAAAATTAAGGATTTTCTTTAGAAAAGTAGCCATTTTGGAGGTGTAACAAATGCACTTTGTCGCACGGGTGTGTTATCGTAATGCAACAGCTGAAATAATTTAAATATGCTTCTGAAAACATAATTAGTCTTAAATTTAGCTCGTCTTAATAGCGGAATTTTACTGTACTACCGGCGGCTCTCCGAACAAAGCAAAGTTCACAATCAATGTGTACGGTACAGTGACCGGCAGATCCAAGACACGGACAGCTAGAACGTCGTACGGAACAAGACCACCTTCAGGCTGTTAAACAAGTAATTTTGTGTCTGTGACACGGGTAAACGTCTACCATTGTCTAGTGATTATTACACACCTGGAACATTTAAGGGTCGCGAGTAGTCATAACATGTAAATTGGATGCATCTACGTCAGAACAGTAGACTTAAAACAAATAAGCAAATTTGGGTTCTTCGCAGCGTTTTTAGCAATTCGAACACTTTGTTGATTTATTTCTTTGTTTTGAAGTTTAACGGCCCAGTCAACACTATTTAGGTCATTTTTGAACCGGTCAGTTTACCTATCCACACTTTCCTTGGCACGCTTCTACAAGTACTGTGCATATTCGTACGCCAGAAACTGACAACTGCCCTTCTTGAATCAGCGGAAGGGAGAGAATGACCGTAGAAAAGATTTCATGATCAGTCTCCACACTTTGTTGAACAAAACAAGTGAATAAGTGCATCAGAATGGCATTTCAGTTTACGAAAAATCTCCAAATGACAATTTTGAAACAGCTATCCCCATTTTTGATGCACTTCTTCACTTACAATAATATTCTATTTGCCTTACACGACAAACGCTGTGAGCTGCGTAATAGAGATGATCAATATGGCATTTTTTATATCATATACACGCGTCGCTTTCAACAAATTTTCAGTCATATCACGACGGTGTCTGGTTGCGACAGGGAGCTCAATGCTCACTTTTATAGTGCTGCCTCACTGAAGTATCATGTTCCAGACACATAACATGATACCACACCCAGTCGCATTATCCTGACACAGGGTCGACCAGCCCTAGCTCTACCCCGTAAAGCTGAGTGCCAAGCGAGGAGAAGCTAGTACCATTTTTAACGACTTATGTAAGTCGCGGCCTGGGATCGAACCCGTTCTTCGGACATGACATCCGTTGCCAGGAAATAGGCGTCGTTGTAAATGGCATTGGCAAAAAAAAAAAACAATAGCATATTAAATTGGAATATGGGTACAGCTCTTATTATCTGGCATTATTTCCGTAATCGGGACATTCTTCGAGCCAAAAACTGGTAGCAGAGCGAGGTTTAGAGACACTTTATCAAGGAAAAAGGGAAAATACGGAAAATTAAAGACAAAATGGCGTCGTTGGAGGGCGGCATCGACGGGAATGAGCAGGGCGAACAAGTTGATCCTGCAGGAGCTGCTGATGATCTCACGGACATGGAAGCGGAATTTAAACGGGAAAAGTTTCGCGCCAAATCTAACTTTTCTGTGGCGATTTATTTATGTTGTTGTTTGTTACTTACTGTGTGTATCACTTGTGTCTTTTAATTTTGGATGGCCATATGGCCATTTTGTGGGAAAGTAACTGTCCATATGGCCTTCCTTTGTTTAGGTTTCCATTATGGTCTGGTCGCTTAATGTTTGTATTTCTTTCCCTTTGGTGTCTTTTATGGATGGAGTAAGTTAATTGTATCAATTCCTGATCTTTGTTTTGCTTCTACTTTACACGGGCAAAATGCAAGGTACTGTTTTGATAGATCAACAGGAAAAACCGGGCCACCGAGAGGCACGTGACGCATGCAACACAATAGACGATGTAATGGAATGCACCATAGACGCTATGACAAACTTATCCAAACTTTACATGAAAAACAAGGTAAAGCAATAAGGTAGTTCTCGAAATGGAGACGTTGGATGGTGAATCTACTGCAACACTGTAGCAGTATATTGATGCACAAAGTGGACATAGTGACACTTCAAACATATTGTCAATTGACTTGCTTAATCGAATGAACATTTCCGGTCAGTCAGAGTCATATCGAAAAGAAGAATACAGCGTTTCACAAGAGATAGAAACTGTCGATTCTCATGGTAATGTCTGCAATTCGGTACCATTGATAATAACAGAAATTCGAACAAACACTTCCTCCGAATGCCAGAAAAATATCACGAGATCGACATGCCATGGCAGCGTGAGCGACGTCAAAGACTTGGTAGCCGAGTCTGTCAGACCAGCATGAGCGCTGCAGCCTCACCGCTTTAACCAAATGCTAGCAACAGCATAGGCATTTCGATTGGACAGGATTTATGGAGGCAGTTGAAAGGAGTGTAGATACCCGCATTTACCGGAGAAAAGAAAAACTACTAAAGCTGGAAGGCATCTTTTCTCGCATGCATCGATTCTGCACCTACAACAGCCGAGTACAAGTTACTGCAACTTCGGCAGTACCTCTCTGGGAACGTTCTTAAGGTGATAGAGAACCTGTGACACTCCGCTACAGCCGACGAAGCAGCTAAGGATCGCTTAGAAAGAAAATTCGACAGGAAGTTTAGGCAAATAGACTTATACCTCGAAGAGTTGGTGAACTTTCCGCAGACACGACTAGGTAACGAGAAGGATACAGATGATTTCGCTGACCTGCTAGTCATTGTCATAATAAACCTGTAAGAGGCCGGGCAACAGTACGAGCTTGGTATTGGGTCGCTCTACGCTAAGCAACAACGCAAAATTCCGGAGTCGATGTTAGCAAGATACAATCATTGGGTATTTGAATATGCCAATTAAGAATCAGTGTTAGCGATACGAGAATGGATAATCCAAAAATCATTATTTCAGACGATGGCCACGGAAGCAGTTGGCGGTTTATCAGGCAAGTCTGCAAAACCTTCCCGTCAAGCACCTAGGCCCGGAAACCAGCGAACATTTTTCGGCGAAACAGAGACTAGTAGAAACTTAAAGAAGATGCCATGCGCAGACTGTGGTAAGAATCACGGGGAGTGGACCTGTCCTGATTTCAAAAGAAGAGAAGTGGCAGATAGATGGAAAATTGCCAAAATGAGCTGTGCTACCGCTGTTTAGCACAAGGTCATCAAAGTAAAACGTGTCCTAGAAGTCGTACATGTGGGTAGACGGTTGTACCGACCATCACCACAGACTGCTGCATAAACACGTACCCGCTAAACCAAGTCCTTCAACTCTAGATAGCACTAAGTTAAAACATAGATACACAGTGTGTCATTGCATACAATGGGACTTATTTAAACTACGTTGCTCATGTAAAATACGCGCTCGTGATTTGATCTACTTTACAACTGACCTCCAAACAGTTATTTATCCCTCAATATATCATTGATAGAGCTGATACATTTTGATTCTAACAAACTAAATGTCGACGAAAATGCTATTGAATCCTTCAGATTCTCCCTGTCGTCCTACGTTGTTTAAAAGAATCCTGCCAATATAACTGACTGTATCGCATGCGTTTACCGGATTACACGCCATACCTGATACAAGAAAACGACGTTACACCATCTAACGTAAAGGTAACAATGAATGACGTCAAGAAACGTGAAAAATTACGGCTCTTCGCCTCGCGCTCTTACGCCCAGTGATTTATCACTTAATATATCCCTAGTTTTGGCTATTGGCTATATTGGCGACCAGTGCTAGAATTTACTTTAAATTATCTACTCATATTTAATTGGTGTGTGTAGAAATGAGACTTACATAATATGTTATATTTCATCCTCACCAGACGGGTATCAAGTTGATCTGACCACCAGTAGAAGGGACCTGAAAGCAGAAAATCGAAATGTCTTACGTATATGCCAACAGTACATTGAAACGTTTTATTAGTTGAGGTTTCAAGTCACCGACAACATTATTTTGGTCATTTTGGAGACGTTGCTTCCAATTTTGTGAGACTTTTACCATCACTGAGATGACATGACATCTCAAGCCCTTCCGCAAAAAGAAACCGTTAAGATTTATACAATGTAACAAGGGGTGGTCCGACTCGCATCACTTTGCCTGAGCAGGCTAGGATTTTCTAAGCGATTTACTAGTACTCATATTCGGTCGGTTTTATCTCTGCGCGGAAGCCCCATAAAGCCAAATATATTTCTTCAAGCCCCGATGGGCGTAGGCGCAAAAACATTGCCTTGTCATATTTTTCAGTCACGATTTACCACTTCGATCTCCAATCTTCGAATACCCAACGCGATGGCATTATTATTATTATTATTATTATTATTATTATTATTATTATTATTACTCAATGTATCGAACATACTCAAAATCGTTTTTGAAAACTCAATGGTTCAAATGTTTACACCATCACCTGAACAAGTCTGTATGTGGTCACCCCTTGAAACCCCACTTTATATAGACAAAATCGGGGTTAACGGGGTATTCATTATTTTCCTTATTTCTGCTCCGAGATATAGGTCGTGGGTGCTCGTAAGAATCGCCTTGATGAGGTGGTTCTAACGGACACCTGCAAAATATATTTAGAGCTGAATAGTTAGAGAACTCATGTAAGAAAACAAACATGACTATATCATACCATACATCTGTGAAGAAGTATTACATACATCACTGCTCACTGCAACGTTGAGTTAACTGTGCGTAGAAACATATCACTAATCTACATAAAAAATAACCATTTTGGAGATTTGAAAGACACGGGTGTGTTTTTGCTATGGGAATCAAGTGAGTGAGTGAGTTAGTTTAAGTTTTACGTCCCATCAACAGCTAAGGTCACACGGAGACGGGACCTCGGTTTAAAGACTCATCCGATAGTCTGGAGAAGACCGGGATCGATCCTGCGATCCCTGGTATACAAGGCGAGTAGCGTAACCACTGCACCACGGAGGCTTCTGCTATGGGAATCAATGCTTGTAGCAGTAATAAGACATTCATCAGTAAATGATTTTTCAGTGATGTATGTAATAATTCTTCACAGATGTATGGTATGGTATAGTCATATTTGTTTTCTTACATGAGTTCCCTAACTATTCATTGTATTGGTGTATGGAGAAAACTATCTAATGTTGTCAAAACTTGTGTCCAATCCTTTTGTGCTTTATGCAATTACATATGTTTAATCTAATTTTTTAAAATTATATCAAGATTTAATGTATACTTGAATGGAAGTTTAATAGTAAACAAAATATTTACAACATATAAATATGCTGTGACTCATTTTCTAGATAATTCCTTTTAGAAGTTAATAAACAGTATATTACATAGGTAATCCAGTGGCTAGATGAAGTTGCATGCCAAATAGCAAATGTCTTGGCCTTCTGGTATCCATTATCCTTAATGCAATTATTTTTCCAGTCCCTCAGTTGAGGTTTCTCGTCTGAATCCTGCACCAGATTAATTCTTATAGTGTAATAGGCATCGCTATATTACTAAAATACATATTGCATATGCTTCCCTGTTGAAGTATGGATACATTCGGCGGAAATATGGCATTCTGTATACTAAATACCAGGTGGCTGTATATCATAGTGTAGTTTATATTTTCTTGACCTTTGGGATCATTGATTCCATTCTGAAATTTTGAAAATATTTGAGGGTCACTGATGAGGCCTAATTGGCCGAAACTAGCTAGACTGGCCCAGACAAATGTACACTTCATATTTTCTAGTTCTCTGATGTATTCCTTGCTTCCAAAGGATAACCCTTTTATAGAAGATATTTAAGTATTATGGATGAACACGTCGGCTTTAATTCAGTTAAACGATTCATTCAACACTCTGAATATAAAAAGCGCTCATATGAAGCAGAACTGTGTTTTCATCAATCCGCTTATAACAAGTACACGGCATTTTCAGAAGAAAAATACCATAGAAGTGTTTAATTGTATTGAAATAAAAATTATGAACTTTAAAAAGATTGGGTACAACATGGATATTATACGAGAGACTGCATGCATGGTAGTTAACCCAATCACGGTTGGCAACTTTGCTTCCCTCTTTAATTGCACGCCGGTGGGTCAGGCCTCAGATTCTATGACGGCTCCAACGTAAAGGCTTATTGAAAATTAAAGAGATAATGTTGGTTGGTGCCTGATGCTCTGTCTCTGGTCGGGCTCATCGGAGTCTAACTGTTGGTTTTCTTTTGCTCCAGCATTTCAGTGGTTTCTTGCTGTCGAGTCCTCACCGTTGTCTCACCTCTGTGGTTCTTTGATTTCTGTGTTCACGGAGATGTTGCACTGATGAGTTAGGAGGCCTTCATGCGGACTGAACAAATTATTTGTCTAAATCGCGACGGAAGTAAGGGCGAGGATTGTGGCCACGTAAAATCGATTTAAGCCCCCCGGTGGAAATCTTCCACTGACCGTTCCAAGGGGGCTCTTCCGTGGCGATTTATTTATGTTGTTGTTTGTTACTTACTGTGTGTATCACTTGTGTCTTTTAATTTTGGATGGCCATATGGCCATTTTGTGGGAAAGTAACTGTCCATATGGCCTTCCTTTGTTTAGGTTTCCTTTATGGTCTGGTCGCTTAATGTTTGTATTTCTTTCCCTTTGGTGTCTTTTATGGATGGAGTAAGTTAATTGTATCAATTCCTGATCTTTGTTTTACTTCTACTTTTTTTATGAAATAGAAGTGAAGGCAATGATCAGGAATCGATACCATTAACCCACATCTCCCATCAGATACACCAAAGGGAAAGAAGCAAAACCATGAAACAACTGGACCCTAATGGAAACACCAATAGCGGAAGCCAAAAGGACAGTTACTTTTCCACAAAATGGCCAATTGGCTATAGTTTATAAGCATGGGCGGTCCGACTCACACGGCTTTGCCTAGTCAGGCTTAGATCCTCTAAGCGGTTTACCAATACTTGTGTTTGGGTCGGTATTAACTGTGCGTAGAAAAATCATGCAGCCCATCTATTTCTTCAGGCCCCGATGGGCGGGGCGGTAATTATCGAATATACAACGAACAAAGATATAGGAAGCCAGCATGCGCATGCTGCTCGCAGACATGTAGAGGGTGTCTTAAAGTAGCTACATGAAAATTAAAGAGAGAAAAGATCAGGAACTGATACTCTCAGATGCCAAATTCTTCCCTCAATATCAATAGGGAAAGGAGTCGAAACATGGAGTGACGATATTAAACAAAACGGATAACAGGTAAACCGAGTCAGCAGCAAGTTCCCAAACAGGAAGTGACTTAAATTATCGAAACCTAACTAAAAAGGAACCTATGATCCGCTTGTGTCCGTTTTTACATACCGGAAAGAGATGCTCTTAAATTTAAGAGTTCATCCTTTTTTTCTAAACTGACATCACCGAATGTAGATACTCTGAAACAATGTACAATTAGAATTAGAACAATATCATACAGTTCTCTTACATATGCTTAGTTGTTCTCATAGTCAAGATGGCGCTAATAAAAGAGAAAAGAACATCGTCTTCTCGTCCGTGTTATTAAAACGATGCACACTAACACTGCTCAAGAGGATTACTTTTTTTTCTAAACTGGGAAGATACTCGCAGTACTTGAGACAGAAGAAGCGGTCTATCGGGAATTATTGCACGCTTTTCGTTTATTTGTATTTCATGTCATTGGCGATCTTAGCATTTCCCATATCGCCTCAGAAACGCAAGGGCCTACGTGCTCTAAAAAGAAAACTGGAAGTGCCGTAAAACTTCAGTGAGTTCGAGATCGATGTCGCAATTACCACCATGGCTAATTTGAACTCATCACGTGGACAAGTCTGTGAATTGAACACCCACCTAAACCCCATTGTATATAGAGAAAACTGTGGTTTACGGGGGTAAACATTATTTTTCTTATTTCTGCTCCAAGACATAGGTTGTGGGTACTCGTTAGAACCGCCTCATTGATGCGGTTCTAACGAGTACCCACAACCTATGTTTGAAGTATAAATAAGAAAAAATATTATGGATTTTCATCAGACAAGTAGCTATTTTGGAGTTTTGAGCAATGCACTATGTCGCACGGGTCTATGTCATTGAGTCCCTAGGAAAGGTCGCTATACCTGCAGATACAAAGTGTACGTATTTGAATCGATTCATTGAGGCGATTCTAAACCTCTTTATTGAGCAGAATTATAAAGTGGTGTCCCTTATTATTTCATTAATTCTCCTGGCCTGTCTAGATGTTTCCGTGTCTCGACTTTCCTGGGTTGGTACTCTTGCACAAATCACACAAAGTTGCTTAGTAACACGCTGGTATAATCAAAACAGGACGGTTGCGTGCTTCTTGAACATAGTGGTAAGTGTAAATTCCCCAAAACGACCATTGATTTATCAACACGCCTTTTAGCATTTTGTAGGATGCTGGACAATTCGCAACCACAAGGGCCCACAAAGTCGGCCGCTTACTCGGTCCTTGTTTTTGTAAATGTTTCAACCACCAGTTATGAACTTATTATGGGTTAATATATTTTAAATGTATTACGGGTAAACAGATCGACCTGTCCAATGTGCTAGTGCAGGTCAGAATTCTCTTGATTGAGATAAATGCATACTCGTTACATGTAACTTCAATTTTCATCTAGAAATTGTCATTCTTACAGCCACAATATTGTATTATATTGTATAGGCGTGTTAATGAAATAACTGTAGTTTAATACTGAAGCATAACAGCAAAATACATAATCATTGCTGTTACATTATATATGAATACATTTTGGTTTTACGTATTACCGTGTTAGACCTGTCTGCTAGCTAAACGAACCTGCCACTCCACGTCGGCTTCGCAACTATTACAGTTTCAGTCTCAGAGATATCAGACGTTTGCGATTATAACAAAATCCTTAATGCGGGCAGCAGTCCCATTTACCTTTATTTGAACTGGTATAACATAGATAAAACGTCGAAGTTAGAAGTAAAAAGTTAGAAATTAAAAGTAAGAAGCAAGTAGTTAGAAATGTCATATAATGACTACCGATTGGGTGTATATGGGTCGATCAAAACATATTTCGTCACCTTAGTGCAAAAACGGGTTAACTGACATTTTTTCACAAAACCACTTTTTTTTATAAAATGGTGTACTATATCATGATACATGTATATAAGAATTATTTCAGTTGACCTTAAATTGGAAATTGTATTTTTTGCAAAAAAGCAAAAAAGGTTATCTACAAGCTAATATTTTTTGGGTGCAAAAACGGGATAAGTACACTTATCCTCTTTTTGCACCAAGTTATTTCTATATAGCAATACAAAAAACTTGGTGCAAAAACAGTACAGGCATTAATAAGCCCTTCTTTTAAAGCTCTTTTTTTAAATCTTAAAATACAACTTTCTTTGAAACATAATCAAATATTTTTAACTGATGTTTTTTTTATTTGAAACCCTGTCACTATATATCGTTTGTGCCTCCAAGACATCCTGAGCGGGGGGATTGGAAAGCGGGACTGACCTGCTTCCCACATCCTCCGCGAAAAAAGTCACTTCACTCCCAAAAGGCTAGCCGATAACTGTCGATTTGGCAGGAGTAGGCACATTGGCAGCCTGGGGATAGGAGCAGTACCAGTAAACTAAACCCAGTCGGTGAACTGGGGGTAGCCCCTATGTGCTTTTAGCGCCCGGTTACCTTACAAACTTCTTCCATTCCATATGATAATGAACTATTTTAGTGCTAAGAGCGAGAACTAGGAAGGTTGCTGGGGGTAAAATAAAACACATCCAAGAATGGGGGTCTTTGGCTCCTCCCCCAATGGGGGTTAAGGGAACGGTGCCCCTTATGGGGGACCTGGGGACAAAGTCAACCCCCCACCCCCGGGCGAACACGAACAATAATAGAACAATTAACGAGTTCTCCGAGGTTTTTTACTCTCTTTTTTCCCTTTAACTAGCTCATACTTGCGGATCCAATGTGTATGCACATACATACATTGAAGCTACGCCCCTGGAAGCTATAGTACTTTACAGTGTGACATCACTTTAAATTTAATGTCATCATAAAATGCAAAAAACTGTTGTCATCAACAGAATCAATTCAACAAATATTATTCGAAGGTAAGACTTGATATTATATTCAGTAAGAATGGTTATTGAAATTTTTGACAGAATTGATGTGAAATTCTTGAATCCCTAAAAAAGATAAACCCTCCAAGCACGCAGCATATTTAGCAGACAGCGTTTTCAAAGAGTGGCTCTTGCGAGGATCCAACCGGGTACCTCTCTATCTCAAATCCGATGCTTTACCACTGCACCACAGTGCTCCACAAACAACCGTTTGGGGTTTCCCATATAAAATGGGATAACCCATTAATGACATGTAGAATCTTCCACCTATGACGTGGGCAACGTCTATTATATTTAGCCCTTTTCAAGTTAGCCATGCCCATTTCTGACTTTGAACCAATGAGATTACTTGATGTAATTTATTGCTGCAAATTCCAAACCTGAATGTCAAACAGTGTGGATCCTGATCAGATGGCAGAAGCCATCTGATCAGGATCTACACTGCTTGCAAAGGTAGGGGTTGTCGTGAAAAGCAGGATAAGGGTTAATGGGGTATCTGTTTAATTATCCCCTTGAAAGAAAGTTGCGATGGGAATATAGCACCGCTGCCATGTGTCCCATGTGTGTGTGTCCGGAACCTTGTGGACAGGATAGAAGACAAAGCTTTCATAATAGAAGCATTCGATGCCACATGTAGGTCAGAGCTCTCTATAGAGTCTGGTCAGAAATTGTGTGCTCGGTTTGGTACATGATATATGGACAGATGCCATTTCATCTCAATGTCGGGTAAAAGTCCCACAAAATTGGCAGCAACGTCTCCAAAATGACCTTTACAGTGTTGACGGGGACATTAAACCTCAAATCAACCAACCAACCAACGGGGGTATACATTATTTTTCTTATTTCTGCTCCAAGTCATAGGTTGTGGGTACTCGTTAGAACTGCCTCATGAACCGCCTCAATGAGGCAGTTCTAACGAGCACAAACAACCTATGTTATACCCCCGTAAACCCCAGTTTTCTCTATATAAAGTGGGGTTTAGGGGGGTCTACATTTCACGGTCTGGTTCCCGTGATGGCTATTTTGTTTAAACCTTGCCGCTGAAGGGGCTCTGTTATTCAGTAGCTGGGATGCAGTAGTGGGACTGAGCGAGGAGGAACAATAACAGTGTAGATTCTGATCTGCAGAAGACATCGACTGATCGACACTGTTTGGAAAGGAGCAGTAAAACGCTATACATGTAATAACTTTTCCAGCACATATTTTCCTGCATATGAGGTTAAGTATTATCAATGAAATGTTAATTCAGAAAGGTGAATCTGTTGTGCTGGTTGAATATATGTGTATTTGTTTGTTTGATTTGAGGTTTAATGTCTCCGTCAACACTGTGAAGGTCATTTTGGAGACGTGAATATATGTGTATACAGAAGGGTAAATAAACACATTAACAAATGATAAGTAATTAATTTTGAAAACCTTGAAGGCAAATGCTACAATTGTAACAACAAGAAGGTCATTTTTTTTTTTGGCAGACAAAAATAGTACTGAATACTTTTCTTATGACGAAGCTTTTTAATGAGTACCCAGAATCTACATCATAATGCAGTTTTCCTGTTGCTTCCTATTGTCCGCGTGACTATCATTGACCATGTACAAAACCCAGGTACCAGTGTTTAGTCTTCACCCTGTGATATCCGAGCTCTGTAAAAAGTAAAATCTGGACTGGGCTTGTGAACGAGGTATTGACTTATCAATCGACCCAAAGAAAATCTGGACTGGGCTCGTGTATTAAGATACTAAGCACAGAAGCTTCCCACCTGCTATTTACACGAGTACTGGTAAACCGCTTAGAGGATCTCAGCCTGCCCAGGCAAAGCGCTGCAAGTCGGACTGTCCATGCTTATAAATAAACTCTATTGGTTTCATAGGGCGACCGGGCCTGAGATGTCATTTCATCTCAATGTCGGGTAAGTCCCACAAAATTGGAAGCAACGTCTCTTAAATGACCTATACAGTGTAAACCTCAAATCAAACAAAACAGGTGACATTGCTTCCAATTTTGTGGAACTTTTACCTAACATTGTGATGACAAACCCTGCCACCAAATAAAACCAATAGAGTTGACACGCATGGACAGTCTGACTCGCACTACTTTGTCTGAGTAGGCTTAGATCCTCTAAGCAGTTTACCGGTACTCATGTGCAATCAGTTCCAGCTCTGCATGGAAGCTTCATGCAGCCCAATCTATTTCTCCATGCGCCAAAGGACGGGGGCCTATCTAAGCTTGTTGCTTAAGGAATAAATATAAATGACCATAGTAGGAAACAAGACTGCTCTTTTTTCTGCTGCTTTTGAATGATTTGAAGTTAAATGAAAATCTTTACATGATGCATTATGAACTGCTCAAGTGCATCACATTTCCAAAAACAAAATTGAAAACCTTACTTGACAAAGTAAAAAGTTGAGATTACATGGATATTCATCAATTTATTTATAAAGATACTGGAAAAGGTAGGACAGTATGGACTTTACTTTTGTGTGTGTGTCGGTGTGTGTGTGAATTCGGGTTTAACGTCGCTTTCAACAATTTTTCAGTCATATCACGACGGTGTCTGGTTGCGACAGGTAGCTCAATGCTCACTTTTATAGTGCTGCCTCACTGACGTATCATGTCCCAGACACATTACATGATACAACACCCAGTCACATTATCCTGACACTGGGTCGACCAGTCCTAGCTCTACCCCGTAAATCTGAGTGCCAAGCGAGGAGCAGCTAGTAGCATTTTTAACGACTTTGGTATGTCACGGCCCGGGATCGAACCCGTGACCTCCCGTTCCCCGGAGCGGACACTCTACCAACTGAGCTATCGGGGCCGGTGTCTAAAATAAAGTCATTAAATTAAATATTATCTTTATATTATTAGTGCATTAATTGTTTTATACAATAAAAATTGGTGCAAAAACAGAATATGTGCTTTTATCTTCTTTTTGCACCAAACATATAGTGTGCTAGAATATGATAAGGGCACTTGTCCTGTTTTTGCACCAAAAACTTCAGAAGCCATTTCAGGTTAAATGCTTTTTTTTTTCAATTTATTCTTTTAGTTTCAAAGTTGAAACTTTGTTACTTACACAGTTGAGTAATAATATATTGTCAATGCTTTTATTCCTAAAATGGTTTGTTTTTCGCAAAAGGTACAAATAATGGAACGTTTTTTCTCCGTCCTGTAAATTTTGAAAAATGCAGATAACCCGTTTTTGCACCAAGGTGACGATTTGTTAGAATTAACACCTACAGTGAAACTCTCTAGCAACATCAAATAAAACAGAAATCGGAAACAAAAACAGTATTTTAGCACGAGTTAGTCAAATGCCGATTTGGTTTTCCACGGAGTCCAATTTGCTAGAGGCCGAGATGACTCGAAATCACATTGATTAAACTTTAAATTTCGATATTAGCGGACTTTACGCCGTTCTATGCAACGCCACGCACAGTAAAATATTGTTATGACACCTTTGTCGACATTTTGTCGATTGTTCACTTCAACCAGAACTAGCCAATACAATAGAATGGCATGTAAAATGTCACCCACCCATGTTTATTTCGTTTCAAAGGTCATATATGCTCTTAGAGATCGGCACATTTTAATGCATTAAATCACATGAGTGATTTCAGTTTTGTAAGCGGGTACAAAGGAATAAAGGTATCGAAAAAATGTCATTGGTAACGGCTGTATTGGTGCGTCTCCGTAAAAGGAGATTTGTCATCGCAAAGCCACCGTTTTACCTCCCCACATGACAATTAACCGCCAATTAATATAGCATTCTCACATATCTGGTGCACAATTAGAAATTATCTCTGCAACTGATTTTCAGTATCGACTGATCAACTTCCGACAAGTTTGTTTATTTTAATTGAGGATATAACGTCCTCGTCAACAATATATGTCATACTAGTAATAAATTGTTAACTGCTAAACTTCTTAATCAGGGTAATCGGCATCATAACATGTAACTACGAAATGTTTTATAGACGTCATTCCGATTTAGTTTCAAAATTCAATGTTGGACTTCAATCTCTTTTGCAACAAGGCCTATCCGAACCAGAATTTTATGGTGACTAAGTATATGAATTCAGAAAAATACATGTTTGCAATGATTTCAGTACCCAATATAAGACAGACTGCATGCATGGTTGTTAACCCAATCACGGTAGATAACGTTGCTTCCCTCTTTAATTGCACGCCCCCGGGTCGGGCCTCAAGTTCTATGACGGTTCGAGCGTAAAAGCTTACTTATTTTTTTTTCTTTAGGTAATGTTGGTTGGTACCTGATTTTCTGTCTCTGGTCGGGCTCATCAGCGACGGAAGTAAGGGCAAGGATTGTGGCCACGTAAAATCGAGTTAAGCCCCCAGTGGAATTCGTTTCACTGACCGTTCCAAGGCGGGTTTTCTGTCGCGGTTTAGTTTTGTTATGGTTTGTCTTTGTGTGTTTGTATTGGCTTATACTATTTTGTTTTGAATAGCCAATTGGCCAATTTGTGGGAAAGTAACTGTCCTTTTGGATTTCCGCTATTGATTTATCCATTAGGGTATGTTGTTTCATGTTTGTGTTTCTTGGGTAGCTGTGTGTTAATTGTATCGATTCCTGATCATTGCCTTCACTTCTATTTTATCTCAAAGTTGGTTTTCATTTGCTCCAGCATTTCAGTTATTTCATGCTGTTGAGTCCTCAACGTTGTTTCATCTCTGTAGTCGTTTGATTTCTTTGTTCTCGGAGATGAAGCACTGGTGAGCTAGAAAACCTTCATATGGACTGATCAAATTATTTGTCTTAACCACGACAGAACCCAGGACGATGATTATGGCCATGCAAAAACGATGTATGCAACCCCCTTCCCCCAACCCCATTGAAATATATTTTACTGACAATTCGAATGCTGTTCTTCTGTCGCGGTTTGTTTTTGTTGTAGTTTGTCTTGGCATGTATGTTTTGCTTGTGTTTATTTTGGATAGTTGGCTTTCGCCTGTGATGTTTTCATCACGTGTACGGGTTGCTTTCCCTTTGATGTCTCTGATGGAAGGTGTTGGGTAGTTGTATCGATTCCTGATCATTGCCTTCGCTCCCATTAGATTTTCTAAGGGCTTTACTATAACTCATGTGCGGTCGGTTTCAGCTCTGCGTGGAAGCATTATGGAGCCCAATCTACTTCTCCGAGCCACGATAGGATGGGTCCACTTTCGACACGTTCTTTGCAAATAAAGTAGCACAACGAAAACACGCCTATATAATTTCGACCCCCCCCCCCCCCCGCCCCCCTTGAACCCTACTTTAATATTGTAAAACTGGGGTTTACAGGGGTAAACCTTATTTTCATATTTCTGCTCTAAATTATAGAGTGTGGGTACTCGTTAGAACCGCCTCGTTGAGGCGGTTCTAATGAGTGCCACAATCTATATTTTTGAGCAAAAATTAAAAAAAAATATCACAATTTTTGTATCCAAAAATTTAGACTTTTTCGGCCGTAAATTTTACAGTGTATTTGTAAAGGCATGTTTTCGTAATGGTAAAGTGCGTGAGAGAATGAGCTTTTAACTTATCCAGACTTTCCAAGACTTTTACACTCGGCAACTTCTGAAAGTGTGTCTGTCTGCTCAGTGAATAAATGGGTTACTACTAAATTAGGCGTATTATTCTCAAGAGTAACAGTCCTTGACCTAGTCTATGTTACATAAAGGGGTCTGGATACATCTTCAGCAGAGGTAACCCATTCTAAATATTCTGTCTCCCATTTCTGAGGAGCAAATTACTTTTGGGACGGAGCCCTTTTCCGTTATGGAAATTGAAAAGGAAAAAGAGGTTGCAGTCCTTGTGCATTGAAAGTCTGAACACAAGTCCCCCTAAATTGCTTATAAAATATGAGCTGCATACCAATACAGCGATGTGAGTGAGCGATAAAGTGAGCCACTGCATGAGAAAATATGTTATTTTCTTTTGGCATAACAAAGGTGCAGACCAGCTTTACTATCACGGTAGTTTGATCAGCCTTTTTGTGGGAAAATACCTCTAGTTTCAATATAAATTTCGCGACAAGTCCATGTAGCTGACCGGTTTGTGTCTTAACAAGTTGCAAGCTCCAAAGACATGTTTTATCGTAAAAGTGTTCAAATCGTCTGGGACGGTCTGGACTAATGCATTTATTTTACAATTCATTAACTTAGATTTACAAGGTCTGCAGTTAAAACATATTAACAATTTGCGTTACGCAGAAAGACATATGACCACCGAAATAAAATCGGTTATAGAAGATTCGATCGATTGTTTTGACTTGTTGGTCATTTTGTGTCATCTCCCAGAGAAAGGGGGCATAGAGATAGAATAGATTTTTGATTATAGAATTGAAGGCAATGAACAGGAATCGTTTCATTTACCCCGCATCTCCCACCAGAGACACAAAAAGGAAGAAACAAGAACACGAAATAACAAAACCCTAGCGTAAACATCACATGTGGAAAGCCAAAAGGCCAGTTATTTCCCCACAAAATGGCAACAAGTCCGTGATATGAATACCCCATAAACCCCGCTTTATATAGAGACAACTGGGTTTTAAGGGGGAATTCATTATCTTTTTTATTTCTGCTTCAAGACATAGGTTGTGGGTACACGTTAGAACCGCCTCAATGAGGCAGTACTAACGAGCACCCACAACCTATTTTTGCAAAATAAATAAGAAAAATATCACGGATTTTCATGAAAAGTAGCCATTTTGGAGATGTGAAAAATTCACTATATCGCACTTTCGTGTTATCGTATTGGGCTATCCAAAACAGACAAAACAAGAGGACTATACGGTCCTGATCGCTACCATGAGCCCTGAGTATTATTGGGTCCCTTTTTCCCCCACCTCCTTGGCCATGTTCTTTGGTACTAATCAATAGACCAAGGTCAACACTGAGTCACAAGTTATTTATAAAACAATAGCCACCAGAAAATTGTTGCCAAACCAGTGTTTTGCAAAACCATCTTGTAATTCCAAGACATGTAGACACCTGAAAAAAAAAACTTATTTTAAATTAATTTGAATGTACAGAGAAATCTCTATAGGTTTTTAGCGCTGTAAAATACTGTGATAAGAAAATGTTTAATGGACAAGGACAGCGGAAACGAATTCCTCGAAAGCCGTGCCAACGTATATTAAAATCTCTGGTAGATTTGACTAATTTAACTTCTCTCATATTGAAACAGTTATATATGCCTCAACTCCTGGGTTTCTTGACAACATGCAATTAGCAGGTTATTTATTGTTTTTTTTTTAGTTGTTGATTTATCTATCTGATATAATTCTGCGTTTTATGTAGTTTGCTTGTATGTGTCCAACTTGTTCATAAATAATCAAATAGCCATGTTCATATGTTCTACATGTATTAGTGTCAACCCTGTATGGGGAGGGCCGTAACTAATGTTGTGAGAACTTGTGGCCCGACCCATTTACTTTGCGGTTGCAATAAAATATGATTAACTAAACTAAAAGCTAACTAAGGGCACAATGCTCCTTCATGCAGCAAGAATAGTCTCTGGTCAGACTATATGGATTTGCATGCCGATCTGATTCTTCGATGGATGCACATGTAAATGGTAGGAAATGCTGTTCGCCAGCTCATATACATGTAAAATTCCTATATTAAGACCACCTTTGGGACTGTTCAAATGTGGTCTTTAAGACCACTTTTGAACAGTCTCAAAGGTGGTCCCTGACCAGACGATATTTTGTTCAGATAACATGAAGCAAGAATAACTGCACCCTTCTAAATAAGCTTTTAAAAGCAGAATTAGTCTTAATTCTAGGTGGTCTTAACAGCGGAATTTCACTGTATCTATCAAAACCAAGTACGTCTGTAAAAAGTAAGACAAAATACTTGAAATGCTTCTTTGATTTGCCAGTGTACGATAAGAGAGACAATCACATTATCCAAGATTAATGTCGTGCAAAGAAACCAACATAACTCCACTAAATCATTTAGCCAGTTTAAGGATACAAAGATGAGCCAGAGTGAGTGAGTATTTGAGTTTTACGTCCCACCAACAGCTAAGGTCATACGGAGACGGGACCCCGGTTTAAAGACTCAACCGAAAGTTTGGAGAAGCCCGGGATCGATCCTGCGTCCCGGTTTACAAGGCGAGTAGCGTATCCACTACACCAGGGAGGCTTCTACGATGAACCAGAAAGGCTCAGGCAAGCCTGAAAGTGTTGTCTAGCTAAACACGCTGTTGTTACATGTAACAACCACTATATGCACAAAGTACACAAATATTTGTGGAGCTTACCACAAACAAAACGAACTTGACACCCTATTCTTAGAAATGGACCACCACAGTCTTATAAGGTGGAAGATTGTATTGTCATATACGGGTCAAAATATCATTGAATTCCATGTTAACTCTATCTTTGCATGCATCATGAACAAAGAACGATATGAGTAATCCATAGCAGGAAGTACACGTTCTCCCTGTATCCTTGAAATATGTCATGTTACTAGCTAAGATGCTTTGGGGCAGCTTGATTACTTTGTTTGGTTTGAGGTTTAAAGTCCCCGTACAAACAAACAAAAAAATGTGTTGTTTGTATCAAATATACACCTTTATAGCTTTATACCGGAGCACATGGTCCTCATGGTAAGCTGTGGTAAGCTTTGCCTAGTAACTTTGGTCGATACCTAAAAATAGTGAACAAATGCGTAAAATCTCTGCATTTGCGTGTGGGAGATTTTTGTTTGTTTGATTTGAGGTTTAACGTCCCCGTCAACACTGTAAAGGTAATTTTGGAGACGTTGCTTACAATTTTGTGGGACTTTTACCCGACATTGAGATGAAATGACATCTCAAGTCCTGACGCCCAATGAAACCAATAGGGTTAGCTGGAATCACTCCTGTAAGTTGCAACCGCATAACACCATCATTTTACATTATTTATGTCTAATGTAATTCCTTGTATTTGTTTGTTTGATTTGAGGTTTAACGTCCCCGTCAACACTTTAAAGGTCATTTTGGAGACGTTGCTTCTAATTCTGTGGGACTTTTACCCGACATTGCGATGTAATGACATCTCAAGCCCTGCCGCCCAATGAAACCAATAGCGTTTATAAGCATGCACCGCTTTGCCTGGGCAGGCTTAGATCCTCTAAGCGGTTTACCTGTACTCATGTGCGGGTCGGTTTCAGCTCTGCGTGGAAGCATCATGCAGCCCATCTATTTCTTCAAGCCCTGATGGGCGGGGGCATTTTATTCCTTGTTTGTCATTAAGTTGACTTAAGAGATAAAACATTTGTCTGTCTGTCTGTTTGGTAGCCTCAGTCAAGAATTCATACATCTAGCCTTATTAGTTGCCTGTGAAGATAGATAGATAGATAGATAGATAGATAGATAGATAGATAGATAGATAGATAGATAGATAGATAGATAGATAGATAGATAGATAGATAGATAGATCTGTCACTGCTTTGTTTCAGTACTTTCTAATTCGTATACGTTTATAAAATTACTAGTGTTTAAAATTTATATCTATTATACTTTTATATGTATCCGAACACTGAGTGCAATTTTGTTTACCTATGACAAAGTTAGGGGCCAGTCGTTATACTGCCTATTTTTTCTAGTGCAAATTGAAACAATGCCTTAAGTCTGAAATTCGAGATTACATAAAGGGTCGTAACAATTTAAATATGCCAGCAAATCAGATATACAAAGAACTTTGTGATATCCATGGGACACCTGCAGTTACACTACGAACAGATTTTCGTTGGAGGAAAAAATTTGAATTGGGTAAAACTAACATTTCAGAAAGCCCTAGCTCTGGTAGATAACCAAGAGCATGTTGCTGCTGTTAAACGAATGGTCAAAGAAGACGCAAGGTAGTCCGCCCATAGGATAGGCAAAAGAGTCGGTATTTCAAGAGGAAGTGTTCATGAGATTCTGGTAAATAATCTGGGATTCAGAAAGGTATGCTCTAGATGGGTACCTCATATTCTGAAGAATGACCAAAAGGCAACCAGGGTAAGATGTTAAAAAAACAAGAGGCCCATGGGCCACAATGCTCACCAGAACTCAGGCGGACACTGCCCACTGGCAGCCATGTATGGTTTCAGGTTTTAATTTATTGATTATAAAGTCTCCCAAACAAACCCCCATTTCAAAATGAGCACCCATGTGGACTCTGTATCCGAAATATTAGGCCATTTATGAGGAGGAAGGATGAGACATGGACCCAACAGAGCCCTGAATGTATCATTGAATCCATCTTATCATAAGGCATATGAATATATATGGTTTAGGGGTTGGGATGTGTACTGCTCCTGAGATATAAGGCCTTTTAAGCTGTGAAGGGGTTGGAGCAAAGCCCTGGCAGACCCCAGGAAAGCCAAGAATGTTGTCGCTGAATGTGTCTTATAATAAGGACCAAGAAAATATATTGTTTAGGGGTGAGGATATGAACAGTTTCCAAGATATGAGGCCCTCTTATGAAATGATGAGGAGAGGAATGGCCCCTGTGGACCACCAAGTTTGTGTGACTGAATGTGTCTAATCATAAGAAACAAGAATATATATGATTATGAGGTGGGGATCTTAATGGTGTCTGAGATATATGGCCTTTTATGAAGTAGAGGCGTGGGCCATGGCATCAGCATGTTGCCCTAGCACATAGATGCATTGATGTGAGTGAATGAGTCTTATTATAGGGAACACAAATATACATATTTTAGGGGTGGGGATCTGAACAGTTTCTGAGATATATTGCATTTTATGAAGTGGAAGGGTGGGGCATAGCCCCAGCACACCCCCAGAGACCCCTAGGTTGGTATCACTGAATGTGTCTCATCATAAGGAACAAGAATATATACGGTATAGGGGTGGGGGTTCTGAATGGTTTCTGAGATATTGAGCCTTTTAGGAAGTGGAGGGGGTTGGGCATGGCCCGGGCACATCCCAGAGAACCCCAGGTTGGTTTCAATGAATGCGTCTT
The DNA here is from genome assembly GCA_963580285.1 of Lucinisca nassula. Classification (NCBI taxonomy): domain Eukaryota; kingdom Metazoa; phylum Mollusca; class Bivalvia; order Lucinida; family Lucinidae; genus Lucinisca; species Lucinisca nassula. Next base: position 46,673,625 of record OY757023.1, on the reverse strand, counting down.
ATCATATGAAACAAGAATATATATGGTTTTGGGATGGGGATCTGAATGGTTTCCGAGATGTATCACCTTTTATGAAGTGGAGTTGTGGGGCACAGCCCCCGTGCGGCCCGTGAGACCCTAAGATTGGTATCACTGAATGCGTCTTATCATAAGTAACAAGAATTTATATGCTTTAGGGGTGGGGATCTGAACGGTTTCTGAGATATTGGGCTTTTACTAAGTGCAGGGGCTGGGGCATAGCCCTGGCACATCCTAGGGGATCCCCAGATTGGTGTCACTGAATGCGTCTTTTCATAAGAAACAAGAATATACATGGTTTTGGGGTGGGGATCTGAAGGGTTTCCGAGATATATCACCTTTTATGAAGTGGAAGGTTGGGGCATAGCCCTGGTGCGGCCTGGGAGATCCTAAGGTTGATATCACTGAATGCATCTTAACATAAGGAACAAGAATTTATATGGTTTAGGGGTGGGGATCTGAACGGTTTCTGAGATATTGGGCCTTTTATGAAGTGGAGGGGTCGGGCATAGCCCCCGTGCGGCAAGGGAGACCCTAAGGTTGGTATCACTGAATGCGTCTTATCATAAGGAACAAGAATTTAAATGGTTTAGGGGTGGAGATCTGAACGGTTTCTGAGATATTCAGCCTTTTACGAAGTGGAGGGGGTGGGGCATAAGCCCCGCCACATCCTAGGGGACCCTCAGATTGGAGTCACTGAATGCGTCTTATCATAAGAAACAAGAATATATATGGTTAAGGGGTGGGGATCTCAATGGTTTCTGAGATAAATGGCATTTTATGAAGTGAGGGGGTTGGGCATGTCCCCGGCACATCCCGGGGGGACCCCAAGGTTGGTGTCACTTAATGCATCTTAGCATAAGGAACAAGAATATATATAGTTTAGGGGTGGGGATCTGAATGGTTTCTGAGATAAATGGCATTTTATGAAATAGAGGGGGCAGGGCATGTCCCCGGCACATCCCGGGGGACCCCCAGGTTGGTGTCACTTAATGCATCTTATCATAAGGATCAAGAATATATATGGTTTAGGGGTTGGGATCTGTAAGTGGAGGGGGCGGGGCATGGTCCCGGCACAACCTAGGGGACCCCCAGGTTGACATAAAAGCATATGGCTGAGAGAAGTTTACTCAAGGAACATGTTTATGTAAGTTTTGTAAAAATATCTGCAATGACTTGGCAGTAAATGCCATTTTTCAGTTTTCCCCATAATAAGTCAATGGACACTCTAAGTTGCCATAGCAACAAAACTAAAAGGCCAAATTTCATAAAAAACACAAAACCTGTAAAGGCAAATATGGTGAATATTTTCATAAAGTCTCTGCCTCCTCGGGCATACGGTTTCTGAGGAGATGATTTTTTAAGTATTTTTTTCTATTTTTTGTGCATTTTGGTTTCCATGGCAACCAATAAAAATGAGCAGTAGGCCTAAAATCATATGGCAGATAGTAGATTGCCTAAGGAATATTTCTCTGAAAGTTTTGTCAAAATATCTGCAGAGGCTTGGCAGTAAATGCCATTTTTCTATTTTCCCCTTTATAAGTCTATGGGCACTCTATGTTGCCATAGCAACCAAACTAATGAGCCGATTTTCATTAAAAACACAAACTTTCAATCCCCCTGCCTAAGGATGCTACAGATGAAATTTGGGCTGAATCGGCCCAGTGGCTTCAGAGGAGATGTCGTTTGAAAATGTTGTCGAAGACGACGCAGACGCAGACACAGACGTAAAGGGGTGGGGCATGGCCAATGGCACACAGGGTGGACCTGCATGCTGGTGTCACTGATTGCGTCTTATCATAGGAACAAGAATATATATGGTTTAGGGGTGGGGCTCTGAACAGTTTCTCAGATATATGGTCTTTTGTGAAGTCAAGGGGTGAAGCATGGCCCGGGAACACCCTTGGTGACCCTAGGTTGGTGTCACTGAATGTGTCTTATCATAAGGAACAAGAATATATATGGTTTAGGGCAGGGGATCTGTAAGGTTTCTGGAATATTTGGCCTTTTATGAAGTTGAGGGGGGTTGGGCATGGTCCCGCAGATCCCCAGGTTGGTGTCTCTTAATGCATCTTAGCATAAGGAACAAGAATATATATAGTTTAGGGGTGGGGATCTGTATGGTTTCTGAGATATATGGCATTTTATGAAGTGGAGGGGGGGGGGCATGTCCCCGGCACATCCCGGGGGGACCCCAAGGTTGGTGTCACTTAATGCATCTTAGCATAAGGAACAAGAATGTTTATAGTTTAGGGGTGGGGATCTGAATGGTTTCTGAGATAAATGGCATTTTATGAAATAGAGGGGGCAGGGCATGTCCCCGGCACATCCCGGGGGACCCCCAGGTTGGTGTCACTTAATGCATCTTATCATAAGGATAAAGAATATATATGGTTTAGGGGTTGGGATCTGTAAGTGGAGGGGGCGGGGCATGGCCCCGGCACAACCTAGGGGACCCCCAGGTTGACATAAAAGCATATGGCTGAGAGAAGTTTACTCAAGGAACATGTTTATGTAAGTTTTGTAAAAATATCTGCAATGACTTGGCAGTAAATGCCATTTTTCAGTTTTCCCCATAATAAGTCAATGGACACTCTAAGTTGCCATAGCAACAAAACTAAAAGGCCAAATTTCATAAAAAACACAAAACCTGTAAAGGCAAATATGGTGAATATTTTCATAAAGTCTCTGCCTCCTAGAGCATACGGTTTCTGAGGAGATGATTTTTTAAGTATTTTGTTTCTATTTTTTGTGCATTTTGGTTTCCATGGCAACCAATAAAAATAAGCAGTAGGCCTAAAATCATATGGCAGATAGTAGATTGCCTAAGGAATATTTCTCTGAAAGTTTTGTCAAAATATCTGCAGAGGCTTGGCAGTAAATGCCATTTTTCTATTTTCCCCTTTATAAGTCTATGGGCACTCTATGTTGCCATAGCAACCAAACTAATGAGCCGATTTTCGATAAAAACACAAACTTTCAATCCCCCTGCCTAAGGATGTTACAGATGAAATTTGGGCTGACTCGGCCCAGTGGCTTCAGAGGAGATGTCGTTTGAAAATGTTGACGAAGACGACGCAGACGCAGACACAGACGTAAAGGGGTGGGGCATGGCCAATGGCACACAGGGTGGACCTGCATGCTGGTGTCACTGATTGCGTCTTATCATAGGAACAAGAATATATATGGTTTAGGGGTGGGGCTCTGAACAGTTTCTCAGATATATGGTCTTTTGTGAAGTCAAGGGGTGAAGCATGGCCCGGGAACACCCTTGGTGACCCTAGGTTGGTGTCACTGAATGTGTCTTATCATAAGGAACAAGAATATATATGGTTTAGGGCAGGGGATCTGTAAGGTTTCTGGAATATTTGGCCTTTTATGAAGTTGAGGGGGGTTGGGCATGGTCCCGGCACATCCCCAGGTTGGTGTCTCTTAATGCATCTTAGCATAAGGAACAAGAATATATATAGTTTAGGGGTGGGGATCTGTATGGTTTCTGAGATATATGGCATTTTATGAAGTGAAGGGGGTGGGACATGTCCCCGGCACATCCCGGGGGACCCCCAGGTTGGTGTCACTTAATGCATCTTAGCATAAGGAACAAGAATATATATAGTTTAGGGGTGGGGATCTGAATGGTTTCTAAGATAAATGGCATTTTATGGAAAAGAGGGGGCAGGGCATGTCCCCGGCACATCCCGGGGGACCCCCAGAATGGTGTCACTCAATGCATCTTATCATAAGGAACAAGAATATATATGGTTTAGGGGTTGGGATCTGTAAGGTTTCTGAGATATAAGGCATTTTATGAAGTGGAGGGGGCGGGGCATGGGACCCCCAGGTTGACATAAAAGCATATGGCTGAGAGAAGTTTACACAAGGAACATGTTTATGTAAGTTTTGTCAAAATATCTGCAATGACTTGGCAGTAAATGCCATTTTTCAGTTTTCCCCATTATAAGTCAATGGAAACTCTAAGTTGCCATAGCAACAAAACTAAAAGGCCAAATTTCATAAAAAAAAACACAAAACCTGTAAAGGCAAATATGGTGAATATTTTCATAAAGTCTCAGCCTCCTAGAGCATATGGTTTCTGAGGAGATGATTTTTTAAGTATTTTTTTGTCTATTTTTTGCATTTTGGTTTCCATGGTAACCAATAAAAATGAGCAGAAGGCCTAATATCATACGGCAGATAGTAGATTACATATGGAACATTTCTATGAAAGTTTTGTCAAAATATCTGCAGAGGCTTGGCAGTAAATGCCATTTTTGCTATTTTCCCCTTTATAAGTCTATAGAAACTCTAAGTTGCCATAGCAACAAAACTAACCAGCCGATTTTCATTAAAAACACAAACTTTCAATCCCCCTGCCCAAGGATGCTACAGATGAAATTTGGGCTGAATCGGCCCAGTGGCTTCAGAGGAGATGTCGTTTGAAAATGTTGACGAAGACGACGCAGACGCAGAAGACGCAGACGCAGACGACGACGACGGACAACTGCCTATCCTATAAGCTCCCCCGGAGCCTTCGGCTCTGGTGAGCTAAAAATTCTGAAAAATTTTAAAAATTGTGACGATCGGGTCATTTCTAACTTGTTTTCGGGGACGAGACTTGGGTCCATACGTTTGAGCCACAGAGACGGTATGAAAATAAGCAGTTGAAAGCAAACGGGAAGCGTCGCCCACTAGTTTCAAAGTGAACTATGAGTACTAAGAAGGTACAGTATACAATTTTTTTCAACTCGTTGGGCTCAGTACGCCAAAAGGTCAATCAGTAACACAGAAACTGAAAAAAGTAAACGAATTCTACGAGAAAAAGCGTCCGAGTACCGGTTTGTGAGGAATACAGCTTCTTCATGACAATGCATCTGCTCACAAGTGTAAGGTTATTGTCGAATTTCTGGAGTGTGTGAGTGAGTGTTTAAGTTTTACATTCCACCAACAGCTAAGGTCATACGGAGACGGGACCTCGGTTTAAAGACGCATCCGAAAGTCTGGAGAAGCCCGGGATCGATCCTGCGACCCCTGGTTTACAAGGCGAGTAGCGTAACCACTACACCACGGAGGCTTCTTAACGTATTTCTGGAGCAAGAAAAGGTGACTGTTCTGGAACATCCGCCTTATTCGCCAGATTTGAGTCCCTGGGACTTTTTTCTGTTCCCGAAGTTGAAAAAAAAATGTTATCTGGACGAACATTTAACTTGGAAGTGCAGTGTACCAGTGTCTGTGAGCTTAACCATAGAAGAGCTATTTTCTGTCTTTCCGTGACTGGGAGTCTAGATTACAAAAGTCTGTAAAAGCAAAGGGATATTACTTTGAAGGTCCGCAATAAAATAAATTTGACTAAAATAGTTATTTTCGGTTTTCTTTTACCTGTGACAGAACTTTTTGGACCATCCTCTTAAAACAGCATTAATTTTAGGTGGTCTTAATAGCGGAATTGCACTGTATTTGCAAGACAGCAAACGAAAAGTGTAGCTGTGTGATACAGGCTGACTTTCTCGTTTTCCTACGCTTTGCTTGCGATCTACTATAATAATAAAATTAGCCATCTTGTACATGTGATTTACACCCCTGCGAACCCCACTTTATATAAAGAAAACTAGGGTTTGAAAATATCTGAGGGTCACTGATGAGGCATATATGGCCGAAACTAGCTAGTCTGGCCCAGAAAACATGTACACTCAATATTTTTCAGTTTTGTGGTGTATTCCTTGCTTCCAAAGGATAACCCCTTTTATAGAACATATTTACAGCGATATACACTTTTACGACATAGAATGTTGGTACTCGTTAGAACCTTCCCATTGAGGTGAATCTAACGAGTACCAACAACCTGCGTTTGGTGTATAAATAAGAAATATACATGTATCACAATGTTTTATCAGAAAATTAACCGTTTAAGGAAGCCAGCTGATCGGGATCTGTATTGTGTTCCATTCGATTCTAAATCCATAGTTGAATATAAAGAAGGAGTGTAGCATATTTAGGGGATAACTGTATTCAAAATTGTCATTTGGGGAGGTAAATCGGCGGTTTTACGGTCGGAAATTTCGTTTTACGGCGACGCGTTAGCGGAGCTGTAAAACGGAATTTGCGACCGTAAACCCGACGATTTACCTCCCCAAATGACACTTTTCAATACAGTTATACCCATACTAATGCACTTAATCTGTTTTTTTTTTTTTTTGTGTGTGTGTTAAAAATTGTAAAATTTTGCTTACAGAGGAAAGCTTTGTGAGCTGCGTAAAACCAAATGCCAACCAATGAAAAGCGACGTTACACGATGACGTCGGGTTTCCGACAGTATATCGCAGAATATACTGTCGCAAATTTTTGACGTTATCCAATCAGGCGTTGCGTTACATACGCAAGTGCATTAGAATAGGCTATTATGCATGATGATGGGGATAACACTAACATTTGCGTACTGTTGTCTTCTGTATTTAATTTATCTGAGCCTATTTTTAGAGAAGACGGATTCTGAAGCACGCAGTTAATGGTTTGCAATCAAGTAAAACGAACTCCATTAACCTATTGTCCAGACATAATATAAAATAAGCGAAACTAATAAAATGGAGACTTGTATTTGCTGAGAACTCATACAAATTGAAGGATAACAATGCATGAATTGAGCCCCCTAGAGCGACAAATATGAATGCCTGAACTTGTGCCAGTCGTGGCCAATTATTTTCTTTCGCATTCGATTATCCTAACGTCTACCGTTGGCGCACAAATACAGTAAAGGTTTTTGCGACCATTAAGCAAATTACTGACAGCACTGTTGTCTTAAACCGTTTCGTTTAACCTTTTAAATTCAAGTATATTAAGCAGTTAGTGTAGACCCTGATCAGTCGTTACTGTTTGCCAAATTGAATGTCCCAGATCTTGCGCTTTCTTTTACACAGCACGTTAACGTCACGACGTCAAGAATAATACGTTCTATAAAAGGGTTATCCTTTGGAAGCAAGGAATACACCGCAGAACTGAATAATATGGAGTGTATATGTTTTCTGGGACAGACTAGTTAGTTTCGGCCAATTAGGCCTCATCAGTGACCCTCAGATATTTTCAAAATTCCACAATGGAATCAATGATCCCAAAGAACCAAATAAACCTGCAAATTTCTATATATAACCGTTATCTCGTTTTACAACAAATCAGTGATAGTCACGTTGACATCAGTACTGAAGACCTTCTGTGCTTAGTAACTTTTAAAACAATCGATCAAAATGGTCTGGTAGCACAATATCTAGCGTACTATAATGTCGATTTAGAGTTCGCCGAGGCACAGTTGATGTGCAGTAAAATGTTCGGGGGGGGGATTCTTCAAATGAGCCCCGCCAAGTGAATTTGTGTCTTCGAGCATTCCGTCATGACAAATTTTAACTGCGCATGCCCAGCCATTCAGAGGGGCCACGGATATGGCATTCTGTCTGAAGGTTCCTCTTGATTACTGCTTGTATGAGCGAGCAGCGAAGGTTCCGGCGAGACTGCGCAGGCTCGCCTGAACCTTCGCTGCTCGCATAGGCGATAAGTACCAAAATCGCTTGACGGGGCCCAAATTATCTTTCTCTCCTACCAATTTCAGCACTTATTTGGCAGGCAGAAGCCTCCGTGGTGTAGTTGGTATGCTACTCGCCCTGTTAAACCAGGGATCGCAGGACCGATCCCAGGCTTCTCCAGGCTTTTGGACGAGTCTTTAAACCGAGGTCCCGTCTCCGTATGACCTTAGTTGTTGGTGAGACGTAAAACTCAAACATGACCTTAGCTGTTGGTGAGACGTAAAACACATGAGTCTTTAAACAAAGGTCCCGTCTCCGTATGACCTTAGCTGTTGGTGAGACGTAAAATACAAAAACTCACTCAAACACTCAATTGGCAGGACAATTTCCAGACGACAATTAAGAAACTAAGCTACAGTCAAGTATAACATCTATCGCAATCCAACACAGACATGTGAACTCTAATCCTGCAATCCCTACCTTTGCAAACAGTGCAGATCCAGATCAGATAGCTTCTGAAGAAGCATTGTTTGCATCACGAAAACACGCTTATATAATACTGACCGCCTTGAACCACACTGTTATATAGTAACAATGGGATTTGCAGGGGTAAACCATATTTTACTTATTTCTGCTCTTAAATAAAGATTGCGAGTACTCGTTAGAACCGCATCCATGAAGCGGTTCTAACGTGTACCCACAATCTATATTTTGACCATAAATTAAGAAAAAATATAACAATTTGTCCTCTTCATTTTTTTTTACGGTAAAGTTTACAATTTATTTATAAAGGCGTGTTTTCGTGTTGGACAAGCAGTTTGTGAACTGAACGAAGGCCTCCTAACTCATCAGTGCAACATCTCCGTGAACACATAAATCAAACAACCACAGCGGTAGAACAACGGTGAGGACTCGCCAGCAAGAATCCACTGACATTAGATCAAGCAATATGACTGGTGGATAATTAGCAATGGGTGTGGCTAAATTAGTATATTCAGCTTTACAAGGATTAAATAACATTGCAGAAAGACACAGACAAAATTAAAGAACACGAGCACTAATATCCAACCTAAAAAAACAACAACAATAATATTAATAATAATAATAATAATAATAATAATATGAGGAACTGAAACATAACGCCACTTCTAATGTACTTGCATAGGTAACACGAAGTCTGATTAACTCCATTAACCTATTGTCCAGACATAATATAAAATAAGCGAAACTAATAAAATGGAGACTTGTATTTGCTGAGAACTCATACAAATTGAAGGATAACAATGCATGAATTGAGCCCCCTAGAGCGACAAATATGAATGCCTGAACTTGTGCCAGTCGTGGCCAATTATTTTCTTTCGCATTCGATTATCCTAACGTCTACCGTTGGCGCACAAATACAGTAAAGGTTTTTGCGACCATTAAGCAAATTACTGACAGCACTGTTGTCTTAAACCGTTTCGTTTAACCTTTTAAATTCAAGTATATTAAGCAGTTAGTGTAGACCCTGATCTAGTCGTTACTGTTTGCCAAATTGAATGTCCCAGATCTTGCGCTTTCTTTTACACAGCACGTTAACGTCACGACGTCAAGAATAATACGTTCTATAAAAGGGTTATCCTTTGGAAGCAAGGAATACACCGCAGAACTGAAAAATATGGAGTGTATATGTTTTCTGGGACAGACTAGTTAGTTTCGGCCAATTAGGCCTCATCAGTGACCCTCAGATATTTTCAAAATTCCACAATGGAATCAATGATCCCAAAGAACCAAATAAACCTGCAAATTTCTATATATAACCGTTATCTCGTTTTACAACAAATCAGTGATAGTCACGTTGACATCAGTACTGAAGACCTTCTGTGCTTAGTAACTTTTAAAACAATCGATCAAAATGGTCTGGTAGCACAATATCTAGCGTACTATAATGTCGATTTAGAGTTCGCCGAGGCACAGTTGATGTGCAGTAAAATGTTCGGGGGGGATTCTTCAAATGAGCCCCGCCAAGCGAATTTGTGTCTTCGAGCATTCCGTCATGACAAATTTTAACTGCGCATGCCCAGCCATTCAGAGGGGCCACGGATATGGCATTCTGTCTGAAGGTTCCTCTTGATTCACTGCTTGTATGAGCGAGCAGCGAAGGTTCCGGCGAGACTGCGCAGGCTCGCCTGAACCTTCGCTGCTCGCATAGGCGATAAGTACCAAAATCGCTTGACGGGGCCCAAATTATCTTTCTCTCCTACCAAATTTCAGCACTTATTTGGCAGGCAGAAGCCTCCGTGGTGTAGTTGGTATGCTACTCGCCCTGTTAAACCAGGGATCGCAGGACCGATCCCAGGCTTCTCCAGGCTTTTGGACGAGTCTTTAAACCGAGGTCCCGTCTCCGTATGACCTTAGTTGTTGGTGAGACGTAAAACTCAAACATGACCTTAGCTGTTGGTGAGACGTAAAACACATGAGTCTTTAAACAAAGGTCCCGTCTCCGTATGACCTTAGCTGTTGGTGAGACGTAAAATACAAAAACTCACTCAAACACTCAATTGGCAGGACAATTTCCAGACGACAATTAAGAAACTAAGCTACAGTCAAGTATAACATCTATCGCAATCCAACACAGACATGTGAACTCTAATCCTGCAATCCCTACCTTTGCAAACAGTGCAGATCCAGATCAGATAGCTTCTGAAGAAGCATTGTTTGCATCACGAAAACACGCTTATATAATACTGACCGCCTTGAACCACACTGTTATATAGTAACAATGGGATTTGCAGGGGTAAACCATATTTTACTTATTTCTGCTCTTAAATAAAGATTGCGAGTACTCGTTAGAACCGCATCCATGAAGCGGTTCTAACGTGTACCCACAATCTATATTTTGACCATAAATTAAGAAAAAATATAACAATTTGTCCTCTTCATTTTTTTTTGACGGTAAAGTTTACAATTTATTTATAAAGGCGTGTTTTCGTGTTGGACAAGCAGTTTGTGAACTGAACGAAGGCCTCCTAACTCATCAGTGCAACATCTCCGTGAACACATAAATCAAACAACCACAGCGGTAGAACAACGGTGAGGACTCGCCAGCAAGAATCCACTGACATTAGATCAAGCAATATGACTGGTGGATAATTAGCAATGGGTGTGGCTAAATTAGTTTATTCAGCTTTACAAGGATTAAATAACATTGCAGAAAGACACAGACAAAATTAAAGAACACGAGCACTAATATCCAACCTAAAAAAACAACAACAATAATATTAATAATAATAATAATAATAATATGAGGAACTGAAACATAACGCCACTTCTAATGTACTTGCATAGGTAACACGAAGTCTGATTGGATAACGTCAACAATTTGCGGGAGTATATTCTGCGATTATCATGTACGTCCTTTTTCATTGCCTGACATTTGGTTTTACGCAGCACGCGGCGCTTGCTGCTTCTGCTTTTAGTAAAAAATTTAATAAACAACCGAATGAGTGGAAAGGTATAGGAATGGGGATTTCTTTTTTGGTATAACGTCCCGGTCAAGATTTTTTTTCACTTATTTCGAGCCGATCGTTGATAAGATGTGTTCGAAATCCGGAGAATACCCGAAGAAAAAAAAAACACCTGGCCTCCCTTTGCATGCTCTTTCGTACTTTGCAGAACTTGTCATCTCACATACTTGTCATCTCACATATGACCCTAGCGGGGCGCGAACCACTTGCGGCGAAATATCTAATGATTAAAAGTGAGCGCGCTTAAGGATAACTGTATTGCAAATGGGTATAGGAAGGTAATACAATCGTCGGTTTTACGCGTGCATATTCCGTTTTACGGCTCCACGTAAAACAAAATTTCCGATCGTAAAACTGCATATTTACAATGTTCCTCCCCAATTGACAATTTTGAATATAGTTGTCCCCTAAATATTGGTAGCTAAGTGCATAAAGGCGGCGTTGTTTGCGACAACGCATATGTAGACTACAACTAATCCCAGTAACTGGAGTGCATAAAACGGACTTAGTTGCGACAGGAATACGACTGGTGAATAGCCATGATACCAGGGTGGAACATGTTTATCGTGGGCATTTTTCTGCTTTATACACACGATTCACGCGCTTCAATATTTTCACAATTCCACAATGGTATCAATGATCCCAAAGGACACGAAAATATAAACTACACTATGAAGTAGGGCAGTAAGACTTTTTACGGCCGCCACACATTCCCAGACTCCAGCTTTAGTGACGTTAAATATGTTCTAGAAAGTTGTTTTTAGTATACATTGTAAACTTTGGGTATATAATGAAAACGGTTATTAATTATACTATTCATTTTGTTTCAGCTCTTCATTCAACTAAAAATAAAATTACTTTCAAATTGTCAGATCGAAAGGTTTTGATTTGATGGCTAGAATGTACTCCATTTGTCACAAATGACTGTGAAGACAAATCAGTAATGTTTGACAGTCAATTGTGCCTACTTTTTCAGCTGTGACCGCAAACTAGCACATTGACTGGTGTACATTTCAACATGACATAATAATGTTGGTACTGGTACATTGACCAATCAGTGGTCATTACTGACAAGTGGGTGTGATCTTGACCTTATCATCGTAAAAATATGTCAGTTGACAGTAACTTGATTGCTATTCAGATCTTTGATCTTTACACTGAAAATAAACATTCGACAGCAGTGTCAGAAATGGGACAAAATAGAAAGCATTTCTGTTCAAAGTCGGCCTTGGTAGCGCAGTCGGATGAGCGTCTCACTGCTGATCTGGAGGACACGGGTTCGATACCTGTGGAGATTGACCACTATTTCTTTTCTACGGTCATTTTCTCCCATCCTCTGATTCAGAAAGGGCAGTTGTCAGTTTCTGGCAAACGAAGGTGTACTGCGCTTACGTATAGGCATGTCCAGAAAAAGTGAGGTAAACTGTCCGGCTCAAAAATGACTTAAAATAGTTTTGACTGATGACCGTTTAATTCTAATACAAACAAACAAAATTTCTTTTCAAAACATAGACTGTTTGTACTCGCAAACAGCCACATCGGCGATGCGATTCTAACGAGAGTACACACAAACTATGATTTTGGCAGCAACAAAGAAAAAAAAAGGAAACTAATGCATACCCCTGTAAAATGGAAGTGAAGGCAATGATCAGGAATCGATACAATTAACCCAAAGTTCCCATCAGTGACACCAAAGGGAAAGAAACATAAACATGAAATAACCAGGCCCTAATGGTAATATCAATAGCGGAAAGCCAAAAGGGCCGTCACTTTCCCACAAAATTGTCAATTGGATATCCCAAATAAAATAATATAAGCGATACAAACACTCAAAGACAAACCATAGCAAAAATAAACCGCGACCGAAGACCCGCCTTGGAACGGTCAGTGAAACGAATTCCACCATGGGGTGGGGGTGGGGCTTAAATCGATTTTACGTGGCCACAATCCTCGCCATTACTTCCGTCGCGATTTAGACAAATAATTTGTTCAGTCTTTCAGTCCGCATGAAAGCCTCCTAACTCATCAGTGCAACATCTTCGTGAACACAATAAAAAAACTACAAAGCTGAAACAACGGTGAGGACTCGACAGCAAGAAACCATTGAAATGCTGGAGCAAAAGAAAACTTACAGTTAGACTCCGATAGGCCGGACCAGGGACAGAGAATCAGGCACCAACCAGAATTACATATAATTAGATTCTCTCTAATTCTCAGTGAGCCTTTACGCTGGAACCGCCATTGAATCTGAGGCCTGACCCACCGTCGTGCAATTAAAGAGGGAAGCAAAGTTGTCAACCGTGAATGGGTTAACTGCCATGCATGCAGTCTGTCGTATAACATTCATTATGTTGTGACTCATCTTTTTATATCGAAGAATGATTTTACTATGCAAAAGTGGGGTTTTGTAAAATAAAACTATGTAGGCATGTTGGTGTGATTTTTACAGCATGACTGTTACATCGACGACACTTTTTATCCACCAAGGTCAGTTTTGAAAGAGGTATCCCCTAAATCACAGTTTGAACAGATAAAGCTGTACGTTTAGATAAAAGCAAGGTTTCAAGGCATAAGTGTATGTCTGGATCAGTCTTGGTTTACATATAAATGTCTCAAAGAGTGAAAAGTTTCCATGTTTAACGCTAAAAAACCAGACTGAACTGTAATATGTCATGCATAAAACACCATAAACTTTTCTGATTGTCTGATTAACGCAATACAATAGACGGACCTACGACAAGCTAATAGAATATTACTTGGGCCGCGACAGGAATAGATGTGAGCTAAGTCTGCGTACGTACTCGTATAACATGCAGCCTGCAGCCTTCCTGACACGCCGATGGCACGTTGGATTTCAGGGCATCCATACAGCGCACAGCGTATGTGTAAGCTGATCCGAGTCTTCGACGGGCGCGGGCGCTTGGAAACGTTTCCGCTTGCCGCAACACATAAATTATTGACAATACCAGTGTTCCGTGTGTCTTCGTCTTATAACCAGGATTTCAATCCTAATGTCTTCTAACATAGCGTTATTAAGTCAGTGTAATAAATGGTAAGAAAAAACGGTTTGCATATACAGTAAAAGTCCTATATTGAGCCCATATTGGGTCTGTTCAAAAGTGGTCTTTTTAACAATCTCAAAGGTGGTCCCTGACCAGAGGACATTGTGTGCAGAATACACTAAGAAAGAATAGGTGCACCCTTCTAAATAAGCTTTTTAAACTAGAATTAGTCCTAATTTTAGGTTGTCTTAATGGCGGAATTTTACTGTACATGGTCTTACACGAGTAGTCATTTCATATGATTTGTGTCTATCGAATCAGTCAGTTTACCTTACAACAGGCATGTGTTTAACCAGTGCAGTGCCCATTCGTTCGCCGAAAGCTGACAATTGCTCTTTTTGAATCTGCTGAAGGACGAGAATGGGCTTAGAAACGATTTCATGATCAATCTCTTTGAAAACACGAAAACACGCCTATATAATTTTAACCCCATTAAACCCAACCTTTATATATTAAAACTGGAGTTTACAGGGGTAAACCTTATTTTTTTCTTATTTCTGCTCTAAAGTATGGATTGAGGGTACTCGTTAAAACCGCCTCATCTTATTTCTGCTCAAATATAGATTGAGAGTAATCGTTAGAACCGCCTCGGTTCTAACGATTACCCTCAATCTATATTTGAGCAGAAATAAGAAAAAAATATCACAAAATCTCATCTTAAAATTTTCATTTTTGGGCCATAAAGGTTACAATGTATTTGTATAGGCGTGTTTCCGTAATGAATGATACTGCCCTGGCAGATATCTTGCTCACCCGTCAGACGCGCATCCGACTCAGCTATCGAAATTTTGCGAAAGAAACTTTCGGCTCATTCAATAACGTCATATGAAATGACAATAATGTTTGAATGCGATTCTATTGTCGCGCCTGCCTTAAGCATGGCGCGATATAGGAGTCTGTTCGTTCGCCCATCCGTCACCATTTGCGACAAGAACGATAAGTCCATTTCTCAAGAACTGTTAGAGATTCATTAATGATACAGAAATTTGCATGTCTAGGGGTTGGAACTAAAACGTTAACATACATATTTGACCTAATGTTCAAGTACATTTCTCAAGAACTTCATTAATGATATTTGATGCAAACTTACACTTTAATGCAAGTACAAATATGTGACATTGACCTATCCTAATTATTCACTTCTAAACAACATGAATTGTGTGGATCTCAGCTTCATTAATGACACTTGGAACAAACTTGCATCTGGGGTTGGCAACTTAAATGCATGTATCCATATGTGGCTTTAACCTACATTGCATGGTTCACTACATTTGCGAAAATGTCGCCCCAACAGACGTGATATAGCCTTCGGTGGAATTCTTGTAGCTGAAGAGGTTCAAACGAATTTAAGTATTTCAATATTAAACATACTGGCCTTGAGGTATCAATAGACCCCCTGGGCCCGACAGGGAACTTTGCAGACATATCCTATATAAAACGCCTCTATTCCTGCGTCGAAAAAATGTCAGAGTCTAATTGTTGGTTTTCTTTTGCTCCAGCATTCCAGTGGTTTCTTATTGTCGCGGCCTCACCGTTGTTTCATCTCTGTAGTTGCTGGGGTTTTGTGTCCTCGGAGATGTTGCACTGATGAGTTAGGAGGCCTTCACTCGGACTGAACTAATTATTTGTCTAAAGCGCAACGGAAGTAAGGGCGAGGATTGCGGCTAGACATTCGGAAAGTATTGTTTGTTTACATTGTCTTCTACGTGTTCTTCCAAACGTTTTAAAAAATATTTTTGCATACATGCAAACAGTCTGGAACCAGATCAGACTGTGTCGACACTGTTTGCAACAATGACATTTAAAGTAACCGGCAGACGCGACAATTGGTTTGAAAGAGGGAAAGGCATTGCAAGAGAGGCGTTTAATCATTAACAATAGTCTAGCGTAGACAATTAGTAGCGCATATCTTTGTCCGTTCTTAAGTAAGCGCGCGTTACACCCCTGTGAGAGCACATACTTACCTTGACGCCTTTGACAGTCTTTCTTTGTTCCTGGCAGCGCTCAGACTTACGTTCTTCTCAAATAAACATGATTTCATTATGAAAAATAGAAGTGAAGGCAATGACCAGGATTCGATACAATTAACCCACAGCTCCAAACAGAGAAACCAAAGGGAAAGAAACACAAACCCGAAACAACAGACTATAATGAAAATTCCAATAGCGGAAAGCCAAAAGGACAGTTTCTTTCCCACAAAATGGCCAATTGGCTATCCAAAACAAAATAATATAAGCGACACAAACACCAAAAAGACAAACCATAACAAAAATAAACTACTCAGAAGAACCGCATTGGAACGGTCAGTGAAACGAATTCCACTGGGTGGCTTAAATGGATTTCACGTGGCCACAATCCTCGCCCTTAGTTCCGTCGTCCCCGAACTCCCTCGAGAAAGAGTAGAGAAGTCCTGAACAACAACATTCCTCCCGACACCCCCACCGCCCTACCCCACCCAAACATCGTGCCTGCACCATTAACATCTATTTCAGACGATAAAACATAGTGAAATGCCTCACTTTGTTTGATCTCAAGATTTCTTTAGACTCCGAAACTTTGACCTTACATCACTTGTCGCAGGAGGACTCTCATACTAGGTGGTACATGCACTTTACTGCATGCACATCAGAGGCAAATCAACACTGAGAGGAGACTTTTTACGACAAGCAGATAATACAAGAAAAGGGCCAAGATTGTTGTTCGAAAGATTTGCAGTACATGTTTTACCGTCTGCGATAGAACGAGTGTTGGTGCTAGGAGAGCAAAATTCAATCTTTCCACCCCAAAAATTCGATTGACAAACATCCAGAATGTCTAAAGCTTTTCGACAGGTTGGTTCAAAAAATTAATTGTATGGCGAGTTTATGTTGTTAATAATGTATGTAAAGGCTAACTTTGCAGCTTTGATTTTGTGCTAACGGAGATTTTTGCACTGATGAGTTAGGAGGCCTTCATGCGGACTGAACAAATTATTTGTCTAAATCGGGACGGAAATAAGGGCGAGAATTGTCCCCACGTAAAATCGATTTTAGCCCCTCAGTGGAATTCGTTTCACTGACCGTTCCAAGGCGGTTCTTCTGTCGCGGTTCTTGTGTCTCGGTTTATTTTTGTTATGGTTTGTCTTTGAGTCTGTGTGCCGCTTATATTATTTTGTTTTAGACAGCCAATTGGCCATTTTGTGGGAAAGTGACTGTCCTCTTGGCTTTCCGCTATTGATGTTTCCATTAGGGTCTAGTTGTTCCGTGTCTGTGCTTCTTTTCCTTTGGAGTCACTGATGGAAGCTGTGGGTTTATTGTATCGATTCCTGATCATTGCCTTCACTACTATTTTGAATATGTTGCCGTTTGACATGTTTACATAAAAGGTATCGAGGTAAGTATGAAACCGTTATTCAACAGGCATTTTATGTTCTTGCAGCGAATACAAATGGACATGTGGTTTCACCGCTCCACTGGGTCATGATATATTATACGTTTCCAGTCGTATTTGAAATTTGAAACGGTAGACAAAGAAACACTCTCTCTACAGAAGTTGACCCCATGTTGCATTATTGACGAGTATACTGGTGATGATTAACCTGACTGTTTATTTATTTTTTGTGAGTATCATTACACATGCACATTTTTCATTAATTCAGCTGACCAAATTTTATTTCTTTGGATCCATATATCTGGCTAAAGACACGGTTTTCTCTATGGTATCTTGTATGGAAGTGTGAAGTTATTGTATCAATTTCCGATCATTGCCTTCACGTCTATTTTAAAAAGAGTTCAAAGCATCATTTGAACATAAAGATGACCTACAATACATTATTACTGCACGTATTAACGATATATGTTTTATTTATTCAGAAACACTCTTGAAGATGAAATGCTGTCAATCTTTTCTCTTTTTCTGACTGCTGATTAGCGAACCTATTAGTAATGCAAACAAATTTGCGTTTTGAAACTGTTTTATCGGATTCCGAACATGTTGATATCATTTTATTAACAAGCACTTACAATCATCATTGGAATCGTCATTTAACATCTTAAGCATTTCTTACCTTGGTTTGTTTGAATTCGGGTTTGTTTGAATTCAGGTTTAATTGAGGTTTGTTTGAATTGAGAGTTTTTTGGTCATTTTGAAACGTTGCTTCCTACTTTAAAGGACTCGTACCCGACATTTAGATGAAAATAACACCTATAGGGTTTATAAATCTACGGTTCGACTCGCACCATTTTGCCTGTCAGACTTAGCCCTTCTTGGCGGTTAACCAGTCCGCATGTGCAGTCGGTTTCAGCTCTGCGAAGAAGCCGCATACAGCCTCATATTTCTACCCCGAATTAGAAGTCGAGGCAATGATCAGGAAGCGATACAATTAACCCACAGCTCCCATCAGAGACACCAAAGGGAAAGAAACACAAAATGAAACAACAGACCCTAATGGAAACACCAATAGCGGAAAGCCAAAAGGACAGTTACTTTCTCACAAAATGGCCAATAGGTTATCCAAAATAAAATAATATAAGGACACAAACACCCAAAGACAAACCATAACAAAAATAAACCGCGACAGAAGAACCGCCTTGGAACGGTCAGCGGAATCGAATTCCACTGGTGGGCTTAAATCGATTTTACTTTGCCACAATCCTCGCCCGTACTTCCGTCGCGATTAAGACAAGTAATTTGTTTAGTCCGCATGAAGGCCTCCTAACTCATCAGTGCAACATCTCCGTGAACACAAAAATCAAATAACCACAGAGATGAAACCACGGCGAGGACTCGACAGCACGAAACCACTGAAATACTGGAGCAAAAGAAAAACAACAGTTGGATTCCATTGGGCCCGATCAGAGACAGAGCATCAGGTACCAACCAGCATAAGCTTTTACGCTGGGACCGTCATAGAATCCGAGGCCTGACCCACCGGCGCCGATGGGCGGGGGTCATTATAACCTTGTTATAATAGAAGTGCAGGCAATAATCCGGAATCGATTCAATTGCCTCACACCGTCCATCCAAGACAGCAAAGGGAAAGAAACATCTACATAAAACACTTTCCGGTGGGCCCGTCCAGAGAGAGGGCATCATGCACCAACCGACAT
This sequence comes from Lucinisca nassula, assembly GCA_963580285.1. Classification (NCBI taxonomy): domain Eukaryota; kingdom Metazoa; phylum Mollusca; class Bivalvia; order Lucinida; family Lucinidae; genus Lucinisca; species Lucinisca nassula. The sequence goes on along the minus strand of OY757023.1, from coordinate 46,654,444 downwards.
TACTTAAAGGAAAGTTTAAGTAAGTCTTTAGGCCGGAGCCGTCACAGAGTCTGAGGCCCGGCCCGCCGGCGTACAGTCAAAGAGGGAACCAGTCAAAGAGGGAACCAAAGTTAATAGCCGTGATTGGGTTAACTACCAGGCATGCATTCTGTCGTATAACAGTTATGTTGTTCCCAATCTTTTTAGCTCACCACTCACGTAAGGAGAAGGTGAGCTTTTGGGATCACTTTTCGTCCGTCGTGCGTGCATGCGCGTGTCCGTACGTAAACAATTTTTTCAAACAACATCTCCTCCTAAACCATTGATTGGATTTTGATCAAACTTCCCAGGAATGATCCGTCGTTGGTACCCTTTCAAATGTGTTAAGATGATTCCGGTCCATTGCACATCTAGGTCGTAGGAGCTAAAAATATAATGTTTTTGCTGAAAACTTAAAAAATCTTCTTCTCCAAAGACACACGGTTCAGGCTTTGATATTTGGTATGAAGCTTCATCTAGTGGGCCTCTACCAAGATTGTTCAAATTATAGCCCTAGGGCAAAAAATGCCCCCTACGCCGCGGATTTTGGCTTTCCGCTATTGATGTTTCCATTAGGTCCAGTTATTTCATGTTTGTGTGTCTTTCCCTTTGGTGTCTCTGATGGGAGCTGTGGGTTTATTCTGTCGATTCCTGATCATTGCCTTCACTTCTATTTTCCAGTTCCATGTTATTACTGATGAAATAGGTTTACTATTTTTAAAAATGCGTATCCTGAAGCTGTCCACAAAACAAACTGCTAGGGAAATTAACAAGCCTAGTGGAATTTGTTTCACTGACCGTCCCAATGCGGTTTTTCTGGTGCGCTTTATTTTTTATGGTTTGCCTTTGAGTTGTGTATCGCTTATAAGTTTTGTGTTTGATAGCCAATTTGTCCTGTTGGCTTTCCGCTATCGGTGTTTCCATTAGGGTCGTGTTATACCATGCTTATGTTCCTTTCCCCTGAGTGTCTCTGATGGGAGCTGTATCGATTCCTGATCATTGCCTTCACTTCTATTTTGAAAGCTTTTGGGGAAAGTCACTGTGTTTTTTTGCTTTTCGCAATTGATGTTTCCATTAGGGTCTAGTTATTTAATGTTTGTGTTTCTTTCCCTTGGGGTCTCTGATGGGAGATGTGGGTAAATTGTATCGATTTCTGATCATTGCCTTCACTTCTATTTTTTTTTATTAATATGTGCAATAGAGCGACAAACGAACGCCTCAATAATTCATTTGAGTCTCATTTGAGCCACTAGTTCAGTAAAGTGATGTAACTAACGCAGTGCGATAAGTGTGGAAGAGAATGATTTTTCAGTGAGCATTAGCGTGGAAAACGTAATGGGACCCTGTCATGATGTCCTCTTAGAAACATTTTATCTCTTAATATAGAAATTGACAATTATAGCACTAAGTCATGTCATATCCCTATCTCAGGAGTGCAGTCACATTTCTGGTCTTCGGCTGATGTTAGTGTGTCACGCTAGCAGACAGCTGTCATAGATAATATAAACTTTCAACAATATAGTTGTATCTTAACATACGCAGTATCTCACCCCATTAAAAGGTAGATCGCGACAAACTGTATATCCATAAATTTACTCAAAATAAGCCATATTATCCTTTTATATCTCAAAATGGTACTTTTCTTCTGAAAATCTTTCTACTGAGACAGCGCCCAATTCCTGCAGTCTTTAAAGACACTGGTCGTGGACGGGTGCCCCTTAATATCTACCAAATGCGATCTTTTTATCTTGGAAATCTTAAACTTGCTCAGAATCACACGAGGTATTGTACTGCATGCCAGACAAGTAGTGGCAGACGTCCATTTTATTTTTGATTACGTTTCGTCTGGAACCCGGTACGGAATATCCTGCATGCCTATCGGGTTGTGCATCTTACGGTTAGTTTAATATGAAATGCATTTACGCGCTGGGAACAGTAACGGTTGACATATAACCTTTTGTAATGTGATAAGATCCATGGTCAATCGTTTTCCATTAAAGGCAATTGCCTATGTGGGTTTCAGATTTAGCTTATTCTGATATAATGTAAGATAACTGAGATGTGACTACCGAAGCATACGAAATCTTGAAAGCAAATATTGTTCAATGATTGTAGTTCTAGATACACGTCCTATTGCGCGAAGATATGACATGTCCTGAAATACCAACACCACATCATTACGCGCCTGGAGATACATAGAGAATACCAGATTGGTGTCTTTTGATATCAAGTTTATCAGGCAAGGCTTCGAGAACGCTTGTAGAATCGCGAGGCTTGCCGAGCGATTCTACATGCGTTCTCGAATGTCTTTTGATATCAAGTTTATCAGGCAAGGCTTCGAGAACGCTTGTAGAATCGCGAGGCTTGCCGAGCGATTCTACATGCGTTCTCGAAGCAGACCTGATAAACTTGATATCAAATAACACAAATCTGGTATTCTATTTATCAGTATATCCCCTTGTACACTCTTAAATTAGCAATTTACGGTCAGTCCTCAGTGCGTCCAAGCATTAAGGTGGCCGATATATTTAGTATCAGCTGACAGTGTTTTTCTTTTGATATTTTTTTCATGTAATTTTTTCATTTCTCTCAGCAGCAATAACATTTTTGTCATTTTTTCAGTGGTCCGGTTCATTCATAAAAGTGCAATGTTATGTTGACGTGATAAAGCTCACTTGACCTGAGACAGCATATCTTTATCAGGTCAATGCGTTGCAATTCAATATATATAGGGGGTAACTTATAAATAGAAAAATCAAGGCAAGATTTCAGTTTATTTAAGTCCTATACGAGACTATGTCGAGCGTAAGACTATCATACATCCAACGCTGATAAAAGAGATCATTCCATGCACGGTTTAAATTATTGAAGTATTGCGCGAGGCTATGCGGGATAGAAACTTAAGTAAAATGAAAATTAGCTTGACTTTTCCTTTTTTCAACCTCATCATAGGTAATTGTCTATATCAACGGGGATGCTTTGAACGGTAAAATTATTCAAAGGTAGCCATTACGAAAACACGCCTATACATTGTAAACTTAACCGCCGAAAAATGGCAAATTTATGATGAAAATAAAATGTGATATTTTTCTTATTTCTACTCAAAATATAGATTGTGGGTACTCGTTAGAACCGCCTCTTCGAGCGCGCCTTTTTAGTCAGTGGAAAATAACTGTGTTTTATTCTATAACAAATCACGACAAGGAATAGCGCGACGAGTGTCGTCATTAAAAACTGCCCGTTTATGGTATCACTAGTCCATTTCCTTGACGTTAGACTGTGTAACGTCATTTTCTCGCATCGAAAATGTTAGTAAAGGTTATAAATGCATGTGTTTCAGTCGATAAATTTAGCGGGATTTCTTCTTCTAACAATGGCGAAAAGTTGTGAGATTTTGAAGGAAACAACAGCATTATTGCCGATTTTCAGCGTGTTAGAATCGAAATAGATTAGCTCTTGTCTGTGATTTGTTGAGTAATAAATCCCAGTTTGTCGGTCAGTTGTAAGGAGACAAATCACGCGCGCTACGCTGATCTATTTCTAAGTATTAAAATATGGTTTACTTTAAAAGTTTCATTTCATCTTCATATTCGTTGACATAAAGATAACGTGCTAGATTTTGCAAATTAGAAATGAGGAGCCTCCCTTATTTCTAACACAAAATTAGTGTCCCTTTAAACTTTTGATTAGGACTTTAAGTGTGTGGAGCAAGCTACGAGCCGTCATCTTCGTTTCATCACAGTTATTTAACTTGATTTGTATTTCAGTCGTTTCTTCTTTGTATGTTATTCTGAGACGATCCATTGATTGAGTTTGTAACTTCAGGTGAACCAACTGTTTTGTGTGTTGGAAATATTTTAGCCACCGTGTACCGTTTGGTGATAAAACGTAGACCGTTCTGTACCAAATTCCATATGGGCCCCGTCAAGCGATGTTGGTACTTATCGCCTATGCGAGCAACGAAGGTTCAAGCGAGCCTGCGCATCCGCGCAGTCTCGCCAGAAACTTCGCTGCTCGCTCATACAAGCAGTGAATCAAGAGGAACCTTCAGACAGAAAGCCATATCCCTGGCCCCGCTGAATGGCTGGGCATGCGCAGTTAAAATTTGTCATGACGGAATGCTCGAAGACACAAATTCGCTAGGCGGGGCTCATATGATAACTGGCCAGTGAACACAAACGGAACAAGCAGAGGAGAAGAAGAAATACAACCAAAAAAAACATTTAAAATTCCCCGCAACTATTTCGGGCTTACACCATGAGAAATCGCGAAAACAAATAACTCGCAACGAACATCAAAATAATCAAATAGAACGATAAACATCGTCGAGATGAAAACAAATTCTGTTAAAGGAAGGATTGAAATTTAAACAACCGCCAGCAATTGAATATCCGGAAAGAAGGAGACAGAAAATAAAAGAAATTCTTCGCCCAGGATGAAAATTCAAAGCATGGTCTCCGATCACAGAAAAAGAAACTAAAAACAAGACCAAGATGGTGTGTAAGGTGGTGTCTTACGGATACTGCCTTATGAGAGATCTTTTGACTGAAGACTTTGTGTCTGTGAAGAGCTTTAAATATCATAATAGAGTAGCACATTATTTGTAGGTTAATCTAATACGAAGTTAAAACAATACAAATATTCAGATGAAGTAACAGTAGGACACAAGCAAAGCTGTAAACTCCTTACTTAGTGTATGATTCCAAAGGTATTTGACCTAGTGATTTAGGGACCAATCGTTGAAGATTAAGATATCATCCGGCCAAATATCCAAATGAAGTTTCGTGAAGAATGAGTTAAAACTGTGGGTCCTAGTGTATACTCGAATGTTCATGGATTTGATCTAGTGGTTCACCTGACTAGCTCTATAAGGTATTATCAAGACAACCACTGTGGTTTTATTCCAGTGCATACAAGGTTTTAACTAAATCTAACCTAGTGCTTCTAGTCATCAGTAGCTCAGTAAGATGCTCAGCGTCTGACTGCCAGTCAGGAAATCACGGGTTCGATGCCTGCCTTGGTCGGCAACACTGATCATGTAATCTTTTCTTCGGCCATTCTATCCCTTCCGCTGATTCGAGAAGGGCTGCTGTCGTTCATTCGAAAGAATAAGCATTGTGATGTTTGACCGCTAATGCTCTGCCTGCCAAGGAAGTGTGGATACATAAACTGACCGGCTCGATATAACTTAACGAGTGTTGACTGAACTGTATAAAAACAACTTGTTTAACGAAAAACTGACATGACTCGCATCCAAACTTGACAAAGAAAGCTCGAGGCAAACAGTCCTAAAGAGTCCCAGTAAGACTGAAGAAAAACTCTTAGACTCTAGAGTGTACACACTGTTGAGATGAAATGCGACTTGATGACTTCATTGTGGCGACACATCACGTGAACAAGTCCGTGAAATGAAGATTCCCATAAACCCCACTTTATATACAGAAAAGTGGGGTTTACGGGGTATATATTATTTTTCTTATTTCTACTCCAAGACATAGGTTGTGGGTACTCGATAGAACCGCCTCACTGCGGCGGTTCTAACGAACACCCACAACTTATGTTTTGAACATTTATAACAAAATAATTAAGGATTTTATCAGAAAAGTAGCCATTTTTGAGATGTGAAAAATGCACTATATCGCACGGGTTTGTTATCGTAGTGATATGGCCAATATTTTAAGTTGACCAAGGTATAGTATCAATACAAACATTTCAACAATGTATCATGAAGCTGTAAGCAAAATAGAAGTGAAGGCAATGATCAGGACATGATTAATTAACCCACAGCTCCCATCAGAGACACCAAAGGGAAACACAAACATGAAACACATCAGGAAATTATGCTTATATACTTTTGACCCTACAGAACCCATTTTATATAGTAAAACCGGGGTTTACAGGGGTAAACCTTATTTTTCATATTTCTGCTCTAAAATACATATTGTGGGTACCCACAAGTACCCACAATCGATATTTGGAGCAGGAATAAGACACATATCAATCGAGGCGGTTCTAACGAGTACCCACAATGAATATTTTAGAGCAGAAATAAGAAAAATATCACAATTTTTCAACCTAAAATGTTCGTTTATTCGGTGGTAAAGTTTACTATGTATTTGTATAGGCGTGTTTTCGTAATGAACTAAACCCTAATTGAAACATTAATAGCGGAAAGCCAAAAGGACAGATACTCTCCTACAGAATGGCTTATTGGCTATCCAAAACAAAATAATATAAGCGATACACACACTCAAACAAGCCATAACAAAACTTAAGCACGACAGAAGAACTGCATTGGAACGGTCAGTGCAACGAATTTACTGGGGGGTGGGGGGCTTTAATAGATTTTACGTGATTACAATCCTCGCCCTTACTTTCGTCGCGACAAATAATTTGTTCAGTCCGCATGAAGGTCTCCTAACTCATCAGTGGAACACCAGAGAGATGAAACAACGGTGAGGAAAAACATTGCGCTATATGTTTCTCAAAATCTGCCGGAATGACACCGTGCTGGTTTCCACAAGAACCATATTTGTACTGGACCAATGTATTATCAAGACAAGCATTCTGATGAAGTTTCGCCTAGATTGAAGCAAAACACTTGCCTCGAGAATGCACAAACGATTTGAAGGAAATTTCATTACGAAAACACGTATATATAATTTTGACTCCCTTGAACCCCACTTTTATTTAGTAAAACTGGGTAAATCTTATTTCTGCTCAAAATATAGATTTTGAGTACTCGTTAGAACCGCCTTGATGAGGCGGTTCTAACGAGTACCCACAGTCTATATTTTGAGCAGAAAATAAGAAATATTGGTACAATTTTTCATCTAAAAATTTCGATTTTTCAGAGGTACATGTAAAGTGTACAATAATTTTGTTTAGGCGTGTTTATTAAACTGGCTGGCCTCGAGAATGTACAAAAGATTTGAAGGAAATTTGAACTAGTGTGGGTTAATTGTATCGATTCCTGATCATTGCCTTCTGTTTTATTTTGGCTGATATATCATCAAAACAATACTGATTATTCTGATGAAGTTGCACGAAGATTGAAGTAAAATACATTACGAAAACACGCATATACGAATACCTTGTAACCTTTACCGCCGAAAAAATGAAAAATTTAAGGTGAAAAATTAAGATACTTTTCTTAATTCTTCTCAAAATATAGATTGTGGGTACTCATATAGAAACGCCTCATCGAGGCAGATCTAACGAGTACTTACAATCTATATTTGAGAGCAGAAATGAGAAAAATAAGGTTCACCCCTGCAACCCCAGTTTTACCATATAAATGTGGGGTTTGATTTGTTTGATTGATTTGAGGTTTAACGTCCCCGTCAACACTGTAATGGTCATTTTGGAGACGTTGCTTCCAATTTTGTGGGACTTTTACCCGACATTGAGATGAAATGACACCTCAAGCCCTTTCGCCCAATGAAACCAATAGGGTATATTAGCATGGACGGTCCACCTCGCACCGCGGTTCCTGGACAGGCTTAGATCCTCTAAGCGGTTTACCAGTTCTAGTGTGCGGGCCGGATTCAGCTCTGCGTGGAAGCATCATGCAGCCCATATATTTCTTCAAGCCCCTATGGGCGGGGGCAGAAGTGGGGTTTGAGGTGTTCAAAATTATAAAGGCGTGTTTTCGTGGGATGGTAACGCACATGGATAAAAAAATCTGACCCAGTAGCCTAGTGTTCGACCCCACATAAATTTTGAAGTCGAAGTCAAGATAAACATTCTTGCGAAGTTTCACAAAGCATGAAGTAAACCAATGGCATCCAGTGTGCACACAAGGTTTTAACGAAATTTGGCACAGTGATCCATTTTTTTTATTCCATTTGACCCAAATTTAAACTTCAAGATATCAACATGACTGTTTAAGATTGAAGCAAAACGCTGTTCTATAAGAGTGCAAACAAAACTTAGAATGTTCTAGTTTTTATCTGCCATGGCTCAAATTCTAAATTGATAGTGATATTATTATGCTTTAAAATTCACGTAAAATTGACATGACAGTATAAATCATATTTGGTAAAATTTTTGTTTCCAAAGGGGGAGTTCCATTTCTGCCCACGCACAGATTTTCTTGAAACTTCAACTGTTGTTTACTTGAGAACTATCAACTATATATATAACTTTGTTTCATTTGATAAATTACTATAGGTCTCAGGAGAGCTCCCTGGGGTAGTCCCCATGTAGAGGTCATACACACCTGTGAACTTTTCAGTCTTAAATCAATAGGTATGATTATTTTCAAATTTTGCTGCTTTGATTGGCAACAGAACTCTATAAGGATTAATCTAATACAAAAAATATAAATGTGTCTATGTCTTTAAATTTTTCTGATAAATTTATTTTCAAAATTTCTTCTACTTTTCATGCAAATGTATAAACAATGAGATTTTCATCCTAAGTGTTAGATGTGTTACTGATCTTGTCACCCCAAGATATTGCATATAAAATAGGCCACATATATCCTCTATATAGCAAACAAATTTCAGAAAAGTCAGAAACTGGTAACATTGTTTTTCATTGCTAGATATGGGTTCAGGTCTATTTTTGTGCTAAAATCAGTTGCAATATATGGGGACACGATTTCCTTAAAGTGTTTTTTTATTGTGTTTTAATGACCATTTGGTGCCACGTTATCATACAAAGCTTATCATAGACATTTATGTAATAAAAACTCTCTCCCCTCTCCCCACAAGACCCCCCCCCCCCCCCGTACCTACACACACAAAAAGATACTGTTAATTTACAGTCAGGCGTTTTAGTTTGACTTTTCAAAAGTAAATGAGAACATACATTAGCAAAGTGTACCAGTTCAATACAAACATTTAAAGGAGAAAAAATAAAATGCATTCATGCACTGTTCATGATGAATGTTAGTTTTGACAGTTTTGCAAAAATGATAATCCTGAAAAAATTACATTATGGCAGAATAGGAATGAGACAAGGTGGATCTTTTTACCCTGTTTTATTTGGTCTTTCTGTATATTTTTAAACCCCGCAATAAAAAGACACTTGATGTCAGTAATACGCGATGACGTATTGAATGTGCTTAATAAATTACTTGCATAGTTCTATTTTTTTTCTTTAATTATGTTTGCTGTTGTCATTCTCTTCTTTAGAATAAAACAGCAGCCAATAAATTGCTACTTGTGAAGGGACAGACTGATTTTTCCATTTGCTCTAATGATTGATCGGTCCATGTGTTGGTAATTTTTTCTTACATCACTTGGTCAAAGAGACTCACACTCCGCTCCCCCACCAAAGGTTTTGTGAGATCGTGAAAACTACTTTCTGCATTGTTTCTAGGTTCATTATAACATCTGCAAAAGTGTAAGCTACAATGTCTTAGTCTTCAAAATCAATGCAGAGCTAGTCACACTGTAACTAGTTGCAAAATCGGCATTTGGTATACACTTTCCTAAATGAAAAAGATGGAAGGCAAGTTGCTGTAACTCATGCATTTGATAACTGATATTATATTTAGATGTTGTAATACCATTGACATTTTTAGTCATCTGTATGCAGTATTTGTCAGCTGTGTTAAGTTTTCTAGCTCTGTATTCACCTGTTTTTGCAAATGGCGTAAATCAGCTGTTAGTTGTACTATCAGCATATTTCTGAACCAAAATCTGCAGTTGGCTTTATATTTTTCCACAATACTGATAGCAAATATGCCGTTTGCTCTTTTCTTCATCTGAAATAGTTCGAAAACTGAACTGATTGTGGGGTGTGGGGGGAATTGTTAGAGTGACAGAAGAGCCAATATATTTGTGTTTCCATTTTGTCTACAGTAACCTGTGTATACAATGAGCCAAAAGATCAGAAAATATTGTCTGTGGTATTATGCCATACCTGGCTCAACCATAATAAAACATCATTACTCTTGGCCATTCAAGCAAGCTGTGCCATTCAGGTATGACAATCTGACTTTTCAAACTTTTTAAGTAGACTGCATCAGTTCAGAGAGTCAAGCCATAGAACCATCCATTTTACTTGCCATTTCAACAATCTTTGTCATAATAAGCTTCAGCAGGCTTTAGGATTACATTAAATGCAAAAACGCCTGTTAAGAAATGAAACATATTTTCAATAAAATCCGATTGAATTGTTAATGAGCGCTCAAAGTAAATTGTGTTTTTGGTGTTCCCCAGGGTACCGTAACTGATACAAATGCTGATTAAATGAGCTAATACTACACAATCAAGGTTAAAACACACAAATATTCATCATGTGTATATATATTGGTGAGCAATTTCTCGATTGAAAATGTTATACCATATCTACAAATGGTTTTAAAAAAAAAATAAAAATCTGACCACTTCTATTCAATGTTCAAATGCAGTATTTTACCGGTCTCAGATTTTCAAGAAAGTTTGACACAATGTTCTACATATACATGGGCAATTTTCATATTAAAATGATGGGGTGACAAGAACTGCAACAATGTGAAATCAAAAGTCAAACATACTCCAAAAGATTTTATGGTTGTGAAATCTGGGGTCTGCTCCATATGAAATTGATCATGGTCTATGGAACTCCAACTGAACAATAGCAAATGTGATGCAAAAATAATCACAAATGGCTACAAAGATGCCTGTGAACAAAATAACTCCAAAACACAAGAAGCTGTTATGTATATATACACTTGTTTGAGGGTACCCCTATTTTCGGAAGTGGAAATAAACAAAACATTGTAGATTTATAATGAAAACAGATATGAGAGTGAAATAGCTATGTAATGAACAATCATTTACCAGGCATTAATTATGCACAATATCATGGAAATTTGTGCATGGGCAGAACCCTATGGAAATTTACTATAGGCTGGAACTCACCCTTTAGCAAAATTATCAAAATAAAATGATAAATATTTTTTAGAATTAACTTTTTTTTCAAATATATGAGACAGTTGGAATTTGGATAAAACCATATTGTTTGCTTTCTTAAGCCAGATTACAGTTTCTGTTTTTCTTAGGCACCTGGTCATCAAGGATCATAAAAGAACTGCTAAAACATATTTAATCATAATCTCCTTATGAGCAGGAAATATCGAAACCATATTGTGACAACAAAATGTCTAGAATCAAACAGATTATAATTGATATGGATATTTTGTTGTTAAACACAACTATGTTCTTATTGTTATCCTTGATGACCATGGCTTGGGAGGGGATAAATGCCAAAAAGGATAATTTCCTCTTGAGCAATGTTTTCATAAGTACACGTCAGTATGTTAATAAAAAGGGGTTTTTGGTTATTGAACACAATTTTACAATTACATATAGTAACTTTATGCATGGTAGACTGGATTTTGCCGTCTCAATTTCTGGAATTACCAGTGTTTAAAGTGGACATTTTATGTTACACCGGACTTTGCCGTGTTACTAGTTAAAGGACATTTATTCAAAAAAGGACCAGCCTTCTTCACATTGAACTGGAAAACCAGTTAGAACTGTTTTATGTTAACATTTTATTTTTTGGAAGGTCATACATTTTGTCCTTGCAAAATTGCTTAATTAGACTACTTGTTACACATTAAATATTGTTTTCATAACCGGCGTTCCTCATTATTTTCATTAGTACTTTTGCCCCCCCCCCCGGAATACTGTTGTGCAGTCTGGTGACACTGAACAGCAGGTAGAGTCAAGTAGAGCACCAATGGAAGCACTTGTGAATTCTGTTTGTTCCAGGAATTTTGGTTGATTTGGCGTTCCATACTTTACTTTAATTTAGGGAATTCTCGCTTAGCTATTTATGAAAGGTACTTTAAGTTCACGTACCCCTGTGTTCTCCGCCAGATATTACGCACTACTGAACAAGGAGAAGTGATAAACAGAAACAACGGGATAGAAACAGACTACAAAACTTCATTGAACGTAAGTCTTTTTGCAATCTGTTTCCTTTCTATTCAATGGAAAATGACGAACTTTTGACTCTGATGCCGAAACATCTTCCTCATCAAAATTCTGATTCAAGACCAGTAAAGAAACTTCAACAAGATATTGTTGACTTGAATTCAGCAAATTCTGTATTGGAAAAGGATGTAGCTAGCGCTTACTCCAAACTTAAATCATCAGAATGTGAAACTGCTACACTAAGGGATTGTATTTCTCAACAACAAAACACATTGAGGTCTTTGCAAGTTGAAATTTCCAGTCTGCAAAAGGAATTATGCCAGAAAACAAGACAACAACAGGACTCAGACTGCATGATTTTTAACTTAACAGAAGAAAACAGAGAACTGCGTGAAAAATTTAACAGGGAAATAGATAATAATGAAAGAATTCGGAAAGAACATTCTGTGGAGGTGAAACAACTTAAATCAGAAATAACCAGCATGACATTTCAAACAACAAGTAGTGTCCAAAAAGACGGAAGAAGTAAACAATGCAAAGCTAGTTCAGTCTGCAGTGAACCACTCCATAAGACCAATAAGATTAAGGGTGCTGAAAACAGTCTCAAAAAGCCTATAGAAAATGTTCGGCAAAAGATGCCTTCTGATCTTACTGTACATAACCAAAGTTGCCACAGATGTTCAAGCCTATATTCATTCCACCAGCCTAACCACTGTCCTGCAAGGAACTTTGTGTGTGAAAACTGTTCGAAACGGGGACATCACTCACTAAGTTGCTTGCATATTTGCAAAGGTTGTGGCGTAAAAGGCCGTTTGTATCACAAGCCTGAGGACTGTGTTGCAAGAGAAATGAACTGTGCATACTGTAATGTCAGGGGGCATCTTGAACATGTGTGTTTAAAAAGGCGGTTTGACAAAGAAGGCTTTTAAAATTAGTGAAACATGAAAAGCTGACTGCTACATGTATGTACATTCATAATTCTGAAATAATCTCTTCTTCTCTAAATCTATATTTTTAAAATAACGTACTTTGTGTTCGACAAAATTTGCAAATATTTGATGCACCTTCAGCAGATTTTTTCTTAGAACTGCAAAATCCATATTACTGTCAATGCATCATTGACTTAGGTACAAAATGTACACATTTTCTTTCAATTGTTATCCTTAATTTTGGGGACCAAAATCTTCAAAGTAGGGTAGAGCTATTATGCTTTAAAATTCACGTAAAATTGACATGACAGTATAAATCATATTTGGTAAAATTTTTGTTTCCAAATTTAGCAAAATTATCAAAATAAAATGATAAATATTTTTTAGAATTAACTTTTTTTTTTTCAAATATATGAGACAGTTGGAATTTGGATAAAACCATATTGTTTGCTTTCTTAAGCCAGATTACAGTTTCTGTTTTTCTTAGGCACCTGGTCATCAAGGATCATAAAAGAACTGCTAAAACATATTTAATCATAATCTCCTTATGAGCAGGAAATATCGAAACCATATTGTGACAACAAAATGTCTAGAATCAAACAGATTATAATTGATATGGATATTTTGTTGTTAAACACAACTATGTTCTTATTGTTATCCTTGATGACCATGGCTTGGGAGGGGATAAATGCCAAAAAGGATAATTTCCTCTTGAGCAATGTTTTCATAAGTACACGTCAGTATGTTAATAAAAAGGGGTTTTGGGTTATTGAACACAATTTTACAATTACATATAGTAACTTTATGCATGGTAGACTGGATTTTACCGTCTCAATTTCTGGAATTACCAGTGTTAAAAGTGTATATTTCATGTTACTCTGGACTTTGCCGTGTAACTAGTTAAAGGACATTAATCCAAGAAAGGATCTACCTTCTTTACATTGAACTGGAAAACCAGTTTGAACAGTTTTATGTTAACATTTATTTTATGTTGGTGAACTTGCTTAAATACAGATAAAAATATAAATTAAACAACTGTTTTGGTAACCGGCGTTCCTCTTATTTTCATTAGTACTTTTGCCCCCCTCAGTAGTGCGTAATAATATCATCAATACTGATGTTGTGATGAAGTGTCAAGAATTGAAGCAAACTTTTAGCCTCTAGATTGCACACGATGTTGAATTAAATACTTACCTAATGTCTTGGTTTGAACCCAACATAAATCCAATGAATAGACAGAGATAAGAATCAAGAAAGACATTCTGATTACGTTCATGATCTTTGAAGCAAACTCCTGTCGGCAAGGATGCACACGTTTAAACAAAATATGACCTATGATCTGTGTTTCAAAATGTTCTATAAAATGGGTAAAATCTAAAAGGGTCCCACAAGACTCATGTTCAAACGTCACTGACCGTTCCAAGGCGGTTCTTCTGTCGCGGTTTATTTTTGTTATGGTTTGTCTTTTGAGTGAGTGTGTGTATCGCTTGTATTATTTTGTTTTGAATAGCCGATTGGCCATTTTATGGGAAAGTATTATCTTTCAAAACGCAGTGAGACGTGATTGCACTTTTAATTTTGGACTATTCCGTGTTTTAGGTAAGTCGCCTTCAGTTGGGATTTTACATTGGGCGATATTGTTTTACTGAGATTCGTACTGCATCATATTAACGTCTTGGCCACGACTTCAACACAATGGCACTATCAAAAACATGTTTTATAATTTTATAATTCTGTGAAGAAAGAAATCTGAAACCTGCTTTCCCTAAAACATAAAATAGTCTTGTCACGCTTGAACGTCGAACTCTCAAAGGTCGTTGATAAACTATAACTGTCCCTTTGGTTTTCCGCTAGTTATTTCATGTTTGTGTTTCTTTCTCTTTGGTCTGTGGGTTGAGTGTATCGATCCCTGATCATTGTCTGCACTTCTATTTTGCGATATTACCAACACAAACATTCGTGTAACGTTTCATAAAGTTTGGATTAACACGTTGGTCCATAAAGATTGCCACGGTAAATGTTGACGACAATCGTACGACGGGCACAGAGTGAAGCCTAAGCTTCCAATTGAGCATTTCATTCACAGATGTGTTAATCAAAATACTTGGGGTTTCAGCTGAAATTTTCGACAGCCTGCTGCCTACTTCAAACTTTGATTCTTTGAACCAGTCGTTCCATGCTTCTTTCGTACGAGGATTGCTGCCATTTGAATGGAAGGAAGGCTGCCACGCAGGAAGACTGTCATATAGCTAGAAAATGAGAGACCCATGGGCCAGTACGTTCACCAAAGCTCAGGTTGGCATTGCCCTCTGGCAGTCATATATTTTAACGTGATATGATTTAATTCCAACGATTATTAAGTCTCCCAAATGAACCTCCATACCCGCAATGAGCACACATGTATCTGAAATATTAGACCGTTCATGAAGTGGATGGGGTGGAGCATGGACTCAGCGGCGCCCTGATTGGTATCAGTGAATGTATCTTATCTTTACAAGAATATATACGATTTACGGTTGGGGATCTGTACGGTTCCTGAGATATAAGGCCTTTTAAGCAGTGGTGGTGACCCTGATGGTCCCCAGGAAAAGCCCAATATTGTTGTCACTGAATGTGTATTGTCATAAGAACCAAGATAATATATGGTTTAAGGGTGGAGATCCGGACAGTTTCTGAGATTTGAGGCCCTTTTATGAAGTGGAGACTCTCGGAGAGGAACGGCCCTTGTGCCCACCCCCCCCCCCCCCTCCCCCACACACACAACTTGGTACGACGGAATGTGTCTAATCATAAGGAACAAGAAAATGTCTGATTATGGGGTGGGGATATGAATAGTCTCTGAGATATATGGCTTTTTATGAAGCGAAGGGGCGGGGCATGAACACAGCACATTACCTCGGCACAAAGAGGCCCCCAGACCGGTGTGGTTTAGGGGCGGGGATCTGAACGGTTTCTGAGATACGAGGCCCTTTATTACATGGAGGGGAGAGGAACAGATCCCGTGGACCACACTAGTTGGTGTGACTGGATGTGCCTAATCATAACGAACAAGAATATATTATATGATTATGGAGTTTGGATCTGAATGGCTTCTATTATATATGACATTTTATGAAGCCGAGGGGGCAGGGCGTAGCCCCAGCACAAAGAGACGCCCAGATTGGTGTGGCTGAATGAGTTTTACCATTAGGGACAAGAAAGTTACATTGTATAGGGGTAGGGATCTTAACGGTTTCCGAGGTGTATGAAGTAGAGGAGTGGTGAATGACACGGGACATGACCTTGGGCACCCCTGTGGTGTCACTGGATGCGTCTTATTTAAAGGAACATGAATATATATAGTTTAGGGATGGGGCTCTGAACAGTTTCTTACATATTTGGCTTTCTGTGAATTGCTGGGTAGGGTCATAGCCTCGGCGAAAGTATCAAGCGAAGATTCACAAAGCAAGAGAAACCAATGCCATCTAGTGTGCACACAAGGTTTTAACGAAATTTGACCCAGTGATCAATCAGACCCAAATTTATTTTTTCACCAAGATATCATCATGACTGTTTAAGACAGAAGCAAAACGCTGGCCTCTAAGATTGCAAACAAAACTTAGAATGTTCTAGTTTTTATCTGTCATGGCCCAAATTCTAAATTGATAGTGATATTATAATGACTAATATTGTAATGAAGTGTCAAGAATTGACTGACACTTTTAGCCTCTATAAAGCACACGATGTTGTATCGAATACTTATCTAATGTCTTGGTTTGAACCCAACATAAATCAAATTGATCGACAAAGAAATTATCAAGAGGGACATTCTGATTGATCTTTGAAGCAAACCTTAGGCGACTAGGGTGCACACAACGTTTGAACAAAATTTGACATAAATTGTGAATTGCTGGGTAGGGTCATAGCCTCGGCGAAAATATCAAGCGAAGATTCACAAAGCAAGAGAAACCAATGCCATCTAGTGTGCACACAAGGTTTTAACGAAATTTGACCCAGTGATCAATCAGACCCAAATTTATTTTTCACCAAGATATCATCATGACTGTTTAAGACAGAAGCAAAGGGGTAAAAAGGGGTAAAAGGGGTAAAAGTTTTTAAAGGGGTAAAAGTTAAAAATGTCCCACCAGACTCCTGTTCAAACTTGCGTTATTACCAACACAAACATTCTTGTAAAAGATTAACTCTTTGGTCCATATAGATTGCCAATGTAAATGTTGACGACAATCGTACGAACAGTATGCCCCCGCTTGAGCAGTTCATTCACAGATGTGTTAATTAAGAATACTTCGGGCTTCAGCTGGAATTTTACGGCAGCCTGTTGCCTACGTCAAATTTTACTTATAAAACCAATCGTTTCCTGCTTATTTCGTACGAGGAAGGCTGACATTTAAATAGAAGGAAGTCTCCCACGCAGGATGGTTGTCATGCAGCTAGAAAACAAGAGACCCATGATTCACTACGCTCTCCAAAGCTCAGCAGGGCACTACAAACTGTAGCCATGTATTTTAACAGGATATGATTTTGATGATTATTAGTCTCCCTAATGAACCCCCACACCCAAATGAGCACCCAACGGAGCCCTGATTGGTATCACTGAATGTGGCTTGTCATAAGGGACAAGAATATATACGATTTCTGGTTGATGATCTGTCCGGTTCCTGAGATAAAAGGCCTTTTATACCATTCCCACATGGGGAATTTGTGAATTTTGCTGATTCTCACAGTGTTGATCCGGACAGCAACTTCAAATAGCCATTATTTCATAATGAATAGTCTGTTTTACACCAAACTCTGCATGGGTGTTTAATTGGTAATATCCTTTTAAATGCAATCTTCCTTAGCGAGACCATTGTTGCCGTGGAAACGAGGGGGGCATCTCAAAGTTGGGAAAAGTGTGATTTCACATGTATTTTTGACCAAATCTTAATTTCCACCCAGCTGTCAAGGCAACAATTAAATGGTTTCGCACTGGCGACTTTCACTGTTTCCACTATGTTTTGCAAGCATCAATGTCGGGACATTTTTACCCTAGACACCCGCGGATTTATTTCAGCGGCCGGTTGGGCCATATCCGCAATTTTGTCGGAGGGGGGGGAGCTAGCGCCGCCATTCAAACCCCTGTAAGTTATTTATTTAGTGGGGAGCAACGCGAAATAACAGGTCACCTTTTGGGCACGTATCCTGATGTAAACATAGCTCCAGGGGTGAGAAATACATATTTTAGATAGTTCTGGGGCTTACAAAAGAGGGGGTGCAGACACGTAAAAACACGTATCTGAGTGGGAAAGGATTACCTTGAATCCTTACCATGGATGGGTGGGGCATGATCCGCTCTGAGCAGTATTTCAGATAAATGGCCTTTTGGGAAGTGGAGGGATGTGGGGGGGGGGTGGCCCAGCCGCACCCCGGGAGAACACTAAGTTGGTATCACTGGACGCGTCTTATCATAAGGAACAAGAATATATATGATTTAGGGGCGGGGATCTGAAAGGTTTCTAAGATATTGGACCATTTACGAAGTGGAGGGGGTATGGCATGGCCCCGGCACATCCCTGGCGACCCGCAAGTTGGCGTGCCTGGATGCATAAGGAACAAGTGTATATATATTTATGGTTGTTCAGTGGAGATCTGAATGGCTTTTGAGATATATGGCCCATCAGGAAGTGGAGTGGGGATGGGGCAGGGCCCCCGCATACCCTGGGTGCCCACAGGTTAGCATAAAAGCACGTGGCTGAAAGACGTTTACGCAAGGAACATTTCTATATCTTTCATTTCATGTATCTTAGCGGATTTGGTTTACATTTTTTGCTATATTTTAAATTTTGCTAGTCTCGCTTCTTTGGACATCTCCTTCCTGATGCCCGGGACTTCCGTGGAGTGTGGGTCATGTTTGCTGATGTTGGCTCGGTGGGGGACCCTATAAGTCCGCGGGTAGGCTCTCTTGTCTGATGCCTCCAGCTGACCTGTCTCATAGGCTACGTCGGTCGGTGTGTGCTCGGAAGGGGATGTGCTGTGTTTGCCGGGTCTTGTCCATCATCCGTTTCGGTTTCAAAACTTTGGGGTTGTGACACACTGATGAAGATTAAATATCAGAAAGGCCTCTTTGTCACTAAATTGGGTATAGTTACGCCTTAATTGCAACCACTGGGTCGATATCTCTGCTGGTGGATGATTCGTTCGTCCCCGAGGGTATCATCACCTCAGTATCAGTTCCTTAGTGCTGAGGTTGATACTGCGGTGTTGACATCAGTGCTCAAGTACTGATTTAAATAACTATATTATATCTTTAATTTTTGCAGCATAAAATTCTAATTGTTCTAAAACTAAGACTGACTTGTCAGGTGAGACATGTTTCTTCTCGGATTTGGTTTACATTTTTTGTTATATTTTAAACTTTGCTAGTCTCGCGTCTTTGGACATCTCCTTCCTGATGCCCGGGACTTCCGTGGAGTGTGGGTTTTGTTTGCTAATGTTGGCTCGGTGGGGGACCTGTAAGTCCGCGGGTAGGCTCTCTTGCCTGATGCCTTTAGCTGACCTGTCTCATAGGCAACGTCGGTCGGTGTGTGCTCGGAGGGGGATGTGCTGTGTTTGCCGGGTCTTGTCCATCATCCGTTTCGGTTTCAAAACTTTGGGGTTGAGACACACTGATAGATTAAATATCAGAAAGGCCTCTGTGTCACTAAATTAGGTATAGTTACGCCTTAATTGTAAGTAGACACTGTTTCGAATTCGCTAAGCTGTAAGTAGACAAATCGCTCGCTATACGCGCTCGTGATGTGATCTACTCTGCATCTGACTCAAACTTTGTTTTATTACTCAATAAACCACTGTTAGAGATGATCTATTTCGTAAATAGGAATATGTGGTATTTTCTTGTGTATCGGCCTAAATAAGTTATGGGCGCATGCTAGAACCAATGTATCTCTAGAACAACACAACCGCTTAACATAGTCAGGTCTTTTTTGGCTCGTATATGATATCGAGATCTGCAACATAGTTTTAAAATGTAGCGAACATTCATTTTGAGTGTTCGTTATAACCGCCATATTCAGGCAGGTCTATTAAGGATCTGTTTTCTATATGTTTAAACAAAACGGTAAATTAAACTAAACTCTTTAACCTCTTTTTCAAATGGCATGGACTTGTTTATTTAATGATTCAGTCCACGCTTTTTAACAGAAACAATAAAACATTATTTACATCCTTTCAAATGCTATATATTATTTTCTTCTTTCTGCTCAAAAAACTCACCGAGTGGGTTCTTAAATGATCCCGCAATCTTTAATTTGAGTAGAAATATGTTTGTGTTTGTGAAACACTGATGCCCCCGGAGAGCGCCATTCACAAGCTACGTCCAATGTTACCAATGTTAAAGGTTTGAAAAAGTAGGTCAAAGGTCAAGGTCACGAGATCAAAAATTATGGTACCACTGGAATATATATTATAAACAAAATTTCATTTTGGTGGAATAAATTTCAATATATTTGCAATGGTGTTTATTGCACGGATAACGTACTGTGTTATTTTACATTGGAACCAGTGCATGACTAAACCGTGCCACCAGCGAAAAACCATCACGTTTACAAGTACATGTAGTAAACACCCCGCAAACCCTACTTTATATAGAAAAACTGGGTTTACGGGGTATACATTACTATACATTTCTTATTTCTGCTGCAAGACATCGGATGCTTGTACACGTTTGAACCGACTCAGTGATCGTACACCTTCAACCTATGTTTCGGGTATAAATAAGAGAACTATCACAATTTTTATTTAGACTAAATGGCCTTGTCGGAGGCAAGAAAGAATGCACCATGTCACCCAATGTTTTATCATAATGTCAGGTAAGAATGCACAGATACACGGTCTGATCGAAGTATGTGTAATTCCGCTATTAAAGCCACCTAAAATTAAGACTAATTCTCCTTTTAAAATAGAAGTAGAGGCAATGATCAGGAATCGATACAATCAACCCATAGCTCCCATGAGAGACACCAAAGGGAAAGAAACACAAACATGCAGCAACAGACAAAATGGAAACATCAACAACTGAAAGAAAGCTTTTTAGTAGGTAGCAGTTATTCTATCTTTGTGTTTTCTGCATGCAGTGTCTGCTGGTCAGAGACAACCTTTGGGACTGTTCAAAAGTGGTCTGAAAGACCACTTTTGAACAGTTCCAAAGGTGGTCTTAATAGAGGAATTTTACTATATTTGTTGATCGCCTACGCCTTCTACAACCTCTAGACTATCAAAAAAGAGAGACAAGTGAAACTTTTGTCATATTGGTTGACTGTGTAGGCTGAACTGGATTTTCGCTGTTGTATATGGCGTGTGTCGGTTTTGACGTTCGCTGGCTGAAAAGTGCGTTGAACCAGTCATCACAAGTGTGCAACATACGTCTTGTTTTGCATCACCAAGATAAATTAATGAACAGTAATCCGTCAAGAAGACTCGATTAACCTTCTGCCCAGACATAAAACATAACAAGAACACCTAATTCATGTAAGACATAATTTCTAGACTCGTATTCACTAGAAGATGAAACAGTAATGATGCACAGATTAACATTCGCCTGAGGACGACCGTCTGTATCAATACTTCCAGAAATCTTGACCAAAATAACACGTTGACGAGGGAAATCTCGAAAAAACGCACCATCGTTCAAGAAAAAAAGATGAGCTGTACATTGTGAAGATTGAAGAATTTGCGTCTGAAAGCGCTTTAAGGTTTCTTCATTAATTGTGAGAGTGAATTAAATTATGTAATATTGCTTACTGAGTTCTGCTTCAAACAATGATGTGTATGCTCATTAGAACCGCTCTAACGAGTAATCAGAATATGTGTTTTCTATTTATATAACGATGTTGAAAGACTTCAATATGCAGAAAGACTGTCAAAATTCGTCGTTGTAATGAGTAGCTATCTGGTGTACATGTACGTTTGTGGAATCTAACTCAATAAAACGTAATGTAGAATGCAAATAAATTAAATTATGTTTTCGGAAATTCATTTTATACAACATATTTTACGTCACTACAGCTGGGATTAAGGGAATAGTTGGCGGCGGTAAGAAGGCTCCATTCCCTTCATCATAGTGTAGTTTGTATTTTCTTGTCCTTTGGGATCATTGATTCCATTGTGGAGTTATGAAACTATTTGAAGGTCACTGATAAGGCCTAATTGGCCGAAACTATCTACACGTAGTCTGGCCCGAAAATTCTTGTACACTCCATAATTTTCAGTTCGTCGGTCTATTCTTTGCTTCCAAAGGATAACCCTTTTATAGAACAAATTTAACGTCACTACAGCTGGTGTTGAGGGAATATGTTGCGGCTGTAAAAAGTCTCCCTGTCCTTCATCATAGTGTAGTTTGTAATTTCTTGTCCTTTCCATTGTGGAGTTTTCAAATATTTGAGGGTCACTTACGAGGCCTAATTAGCCGCGACTAACCAGGCTGCCCGAAAAATACTTGTAAACTCCATACATTTCAGCAATCACAGCAAAAAGTAATCAACAAAGCAAAGAAAGAGAGACTTACTACACAGCTGCAGCACGAACAAAGAGTAAACAAGGCGTTTTCGTTGCTGATATATCCACATATTGCCGTACAAGTTCATGCTAAAACCGATCTGTATCTGCGATTTCTGTGCATGTTAAAATATTATGTATTATTTTTTGAAGGCATTTATGTTTTTCACTCAGACACTGAAACTGCAGCAATAGTGACAGGTCTTCAACGAAATTAATGCAAAAGAAAAAAAAGACGAAAAAAGCTGAATTTTTTTTCAAAGGACCATAACTCTGAAAGTATTGTAGCTAGAGTTACGTAACTTGCCATGAAATTGTGTAATGATATTGTGACCTTATACGTATTTCATGTTTTAAGTTGATGCCTTTGACAGTTTGTAAATTATAAAAAAGCATGAAAAATGTGGGCGTTATTAAGTTTTTCAAAGGGCCATGACTCTATGAGTATTACACTTGCAATGAAATTCTGTAATGCTGTGACCTTATATTTAAAGTTTGAAGTTGATGTGTTTGACGGTTTTTATGTTATTAAGAAAACACATGAAACATGTTGACGTTTTCATTTTTTTCAAATGGCCATAACTTTAAGAGTATTGTAGCTAGAGGTACGTTACTTGCAATGAAATTGTGTAATGATAGTATGGCCTTATATTTAAAGTTTGAAGTTCATGCCTTTGACTGTTTGTAAGATATTAAGAAAAAAATACATAAAAAATGTGGACGGACAGACAGACAGGGTTATTACTACAGGGCACCCGCCATAATGAGTCTCAAGTGGTGTTAAACATTGGTATTAAAGAACATTGGGTGAAGAAACCGCAAAGAAAGAAAATCTTAAACGTTCAATTTAAAGGCAGAATTAGCCTTAATTGTAGCTGTTCTTATAAGCGGAAATTCACTGTACATGCATTTAGAACAAGCTTAAAGGGCAAAGCCAATTTAAGCCTCTGAGCTGTTAGGAAGTCATAGAGATATAACGAAGGCACTTAGTACAGTCGGCCTTCAATGGGTCTAACTCCTTTGGGACCACGAAAATCTGTTAGAGACAGGGGTAGTTCGAGCCACTTATGACTACTTCCAGGAGACATAAAAAGGATAATTTCGGGACTTCTTTTCGAAGTTCTATGACATAAATGTTTGCTGTTTGTACTCATTAGAATCGCCTCATTGAGGCGATTCAAATGAGTACACACAGGACACATTGGCAAGCTTAAAACGACAATATCCTTAACTTTTCCTCACTAATTAATAGCTTAGTTCACAGTTATTCTACTCCGATTGCACCCAAAATATTCAATTATAAAACCGTGCAACAAGGTCAAGATGCCGAGACCATTGCCCAAAACCCCCTACGAATGTTCATATAATGTCTCAGATATTTGTTACAATCCAGCATGTCACATCATTACAGGAGACCTCAATATTGTTAGAAATGACAAACTTCGAGACATTCTTTCAAAAGGCCCCAAATACAGGGAACCAAAGTCGTTTACTTGGAAACGGAATTCCAAATTAATTTGGGATTCTGTTGAAGAGTATGCACGGCGCTGGGCTAGGAAAGAGGATGCGGAGGTTGACACCCTCTCCGAATGGGTTAAATCAGTAATGGCCTTGGTAAACAGACGTATAACAGTACTCAGCAGAACCATGTCTCGCTGACATTATTCGGTGTTTGATAATCCAGATGTTGCTGCTGAGTTAGCTGAAATCCATCAAAAGTTCGTCGTTGCTCCAGCTTACAAGGCAACAATATTATGTTTGTTTGCAAAACACACTATATAAACTGCTTAAAAGAAGAGCTTGGTTTGAGCACTATGACAGGCAACCCAACATATAATCTTTCTTCTTTGTCCAAAGATGAAATTCTGCAAAACCACCAATCGGTGATGCTTTTGTTTTGAATTTCCCTCCCAGAGGAAAATATGGAACTTCCGAAGTTGTACTGGATTCCTAAACTTCACAAGAATCCGTACAAGCAGAGATATATCGCGGGTTCAGCTAAGTGCTCAACCAAGCCTCTTTCACAGATCCTAACACGAATCCTTACTGCAGTTAAAGATGGCCTTAAGAAATATTGTGACACTGCATATGCCAGGAGTGGTGTGAATCAGTTGTGGATCTTGAAAAACTCCTAAGAGCTTCTAGAACATCTTCAGTCAGTCTTTTCTCTCAGTAAACAGCATAAAATCTTTCGATTTCTCAACACTCTACACAACTATTACTCATGATAAATTGAAATCTAAACTCAAGGAAATCATAAATCAATGTTTTTTCCACAAGAATGGCAACCGTCGCTACCAGTATGTTGTCCTTGGCTACAAAGACACATACTTCGTTCGAGATCACTCTGATGCACCACAAAAGTACACTGATGCAGATGTCATAAGGATGCTGGAATATCTAATTGACAATAGTTTCGTGGAGTTCAGTGGCCTATTATTTCAGCAAACAATTGGCAAACCAATGGGTACTAATTGTGCACCGTTGCTTGCCGACTTGTTCTTGTACTCGTATGAGGCGGAGTTTGTACAAGGTCTCCTCAAAGCAGGCAAGAAACGCCTTGCACAACAATTCGATTTCACCTACAGATATATGGATGATTTATTGTCTCTGAAAAATGCTAAATTCGCAGAGTACTTGGAATTTATCTATCCACGTGAACTTGAAATTAAGGAAACAGCAGAGACTGCAACCTCCTCCTCATACTTGGATTGTTATCTCTATATTGACAGCGGACTTCAAGTATCCATTGTTAACTTTCCCTTCCTGAGCAGTAATATCCCGTCTGCACCAGCATGTGGAGTTTACGTTTCACAGTTAATCCGTTATGCTAAGGCCTGTTCCAAGTTACAGGACTTTATGGAACGTGGGAAGGTGCTCTCTACCAGGTTGTTATGTCAGGGGTATCAAAAAACCAAGCTGGTGTCAACACGTAAGAAGTTCTATGGGAGGCACCATGATCTTGTTGATCCGTACAATGTTGCCCTTTCCAGAATTATTTCTGATATGTTTGCCAATGGAAAGCCATAGTAAGACTTCCCAAATCTCGGACATACCCTTCTCGGCATTTACACATTTTCTTCGTTCGGGTCGATGGGCATGATGGGCGAAGCTTGCTTACCAAGTAATGCTTACTATCCGCGGACGCCTGATTACACTCTTCCGGAGTCCATGTCTGTTGATCTGAACATTGATATTTGCCATTTTCTCTATGGACCAATAATTTTGGATTAACGCTTTGGTTCTACGACCTAACTACTTAGAGACATTCCCTTGGGACTCAAGCACAGGTTCGACTCAGCCATGGTCAACGAGCCATCGGTGTTCGAGCCATCGAAGTTCTACTGTATTACGAAGGTCGCTCAATAAGTATCTGACATTACCTACTTAGAGCCAGGCTTGACTTCTTGTCACCCCCGCAATTAGCACCCCCCATCGATGTTCCATGGCTGGAAGTCCATTTTTGGAGAATTCAGGGTCAATCCATCGTCCAGCTGCTGCCTTAAGCTCTTTAACTAACCGGAAGTGACGTCTACCCAATTTTTTCTTCAAGTTCAGAAACAAAAAGGAATCACTTGGTGCCAGAATAGGGTGGGTGGGGTAAGGATTTAAAACTGTTTCGCTTTCTCGTGTCCACTGAAACTTTGCGAGTTTGGCCATTGTCATGTTTCAACAGCACACCTTTTGTATCAACACCTTTTTTGTACTATAGTTGCACGTATCGGTCCAAAATATTAACATAATAGTCCCCACAAATAGTCTGCCCATGGGGTGATAAATAGTCCACCAATATAACCCCCTTGCTATCTCAAAACACAATTGCCATGACCTTGGCAACTGAAGGCTGAGTTTGAATTTCTTTGACGCGGTGAACCGTGATCAGTCCATTGTTTACTGTGCTGTTTAGTCTCAGTATCGATGGATCCAAGTTTCGTCGCCTGTAACAATTCTTCCGGATCAGAATCATATTTCCCAAAAGTGGCTCGGTTAGCTCGTTGTTCTTTACTAAGGCATTTTGGCACCCAACGCGCTGATAGCTTCCTCATGTCCAGCCGTTCATGTAAAATCGCAAAACCGCTACCCTCAAAAATCTCCAATCTTCTAGCCATCTCTGAAGCTTTCATTCGCGTGTCCTGCTTTACTTTTTCCCTTATATTTTAAATAGTGATGTCATCAGTGGCGTTCCCAGGTCCTCCATGCTCATCTTCCATCTTTACCTATCAACATTTGAATCAGCCAGTTGAAGATTTAGGAGCAGTCTTTCCGTAAACTTCACACAATTCCTCATTAATTTCCTGGTTCGACTTTGTTTTCAAAAACTGGTATCTAACCATTGCTCTGTACTCAATTTGTGAAGACAATTCAATAACACTGACCCCTGACATGTTATTTTACCACGCGCGGACTACAAATACTAGGCTTACCTATACAATGTGCAACCATATATAAGGCGTTGATGTATAATATGTGAAAAGAGTGCACATGGTACGGGTCAGTGTATTCGTTAGGCCAGATAAATATTAAACGACCCTCGTACCTCAAAAACAAATTAAACCCATTCCATCATGTTATCAAGTCAGTGTAATAAACACCCATTTAAACCCCTATTCATGCTGAGAAGACGGGGGTTTACAGGGGTATACGATGTTTCACTTATTTCTGCTCTAAGACAATATTGTGGGCATTCGTTCTAACAAGCATCCACAACATATGTTTCGAGGATAGATAAGAAAAACAGAGCAAAATCATATTTTCGAAACATGATATCATGCACATGGATGTGATATCGTAATGAAACGTAAAGTCATTTAATATTTAAATAAATTCAATTACAAAAAATCAAAGCACTGATGGTACGGATGAGTCGATTGTCTCTAAGTGTAGGCTGGAATAATAGTCCTGAACTGAGACCTAAACTGTTCCGATTATTCCTTCAGTTCCAGTTTTTTTAAGCAAAACTTGTAGACCCTGATCAGACGCGGCGTCTGATCTCGGTATTCTCTATTTGTCAACCCATGATTCCAGGCCGGATTCTATAGCTAACCGTCTTACATGTACGAATCTATACGAATAGCGCCACTATTTTCTATAAATAACCGTTGCCTGGTTTTCCGACAAGTCAGTGGCACGTGGACTTCAGCATTGAAAAGCTTACTGTGTTTTTTAACTTTGAATATTGACCCTAAACGACTGCCTAGTTGAAACATTTTATTGCATCAAAATGAGCAATGTGGTTGGGACACAAGTTCTCGCAACATTAGTTACGGACGGCCCTTTCCCTACAACAAACATATATAATGATTCAAAGTGAAAACAACAGCAAACAATGTATATAATTCAAACATCGAGTATGAGTGATATGAAAAGGATGACAGACACTTCGTGTTGGTTGGTAAAGTACTAATTTGGTATATTTCACATCTGTTATGCTAAAGAAAATAGGTTTATTTGGTATTCATAGGAATTAGGTCTAAAATCGATTTGAAGTGTTAATAAAGTTATGGACAGCGTCAAACAAAATAATATTATTATCAACACTAAGGTTTTGATTTCCAAAGAGAAGCAATTGAACATTTAGAGGATGTGTATTGGTAAAAATAATGTTCGGCATCTTCGGAACCATTTTCACAGCTACAATTTGGATCCGGGTGTAAATGATTATTGAATAAATCATTATTTAAATTACTACAATTATTGCGCAGTCGTGCATGCAATACCGATAATAATCGATTCTAACGAAGGAAGTAGGGATGAACATTTGGGACACTGATATTCGATTTGGAAGAATGAAGTTTGGAGGCGGACAAAGAAGTTATGTCCCTTAAAGAAGGATCTATGGAATTCCACAAAGAAATAGATGAGGGACTACAAGACTTCCTTGAAATTTTAGTTCGTGTGTACGGGATGGAAAAGTTATTTTGATTTTAAGAGGGTAATTAGACACTTCTCTTACCCTAGGGGGAAAAAGATCAGTTATATAGGAGGGCACTAAACCTGAGTTCACCTTAAAGATGAAATTAAGTTTCTGTTGCTTCCTTCTTTCAGACAGTGAAACCCAGCCACATTCTGAATATAAGTTATCGAGTGAGACGGACCTAGTAAGACCTGTTACTATACGAGCTGCTTCGTTTTGAATTTTTTCAAGAACACATGAGTTCTGAGCTGAGCAACCATCCCATACAATTGTGGCATATTCCATTACAGGAAGATGAAATGAAACATATATTTGATTAAGTGCATTTCTACTCAAAACATATTTAAGCTTGCGCAAAATACCTTATACTCTTGCCGCTGAGTTTTTTTTATATTTTCGATATGTTTTGTCCATTGTCCATCACTGCTTAAGGTTACGCCCAGGTGTTTATGGTTTTCTGCAAACTTTATAATTGTATTATCAAACTTAAGCAAGGGCATAGAGTCAAACGGTCTTAAGGTGAATAACACTGTTTCAGTTTTGTTTGGATTAAATGTGACAAGCCACTGTTTTACCCATTCAGATAAGATACTTAAATCATGGTTTATGAGGCCGTGGATGCCCTGCAGAGATGTTGGAAAATATATTACAAAATAGGGAGCTGTCATAGGCTAAAAGCCTAGTTAGACTTAGCAGCGATTCAGGTATGTTAAAAACAACAATGATCCAAGAACCGAGCCTTGAGGCACTCCAGCCCGTAAAGCTTCAGAATTAATGTACCTTGCTTTATGACTACTTTTTGTTTTCGGTCTGCAAGATAATTACTTATCCATAAAAGAAAATTGTCTTCAACACCATACTATTTTAGTTTAAAAATTAATCCGTTGTGCCAAACCCTGTCAAAAGCCTTGGAGAAGTCACAAAATACCATACAAGAGAACTGGTGGTTATCAAAACTCTGACAGATATTTTGATATATATCAATCAGTTGAAATACGGTGGAATGATGCTGGGGAAGAACACCGGACTGATATTTGTACAATAGACTATTTTCGTATAACTAGTTATACAGGTTCTTAAAAGCAGTAAGTTCTTGGATTTTACTCACATTGCTCAACAAAGCTATAGGGCAATATAGTTAGTTGGGGATGTTTTATCTCCTTTCTTGGGTATTGGGATGACGTTTGAATGTTTCCACGGCTCAGGATACTCACCCTCGCTGAACGAGCGGTTTATTATAATCGGTAAGGCTTTTGATAGAGTTTTGGAAACCTCTTTGAGCATTTTATTACTGATGCCATCACTACCGTTAGCTTTATTTGGATTAAGGTTTTGGATCAGTGCCTCAATTTCGGATTCCGTACATGTTACATTTCTTAATCTATTCATCGTTCTATAATTAAAAGTGGGAAGTTCCATTTAGACATTCGGCTTTTTCAATGTCCGTACAATGAATTTTTCGTTCACCTGAGGACGTGGTTGAAATTAGTGGAGGAATGCCAGAACACGTGCTATTATTTTTTACAAAATAACGTAAACTTTTCTAAAATCTACGCTTATCATTGTTTTGAAACTCCGAAATAGTTAATTCTAAATTATTGGAGAAGGTCTCTTTTGCATGTTTTTTTTCTGATTGATTACTCGATTACGCAAGTTTTTGACTTTCACCCAGTCAGAATTATTACCTGTTTTAATAGCTTTTTGTTTTGCCTGTCTCTTTTCCTAGAAGTTCTTATTTCGGTGTCATACCAAGGTTTGTCGAAACGACTGCCTTAGGCCAGTCAGTAACAAGAATAAAAACATAGGGCTTTAACGCATATGTTTACGAAAAATCAATCCTCACCAATTTTGAACGAAATGCAATTTTTTAAGAAGGGTGCGCCGCCCCCCCCCCCCTTGACCTAATAAGAGTGAAGTTGTGAAACGTTTAACGACAGGATGTCTGATAGACGGCTGTATACTAATCGGCTTTAACCCATTCCGTACAAGAAACCCCAAAAGGGGTACCTTGGCAAACAGTGCAGAATGCGGCGTCTGATCAGGGCCTACACTGTTTGGAAAAAGTTAAGTCATTTCTCAAATCAATTATTAAAGAAAACACAACCTGACAGCCCTAAATTTCACAATGGACTCCTGCCATATATAAGGAGGAAGATTCCATTTGGTACAGAAAGGGTTAAATGTGCGCAAAATCATCAACGCGACAGCGTTGTAAGATGGTAATTATGTCAATTATCTAAAATAGATACTAGCATCATCAATCCACTGGACACTCCACGAGCTGGCTTTGACCGCCCACATGTCAGATTCTTTACCGTCAGGAAACAATTTTTAGATGAACCTTCCAACTGTAAGCCCGCAATCCCAGACACTGTGCGGTGATTTCATTGGAAAATAGAAAATTGTACACAGGGACGGTCATGATGAGACAGCACAGTCAGCTCAAGCCCGAAGAAACCCCAAACGAAATACTTCTTAATACGCCGGCAAACTTACAGTACTTGTATATATATAAACATTACCATTAACTGCAAAGGAATGACGCCTGGGACGCTATGAAGTTAATATACTGGGGTCGGGGGCTTCGTATTAGACACATCAACTCCTGTTGCAGTCGCACACGTTATACATATAGGACAATGGTCCATAGTCATGACGGCAAAATGCAAGGTAAAATTGTATTTGAATCATTACTTCCATGACTCACGTTTAAGGCCTCCCAGCAGATAAAAAGTAAACCACGGAGCATATAGAGCACATGAACGTTACGTAAGCATGTTGATGCAACCTATACCCTTGCAAACTTAACACTATACAGAGAAAGGTTGGGCCCTGTGGGCTCCGTTTGGATACCCAGCTGATTATCGTAGGCCGTTCTATGGCTCTGGTTCTTTTTTTTGTTCTGCGTGGCCCGCTGCTAGATACCTTTGTTTTACCTGATAGACCTGGTCGATGTGTCGTCGTTATGTATATTTCCTTTATAGCACTGACATATAAATAGTTGGGCTGCATGATGCTTCCACGCAGAGCTGAATCCGACCGCACACGAGTACTAGTAAACCACTTAGAGGATCTAAGCCTGCCCTGGCAAAGCGGTGCGAGTTGGACCGTCCATGCTTATAAACCCAATTGGTTTCATTGGGCGACAGGGCTTGAGATATCATTTCATCTCAATGTCGCGTAAACTTTCCACACAACTGGAAGCAACGTTTCTAAAATGACATATACAATGTTGACGGGCACGCTAAACTTCAAATCAAACAAAAAGCACTGAATCACTTTGTTGTGGAAAGTTAACAAGTCCTTTAAATGACAACTCCTCTCATCCCCACGTTGTATAGAGAAAACTGGGGTTTACAGAGGTATACATTATTTTTCTTATTTCTGCTCCAAACATAGGTTTTTGGTACTCGTTTATACATCAGTGTGGCGGTTCCGACTAGCACCCGCAACCTATGTTTGGAGCAGAAATAAGAAACATATCACATATTTTCATAAGAAAAGTTACCATTTCGGAAATAAAAGTAAGATAGAATGCACAATCACCGTGAAATGGAGACCCACTAAACCACACTTTGTATAGAGACAACGTGGGTTTACGGGGGTATACAATATTTTTCTACCGGCCCCGATAGCTCAGGTGGTAGAGGGTCTGCTCCGGGGAACGGGAGGTCACAGGTTCGATCCCGGGCCGCGACATACCAAAGTCGTTAAGAAATGGTACTAGCTTCTCCTCGCTTGGCACTCAGATTTACGGGGTAGAGCTAGGACTGGTCGACCCAGTGTCAGGATAATGTGACTGGGTGTGGTATCATGTAATGCGTCTGGGACATGATACTCTAGTGAGGCAGCACTATAAAAGTGAGCATTGAGCTCCCTGTCGCAACCAGACACCGTCGTGATAATTCACACACACACATTTTTGCTCCAAGACATAGGTTGTTGGTACTCGTTAGAACCGCCTCAACGAGGGGGTTCTAACGAGCACCCACAACCTATGCGTGCAGTTTTAATAAGAAAACTATCACGGATTTTCATCAGAAAAATGGTCATTCTGGAGATGTGAAAGAAGGAACAATGTCGCACGGGTGTGTTATCGTAATGGCCACACGGGTGTGTTATCATAATGGCCACACGGGTGTGTTTTCGCAATGACTTGTTGCCTTGCTTTCTGTTCTATATGTTTTAAAAACGTAACGTTATTTCCGCTTCCGCTTGGTGTCATTTCCAGCCTCTGTTTTCAGGATTCGGTACTCCTTTTTCATAACTTTTTACACCCTTGGACATGTACGCGTATGAACTCGGTAATGACTTTCAAATACGCAGAAATCTCTCATCCGTTTGTGCACGTGCAAATGTACTGACGGGGTCTAGACACGGGAAAAGCCTATTTTCCGTTGCATAGACATATTGTTAAGGTGACGCCATTTTCAAATAACATACCACATAAAATGAAAAATAAAAAAAAAATAAGTTAAGTGACTTTTCATATTTATACCCTCGTTGAAATAGGATTGACTTGATAAAATGCAATAAACAGGCACTTCTTGTTTCTTGTAATTGTAAACACATCTACTGCATTAAAATGCTTATAAATTCTTATTTTGCTTTTTGCTTTTGTGTGTTTTAATGAACATAGTATTTAGGCTCTATTGGAAAATAGTATAAGCAATATGTCCACCGGAAATCGTAACACTTTTGTCAGAAATGTGTCATTTTGGCATACATTACCTTAATCATGACATTTTTTTGTTTGTTTGATTTGAGGTTTAACGTCCCCGTCAACACTGTAAAGGTCATTTTGGAGACGTTGCTTCCAATTTTGCGGGACTTTTACCCGACATTGAGATGAAATGACATCTCAAGCCCTGTCGCCCAATGAAACCAATAGGGTGTATTAGCATGGACGGTCCGGTCGGCCTCGCACCGCGGTTCCTGGACAGGCTTAGATCCTCTAAGCGGTTTACCAGTACTAGTGTGCGGGCCGGATTCAGCTCTGCGTGGAAGCATCATGCAGCCCATATATTTCTTCAAGCCCCTATGGGCTGGGGCGGAAATCATGACGTATAAGAGCCTAAAAGCACAATATTATATCAAGATCCATTTCAAAACCATAATGAGACTTATTTTTTGTGTTTAAGGCGACACAGAAATTCAAATTACGTTTAGCGGAATTGACAATCAAATTACAGTGTCGTACCAGTTTGATCAAATTTTAAGGGGTAGCCCAAGAATACTTATTGCAAAATCCAAGGTGATTTCTGAATCAAGACTAAATACATAACGAATAAAGGGGGACATAATGCTTATTAGATTATGCAAAATCCAAATAAATTTAGTGATATTATGGAATCTAGAAATTAGACATGAACGGAAATGGTCGTTTTTACCGGAAGTGGCGTCACAACGAAGGCCTGTTTTCCAAATAATGATAATTAAATCCACCAAAAACATGTCACTTAACAAACTTAGTATCGTGCAAACGTTTCAATGAAATATTTGATAATTTATCACAACATATGACGAAATTCCACAGTTGTATTTGTCTATACAAGCATATTGTTCTTCCAGTCTTTGAGGATTTTTGGTCCAGTGTACTTTCACCATCCAAATGCATTTACGACAGTCTTGCTGATCAACCTATGTTTGTGTTTTTTTATCATATCATTTTGTAGCTGAGGTATAAAAAATAGAGGCGGAAGCAATGATCAGGAACGATACAATCAACCCGCAGCTCCCATCAGAGACACCAAAGGGAAAGAACCACAAACATGAAACAACAGACCCTAATCGGAACATCAATAGCGGAAAGCCAAAAGGACAGTTACTTTCCCACAAAATGGACAATAGGCTATCCAAAATAAAATAATATAAGCGACAAATACACGCAAAGACAAACCATAACAAAAATAAACCGCGACAGAAGAACCGCCTTGGAACGGTCAGCAGAATTCCACTGGGGGCTTAAATAGGTTTTAGGTCGCCACAATCCTTGCCCTTACTTCTGTCGCGATTTAGACAAATGATTTGTTCAGTCCGCATGAAGGCCTCCTAACTCATCAGTTCAACATCTCCGTGAACACTAAAAATCAAACAACCACAGAGATGAAACAACGGTGAGAACCACTGAAATGCCGGCGCAAAAAAAAAAAAAAAAAAAAAAAAACGCAACAGTTAGAATCAGATGGGCCCAACCAGAGACAGAGTGTCAGGCACCAAACAACGTTACATTAAATTAGATAGCTCTAATTATCAGTAAGCCATTACGCTGTAACCGTCATATAATCTGAGGCCTGACCCACCGGCGTGCAATTAAAGAGGGAAGCAAAGTTGTCAACCGTGATTGGGTTAACTACCATGCATGCAGTCTGTCGTTTAACATCCATGTTAAAGTTACCCAATCTTTTTAAATCGAAGAATGATTTTACGAAATTGGGTGCTGAAGTCATTGCGGTTATATTTTTTCTGAATTTATATACTAAGTTACCATAAAATTCGGGTTCCGATAGACCTTGTTGCAGAAGAGATTTAAGTCCAATATTGAATTTTGAAATTAAATCAGAATGGCGTCTATAAAATTTTGAAAATGCTTTGCGTAGTTTATGGTACCGATAACCCTATTTAAGAAGTTTAGCCGTTAATAATTTATTACCAGTGTTGAAGTCAGTTACATGACTATACACTCTGGCAAATCGAATTAATTGTGAAATATAAACGCCATAGAATGGCGCACGAGGAACAACACCATAACCCTACAAATTGCATTATTTTGTTAAAAAACCGGATCACATTAAACAAAGTTATAGGCCTACAGTAAACCGACATCAGTTGTCAGTTTGGTATTGTCAATATTATTGTAAATAAAGGTTATTTTTAAATTTATCTACGCAATTATATGTTATTTTTGGATGATCTAATTTTATTTTTGGTGACTCCCTATTAATGTGATGGTATCAGGCTAAAAAATACCATACCTGCACTGTATCGACGCTAGCCAAGTGGTAAAGTCACGGGCCTGTAGAGCTGAAGTATGCGGGTTCGAATCCCGCTGGGAATGTTTTTCTTTAACATTTTTTTTTCGCGCCAAAAGCAAAAAATCCTCAATTTTCTCGTTAAGCATGCATTTTTTGTGCTGATATAAATTTTTACTGAACATTCCTTAGTTCATACTCGGTAGCCCTGCCGCGAACACGTCTTCAAAAAAGCTTCTTAATGCCGAAAGCAAAGCCATGGCATTGAACATTTTGAAAATTTGCAAAGAAGAAAAGAGGATCGTGGAGCTATTCTTGCCACTTACTAGCCATCTAGCCAGAGCATCGATGCTAACGGGTGTTTCAGAACGAACACTGATCAGGTTTTTTTACCTTCATGTTGCGACAAGATACAGCAGTTATCTTATGATACATTGTACATGTTCAGTAGATGTAATCGGTACGCAAATGTTTCTATGAAATAAAACGTTATTTGCTATTATGTGGTTCTACTTGTAGTTCCTTTCCAGTTCCATTGTATCAAATTATGGCATCTTGTATTTCAATTCTCTTGTACATGTACTTGCCGGTGTTTCTTTTTTATTCACTATTATAAATCAAATGTGAAGTTGATCTTTAAAATTGTGCATGACATATATTGAACTTTACAATAAATAGATAACCATTCACGAAAAAATAATAATACAAAAATAATAAACAGAATTGAAAATTAAAAAAGAAATAATAAAAATGTAAATTCTGAAACTATTTTATAAAAAAAAAATCATCAAGAAAAAATAAAACATGCTTTTAATAGCTTTATGAAAAAAGGTTGTCTGCGATGATCGAACCTGCGACCCTCAGGAAAGTAAACCTATCGTTTTAGGCGCTCCTTGCTACTAGTTTCGCTACGCAACTGATTACATTGACACTGCAAAATTAAGTGCTTTTGTGTTAGAATATAACCCGTTATGAACCTGTGGAAAACACCGTTGTTTGTTATGATTTATAAATAGACGAGTATTTATCAACATTGAAACTATAACACCGACATATTACGACAGGGTACCTGTAGTTATAATACGTCTGAAATGGCCCTCGTATTACGTGTATATTATGTAAACAGACGTAAGAAAAGGTACATTTTCAAAGACACCAAACAAAGGGTTACTTTCTTTGACATGACTGTGGGATTTGTTGAAGGTTTATACAAATTCAAACCAAATATTCATCCATCGCACAGATGTGCTTGAGAGTTAACCAAGCATATTGTATATAAATCTAGACAAAGTTTGTTTGGTATGCGTGTAAAACTTATTCATTCTAAGCATACCTAGACAGACGATAATATCCTCAAGATGATAAAGTTTTGATTAAGTTTCTAGACAGAAATAGAAGAAACCAAAAATAAGCTTACAATTTAAAGAGATGCAATTACAATTTAGCACAGAAAAGTGGTCTTTTTCAATCTTATAAAAGCCAGGCCAAGCGAAATGCGATATCCAGATATGTGCGCCATCTGATCAGATTCTTGGCTGTGCTGGGTGTCCGAGGACCATGTGGTCCTGAAAGCATCATGAAAACACGCCTATATAATTTTAACCCCCTTGAACTCCAATTTAATATGGTAAAACTGAGGTTTACAGGGGTACACCTTATTTTTCTTATTTCTACTGTAAACTATAGATTGCGTGTATTCGTTAGAACCGCCTCGTCGAGTAACAACAATTTATATTTTGAGCACAATAAAAGAAGAATATCACAATTTTCGTCTTTAATTTTTTACGGCGATAAAGATTACACTGTATTTGTATAGGCGTGTTTTCGTAATGGACTGACTGTATTCCAGTTGAGTGTGTTATCTCAGCGTTGCGCGCGTGTTTGAATACATGTACTCCTTTTTGCTGGTCACCACCCACATGATAAAATTAACCCTTTTTGTACCAAATGGAATCTTCCTCCTTATAAATAGCAGGAGACCATTTAAAAATTTAGGGGTGTCAGGTTGTGTTTTCATCAAAATTTGAAAAATGGCTAGGTGTTTTGCAAACAGTGTAGGCCCTGATCAGACGCCGCGTTGTGCGTCTGATCTAGGCCTGCGCTGTTTGCCAATTACCCGTTTTGGGGCAGCTGATACTAAATTGGTTAAACACTACAATTTTCAGTAAATAAAGTTGGATCTAGTTATGCTATAGCTTAAAGTCATAGCCATTTATATCGACTTTCATGATGCTGTGTCCATTTGTTTAGACCCATCGATGGTTCAGCTATCTGGGGACTAGTTTGCATAACACCTTTGGGGTAGGGTGAGCGTCCGCCGCGTTTTGCGCGCTTGTCAATGGAGTCAAACAAATATTGAGTACTAGTAATTTCTCTGTGGAGTTCATTATATAATTTCACGTTCAGGGATATTTGTGGCTAAATGCTCTCCTTGTGGGCATGAAAATGCACATCTGAATTGACAAGTTTTAAGAAGGAAGCAACACTGTATACAGCCCGATAATCGACAGGGCGTTTGTTACCGGTACGCTGTAACGTTTGTGGGCGATTCATTCTAGTTAAGCAGACGTAAATGTAAAATGAGACTTGAGGAGCTAAAATATTGATAAATACTGTTTTTTTTTTAAGTTTTGTCTTTTCTTTCTATCTTCAAGAAACAATATTAGGAAAAAAAAACTCTCCAGTAATACGTGCGAAGTTTATACACAGTCCAGGCTATTGAGAGTATGTTTAAGTTATTATTTCTAGGAAATTGTCTGTTCTGTGATCCGCAAAGAGCTTTGTTGATAAAACTGTTTTAGTTTGTCTATATATACAGTAACGTTTGTTAACGTGTTAAAAAACATAAGGGATAACCTTTGTTTCCGGTGTTATCATTATTGAAAACAACGACAAACTCTAGTTAACGGCTTTAAAAACTGTCGGAAAATGGTTAAATGAGTGAAATATGTTCAAAACTTTATAAAATTTGCATTCCTCAAGCATTTCTTGAAACTAAACTTCGACCTCCAAAATGACCGGGGTGTTGAGGTGGCAATCAAAATTCAAACACGTCCATGTACATCTGCAATCCTTTGGCAGTTCGTGTACCATGTTTGGTCACAGCTTCATACCAAATATCAAACACCTGGGCCTTCTGGTCTAAGACAATTAAACTTTTAAAGGTTTTACCCTATGCAAGTCTATGTAAAACCAAAGGGCCCCGGGGTGGGGGGCATTTTAAGCCTCAGTGCTATAATTTGAAAAATCTTGGTAGAGGTCCACTAGATAAAGCTACATACCACATATCAAAGACCTGTGCCTTGCGGTTTCAGAGGAGAAGATTTTTCCAATATAAGTCAACCTAAAACCAAAGGGCCCCGGGGCGGGGGTATATTTGGCATCGGGGTTATAATTTGAACGATCTTGATAGAGGTCTACAAGACGAAGCTTCATACCAAATATCAAACACATGAGCTTTCTTGTTTCAGACAAGAAGATTTTTTATAGCTTTTCCCTATGTAAAATAGAAGTGGAGGCAATAATCAGGAATCGATACAATTAACCCACAGCTCCCACCAGAGACACCACAGGGAAAGAAACACAAACATGAAACAAAAGACCCTAATGGAAACAACAATAGCGGAAAGCCAAAAGGACAGTTACTTTCCCACAAAATGGCCAATAGGCTATCCAAAATTAAATAATATAAGCGACACAAACACCCAAAGCATAACAAACCATAACAAAAAGAAACCGCGACAGAAGCACCGCCTTGGAACGGTCAGCGGAAACGAATTCCACTGGGGGGCCTAAATCGACTCTATGTGGCCACAATCCTCGCCCTTACTTCCGTCGCGATTAAGACAAATAATTTGTTCAGTCCGCCTAAAGGCCTCCTAACGCATCAGTGCAACATTTCCGTGAACACAAAACTAAAAAAAACGACAGAGATGAAACAACGGTGAGGACTCGACAGCAAGAAACAACTGAAATGCTGGAGCAAATGCTGGAGTAAAAGAAAACCAACAGTTAGACTCCGATGGGCCCGACCAGAGACAGAACATCAGGTACCAACCAACATAAGCTTTTACGTTGGAACCGTCATAGAATCTGAGGCCTGACCCACCGGCGTGCAATTAAAGAGGGATGCAAAGTTGTCAACCGTGATTGGGTTAACTATTTTGCATGCAGTCTGTCGTATAACATTTATGTTGAACCCAATCTTTTTATATCGAAGAATGATTTTACGAAATTGGGTGCTGAAGTCATTGAGGTTACATATTTTTCTGAACTTATATACTAAGTTACCATGTTTGCAGCTTGTTGCAGAAGCGATTTAAGTCCAATATTGAATTTTGAAATTAAATCAGAATAACGCCTATAAAATTTTGAAAAGGCTTTTCGTAGTTCATGGTACCGATAATTCTGATTAAGAAGTTTAGCCGTTAACAATTTATTATGAGTGTTGAAGTCAGTAACATGACTACACACTCCTGCAAATCGAATTAATTGCGAAATATAAACGCCATAGGACGGCGCACGTGGACCATCACCGTCCAAAAAAGGAAAATTTAGAATCTCAAAATCAAAATTATCGCGTTTATCATATATTTGGCAAGAAACAAACCCCTGTGAAACCAAAGGGCCCCTGGGCGGGGCATTTTTTACTTCAGGACTTTAATTGGAACAATCTTGTTAGAGGTCCACAAGATGAAGCTCCACACCAAATATCGAAGACCTGACCCTTGCGGTTTCAGATGAGAATATTTTTTTTAGGTTTTCATTTGCCTTCTGTGACCTTGGTGTGCAACGGACCGCAACCAGTTGAACAACTTTGAAAGGGGACCACCTAAGGATCATTCCTGTGAAGTTTGGTCAAAATCCAATCAGTGGTTTAGGAAGAGATGTCGTTTGAAGAAATTGCTTACGGACGGACGGACGGACGCACGCACGCACGGACGCACGCATGCACCACGGACGAAAAGTTATCCCAAACGCTCACCTCGTCACTACGTGGCAGTGTGAGCTAAAATAAAAAGTGGTCATAGTTCTGTTTAAAAAAGTTGCACTCCATACTTTTCAGTTCCGAGGTGTATTCTTTGCTTCCAAAGGAAAACTTTTTCATAGAACATATTTAACGTCAATACAGCTGGTGTTATGGGAATGTGTGGCGGCCGTAAAAAGTCTTTCTGTCCTTCACCATGATAGTGTAGTTTATATTTTCTTGTTCTTTGGGATCATTGGTTTTATTGTGGAATATTGAAAAAATTCAGGGTCACTGATGAGGCCAAATTGGCCGAAACTTGATAGTCTGGCCCAGAAAACATGTACACTCCACACTTTTCAAATCTGTGGCGCATTCTTTGCTTCCAAGGGGAACCCTTTCATAGAAACATAGACAAACAACGTTTTCAGATGCCGGTTTACTTAGCAGCTTTGCGTGAATCATTAAGATAACACAAGCGTTCAACAGTACATTCTTTCAGACTTCCTAAACGATAAAATTTTGTTGAAAAAAAATTGTCATATTTGTCTTATTAATACTCAAAACATAAATTGTGGGTGCTCGTTAAAACCACCTCTTTGAGGCGGTTGTACTCAATGTGCGTGTATATCCATGTTAAAACCCCATTTTTATGAATAGGGGTTTTCGAAAATGTTCATTGCACGGACTCGATCAGATAATGTGATGATTAATTTGTTATTAATCTGTTAAATTGTACATTTTGTGTAGCTGTGGTCTACATTAGCGCAAATAAATGAATAAATAAATAAATAAATAAATAAGTAAATGTGTTGGTTTTAGAAATTGAATATGTTGCACAATTCTGGGGCCAGTTTCATCAAAGCATTTGCAACGTATTTTCGTCTTAGAAAGATCGTACGAAGTTCTTACGACAAAAATCCTGTTTCATCGAATGCTCGAGATCTGCGATGTTCGCACATTTTGTCGTATTTCTGAGATGAAAATTTAGACATCGCACATTGAAATTTTCGTCTTAAACTTTGGAAATGTCACAGCCATAGCTGAAAACAGATAACGGACGGCATATGTTAAGGCAACCTACACTACATCTCTGTAGTAACGTTGTTAAATGTATGGTACATACCATACCATTTCGCCTACCTTCGCAGATCACACCCATTACTTAAACAAGCCCATGCATTAAAGACCCCTCGAAACACCCCTTTGTATAAACTTTAGTATGGGTTTGCGGTTGGGGTTTTCTTTTAAAATAGAGATTGAGGGTACTCGTTAGAAGCGCCTAGTTGTGGTTGTCCATACGAGTACCCGCAATCTATATTGCATGGTGTAACCTAGATCCGACGCTCGCTTTCGCCCATCTGGGCTTGGAGAAATAGATTGGCCTGCATAGTACTTCCGCGCAGAGCTGACACCGACCAAACTTGATTACTGGTTAACCGCTTAGAATGCAAAAGCCTGCCCAAGAAAAGTGGTGCGAGTCGGGTCGTTCTTTAACCCCTAGCGGTTTCTTTGATCGGTAGGGTTTAAGATGTCATTTTATCTTAACGTCTGGTAAAAGCCCAACAAAATCGGAAGCAGCGTCTCCAAAATGACATACATACATGTACCAACGGTTGTCGGGGAATTGAAACCGCAATACAAACAAACAAAAAAACGGACGCGTTCAGGTAGTTCTAACGATTACCCACAAACTGCGATTAGACTTTTGATTGAGATGAAGACTCATAGGACCTCAAATCTACACATAAAACTAGAACTGTCAATACGACAGAGATGCCCCCGCCCAGGGACCATCCTCCTCCAGAAAAAAACATGTTGCAAAAACTAAAAAAGACGGCATTGTTCGCCTGGAAAACTGTCCTTAGGACATCGGCGTAGATGGGGTTAATTTCGTTTAAATCTTGGAAAAAGTTTGTATCATCATACCAAAAATGAATCAAATTCATAAAAAATACTAAGTCTGTGACATTGACGTTGTTTTTTTTTTTTTTTTTTTTGGTTTTACGGCCCTTTCAAGATTATTTCATTTGTTTCGAAATGAGCATTAATCAGATGTGGGCGAAAACTGAAACGGATTAGCCGGAGAAACCACCTGTATCTTTCAGCATACCAAATACGACCTAAATTCATTATATGGGTTGAGAAATTAGAGCTCTTATTTAAAACGTTGACATCAAAAATTCTGAGTCCTTGACCTTGAGGCCATGGGTATGGGCGCGGGAATGCTGAAAAAAACTTTAGACGTTTATCTATCATCTAACCAAATATGAACCAAATCCACTATATGATTTTACAAATATGAGCTCTTAAACAATTTAAACATTTAAAGTTTTCTGAGTCCATAGCTTGACATAGAGGTCATAGGTAAGGGCCAGCGTATTGCTGACTAAGCCTTTGACCCATACCTATCATCACAATTCCACCATATGGTCTGGAAAATATGAGTTTTTAAAAGTTTAGGTTCTTCCAGCCTGATGTTACAGGATCACGTACGTACACCCCTTACGGAAGGACATACATGTACATACATGTGCGTACGTTCGTATGTACGAAAACCTCCACGGCATCATGCCAATGGCGGGGGGATCATAGTCTTGCGAACTGTCTTTTCGTATATGTAAGTGCATAATTTTGCAGGCGATTGTATATAGTGTGTATATATTAATAAATATTTGCTACAGACAATTGTCAACAACAAACCGGAGCTGAAAACTGACATCGTTACATGTAAATACGAACATTTACCGAGGCTACGTTATATGCGGCATCCTTATTAAACAACGTCATGTATTGAGGTTTTGTGTTAAAATCATGCATACACTGTGTTTAAAGTTCCTACGATAATTTTATTTTTGTATTCATGCTCCTGCATTACTGAGTTTATTAAACTGAGTGAGAAAAGGTTAGAAAATGCTCAACGAAGTCTCACATGTTATCCCTTTTCCTCAACTACTAGGTTAATAAATGCTCAACGAAGTATCACATGTTATCCCTTTTCCTCAACTAATATTATAAACTCGACAATACACGCGCACTCGTGGAAGAGCCCCCTCCCCCCTCACTCGCATTAACTGACAAACGTGCTTATAAAAGGTTCATTAGACGCCGCTAAATCAACGGTAGTCTGACGTCACGACGTCCTCAAAACAGATCAACTCGCCTGTGGTAAAGTGGGAAGGGATCCAGATAATTAGTATCTGTATCTTACGATAAATAAATGGAAACACAAGTTTGAGACAACAGAGAATCAACGTTGAGTCAACGTTATTTGTACTGAATATACATCTAGGCCTACTGGAACAATAATTTTAAAACATATTATCTACTTTACACGTCTATTTCAAGACGGCACGTGATCACGCATGTGACAATTAGTGGCCCTGTTTAAGCGCATATTCAAAATTACGACTTACTTAAGTGTAACCCAATTTAGCTCGTGAGAACACTTTGCGATATTTTGATGAAACTGACGTACGCAGTTCTTTAAAATGTGCGTACAAACAAATCGTTAACCAGTGGTGGACGAGAGCCAAAGTACCCAGAGAAAATCCACCTGACCTTCCGTTGTAGAACTTGGGCTCTGACATGTGACCTGAACAACACACGTATCCTAAATTTGCGTGTGTCATATTGTCAGAACTAGCATTTTACAGACGAAAGTTTGTTATATGTATCTGATTTCCATTCTGAACATAGATTGTGAATAATTCAAGATTAATCGTACGATGTTTATTGACCAAACTGGCCCCATGTTCTTTAAGCGTAGCAACCGGTTTAAATATTTCATGCACATGGAATTACAAACGACTGACAGTTTAAATACTAATCCGACACCAAAACGACGCATTACGGTAACAACCGTGTCCCTTTTGTTTTATTTATTTTTTTATTTATTTAGTTGGGGCAGTTTAACAACCCTTTCAAGATTGTTTCACTCATATCGAGCTGATCGTTAACCAGTGGTGGACGAGAGCCGAAGTACCCAGAGAAAATCCACCTGACCTTCCGTTGTAGAACTTGGGCTCTGACATGTGACCTGAACAACACACGTATCCTAAATTTGCGTGTGTCATATTGTCGGAACTAGCATTTTACAGACGAAAATTTGTTATATGTATCTGATTTCCATTCTGAACATAGATTGTGAATACTAGTTAGAATTTCCTCTTTTAGGCGGTTGTAACGTGTACCCACAATCTGTGAGTAAAAACAACAATTGCATGTGTAAACCCCACTGTTCTCTATACA
Source organism: Lucinisca nassula (assembly GCA_963580285.1). Lineage (NCBI taxonomy): Eukaryota > Metazoa > Mollusca > Bivalvia > Lucinida > Lucinidae > Lucinisca > Lucinisca nassula. The sequence goes on along the minus strand of OY757023.1, from coordinate 46,609,988 downwards.
AAGTGGGGTTTATAGGGAATGTTCATTTAAAGTGATAAAATTATTAACCTATTGCAACTTAATATCATTTTTGTCATAGTTTTTATATAATATGCACTTGACAATTTTCAGCATAACTAAAATGATACTTATAAGCAGGTCATTGGGACAATTGATTTATGACAGACAATGTTTTTTGTTCATGCGTCTAGAATAACCCTTTGTATTATTAATGTTTTGAGACAAGATTGTCGGGATTCTTTCAGTTTTCACCCACCTTAGTTTGAGCTAAAATAAGGAAAATTAGGCATACCCACATAACCCCCAATATTCTCTTTATAAATGCGGTTAACAAGGGTATTAGTTAACGTCATATTTAAGATACAAACAATCAATAATAGCTTTCTCTGATATAGTTCGAACAATTTGACAGGAGACTGGTGACCTCTATTACCATAATTTCACACCCGACTGATTGCATATATTTATCTTCGCCGTTTTTCGAAGAGGTCGATGTTGTTATTCAATACATAAAAGTCGGTAAATGGATCGCCATTCGCGAGATGACGAACATTCACGAGAAATTAACCAAAAAACAAAACAAAAAAAAAAAAAAAAAGACCTAATAGGCGAAAACGCTGATTGATTTATTCTTTGCATAGAGGTCAGTCTTATGTCAAATTGCAGCAGCAACAGCAGGGAATCGCTTCGAACTGTATATTTAACACGCCGCTACCTGGACGAGCGTGTCCACCGGATACATCGTAGTATGCCGAAGATTCACGGAGATAACTCGATTGTCATTAATCCCCTAGGTTTTTAAATTCGATATCAACTGATGAGATTTTCTCCATACAGTGTTTTCAGAAATAGACGATGTTGTAGGTTTGGCTTTCGATACTGAGATAGCAGATATTGTCATATTGGGTGATCTCAATTTGAATCCGTTAACTGCAGTCACGACGTAAAACTACTCATCTTTGTCAACATTATAATTTCTCGCAACTAATTGACGAAAAAAAACACACTATAGTCTTTCAAAACGCAGTGAGACGTGACTGCACTTTTAATTTTGGACTCCTCCGTGTTTTAGGTAAGTCACCTGCAGTGGGTATTTTTTACACTGGGCGATAGTTACCGTCATATTCTTAAACTTACGCGCTATATAACCAGATTGACGACCAGTCGAGACAGTCTAGTAACAAGTCTCTCATCTTGGAGATCTAGGATTCGAATCTAAGGCAGATGTTTTTTTTTTTGTTGTTTTTTTTCTTAACATTTTTTTCGTGCCTATAAAAAATTGGAGCACAGGAGATGTTTTTCGTTTGTTTGTTCGATTGATTTGAGGTTTATTGTACCCGTCAAGTTTGGAGAAGTTGCTTCCAGTTTTGTGGAGTTTTACCCGACATTGAGATGAAATGACATCTCAAGCCCTGCCACCCAATAAAACTAAACGGGTTTAATAAATATGGACGGTCCAACCCGCACCACTTTGCCTGGGCAGGCTCGGACTTACTAAGCGGTCTACCATTGCTCATGTGTCGTTAGTTTCAGATCCGCTTGAAAGCATCATGCGGCTCGAACTATTTCTCAAAGCCCAGATGGGCGGTGCCATCACATTAGATGTATATTCATTTTAATGAAAGGATGGAACGAGCACAAGCGAATCGTTGTAGCTCGGATTCAAGAGGTATTATCAAAAATGTTACTATGATTGAACGTACGTTCACAGCCGTCAGTGACGGCAAATGCGCTGTTGAAATGAATCTGAAAGAGTTTCGTTTGTTTGTATTGGACTTTTACGGCCCAGGCATCACTATTTATGTCATTTTTGAGCCGGTCAGTTTACTAACCTACACTTATCCTGGGCAAGCTTATACGTAAGCGGTTAACCAGTACAGTGCACATTCTTTCCCCAGAAACAAACAACTGCCTTTCTTGAATCATCGGAAGGGAGGGAATGGCCATCTAAAAGATTTCATGATTAATCTCCATGGGAAAGAATGTTGCTGACCCCGGCAGGTATCGAGCCCGCGTCCCATTGACCACCAGTCATACGCGCATCCGACTGAACTACCGAGGCCGGCATCCAAAAGATTTATAATGACATAAAAATATAATTGTTGAACATAAAACAAAGGAAACAAAATATTAAGGATGTAAATATAAAAAATAAATAAAATAACTTTAAACATAAAAAAGATAATATAAAAATGAAACATTAAATATAAAAAAATGTGCTACATAAAAAAGATAAAATAAAAATGAAACATTAAATATAAAAAAATGTGCCACTGGGACTCGAACCCTCGCCAAAAAAAAATGTTAGTGTGACTAGATGTACATCGCATTAACCACTCGAGCATGACTTCTAGGTAGACACTATACAGACATTGATTTATATCTTTAAAATCCCGAGAAAAAAAGGTATCCGAAACCTGCTTCCCCTAAAAAATGGAATCGACTCGTCACGCTTAAACTTTGAACTCTCAAAGGTCGTTGATAAACTATATAACGTGACCTATTCGTCTATTCATGACTTAATAATGGCAGATATTCCACATTCTGTTGATATAGCACACATTCTGTTAATATAGCTATTGCAAGATATACAATATCACTGTCCCATGTTTTTGTGTTTTCAAGTGTAAAAACCATACTGTAAAACCTTTTTGTTGCACATTTATGCCATTTTGAAGGGACATTATGATGAGCTTAAGGGGAATGGGTACACCTTCAGGGGAGGTAACTCCTGCAAAAGTATTTTTGTCTCCCATGTCAAAAAGGGGTCAAACCTTAAAGGAAAGAATTTGCTCCTGAAGCGCAAATTCTTTCCTTAAAGAGTAGACCCCCTTTTCGGTGGCACAGCGCTTATAGAAATGCGAACAGGAAGTCCGGAAAGTTGTCTCCCTTTGAAAAATGGCGGAAAAACTGCAAGGTGTTCCCATTCCCTTTAAGAAAAAAGGTATCTGCTTTCGATTGGGATCGTTCTCGCGATAAGGATGTGACAACGTTCTCGGACAAATTGCTTTTCTCAGCCTGCCCAGGCAAAGTTGTGCGAGTCGGACCGCACATGCATATTAACCGTTTTTGTTTGTTTGGTTGGCAGGGATTGAGATGTCATTTGGTCTCAGTCGGGTAAAAGTCCCACAAAATTGGAAGCAACGTCTCCAAAATGACCTAAATAGTGTTTACGGGGACGTAAAACCTCAATCCACACAAACAAATTGCTTTCATTAGCGGAAAAGGTATATTCCAACGAAAATGGTGAATCCCTGAACTAATAGCAAAAAGAAAATTAATAAGAAAAAGTACGCATTTTTAGATAATGGAAAGACCAAATACAAAAATATATTTTTTGAAAGATTTAAGCAAGAAAAGAAATGAGGTCATGAAAACTTTCGCCAAGCTAAACGTGATTATTTTCAAACACTGGCAACTAAATTGATGACTAATGACCTGTTCTCTCATGATTACTGGAAAAAGACTCAAAGCGTTTATAAACTCCACTTGGAATTCTTTTCATCGATTCCGCCTTTACTTCAAGACTTCAAGACAACTGTTATATTGTAGATAATAATTAAAAAGTTAACCTAATCTTTTGAATACTAATTTCGCACAAGAAACATTGCTAAATAACAATTTAGCAAATCTTACTGAATGTTAAAACAGAGACATCTCTCCTCCTAATACTATATTGTTTTTCCCAGTTGTTCATATTATTAGTTCCCTAAAAGTCGGAAAAGCCTCAGGACGGATTATGATAAACAATAAATTACCCTTCCAAAGAGCTTCCAAAATTCTTGTCTAAACCATAAAGTGATCTTTACATTTACTGTATGTTTAATTGTGTTTGGCCCGATATGTGGAAGGAAGCGAATGCCTGGCCTCTTTACAAGAAAGACGAACCATCTCTTGTCAATAAGTATGGGCCCAAATCTCTCTTTCAAAAGATTATCCATAAGCACATGTTGAATTATTTCAGAGAGCACTAAGTTATAACTTCGTAACAATCAGGCTTCGTACCTGGTGATTCGATAGTTACAATAACTGGTTGGTTGGCATTAATGATAGGTTTTGTAAGGCTTTAGATGATGGAAAGGAAGTAAGAGCGGTATTTTGTGACGTAAGTAAAGCCATTAACCACGTGTGATACATGTATATAGGTCTTCTTGTAAAAACTCATACACGCGGGTATCGATTCGACTCAACTTCAGTGGATATTCAGTTATGTTTCTAACAGAAAACAACGAGTTCGTACCTCTCAAACTACGAGATAGATATTCAATCTTGCAGGGGTGCCACAAGGTTCTATTTTCTGTTTTGCTGTATAAATGATAATGTTTAAAATCTAAATTTAACAGTTAGGTTATTCGTGGATGAAACAAGCGTATCTTAATAGTATTCAATAACCGCAGCTAGGTACTTAAATTCAGATCTAGATGTATTTAATCAATGGATTGAACGTTTGTTAGTGAAATTTAATGCTGCAAAATCAGAACCCTTACCGATTTCTAAAACCAAAATAATAAGCAAGTTCATCTGCGACTTTTTATACATAATTGAAAAAGTAAACAAGTCTCGCCCCACAAACACTTAGGTAGAAGTATTTTCGCAACGTTTGAAATCATCCTCATGCATAGTGTTTGTTTAACCCATTTAGTACCAGAAACCCCAAAACGAGTACCCTGACAAACAGCGCAGGCCAAGATCAGACGCTGCAGAATGCGGCGTCTGAACAGGGCCTCCACTGTTTGCTTAAAATTCAGCCAATTTCTGAATAAATTATGAAGAACCCCTTAATTTTGAAATGGACTCCTGCTATAAATAAGGAGGAAGATTCCATTTGGTACAAAAAGGGTTAACAATGACCTGAGTCATCACTTGGCCCATGTGTTAAACATACTTTTCGTTTGCCGCGGCTTATCTGGATCACTGCAAATTATTCTGATGTTAGGTACCATGAAGTTAACAAGTCCGTGTAATATCTGAGCCCCGCCAAGCGAATTTGTGTCTTCGAGCATTACGTCCTGACAAATTTTAACTGCGCATGCCCAGCCATTCAGAGGGGCCAGGGATATGGCTTTCTGTCTGAAGGTTCCTCTTGATTCACTGCTTGTATGAGCGAGCAGCGAAGGTTCTGGCGAGACTGCGCGGATGCGCAGGCTCGCCTGAACCTTCGCTGCTCGCATAGGCGATAAGTACCAAAATCGCTTGACGGGGCCCATATGCTCGTGTAAACCCTAGTTAATATAGAGAAAAAGTGGGGTTAAATATTATTATATATTCTATTTGATTTAAAAACATAGATTTTGGATATTAGTTAAAACTGCTTGCTATGTCACCTCGGTGTATTATCGTATTGCCTGGCAGAGCGTTGGTATAATAAAAGTTGTGGTTCGCAGACAAACTTTGTGGTATGTACTATCAAACCACGGTAAGAACGTCAATTTGGCCATATTTTGTCATATTCTAAATATCCCTGAGGTCTTTTATGCTTCAAGAACCGGACGTGATATTTGTTATCTTGATACTCTAAATATACACATATCAAACTGCAAACTACCAGTCTCCGTAAATGTACTTTATCAGACGTAATGGATATAAATCACATACCATGGTGCCATAAGGGGAAATCAGTAAACAGCTTTTAGTCTTTAACCCATAGATGCCAAACATCCCATACCAGGGAGAAGTCCCGGATCAGGAGCCGCAGACGGCGACATATGATCAGGGGCCGCATAGTTTACAAAACGCACATAGATGTTCCTAGAGCTTTCAAGAAACAAAGCAAGCCTGGCACTCTTTAATTTGGAAATGAGTCTCCATACAGCTATTAAGTGAATCAGTCTATTTGTCAGGTAAGAGTTAAGAGCCAGAAACCAGACAGAAACGTTCAATGTAGAGCGCAATTGCTATAAAACACATTAAGGTCCTTACTTAACGTAATAAATAAGACTGGACTACAATAGCATTTCTATTTGCCTTTGCATATTTCTTCGCAGGTGTCTCGCCTTGAAGGTTGTAGGCGTTTTGTTCACGTTTTCACATTACGAAAACACTGTAAATTTTACCACCGTACCCACAATCTATACCCGGTCAAAAAAGTAACTATACCAAGTTCCGGGTAATTTTTAGTAGCTATCCGGTAGCCATTCAGCTATAGATGGCTGTAAACATACGAATCGGACGTTCAGCTGCAAAATGCATAAATTTGCATTTGCCCATACTATTCTGCTCAAGAGTTGTCTTCCAATATGTGCCTAGAACGGTTTTGCAAGGAAGTTGACATTGCGCATGCGCAGATTATCATTTTATGTCTGAGATGAAAGATCATATCCATTGAACATCGAAACTCACTTTACCGTTACAATATCTCATGATATTACCCTACAATCAAGACTTTAATTTGTGAATTTCTCAGATTATCTCCCTTTCAATTAAAAATATAGCAGTTTTCAAACTGTTGTTATTTCTATAGCTGCCATCCAATTTTTGCAATTTATCTAAAAAGCGCTTTGTTGCCACCATTGCTGTTAACAATGATGGAAAATAATGTAGAAAATTCATGTAGCATGTAGCACTGCCAACTGCAATTTTCTATGGAGTTTCAATTGAAAACAGCATTTTACACACACCTTCAGAGAATTGGAGGCTTATACGTGACTTCTGTTTCTCTTAGCAAATGGAGCTTAAGTTCCAAATCTTTTTGTGGATAGACACACATGGTATCTAATGAAAGGTTACATGTATCAACTTTTAGAAATCTTGTGCTAAGTGTAATTTTTAATGGCGTTGAATCTTGGCGTTTGTAATGATTTATTCTGCGAAATTGTCACAGTGACCCCTTGGGTGGTTAAAACAATAGCCCAGGCTGGCGTGTTTACATAAACACAAACAGTTTGGGCTTTTGCATGGAGAAATGAGTCCTTTAACCGAATCAAAACATTTTTTATGTATTTTTCATTTGTAGTAACTGTGGTAACAGAAGCAATTTTATGTATAGGAACTTTTTTGACCCAGTATATATTTAATAAAGATTCTATATTTAATATAGATTGTGGGTAAAAGTTAGAGGCGGTTCTAACGACTACCCACAATCTATATTGCAGAGCAGAAATAACAAAAAAAATAAGGTTTACCCCTATACACCCCAGTTTTACTATATAAAAGTGAGGTTCAAGGGGTTCAAAATTATATAGGCGTGTTAACCTGATGAACAATATTCGCCTATGAATATTTCGCACGTCTCTCGCCTTGATGGTTGTAGGCGCTTTATTCACGATTCCAGAGGCAAATTTAAAAACTGTACGAATTTGGCCATCACTTGAAAAAGTCCGTCTTACGAACAAGCCACCGTTTGCATAGAGAAACATAGAGTTGAGTAGGTTTTCATTATTGCACTTATTCTAGATCAGAAATATAGACCGCGGGTACGTGTTAAAGCACTCAATTTATGTTTGAGTAATCTAAAAATAAAATAAACATGAAATCTATTCATCTTTATAGCTAATGCACTTTAACATGAGGTGATTACCTCTATTACCGTAATTTCACGCCCGACTGAATGCATATATTTATCTTCGCCGTTTTCCTGAAGAGGTCTGTATTTTTATTAATTACATAGAGTGCCTTTCACGAATCGCCAGTCATATCCTAAGCAAAGAATGAGAAACTGTATCCATTGTTTTGTTTGATTCGAGGTTTAACGTCCCCGTCAACACTGTATAGGTCATTTTTGAGACGTTGCTTCCTATTTTGTGGGACCTTTACCCGACAATGAGATGAAATGACATCTCAAACCCTGTCGCCCAATGAAACCAATTGGGTTTATAAGCTTGGGCGGTCCGACTCGCACCGCTTTGCCTGGGCAGGCTTAGATGCTCTAAGCGGTTCACCAGTACTCGTGTACGGTCGGTTTCAGCTCTGCGTGGAAGCATCATGCAGCCCATCTATTTCTTCAAGCCCCGAGGGGCGGGGGCAGTTCTATCCCTTGTATAAAGGTGAATAAATGCATTATAAAAATATGATCTAGGAGTTCATCAAAGCAACATCTGATCAGTTTGAAAATTTAATACATTTGATGGGTTATATGAATCACTGACAAAGAGGTATTGCATGGTAAATTTAAAAAATCGCATTTTATTTCATTGCAATTACACATTTATGTGCAACAATCCCGTTTTTTATCATCACGAAAACACACCTATATTATTTTTACCCTTTTAAACCCACTTTTGTATAGTAAAATAGAAGTGGAGGCATGATCAGGAATCGATACAATCAACCCACAGCTCCCATCAGAGACACCGAAGGGAAAGACACACAGACATGAAACAACAGACCCTAATGGAAATACCAACAGCAGATCAGAAATATAGACCGCGGGTACGTGTTAAAGCACTCAATTTATGTTTGAGTAATCTAAAAATAAAATAAACATGAAATCTATTCATCTTTATAGCTAATGCACTTTAACATGAGGCTGATTACCTCTATTACCGTAATTTCACGCCCGACTGAATGCATATATTTATCTTCGCCGTTTTCCTGAAGAGGTCTGTATTTTTATTAATTAAATAGAGTGCCTTTCACGAATCGCCAGTCATATCCTAAGCAAAGAATGAGAAACTGTATCCATTGTTTTGTTTGATTCGAAATTTAACGTCCCCGTCAACACTGTATAGGTCATTTTTGAGACGTTGCTTCCTATTTTGTGGGACCTTTACCCGACAATGAGATGAAATGACATCTCAAACCCTGTCGCCCAATGAAACCAATTGGGTTTATAAGCATGGGCGGTCCGACTCGCACCGCTTTGCCTGGGCATGCTCTGTCTCTGGTCGGGCTCATCGGAGTCTAACTGTTGGTTTTCTTTTGCTCCAGCATTTCAGTGGTTTCTTGCTGTCGAGTCCTCAACATTGTCTCACCTCTGTGGTTCTTTGATTTTTGTGTTCACGGAGGTGTTGCACTGATGAGCTAGGAGGCCTTCATGTGGACTGAACAAATTATTTGTCTAAATCGCGACGGAAGTAAGGGCGAGGAATGTGGCCACGCAAAATCGATTTAAGCCCCCCCCCAGTGGAAATCTTCCACTGACCGTTCCAAGGCGGCTCTTCTGTGGCGATTTATTTATGTTGTTGTTTGTTACTTACTGTGTGTATCATTTGTGTCTTTTAATTTTGGATGGCCATCTGGCCATTTTGTGGGAAAGTAACTGTCCTTATGGCCTTCCTTTGTTTAGGTTTCCATTATGGTCTGGTCGCTTAATGTTTGTATTTCTTTCCCTTTGGTGTCTTTTATGGGTGGAGTAAGTTAATTGTATCAATTCCTGATCTTTGTTTTCCTTCTACTTTAGATGCTCTAAGCGGTTCACCAGTACTCGTGTACGGTCGGTTTCAGCTCTGCGTGGAAGCATCATGCAGCCCATCTATTTCTTCAAGCCCCGATGGGCGGGGGCAGTTCTATCCCCTGTATAAAGGTGAATAAATGCATTATAAAAATATGATCTAGGAGTTCATCAAAGCAACATCTGATCAGTTTGAAAATTTAATACATTTGATGGGTAGCTATATGAATCACTGACAAAGAGGTATGGCATGGTAAATTTATAAAATCGCATTTTATTTCATTGCAATTACACATTCATGTGCAACAATCCCGTTTTTTATCATCACGAAAACACGCCTATATTATTTTTACCCTCTTAAACCCACTTTTGTATAGTAAAATAGAAGTGGAGGCAATGATCAGGAATCGATACAATCAACCCACAGCTCCCATCAGAGACACCGAAGGGAAAGACACACAGACATGAAACCACAGACCCTAATGGAAATACCAACAGCGGAATGCCAAAAGGACAGTCACTTTCCCACAAAATTGCCAAAAAAGGCTATCCAAAATAAAATAACATAAGCGACACAAACACCCAAAGACAAACCATAACAAAAATAAACCGCGAGAGAAGAACCGCCTTGGAACGGTCAGCGGAAACGAATTCCACTAGGGGCTTAAATCGATTTTACGTGGCCACAATCCTCGCCCTTAACATCCGTCGCGATTTAGACAAATAATTTGTTCAGTCCGCATGAAGGCCTCCTAATTCATCAGTGCAACATCTCTGTGAACACAAAAAATCAAACAACCACAGAGATGAAACAACGGTGAGGACTCAACAGCAAGAAACCACTGAAATGCTGGAGCAAAAGAAAACCAAAAGTTAGACTCCCATGGGCCAGACCAGAGACAGAGCATTAGGCACCAACCAACATACTTTGGGGTTTAGACACACTGGAGAAGATTAAATATCAGAAAGGCCTCTGTGTCACTAAATTTGGTATAGTTACACCTTAATTGCAACCACTGGGTCGGTATCTCTGCTGGTGAATGATTCGTTCGTCCCCGAGGGTATAATCAGCTCAGTATCAGTTCCTTAGTGCTGAGGTTAATACTGCGGTGTTGACGTCAGCACCCAAGTACTGATTTAAATAACTATATTATATCTTTAATTTTTGCAGTATAAAATTCTAACTTTTCTAAAGCTAAGACTGATTTATCAGATGAGACATGTATATTAGCGGATTTGGTTGCCACGTTTTGTTATATTTTAAATATTGCAAGTCTCGCTACTTTGGACATCTCCTTCCTGATGCCCGGTACTTCCGTGGAGCGTGGGCCATGTTTGCTGATGTTGACTCGGTGGGGACGCCTATCTGGATCGGGCGTCTCTTGCCTGATGCCTCCAGCTGACATGTCTCATGAGCTACGTCGGTCGGTGTGTGCTCGGAGGGGGGTGTGCTGTGTTTGCCGGGTCTTGTCCATCATCCGTTTCGGTTTCAAAACTCTGGGGTTTAGAAACACTGCACGGGCATCTCTTGCCTGATGCCTCCAGCTGACATGTCTCATGAGCTACGTCGGTCGGTGTGTGCTCGGAGGGAGACGTGCTGTGTTTTCCGGGTTTTGTCCATTATCCGTTTCGGTTTCAAAACTTTGGCTCATCAGCTCAGTATCAGTTCCTTAGTGCTGAGGTTGATACTGCGGTGTTGACGTCAGCACTCAAGAACTGATTTAAATAACTATATTACATCTTTAATTTTTGCAGTATAAGATTCTAACTTTTCTAAAACTAAGACTGACTTGTCAGGTGAGAAATGTATCTAAGCGGATTTGGTTGTCAAATTTTGTTATATTTTAAATATTGCAAGTCTCGCTACTTTGGACATCTCCTTGCTGATGCCCGGGACTTCCGTGGAGCGTGGGCCATATTTCCTGATGTTGACTCGGTGGGGGACGCCTATCTGGATCGGGCGTCTCTTGCCTGATGCTTCCAGCTGACATGTCTCATGAGCTACGTCGGTCGGTGTGTGCTCGGAGGGGGGTGTGCTGTGTTTGCCGGGTCTTGTCCATCATCCGTTTCGGTTTCAAAACTTTGGGGTTCAGACACACTGATGACGATTAATTATCAGAAAGGCCTCTGTGTCACTAATTTTGGTATAGTTACACCTTAACTTGAATTAGATCTCTCTACTTCTCAATAAGCCTTTACGTTGGAACCGTCATATAATCTGAGGCCTGACCCACCGGCGTGCAATTAAAGAGGGAAGCAAAGTTGTCAACCGTGATTGGGTTAACTACCATGCATGCAGTCTGTCGTATAACATTTATGATGTATCAAATCTTTTTATATCGAAGAATGATTTTACGAAATTGGGTCTTGAAGTCATTGTGGTTAAATATTTTTCTGAATTTATATACTAAGTCACCATAAAATTCGGGTATCGATAGACCCTGTGCAGAAGAGATTTAAGTTGAAATTAAATCAGAATGACGTCTATAATTTTTGAAAAGGCTTTGCGTAGTTTATGGTACCGATAACCCTGATTAAGAAGTTCAGCCGTTAACAATTTATTACGAGTGTCGAAGTCAGTTACATGACTACACACTCTGGCAAATTGAATTAATTGCGAAATATAAACGCCATAGGATGGCACACGAGGAACATCACAATCCAAAACAGGAAAATTTACAATCTCAAAATCAAAATCATCGCGTTTATCATAAATTTACAATAGATAGATGTAAATCCAAAAACGGGGCCTCGGTATCAGAAGAATTTGCTTTATTTAACTGAAGTTCTGGGGGGTAAATCTGACTGATGAATCCATCGAAATAGGTATTATCAATATTTAATAAATCATCCAAATATCTAGAAGTGGCGCTAAAAGCTTCAATGGTTTCACACTGGTTTTCAGCAGAAAGGTAGATCATGAAGTGTCTCTCATAACAAAACAAAAACAGATCAGCCACAAGTGGTGCGCAATTAGTACCCACCAGAATACCCACAATTTGTCTAAATAACTTAGTACAAAATCTTATGTAAATATTGTCAAGTAGAAAAGTGAGAGCTTCACACACTTTCTTACATGACCATAAAGTATAATTTGTATGCTCTTCAGAAGTGAAAAAAAAAACTTCTTACATTACATGCAAGATAGAGGGAGTAAAACTGAGGTTTACAGGGGTATCCTTTCTTATTATTTCTGCTCTAAATGTAAATTGTGGGGACTCGTTAGAACAGCATCGATAAGGTGGTTGTAAAGAGTACCAACAATCTATATTTTGAGCAATATTTAAGAACAATATACAATTTTTCATCTTAGAATTTTCATTTTTTCAGCGGTAAAGTTTACAATGTATATGTATTTGTGTATGGGGACGATGCTTTCAATTCCGTCGGACCCGACTTTGAGAGGAAAATACATGTCAAGACCTGCCACCCAATGAAACCAATAGGGATTATATGCATGGACGGTCCGACTCGCATCACTTTGCCTGGGCAGCCTCAAGCGGTTTACCAGTACTCATGTGCGGTAGGGCATCATGCAGCCGATATATGGGCGGGGTAGATGTAGGAAGGGAGAGCTGGAGGAGTAGGCAGGTTGTGGGGATGGATGGGGGTGTATTGAGAGGGAGTATTGCTAGGTAGGTAGGTAGGCAGGTAAGAGGGTATGTTTTTTGCTGGGAAGGTACGCAGGTAGGTTTCTTTGACTTGAGGTTTAAAGTCCCCGTCAAAACTGTGGAAGCTATGTAATTTAAATTCCATGAAACCCATGTTTGAAGAGGTTTAATGTCCTTTGGAAGCTAGGAATACACCTTAAAACTGAAAAGGTAAGAGTGTACAGTTTTTTCTAGGCCTCGGCCAATTAGGTCTAATCAAAATTACTGCATCATATTATCGTATTATTACGATTATTGCTATGAATAAATAAATAAATTTTATTGTGATCATGATTATTATTATCATTATTATTTATTATAATTGTTATTATTATTATTATTATTATTATTATTATTATTATTTTATTACTATTATTGCATATTATTATAAAAGGGCACTTGTATTGAGTTCAAATTTATGCTACAATGATCCAATACAATTTGGCAGAATAATCCAAAGAAGATCTTGTTTTAAGTATTAATTGAGAAAACACGCCTATTAAAACTATAATGTTATTTTACCATCAAAAACTGAAAATATTTAGATAAAAAATTCTGCTTTTTTACATTTTTGTTCACGAGTACCTATAATATATCTTTTTCAGCAGAACTATGAAAATAATATACATCAATGTAAACGCCAGTTTTAGTTTATAAAAGTGGGGTTAAATGGGGTTTAAAATTTTATAGGCGTGTCTTCTTGATGATTTCAAGAAAATACCCGCATATTGTTTTCTTCTTTTAACCACCTGGAAACCTACTATGACATCTATGGTATCTTTCGAAAATAAATAAATAAAATCAATAAATAAATAAATACAGCTTAGTTTATACTAATTTATTTCAGTTCGATTGCGGTGGAAGCTTCAAGCTTATTTAATCGCTCTCGAACACTCCTTCCGGGTGTTTTCATGCGCGCACGAGAGAGAGGCAGTGACTATTACACCACTGCTACCCATTTACACCTGGATGGAGTGAGGCAGTGTCTTAACATGTCTTGCCCAAGGACACACCTCGATACCGGATGCCGGATTCGAACCCACAACCTCTCGATCATGAGTCGAACGCGTTAACCACTGCGCTATCGAGGCTGACAGCTTGTAACAAACAGTGTTCTATTTAAAGCTCGTAATGTAAGCAGATTGGTTTAAAAATTCTAAACATAGGCTCAAGATGAAATTGGCAGGGACTAATAGGAAATGGATGACATTTCTCCCGACCTTCTTGTGCATGCGCAGATATACCTTGGTATTAAGTTTCTCATGGGTTTAAAGATCTCACGCTACACGGGTCTCCAGCATGTATATTTATTTCCAGCCTACAAATACGATGTTGAAAGATAGAATTGAAGGCAATGCTCAGGAATCGATAGCATTGACCCACACCTCCCAACAGAGACACCAAAGCTAACGAAACACGAACACGATACAACCAGACCCCAACGGAAAGTCAATAGCGGAAAGACAAAGAACAATGACTTTCCTACGAAATGGCCAATCGGCTATCCGAAAGAATCAAAGCGCCAAAGGCACTGAAATGACAGATTCTATGAGAAAATCATAACACCATGAAAACATACAGAAAACCTTTCTAAAAAGAGCTTAAAATTTAGAAAGGTAGTTCTGCAAATTCCAATATATGATATGTTTGCAGATGTCTATAGACCGGTGGTATTATGAAACGCTATTCGATGTTTCAAATTTTTGAAATAAACTATTTACATTTTCAAAACCAAACATTAAAATTCAAGTTTTAACAATGCTACTGTCCATAAGTAACAGCTTTTGTCTGGTCGGTTGTGGACAACTCTGTCCAAAGATACTCTATTGGAAAGAGATCGAAGGAGAAAGGCTGGCTAGTCCAGTACATGAATTCCATTGGCTTGAAGACATTTTTGAGTAAGAACAGCACTATGCGTCCGCTCGTAATCCTGCTGGATAAGATATCCCGGATTCTGAGCGTAAACATATAAATGGAACCATGTGAGGCCGAAGCACTTGATTGATGTAACGTATCTCTGTTCAGTTCACGTCTCAGCTATGATCTTGAGTGTTCTTAATGACACTAAGCTGCGTTCGCTATCTACACGCAATAGCTCGCCACACAATTACGCTTATTTCACCCGATATGTCATGCTCTGTTGCGCACGCGTCGCCTTGGCATACCTTACACCTATACGTCGAAACACCCGGAAACGACAACCGGCGTGATTCACGCTGAAGTGCGATTTGTCACTGAAACGCACATGCCAGTCGCTTAGACGCCAATTTATGTATATCGTGCACCAGCGTAAGTGTTCCGTACGGTGTCGACGCGTTAACTTTTGTCACGACAGGGACGTCTAACTCTCAAACGTGCATCGCAAAAGGGCGACGATCAGTGTCAGTGCTTATTAGTCGGTAGTTGAGACCCCTTTTTTATCTACAGGTACAGTGTAGCAGCTGCCGGCGGAAATCTGTTTCGAATATGCGTCTGACGGTCGAATCGATCTTGACGTACGGGCGTCGGTCTTCCGCTACGTCGACGTCCACTAGCGTCTTCTGTATATTGTAAGATGTCGCTCCAATAGACGATAGATCACCCACTTGTTGCACCCAAACTCAGAGTCAACGTCATCCGCTTTACTGTCCAGGGGCACGCTTACGACCCGAGAACAAATTTCAGTTTCTTCTTTTCTAAGCACGACCTTACATTACACATCAAAAGTTTGATCCTGAACATGTGGTTTCTATCCGTACTGGTGTGAGGGTGGTGCACAGGATCGACGTGGCCGGACTGGTAACCAGACGTCACGGTTGATTGATTTAACCTTTTTAGCTTAAGGGCATGGTGCCTAGGTGTGTTGTAATCGTTTGGTTTCAGAATCAAAGCACTGAGAGTGTGAGGTGTAGGTTGGAGAAATAGGCCTGGGCTGAGATTTAAACTGTTTCATTTGACTCTGAAATTCCAAACAAATAGTGAAGATTTTGATAAGAAGACGCGTTTGGCAGCGTCTGATCTTGTCTACACTGTTTGCCTAGCTCACCCTATGATTCCAGGATAGACCTCTTCCGTCTTATGGAATACCCCGATCTCACTAAGGCAATTTTCTACAAGACAAAAAGTTATTCTGACAAGTCAGTGATAGTCACGTAGACATTAGCACTGAAGCGCTTTTCTTATTACCAATTCGGGTCGAATGCCAAGCAATCAACCCAAACATAGCCGCGTCGTTTGTCAGTGTTGGGTACATGTAAGTATTATCTGTAAAATCTGCACATGAATCAAATGTTGGATCTGGCAAACAATGTAAACTCAGTTCAAAAGCCACACAACACGGTGCTGATCTTGTTCTACACTTTCTGCATTAGTTACTAGCATCTTTAGTTTAAACGAATCCGTCCAAGTCCCTGTTCATGACGAACCTGCATTTAGAGACAATCGGCATGAGTGTTGTCAGCGCTTTGATGTATTCACTGCCTTGGGTTTCTGGAGTGCACTCTTCCATCACTGAAGTTGGGCTCGTCCATTCTGCTAAATATATGGCACCTAGAATTGTATCACAGGACCTATACTAAGTATGTGTACAATATTCCAGGGTTGAAAGGGACAGCCTTTCTTTTCAATTTCTCCACGCAAAGTCAATACACACCTAAATTGTAACTGACCTAAACTTGACCTCGAAAGTCAGAAAGAAAACCCATTAATATTCTTGTCTACAGCTGACCTGGTCCAACAGTAGGCTGGTCTTTAAGGGTTAAATATTGACACCACTGATAGAAAACAGTGTAAAACCTGAGCAGACGCCGAATTCATCTGGGTATACCCGTCGCATGATGCAGCTGATTCATATGAAATGCTGAATCGTCAAGTCGTCTGCTTCAAAAGTTTGTATTACGCTTACAGGATAACTAAGGCGCTTGTACAATTTAGATTACTGCGGCAAACCGGTCTACATTTTGTGCGGACTCATATTTCTATGGCGGTCAAAACCGGAAGAAAAAGCCTAAATTACTTTAAACGTGCAGCACAGCAAGAATAGACAGATGGAATCTGTCATAAAAAAAATAAGCGATACACACACTCAAAGAGAAAACCACAGCAGAAATAAACCGCGACAGAAGAATCGCATTGGAACGGTAAGTCAAACGAATTCCACTCAGCAGATCATTTTATTGCCGCGCCCACCCTACAGCCCAGACCCGCCCCGTGCATTTGTTTATCTCTTTCCGAAAATGTAACTGGTACCTGATTGGTAGGATATATAGGCGCAAGAAGTGCACTGGAGTCAGCAGGTCACTAGTTTCTTACGGGGAGTACCTAACGATAAGTACGAAAATTTAATCAATGATTGGATTTCATTTAAAAGATTGAGTCGACGTGTTCTAGCTAAAAGGGAGTATTTTGAAGGTAACAAACTATTTTCAACGTTTATTAATATCTCGGAGAAAACCTGCCATTTGCAAAAGTCTTCGAACATTGCTCCGTAGATCGAGATCACTGAGAACAGAGAATGGCGTTGAAAGTATAAGAAGGGTGATGTTAGAAGTGTCATATAATATCTATACTACGTTAGCATACCGGCTATCTCTTCGGGTTTGCGCGTATGCCTCTTGAAGTTTTTTTATATTTTGTATTATTTTTCTTATCTACTAATTACACATTTTTGATACTAGTTAGAAGTGACACCCATGTTGTTCCCATGGATTACCTTTTTGAGTTGTTTTTAAAAAACAAAGGTACGAGACTTAAGGTCCTTTATAACGATTTTACGGCTATTTGTTGCATGGACCTGTTAAATGGATGGGACAGTGAGTTATCATGCGCTTTCAGTGTCCTACGATAGTCGTTCGATATTTAACTGGCCTAAACGAGTTACTTACCCGTGAAAGTGCACACTTTTCGCAACTTATACATCAATGCCTTATACATGGTTACACAAATTTTTATCGGTCAGTCTAGTATTTGTAGTCCATGCAAGGTAAAATAACATGGCAGGGGTCAGTGTTGCCGAATTGTCTTCACAAATTGAGTACAGAGCAGCAATAAGGTACATGCATCTTTAAAGTGAATGAACACCTTTATAACATTATCACTTCAAATGCAAGAAAATGTTAGTGGAATGTTTTATCGCTGATTTTTATTACTAATCAAAGTCTGCTAAGGTAATTTAGTCCACATTTACTGGTCTGGCAGCAGCCATATTTTCTCGAAGGTAATCCAAACGTTTCCCAGCATTCTACCTGTTTGCTAAAATCCTGAAATCAAGGAACCTGTTGAAGCTCTGAGTCTCTCTTTGTACCATTAAAGTAGAAGTGATCAGACACTAATCAGCGTTGAATAATTATTATCTTAAACCTTTAATAGACTGTCAGTTCAGGATCTTAAACACAGGCTTCAATATGCCTTTGGATGAAAATTTAGACTTTTAAGTTCCTCAAGCTCGGAATATGTTATTGACTTGCATAGAGTAGTGAGTGAGTGTTTCAGTTTTACGTCTCACCAACAGCTAAGGTCATGCAGAGACGGGACCTCGGTTTAAAGACTCATCCGAAAGTCTGGAGAAGCCAGGGATCGATCGTGCAATCCCTGGTTTATCGGGCGATTAGCATAACCACTGCACCACAGAGGTTTCGAGGACTTGTATAGAAATTCAGACAAAAAATATATTGAAGATTTAGATTTTTTGGTCCTTCTCTCTATTGTAGAGTAGTTTGATTTTTTGTCCAGTTTCAATAGTCTAAGCTATTAAGAAAACAGACCTACATAGTAAAGTTTACCGTCAAAAAATAACATTGTAAGATGCAAAATTAAGATATTGTTTTTCTTTTTGGAGGGGGTACATATTAGAATTGCCTCATGGAGGCGGTTCTAACGAGTATCCACAATCTATATTTAAAAGCAGAATAATTTCTCTTAGTTCTGCTTAAATATAATTTTTGGGTACGAATTAGAACAGTCTCACCGAGGCGGTTCTAACGAGTACCCACAATTTATATATTACAGCAGAATAGTTTTCAAATTTCGCTCCAAATATTACTTCTGGGTACTCAGTCTATATGTAATTGTAAGAACAGCCTCATCAAGGAGGTTCTAATGAGCACTTACAATCTATATTTGAAACAGAAATAAGAAAAATATTTTCATCTGAAAAAGAAGACTAAAATTTTAGAGTCATGAAAAAGTGTCCTTAATGGATAGGTGTGTTAAGTGTGTTCAAATATCATAAATCCATTTTTTTTCACATAACAATTTTTCTCAGGGATAGCAACACATTTAATTTCTTGTACTTTTATCACTGTGCAGTAATATGCCTTACAAGGTACTTTTTACGTCTGATCTCCTTGCAGCAACTTTAAAGAGCCATTACCGTTCATTAGAGAAACAGTAAAGAGGAACATATAACTTTTATTATTCCTCATTAGAATTAGTGTTAAATAGATCAGAGAAAAAAGAAAAGGTGGTCATTCACTTTAAGAAATAAAGTTGAAAAATGCGACCAGAACCGAACTCGAACCAGCGACTCCTTGCTTACAATACCTGTTTTAGAAAAAGACTACGAACCAGGAAAAGTATGAGGAATTGTGTGAAGTTTACGGAAATACTGGTTCTTCATATTCAACTGTTAAAATTTTGGTGGCTGATTTTAACGTTAGAAGACAGGCACCGTATTGAAAGACCTTTGAACGCTACTGATGACGTAACTAGTGAGAACCTAAAGGAACTCGTAAAGCAGGACAGGCGAAAGAATGTTTCAGACATAGCTAGAAGACTGGACAATATCTGAGAGCAGAGTTTTAACCATTTTGAATTAAACGCCGAGCATGAGGAAGGTTTCAGTTTGCTAGCTGCCAAAATGTCTTAATAAAGAGCAACGAGCTGTCATAATATGTCCATGTCTGAGTCACTTCTAGAAGTTATGATTCTGATCCGGAATACTTTCTT
Source organism: Lucinisca nassula (assembly GCA_963580285.1). Taxonomy (NCBI): domain Eukaryota; kingdom Metazoa; phylum Mollusca; class Bivalvia; order Lucinida; family Lucinidae; genus Lucinisca; species Lucinisca nassula. Next base: position 46,590,086 of record OY757023.1, on the reverse strand, counting down.
GCTATAATTGTTACCGGGGACGAACTTGGACCCATCACTGTGATCATGAGACAAAACAGCAGAGTAACAATGACCTGGTCACGGTTCAGCGCGTACAATGAAATTCAAGTTGGTAAGGTCATGGCAGCTGTGATTTGGGATAGCAAGGGGGTTCTGTGGGTCGACTGTTTACCTAATAGCCTGACTATTAATGAGGATTATTATGCTAGTATTTTGAACCAATGACTTGCAGCTATATGACAGAAAAGGCGTGGAAAATTTACAAAAGTTATGCTGTTGCAACATAACAATGCTAGAGTCCATGCTTGCAAAGCTTCTGTGGAGGCAATGAAGCGGAATTGTTTCAAACCCTTCCCCCATCCAACTATTCTCTTGATCTGGCAAACAGTCACATAAGGCAACGACTTGAGGCTGGGTTGACTCTAAAGTCCTTGAATTCTACCAAAATTAAATTTCTGCCTTGGAACATCGATGAATAAAGTGCTTATCGTCGCGGGGTGACTATGCGCCAAAAGAAGAAGTCAAGAGTGACTCTAAGTAGGTATGGCTAGATACTTATTGAACGACGCGTGTATATGCAACAACCGAATAAATAGCGCTTTGCCCTGCTGATTCCAGTCAAGCCTGATTAAAGTAATATCTTACATTATTACCAGACAAGAATGTGGCTTTGATCATCCTAGCTTACATTGTTTCTGATTGAGTGGTCTAATATTGCAGTAATGAATTGAACTAGAGGAGTATTAATCGGAATCCCATAGCTATCTGTCCGATGGCCAATTAGGGCAATTCTGAACTATAAAGTACACGAACGAAAAAAACGTATTGGAGCCTTACGTTTAATGAAGTATCAGATCAACCCTACTGGCCTACTAGGAATTTTATCTTCCATGGTTGCAAAAGAAATCGACAGCAAGAAACCACTGAAATGCTGGATTTAGCCTACGGCAAATACTCATAACAGACTGCGCGGCAGAACTGTGTTTTTCCCTTGGTACATATTTCCGAAGCAAGAGAAGGCCACATTGTATCTGAAAAATCCCATAAAAGATTTTCCCATTTTTAGAACATTACCAATATGTTTGTTTAACATTAACCTTATTCTGATTTATAGGAAGATTACTAGATATTGTGGTTTGCTGGTTTGCTGTCTTGGGAGAATTGCCGATTGTTGTAATCTGCAGAGATCGTGACTTCCAGATAAACCTTTAAGCTTTAAGAATAGACAATAAACCGGAAAAAGGACACGATTTAGATGACCATCAGTTCAACAAGTCCGTAAAACAATGGGTATACAATATCTTCCTTCTTTATTTTCCTCGGAGTGTTGATATTCGCAAGAAACGCCTCATTCAAGAGGCGAAAGCCACACTTAATTTTTGTCGCAAAAATGATTGAATGTCGCATTTTTTCAAATGGGTATATGCCATTTCTAGGGCCATGAAACTCAGAAAAGCGAAATGGCACCTTCAAAAATGTGCACCCAGGGCAGACGTGAACAGAGTATTGTGTCCTTTATAGATGCCCCTCGACCCAAAGTTTCTTCATACACACTCAGCATGTTGGATAAAATTAAGAAAGTACGCATGCTGAGATGTCTACTCATTGATCGAACTGCGGCCCATGTTATCCTAATGCTTACAACGTAAGGGTCACAGTTAGTGAATAATAATAATAATAATAATAATAATAATAAAATAACCATAATAATAATCAATAATATAATGATAGTACCAATAAAAGTGACTTTGTTTAGAGAGGATAAAATATTAAACATAAAGTTGGTGCAATTTGACATGAGACTGATCGTTATGCATAGAATGAGTTGGTCAATGTTTTCGTAAACTTCTCGTGAATTTTCGGCATCTCGTGAGTTGCGACCCATTTACCTACCTCTATGTATTGAATAACAAAAAGCTAAATGGTCGCTTTTGGAAAAAACACAAAAGAACGAAAATCGGAGACTCGGTTTTATTGAGTCTCTTCATACACAGCGATTTAGTTTGCAAGGCTGCATACAACCCCTAGCACCGGCTTATGCGATATTCGGTGTTCAAAGTAACCAGAATGGACTCAATGATCCCAAAGGAAAAGAAAATATAATCTGCACTATGATGAAGCACGGAGAGACATTTTCATATCGACGTCTTCATAAATATATGGATTCGGTCGGGCGTGAAATTATGGTAACAGAGGTCGTCAGTCTCATGTTACATTGCACTAGCTCTACTATCGTCCTCTTAGCTATATAAACTGTTGCAATATTTACAATATATATAAAACATGTATGTAGTAGTCTAGGAATTAAACGTGTTTAGAACTGGGCTGATATGTTTGGTTCATAACGTAAAACTATAAAAAAAACACCTTTGCTACTATACGTTAATTAATGCTTTAATGCAAATGACAAATTAGCCCTTAATAACTATTCAAAATGGAACTATGATACTTGTGGTTACAGCCAGTTAGGATACCTGAATAAAAATGTCATATACATATGGCATCACCAGCACACCGCCCGCATCCGACGTACATTGCAACCCGAGCAAGGAGCATGTAGCAAAATCAATGTACAAACTTCATAGAATCCGCAACAGCGACCTGCACACCCACGAAGCATGACGAGTATAATAGGCACAAATAAAGGCACATATATGACTTTGACAAAACTTGTCTAGAAAGCAAATAAGATAAATAAATAAAACAAACAAAGAAATATAACATAAGTTCAACCGTCAGTTACAACGACAGCACTGACCTTCACACTGGTCATGGAAACCTTAGAGACGGTCACTCAAGATCTCGTACCCCTAATCACATTTAATGTAGTTCTTTAAGGAATTGACTGACATGTCTGTCGTAATGCTTGCTCCAGCTTCTGATGAGTGCGGATACCTGGGTGTCTCTTGTAAGTTCTCCTCCCCATTACGCAAACATGCCTATTCAAATACATTGCCCCCTTTATCGCCGTAAAAATGAAAATTTTATGATGAAAAATTTTGATATTTTTCTTATTTCTGCGCAAAATATACTTTGTGGGCACTCGTTAGAACCGCCTCTACGAGGCGGTTCTAACGAGTACCCACAATCTATATTTTAGAGCAGAAATAAGAAAAATAAGGTATACCCCGGAAACCCCAGTTTTTCTATATAAAAGTGGGGTTCAAGGGGGTCAAAATTATATAGGCATGTTTTCGTGATGCTAACTTGTCCCATAGCTGTTTTTGGTGAGAACTCCGGTGGTATTACTGGCCAGGATAGAGTCTGTAGTCCCTGCTATTGGACGTATTCCATAACAACTCTGGCCAGATGATGACGGATGTTGTCATCGTGAAACGCCAGTCCAGTCTGAGCAACAAGAGACTGACAGTTCGAATAAGCACGGTATTTCAAAGCCGTCACGTTTCCCTGACCAATGTGATGGTCAAACTTGTGGCTGATTTATTCTTGTTTTGTTGTGAAAGAGACCTCATGATGACCCTTTATGTTGAAACCCAATATGAAATCATTGAAGCCTTTAGCTCACCTTCTAGATAATATTATTTGGATGATTTATTAAATATTGACAATGCCTATTTCGATGGTTTGATCAGTCAAATTTACCCCCACCCCCTGAACTTCAGTTAAATAAAGCAAATTCTTCTGATACCGAGGCTCCGTTTTTGATGTATACCTATCTATTGTAGATGGATTTGTTTCTTGCAAAATTTATGATAAACGCGACGATTTTGATTTTGAGATTGTAAATTTTCCTTTCTTGGATGGTGATGTTCCTCGTGCGGCATCCTATGGCATTTATATTTCGCAATTAATTCGATTTGCCAGAGTGTCTAGTCATGTTACTGCCTTCAACACTCGTAATAAATTGTTAACGGCTAAACTTCTTAAGCAGGGTTATCGGTATCATACAGTACGCAAAGCCTTTTCAAAATTTTATAGACATGATTCCGATTTAATTTCAAAATTGAATGTTGGTCTTAAATCTCTTCGCAACCAGGTCTATCGGAACCCGAATTTAATGGTGACTTAATATATACGTTCAGAAAATTATATAATTGCAATGACTTCAACACCAAATTTCGTAAACCATTCTCCGATATAAAAAGTTTTAAAAACAACATAACTGTTATACGACAGACTGCATGCATGGTAGTTAACCCTATCACGGTTTACAACCTTGCTTCCCTCTTTAATTGCATGCCGGTGGGTCAGGCCTCAGATTCTATGACGGTTCCAGCGTAGAGAGAATCTAATTTTATGTAATGTTGGTTCGTGCCTGATACTCTGTCTCTGGTTGGGCCCATCGGAGTCTTAACTGTTGGTTTTCCTTTGCTCCAGCATTTCAGTGGTTTCTTGCTGTCGATTCATCACCGTTGTTTCATCTCTGTGGATGATTGATTTTTGTGTTCACGAAGATGTTACACTGATGAGTTTGGAGGCCTTTATGTGGACTGAACAAATTATTTGTCTAAATCGCGACGGAAGTAAGGGTGATGATTGTCCATGTAAAATCTATTTAAGCCCCCCCCCCCCCCCCCAGTGGAATTCGTTTCACTGACCGGTCCAAGGCGGTTCTTCTGTCGTGGTTTATTTTTGTTATGGCTTGTCTTTGAGTCTGTGTATGTTTTTTTGCTTTGGATAGCCAATTGGTGGGAAAGTAATTGTCCTTTCGGCTTTCCGCTAGTGATGTTTCAATTAGTGTCTAGATGTTTCATGTTTGTGTTTCTTTCCCGTGGTGTCTCTGATGGGAGATGTGGGTTAATGGTATCGGTTCCTGATCATTGCCTTCACTTCTATTTTGTGGTTGTAGCTGAAGCCGCTAAAATCAAAACGCTGCCTATGGTCACAGGAACATAACGCTTGTCGACTATCATCCTTACTAATCGGCTAGATTAGATTACTTCTACAACAGCGACGATGACGGCACCAGACGGTTTAAACAACTGTTTCGGGACAGTAAGTCTCTGGAACCTGCCTTGAACTAGCGTAGTCGACTTCTAACATATCGATGACGCGGGTTCTTACTTCGACAGAAATGCTTCTTTCAGGCATTTTAAACTGACTGTTGTGAGAGGGATTATTTTCAAACATGGCACGATTTGTACGAAGAAGAATCATCCGCAAACATGCCATGTTTACATGTTGATCGAGGGACAAGGTGCACGAGCAAATACCGCTTCTGCAGTGTGAGTTACAAGTCCAATATTTGTAAGGTTACCATATGCACTAAGTACCGCACCATATGCCTGACTGCATTAACTCATCAGAATTTAAGTGTGCAGAATTTACAATAGTGTGACCCTTTCAATTGCTATATACATTTTAACCAAAACAACACAATAAGAAAAAATATGTAGAATTGACGGCAATCGCAATACTTTCTCCGCTAGCATGTGAAATATAAAGAGTTATTTGTTTTAATACATAATGTTTTATTTATTAGATTCCGTTTCATTGAAAATATTTAAATAATTAAAACTAATAGTTGATTTCTTTTGTTTTAATTTAGATCAGATTATTATTATAAATAGTAGTAGCAGCAGATAAAAACAGTAAGCAGATACAAACTCCTTCTGAAAATCCTGGCGATCAACAAAGATCAATTTGTTGTATAATCCCAAAATATAATTGATTTTACGACAGGTACCAAACAAACAATTAGTCTGCTATGACATAAACGTTTACAGCAGGTATGCAGAAATGTGTGAAAAAAAATGACATAAAACAGACACACTATATGACACTTAAAATATTATTTTTATATTATCCTTTCAGTAACCGATAATTAACTCCTTGTTAGAAACATAATTATGTTGCGCATGCTTCTTTGACGGATTCGTGAGGTTCCAAGGAATAGCCACGATATAATTTATGAAGAAATTAAAAAAATATATCCCGAGTTACTACTCTTAATCTGGAGAATGTACTCATACTGCATATACATGTAATTTACTAATGGAAAGTTAAAAATTTAAAACAATTTTTTTGTTGTTGATTTTTTTTTTCATTATTTTAACAAGTCTATGTAATATAATCGCATGTAAAGTGATGAGGAGGCAATGATAAGGAATCGATGCAATTAACCCACAGCTCCCATCAGACACCAAAGGGAAAGAAACACAAACATTAAAAAAACAGACCCTAACGGAAACATCAATAGCGGAAAGCCAAAAGGACAGTTACTGTCCCACAAAATGGCCAATAGGCGATCCAAAATAAAATAATATAAGCGACACAAACATCCAAAGACAAACCATAACAAATATAAACCGTGACAGAAGAGCTGGCGGAAACGAATTCTACCGGTGGGCTTAAATCGATTTTACGTGGCCACAATCATTCCGTCCCGATTTAGACAAATACTTTGTTCAATCCGCATGAAGGCCTCCTACCTAATCAGTGCAACATTCCCGTGAACACAAAAATCAAACAACCACAGAGATGAAACAACGGTGAGGACTCGACAGCAAAACACCACTGAAATGCTGGAACAAAAGGAAACCAACAGTTAGACTCCGATGGGCCCGACCAGAGACAGAGCGTCAGGTACAAACCAGCATAAGCCTTTACGTTGGAACCGTGTAAACCTAAATATACGGCTTACAAGGCTATTCATTTGTTTCAATATTTATGCCAAGACATAGGCGGCTCTATCCAGTTACAACACTGTTAAGTTGCTTTATATTTTAAATAGTTTATTGGAAAATGTATTCTAATAGTTGAAATAGATTACATGTTCGATTTAAACTGCTAAATCGCGTTTATATTTCGCAATTAGTTCGATATTCCAGAGTATGTAGTCATGTAACTGACTTCAACACTCGTAATAAATTCTTAACGGCTAAACTTCTTAATCAGGATTATCGGGTATAATAAACTCCGCAAAGCCTTTTGAAAATTTTATCCCGTCATGCCGATTTAATTTCAAAATTCATTGTTTGACCGAAATCTCTTCTGCAACAAGGTCTATCGGAACCCGAATTTTATGGTGACTTAGTATATAAATTCAGAAAAATATATAATTGCAATGACTTTGACACCCAATTTCGTAAAATCATTCTTAGATATAAAAAGATGGGGTACAACATAAACGTTATACGAAAGGCTGCATGCATGGTATTTAACCCAATCACGGTGGACAACTTTGCTTTTCTCTATAATTGCACGCCGTTGGGTCAGGTCCCAGCGTAAAGGCTTACTGAGAATTAGAGAGAAATCTAATTTTATGTAATGTTCGTTGGCGCACAATGCTCTGTCTTTGGTCTGGCCCATCGAAGTCTAATTGTTGGTTTTCTTTTGCTCCAGCATTTCAGTGGTTTCTTGCTGCCCAGTCCTCACCGTTATTTCATCTCTGTGGTTGTTTGATTTTTTGTGTTCACGGATATGTTGCGCTGATAAGTTAGAAGGTCTTCATGCTGACTGAACATATTAAGTAAGCGCGAGGATTGTGGCCACGTAAAATCGATTTAAGCACCCCCAGGCCCCCGCCCATCGGGGCTTGAAGAAATATATGCGCTGTATGATACTACCACGGAGAGCTGAAACCTATCCGCACACGAGTACTGGTAAACCGCTTAGAGGATCTAAGTCTGCCCAGGCAAAGCGGTGCGAGTTTATAAACCATATTGGTTTCATTAGGCGGCAGGGCTTGAGAAGTCATTCCATCTCAATGTCGCGTAAAAGTCCCACAAAATTGGAAGCAACTTCTCCAAAATGACCTTAACAGTGTTGACGGGAACGTTAAACCTCACATCAAACAAAATCACCCCCTCCCCAGTTTCACTGACCGTTCCAAGCCTGTTCTTCTGTCGCCGTTTATTTTTGTTATGGCTTGTCTTTGAGTGTGTGTATCGCTTATATTATGTTTTGCATAGCCAATTGGCCATTTTGTGGGACAAAACTGTCCTTTTGGATTGTCGCTATTGATTTTTCCATTAGGGTCTAGTTGTTTCATACTCGTGTTGCTTTCCCTATAGTGTCTCTGATGAGAGCCATGGGTTAACTGGAGCGATTCCTGATCTCTGCCTCCTGATCTCTGCCTCCCCTATATTAAAATAAACAAAACACATAAGAAATGCGTTCATGCTTATAAAAACTAACTAAATAATGTATTGTACCATGTCCTTACAACTGACCAGGTATCACATTCCAAACACTGATTTCCCCTTATCTTCCCCCCGTTTTCTAGATATATCAATATATTTGGGCCAATTTAGTGAGATTTTTCTTACTTGGTCTTAAAAAGGTAGCTTGTGTGTACACATAAGGCTCGCCTCGATGAGACAATGTGACGATTCTAAGAAGTATACAGAATATACTCTTATTTTAAAGAACAGGGTGATTTTATCTCAAATATGCCTTATGATCTGGCGCTTTTATTACATGTAACCATCTCATCACGCTAACAAGTTCGTGTAAGACCCCTCTAATCCCCACATTACGAAAATTGGGGTTTACACAATTTGACTTAATTATGCATTAATACACAGGTTGTTGGTACTCGTTAGAACCGCCTCAATGAGATGGTTCGTACGAGCATCTGCACCTACTCGTATGTTTTGGCCAGAAGACCCATATGTCCCTGAATCTCTCATCCGATTTTAAGCTTTTGTTTTCTTACTAGATCACCTGACCGAAGGTCACGATGAGCTCTTATGACGGTATGATGTCCGGCGTCGTCGTGCGTTGTCCCTTGTGCGTCGTCCGGTGTACGTCGTCCGTCGTGTGTCGTCAGTGCGTAAACTTTTTTGTGAAGACTTTAGAGGCCATAGTTTTGTGCCAATCATCACTAATCTTGGCCAGATTGATCATCATGACAATATCTCCGTCAAATTCGAATATGGGTCAAGTCGGGTAAAAAATTAGTTCAATAGGTCAAATCATAGAAAAACATTGTGAACATACTAATGGCCACAGTTTTGGTCCGATCATCATCAACCTTGTTCAGAATAATTATTTCGTCAATATCTCGGTCATGTTCGAATATGGGTTAAGTTGGCTAAAACGTTAGGTCAGTAGGTCAAATGATAGAAAAACTTTGTGAACATACTAGAGGCCACAGTTTTGGTCCGATCAACATCACCCTTGCTCAAAATAATCATCTTGACATTACCTCGATCAAAGTAGAAGTAAAACAAAGATCAGGAATTGATACAATTAACTTACTCCATCCATAAAAGACACCAAAGGGAAAGAAATACAAACATTAAGCGACCAGACCATAATGTAAACCTAAACAAAGGAAGGCCATATGGACAGTTACTTTCCCACAAAATGGCCATATGGCCATCCAAAATTAAAAGACACAAGTGATACACACAGTAAGTAACAAACAACAACATAAATAAATCGCCACAGAAGAGCCGCCTTGGAACGGTCAGTGGAAGATTTCCACTGGGGGGGGGGGCTTAAATCGATTTTACGTGGCCACAATCCTCGCCCTTACAAATGGGTCATATCGGGTCAAAAAGAAGGTCAGTAGGCCAAATCATAGCAAAACCTGGTGAGAACACAAGAGGCCAAAGGTTTGATCCGATAATCATCAACCTTGCTCAAAATGATCATCTTGAAAATATCTCGGTCAAGTTCGAATATGGGTCATGTAGGGTCAAAACCTAGGCCAGCAGGTCAAATGATAGAATACGTTGTGAACACACCAGAGGCCACGGTTTTGGTCCGGTCATTACCAAGCTTGCTCGGAATGATCATTTTGACAATATCTCGCTCATGTTCGAATATGGGTCATGTCAAGTCAAAAAGTAGGTCAGTACGTCAAATCATAGAAAAACTTTGTGAGCACAAAAGAGGCCACAGTTTTGGTCCGATCATCATCAAACCTACTCAGAATGATCATCTTGACAATATCTCGGTCAAAATCGACTATGGGTCATGTCGGGTCAAAATGTAGGTCAAATCATTGAAAAACCTTGTGAACATACTTAAGGCTACAGTTTTGGTCCGATCAGCTTCAAACTTGTTCAGAATGATCATCTTGGCACTATCTTGGTAAAGTTTGAATTTGGGCCATGTCGGGTCATAAATAGGTCAGTAGTTCAAATCGTAGAAATACCTTGTAAACACACTAGAGGCCACAGTTTTTGTCCGATTCTACAATTAGATCAGCTGAGCGTTCCAGGGCCACTATGGCCCCTTGTCTGTTTTGTCTATGGTGGTAAGTTTTCTCGTTAGGGCCGCACCGTTTTAACTATTTTCGTAGAAGGTCAAATAAGCAATTATACTATGAATGAAATTGGCCCAGTGGCATAGGAAGAATTTTTGTTTTAGCAAACCTGAGCACGAAGTGCTCAAGGTGGACCATTGTGATCGCATTTTGTCCGTCCGTCCGTCTTTATGTTCGTACGTCAACATTTTCTTCAAATGATATCTCCTCCGAAACCACAATTCCAATTTTAAAATAATTTGACAGGAATATTCCTTCGGTGACCAATGACCGCCAGCGCTAAAAAAAGTAAAAAAACCTTTAAGCCTCATCTCCTCCAAGGCTTTCAAAAAAAATTCATTTTACTAAAAAATTCCGATTTCGAAAAGAATCACAGGGATGTTTCTGTGGTGAATCTCTACCAAAACGGTTAAAATAGTTCCTACTCAGCTGAACAAATGGCTACCAGAGCTAAAATTAGAACAAACTTTAAACGATATCTGCTCCCAGCTTATGGTCCGATTTCAAAATAATTCCACAGGAGTGCTCCTAGGGTACCCTTCTACCAGAACTGCTAAACTGGTTCCGCTCCGCTAAACAAAATGACCGCCAGAGATAAAAATAGAAAAAAAAAACTTAAACGACATCTCCTCCTAGGCTAATGGTACGATTTCATAGTTATTTCACAGAAACGTTACTTGGGTGACCCTCTACCAGAACTGCTAAAACTGCTTTCGCTGAACAAAATGGCTACCGCAGCTAAAAGTAGATAAAAAAAGAGGCGAATGGTTACTTGGATGACCCTCTACCAGAACTGCTAAAACTGCTTTCGCTGAACAAAATGGCTACCGCAGCTAAAAGTAGATAAAAAAGAGGCGAATGGTTCGATTTAAAAATAATATCTCAGAAATGATCCTTTAGTTAGCCTCTACCAAAATTGTTAAAATGGTTCCACTTTGCTGAACAAAATGGCCACCATAGCTAAAAATAGAAACACCTTTAAACGACGTGTCTTCCTAGGTTTATAATCACAAATTAAAAATTTAAAAATTGTTTCACGTTGACCCATTCCCAATATTGTTAAAGTGGTTCCACTTCACTGAAGAAATGGCTGCCAGAGCATATAATAGAAAAAAAATCTCTAAATGACATATCCTCCTAGATCAATGGCAGAATTTCAAACTCAATTCACAAAAATGTTTCTCTTATACTTTTTTACCGAAATTGATTAAACGGAATGGCTCGGCTAAGGTTTGTTTCATTGAATCATCCCATGTACAACCTGCCCCAACCCCGCGGCACACCAGCATGGCGATGAAATAAAAAAGGAATCAAGTAATCAATTTTTTAATCAATACTAAAAATCATGGTAAACAAGGAAGAGTTGTACAACTGGTTGATCTCAAAAGATTGTATGAGTTGCTTCCCTTGTTTTTCCTAATGGTTTCATTTTTCTGATGCAGTTTTCATTGCATTTACTAAGGGTCAGTTCCAGTACTGTAAGCAAACAGTTTGAACTCTGATTAGCATCTGATCTGGGTCTACACCATTTGCAGAACATGACACATTTTCTGTGTCATTCCAGCCAAGTTTTTATTTCTTGCCTCTGATGCATCACTGGCCTCTTTGACCTTAGAGTAGCTAAGATAGTTTGCACAAATATAGAAATAAAGTTCCGTTGCCTGGGGTGATAGTCAGATAGACTCAAAAACCTATGAAGTAGCTCAATTGTGCTTAAAAACTTCGGGCCAAATGAAAACAATTGACCCAAAAATTATCAGGAACTGTAAATACTTGGAGCATCAAAGTAGGTATAATTGCACTGATGATTGCTTAAATTGCTGAAATGGGTTTGCTCTGATGAACAAAATGTCATATGACTTCAGAGGTAAAATAAAAAAAAAATCTTCAAATCTTCTCCCAGGCTAATGGCTCAGTTTCATAATAACTACACAGAAATATTTCTTGGGTGCCCAATCTACCAAAAGTAGTAAAGTGGTTCTGCTCTGGCTAACAAAATGGCTGTGAAAGCTAAATATATATAAACAAAAACCTGTAAATAACAACGCTGATACATCAGAACTCAGGTGAGCGAATTAGGTTCATCATGGATCTCATGTTAAGATTTGTTTTACTTTTAGATCTGGCAGTCATATTGTTCATCTGAACAAAACGAAATTAGCTAATTTAGTGGGCAACATTCCTTTGGTTTTCGCAAACCTGGTCAAAAAGCTGCGTTTCAAAAACGATATTTGACAAAACATCTACAAACTTGCAAGTAATAATAACTGTTTATATGTTAAAGAGAGAAAGAAAAAAAATCCTCTACCTAGGATTTGAATCCACGACCCTCTGGTTCAGGGTCCAGCACTCTATTCACTGAACTACTAAGCTCGCAAGGGATACAGAGCAAATTTCTAAATAAACTTTAGTTCGAAAAATAGACATGTTCGCCAAATCTTTGGTCCTTGATGAAATTGGTGGATTGTGAAGCAACAGTCCTAATATGAAAGCAATCCGGTGGAAAATAAAGGTATTGCATCACGTTAAAAATATTAACCCAAACCTCGGACGACGCCCGCATGGACATCGCTATTTCAAAGGACGGATGTTTTAGAACCCGTCAAAAATTAGCATTTTAAGCAAAGTGCTTACGCGTTTTCTATTTTTAGCCCTGGCAGCTACTTTGGTCATTCGCGAGAAGCAGTTTTTGCTTGTTTTGGTAGAGGGAAACATAAGCAACATTCACTCAGTTTGAATGCAAGTGGCCCATAGAATTGGGAGAGGAAGTTGTATAAATATGTTTCTGTTTTAGTTCTGGCATCCATCTTGTTCAATGGAGTGAAACAATTTTAGTTAGTTTGGGCGGAGGTCACATAAGCAACATTCATATGAATGTTGAATGAAATTGGCCAAGGGATATGAGAGAAGTAGTCCTATATTTAGCTCTGGTTGCCATCTGGCTAAAAGCGTTTATTAGTTGTCCGGAGCTTGAACTTGCATACCTGTTGTTTGGTTCAACGGGGTTCAACTTTTGGTTTTCTTTTTGTTCCAGTTTTCATGTGACTTTGTGTGTAGCACCGGTGTCTCAACGTGTTTTACTATCGAGTCCTCATACTTTAGTCAACTTGGTTTTAACTTTGTTTTTCTGTGTTAACCGAGTTAACCGAGTTTATTCACTGACGAGTTAGATAACCGTCGCGCGGACTGAGAGAAATACATGTTTGAAACAGTGAAAGTGAGGGCGAGGGATGGGATTTTATTGAGCGTTCCAAATTAGTGATTTTGCTGTGGTTCCTTCCTGGATTATATTCGCGGTTCTGATTCTTTCACTAATTATGTTTGTTGTTATGTTGGGATTCTGATTCTTCCCTTTTTTAGCTGTTCATGTTTGGTTGGGTTTGTCCTTCCTGTTACGCGTCTGTTGCGTTGGTGATTCTGCATCTTTCCTACATAATGTATGTTGTTTCTTTATAAGTTATGTTTGGATTAACTGAGTCACCACCTGTTTGGGAAACAGCTGCTGACTCGGTTCACCAGTGGTCCGTTTTGTTTAATGTCGCCACTCCATGTTTTGACTTCTTTCATTAGAGATATTGTAGGGAGCATTTCGAATATGATGTATCAGTTCCTGGTCGTTTCCCTTTTCAATATGTTCATCGGATCAGAACGGTTTTAGCATCAAAAGCAAACTGTTGACGATTATACTATTTTTGCCTCTAGTGGTCATCTTCTTCATCGGAGCGGCAATATTTTAGCCATTTGAGCAGAGGGTCACCTAAGCAAAATTCTTGTGGAGGTTGAATGAAATTGGCCCAGGGGTATGGGACGAGTATTCATTTAAAAATGTGTCTATATTTAGCTCTGTAGCCATCTTCCTCTCCGAGGCGAAACTATTTTAGCTATGTTGCATATCTATCTATCTATCTATCTATCTATCTATCTATCTATCTATCTATCTATCTATCTATCTATCTATCTATCTATCTATCTATCTATCAAATAGTATCTTCCATCTATCAATATCTATCTATCTATCTATCTATCTATCTATCTATCTATCTATCTATCTATCTATCTATCTATCTATCTATCTATCTATCCTGCGATAAGTCACATTTGACCATTACTCGTAGGTGTGAATTACGTACACACCAGATCTATCTATCTATCTATCTATCTATCTATCTATCTATCTATCTATCTATCTATCTATCTATCTATCTATCTATCTATCTTTCTATCCTGCGATCGGACACATTTGATCATTACTCGTAGGTGTACATTACGTTACCACCAGGTTTGCAGGATGAAAGCCTCCACAGTAGTCATGTAATTAAGGTAGGGGTCTTTAACCTTTACAGAGGATGACTCTCCCTGCACATGGGGACCTCCAATTAAAGTCCCTATACGAATGACGGAGCATTTTTTTGACATTCTTTCCTGCATATGATGTGGAGTGTGCTCTGAAACCGCAATAATCACCGCCGCCGGGATGGAACCGGGGGCCTCGAGCATTCGAGGAAAGTGCACAAACCACTGAGCTATCACGATAGAGAGTCACCTTAGCAATACTCCCGTGAATTTTGAATGAAATTGGCCAAGGGGTATAGGAGGTTAAGATTTTTCTTTTGTTTAGATCTGGCAGCCATCTTGTTCATCAGCGCGCCACAATTTTAGCTATTTTGCAGAGAGCAGCGTTCCTGTGAAGTTTTTAGGGGGTGTTTAGGAGGAGCTTGCATTTTAAGCAAATTGTTGATGTGTTTCTATTTATTTTATTCTTCGGGCGAAACGACTTTAGCTGCTTTGGTAGAGAGTTACCCCAGCAATATCCCGCTGGAATCTGAATATAATTAGAACAGGGGTATACGAGGAGTAGTCGTTTAAAGATTTTTTTTTCTATTTTTAGCTCTGGTCTTGGTCATCGGAGCGGAACGAGTTTAGCAATTCTGCATTCCTGTGAAGTTTAAATGAAACTGGCTGAATGGTTTAGGAGGAGTTGTCTTTTAAATAAAATTGTTGACGACGGACATTGACCACCATGAGCACTTACTCAGGTGAGATGAAAATGAAGACGCTACGCTATTCACAAGGTCAAAAATAGCCATTTTGAGAATCAAGCGGGCGTAACTCTGCTATTGTTGGTCCGATATTAGCCATTTTCGAACTCTTCAGAGATTTTATGCATGTCATTATTATCTGCAAGTTTCATGAAGGCCCACACAAGGCCTGTTCACAAGCATTTCCAATAGCAAGCCTATGGGGCCTATCAGTTGCCATAACAACCACAGGTCTGTAGCAATTCTCCTGAAATGCTTGCATGCATATGCAAGTGCAAGCAAGGCCCCGACACAGACATGCTACAAATAAAATATGGTTAACATCTGCTCGCAGGCTGCAAAGACATTCCAGTTTGAATGCGTGGACGATGCCATCCCTTAAGCTCCCCCGGAGCCTTCGGCTCAGGTGAGCTAAAAATGAAAAAGCCACGCTGCTCACAAGGTCAAAACTAGCCATTTCGAATATTAAGGTGACGTAACTCTGCTATTGTTGGTCTGGACACATTTTCGAACTTGGCCAAGGTATTATGCATGTCAGTCTTATTTGCAAGTTTCATGAAGATCGAACGACGCTGTTCACAAGATCAAACCCTGTCAATTTTTAGAATCAAGGGGACGTAACTCTGGTTTTGTTAGTCCGATCTGATCTACTTTCGAACCCACTATAGGTTTTATGCACGCACTGTTATCTGCGAGGTTCATGAAGCCCAGCAAAAATGTTTACAAGCATTTTTCTTTAATAAGGCTATGGGACCTATCAGTTGCCATAGCAACAAAAGGTTTGGAGCAATTTCCTGAAATGCACAAGAAAGCAATCCCCCTACAAAGCTATCCTACAAATAACAATTGGCTGACATCTGCTTGCAGGCTGCAAAGATATTCCAGTTTGAAAGTGTGGACGACGGAAGCCGCCATCCTACTTGTAAGACCCCCACACACTCCCGGAGCCTTCGGCTAAGTTGAGCTGATAAGAAAAATATCACAATTTTTCATCAAAAAATAACCATTTTAGATTATTGAAAGAATGCACTCGGATGTGTTACCGTTGTGTATGGCTCCATTTACCCGTATCTCGACCGAATGATTATGCTCCCAATACGAATTTATTTAAATTTACCTAAAGTGAAGAATGCACGATATCCTTCACGAGCCTATTAAACATGTAGTAGTCGCAGATAAGATTGACTAGACGGAGCTATTCCGATGTTGTCAATATATGGCAAATTCGCCCACCAGAAGATTCACTAGAGTGCCTTTCGCATGCTTTCTGCAGCGAACCAAATGGCCACCTATACGCTACAGCTTTGTTTGTGTTACAAGTTAATTCACACAATCGGGTAACTTTGTTTACCTTTTTGTTAACAGAACATTCCGAAGGCAGGTGCAAAGGGTAGCTCCGCCTTGTCAATCTTATATGCGACTCATTTAAAGAAGCCTTTTACTAAAAAAAAAACAAACTTTTGTTGTAATTTGATATAAAACGAGTCTAAGGGAAGTTATTTACTTCGGAGATTGAAAGGTTAAACTATGAAGTTTTGATTTAACAGGACACTTTGCAGAAATACAGATAGTGCAGGTTGAACTTTCACATTTGCTGAGTAGAGTGGAAGCCATAAAAGAAAGGGTGCCTTATTGAAATTCGCATAATTCGTTTAAACCTTAATAGTATGCACTTGTTCTAGAGAGCTTCAGTGTAATCATTCAAAAGCGTTACAAAAGTCTACTTCCGAGCCAGTGAATGTCATTTTAAACTAATTTCGTTCTTAGAAATTTCCAGATATCGGAAAGAAAGTTGTTAACGTTCAATAAAGCCTGCTCACCATTCTGCAAAATGTCAATTCTTTTCAAACTGACATATTAATTTGTCACCAGAGAAAGCAGTTTCGTTAAATGAGGTTTGTTTATACATTTTAACATAAATATCACATTTTGTTTCCTTGAAGATATATAATATATAATTGGATGCTTATTTTGGAAGTCGCCATCGTTCACATTGTAAACATTTTTACTTTGACATAGAAAATATAATTAATACGTAATACAAATCTTAGTATTATCATGGAACATCCCGTCGGTTATATATCAAGGTCTGGTATAGGCTCAATCATTCGAAAGATTCATATTAGAATGAATACACACACGTAATATTTAAAGGATAACCGCTTTAAATTGAAGCTTGCATACGACAAACAATAAAACACAGAGAATGCTGGGAATATAGGCCTTATCTGATCATTACGCAAACACGCCTATAAAAATACATAGTATATTTTTCTCATTAGAAACGAAACGTTTAAGATGAAAAATTGTTTTTATTTATTTCTGCTTAAGAGCAGAAATAAGAAAAATAAGGTTTACCAATGTAAACCCCAGTTTACTATATAAAAGAAGGGTCAGAATTATATGGGCGTGTTTTCGTGATGACTTAAATCGTTTCGTTAGACCCTGAGATTCATTTTTTTTAATCTTGGCCAGACTTCACTGATTTAGTATCACACTGTTTGCCAATGTACCAGTACACATTCCCAGTCCAGATTTTACTTTTCAAACAGCGCTCTGACGTCACAAGAGAAACTAGCGCTGCTATAAATAACCGGTCCCTGGATTTCGTATATAGTCAGCAATAGTCACGTGGACAAGAGCAGGTGGAAAACTTCTGCAGTTAGTAACTTTGGGTCGATTTATCAGATGCCATACAATATTTGTGTCAATAGCGAAGACTCAGATCAGCCTGTGCATCCAAAATTATCAGAACCTTCACCCATCGTAGGAACCGTTTATGGCATCCGGCCTTTTTTCAGAGAGATAAAAGGAAACTGATCTGCGTTTTCGCTGGCCAAACAGGCCTTATGTTTTGTCATCACCCGGGAAATTGATTAACTATCTACTTAAACATTGTTGTCAAAAGTTGCGTTGCTGAACTTTGTTCTTACAAGAGCCATGTTACCATCTAATCTAAGTCACCCGGGATTAAGGGCACATTGGCCACTTGTACAGCATTGTAATTTCAGCCTGTAAGCCCATGTATCACAATAAGTCAAGAGATCACGAGTCACCGAATTAAGATTCAGAAGTTTAAGAGCGGAGTTACAGGCTGGGATATTCTCAAAGTACCTTTAGCTATACAAAAAATACAGAGACTAAGCCTGCCCAGACGAAGTGGTGTGGGCGAGACCATCCAATGCATATAAGCCTTTTTGGTTTTATTGGACGACAGGGAATGAAATGTCATTTCATCACAATGTCGGGCAAATGACCCACAAAATCGGAAGCAGCGTCTCCAAAATGACCTAAATAGTGTTGACGGAGAAATTAAACCTCAATTCAAACAAACACTCAAAAGTCCCCGTCAAGCCTCAATTCAAACAAACAAACAAAAAGACAAAGATCACGCTGTTATAACACTGTGGAATGTTTGTTTGTTTTGTTTGATTTTAGGTTTAACTTCCCCAACAACACTGTAAAGGTCAATTTGGCGACATCGCTTCCAATTTTGTGGGACTTTTACCCGACCTTGAGATGAAATGACATCTCAAGCCCTGCCGCCCAATGAAACCGATAGTGTTTATTAGCATGCACGGGCCGACTCGCACCGCTTTGCCTGGGCAGGCTTAGATCCTCTAAACGGTTTACCAGTACTCGTGTGCGGGTCGGTTTCAGCTCTGCGTGGAAGCATCATGCAGCCCATCTATTTCTTCAAGCCCCGATGGGCGGGGGCCAAACTGTAGAATGTACTTCGCAAGTGAGGGCAATGCTGTGTAATTAACCTCAGTCTGGATGTCAATAGTAAATATGATCATGTCACGAGGGCGGAGTGCGAGTAACATACATCTACCGGAGAGCGAGATAAATATCTACTCACAAGTGACCGAGAAACCATTCACTTCTACAGCTGGTCTATATTCCTTATTACAGCACTTAAAAAAGAAGAACAATACCCAAGCTTTCTTGTCCTGCCGAGGCTCTCAACCTTTTGTCTTTGAATGCAAATACAATTCACGTTGGGTCCCGTGATTTGTTGTAGGATAGAACATAGATGTTTTCCAATTTTATTCTATTTTTTTTTCTATGCTTTGTTTTGACTGATGAACTATTCTATTGCCATAGAGATGTATCAGATTATTTGAGTAGACTTGCTTATAAGGCATATTTTTCCACTTTGCTTGAACTGTGTATCATATCGTGATCTATACATGCTGTTTGAGAGCGGATCGCTAAATATTATTTCACAAAAACGACTTTAATCACGAAGTTTTCTTCTTTTTTGGCCAAGCTTGAATGAGAAAATAAATGTGCTTTCAAAAGCGGACATCGACTGCTCGAAAGCATCAAATGAACACTTACATGTTTTCAAATATTAGCAATGTACTGTTTTGTTTGTTTGATTTGAGGTTTAACGTCCCCGTCAACACTGTAAAGGTCATTTTGGAGACGTTGCTTCCAACTTTGTGGGACTTTTGCCCGACATTGAGATGAAATAACATCTCAAGCCCTGTCGCCCAATGAAACCAGCAGGGTTTATAAGCATGGACGGGCCGACGCGCACCGCTTTACCTGGGTAGGCTTAGATACTCTAAGCGGTTAACCAGTACTCGTGTGCGGGTCGTTTTCAGCTCTGCGTTGAAGCATCATGCAGCCCATATATTTCTTCAAGCCCCTATGGGCGGGGGCCATAGCAATGTACTGTATGCATCAGCTTTCAAGTACTGAAACACAAGTTTCTACCGTTACAATACACAGTAGAACTTCGATGGTTCGTTTACCATGACTGAGTCGAACCTCTTCTTGAGTCCCTAGGGAATGTCTCTTAGCTATGAATTAGTGATGAAAAGTTAAGGATATTGTCGTCTTTAAACTTGCAAATTTGTTCTGTGTGTACTCATTAGAATCGCCTCGATGAGGCGATTATAATTAGTACACACAGCAAACATTTATATCATAGAACTTCGAAAAGAAGTCCCGAAGTTATCCTTTTTATGTCTCCTGGAAGTAGCCATAAGTGGCTCGAACTACCCCTGTCTCGAATAGATTTTGGTGGTCCCAAAGGAGTTCGACCCATTGAAGGCCAGCTGTATTTACATGTAGCTTATAATGCATAATGCAGTAAAATGACACTGACGAAAACATATTTCAAGGCAGCCCAGGTTCAAAATTCAAACAAAGCTCCTGTCGCGCGATCCAACTCCGGGTACTACTTACCAGGCTTCAATATCACCGGTCAGTTTTCGTCACGTGAACAACTCCGTGAAATAAAGACCCTCCTAAACCCCACTTTATATAGAGAAAACTGGGGTTTACGGGGGTATACACTATTTTTCTTATTTCCGATCTAAGACAAAGGTTGTGGGTACTCAGTATAAATAAGAAAAATATCACGAATTTTCATCAGAAAAGTAGCCAGTTTGTAGATGTGAAAATGCACTGTGTCGCACGGGTGTGTTACCGTCGCACGGGTGTGTTACCGTAATGTGGATTGCCCCCGCCCATAGGGGCTTGAAGAAATATATGGGCTGCATGATGCTTCCACGCAGAGCTGAATCCGGCCCGCACACTAGTACTGGTTACCGCTTAGAGGATCTAAGCATGCCCAGGAACCGCGGTGCGAGGCGGACCGTCCATGCTAATAAACCCTATTGGTTTCATTGGGCGACAGGGCTTGAGATGTCATTTCATCTCAGTATCGGGTAAAAGTCCCTCAAGATTGGAAGCAACATCTCCAAAATGACCTTTACAGTGTTGACGGGGACGTTAAACCTCAAATCAAACAAACAAACAAAACCGTAATGTGGTTCTGCTTGTCGTCGGCCGATGCCTTGGTGTTCTTCGGAGACTTCGCCTTGGGTGTGTTCCAAATGTGAGTAACCTGGGGATTAGCTTCAGGTGATTTCCCTAGGGACTTAGTCACGGCTGAGTGACCTGCAGGTTATGCCATGAACCATCCGCGTCAGGTGAGTACCCTGGAGACGTCGCCTTATGAAAATTTCTTGGAGACTTCGCCACGGGACTTCGTTTCGGTGGATTTAATTACTGGGTATCGATATAACACGCATTGAAGACTGTGACTGCGCGGATGCATAGGCTTACCTGAAACTTCGCTAGACACACAATACGGAATCCCATTTGTCGGTCGGTGCGGCTCCATATTTTAATGCATACCGACCAGTTTGTTGAATGGAATTGAGCGAAAACGAGAGAACCCTGTACAAATGAAGCACTGAAATCAGGTTTTCTCTCTTGGTTATCCGCTTTTCGCCCAGAGAAAACTGACCACTCCATAGCATTACGCAACCACGCCTGTACAAATACATTGTAAACTTTTGCGCCGAAACAAAGAACATTTTAAGATAAAAAATTGTGATATTTTCCTTGTTTCTGCTCAAAATATATTTTGGAGCAGAAATAAGAAAAATAAGGTTTACCCCCTGTAAATCCCAGTTTTACTATATCAAAGTGGGATACAAGAGGGTCAAAATTATATGGACATGCTTTCGTGACAAGTTTCGATCGAAGACTTATATGTCACATGGGGCAACCGTTTTGCTTTTATATACATTTGTACATGTAACATAATTATTTAATGCCTGTCCGGTAAGTTACTACAACAAGAATGGTATTTCTTTTTTCAGAGAAAATATGGTGAAATGTCAGTGTCTCGAACACTGCTTGCTCATTTATAGTGGCTAATTCGAACTCGCTGGCCTGGGTGACTCAGTCGAGTGCCCTTCAGACTGGTGATCAGGGGATCGCGGGTTCAATACATGTAACTGCCGCGTTGGCAACATTCTTTCGTGGAGACTGAACATAAAATCCTGTCTACGGTCACTATTTTCTTTCCACTGATTCAAGAAGAGCAGTGGTCAGTTTCTGGCACCGTTTATGTATAAGCCTACCCAGGTAAAGAAAGTGTATTTGGGTAAACTGACCGGCTCGATATGACCTAAAAAGTGAAACTTCAAACAAACAAATAATTCGAACTCTCTATTTGGAACAAGTGAGGGAGAACTTTCTGATTTTATTATGCATTGCAAAGAGATTAAGCAAACCAGCCAGACAGCTGTGAAACTTTTCGACGTGCATAATCACAGTTTGTCCCGAATTACGTCATGCTGTCAAAGAATACTGACCAATCAGAATGTTTTGTGCAAGCGCGTCATCGATGATTACCTTAGATCCGTTTCTATATATATATATATATATATATATATACTGGGTCAAAAAAATTACTATACCAACTTTCGGTTTACACAGTGAGCCCAGTAAAGCCCACATATTATATATGGTGCCTTAATTAATCTTTTGCGACAGACGCCAAGCCATGAAACCACTATTGAACGTTTCAACCAACCGTAAAGGTATACACGTCGTTTTTGTATTTTCACGTGCAATCAGTGCAGAGGTTCGTGTGGTATACATACGAGTATATCACCGGCCCGAGAGCTCAGTTGGTATAGTGTCCGTTCCGGGGAACGGGAGGTCACGGGTTCGATCCCGGGCCGCGACATACCAAAGTCGTTAAAAATGGTACTAGCTGCTCCTCGCTTGGCACTCAGATTTACGGGGTAGAGCTAGGACTGGTCGACCCAGTGTCAGGATAATGTGACAGGGTGTGGTATCATGTAATGTGTCGGGGACATGATACTTCAGTGAGGCAGCACAATATAAGTGAGCATTGAACTCCCTGTCGCAACCAGACACCGTCGTGATATGACTGAAAAAGTGTTGAAAGCGACGTTAAACCCGAATTAACACACACACACACACACACACACACACACACACACACACACACACACACACACACACACACACACACACACACACACACACACACACAAGTATATAAACTATCCATACTGGAAGTCCCATGTGTAAAAATTAGGGATACCACCTTACAATTAATGGTTTTTAAACAGTAACATGGCGAGACTTTCCCAAAATCAGCGTTTACGAGCAGTTGGGATGGTCGAGGCCGGTTTACGTCAACATGACGTCGCTACGCGCTTTGGTAAGACACGTACAACGATCACTAGACTTCTTGCTCGTTACAGATTGTGTGGGACTGTAAATAACCTTCGACGGTCTGGTCTTTCTCGCGTTACAACGGCTACACGGTCTCGTCGTATACCTGACGTTACATCTACGTAACCGGTCTCAAACCACCGTTGCAACCGCTGCCGTAACTCCTGGTCGGACGAAAAACAGAATCACTGCACAGACATTGAGGAACCGACTCGCAAAACGTGGCATCAAATGCATGCGTCCTTACCATGGCTAGGTGCTAAAGCGACGCCATCGACGTGAACGTATGCATTGGGTACATCAGGGCCAACGTTGGACTAGACACCAATGGAACTCCATCTTGTTCACTGATGAGTCGTAGTTTTGCCTTCAGAGCATAGATCGATGTTCCCGGGTCTATCGACGTCGAAAAGAATCCGATGCCTGCGTACGTGAAGTCGGTCGCTTTAGTTGTAACAGTGTCATGGTATGGGGCGGCATATCATTCAGCAGCCGCACGCAGCTCATCAACGTCAATGGGAACCTTACAGGGCAACGTTACCGAGATGAGATCCTAGCCCCTGTGGTGGTTACATACGTTAACGTCAACAGGAACGTAACACTCTTTCAACAGGACAATGTCAATTGTCTTGCAGAACATGTCTTCAGCAACAGAACATTGACTTTCTGCTTTGGTCTGCACGTTCACCTGACTTGTCAACCATAGAGTATTTATGCTTGATCGACGTGTTAGACAACGTCAGCCACAGACCCTGGGTGATCTGCATGATTTTCTGGTGGAGGAATGGAATCGAACACCTCAGCAGCACATTAGGACATTGATTAATTCCAAGCGACGTCGTTGTTTGGCAGTGCGAAACTCTAACGGAGGCCATACAACTAATTGACTTTTTGTGATTTTGATCAACATACCCCAGAGTGACAAAACGTGATGGTGACGCCAATTTTATAAATCAAACTCAACAATTCTTATAGGAAATAATCAGTTTACAACAAAGGATTCATTGTTTTCATACTTTGAAATTTTGTTTGTATTCGAAATATGAAAAATATGGAATTAAATTTCTTGTATAGGAACTTTTTGACCTACTATATATTGGTTAATCTCCCGCTAAATTCAACCGCCATAAATAAAAAAATCGAGACGCGAGACAACAACCATTCGCTTAAACTTCCGGGAATGTCATTTTAACCCATTTAGTACCAGAAACCCCAAAACGGGTAGCCTGGCAAACAGTGCAGACCCAGATCAGACGCCACAAAACGCGGCGTCTGATCAGGGCCTCCAATGTTTGCAAAAAGGTTAAGCCATTTTCCAAATACATTTTGAAGAGAAACACAACGTCAGACCCCTAAAATTTGAAATGGACTCCTGCTATATATAAGGAGGAACATTCCATTTGGTACAAAAAATAGGAAAGAGAAGGGTGCAAATTCGGAAACTGGCATTATCATTCGCGGAACATTTCTAACTGTTACTAGTGATGGTCATTTGCAATCGTTGAGTTTGTGAAACAAGGTTTAATCAAGAAATCACTTTTATTTTTCTGCTGTTCATGAAAGAATATTTACATTTCCAGTGTAAAGTCTAATGAAAACCTATAGAAATCAATTTTGTTCATACTTCCATGAACGCATCGAGTCACATTATTTTCTGTGACGTCAAGTGATGTCAGTCTAAACCATGGTTCTCTACGGCGTTGGTGACGTCAACGCTGTTCCGCTCTTTATAGAAAAACAGCGTGTAAATGTTTATCAGCTTTAAAAGTTTGTCATATAAGCATTTTGTCCGCCCAGTGATGGAGGGAGTTGGGGGGGGGGGGGGAGTGGGGGGGGGCAAAGAATATAAATGTACGCATATATTAGTTAGCAACATAAACTAGCGCCTAGACTCTGAAAGCATACCTGCTGACTGTCAACGTGGTTTCCGAAGTTAAAGTTGCTGCGGAACTCTACTAGTTCAATTCTGCCATGGCATAGTGAGCAGTCAGGATGGGGCCATTAACCGTTGCCACAAACAGACAGACCTTATTGTCATGGACTTCGCCAAGGCCTTCGATCAGGTACCTCACAGCAGGCTATTGTATAAACTGGATTACTATTGTTGTTGTTTTCCAGTTTCCCCGTGTCGCGGGTCGTCAGCTGGTGGGGTCCCAGGGAACGAATCCATGCTGGCACTACACCGTAGCCGTTCGGTGGTACCCCCATTCCCCGTTGCCGATGAACAGGGAGACCATCGCTCGGCTCCAGCCCCGTCCGTCTCATGTTTGTCGTCTCACGTCTCAGGTGTCTCCGAGCCCACGGGCATCCCCTTACCCTGTAGCCAAACGCCGAGCTCCGTCCTGAGAGGTTTGTGAAACGGTGCCGTGACCTTTCCAGGTCTCGGTGGGGCTTATATTTTGTCTTCCCGTTTGCTTCAGGAGTGCATGTGTCCTGTCGCTAAAGGGCATCTTTATTGATTGGAGTTTCTGGGCTAGGCGTGCTTCATTTTTCAAGAGCTGTGGATGTGTTGCACAGTTCCAATGTGAGCCTTTGCTTTGGTGCAACATAGTTTAGTTGTAGTAATTTAGAACTCCATTCTAAAGGTTTGGCTACGTGATTGCCTGCGTTTAAGTTATAGCAGTGCTGTGCCTTGGGTTTTTGCGGTTTGCCGCAAAGGGGTGAGGGTTGTTTTGTGTAACAGGGTAGGCTCCGAGTTTGACCTTATCATAAAGGGGATCGTTTAGCAGTTAATTTTGTTTGAAAGTTTCATTGCGAATTGGAAGACGTTTCTAAAGATTGCTATACACGTTTCCATGCTACGTGTTATGCACCCTATACCCAATCAGGGGATTCGAGACAAAGTTTTTAGCCATTTTGTGGTGCTTATTTGCACCACAAAATTGTAGAGTCCATCCATTTCTTTCTTCTAGCTTGTAGCTTCAGCCGCATCTACACCCTCACGCCAGCACCATGTCTATGGATGTCGTCTACGCTTTTTGTATCAATTTTGATATTGGTATTTTTTTTTTTTTTTTTTTTTGTTTGATTTTTGCATATTTTTGTAACGTATGTACATTTTTACATTATTTGGTCTGTGCCCCCAGCTTATTGAGTATATATGCGGGCGGATGTGCTCGCCCCGCCACGGACCTGTCATGATTGTTTTTCTTGTGCTTTAAAGATGGTGTTGTCCGTTTTGGGGCAAGCCCACCCGCTCTCTATTGCTGGGTAGGACAGTTTTTGTACCTGCAAGGTTGTGCTTGTAGATTATATTTTGTGATTTTTGTTCTGTACATACAACATATAGTATAGTGTGATGGCCTCCGCCGTCTCGGGCCCAAGTTTGTGTTTATTTTAGTTAGTGGGTGACCTCTATCGCGGAGGATGTGGAAGTAGGTCAATCCCCTTTCTGCATTTTATGTTAAAGTTAGGAAAATGTGTTGCCCCTAGCTAGGCCTCCTCCACGTAGGATGTCATATTCTGTGGGGCCGTAAGTGGGTCATTTTGAGTCCCCATGTTTACATGTCATTATCGCAACCTACGTGAAGGAAGGCACCATAGGAGGAATTGTATTCCTACCTAGTCGTTTGAGGGCCCGAGATATCGTGTGCCGATCTCGTTAGCAATGTAGTTAGTACAAATTCATATAATCATGTAGGTCGCATACAAGCGTCCGCCTGCGCATGTGCGCAGTCGAGCACTCCTATGCGATCTTGTTTTTATGTGTCATATTTACAGTTAACAATGTTTGAAATCGCTTTTTGGGAAAAAAACTCTTCTTCTTCTTCTTCTATCTCCAGGTTTTTGATCTCTCTTTTCCTATACTATCCTCTCTACGGGATTCCTACTCTACAAATATTCTACAACTATCGCTATATCTACCTAATTGAGCATTGCGTGGGTGGATGTGTGTTGTTTTAGTTTTGCATGGGTGGTTGTGTGTTGATGCCCTCCTTCAGGGTCGCGCTTAGTCATGCCCTAGTTAGTTAGTTAATTTCCCTTATCTGTATAAATATTTGGCCGTCTTGACCGTCCGTTTTAATTACGGTCATGGCGCGATTTGCTGTCTTTGGTGATACTTATGTTGAACGACAAGGGCAGTACCGAGGGCTGTTTGATGTACCAGGCGAGGTTCGTTTTTCGGCCGTGGTGGTATGCGCGTGGCGAGCTATGATGTTGACTTGTGGGACAGCGGTTCATATTTTCCGAGGGCAAAATTGGGACAGCGATGGTCGTCTCCACAGGCACCATTATAGGGACCGTATTCATTTGTCAAGGGAGGGACAGAAGCAATACCATGTGTGCTTAGAAAGGGCCTTCCTGCGATTTTTCTGCTAGTCGGGTGTTTATAAAATGTCCTTTTGTGGGCCCCCAGATCATTCTGTTTGGGTAACCTTATAATGTACATCCTTTATTCGAAAGCGAAATTTGCGAAAAAAAAAAAAAAAAAAAAAGAGAAAAACAAAGAGATGTGATAAGGCCTATTGTTTCTTATTTCTGTCCCACTCATCTATGTGCATTCCTGAAAGAGAGCCTTTTTGTTTGCTAGTGTGTTTGTGTGCCGTTCTCCTTTGGGTTGTGTGGTTCTCGATCAGCCAGGATTTTGACGCAACGCTGCTCAGTGCCAAAGTCCTAAGACCGCAAACCCCAGCGTTACATCTCGTCCTGATTTCCCGTTTGCCTCACCCCCTCCGGAGAGGCCGGGCGATGGATTTTCCTTGTGGTGGATCCATGCCCAGTCCCGGCGTGTTCTCGTGTGATCCTCTTTTGGGCAGTGTGGCTCCCGATCAGCTAGGATTTTGGTGCAGCGCTCATAAGTGCAAAACCAGTGGGCCGCAACCACAACGCTACATCTCGTCTTAGCCTCTCGCTTGCCATACCCCTTTGGAGGGTGGGTCGGGGCCATGGATTTTCCTTGTGGTAGGTCCATGCCCCGTTCTTTTATGGTTTTCTCACAGTGATCCAGGGATCGCTGTCACCGTTAGGCACTCCTTAGTGCAAAGCCGAGGCCGCAAACCACAGTGCCTAGCGTTGACTTTGTTCCCCTTTTCGCCGTGAGACGGCCGCCCTTTGATCACTACGCTCCTTTTTGGTTGGTTGCGTCTCAGGTGCGGTTAAGTCATTTATTGTTTCTGAAATCAGGTCTCTAACGGTTTTGGTTTCAGGCATGTTTGTGTGTAACCTCGTACGGGGTGTGTCTCTCGTAACAGTGCAATAAATTTAGTCTGCGCCCTTAGCTTTCCCCTATATTTTGTCCAGGTAGTTTGTTTTCTCAAAGAAATTGAAAACCGCGTCCCTCATTTCCTGTGACATTAGATTGAGCAAAGAAATCGCGTTTATCTCCCCTTGGTATCCTAGTGCTGTCAGTTCTCCCTTTAGTTCCCTTCTAGCGGGGCCGTGTGAGGGGCACTCTGCGAGGTAGTGTTGAACACTCTCAACCCCGCCACAGTGCCCGCATAATGGATCGGCCGCGTTATAGAAGATGTTGTGTGCATTTAGTCCGTTGACCCCAAGTCTTAGTCGTGTATATATGCGATCGAGCTTTCGGCTGTCGCTGTATTGAACTATTTTCGGGGTCAAGGACTGGCAGATCGAGTGTCTGAAGCCGTGTTGTCCCTGCCATATGCGCGCCCATTCCTTTTTGATGCTGGCCTTAATGATTGTGTAGACTTCTTGTGGGGTGGGGAGGTAGTCAAGTTCCTTCCCACGGGTCAGAGCTTCTTTGGCCAGCGTGTCTGCGCGCTCATTCCCCTGCACGTTGCAGTGGGAGGGGATCCAATCTATGTTCAGGGTGATGCCTTGTTTTAGTATTTTGTGTATTAGGATATGGATGTCCTGCAGTATATCCGGTCTTGTAGTGCTGTTTCCAGAGTTTATGCTTTGTACTGAGCTTAATGAGTCCGTTAGTATAACAACACTATCGGGTTTTTCTTCCTGTATCCATTCCAAGGCTTTCTGTATGGCTATAAGTTCTGCAGAGTAGACTGTGAGGTGCTGGTTAAGTTTGAATTTTTGGTCGAAATTTAATTCTGGTATTGTGAAAGCGCACCCTGTTTCTTTTTTGTCAGCATCTTTGCTTCCATCAGTGAAAATTTTAAGCGCTTGCTTATAGTTTTCACTGATGTGTGATTCTGCGATCTCATTGCATTTTTTCTGTGTTGTTTCAGTTTTCTTTATGACACCCGTTAGTGTTGTTTTTGCGCGTAGGCTTCTTAAATTAAAAACTTCCGGATATGTTTTTTTCCGCTGTTTTGACCTGTTCGAGGTCATGGTTTTTAATTAGGTCCTGGACTTTGATAATATAGGGGATCTTTCCTCTTAACCTATCTCTGTTAACATGATTGGGCGTGTCGGCGATCATTTCGTTTATGGGGAGACTTTCCCTAAGACTGCTTGAGCGGGCCCAGTACTTGAGCTGCAGTTCATCCCTCCGCAGGTGCAGGGGCATGACGCTGCATTCAATCTCCAGGTCCAGGTTCCGCGTTCCCCTGTATGCCCCAGTAGCGATTCTGAGGGCTGCGGCCTGTATGCTATCTAATTTTTTCAGGTGTGATGGCGCCGCAGACGCGTATGCTTGGCAGCCATAATCAATTTTGCTTCTTATGAGTGCTGTGTACATTTTGATCAGGGTTTTCTTATCTGCTCCAAAGTTTGCCCCCGAGACCGCCCTGAGCACATTTAGGTCCCGTAGGGACCTGGACACCAGATTTTCAATGTGCAGTCTCCATGTTAGATTGCTATCAAAGTACATGCCCAGGAATCTGGCATGACTGGCGTACTTTATTTCCTGCCCGTCATACGCAAGCCTGGGCATGCCCTTTGTGTCTGCGAAATTTCTATTGAAAACCACCACTGTTGTTTTTTCAGTTGATAATTTGAAACCCCAGTTTGTAGCCCAATCACGTATGGCATGTAGCGCTTTTTGTAGTGCAGGAATGGCACTTTTTGGTTTTTTCGCGGTTTTCCATACTAAGCCGTCATCTGCAAACATGGATATTTCCAGCGGTAATGGGTGAAGTGTTTCCTGCAGTGTGTTCATTAGTAGGTTGAAGAGGATAGGAGATAGCACCGACCCCTGGGGGGAACCATTCTCGCATTCATAAAAACCGGACACATCGTTACCTATTTTTACGTTCATTTTTCTATCAGTCAAAAAGTCTCTGATCCAGGTTAACATTTTTCCATGAATTCCAAATTTGTTCAGTTTTAGAAGGACCCCCCTAGTCCACAGTAGGTCGAAAGCTTTTTCTAAATCCAAGAAAACCGCAACCAGTGAGTGTTTGATTAATTTTGCCTTTCGGATGGCTGATTCTAGTCTGGTGATTTGGTCAATGGTAGATCTATGTTTCCTAAAACCTGATTGTTCGTCTGCTAAGAGTTTATTTTTCTCAATGTGTGCTGTTAGTCTAGATGCTACCATGGTTTCCATGATTTTACATATGGTTGATGTGAGTGAAATCGGCCTATACGATTTCGGCTCATCGTATAGGCCGATTTCACTCACATCAACCATATGTATGGATTACTATGGGATAAGAGGATCCACATAAAGGTGGATTAACCCATGGCTCACTGGGCGCTCACAAAAAGCGACGGCCAAGCGTCCGATCGAGTCCCTGTTTTATCTGGTGTTCCCCTAGGCTCGGTCCTTTGACCTGTTCTTTTCTTGGTATACAGTATTGATCTCCCTGGTGGTAAAATGTCATTTAATGAGGGTGCCACGACACTTTCCGGATAAATAGATTAATTTTTATTCTTCACTACACCAGCAAATTTTGAAGCAGGTTCAATTGCCATTTAAAGAATATTCACTCATTTTTATTGGGGGTGGGTAACTCATTCTGCATTACTTCAACCAGATTCATGGTAACAGGGAGAAATTTCACGTCTATTTCGTATATCTATTATTGTTATATAATATAAGTGAAAATAAGAAAAATCTAAAGACGATGAATGCATTCTTTTTATCAAATATATAGCGAACAGTGGATATCAAAATAGCAAAAAATGCAGAAAAGGCCTATTAAAATAAGTGTTTTGACAACAATCTGTGAAAGAGTTTGTGTTTCCTAGCTAAGTACGCAAACATGACATTATCATGCAATGTGTTTTCTTTAAACAAAGTGGGAAATATTGTTTGGCACACTCCCTATCGATACTTTGTCAATAAATGGGATAGTTCTTGAAACAGTTGATACTTTCTAAAACAGTACCCCTCTTAAAGGCTAAAAAGCTGGAAAGAAAGCATGTTATTCTATATTGTTATGCCTGCAAAAGAAAGCAGAGACTTCAGCCTACAAAATATAAGCAAATAAAAAAAATCTAAAGACAAATCGAATTACTCCCCACCTCCTTAAGTCAATAACAGTCGAACTTAATTGTGACCATGTATAGCTCTTTAAAGTAGGAGTTCTATTACCTCCTGAGGGCCAGTCATAACACCAGATTAGAGATCAAAATGGTGATAACCATAGGTCATATTTCTAATTTAAAGGTTCAATAGATTTGCATCATCTAGGCGTTTCTTATGAGTACATACAACATACATTATCAAGATAAAAAAAAAGAAAAAAAAATCGTTCTAATTTATTCCAGTGTCTTGAGTTTGAAGAACAATTCGCACGGATACAGGATCGAGTTCAAAACAGCTAGAGGTGCGTTCAACAACGCGGGCGCCCGCGGAGCGCTCAATTCGTTGGCTACAGAACGCGACGAGCGCCTGCGTTGCTGAACGTACCGCTGGTTAACAAGCCATCTATGTTCAAGTCATTGCCATTTCATCATATGGATGGCCAGGAGAAAAATAAAAGAGAATTTCAACCCTCGCCCTCACCTCCAGTGCCGTTTAATGCACAATTACATTGAGGAATTGGTCTGCATGTAGAAATCGTGACGCAACAACATATCATGAAACTTTAAGACAATTATTAGTCAGGGCTGATGATGTAACGACAATCTTACATCAGAACAGAAAGCAACCGCCAGTCAGAGGTCGGAAAACTGGAAAGACAACTTCGGGTGCAACCCTGTCAAACATTTATAGTCGTTCAAATGAACTAGCTACCGTGTAAATGTAAATATCCAAAGCTATGGGGAAGCGAATTTTATTCGTCATGACAGGAGTAACGTTCTGCAAAAGGAACTGTCCTCCGCCAATCCAATAAGCATATTTAGAAAATCAACACAATTACATTACACCAGAACATTTGAAGATGATTCGATTACAATTCCTTTGGGTCATTTAGAAAACGGCTTAAGTTATATCTGTGTTATTTGTTATCATCAAGTTGTCTTATTATACGGAACAACTTTAAGGTAATTCATCCACTGACTGGTATTTTCCGTATAGCTTTATAACAAATGAGAATACATATAGTAACAAACGATATAGTCTGAACATTAGTAACATCACCTACATGAACGCTGGGTTACATGGCTGTAACATTGACATTTTCTATTTGTTATTTTATTTCAGTCATAATAGATAAAATCGCCGGCGGTTTCTAACCCGCTACATTAACGAACGAATTCGGAAATACTAAAGTAGACGATGTAGTTGAAATAGTACTGATATAGAATTGTGTTATTAACCCTTTTAGTACCTAATGGAATCTTCCTCCTTATATATAGCTGGAGTCCATTTCAAAATTTAGGGGTGCCGGGTTGTGTTTTCATCAAAATTGATTTGGAAATGGCTGAACGTTTTGCAAACAGCGGAGGCCCTGATCAGACGCCGTGTTCTGCGGCGTCTGATCTGGGCCTGCACTGTTTGCCAAGTACCCCTTTAGAGGTTTCCGGTACTAAATGGGTTAATATATATAGACAATGAGTTGGTATTCCAATGGGCACAAACTGTGCAACTTCGTAGTGTTAAAGATATGTTTCGCGTGTTATAAAAAGAACTTCATGTTTTCAATTTCCAAAGTTAAATATGAATTCAATCCTTCTTTATAATATTTGGATGATGTTTTAAATATTTTTTTTTTATATTTTGCAGAATTTGGTTAAGAAAATTTACCTATTTAGTTAGAACAGGGTGCTGGGCCTGTGACTTCAAATGGCTCTCTTATCGTGGATGTTCCTAAGTACAATGAAATTCCGCTATCAAGACCACCAAAACTAAGGCTAATGATCCTTTAAAAACTTATTTAGCAGGTTG
This sequence comes from Lucinisca nassula, assembly GCA_963580285.1. Taxonomy (NCBI): domain Eukaryota; kingdom Metazoa; phylum Mollusca; class Bivalvia; order Lucinida; family Lucinidae; genus Lucinisca; species Lucinisca nassula. The sequence goes on along the minus strand of OY757023.1, from coordinate 46,556,707 downwards.
CAGTTATTTTTTTTGTGTTATCTGCATACAGTGTCCTCTGGTCAGAGACCACCTTTGGGACTGTTCAAAAGTGATCTTAAAGACATCTTTTGAACAGTCCCAACGATGGTCGACTGCTCAAAAGTTTGAAAAGTCTCAACGATGTTCTTAACATAGGCATTTTACTGTATCTGTTTCCTTTCCATTTTCTGAAGGTTAAATGTACTTGACATGATTAATTTTAGGATAGACTACACCTTGGGACAGTGATCATCTGTAGATGATTCTTTCAAAACCTTAACAAGGCGCAATATGTTATACATCAAATTAAAGCTATGAATCTTCTGACGTTTAATATAAGCTATTTTATATGTTGCAAAATAAAGTTGTATTGACGTTATTAACTCACATAAAGATAATAAAATATGTTTTACATTTTTGGATTCGTTTTTTAACATTTGCTTAAAAGTCATTTCATTGGATAGGCATCACAAGTACATCCTATACAATAATGTATCACATATTTTTTTCTAACCTTGTTCAAAAGATAGATTTTGAAACTTTTATTTTCTGGTCCGAAATTAATTTGTCATTCTGAACAAAAGTTTATTTTGTCCCAAAATGGAATGAGATATCAACATTCTGTGATACATTTATCACTTCAAAGAACATTTGCGTCAAATATCGTGTAATTTCGGAGCAAATTTAAGAAACTGAATCACTTTGAAGACAGGCACCCACACAGAATTTTCAGTTTTCAGGAAAGCTAAAAAACTTCTGTTGTTCATTAAAACTATTTTAAAATAGATTAACTGGGCTGATACAGCACCCCCTTGCCTAATTTGACTATCGAAGCTCACAGAATTAGTATTATTTACTGTGTGTTTTAATTCATTAGATATGTAGTTTGCAAAATAAATCATTTTCTATTCATAGACATTCATCAACTGCCGACAGGTAAATGATTGACCATGATGCTAAATTAGTGAATACTCGCGTAAAACCTTGTTACAGACTCATAAATGTATTGAAGATGGACCAAGGGAGTTTTGTAGCAATTAACCAAGACTGTGTCTAGTCTTTATTGTACAATATTATCTACTGTGTTGTGACAATTAAGCTTGCTTATCTGAAGCAAAAAAACTTCTATCTGAGATTAGCATTTAATGTTAGATTTCTTAAAAATGCAAGCTCATTGAAAAAAAAAACATAAAGTCAGGCTTTTGACGTAAGATGCTTTAAGAAAATGTAAATTGTGAAAAATGCAGAAAATTTTGATATCATGGTGTAGTCTTTCCTTAAATTTTACATATTATTGTGATGGGTTTTGCTGGGTACGAAACGCTCGAGAAAGTGAGTTAACGCTCACAATAATAATTGCATTAGTGGTTTTATACTGATATCCCTTGTTCTGTTCTTTGTACAGAAAATTGCTCGCTTATTGTTTTATACACAGATTTTAAAAATGCACAGAGTAGACCGTCAAACCATTCATATATGAAGTGACATAATTGTTACACACACACACAATGCAACTAAAGGACTGAGATATAGATTGCAGTCAAACAATTACGGATAACCATGGCTCTAAAAAAGACTCTGCATACTTTTGCAAATCGTTATGATCAAACATTTACCTATTCATTTTAGTTTTGAATGCATGCTATCAAAATATCCGATGTATAACGGCCAATAGTTGACCGCGATCTTGAACGGGGCAAAAATGACGGTTATAAGTTTTTCATAATCAACACCATATATTTTCTGTTTGCAGTGCTTCTGACTCGGTTTACCTGTTGTCTAGTTTGTTTACTATCGTCACTTTATGTTTCGACTTCTTTCCATAATGAAATTGTGGGAAGAATTTGGGATCTGATTATTTTCAGTTCCTGATCGTTTCTCTTTTTAATTCTCTTATCAGGTATAGTGGACCACCTAGGCAAGCAGATCTGAACATAAAAAAGATTTGAATCACCGGGTACTATATAGGGGCACTTGGAAACTTTTAAATAATTTATGAACAAAAACCAGATCTCAAGATAGTATCTGTGTCGTCGCACAATCTTGAAACACTGTTAGACGCCAATAGATCAACAATGTCTATGGTCAGTCAAAAACCTCGATTCTTAGTGCGGATGCAGAATATTACCGACATTTTGGTACGCGTATAACTTGTACAGATATACACTGGTTGAGGGGACTTGAGAAAAATCACTTGGACTATAAAAACTATTTCTTTATAATGCGGGTTGAAACCAGATTTTAGATTTGTGTTTCTTTCCCTTGGTGTCTTGGGTAATTGTATCGATTCCTGATCATTGCCTTCACTTCTAGTTAAAAAAAAAACGGTTCATGAAATATTTTGTTTTCTGACTTATTGCTTAGGTCTGAGATCCCGAGCCCATGTACTAAGATCGATAGTATAGGCGGAACATTAGTAAAATCTACAATGCTATTTAAGAAAATGAATTTTATTTTTCTGCTGTTCATGGAAGTATGAACGCAGTGGGTCATTAAACTTTCCTAGTAAATGTAAATATTTTAAAATGAATAAAACTGCACAAAGTTTTTTGTGTCTCATTTGCGACCGGTTTCATTCATTATTTCAAGGACACAATTTAATGGAATATTTTGTGGGAAACTGTGAGACGTTTTGGTCAGTATATATACTGTGTGTAAGACGATGACATGAAGAATAATAGGTTGTTCACATGTAATTTAAAACTGAAGCTTTATTCCGATTTTATGGAAATTTGTCTAGTCTCAGCAGCCATGTCGCGATGATAAATCGTGGTCTATATTGCGCCAAGGAAATAACCGAAGTTAAATAGCAGAGTTTTATTGAGCCATTATCTCCAGCAAAAGCCTTTAGTAGAAGTTTTGTGTTTGTAGAAATATTACCTGATTACACACGCTCATTAAAGCTGCTACTTGACTGACATAGATCGACTCTTCGTTTATCTAGTTTTGTTTTAATGTTGATTTCGAACATCCGGTCAGTTTGGCCCGGATCCTGGTCGTTTCGCCCGTGGGTCGTTTCGCCGGGTCGTTTCCCCCTGAGTCGTTTCGCCCTGATTGGGGGGGGGGGGGGGGGGGGGTAGGTCGTTTCGCCCTTACCTGGTGGGTCGTTTCGCCCGTGAGTCGTTTCGCCCGTGGGTCGTTTCGCCGTAATTCTATTTTAAGGGAGCTACAAATGGAATGCATGAGTAAATGGGCAGATGGATGAATAAATTAATGAATAAATTGAATGGAGTTTTGCGTTGGTAGATGGACGGACGTACGTATGAACGGACGGCATTTTGAATATACGGATATAGATAAGTTAATGAATGAATGAATGGAGAGTATTGTTAGATGGACAATCGGAATTGAATGAATGAATGAATAAATGATGTGATGCATGTGTAGATGGACGGACGGACGAACGGATCTGAACTGTTCATGGTGATACGTCAAATGACACCTACGGATGGGTGATGTATGGACGGGCTCATTTCAGAGTTCGGATAGAGAGATAAAAAGTGAAAACAAAACACATTATAAACTGTGTATGAGATCTTCACAAATCCACACAACAGTGTCAAAATGTGTTAAGTATGTGATATATGGGTACTCGCTAGAATCGCTTTGCCGAGGCGGTTCTAACGACCATCCACATTCCATGCCTGCAGCAGAAATAGCAGACTATGGGTACTACCCACAGAACACACAACGAACATGCAGCACATTGTTTTTCATATTTCCGCCCCAAAATAGACACATCGTTGGAGATCGTTAGAACCGCTTCGCCGAGGCGTTTCTAATGAGCACCCGAGCAGAAATGTGAAAAATATAAGAATCTTTGATCAGAACAATTTTGATTTTTTTATTTGGTGGTACAATTTTCCAGTATTTGAATAAGCATGTTTTCGTAATGCAAACTATTAAACAGACTAGTACGATAACACAGCCGTGCGACATAGTGCATGTTTTCACATCTCTAAAACGACTATTTTTATCAGGAAAATCTGTGGTATTTTTTCTTATCTATACTGCAAACATATGTTGAGGCGGTTCTAACGAGTACCCACAACCTTTGTCTTGTAGCATAAATAATAAAAATAATGTATACCCCAGTAAACCCCAGTTTTCTCCATATAAGGTGGGGTTTAGGGGTAGCTAAGTTGCTCAAACCTGACGTAGAAGCCGTCAGTAGATCGTCCAGCTGCACCACACGAGGGCAAAGCCATGTTTTCCGGAACTCCCAATACCCCCATCAATCCCTTTACATACCAAAACAAACATAACCTCAATCAACAGGGCTTGAAAAAATAAGGGCGAAACGACCAACCTAATCAGGGCGAAACGACCCACGGGCAAAACGACCCAGGGCGAAACGATCCAGGGCGAAACGACCCACGGGCGAAACGACTCATGGGCGAAACGACTCACGGGCGAAACGACCCGAGACCGTTTGGCCCAAAGCTTATTTATGTAGAGGGAAAATAGTAGTGAAGGCAATGATCAGAAATCGATACACTTAGCCCCCAGCTCTGCGAAACGACTTACATACCAAAACAAACATAACCTCAATCAACAGGGCTTGAAAAAAATAAGGGCGAAACGACCCACAAAATCAGGGTGTAACGACCCACGGGCGAAACGACCCAGGGCGAAACGACCCACGGGCGAAACGACTCATGGGCGAAACGACTCACGGGCGAAACGACCCGAGACCGTTTGGCCCAAAGCTTATTTATGTAGAGAGGGAAAATAGTAGTGAAGGCAATGATCAGAAATCGATACAATTAGCCCCAGCTCTCATCAGTGACACCAGGGAAAGAAACACAAACATGAAACAACAATGGAAACATCAATAGCGGAAAACCAAGAAGGACAGTTACTTTCCCACGAAATCAAAAACAAAATAATATAAGCGGTACACACACTCAAAGGCAAGCCATAAAAATAATCCACGACAGAAGAACCGCCTTTGAACGGTCAGTGAAACGAATTCAACTGCGGGGTGGGTGGGTGGGGTGGGGGGCTTAAATTGATTTTACGTGGCCACAACCCTCGCCCTTACTTCCATCGCGATTTAGACAAATAATTTGTTCAGTCCGCATGAAGGCCTCCTGATTCATCAGTGCAACATCTCCGTGAACACAAAAATCAAACAACCAAAGTGATGAAATAACGGTGAGGACTGAGTCGGGCTGGATTCCCACGGAGTTATACGGGATAGCTTGAATCCTCAGTACCGCACAATCCGAATACACATATCGCTTGGCACGGTTCACAGATCAGAGTGTATATGGACTGCTACAACTGAAACTGTGTCTTCGGAGTACGCGTTCAGGGAATTAATTTACATAGCTATTTGTTACCTTTCAGTTAGAAACCGGTTCTCACTGACTGTATGAAAGTATTTTGGATCAATGGGCATTATGAATAACAACTTTCTTTCTATGCTGTACTTTACTCGAATTATGAAGGCTATACATTTCAAATGTTTAAGTTGTCTATTTAAGATTGGATTTCAGTCAGATACTGTTCAATTTGTCTCAATTAGTATTGGGCTTTTTATTATTATTATTGTATTATTATGGTAGTATTAATACGCCGATATTTAATCCATTGCATGGTTATTTTTTACGATGTTTCTGGCTATTGTACGAGCAGTATATATGTACAGTCATTCATATATTTGTCATAACGAAACCATTCGAGTCATATGAAAACTCCAACAGGTCGAGTTTTCAGAACGGGCTAAACTCGAGCCAATCACCAAAACACGCCTATATAATTTTCACCCCCATAAATATGTTCTATAAAAGGGCTATCCTTTGGAAGCAAGGAATATACCACAGAAGTGAAAAATATGGAGTGTACATGTTTTTTGGGCCAGACTAGCTAGTTTCGGCAAATTAGCCCTCATCAGTGACCCTTAGATATTTTCAAATTCCACAATGGAATCAATGATCCAAAAGGACAAGAAAATATAATCAACACTATGATGTAGGGCAGGGAGACGTTTTCCGCCGCCACACATTCCCACACACCAACTGTTGTGAAGTTAAATATGAATATAAAAGGGTTATCCTTTGGAAGCAAGGAATACACCACAGAAGTGAAAAATATGGAGTGTACATGTTTTCTGGGCTCGACTAGCTAGTTTCGGCCAATTAGGCCTCATCAGTGACCCTTAGACATTAAACCCCACTTTTATATAGAAAAACTGGGGTTACATGGGTATGCAGTATTTTTCTTATTTCCGCTCAAAGTAACGTAGATTGTGGGTACTCGTTAGAACCGCCTTCCTGAGTATATGTCAAAGTTGAAGACTTTTTTGCCATTTGTATTGTTTTATTGGAGATGACTCCATTAAAACACCCGATCGTTTACATTCTAAAAAGACCGTACGCAGTATACGAGATGTGGGGGAGTCTCTTTCAATAAATGTAACATTTAATGAAGCATGTTAACATATTATTATGTTATCAAACTCTAATTTACATAGATCCGTTTTTTCAGAATACCACAGGCGAAGAAATCTTTAACAGAAAGAATCGGTTACTAACATAAATCTATCCTTACATGCCATGCGAACGAATATAAAAACAGCAACTGTATCTCGAGACAAAATATGTCGGGCACTTTTGCTTTTTCACAAAAGTGCGTTTTATCTCATAAAATGTATTTATGAATTTTGTCGCGATTTTCCTATAATTTAAGACAAATAGTTGTTGGAAGTCCATTTTCTTTTAGCAGTAATTGATGGCCATATGCTGTGCAATAACTCACTTACTGACAACTTGGCGAGAGACAAACATTGAGCTCAGCGTATCAAAACAATACCGGATAGGAAGTGAACGAACACTTACATGTAGGCCTTTACATGGTTGAAATCTGTTATCAAGTGCAAATCGAGCGTGTGAAAAGTAGAAGTAAAACAAAGATCAGGAATCGATACAATTAATTTTCTCCACCCATCAAAGACACCAAAGGGAACGAAACACAAACATGAAGCGACCAGACCATAAAGGAAACCTAAACAAAGGATGGCCATAAGGACAGTTACTTTCCCACAAAATGGCAAAATGGCCATCCAAAATAAAAAGACACAAGTGATACACACAGTAAGTAACAAACAACAACATAAATAAACCGTCACAGAAGAACCGCCTTGGAACGGTCAGTGGAAAGAATTCCACTGGGGGCTTTAATCGATTTTACATGGCCGTAATCCTCGCCCTTACCTCTGTCGCGGTATACACTAATTTTGTTCAGTCCGCATGAAGGCTTCCTAACTCATCAGTGCAACATCTCCGAGAACATACAAATCAAAAAACTACAGAGATGCAACAAGGTTGAGGACTCGACAGCATACAACAACAGAATTGCTGGAGCAAAAGAAAACCAACAGTTAGACTCCGAGGGGCCGACCAAGGACGGAGCATCAGGCGCCAACCAACATAAAGAATACTGAAATAAAATAAAATTCCATTTATGTTTTTATGCTGGATTAGTCATATAATCTTAAGCCCGACCCACCGGTGTGCAATCAAAGAGGGAAAGCAGTTGCCAACCGTGATTGGGTTAACCACCATTCATGCAGTCTGTTTTATAACATTTATTTTGTGCCCAATCTTTATATATCGGCGAACGATTTTACGAAATTGGGTACTAAAGTCATTACAGGCATGTATTTTTCTAAATTTATATACTAAATCACCATAGAATTCGGCCTTGTTGCAGAAGTGTTTTAAGTCCAACATTGAATTTTGAAACCAAGTCAGAATGACGTCCATAAAACTTAGAAAAGGCTTTACGTAGTTTATGATACCGATACTCCTGATTCAGAAGTTTAGCGGTTAATTATTTATTACGAGTGTTGAAGTCGGATACATGACTAGACACTCTCGCGAATCGAATTAACTGCGAAATATAAACCCCGTACGATGTCGCACGAGGAACATCACCGTCCAAAAAAGGAAAATGTACAATATCGAAATCAAAATCATCACGTTTATCATAAATTTTGCAAGAAACAGATCCATCTACAATAGATAAATGTAAATCCAAAAAGGGGGCCTCAGTATCAGAGGAATTCGCCTTGTTTAACCGAAGTTCTAGGGGATAAATCTGACTGATCAAACCATCAAAGTAAGTATTGTCTATATTTAATAAATCATCTAAATATCTAGAAGTAGAACTAAAAGCTTCAATAATTTTAGATTGGTTATCAATGGAAAGCGAAAATATGAAGTCTCGTTCATAACAATACAAGAACAGATCAGCCACAAAAGGTGCGCTATTCGTACCCATCGGAATACCCAAAATTTGTCTAAATAACTTAGTACCGAATCTAATATCTAAATACTGTCAAGTAGAAAGGTGTGGGCATCACACACTTTCTGACATGACCAACGTGTATAATTCTTATGTTCTTTAGGAGTGAAAATTGCATTTCTGACATTACATGCAAGATGGAGAGAATCTTCTCTGTGAAAAGCCCATTCAATTAAATCATTAAGCTTTTCTTTTATAAGAATATGAGGAAGTTTAGTGTAAAGAGTGAAAAAATCGTAATAAGACAGACTTGAAGCACGAAAACGTCTGGATTTCAATTTATTTGAAACCTCATTCGAATTTTTATAGACCAAAACAGATTTCTTCCTGATCTTTCAAAGACTTTATCACAATATTTAATCGCATGCGTTTTAATAGCAGTAAGACAGGAAGTTAATAGTTTAGAAAGTTCAGAATTTGCAATAAACCGTGCTTTGTAAGGTATTTTATGAAGTTTTGGTAACCAGTATAGCGTAGGAAGCTTGTCTTGGCCTTCTCTAACACACACTGCAAACTTGGTGGCTGAATGACAAATATGTTCATCTACTATAGCTCTCTCTTCAGCTAAAGGCTGAAGTTCATAGGCCATAGTACCACCAAGCTCCTGCTTAAGCGTGTTAACATAGTGAAGCCGTCACACAACGACGACGTTGTTAGCGGCCATGTCTGCAGGGGCCAAAACAAACTTCTTATGAAATTCTTGAATACCTAGTTTAAGATGACGTAAAGACATCTTCGGCTTAGGAGTTAATAAGTTAGTACTTTAGGAATAGAAAGAAATGCTTTTATTCACTAGTTTTAAAATGCTAAGTTTCAAGTCCTTAAGGGCTTTATGCTCAACATACTCTCGCTTACACCAGCAATTACCGAATTCATTCAAGGCAGCAGCGATTTCACCTCTACATTTACTGATATCAATTTAAGAAGGAAACCGATATTTCGGTCCTTTAGAAATTATATTCTTTATCCTAGAATCAGGAATACTTTTCAAATTGCCAGTAATAACATGACAAGCAGCAGGATAGCAATACACGGAGTTTTTACAATCACATGAATCAGGAGTATTAGTTTCAATATCAAGATCTGAAACAAGTTTATTGAAATTAAAAATGTTAGATCTAACAGGTTTGTTATATATATAGCAAATTATAGGTGTTTCAGTATTTTGAAAATAAGCAGGAATGGAAGAAAGCACCGAGCTGTCTAGAAAAATACTGGGCAAATCTTAAAAATCCACACCCTTATTCATGAAGGATTTTTTAGAGAAATGGCGTTTATGATTAATTTCAGAATCAATGTAAGGACGGAGAGTATGCTGAGTATAGCCTCTAGTTAAGAGAGCCGCATCAAATAACTGATTACAACTATCATAGAATTTATTCGCCTAGGTGCCCAGAAGACGTAAAACAGAAACGGGTAATGAACTTAGAAATGAAAGCATAGAGTGGCGTCCATGATTTTATAATATAATTGACAGTCACTTCAGTCTAGTCTTGTTTCGTTTAAAAGCACGCAATTTACGATTATAGTTACCAATTTTCCTGGTGCCGTGAGATCTAGTTTCGCGTTTTCGACATTCCAGGAGCGAGAAAAAATCAAAGTCCGGCATTCTGGAAATATAAACCCTCATGATAAATGTTGTCATTAAATCCCAGTGGAAAAGGGGTATGTAAAGATTTAATCCATTTCAGTTCAGCCTCATATCTTTTGTTAATTTTGAATTAAGATGTAGAATTTGCATCGTAGTAAAGTTTTTCCACAGGCTGTATAACGATGTTATTTACAGAATGACCTGTACGTCGAAAGTGACGGTACAAGAAAGTGCCAGATTTCTTAGGCTTACTCATTTCACGTGATGACTTCTGTCCAAACTTGGATTTTTTAGCTTATGTAACTGAAATGTTATCAGCCAATTGCTTAGAATAGAACGATTACCTTCGATACACCATACACATACTTCGACACACATACATACACGTACGAGGACTCTTCAAATATGAATGCAAGCAGAACGTTTTCTCATGCACTTATGCGAAAATCACCTGGAAATAAATATCACAGCGTAGAAAAACATTTTACCTATACATTAATACCAAACCTGTTAAAATCCGTGCACTTTAGTCATGTATATCGTTCGATAAACACTGTCTACTCTTGTATACTAATACAAAACATGGTTGGAAGAAGGTTAGAGTACGCCGTTGAAATACGGTCCTTTATTAAGAATCGTCGTATTCTTGGTATACGGTGCAATGACATTTTTGATAAAATATGTTCGGTTTATGGGCATAATGAAATGTCTTTTCCGACAGTTTTTCGATGGTGTAAGAAATTCAGCTGTGGGCTAGGCTCAACAGAAGACGCACCACATGATCGTCGGCCGAAAAGATCAACATCTGCCAAGATGGTTGCTAGAGTGAAAGAAATAGTTGCTACCGATGCACGATACACCACTAGGTAAATAGCTAGTATGGTTGGCATCTCATTAGGAGCAGCTCATACAATTCTGAAACGGGATTTGAAAATGGGAAAGATCTGTGCTAGATGGATTCCCCATCTGTTGACAGATGAGCAGAAAAAGACACGCGTTCAGTGCACCAAGAAGCTGCTTAAAAAGTTTCCAAATTACAATGCACGGCCTTTCGCTAATGTCGTCACAGGTGACGAGACATGGTTTCACTTTTTTGAGCCAAAACGAAACATTCAGAACAAAATATGGGCAACAAAGTATTGCAAAAGACCATGCATTGCAAAGCGGACCATGAGCGTCAAGAAGGTAATGTATGCCATATTCTTTTCAAATCAGGGCCCTGCTATTCAGGTTGCTGTGCCTAAAGGCAAATCTGTAAATGCGAAGTTTTACAAAAATAAAGTTCTTCGAAAATTGAAGAAATATTTCAAAGAACGAAGACCCGCAACTGGTTTGGCCAATGTCAGATGGCTACATGACAATGCGTCATCGCACAAGGTGTTCATTGTTCAAGACTATCTGAAGCAGGAAAAGGTTGTTGAAGTCCCTCAGCCCCCGTATTCCCCTGACCTTGCCCCGTGGGCCTTTTTCTGTTCCCGCGGCTGAATAAATACCTTTCTGTTCGAAAATTTGTACAGCGCAAACACCTCGGTTCTGCAATATTCAAGTGCCTTCATAGTATACCTCGAAAAGACTACCAAAATGCATTCAATGATTGGATCAGGAGACTGAAAGTTTGTATATCTGTTAAAGAGGAATACTTTGAGGGGACAAAATAAATGTTTCATCGAAATCTATCAGTTGACGAGACATGGGTTCACTTTTTTGAGCCAAAACGAAACATTCAGAACAAAATATGGGCAACAAAGTATTGCAAAAGACCATGCATTGCAAACGGAATCATTTTTATGTGCTTAGTTGCATTCATATTTGAACAGTCCTCGTAATCGACTTCTTTACCTCTTCAGGCGAAGTCTGTTGTGTAAGAAATAGAATGTAGACTTGACAGCTGGTTTTGTTGCGTGATTCTAGCAATAAATGTTGCTAATGCGAAAAAGCTTGATATGGAATTAGGCTCAAACAAGGTTACTCTGAACCAGTTTCTATAAGGGACATTTGTCTTTGGCAAAGCTTTATGCAGAGATAAAAAGAAAATCTTGATAGAAAATATATCTTTCTCAGACAAAGGCAGGAAGATCTCAAGCCAAGACAGAAAAGGATATTAAGTGAAAGCAACATTACAAAAACACGCCTATACAAATACAGTGTAAACTTTACCAGCCAAAAAACGAAAATTTGAAGATGAAAAGTTGTGATATGTTCCTTATCTCTATATTTTAGAGCAGAAATAAGACAAATAAGGTATCCCCTGTAAACCCCAGTTTCACTATATAAAAGTGGAGTTCAAGGGGGTCAGAATTATATAGGCGTGTTATTTATCATATAACATCGCTTCATAAAATCCTTTGCCAACATGCGTAATAATACATGATTACTGGCGAGTAACGCCCTATGTGATGCCCCTATGTTTTCTATTGAAATTTTTCTGGAATTCTTCACCAATAAAATCGGATTTAACATCGTTACATTACGAAAACACGCATATACAAATACATTGTTAACTTTACCGCCCAACAATCTATATTTAAAAGCAGAAATACATGTACGAAAAATAAGGTTTACCCCTGTAAATCCCAGTTTTACTATACAAATGTGGGGTTCCAAGGGGTCAAAATTATATAGACGTGTTTTCGTGATGTAAGATAAAAAGAATACTACTCTCGTAGTCCTTTCACATGAAACTTGTTAAACTTAAACGAGCCTTTGGCAAATTTCATAGATTTCATATGAAAGGAGCACGAGTGTAATATCCTCAGTATATCGGTCTGAGTAGATCACAAGGCTGAGCAAAATATGCAGGGCGTGAATCTCCAATGATAATTATTGCAATGGCCCGTAGAGCATGATCAATTGATTATTTTGTGCAAATGTGTTTGCTCAAAACTGTGTCCTGTTTCGGTTTTGATAACCGTAAAGGCACATTCGAAGGTATTAACTTGCAAATCGTCCTGTAAGACACATGCCCCGCCACCACTCCCCGGATATGGCATACCTCAAGGAGGATGTCTCAGGTTTAATACTGTGCTGTGATATATTTTATGAAGGACCTAATTTCCAACACGTTGTTGGCTCTTGTATGGTATAATGACTGCGCTATAAGGAAATGTACACAGTACAATGGTCAATAAAGTTGTGAGCAAGATTTTTACCTGTGCTACTCTTCGATGCTCACTCTATCGACACGAGGTGGTTCCCTCTCAAGATATATACCTAACATATCTGCGCGAAAGAGGCAGGTTCTGATAATACTGAGACGATATGCAACCTGATTTCAGTATCTGCTGTGAGTACATATGTCCGATGACATTTTCACTTTCTGCGGCTCACTGATGATTATCACTATTGAATTGCTTGGGAAATAGCAGTTTACTTTTCGGGATAAGGGAGACCATGTTATGGCTGCCACTAAGCATCGTTGCCCAAAATGCATTAGCCATTTTACTGCATACTGAATCGCAGATACAAGAATTCCCGATTATGTTTTTGATTTTAGGCTCCGTCTCCATGACCATTAATGTTGATTGGACGTAAAACTCAAACACACACCCTCGAAAAATCCTTTCATTTCCGTCGCGATGTACTTTCCTTTCATCAAAAAATATACTTTTACAAATCAATGCAATCATTTTTTCATTTACGTATAATATCAAGTTCTAATATGAAAGCAATGCGTTGTATTGTATTATGTTATTTTGGAGAAATGTGTATCAAATCGTCACATGGCTTTGGGTCTTCATACAAGTATTATATTAAGAAATGAAGGTAAACCTTTAACGTTCACTGAATTATGAACACATTTTATTGCAATATTTTCTCATTATGCAAATATAATTCTGCAGCCCAACCCCTCCTTGAACCACACTTCTATACAATAAAACTGGGATTGAAAGAGGTGAACCTTATTTTTCTTATTCCTGCTCTAAAATATAGATTCCAGGTACTCGTTAGGACCGCATCAATGGTTCAAACGAGTACCTACAATCTAAATTTAGACCAGACGTATGAAGAATATCACAAATTTTTATCTTAAAATTTTCGCTTTTTTTCGGCGGTAAGGCTTAAAATGTATTTGCATAGGCGTGTTGCCGTAATGTAACCATTTCCAAAGATTGCAAACACTCGTCCCATCAGCAATGCTCTTTACAATATGTTTTACGCCCATGTAAAGTAGAAGTAAAACAAAGATCAGGAATCGATACAATTAACTTACTCCACCCATCAAAGACACCAAAGGGAAAGAAACAAAAACATGAAGCGACCAGACCATAATGAAAACCTAAACAAAAGGAAGGCCATAAGGACAGTTACTTTCCCACAAAATGGCAAAATGGCCATTCAAAATAAAAAGACACAAGTGATACGCACAGTAAGAAACAAACAACAACATAAATAAACCGCCACAGAAGAACCGCCTTGGAAAGAATTCCACTGGGGGGGGGGGGGTCTTAAATCGATTTTACATGGCCATAATCCTCACCCTTACCTCTGTAAGTCATAAACATGACTGCAAATTGATGTGAAATAGATTTTAAAAAATATAGTACATGATCAAAACAATTTCACAGCCACTACTGTGAAGAGGGTATTATAAATTAATGCACTCAGAAGTTGTTGTGCAAGCATTAATTTCTTTAATTTAAACTAGTATACTGTACGTGCAACACGTACATTTCATGTGAAGTTTGAATAATAATCCTTATTTTATGTCTTAGTTCTGCTACAGAAAATAATATTGAACCAGGCATGAGAATTATTTATAATCGCATAGACACCCCACCCCCTTACAGAAAATAACAGACGAATTTGTGCAAACGCACATATACATCGGAGACACTGTAGCCGGCTGTCGTCTCGATAAGGCCTTCAAGTGACTTCATGCATAAAACATTCTTGTGCCTAATCCTGAACATCGGCTGTGCACGGGTATTTGAAGACCATATACCGGAGAATGCTTTGAGTCCGTACTCATGTTTTTGTCGGGACTGTATACAACGTACATGCAATACTACTTAAAAACGATCTTCCCCTGTACGTAAAAACAAATACTGACCTTTATGCTGATGATACCGTCACTCATTTGGCCGACAAACAGTCGTAGAAACGAATCTTCAACGCTGCGCAATAAACTTTGAGGCATGGTGTGTCGACCACAATGTTCTTGTAAATTGGCTTAAACCCAATGCAATGATACTGGACCCGAAATTCTTGACATGTGGCTGTGGACCAAGTTCTATTTCAGTGAATGGGCAAGCGGTGGAAATAGACAACTCGCAAAAAGACCTAGGCATTACGATTGACAGCAACTTAACATGAGTGAGTGTTTGAGTTTTACGTCCCACCAACAGCTAAGGTCAAACGGAGACGGGACCTCGGTTTAACGACTCATCCGAAAGTCTGGAGAAGCCCGGGATCGATCCTGAGACCCCTGGTTTACACGGCCAGTAGCGTAACCACTGCACTGCACTGTTGTTCTATAAACAACTTAATATGAGAACGGCAAATTAGTCAGGTTTGCAAAAACGTTAGTCGTAAACTAACATTAATGAAACTTTTATCAAAATACATAAACTAAGAATCCCTCAAATTATGTTATATTTTTTTATGTTCTTCCAATATCTTTATTTCTTTTATATACTATGTGGTCAAACCAGAGCTATAAACCAAACTACAAAAGCGTGCTGTACGACTCATAATAAGGACTGACTAACATGTTAACACCGTCCGGCCAAATGTTTAAGCAACTTAGCTGGCTGTCTTTTCCAAAACTAGTTAAATATCACACACAAAGGTAAAAATGGACAGTCTCCGGATTACCTTTCATGTATGCTAACTCTTATCTCAGAACACCATGACCGACGAACGAGATCGACAGCAAACAATAAACTGCACGATCAGAAGAGTTAACTCTAGTAGGTCAACTAAACTACTTCAGAGACACCTATCAGATTCTGCAGACACAACGGGCTGGTCTATGTTGTCATTGGCCTGGGACATAGAAAACATATTTTCTCGTGTCTCGGATCATATGTCCTACTTGTCATGCTGTGGCTATGATATGAGAATGGGTGTCATGAAACGTTCAAAGCAATACAAAATCTAACAGAAAGGTTGTCAACAGTTTTATATATTTGCATGACGAACTGGTCAGTAATATTAATAAGGTACAGAAATGTCTTATTAATTCGCATTTGGCTATCCTACATTATAAGCAGAGTTTACACAGATTGATACAGACAGCGCAAGTTTTAGTCTGCATTATATCACCTTTTGTACTATATAAGTTACTAGTATGAATCAATGAAATAATAAAAAACAAACTATATATACTATATATATGGAATCTTACCCTGGTGGCTGATTCATACAGACTTTATGACACGAACCTTTGGCATCAATCGCAAACAAAATGACCACAGGTGTAGGATTCTGCTTATCATATAACGTGTTTAAATTGCATTTTGGTGCCTAAGAAATTCAACGAATTTCTATTTGAAACATTGTCTTGTCAAGACGTTATGTGCTATTATACGTGCGATCCTATTTTTTTTATGACTTGACGATAAATGATTCCGACGTAATCTGATAAAACAGTAAATTTTGTTATACTTCAAAGAAATCCCCAGACTTTTGATTGGACAACGCAATGGCATTTTTTTCCACATACCTTGTGCCTCTCGCGATTGCCTTCGCTAAATTGCGATGTCCGCCATCTAGGATTAACCGCAGTTGATAAAAATATATAGAGGATATTTACTTTTTTGAGGTGGAAACCAAAAATATTTCATCGAGTGTGATGAAAACATCCAAATTTTCACGAGTGCGAAGCTCGGCTGAAAATTCGGATGTTTTCAACACACGAGATAAAATACTTTTGGTATCCGCCGAACAAAAGTAAATTTACCCTTTTATAATTTATTAGGACACTGACGGTAACTGATCGATCGTATCGTACGTCACAATTTTAACCATGTTATGACGTCACAACTGTCCGTTTCAAAACATAAACAGATAGCCATTTTGAATACAGCATTTCTACAATTCAAAGAGTGCTTTTCAATGTATTTTACAGAATTATTTTAACGATAACACATGACTTTGGGCGAGAAAAAGTAGTCCGGGATGCTACTGTGAAAATAACAAGGTCATCTTATTTTTCACAGTGTGAAAATTTCACTTTTATTTGTTTCAGATGTACATTGATTAAAGTATAAAGTATAAAACAAAAAAAAAAAAAAAAAACGAAATAAGTTTTTTTTGCACCAAAATAAAATAGAAACTTTTGATTGTTTTTTATTCCGTAGGTACTTTATTTCATTGTTTTATGATAAACATGACGCAAACATTTTCCCACTCAGCGCCGCGATCACCGCGTGCGTGCATAAGGGTGCGTTTAATGACGTCACATATAAACATCTTCTTCTCACGGCGTCCGCTACAAATGAAAACATTGGAACGATGTGAAAAAAATATCATGAAAAAGCTTTGCAGTATAACAATTTCGTATTTGATTCATGACGGGGAACATGGGATCAGATTCCCCGCCTAAAAGCGATATTTCGCGACGGGGAACATGGACTCACATTCCCCGCCTAAAAGCGATATTTGCCCGAGCCTAACAGCTCGGGCAAATGTCACTCTCAGGCGGGGAATGTGATCCCATGTTCCCCGACAAGAATCAAAATAACTAATAAAATATACTTAGCATTGAAATAAATGAATATCTAAAAGAAATATAAATGATATTTTCACACTACATGATATTTTCAAACTGTGAAAAATAGTATGGCCATGTTATTTTCACAGTAGCAGCCGGGACTATTTCTTTTTTTCGTCTAACATAAAAATACTTGTATTCTATAATTACCAATATTTTATCGAATGTGTTGAAAATATATTTCACTGTGCGTGCGTGCGTGTGTGTGTGTGTGTGTGTGTGTGTGTGTGTGTGTGTGTGTGTGTGTGTGTGTTGAAAACACCTGCCATTTTCACGGGTGTGAAGCATGTTACGAAATGTTGTTTAGTTACAGTATATCGCTAAGGCCACGCACAAAATAAAAAGTAAATTTACTTTTTTTTTTCGATAAATACCAGAAGTATTTCATCTCGTGTGTTGAACACATCCGGAATTTCTCTCGTGGTTCGTACTCGTGAAAACTCTTATGTTCGTAACACACACGATGAAATAATTTTGGTATTCATCTCCAAAAAAGTACATATTACATATCCTCTGTACCTCAAATGGCTCTAATACCCTTGGGTGAATCACAAGCATTACGAAAATACGCCTATATATAATTTAGACTCCCACTGAAACAGTAAAACTGGGTTTTGCAGGGGTAAACATTGTTTTCCTCTTTCTGCTAAGAAACATAGGTTGTGGGTTGTCGTTAGAATTGTCTCGTCGAAGCAGTTCTAACGAGTTCCTACAATCTTTGTTTTCAGCAGAAATATGAGAAATGGCTGAAAATTTTCATTTTGTTTTCACCGTGGTAAAATGTTGAATATATCTGAATAGGCGTGTTTTCGTATTGGGAAGAAAAACTTTAACATACCAAATAAAAATCGTATCTCCTATGTCGTTTATTTATCCAGTATTGGAGTCGACAGGCTCTCAATGTTTCTAGTGTGAAGTCCACACAAATAATTGTCAGATTGTTAGCTAAGGCAGTGCGCTTCCGCTAGACTGAAAATCAATGACTGAAAGCGATAATTTGCTTAGTATAGGATGACGAAAAAGACTATTAGTGACCCTTACTTGTGCAACAGAAGCCCACATTTACGGCAAATAGTCTTAATTACCTCATGACGTCGTTTGGATTTGGAAAACGTTTGACATTTAAGGGGAATGGGAACACCTGGCAGTTCTTTCCGCCATTTTTCTAAGGGAGACACTTTCGGGACATCCTGTTCGCTTTTCTATAAGCCCTGTCCCCACTGAAAAAGAGGTCTATTCTTAAAGGAAAGAATTTGCTCCTCAGGAGCAAATTAAATTCTTTCCCTTTAGGAGTTGACCCCTACTGAAATGGGAGACAAAATACTTTTGCAGGAGTTGTCTCCCCTGAAAGTGTTTCCATTCCCTAAAAAAATCTGTATACTTTAATGACTCCTATACTTATTGGTAATTATAATGACTCAACCCTGAGCTCTACACATATTACGATGATGGTCCTAGTGAGTAAACACAACCTAGGTCATTACGAAAACACTCCTATACAAATACATTGTAACTTTTTCCGCTTAAAAAAAAAAACACAATTTTAAGCTGAAAAAATTGTGATATTTTTTCTTATTTCTACTCAAAATATGTTAGAGCAGAAATAAGATAAATAAGTTTTTCTCCTGTAAACCCGAGTTTTACTATATGAAAGTGGGGTTCAAGGAAGTCAAAATAATATAGGCGTGTTTTCGTGATGGTTCATTTGATTGATAGAAATCATAAGAAGGCATCCCTGAATTATCCTTAGAATGCCTCCTGGCTTTGTGTTGTGATTAACCTATTATAGCTCAATACTTCCCATACAAATTTCAAAATAGCAATTTTCCCCACTGCTGATGGTATTTGAGCATTATCAACCTGTATCTCCGGCCTGAGGAGCTCAGTCGGTTGCCCCGGGATGTGGTGGATTCGATACCTGCCCAATGAAACTAATAGGGTTTATATGCATGGTCGGTCCCACTCGCACCACTTTGCCTGGGCAGGTTTGGTTTAGACCTTCTAAGTGGTTTACCAGTACGTATTTGCAGTCGGATTCAGCACCGCTTTGAAGCACCATGCCTATTTTTCCAAGCCCCGATGTGTCACACGGGGATGCTGGTACATGTAGTTTTATCGATGACTTAAGATAACATATGTTCTTTGATTGTGATTTTTCCTTTTTTTTTTTTTTTTTTTTTGTGTTTCCATGTTTACAACGTGTTTTGGGGAACGAAATAACATTTTTTATGAAATTGCACTAATACGTACGGAACCCAGGAAGGGACACGCATTTTTTTATTATGTTGTGCGGACAAGGTATAAAGTTGTGCGAACAATATATTATCTTTTGCGCACAAGATAATATGTTGTTCGCACAATATATTATCCTGTTTGCACAACATAGATCTTGTGCGGACAACATAATATATTATGTCTCTCATTAAACTGTGCTAACAATATACTATGTTGTGCAGACAAGATATTAAGTTGTGCGAAGAAGATGCACAAGATAATATGTTGTGAGGACAATATTTTATGTTGTGCGGACAATATATAATGTTGTTCACACAAGATATTAAGTTGTGCGAACAAGATAATATCGTGTGCGCTTAAGATATTATGTTGTCTGCACAAGATCTATATTGAGCAAACAAGATATTTTGTCGTGCGATAAAGATATTATGTTGTGCGAACAAGATAATAAGTTTTATCATACATTTAGTATAAAATACTTAGTTTTTGAATATGCGATACGAACGTGACACCAATGCACGTATCACAATTCCACGTGCTGCCATATCGCATGGGCTTTATCATACCCCAAAAATCCATATCACAACCCTTTATCGCACCCCTAAGCCTTTATCATACCTTTGACGTCACCCTATTCGGAACACGCGGCGTTCTTCCTTTAGCGGTATTTCGTATTTGTTGTTCAGGACGCCATTTGCAATTTGCATCGTAACTTTGGTAATAGGCAGGTGCAATTAATACAATTCATTTTGAACATTTTTTTTAAAAGTGAAATGTATGATAAATAGATTATGATATGGCATTTTTCATATCATACCTTATATCAGCCCTCGACCCATATCAGCCCTCGGCCTATATGGGAGTCTCGGGCTGATATAGGGTATGATATGAAAAATGCCATATGATAATCTCTATGTATGCACAAGACATTTACATGTAGTTGTGCGAACAAGATATTATCTTGTGTGCACAAGATGATAACTTGTGCGCACAAGATATTATGTTGTTCGTACAAGATATCTTGTGCGCACAACATATTATCTTGTTCGCACAACATATTCGAATAAAATGCATGGCCCTTCCAGGGTTCTGTAAATATGTAATTATTTTATATAAGGATCAGTATTGATCTATCAGACTCGCCACGAATTATCGATATTAGCATGCTGCCCGTGTATCGTACACCTGAGCCGTGTAGCAAATTTGAAAATTTCTGGGAGTGAATGGTCTTTTCAAAAATATTTCAGCCAAATATCTCATGGTAGTCAGTAATATCAGTAGCACTCATCTCACCCAAGCAACTGGCTGCCTTTTATTTTGCATTAATTTCAGCAGAGAAAATAAAATGGAATAAAATGTATTAACCATTTAATGACAAGCATCACGTTGAATTCAGGTCACGTGGGTGTGGGGATTTCGCAAAGTTCCTCTGTAACTACAATATCACCTGCCGATTAGAGAAACAGGATTTATCTGTAGATGATTATAGCTCTCCTAGCTGGAATGGTGTTAGGATGTCCATTTACTACAAGCAGCCATATTTTCCGTTATAATTATAATATCAGGATGACCTTAAATCTGACAGGGTGTCACACCAGCATTACGTCTAGTTATGACCTATCTACAAACAAAGGTCAGATTCAATTTGGAAATCATACGACTGCAAGGTTGTTTACTTAATCAGGGCCGGAAGCTATGCTGGACCGTTTGATTGCACGGCGGAAGCATAAGGCTTCTATAAAGTGGTTGAGGCTTGATGCTATGTCTTTCGCTGGAGCCGTCGAGCTTTAACTAGTAGTTCCCTTTGGCTCTGACTAACAGTGTTAGAAGTATCGGCCAGAAGCCCTCGTCTTTGCCTTAATTGATTTATATTTAAGGCTAGTTAATCAGAGCTGAAAAGGTAATCGATCATCAGTCCTGTGATTGTGATCAATAATCGAAGCTCTCTCAGCATGACGCTTGCCATATGTTATACGAGCCATATGTTTTCGGATCGACAGGCCTGAGTAAACAATGCAGACCAAGGTGAGACACCGCAAAACGCGACGTCTAATCAGGATCTGCACTGTCTGTCAAAATAGACACACAATTCGGTAGTGCATTATTCTTATTAAGTAATCGATTACCAGCAAAACCGTTATGATGATCTTTTTTGAAAACTCTATCGATCGATTGATCGATTATACTTCTTATTTATATGTGTCTGTGATGATGGACTGATCGAGTTAGATGACCATTATGCGAACATAATATACTGAGGCTCTTTCAAAACGCACCACTGTATATCATGTACATATAATTAAACAATCCTGAAAATGACAACAAAATGAGAAATTTTGAAGAAAAAAAATGATAATTTTTTTTTTCGATTTTTGATCAGCAGTCTCGACGAAGCAGCATATTAAAAATCACACTTGAATCTTCCTGTAGGGCTTCCGGAAATAATGTTTGCACCCCTTTCGAAAGCTAGTATTCCCTATTGAAATTTGAATAAACCAAAATTAGGCGAAAATTGGTCTGTAACACAGTAGTGGTTCTTGTATGTATTGTTTTTCTTATATTAGAAAATTACCTATATCATATAGGTAGGGTCAGGCGAGATGACAATCCCAGTGCATTTTCACAGTAGATGAAAACTGCGAAGTAGTATCAGACCATAATTGTGACAAACACTCATATGACTAGCCCCGAGCGATAGCTGTCAAGTGGTTCCGGTCAAAGTCAGTTTAATTACCGTTTAATGACTTTTTAAGTGCTCATGCATGGATGGGTCATTTTTATGGTCAGTTATGAAACATAGGAGATGTATATAAACTGGGGTTGTTTTCTAGTCGGCAGTCAGTATTTCACTCCGCTTGGTATAGAGTAGAAATAAAAGATATTGAGCATCATCCGTGCGTTTTGTCTTCTTGACTGTGTGACATAGACGAAGTGGTCGCCGTGCCCAGGGCTGAAGAAACAGGAGAAAAGGAACAAAGGTAAGTGTCTTTTTGATTATTGCTTTTCTTGTAATGGCGGAAGGAAATCAGTTGCCAGATGTTGATCAGAATGCTCAAAATGTTTTATTTCACAATGAAGTCACAAACGCTTTTCGGCAATTAACAGAACAACTTGGGGCTTTATCAAATTCGGTTGGTAATGCTAGTATAGGGCAGTTTATTTCACCTTTTGATGGGAAAAACAGTAGAGAATTTCATCCTTGGGTAAAACAAGTAGAGAAATTTTGTAAATTGACAAATGTGCCAGCAAACGGCGTAAAACTTGTAGCGTACAATGCTAGCAGAGAGGCTGTTAGTAATTTTCTTGCTAGATACTTGACTCAATTTCCCGCAGCAACTTGGGACATGATAAAAATAGAACTTTCTCGCAGGTTTTCCACTATTATTGACCCCTCCCATGCGTCCTGTTTATTACGGCGCATTCATCAAAGGGACTCAGAATCGGTACAGTCTTATGCAGAAAGGCTGATTGAATTAGCGGAACAGGCTTCCACAGGTTTGGACAACGCTGCGCAGCAAGCTTTGGCTACGCAGTTGGTGGGGTATTTTATTGATGGGTTAACATCAGACCAAATTAAAATGAAACTTCTTAGGGTAAACCCACCCACTCTAGATGAGGCGGTAAATAGTGCGATATATGAGGTAAATTTGAGAAAACGGTTCAATCTCCGCGCAGGCAGAGATGTGCAGCCTGATCGGCCTGGTCATGAGCCTTTGGATATTGGTCATATTAGACCAAGACGATGGCAAAACCCAAGACGTGAAAGGGGAGGTAATTTTGACCAAAACACAAGGCGTGAAAGGGGAGGTAATTATGACCAAAGAAGGCAGGTCAACGCAGTAAGCAATCAAGAGAGTTATTATAGCCGAGGGCAAAATTCTCAATACAGACAGCAAGGTCATGAGCTAGGTCATAAGACCAGATTCAATATGAACGGAAGGCGCTGTTATCTTTGCAATTCGCCAAATCATTTACAAAGAGAGGGTCCTGAGAAAACTCGACCTAAAAGCGCAACCCAAGATGAAAACACTCAGGAACAGAAAAACCATTTAAACTGAAAACCTCTCTCTATCGTAAGGCGGCAGATAGAGGGAGAAATAGAACATCAACATTTAAAATTTCTTTGGCTGGAAATCCAAATTCATGTTGTTTAACATTAGAGAAAAGAAAACTAAGAGCTTTGGTAGATTCAGGAGCTGAAGTAAGTCTAATAAATTTAAAAACTTACCAGTCCTTAAAAGTAAAATCCCCTTTAAGAAAAATAAAAGTAAATCTGCAGTCAGTAAATGGGGAACAACTAAAGGTGCATGGCATAACTAATTTAAACTTTTCGCTTAAGGGCGCAAAATTGAACCATAATTTTTACGTAGTTTCTAACATGAATAGGAACATTATTTTAGGACAAGATTGGCTGATAAAAAATAGGGTCAGAATGTATTGAAAATTAGAGAGATAATGTCGGTTGGTGCCTGATGCTCTGTCTCTGGTCGGGCTCATCGGAGTCTAACTGTTGGTTTTCTTTTGCTCCAGCATTTCAGTGGTTTCTTGCTGTCGAGTCCTCACCGTTGTCTCACCTCTGTGGTTCTTTGATTTTTGTGTTCACGGAGATGTTGCACTGATGAGTTAGGAGGCCTTCATGCGGACTGAACAAATTATTTGTCTAAATCGCGACGGAGGTAAGGGCGAGGATTGTGGCCACGTAAAATCGATTTAAGCCCCCCAGTGGAAATCTTCCACTGACCGTTCCAAGGCGGCTCTTCTGTGGCGATTTATTTATGTTGTTGTTTGTTACTTAGTGTGTGTATCACTTGTGTCTTTTAATTTTGGATGGCCATATGGCCATTTTGTGGGAAAGTAACTGTCCTTATGGCCTTCCTTTGTTTAGGTTTCCATTATGGTCTGGTCGCTTAATGTTTGTATTTCTTTCCCTTTGGTGTCTTTTATGGGTGGAGTAAGTTAATTGTATCAATTCCTGATCTTTGTTTTACTTCTACTTAGGCTGCCTGAGGGTAAATAACACTTATGTTCCTTTAGTTGAAGATATACATATAGCATCAATTGTACGGTTAAAGTCTACACTGGTGCTTAAACCACACACTGCCTATGTTTGCAAGGGCAGGGTGAAAAACAACCCACAAATATCAAAACAATGCATTTATCAAGTGTCAGCAATTGAGCAGAGCTTCATTAGCAATGAACCAGGGATAGAACTGACAGATGCTGTCATAAAATTAGATGACTCAGGGTCATGTCCAGTCCGCATAGCTAATAACACAGGTAAAACATACAAATTAAAGAAGGGATGTGTCATAGGAAAAGTTAACCAAGTGACTGAAGAATGCATTCATCAAATAAATTTAATAAGCAGTAACGTTAACGATCAGTACACCCATGAGGAGCTATTGACAGAACTCAATTGTCCTGAGCAACATAAGGATCTTATAACTAATCTTTTGCAGCAAAATAGGGATATATTGGCAAAGAAAGACACTGATTTAACACCAACAGACACGGTTACCCTAAAAATCGAAACCAATGACCATCCTCCCATAAAACTGAGGCCCTATCGCACACCCCTAAATACCCGAAAAATTATTGACAAGGCCGTAGATGAAATGCTAGAGGCAAATATCATTGAAAGATCTAGGTCAAGTTGGGCGTTTCCGGTTATCATAGTGGAAAAGAAAGATGGTAGTAGTAGGTTTTGTATAGACTATAGAAAGCTGAATAAAATAACAAGGCCAATGGCTATAAACTTACCTCTCATTGACGATGTAATAAACCGACTATCAGGGGCAAAATACTTCACATCTATGGACCTTCGGGCGGGTTACTGGCAGGTCAAGTGCCATAAGGACTCACAAGACCGTACTGCATTCACATGTCATAGGGGCCTTTTCTCCTTTAAGGTCATGCCATTTGACTTGTGCAATGCGCCGGCCATCTTCACTGAGCTCATGAGTGAGGTGTTAAGTGGCTTAGACGACTTTGCCGCAAGCTATTTAGATGTGTTAATTTGGTCAAATAGCTTGGAGGAACATTTGAATAATATCCAACAAGTATTTGATAGATTTAGACAGCACAAACTAAAACTAAAGCTTAAAAAGTGTAGCTTTCTCCAAAAAGAAACTTCTCATTTAGGGTTTGTCATAAGCAAGCAAGGGGTAAAACCGGATGAAAATAAGGTACAGGCAATACGGAGCATGCCTCCACCTAGTAGTGTCCGGGAAGTAAGGGGTTTTATTGGTGCTATGTCTTGGTATCGGAGGTACGTGCCAAACTTTTCAAAGATAGCTGAACCTTTAATTGCCTTGACAAGAAAACATGCTAGGTTTAAGTGGACACCTGAATGTCAGACTGCTTTCGAATTTCTTAAAAAAAGTTTGTCGGTCATTCCACTGCTTGCCTATCCGGACACCAATTTGCCATACAAACTATACACAGATGCAAGTGCAGACTGCATAGGGGCTGTCCTGTCCCAGGAACAGGAAGACATTGATGAAGACGGAAATGGAACGGGCAAGATGGTCGAAAAGCCCATTTATTTCCTGTCGCATAAACTCAGCCCTACGCAATGTAGGTATTCCACTATTGAAAGGGAATGTTATGCCATTTATTATGCGCTGCAGAAGTTGCACACCTACTTGCACAATGCCCAGTTTGAAATCTTCTGTGATCACCAACCCCTGAAATACCTCCTTGGGAGCCCAATGATGAATAAAAGGGTACAGATGTGGGCCCTACCATACAGGGGTACAATGCAGAGATAAAATATATAAAAGGAAGCTCGAATTGCTTGGCCGATATGCTCTCGCGACTTCCGGGAAGCGAGGAGGATAAGGTGCCTCAAGGCCAGTCAGTCACCGAGGAAGAAATAGTCCCTGACGTATCTGACCGGTCATATGAGATAGGGGTAATTAACTCCAACGAGGCTGACCTAAATAAATTTGCATCATGTAAATTTCAAGAAAATGACAAGTTAAATAAACCAGACACTTTGGGGTTAGACATGGTTGCTGAACAAATAAAAGATCCAGAAATATATACCATAAAAACTCAGCTAGAGGCGGATAGTCAGGCCCATAAGAAATACATAGTATTAGACAATGTACTATACTATATTTCCCATGTTGACGAAGACCCAGTAGTACGCCTATATGTCCCAACTCACCTCACTGAAAAGGTAATAGCAAACATCCACAGTGTAGTACATTTGGGGTTCGATAAGACCTTTGACGCCATACGGTCAAAATATTTCAGGCCGAACCTATATAAACATGTATATGACTATGTTTCCAAATGTGTAGATTGCCAGACCCGCAATATGCAGAAGGTTAAGTCCCCCTTAAAAGAGGTCGACACACCCCCTTTTCCGTTTGCAAAAATGGCCATAGATATGGTGGGACTCTTACCCAAAACCTTATCAGGGAATCAGTACATCTTTACGGCCATTGATTGGTACTCTGGTTACTTAGAGGCGTTGCCACTACCTGATAAAAAGGCTGACGGCAACGCTCATCTCATACTAGATGAGTTATTTCCCCGATATGGGTGTCCATTAGAGGTGGTGTCGGATAATGGAAAAGAACTGTGCAATGCCACCCTGGAGAACCTCTTTAACAAGTTAAACGTCCGTCACAGGAAAACGAATGTTTACAGCCCAAATGAAAACAGGGTCGAGCAATCCCATAGAACGTTGTTAGACGTGTGGTCCAAAAAGGTAAAAGACAACCCGCAGGCGTGGGATTTGTACTTAAATCAAGCCCTAGCAGCTATACGGTTCAGTGAAAATGTGTCAACCAAGCAATCCCCCTTCTTTTACTTGTTCCAGCGAGACCCCGTCTTGCCAATTGATAACTTGCTCAAACCCCGACGAAAGTAATATGGTGATGACATCATAGAAAGGGGCTTAGAACAAACTCATCAAGCCTTCGTATTAATGCACCGTAGGCGTAAACAAGCTCATAGAAGACAGGCAAAATATGCAGACAAAACCCGTAAGATAACTGACTTTAAAGTAGGGCAACCTGTGTATCTTAAGAAACATAAACGAAACAGCAAAATAGACAAAAAATGGAGTCCATATTTTAGGATAATAAAGCAATTAGGGGACAAGACTTGGGAGTTAAGAGATCAATTAACAGGGGAGATCCTGAAAAGCAGTGCTGACAATATGAGGCTAGCTAACATAGATGAGTGGGAGATACCAAAATCTCAGAGCCAGCTAAAGTTTCGCAGAGCCCACTATGTCATGACCCCTGACGGTACGGAAAACGAGACCGCGACATCCGACACTGATTCAGAATCAGAAGGTCCGGACGTTCGTTTAGCTAAGAAGTACCGGAGGGTAAGGTCAGACTCCGAGGAGGAAGAACACATTCCTCTGGCCGAGCTTGCCCGCAGGCTTAAGGCTAGGAAAGCTAGGCTAAGACAAGAAAATGCAGACCTTAATTCAAGGGAAACAACCCAGAAAAGAAATATCATGAAAGATGAGGGTAGTGGGTCCGAAACAGCTTCTGAACATACCAGCTCTTCAGACAATGAAAACAGCGGCCTAAGTGACCCTGAACGAAGCTCTGACGAGGGCATGGTCAGAAAAATAGAAGTAGATAATGTCATCAGAAACAAACAAAAGAAATTCCGTAGAGTTAAAACGGAAAAGAGTAAAGTTAAAACTTTGCTCGAGAGCCTAGTTGATGTGCTATAAAGCTGCCTAAACCTTTTGTAAATAAGAAAAATGAACAATTAGGGTGATGGAATTTAATACTTAATTGTGTTTTTTTTTTTGTTTTGTTGTAGTGGACAGCTTATACCCACAACTAGAAGCAACCCTCTTATTAACTTGTTTTTTGTTCTTTTGATAATAAGAAAATTATTAAAACTATGTCGGCTAATGCAGGATTCACCTAAGAACTCGTGGGGTTCGAAAGGTGTTTGGCTTTTATTGATTGGTGCGAGTTTCCAGAGGCAGTTAAGCTGGAACTTTAGGATTTCATAACTTGGGGTGAATTTAGTTTACTCGATCACGAGCCATGCGCACTCTTCGACATACTGGAGAGGTTCGCGCGCCTTAACGTGGTGGCCTACATGACTGAGGTGGGAATGTGTGAGAGCTGCCTACAAGAAGTCGAGCAGCATCTGAAGGAGATCACAAACTACTTGATCTCTAACCTTTCATATGGGGCTGACGCGCTAACAAGGCCATCGACCTTGTACATGCGCTGCCTCAAGAATATCGTCCTTCGTAGACAGGGTATCCTACAAGCGACCGTCAATGACAGGTCCATACCGCGCCTAATGCGTTTCCATATCAACTACTATAGGAAACTGCACATTCATCTGGAGATGTTTAAGGTGGAGCAGACAGGTCTACCATGGGAGGTCATTGAAGACCTATACACCCTGAAAGATCTGAATGATTTGGGAAAAGCGGAGTCTCCCATGAGCCTCTACGAGATCCTTGAAAGAGGGGTGGTCTATGATGTAGTCCATCGACTAAGATGGGGGGGGGGGGGGGGGTACTGCTGAAAATTTTATAGAATTAATGGAAATAAAATACAGATGGGTTAGAAGAAGTCTCTTAGAGATCCACTTTGGGTACGATCTTCTTCACGACGAGAGACCGGATTTCTTCGAAAGGTCCCTGCATTATGTCATGAGGAACATACCCCTGCCTGATGATTTTACGGAAATGGCGGCCCGACTGCGCCGCATAATTACATTTCATCAGGAATATTACGTTTGCGTAAGGCCTAGTAGTGACCGATGACCTATTTTTGGGGTCAATTTCATGGAAACCGATCATTCCCGACCACCATTTCAGGTCGTACCAGTAATGATCTTTGTGTTTTTCAGGTTGAAATGGCTCGTGTGACCATACTCCTTCTTATTTTTGGCTATGGGTTAGTTTTAATTGAATCGGATCCTGCAGTTGATCATTCGATAATTCACGAAAATGTCTTATTTTACAAGGACGGAGAGATGTCTCTCTCTAGTTCCCGTTGGATTTTAACTTTAGTATTGGATATTGGAGTATACGAAAATTTCATTAGTAAGCTTACTGCTGATTTGAAAATGGCTAAGAACCTAACAGTATGGGCGTCTAAACATTACAGTAGTGATAGACTGGCGGGGTATTCATCTGTCTTTCGGTCTCTTCAAGATGAGATCATCATGTTAGAAAACATTAACGTTGACATTAAAAGGAGTTTTTTGAACTTGAAATCTTTGAAGCATAAACAAAAACGGGCACTATTTGGCTTCATGTCTGGTGTTTTAGGATACCTCTTCGGCACATTAAGTAGCTCAGATCTTAATGACATACGGGGTAACATAAATACCTTAGCTAGGAACCAGCAGTTAATCACACACACACTTGAAAAAAGTCTCTCTGTACTGAATGTAACCCGGTCTGAAATCGCCCAAAACAGACAAAGTAGAAGTAAAACAAAGATCAGGAATTGATACAATTAACTTACTCCATCCATAAAAGACACCAAAGGGAAAGAAATACAAACATTAAGCGACCAGACCATAATGGAAACCTAAACAAAGGAGGGCCATATGGACAGTTACTTTCCCACAAAATGGCCATATGGCCATCCAAAATTAAAAGACACAAGTGATACACACAGTAAGTAACAAACAACAACATAAATAAATCGCCACAGAAGAGCCGCCTTAGAACGGTCAGTGGAAGATTTCCACTGGGGGGGGGGGGGGGCTTAAATCGATTTTACGTGGCCACAATCCTCGCCCTTACTTCCGTCGCGATTTAAACAAAAAATTTGTTCAGTCCGCATGAAGGCCTCCTAACTCATCAGTGCATCATCTCCGTGAACACAGAAATCAAAGAACCACAGAGGTGAGACAACGGTGAGGACTCGACAGCAAGAAACCACTGAAATGCTGGAGCAAAAGAAAACCAACAGTAAGACTCCGATGAGCCCGACCAGAGACAGAGCATCAGGCACCAACCAACATTATCTCTTTAATTTTCAATAAGCCTTTACGTTGGAGCCGTCATAGAATCTGAGGCCTGACCCACCGGCGTGCAATTAAAGAGGGAAGCAAAGTTGCCAACCGTGATTGGGATAACTACCATGCATGCAGTCTGTCGTATAATATCCATGTTGTACCCAATCTTTTTATATCGAAGAATGATTTTACGAAATTGGGTGCTGAAGTCAAGCCTGAATGACATAATAGATGCAATGGCAAAAATTGACAAAGAACTAGCAAATGTGGCACAAACATTAAGCCGACAGGTATACCGATTACAAGAGACTGTACATTTGTTCGCTACCATAGATATGGTAGTGGAGGAAATGAGGACGGCGATTCAAAGGTCAATGTACTATTTCCTCCGGCTACAAGTGCAATTAAATGCACTGTCAACAAATAGGTTATCTCCGAGCATCATAGAACCTGCTGAATTCAAGAGGGTTCTTAAAGACATTGAGACCCAACTGCCCAAGTCTTTTGGATTGCCAGTGGACATTGAGGTTGATCTTTGGTCATTGTACAAACACCTTGTTTGTCAAACAATAATGGAAGATGATAAAATCATAATAATAATACCCATACCGTTAATAGACTATACGAAACAGATGGATCTATATAAGGTTTATAACTTACCCTTACCCATAAGCACGGTTTATCGATCCAATAATAAGACAGAAACGGAAATGTTAACGTACTATACACTTGAACCAGAATATATCGCTATCAACCCCGAACGCACTCAGTACATGCTCTTAAGTCAACATGATAGGGATGTATGTAAAGTGGGGTTTCCTAAGCTATGCACTTTAAGAAAACAAATTCATCATACAAATTTAGCCAGAATGTGCCTCTTAGCCGTATTCAGCAATGATAAGGAAAAAATAAAACGCCTGTGTACTACAGTAGTAACTTTTAGCCAAGACCTTCCACATGTTCAATACTTAAGCGACGATACATATATCATTATCACTAGGGTTCCCCTGATATTTAATCTGGCATGTCAAAACGAAGTACGCCAAAAGATTGACATCTCTGTACCTTATGGGTTCATTAGGGTCAGGAAGGGTTGTAAAGCGACTTCTGACAGGGTAACCCTTACGGGGGTCTATGAACATGGGTCTTCACATACGATTCACAATAATGCATTGAGTATTTTGCAAGCTTACAACTTCACCAACCTAAACATTTGGGAGCCATTTAAGGCAAACATGCCCAACTTGAGGGGCGCTGTGAGATTACCTCAGAAACTTAAGCATCTTAAAGAAGTTCCGGTGGATCAGCTTCTCGAAGGGATAAACCAGGTGGGTCCAGTCAGACCCATGAAGGTCCTACATTTTCCTTGGTGGGGTTACGGTTTAATGATTCTTGGTAGTGTAACTTCAGTTATTATGGGCATTCTGATCTATCATAAGTGGGGCAATGCTGTTGCTGGTTCCTTGCCTGCCGCCTGCAGGAGTGGTAATCGAGGGGCACGAGCCAGCGTTCCGTACTCCGACGACCCTGGTCAAGAGATGGCTGAACTAAACCGTGGAGAAGAGCGCCACTCTCGCATTATCTACAGACGGGAGAACATAATGGGAGATGACGACATGTTGCAGCAAACGAGAACTTTGCTAGAGAAAGATAAACCGACAAGCCAGCCAGACAAGCAAGGGTCAGCAGGTGGGATGATACGACTACTCCCACTACAACCCACCAACCAGTCAACAACTGCTAGAGAACAGTAACTATGAACATTATTGTTAAATAAAATTATGGTCAGTGGACACTGTGAGATTATCACGAAATGAACTTCAGCAAAATGTGCTTGAATCCACGTGACTAGTTAATGAGAGCAGTGATAATCAAGACTTTACCGTTAGTTTAATTCTCCGACTTAATCTTCAGTCATGTCTGTCTAGACATAACCAGCTACGAGAACCGATAGGATACATGTCACACATGGTCAACACGGATGAAGAGAAAGGAAACACAAAGCGTAATCCGAAGAAACCTATACGATCACATGGTACAACACAAATGGTACTATACCATAATGGTACGACATACTGGTACGTCACATGGTACAACATAAATGGTACTACACGACAATGGTACGACATAGTAGTACGACAAATGGCACAACCTAAAATGGTGCTGCAAGTGAATAGTACAACTACTATGGTACGACTCAATGGTACAACAGACATGGTACTACTCTGGTACGACTAACTATGGTACAACTTAATGGTACTACGTGACACGAGACACCAGCTGTGAATGTTATGAACAGAATAGAAGAAATATTCTATTGACTAGAGACTGCTAATTGTAATAGCTTGTGTATATAATAAAGACTTGAGGAACTCAGACATACTGAGTATTGTATACAGAGACTGTTTTAAAGATGTTGTGAATTAATGACTTAACCTTACTGTGTTACTGACTACTACAAGTTGAGTTGAATTGGTTATAAAAAAGGAATATGCTATCAAACGGCAGCATATTTCTTTTTAAAATACGTTAGGGGGGGATGTAACACAGTAGTGGTTCTTGTATGTATTGTTTTTCTTATATTAGAAAATTACCTATATCATATAGGTAGGGTCAGGCGAGATGACAATCCCAGTGCATTTTCACAGTAGATGAAAACTGCGAAGTAGTATCAGACCATAACTGTGACAAACACTCATATGACTAGCCCCGAGCGATAGCTGTCAAGTGGATCCGGTCAAAGTCAGTTTAATTACCGTTTAATGACTTTTTAAGTGCTCATGCATGGATGTGTCATTTTTTATGGTCAGTTATGAAACATAGGAGATGTATATAAACTGGGGTTGTTTTCTAGTCGGCAGTCAGTATTTCACTCCGCTTGGTATAGAGTAGAAATAAAAGATATTGAGCATCATCCGTGCGTTTTGTCTTCTTGACTGTGTGACAGGTCCCAACGGGAGATAAAGCTGTATTAATCCCAACATGACTCTTGTGTGATATTCAGTCAGTTGCATTTTCATGTTTGCTGGCCAGATTTCAATAAAATTTAAAGCAGAGATTAATCGGCGTAACAGTTCATGCCTAATGTTTGCTGTTATTCCAAGATCATTTTCCTTTACAATGTCATTCTGCAAAGATTCCAACTCTTTGCACAAAATCGGAAGTGAAGGTAGCGAACAGCATTTAGACAAAGAGTGCAATGCGCCATGTTCCTTTAACCTGTGCATTTAAAACATTAATT
This sequence comes from Lucinisca nassula, assembly GCA_963580285.1. Lineage (NCBI taxonomy): Eukaryota > Metazoa > Mollusca > Bivalvia > Lucinida > Lucinidae > Lucinisca > Lucinisca nassula. The sequence goes on along the minus strand of OY757023.1, from coordinate 46,522,639 downwards.
GGTCGGTTTTTGAAAGGGGCATCGGCCAAAATCGAACTGCACCCCCATTTGTTTAAAATATAAATTTTCGAACATCGTTTTTGCGTTGTCCAGTATGCTGTTTTTCGTTGTTCAGTATGCAGTATTCATTCCAAAGAATAAATGTTAAAATACGACAAAAACGCCAAAAAAATCAACGCATTAATTACTTTTGCGAAAAAAATAACAAAAATACTTTTTCTTGAAATTTTATGCACGGATGCATATTTAATGATAGCGTTTGCACACTTGAAAAGCTCAATCATGAAGCAAACTTTCATGTTTTAGTTATTTCACTTATTTCACATCTGTTTCTCTGGCTGTCCATTCTAGTCCTTTGTGGTTGTATGACAGTCACATCATGAGGCGCCCGTCCATTTGGCGGTGCGTGTCGGTCCGTCCATGCTTATAAACCCTATTGGTTTCATTGGGCGACAGGGCTTAAGATGTCATTACATCTCAATGTCGGGTAAAAGTTCCACAAAATTGAAAGCAAAGTCTCAGAAATGACCTATATAGTGTTGACGGGGACGTTAAACCTCAAATAAAACAAACAAAAACAGTCACATCATGTTTACAAAAATATAGAAATAGATGCGAACGAAACAAGCCCGCGTAATGTACACCCATCTAAACGCCAGTGTATATAGAGAGATGCATAGGGGTATACATTATTTTGCTTATTTCTGCTTTAAAACATAGGTGGATGAGTCGGTTCTAACGAGCACCTACAACCTATGTTTGGAGTATAAACATAAAACATCATGAAAATACGCCTATATAATTTTGATCTCCTTGAACCCCACTTTTACATAGAGAAACTGGTGTTTACAGGGGTAAATATTTTTCTTTTTGAGCAGAAATAAGAAAAAATATTACAATTTTTCATCTTAAAATTTTCATTTTTTCAGCGATAAAGATTACAATAAATCTGTACAGGCGTGTTTTCGTAATGACTCAGAAATTTAATCGGAAAAGTCGCCATTTTGGAGTGTCACACTGGTCACACCCGTGTGTTATCGTAATGATGAATTCCTGTTTTTTTGTTTGATCGAGTTGAGGTTTATTTACACCCGTCAACACTATATAGGTCATTTTGGAAACATTGCTTTCAATTTTGAGGGACTTTACCCGTCACTGAGATGAAATGACATCTCAAGCCCAATGAAACCAACATGGTTTATATGCATATTCTGTCCGACTCGGACCACCTTACCTTGGCAGTCTTAGATCTTCTAAGCGGTTGACCACTACTCATGTGCGGTTGATTATAGCTCTGGTTTGAAGCCCCATCTATATCTCCAAGCCCTGATGAGCGGAGGTCCGACGAATTCGGGTGTCGATATTGAAACTAATACATACAGACGTTAATATCATGCATTCTGGAAGATTAGTAAATTTGACATGTCGTCTTTGTATGGAGGCAGACATATTGTTAAATCAACCGAAATTTTATGCAAGAAGCCTTTTCATTAGTCAGCTTTAGTGAGGTGACCAATCAGTTTACCCTTTCTCAAACTTGATCATCTGTTAATCGCGCGAGTCTACGGAGAGCAACTAAGATTTCTAACTCTATCGAATTACCAAACATGTCTGATTGCCTTTCTTTTATTTTAATGGCTGCCTTATATCATGTTGAATCATTTACCTATATATTCAGTTCGTCTATTCTTGAAAGTAATGAGACTATAAGAATCGTATATGTGTGTGAGGGGTGGATGGAAAAATCCGTCCCGAGGTCACTGTCCGGCATTACGAGGCTTGCGGAGTGATGCCGGGGACGGATTTTTCTATCCACCCCATACACCTATGTAGTATTCTTTCCATTTGTGAGCGTGGAGTTTTAATATTGCACCTATCGCATTGGTGTCCCGTCTCATACCATTCCCACCTGCTACAGTTATAATACACAACAACAATGAAATACAAAATAAAAAAAAAAAAAACACCCGAACCACCGCCCTAGGACGGTTAGCAACACGAATACCAGAGCTTAACCCATTGTATACTAGTGGACTCTTCCATTGATATATGTTGGACGAATTCATTTGTCGTTTAAGGGGTGCCAGACCTATTTTTTCGTTTTTATTCTATTTTTGGCGAAAATTTCTGTTAGCAAATAGTGCAGGCCCAGATCAGATGTGGCGTCTGATCTGAGTCTGCACTGTTTGCCAAGATATCCCTTTAGGGGTTTCCCGCATACAATGGGTTAAAGACCCTTTACTGCCCACAAATTTTCGCCCTTGTACAAAAGACAAAACTACACTTAACGCAACACGGTATATCATGCTAGTTTACCCCAAATAAACAATGCTCTCTCTCTCTCTCTCTCTCTCTCTCTCTCTCTCTAATATCACTAAAGTCTTGTAAATGTTTAGTATGTACGGGACGGGCCGTAATTAATGCTGTAGGATCTTGTGGCCCAACCCGTTTGCTGGTAACTTACTTAGAAGTATATGAGAAAAAAGTCCAAGGGCAATAGTAAACAGCCTATCCCAGTTCCATTTCACAGAGACAAATAAGATGTTCAGCTGTAGTTAAACAAAGCCAATAATTCTGATATCGAAGCCCCTTTTTTGGATTTGCAATTGAACATGTCAAATGGCTTTGTTTCAACTAAACTTTATGATGCGCGATGGTTTAGATTTTAATATAGTTAATATAGTTATCTTCCCATTTTTAGATGGTGATATTCGACGTTCGCCATCTTACGCTGTTTATATTTCGCGGCTTGTTCGCTTCACAAGACTTTCAAGTCATGTCACTGATTTTAACACTCGTAACAAAACTTTAGCTGCTAAACAGCTACATCGGGGATATCGATATCATAAACTTTGGAAAGCATTTTCTAAGTTTTATCGCCGACACAAAGACTTTCGGATGAGTCTTTAAACCGAGGTCCCGTCTCCGTATGACCTTAGCTGTTGGTGGGACGTAAAACTAAAACTCACTCACTTTATCGCCGACACTATCAATTAATTTCTATATTTAAGGTTGGATTCTAAACCTAAGACGTTTGCTGCAGGGGATGTCACAGCCTGAGTTTTTTGGCGACATTATATATAAATTCAGAAAACCTAAAGGCAAACCTAACTTTTCGGAACAAAATCGTTTATTATTAATCGTTACAAACGCATTGGATATAATATAAATTCAGTCTGCATGCATTGTGTTTGACCCAATCATGCTCAGGCATTATGCTTTCCTCTTTAGTTGCATACCGGTGGATCGTGGTTCAGACTGCATGATGGCTTTACCTCAAAGCTATTTATAAGTTAGTCGGAGCCGGAACTTTTATGTCTGTTGATTAATCAAACGGGGTTAAACTGCTAGTTTTCTTTTGCCTCAGTATTCCTATGGATTTGTATTCAGCACCGGATGGCTCAGAGCGTTTTACTGTCGTGTCCTCATCCTTGTGTCAACTTGGCTATAATTATGAGTTCTTTATTGTGCTAGGCTAGTCATTTTAGCCAAAACATGAGCCTTAACCTCAAACAAATTCCTTCAGAAGTGTTTCATTATTTTCAAAATCGAAAACCTTCACGCGGACCAAACAAATACTTGTTTGAACCACAGTGAAAGTGAGGGTCAGGTAAAGTTAGCTTAAACCCACAAGTATTTTACTGACCATTCCAAGTCGGTGCTTATGCTGTGGTTCCTTCATGATTTGCTTTGATGGTTCTGATTCGTTCCCTTATCACACATTGTTACGTTGATTATTCTGATTCTTCTCCCTTTTTGGCTGTTCATTTTTGTTAAGTTTGTCCTTCCAGTTTAATGTTTGTCATATTAGTGATTCTGATTCTTTCCTTCATTATGTATATTGCTCCTGTTTACTTAGGTTTGGATAATCTTACTAATTCTTAGTCACCACTTGTTTGGCAAAGAGCTGTGGACTCGGTTTACCTGTTGTCCGTTTTGTTTACTGTCGTCACTCCATGTTCGACTTCTTTCCCTAGGTGTATGGTGGGAATAATTTGGGATCTGATTGTATCAGTTCCTGGTCGTTTCACTTCTTAATTTTCATCCCTTGTTTCAATACATGTTTTAGGCATGAGGGCAAAATTGCACCGTTATAGTGTCACTCACTCATAAGATATTGAACGTCAATCATGGCAAGATTTTCGAAAAACATTGAGTACCGTGCTATAGTTCGTTATTTGTATTCGAAAGGAAAAACATTGCGAGTTGACCAATATTTATGGGTCTTCTGTACCATCGCATGCACATGTTAAAATCTGGGTTGGGGAATTCAAACACGGTAGAGCGTCTTTAGAAAACGAAAACCGGACTGGACGCCAATCAGATGCCACCGAAAGAAGAAATGTTTAACATGTACGGAACCCGTTGTACTCTGATAGCCGAATTTAGGTGGAAGAAATAGCGAATTCATTACACATTTCAGATGGTAGCGTTTAAACAACTTTACATTATCGCTTGGGATGCGTAGGCTAACAGACCGTTGGGTCCCAAAATCTCTAAGCCAAGAGCAAATGGCAACCGGAGCATCAGTATGTAGCGCATTGTTGAAGCGGTTTAGGTCAAAGGAAGATGAATTTCTTTCTGGTCTGGTGACTGTAGATGAGACCTGGGTCCATTAGTATGAGCCATTGAATAACACTCAAAGGCGCCAGTAGGTAGGGCCTGGCTCTCCGAGGCCGAAGAAGTTCAAAACGCAACCCTCTGCTCGCAAGGTGATGGCAACCGTATTTTGGATGCACAAGGCGTCAGTATGTTGGACTTTCTAGCAAAGAAATGAGAAAAAAAAAACAAAAAAAAAAAAAAAACAGATGCCTTTTATGCAACTGAGACCAACGATCCATGAAAAAAAGCCGAAGTAAACTCTCCAAAGGGATTCTGCTCCAACAGGACGATGCAAGAGTTCACACTTGCAAAATTGCAATGGATGCTGTTGAGCGGAATGGGTACGAGCTTATACCGCACCCCGTCTATTACTGGAATTAGCTCGTAGTGACTTTTTCCTATTCTCAAACTTGAAAAAGATATCCGTGGACGTCATTTCCCGCTTGGTCCAAGGAGGATGTCGTGGTGACAGTTGAGGAGTGAGTCGGAGACAAGGACCTTGGCTTCTTCAGTTCTGGGCTAATGGCACTTGAATAGCGTTGGTCCAAGTGTATCTTTCTAGAGGGCAGTTACATCCAAAAAGAAAGAGATCGATCTCACCAAGTAATACATTAGGCTTGTTTTCATTGACTCACCCGCGTATGTTTAACCAATATCCTGTATTGTAAGTAGACTATACCTGCTACACACACACACAATAAAAATAAAAATATATAAACAAAAACATCGGCTTAGTACTTTATTGTGCTAGTGTAGTCGGGGGTCGTTTGTAGGAGTTCAAACAACGAATGTGTAATATACAGCAGATTTAATGAAGGTTCGCATCTCAAGTTATAGCTTACAATCCATGTCGTCATCCAACCAGCCCTGAAATGACATGAGTCACATGCCAATATCAGCAGAGGGTTTTGCACATACAACGGCCAAAAAAATGTATCAGAGTCAACACGAAATACGGTATAACACAATACATACTATATCATGTCACAACATACTTAGCATGTGGACCATCGGACAATTCCGTAAAGGCTGAGTCTCGCTTTTAATTAGCACCTATCACCTTCTATTTACATACAACATAAAATACATATATACAAATATCACTACCACATTGTCTGAACAACAACAACAACAACAACATTAAAGGGAAGCCTTATAAATATATCTTCCAGACTTCCACCCAATTATTCGGACGGCATGCTCAGCGTAGTGGTCTTTTAAAGATATTTTGGGGTCTAATCTTAAAGGAAAGAATTTGCTCCTTAAAATGATATTCAGGAGTTAACTTTATCAGCTAATTTACATAAAATATTACAATGAGCTTACCAGATATTGTGGAATCTGAAGGCCCTCTCAAACACTCTCCCAGCATTGATACCAATGGTTACATTGTTCTGTACAGCAGCTCTCTCAGTGTAGATTAAGGCTGTGAATAACAAGCATATTAATAGAACATGCAAAGAAATATTATATCGTGCAATTTCAATGTTAGAAATTCACCAATATCAAAGAGACCGCCATTTTAAAATACGAAATGCCTGAAATGCAAATTACAATTGACTATTGCGTCAAAACGAATCCTACGCGAAACAATTCTAGCATTCGCCCTTTACCTAAAACTATGTAGAGTAGGAACCCAAGTACCAGATGGCTAAAACAACTTTCCACTAGCATGTGAGGTGATGAAGTGAGGATAACACCCCTTCAATTTTCCGCTCAAAAAGAAATGCGCATGCGTGAAGCATGTGCGAGTATGGGTGAACCAAATGGGACACGAAAGTACCGAAACTGTACAAATGGGACAAAACATTACCTCCCATAGTGGCTCACTGGCCTTATAGGTAGAAAGAAGGAGCGAGACATTTGAACAATACTATTGGGAAAAAGTCGACCCTGTCACACTAGGCTAGTCATTTGATCCAAAACATGACCCTTAATCTCAAACAAATTCCTTCAGAAGTGTTTCATTATTTTCAAAATCGAAGTCACAACGTACAGAAATGTATCCCCAAAATATTCCCTGGAAAAATCGATTTCTGTGAGCAAAATGTTCAAAATTTGAAAAACCGCTCAAAACCGGAATTAAAAAATTAAACATTTCATTAAAGTATACTAAATTAATAAAAATAGCCAAAAATGAATTAACAGGTGTCAAGTAACAATCATGCAAGTTTCAGCTAGATACATACACAGAAAGTCGCCTTTTTATCGGACACAATTTAACCGAAAACGGAAAACGGGAATAAATTTTAAAATGTTAGTGGTGAGATTTCTTGTAAACGTTTTGATGTTAAAAGTTGCATATGGATATAAGTTAGAAAGGTTTAGTTTTGGGGTACAAACTAATCATTTTACAGCAAAAGAGTCAAAATACGTATTTTGAGAAGAATGACTGACATTCTGAAAATAAATCTGACTTTTAAGGTATAAAACTGTGAGTTCACAAACATTTACTTTAACTATTTTCGGACTCCTTGGATGGGATGTGTGCGGTGATTGGATGGGAGGTTTGGGGTGATTGTGTCGATTCCTGATCATTGCCTTCACTTCTATTCTAAAATCACTAAATATATAGACAATCATATGTAATTTTAAAATATGCGTGTCCCCGAAGACGACTTACTGTCAGGTTCTAAATCATCTTATATTATAAGAAAATAAAATTTATCTCAAATAAAAATGATGAATTCAAAATTCATTATTTGTTGGAAAGGTACATTTGATAGTTTTTACACAATTTTGTCTCAATGTGTGTTATGTCTTAGATGTATATAGCTTAAAGGTCTCTAACTTAATATATATCTAATAAGGAATCCTAAAAAACCTAACATGCCTGTAAGAATAAAAAGAATGGCAAAAAGAATGTACTAAAGATCAGTTTTGTTTTCTTTTGCATAATAGAAGTCATTGAAATATTAACCCGGTTTTCATGCTTAATAATCTTTGACATTAACAAATACCACCAAGAGAAAAATAATAGGGATAAATAAAAATAAATAAACAAATAGACTATTGTAGACAAGTGTTTAGACCTAGAACAATTCTATTAGATGTCATATCTATGCAAATCAACATGAAAATTAGAACAAAACATAAGATGGGACAGAGAAACCATCCAACAATTGGAAATGCGTTTTCTTTCCTTCTTACGAGTGAGTCCAGTAACCTTTAACATGTACAAGTAATGTTTTATAGGGTTATTATAAACAATTACAATAATGATGTTTTATCTTTATCCTGGTCGAAGACGGAGTTAAACATTTTTTAACAAGGGGATCACGATGGTTCTACACGTATATTGCCATCTGAGCTGAAATGTTGCTATTGAATTTTTCACCCCAGAGCTATAATGTTGGCAAACCTGAAAGGTATCCACTAAATATCACTACATATCAAAGGCATTTGTCGTTCAGAAAAGTAACTTTTCGTAATAAAAAGTAACTTTTCGTAATATAAGTTTGTGTAAATCAAATAACCCCGGGGTGGAAACACTTCTAACCCCAGGGATATGATTTTTAAATTAACAATCTTGGTAAAGATCCACTAGTTGAAGCCACTCGCCCAATTCAACAGACACATGCCTTCTGGTTTCGGCAATTAGTGTTTTGCCTATTGTCACATTTTTATTGCCATGAGAACCGGAGTTCTGCAAGCAAATGTTTTAATAACTTTAATAAAGTTTGATTAAAACCCATTAACGGACTAAGAGAAATTGCGAACCTATGGGCAGACGTAGACGACCACTAGTCACAAAGGCCTCCCAGGGGCATTAAGCACATATTACACGAAAATAAAAGCCCGTCTGTTATTTCTAACAATGACCAGTTTTAATAAAAAAATTCTAGCTTTGAACTGTCTGTTGCAGAGCAACAGACGTTAGAGGACTGCTCAGCTTCGCTGATTTTTGCCTCATATTTACTGGCATCTCTTTTGATGAGGTCTCACCACTCTTATGTGTCCTGTGCAATATGTTCACACGACTCTGTTGGTATGTTGAAGTCATTGAGGGAGGCTTTGAAGGTCTCCTTGTAGCGCTTCTTCTGACTACCATGTTACAAGACAAAAAGTGTTTAACTTGATATATGCATTTTTTTTTCATTGTCCTCTTCCGGGCTACACAGTAAAGCTTGACATATACAACGTGTGTTTTTAACATAAGCACCACCGACTATTTATGCTACGAGGACTGTTCAAATATGAATGCAAGTATAACGTTTTCTCATGCACTAATGCGAAAATCGCCTGGAAATAAATATCACAGCGTAGAAAAACATTTCACCTATTCATTGATACCAAACCTATTAAAATCCGTCCACTTTACCCATGTATATCCTTCGATAAACACTGTCTACTCTTGTATACTAATACAAAACATTGTTGGAAGAAGGTCAGAGTACGCCCTTGAAATACGATCCTATATTAAGAATGGTTGTATTCTTGGTATACGGTGCTAAGACATTTTTGATGAAATATGTTCGGTTTATAGGCATAATGAAATATCTTTTCCGACAGTTTTTCGTTGGTGTAAGAAATTCAGCTGTGGGCCAGGCTCAACAGAAGATGCACCACATGATCGTCGGCCGAAAAGAGCAACATCTGCCAAGATGGTTGCTAGAGTGAAAGAAATAGTTGCTACCGATGCACGATACACCACTAGGCAAATAGCTAGTATGGTTGGCATCTCATTAGGAGCAGCTCATACAATTCTGAAACGGGATTTTAAAATGAGAAAGATCAGTACTAGATGAATTCCCCATCTGTTGAAAGATGAGCAGAAAAAGATACGCGTTCAGTGCGCCAAGAAATTGCTTAAAAAGTTTCCAAATTACAATGCACGGTCTTTCGCTAATGTCGTCACAGGTGACGAGACATGGGTTCACTGTTTTCAGCCAAAATGAAAGATTCCGAACAAAATATGGGCAACAAAGTATTGCAAAAGACCATGCATTGCAAAGCGGACCATGAGCGTCAAGAAGGCAATGTATGCCATATTCTTTTCAAATCAGGGCCCTGCTATTCAGGTTGCTGTGCCTAAAGGCAAATTTGTAAATGCGAAGTTTTACAAGAATAAAGTTCTTCGAAAATTGAAGAAATATTTCAAAGAACGAAGACCCGCAACTGGTTTGGCCAATGCCAGATTGCTACATGACAATGCATCATCGCACCAGGTGTTCATTGTGCAAGACTATCTGAAGCAGGAAAAGGTTGTTGAACTCCCTCACCCCCCCCCCCCCCCCCCGTATTCCCCTGACCTTGCCCCGTGTGACTTTTTTTTGTTCCCGCGGCTGAAAAAATACCTTTCTGGTCGAAATTTTGTACAACGCAAACACCTCGGTTCTGCAATATTCAAGTGCCTTCATAGTATACCTCGAAAAGACTACAAAAATGCATTCAATGATTGGATCAGAAGACTGGAAGTTTGTATAAATGTTAAAGGGGAATACTTTGAGGGGACAAAATAATTTTTTCATCGAAATCTATCACGGAATCATTTTTATGATCTTAGTTGCATTCATATTTGAACAGTCCTCGTAAACTGTCAAAATGTAGAGTCATAATTGTTTCTTTATGTATTGTTCTACATTATACTTTGTGTCATACATCTTTCTTGGAAACGTCAGGATCTCTGATATCCCTTAACATGGGCTCATTCTCATACAGATGTTTCAAATGTTAAGCCTCCTCTGTCTTTCGCTCCTTTTTCAAAATCAGATTTTTGGCACTATTTTGTGCCATGAGTAATGACCTGCAAAGAGACTTGCCTCAGACATCGTTGTACCTACCAAAGACATGCACTATTCCAAACTGGGTTGGATCCATCGCCAAACGCTTCTGCATGACAAAATTGTATAATGTAGTCAGGGTTTTAGGAGGCCTTCATGCGGACGGAACAAATTATTTGTCTTAATCGAGACGGAAGTAAGGGCGAGGTTTGTGGCCACGTAAAATCGATTTAAGCCCCCCAGTGGAATTTGTTTCCGCTGACCGTTCCAAGGCGGTTCTTCTGTCGCGGTTTATTTTTGTTATAGTTTGTCTGTGTGTGTTTGTGTCGCTTATATTATTTTATTTTGGATAGCCTATTGGCCATTTTGTGGGAAAGTAACTGTCCTTTTGGCTGTCCGCTATTGATGTTTCCATTAGGGTCTGTTGTTTCATGTTTGTGTTTCTTTCCCTTTGGTGTCTCTGATGGGAGCTTTGGGTTAATTGTATCGATTTCTGATTATTGCCTCCACTTCTTCTTTTAAGCTCAAGAGAGTTCAAAATTTGTACATGTACACATTTGTAATGTTTACTCTTTTTTGCAAAAAAATATGGATTTCTTTTCAAAAGCCAAACACAATGTTTGTAACTCTAACGCCTTTACAAGGAATTTTAAAAATATTTTTGTTTTCAGAGTTTTTTATCTATAAAAGTTTCTAACTTCCTACCTATTTCCCCTTCACTATTGTACACTAAAATTTCCTCTCTACCGCAGAAGTATTGCTGCCCAACGTTGATAAGTTCAACAGGGCAGGGCAGTCAGCCCGATCAACCATTGTTCACCTTTACCAACCACCGCCTTGCTTTTAATCTTGAAACTAGACCTTTTAACTTTCACGCTTTTAACTTTCCTTTAATTTTCACCACTTGCCTTTTCTATGCTCGACTTTGCACTCACATGCTACAAGTCCAAGCAATGGGTTAAGAATTATTGGAAGATAGATAGATGGATAAAAAGATTCATTTCTGAAGAATTCAATGTTCATAACTGGCTATAGAAATTAGCTTTGTGTCTTGGGCTGGTTTGGTTAGGCGAATGTGTCATGTATCTTCCGTCACTTTGGCGTCAAACAGATATTGGCTTACAGTTGAGTAAGGCCTGATGTCCTTGCAGCAGGTATGGGTAGAGGGGAAATGTTGTTATTTCTGCTGTTTCTACACTTTCATTTACTTTCCTCGTTTCACCACTTTCCTCACTTTATCTCCTTTGCTGTCTCTGTCTCTTTTCTTCGTTTTACTGGCAGTCGACACAAAATGACGTATCATTAATCCCACTCTGCAGACCTTGCTGAACATCTTAGTTTACTATAGCTGCAAGGAACATTATCTTCTCCAGCCAGTAAAGAGTGTGCTACTTGAGATTCTTCCCAGTCATATGAAGCAAGACCCTGAAGAAACAGATATCACCCTGAAGGGACAGACTATGCCTGCCGTACAGGATACAATGCATATGGGTATTTTGAGGTCAGCTAATAGCCAAGAGTCGTCAGTAGAAAGTAACATAAGGAAAGCTCAACGAACTATCTAATGCACTAACGGCCGCAGGTCTGCATGGGGAAAATGGTTTGGACCCCGAAACTTCTATACAGCTTACATATACATACGTCCTTCCAGCTTTGGTATATGGACTAGAGGTGATCCTGCCCAACAGATCTTTAATGGATAAGCTAGAGAGGGCATATTAAAAGTTCCTGAAACAGGTGCTTTCACTACCAGATAGTGTAGCTGACCCTGCAGTATACGTTCTAACGGGAACCATCCCAATTAAAGCAGTTGTTCACAAGCGGGCACTGACGCTGTTTGGTGGCATCTGTAGGTTGGACGAATACTCAGTAGAAAAGAAGCTAGCCACAAGACAACTGTCTGTCAAGTGGTTCAGCAGTAATAGCTGGTATATTGCCATTCGCAAGCTTCTTATTAAGTATGATTTACCTCAAGCTTGGACCTTACTGGACGAACCACCTACTAAGTCGAGATGGAAAACCTCAGTGGACAAATGTGTCAATAATTACTAGTGCTTGAGAATAAGAGAGAAAGCTGCATTATACCCCTCCCTGCAGTACCTGAATTCAGAAGATTATACACCAAACAAGAAGCACTGGTTGATACAGCATACCAGGGAAGTGAGAGATGCCGCGCGGCTAAAGACCAAACTCAAGCTCATGACTAGGTCGTATATACTACAGGTAAACAGGGCGGCCTTCAACCAAAGCCAAAATAGCCGAACCTACATGATATGTAACAGTGGTGACGAAACTATTGAGCATTTTCTGTTGACCTGTGGTGCTTTAGAAGAAAAAAGACATGCTTTGTTGGATCGACAGGTGAGACTTGCTGGTGGCATGCTGCAGTTTACTCAAGATGATCCCAACATTCTCACACAGCTTATCCTAGACTGTAGTAAAATCATAAAGTACTCAGATACAGCTGATCACCATTCCCATTTAAGAGCCATAGAAAGACGGTCAGTTAGCCTCTGTCATACCCTACATGTCGAACGGTACAAGAGACTTTCACTAATTCCAAAGCGGAATAGATGATCGCAGTACACACCATCCGGGAACAGATTTCTTTTAAAAGCTTTTTAAAGACTTTTACAGTAACAAGCGTCTTAAGATGTAAATAGAGTGGTGGAACAGACACCATTTTAGCCCGTGTAAATATCCCGAAAAAAAAAACGTTCACTCAAGAAGACTCCAGACTGGAGGTGTGCCTCAAGTGGCAGAATCTATACATACTACTACTACTAATAGCGGAACGCCAAAAGGCCAGTTACTTTCCCACAAGATGGCCGATTGCCTTTCAAAACAACAACAACAAAAAATACAAGCGATGCACACACTCAAAGACAAACCATAACAAAAATAAACCATAACAGAAGGACCGCCTTGGAACGGTCAGTGACACGAATTCCACTGGGAGGGAGGTGGGGGCTTAAATCGATTTTACGCGGCCGCAATCCTCGCCCTTACTTCCGTCGCGATTTAGACAAATAATTTGTTCAGTCCGCATGAAGGCCTCCTAACTTATCAGTGCAACGTCTCCGAGAACACAAAAATCAAACAACCACGGAGATGAAACAACGGTGATAATTCGACAGCAAGAAACCACGAAAATGCTGGAGCAAAAGAAAACCAATAGTTAGACACCGATGGGCCCAACCAGAGATAGAGCATCAGGCACCGACCAACACTACATAAAATTAAATCCTCTCTAATTCTCTGTAAGCCTTTACGCTGGAACCGTCATAGAGTCTGAGGCCTGACCCAACGGCGTGCAATTAAAAAGGGAAACAAATGCAAGTCAGGACACCTCGTTGGATAACGTTTGTGAAGGAATTTGTTTAAAGTTCAATGCTATTTTGACTGGCCTATGCATGTGTTGTCAAGTTCTTTCTAGTGGTCTGGTTACTCCGTTTCGGGACCGGTTGATCTTGTCGTATGTTTCTTCCGTGTGAGTGTTGTCTTGGTGCCATGAGCGGGCTATTTCTTGTGAGTGTGGCTCTTCCTGGAGTTTGTTTTTACTTTTTAACACTGAAATAGACGTGTAAGTAAGATGATGCCACTTAACATTTTACTATTTAATTCTCGCTGTATAAAATAACCTTCATAGCAAAACGAAATCAATACTTCGGGGGGCTACATCATACAGATAACAGGTTATGTAGCTGATAGACCACAGCTCTTTTTCATACTTCACGTTTGTGCAAGCGTAGGTAAAAACCTTATCTCGTATGCGATAATATCGGTTTCAGGGCTTAGTGAACGGTGATTGAAAATCTAATTGCATTTTAACCTAATGCAGATTTTACAAGCATGAAATGGCCTTTAGGCGAAATATAGTATTCTACAGTCAGCAAGAACTTGACGAAGGTGTTGAATGCATAGATATGGACCGACTATTAAATCAAAGTTGGAGACTCTCTACCTTCTCAAGCAGTATGTGTATAGTTTTTAATTTGTAAGATAAACAGCACCAACAACTTGAATTTCTATCACCTTCATACGCATTTAGTATGAGCTGAAATGAAAGCGCAATACTCCCATTTCAAAGATCGAAAAAGGGTATTAATCTGAGATTTGTCTGCAGTTGTGTGCTTCTTCAAACGTTCCTATACAACCAATGTTTCTTGTGGTAGGTTCGCCCAGCCGTGATATAGCTTGTAGCTCTCTTATGCTGAGTCTGAACTCTAATAAGGTCTACATGTAAGTAATATGTTACGACTGGGTACATGTACATGCCCTGTGCCCACAGCATTAATCTCCGAGCTGGAATTTACGAGGTTGATTATTAGTAAATACCGGAGTTAAAGTGCCAAGTTGTTTTGTATTTACCACCGAAGGAAACAAATGTGTGGCATGGAGACACACAACAAAAACTTACATCAAGATTGCTGACCCCTCTGACATCGTTTGTTTTCGCGTTATCTTGTAAGAAATTCACCATTCGATTTGATTTTGGTTGGAGTATTCCTGTTTAAATTTTGTTTTGTATATTTGTTTGAATTTAACTGTTTGTATGTGATGCGAGGATGAGAATGTTGTGTAGTCTAAAACCTATTCGAAGCAAAAACAAAACGACAAACGCATTACGGCTGACGGAAATAAGGACGAGGATTGTGGCCACGTAAAATCGATTTAAGCCCCCCCCCCCCCCCCCCGCAGTGGAATTCGTTTCCGCTGACCGTTCCAAGGCGGTTCTTCTGTCGCAGTTTATTTTTGTTATGGTTTACTTTGGGTGTTTATGTCGCTTATATTATTTTATTTTGGATAGCCTACTGGCCATTTTGTGGGAAAGTAA
Source organism: Lucinisca nassula (assembly GCA_963580285.1). Classification (NCBI taxonomy): domain Eukaryota; kingdom Metazoa; phylum Mollusca; class Bivalvia; order Lucinida; family Lucinidae; genus Lucinisca; species Lucinisca nassula. Next base: position 46,507,477 of record OY757023.1, on the reverse strand, counting down.
CTGTCATTTTGACTTTCCGCTACTGATGTTTCCATTAGGTCTGTTGCTTCCTGTTTGTGTGTCTGTCCCTTTGGTATCTCTGATGGCAGCTGTGGGTTGATTGTATCGATTCCTGATCATTGCCTCCACTTCTATTTTACATACGCTGATGAGTCTGTCATTTCTCGAGATTACACTAATCGGACTGGCAGAGATTTTCCGGTACCATCACCTACATATAGATGCGGCGCTTTTGGATTATGTGAAAGTTTTTACCTCGGTCTGGAATGCCCTTTCCGCGGTCATTTTGTCTCTGCAAATAAGACAACTCATTGTATTTTCATTCAACAAATTGAGGTTAAATGTAACATTCAATAGTCGTACTGATTAGTGAATTTAACAGTTATTTGCACTTGTACATTGCTGGAGCAAAGGAATATGCTATCGTCAAGAAATGCCATAAGGTGATTTTGCGATAAAAGTCCATGTGGTTGTGTAAGTATCACTATGCACTGTCAAACATATATTGTAACTAATCGATATATTCCGTTCTTTTAAATCTCATCTAATTGAACAGCGATGTTTAGTAGCGCTAAATAGCTTCTTAATTTGAATCAGAGAACCTTATCATTGTAGAAACCCTACGAACGCCATATCGGAATGCGATAACTCCCGAACCGTAATTCGTCGTTGGTATTTGTTTTATGAATGCCTTACACCATGAGACAAACTGAAATTTACATACGAATTGCCCTACATGTAATAAAGGCAAATCTTCTGTCCACGGAAGAAACAACCGATCAGGGCAGCTGCTTTTTAACGATTTAGTACCAGAAACCCCAAAACGGGTATCCTGGCAAACAGTGCAGGCCCAGATAAGATGCCGCAGAACGCGGTGTCTGATCAGGGCCTCCACTGTTTGCTGAAAGTTCAGTCATTTTCCAAATAAATTTTGATGAAAACACAATCTGACACTCCTAAATTTTGAAATGAACTCAGGCTTATTGAGGCTGTTTAAACAATTACCCACAGCCTATGGCTTGGAGCAGACATACCAAAAATAGTGTATACTCTAAACTCATGTAAACCCCAGTGTTCTCTGTATCAAGTGGGATCTACAGGGATGTGAATGGCACAGGCTTGTTTACACCTAAATCCGTGAAATGTTTTTCCATCTCTCCCTACTATGTAAGATTCTTTTCTTCTTACGCTAGCTTATGGTCGCGCTTGTCTTTGTTACTGGCTACTTAATTTGTCCTTACATGGGTGTGAGGGGTGGGCAGAATACTCCTTGACGAGGATCTCAGTCCGGCTTCCTGAGTTTGCCGAATTAATTGAGACTGATTCCGAGGGAGGTATGTATCCCTCTCAGCATGCAAGATTCTTTTTACTGCGCATTTTTCATTTCCGAGCATCGATATTTGATGATGCAGCCACTTCGGTTGACGACGCCCGCCATATTGTGATGCAAATCAGTACATTGCAGTGATGCCACACAATGTGCCGTAACGTAAATGTTAGCGGCGGCGTCACGATGTCAATCAGTGCATATGAATAGTGTGAAAACTCCAGACCTGTATCCTTTTCCTGGATAGGAAAAATTTCTATCATGAAATTGTTTTCGAGATGGGGTTAATTTGAATTGCTGGAATAACTCATTCCGCCAGGCACATTACGATAACATGCCCGTATGACATAGTGCACTTTTTCACATGTCCAAAATGGCTACTTTTCTGATTAAAATATGCGAGATTTTTCTTATAAATACTACAAACATAAGTTGTGGGTGCTCGTTGGAACCACCTCATTGAGGCGGTTCTAACGAGTACCCACATCCTATGTCTTGGAGTAAAAATAAGAACAATAATGTTTACCCCCTTAAACCCCAGTTTTCTCCATATAAAGTGGGGTTTTGGGGGTGTTCATTTCACGGACTTGTTCACGTGATGTTAGGATATTATTTCAATATTGTTTTTAAAATAAAGGTATATTTTGTGTACCCATTGTGTGCACTCATTAGAATCCCCTCGATGATTACACACAACATATCGTTTCAAGATTAATTTAAACACCCATAAAATGAATGCATGGCTATCTGGAGTTATGAAAGGATCTCTCTAAGTATTTCAGAAAAATTTCGAATAAGCTATGGTAAACGACAAGTCCATGTCCAATTTATCGAAGTTTCACTGTACTATACCGTTCTAAGGGACGATTCAGCGGCATTAAAATCCCCCAAACAGATGTATTTTATCATTTTTTGATGTGGAATATTGTGGTTCTTTCCTGTTTAATGTTTGTTGTGTTGGTGGTTCTGCTTCTTTCTTGCACACCAGCCAAGGAAATCCGTGATTTTACCCTGGGATAGAAATTTATGTTTTGACCCTGGTGTTCCGACCCAAAATCTGGTTGATTATGACCTCATATGCGCCGTAGTTAAGGTTGACGTCATGCACGTTACGTGACGTCACTAAACATTCCTGTTGTGTCATCACAATATGGCGGACGTCGGTAACCGAAGTGACTGCAGCATTACAATCCGAGCTAAGAAATGGAAGGTGTGCAAGAAAAAGAATCCTATATGGGTGTGAGGGGTGGATTGAAAAATCCGTCTCAAGGGTCACTGTCCGGCAACACGAGGCTTGCCTTGGGACGGATTTTTCAATCCACCCCTCACACCCATATAAGATTCTTATATTCTCCCGTTGTTTGTGTTGTTCTTTTTGATTAAGTTTGGATTATCATCTGTTTGGTTTACTGTCGTTACACTATGTTTCGACTTTCCCTTCTGATATTGTATTGTAGGTGTGGTGGGTGTGGATCTGACTGTATCACGAAAACACGCCTATATAATTTTGACCCCCTTGAACCCCACTTTTATATAGTAAAACTGGGGTTTCAGGGGTGTATACCTTACTTTTCTTATTTCTGCTCTAGATTGTGGGTACTCGTTAGAACCGCCTCGATGAGGCGGTTCAAACGAGTGCCCACAATCTATATTTTTAGCAGAAGTAAGAAAAATATCACAATTTTTCATCTTAAAATCTTCATTTTTTCGGCGATAAAAGTGCCAATGTATTTGTATAAGCGTGTTTGCGTAATGTATCGGTCCCTGATCGATTCCCTTTTCAGTTGCTATTTGATTAGTAAAAAAAAATCTTCAAGCCTTTCCGAGTGGGAAGATTAAGATTTTGTGAATTTTTTAACGATTCTCCTGCTGATCTTAGTATAGATATATTCTTCCTTTGTGATTTGTGCAAATCCAGATCAAATGATTTCTGGAGAAACCGCCTGATCTGGATCTTCGTTGTTTGTCATTCAGTGCGTGAAGTTATCGGGATAAATTGCAACAAGGTAATCTGATTGTTTGATAGTCCAAATGGGCATCACGTCAACAAGTCCGTGAAATGAACACCCCCACCTAAACGCCATTTTATATAGAGAAAACTGGGGTTTACGGGGGTATGCATTATTTTTCTTATTTCTGCTCTAATACATAGGTTGTGGGTACTCGTTAGAACCGCCTCAATGAGGCGGATCTAACGAGCATCCACAACCTATGTTTGAAGTATAAATAAAAAAATATCACAGATTTTCATAAGAAAAGTAGCCATTTGGGAGATGTGCGAAAATGCACTTTGTCGCACGAGTGTGTTATCGTAATCGGTGTGGTCAAAGGGGTCGATTCACTAATTGTCATAACTGGCCCATAGGCGAGGTACTTTAATTTTTATGGTCTAACTAATTCCTTGAGAAATTCTTTTTACACCAAAACACAGTGCTATGTTATATTAATTACCAAAAAAAGTCCTCAAAAAATATATGTGCCAGTTCTGAGAAAATAATGATTTAATCCGCAGAAAAAGCATTAAATAAGTAATGGCCAGATAACAGCACCATACACTGTATTTACCAGCTGTAAGGCTCCTCACGCGCAAACAAATGACGTCATCAAAAACAAAACTTACGTCAGAAATTGATAAAGTGCAGTCTTTCTACATTCTATTTTTTTAATACATGTCATTTATATTTTCCTTGTATGCTATTGATAAACAATATCTATGTTCAAGCTGTAAGAATAAACATTTTTTTTTTTTGGTCGGAAAATACATTTGTCAATTTCTCATGACAAAATTTTAATGTATGGAAGCACATTTGTGCCATCAGAATCAAATGAATTAATATCGTAAATATGTGCATACGGTGTATTCCGGTAACATGGCGCACGTAAGATTTTGATAGCTATGTGTGACTTTGTGGAAACAACCACTCAAAAATCACAATCAGAACAATTGCAACACTGTCCTATCTACTTACTGCAATAGAAATTGGCCGCTGATTTTTTAACAGGCAGGAAAATAATAGGGGGGTACCCCCTTGAAATTGATTTACAAATTTTGTCTCCCAACATTGCGCACAATAACTGTTTTGAGCTGACTCAACACAAAGGTTGACTCAAACAACCTTAAAAGGGGCAAAATCCTGATGAGAAAAATATCTTTCAGCTAATTTGCCATGAGGAATACATATATGAAATTTCAAAACCCTGGCAAACAAGATTCTAAAGTTTTGCTATGCATCACAAAGCATTGGCCTACAATGTACCCAAAGTGACAATGGGCCATTAACCACAAAGTATTTTTCGGAATTTAGTCAAAAGTTTATCAGGACATCTACTCGTCACCAACTTACAAGGCTCTAGCTCCAATAGATTCTGAGATATTTTGCTGACAAGATTTTATAAAAAAATACAAAGGGCAATAACTTTTGAAAGGGGCATAATCCGGATAAGAAAAAATACGCGTTAGCTTATTTTCAATGAAGAATCGATATATGAAATTTCAAAACCCTAGCATGCACGTTTCTTGGGTTATGCTTTGCATCTGAAGATTCACCATGGAAAGTCGAATGGACGAACCAGAAGCAATATGCCCCTCCAACTTTTTTAAAGTTGGGGTCAATAAAAAACATAACAAAAACACGCATACCGGGTATTCAAATCTATTGGAAGATTTGATCCCCCCCCCCCCCCCCACCTAAAAAAAATCCAGAGAAAAATTCTGAGGTTTTTCTTATTCATCACGAAAACGAGACGTTGCTTCCAAGTTTGTGGGACTTTTACCTGATATTGAGATGAAATGACATCTCAATCTCTGCCGCCCAATGAATCCAAAAGGGTTTACATGCATGGACAGGCTGACTCGCAGCAACTTTTCTGGATATTCTCAGCGGTTGAGCAGTACTCATATGCGGTCGGTATCAGTTCTGTGCGGAAGCATTAGCAGCCCAATCTATTACTCCAAGCCCAGACACGCCTGAATAATTTTACCCCTCGAACCCCACTTTTATATAGTACAGGGATAAATATTAAATTTCTTATATCAGCTCAAAAACATAGATTGTGGGTACTCGGTAGAACCGCCTAGTTCAAGCGGTTCTGTCGAGCTCCGCAATCTTTGTTTTGAGCAGAAATAAGAAAAACATCATTTTTTTTATCTTAAAATTCCATTTTTGGGCTGAACAATTGACAATATTTGTGTTTAGGCGTGTTTCGTAATGTCTGCTCAAAAGCGTAGATTGTGGGTACTCGACAGAAACCCCACTCCTACTGGAGTTTTAGTTTATACTAATTTATTTTAGCCTCAAGTTTAATTAATCGTTCTCGAACACTCATTCCGGATGAATTCACGCGCACGAGGGAGAGGCAGTTGACTTTAACACCACTGCTACGCATTTACACCTGGATGGGTGGGGCAGTGGGGAGTTTTAGTGGGTGTACATGTACATTATTTTTCTTATTTCTGCTAAAAGAACCCTCCATGGTGTAGTGGATAAGCTACTAGCCTCATAAACCAGGAGTCGTGGGTTCTATCCAAGGGCTTCGCCAGACTCTGAGATGCTTTTTACTTTATTAAACCGAGGTCCGGTCTCCGTATGTAGGGGTTTCATCAATAGACGGGTAGTGGGGATTTTCCCGTATACTTAGACATTATTCCCCTGCTACGCTTGATAAATTTGTAAGGGCTTTATTCAGATAACATTGAAAATCACACTCCTTATCTTTCCTTGAAATCTAGATGCCGAAATGTTTTTGAAACCACTGCATATGACATTTGCTGTTGACGGGATGTAAACCTCAAACACACTCACTCACTGCTCAAAACATAGATGAGGCAGTTCTATTGAGTATCAACAATCTCAGAAGCTATGTTTTTGAGGAAAAATATATATATATATATACCCCCTAAACCCCAAGTTTTTCAAGTATATAGATAAAAGTGGGTTAGTTGGGGTCAAAATTATATAGGCATGTTTTCGTGATGTGTTTGCTTTTGATTTTCCTTTTTTATCCTGCTTTCCCCCCCCCCCCCCCCCCCCCCCCCAAAAAAACAAAAATACCTTTTGCACAGAAACTTTCATTTTTTTAATGATTTCATGAAGTTAAGTACCGATATATATGGATTTGCTTTTAAGATATATGTCAGTGATATTATTTTTTTCTTGTTTTAAGCGACTTTCCTTTATTGTCTACGCCCACGGGTGTAGAAACTCTTAATGATAGCTTTTGCTCCGGAAGTATTTAATGAAAGGTCATGACTGGTATTCTGTTGACTGGTTCTACTTTTCATTTTCCATCTGGTTACCCCAGGACACCCCAACTCTGGTCATACTGGAACGCCCACTTGCATATTGACCAGCAATTACCTGAAAGCTGCCTAAAGTTTATCACATGGATATGCACGATTGCTCTCACACTTGCAAAATTAACATGTATTTGCCCTTATGTAGTTCTTCCCACATTCAATTCTTAATGTTTTCATTTCTAGACGGCAATCTTGGCAGATTGTTTTTTCATGACGTTAACCTAGAATGTAAAATGAAAGGTAAACTAGAATGCGAAATGAAGAAACCGTAAATATAGGCATGTAATACAATTAGTTGTAATTGATAGTGTAAAAAAACGGAAATTATGTTTTATGTGACATTGGTGATAAGATTTGGAAATCCTCATTTGATATCTGTGACTTTTTTACACTTTGTGGTAACTGGCACATTTTAGTTCTATACAAATTAATGTGTGCTTAGCATAGACCCAAACTTTTTATAAAAGCTAATACTTGTTTTTCGAAATTTCACGCAAAAAATATACAAAAAAAATTAAAAGAAAACCTTATCTTCAAAATTTTTAGTATTTTTCCCCAGATAGAAATATTCATTTTGGATGATTTAATGAAGTCAAGTATTAATTGTTTAACATACGCCTGGTTTTTGTGATTTTTCTTCATTTTTCGTATTTTTTTCACCCCCCAAAAATACCCTTTCCCCTCGGATTTTTTTTGAGGACTTTTTTTTCCATAAATCAGGACACCTTCCTGATACTAAAACTGCTGATAACATTTCTCAAGGAATTAGTTGTGGGTCAAGGGTCATTTCCGGCTAAATGTACTGGCCTACCAACATTTTTCTGATTTTTCAAGTGCATAAATGAAATATGTATGGCGTGTATATTTGCAAACGAAGTATTAAACTATATAACATTGCGTTTTGGAGTTCATTTCTTTGTATAGTAAAGGCAGGAAAGGTTCCTGAAAACACCCTCGGTAACGCAAATAGTCCATTTTGCGAGTTATTTGGTTTTTGAAATATAAAATTAAATACCAGCACAGGCCTCGACAACCATAAAATTACAAAATGTTGTCCCTACACTTGTTTTTGTTAAGTCAGAAAATCTTATGATTGTCGACAGCTGTGCTGGTGGTGAAATCTTTAAAAATATGTTTTGATGTACGCGATCTTGCAAGTCATATGTCCAACAACATCATAGAAACGGTTTTATTTGCGAAATGTGGACCTTGAATTTTCATTTGACTGACATCAAACTGTGATAAAAGTAGGCAAGGCCAGTTCTGCCACTTCTCAATCACTAGAGCAAAAGTTTTCAGGACAATAAAACGGCCCGGTTAAACTTTACTATGACACCGTTGCCATGTCTGCTACGTAAACAATGAAGCTGCCTCGATATTTAATCCCGGTATTTACCAGAATTCTATCTTGCTTATTTTGACCAGACTGCAAGCAATCGATTTAATGTTTTAATTTGATCTCCAGGCAAATTAATAACATCTAAGGCTTTTTTTTTTTTATAGTAAAAATCACGGTCACGTCTTACATTTTGATAATAGTTATAATGAAACGCTGTGTTAACGGCGTACTAGCGCGAATGTCAACGACGTTGTCTAACACGCGGGAGACCCACATTCGAATTTTGTGTGTATTTTCTTTCTTTTTTTTTTTTTTCTTTTTTTTTTTTTTTTTTTGCTTTCTGATTCTTATCCATTTGCAACACTGATACACGTCATTTTTCTTTTCTTTTGGCCAACTTTTTCGCAAGCGAAAACGGATTTAGCTACTGAGTTTGCTTTCCAGTGATTTAAAAACATCCAGACCTGATGACTGAATTTATTTAAGGTTTAACGTCCTCATCAACACTATTTAGTTCATTTTAGAGACGTTGCTTCCAATTTTGTGGGACTTTTACCAGCCATTAAGATGAAAGAAATGACGTCTCAAGCCCTATGGTCAAAAGAAACCAATAAGCGTTAAAGTACGGTCCAGTGGCTTGAGTGAGTGTTTGAGTTTTACGTCCCACCAACAGCTAAGGTCATACGGAGACGGGACCTCGGTTTAAAGACTCATCCGAAAGTTTGGAGAAGCCCGGGATCGAGTCTAGTGGCTTGAAGAAATAGATGGACTGCAGGATGCTTCCATGCATAGCTGATTCCGACCGCACACGAGTACCGGTAAACCGCTTGGAGGATCTAAGCCTGCCCAGGCAAAATGGTGCGAGTCGGACCGTCCATGCTTATAAACCCTTTTGGTTTTATTGGGCGACATGGCTTGAGATGTCATTTCATCTCAATGTCGGGTAAAAGTCCAACAATATTGGAAGCAACGTCTCCAAAACGACCTATACACTGTTGGCGGGGACGTTAAACCTAAAAAAAAAAAAAAAAAAAAAACAGTCCAGTTCGCATCAGTTTGCCAATGACTTACCTGAGACAATAGACAGCTCGGATATAGATTCCCCGGCTAGCAGTGTAGTAGAATTCCCAGCAGCCACTCACGATTAAATCCATGTTTGAACATTTCAATAAAGGAATAGTAATGTTTTTTTTTTTTTGTTGTTGTTTTTTTTTTTCATACACGAGGCAGCTAAATACGTTTAAGCATTAGGCAGTTAGGTCGAGTGTTCAGATATATTCCGAGGGATACTGTAAATGTAATTGTAATACCCATGGATGATTGTTATTATTTTTTTCTTGCATAACTTTTGATTCCAACAGCAAATGGTGACGAAAACGCCACAAAGCGCCATAGAAACTCGTTATAAACTGTTCCAATGCAACCGGCAAACCAACATGGCGGCTTGCTCAGAATGTTGTCTACAATGACGCCAGTTAAGCATTGACCGTCTGACGTCAGCATAACATTCTAAAATGCTGTCTTCAGGGCTCAACGTAACGTAAACAAAGATGCGCTCATCTTGTGATATCAAAATAGAAGTGAAAGCAATGATCAGGAATCAATACAATCAACCCACAGCTCCCATCAGAGACACCAAAGGGACAGAAGCACAAACATGAAACAACAGATCTATTGGAAACATCAATAGCGGAAAGTAAAAAGGACAGATACTTTCCCACAAAATGGCCAGTAGGCTATCCAAAATAAAATAATATAAGCATCACAAACACCCAAAGACAAACCATAAAAAAATAAACCGCGACAGAAGAACCGCCTTGGAACGGTTAGTGGCAACGAATCCGTGTTTTCAAACAGCATGCGAGTTTTTATGAATTATCCATGGGTTTTGTTATTCGCCTCAGGAAACCTGGTGTTCTGTTTGCCTTAGTACACATGTTGCTAATGTGTGTGTTTTCTATCTCAAATCGCATGTAATTGTCACACAACGGTATTCATTCTTAAGGATCGTTTCCTCTAAAATGTATGAAGCCTCAATTTTATTGGTTCTCTTCCTAGTTATCTGCCTAATATTGCATTTGACGGTCTGAAATCTCATGCCCCATTTTTGTGCCCAACATCCTAATCTATCTATATCATTCTGAAGTTTCAGCGAGTCCTCTGTATCTCTAATTTTCCCAGTAGCAAACACAGTCATCTGCGAACAGTCTTATTTCTGGGCCAGTGTTAGTGGAAAATTATTAATGTATACAGAGAGAATAACAGTGGGCCAAGAACAGTCCCTTGTGGGACCCCAGACAAAACTGGAGCCCACTCTGAAGATTCACCATGGTGATTTACAACAATGTGCTGTTTTCTATAGCAAAGAAAGGAATCTATCCATTAAAGAGCCTTCTTCCCAATTACACAACCAAATAATTTGGAGTTCATGGGTGTCGAAAGCATTCTTGAAGTCCAGGATTTTACCCAGTCATTATGACTGAGTTTCACAACTGTGAATTATCCTGACAAAAGATTATGTTCATCCAATCGGGCCATAATGTTTGAGCAGACTATATGTTATAAACAGTACCATTTTTCTATGTTTAGGAAAAAAAGGCAAGGAAATTCTGAAAACTGTTTATAACTCTATATGTCATAAAAAATCTTATGAGCAAATGTGAAATAACACATGGTTACGGCGTGTAACGTCATTACACCGTCCGTGATAACCATAGGGTTTCTATTGAAATCTGTTTGTCATTAAATCCACGGCCCCCGCCCATTTGGGGCTTGAAGAAATAAATGGGCTGCATGATGCTTCCACGCAGAGTTGAATCCCGTCCGCACACGAGAACAGGTAAACCGCTTAGAGGATCTAAGCCTGCCCAGGCAATGCGATCCGAGTCGGACCGTCCATGCTTATAAACCCTATTGGTTTCATTGGGCGACAGGGCTTGAGATGTCAAGCGCGAGAGGGGTATAAAAGTTTGCTGATGGGGTATAATAATTGCCCTGGCGCTGTTCAATCAAAAGCCTGGAGACTCCTTTGCAGTATTACAAGTTTTAATATATGGGTTGAGCAAGAAGTCACAGAGAGAAAGGTCTGGTAATGTTTAAATGTTCAACTCCTCCAACGGCTGATCTGTGTGCAGTACCGTTGTCCTTAAGAATATGAAGACAACACACCCCTGCACGTGGGTGCTTTGCAACATAGTGATCCACCATAGCAGAAATATTTTTTTCTAAAAATAATCCTGTGACTTTCTTGTTCTCAGGTACTGGTACTCGGGCCACAATTCAGTCAAAATAGAAAGTACATGACATGTCTCGAAGTCATTTCTCCGCGTGATTTGAGGTCTTTCAACGTTTCATCTACCCAAACTACTATTAATACTCCAAATGGCCCTAGTATGTTCACTTACTGTTGCCATGGCAACCGATCTTATATATTTTTCTGAGGTATGCAATTAATGAACACAATGTATCTGTTTGAATCAGTTTTATTGACCATCTTATTATGTACAACTTGAAACTCTATATCGACTTCTGTGATCATTGAACTTTATCTGTAGCTTTGCTTATATTATAGTTGCCATGGTAATGTTGATTTTCTGAGATTCCACCCTGTAATGAATGTATTAGTTAAACAAAGGTGTATAACTGAATTGTCTTTAATTCACAAACTTCTGAACTGATACAAATTATACACTTTAAGGTGTATGTTCAACATTGTCAGTGTCATAGGTCACTTATATACTATGTGGGTGGGGTAAATCAGCATGTCATTTGGTTCTGAAAATTAAAAAAAATTGGATTCCATGTCCATTCTACATGACTCGGGCATTGATAAGAGTCAAACTGAAGTTATTAAATTGGTTTTTAAATGTATACGAAGTCCTAATTTTACATAGCCAAAAAACAATGTATGTTATATATTCAAAAGGGATTATAGATGTTTCGATACTTACAACCTTTGCGTCAAAATTTTGACGTCACTCAGACCCCAATAAAGTAAAACAAATTTATTTTACTATATATCATGCTTGAATTGTTATGTAGCCAAAGTTTCAAGTATTTCTGAAGTTGGGCCATTTTTGGCACTTAATGAACCAACCCCTTTATTATGCAGCAGAACAAGAGTTAAGAGATCCGCAATGAACATGGGAAGGACTTTTATGTTGTGAAGATGAATCGTGTGCCAAGAATAAAGACGTCCGCGCAGTAAGCTTTCACTGCTTGTTTGGTGTAATACCCATTACGAAAATACGCCTATACCAATACAGTGTAATTTTACCGCGGAAAAAAATCGAAAATTTTTAAGATGAAAAATTGCGATGTGTATCTTATTTCTGCTCCAAAACATAGATTGTTGGTTCTCGTTAGACCCGCCTCGTTAGACCCGCCTCTATGAGGCGGTTCTAACAAGTACCCAAAATCTATATTTTAGAGCAGAACTATGAAAAATAAGGTCTACCCTATAAACCCCAGTTTTTGCAATATAAAAAAGGATTCAAGTGGGTCAGAAATATATAAGCGTGTTTTCGTGATGTCTTGTTTCAAAAATTACAGTCAAATCTAATACCAACATGCAACGAAAATATTATTGGAATGAATCCTTAGGTCAAGATGAGGCTGATTAATGGACATAATCACGAATATTGTTATACTGAAAGAAACATATTTTGGGGTCATTTGTCAAAACCTTTTGCAGGGCGATTATAATAAATATCCATACCATTTGTTTTTGGAGTATTTAAGGAAGAAAAAGCCGTTTGAATCTATTATGTTGCTACCCTTGTTTGAATTGTTTTTAACTGCATATTAATTATAACGGCCAATGTTTAGGAACCGAATACCGCTTTAATAAAGAGAGAACGTTGTATGTAACATTTCAATACTCAACCTCTTCTGCGAAGATGAGCAGGAACAGGTTCGTCTGTGTCCTACCGGATGAAAAACCTGAAGACATGTTTACTCGTTGCGGGCTTAACAAACCAATCAAACTTTAAATGAAATACGCCATCTAAAATGCCCTGTGGTTTAGTGCTGACGTCTAAATTGATGTCTCTTCAAATACCATCAATCGCCTGTCAAACTTAATCACTCTTCTGTCCGGCCTAAGGATGCTGTAACATATAATTGAAGTCTCATGATTGAAGATTAGACACTTTTTACGCAGACAAAATCAATAACATTATAAGTACTATTCGAAAGAATGTATGCCTTCTGTAAGGGTTTGGATGCTACATTAATGTAATATGTTCAAATAAGCACTTTGCCGTATAGATGAAAAAAAGTGCTTGCTTAAAAGTAATGGGACCTCAGAAAGTTCTGACCACCAATGAAGTGTAGTTATATTTAAGATTTCTAGGTCGTCTAACACTGTCAAAATAGAAGTGGCGGTAATGATCAGGAATCGATACAATCAATCCACAGCTCCCATCAGAAACACCAAAGGGAAAGACACACACACACATGAAACAACAGACCCTAATGGAAACACCAACAGCGGAAAGCCAAAAGGACAGTTACTTTCGCACAAAATGGCCGATAGGCTATCCAAAATAACACCCAAAGACAAACCATAACAAAAATAATAAACAGCGACAGAAGAACCGCCTTGGAACGGTCAGCGGAAACGAATTCCACTGAGAGGCCTAAATCGATTTTACGAGGCCATAATCCTCGCCCTTTCTTCCGTCGCGATTTAGACAAAAAAATTTCAGCAAATTTCACCAAAAACTAAATACTGCAGATAGTGTGATATGTTATACGACCTTCAGTGCCATGGCGCGCACACCAATAAATAGTTTATTTTAGCTTTACAAATTATTTTCGAGGTTTAGACGCAACCACAGTAGCAGTGCGCAATTATTCCAACAGCACTTCAAACCAGGAAAGCCTGTAGCTTAAATATTTGAAAATTTATTATTTAACTAAATATAGCAAAAATTATAACTTTCAATTCGGTTGTTTTTCCGGGTACAAAGGGTTGCATGTTATTGTTTACACTTGCAAATTAGGTAACTTAGAAGTAGGTCCGGTCTTTAGGTCAGTAGAAGGTATTTTATGTCACAACCGACAATAGCGTGGATTTATTCGATATCCTTTATTAGGTTACTAGAATGGCTATTCCGGTATAAAGAGGTGATTATAGCCGTGGAAATATGGAGCTGATAGGATGTGAAAGACCTATGTTGAATATTTGTGTTGTTTGAAAGAAATGCTTATCAGTGGAATTCGTTTCCGCTGACCGTTCCGATGTGGTTCTTCTGTCGCGGTTTATTTTTGTTATGGTTTGTCTTTGGGTGTTTGTGTCGCTTATATTATTTTATTTTGGATAGCCTTTTGGCCATTTTGTGGGAAAGTAACTGTCCTTTTGGCTTTCCGCTGTTGGTGTTTCCGTTGGGATCTGTTGTTTCATGTTTGTGTTTCTTTCCCTTTGGTGTCTCTGATGGGAGCTGTGGGTTAATTGTATCGGTTCCTGATCATTGCCTCTACTTCTTTTTATGTTGAAATCGAAACTTATCCCACCATTTACTAATATAATTAAATATTTCATCAGATTCCCGTGTTTTCAGTAACTTTGTACTATCGACAAATCATGTAACAATGAAATGGTCAAATTGTCGATTATTTATGTACATTTAAACAAGAAATGATAATGAATTACGTCTACCCTCCAAATGTTTCTTGTTAGGGTATTTCTCTCACGTAGGGTACCCAGAAACGATGAATCAAATGACCCTACGCATTAGCGTCCTATGACTCGAGTAGTCTCTGAGCGCTATATCCATTACGAAAACACGCCTATGCAAATACACTGTAAACTTCACTGCCGAAAACGCAAACTGTTTTAGGTGAAACATTATGATATTTTTCTTATTTCTGCTCAAAATATAGACTGTGAGTACTCGTTAGAACAGCCTCATCGAGGCGGTTCTAACGAGTACCCACAATCTATAATTGAGAGCAGAAGTAAGCAAAATAAGGTTTTTCCCTGTAAACCCCAGTTTTACCGCATAAAAATTGGTTCAAGGGGGGCAGAATTACATAGCCGTCTTCTCGTGATGGATTGCTCTTAGAGCAGACAAGGCAGGTTATGCCTAGTCTTAGCAGCAAGTAACGTGGAGTTGTGTTTTCGCTTATGTGCATGTCTTGGAAACATTTTCTCGTGTTGCAGCACATTCACTGTTTCCGTGATCCTCAAAGCCCTTGAGAAAATAAGAAATTCTGTGATAAATAACAAATATATTGCATCCATATGCCATTGAATCTAATATAGCGCTCATTTGGGATTTGAATATCTTCATAAATATCAGCGTTATTAAATGTTTATTGCTGACTATAAGCCTGGCGTCCACAAATTCTGACGCGTTTTCATTTTGGGATATCGAAAGAGTATAAGTACTTTATTAAAGATTCTGCTAATTCTGTTTATGTCTGTCAGAATCAGGAATTACATTTTCTAGTCAAACAGACTCGTTAGTTTAAAGTTAAGCAACCTGTATTTTCAGAGTATCATTTAAAAGATTATCTGCGTGATTTGAAAAGCTTTTTCTTTATTTGTTTTCATCTTCGCATGTTTCTGGACTTTATTGTCTATCATCTTGAAGAAAACAGCAAATAAATGTTACGCAGTGAAAGCCAGAAGCACATTTTCCTCAAGTCACTTTAAACGATACGAAGACACCAAAAAGGTAAGCACTTAAGAAAAAGTGCACTAACACACAACTCCAATGGACACGATAAAATTTGCACGAAATAGCCGTCTCAGAATGGTCAGCAAAAATCTACTGGGGACTTCGACACCGTTATTTATAAAAATAACAAGTCGCCTTCGTCAATGTAGCCTAGAGATAAATGGTGGGACATGATAGCAGTATATGGAGTATTACAACTATGCATGTATCCGAGTTGACATCAACAGCATATAGAGTATAACAACTATGCATAAACCCGAGTTGAAGTCAACAGCATAAAGAGTATGACAACTATGCATTTATGCGAGTTGACCACAACAGCATTCATTGTTTAACAACTATTCTTGAATCCGAGTTGTTGTCAACAGCATATAGAGTATCACAACTATGCTTCAATCCGAGTTGCCGTCAACAGCATATAGAGAATAACAAATATGCTTGAATCCGAGTATGCTTGAATCCGAGTTGACGACAACAGCATACAGAATATAACAACTATGCTTGAATCCGAGTTGACATCAACAACATACAGAGTATTACAACTATGCATGCATCCGATTTGACATCAACAGCATGCAGAGTAAAACAATAATGCTTGAGTCCAAGTTGACGACATCATATAGAGTAAAACAACTCTGCATGTATCCTAGTTGACATCAACAGCATGCAGAGTAAAACAACTCTGCATGATTCCGAGTTGACGACAGCAGCTTATAGAGTTTAACAACTATTGATGAATCCGAGTTGACGTCAACGGCATATAGAGTATAACAACTATGCAGGAATCCGAGTTGGCGTGAACATCATTTAGAATATAACAACTATACTTGAATCCAAGTTGACGTCAACAGTATATAGACTATAAAATTTATGCATGAATCCGACTTAGGATGAGTTAGGAGGCCTTCATGCGGACTGAACAAATTATTTGTCTAAATCGCGACGGAAGTAAGGGCGAGGATTGTGGCCACCTAAAATAGATTTAAGCCCCCAAGTGGAAATCTTCCACTGACCGTTCCAAGGCGGCTCTTCTGCGGCGATTTATTTATCTTGTTGCTTGTTACTTACTGTATGTATCACTTGTGTCTTTTAATTTTGGATGGCCATATGGCCATTTTGTGGGAAAGTAACTGTCCTTATGGCCTTCCTTTGTTGAGGTTTCCATTATGGTCTGGTCGCTTAATGTTTGCATTTCTTTCCCTTTGGTGTCTTTTATGGGTGGAGTAAGTTAATTGTATCAATTCCTGATCTTTGTTTTACTTCTACTTTGACGTCAACAGCATATAGACTTTAACATATATGCATGAATCCGAATTGACGTCAACAGCATATAAAATATAACAACTATTCATGAATCCAAGTTGACTACAACAGCATTTAGAGTATAACAACTATGCTTGAATCCGAGTTGACGTCAACCGCATACGGAATATAACAACTGTACATGAATCCGAGTTGACTACAACAAAATATAGAGTATAACAACTATACTTGGATCCAGCAGCATATACAGTATAACAACTATGCATGAATCCTAGTTGACGTCAACAACATACAGAGTATCACAATACTTACTTTGCACTTTCTATGCATAAATCCGAATTGACGTCAGCAGCATAGAGGGTATAGCAACTATGCGTGAATCTGAGTTGACGACAGCAGCATAGAGGGTATAAAACACTTTCTATGCATAAAAACGAGTTTACGACAACAACTTATAGAGTATAACAAATATGAATAAATGCGTATTCACTACAGCAGCATAAAGAGTATAACATCTTGATGGTTGGGCCCATCGGAGTCTAATTGTTGGTTTTCTTTTGCTCCAGCATTTCAGTGGGTTTTTGCTGTCGAGTCCTCACCGTTGTTTCATCTTTGTGGTCGATGAATTTTTGTGTTCACGGAGATGTTGCACTGATGAGTTAGGAGGCCTTCATGCGGACTGAACAAATTATTTGTCTAAATCGCAATGGCGAGGATTGTGGCCACGTGAAATCGATTACCCCCCCCCCCCCCCCCGAGTGAAATTGTTTACACTGACCGTTCCAATGCGGTTCTTCTGTCGTGTTTTTGTTATGGCTTTTCTTTGGGTGTGTGTATCGCTTATATTATTTTGTTTTCGATAGCCAATTGGGCGTTTTGTGGGAATGTGACTGTCCTTTTGGCTTTCCGCTAGTGATGTTTCCATCAGCGTCTAGTTGTTTCATGTTTATGGTTTTTTTTCCTTGGTGTCTCTGATGGGAGCTGTGGGTTAATAGTATCGATCCCTGACCATTGCGTTCACTTGTATTTTGCATGAATCCGAAATCCGAGCTGATGACAGCAACTTATAGAGTAAAACAAATATGCATAAATCCGACAACATAAAACCGAGTTTACGACAACAGCTTATAGAGTATAACAAATATGAATAACACCGTGTTCACTACAGCAGCTTAAAGAGTATAACAATTATGCATGAATCCGAGTTGCCGTCAACAGCAGAGAGTACAGACAATACTGACCATGCATAAATCCGTGTTGACGTCCGTATTATAGAGGGTATAACAATTATGCATGAATCTGAGATGACGACACAAACATAAAAAGTATAACAGCTTTGCATAAATTCGAGGTCACTACAGCAGGATATAGAGTAAAACAACAATGCATGAATCCGAGTTGACGATAACAGCTTAGACGGTATAACAAGGTTGCCAAAATCCGAAATGACTACAACGGGATACAGCGTGTAACATCAATGCACGAGTCCGAGTTGACGACAAAGGCCTACAGTGTATAACAACTATCATGCTTGAATCCGAGTTGACGACATCATATGCAGTATAATAACTCGCAGACAGCTTGAATCCGAGTTGGCGACAGCATATACAGTATAATAACTCGCAGACTGCTTGATTCCGAGTTGACGACAGCATATACAGTATAGTAACTCGCAGACTGCTTGAATTCGAGTTGACGACAGCATATGCAATATAATAACTCGCAGACTGCTTGATTCCGAGTTGACGACAGCATATACAATATAACAACTATACTTATATTGAGTTGACGACAGCATATGCAATATTACAAACTAGACATGAATCCGAGTTGACGACAGCATATAGGGTATAACAACTATGCTTGAATCCGAGTTGACGACAGCATATACCGTCCCCTCAGCGCTAGATCGCAGTAACTCCGTGTTTTGGTGAAAATGTTTTGTTTTTCAGAAAAGGAAATAACTGTTAATCAAACACATCCGGTAAAAATCGCGCGGTCCTTTGATAAACCATTTTCAAGATATTTGAAATTGAAAAAAGTTGTATCTCAGAAAAAAAGTCTGGAGCAGATACAGCACTACTGCATTTTTATATTTTCTAGTATTGCGTCAAAAAGTATGTATTTTCAGCGAATGCAACACTGCAGTAACTCTACATACAACTGTATTGCATTTTTATGTATGTCTATAAACTTATAAATGTTCGCAACAGGAAAAAGAAAACTCATATAAGTCAGCTGGATTAGACGAGGTTCTGCATCAGTCTTCAGAAAATGAGGTTAATAGCTCGGAGACTGAGTATATAAAAAAGCTTTTGAGAATTCGGTGATAGCGACGGAAGCAAGGGCGAGGATTGTGGCCACGTAAAATCGATTTAAGCCCCACAGTGAAATTCTTGACACTGACCGTTCCAAGGCGGTTCTTCTTTCGTGGTTTATTTTTGTTATGGTTTGTCTTTGGGTGTGTATATCGCTTATATTATTTTGTTTTGGATAGCCAATTGGCCGTTTTGTGGGAAAGTGACTGTCGTTTTGGCTTTCCGCTAGTGATATTTCCATCAGCGTCTACTTGTTTCATGTTTGTGTTTCTTTCTCTTTGTGTCTCTGATGGGAGCTATGGCTTAATTGTATCGATTCCTGATCATTGCCTACACTTCTGTTTTGCATGAATCCGGGTTGACGACAGCAGCATATGGGAGGAGGGACAGTACAGGTTGGGACAGGAGGTATGGGTGGAGGAATTATTCAGGACAGGGCAGGTGCTATGGATGGAAGGATGGTTCAAGACAGGGCATGCGCTATGGCAGAAGGACAATACAGGATGGGGCAGGAGTTATGGGAGGAGGGATAGTACAGGATAGGGCAGGAGTTATAGAAGGAATTGCTCAGGACAGGACGGGAGTTATGGGAGGAAGTTTAGTACAGAAAGGGGCAGGAGTAATGGGAGAAGGTATGATTCAGGGCAGGACAGGAGTTATGGCAGGAAGGTTAGTACAAGAAGGGGCAGGCGTCATGGGAGGAGGCATGGTTCAGGACAAGATGGCAGTCATGGTAGGAGAGATACTACAGGATGGGACAGGAGGCATGGGAGAAGGGACAGCTCAGGATGGGACAGGAGTTATGGGGGGAGGGACAATACAGGACATGACAGGAGTTATAGGAGGTATGTTTGAGGACAGTACAGAAGTTATGGTAGGTGCAATACAGCATAGGGCAAATTTTAAGGTAGCAGGTAAGAATCAGAACATGGCAGGAGTTATGGCAGGAAGGTCAGTACAGGATGAGCCACGGGTTATAGGAGGAGGTATGGTTCAGGACAGGACAGGAGTTGTGGCATAAGGGAAAGCACAGGGTGGAGCAAGAGTCATGGGATGAGGGATGGTTCAGGACAGGACAGGATTTGGTGGAGGAGGGTCATTGCAGAATGAGGCAGGAGTCATGGGAAGGATGTATTGTTCAGGACAGGGCAGTAGTTATGGTAGGAGAGGAGTTCAGGATGGGGAAGGTGCTATGGGAGGATTGGTTCAGGGAGGAGGGACGGTTCAGTTGAGAATTTACGACATCGAACAAAGGTCTGAGGACATTGAAGCAGAGACTGTTTTACTGCGAGTTACAACATAACACAGTGGACTGTTTTCAATAGGACCGTTAATGCCGAAATGGAGCAACTGAATATGTTTATTGGAACTGACAATGCACGGCAATTGACTGCTTGTCATGGGACTGGATTGAACATGGGACTGTTTTAAATGAGAAACGGGACACGGGGCATTGGACAGTTTTGTAGGGATCTGAATATGTTGAACAAGGAAGATATTTTAACGGCATAAATGAAATAGGACAAGGGTTAGTTCAAGTAACTGTTGTACTGGGGATATTGGAGAAAAGTCTCTACTGATTGGTATTAGAGATAATTGGATAGCAGAAGCATTAGATGATTCATTAGAAGATCTTTGTCATAATGAGACTGTAGAGTCAACTGCTAGCATGTCTGTTGGTGACAATTCAGAAGAATTATCTAGTTTTGGCAAAGACATTGACCAAAAAGAGATAGGAAATGTTGTAGAGAATGAGACTGTAGAGTCAACTGCTAGCATGTCTGTTGGTGACAATTCAGAAGAATTATCTAGTTTTGGCAAAGACATTGACCAAAAAGAGATAGGAAATGTTGTAGAGACCAGAGCAACTGGTCAAGGCATATCAGAAAGAGATGTATAAATTCAGGTCAGGTGTATAACAACTACAAAAGTTTTACCAGAGCAGCAAAATTTATGAAAAAGGTCGTAGAGAGAAATGTACATATAGTTGCCAGCAAACTATCCAAAGAGGGGAAGGGGAAAAAAATTCATTCATATTTGGACTTTGGAGATATTACTAGACAGAAGAATTTTCTAGTCAGATGCTGTACTACCCAGGAGAAGAAGGTGCAGAAAGCTAAATCAAACAGTAGACGTGTAAGAACTTTGATTTGGTCTTTGCCACTAGACAGCGGCTGTTACCAGCAAGTTTGCCACACCTTTTTCTTACATACCATTTCAATCAGCGACCGAACTGTATCCACTGCGCTTATAAAATCAAATTAGGCTTAGGCATGCCAGAAGGTGATTACAGGGGAAAACATACAAACAAGCCAAACAAAACATCTGATGAACAGAAAGGGCATGCAAAGTCACATATTGAATCTTCTGAACCAAACCCAATCATTACTGCAGACACAGCCCTCGTCAAAATACCTTCCACCTGACTTAAGAGTGACAAAATGTATAGAAAATACCAGCAATTCTGTACAGAAAATGACAAGAACCGAATTACAGAAGCAATGTACCGTAAAATATTTGTAACTGAGTATAATAGTGGCTTCCACAAGCCATTAAAAGATACATGTGACATTTGTCGCCAGTTTGAAAATTCTGATGACAGTGAAAAAGTAGAATTGCAAGAAGAATATGAAAATCATTTAATGAACAGAAATGCTGCAGAAAAAAGTAAGGAGGACGATAAAGCTAAAGCAAGAAGTCCGGAAAATCATTTTTAGCAGCTAGTTTTGATTTAGAACAGGTATTAATACTACCCAAAGGTTTTGAACAGTCACTTTATTACAAAGGAAGACTGAAGACCTTTAACCTGATTGTTTATAATCTAGGATTCAAAAATGGTTATAGTTACATTTGGCATGAAGGAAATACTCTGCGAGGTGGCCGTGAGAAAGCCCCATGTATGTACAGATTTCTGGCAACGGCATCAGAATGTAACAAAACGAAAGTTGTGCTATATTCAGATAATTGCTGCGGGCAAAATAAAAATGGCATTTACGTAGCAATGCTGTGGTATTGTCTGCACAAGTTTAACTTCCATTCAATATAATATAGGTTAAATATTTGAAAAAGGGCGTAATTTCAATGAGAAGGACATTCCGCTATAGAAAACAACTCTAGAGGGATTGTGGTTTACACTACACCACAATAGGCCCAACAGGTAAGGGAAGCAAGATTAGACCAACCATATATAGTGAAGGAAATGGGACTGGGTGAATTTTATGATTTTACAAAGGTTTGTGAGCAGTTCAAAAATTTTGATCTGGATGCAGTTAGAGAGGTTTATTGGAGTGGGTTAAAGGGTGTTCCAAATATCCGCTAATTGCCCCACTCTAAATGAGTTCCAATACAACTTTTACGACCCCATTCACACACTGGACCTGATGCAATGAAGGAGGAGTCGAGAAGACTCCCAAGTACCTTCAATCTACCCAATGTCACCCCTTTGAAAAAACTTCCCAAAAATAAACAAACAGAAATATGATGATCTTCTGTCTCTAAGCATAGACAGAACCATCAATTTTTGTGATACTATCTCATGACCAGTGAATGAGCATAATTGACTGATCATTGCATGAAAGCCGGTCATCCTTTTTAGTCAAACATAACCTTTCATTTATTAAGATGGTTCACAAAAGTTCTCGGTCTTCTGTATTGTGTTAAGTCACAGTCTCATTGTTACGTGGTCAGTTTTAGTTTTATTAAATATGTTTATAAAAAGGGGCAAAAGTAATTCTTAAAACGCCTTGAATGGAACAGGAAAACACATAGCAAAAGGTACTGAAAACGTATTATATGTGGCTACGTATATTACTTTAGGGTTTGTTTTGAAATTTTCCAAACAGGGTTCGCCATGAATGCAGCCGCATATAGCTGTATGCACATGTAGCCGTATGTAACGTTTTCACTACATTTATTGTATTTCTGCTACCTTTTAACACTCTTGCTGCTGAATATTATAATTAGCCTTACCAGTTTCTAAATATCAGCCAATCAGATTACATTATAATATGTTTTCTCTACAATTCACAAACTGACTGACAAAGAGTGTAGATGCTGATCAGGTGATCAGGATAATCTTCTTCAGAATCCTTCTGACCTGGATCTACACGGCTTGTAAAGTCATGGGTTGTCGTGAACAGCAGGATAAGGAGTAAAAACTTAATAAAACCTAGCCCTCAGTACATGACAGGAATACTTGGGCTTTAGCTGTTATTGTGAAATACCAGATGCAAAACCAACATTGCATCATCTTGAAAAAAATTCTGAGAAACATTTTTCTTGCATACCAGACAAGGAAATCCGTGATTTTACTCTGGGATAGAAATTTATGTTCTGACCCTGGTGTTCCGACCCAGGAAACTAACATAAATGCGCTTCAATTCTATTCAACTGCCGGAACTACTTCCGCACTACTTTTATTTTGTAAACAATATACATGTGCGAGCTGTCAAAACTAACCGGAACCGGACGTGTTGTGCAAGAAAAAGATTCAATATGGGGTTCTGTTGTAGATGGCGTTTCCTACCCTCGGGATGAGGGTGCTGAACGGAACCTCGGCGTAGCCTCGGTTCCGCTCAGCACGGTCATCCCGAGGGATGGAAACGCTCATCTACAACAGAACCCCATATCGGATTCTTATAAACCCAGGAGATGCCAGTCACAACACCTTTGATCAGCTATATCGTCTGTTGGTAACTTAAAAACATTTTGGCAAACAGTGTGGACCCAGATCAGTTTGTCCACTAGAAACAGTCTGGTCAGGGTGCACAATATTTGCCTATATGTTTGAAAAACTTTGCAAGAATATCGAGCAGACGACATAAATAGACGACATATTCAGGTGCAGTTTTTCAAGGCAAAAAATTTTAAAAATATGGAGTTTACATTTTTAAAGGGAGTTAATACATCAGGGTTTGTGCAAAGAATGACTTCTGCCTTTCATGACGAAGGCAATTTGAGATGAGAAGGCTATAAACAGCACTGGAACTTATTATAGACAAAATTACTGTAAAAATCCTAGAATTTCAGACACCAAAATCTGTTATTGTAATCATTCGAAAATTTGAACATTGTGGTTTTACCACAGAGGTGTTTAAATGGCAGACAGTGGCGGTACTGAACAGACTCACCTCATGAGAAATCGGATCTGGGTCTGCTGTTTGTCCAGGCTTGTCTGCCTAAAAAGTTAAGATCTTTTCAGTATGCAGCTGTGGTGTATAAGACGTGCTTTGCTGAACATTTTTACCAAAAGATACATTGTATAACCAAGGGTTTAAAGTTTATTTACCAGTGCATTTATTAAATCATGAAAGTTATCACACTTGAATGAAATTTGACATCAATTATGGCCTAAACTGAAAACATATTTTCCTCAATCACTCAATGTCTCTTGAGTCCAGGTCAAGAATCAATGACAGTCATACTTGTCAATGGGGGAGACTATAAGAATCTTATATGGGTGTGAGGGGTGGATGGGAAAATCTGTCCCAAGGGACACTGGCTTGCCGAGTGATGCCGGACAGTAATCCCGAGGGACGGATTTTTCTATTCACCCCTCACACCCATATAGGATTCTTTTTCTTGCATACCTTCCATTTTTAGCGCGGATTTTAAATGCTGCCGTCACTTCGGTTACTAACGTCCGCCATATTGTGTTGACACTGCAGTAACGTGCTGTGACGTCACCTTAACGACTGCGCATATAAGGTCGTAATCAACCAGTGCATTTATCAAACACGCGATTATATTCGATTTTTGGTCGGAACACCAGGGTCAGAACATAAATTTCTATCCCAGGGTAAAATCACGGATTTTCTTGTCTGGTGTGCAAGAAAAGCCAATCTCTCTGCTAGGTGGCACTGCAGTACTAAGAGGAATAACAGAACCAGCTGATTTCCAATCCCTCTATTATATACCTTTACACCATATATTTTTGTGAGTGTACTGTACCTCTTAAATCCGAGTTGACGACAGCAGCATAGAGGGTATTACAACACTTACTTTGCATAAATACGACAACAGCTGATAGAAAGTAACAACTATGTACGAATCCGAGTCGACGACATCAGCTTAATAACTTTGCATAAATCAGAGTTGGCGACAATAGCATACAGAGTATAACAACTATGCATAAATCCGAGTTGACGATAGCAACATAAAGAGTATAACAGCTATGCATAAATCCGAGTCGACGATAGCAACATAAAGAGTATAACAACTATGCAATAATCCGAGTTGACGATAGCAACATAAAGAGTATAACAGCTATACATAAATCCGAGTTGACGATAGCAACATAAAGAGTATAACAGCTATGCATAAATCCGAGTTGACGATAGCAGCATACACAGTATAACAACTATGCATAAATCCGAGTTGACGATAGCAACATAAAGAGTATAACAGCTATGCAAAAATCCGAGTTGACGATAGCAACATAAAGAGTATAACAACTATGCATAAATCCGAGTTGACGATAGCAACATAAAGAGTATAACAGCTGTGCAAAAATCCGAGTTGACGATAGCAACATAAAGAGTATAACAACTATGCATAAATCCGAGTTGACGATAGCAACATAGAGTATAACTGCTATGCATAAATCCGAGTTGACGATAGCAGCATATGCGATTTGACGATATCAGTATACAGCGCATAAAAACTATGGGTGAATCAGAGTTGAAGACAACAGCATATAGAGTATCATTACTATGCATAATCCTAACTGACGAACACCACATACTCGGGGCACACCTTTGATATTTTCCCATGTGCTAGTATGATTTCCCAGCCTAACATGCTGCATTCTGTCACTAAGATGACTACTAGGGTTATTGCATCTGATGCAAAATGGACGTGAAGGCAATTACCAGGAATCGATACAATTAACCCTGAGCTCCCATCAGAGACATCATAGGGAAAGAGGAACAAACATAAAACAATTATTTTACTCATTTATCAATACATTCGTCCATGGAATCATTCATTGATTTGTTCATATAGCTGATAATTAAATCGTCATTATTAGTTTTTTATGTTTGTTCATCAATTTGTCTATTAACCCAGTCATTATAAGTGTATGAGTTGCCTGAGATAGTAATCATTCTCTTAAATGTTCATATTAAACATGTTTCCACTTGTTGTATAATTTGTAAATATTGACGGCAATAAGGAGGGTTAGCTATTTTCTAATTGTGTTGCCCTCGTAAAATTAAGTCTATTTTTATTATTATTATTAATTTGATAATAATAATAATAATAATAATAATTTACAGATTTCATTTTAACAACGATATCTCGTTTATACGACTTAAGAGTTGACTTCGATTCTAATTTTTGTTTTAATTTCCGTTCTATTTTGTTAGTTTATGTTTTCTTTGTACGAACAGAGAGGAATTTAAAACAACACACTATCCCGTTTAAACGACTTATAATGCTGTTTTTCAACTTAAAGATTTCGTCTAAACAACATATCTCGTTTAAACGACTTACCTGTTTTGATTTCTTTCCAATGTTTTGGTTTTAAATTCCGTTCTGATTTACTGAGTTGATTTATCTTCCTATAATTATTGGAATGGAAACACATATAGAAATAGATGCCCTGGAAAAGCCAGAATCAAAGGTTAAGCCTACAAATGGCACCAAGAGGAAGAGCTATCAACAATGAATAAAAACAAACGAAAAATAAACGAATCTCAACAGCACAGCAAAAATCGCCCTTAAATAGATGAAGGTGCAACAGGTACAATTAATGGAAATTAAGTAGATAACAATTGTAATAGACAACCATTAGTACATACAAAATGAAGAGTCCCGTACAAAAATCCGACAAAGCTTCATTTAAAATAATCAACATCAGAACAACCGCCTCAGGAAACAACCGGAGTTATACTACACTGGAAGGAGTGTTTGAGTTTTAAGTCTCACCAACAGCTTAGGCCATACCGAGACGGGGCCTCGGTTTAAAGACTCATCCGAAATTCTGAAACACTGGAAGGAAAAGGTGATGTTTCTGTTATGGGAGGGAAGCAACAGTCAAGCGGAAAAATGTTTGGATAGATGACGCGGCAAAATGTATTTGCTTTTTTCGCATTCGACATTATTGTGTTGATAATTTCCGGTCTTTTTTACCTTTTGTTTATATGCTATTTTCCGATGGACACTACCAGTATCTTGGCTTTCCTTAACACCAAGACGCACATCAACACTTTAATTCACACCAATTTTAAACCTCTATAATGCCAGCTTCCTCGTTTATACCTTAAGAAAGACACTCAACAATATACGTAGACTAGAATTGCGTCCATAGGACACGGATGCCCCCGCCTAAAAATGTCTATGTTCGTATTCATCCAAAGAAAGTTATTGATCGTGTTTAAGTTTTGGACCCTTTTTTCACATTTGACCTCTAAGTATGATCTTGACCTTGGAGGTAAGGACCTTGGTTTTGTGCAAGGCAGTTTCTCTCATGATGGCCGACATTTCTGCCACGTAATTTCAAATCCATCCAGAGATAAGAAAGTTATTGACTGCGTTTAAGTTTCGGACCATTTTTTTAACCTTTGACCTCCCAGTATGACCTTGACCTTGGAGGTACGGATCTAGGTTTGCACGTGGCACATCGTCTCATGATGGTTAACATTTCTTCAAAGTAATTTCAAAATCAATCCAGAAATAAGTAAGTTATTGGCTGCGTTTAAGTTTCGGACCCTTTTTTCACCTTTGTACTGTAAGTATGACCTTGACCTTGGAGGTAAGGACCTGGGTTTTGCACGTGGCACGTCGTCTGATGATGGTTGACATTTCCGTCGAGTAATTTTGAAATCCATTAAGAAATAAGGAAATTATTGACCGCGTTTTAGTTTCGGATGCACGGACGCACGATAGGACGGACGGACGGACAGGGGCAACACTATATGCCCTTTCCACCATTCTCCGAATACCGGGGGCATAAAAAAGGATATGACATTTCAGAAGCGATTCAAAGAAATAAACTGTGCAGTCCACTTTAAATGCTACGTTGTTTTCACGTTTAGGAATTATCGCTAGTACATGTTTGTCCATTTTGTGAGTACTTGTCACTGCTACTTAAATAATTCAAGTACATATTAACATTGGGATAAATGACAAATTGCTAAACATCTTACCTGGATAGTTTAGGAATTTGACTGTGTGCAGTTGGTATAGCTTTCTTTTTATTTAAAGTCAAATCTTGCTAATGATGAAAAGTTTATTCAGATAGGCTATATGTGAAATCACTTTCATACTAGCCGTCTTAGAAAACTCCAAAACATTAAGTGGCAAGACAGGATTCCAGACACGGAAGTCCTGAACAGGGCAGGGATGCAAAGTGTACACACTATTCTTAAATTAGCACAGTTAGGATTGACAGGCCATGGTACCAGAATGTCTGAGGAACGTTTGCCAAAGAATTCTCTATGCTGAACTAGAAATGGCAAACGCTCCCAAGGCGGTCAGAGGAAGCGCTACAAGGAAACCCGCAAAGCCTCCCTCGGGGACTTCAACATTCCAACAGACTCATGTAAACAGAGTAAAAAGAGGCGAGGTCTCATCAAAAGCGGCACCAATGAGTATGAGATAAAAAGAATATGTGAAGCTGAGCAGAAACGCGCACAGCGCAAAGCCAGAGCTAAGGCCTCACCAACAGAGCTGTCTTCATCTAGCCACTGTTGCTCTTTTTTGCAACAGACAGTTCAGAGCTAGAATCGGTCTCATCAGCCATCTTAGAACACACAAATTGTAACATTTCTCAAATATGATTAAGATTGGTCATTGCCAGTAATGACAGATGAACTATTATTGTTATGTGGGAAAAACTAATTTTTAGAAAATGAAAAACAGATACCGCAGAATACGGCGACAAATTTGGATCTATATACTTTTCACTGGCCGTTCCAAGGCGGTTCTTCTGTCGCAGTTTCTTTTTGTTATAGTTCGTCTATGTGTGTATCGCTTAATATTTTTTTTTGTTTGTTTTGGACAGCCAACAGACCATTTAGTGGGAAAATAAATATCCTTTTGGTTTTCCGCTTATGATGTTTCAAAAAGTGTCTAGTTATTTCATGTTCGTGTTTCGTCTGATGGGAGGAGTGGATTAATTCCTGATCATTACCTTCACTTCTATTTTGTTTAAACGGCATACATTTTTGTAGCACAAACAAAACTGTTTTGTAGCACAAACAAAACAAATCTGACATGAAATGGGCTACTCCAAACTTCCTTTGTGTTTGAATTTATTATTGGTTAAACGAAATCCTTTTTGGTCATTTTCAAGTTTTAAATAAACAGTCATAATTTCAGATTTGGTTTCAAACATATTAAAAATGTCTAATTAGTGGCGCTGACTGACAGGCATCGTCCTGCAGATCTCCTGATTTACCCATATCAGTATGAATAAAGATTGGATTTAAGAGATGAGAAATTCTGGCAAATATACTGATTAGCCTACATTCCCCGCGGGTCGTGCACATTACCATTAGTTGATAAGAAATTAAGTCTTAATGATGACGGTACACGTTAGAAAATATTTTGGAGAATTTAAGAGACGGAACTTGACAACCATCAAGAAAACATGCCTATATAATTTTGATCACCTTGAACCCCACTTTTATATAGTAAAACTGGGGGGGGGGGGGGGGGGGGGGAGGGTTACAGGGTTAAACTTTTTTTTCTTATATCACAATTTTTCATCTATCAGATTGGGAGAATTTGGAAGAAACAACAAAATTGTTGTCGATTTTTATCCCCCTACCGAATAGGTTCGGGGAAAATTGCGATCAGCCTCGCGTCCGCCCGGACGTCCATCCGTCCGTAGATAAAAGCTTGTGATGGCCATAACTCCAACACGCTTAGAGATATATTTATGATACTTGGCACAATTGTTCACAAGTATGAGGTGGCGTGTCATGCGAAAGAACCACAACTATGGGTGTCGTGGTATATGAGTTATCTTACCTTCCAACATAATAGTATGACTACATTGTGAACGCCATATTTCCGATACCCTTTGAGGCATATTGATGGTACTTGGTACATATGTACATGAGGTTAAGCAGACGTGTCATGCGCAAGAATCACGACTTTGGGTGCCCGGCTTTTTACTTAACTCCCCCGACAAAATAAGCTTGCGATGACCGTAACAAAAACAAAAGCGCTTTAAGATATATTGATGGTTCTTGGCACAAATGTAGGCAATGCTGAGAAGGCGTGTCATGTGCAAGAACCACAACTCTGGGTGTCATGTATTTTGTTATCCCCCCTTCCAGTATAATGGTATGACTACCTTGTGATCGCTTTTTCTTCAACACTATTTGAGACATATTGAGGGTACTTGGTTCAGTTGTACATGAGGTAAGGCAGGTTTCATGCACAAGAACTATGACTATGGATGCCCTTGGTTCGAGTTATCTCCCTTGACAAAATAACCTTGTGATTGCCATAACTGCAATGCCCTTTGAGAGATATTGTTGGTACTTGGCACAAATGTACGCAAGGTTGAGAAGGCGTGTCGTGTGTAAGAACCACAACTCTTGGCGCAATGTTTTAGTTATCTCCAATTCCAATATAATAGTACATGTATGGCTACATTGTGATCACCATATGTCCAATACCCTTTTAGGCATACTGATGGCACTTAGTACAATTGTACACGAGGTTTTGTTTTTATGTTTGTATTGGAGTTTAACGGCCCAGTCAACAGTATTTGAGGTCATTTTGGGGCCGGTCAGTTGACCTATCCGAACTTTTCCACGGCAAGCTTATACGTAAGTGGTTAACCAGTACAGTGCACATTCTTTCGCCAGAAACTGACAACTCCCCTTCTTGAACTAGCGGCAGGGAGAGAATAACCATAGAAAAGATTTCATGATCAATCGCCACGAAAGAATGTTGCCGACCTCGGCAGATATCGAACCCGCGTCCTCCTGATCACCAGTCAGACCCGCATCTGATTAAGCTACCGAGGCCGGATTGTACATGAGGTTAAGCATGCGTGTCATGCGCAAGAAGAAAGACTGTGGGTGCCTTAGTATTCGGTTGTTGGCATGGTCCAATATAATAGTATGACTACTTTTCTGATCGTCATATCTCCAATACTCTTTGAGACATATTGATGATACTTGTGACGGTTGTATATGATGTTTAGCAGGCATGTCATGCGCAAGAACTATGACTCTGGGTGCACTGGTTTTAGAGTTATCTCCCCTGACAATATAACCTCGCGATGGCCATAATTTCAATACTCTTTGAGATATATTGTTGGTTCTTGGCACAAATTCATGCAAGGTTGAGGGTCCTGCGCAAGAACCACACCTCTGGGCGTCATGTTTTAGTGATCTCTCCTTCAAATATAATAGTATGACTAGTTGTCGCCATATTTACTATACCCTTTTAGTCATATTTTAAATGACACTCAGTACAATTGAACAAGAGGTTAAGCAGGGCGTGTCGGGCAGAAAATGTACGATTCTGGGTTTCCTGGTTTTCGGGTTATCTCCCCTGGCAATATAACATTGTGATAGTCATAATTTCATTTCGAGATATATTTATTGCACTTGCCACAATTGTATGCAAATTTGAGAAGGCAAGGATTACATCTCAGTATACCAGTATTTTATGCATTTAAAATCTTGGAACTTCATGTTGAGAAGCAATCCTTGGTATCATTGGGCGAAACAATACATATACAAAATCTTGCAGTTGTAGCAGCAATATACTGTGCGGTTGCTAGTGTATTTTAATTTTTGTGCACTTTCTGTTTATGAACAATCTTCCGAAGTCCATATTGGCTCTTGGTCAGGGGCCTCGCCATCACTTCTGATGGCCATTTGTAGTGTGTAAAAGTCGAAATAGATCAGCTTAGGCAGTGACTTGTTAATTTGTATTTCGTTATTTGTCGGTCAACTATTAATAGACGTATTACTGACGCTACGCTCTCGTGATTTAATTTTCTTTACAACTGTCCTCTTACCTGTGATTTATAACTTAGCAATTCACGTCTACAGCTAATCTAGTTCTAACATAGAAAGAAAAAATATATACAAACAAGGACAGTCATCAAAAGGAGTGATCACATCACGAAACCACGCCTATATAATTTTGACCCCTTTGAACCCCATTTTTATATTAGTAAAACTGGGGTTTACAGAGGTAAACCTTATTTTTCTTATTTCTGCTTTAAAATATATATTGTGGGTAATCGTTAGAGGCGGTTCCAACGAGTACCCACAATCTATATTTTGAGCAGAAATAAGAAAATATCATAAGTTTTCATCTTAAAATTTTCATATTTTTTTCGGCGATAAAGGTTACAATGTATTTGTAAGGCGTGTTTTTTAAATGATAAGCCAAATATTTCTATCCCGATATGCATTAAAAATAAATTTATCCAATTTCTAAGAAACATGAATTGCATTTTACGCAGTATTTTTATATAAATATGCAAACGAATGATCACAATTCACATAATATCCATTAAATATAACGATAGTCATTGTTCGCCTCGTCAAAATGCTCTATTTATGGACTTTAAATTAAGTTGCAATAGATGAAACAGCGCAGTAATGGTAACTGTCAATTTCTAAAAACAAATTCGTCTATCTCGTGTCAATATACTCCATGGCTCATTTGGGTTAATCTGTATTTTACTCGATAAAACGTCACAGTTAAGAGACATTACATTCTCCTAGGGTGTGGGAATTTTAGTTCCCTCATAATTTTGATAATGTGACATATGACAAAACAATGTATTATTGCCGGCTTGCGATGAAAGTAAGGGCGAGGATTGTGGACACATAAAATCGATTAAAGCCCCCAGTGGAATTCGTTTCACTGACCGTTCCGAGGCGGTTCTTCTGTCGTGGTTTATTTTTGTTAATGGCTTGTCTTTGAGTGTGTGTATCGCTTATATTAATTTGCTTTGGATAGCCTTTCGGCCATTTTGTGGGAAAGTAACTGTCCTTTTGGCTTTCCGCTAAGGGTCTAGTTGTTTCATGTTTGTGTTTCTTTCCCTTGTTGTCTCTGATGGGAGTTGTGTGTTAATTGTATCGATTCCTGATCATTGCCTTCACTTCTATTTTGAATAAATATAAGATTTTGTTTGTAATTTGCAAACCTGCCTACAGCGGTCACTATCACTAAGAGTGTGAGAACTTTGAATATTTTAGATATCTTCAATGACTGGGTCCTTTGCTCGTGGCCTTTTCGGAATATTTTTCTCTATCTTTTTCAGTCGTCTAAGCTAATTCTATCGAGGTCGTTTATTGTTTAATTGTTGTATTCCGTATGTATAACGCTCAAGAACGCAGCCATACGCCGATGCAAACGCTTTAATGATGGTCGAAGAGATCGTCATACACTAGTCCCTCTTGAAGAGAGCATAATCTATCAAACGCATGTAACAGCTATACTGAAAACAAGAAAGGGATCGTTTCGTATTCAATTGCATTGTCTTATTACACCTGTGAGAACTCCTATGAAGTACCTGTCTACGTTGTGATGCATGCTTTTGAAATGAAACGCGGAAAAGATATTTTATCATGAGCTACGTCGGTCGGTGTGTGCTCTGAGGGGGGATATGCTGTGTTTGCCGGGTCTTGTCTAACATCCGTTTCGGTTTGCAAAACTTTGTGGTTTAGACACACTGATGAAGATTAAATATCAGAAAGGCCTCTGTGTCACTAAATTTGGTATAGTTACACTTTAATTGCAACCACTGGGTCGGTATCTCTGCTGGTGGATGATTCGTTCGTCCCCGAGGGTATCATCAGCTCAGTATCAGTTCCTGAGTGCTGAGGTTGATCTTTCGAACGGTGTTGACGTCAGTACTCAAGTACTGATTTTAATAACTAAATTATATCTTTAATTTTTGCAGTATAAATTTCTATTTTTTTCTAAAACTAAGACTGACTTGTCAGGTGGGACATGTATCTTAGCGGATTTGTTTGCCACTTTTTGTAATATTATAAATTTTGCAAGCCTCGCTACTTTGGGCATCTCCTTCCTGATGCCCGGGACTTCCGTGGAGTGTGGGCCATGTTTGCTGATGTTGGCTCGGTGGGGACGCCTATAAGTTCCCTGGTAGGCGTCTGTTGCCTGATGCCTCCAGTTGGCCTGTCTCATGAGCTACGTCGGTCGGTGTGTGCTCGGAGGGGGTGTGCTGTGTTTGCCGGGTCTTGTCCAACATCCGTTTCGGTTTGCAAAACTTTTGGGGTTTAGACACACTGATGAAGATTAAATGTCAGAAAAGCATCTGTGTCACTAAATTTGGTATAGTTACACTTTAATTATACCTGTTCCGTATTTTCATCATAAGACACTGACATATTCACACATTGCTATTGTTATAGTTTTGTATTTATAATTATTATTGTTATCGTTATAATTATCATAAATTAGTTGGAGTAGTATACTTTTAACTTCCATTGCAACAGCAGGGCTTACAACAGAAACAAGAGGACCAAAATGGGCATGTATCGCTCACCTGTGAACCAGAAAATCTTAAATGATGTTTATTAAAGAAAGCGCTATGAAGAAAGGCAAGACATATTTGTTAACATGATTGATACAAATATCTTTCATGATCCATGGTTGTCAATTAGTTGTTCATCAGCTGACCCAGATAAACCAATGGCCGGTGTCATTTTTGGCCCAAAGTCTATAATTTGAAAATCTTGCTAGAGGCGCTTCATACCAACGATCAATGACCGAGGTCTTCTGGTTTCAGGCAAGGAGATTTTAAAGATTTTCCCTATATAAGTCTATTAGCCGGGGACATATATCTCAGAAACCCTCTATAAATACTTTTTAATTAGCCATCGATTCGAAAGGATAAAAATACTTCTAAATCAAAGAATAATGTTTACTTGTTTAGATTCAGGGTGTTGTCGCTCTTAAAGTGGGGACAAGTTGTTGGAATTAAGATGTTGTTATAAAATATTGTTGAAAGGTCGTGAACATATTTTTATTAGTTTGATAAAGAAATATTGGGAACAATGCACCAAAAAGATACCTTTTTGACAATATTTACATTTTACTATATAAAATCCTACTTTTCTTTGAATTAAGTGTCACTATCACGATAAAACAGATTTGAAGGACAGACACTATATAAAGCATTACAGCTCATATAATAGAATTAATAAAAATTAAATCTAATGCCTGATATAAAAAGATATTCATATCAGTTTGGTTATCAGAATACATAAGGTCGGACAAGTTTTTTTATCTACAGATTGAGAACTGCCAATAATTCGTAAATGCTATGCTCCTACCCTAACAAATTCTATAAAAAATAGATGTGGAGACAAGGACCAGGAATCGATACAAACACAGCTCCCATCAGAGACACCAAAAGGAAAGAAACACAAACATGAAACAACAGACCTAATGGAAACATCAATAGCAGTAAGCCAAAAGGACAGTTACTTTCCCACAAAATGGCCAATAGGCTATCCAAAATAAAATAATATAAGCGACACAAACCCCCAAAGACAAACCATAACAAAAAAAAACGCCACAGAAGAATCGCCTTGGAACGGTCAGCGGAAACGAATTCCACTGGGGGACTTTAATCGATTTTACGTGGCCACAATCCTCGCCCTTACTTCTATATCTAAAATAGAGGTTTAGATGTTGAACTGCTTTGGTTTGTACCATATTATTTGATAAAATGATGGCACACAAGCCTCTTGTCTTGTTAAAGCCAAGGTAACAACCCTTAAGGAGGTAAAACAGAAGTGAAAGCAACGATCAGGAATCGATTACATTAACACAC
Organism: Lucinisca nassula; assembly: GCA_963580285.1. Lineage (NCBI taxonomy): Eukaryota > Metazoa > Mollusca > Bivalvia > Lucinida > Lucinidae > Lucinisca > Lucinisca nassula. Next base: position 46,471,457 of record OY757023.1, on the reverse strand, counting down.
AGCTCTCATCAGAAATACCAACGGGAAAGAAACACAAGTATGAAATAACTTGATCCAAATTGAAACACCAATAGCGGAAAGTCAAAAGGACGGTCACTGTCCCACAAACTGGTCAATTGGCTATCCAAAACAAAGAATGTAAGCGATACACACACTCAAAGACAAACCATAACAAAAAAAAAAACAATCCCCGACAGAAGAACCGCCTGGGAACGGTCATTGAAAAAAATTCCACTGGGGGACTTAAATAGATTTTACGCGGCCGCAATCCTCGCCCTTACTGCCGTCGCGATTTAGACAAATAATTTGTACAGTCCGCATAAAGGCCTCCCAACTCACCAGCGCAACAAAAATCAAACAACCACAGAGATAAAACAACGGTCAGGACTCGATAGCAAGAATCCACTGAAATGCTGGAGCAAAAGAAAACCAGCAGTTAGACTCCGATGGGCCCGACAAGAGCCAGAGCATCAGGCGCCAATCCCCGTTAGATGGAATTCAATTCTCTCTAATTCTCGGTAAGCCTTTACGCTTGAACCGTCATAGAATCTGAGGTATGACCCACCGGCGAGCATTTAAAAAGGGAAGCAAAGTTATCAATCGCGATTGGGTTAACTACCATGCACGCAGTCTGTCGTATAACATTTATGTTGTACCTAATCTTTTTATATCGAAGAGGGATTTTACGAAATTGGCTGTTTAAGTCATTGCAATTATATTTTTTTATCTAGAACGTCTCTAAGTTTTTCATCACTGTTGGTTTGACATTTGATGTTTATCGTCCAGTACGTACTTTTGCGCCTCTTTTTATTTGGCAAAAAATTTAACGGACTACCAAAGGAGTTGGAAGAGCCGACCAAAACTTAATTCTTTGTAGATTTACATATGCAGTAAATTACTAACACTGAAAGTCAGGCTAGTGATTCTGGGCGGGCTACGACTCGCTATGTTAACAATCAACAATGAGACAGATGCATTTTAATACAGACTTTGATTTGCCTTTTCGGTTAAACATTTGCATGTAAGGAAATATTGCACTGAAGATCGTACATTCAACGGTGAATTGGATCTTAAAAGAAGAGACAAAAGACAGAAGAAACACGCCAACAATAGAGGCCAGAAATATTTGGTTAAATTACCAAATTACGGGCCTCCGTGGCCTAGTGGATAAGAGCGCTGACTCTTAATCTTTAGGTCTCTCACCGCTGTGGGTTCAAGCCTGTCTCAGGTCACATGTGGACGCCAAGTTCTGCAACGGAAGGTCAGGTGGTTTTACTCCGGGTACTCCGGTCTTCGCCGACCTCTGATTAATGATCGGCTCGATCTGAGTGAAATAATCTTGTAAGGGTCGTACAACCAAAACAAAAAAAAAATAAATAAAATAAAATAAATTACCAAAATAGACAAGAAGACTAACATACAAAGTAAAAAATATTTGCATGTAGTGACAAGTCGATAAACTAATCGAGTATTTACAATAGAATGCGTTTCCTATCGAGTCGGTGGGTCAGGCACAGATTCTATGACGGTTCCAGTGTAAAGGCTTACTGAGAATTAGAGATTATTTAAGTTTATGTAATATTGGCTGGTGCCTGATGCTCTGTCTCTGGTCGGGCCCATCGGAGTCTAACTTGGTTTGCTTTTACTCCAGCATTTCAGTGGTGTCTTGCTGTCGAGTCCTCACCGTTGTTTCGTCTCTGTGGTTGTTTGTATTTTGTATTCACGGAGCTGTTTCACTGGCGCGTTAGGAGATCTTCATGCGGACTTAAAAGTATTTGTCTAAATCGTGACGAAAGTAAAGGGCGAGGATTGTGGCCACATGGGGTCGTTTTTGGCCCACTAGCGGGGTTCGCTTCGCTGGCCGTTCCGGGGCGGTCCTTTGTCGTGGTTTGTTTTGCTATGACTTGTCTTTGAGTGTTTGTATCACTTATATTATGTTGCTTTTGGTAGCCAGTTGGCCTTTTGTGGGAGAGCGACAATCCTTTTGGCTTTCCGTTATTGGTTTTTCCAATGGGGTCTGGTTGTTTCGTGTTATTGTTTCTGTCCCTTTGGTGTCTCTGATGGGAGCTGTGGGTTAATTGTACCGATTTCTGATCATTGCCTTCACTTGACTAAAAACTTTAAATAGAACTAATTTGTTTCAACACCGATTTCCATGTGAACGCCTTTAATTTTTTTATTCAGTTTGTAGCCTAGCTAATTGGCATAGCCTAGATTTAATTGATACATTCAATTTTTTATCGTTAGTGTATTACATTACATAGAGTCGTAGCGCTGTATTTTTTACATTGCTAATACACTTTATTTACCGGGATGTTTATGCCGTACGCCTGTGCCATTTATATATCAAGCTTCCCCAGCACTGTAACCAGTAAGATTTGAATTCAATTTCTATACGAATTAAACCTTTAACAACGCAATATTGAATTATGAAATAATGGGGGGTATGCTAACTAAATTGCATTTTTTTTTAAATAATTACTCATCGTATTCGCACCATTATTCTTCTGTCAATTACAGACATATAGACCCTTTATATGACAGCAAAAAAAAATAATTTAAATCCAATGGTTATGTCCTCTGAGAAAAACAATGGATATTTTTTTACCATTCGAGGGTTAATTTTCTGACATTATTTTAAAGAATATGGTTTGGTATTAAATGGCTAAAACTGCAGTGAACACTGGCTCAATGTATTCCAAATTACGGAACATGAGTAGATTTTATAGGATATCCTGAAGTTTTGAAAAAAAAGCGTTGTAATGTTTGGAACATGTTTTTACATAATTCCGGTGGTTAGCAAAAGGGTCGGTTTTGAAGACCTTGCCCCAACTTACTAATGCGACAACACCCAGAATGCGAAAGTTTAGACATTGATCTATCCATTTCAGGTAAGTTTATCCTTTCGAACCGCCGACTAACTATTTTTTCGAAAATGAGTTATATGTCCCCGGCTATATGTAAAATATGCAGGCCCTCAGGGGGCATTATGGCCCCAAGGCTATAATTTTAAATATCTTGGTAGAGGTCCTATAGATGAAGCTTCATGTCATATCAAAGACCTGGACCATCTGGTTCCTAACAAGGGGATTTTTAAAGCGTTTCCCTATACAAAATAGAAGAGAAGGCAATGATCAGGAACCGATACAATTAACCCACAGCTCCCATCAGAGACACAAAGGGAAAGACGTGCACACATGAGACAACTAGACCCTAATGAAAACATCAATAGCGGAAAGACAAAAGGACAGTTACTTCCCCACAAATGGCCAATTGGCTATCCAAAACAAAATAATATAAGCGATACACGCACTCAAAGACAAACCATAACAAAAATACAGAAGAACCGCCTTGGAACGGTCAGTGAAAATAATTCCACTTGGGGAGTGGGAGGGGGGGGGGCTTAAATCGATTTTACGTGTCCAGAATCCTCTCCCTTACTTCCGTCGCGATTTAGACAAATAATTTGTTCAATCCTAAATCTCACTAAAGACAAAAATCAAACGACCATAGAGATAAAACAACGGTGTACTCGATAGCGGGAAACCACTGAAATGCTGGAGCAAAAGAAGACCAACACTTAGACTTCGATACAAGCTATGTTAACATTTTGGGCCCTGTGATGAGGCCATTTTTGGCCCCAATGCAATAACTTGATCAATCTTCCATCAGAGGAAGCTTATACCAAATGAAGGCAACGATCAGGAATCGAAACAATTAACCCACAGATCCCATCAGTGACACCAAAGGGACAGAAACACGCAATGAAATAACTAGACCTTTATGGACACATCAATAGCGGAAAGCCAAAAGGACAGTTTCTTTCCAATAAAATGGCCAATAGGCTATCCAAAACAAAATAATACAAGCGATACACACAGTCAAAAGACAAACCATCACAAAAATAAACCGCGACAGAAGAACCGCCTTGAAACGGTCATTGAAACGAATTCCACTGAAGGGGGTGGGGCTTAAATCGATTTTACGCAGCTGCAATCTTCGCTTTTAATATCTGTCGCGGCTTAGACAAATAATTTGTTCAGTCCGCATGAAGACCTCCTAACTCATCAGTGCAACATCTCCGAGAACACAAATCAAACAACCGCAGAGATGAAACAACGGTGAGGACTCGACAGCAAGAAACAACGAAATGCTGGAGCAAAAGAAAACCAACAGTTAGACTCCGAAGACACTTCATATTTTCCAGTTCTGTGGTGTATTTCTTGCTTCCAAAGGATAACCCTTTTTAGAACATATTTAACGTCACTACAGCGTGTTTCTGGGAATGTGTGGCGGCCGTAAAAAGTCTCCCACACCATAGTGTAGTTTATATTTTCTTGTCCTTTGGGATAATTGATTCCATGGTGGAATTTTGAAAATATGTGAGGGTCACTGATGAGGCCTAATTGGCTGAAACTAGCTAGTCTGGCCCAGAAAACATGTACACTTTATATTTTCCAATTATTTGGTGTATTTCTTGCTTCCAAAGGATAACCCTTTTATAGAGCATATTTAACGTCATTACAGCTGGTGTCTGGGAATGTGTGGCGGCCGTAAAATGTCTCCCTGCCCTACACCATAGTGTAGTTATCCCCACGCTTTAAAAAAAGCGTTCGGGGATATTGTCAACGTCTCCGTCCGTCCGTCTGGGCGTCCGTCACGCTATCTCCTCCTTAACCACTGTCCAGAATGCAACCATATTTGCTACTTGACTTCCTTACATGGTGAGGGCGTGCGTGCGAGAGGGGGTTATAGTTGGCTCCGCCCAAAGGGGCCATCTCAAGGGGTCAAATGGTCATGTCTGTTATTGCAACCACACTGTTAAAGTCACGTTATCGCCCTAGCGCCTACAATTCTTCACCGATTTCAATATAACTTCACACAAATGTTCCTTATGACAATATCTCGAGCGAGTTCGAATTTCAAAGTCGTGGCCTCAAGGTCAAGGTCACTGTGGCTATTTTTAGAAAAACTTTGTCATCGCTATAGCGCGTATATTTGTCCACCGATTTCAATATACCTTCTCACAAATATTCCTTATGACAATATCTCGAGCGAGTTCGACTTTCAAGGTCGTGGCCTCAACGTCAAGTTCACTGTGGCTATTTTTAGAAAAAACTTTGTCATCGCTCTAGCGCCTATGTTTGGTCACCGTTTTCAAAATAACTTCACACAAATGTTTCTTATGAAAATATCTCGAGCAAGTTTGACTTTCAAGTTCGTGGCCTCAAGGTCAAGGTCACTGTGGCTATTTTTAGAAAAACTTTGTAATCGCTCTAGCGCCTACATTTCTTGACCAATTTCAATATAATTTCACACAATTGTTCCTTTTGACAATATTTTTTTAAAATGTGCGTGCTGTAAAGTGTGTCCATTAGCGTTTCAAAGAAGATCACATATTCACTTTAAACACTGAATAATCGTGTTTTCATAGGGTCAAATTTGGCATTGATACTCAAATACTTTTTGGGTTCTTTTGTTTTCAATCGACCCAAAGTTATAAAGGGCAGAAACTGAACAATGCTGTTGTACGTGACTATCTCTGACTTTGGGGGGGGGGGGGGGGACAAGGTTATGGATATTAATAGAAAATAGTCACACTATTTTTATCAATAAAGATTATTGTTATTAATATAGCAAATAGTCGCGCTATTTTGATCGATGTAACATGTAGGTCAGTGTTGCGTGTGGCAAACACTGTATACCCCGATCAGACGCCGCGGATCCAGTAATTGAAATAGAGCACGGTATGTCTAAATCTGATTAAAATAGATGACAGAATTCCTACCCAGAAATATGTTAGTATCCCTTACAGCCTTAAAACCAGATACAGATACATATGCATTGTTGATCCTGATGTGATGGCTCTGGGCCATCTACGAGTAATTGGGATATGTATTACTTACGATTTAGTTAGACGCCATAATTAGCAGAATGAACCTGTCCAACTTCGGTGATGGAAGCGTGCACTCCAGAAACTCAAGGGTTAGAGGGTTTGAGGGTAAATAAATCAAACTACTTACAACACTGATTGGTCGATTGTCTCTGAGTGCAGGTTTGGAACGGTCATAAATGAACACTTCGACTGTTTTGGTACACCCTGAAGTTCTTGAACCTAATGAAAACAGCGGGGACCCTGATCAGACACCGCGTTCTGCGGCGTCTGATCTGGCTCTACACTGTTTGCCAAACGCAACACATGATTCCAGTCTAGAATAACTGTCTTATATGTACGCACTACTCTGACCTCATAGATTGAACAAATGACATGACTATTTGGGGTCGATTGTTTGTCAGTCAACCCAAAGATATTGAGCAGAAAAGCTCTTTCATTGCTAAAGTCCACGGGACTGTCACTGTCTTGTCGGAATAACTATTTTACAGAAAATAGCCCCTGTGACAAAGGTCACAGTGTTGCAAAAGAGCCACGGTGGGGCTTTGTAGACATTGAATTGACAATCACTGTCCCCCTCAACACTATAAGGTCATTTTGGAGACGTTGCTTCCAATTTTGTGGGACTTTTACCCGACACATCTCAAGACCTGCCATCCAATGACCAAAAGATTTATATGCATTGTACGGTCTGACTTACACGTTTCTGCCTGGGCAGGATTAGTTCTTCTCAGCGGTTTACTAGTCAGTTTCTGTTCTGCGTGGAAGCATCGTGCAGCCCGATCTATTTCTCCAAGCCCCGATGGGCGGGGGCGATATGCAAACAGTGTGACAAACAGTGCCACAGAAAGGGGCGTCTGATGAAGATCTACACTATTTGCTTAAAAACGAAATCCTAGGGTTAAATGAAACTGTTTAAGTGTGTCCAGGACTATTTCTCCGACCTACACTCAGAGACAATCGACCCGCCAGTTATCTCGGTGCTTTATTATTTCACTGGGATACAATTTCTTGAGTGGGAATGCAAAATATGCTTGTGTATACACGTATTTTATTGGGACTCGGCTTCCAGACTAACTGAACTAAGGAAAAAGAAAATAGGCATTTTATCATTTTTATTATACAGTATCCGCATAATTATACCCGTTTTTTTCTACAAAAGTGTGTACTGTATCAGTTTCTTCACAGGTATCCGTCCGCCAGTCTGTAAATCCATTTGGATGTTCATTATCCTGTACTTCCATCTGTCACAAACCGTGTGAATGTAGCTACGTTTATTTTTTTAATTCTTGTCTTAATATGGTGATCAAACATGGTACACACATTGCTTACGAATTGCCGATGTACATCGGAACGTCAAAACTTTGATCTGAACCCCTAGGATCAAGGTTGAGGTCAAGATTATAAAAGAAAAAAATGTGACTTGTGAATAGCTTGGTTTATGGTGACTTAACTTGGTACTCACATTGCTAATAAATACCCCTGTGGGAATGGGATGAGGTCAAACATAAGTTAATTTTTAAGAAAAACCGTTAGACTACACATTTGTTTATTTCTTAACCTACAGTAAACAAACTTGATGCAAAAATTGAAGGTTACAGACTGATGTGCATGAACATGCTTGCATTTTGATATTTTACTCTGTTAACAATTTTAAGAGCTGTTGACTAGAATTTGTCCTTGTTTTCAATAATGATAATGTCGGAAACAAACGTCACCCCCTTGTTGTTCAAACGTAAACAAACGTTACTATATATGTAAACAAACTACAGCATACAATTATCAACAAAGCTCTTTGTGGATCAAAGGACAGACACATTCCTAGAACTAATAACTTAAACATACTGTCAATAGTCTGGACTGTGTTAAAAATTCGAAAGCATTACTGGAGACTGTTAATTTCCCTAATTGTTTAAATTATTAGTCTGTGTCATGTATGTTGCAATTCTAGTGTCTAACATTGTTGTCAAAGCAATCTACCAGCTCTTAAACACGCTGTGACTTTGGAGATAGACACGGGAAGGTAAAAATTGAAAAAATAGTTCAGCTCCTTAAGCCTCATGTTTGCATTAACGTCTGCTAAACTATCGTTATACATGAATGTATCGCCTACAAACATTACAGCGGACCGGAAACAAACGCCCTGTCGCTTACCCGGGCTATATACAGTGTTTATTATACCCCCACAAATGAAATTTGGGGGGTATATAGGAGTGAGCTTGTCGGTCGGTCGGTCTGTTGACTTGGTTTCCAGACGATAACTCAAAAAGCGCTTCACCGATTTTTATAATTTTTGGTACACTGATGTAACATCATAAAATACAGGTCAAGTTCGATTTCCACTACAATTCGTCAATTTTCGACATAGTTATGGCCCCTTTCAAGTGAAAAAAATGCAAAATGCCGCTGTTGTACTATCAAGGCAGTTTTTGTGGTGGTATTCATCACCTTTAGTGATAGCTCTAGTTATCATAATGTTTTACCAGTCCTTGTCTTCATTTGTGGATTGGTGAAATATACGACTGGTAATCTGGTCCATATATCTGTTTTATAGTTTTTACTAGAAAATCTTAATTCTCTGCACATTCTATCCCCATCGACTGTAATCGTTTTGGGGCATGTTATAAATATTTTTTCGTCTGATAGGTAAAGACTGTTCGCAGAGAATACATCTGAACTAGGACGGTCTTTGACTATTCTGTTAAATGTATCTCTCTGGTTGTTATTCCCGCGCTTTCGAATAAGGTATTATCCCCTTCCGTCCGTCAGTACATCCGTCTGTTGTGTCCCACCAATGCTGCTAAAACCATGCCATCTGGAATGTCGAAACTTCTACAGACAAACGCCCTATGGCTGAGGACTACAGGAACATATTCAAAAATTTTGTGTGCCCCACGCCCCGCCCCTTCCCCGGGCAGGTGGTGGGATCCAACACTGCCCAAAGGGTCAACATTCATTTCGTTCAAACATAGTCATGTTGCATATCAAATCGAAGAGAAATATACAATTGTGCAAAACATCCCCCCCCCCCCCCGACGTACACGTCTGTGAGATGTCGTTTAGTACCAGAGGTCAAAAAGTAGGATTTGGGGTTCTTTTTCGATTGTCACATAACTCCTCACAGGCTTTTTTACCTAGAATCTGGAAAAAAAAGTCACAGCTAATACCTCTATGGATGAGGACTGGAAGAATGTGAGTAGATGTAACAATAGTCAGAAAATGACTATTGCGATAGTATTGACATTGCAAGAAGAACCATTGCGAAATTATTACTATTGCAATACTATTGCGATACTATTGCCTGAAACATATTTTCTTGTTTGAGAAGGAAAAACTATTCAAACTTTCAAACTGTTTTTCTGTAAGTTTTTTCTGCACAAAAATACACAAGATAATTTACACAGAGGGACAAGGTTTGTAAACGCCAGTTAGCTTTTCTGTCGGCCCCTACAAGATGAAACAGCTCCCCGGGAGCATCTTTTTTCCTTCAAATCATCCTCCTGTAAGAGCCGGTAGACTCCTTTTAATAGAAGTAGCCAGGTACATGTATCAATTCACAGTGAGAATGCGACATCAGTTTCTTATTAATCAAAATAAATGAAAGCTCTTCACGAAGGCAGTGAAATCTTTGCTTGTCTTCGAAACCACTTCAGACATGATAAAGTGACTAAATACACCTCAACCTCGTTATAACCCGGAATTTTCGGTCCAACCAAAGTTGTTAACCGAATCGGGTTATAAACGCCGACCGTATTTGTCACGGATCAGTCTAAGCTTACAATGATCCGCGTGACTACGTGTGAAAATAAGATCAAGTTATGTCTCTATTTTGCATTTATCCTTTCAATCATAAAATTTAATCCACAAGCAAATCACTCCTAAGACGATTAGCTACATCTACCGGTAGATGTGTGCATATTAATAAAAACGAACTATTCCACTGGTTGGTTATGTGCATGGTTATGTTTTGGGGCCAAAATAGCAGACGTTTTGGCGGAAAAAATCGAACGCTTTAATTTGTGTAAACACATCTGTTTGCTGTTGGTGGTGGTTGACACAGATCAAGCTTCCGGGGATAAGTCGGGAATTGTGCAAGGCGCCCTTTCCATCCACCTATATCCACAACTGTTTAGCTATCGAGAAAAAATATTTTTACCCGTTAGAAACACTTTTTCATGAAAGAAAAGTAGATAACTGAAAAATAGGTCAGCAATGCATACGATTCAGAACTAGAATTGTCACCGTTGACACGTCAAATGACATTCATGCATCAGGAGCCGTGATATGGGAAGTTTGATTTGAATCTTCTGATCGAAAATCTAAGGAATTTTTCAATATAAGTCTCAGTGTTTCGGTTCACAATCGATCGCATGCGTTTGTTAAACGGAACACCATTCAGATCAGGGCTAAAGATTTTTTTTTATCCAAATCGGCCCCGTTCGACCGATGACGTCATCAGTAACGTGCCGAACATACTTTACAATGTCATCCTTGACATTCTTGCATCTGCCAACTTATCTAATTTCCATCATTTTCATTGTGTAATGAATTTTTCCAAACATCATTTGTATGTTTCTTTTGTTGTTTGGTTAAATCTTTTAAAATATTTTAGCAATACAAATAAACAGAAAATCGTACCACGTTTTTATTTTCTTTAATTGTTTTCTAGTGCGGTATTCCCCTGTGTGGTCGTCCAGTCAATTATTTCGAAATCAATTAACTAAAAAGTGTTGTTGAAATATGCATCAGAAAGCTGTAAATTTACCAGTTCCATGAAGGAATATTCAGCGTACTGACTCTATACCGACATTTAATGCCTAACAAAATAGAATGCATAAACACAGTGTACCTGTACGCTGTCGCCAAATCACGATTCGGCTGTAATTCTCGCAACAAGCAGCCGTTGGCTCCCACTGGCACAGGGTATTATTGGATTATAATTAGGACAATATACAGTTTGACGCTTGACCCGGTACAAGACGCAGGTGGTAATAATGAATATATTTAAGAATGAAAACAATTTTGGGAACTATCTGAAAAACTTGTGATATAAAAAACTATCGGAACTATCGATAGTTCAAAACACTATCGAAGATAGTCATCGATGTTTAACTTTACCATCGATGCCGTATTATCGGCCCAGTACCTATCGCAATGCATCGATGGTCCGATGCATCGTTACACTCGGATGTGACCCCGACGGTTAAGGCCAGAGGGGGTGAACCCCAGGGGTCAAAATTCTTTTTTGCACAAACATAGTCCGGCCCCATAGGGGATTGAAGAAATATATGGGCTGCATGATGCTTCCATGCAGAGCTGATTCCGGCCCGCACACTAGTACCGGTAAACCGCTTAGAAGATCTAAGCCTGTCCATGCTAATAAACCCTATGGTTTCATTGGGTGAAAGGGCTTGAGATGTCATTTCATCTCAATGTCGGGTAAAAGTCCCACAAAATTGGAAGCAACGTCTCCAAAATGACCTTTACAGTGTTGACGGGACGTTAAACCTCAAATCAAACAAACAAACAAACCTAGTTATGTTCCATATCAAATCGAAGGTAACGAAGAGTGGAATACAGCGGTGCTAATATTTTGCCCCGGGGTATGTCTCTGGCTCACCATATGTCAAAAAGGAGGATTTCGGATCCTTGTTTCGATTATCACACAACTCCGCCTTGGCTTTTTGAACGAGATATACTTAGCTTTTTACCTCAAGACAAAGCTTGCTTTATTAGGGCACTACACCTGTCAGTCGGTCAGTCAGTCCGTCTATCAGTTCGTGTGTTTGACACGCCTTATCCAAAAACATAACCTTGTTCATAACTTCAACAGTATTTGCCCTACTCTCATGAAACTTCCCACAGATGCTTAGCATCACACGGCCCTCATTTTGACAAAAGGTCGAAACTATATTGCTTTTGTCTGCGTGTTTGTCACGCCGTAACCTAAACCTTTAGCCTCGGTCTTTTCTTCAAACGTATTTGTCGTATTCTCGTGAAACTTCACACACATAATTACAATCAAAGGCCTACAACCTAACAAAGGCCAAAACTAAAGTGCTTTTGTCACTGTGTATCTCACGCCTTAACCAAGAAGCTTAACTAAAGGGATATGCCCTTCTCTGACGAAACTTCACACACATACTAACCATCACAAAACATATATCCTGAAAAAGGGAAATAACTATATTACTTTTGTCCGTGTGTTTTTTCACGCCTTAATAAAAGGTCAAAGTTAGGTCAAATATTAGAAAATATTTGTAGGTCACTGATGAGGCCTAATTGGCCGAAACTAGCTAGTCTGGCCCAGAAAACATGTCCACCCTATATTTTCCAGTTCTGTAGTGTATTCCTTGCTTCCAAAGGATAACCCTTTCTAGAACATATTTAATGAAACATCTTAACCCCGGCCGTTACTTAAAAATATTTGCCCTACTCTCATGAAATATCAAACATATACTTATCATCACAAGAACGTATCTTTAATGAATTATCTCATTTCTTATTGAATTATCTCTCTCTCTCTTTCTTTTAAATATATCCTGATTTTAGTTTTTGTCATATTTATGGGTGATAGGGCTTTAATTTTTCACATGCGCATTCCTTGTGGCGAGAACTTTACTTTGACACCACCCTTTTATACCTATGACCTTGACCTTTGAACTTTGACCTATTTTTGAAAAACTTAAACAAAAATCTAAACTTTGTCATAACTTCAACAGGTCATGAAACGTCATACTCAAACATATATAATTGTTTTCTTGGACAACCGTAGCTCTCTGGTAGCATTGTATAATGCATCATTACTTTAGTAGCTATATGTATAGACTTGTACCATACCTCGATGACAGCGTTTCTGACGTGGTCAGTGATCTAGTTGTTTCGTCTGATCATAGTAGTTATAGCCTTAGGCAGAAGAAGGTTCGCATTTTGATAGTTGATCTCTATCAATTCAAAGTAATGCGATGGCGAAAGTTCCAGATATTAATCATCGTATTATGTTCATGACGTCATCGGTTGCCCAGAATTAATGCAAAGCGTGCAAGTAATTCGAGGTGATTTTACATTTGTTATATCAGACCAATCACAACACTTCGTAAAGGGTTAAATTCTGGTCAACCATAATTATTGCGAACGCTTATTTATGAGTTCATTCGGATTAATATTCAATGCATATTCTGAAGAACAGTCTGCTGAAATATTTGTAAACAGCTTAACAGATCAACCTCATAAACGGCCAATCGTTAAACCAATCTCTGTTGATTATATATGGATACCATTCCAAATCACCGTGTTAATGATGAAATTACATGGCGGAACAATTAGGTGAACAACCGTTTTGTTTATTATTCTTTCTTTCTTTCTTTTTTGTTTGGTTTTACGGCCCTTTCAAAATGATTCCACTTATGTCGAGTCAATCGTTGATCAGGGGTGGGTGAAAACCGGAGAATCCGAAAAAAAACCCACAAAAAACACCTAAACTTGGCGACTCACATGTGGCCAGTGCGAGGCGCAAACCACAGCAGTGAGAGACCTCATGATTTAGAGTCAGTCCGTTAAGTGTTGTCTTTGTCTTTACCAACGTATTCAGAAGGTAAATTCTGGATTGGGGAATTCAAACGCGGTATAACGTCTTTAGAAGACGAAATCGGATCCGGGCGCCCATCCAATGCCACTGATGAAGAAATGTGTAACAAAGTACGGGATCTTGTGTACTCTGATAGGCGAATTAAGTTGGAAGAAATAGTGAATGCATGATTATACATGATCGCTTGGGTATGCGCAAGCTAACAGCCCGTTTGGTTCCAAACTCCTGTAGCGACGAGCAAATGGCAACCAGAGCATCAGAAGGTAGCGCATTGTTGAAGTCATTTAGGCACTATATAAACATCCTTGTGTGGGGATGCCTCTGTAGCACAGTTTGTAAGGACGTCGGTCACTGTAGTGCTAGGTGCCGTCGCCGCATCAGTGCGTGCGTTAGAACCGTAGTAAACACAATTATTTATATCCGTTTATGTCTCCAGTATGGTTTTGAAGACGAAAGTTCGCTTCCATTGCTGAGAGAATATTTCATAATCCCGGAAAAAGATCTTTGTGATATCAAATAAATCCCTTGTACAGAGTGCACTGTCGTGCCAGATAGCCTCATTTGCGCTATATGGGCACTCTTTTGTTGGGGAACCAGCTGTAGCGCGCAGTTATTTGAATACCACTTTTATATAGTCAAACTGGGGTTTGCAGGGTTAAACCTTATTTTTCTTATTTCTGTTCTAAAATATAGATTGTGGACACGCGTTAGAACGGTTCTAACGTGTACTCACAATCTTTATTTTGAGCAGAAATAAGAAAAATATCACAATTTGTCATCTTAAATACAATTTTACGGCGGTAAAATTTACTGTGTATTTGTATGGGCGTGTTTTCCTAATGATGTCTTACTCGTATTCGCAATTTATTTAGAACCACCTTATTTAGGCACCTACAGCAGAAATAAAGTATATAACGTACTATATAAAGTGTGATTTACAAGAGTTCCATTACAGAGATTTGATATACATTATATATGTATATAATCTGTTCTTTACATGGACTTGTTATCGCGATAGTTATACATTATATGTATGTACTCTGTTCTTTACATAGACTTGTTATCGCGATAGTAATACACTATATGTATGTAATCTGTTCATTACATAAACTTGTTATCGCGATGGTTATACATTATATGTATATAATCTGTGACAGATGCAGCAAATAAGAATATCCCTCGTTATTATGCGAAGAGTCAATAACATGACAAGATTCTGTATGTTATAGCATTCACAAACGCAAACCAATTATCTGCCTGATTAAACATATTAGGAATGTCATAGTCGCTTTTCTCTCAGACAAATATATTTGCTTGCTCAAAGAAAAACAAATCAAAATGCCACAGTTAACTAGAAACTAAACTTCAAGGTCAGGCTGCGCAACCGTATTTACTATAAATGCATTAGCATTTCATTGTAGGGATGTTGAATAAGTTTGTCCATAGGGGCTTGAATCATGAAAAAAAAAAAAATTTTTTTTTTTTTTTTTTTTTTTGGTACTATAATAGAGACAAGGGGGGAAACTTCGGCTCAATTTTTTGGGGGGTTACCTCATTTTACCCAGTGTATCTTTTTCGCAAATGCAGTTTTTTACCTGCTTATTATGAATTATACAAGTTAAATAACTCCACTTTGCAAAAATAATCCGCCTCTGTCTGCCACTTGCAGGAAACATGTTTTTCTCGCATGGATTAACTCAGCAAAGCAAAATTCGGCATAAACGTGTGACAAAAATTTTCAGGTTTTCATCAATCACAACCGAACTAGTGATACGGGAGAAACTTTTTTCACTTTCACCCGTTGTCTTTCATTTAACTTTAGCTCGCTTTGCCAATTTGAATCCAAAAAGATGTACTCGCAGCTCTAAATATAGATTTTGCAACTTTTGCTTCACTTTCCGCAGTGTTCTGTCAATGATCGGTACAGAAACCCGGGCGCTTGCCATAATCGTGTTTAAAAAGCAGGACGTGCAGGACAGATATAATCCGGAACTTCGGAAACAACGTCCGGCAGTGGAGTTGTTACTGTTAAAATGCGTGTTATAGCCTTGATTTCTCCTTTTATTTATTTTTTCAATGTAACATATTCTGCTAGGACTACGTATACACGTATTACGCAGATAAGATAACTGTATGGTGTTTCTACGTACACGTACATGTATAATGGGCTGTGCTCTGGGAATTTTGTATTGTATCGCTTTGCGGTCAACTTCCAATCAGCCACTGTAACTTTTTTGAAACATGCGCAGAAAAGGAAATAAAATGTTTACTAAAAAGCAGAAGACGGTCTTTGATCTGATAAAAAAAAACAAGGTCCAACTGCCTTGTTTATGTCCAGGCTGGGACGGGCACAACCCACGTTATCGAGGAGATTGCTAGAGAGCTCCGAATTGAAGGGAAATGTTTGTCAGTTTCTTGCACAACGGGTATCGTATAAAATCTATGTGTTTTTGGCAGAGTGCTAAAGAACGTGTGTACATGACGTTTGTTTGTTTGTTTGATTTGAGGTTTAACGTCCCCGTCAACACTGTAAAGGTCATTTTGGAGACGTTGCTTCCAATTTTGTGGGATTTTTACCCGACATTGAGATGTAATGACATCTCAAGTCCTGTCGCCCAATGAAACCAATAGGGTTTATTAGCATGGACGGTCCGCCTCGCACTGCGGTTCCTGGACAGGCTTAGATCCTCTAAGCGGTTTACCAGTACTAGTGGGGGGCCAGATTCAGCTCTGCGTGGAAGCATCATGCAGCCCATATATTTCTTCAAACCCCTATGGGCGGGGGCCGCTGTGTACATGACGTCGTCACCTTATGTTTAAACGCTCGTTCCCAGTACACGGCGACGGTAAGCTAAGCAAAAAAAAAAAATAAAAATAAATAAATAAAAAATGCAGCAGTGTTGAGCCAAACGGTTCAGAATTTCAGTTAAAAGAGATACGGCTATATTGAAATAACTTGAAATTGTTTTACAAATTTGAATTCATAGTGGTCGGAATGACTGACGACTTTAAGCGTGTGTTCTAATAGTGTTACCTAAATAACAATGGCTGTTTTGGTGCCAATAGGCCTGTAGGAATTCTCCTCGTTTTCTTTCGTTGTGATAAGTGGAAACCAAGGAAAAAGCGTTTCAACATGTATGTTGTCTAATGTTTGATGTTCTCTCTCTCTCTCTCTCTCTCTCTCTCTCTCTCTCTCTCTCTCTCTCTCTCTCTCTCTCTCTCTCTCTCTCTCTCAGATATTTGGATTAAATTTGTGGAGATCTTAAGATTAAGTAGAGGGGTATGGAAATATTGTGTACTGTTCATTCCAGAGGTAGAAAGAACGGTGTACAGACCTAAACTGCAACAACCTGGCCCAAAACTTATTATAAACTTTTTTTCATGCTCAACTTATAGGGTATGAAATTTATCCGGCTCATTAATACAAAATGTAATGTAAACACATAGAAAACAGTGTAGTTCATACTTCCGTGAACGCATCGAGTCACATGATTTTCAGTGACGTCATTCTAAACCATGGTTCTCTACGGGCGTTGGTGAGGTCAACGCTGTTCCTCTCTTTGTAGTAAAGTGCCGTGTAAATGTTTTTCAGTTTAAAAAGTTTGCCCTATAAGCATTCTTTTTCGCCCAGTGATGAGGGGCAAAGAATGTAATTATAAAACAATAAACTTAATTTTTCTGCTTTTCATGAAAGTATGAACGACAGCGAGTCGCTAACAAAGTTTACATGAACCCCTTCGGGGTTCACTTACTTTGCACACAACCCACTGCGTTCGTACTATCATGAACAGCAGAAAAATAAATTTCATTTCTTAAGTGTTTGTTTTCTTTGCCTCATACTGCTGCCTCAGTCTAGGGTTTATTAGCTATCTCATTATGTCAGTCATTGCAAATCACCCACATTGAGCCGGAGGTAATTTTGTTTTCAAAACCGTCTTCTGTAGCATGTTTTGTTAGCCATGCAATTAGGGGAGCAGCTTCTCAGTTTCCCCTTAAATGTACATTTTTAACAGTCAGAATGACATGTCCTTCTCAACTTTTAATGAAATGGACATTCAATTTGTCATCAAACTGCTGTCAAGTGTCAAAGAAAGCAGGTCCTGAAATGTACATGCAATGTTTTTTATTTCATGCGTAGCACTTTACATGTAAACGGATGCTTTAGACACAAACTTTAGCGGCTCACTGGAAAAATGATGACGATATTCTTCAGGAGGTATGAATATTAAAATACTGACATTTTGTTGTGTTACATTGGTGTGAATGTGCTTTATCGCTTATTAATTTCTGTATATTTGTGCAGTACACAACGCATTCTTTAAAGTTTCTGGACCTGCCCATCGGGACTTAAAGAAAAAGGTGGGCTGCGTGACGCTTCCAAGCAGAGCTGAAACCGACCGCACGCGAGTACTGCTAAACCGCTCAGAGAATATATGCCTGCCCGGGCAAAGCGGTGCGAGTCAGACCGTTCATGCTTATAAACCCTATTGGTTTCATTGGGCGACAGGGCCTGAGATGTCATTTCATGTCAATGTCGAGTAAAAGTCCCACAAAATGGATTCAACGTCTCCAAAATGACCTGTTGATGGGCACTTTAAACATCTAATCAAACCATTACGATAACACACCCGTGCGACATAGTGAATTTTTTCACATCTCCAAAATGGCCATTTTCTGATGAAATTCCTTGATATTTTTCTTATAAATACGGCAAACATAGGTTGTGGGTGCTCGTTAGAACCGCCTCATTGAGGCGGTTCTAACGAGTACCCACAACCTATGTCTTGGAGCAAAAATAAGAAAAATAATGTATACCCCCTACGCCCCATTTTTCTCTATATAAAGTGGGGTGTAGGGGGATCTTCGTTTCACGGACTTGTTCACGTGATGCAAATAAATTCCTTAAAGTGTTTGGGTGAGAAAAATATTTAATATTGCGGTCGTGGCTTCGGGCTCGTTTTCAGTGAATTAAAGTCTCATGCTTGACAAAACCCTACATGATACTTAACTAAACTAAAAACTTGCTTGAAAATTCCTTGTTTCGGCCTCAACCCCATCATACATTCTATTATTCAGTTCTTATCTAAGCAGGAAACGGCCCCGCCCATCGGAGCATGAAGAAATGATGCTTCCATGCAGAGCTGAAACCGACCCGCACACGAGTACTGGTAATCCGCTTAGAGCATCAAAGCCTGCCCATGCAAAGCGGTGCGAGTCGGTCCGTCCATGTTAATTAACCATATTGGTTCATTGGGCTTGAGAAGTCATTTCATCTTCAGGTCGGGTAAAAGTCCCACAAAATTGGAAGCAGCGTCTCCAAAATGACCTTTGCAGTGTTGACGGGGGCGTTAAACCTCAAATCTAACAAACAAATCTAAGCAGGAAAATTTATGAACTGTTAGTATTTAAAAATAGCGAGCATTACAATTTTAACGTTCGACTGAATTGAGCATGAAAAACGTTTTATAACCTTTTAATAGCCTGGTCGAGAAACACTAAGATTGGAATGCCGCTTTACTCAACAGCACCAAAATTAAATATCCTATATATTGAAAAGGCCCCATTTCTCACTTACTTTCCAATACACTCTAGGCTAATACAAGTACTTTTTCAACAGATCTAAGCACTTCACAATCAAACCTTTCATAAAAGTCATCTATTTTAAGGCATTCAAGAGTTCTGCAACGGAAGCCTGGTGTTTTTTTTTTTTTTTTTTTTTTTTTTTGTTTTTTGTTGTTTTTTTTTGTTTTTGTTTTTTTTTACCGGATACTACGGTCTTTGACCGCATGTGATTAACAATCGGCTCGATATGAGTGAAATAAACTCGAAAGGACCGTAAAATGATCCCCGCACACCCCCCCCCCCCCCCCAAAAAAAAAAAGATCAACGTTGATATGCTCTGGCTTATTCTGACCTTTGTTGTTTTTTCCGTGTTGTGGTGAGTTGTGGTGCCTATTCAGATTAAATACAAACTTTCTGAGCAGAAGAATTGAGCAATGATTTCTTTTTTTTTACCCAAGTCCCTACATCAATGGATTTGGCCGAATTCATAGCGTCCACTTCAGAAACTCGCGGATGAGAGAGCATGTGTGTGCTGCACTGTAGGGGTTCTGTCCCCTTAGATCCCTGTTGGAAAAGGACCCAATGGGCCCAACCTAAGTAGTGCTTATTGTCATTTACTGGCCATTAGCGACCCAGGATCAAAATTTCAAAACATAAAAAGGAATATGTTGCAATAGGGAACAAATTGTTTCCATGCTGCATCATTTTCAACATTTACGTATTGGTTCTTTTTTAACAAGCTGGCTGTTTTTTTTTTTTTTTTTTTTTTTGTTTTTGTTTTTTTTTTTGTTTTTTATTTCTGTCTACACAAGCATGAGTGAAACTGTTTTGAAAATAACACAAAACGTCCACGATTTCAACAAAAAATACATTTCACTTTTTCTGAGTCCGGTAAGGAGATAACTACGGCTAATCCCAGCCTTCCTAAATTTGGCCACCCACCTAGCTCAGTGCCTCAGATGCTAAAGGTCCCAGGTTCGATCCCCAGCAGCGGTGACAAAATTTCGGCGTCAGAACACGTTCCATTGGCATCAAACATTTTGCAGGTATGAATGTCATAAAGTGCATCGTCCTTCGAATCTGGACGTTACCTGGAGACCTCCTGTGCAGGGAGAACAATCCCCTGTGCAGGTTAAAGAACCCTACCGTAATTACATGGTGACTGCGTACTCTTTCAGCCTTCAAAATTGGAGTATATGCAGTATACATCGTCAGCCTCGATAGCGCAGCGGTTAACGCGTTCGACTTATGATCGAGAGGTTGTGCGATCGAACCGGCCACCGGTATCGAGGTGTGTCCTTGGGCAAGACACGTCATGACACTGCTCTACTCTACCCAGGTGTAAATGGGTAGCAGTGGTGTAAAAGCCACTGCCTCTCTCTCGCGCGCGTGTAAACACCCGGAATTAGTGTTCGAGCGCGATTCAATAAGCTTGAAGCTTTCGTCGCAATCGAACTAAAATAAATTAGTATAAAAAAAAAATATATATCGTCTGTGATCCCTATTCGGGTTTTGTTAAAAATGGAAGAAAAATAGCGATAATGCTCATTTGTCACTACTTCGAACGGTATAAAAATTAAACAGCACTGGTCGTTCCGGTCGTTAGTTCATCGATAGAGTAGCCCGGAATCAGCAGAAAAACCAAGCATCGCGACGATTGATTTCTTGATCTGTTACATAAAGCGATGTAAAAGTAGTAAAATCTAAATTTAGAGCTGCAAATACATCATTTTGGATTCAAATTGGTCAAGAGAGGTTCATTTTAATGAAAGACATCAGTTGAAAGCGAAAAATGTTTTCCCCGTAACACTAGTTCGCTTGTGATTGATGAAAACCTGAAAATTTTTGTCACACGTTTATGCCGAATTTTGCTTTGCTGAGTTAATCCATGCGAGAAAAACATGTTTCCTGCAAGTGACAGACAGAGTTGGATTATTGTTGCAAAGTGGACATATTTAACTTGTATATTTCGTAATAAGCAGGTGAAAAACTGCATTTGCGAAAAAGATACACTTGGTAAAATGAGGTAACCCCCCTAAAAATGGAGCCGAAGTTTCCCCCCTTGTCTCTAATATAGTTCCAAAAAAAAAAAAAAAAAAAAAGAAAAAAAAATTTTTTTTTCCATTTTTTTTCCCATTTTTTTTCATGATCCAAGCCCCTATGGTTTGTCTAGTGAAACTGGGCTATGAATATAAGAATCTTATATGGGTGTGAGGGGTGGATGGAAAAATCCGTCCCGAGGGACACTGTCCGGCATCACGAGGCTTGCCGAGTGATGCCGGACAGTGATCCCGAGGGACGGATTTTTCTATCTACCCCTCACACCCATATTGGATTCTTTTTCTTGCATACCTTCCATTTCTTAAAGCGGATTTTAATGCTGCAGTAACTTCGGCTACCAACGTCCGCCATATTGTGTTGACACTGCATTAATGTTTAGTGACGTTGCTGTGACGTCAACCTTAACGGCGGCGCATACGAGGTCGTAATCAACCAGTGCATTTATCAAACACGCGATTATATTCGATTTTGGGTCGGAACACCAGGGTCAGAACATAAATTTCTATCCCAGGGTAAAATCACGGATTTCCTTGTCTGGTGTGCAAGAAGGAAACATTCTATATCCGCAGGTAACATTTTCAGAACTCGTGTCATGGCTCAAAATAAGGAGAGGAACAGGAATACATTAGCTATGATATTCCTTACTTCTTCGTAGGGTACTTGTTAGAATTGCCTCAAATTTTCTGTGGAGACGTAAGAAAAATATAGTGAAAGTGCGCTATTAAGACCACCTAAGTGCTTCAAAAAGTTTATTTAGTTGGTTGCAGTTATCCTTTCTTTGTGTTGTCTGCATACGGTGTCCTCTGGTCAGAGACCACCTTGTGGGCTGTTCAAAAGTGGTCTTAAGACCACTTTTGAACAGTCCCAAAAGGTGGTCTTCAGACCACTTTTGAACAGTCCCAAAGGTGGTCTTAATATAGGAATTTCACTGTATTATTATTCCGTATCTGGACCTATGTCGTGTTCTCGGTTCAGTTCCATTAGTTTGGTTTTGCATTAACGGTAAAAGAATTTTGCATTACCCAGTAATGCTTGGAATTACACAACACAATTTGATAAGGAACAACTTCGTGTTTCTTGTTCTAGATGCAAGCTAAATCAGTAAGAAGAACATTTACATATTGTTGTGGGGATACAGAACATTTATGTCAGCAGAGAAATACAATTACGCTTTCATGCATATACTGGCAAATGGACGGGTTATGCATATTAAAACCACCGAGTGAGTGAGTTTTAGTTTTACGTCCCACCAACAGCTCAGGTCATACGGAGACGGGACCTCGGTTTAAAGACTCATCCGAAAGTCTGAAGAAGCCCGGGATGGATGCTGCGATCCCTGGTTTACAAGGCGAGTAGCGTAACCACTGCACCACGGAGGCTTCTATTAATACCACCGAAAGATCATTCAAGTGAATACGCTGATGGCAATGCTGATACGTTTGTTTGATTGATTTAAGGTTTTACCTTCCCGTCAACACTATTTAGGTCATTTTGGAGACGTTGGTCAAATATTGTAAGACTTTTACTACCAACAATGAGATGGAAGGATATCTTTAGCCCTGCTCCAAAACAAACAAAAAGGGTTTATATGTTGGGACGGTCCGATTCGCACCACTTTGCCCCGGCAGCGGTTTGCCAGTAGTTATATGCGGTCGGTTTCAGCTCTGCGTGGAACCATTATGCAGCCCAATCTATTTCTTCAAGCCCTGATGGGCGCGTTTATTTTCTGACAGCCATGTGCGTTTCAGTTTAACTTCCCGCCAACACGCCATATGGAGACGGGACCTGGGTTTTAAGACTCATACGAGCGGGCCGCATTCTTTGATAGCCTGTGTTGGATATACCCTAAATGTAAATTTGATGACTTCGTTCAAGGCATTCTTGCATCAGCTAACTACTCGTTTATTTACACTTATTGAGAGGACTTCCCCAACCACCCACCGGAGCTTGGAGAAATAGATTGGGTTGGACGATGCTTCAACACGGAGCTGATGAAACCGACCGAAAATCGCTTAGAAGGCCTAAACATTGAACAGGCAGCATGCACAGAAAAGGTGGTGCAAGTCGGACCACTCCTTAAACCCTTGCGCTTCGGGTGGTAGGGCTTGAGACGTCAACGTAGCGGAAAAAAGCAAACAAGCCTATATATATATTGCATAACGAAAACACGCCTATTCAAATACATTGTAAATTTTACCGGCGAAAAAATGAAAATTTTCAGATGAAAAATTATCATATTTTTCTTATTTCTGCTCAAAATATAGATTGGCGGTTCTAACGTGTACCAACAATCTATAGAGCAGAAATAAGAAAATTAAGGTTTACCCCTGTAAACCCCAGTTTTACAATTTAAAAGTGGGGTTCGAGGGGGTCAAAATCATATAGGCATATTTTCGTGATGAAAAATATTTCAAACTTAAAGCTGTAATAAAGAAAAGTTTAATTTACTCAGAATTTATATATCATTAAAATTTGCCCCCGCCCATCGGGGCTTGAAGAAATAGATTGGGCTGTATGATGCTTCCATGCAGAGCTGGAACTGACCGCACATGAGTACTGGTAAACCGCTTAAAAGGTCTAAACCTGTCCTGGCAAAGTGATGCGAGTTGGCCCGTCCACGTAATTAAAAATGGAAGCTCTGCGTGGAACCACTATGCAGCCCAATCTATTTCTTCAAGCCATGATGGGCGCGTTTATTTTCTGACAGCCTTGTGTGTTTCAGTTTAACTTCCCGCCAACACGCCATATGGAGACGGGACCTGGGTTTTAAGACTCATACGAGCGGGCCGCATTCTTTGATAGCCTGTGCTCGAAATACCCTAAATGTAAATTGATGACTTCCGTTCAAGGCATTCTTGCATCAGTAAACTACTCGTTTATTTACACTTATTGAGAGGACCTCACCCCCTCCCTCCCCAACCCACCCACCGGAGCTTGGAGAAATAGATTGGGTTGGACGATGCTTCAACACGGAGCTGATGAAACCGACCGAAAATCGCTTAGAAGGCCTAAACATTGAACAGGAAGCATGCACAGAAAAGGTGGTGCAAGTCGGACCACTCCTTAAACCCTTGCGCTTCGGGTGGTAGGGCTTAAGACGTCATTGTTACGAATGTAGCAGAAAAAAAGGCAAACAAGCCTTTTTATATAAAACAAAAAAATCTATTGCATTACGAAAACACGCCTATTCAAATACATTGTAAATTTTACCGGCGAAAAAATGGAAATTTTCAGATGGAAAATTGTCATATTTTTCTTATTTCTGCTCAAAATATAGATTGTTGGTACACGTTAGGACCGCCGCGCCGAGGCGGTTTAACGTGTACCAACAATCTATATTTTAGAGCAGAAATAAGAAAAATAAGGTTTACCCCTGTAAAACCCAGTTTTACTATATCAAATTGGGGTTCGAGGGGGGTCAAAATTATATAGGCATATTTTCGTGATGACAAATATTTCAAACTTTAAACTGTAATGAACAAAAGTATAATTTACTTAGAATTTATCCATCATTAAAACTGGGACCCCGTCAATCGGGGCTTTAAGAAATAGATTGGGCTGTATGATGCCATTCTGATTTAATTTCAAAATTCAATATTGGACTTAAATCTCTTCTGCAGCAAGGTCTATCCGAACCCGAATTTTATGGTGACTTAGTATATAAATTCAGAAAAATATATAACCGTAATGACTTCAGCACCCAATTTCGTAAAATCATTCTTCGATATGAAAAGATTGGGTACAACATGGATGTTATACGACAGACTGCATGCATGATATTTAACCCAATCACGGTTGGCAACTTTGCTTCCCTCTTTAATTGCACGCCGGTGGGTCAGGCCTCAGATTCTATGACGGCTCCAACGTAAAGGCTTATTGAGAATTAGAGAGATCTAATTCTTGGTAATGTTGGTTGGTGCCTTATGCTCTGTCTCTGGTCGGGCCCATCGGAGTCTAACTGTTGGTTTTCTTTTGCTCCAGCATTTCAGTGATTTCTTGCTGTCGAGTCCTCATCGTTGTCTCACCTCTGTGGTTCTTTGATTTTTTGTGTTCACGGAGATGTTGTACTGATGAGTTAGGAGGCCTTCATGCGGACTGAACAAATTATTTGTCTAAATCGCGACGGAAGTAAAGGCGAGGATTGTGGCCACGTAAAATCGATTTAAGCCCCCCAGTGGAAATCTTTCCACTGACCGTTCCAAGGCGGTTCTTCTGTGGCGATTTATTTATGTTGTTGTTTGTTACTTACTGTGTGTATCACTTGTGTCTTTTAATTTTGGATGGCCATATGGCCATTTTGTGGGAAAGTAACTGTCCTTATGGCCTTCCTTTGTTTAGGTTTCCATTATGGTCTGGTCGCTTAATGTTTGTATTTCTTTCCCTTTGGTGTCTTTGGTGGGTAGAGTAAGTTAATTGTATCGATTACTGATCTTTGTTTTACTTCTACTTTCCATGCAGAGCTGGAACTGACCGCACATGAGTACTGGTAAACCGCTTAAAAGGTCTAAACCTGTCCTGGCAAAGTGATGCGAGTTGGCCCGTCCACGTAATTAAAAATGGAAGCTCTGCGTGGAACCATTATGCAGCTCAATCTATTTCTTCAAGCCGTGATGGGCGCATTTGTTTTCTGACAGCCTTGTGTGTTTCAGTTTAACTTCCCGCCAACACGCCATCTGGAGACGGGACCTGGGTTTTAAGACTCATACGAGCGGGCCGCATTCTTTGATAGCCTGTGTTGGAAATACCCTAAATGTAAATTGATGACTTCCACTCAAGGCATTCTTGCATCAGCTAACTAATCGTTTATTTACACTTATTGAGAGGACCTCACCCCCCACCCACCGGGGCTTAGAGAAATAGATTGGGTTGGTTGATGCTTCCACGCGGAGCTGATGAAATCGACCGAAAATCGCGTAGACGGCCTAAACATTGAAAAGGAAGCATGCCCAGAAAATGTGGTGCAAGTCGGACCACTCCTTAAACCCTTGCGCTTAGGGTGGTAGGGCTTAAGACGTCATTGTTACGAAAGTAGCAGAAAAAAAGCAAACAATCCTGTTTATATAAAAAAAAACAAATCTATTGCATTACGAAAACACGCCTATTCAAATACATTGTAAATTTTACCGGCGAAAAAATGAAAATTTTCAGACGAAAAATTATCATATTTTTCTTATATCTGCTCAAAATATAGATTGTTGGTACACGTTAGAACCGCCTCGGCGAGGCGGTTCTAACGAGTACCCACAATCTATATTTTAGAGCAGAAATAAGAAATAAGGTTTTCCCCTGTAAACCCCAGTTCAACTATATAAAAGTGGGGTTGCCTCGGCGAGGCGGTTCTAACCAGTACCCACAATCTATATTTCAGAACAGAAATAATACAAATAAGGTTTACCCCTGTAAACCCTAGTTTTGCTATATAAAAGTGGGGTTCGAGGGGGGGGGTCAAAATTAAATATATATAGGCATATTTTTTGTGATGACAAATTTTTTAAACTTTAAACTGTAATAAACCAAAGTATAATTTACTCAGAATTTATCTATCATTAAAATTGGGCCCCCGTCAATCGGGGCTTGAAGAAATAGATTGGGCTGTATGATGCTTCCATGCAGAGCTGGAACTGACCGCCTATGAGTACTGGTAAACCGCTTAAAAGGTCTAAACCTGTCCTGGCAAAGTGATGCGAGTTTACCCGTCCACGTAATTAAAAATGGAAGCTCTGTGTGGAACCACTATGCAGTCCAATCTATTTCTTCAAGCCGTGATAGGCGCGTTTATTTTCTGACAGCCTTGTGTGTTTCAGTTTAACTTCCCGCCAACACGCCATCTGGAGACGGGACCTGGGTTTTAAGACTCATACGAGCGGACCGCATTATTTGATAGCCCGTGCTGGAAAAACCCTAAATGTAAATTGATGACTTCCGTTCAAGGCATCCTTGCATCAGCTAACTACATGTTTATAAACACTTATTGAGGGGACCTAATCCCCCCACCCCCACCCACCGGGGCTTGGAGAAATAGATTGGGTTGGATGATGCTTCCACGCGGAGCTGATGAAATCGACCGAAAATCGCGTAGACGGCCTAAACATTGAAAAGGAAGCATGCCCAGAAAATGTGGTGCAAGTCGGACCACTCCTTAAACCCTTGCGCTTAGGGTGGTAGGGCTTAAGACGTCATTGTTACGAAAGTAGCAGAAAAAAAGCAAACAATCCTGTTTATATAAAAAAAACAAATCTATTGCATTACGAAAACACGCCTATTCAAATACATTGTAAATTTTACCGGCGAAAAAATGAAAATTTTCAGACGAAAAATTATCATATTTTTCTTATATCTGCTCAAAATATAGATTGTTGGTACACGTTAGAACCGCCTCGGCGAGGCGGTTCTAACGAGTACCCACAATCTATATTTTAGAGCAGAAATAAGAAATAAGGTTTTCCCCTGTAAACCCCAGTTCAACTATATAAAAGTGGGGTTGCCTCGGCGAGGCGGTTCTAACCAGTACCCACAATCTATATTTCAGAACAGAAATAATACAAATAAGGTTTACCCCTGTAAACCCTAGTTTTGCTATATAAAAGTGGGGTTGGAGGGGGGGGGTCAAAATTAAATATATATAGGCATATTTTTTGTGATGACAAATTTTTTAAACTTTAAACTGTAATAAACCAAAGTATAATTTACTCAGAATTTATCTATCATTAAAATTGGGCCCCCGTCAATCGGGGCTTGAAGAAATAGATTGGGCTGTATGATGCTTCCATGCAGAGCTGGAACTGACCGCCTATGAGTACTGGTAAACCGCTTAAAAGGTCTAAACCTGTCCTGGCAAAGTGATGCGAGTTTACCCGTCCACGTAATTAAAAATGGAAGCTCTGTGTGGAACCACTATGCAGTCCAATCTATTTCTTCAAGCCGTGATAGGCGCGTTTATTTTCTGACAGCCTTGTGTGTTTCAGTTTAACTTCCCGCCAACACGCCATCTGGAGACGGGACCTGGGTTTTAAGACTCATACGAGCGGACCGCATTATTTGATAGCCCGTGCTGGAAAAACCCTAAATGTAAATTGATGACTTCCGTTCAAGGCATCCTTGCATCAGCTAACTACATGTTTATAAACACTTATTGAGGGGACCTAATCCCCCCACCCCCACCCACCGGGGCTTGGAGAAATAGATTGGGTTGGATGATGCTTCCACGCGGAGCTGATGAAATCGACCGAAAATCGCTTAGAAGGCCTAAACATTGAAAAGGAAGCATGCCCAGAAAAGTTGGTGCAAATCGGACCACTCCTTAAACCCTTGCGCTTCGGGTGATAGGGCTTAAGACGTCATTGTTACGAACGTAGCAGAAAAAAATGCAAACAAGCCTTTCTATATAAAAAAAAACAAATCTATTGCATTACGAAAACACGCCTATTCAAATACATTGTAAATTTTACCGGCGAAAAAATGAAAAATTTCTAATAAAAAATTGTCATATTTTTCTTATTTCTGCTCAAAATATAGATTGTTGGTACACGTTAGAACCGCCTTGGCGAGGCGATTCTAACGAGTACCCACAATCTATATTTAGGAGCAGAAATAAGAAAAAATAAGGTTTACTCCTGTAAACCCCAGTTTTACTATATAAAAGTGGGGTTCGAGGGGGTCAAAGTTATATATATATAGGCATATTTTTGTGATGACAAATATATCAAACTTTAAACTGTAATAAACAAAAGTATAATTTACTCAGAATTTATCTATCATTAAAATTGGGCCCCCGTCAATCGGGGCTTGAAGAAATAGATTGAGCTGCATGATGCTTCCATGCAGAGCTGGTACTGACCGCACATGAGTACTGGTAAACCGCTTAAAAGGCTAAACCTGTCCTGGCAAAGTGATGCGAGTTGGTCCGTCCACGTAATTCAAAATGGAATTGAAGGCAATGACCAGGAATCGATATAATTTACCAACAGATCCTATCAGTGACACAAAGGGAAAGAGACACAAACATTAAATAGCTAGGCCCCAATGGAAATATAAATAGTGGAAAGCCAAAAGGACAGCTACTTTACCTCTCAAAATGGCCAACTGGCTATCCAAAAACAAATACACTCAAAGAGAAACTATAACAAACATAATCCGCATCAGAACCGCCTTGGAACTGTCAGTGTAAAGTATGTCACTGGGGAGGGAGGGGGGGGGGTTTAAATCGATTTGGCGCGGCCGCAATCCTCGCCCTTACTTCCGTTGCAATTTAGACAATGATTTGTTCAGTCCGCATGAAGGCCTCCTAACTCATCAGTGCAACATCTCCGAGAACACTAAAATTAAACAACCACAGAGATGAAACAACTTTTAGGACTCGACAGCAAGAAACCACTGAAATGCTGGAGCAAATGAAAACCAACAGTTAGACGCCGATGGGCACGGCCAGAGACACCCTATTTATTTCATTGGGCGGCAGGGTTTGATTTGTCGTTTCATCTCAATGTCGGGTAAAAGTCCCACAAAATTGGTAGCTGCGTCTCCGAAATGACCTAAATAGTGTTGCCGGGAAAGTCAAACCTCAAATCAAACAAATTATCCCCCTCTTGAAGGAAAAGAAAACAATGAAATAAAGTTTTCTGTTGCCATTAAAATAATAAAATATTGAAGATAACATATAACAGTTACATGTATGATTTAAAATTATATACAATCAAAATTAAATATAATCAATCCACTTCAGTATGAAGGAAAACATAATTCCTGATACAGGTCAAGCTCTTGAAAGGGAATCAGGGATAATGTTATATCTCCCTCTGATATGTCTCATGTTTGAATTATACTCTGTAACGGAGTTGCGCGGGTTCAAACAATGCGGCGGATGTACCGTACTTCACAATGTTGCAGAGCAAGAATCAGAGACAAACACTCTTTCTCTGTGGTAGAGTAATTTCTTTGATGCTTATTAAACTTTTTTTTTATAAAAGTAACACACTGGATGATCTACACCATTATCGTCTTCTTGTAATAAAACACTGCCTGAACCAACGTCACTTGCATCCACAGCTGGCTTATTAACTCCTTTGGTTTGTTGCTAAGAGAACTGGCTCACTCCTGGTTAGCGCGTTCGACTCATGATCGAGAGGTTGTGCGTTCGCATCCGCCACCGGTATCGAGGTGTGTCCTTGGGCAAGACACGAAATGACACTGCCCCACTCCACCCAGGTGTAAATGGGTAGCAGTGGTGTAAAAGCCACTGCCTCTCTCTCGCGCGCGCGTGAAAACACCCGGAATGAGTATTCGAGAGCGATTCAATAAGCTTAAAGCTTTCATCGCAATCGAACTAAAATAAATTAGTATAAACTATAAACTACTCTTGAGTATGGCTTTAAGCATTTCAGAGGCTTTTTGTTGGCATGTTTCGTTCCAATGAAATTGTGTTCTTTGTTAAAGGCACTTTCTGTAAAAACCAGCCATACATAGAACGCGCATCAGTTGGGATTATCCGTCTGGTGTAGTAGATGCAGAAACATTTTTTGCTCTTTCTGTGAGAGGAATTTGCCAAACTGCTTTCATGTCGAATTTCCTTATATATTTGGCATCCCCGATGTTACCAATACAGTCATCTATTCTTGGACTTGGAAAGCTGCCTGTTTTACTCAAAGAATTTACTTTCCTGAAGTATGAACACATACGATATGTCCCATCCGGGTTTGGTACGAGAGTACAAGGAGAACTCCATTCACTTCGACTTGGTTTGATAAATCCGTGTCCAACAAATACTGAAAATCTTCTTTTAGATATTTATGTTTTATATGATTCAGTCTGTACTAGTTTTGTTTTACAAATTTAGAACCTTTAATCTTAACATCATGAAAATGTGTGTTGGAAGATCAGGAAATTAATGCTCATATTCAAACATCAACTGTTTCAGTTTATTTCGTTGCTCTGGCTCTAGGTGTGATAGTTTCTGATCTACATTCCTTAGAATGTCATAATTCTGTAGTTAAGAGGACTAGCGATCAGAAATCATTGAGTTAATGTTCTAACACTCAGTTTCACAGGATTCAAGAGGAACAGAGCTAACAAGGTTGACTGATGTAATATTAGAATTATCCCTACCTATTTATTCTCCGAAGAAAGTTTATATGGCACGATTGTTTTAGCTTGCGCCTCCCAGGAGTGTTACATGTAATTATATATTTTACATCACTGTCTACAGTGTATGGACCATCATACCTTGCTAGCAACGAGTTGCCAGCGATAGGCAAAAGAGCAAGTACCGTATCACCTGGTTTAAAATCCCTTACTTTTGAACATATGTCATATAGTTTTAGTTTTTTTAAGTCTAGTTTTGAAGTCAGCTACATACTGAATTAAGTTTATGGAACCGAGCCAGTTCTGACGGGTTCCCGCGGTCTGTATCTTGGGGCAGAAATGATGAAGGTAGGGTTGACCCTGTAGGCCCCAGTTTTACTATATAAAGGTGGGGTTCGAGGGGGTCATAATTGTATAGGTGTGTCTTCGTGGTGCGTTTGTGGGTATTCACAATTTCATTGTATAAGTATGGTTAGTAACAGACACAGTGCTGGCTTGGACGTAAAATTTGTAATTGTATAATACTTACCTGTGTTTCATACAATTGAGCCCATTGACAAAAGATTTGAATCGTCAACATAATACTACCACACAACTAGTCAATGAAGTATAGTTTATCAACGACCTTTGAGAGATCAACGATCAAGCCTGCCGAGACTATTCCATGTTTAAGGGGAAGCAGGTTTCGGATCTCTTTCTTCACAGGATTTTAAAATTATAAATAAGTTATTTGATAGTGTTACTATGTAGAAGTTGTGGCCAAGTGGTTAATATGATGCAGTACGATCCTCGGTCAAAGTGTACCGCCCAAAATAAAATCCCAACTGAGGGCGATTTTACCTAAAACGCGGATTAGTCCAAAATTAAAAGAGCAGTCACGTCTCACTGCGTTTTGAAAGACTATAATATAAGCAAATAGTCACGATCACGTGCAACGTAAACCCTACAAACAATTAGCTCATGCAATGCACGTGAACTTAGGAATGAGGGAAGCTCTTGACCTGATTTTAACATTGAATTTGCTACAACTACCTATGCTTCTCTCTTAGGGTCTATCTATCTCTATATAATCCGCAACCCTCTTCCGAGTGTTATTAGGGTCGAATGTTAATAAATTTAAATTTACCCTGTCATCCTAAATATAACGTTGATCTCCGCGTGACTAAATAGTAAGTAAATATAGGTAACGGCTATAAATAGCCTAGCAGCTTTTGCTCTTATGATGTCAGAGGATTGGCAATTTGTAAGATCTGGACTGGACTCGTGTTCGGAGTAGACCAGTATCGGTAGCCGTATAATGCAGCGTCCGATCAGGGCCTACATTGTTTAATAGTCACGAATTAAGCAAGCAGGCGCAGAGTTCAATCACTCTCATAAGTCAACAAAATTTTGATAATGTCATGCGTGTGTCTGTATTCTTTTGTCGAAGATAATTGTGTTTGCGGCCGGAGAAAAACATTACTTTCAATGGTTTATCAGAAATGTTTTTGCCTGGAAAAATTATACCCGTGGTAGGTCAATATGAGACACGAACTCCGAATAGTAATATCAATGAAGTTATGCTTTGTGTATAGAATATATCTTGACCGAGCCACACGGATTTTCTCATCATGCAACACTATTGATCTTCGTTGTAAATGACATAGATCTGTGTCCATAACGAAAACATGTCCATTCAAATATATTGAAAATTATGTCACCAAAAAATGAAAAGTTCCGACATTTTTTTTTTCTTTATCTTTATTTTCTGCTCTTAACCTGGATTGTAGGTGCCCTTTAGGGTCGCCTCGGTCAGGCGGTTTTGGAGGGCGCCTGCGGTCTGTGGTTTTGAGCGGAGATGTCAAGAATAATGTTTGCCCCTGTAAGCCCAGGTCTTGCAATTTAAACGTGGGATTGGGGCCAACATTATAATGGCGTTTTCTCTTGTTTTTTTTTTTAAATGATCACAGCTATATACAATCGTCTCGACAGCCTCTTGGAATATACTATTGGAAAGTTGGAATATGAAATCATCTTTATACAAATCGGGCATACGGTGTTCTGGTGACGCCGAATCGGCGTCGATGCGGTGTAAGAACATTGCATCGTTACTAAAGCGTTGTGACGTAGTGTCGGAGTTGGTGGAATGTTTCTGGGACGCCACGCTCCCCGAATGTAGTTGCATTCCACAGGTAACCGAATCAATCTGCCTTCTCGCAGTAGCAGCGTCAGGACTATTTTTGTTTATATCAACAGCAAATCACTAATTGTTGCAATCTAAATACTTACATGCATACAGTTATAGTATTTAATCTGTATCCATTACATATTCCGTTTCCCATTATGTAACTATCAATTGTATGTATATATTTATGTGTCTTTTTTTTGAATTTGCTGCTGTTGCATCACGGGGAAAACTACTTACACTTTACTATCTATCGTACAGAGCTTCACACTAGAAGTCACCTGTCCGCATCTTCCAACTCTTTCGTCATTTAACAGACTGTATAACATGATTCCACTTGCTATATATAGAATGCGGATAGGGTTGCACTATAGTCGTCAAGCAAAGGCAAAAGGCATTGAACCTCTTAACTATTTTGATATTTTGATTATCATGTCACTGCTTTTTATGTCAGGAATAGAACGGAATCCTGGTCCATCACTGACTCCTTCCGTCTCTTCTGAAAGCTCTTTTACAGCCGTAGAAGACCAAATAATTAAAGACAAATTTTCAGTTGTCCATTACAACGTTCAAAGCATTGTGAATAAATTAGATTTACTTGAGGCTGAACTTCAAAACTTTGATGTTATATGCATTACTGAAACTTGGCTAGACCACAGAACTTCGGATGACGTTTTGAATCTTAAAGGTTACAAATTATTTAGGCGTGACAGATTGGGAGAAAATTACGGCGGAATTTGCGTATATGTTAAAAACAATACCTACTCATACAGACGAAACGATCTCGAGTTGCCAAATATAGAGTGTATCTGGATAGAAGTTATGGTAAATAATAAGAAACAATTAATCGGTACGTTCTATCGACCGCCTAATTCAACGAATGCTGTGTGGTCGACGATTGAAGATTCTATTGGCCAGGCATTTGATACAAATATACGAAATATTCTAGTTACTGGTGATTTCAACTTCGACATGTTAAAACAGCCTGCCAACAAAAAGGTAAAAGATATTTGTCAGCAATTTAGCTTTCACCAGTTAATTAACGAGCCAACACATTACACAGAATCTTCCTCCTCTGTAATAGATCTTTTTTTAACTGGAAATAAAAATAATATATTATTAAGTGGTGTCGGTGAACCATTCCTTGGTCAGAACACAAGATATCATTGTCCTATATATTGTGTACTGACTTTTAAAAAAGCCATTACCCCAGTTTATACTCGTAAAATTTATCTATATAACCGAGGCAACTATGAAGCATTTTCAAATGACCTGGCGGAAACCGACTGGAAATCTCTCGAAAGCAATGATATTGACACCTATGCAGAAAATATTACAAATAAAATATGTCTGCTGGCTAACAAGCATATACCTAACAAAATTATCAAAATAAGACAGTCAGATCCCTCGTGGCTTTCAAATGATATAAAACGATTAATACGGAAAAAGAAACGCTTGTATGACAAATATAAGAGAACAAACAACATACACGACTTCGAAAATTACAAACATATCAGAAAAAAATTAACTAACGAAATAAGGAAATCAAAAAATGATGACATAAGGAAATTAGCCAATAAATTAGAAAATACTAACTTAGTCCCTAAAGATTGGTGGAAAACGTTAAAACAAACTATAAAGCCTGAACAGACATCCACAATCCCCCCACTCAAAAGTGGAAGTACAATATACTCCACTGAATGTGAAAAAGCTGAAGCTTTAAATCAATATTTTGCACATCAAACTGAGTTAGATGAAAGTAAAGCATCTCTGCCTGATACAGTAAATGTACCCATTAACACACTGGAATCAATAGTTTCATCACCTGAAGAAGTTGCATCCATTCTCCGTGCCCTTCAAACTGGCAAAGCAGCAGGACCCGATTCGATCAACAATAAACTTCTTAAGGAACTTGCACAGCCACTATCATCTCCCTTGTCTGAGTTATTTAATTTTTCTATTTCTACAGGCAGGATTCCAGACATATGGAAACAAGCTAATGTAACGCCTATCTGTAAGAAAAATGACCCTTCAGATGTAACGAACTACAGGCCTATTTCTCTCTTGAGTACAATTGGAAAAGTTTTAGAAAAAGTTATACATAAACATGTCTTTAATTTCTTTCGTGATCATCATGTTATTACAGCCATGCAATCGGGCTTTATTCCAGGCGATTCAACAGTGAATCAATTGGTAACTATTTATAATACTTTTTGTAAAGCACTCGATGAAGGGAAAGAAGTCCGAGCCATATTCTGTGACATAAGCAAAGCTTTTGACAGGGTATGGCATAAAGGTTTGCTTTTTAAAATTGAAAGAGCTGGTGTTACTGGATCTCTCTTACAGTGGTTCACAAACTACCTAGACAACAGAAAGCAGAGAGTTGTACTGCCGGGAGTCAGTTCTGACTGGGCATCTATTAAAGCCGGAGTCCCACAAGGCTCTATTCTTGGTCCTCTTCTTTTTCTTTTATACATTAATGATATTGATGAGGATATAAATTCATCTATTAGGCTCTTTGCAGATGACACTAGCCTTTACGTTATAGTAGAAAAGCCGGACCAAGCTGCTCATCAGCTAAATTCCGATCTTCTCAAAGTCCACCAATGGCCAACTAAATGGTTAGTCCAATTAAACCCAGCAAAGTCAGAGTCCATTACTTTTTCAAGACAACGCCATAAACCTAATCACCCCCAGTTCTAATGAATCAAACGCAAATAAACGAAGTGACTTCACACAAACATCTTGGGTTAATCTTTACTAACGATTGTACATGGCACGAGCACTTGGAATATATCAAGTCAAAGGCGTGGATTCGTATCAATGTAATGCGGAAACACAAGTTTACTCTTGATAGGAAATCTGTAGAGACTATCTATATCTCTTTTATAAGACCTCTCTTGGAATATGCAGACGTCGTCTGGGACAACTGCACCCAGTATGAAGCTAACGAACTTGAAAAAATCCAAAACGAAGCTGCACGGATTGTCACAGGAGCAACAAAACTTGTCTCTATCGGTGCTCTACGCGCTGAAACCGGGTGGGAAACACTGTCGTCCAGAAGGAAAAAGCACAAACTTCAAATGTTTTTTAAAATGAAAAATGGCCTAGCCCCGGAGTACCTCTTTTCTCTGGTACCACCGTCTGTTGGTAATACCTCGGCTTATCAACTGCGTAATGCATCAAACATTAGTGCTATACACGCCAAATCACAACAATATTACAACTCTTTTCTACCATCTACTATTAGAGATTGGAACGATCTCCCAAGCGAAGTGAGTAATTCTCCTTCTAGTGAGTCCTTCAAACGCAAGTTAAATGCAAACGTAGAAATTCCTCCAAAATATTACCTTTGTGGAAACAGACTTGGGCAAATTTATCATGCAAGGCTTAGGACAAATTGTAGCTCGTTAAACCAGCATCTCTTCTCTAAAAATATTATTGATAACCCGCTATGTGTTTGTGGCTCAATAGAAGATACATATCACTTTATGTTAATTTGCAATCGTTACACTAACCAAAGACAAGATTTACTCAATACAGTATCGGAGTTTTGTCGCCCCACTCTTAATCTGCTGCTCTTTGGCAGTTCAGAGCTTTCTTTACTCCAGAATAAACAGGTTTTCCTCGCTGTGCAGGAATTTCTACTAAAACAAGACGCTTCAAATAAAGCGACGAATTCACTTTATACATTACGTCAATTGCAGTATAAAACATCCCATTAGGAAGGCATATAAGGTGGATCTCTTGTCCTGTTCTGTTCTACAAATTCCTACCTTTTTCATAGGTACCAATGCTACAATGAAAACTTTCTAGAGGTTAATAATTGGCAAATAACGCTTTGTCTTTGCTTACATGCGCAAAGTCGTTAGTTTCTTAAAACATAGTGTTGGAATAAGAACTTATCCACTCCCCTAGGAGCCTGCAGCAGATTATGTAAATTCTAAGGAATGTTGACACACAAATCCATGAAATAAAATACTAAGGGTCTTGTTTACAAGCTAAATCACGTATCACTATTGTCTTCACTATAAGCAAGATGGGATACAGATTTTTCAAAAGTCTAAAGACTTTCTTCTGAATCCCATTTGTATAATATTGTTACTTTGTAGCTTCTATGTGTTGAATGTATATGTATTAGTTATACAAATAAAATAAAGTTTAAACTAAGTTTATGGAAGTGTCATCATTAGAGAGAAATTTCTCTTTTAGAAGTTTCAAAGGACCCCGAGTAGAATGGCTGAATACTAATTCAAATGGACTGAACCCAAGAGATTCTTGCACAGATTCTCTAATAGCAAATAAAAGCAAATCACTGCCTTCATCCTAATCAAAGCAATCATAATTGTTAAAGCAAGAAGATCTTTTCATGTTTTTCAAAGTTTGATGGAAATTTTCTAGGGCATGATATACTGCACAATGCCTAATTCATGCCTAACTTGCTGATTTTTTTTCCAGACATAACATATGAACCTTGGTCTGACTGAATGGACTTAGGAAATCAAACATATGTGAAAACACTTAGTATGGCCCTTCTTCTTTCTTATGAATGTTTTCATTGCTCTTAAAGGAACTCATTTTTGATTTTTATTTAGCCACTTCTCTAGATTTCTGACAAAAGTTCCCTCACAGTGAGTAGCTTTGATCTTCCTAGCTTGAAAGCTAACAATTTCCATGAAAACAAACAGATCCCAGTATAAGACTGTAAATCAGATAATATGACAGATAAGAAGTTAGTTCTCCAGAATGTTGCAGGGTTGACCATTATTAAGTTTCCATTGACCAGCCTGCACACAACTCTTTTTACCTCATCAAGGGGAGCTTATGGGATAGGCAGTTGTCGTTCGTCGTCTTCTGGCATCAACACTTTCAATGAAGCCACTGGGCTGATTCAGCCCAAATTCCATCTGTAACATCCTTGGGCTGGGGGAATGAAAGTTTGTGTTTAATGAAAATCTGCTAGTTAGTTTGGTTGCTAAGGCAACTCAGAGTTTCTATAGACTTATATTGGGAAAAATTGAAATATTGGCCTTTGCAGATATTTTGACAAAACGTTTATTCCGTGAGAAAACTTCTTTAATTGCACGCATGTGGGTCAGGCCACAGATTCTATGACGGTTCCAGCGTAAAGGCTTACTGTTGGTTTTCTTTTGCTCCAGCATTTCAGTGGTTTCCTGCTGTCGAGTCCTCACCATTGTGTCATCTCTGTGGTTGATTGGTTTTTGTTTTCACGGAGATGTTGCACTGATGAGTTAGGAGGCCTTTATGCGGACTGAACAAATTATTTGTCTAAATCGCGACGGTAGTAATGGCGAGGAATGTGGCCACGTAAAATCGATTTAAGCCGCCCGGTTGAATTCGTTTCACTGACCGTTCCAAGGCGGTTCTTCTGTCGTGGTTTATGTTTGGTTATGGCTTGTCTTTGTGTGTGTGTATCGCTTATATTATTTTGCTTTGGATAGCTAATTGGCCATTTTGTGGGGAAAGTAACTGTCGTTTTGGCTTTCCGCTAGTCATGTTTCCATTAGGGTCTAGTTGTTTCTGTTTGTGTTTCTTACCCTTGGTGTTTCTGTTGGGAGCTGGGGGTTAATTGTATCGATTCCTGATCATTGTTTTCACTTATATTTTACTGAGAATTAGAGTCGCTAATATTATGTAATGTTGGTTGGTGCCTGATGCGCTGTCTCTATCGGGCCCATCGGAGTCTAGCTGATGGTCTTCTTTTGCTTCAGCATTTAAGTGGCTTCTTGCTGTCGAGTCCTCACCGTTGTCTCATCTCTGTGGTTCTTTGATTCGCGGTTTATTTTTGTTATGGTTTGTCTTTGAGTGTATCGCTTATATTATTATTATTTTTTTTTTTTTTTTGATTGCCAATTGGCCTTTTTGTGGGACGGTAAATGTCCTTTTGGCTTTCTGCTATTGATGTTTAAATTTGGGTTGAGCTGTTTCATGTTTGTGCTTCTTTCCCTATGGTGTCTCTGATGGGAGCTGTAGGTTGACTGTATCGATTCCTGATCATTGCCTTCACTTCTATTTATTTTCCACTGGAATCTCTCAAGCATTTGTGACCAGATTATATATAAAAGCCTATAGAAACAAGAATCTATTTTTTTTATTAATAATATGAATTTGGTCACTTGACCAATTTGGCCACCATGCCCATATAAGGTTTAAAACAGTTCAGAAATCGTCTCCGGAACCAGTGGGGGCGATTTTCATGAAACTTGGTGTGTAGCATTGAGGACGAGGGATCATTTAGTTTTTTCAAATGATGACCCCTGGATTTTATGTCAAGGTCAAATTTGGTCACATAGGCATTTGTATAGGAAAAAGGAAAAACGTGTATTTTTCGGAAGCTACTGCAGCCTGTGATGATGCACTTAGCTCGTTGAGTGGACCAAACTTCTTGAGTATTAAAGGTAAAGATCATTCTCTGACCTTGACCAAAGGTCAGTCAGATATGAAAATTAAAATTTATTTTTCACAGAAACCACTGCTAAATTATAACCAAATTTCATATGAAAACTTGTAGGAGTAAACAAAAGACAATTTATTAATCTGAGATTGGTCACATGAACAATACGACTGTCATGCCTATGTAAGTTAACAACCCTTCAGAAATCTTCTTCTCCGAGACCAATGGACCCATTATCAGGTCACTTGACTAAGATGGCTAAAACCGTTTTAAAATCTTCTCAGAAATCAAATGACTCCATAAACTCTCAGGACCATTGGTCCTCTGGTATTCTTTGTTTTTGTTTGTTTGATTTGAGGTTTAAGGTCCCCGTCAACCCTGTTTAGTAGAAGTAAAACAAAGATCAGGAATCGATACAATTAACTTACTCTACCCACCAAAGACACCAAAGGGAAAGAAACACAAACATGAAGCGACCAGACCACAATGGAAATCTAAACAAAGGATGGCCATAAGGACAGTTACTTTCCCACAAAATGGCCAAATGGCCATCCAAAATAAAAAGACACAAGTGATACACACAGTAAGTAGTAACAAACAACAACATAAATAAACCACCACAGAAGAACTGCCTTGGAACGGTCAGTGGAAAGAATTCCACTGGGGGGCTTAAATCGATTTTACATGGCCATAATCCTCGCCCTTACCTCTGTCGCGGTATACAGTAATTTTGTTTAGTCCGCATGAAGGCTTCCTAACTCATCAGTGTAACATCTCCGAGAACATACAAATCAAGAAACTACAGAGATGAAACAAGGTTGATGACTCGACAGCATACAACAACAGAATTGCTGGAGCAAAAGAAAACCAACAGTAAGACTCCGAGGGGCTCGACCAAAGGTCATTTCGGAGACGCTGCTTCCAATTTTGTATGACTTTTAACCCACCTTGAGTTGAAATGACAGCTCAAGCCCTGTCGCCAAAAGAAACAAAAATGCTTTAATGTATTGGACGGTCTGACTCACTTCACTTTGCCTGGGCATGCTTACTCACGTGTGGTCGGTTTCAGTTCTACGTGGAAGCACCGTTCAGCCCAATTTATTTCTCCAAGCCCCGAAAGGCGGGGGCATTTTTTTGTTTTGGTTTGATATTGTGTATGATAAATGAATAGTCGATTCTATGCTAGTTAAAACTAAACTATGGTCGATGAAAAAGAACAAGAGGGCCCAGAGGGCCCTGGTTCGCTCACCTGATCCAATGTTTAACAAGTGGGCCCCGGGCAGGGTCA
The DNA here is from genome assembly GCA_963580285.1 of Lucinisca nassula. NCBI lineage: Eukaryota > Metazoa > Mollusca > Bivalvia > Lucinida > Lucinidae > Lucinisca > Lucinisca nassula. The sequence goes on along the minus strand of OY757023.1, from coordinate 46,430,409 downwards.
ATTTTGGCCCCAGGGCTATAATTGAACAATCTTGGTAGAAGTCCACAAGATGAATCTTCATATCGAATATGAAAGACCTGGGCTTTCTGGTTTCAGAGAAGAAGATTTTAAAGGTTTACCCTGCATACAGAAGTCTATGTAAAACAAGATTTTCCCTATATAAGTCTATGTTAAACCAAAGGGCCCCGGAGTAGGGGCATTTTTGGCCCCAGGGCTATAATTTGAACAATCTTGGTAGAGGTCCACTAGCTGAAGCTTCATAACAAATATCAAAGACCTAAGCCTTGTGTTTCAGAGAAGATGATTTTTAAAGATTTTCCCTATATAAGTCTATTTAAAACCAAAGGGCCACATGGCGGAGGCATTTTTGGTCTCAGGGCTATAATTTGACTAATCTTTATAGAGGTCCACTAGCTGAAGCTTCATAACAAATATCGAAGACCTAAGCCTTGTGGTTTCAAAGAAGAAGATTTTTAAAGATTTTCCCTATGTAAGCCTATGTAAAACAAAAGGGCCCTGGTGCAGGGGCATTTTTGGCCCCATCACTATAATTTGAATAATGTTGGTAGGGGTACACTAGATGAAGCTTCATACCAAATATCAAAGACCTTGCGGTTTCAGAGAAGAAGATTTTTCAAGATTTTCCCTATATACGCCCATGTAAAACCAAAGGGCCCCCGTGTGGGGTTCATTTTTAGCTCCAGCACTATAATTTGAACACTCTTGGTAGGGGTTCACTAGATGAAGCTTCATACCAATTATCAAAGACCTGGGCCTTGCGGTTTCAGAGAAGAAGATTTTTAAAGATTTTCCCTATATAAGCTTATGTAAAACAAAAGGGCCCTGGTGCGGAGGCATTTTTGGCCCCAGCACTATAATTTGAACAATCTTGGAAGAGGTCCACTAGATGAAGGTTCATACCAAATATCAAAGACCTGGGCCTTGCGGTTTCAGAGAAGAAGATTTTTCAAGATTTTCCCTATATAAGCCCATGTAAAACTAAAGGGCCCCCGTGCGGGAGCATTTTTAGATCCAGCACTATAATTTGAACAATCTTGGTAGGGGTCCACTAGATAAAGCTTCATACCAAATATCAAAGACCTGGGCCTTGCGGTTTCAGAGAAGAAGATTTTTAAAGATTTTCCCTATATAAGCCCATGTAAAACCAAAGGGCCCCATGCGGTGGCATTTTTGGCCCCAGCACTATAATTTGAACAATCTTGGTAGGGGTCCACTAGATGAAGCTTCATACCAAATATCAAAGACCTGGGCCTTGCGGTTTCAGAGAAGAAGATTTTTCAAGATTTTCCCTATATAAGCCCATGTAAAACCAAAGGGCCCCCGTGCGGGGGCATTTTCAGCTCCAGCACTATAATTTGAACAATCTTGGTAGGGGTCCACTAGATGAAGCTTCATACCAAATATCAAAGACCTGGGTCTGCGGTTTCAGAGAAGATGATTTTTAAAGATTTTCCCTATATAAGCCCATGTAAAACCAAAGGGCCCCCGTGCGAGGGCATTTTTGGCCCCAGCACTATAATTTGAACAATCTTGGTAGGGGTCCACTAGATGAAGCTTCATACCAAATATCAAAGACCTGGGCCTTGCGGTTTCAGAGAAGAAGATTTTTTAAGTTTGCGGTGAAAAAAATCTATTTTTGGTTACTGTGACCTATATGTGCAACGGACCGGAACCATTTGAACAACTTTGAAAGGGGACCACCTAAGGATCATGCCTGTGAAGTTTGGTCAAAATACGATCAGTGGTTTAGGAGGAGATGTCGTTTGAAGAAAAGTTTACGGACGCACGCACGCACGGACGCACGACGGACGGCGGACAAAAAGTGATCCCAAAAGCTCACCTTGTCACTACGTGACAGGTGAGCTAAAAAGCAGAAAAGAAATCCAGAAATGTTTTCAGAAGAAACCAATCTCCCCCCACACCTTCCTAAATATAACTTAAACACCCATTTGACTTTAACAGTTAGGTTAGAATCACCATGCAAGTAAGCTAAAATCGACAGTTTTTGGGCCTGTGCCAAGGTCACCAAAATGTAATAAGGTCTTTTGTAGGTTGCAATAATATATTGCATCAAATACCATTCATTACTTCATGGGATAGGGTGCAGGCAAGCCAAAATCTACAGTCCTTTGAGCTATGTGCCCATGAAAATAAGGTCAAGGTCACCGGAAATCTGACCAAATTTTTGGTAGGCTGCAATGATATTATATTGTACCAAGTTTAAACAAATTTCATCCATTCCTTCATGAGATTGGGCGCATACGGGCCAAAATGCATAATCTGTAGTGGAATGTGCCCTTGCAAATAAGGTCAAAGTCACCAATATAGATTCAATCTTTGGTAGGTCGCAATGATTTATGTAGCAATTGTGACCAAATGTCATCCATTTGTTCATGAAATATGTGCAGACAAGTCACAATTTACGGTCTTTGGGGGCCTGTGTCCTTGTAAATGAGGTCCAGGTCACCAAAATCTAATCGAAACTGTAGAATATTGCCAAGTTTGACCAACATTTGTCAATTTTGTCAGGAGATAGAGTGCAGACGGTGACAGGACATCTCGGCCCCTAACAAACTCGGCCCCTGACAAACTCGGCCCCTAGCAAACTCGGCCCCTACAAACTCGGCCTCTGACAAACTCGGCCCCTAAAATTAGAATATGTATATATAAGTGTTGGCATTGACTTATTATCAAACTATTACGCATAATTTTGGCCCCCGCCCATAGGGGCTTGAAGAAATATACGGGCTGCATGATGCTTCCACGCAGAGCTGATTCTGGCCCGCACACTAGTACTGGTAAACCGTTTAGAGGATCTAAGCCTGTCCAGGAACCGCAGTGCGAGGCGGACCGTCAACGCCAATAAACCCTATTGGTTTCATTGGGCGACAGGGCTTGAGATGTCATTTCATCTCAGTGTCGCGTAAAAGTCCCACAAAATTGGAAGCAACGTCTCCAAAATGACCTTTGCAGTGTTGACGGGGACGTTAAACCTCAAATCCAACAAACAAACAAAATTACACATATTTTAAATGTACATATGCCTAATTACCTTTTGAACTCATTTTGATGGAATTATAAATTACCCATTTCACATGATTTAAATGAACCAAATGCCGTTGATTGAACCAGTGTATGACACGCTGCTGTGGTTCCACTGTCACTCACCTTCCGATGTAATATTGATAGGCGTGTAATTACATCTCCGCCATGCACTTAAAAGAGACTAGTAGTATGTTCTGTTGCGCACTTACAAAAATTGTACCATTTTGTTTTTATTATCATTTGCAGGGTTTGACCATTCCACAGCCATAAGCCTTTTTTCTATTAATACCAATGATTTTGATTGTTGGACGTCCCCGTCAACATTGTATAGGTCATTTTGGAGAAGTTGCTTCCAATTTTGTGGGACTTTTACCCGACCTAAACCCATGAGATACTGGTGTGTTCATTTAAGAAATGAATTTTATTTTTCTGCTGTTCATGAAAGTATGACGGCCCCCGCCCGTCGGGGCTTGAAGAAATATATGGGCTGCATGATGCACAGAGCTGAATTCGGCCTCCGCCCATCGGGGCTTGAAAAAATATATGGGCTGCATTATGCTTCCACGCAGAGCTGAAACCGACCAGCACACGAGTACTGGTAAACCGCTTAGAGGATCTAAGCCTGCCCAGGCAAAGCAGTGCGAGTCGGCCCGTCCATGCTTATAAACCCTATTGGTTTCATTGGGCGGCCGGGCTTGAGTTGTCATTTCATCTCAATGTCGGGTTAAAGTTCCACAAAATTGGAAGCAACGTCCCCAAAATGACCTTTACAGTGTTTACGGGGACATTAAACCTCAAATCAAACAAAAACACAGAGCTGAAACAGACCGCACACGAGTACTGGTAAACCGCTTAGATGATCTAAGCCTGCCCAGGCAAAGCGGTGCGAGTCGACCCATCCATGCATATAAACCCTATTCGTTTCATTGGGCGACAGGGATTGATATGTCCAAAATCGCATAAATACTGTTGACAGGGACGTTAAACCTCAAATTAAACAAGAAAAAAAAGAAACATATTTATATATTGTTTTCTATAGGTTTACATTTGGTTTTACACTGGAAATGTTAACATCACAAAAAAACACGCCAATTCTTAAATACTGTTTTTTACCACCCAACTATGAAAATTTTCAGATGAAACATAAACATATTTTTCTTAATTCTGCTATAAACATAGATTTTGGGTACTTGTTAGAACCACAGGGCGAGTCTAACAAGTACCAACAATCTATGTTTTTGAGCAAACAGATTTGGGTACTTGTAAAAACGGCATCGACGAGGCGGTTCTTACAAGAACCAACAATCTATGGTTTTGAGAAGAAAAAAGTAAATTGATATGTAAACCCCGGTTTCACCCCTTGTAAACCCCGGTTTCACTATATAAAAGTGTGGTTGCAGGTGGTCAAAATTATATAGGGATGTTTTCGTGATGCCACACTCAATTCCAACACCGTCCCAATTACAGCTTGGGTTTCCGCGATCTTTTATCATGGATAAGGTTTCGTATTAAAAAAAGATAAATATGCTCAAACTTTCTGTGAAACTACCTATCCACCTACCAAATTGATTATCGGAAACAAAAACATTGTTTTTTAGGACCTAAATGCTGCTAGGGACTGAGATTTTAGGGACGGAGTTGAATGGGTGCCGAGTTTGCTAGGGGCCGAGTTTGTCAGGGACCGGGTGTGTCAGGGGCCGAGTTTGTTAGGGGCCGAGATGTCCATAAATCGTGCAGACAAGACATTTATGGCCCGAAATTGACTGTTTTCTTTTTTTTTGTGGGGGGGGGGGGGTGGGGTGGGGGGAAGCCTTTGCCCTTGAAAACGAGGTGAAGGCCAGCATAACCTAATGACTGTTTTCTCCTGTCCAAGTAATGTGACCATGCAAGTTTGGTCAGAATCCATCCACAGATTCATGAGGTATAGTGCTTCAAACAGGCTACGCCGACGCCAACACTGACTCCGACGCAAACGCAATCCCCACCGAAAACTATATGCCACTCAACTCCGATGGGGGACATAAAATGGTCTGGATAAGCTGCAAGGAACTGACAGTACCAATTGGTCGATCCTCTCTGATCCTCTCTGAGTAGGCTGGAAAATAATCCCTAAAACTGTTTCGTTTTACCCTTAAAATTCCAGTTTTTAAGCACAAAAAAGCACAGTTTTTAAACTTATCGAAACCTATACCATTATGCTTAAAAGTAAAAATGGTGATGAATGTGCCATACCCAAATGTTCTGTTACACCACGTCGCAAAGTTCTATGAACCTGAAAATGGAATAAGGAATAAGGAATCAAATTCTTTATTCCTTATTCGCAAATGATACGTGCTGGATTTTGAAACCTATACCAATTATGCTTAGAAGTAAACATGATGACGAATGTGCCATACGCAAATGTTCTGTTACACCGCGTGGTAATGTTCTGTAAAGCTGAAAACCGAATAAGGAATAAGAAAATGATGATTTATTTCTTATTCGCAACTGATACCTTCTGGATTTCGAAACCTATATCATTATACCTAGAAGTAACAAGAGCACCGCATGCGGGTGCCAACGTTCGGCTGCAGTTTCTTTAAGAAAACAAACATTCTAAGTCGAAAAAGGGGTATAACTCTGCCAAAAATAATTTTGAGGGTTACCTCACCTGTTGGTATGAGTTCCCCTTATCATAATGAACAACTAGTCCGAGTTTCAAGGAAATATGTTCAGTAATGACAGAGATATTACAAAATGTCCTGGTTTTTGCACGACGAAGCAGACGACGCCAGAGCTATGACTATACCATTTCGTTTTCTTCGAAAACAGCCGAGCTAAAAATGATGATGAATGTGTTCTGTTACACCGCGTCGCAAAGTACCTAAAAATTAAATAAGACAAAACAAAAAAAATGTTTCTTTTTTGTGTGTGTTTTTTTTAACTTTATTTCTGTTTTCCTTAGCCGCAGTTTATATTTCCGAAATTGATGATCTTAAAGTACTGAGTTTTTTTTTTAGTATATTTACGTAATGTTGTCTTATTTTGATAGAAACCGAAACGCGAAGTCGACTTATTTTGATGGGGCCGAAAATGAACCTTTACTGATATGACCCTTTATAGAAATTCAGGTTGATACATAAATCTGGAATAAGGAAAAGGCAAACAGCGCATATCCGTATAAGACGCTGCAGAACAAGACGCCTGGTCAGGGGCTTCACTGTTTGTTTAAAGTTCAACCAATTTTATATCAATGTTTAAATTGTACTCAGCCTGCTACCCCTTCTTTCTGAATTGCACTCCTTATGTAGATGGAATGGGAGATCCCATGGAAAATGTTTCTTTCACCTAGAAATAAATTAAAATAAATTGGTTTTCTCTGCGTAGTACAACTTTGAGTTTTAGGTAATCTGTATCGTTCTTAGCTTTGTCAACGTCTTGAGTGTTTCCAGACTTTTGCCGGCTCTGGTAATAAAATACCTATTCTGACAGTCCAAAGCAGAAAGAGACTAAAATCTGATAACAAAGTTAAGAAATTTCAAAAACGCCAGTGTTTGGTAGTAGTGTAATAACTGTATTAGTTTGATATTTCCAATTGGAATGGCTTCAGGTAAACGTGTGGAAGCACACATAATAGTCAATCAATATTCACAACCAGACTTAGTTCTAGGCAATGGACCTACACAGTCTATAATTATTCAACTGAAAGGTTCCCCCAATGCAGGTATAGGCGGCAAATTAGTCATAGGTATAGTCTTAATCTGTTTTCCTACCATTTGGCATGTAAGGCAGGACTTACACTGTTTCGAAACATCAGATTTTAACCCAGGCTAATAAAATGATTGGGAAACTTGTGATAGATCTTATTTGCGCCTAAATGGTAGGACATGAGAGTTTCATGTGCCAAATTCAATATTTAGGTGGAAAATCAGGTTTCTTAGGGCAGTTGGAAGCATGTCTGACTTATATTCTAGAGGTTGTAGATTTGAGATCCAATCTGGCCACATGCTTCTGTGGAAATTGATACTGAAATATATTCTAACATCATCATCCCCTTCTGCTGATTGCAGATTACTGGATAAAGTATATGTACTTAGTACTGGTTAACTACTTACGTCTAAGTCTTCCAAGGAACAGTGTGGTAACTGACCTAATGTGACATAATCCTAATGGATTGAAAGGTCCCGAATCTGCCAAGCACCATCACAATCCTCTCAAGTCTTTTAGGAACAGTTCCTAAAATTTAAATTTTAAACATATAGTCATATGAAGAAAATAGCATAGTCTTTTAGAATGTACTAAAAATAGTGACAAACAGGTGATTGTTTCTAATTTTAGCTCTGGTTCAGCGGACCGAAACCATTTTGAAGGGTCACCCGAGGAACATTCCTGTAAAACTATTTCAAAATCATTGCACCGGTTTAGGAGGAGATGTCCGACGCACGATGGACGATGCACGACGGACATCCGTCGATCACAAAAGCTCACCATGTCACTACGTGACAGGTGAGCTAAAAATACTACCTATTTCGTTAGCGAGTAGCAAGGCTAAAGCAAACCGGTTAGCCAGAGGCGTTGTTGCTGGCAAACCGTAAGTGGATACCTTGAGATAACAACATGAAATGTGTCATGCATCTAGCATTTTTCTTTGTCTGCGCATCATGTTGGGCTTAACGTTTTCTAGTTGCTTATCATCACGCAAACAAGCGCGTGAAATGAACACCCTCTAAACCCCACTTTTTATAGAGAAAACTGGGATTAACGGGAGAAAACATTATTTTACTTATTTCTGCTCCAAGATATAGGTTGTGGATAGTCGTTAGAACCCGTTCTAATGGAGCACCCACAACCTATGTTTGCAGTATAAATAAGAAAAAAAGAATATCACGGATTTTCATCAGAAAAGTAGCCATTTTTGAGATGTGAAAAAATGCAACCTGTCTCTCGGGTGCGTTATTATAATATGCAGTAAGATCCTGTTACTCAGGAGCTGGCCCACATTTTATATTAAAAAGGCCGTGTCTCTATGCAGTTATGCTTGAACATTAGTGCTGAAGACATGCTGAGAATCACGAAGAGTCAATGACAACTTCAAATAGACATTAAACAGACGATACAACCAAATCACAACCAAGAACTGTTTGATATAAAGCGACATTAGATTAGGAACCGAACGATTCACTGGCGCACGCAATCGTTGATTCTAAATTATTAGATCTTGTTAGTGTTTTTATAGCATGGTGTACCAGAATTTCATAACAGTAATTTTTCATTAGATGTGACAGAATGATTGCAGCGTAGCATCAAGTCTTTTTGGCAAAATTGATATTCAGACAAGAATATTTGACAAACTATAATTTTCATCACGTTATAAATCCAATTTTCCGACGAAGATGATATTATCTGTCTTCATAATTGTTAGCTTCTGTGGTTCTTTTATTCAACCCGCCTGGAACAAATGCGAATATGAAGCATATATGAAAAATAGAAGTAGAGGCAATGATCAGGAATCGATACAATTAACTCACAGCTCCTATCAGACTCCAAAGGGAAAGAAACACGAAGCAACAGACCCCAACGGAAACACCAACAGCGGAAAGCCAAAAGGACAATTACTTTCCGACAAAATGGCCAAAAGGCTATCCAAAATAATATAAGCGACACAAACACCCAAAGACAAACCATAACAAAAATAAACCGCCACAGAAGATTCGCCTTGGCACGGTCAGCGGAAACGAATTCCACCGGGCTTAAATCGATTTTACTTGGCCACAATCCTCGCCCTTACTTCCGTCGCGATTATGGCAAATAATTTGTTCAGTCCGCATGAAGGCCTCCTAACTCATCAGTGCAACATCTCCGCCACTCAAAAATCAAACAACCACAGAGATGAAACAACGGTGAGGACTCGACAGCAAGAAACAACAGAAATGCTGGAGCAAAAGAAAACCAACAGTTAGACTCCAATGGGCCCGACCAGAGACAGAGAATCAGGTACAAACCATCATAAACCTTTACGTTGGAACCGTCATATAATCTGAGGCCTGACCCACTGGCGTGCAATTAAAGAGGGAAGCAAAGTTGTCAACCGTGATTGGGTTAACTACCATGCATGCAGTCTGTCGTATAACATTTATGTTGTGCCCAATATCGAAGAATGATTTTACGAAATTGGGTGCTGAAGTCATTGCGGTTATAATTTTTTTCTTAAGTCACCATAAAATTCGGGCTCCGATAGACCTTGTGTGCAGAAGCGATTTAAGTTCAGTATTGAATTTTGAAATTAAATCAGAATGACGTCTATAAAATTTTGAAAAGTCTTCGCGTAGTTTATGGTACCGATAACCCTGATTAGGAAGCTTAGCCGTTAACAATTTATTACGAGTGTTGAAGTCAGTTACATGGCTACACACTCTGGCAAATCGAATTAATTGCGAAATATAAACGCCATAGGATGGCGCACGTGGAACATCGCTATCCAAGAAAGGAAAGTTTACCATCTCAAAATCAAAATCATCGCGTTTTTCATAAATTTTGCAACAGGCAAACCCATCCACAATAGATAGATGTAAATCATGAAGCCCGTTTAATGAGCACTCTTGACAACCCCAACCATTTAGCCGGCCTCGGTAGCTCGGATGCGCGTCCGACTGGTGATAGGGGGGGGGGGGGGGGGGTCGATACCTGCCGGGGTTGGCAACATCCTTTCGTGGAAATTGATCGTGAAATCTTTTATGCCTTCTGCTGATCCAAGATGGACAGTTGTCAGTTTCTGGCGACAGAATGTTTACTGTACTGGTTAACCGCTAACGTATAAGCTTACCCAGGAAAAGTGTGGATAGGTAAACTGACCGGCTCAAAAATGACCTAAGTAGTGTTGTCTGGGCCAATACAAACAAACAAACACACAAAACAACCCTATCCATTTACATATAATAAAGTATTGTCTATAACCCGGGTAAACACATTTTTTTATGCAGACAAAAATAGTATATGTTCAATCTAGGTTGAGACTGGAAATAAGACGCATGTTACAAATGTTCGTTTGAAAAATGTCAGGGGCCAGTGGGTCAGAACCAGCGACGCCGTTAATTAACCTATCGTTAAAACTTCTATCATTTAATATGGGGACCTAATGGTTAAGAGCGCTGACTCTTGATCATTAGGTCTCTCACCGCTGTAGTTCGCGCCTCGCTCGGGTCACATGTGAGACGCCAAGTTCTGCAACGGAAGGTCAGGTGGTTTTTCTCCGGGTACGCCGGTTTTAGCCCACCTCTGATTAACGATCGGCTCGATATGAGTGAAATAATCTTGAAAGGGTCGTAAAACCAACCCCCCCCCCCCAAAAAAAAAATCATTTAATATGGCAAATATGCTAATATTTTTGCGAAAACAATGTGAGCAGCTCACATTTTTTTAAGCAAAAATAACAAAATTTTAGATATTGTACTCGCTAGAACAGTTAACAATTTGAACACTAACGAGCTCGTTAAGCTAATGATGCTTTGAACAACTGCCCCCCCCCCCCCCGATCCAGAACTTTGAATGTCACATTTGTATCACAAGAGTTTGTTATCGCTATGAGTAATCACCGTCATTAAAACATTTTCAAGGCCATGACACTTTGTCGGTCAGAGCCTTGTTGTATTCACATGGGAATGCCCCATAGGCTGGCTAGTATGCATTTATTCAAATAATTTGGTCTGAACGAAAAAATTCGATTACGGTTTTGAGATAGTTTTTGTATCCATCGAGACTCTTTTTTGCAGTCTCTTCAGTATCAGACGACAAACTGTCGGCATGAATTTTCTATTTATCCTTTATTATTCATCAAGTTCGTGACATAATTGAAACTCTTGAGAATACTGTAACTTGTTGAGGTTAATAAATGTCTAATAAGAAATTTAGACGAATCAGATAAAACACTTTAGTTGACTAAATATCCAGTACCGGGGACCTAATATGTATGTGCTAAATGTAGTTACCCTCTGTAAATAAAGTTATTACTTACGATAATTCGCCCCCGCCCATCGGGACTTAAAGAAATAGATTGGGCTGCATGTTGCGTTAACGCATATCTGAGACTGGCCACACACAAGTACTGGTAAACCGCTTAAAAGGACTAAGCCTGCCCATGCAAAGCGGTCCAGTGCATATAAGCCTTTTGGTTTCACTGGGCGGCAGGGCTTGAGATGTCATTTCATCTCAGTGTCGGGTAAAAGTCCCACAAAATGGGAAGCAGCGTCTCCACAATGACCTAAATAGTGTTAACGGGGAAGTTAAACCTCAATTTAAACAAACAAAAAACGTACGATAATAAGATCATAATAGCTTAATGACATGTCTGAAAGTTCATAGAAAGAGGCAGACGATGCATTTACAGAGGATCTTACGTGACCATCCGTTTCACATGAAATTTATGAAACAAACATTCGGCGAATTTTTTAAACTCCATGTTAAATGACATCAGCTGTAAGATACTGTTCAACATATAGCAATTTAAATCGGATATTTGGCGAAAAGGTTTAGGAGAATTTTGATAAACAACACTGGGTTGTCACGGACGGTGTCATGACGTTTATCGCCAGTAACCGTGTGTGATCACACCTTCGGTCATAGTGATTTTATTACTGACTAATAGGGACGTTATATGGGCCCCGTCAAGCGATTTTGGTACTTATCGCCTATGCGAGCAGCGAAGGTTCAGGCGAGCCTGCGCATCCGCGCTGTCTCGCCAGAACCCTTCGCTGCTCGCTCATACAAGCTGTGAATCAAGAGGAACCTTCAGACAGAAAGCCATATCCCTGGCCCCTCTAAATAGCTGGGCATGCGCAGTTAAAATTTGTCATGACGGAATGTTCGAAGACACAAATTCGCTTGGCGGAGCTCATATACGGCATCCACTAACTAATAGAGACGTTATATGATGCATTTAATTTTCAATGTGGTCCCCATGAAACTGGACGCACCTATCCGACTCGTCCGTCATACTGTTAACATAGAAGTCCGGCGGTTCCTCAACAGTGCTTCTGACACCGTGTACTTGACAATATTTGGCAAATGGTTTACAATTTCAAAAAGAAAAAACAAAAGAAAAATTAAGAAATTAATAAATCAACACATAAACCTACTGGACCAAGTTTCAATGACAAAAAGGTAAAAAAATGATACCCATTGAATACGTTAAGTCTGAAAAAAGACCTTGATGTCACAATAGGAAAATCTCTGAAATTTACAGAGCACATCAAATTTAAAATCAAATTTACAAACAAATTTGGGGCTAACCTTAAAAACATTTATATGTTTAGACAAGGGTATACTTTCGAACTAATATTAATCTTAAGTCCGAACACACTTAGAATATGCATTATCGATATGGTCCACATTATATTATTATAACAAAACTGCAACTTTAAATGTTCAGAAACGTGCCAAAAACTAGTCAAGAGTGTCACTAGTCAAGAGTGTCGCCACTTCGCCAAGAGAGATTTCTCACTTTCGATCTGCCTAGCCTGGAATAGCGACGAAAGAGGGCTGGCGTAATCAAAATGTACAAGATTTGAAGTCGAAAAACCCAAAACCCTTTACATTATCAGAATATACTTCACTCGCAGCCATTCACGCAAACTCTTGAAGCCCAGGTCTAGACTACAATTCCGTGCCAAAAGTTTTCATGGACATACGGAATGTCTGATTATGACGTCTGGAACAGTTTGCCTGCACAAATAGCCCAGCACCCCCTCTAATCTGTTTCAAAAGAAATTGGTTGAATACATGTAGTTTGTGGCAGCTGCATCCGTATACGTTTGACCCAGTTTGTTATGTTCCCGGTCTAACTACTAGAAACCGGTATCCAAGGAAGAAATACTTATCGAATTCGACAACAGAAAGAACAGAAATTAAGAAGCCAGCACCCTTGTATCTTTATTCTGCTGACCGTCCCAACGCATGCGGTCTTTCAGATTTAATTTCTTACATGTTTATTGGAATTGTGTATTGGTACACGAATTAAGTTCGGTGATTACGTTGTTTGAACCTACATTCTCAAATGGCAGGTTTGCAATTTGTTTTATTTGTGCACAGGAGCATTGCTGTGAGGTGATTTGGTTTCCCATTATTGCTTGAATGGAATCAACTTAGAATGTCTCTGAGGTACACACACTTTTGTTGGAACAAGTATATGTGGTATGTTTGAACAAACGAAATATGTAAAGAATGTTTGTGTTGCACTTTGTAGAAAACGATGGTGTAAAACCCCTCCCCACCTCGTATATCCGTCGTTCATGATCAACTTTCGAAAGACTTGAAATCTAAACAAAAATAAACAAAGAAAGAAACAGAAAGATCTGTAAATTAATGCAATTCTTGTATACTAATTAAGAAAGTCCTGTATTTAATACAGTTATAGGAATTCTTATCCTGCAATATTTATATTATTCCTTTTAAAAAGGAAATTCCCAAAGTATGGACGTGTCTCGTACGTCATCGTTAAGGGTGACTTCACAGCACGTAAGGTCTGGCGTCACTTCAAGTCACAGTAATGTTATCATAATGTGACAGATGACTGATTCATCAACATTCGACTCGTAGGAATAACACAACATATGCAAGACATGAATCTATCACAGGTGTGAGCGAAACATAGGAAAATTCTGCCCCAAACCGATTTTGAGTTGCTTATATTACATACACCGCCATCAGTACCAATATCCTCGTGGAAAAACAGCGTTTTTTTTAATTAATTTGAACATTGGTCTTTTCAAATGCATAGAACATGCAAACACAAAGACGAGAATGCTGATAAAAATTAGCGAATCACTAAAAGCCGACAGAAGACTAAACGGAAGAGGGCTGTAAATTTACAGCAAGAAATAGGAATAAATATACGTGCGACTTACGATCGAGAGCTTGTGGGTTCGAATTCGGCCACCGGAGGCGAGGTGTGTCCTTGGGCAAGACACGTTATGCCACTGCCATAGTCCATCTGGCTGCAGATGGGTAGCAGTGGTGTATTAAGTCCCTGTCTCTCTCTCTCTCACGCACGTGAAAACATCCGGAATGAGTGTTCGAGAGCGACTCAAATACGCTTGAAACTTCATAGTGTAGACTATATTTTCTTGTCCTTTGGGAGCATTGATTCCATTGTGGAACTTTGAAAATATCTGAGGGTCACTGATGAGGCCTAATTGGCCGAAACTAGCTCGTCCGGCCCAGAAAACATGTACACTCCATATTTTTCAGTTTTGTGGTGTATTCCTTGCTTCCAAAGGATAACCCTTTTATAGAACATATTTGACTTCACTACAGCTGGTGTGTGGGAATGTGTGGCGGCGGTAAAACGTCTCCCTGCCCTTCATCATAGTGAAGATTATATTTTCTTGTCCTTTGGGATCATTGATTCCATTGTGGAATTTTGAAACTATCTGAGGGTCAATGATGAGGCCTAATTTGCCGAAACTAGCTAGTCTGGCCCAGAAAACATGTGCACTCCATATTTTTCAGTTCGGTGGTGTATTCCTTGCTTCAAAAGGATAACCCTTTTATAGAACATATTTCATCGCAATCGATCTAAAATAGATTAGTATAAACTAATAAACTGGCAACTCGTACAAGTGTATTTGACTTCTTTGTTGACAGCGACCTTCTGTTTTTGATAAATATTTGTACTCGATGATTATCTTTTCCCTTTTAAGAGCAACGATGGATACAAAGATGATTTCTTTGAAGAAGATTACCAAGGCCGCCATTTTGTTCGATTACCTAAACTATTTAAACAACATTTCGTTCCTCCATAAATAAAGAATAGAAGTGAAGGCAACGATCAAGAATCGATACAACCCAATCAGAGACACCAAAGGAAAAGAAACAAGAAGATGAAATAACTAAACTAAATCTTATTGAAAACATCACAAGCGGAAAGCCAAAAGAACAGTTATTATCCAACAAAATGGCCAAACGGCTATCAAATAAAACGGCAATAATACAGGAGACAAACTTTAAGGAAATAAACTGTGACACAAGAACCTTCTTGGAACGGGCACAGTAAAAGTATATCACAGGTATGCGTGTGTGTGTGTGTCTGTGTGTTTATTTTTTGGGGGGGTGGGGGTAGTGTTTTTACCTGGCCTCAATCCTCATCCTTGATTCTATCGCTCCCTAGACAAATAATTTGTTCAGTCCGAATGAGGGCTTTCTAAATCATCCGTACATGTCCGAGAACATACAAAGCAAACGACTTCAGAGATGAAATAATGAAAAGGACTCGACAGCATGAAATATCTGAACTACTGTAACAGTTGTAAACGAAATCTAACAGTAAGACTCCAGTTTGCTCGACCAGATACAGTGCATCAGGTACCAACCGACATTACATAAAATTTAAGTAAGCCTTTACTCAAGTCCAATATTGAATTTAGGAACTAAAACAGAATGACGCCTGTTCAATAAAGAAAAAAAAAGGCTTAAGTAACTGTCCATTTGGCTTTCCGCTATAGATGTTTCCATTAGGGTCTGGTTGTTTCACGTTTGTGTTTCCTTCCCGTTGGTGTTTCTGATGGGAGTTGTGGGTTAATTGTATCGATTCCTGATCATTGCCTTCACTTCTGTTTTTCGTAGCTTATGATGCTGATACCACTGATTAAGAAAGTAAGCAGTTAACAATTTATTACGAGTATTGAAGTAAGTTACACGAATAACCACTCTGGCAAATCGAATTAACTGCGAAATATATACACCATAGGATGCCGCACGAGGAACATCGTAAACCGAGAAAGGAAAGTTTACAATTTTACCATCTCCATAAAGGCTACATAAGAAAATTATTTTCCCAACTGTTTAAAATATATATCTGGGTGACCCCGAACCAATTAGTCATGCAGTTTTATTAACTCGTATGGCTGATTGCATATAGCTTTGAGGTTCACAGATTTTGAAACATTAAAGATTTCCATTTGTCCCATACAAAAGCATGAATTTGGGCGTAAAGTTGGTCAAGGTCAACTCAAAATCGTCATTTGAACGAATTATGATGGGAGGGAGTCCCCAAGGCTTCATAACAAATTGCAAGGCCATTGGCCAACTGGTTCCAGAGTTGACGAGTTGGAAGAATTTTTTATCATAAATTGACATGGTAGCCGGTTTGGTCATGTAACCTGAACAAATCGAATAATTTTCATTTTGTTTCCATCTCATAATAGCTTGACATGAAATTTTACTTTATTTTACAACCGTAAAGTTTTAAATTTAACAAGTTTTATCTTTTATATTTAAGAAACGGTATCGTAATGCCAGGGAGGAAATGTTAAACATAATAATGAGGCACTCTCATATATCAGTTGATATTTTACTCTTCGGAAATGCAAATCTCCCAGCACGTATTAATGAAGAAAATTTTAAGGCTGTTCAAACTTTTATCCGTAAGACGAAGCGTTTCAAGAGATAGTCTCATATTGATAGATCATTAACCACTTACATATCTTCGGTTCAGTTCCTCTCTCTCTCTCTCTCCTTCTCTCTCTCTCTCTCTCTCTCTCTCTCTCTCTCTCTCTCTCTCTCTCTCTCTCTCTCTGTCTCTCTTTCAATATGATGTTTACATTCTCAATAATTCAACTAGATTTGCTGTATTGTATTGTATTTAGAATTTCGGAAGCGGTATATAATGCCCATTTATTGCAGGAGATGATAAGTGTAAGCAACCTTGCTTGTTTTCAAATCCTGTTGATCTTTCTAATATGTTACATTCTTGTTATATATCTGTAATTGAAAAGAAGTAAATAAAATATTGTTTAAACTAACCTTGCTCCTTTAAGGGACCTTTAAGTGGGATTGGCCTTTGATACTAATGTAGCTTCATTTACTCAATTAGTTGATAGCAATATAAACGTTAAGTTCACTGTCAACATTAGTTTAAAAAAAACAGCAACAATAGTTTTAAAAAAAAACAGTTTCCACTTATACGCATATGCGACCGATTTTGGCCATGACGTAATTGTTTGAAAAAAATAACAACTAGGATTGGCTTAAGTCCCCCAATGCTTCATAAAAAGGTCCAAGGAAATCGGCCCATTGGTTCCGGAGTAAAACGTTTTGAAGTATTTTACCATATATAAGCATTGCGGCCAAACATTTGTTTACAAATGATCCTGTGGTTTCTGAGAAAAACTAGTTTCAATTTTCATATCTAAATATAGTCTTGGGCCAAGGTCAAGGACTGATCTTTACATTGAATACTCATGTAGTCTCATTTACTCATTTAGCTAATAACAAACGTGAACTTTAAGATCACAAACTGCAATGGTTTTTAATACAAAAGCCTATGGGTCCAAATTTGATCTTGGACTAATATTGTCTAGTCTAGGTCATCAAAGAATCATCATTTGACCAAACTAAGATTGAAGGGTTTAAATAGTCATGGTGGTCATCGTGGCCATGTGACTGTTATCCCCCTGACAAACTTTCGTCCACCCCCTCACCAATCCCATGGACGCTCCACGTGAAATTTGACTTCAGTCGGCCCAGTGGTTTGAAAGATGTTTGTAAATGTTGCAAACTGTTTCTGTTTCAATTATTTTACATAACTAGGCAAATACATTCTACGGCATTTTTAATTATTTATATAACGCAACTCTTAGCTAGATGTTATACTCAACATGTTCTTCGTCCTTATAATCGATTCTTAAACGTTATTACATCAAAATGCCCTTCATAAATGAGTGTATGAATATAATTGTTTGCCTACTATCTTCCGGAACAATTAGGTATTTCATCTAACTCCTCCTTTATTTTCAAAATACTGAACAACCATAATTTGCTAGAATAAAAATGTTTGATATATCAATTTTAATTCTGATAAACTTGTTTCTGATTTTTATGTGGATACAAATACTCCTGAGATCTGAGTTGGTAAAGCTTCGTGTATTGCTAATTAGCAGCTGGTCATATTATATTAAGGAGTTTAAATGTAAGTCCTGACTCTAGAATCTATATGTCTATACGACCGAAATACCGATTCCCGTTTAATATTAATTTCAATCAATGCACGGAACAAATTGCAGCTGCTTTTTATTTATTAACAAATCGATTATGTTTGCGAGTGTAAGTTGAGCATAAAGCCAATGCCATAGTCCATGTGAATTGAAATTCAGATTCCGGACCCGCCGGCGGACAATTATAGAGGAAAGCAAAATTATCAACCGTGATTCGGTTAACTACCACGCATGTAGTTTTTCGTATTCAATTTATGTTGTACCCAATCTTTTTATTTGCAAGCCCCCGCCCATAGGGGCTTGAAGAAATATATGGGCTGCATGATGCTTCCACGCAGAGCTGAATCCGGCCCGCACACTAGTACTGGTAAACCGCTTAGAGGATCTAAGCCTGTCCAGGAACCGCGGTGCGAGGCGGACCGTCCATGCTAATAAACCCTATTGGTTTCATTGGGCGACAGGGCTTAAGATGTCATTTCATCTCAATGTCGGGTAAAAGTCCCACAAAGTTGGAAGCAACGTCTCCAAAATGACCTTTACAGTGTTGACGGGGACGTTAAACCTAAAATCAAACAAACAAACAAAATCTTTTTATTTGCATCAATGCTGAAATTCGATATAGAGACAAAAAGTTAATTTTACAAACTGTCGGAACTCTGAAGGGTGCGAACTATGCTATACTTGTGGCTGGTTGTTATTGTACTGTTATGAAGCAGCCTTCTTGATTTTTCTTTCGGTAGACAATCTGAAGTTATTGAAGCTTTCAGCACGACGTCCACATATTTGGACAATTTATTATTATTATTTATATAATACCCACTTCAATCGTTTGACACGTCAAACTTACCATTTAGAGCTTTAAGCAAATTCTTATGATACGAAAGCCCCGTTAATGGAATTACATTTATCTATTTTAGATTGATTTTATTGCACAAAATTTATGATAAACCAGATGGTTTTGACTTTCAGAATGTTCTACAATTAAGGCGTAACTATACCACATTTAGTGACACAGAGGCCTTTCTGATATTTACTCTTCATCAGTGTGTCTAAACCCCAAAGTTCTGAAACCGAAACGGATGATGGACAAGACCCGGCAAACACAGCACATCCCCCTCCGGGCACACACAGACCGAGGTAGCTCATGAGACAGGTCAACTGGAGACACCAGGCAAGAGACGCCCACCCGCGGACTTATAGGCGTCCCCCACCTAGCCAACACCAGCAAACATGGCCCACACTCCACGGAAGTCCCGGGCATCAGGAAGGAGATGTCCAAAGTAGCGAGACTTGCAAAATTTAAAACATAACAAAAAGTCACAACCAAATCCGCTAAGATACATGTCTCACCTGACAAGTCAGTCTTAGTTTTAGAAAAATTAGAATTTTATACTGTAAAAGTTAAAGATAAAATATAGTTCTTTAAATAAGTACTTGAGTACTGACGTCAACACCGCAGTATCAACCTCGGCACTAAGGAACTGATACTATATACAACAAATGTTTGTTTCCTATCGTTTACATCTTTGGGCATTACATTGAAGTTGAGTTTACCAGTCTGATTATTGCGTTCTAGAGTCTTTATTTTCAGTACTGAGCTATCAGATCTACATGTGTTGTATGACTACTTCCATCATCGAGTAATAGAAATTTACCGTCATAGTAGTAACAACAGAATGGCGGAAGCCCGGAGCCGCCTATCATTTGAAAATTAAAATGACATCAATGCAGTGCTTTCGAAAATGGCATCAACGCAGTGCTTTCGAAAATAAAATAATATTATTTTTTCAATGCAGAAAAATGTCTAAACCGTTCAGGTTCTTGGTGATGACAAATCCGTTCAGCTTTTGTGAATGTTGATTTTGACGAAACCGGACTTGTGCTGCGTCAATGCCGCACAAGCATTTCCTCAGCGCCTCGTATTATACGTTTTTTTTTTTTTTTTGTTGTTTTTTTTTTTCGTCTGAGAGGGAAGTCCCATAAGCTTTGCAATTGCAAAGACGAGTTGATTTCGCCAAGGTTAGTCAGGGTAATCACCAATTATATAATATTGACTGTCTTAATTTTTGACAATTGCGGAGTGAAGTTCTTCTGGTTGAATGGTTTTGTGTATGAATTCGTAACCGAAAGATCGCAGGTTCTATCCTTACTGGGGTAATAAAAAACTGTTATTTATATTTTCTTTTTTTTTAATTTGTCTCCAAATACGGATTTAATGAACACTAAAGTTTAAAATAATAAAAATAATAATGACGCGTAATGAAAACAGACTAGTATGATACCGCTAAAACCGGCCAATTCAACATTTATGACGGAAAGCAAAGCATTTTCATCAAATGTTGAATGGCACGCGTACAAATTATGATGGATTAATAGAGAAGCGTTTCAATATACGGCCTTGTCTTCAAAACATTAGACACTATGGTAAGTGAAGACTCACATCCGCCTCTGCGCACCAAATATTTGCCTTGCCTACTATTAATATACGTGTTGACTGGGCCGTTAAAATCCACTACAAACAAAACACTTTTAATATACTTGTCGCATTCGCTTAGTCTGATCAGCCTCTTTTGCTCTTTTTCTTCAAACTTAATACATTTTTCATACAAAATACTGGAATGCAGTACTTTCAAAACATTAAAAAATAACTTACCCCCTTGGATACCATCGGAGTCTTACTGTTGGCTTTCTTTTGCTCCAGCATTTCAGTAGTTTCTTGATGTTTAGTCCTCACCGTTGTTTCATCCCTGTGGTTGTTTGACTTTTGTGTTCTCGTCAATGAAGCACTGATGAGTTAGAAGGCCTTCATGCGGACCGACCAAATTATTTGTCTGTGTCGCGACGGAAGTAAGGACGAGGATTGCGCCGCATTAAATCGATTTAAGCAACCCTCCCCCCATTGGAATTAGTTTCACTGACCGTTCCAAGGCGGTTCTTCTGTCGCGCTTTATATTAGTTATAGTTTGTCTTTGAGTGTGTGTGTCGCTTGTAATTCTTTTGTTTTGAATAGCCAATTGGCCATTTTGTGGGAAAGTAACTGCCCTTTTGGCTTTCTGCTATTGTTGTTTCCATTTGGGTCTAGTTATTTCATGTTTGTGCGTCTGTTGGTTTGCTATCTCTGTTAATTGTACCGATTCCTGATCACTGCCTTCACTTGTACTTTACTCAGCTATGATAATGAGTCACATGTCACATTTAATCGAATTTCCTGTCCCATTAGAGGATCAAAACAGGAAAAAGTATGCACTATTTCATACCTTTTTACAGGTGTGGACTGTTTCATTTACAGTTATTATAATTTCAAAGGTCGCCTCGCCCTCACAGGCGAACAAAAACGGATAATGCATACAGTGAGCCCAACGCTACAGGTCGTGCTTTTATTATTCTAGCATTTATTTAATATTTTTGTTCTTCCCGAGCAAATCTAATTCAAGCAGGAAAGAATAGGAGCTACCTGACAATTGCTCCCGAAATAGGCAAGTGTGCAATGACTGCATTCTGCTTACCTCAACACCGGCGGAAAGACGAAAACCAAAAGTCCTGGTGTAGATTGGCCGCAGTGATTTCGCTTCAAAGCGTCATAATCATGCTTTTCAGCTGATTAAACGTTCTTACGTAGATTTAGTCCGACTGAGTTTAGATTCGTTCAGTTCACCATTTTACATTTGCGCGCCAATCGCTATCAATAGATATTGACCAGCTTAAAAATGCCTAGAGTTGATGTGATCAGATAATCATTGCTGCCGAAATTAGATACAGCCGAGCCGCATGGAACGAAACGATATCGTCGGACACTAGCGCTAGACGACTCATATCAACCTTGGCACGCATTTAGTGAGAACACCGTTACTCCGGCCAGCATGAAGAAACTTCAGGACAACAGACATGCATATTGTGCAGGGTGAAGCCTGAAACCAGCATGAGCGATAACTGAGATTGGTTTCAGTCTTCACTGTGCGCAAATACCAGAAGACGTGTTTTAGCTTAACGTGGATCCGATGTCATTTTGTGAAGTATTCAGAAGTAGACAGTATTGTGATATTTTGCTTCACGGAGAAATTGCTTCAATCTGTGTCTGTCTATAACTATTTATACTGTTCACAAAAAGTAGGGGATATTCGGGTTCCTTCGATCCCGTCAGCCTAAACATTAGGAATAATCAAATATCGGGTATATCATGTCAATCGACTATCATATGTGTATATTCTATCGTTATGCCGCATGATATTTATGTTCAAGTGTTGTAGCACGGGGGCAGAAATTGTACATGGGGTGGTACGTGAATTTTAACATTAGTGACAAAGCGGTTTATTGATGATAGATTTCGATAGCACTTTCTGCATCGACTGTTGACGTGTTGTATGAAACGATTTCATAAACAAATGCGTTATTAGAACCATGGTTTGGCTTATGGAGGCCCAACGTTTAGGAGCCGATAATATGCTCCAGACCGGAAGTACGCAGTTGTAGACGGCAAATGCTATGAATACGTCACAGTCAGTTGTCAGTCGACTATGGGCACGCTCGTAAGACAGGGGCTGTTGTGGATTTGCAATGAAGTTGACAACAAAGAAGATGGCCGCCTTGTTGTCAATCTGGCGTTAATCAACCAGAGACTAACGTCAAGAGATCTTCAGCAATACCTGCGCTGGGTAAGAGGGATTAATATATCTAGACAGACGAACGGAAATCGCCTTCACACGAGTGATCTTACGGCACGACGTCCGCAAGTTGTACTGCCGTTAAAAGCTAGGCACCGTAGTGCATGTTTTGCGTGCTGTACACAGCGCCGACGTTGGAACATTAATCAGTGATCTCACGTTATGTGACGAATCCCGGTTTAACTTGGACTTTCGTGATGGCCGTAGACGAGTCTGGCGTCGTACTGGTGAACGTTATACAGACCCGGCTAGAGTTGCTCATGAGCGATATGGAGCAGGGTCTGTTATGGTATGGTTGGGATCACCATGACTGGAAAAAACGACTTACATGTGTGCCAAGGCAGAGTTACAGGACCGTACTATCGTGATAACTGGTTGGCTCCTCAGGGGTACCGTTTGCTCGACGCAACGGTCGTGGATTCATCTTCCGGGACGATAACGCTAGGGCTGATCGGGCACGCATCGTCACTGAGTACCTTCAGCAGCAAAATATTCGGACAATACCATGGCCTGCGATGGGTCCAAACTTATCTCCCATCGAACACGAATGGGACATCCTCGGAAAACGAGTCCGAAGCCGCGATCCGCCTCCAAGGACCCTGGGTGAGCTTGGTACAGTACTTCAAGAACAGTGGCAAAGGGTCCCTCAGTTCGCGATTCGTAGAATAATTAGAAGTATGCGACTACGATGCATTGACTGCTGTGACAATCGAGGCGGTCCAACGTGTTATTCAGAGCTTGTGACAATTACGTTGACGCTTAGAAGATTGGTCGCCGTGTCGCTACATAATGACGTGATTATTGGAATTACTGTGTGGTTCAATTTATGGATATTTGGTAGTCCTGTTTGGCCCGGTTTATTTATTTATTTCCCAATAGATGGCTAAACCGACTTACCTCATCATGTCGAACTATGTCGAAACGTGATAAATGGCATTGGGGCGACACGGAGATTCAGACTTGTTAGAACCATTCTGTTCTGATGCCTCAGATAGCTCGGTCGCTATCTTAAAATCTTCAAACAACATTCCGAATGGTCAGTCCCACTGAGTTGAAATTTGGTGCGAGGCTTTTGAGGGGAGATTTAAAATAGCTAAAATCGTTGCAGTCCGATATCCAGGATTGCAGCAATTTTGATTTTTTTTTTCAAAACACATATACAGTAATCGCAGATAAGATTGGCGGTCGGGACAGCCCAGGTATTGTCAAATTCGTTGAGTCCACAAGAAGATTCGGTAGAGTACCTTTTGTCTGCTTTTTGCAAGCGGCTATATACACAATAGCTTTGTTTGGGTTGCATTGGATTCACATGATCGGGCAACTTTGTTTACCTTCTTGTTAATAGAGCATTCCAAGGGCAGGTGCAAACTATAACTCCACCCTGCAAAACTATACAACTCCTACGCTGCATCAACATCATCTCTTTCTGAATCCTAAATCAGACTGAGCTGTTCAGAATCTGAATCAGAGGCATCAAGGCAAGATACAGATTAAGAATTGCTAATGGCAAAGTAATCTGATAGACATGATGACCACCAAGACACACTGTAATATATATTATGATCAGCCTCATCCAGGTGAGCGATTCCTGGCCCACTTAAGCCTCTAGTTCAATTATTATGGCGATATACACAGACAAATGTTTCAGTTTATATCACAATTATATTCATAAAATAATGATTTACTTAGTTCGATGATTTTATTTTCAGGGAACAACGTTTTATAAATTCCATTGATTATTAGTGTCTTGCCATGTGGCCACATCGTGACAAAATCCATTTAGTCTAAAAGTGGAAACCATTACGATTAATCCGACCAACACAAAATTCATACTGCACTGATCAGCATTTTGCTAGGTTTATACAATCTAATGATTTTTGATAACAATGGAAGACCTCCATTTATCTGTGCTGCAGCTCTTAGAAACGACAGGTAGGTTTTCTTATCGACTGTCTCAAATTTCATTTATCTTGAACTACTGCTTATTAGTAATTGTTTATATATATATATTAAGTATGGTTCTGTTAACATGATGCGGAAAAGATTTCAAGGGTTTGATTAAAACATTTCAGTCCCATGCCAAAATCTTTAGAAACAAATACTAAAATTAGACATGATTAAAGTCATTTTGCCATGTAGTGCCCAAAAGTATATGGTTTAGTCCTAGTTTGCTCCTTACATGTAATGCAAATAGCAAGATAATATGTTTATCTTTTTTCTTTCCACAACCAGAAATTATACAATTCGACAGAAAACCGGAAGGTGGGTATCAATATCCACTAATTTAGCTTGTTTTGCAAGACTTAAAACTTATGCAATACGAGGGCCATTTGTAAAGTATTTTAGTAGTAGCCGTATTACGTAATAGATTCGACGGTTTCGTGCAGTTTTTCAAACATGCACGAAAAATCTAATCTTTTATCACCAGACCGAATTAAAATTTGCGCGATTTTATGCATGCAGTGCGCTAAAGCGGTCATTGTAGATGACCATGTATTTGACTGTTGGCGAAAATATGTCCGAAAATAGCAATGCTAGATAAACATAGTTTGTACTGTGAAGTGCGTGCATTGCTAGACGTGTCACCGTTGGAGACCAAAGCCGATTTGGATAAATTCAGTATCGTATCCAAAAGTTTGCAGATGGGTTTGACTTTTCAGAGGTGGACGAACTTTAATCAAAGTTGAGTCAACAGTGTAAGAAAAAGAAATCGAGATTGTGAAAATGGCAATTGAAGAAGATGCGCGGTACACTGTGTAAGAGATAGGAGAATTATATTGCTTATATTGCGTCGGTCGTGTTTAATATATTGAAAGATGTGCTTAATCTTAATGGGGTGCCCCATCTTTGACATCTGAACAAAAGGGGGCAAGGGTAGAAAAAAAAGACACAGAACTTCTAGCAAAAGATAAAACTGTAAATCCAAGGAGACTCAGAGAAATAGTAACTGGAGATGAAACGTGGCTGAATTTTTTAATCCGATTGCAAACAAAACAATAAAGTTTGGGAAGGTAATAATTGCGAAAGACCTCTAATCGTGCGGATGAATCAGACTTCGAGACGTGTGATGTACGTCCTATATTTTGACTGCAATGGAATCGTGACCCGAGTACCAATACCTGAGAACAAGTGTCACAGGATTATTTAATTAAGAAAAAAAAACGTTCTGCTGTTGTGGATCGCTATGCACTTGCAGGTGTGCGTGGTCTTCATATTCTTGATAATAATGCCCCTGCACACATATCAGCCGTGGTGATCGAAAATTTGGAGGAGTTGAACACAAAAACTTCACCACGTCCTCCATACAGTCCAGACCTTTCTCCGTGTGATTTCTAGCTCAGCCCTTATATTGTAACATGTCTGCGAGTACGTCGTTTTGAAAGCCGTCTTGCCTTGGGTAGTGCGTTGTTCCAGTGTATAAACAGTATACCTTAAAATGACTTCAAAAATGCATTTTCTGAGTGGATAAAATGACTGGAAAAGTAAGGGAGACAACTCTCAGGGACTCCACTAGTTAGTTTTGACCAGGTAAGCCTTATATTTACACGCCGCGCCCAATAATAATACTTTTCAAACGCCCCTTGTATCCGTTTTCATGCTTCTGATATCTGGTTTGGGATAATGCTAAAGTTTCTGGTACTTTCCATTCACAATATACCAAATTCCTCAGCTCTGGATATTCTGTTAGATATCGTTTACAGGTATGAATGTAAAATAGAAGTGGAGGCAATGATCAGGAATCGATACAATTAACCCACAGCTCCCATCAGAGACACCAAAGTGAAAGAAAATAAAACACGAAACAACAGACCCTAATGGAAACACCAACAGCGGAAAGCCAAAAGGACGGTTACTTTAGCACAAAATGGCCAATAAGCTATCCAAAATAAAATAATATTAGCGACACAAACACCCAAAGACGATCCATAACAAAAATAAACCGCGACAGAAGAACCGCCTTGGAACGGTCAGCGGACATGAATTCCACTGGGGGTGGGGGGCTTAAATCGATTTTACGTGGCCACAATCCTCGCCCTTACTTCCGTCGCGATTTAGACAAATACTTTGTTCAGTCCGCATGAAGGTCTCCTAACTCATCAGTGCAACATCTCTGTGAACACGAATAATCAAACAACCACAGAGATGAAACAACGGTGAGGACTCGACAGCAAGAAACCACCGAAATGCCGGAGCAAAAGAAAACCAACAGTTAGGCTCCGATGGGCCCGACCAGAGACAGAGCATCAGGCACCAACCAACATTACATTGAATAAGATCTCTCTAATTCTCAATAAGCCTTTACACTGGAACCGACATAAAATTTGAGGCCTGACCCACCGGCGTGCAATTAAAGATTGAAGCAAAGTTGTCAACCGTGATTGGGTTAACTACCATGCATGCAGTCTGTCGTATAACATTTGTGTTGTACCCCATCTTTTCATATCGAAGAATAATTTTACGAAATTAGGTGCTGCAGTCATTGCGGTTATATATTTTTCTGAATTTATATACTAAGTCACCATAAAATTCGGGTTCCGATAGACCCTGCCGCAGAAGACATTTAACTCCAATATTGAATTTTGAAATTAAATCAGAATGACGTCTATAAAATTTTGAAAAGGCTTTGGGCAGTTTATGGTACCGATAACCCTGATTAAGAAGTTTAGCCGTTAAAAATTTATTACGAGTGTTGAAGTCAGTTACATGACTACACACTCTGGCAAATTTAATTAATTGCGAAATAGAAACACCATAGGATGGCGCACGGGGAACATCACCACCCCAGAAAAGGAAAATGTGCAAGTTTCTTTTACAAACAGGATCATGATAATATGAAATAGGTGACACCTTAACTGCAACCGACCACCTTTTTGCAGTTGAGGGCTAGTTATATATTTTAATTGTAAGAAAACAAACAAAACAGGACAATTATGAAACCGGAATGTATACATAAAACTGGAAACATAAGGGACAATGTTTGACTGAGTATCTAAGTGTAACAATGTTTGTCTGAGTAACTAAGTGATAAAACAACACTAATCACAACTACATAAAACTTAGTGGGATGCTCATCCTTCTTAGATAATGAAGAACATTGCTTGTAAAGAGTGGCTTCAGATTTTTCATTTTCCTACCCATTCTGATTACCTGTCAAGGAAGAACCGCCTTGGAACGGACAGCAAAAAGGATTAAATCTATTTTCCTCACCACAATCCTCGCGATTGGTTCTTTCGTGGTTTAGATAAATAAATCATGAAGGATTTCTAACTCATCAGTGGAATCTCCGAGAACATAAAAATCAATTAAATGCAGAGATGAAACAACAGCATGAAATAACTGGAGTTCAGAAGCAAACGAAAACCAACAGTTAAACTCCGGTTGGTCCAGTCAAAGACAGAGAATCAGGCACCAACCGACATTACTTAAAATTTCAAAAGACTACATAGTATTAATGTTGTGACTGCCAGTCATCTATCTATCTATATATCTATCTATCTCCCTCTACTGTTACTATGATTGGTCACATTTGACCATTACAGCATGAATTTGAGATACATTTCCAAAACGGGGGAGCGTCTGCACCCCTCGCATCCCCCGCCACATATACATACACGCCATATTTGCAGTATTCAAGGCTATATACGCAGTAATCGTGATTCGACCTCCAGTTTATGATCCGAAGGACGCATTCATCTCTGCAACTGATGCCACTGGAGCATGTTCGGACACCGAAAATTTATCGCTGCTGCCAGGGATCGAACCGATGACCTGCTTAAAGGGCACCATATTTTGAATCGGGACATAAACATGTTTTTGTTTCCTTAAGTGCACTTGTCTCTGATACTAGATATCAGAGACAAGTGCACTTAAGGAAACAAAAACATGTTTATGTCCCGATTCAAAATATGGTGCCCTTTTAGCATTAATTCCTGCAAAGCTGCCAACTGAGCATTTTTTGACACCCAAATTGTATCACCGTTGCCGACCACATCATCAGAGGCAAGTGCACTAACCACTGAGTACATAGAAAAAGTGAGGCAACCCATCTGCCGGTATTCTTGTACAGTGAGAAAGATCGCTAACTTTTATTTACAGCTTCATATTGGCAGAGAGAGAGAAAGAGCCAATTCATACTCAGTACAGTATATCAACATGGTGGTACTCTACCAATTACGTCACAATTTGTAATTACGAGGACTGTTCAAATATGACTGCAAGTAGAACGTTTTCTCATGCACTAATGCGAAAATCACCTAGAAATAAATATCACAGCGTAGAAAAACATTTTACCTATACAGTGATACCAAACCTGTTAAAATCCGTCCATGTATATCGTTCGATAAGCACTGTCTACTCTTGTATACTAATACAAAACATGGTTGGAAGAAGGTCAGAGTATGCCGTTGAAATACGGTCCTATATTAAGAATCGTTGTATTCTTGGTATACGGTGCAAAGACATTTTTCAAATTGATGAAATATGTTCTGTTTACGGGCATAATGAAATGTCTTTTCCGACAGTTTTTCGTTGGTGTAAGAAAATCAGCTGTGGGCTAGGCTCAACAGAAGATGCACCACATGATCGTCGGCCGAAAAGAGCAACATCTGCCAAGATGGTTGCTAGAGTGAAAGAAATAATTGCTGCCGATGCACGATACACCACTAGGCAAATAGCTAGTATGGTTGGCACCTTTTTAGGGGCAGCTCATACAATTCAGAAACGGGATTTGAAAATGAGAAAGATCTGTGCTAGATGGATTCCCCATCTGTTGACAGATGAGCAGAAAAGACATGCGTTCAAGAAGTTGCTTAAAAAGTTTCCAAATCACAATTCACGGTCTTTCGCTAATGTCGTCACAGGTGACGAGACATGGGTTCACTTTTTTGAGCCAAAACGAAAGATTCATAACAAAATATGGGCAACAGAGTATTGCAAAAGACCATGCATTTCAAAGCGGACCATGAGCGTCAAGAAGGTAATGTATGCCATATTCTTTTCAAATCAGGGCCCTGCTATTCAGATTGCTGTGCCTAAAGGCAAATCTGTAAATGCGAAGTTTTACAGGAATAAAGTTCTTCGAAAATTGAAGAAATATTTCAAAGAACGAAAACCCGCAACTGGTTTGGCCAATGTCAGATTGCTACATGACAATGCGTCATCGCACAAGGCGTTCATTGTGCAAGACTATCTGAAGCAGGAAAAGGTTGTTGAACTCCCTCACCCCCCGTATTCCCCTGACCTTGCCCCGTGTGACTTTTTTTTTTTTGTTCCCGCGGCTGAAAAAATACCTTTCTGGTCGAAAATTTGTACAGCGCAAACACCTCGGTTCTGCAATATTCCAGTGCCTTCATAGTATACCTCGAAAAGACTACCAAAATATATTCAATGATTGGATCAGAAGACTGAAAGTTTGTATATCTGTTAAAGGGGAATACTTTGAGGGGACAAAATAAATTTTTCATCGAAATCTATCACGGAATCATTTTTATGTGCTTAGTTGCATTCATATTTGAACAGTCCTCGTAGTATGGTTTAACAACTGTCAGTTTTGAAACATAAACATATCGCCATACAGTCGTTTTACAGTTTACAGAATGCTTTCAAGGTATTTTACAGAATTTTTCATGCTTATATGAAGTCCATCTTTTTTAAGATTCTGTATGTCGGTGTACCCCGACAGTGTACTCAGCAGGTCTATATCTAATCGATTCGGTTGCGGTCGGTTGTTCATGTTGTGAAAATCACTCTGGTTAACACGATTAAGCACAAAAGTTCTTCCTCACACAAACTCTTGCTCAGCCATTAGGTGAACCAGGGGTCGCAGGATCGATCCTAGGCTTCTCCAGACTTTCGGGTGCGTCTTTAAACCGAGCTCCCGTCTCCGTATGACCTTAGTTGTTGGTAGGACGTAAAACTCAAACACTCGCTAACTCCAGCATTTCATTGGTTTCTTGCTGTCGAGTCCTCGCCGTTGTTTCATCTCTGTGTGGTTGTTTGAATTTTGTGTTCTCGGAGATATTGCACTGATGAGTTAGGAGGCCTACATGCGGACTGAACAAATTATTTGTCTTAATCGCGACAGAAGTATGGGCAAGGAGATTGCAGCTGCGTAGAATAATTTAAGCCCCCCCCCCCCACACACTCCCCAAGTGGAATTCTTCGTTTCACTGACCGTTCCAAGGCGGTTCTTCTCTCGCGGCGCTGTTTATATTGTTTTGGTTTGTCTTTGAGTGTGTGTATCGCTTATAATATTTGGTTTTGGATATTGTGTTTTGTCACTGATGGGAGATGTTGGTTAATTGTATTGATACATGAGCATTGCCTTCACTTCTATTTTGAAATAGAAGTTAATAGCTGTCTGACAGACATCTTGGATGCCACCTTAAGGAATTTAAATCAGTCTTTGACACTCAAATGCACGTAAAATGTATTTTTTTTTTTAATATTTTGATAATAAATACTGGGTATCAACACATCCTTATGCTGACTATGACAAAATGTGATTAGAAAACATCCATTTTTCACGGGTTTTGCACTTAAATAACCCCTGACCTATAAGACTGACATACTTTGAGTTACGTTTAAAATGATTTTCTATTTCATGCTCCTGAGTAGTTTTATGATGATTTTAAGCAAGCAATTTTCCCATGTGTTAAAAGAGAGTTTCATGTTTATATTGCACTCATTTGACCCTTGACCTTCTTCTGAGCCTTAGACGCATTTCCAGACATGGCATTCACTCCTATGATTGTTGACACACATCAGGGATTACATCTAGCATGGGTGCCATACTCTACTCAATTTTGCCATCAAAAGTAAAAATATCAATCTTTTGGGGGATTTGATGGCCAACTAACAGGAAGCTGCATATAATATAAAGATATATGTTAAACCTGAAGCTCCATCAAAATTTAGCCTTAGTACTGTTTTTTTTTTTTTTTTTTTTGTTTTTTGTTTGTTTTTTTTTTGTAGGAATTGAGTGGGTGGATCATGTTTCCATAAATAAATACACGTGTTACCGTTATGCAACCAACTCTCATTGTTTGCCGCCTTCTGCGGCAAACATTGCGTTTGGTTGGTTGATATTATTTTTCTGATGATTTACGCATAGACGTGGTGATGGCTTTCTACCTTCTGACATATAATGCGGAAGATTCTAATCAACACACGTTAAACGCCCATATCGGAGATTTTCTCTTCAAAAGGGAGGGATCTGTGGCAAAATAAAAAATAAAATGAAAATTATGTAATTACTGGCAGGGGAACTAACCCCGCCTCGAGGCTTATATGGTTTAAAATGCAACCTTTCTGAATGAAATGTTCGCTTCAAATGAATTGTTTCTGCTTTCAAGAACGGAGAAACCATTGATATGATCTTAACTTCATCAGAGAATTTAAATTTCATTAAAGGAGATCATTAAAACTAATTCGTAGCACGGAGCATCTTGATTGCCTCGTTTCTATACCACAAATTTCGATTTACGTTCGAATAGGAATTATTTACGTAGGCCTATTTTCAAAATCTATTGGAGAGAGAAAATGTCTTTACTTCATTTAACTATATGAGACAGCTCACGGCGCAACTTACTAGAAGAAATGTGCGACAAGCATGGCCAGGTCTTGTTGTAGATTTTGTCTTGTGCTGTACCGTTAATCTAGATAAAAGAAAATCGCCATTGCTCGTACTTCTGTGCCTGTTACATTTGGCGCCCAATGTAAATAACCTATTTGTGCATTAAAACTCATTGTGGCCTCGGTGGCTCAGTCGGATGCGCGTCTGACTGGTAATCAGGAGGTCGCGGGTTCGACTCCCGCCGGGGTCGGCAACATTCTTTCGTGGAGATTGATCATGAAATCTTTTCTACGGTCATTCTCTCCCTTCCGCTGATTCAAAAAGGGCAGTTGTCAGTTTCTGGCGAAAGAATGTGCACTGTAATGGTTCACCACTTACCTATAAGCCTTCCCAGGAAAGTGTTGACAGGTAAACTGACCGGCTCAAAATTACCTAAATAGTGTTGACTGGGCCGTTTAACTCCAATACAAACAAACAAACAAACAAACAAAACATTAAAACTCATTGAATATAATTTCACATGGTTTTCAGGCTCCCAGAAAATCGACGATGAATTTGAATGTAAAGGGGCGAATGTCACAGGGTATTGGTTTAACAGCACGCTGCGCAAGCACCGGCTTCTATAGTGGCGTGGTTTAGTGTATACTTATCATTCCGGCGACCAGGGTTCGATATCGGCCAGAGCCGTTTAAATATTTTTTTTTTTTTGGTGCACCACCTATATATTCAGAGAAACAGCATTCGGTAGATTTCACTGCACAAGTTCATAGTTGTGCCGCACCACAAGCGTACATGCCTTCAAGACCGACTGAGATCCGTTTGTAGAGTCTGGTAGGAAAGATTGCTGCTTGCCCTAGGATACATTTGTGTGACATTATACATTCTTTAATATCTCCAGAAGAGTTAGTTTTCTGATGACAGTTTGTGGAGGTTAACAAGTCCAAGTAATGAACGTCCCTGTAAACTCTACGGTATATAGACAAAAGTACATCTTCAGGGAAGGTAACTCCTTGGTTTCACTGACAGTTTCAAGGCGGTTCTTCTGTCGCGGTTTTTTTTTTTTTGTTATGGTTTGTCTTTGGGTGTTTGTGGCCCTTATATTATTTTGTTTTGGATAGCCAGTTGGCCATTTTGTGGGAAAGTAACTGTCCTTTTGGCTTTCCGCTATTGATGTTTCCATTAGCACACTGGTCAATGCGTTCACAGGTTGCCGGATCTTACGTAGATTTGCCGGTGGATGCAGCGCAAGTTTTCTGGAAGAAAATTGCGGCGCACATAGGTTGCTAACGGAAATAGATCATGTTTTCCAATTCTTTATCGTTTGTGTTCAACACAGAAACACATAACCTATTACACGGAGTATAGAAATTATTCTCTTTAAAGCATGCGATGTGCATTTGGTGGTATCTTTTAGATTTTCGCGATTTTTTTTTTTTTTTTTTTTTTTTGCACACATCCACTCAGGGTAGTTCTTTTTTTTTTAAGAAACGTGACATTTTCCAACTCATTTTGTTGCAATTTGAGATGTGATAGCTATCTTATTTTTCTATATGCATACCTTCTTCTTTATATCAGTCCAAGAACTCGTATGACGATAACCGTTAGGCAGGGGACTATGCTTAGAAAAGAAAATCTGGAAAATACGAATATGACGCACGAGTTGGCGAAACTTGATACAGAGCAATTTGCCTGTGTCCTTTCTTTTGCGACAATGTCGAGTCATTGTGTCATTTATTTTATTCTGTGCGAGCCTTTGGTTTTTTTTATTTTTGTCGTTCAACCTTGAATCCAACAACCCAGAGAGACAGAATAAGACAGATAGACGCTATGTAACATTTTACATATGTGGAAATACATATAAATGCACTACAGACACACATCAGCGGCAAGTAAGCTTCTTTCCCAGCTTTTGACAAGTCACACATGCCAAAAAAAAAAGAAAAAAAAACTCATTCTGAAATTGCACCATTATGGCTTTAGAGAAGACTCTCTGAAATGGATTAAGGACTTTTTGGACAATCGAAAAAAATTAGTCGTAATAAACGGGGAGAGCTCAGCTAGTATCCCAGGTACTTCTGGCGTCCCGCAGGGCTCGGTTCTCGGACCAATTCCCTTTCTAGTATGCAGCAGGTCAAATCAATAGTCAGACTTTTCGCGGACGATACTGCCACGTACTTTGCCATAAGCTCACAAACAGCCTTCTGCTACAACAAGACTTACATACACTTGAACAGTGGGAAAATATGTGGGACATGAACTTTAATCATTCTAAATACCAGGTCCTTCATGTTAGCCGACGTAAGTATCCCATTCCAACTGTTTACCTCCTGCTTGGTAGCCAGACAGTGTTTCTGCAGCTAAGTACCTTGGGGTCATATTCCCCGATTATCTAAGCTGGAGCCCCCACATTGACAACATAACCAAAAAAGCAAATCAGACCCTTGGGTTCCTGAAACGAAACATTCTGTCAGACTGCAGCTAGAGTATGCGTCTACTGTATGGTATCCCCACACTGCCAGTGACATATGCATAGCAGTCCAAAGCAGTCCTCGACCGTTTTATATACCATAAAATGCCTTACCTCAAACCATAAGCTCTGAATAAATATATTGGCGAAACGACCCACCAAATTTGAGCGAAGCGACCCACGGGCGATGCGACCCAGGGCGAAATGACCCACGAACGAAACGACCCATAATTAGGGCCTTCAGCTTCGCTGTAACACTTGAAGCGTAGATACAGTCACGTGTTGCCTCCACTTTGTAAAACATACTCTAGTTGCGATCTGACAAGAGTCTTATATGCAACTCATTTCAGATCCTTATTATGGACCAGAATGTTTCTTTTCAAGAATCAAAGGGTCTGATTTGCTTGTTTGGTTATGTTGTCAATGTTGGGGTTCCAGTTTAGATCATCAGAGATGGGGGCCCAAATATACTTAGCTGCAGAAACACTCTCCAGCTAGGTACCATGCAAGAGGTACACAATAGGAATGGGATTCTTACGTCGGGTAAGATGAATGACCTGGCATTTAGAAGGATTACAGTTCATGTCCCACATCTTTTCCCACAGTTCAAGTGTATGTAAGAGTTCAAGTGTATGTAAGTCTTGTTGTAGTAGATCGCTGTCTGTTTCTGAGTTTATGGCAAAGTCCATGGCAGTATCGTCCGTGAAAAGTCTGATTCTTGATTTGGTCATTGATGTATACAAGAAAGAGAATTGGTCCAAAAACCGAGCCCTGCGGGACGCCAGAGGACTTGGGATACTAGCTGAGCTTTCCCCGTATATTACGGCTACCTTTTCGATTGTCAAAAAAGTCCTTAATCCATTTTAGAGTATCTTCTCTAATGCCATATTGGTGCAATTTCAGGATGAGTTTTTGCTATTTTTTTTTTTTTTTTTTTTGCATGGGCGACTTTGTCAAAAGCTTTGCTAAAATCTCTCTCTCTCTCTCTCTCTCTCTCTCTCTCTCTCTCTCTCTCTCTCTCTCTCTTATATTACGGCTACCTTTTCGATTGTCCAAAAAGCATATGAGACTCTTTTCAGACCGCAACTAGAGTATCTTTTACAAAGTGGAAGCAGTCCAAAGAATGGCTGCCGGGTGGGCAACACGTGTCAGGTTTCGCTAACTCGTGCGTCACATTCGTGTTTTCCAGATTTTCTTTTCTAAGCATAGTCCCCTGCCTAACGGTTATCGCCATACGAATTCTCGGGCCGATATGAAGAAGTAGGCATGCAAAAAGGAAAACAAGATGGCTCTCACATCTCAAATTGCAACAACATGAGTTGGAAAATGTCACATTTCTTGAAAAAAATGACCTACCCTGAGTGGATTGTGCACAAAAAAAAATTCGCGAAACTCTAAAAGATACCATCAAATGCACACCGCACGCTTTAAAAAGAATACTTTCTATACTCCATATGATAGGTGGTGTGTTTCTGTTTTGAACACAAACGATAAAGCAATGGAAATACGACCTATTTCCGCTTAGCAAACCATGTGCGCCGCTTTTTTCTTCCAGAAAACTTGCGCTGTTTCCACGGGCAAATCTACGTGAGATCCGGAAAACTTGTGAAAGCATTGACCAGTCTGATTAGGGTCTGTTGTTTCATGTTTGTGTTTCTTTCCCTTTGGTGTTTCTGATGGGAGCTGTGGGTTAATTGTATCGATTCCTGATCATTGCCTTCACTTCTATTTTACTTGGGTATTCAATATTTACCTTATTTGAGGTTAAAACAAAGATAGTGGGTACCGTATTGAGCACTTTGGACTAGAAATAAAATATATATAGCATTTACAACTGCTAGCTCGAGAGGTTTTGTTTGTTTGTTTGTTTGTATTGGAATTTAACGGCCCAGGCAATACTATTTTAGGTCATTTTTGCGCCGGTCAGTTTATTTATCCACACTTTTCCTGGGCAGGCTTATACGTAAGCGGTTAACCAGTACACTGCACATTCTTTCGCCAGAAACTGATAACTGCCCTTCTTGAATCAGCGGAAGGGAGAGAATTACCGTAGAAAAGATTTCATGATCAATCTCCACGAAAGAATGTTGCCAACCGCGGTAGGTAGCGAACTCGCGTTTTCCTGATCACCAGTCAGACGCATATCCGACTGAGCTACCGAGGCCGGCTTGTTCTAGAGAAAAGAAAGTAGGCATTCAAGGGAATTGGAAAACCTTCAGGGGAGGAAACACCTGCAAACGTATTTTTGTCTCTCATGTCAATAGGGGTCAACTCTTAAAGGAAAGAATTTGCTCGTAAGGAGCAAATTCATTCCTTTAAGAGTACACCCTTTTTTCGTGTAGGGTATATTTGCAACACACAACATGATGTCGCTCGTGGGAGCAGTCGTTCGCCGGAACAAAGTGTCCGTGGTGGGGACACTGGAAATTAGCAGTTGTAGATACAGAAAACCGTAAAATTTGGGTTATCTTTGCATATTAATTTAAATGTATCGTGTTCTATTCTCTTCATTTGGGTCAAGCGAATAACAGTCGTCGTTTATTAAAAGTTATTTAGTTTTATGACTGTTATGAAATTTGATAACGCCTCGCATTTTTGTTGAATAGTTGGCGTGTCATACTAAGTTATTTATAAGACTTTCAAGGGGCGTAACAAATCAAAACAAACAAAAAAAAATCAACACTCTGCATATTTTGCAATAGTTTGGTTAATCACTTTAATTTTGATTAAAGGATTTCAATTTAAAAATACATAAAAATATGCCTAACATAAAGTTTTATGAATCTATTCCAGTTTGTATTGGTGACAAAATATTTGCTGGTAATAAACCTTTTCATAGTTGAAATTATTTTGATACTAATAGTAAGTTGCGGTCCTCCGCGAACGGCCCCGCTAGGAGGGAACTAAAACTGACAGCACTAGGATACCAAGGGGAGATAAACGCGATTTCTTTGCTCAATCTAATGTCACAGGAAATGAGGGACGCGGTTTTCAATTTCTTTGAGAAAACAAACTACCTGGACAAAATATAGGGGAAAGCTAAGGGCGCAGACTAAATTTATTGCACTGTTACGAGAGACACACCCCGTACGAGGTTACACACAAACATGCCTGAAACCAAAACCGTTACAGACCCAATTTCAGACACAATAAATGATTTAACCGCACCTTAGACGCTACCAACCAAAAAGGAGCGTAGTGATCAAAGGGCGGCCGTCTCACGGCAAAAAGGGAAACAAAGTCAACGGTAGGCACTGTGGTTTGCGGCCTCTGCTTTGCACTTTGACAGCGATCCCTGGATCACTGTGAGAAGACCATAACAGAACGGGGCATGGACCCACCACAAGGAAAATCCATAGCCCCGACCCACCCTCCAAAGTGGTGTGGCAAGCGAGAGGTTAAGACGAGGTGTAGCGTTGTGGTTGCGGCCCACTGGCTTTGCACTTATGAGCGCTGCACCAAAATCCTAGCTGATCGGGAGCCACACTGCCCGAAATAGGATCACACGAGAACACGCCGGAACTGGGCATGGATCCATCACAAGGAAAATCCATCGCCCGGCCTCTCCGGAGGGGGGAAGGCAAACGGGAAATCAGGACGAGATGCAGCGCTGGGGTTTGCGGTCTTAGGACTTTGGCACTGAGCAGCGTTGCGTCAAAATCCTGGCTGATCGAGAGCCACACAACCCAAAGGAGAACGGCACACCAACACACTAGCAAACAAAAGGCTCTCCTTCAGGAATGCACATGGATTAGTGGGACAGAAATAAGAAACAATAGGCCTTATCACATCTCTTTGTTTTTCTTTTTTTTCGCTTTCGAATAAAGGATGTACATTATAAGGTTACCCAAACGGAATGATCTGGGGGGCCACAAAAGGACCCTTTTATAAACACCTGACTAGCAGAAAAATCACAGGAAGGCTCTCTCTAAGCACACATGGTATTGCTTCTGTCCCTCTCTTGACAAATGAATACGGTCCCTATAATAGTGCCTGTGGAGGCGGCCATCGCTGTCCCAACTTTGCCTTCGGAAAATATGAAACGCTGTCCCACAAGACAACATCATAGCTCGCCACGCGCATACCACCATGGCCGAAAAACCGAACCTCGCCTGGTACATCAAACAGCCCTCGGTACTGCCCTTGTCGTTTAACATAAGAATCACCAAAAAACAGCAAATCGCGCCATGACCGTAATTAAAACGGACGGTCAAGACGACCATATATTTATACAGATAAGGGAAATAAACTAACTAACTAGGGCATGACTTAGCGCGACCCTGAAGGAGGGCATCAACACACAACCACCCACGCAAAACTAAAACAACACACATCCACCCACGCAATGCTCAATTAGGTAGATAAAGCGATAGTTGTAGAATAGTTGTAGAGTAGGAATCCCGTAGAGAGGATAGTATAGGAAAAGAGAGATCAAAAATCTGGAGATAGAAGAAGAAGAAGAAGAGTTTAGTTCCCAAAAAGCGATTTCAAACATTGTTAACTGTAAATATGACACATAAAAACAAGATCGCATAGGAGTGCTCGACTGCGCACATGCGCAGGCGGACGCTTGTATGCGACCTATGAATTTGTACTAACTGCATTGCTAACGAGATCGGCACACGATATCACGGGCCCTCAAACGACTAGGTAGGAATACAATTCCTCCTATGGTGCCTTCTTTCACGTAGGATGCGATAATGACATGTAAACATGGCGACTCAGAATGACCCACTTACGGTCCCACAGAATATGACATCCTACGTGGAGGAGGGCACCACATTTTCCTAACTTTAAAAAAAATGCAGAAAAGGAGATTGACCTACTTCCACATCCTCCGCGATAGAGGCCACCCACAAACTAAAATAAACACGAACTTGGGCCCGAGACGGCGGAGGCCGTCACACTATACTATATGTTGTATGTACAGAATAAACAAAAATCACAAAATATAATCTACAAGCACAACCTTGCAGGTACAAAAACTGTCCTACCCAGCATAAGAGAGCGGGTGGGCTTGCCCCAAAACGGACAACACCATCTTTAAAGCACAAGAAAAAACAAACACGACAGGTCCGTGGCGGGGCGAGCACATCCGCCCGCATATATACTCAATAAGCTGGGGGCACAGACCAAATAATGTAAAAATGTACATACGTTACAACAATATGCAAAAAAAAAAAACAAAAAAAAAAAATAAAAAACAAAAATACCAATATCAAAATTGATACAAAAAGCGTAGACGACATCCATAGACATGGTGCTGGCGTGAGGGTGTAGATGCGGCTGAAGCTACAAGCTAGAAGAAAGAAATGGATGGACTCTACAATTTTGTGGTGCAAATAAGCACCACAAAATGGCTAAAAAACTTTGTCTCGAATCCCCTGATTGAATATAAGGTGCATAACACGTAAAATGGAAACGTGTATAGCAATCTTTAGAAACGTCTTCCAAATCGCAATGAAACTTTCAAACAAAATTAACTGCTAAACGATCCCCTTAATGATAAGTTCAAACTCGGAGCCTACCCTGTTACACAAAACAACCCACACCCCTTTGCGGCAAACCGCAAAAACCCAAGGCACAGCACTGCTATAACTTAAACGCAGTGCAATCACGCAGCCAAACCTTTAGAATGGAGTTCCAAATTACTACAACTAAACTATGTTGCACAAAAACAAAGGCTCACATTGGAACTGTGCAACATATCCACAGCCCTTGAAATATGAAGCACGCCTAGCCCAGAAACTCCTACATTTAAAGATGCCCTTTAGCGACAGGACACATGTACTCCTGAAGCAAACGGGAAGACAAAATATAAGCCCCACCGAGACCTGGAAAGGTCACGGCACCGTTTCACAAACCTCTCAGGACGGAGCTCGGCGATTGGCTACAGGGCAAGGGGATGCCCGTGGGCTCGGCGACACCTGAGACGTGAGACGACAAACATGGACGGACGGGACTGGAGCCGAGCGATGGTCTCCCTGTTCACCGGCAACGGGGAATAGGGGTACCACCGGACGGCTACGGTGTAGTGCCAGCATGGATTCGTTCCCTGGGACCCCACCAGCTGACGACCCGCGACACGGGGAAACTGGAAAACAACAACAATCCGCGAATGAAGTCACCTAACTCCCAATCGGCTAGCTGATAACTGTCAAGCAGACAGGAGTCAGCATATTGGCAGCCTAGGGAAAAGAGCAGTACCTCCAACTAATCCCAGCTGGCGAACTGGGGGTAGCCCCTATGTGCCCTTGGCGCCCGGTTACCTTAAAAACATCCGTCATCTATTTATTTTGCATCAGGACAAAGAAGAAGAACAACGTTGAATTCGAAGGGATGTTTTTTATTGTATCGTGATCCCAAATGAATATCAAAGGAGTCATTAAAATGTCCATTTAAAGAAGCATTTAACCCAGCTAATTAAAAATCAGTTAATCCTTACAAAAGAAACATTCTGACTAAAAGACAAAAATTATTCTATTGTGGAAGCAGGCTACAAACCGCATACAAATCCATGCACTTTCCACTTGTCTGGAGCAAAATAATCCGTAAACAAAATTTGCCGCATGACGTTAAATTAAACTGGAAATTTCTTCTGACGTAACGTCAACTTTCAACGTCATTTTCCACGTTTTACGCTGATACTCGTAACCGCTGATACTCGTTTTCAGCATTTCTTTTAGGGCTACTGATGAGGCCTTGATGGCCGAAACAAGCTTGTCTGGCCCAAACAACAAATGGATTCTGCTATTTTCGTTTTTGAATGCGTTCATGGTTCATGGTTCTCAAAGGGCATCCCTTTTAGCCTTATTTAAAACACATGATTTGAAGCAAACTAGACATTTGAACAATTTCCTGCAATTGTTTTTAGCGATTGGTGGATTCCATACATGGACTCCTTTAATTGATTGTTCCCAGCAAGGACAATTTATATAGGTATGTTTAATAGACTGTTCCCACCAAGGACACTTTCTGTAGGTATGTTTTATAGACTGTTCCAAGCACAGACACTTCTGTAGGTATGTTTATAGACTGTTCCCAGCCCGGACAATTATATAGGTATGTTAAATAGACTGTTCCCACCAAGGACACTTTTCGTAGTTATGGTTAGTAGACATTTTCCAGCACGGACACTTTCTAAAGCTATCATTAAAAGACTGGTCCTAGCATGGACACTTTCTGTAGGTATATTTAAAAGACTGTTCCCACCACGGACACTTTCTGTAGTACGCTTCATAGTCTGTTCCCAGCAAGGACACTTTCTGTAGCTATGTTTAATAGACTGTTCCCATCAAGGACACTTTCTGTAGGTATGTTTAATATATTGTTCCCAGCACGGATACTTCTGTTGGTATGTTTAATAGACTGTTTCCATCAAGGACACTTTCTGTAGGTATGTTTAATATATTGTTCCCAGCACGGATACTTCTGTTGGTATGTTTAATAGACTGTTTCCAACAAGGACACTTTCTATACGTATGTTTAATAAGAAGTTCCCACCAAGCACACTTTCTGTAGCTATGTTTAATAGACTGTTCCCAGCATGGACACTTTTTGTAGCTATGTTTAATAGGCTGTTTCAAGCACGGACACTTCTGTATATATGTTTAATAGACTGTTTCCAACAAGGTCTCTTTCTATACGTATGTTTAATAAACTGTTCCCACCAAGGACACTTTCTGTAGCTGTGTTTAATAGAATGTTCCCACAAAGGACACTTTCTGTAGCCATTTTTAACAGACTGTTCCCACTAAGGACACATTTTTCGTAGCTATGTTTAATAGGCTGTTTCCAGCACGGACACTTCTGTATATATGTTTAATAGACTGTTTCCAACAAGGACTCTTTCTATGCGTATGTTTAATAAACTGTTCCCACCAAGGACACTTTCTGTAGCTTTGTTAAATAGAATGTCCCCACCAAGGACACTTTCTGTAGCCATTTTTAAGAGACTGTTCCCACCAAGGACACTTCATGTAGCTATGTTTAATAGACTGTTCCCAGCATGGACACTTTTTGTAGCTATGTTTAATAGACTGTTTCCAGCACGGACACTTCTGTATATATGTTTAATAGACTGTTTCCAACAAGGACTCTTTCTATACGTATGTTTAATAAACTGTTCCCACCAAGGACACTTTCTGTAGCTATGTTTAATAGAATGTCCCCACCAAGGACACTTTCTGTAGCCGTTTTTAACAGACTGTTCCCACCAAGGACACTTCATGTAGCTATGTTTAATAGACTGTTCCAAGCATGGACACTTTTTGTAGTTATGTGTAATAGAATGTTCCCACCAAGGACACTTTCTGTAGACATTTTTAACAGACTGTTCCAAACAAGGACACTTCATGTAGCTATGTTTAATAGACTGTTCCCAGCATGGACACTTCATGTAGCTATGTTTAATAGACTGTTCCCAGCATGGACACTTTTTGTAGCTATGTTTAATAGAATGTTCCCACCAAGGACACTTTCTGTAGCCGTTATTAACAGACTGTTCCCACCAAGGACACTTCATGTAGCTATGTTTAATAGACTGTTCCCAGCATGGACACTTTTTGTAGCTATGTTTAATAGAATGTTCCCACCAAGGACACTTTCTGTAGCCATTTTTAACAGACTGTTCCCACCAAGGACACTTCATGTAGCTATGTTTAATAGACTGTTCCCAGCATGGACACTTTTTGTAGCTATGTTTAATAGGCTGTTTCCAGCACGGACACTTCTGTATATATGTTTAATAGACTGTTTCCAACAAGGACTCTTTCTATACGTATGTTTAATAAACTGTTCCCACCAAGGACACTTTCTGTAGCTATGTTTATTAGAATGTCCCCACCAAGGACACTTTCTGTAGCCGTTTTTAACAGACTGTTCCCAACAAGGACTCTTCATGTAGCTATGTTTAATAGACTGTTCCAAGCATGGACACTTTTTGTAGTTATGTGTAATAGAATGTTCCCACCAAGGACACTTTCTGTAGACATTTTTAACAGACTGTTCCAAACAAGGACACTTCATGTAGCTATGTTTAATAGACTGTTCCCAGCATGGACACTTCATGTAGCTATGTTTAATAGACTGTTCCCAGCATGGACACTTTTTGTAGCTATGTTTAATAGAATGTTCCCACCAAGGACACTTTCTGTAGCCGTTATTAACAGACTGTTCCCACCAAGGACACTTCATGTAGCTATGTTTAATAGACTGTTCCCAGCATGGACACTTTTTGTAGCTATGTTTAATAGAATGTTCCCACCAAGGACACTTTCTGTAGCCATTTTTAACAGACTGTTCCCACCAAGGACACTTCATGTAGCTATGTTTAATAGACTGTTCCCAGCATGGACACTTTTTGTAGCTATGTTTAATAGGCTGTTTCCAGCACGGACACTTCTGTATATATGTTTAATAGACTGTTTCCAACAAGGACTCTTTCTATACGTATGTTTAATAAACTGTTCCCACCAAGGACACTTTCTGTAGCTATGTTTATTAGAATGTCCCCACCAAGGACACTTTCTGTAGCCGTTTTTAACAGACTGTTCCCACCAAGGACACTTCATGTAGCTAGGTTTAATAGACTGTTCCGAGCATGGACACTTTTTGTAGCTATGTTTAA
Organism: Lucinisca nassula; assembly: GCA_963580285.1. Lineage (NCBI taxonomy): Eukaryota > Metazoa > Mollusca > Bivalvia > Lucinida > Lucinidae > Lucinisca > Lucinisca nassula. Next base: position 46,386,050 of record OY757023.1, on the reverse strand, counting down.
TAGAATGTTCCCACCAAGGACACTTTCTGTAGCCATTTTTACAGACTGTTCCCACCAAGGACACTTCATGTAGCTATGTTTAATAGACTGTTCCCAGCATGGACACTTTTTGTAGCTATGTTTAATAGGCTGTTTCCAGCACGGACACTTCTGTATATATGTTTAATAGACTGTTTCCAACAAGGTCTCTTTCTATACGTATGTTTAATAAACTGTTCCCACCAAGGACACTTTCTGTAGCTATGTTTAATAGAATGTTCCAACCAAGGACACTTTCTGTAGCCATTTTTAACAGACTGTTCCCACTAAGGACACTTTTTGTAGCTATGTTTAATAGGCTGTTTCCAGCACGGACACTTCTGTATATATGTTTAATAGACTGTTTCCAACAAGGACTCTTTCTATACGTATGTTTAATAAACTGTTCCCACCAAGGACACTTTCTGTAGCTATGTTTAATAGAATGTCCCAACCAAGGACACTTTCTGTAGCCGTTTTTAACAGACTGTTCCCACCAAGGAAACTTCATGTAGCTATGTTTAATAGACTGTTCCCAGCATGGACACTTTTTGTAGTTATGTTTAATAGAATGTTCCCACCAAGGACACTTTCTGTAGCCATTTTTAACAGACTGTTCCCACCAAGGACACTTCATGTAGCTATGTTTAATAGACTGTTCCCAGCATGGACACTTTTTGTAGCTATGTTTAATAGGCTGTTTTCAGCACGGACACTTCTGTATATATGTTTAATAGACTGTTTCCAACAAGGACTCTTTCTATACGTATGTTTAATAAACTGTTCCCACCAAGGACACTTTCTGTAGCTATGTTTAATAGAATGTCCCCATCAAGGACACTTTCTGTAGCCATGTTTAATAGACTGTTGGCACCAAGTACACTTTCTGTAATTATGTTTAATAGACTGTTCCCGACAAGGATACTTTCTGTAGCTATGAATATTAGTCTCTTCTCAGCACGGACACTTCTGAAGGAATGTTCAATAGACGGACGGACACTCCTGTAGGTATGTTTAATAGACTGTTCCCACCAAGGACACTTTCTGTAGTTATGTTTAATAGACTGTGTCCAACACGGACACTTCTTTAGGTATTTTGAATGGACTGTTCCCACCAAGGACACTTCTTTAGGTATGCTTTATAGACTGTTCCCAGCACGGACACTTCTTTAGGTCTGTTTAATAGACTGTTCCCACCAAGGGCACTTTCTGTAGTTATTTTAAATAGACTGTTCCCGACAAGGACACTTTCTCTTCCTACGACGGACATTGCTGTAGGTATGTTTAATAGACGGTTCCAAGTTTGATCCAATTCTGTTCATCCATTTAAGAGAATCAGCAGTTTAAAATTTTTCATGATGTCGGCCATTATCACCTAGTTATGCATTGGAGTGGAACCATTTGAATAAATCTGATACAGGTTGATGTAAGGATCTTTCTGACCAAGTTGATCAAATTCAGTTCATCCATTAATGAGAATCAGCAATTTGATGTTTTTCACGATGTCAGCCATTATGACCTACTTATGCATCGGAGTGGAACCATTCGAATAAATCTGATACAGGTTGATGTAAGGATGCTTCTGACCATGTTTAATCAAATTCTGTTCATCCATTCACGAGAATCAGCGGTTTGAAGTTTTCCCGATATCGACCATTTTGACCTACTTATGCATCGGAGTGGAACCATTTGAATGTATCTAATACTGGTTGATGCATGGATGCTTCTGACCATGTCTGATCAAATCCCTTTCACCAGTTCACGAGGATTAGCAGTTTGAAGTTTTTCCATTATGACCTTCTTATGCATCGAGGCGGAACCATTTGAACAAATCTGAGAAATGCTGATATCAGAATGCTTCAGATCAAGTTTGGTCAAAATCTGAGCATTGGTTTTCGAGGAGATGCCATTTGAACAAAATATATGTCGTAAATATAAAGTAGGTCACCGTGACCTAATTCCACTACAGAGTTTTTGTATATAAATTTGTGAACCTAGTGCCCATCGAAGCTCAATACCAAAAAATCAGCCAATTATACCATTCGGTTCTAGAGAAAAGTCGATTTAGTTGTTTTTGCTATTTTTAGTAACGGCGGCCATCTTGGATTGTCGACCCGGATAATTTTCGCAAACTTGTAAGTCTCGAGTCTGATCATGCTGCATATAAATTTTGAGAGTCGTAGGTGCAGTGGTTTCGGAGAAGAAGTCGTTTGAACAAGTGTTTACGGACGACGGACGGACGGACAGACAAAAAGTGATCACAATAGCTACACTGAGACTTCATCTCAGTGAGCTAAAAATAGCAAAACAACTAAATTGACTTAGTATCCGAAAAAGCTTGGTATAGTTGACTCAAAATTGGTATGAGACATCGTTGGGACCTTGGTTCTCAAGATTATTCATATCATCCAAATCTGTAGTGAAATTAGGTCACAGTGACATAGTTTGTATTTACGAAGTGTATTTTGTTCAAACAACAGCTCTTCAAAAACTAATGTCCAAACTTGACCTGAAGCATCCTGGCATCAACCTTTCTCAGTTTTATTCAAATGAGCCCTCTCCAATGAATAAGTAGGTCATTATGGCCGCCATCTTGAAATTACTTTACATGGCTTTTTCTCATGAACAGATCAAACTTGGTCAGAAGCATCCTTATTTGGACCAGTCTCAAATTTATGCAAATGGTTCACTTTACTGCATAAGTAGGTCAAAATGGCTGTCATCTTGAAAAAAATAAAATGGCTTTTTCTCAGGAACAGATAAACAGAATTTGATGAAACTTTGTCAGAAGCATTCATATAATTATGGACCAGTCTCAAATTTATGCAAATTTATCCAGTGCATAAGTAGGTCACAATGGCTGACATCATAAAAAACTTCAAACAACTTCTCATGAACCTTTGATTGGAATTTGATCAAACTTGGTCATTAGCATCCTGACATTGATCTTTCTCAGATTTGTTCAAATGTTTTTGCTCCAGTTCATAAGCAGGTCATACTATGGCTGACATGGTGGAAATTTTCAAACGGATTTTTCTCATGGATTTTGATCACACTCGGTCAGATACATCCTGACATCGACCTTGTTCAGATTCGTTCACCTGGTTCCACTATGTAGGTCATAATGGCCAATTGTGGAAAACTTCAAATTGTTTATTCTGAGGAAGTGTTGAACAGACTTGTACTCAGGTTAGCGATACAGGACCATAATGGTCCTCTTGTTGTTTTTTATTGCACCCCTTACTCTTTTAGTGCAGTATGGTCACGAAACAGTGACAGAATTAATGGAACACCCTATAGACTATATTATATTCTTGTTCCTTATGATAAACCACATATACTGACATAGATCTTGGTTCCCAATGGGTCACCCGTGGGCATGTCCTACCCCTTCATTTCATAAAATGTTCAATAACTCGGAAACTGCTTATGATCCCCACCCATAAACAATGTATTCTTGTTTCTTATGGTAAGATGCATTTAACGACATTGACCTTGGATACACCGGGGTCCCCTGGGGCATGACCCACCCCTCTTATCATGAAAGTCCTTATATAAGAAACCGTTCGGATCCTCAACCTTAAATCATATATTCTCCTGTTCCTTAAGACGCATTCATTGACACGGACCTTAGGTACCTCTGGGCTCTTCCGAGCCTGATCAGCCTGGCAGAGGGCATGCCTATCCTTTCTTCAAACAATGCGTTCTCTCGGAGTCAGAAAATGTTGCGATATTGTGGGCGGGATTTAGCCCGTTGTTTTATTGTTTTACAACTTCATGTCCATACGTGCTAACATGAAGCACAAAAAAGCAAAACTACAAATGGCATTTGCACCCTGTCAATGTTAAACGTCGAATAGCACGTAATACAAGCTACAGTATATAATTGCAACACGCAACACTATGACCTTGTCCTGAACAGTCCTTCGTGGGCGCCCACTGTCCGTGTTGGAGACATTGCAGTTACACTTATAGAATATCAAAATTGCAGCCTGAATCGCTCACCTGACGTCAATCATTGATATGAGGCATTGTTGATATAAGGCATCGTTAATATGAGGCATCGTTGATATAAGACAACGGTGATACGAGGCATCAGTGATATGAGGCATCAGTGATATGAAGCAGTGATGATATGGATGATGAGTATAGAATGATGTAAAGGGGTTTATGTGTCCCCCACCCCTGTTACTACATTTTATTCGGCGGTGAGCAGCTATAGATGTAATTGCCACGGTATAACACAGAGGCAAAAACTGTTTGGTGAAACAGTCATTACTGTGAATATACTGGTTAATATAAAGTTTATATAAAACACTATGGTGCCATAAACACTCATCAGGTCCTTATCATCAACAGGAAGGGAGAAAGAACATTATGTTAAGTATGTGAGGGTGTGTACTTCATGTGTGTACTTCATGTGTGAATCAAGTGTATTCCACTTGTATTAAGACAGAAATTTAATTGGGCCCAGACTAATTTTCATTCTGTCTTAACCTAAGTGGAATAGATTGCGAGTCAACTGTGCCTTTAAGTTTGTCTTTGTAAAATTATGTAACCAGTGTTGTTTATAAATATTAGACTTATTCCATATAAATATTGTAAAGGATTCTAAGTATCTTAGAATTTCCTTTGCGTTAGTGCCCCACAAGTGGACATAGATTCGAGGTTCCCTCGTGTTGTCCCGTCACATATACGTTTTGCCAGCCCCCGACATATGAAACAAGTGTATTTGGTGGGAACAGTGTATTGAACATAGCTTCAGAAACCGTCCGTGCTGGGAACAGTCTATTACACATACCTACAGAAGTGTACGTGATGGGAACAGTCTATAAATCATAGCTCCAGTGAGTTTCCGTGATGGGATCAGTCTACCTGACATAGGTTCAGACAGTGTCCTTGGTGGGAACAGTCTATTAAACATACCTACAGGAGCGTCCGTCCGTCTATTGAACATACCTTCAGAAGTGTCCGTGCTGCGAAGAGACTTATATTCATAGCTACAGAAAGTATCCTTGTCGGGAACAGTCTATTAAACATAATTACAGAAAGTGTCCTTGGTGCCAACAGTCTATTAAACATGGCTACAGAAAGTGTCCTTGGTGGGGACATTCTATTAAACATACATGTAGCTACAGAAAGTTTCCTTGGTGGGAACAGTTTATTAAACATACGTATAGAAAGAGTCCTTGTTGGAAACAGTCTATTAAACATATATACAGAAGTGTCCGTGCTGGAAACAGCCTATTAAACATAGCTACAAAAAGTGTCCATGCTGGGAACAGTCTATTAAACATAGCTACATGAAGTGTCCTTGGTGGGAACAGTCTGTTAAAAACGGCTACAGAAAGTGTCCTTGGTGGGGACATTCTATTAAACATAGCTACAGAAAGTGTCCTTGGTGGGAACAGTTTATTAAACATACGTATAGAAAGAGTCCTTGTTGGAAACAGTCTATTTAACATATATACAGAAGTGTCCGTGCTGGAAACAGCCTATTAAACATAGCTACAAAAAGTGTCCATGCTGGGAACAGTCTATTAAACAAAGCTACATGAGTGTCCTTGGTGGGAACAGTCTGTTAAAAACGGCTACAGAAAGTGTCCTTGGTGGGGACATTCTATTAAACATAGCTACAGAAAGTGTCCTTGGTGAGAACAGTTTATTAAACATACGTATAGAAAGAGCCCATGTTGGAAACAGTTTATTAAACATATATACAGAAGTGTCCGTACTGGAAACAGCCTATTAAACATAGCTACAAAAAGTGTCCATGCTGGGAACAGTCTATTTAACATAGCTACATGAAGTGTCCTTGGTGGGAACAGTCTGTTTAAAAATGGCTACAGAAAGTGTCCTTGGTGGGAACATTCTATTAAACATAGCTACAAAAAGTGTCCATGCTGGGAACTTTCTATTAAACATAGCTACATGAAGTGTTCTTGGGGGGAACAGTCTGTTAAAAACGGCTACAGAAAGTGTCCTTTGTGGGGACATTCTATTAAACATAGCTACAGAAAGTGTCCTTGGTGGGAACAGTTTATTAAACATACGTATAGAAAGAGTCCTTGTTGGAAACAGTCTATTAAACATATATACAGAAGTGTCCGTGCTGGAAACAGCCTATTAAACATACCTACAAAAAGTGTCCATGCTGGGAACAGTCTATTAAACATAGCTACATGAAGTGTCCTTGGTGGGAACAGTCTGTTAAAAACGGCTACAGAAAGTGTCCTTGGTGGGGACATTCTATTAAACATAGCTACAGAAAATGTCCTTGGTGGGAACAGTTTATTAAACATACGTATAGAAAGAGTCCTTGTTGGAAACAGTCTATTAAACATATATACAGAAGTGTCCGTGCTGGAAACAGCCTATTAAACATAGCTACAAAAAGTGTCCATGCTGGGAACAGTCTATTAAACATAGCTACATGAAGTGTCCTTTGTGGGAACAGTCTGTTGTAAACGGCTACATAAAGTGTCCTTGGTGGGGACATTCTATTAAACATAGCTACAGAAAGTGTCCTTGGTGGGAACAGTTTATTAAACATACGTATAGAAAGAGTCCTTGTTGGAAACAGTCTATTAAACATATATACAGAAGTGTCCGTGCTGGAAACAGCCTATTAAACATAGCTACAAAAAGTGTCCATGCTGGGAACAGTCTATTAAACATAGCTACATGAAGTGTCCTTGGTGGGAACAGTCTGTTAAAAACGGCTACAGAAAGTGTCCTTGGTGGGGACATTCTATTAAACATAGCTACAGAAAGTGTCCTTGGTGGGAAAAGTTTATTAAACATACGTATAGAAAGAGTCCTTGTTGGAAACAGTCTATTTAACATATATACAGAAGTGTCCGTGCTGGAAACAGCCTATTAAACATAGCTACAAAAAGTGTCCATGCTGGGAACAGTCTATTAAACAAAGCTACATGAGTGTCCTTGGTGGGAACAGTCTGTTAAAAACGGCTACAGAAAGTGTCCTTGGTGGGGACATTCTATTAAACATAGCTACAGAAAGTGTCCTTGGTGAGAACAGTTTATTAAACATACGTATAGAAAGAGTCCATGTTGGAAACAGTTTATTAAACATATATACAGAAGTGTCCGTACTGGAAACAGCCCATTAAACATAGCTACAAAAAGTGTCCATGCTGGGAACAGTCTATTTAACATAGCTACATGAAGTGTCCTTGGTGGGAACAGTCTGTTTAAAAATGGCTACAGAAAGTGTCCTTGGTGGGAACATTCTATTAAACATAGCTACAAAAAGTGTCCATGCTGGGAACTTTCTATTAAACATAGCTACATGAAGTGTTCTTGGGGGGAACAGTCTGTTAAAAACGGCTACAGAAAGTGTCCTTTGTGGGGACATTCTATTAAACATAGCTACAGAAAGTGTCCTTGGTGGGAACAGTTTATTAAACATACGTATAGAAAGAGTCCTTGTTGGAAACAGTCTATTAAACATATATACAGAAGTGTCCGTGCTGGAAACAGCCTATTAAACATAGCTACAAAAAGTGTCCATGCTGGGAACAGTCTATTAAACATAGCTACATGAAGTGTCCTTGGTGGGAACAGTCTGTTAAAAACGGCTACAGAAAGTGTCCTTGGTGGGGACATTCTATTAAACATAGCTACAGAAAGTGTCCTTGGTGGGAACAGTTTATTAAACATACGTATAGAAAGAGTCCTTGTTGGAAACAGTCTATTTAACATATATACAGAAGTGTCCGTGCTGGAAACAGCCTATTAAACATAGCTACAACAAGTGTCCATGCTGGGAACAGTCTATTAAACAAAGCTACATGAGTGTCCTTGGTGGGAACAGTCTGTTAAAAACGGCTACAGAAAGTGTCCTTGGTGGGGACATTCTATTAAACATAGCTACAGAAAGTGTCCTTGGTGAGAACAGTATATTAAACATACGTATAGAAAGAGTCCATGTTGGAAACAGTTTATTAAACATATATACAGAAGTGTCCGTACTGGAAACAGCCTATTAAACATAGCTACAAAAAGTGTCCATGCTGGGAACAGTCTATTTAACATAGCTACATGAAGTGTCCTTGGTGGGAACAGTCTGTTTAAAAATGGCTACAGAAAGTGTCCTTGGTGGGAACATTCTATTAAACATAGCTACAAAAAGTGTCCATGCTGGGAACTTTCTATTAAACATAGCTACATGAAGTGTTCTTGTGGGGAACAGTCTGTTAGAACGGCTACAGAAAGTGTCCTTTGTGGGGACATTCTATTAAACATAGCTACAGAAAGTGTCCTTGGTGGGAACAGTTTATTAAACATACGTATAGAAAGAGTCCTTGTTGGAAACAGTCTATTAAACATATATACAGAAGTGTCCGTGCTGGAAACAGCCTATTAAACATACCTACAAAAAGTGTCCATGCTGGGAACAGTCTATTAAACATAGCTACATGAAGTGTCCTTGGTGGGAACAGTCTGTTAAAAACGGCTACAGAAAGTGTCCTTGGTGGGGACATTCTATTAAACATAGCTACAGAAAATGTCCTTGGTGGGAACAGTTTATTAAACATACGTATAGAAAGAGTCCTTGTTGGAAACAGTCTATTAAACATATATACAGAAGTGTCCGTGCTGGAAACAGCCTATTAAACATAGCTACAAAAAGTGTCCATGCTGGGAACAGTCTATTAAACATAGCTACATGAAGTGTCCTTTGTGGGAACAGTCTGTTGTAAACGGCTACAGAAAGTGTCCTTGGTGGGGACATTCTATTAAACATAGCTACAGAAAGTGTCCTTGGTGGGAACAGTTTATTAAACATACGTATAGAAAGAGTCCTTGTTGGAAACAGTCTATTAAACATATATACAGAAGTGTCCGTGCTGGAAACAGCCTATTAAACATAGCTACAAAAAGTGTCCATGCTGGGAACAGTCTATTAAACATAGCTACATGCAGTGTCCTTGGTGGGAACAGTCTGTTAAAAACGGCTACAGAAAGTGTCCATGGTGGGGACATTCTATTAAACATAGCTACAGAGAGTGTCCTTGGTGGGAACAGTTTATTAAACATAGGTATAGAAAGAGTCCTTGTTGGTAACAGTCTATTAAACATATATACAGAAGTGTCCGTGCTGGAAACAGCCTATTAAACATAGCTACAAAAAGTGTCCATGCTGGGAACATTCTATTAAACATAGCTACATGAAGTGTCCTTGGTGGGAACAGTCTGTTAAAAACGGCTACAGAAAGTGTCCTTGGTAGGGACATTCTATTAAACATAGCTACAGAAAGTGTCCTTGGTGGGAACAGTTTATTAAACATACGTATAGAAAGAGTCCTTGTTCGAAACAGTCTATTAAACATATATACAGAAGTGTCCGTGCTGGAAACAGCCTATTAAACATAGCTACAAAAAGTGTCCATGCTGGGAACAGTCTATTAAACATAGCTACAAGAAGTGTCCTTTGTGGGAACAGTCTGTTAAAAACGGCTACAGAAAGTGTTCTTGGTGGGGACATTCTATTAAACATAGCTGTAGAAAGTGTCCTTGGTGGGAACAGTTTATTAAACATACGTATAGAAAGAGTCCTTGTTGGAAATAGTCTATTAAACATATATACAGAAATGTCCGTGCTGGAAACAGCCTATTAAACATAGCTACAAAATGTGTCCATGCTGGGAACAGTCTATTAAACATAGCTACATGAAGTGTCTTTGGTGGGAACAGTCTGTTAAAAACGGCTACAGAAAGTGTCCTTGGTGGTAACAATCTGTTAAAAATGGCTTCAGAAAGTGTCCTTGGTGGGAACATTCTATTAAACATAGCTACAAAAAGTGTCCATGCTGGGAGCAGTCTATTAAACATAGCTACATGAAGTGTCCTTGGTGGGAACAGTCTGTTAAAAACGGCTACAGAAAGTGTCCTTGGTGGGGACATTCTATTAAACATAGCTACAGAAAGTGTCCTTGGTGGGAACAGTTTATTAAACATACGTATAGAAAGAGTCCTTGTTGGAAACAGTCTATTAAACATATATACAGAAGTGTCAGTGCTGTAAACAGCCTATTAAACATAGCTACAAAAAGTGTCCATGCTGGGAACAGTCTATTAAACATAGCTACATGAAGTGTCCTTGGTTGGAACAGTCAGTTAAAAATGGCTACAGAAAGTGTCCTTGGTGGGATTTTTCTATTAAACATAGCTACAAAAAGTGTCCATGCTGGGAACATTCTATTAAACATAGCTACATGAAGTGTCCTTGGTGGGAACAGTCTGTTAAAAACGGCTACAGAAAGTGTCCTTGGTGGGGACATTCTATTAAACATAGCTACAGAAAGTGTCCTTGGTGGGAACAGTTTATTAAACATACGTATAGAAAGAGTCCTTGTTGGAAACAGTCTATTAAACATATATACAGAAGTGTCCGTGCTGGAAACAGCTTATTAAACATAGCTACAAAAAGTGTCCATGCTGGGAACAGTCTATTAAACATAGCTACATGAAGTGTCCTTGGTGGGAACAGTCTGTTAAAAACGGCAACAGAAAGTGTCCTTGGTTGGGACATTCTATTAAACATAGCTACAGAAAGTGTCCTTGGTGTGAACAGTTTATTAAACATACGTATAGAAAGAGTCCTTGTTGGAAACAGTCTATTGAAAACATATATACAGAAGTGTCCGTGCTGGAAACAGCCTATTAAACATAGCTACAAAAAGTGTCCGTGCTGGGAACAGTCTATTAAACATAGCTACATGAAGTGTCCTTGGTGGGAACAATCTGTTATAAATGGCTACAGAAAGTGTCCTTGGTGGGAACATTCTATTAAACATAGCTACAGAAAGTGACCTTGGTGAGAATAGTCTATTAAACATAGCAACAGTAAGTGTCCATGCTTGTAACAGTCTATTAAACATAGCTACAGAAAGTGTGCTTGGTTGGAACTTCTTATTAAACATACGTATAGAAAGTGTCCTTGTTGGAAACAGTCTATTAAACATACCAACAGAAGTATCCGTGCTGCAAACAATCTATTAAAATACCTTCAGAAAGTGTCCTTGGTGTGAACAGTCTATTAACCATATCTACAGAAATGTCCGTGCTGGGAACAATCTATCAAACATACCTACAGAAAGTGTCCTTGATGGGAACAGTCTATTAAACATAGCTACAGAAAGTGTCCTTGCTGGGAACAGACTATGTAGCGTACTACAGAAAGTGTCCGTGGTGGGAACAGTCTTTTAAATATACCTACAGAAAGTGTCCATGCTGGGACCAGTCTTTTAATGAAAGCTTTAGAAAGTGTCCGTGCTGGAAAATGTCTACTAACCATAACTACGAAAAGTGTCCTTGGTGGGAACAGTCTATTTAACATACCTATATAATTGTCCGGGCTGGGAACAGTCTATAAACATACCTACAGAAGTGTCTGTGCTTGGAACAGTCTATAAAACATACCTACAGAAAGTGTCCTTGGTGGGACAGTCTATTAAACATACCTATATAAATTGTCCTTGCTGGGAACAATCTATTGAAGGAGTCCATGTATAGAATCCACCAATCGCTAAAAACAATTGCAGGAAATTGTTCAAATGTCTAGTTTGCTTTAAATCATGTGTATTAAATAAGGCTAAAAGGGGTGCCCTTTGAGAACCATGAACCATTCAAAAACGAAAATAGCAGAATCCATTTGTTGTTTGGGCCAGACAAGCTTGTTTCGGCCATCAAGGCCTCATCAGTAGCCCTAAAAGAAATGCTGAAAACGAGTATCAGCGGTTACGAGTATCAGCGTAAAACGTGGAAAATGACATTGAAAGTTGACGTTTCGTCAGAAGAAATTTCCAGTTTAATTTAACGTCATGCGGCAAATTTTGATTACGGATTATTTTTGTGGAAAGTGTATGGATTTGTATGCGGTTTGTAGCCTGCTTCCACAATATAATAATTTTTGTCTTTTAGTCAGAATGTTTCTTTTGTAAGGACTAATTGATTCTTAATTAGCTGGGTTAAATGCTTCTTTAAATGGACATTTTACTGACTCCTTTGATATTCAGTTGGGATCACGATACAATAAAAAACATCCCTTCGAATTCAACGTTGTTCTTCTTCTTTGTCCTGATGCAAAATAAATAGATGACTGACGGATGTTTTCAAGGTAACTGGGTGCCAAGGGCACATAGGGGCTACCCCCAGTTCGCCAGCTGGGATTAGTTGTAGGTCTTTTCCCTAGGCTGCCATTATGCTGACTCCTGTCTGCTTGACAGTTATCAGTTAGCCGATTGGGAGTTAGGTGACTTCTTTCGCGGAGGACCGCAACTTAATATTAGTATCAAAATAATTTCAACTATGAAAAGGTTTATTACCAGCAAATATTTTGTCACCAATACAAACTGGAATAGATTCATAAAACTTTATGTTAGGCATATTTTTATGTATTTTTAATTGAAATCCTTTAATCAAAATTAAAGTGATTAACCAAACTATTGCAAAATATGCAGAGTGTTGTTTTTTTTTTGTTTGTTTGCTTTGATTTGTTACGCCCCTTGAAAGTCTTATAAATAACTTAGTATGACACGCCAACTATTCAACAGAAATGCAATGTCCCCAACACGGACAGTGTGCGCCCACGATGCGTGTTGCAATTATATACTGTAGCTTTTTTCAGTGGGACTGAGCCTATGGAAAGGTGAACAGGAAGTCCCGAAAGTTGTCTCCCTTTGAAAAGTGGCGGAAAAATCTGCTAGGTGTTCCCGTTCGCCTTGATACTCCGGTGAGTATTGTGATATACTCCAAACACAGACTGTAGGCCTCGGACCTCTGACACCTCAGTCCCCAGTCATTGCATGCCTCGCCCATCAGACAGTTTAGTCCCAAGTCACTTCGGCAAAAAAACACCTCAGACCCAACTTTTACAGATAGAGTATGAAAGCGGTTGCATTATTTTATACAGTTGTTTCATTTGTTTACATTTTTCGAGTGTTTGTTTGTTTTTCTATTGTGGGTACGTTTTAGAGAGTGAGTGAGTGTTTGAGTTTTACGTGCCACCAACAGCTAAGGTCATACGGAGACGGGTCCTCGGTTTAAAGACTCGTCCGAAAGTCTTAAGAAGCCCGGGATCGATCCTGCGATCCCTGGTTTACAAGGCGAGTAGCGTAACCACTACTCCACGGAGGCTTCTAGGTACGTTTTAGAACTGACTCATTATCAAAACATAGATGTTCTATCGTTGATGTCACCTCAGTGAGGCGATGTCAAACCGTATCCACAATCTATGTAAACCTCAGTGGGGATTACGGGGTGTTCATTTCACGGACCTGTTAACGTGATGTAGACTGGTGTCCTTTGAAGCTTATGCGGAGATTTAAGGCTCATATCACACTGCGCCGGTATGACATTTTGTTGAATAAAGCCATCATGTGAACAAGTCCGTGAAATGAACCCCTTACACCCAACTTTGTGTATAGAAAATTGGGGTTTACGGGAGTAAACATTATTTTTCTGATTTTTACTCCAAGACATAGGTTGTGGGGACTCATTAAAACCGCATAAATGAGGCGGTTCTAACGAGCACCCATAACCTATGTTTGAAGTATTTATAAGACAAATGTCGCGGATTTTCATCAAAACGTAGTCATATCGGAGATGTGATAAAATGCACTATGACCCACGGATATGTTATCGTAATGATTATAAAATGCATTTTCTCCTGAATCATGACGTAGCACATATAATGAACTCCACGACAAGAGCATTCAACATATGTGGTTCGAGGGATATTTTTCTACTTTGTATTCGTAAATTAAAATGATTCCAGTTAGAACCGTGTACATAAAGGTCTCTATCGAGTACACATGCCCACAGCGACTCAGGAAGAATGTAAACCTAACTGGAATTTGTGTGTAACCCTATTCACAAAATCGGTAAATAATGCATGTTGTCGACATGAAGCCAATTGTAATCTTCACAGGTAACAATTATTTATAGCGCACTACTTTGCTTTTGTTTGTATGTTTGTGTTGGAATGTAACGGCCCAGGCAACGCTATTTATGTCATTTTGAGCCGGCATGGTTACCTATCTACCCTTTTCCTGGCAGGCTTATACGTAAGCAGCTAACCGATAGGGTGCAATTTCTGTCGCTATAAACGAAAAAATGCCCTTCTTGAATCAGCGAAAGGGAGAAAATGACCGTAGAAAAGGTTTCATGATCAATCTCCACGTAAGAATGTTGCTGACCCCGGCAGGTATCGAACGCGCGTCCTCCTGATCACCAGCCAGACGCGCACCCAAGCACTGCTTTGTCGTTGTGTGGCCGGTGGGCTATGCAAAGAGGATTATCCGTAAAACCATGACCAATGCATTTTTTGCTAAAAGCACAGATACATGTATGTAAGGGTCAAACGCAAGAGTCATAATCTCCGTTCATTTCCATTTCTTAGCCTATACGCAGAGACAGTCGATATATCTATACTGTCAGTGCTTTGATTATATATAAATATATAAAAATTGTATTGGCCGTGGTCAGTGAGCTGGTCAGTGAACTTGTAAATTCATTATTTACATTTCAAACAGAAAAGTATAAAGATACGGGACGGTATACATTGCTGCACATTCTGCAAATAGTATAGACCTCGATCAGAGGCCGCTTCTCTCGGTGTCTGGTCGTGGCCTGCCGTTTGCCAATTTTCCATGTTGGCCCTAAACATACGGATACTTTCCAGACCTTCACTTTCATTTCGCTCTGTTAATTTTTAAATTGCGTGAGATTTAACTTGTAATTATAGGCCAGTGGCAGTTTCCATTTCGTTATAGATATGCTACACAGTATGTCCTCCCCTCTGGGCAACAAGCGGCACCAGGAGGATACCAGGAAGTGTTATATGCTACTAATGGCATAAAGAGATACCAGGAAGTGTCAAAGACATCTAGTGCCACCAAGAGTATACCAGGAGGTGTGATAGGTTACGTATGGCACAAAGAGGATACCAAGATGTGTCATAGGCTACTTATGGCCCCAAGCGGATACTATGAAGTGTCACATTCTACAACTGTCATCAAGAGGATAGACGGAAGTGACACTGGCTACTAATGGCATCAAGAGGATAGAAGGAAGTGACATTGTCTACTAATGGCATCAAAAGGATAGAAGGAAGTGACATTGTCTACTAATGGCATCAAGAGGAAAGAAGGAAGTGACACTGGCTACTAATGGCATCAAGAGGATAGAAGGAAGTGACACTGGCTACTAATGGCATCAAGAGGATAGAAGGAAGTGACATTGTCTACTAATGGCATCAAGAGGATAGAAGGAAGTGACAATGGCTACCAATGACATCAAGAGGATAGAAGGAAGTGACACAGGCTACTAATGGCATCAAGAGGATAGAAGGAAGTGACAATGGCTACTAATGACATCAAGAGGATAGAAGGGAGTGACAATGTCTACTAATGGCATCAAGAGGATAGAAGGAAGTGACACAGGCTACTAATGGCATCAAGAGGATCGAAGGAAGTGACAATGGCTACCAATGGCATCAAGAGGATAGAAGGAAGTGACATTGTCTACTAATGGCATCAAGAGGATAGAAGGAAGTGACACTGGCTACTGATGGCATCAAGAGGATAGAAGGAAGTGACAATGGCTACCAATGACATCACGAGGATAGAAGGAAGTGACACAGGCTACTAATGGCATCAAGAGGATCGAAGGACGTGACAATGGCTACTAATGGCATCAAGAGGATAGAAGGAAGTGACACAGGCTACTAATGGCATCAAGAGGATAGAAGGAAGTGACATTGTCTACTAATGGCGTCAAGAGGATAGAAGGAAGTGACACAGGCCACTAATGGCATCAAGAGGATAGAAGGAAGTGACATTGTCTACTAATGGCATCAAGAGGATAGAAGGAAGTGACATTGTCTACTAATGGCATCAAGAGGATAGAAGGAAGTGACACAGGCTACTAATGGCATCAAGAGGATAGAAGGAAATGACATTGTCAACTAATGGCATTAAGAGGATAGAAGGAAGTGACATTGTCTACTAATGGCATCAAGAGGATAGAAGGAAGTGACACAGGCTACTAATGGCATCAAGAGAATCGAAGGAAGTGACACTGGCTACTAATGGCATCAAGAGGATAGAAGGAAGTGACATTGTCTACTAATGGCATCAAGAGGACAGAAGGAAGTGACACAGGACACAGGCTACTAATGGCATCAAGAGGATCGAAGGAAGTGACAATGGCTACTAATGGCATCAAGAGGATAGCAGGAAACGACACTGGTTACTCGAAAATTTTCACATTTTTCGCCTCGGCGAGGCTATTCTAAATGGAATGTAATATTTCGCAAGTTCATTGGTTAGATCTCAGTGATATCTATCAGTATGCCAAAAATTGTTTAAATATTCCAGGCAGTTAAGTCACTATCAGCAATTTTCACAAACGGGTTACGGACGGACAGACTGACAGAATGAACGGTGATTTTAGGGCACTTTTAGAAATGAACCGACTTCAGTCGGTCGCTTTTTCTGCGGGTCGTGCAATATTAAAACATATGAACTAATATTCATGCTGAGTTGGAAAAAGGATGTTATATTTTGAAACGGAGTGTCTATTGCCAGACAGAAACTCGGTAAAAATGCTATTGCCAGACGTTTGGCAATAGAAGCAGAAACACTGTAAAATGCTATTGACAGAATTTTATGCAGTGATCTGCGCGGAAATATACGAATATGACCGAAGAATATGATAATGCAGCTGGTTTGTGTTGAGTCTTTCGTAGTCGAAATCAGGAAGTGGGTGTTTTAATGGCAGATTCTCTCTGTAATTCCTAGCTGTCACGCGAGTTTTGTAGCCAACTTCCAGCTTTGACTCTGTAATTCCTAGCTGTCACGCGAGTTTTGTAGCCAACTTCCAGCTTTGACTCAGAACTACTGAAATATGATTCCGCGCAAAAACGTAGTCCGGCTTGTTTTCAGTTTTTAGCGCAATTTCGCTCAAATCATATTTATCAGATAAATTTGAATATTTTCTGGCGCATAAATGTATACATGTATTGATTTAAGCGTACAAATGCCTTGCAAAATCATTAATTATATCTCTACATTCGATGGCTCCCGCCCATCGGGGCTTGGAGAAATAAATGGGCTGCATGATGCTTCCAAGCAGAGCTGAATCCGACCGCACACGAGTACTGGTAATCCGCTTAGAGGATCTATGCCTGTCCAGGCAAAGCGGTGCAATTCGGACTGTCCATGCTTATAAAAAATAGAAGTAGAAGCAATGATCAGGATTCGATACAATCAACCCATAGCTCCCATCAGAGACACCAAAGGGAAAGAAACACAGACATGCAACAACAGACCTAATGGAAACACCAACAGCGGGAAGCCAAAGGGACAGTTACTTTCCCACAAAATGGCCAATAGGCTATCCAAAATAAAATAACACTAGCGACACAAACATCTAAAGACAAACCATAACAAAAATAAATCGCGAGGGAAGAACCGCATTGGAACGGTCAGCGGAAACGAACTCCACAAGGGGGGCTTAAATCGATTTTACGTGGCCACAATCCTCGCCCTTATTTCCATCGCGATTTAGACAAATAATTTGTTCAGTCTGCATGAAGGCCTCCTTACTTATCAGTGCAACATCTCCGTGAACACAAATAATCAAACAACCACAGAGATGAAACAACGGCGAGGAGTCGACAGCAAGAAACCACTGAAATGCTACAGCAAAAGAAAACCAATAGTTAGACTCCGATGGGCCCGACCAGAGACAGAGCATCAGGCATCAGCCAACATTACCTTGAATAAGATCTCTCTAATTCTCAATAAACCTTTACACTGGAACCGTCATAGAATCTGAGGCCTGACCCACCGGCGTGCAATTAAAGAGGGAAGCAAAGTTGTCAACCGTGATTGGGTTAACTACCATGCATGAAGTCTGTCGTATAACATTTGTGTTGTACCCAATCTTTTTATATCGAAGAACGATTTTACGAAATTGGATGCTGAAGTCATTGCGGTTATAAATTTTTTTTTGAATTTGTATACTAGGTCACCATAAAATTCGGGTCCCGATAGACCTTTGTTGCAGAAGAGATTTAAGTCCAATATTGAATTTTGAAATTAAATCAGAATGACGTCTATAAAATTTTGAAAAGGCTTTGCGTAGTTTATGGTACCGATAACCCTGATTAAGAAGTTTAGCCGTTAATAATGAATGTTGAATTTTGAAATTAAATCAGAATGACGTCTATAAAATTTTAAAAAGGCTTTGGTCGGGCCCCTGGGAGTCTAACTGTTGGTTTTCTTTTGCTCCGGCAATTCTGTTGTTGTATGCTGTCGAGTCCTCAACCTTGTTTCTAAACAAAATTAGTGTATACCGCGACAGAGGTAAGGGCGAGGATTATGGCTATGTAAAATCGATTTAAGCCCCCCAGTGGAATTCTTCCAACTGACCGTTCCAAGGCGGTTCTTCTGTGGCGGTTAATGTATGTCGTTGTTTGTCTTTTTATTTTGGATGGCCATTTGGCCATTTTGTGGGAAAGTAACTGTCTTTATGGTCTTCCTTTGTTTAGGTTTTCATTATGGTCTGGTCGCTTAATGTTTGTGTTTCTTTCCCTTTGGTGTCTTTCATGGGTTGAGTAAGTTAATTGTATCGATTCCTGACCTTTTGTTAACTTCTACTTTGGTAAACCTATTGGTTTCATTGGCCGACAGTGCTTGATATGTCATTTCATCTCAAGTTCGGGTAAAAGTCTCACAAAATTGGAAGCAACGGCTCCAGAATTACCTATATAGTGTTGACGGGGACGTTAAACATAAAATCAATCAAACAAACAAATACAATGTACCTACATTCGAGAGTTTTCCCTTTCACTCCTGAGTTACAGAACAGGACTTTTTGTGTGCATTTATTCTTAAAGTAATGTTCTTTATCCCAGTTCATTGACATGATGGCAAACATTGTATAGGTAGATCCTGGCGAGACTGCACGTTACGCGCCGTCTCATCTGGATCTACAAGGTCTGCACCGGTCTACAGGGTTGAAAGGGTTAAATAACGATTGTAGTCGCAAATAAAATTGGGTCAACCGACATCGAACATGGTATTCCAACCTTTTTGGAGAGGTCTAATTATAAAATATGTTATCACGTTTATAGTGAATTTTAAATCAGGTTCCGTACGTTAAGCAAACAGTCACGACGCCGATCATACGCCGCATTCAGGGTGTTCAGGTTAAATGTTTCCTTTGATCAGGTTAAATGTTTCCGAATGTCTCAGTAATGAGACGGTAAATATGTTAATCGCCCGCGGCGACGACCGTCAAAGGCTTCGGTTAATTTAGTCTGCATTTCCGATACATCACGAAAACACGCCTATACAATTCTGACCCCCTCAAACCCCACTTTTATATAGAAAAACTGGGGTTTACAGGGGTAAAACTTATTTTTCTTATTTCTGCTCTAAAATATAGATTGTGGGTACTCGTTAGAACCGCCTCGATGAGGCGGTTCTAACGAGTACCCACAACCTATATTTTGAGCAGAAATAAGAAAAATGTCACAATTTTTTCCTCTTGATATTTTCATTTTTTTTCGGCGATAAAGGTTACACTGTATTTGTATAGGCGTGTTTTCGTAATGAAACGTTTAAGATGCCATTCACAACAAATGTCGTCTGCTTTATTATCTGCTGGTAACGTAAAAAGTCATTGTTGCAAACAATATGTGTCCAGATCAGACAGCTCCTCTAGCTGCAGTTTGGACAGCATCCTCACTATTTGCCTACATGCAAAATAGGTTTGAAAAGTTGGCAAGAATATAAAACAGACGACATAAACAGTGTCATCTAAGATCCTGAACTGAGAGGGATTTCGTATAAATCCGAAATACCAGTAATTTAAGCAAATAGTGTATACCGTCCTCAGACCCCGCGGCATGCGGCGTTTAATCTGGGTCTACACTCTTTTTCAAAATGTTGTTATTTCTTCAGTTTCTACACTTCCTTTTATTTTCCTCTTTCTCCCCTGTTCTTTACTCTCATCTCCTCTGCTGTCTCTTCTATCTCTTTTCTCCCCTTCTCTGAGAGGCGACTCAAAATGACCCACAAGGGTTGACGTGTCGTTGAACCCCAACACAATCTTAAAGACCTAACTATAGCACACAACTATGTTCTATTAATAACTGTTACTTTGGTTTCCTCAAATCGGCGAAAGTCAAGGGGACTCCAGCAAACGTTCTGCATGCTGGGTATTATTTTCAGCAGACAACACTTTGATATATTTTCTTCTTTGTTATTTTTTTTTTTTTTTTTCGAGAAAGCCGGATTTGACATTTCGTGCAAGTTGTCTCCTATCGAGACAATTTGCATGAGATTTCAAGTCCTGTTTTCTAGGAAAAATACCAACCATTTGTCCTCTGGGTGGTTAAGGTAAAACAATAAATAAATTTGAAACCTTTTTAACAAAGGCCTGGGTATTCACGAATTTCTCATAAAATCTTTCATTTCAGTGCCTTTTGGCGCCTGTAAACTTCTACAAAAAATTAGCGGTAAGTATAGCATTTAACGATGTTTGACAAATATATTCGTGACTGAATAACCACTTAAGAATAACATTTATCTATCTAAAGTTGTACAACATGGCAATGCAGATGTTAAACAATGGAAAAATACCCGTTATCTAATAAAATAGTTGCGCAATGAAATAAATCATTATAGACAAGCTTTTAATTTTGTACAGTGTACTAGACTGGGGTAGGACTAGGCTATTCCATCCCGGTCTTACATCGCGTTATGCTTTTAGTTAGTGTACGTTATCAGACAGCCTGCACTGAACAACGAAGTTTATATCACTGGACTTGAGTTGAGGCCTGAAGGCCAAAAGGGGTGGGAAAATACCACTGTGAGTCTTTAAAAGCTCTACAATTTATTAACCGAACACAATTAAAATTACAATATTTAATATATATTCTCTGTCTCCGACCGTTCTCTCAGACACTATTTTAATTTTTAAACGTAGTGACAAGGTGAGCTTTTGTGATCACTTTTTGTCCGTCGTCCGTGCGCCCGTGCGTGCGTCCGTAAACTTTTTCTTCAAACGACATCTCCTCCTAAACCACTGATTGGATTTTCACCAAACTTCACAGGATTGATCCTTAAGTGGTCCCCTTTCAAAGTCGTTCAAATGGTTCCGGTCTTTTTGCACATCAAGGTCACAGGAGCCAAAAATAGATTTTTAAAAAATCTTCTCCTCTGAAACCGCAATATTTGGTGTGAAGCTTCATCTAGTGGACCTCTACCAAGATTGTTCAAATTATAGCCATGGGGCCACAAATGCCCCCGCGTCGAGGCCCACCAGTTTTACATAGACTGATATTGGGAGAATCTTTAAAAATCTTCTTGTCTGAAACCAGAAGGCCCAGGTCTTTGATATTTGGTATGAAGCTTCATCTAGTGGATCTCTACCAAGATTGTTCAAAATATAGTCCTGGGGCCAAAATGCCCCCGCGCCGGGGCCCACTGGTTTCACATAGGCGTATATAGGGCAAACCTTTAAAAATCTTCTTGTCTGAAACGAGAAGCCCCAGGTCTTTGATGTTTGGCATGAAGCTTCATCTTGTGGACCTCTACCAAGATTGTTCAAAATATAGTCCTGAGTCCCAAAATGCACCCGTGCCCGGGCCCACTGTTTTCACATAGGCGTATATAGGGAAAACCTTTAAAACTCTTCTTGTCTGGAACCATAAGGCCCAGGTCTTTGATATTTAGCATGAAGCTTCAGCTAGTGGACCTTTACCAAGATTGTTCAAAATATAGTCCTGGGGCCAAAAATGCCCCCGCGCCGGCGCCCACTGGTTTCACATAGGCGTATATAGGGAAAACCTTTAAAAATCTTCTTGTCTGGAACCAGAAGCCCAAGGTCTTTGATATTTGGCATGAAGCTTCATCTAGTGGACCTCTACCAAGATTGTTCAAAATATAGTCCTGAGGCCAAAAATGCCCCCGCGCCGGGGCCTACTGGTTTCACATAGGCGTATATAGGGCAAACATTAAAAATCTTCTTGTCCGAAACGAGCAGCCCCAGGTCTTTGATATTTGGCATGAAGCTTCATCTTGTGGACCTGTACCAAGATTGTTCAAAATATAGTCCTGGGTCCAAACATGCCCCCGCGCCGGGGCCCACTGGTTTCACATAAGCACATAACCTTTAAAAATCTTCTTGTCTGGAACCAGAAGGCCCAGGTCTTTGATATTTGGCATGAAGCTTCATCTAGTGGACCTCTACCAAGAATGTTCAAAATAAAGTCTTGGGGCCAAAAATGCCCCCCCCCCCCCCCCCCCCCACCGCCAGGGCCCACTGTTTTCACATACGCGTATATAGGGAAAACCTTTTAAGAATCTTCTTGTCTGGAACCAGAAGCCCCAGGTCTTTGATATTTGGCATGAAGCTTCATCTAGTGGACCTCTACCAAGATTGTTCATAATATAGTCCTGAGGCCAAAAATGCCCCCCGCGCCGGGGCCCACTGGTTTCATATAGGCGTATATCGGGCAAACATTAAAAATCTTCTTGTCTGAAACGAGAAGCCCCAGGTCTTTGATATTTGGCATGAAGCTTCATCTTGTGGACCTTTACCAAGACTGTTCAAAATATAGTCCGGGGTCCAAAAATGCCACCGCGACGGGGCCCACTGGTTTTACATAGGCGTATATAGGGAAAACCTTTAAAAATCTTCTTGTCTGGAACCAGAAGCCCAAGGTCTTTGATATTTGGCATGAAGCGTCATCTAGTGGACCTCTACCAAGATTGTTCAAAATATAGTCCTGAGGCCAAAAAATGCCCCCGCGCCGGGGCCCACTGGTTTCACATAGGCGTATATAGGGCAAACATTAAAAATCTTCTTGTCTGAAACGAGAAGCCCCAGGTCTTTGATATTTGGCATGAAGCTTCATCTTGTGGACCTGTACCAAAGATTGTTCAAAATATAGTCCTGGGTCCAAAAAAGCCCCCGCACCGGTCCACTGGTTCACATAGGCGTATATAGGAAAACCTTTAAAAATCTCTTGTCTGGAACCAGAAGCTAAGGTCTTTCATATTTGGCATGAAGCTTCATCTAGTGGACCTCTACCAAGATAGTTCAAAATATAGTCCTGAGGCCAAAAATGCCCCCGCGCCGGGGCCAACTGGTTTCACATAGGTGTATACAGGGATAACCTTTAAAAATCTTCTTGTCTGGAACCAGAAGGCCCAGGTCTTTGATATTTGGTATGAAGCTTCATCTAATGGACCTCTGCCAACCTTGAGCCACAAGTCCCTGCGCCAGGACCCACTAGATTTACATAGGCTTATATAGGAAAAATCTTTAAAATGGTTCCGGTCCTTTTGCACATCAAGGTCACAGGAGCCAAAATAGACTTTTAAAAAATCTTCTCCTCTGAAACCGCAATATTTGGTGTGAAGCTTCATCTAGTGGACCTCTACCAAGATTGTTCAAATTACAGCCATGGAGCCAAAAATGCCCCCGCGTCGGGGCCCACCAGTTTTACATAGATTTATATGGGGAGAATCTTTAAAAATCTTCTTGTCTGAAATCAGAAGGCCAAGGTCTTTGATATTTGGTATGAAGCTTCATCTAATAGACCTCTACTGAGATTATTTAAATTATAGCCCTGGTGACAAGAATCTACCCGATCCAGGATCCACTGGTTTTTCATAGGCTTATATGAGGAAGACCTTAAAAATCTTCTTTCTGAAACCAGAAGAACCAGGTCTTTGATATTTGGTATGATGCTTCTTCAGTGGACCGCTACCAAGTTTGTTCAAATTAAAGACCTTGGGCCAAGAATGTACTAGAGACACTGATTCTCAGGTGAGCGATTCAGGGCCCTCTGGGCCCTCTTGTTACTAATTTCAAACCAAACTGGTCAGTAATAGCTATACGTGTAAGCTATATAAGATAACTTAATACTGAATTTAACATATCATTGCAATACATTTTTACAATTAATTTATCAATCAACTATGCTTTCATAGAAAAGACATGTACGTTTAACAAAATTTTGACACATGAGGCTAGTCTATTTGAGCGCATTTTATTACTTCTTACAAGGGAAATAGATCTTACACAATTTAATTCATTTCAAATTTTATTCAGATTGCCAATTACATTTTAGCGCATCTCACATAAAACATATACAAACACCACAATAGTCTTACAAATACAGGTCCTGGAGAAATTAAATGTTTTAAGCAAACGTCGGTATGACTATTTGTAAGTTATCATACATCATACATATATACATATGCACATACATACATACATACATACATACATACATACATACATACATACATACATACATACATACATACATACATACATACATACATATGATTTTAAAGTCAGTTAGCCCATTTATGGCTGAAGCGAGCTGTCAGATTGTTTAGCCTGGGTCAGTCATTGTTTAATGGAATACTATGATTTGAATTCAAATGGTGTACACCCCATCTGACAGCAGATATTGCTCAGTCAGATCAGGGTCGACGGCATTTGTAAACAGTGGTCACAAATGGGCCAATATGAGTAAAAAGTACACGAGTTTATGCACCTCACTATAACACTGGTCATTATAACATGGTCCTGGCCATTGCACAATTTCAAGATGGGTCTCAAAGATGCATAAATTGCGCAAAAAACAATCATAAGTGTTCGTCCCTCTGTATTATCCATACATCGCTGGACACAACACGGCCGCCCAATCACCAAGGCCTCTGCTTCAGACCTCATTATCAGCGTTAGAACAGGGTTGTGGTGTATAACAAATAGTTATTATCGCTAAGCATGTTTGCATATAAAACCAATGTGCCTATTATGTTCCATACTGGCAAGTTGGGTATATTTGCTCTAAACCAACATTACGAACGTGCGACATAGTGTATTTTCCATATTTCAAAAATAGCTACTTTTCTGATGAAAACAGTGATACCTTTCTCACCCACACAGCAAATACAGGTTGCTGGTGCTCGCAAGAACCGACTCATTAACGCAGCCCTAACGAGCACACTCAACCCATGTGCCGGAGCAGAAATAAGAAAAATATTGTATACCACTGCAAACCCCTCTCTTTATAAAGTGGGGTTTAGGGGATGTTTATTTCATGGGCTTGTTCATGTGATAATATGCGTATTCTATTTTCACGTGAATGCTGCCTGTTCTGATCAGGGCCCGGAATTACAATGCGTACTTAAATTTTAAGTACCTACTTAAACTAAGTATTTACTTAACTGTCGTATAAAGTGAACTTCAAAGAATTTCTTTCGTTTAAGTCGATACTTAAACAAAGGAAATACTTAAATATTTAAGGTAACCCAGGTAGGTACCTTAACTTTTAAGATTCGACCTTGACACATGAATGTATATATCAACAACGGCAAACATGAGAGCTTTTATTTGCTCCAAATCAGAAGTCATGCTCTGTAGCTCAGACGGTAGAGTGTTTGCGCCACATGCGAGAAGTCCTGGGTCGGATCCCGGTCGAGCAACTTTTTTTTTTTCTCCCTGTGGTGCAAGTCGACATTATGCTACTGGGATGTATTTCTCCCTTGGTGTGTCAAAGTTTTCGACGAATAGAGCTGTATAAAAACTCCCCTTTACATAATACTGTATAATACTGGGGACAGGGCAACACTTTATTGTTTGGTGTAGGAAGGTTCATACATGCGAAAGGGGGTCTTTTTGTCAAGGTAGGTGTGTGTATGCTTGATCGATTGATTTTGTGTTTAACGTCCCCGTCAACTATATGCAGGTCATTTTGGAGTCGTTGCTCCTATTTTGTGGGACTTTAACCCGACATTGAGATGAAATGACATCTCAAGCCCGTCGCGCAATGAAACCAATAAGGTTTATAAGCATGGACGGTTCGACTCGCTCAGCTTTTCCTGGGCAGGCTTAGATCCTGTAAGTGGGTAACCAGTACTCGTGTGCTCTGCGTGTAAGCGTAATGCAACCCATTTATTTCTTCAAGCCCCGATGGGTGGGCGGGGGCCGACAGGTTTGTGTTGGGTAGAGGGAGGCTGGCGCATATCAGTTTTGTCTGTTATTTAAAAACTGATCCTGTGGCGCATCGGGTCCATGTTCCTACGCTTATGCGTGGCCTGCTACTTTTACGCATACAATGTTCACAACGTTCATATGCCGTCTTTATATTCAGTGTCATGAAATAGTATGGCGCCACGTGCATTTAAGAAATGACTTTTATTTTTCTTCTGTTCATGAAAGTATGAAGGGACATGGTCGCCTGCAAAGTAAATGAACTCCGAAGGGGTTCATATAAACTTTGCTAGCGACCCGCTGTCGTTCATACCATCATGAACATCGAAAAAATATTTCTTATATTTACATTCTTTTGTCCTCATCACTTGGCGAAAAAATGCTTATAAGGCAAACTGTTAAAACTGAAAAACACTTAAACGCTGTTTTTCTATAAAGAACGGAACAGCACTGTCGTCGTCAACTCCCAATGAGATCATATAGAACCATGGTTTAGACTGACGTCACTTGACGTCATTGAAAATCATGTGGCTCGATGCGTTCATGGAAGTATGAACAGCATTGTTTTCTATAGGTTTACATCAGGCTTTACACTTGAAATGTAAATAATTACTATTTTGGCGTGAACAACTGTAACGTTTGTCAACGGTGTACTTTTGCTAGGCAAATGGTCATGGTAAAGGCAATAAAATCAAATTTAAAATCCAATTCGATGGCCCGTTTCGTAACTTTCATATGAAAGGACCATTTGTGTAAGATTCTCGATATGAAAATTTATGAAATACAAAGAAGTTTTTTTTTTTTGATTGATTTGAGATTTAACGTCCTCGCAACACTATTTAGGTTTGATTTTGGAAGTGTTGCTTCCAATTTTGTCGGACTTTTACCCGACATTGAGATGAAATTACATCTCAAGCTCTGTCGCCGAAAGAAACCAACAAGACAAAAATATTATCATGGTCGGCCCGACATGCACCACTTTGCCTGGACAGGCTAAGACCTTCTAAGTGGTTTACTGGAGGCCGCGTGTGGTCGGCTTGTGCTGGTTGGTTGAGGCAAGGTGACGTGTATCTTGCGTCACTGGGGCATCCAACTCATATTGGCCACAACCAATCATATGCTTCTTCTCCCTGCCTTGAAATGCTCAATAAAAATAAGTTTGAGGCGTACCACCTCCCTTGTAAGCTCGGGCATGTGAGTGATTGAGCGTGTTTATGAGGTGAGTGAGTGAGCGCTTTATGTCTCACCAATGTAAGGTTATACGCAGATATGGGCCTCACTCATAAAAAAGAAGGGGAAATCCAAGACTTTTTATATCCCATTTTTTTTTATTCCGACTGGAGCTACGGTTTTCTCCGTGTTTGTCTGCACGATGTTTGATCAAGTCCTTAATGACTATAAAAACTACATACATGTATAATAATGACATCCGAAAACAATATTGTAGCTGGGGTTAAGTGTGGGGTGGTTTCTGCGGGAGTCTTCCCTGTTCTTCACCATAGCGCAGAATATATTTATTTTCTTAATTATCGACTTGAATATTATGCAATAAGCCTAACGGCATGAGAAGGGTTGAATCATGGACAGACTCCATAAAATCGATTCAGCCCCCGCCCCTCGGGGCTTGAAGAACAGATTTGGCTGCATTGTGCTTCCGTGCAGAGCTGAAACTGACCACACTGGCACGAGTGCTGGTAAACAGCTTAAAAGGACTAAGCCTGCCCAGGCTTAGTGAGTCAAACCGTCCACTGCTAACAAGCCTTTTAGTTTCAATGGGCGACAGGGCTTGAGACGTCATTTCATCTCAGTGTCGGGTAAAAGGCCCACAAAATTGGAAGCAACGTCTCCAAAATGACCTACATAGTGTTGACGGGGACGTTAAACCTCAATTCAAAAAAGACTCCATAAAACCGAGTTTTGCAGTCAAATATTGTATGATTTCTTGTTTCTAAAGGTACCCCGTTGAAACAGCGTTTTAAATATGTCGTGGTGCTACATTGTGACCAATGTTTGTCCGCACAAATCGAGATCGAGTGTGATCCTTCAATGAAACACGTTTTATAGTTCATGGTTTATGTAGTGAAATGGCAACTAAACCATCATATTTCCTATTGGCTCCATTCAATCAAGCAGATGACGGGCCTCCGTGGCTTAATGGATAAGAGCGCTGACTCTTAGTCATTAGGTCTCTCACCGCCGTGGGTTCGAGCCTCGCTCGGGTCACGTGTGAGACGCCAAGTTCTGCAACGGAAGGTCAGGTGGTTTTTCTCCGGGTACTCCGGTTTTCGCCCACCAATGATTAACGATCGGCTCGATATGAGTGAAATAATCTTGAAAGGGCCGTAAAACCCAAACAAAAAAAAAAAAAATCAAACAGAAGTGATTTTTGACAGATCGCGGGAAATTTGTAGGCCGCCTACATCAATGTGTATTTGAAACTTACGTGCTAATCTTCGTGAAAATTTCCGTCAAAATTACGACTTCATCCGAAGTTAAATACTTAGCTAAGTAAATGAAAAAGGCGGCTTTCGAATGCACTTTTTAAGGCAATACTTTACTAAGATAAGAATTCCTCCTTAAATCGTTAAGTCGACAATAACTTAAGTAACGATTGTAATCCTGGGCCCAGATCTCATATACTAAGGGTTATCCCAACTGCCATACTACAATTTACAAGTTAAAGCTTTCTTAATACAATACGCATTCCAAGTTCAACTTCTCTTCTCTCAACTATGTCGATAAATGTGCCTTATATGATGTGCTAAAAGGAAAATAAAATCGCATGTTTTAATGTTAAAAATAAACAGGAACTAGGCCTATGCCTTAAAGGTGCATTATTGAGCTATCCGGAAAAATGCTTCCAAAAATAAAATACATATAGCCGGCATTTGTCTTTAAAACAATACAAATGAATGCATTTTATGCAAAAATGCGAACAATTATGATGACAGGTAAACGAGTTTGAGAGGGATTCCCTAACTAGGTTTCGAACACTAGTTAGATCTATTTTTAGTTCGTCACAAAAATAGAATCCCCATATATGACGTTATGCGACGTTCATTTTTGGCCTTGTTTGCTTAGCCCATGCCTGAATCGAAAAAAATACGACGAATACCATGCCATAAGTAACTACACTCAGAGATGATACTGTCGCCATGTATGTGTAAAGTGACAGATTTATTTTTAGAGCAGAAATTCCGAACACATGTTCAGAGCGAAGGGTAAACACGAATGAAAACGACCATTTTCACAAAGTTCTGAAGCTGTATTTGGCTCCAAAAGTGTACAAATGACAAAGGAGTATGCATTGAAGATAAAAAACAGAAAAAAATTGAGACCCGGTAGCTCAATAATGCACCTTTAAGTCTGGTAGAAATATTGGCAACATAAATAATATTGTTTGTTTGTTTGTCACTATGGGGTTTAACGGTCCAGTCAACACTATTAAGATCATTTTTGAGCCGGTCAGTTTACCTATCCACACTTTTTCTTGGCAGACTTATACGTACGCGGATCACCAGAACAGTGCACATTCTTTCGTCAGAAACTGACAACTGCCCTTCTTGAATCAGCGGAAGGGGGAGAATGACCGTAAAAAGATTTCATGATCAATCTCCACGAAGGAATGTTGCCGACCCCGGCAGGTACCGAACCCGCGTTCTCCTGATCACCAGTCGGGCGTGCAACCCACTTAGCTACCGAGACCGGCGAATAATATTGTTCATTCTTAACAAGGAAATAAACTGGTTGATTGTTTTGTGTTTAACGACACGTCAACACTTATGGGCCCGCCAAAGAATGAGAGAAATGAGAGAAAAGAGATAGAAGAGATGGTAGAGATGATTAAAGTGAGGGACAGTGAAGTAAGAGGAAAATGAATGAAAGTGTAGAGACAGAAGAAAACGCAACATTCCCCCCTCTGCAAGAACAGCAGGTGTTTTCCAACTGTAATCCAACAGTAATTTAGACGTCCCAGTAACCGCAACACCTTTGCTTGACTCAACAACCTAAATTGGTTTGTTTTAAATAAATTGAAATCCAGACATTTTCGTGCTTCAAATCTGTCTACTTATGATTTTTCCACCCTTTACACTATACATCCTCATAATCTTATAAAAGAAAAACTTAATGATTTAACTGAATTGACACTTCATGGGGAAGATTCCCTCTATCTTGCAGGTAATGTAAGAAATGCATTATTCACTTCAGAAGAGCATAAACATTAGACTTAAGGGTCAGATCAGAAAGTGTGTGAAGCTTGACAATATTTATATAAGATTTGGTACTAAGTTATTTAGACAAATTGTGGGTATTCAGATGGGTACGAATTGCGCACTCCTAGTGGCTGATCTGTCATTGTTTTGATATGATAGAGACTTCATGATGTCCCTTTCCATTGAAAACCAATCTGAAATCATCAAAGCCTTCAGTTCGACTTCTAGATATCTGGATGATTTATTAAATATTGACAATACCTATTTCGATGGTTTGATCGGTCAAATTTGCCCCCACCCAACCCCCGACCCAGAACTTCAGTTAAATTAAGCAAAATCTTCTGATACCGAGGCCCCGTTATTAGATTTACATAGATCTATTGCAGATGGGTTTATTTCATGAAAACGCGATGGTTTTGAAATTAAGATTGCAAATTTTCCTTTCTTGGATGATGATGGGTTGTAACAATGTTGAAGTTTGGCACAGATGTGAACAGTGGCTCAATATCTTGCGTATACCAGAAACAGGCTGCTGCTGCCTATCTGTCTTTTTTCCAGTTAATTTTCTTTTTCTCAAAATTTTACATATTAAAACTTTGGGTCGGAATTTTCTCAGGAACTTTGAGGGCTTCAGAGTTGAAACTTAGTATACAAGTATACAAATTGATCATGACGTGTACCAGAATCAGCCTGCTTGTACTTATGTTTCATTAGTTTCTATAACAACCAAATTTTTCAAAATCACCTCTATGAGGGTTGCTTAGATCTTTTTTTCACAGGAATGTCTCTTCAATAGAAGGTCTTCAAATATTATTAACACAATTCTGTTGGGCGGGCCTGGAGAAATAGATTGGGTGCACAGTGTTACACTTTCTACTCTTTAACAAAAAGGTGCCCAATAGGCACGGGTTTTTCAAATACATTTTATACTGTTTTTGACTTCGAAATAAATTTATTTTTCAAAATAGTTCTTCTTTTCATATTGAAGCACAAAGTAGTTTCAATATTCTTATTACGCCGTTTATCTTTTTTTAAAGATACTTCTGGTTTGTTGTTCGCGTAACCCATGGGGCTCTGTTTGTTCTTTCTTTTCTGACAGAAACCGAAGATATTAGATTCCGTTTAACTTTTTCTATCATATTACTCTGTTTGTGTCTTTGTGTCGTTTTCCCCAACGACTCAAAGTTACATTTTGAAGTCATTCGGAAGACAGATTATGAAAAGCTGTTTTTCTGCGTTTACTTACGATTCTTTGTTCGATGGAAATATATGAGTGTGGGTACAAAATTCGTCGGTAGAGCAACATTTTACCAATATGGATGCTGAAGAAGCCCAACGTCACTAAATTTTCATGTTTCCGTAATGTTTTGCAATGGAATCTGTGTTCCAAATGCTGAGGGTGGAAATATGTACACAAAAGCGAAACATAGTATTTCTACTTTATTCAAGCCGGGCCGCGTTTGGCAGTCGGATTTATGTTCGATTGGACTCAAGGACTGTGCAAATTCGATCCCCCGGCCCGGCACGTTTTTCCGTGGAAACACATTCTTCCTTCCGTTGGTCCAAGTAGGGCAAATGTAGCTATCCGGCAGAAGGATGGGCGCTTAGTACTGGTGGACGGCTTAGTGAAACCGTGAATTTAAAACTAGTGAATTAACGCATTTCTTTCTATTCTCAAAATACTAACTTATTACCTCCTAAGCCCAAGACGTCTTTACGTCATCTTAAACTAGGTATTCAAGAATTTCATAAGAAGTTTGTTTTGGCCCCTGCAGACAATGCCGCTAACAACGTCGTCGTTGTGTGACGGCTCCACTATGTTAACACGCTTAAGCAGGAGCTTGGTGGTACTAAGGCCTATGAACTTCAGCCTTTAGCTGAAGAGAGAGCTATAGTAGATAAACATGTTTGTCTTTCAGCCACCAAGTTTGCTGTGTGTGTTAACGAAGGCCAAGACAAGCTTCCTACGCTATACTGGTTACCAAAACTTCATAAAAAACCTTACAAAGCAGGAGCTTGGTGGTACTAAGGCCTATGAACTTCAGCCTTTAGCTGAAGAGAGAGCTATAGTAGATAAACATGTTTGTCTTTCAGCCACCAAGTTTGCTGTGTGTGTTAACGAAGGCCAAGACAAGCTTCCTACGCTATACTGGTTACCAAAACTTCATAAAAAACCTTACAAAGCACGGTTTATTGCAAATTCTAGCTCTTGCACTACCACTGAACTTTCTAAATTATTAACTTCCTGTCTTACTATTATTAAAACGCATGTAATTAAATATTGTGATAAAGTCTTTGAAAGATCAGGAAGAAATCTGTTTTGGTCTATAAAAAATTCGAATGAGGTTTTAAATAAATTGAAATCTAGACATTTTCGTGCTTCTAGTCTGTCTACATACGATTTTTCCACTCTTTACACTACACTTCCTCATAATCTTATAAAAGAAAAGCTTAATGATTTAATTGAATGGGCTTTTCACAGAGAAGATTCTCTCTATCTTGCATGTAATGTCAGAAATGCATTTTTCACTTCTAAAGAGCATAAGAATTATACACTTTGGTCATGTCAGAAAGTGTGTGATGCCCTCACCTTTCTACTTGACAATATTTATATTAGATTCGGTACTAAGTTATTTAGACAAATTGTGGGTATTCCGATGGGTACTTATTGCGCACCTCTTGTGGCTGATCTGTTCTTGTATTGTTATGAAAGAGACTTCATTTTGTCGCTTTCCATTGATAATCAATCTGAAATTATTGAAGCTTTTAGCTCTACTTCTAGATATTAAGATGATTTATTAAATATTGATAATACCTATTTTGATGGTTTGATCAGTCAGATTTACCCCCTCGAACTTCAGTTAAATAAAGCAAATTCTTCTGATACCGAGGCCCCGTTTTTGGATTTACATCTATCTATTGTAGATGGATTTGTTTCGTGCAAAATTTATGATAAACGCGGTGACTTTGATTTTGAGATTGTAAATTTTCCTTTTTTGGATGGTGATGTTCCTCGTGCGCCATCCTAAGGCGTTTATATTTCGCAATTAATTCGATTTGCTAGAGTGTGTAGTCATGTAACTGACTTCAACACTCGTAATAAATTATTAACGGCTAAACTCCTTAATCAGGGTTATCGGTACCATAAACTACGCAAAGCCTTTTCAAAATTTTATAGACGCCATTCTGATTTAATTTCAAAATTCAATATTGGACTTAAATCTCTTCTGCAACAAGGTCTATCGGAACCCGAATTTTATGGTGACTTAGTATATAAATTCAGAAAAATATATAACCGCAATGACTTCAGCACCCAATTTCGTAAAATCATTCTTCGATATAAAAAGATTGGGTACAACATGGATATTATACGACAGACTGCATGCATGGTAGTTAACCCAATCACGGTTGGCAACTTTGCTTCCGTCTTTAATTGCACGCCGGTGGGTCAGGCCTCAGATTCTATGACGGCTCCAACGTAAAGGCTTATTGAGAATTAGAGAGATAATGCTGGTTGGTGCCTGATGCTCTGTCTCTGGTCGGGCTCATCGGAGTCTATCTGTTGGTTTTCTTTTGCTTCAGCATTTCAGTGGTTTCTTGCTGTCGAGTCCTCACCGTTGTCTCACCTCTGTGGTTCTTTGATTTTTGTATTCACGGAGATGTTGCACTGATGAGTTAGGAGGCCTTCATGCGGACTGAACAAATTATTTGTCTAAATCGCGACGGAAGTAAGGGCGAGGATTGTGGCCACGTAAAATCGATTTAAGCCCCCCAGTGGAAATCTTCCACTGACCGTTCCAAGGCGGCTCTTCTGTGGCGATTTATTTATGTTGTTGTTTGTTACTTACTGTGTGTATCACTTGTGTCTTTTAATTTTGGATGGCCATATGGCCATTTTGTGGGAAAGTAACTGTCCTTATGGCCTTCCTTTGTTTAGGTTTCCATTATGGTCTGGTCGCTTAATGTTTGTATTTCTTTCCCTTTGGTGTCTTTTATGGATGGAGTAAGTTAATTGTATCAATTCCTGATCTTTGTTTTACTTCTACTTAGAAGGTGTAAGCTTGTCCAGGAAAATTGTGATGAGTACCACCAGCCTTCTAAAATGACCTAAAATATGATGACTGGGGCTTAAAACATCCCTTAGTTTAATGGACACAAAATGTCCAGGTTGTGTTAGCGTTATGATATCTTATGTAAAATATGTTTGCAAACCTGAGCTCTCTCTCTCTCTCTATCTCTGTCTCTCTCTCTCTATCAAACCGCTAAGACGGACTAAGCCTGCCCAGGCAGTGATTTGAGTCAGACCGTCCAATGCATATAAGCCTTTTGGTTTCATTTGGTGGCAGGGCTTGCGATGTCAATTAATCTCAATGTCGGGTAAAAGTCCCACACAATTGGAAGCAATGTCCCCAATATGATCTAAACAGTGTTGGTGGGGACGTTAAACATCAATTCAAACTCTCTCTGTCTCTCTCTGTCACTCTCTCTCTCTCTCTCTGTCAAAACATACGGGGCATTTCGATATGCGTAGAGTAGCGTTTACCCAGCAAAAACATGTAGTAAAACGTGCTAGAAAGAAGACGAAATACATTCAATACGTACAAAAACAGAATAAAAAATACCGGGATGTTTTGTTTGTTTGAATTGAGGTTTTACGTCCCCCGTCACCACTTTTTAGGTCATTTTGGAGACGTTGCTTCCAGTTTTGTGGGACTTTTACCCGACATTGAGATGAAATGACATCTCAATCCCTGTCGCCCAAACAAACGAAAAGAGTTTTCATTTTTGAACTTTTGATTGACCTTAACTGTTCATAAGTCGCTATTACTATTGTTTAATACTTCAACACGGCAGTTCTTACACATTTTCTTAACACAAGTAGTTCTTGTTATTTACAGCAATGAAAAGTTTCTCCATGGATACTTTATGAAAAAAACACAAAAAACGCACACACACAAAAAAACAACAACAAGAAAACGATTGGTTCTGGACAATATTAAAACATCATTTGACGGATATTATAAGGGTGCGTAAGGGCCATAGTGGAATCAGTACCATTGGCGTTTTTGTATGGGAGGTTGTGTTTCAAACTTGCCAACATGTACATTGTGCTGTGCCCTGACTTTGGAGAGAAGCAATACAATATGCTAACTTAAAAGATGAAGCACAAAAAATAGTCACTAAGATAAATATATAGCTGTCCACAAGATATCGTTTTATTATTTTTTAGTTATTTGTAACAAATGAAGTTTATAACAGTTAAATGGCATTTCTCTAACGATGCAATTGCAGGTAAATTGCGGGTTGAAATGTAAACCTAATTTTTCTTCACATAAAATCGGGTTTACAAGGGCATTACATGAGCATGTTAACGTGATGAAAATAAAATTGGATAAAACTAGTCAATATTATTTGTTGGAATGTACATAAATAATATTAATAATAATAATGATACTACTATAACTACTGCTACTGCTACTTCTACTGCTACATCTACTACTACAACTACCGATAACAATTTTAATGATAAAACGATGATCATAATATCGAGCCGCATGATGCTTCCACGCAGAGCTGAAACTGACCGCACATGAGTACAGGTAAACCGCTTAGGAGGTCTTAGTCTGCCCAAGCAAAGTAATGTGAGTCGGACTGTCCCTATATATAAACCCTTTTGGTTTGTTTGGGCGGCAGGGCTTGAGATGCCATTTTATCTCAATGTCGGGTAAAAGTCTCACAAATTGGAAGCAACGTATTCCAAATGACATTAAAAATGTCATTGGGAACATAAAATCTCAATACAAACAAACAAACCACTACTACTGATGATACTACTTTTAATAACGAAAATAGTAATCTTAAAAATAAAAACGATGACAATGATAATTATACTCTTATTACTACTCCCACTACTACAACACACTACTACTACTTCTATAATAATAATTATAGTAATCAAAACGATGGTAATAATAATTATATATTGATACTACTCACAATACTACTACTACTGCTACCACTACTGCTTATCACTGTATTACTATCACTACTTCACTTATTATTGTTATAAGTATTAACGTATTATCAAGTGTATAAACATTAGTTAATATTGTTTGTATTTCACAATAACAATAATAATAATAATAATGATAAAACGACAATAATAATGATAATAATAATAATGTGTTGTCCTTGATGTTGGAAAGGAGGATGCTAAGTATAAAGAAGACCAGTCTTTTTGCTGATTGTGCTTGTCGGTTGATAATTTCGCTAAGGCTGTGCTCACTGATCAATCATCGTCGAATTCAATTGTGAAACAACACAGGTTTCCACGTCAATTTAGACATTCAATCTATGGAATTCAACAAATAAGACCAAAAAATGTACAACCGGCATTTCATACTGCAAATTCAGTCTTCATATAATTCTAGTTTACAAGTTATAACTAAACGGCTTTAATAATGTGATATCATTGCCTGTTTCCAAAGCAATCACAGTCGAGTCACTTGAGCCTTTTCTTGTTAGTGGTACAATTTTCATTATCGTTGAACATGCGTGTTTTCATAACGGTAACCCTTTCGCTTGACTTTTTTTTTTAAATACGGACCTGATCACAGGATTCTTAATGCATATGCGAAGAACAAATAGCAAAAAAAAAAAAAAAACACAAAAAAAAAACCAGACAAACTACAGCGTGTGTATATGCTCAGTCTGGTCAGTGCCTGTGTTATTTTAGGGACCAAGTGGTGTAATATCTGTATACCTCAAATATCAAGCCTCCAGCAACATGTACCTGTAGTGTATGATTGTTGAGCAGGTCAGTACAAGTCGTACGTGGTTAAAAAACCCAAAGATAGTTTTTCTCATGTAGTGGCTAGTAAAGTGTGTTTGCATAAATAAGGCGCATGATGACCACTGGGGGACGGTAATGATGATCGCAGCGATATAACCCCATTGACGATAGTGGTTAAACCCCTTAATGTGACAAGAAAAACTGCATCTTAAAATGCCGTGTGTCTACATTTATCATTCAATTATAACATGATTACGAACAACGTTTAAACTCTAGGTACTCGTATAAACCGCGAAATCAAAATGTTGAAATAAGTACCATGTAGCTAACACAAATCTTTCATTTACAGTTTTGTTTGTTTGTTTGTTTGATTTGAGGTTTAACGTCCCCGTCAACACTGTATAGGTCATTTACAGTTTGATTCCATATACACTTAATAATCCCATGATGCATGAGACGTCATTTCATCTCAGTGTCGAGTTTAAGTCCCACAAAATTTGAATCAACGTCTCCAAAATGACCTATATAGTGTTGACGGGGACGTTAAACCACAAATCAATCAAACTACTAGGCAGACGACAATTGATGCGATTGATATTTTAAGGTCACTAATAGTAAATATTTAAAATTCATTCACACCGAGTTGAGAATGTGAACAGGTTTCTAAGCCCGGGCCTGAAATCATTTGAGCCAGCGCATGACAAAACCTACAATAAGACATGTGCTCCCAGCGAAAACCTCAGACCAGCCTGCGCATCCATATAATCTAACCAGAGACTTCTCTTGCTGCATGAAGGAGCAATGGACCCTTAGCTATCCTAAGAGCGCACAACGAAGACTCTGATCAGGCTGCGCGGATGCGCAGGCTGATCAGTCATCGTTGGGCGCACATGTCTTATTGTAGGTTTTGTCATGCGCTGGCTCATTTGTAATTTAATTATTGTCTGGAAAGTACATTGATGGACTTGGTGCTAATAGACGAAATAGGTGTTAATTTAGATACATTATTGAGCCATTATTCGGATATTTACTAGTCTAGACTGTATAAATAGCGGGGCGGAAAAGGAAAACTATGTCTTGGAAGTATGCCGAATAAAACGGAAAATTAACGCCGAACATCCGTTTTTTTATTATTATTATTATTATTTGTTGTTGTTGTTTTAACGGCACTTTAAATATTATTTTACTTATTTCGAGCCGATCCTCATCACCAAAACACGCCTATATAATTTTGACTCCTTGAATCCAACTTTTATAAAGTAAAACTTGGGTTAACAGGGGTAAAACTTATTTTCCTTATTTCTGCTCTATAATATAGATTGCGGGTACTCGTTAGAACCGGCTCATCGAGGCGGTTCTAACGGGTACCTACAATCTATATTTGGAACAGAAATAAGAAAAATATCACACGTTTTCATTTTTCGGCGGTAAAGTTTACAACGTATTTGTATAGGTGTGTTTGTGTAATGGTTAATCAGAGTGGGCGAAAACCGGAGCACCCTGAAAAAACCCACATGACCTTCAGTTGCAGAACTTGGCGTCTCATATGTGATCCGAGCCAGGTGCGAACCACAGGGGTAGAGACCTAATTAGAACAGAGCTTACTTTTATTATATTTCGGTTTACAAACACTCCCGCGCCTCGGCAGCTCAGTCGGATGCGCGTTTGACTGGTGATCAGGAGGACGCGGGTTCGATACCTGCCGGGGTCGGCAACATTCTTCGTTGAGATTGATCATGAAATCTTTTGTACAGTCATTCTCTTCCTTCCGCTGATTCAAGAAGGGCAATTGTCAGTTTCTGGCGAAGGAATGTGCACTGTACTGGATAACCGCTTACGTATAAGCCTGCCCAGGAAAAGTGTAGATAGGCAAACTGACCGGATAAAAAATGACATAAATAGTGTTGACTGGACCGTTAAACTCCAATACAAACAAACAAAACAAACACACCCGACGGTTTTTTTTATTATTTTAAATAAAATCGTTTTTTTTTTTTTTAAGATTTTATTATATTTTTTCCTCCCAATAGCTCTGTAAAATAAATTCTCATACCAGTTACACTCATGGAGGATTTTATATGAGCTAGGAGTTTGAGATAGGACTTATCAGGTAGGATAATCTCAACGTTATTTGTATCTATATGTAAAATGCGTATCCAGCTTAGTAAACCCCCACTGATGTGATATACATGTACTTACGAATGTCGATACGCAAATGTGTTTTATGGGATAGGGTCCCCACTAATCACGCTTTTTCATCTGTTACGCCCCAGTTACACTGTCACGTTTTGAGGGCTAAGTTTTACTTCTAATTTTATGCCATTTTGTAGGGAAGTGATACCTAGGAATACATGTACCTATCAAAATCTCAAAATTGGAAGCAACGTCTCCAAAATGACCTACATAGTGTTGACGTGGACGTCAAACCTCAGTTCGTACAAAGACAGTTCGTACAAAGACCTACCAAGACCTACTGAAACGTAATTAAAAGGTAGATTAAAACGCAGCAAACACATTAAGACGTATAAAACTGTTGATAATGCGAAGTAATATGTAGAGGTCCTCCAGATATATTGCTCATTACGCTTTTTGTACGTAGGGCCTAGTGAATGCGTTTCGTCTACGTTCTAGTACGTTTTATTACTCACGTTTAAGTACGTTTCATGAGGTGGCTCTAACGAGTATCTTTAGCTGATTTCAAATATCGTTTCTGATGTTACAGGCTACAAAGCAGTCAGAAATATCTACTGTTTGCCTTTTTTGTCATACAAATGTCTAAGTGACCATATTTGACATTGACGTAAAACAGGCCAAGGTCAAGTAAAGGTCATCATTTATATAAACTTCGTAGGGCCCTAGTTCCTAATGCTGCATACCCAGTTTCAAGGTCATCAGTCGTTTGTTTACTGAGAAGAAGATTTTTAAAGGTTTTTTTTTTTCCATGGCATGGCAGCCATATTGGTCATGTGACCCAGTCCTTACGAACAAACTTTCATTCCCTCTTCTTATAGAGGCTCCACATGTAATTCGGTTTCAATCAAACCAGTAGTTTAAGTGTAGAAGAAGATAAAAATACTGAATCTGAGCCATCCAGGACAAAGATCAGTAAATGACCTTGACCTTTGGAATTGTCCATTCAGCTGATTGCAAATATTATTTCTGATGTCACATGTACAGGCTACCACGCAATCAGAAAAAAGCCACATTTTTGCCCTTTTTTCCATACAAATGTCTAAGTGGCCAAATGTGACCTTGACGTAAAATAGGTCAAGGTCACAACCAAAGATCATCATTTATATAAACTTGGAAGAGCCCAAGTCCCTGATGCTGCATACCAAGTTTCAAGGTCATCTGCCATTTGGTTCCTGGGAAGAAAATTTTTAAAGGTTTTTACCATATATGGGCATGGCGGCCATATTGGTCGTGTGACCCAGTCCTTAAGAACAAACCCACGTACACCCTATCCATAGAAGCTCTACATGTAAATTGGTTTCAATTGGCTGAGTAGTTTCAGAGAAGATGTCGTTTGAAATTGTTGACGACGCAGTCGACGACGGACCACTGCCTATACTATAAGCTCCCCAGGAACCTTCGGCTCAGGTGAGCTAATAAAAGTTTCTACCCTCTGGATCTCTTGCGAATCTACATGTCAGTCAAGTAAATCAAGAATATGAATGCGTCCGTCCCGTTTTCGCCTGTGTAAAATACAGCTGCAACCTACTCGAATTTTAATCTTTGAGTAGCCAAGCTTGCCATCTTGAAGAATTGGGGCGAATGTATAACCATATTGTGTTTCGCAGTGGGAACGGTACTGAGCTTTATTGATGCCCAGACATCTTCCTTGCTCTCTCACACAGTATACTTCGTTGATGTAGAAGACCGTTTTTGTGCCGTCCAGCTTGACAAGGGGCGTTATTTTAACCTCGTTTCCATAAACATCTTCTGCCACAGAGCCGACGGAGTAGTTGGATACAGTTCGGCAGATCTTACGTTTGTATCCATGCCAATCTCTTGGGTGCATGGTCATGTTTCCATGACTGCCTTCTCTTTTGTTTCACCTTTTACTGTTGCGTTTCCTGAAGTTTGCTTTTCTCGCCGACTTACGTTTCCTTTTTGCAAAGAGCGTTTTTCGAAGGGTCCCTTCCATTCCATCTAGTGCTCCAGGGGCTTTTTCGACTAACTTTGTTATTCCATCGCGATACCCATTCGGTGTTATACCATAATTTATATCCAAGCGTACGAGATCAGTATGCGGCTGGTCCTCTTGATCATTGTCTTCTAGGGGCGTGTTACTGTCCTGCTCTAGGTCGGACAGCCGTAGACTAGCATCATTGTCTTCTAGGGGCGTGATACTGTCCTGCTCTAGGTCGGACAGCCGTAGACTAGCATCATTGTCTTCTAGGGGCGTGTTACTGTCCTGCTCTAGGTCGGACAGCCGTAGACTAGCATCCTTGTCTTCTAGGGGCGTGTTACTGTCCTGCTCTGGGTCGGACAGCTGTAGACTAGCATCCTTGTCTTCTAGGGGCGTGTTACTGTCCTGCTCTGGGTCGGACAGCTGTAGACTAGCATCCTTGTCTTCTAGGGGCGTGTTATTGTCCTGCTCTAGGTCGGACAGCCGTAGACTAGCATCCTTGTCTTCTAGGGGCGTGATACTGTCCTGCTCTAGGTCGGACAGCCGTAGACTAGCATCATTGTCTTCTAGGGGCGTGTTACTGTCCTGCTCTAGGTCGGACAGCCGTAGACTAGCATCCTTGTCTTCTAGGGGCGTGTTACTGTCCTGCTCTAGGTCGGACAGCTGTAGACTAGCATCCTTGTCTTCTAGGGGCGTGTTACTGTCCTGCTCTAGGTCGGACAGCCGTATACTAGCATCCTTGTCTTCTAGGGGCGTGTTACTGTCCTGCTCTAGGTCGGACAGCTGTAGACTAGCATCCTTGTCTTCTAGGGGCGTGTTACTGTCCTGCTCTAGGTCGGACAGCCGTATACTAGCATCATTTGTCTTCTCACGATCCTGAAGATTGGCATCGAAGCCAACCGCGTACAAAATGCAGAGATGGATAAAACATAACCTCTTCATTGAAATTCCCCTATAAAGAAAAAGAGAGAAAAACTGATACGTGGGATGAAACCTCCAAGTGAAGTCTTATCAAAGAAGTCGTACGTTAGATTGACCTCATGTAGTCTCAAAAGAGCCATAAACCAAACCCTGGGCCTCATTATAATGACTCGACGACGAGCCAGATCAGTCAGTAGGGTAAAAATCCCTAAATGACATTCGCCAAAAGGAAGGGCATTTGCCAAAAGCCCAGATTTGCCAAAAGCTCGAAATTAAAAAACGACACTTGTCGAAATACATTTATTATTCCATTTTTTATTTCGGCTGCGCCAAGCGAAAGGGGGACTTAAAGCATGCGAGCATGAGAAAAAAAATTAAGATCAATCGTGCATCCGATCAGTATGATCAGAGTCGTAACTGTGCGTTTTATGGCTCGATGGCCATTGACACAACGCTATTTCCTGAATTTAGACAATTATGTTTACAGAATTTTTGCTCGCTGAGCACATGAGCTCGAAAACACATTTTCGATTGTCACGACCAAGTTATGCTCCAGACGAATATGTTCTATAAACGGGCTATCATTTGGAAGTAAGGAATACACCACGGAACTGGAAAATATGAAGTGTACATATTTTATGGGCTAGACTATCTAGGTTCGGCCAAATAAGCCTCAGCAGTGACCCTCAAATATTTTCAAAATTCCACAATGGAATCAAAGATCTCAAA
Source organism: Lucinisca nassula (assembly GCA_963580285.1). NCBI lineage: Eukaryota > Metazoa > Mollusca > Bivalvia > Lucinida > Lucinidae > Lucinisca > Lucinisca nassula. Next base: position 46,343,185 of record OY757023.1, on the reverse strand, counting down.
GGACAAGAAAATATAAACTACACTATGAGTTAGGGTACGGAGACTTTTTACGGCCGCCACACATTCCCAGACACAAGCTGCAGTGACGTTAAATACAGTAAAATTCCTATTTTAAGACCACCTTTGGTACTATTCAAAAGTGGTCTTTAAGACCACTTTTGAACAGCCCAAAAGGAGGTACTTGACTAGAGGACACTGTATGCAGAGAACACAAAGAAAGAATAACTGCAACCTATTAGCGAAGCTTTTTATATCAGAATTAGTCTTATTTTTAGGTGGTCTTAATAGCCGAATTTTACTGTATGTTCTATAAAAGGGTTATCATTTGGAAGCAAGGAATACACCACATAACTGGAAAATATGAAGTGTCTTCCAGACGAAGTCTAATAATAATAATAATAATAATAATAATAATAATAATAATAATAGACACATCTGGGAACTCTAGAGCTAACACAATCGAGAGGAAAACTACGTCACGAAGAATTTTATCACCATTTATATCTTTATTAACTATTTATTATAAGTCCGACAATGCTATTCCACTTACAAACGATTTAACAATATGCAGGGCTTGAGTATAATTGAACCTAAACTTTTTACCACGGAACTGAAAATTTGTCAATTTCTGTCAACACGCAGAATTTGGCCGACGATTTTTCTTTTTCCGTCAAATCGACACACTTGATACCCCAAGAAGCAACATTTTTAGTGAAATGAAACCTGGAAAGTTTGAAGCAAGCCAAGTTGAGTGCTTTTAAAAAGCATCCAATGGGTTTGGTATTGTCGTTCTAAATTATGATGTGATCAAACGAATATTATCATGCATACTTTGTTTTAATAATAGATCCTAGAACTTTCATAAATGAACTTGAAAATAAAAGTGCAAAGTTTGTCGCATTTAGATCCGGTTTAAGGACAAGAATTAAGGGTTGGGGAGTGCTGACTAATCTTTGGACCAGTATCTAAAACCATGCATAAAACAAAGCTACCTTTGATGTGGCTTTGGATATATATACTACTCAAAGTTTGATAGGGATCACTTTTTTAATGCAAAATAATGTTTGGATGAATTAATCAGCTGAATCCAAATTTGATACATAATGATAGAAAACGTATCCTTCACAAAACCTAGTGATTAATTTTGTCAACTGGTACTGCATTCAAGCGTGACAACAGCAACCGTCTTGGCACCCCCAAAACTTTCCGTAACACTAAGGGATTTGGACAACTGATTTTTCACAAATTTCCAAATTTGTTTAGACAAACGTGCATAGTAACGTGTATGGCGTCCACGGGCATCAATTACAGTATGACATCGCCTGCGCATGCTCGTAATCCGAGTCTGTATCCGGTTATGTTGAATCAGCTTTCATTCAGCAACCAATGCATCTTTGAGCTCCTTTAAAGTCCTCGGATGCACAGGTCGGGCTAAAACAGCACGCTGTAGCATGTCCCGCGCATGCTCAATCGGATTTAAGCCCGGTGACCGAGCAGGCCAGTGCATACGAACGATTGTCTCACGTTCCAGATAGGAATCAGTGACGTTGGCACGGTTGGGGCGGGTGTTATCGTCCATCAGAATAAAGTCCGGGCCGATAGCATCTGCATATGATCTCACAAACTCATCAAGAATCTTATTACAGTACCTCACTGTCATAAACGATCCGTTTACAACGACACACAAGTCAGTTTTACCGTTCACGCTTACCCAAACCCAAACCATGACTGACCCCTTTCAATAGCGATCATGCCCTGCCACATTCAAGTCATCGAATGACTCTTTAGAAATTCGCCGCACTAATTGACGTTTATAAGTGAAGTTTAGTCAGAATCTGGACTCCTCAGTAAACAGTACTGGCGTCAAGTCACGAACCGTCCACCTGACGTGAGTTCTGGCAAAGCCCAACCGGTCTAGCACGTGTTGTCTCGTCAACGGAACACGTACAGCAGGCCTCATGGCATTAAGTCCGAACTCGTGGAGCCCATTTCTGACAGTTTGTGTAGAAATTCGTACTCCACTTCCGTTCCCAAGCTCGTTATGCAAGCGCGAAGCGTTCAGGAACCGTTGACGTCGAGACTGAATCAACAAGAAACGGACATGACGTTGAGTTGTAGCCCTTTCTCGACCCCGTCTAGTCAGTGTGAAGGATTTCCGTGGGTAAGGCACCGACTACACATTCGGGAAATCACGCTCTGAGACACATTCAGAATCCCTGCAACACCACGTTGAGAGACGCCGGATTCCAACATTCCGACGCCACGATTCATTTCTTCGGGGCTTAGACGGTTTCTTAATTGTCCCCTAGGCATTTAAGTGTTTCACAAATCAAATGAAGTCCATTTTACGCTTGGTAAAGGAACACTGACAAGTTTCATTGGTCTGCTGGAAAGCAGTGCTAGGCAAGATTTTGGGGGTGCATGAATTCATTTGCGAAGTGTGAGAAGTGGGCACCTTTATGAGTACTGAACTGCACATGAGTTTCTGCTTAATATATTTATCAATATACAGAGTATAAATTCTGTCAAGAAATTTTAAATTTTCAGTGCAAAATTTGGTATATAAAAAGTGATCCCTATCAAACTTTGAGTAGTATATTAAGTGTTACAAAGTCTAGCGCAAAACTTGATAGATAAAAATATATGTCCGTGATTTCGACCTTAAGGTCACTGGGATAGAGCTATACTGAACGTCCGCCTGAAATCAAATCAATATTTTTTAAGAAACATTTCATGGTTATTATCATTATCATGGTCAACGTTTTACTGACGTTAGAATATTCGGAATTTTGACTAAGACTTCATTGTAATCTTATTGATGATCAGACGCCATGCCACGATCAAAGGTTCATGATTCATCATACGGGGCTCGAAATCATGACGTCAGGAATCAGTACCTTGTATAGCCATCCCTTGCAGTGATCAGAGCCGTACAACGCCTGGGCAAGGAAGCAATCAACCGTTGAACGTTAACCTGTGGGATGCGTCTCCACTCTTGAGCGAGCGCATTTCTCAGTTGACCCAACGTTTAGGGTTGCTGACGTCGTTGACGTACACGCCTGTCTAAGCCGTCCCCCATAATGCTCTATATGGGCCATATCCGATGACAACGCGGGCCATTGTATGACTTCGATGTTCTCCTGTGCCATGTAGGCCCAACAAATGCGAGCGATATGGGGGCGTGCATTGTCTTGCTGAAATCTGCCCCCATTACGTCGGATGAATGGGCGCACGCGAGGTCGCAGGATTTCATCTCGGTATCTTTGAACGTTTAAGTTACCGTCAATAAACATCAGGTTGGTCCTGTGACGTTAGGATATGCCTGGCCATATCATCACTGAACCTCCACCGAAAGCATCTCTTTTCAACACAGTCGTCGACGTAACGTTGTCCACGTTCTCTGTACACCCTACGACGTCCGTCCACTCTGTGCAGGAGAAAACGACTTTCATTGGAGAACATTACACCGTTCCACCAACGCCCACCCATATTGACATGAGCACATGCCCAATCAAGCCGACGTCGACGATGATCTCGTGTCAGAGTTGGTCCTCTGAACGGCCGATACGGACGTATTCCAACTGACCGTACACGATTCGTAATCGTTAGCGCTGTTACACGGCGTCCATTTGGTAATGTCCCAGCAGTCAAAGTTGCAGGTTGGAAGCGATTACGCCTATGCGTGCGCCTGATATACCGGTCTTCGCGGGCCGTCGTGATTCGCGGACGTCCCGATCGAGGCGCGTTCGTAAAACTCCTAGAGATGGTAAAACGTCTCCATAACCGCTGAATTGGCCGTATAGTGACACCAAACACATTAGCGACTTTTCGGGTTGCTTCCATCCTGAAGCATTCCAACGACCCGACCGCGTTACACTTCATTGAGCCTCGGCATTGTCAGAACTGAACACTTTGGAACGTTTCAGTGGTCGTTTGATTTGCTTAATCTTGTAGAATGTTCTAACACACAAACGGTGACAGACATTTATCAGCTGAATGTGGACACGCAGGAAATAAGGTTATGCACGGACAACTCGTTTTCTACCATGTATGCGACTTTAAAGCGGTTGTTTGTTGCTAATAATTTAGCGGAGAGGTACACAATAATTTTAAAACCCATTTGATTTCATTACGGCCCCAATTGCTAAAGGAATCCAGGGTTGTTATAGGGTGATGTTTCTTCTTTTGCTCAGTATATCTAACAATGAGATTAATGCATCCAAGAAAGCCAGTTGTAGTTTTAAACGAACGAATGTACAATATGGTCATTTAGCGGGAAGGTAGTTGCAAGAGTCCTATTCAACTGGTTGAAGGAACACATTGAACAGGCTGAGGCTTCTACCTGGAAATCAAAGTGGATTCAAGAAGAAAGAGGAACAATTAACATATTCTTCACCACAAAGGCTTCTTTAAAGATCAGATTCAGAATTTGAACCTCTTCGTGGCTTTTTTGACATTATAAAAGCATTTGACTTCGGAAAATTGTAACAAAGTTTGGTTGTCTGTTCATATAAACGGTGTAGAAGTTCAACCATGGTATACTAACGGCACCTGGGTGGCAAGCTTTCTGAACAATTCCATGTGACTAATGGAGACAAGCAATACTTGTGCTAGCGCCAAACTGTTGGTTTTCTGCCATGCTCACAGGTTTTTTACGATGGCGACTTACCTATCAGATACGCTTTGATAGGGAGCTGTTCAACCTAAGATGGTTACAAGATACATCCAAGGTGGACACAGAGGTCTTAGACGAGATTCCTTTCGCTGATGAAATGACAAAGAGTGTTCCAACATAAACAATGAAAAAACTGTGGATCAAGAATATCTGATTTGCTAACGTTTCGTTTAAAAGTTGAAATATTCATAACTTACTTGGTATATCCTATTTTTTGCTACGTCTGCGATTATAGGAACTATCAAACTACTATGTGAGTAGGGTCGTGATTTTTGGACATTGTTTTCCGCCACGCGCCCCAGCCTTGATAGTCAAGGTCCTTTTAACGTTAAATGTATATATTTGTAAATATGTTTTAACTTCAGTTTGTATTATTAGGTGCGGAAAATGTTATCAACAATGCATACATGCTCATATAAATGCTACAATGAGGGCCATATGTTAGACTGGCACCCGTCTAATAATATCTGCTTCCTTTTTGGTCGTTATATCTTTCTATAAAAGCACAAATTGAAACATGAAATATACTCGGTCTAAAAAGTAACTATACCAACATCCGAGTAAATTCCAGTGGCTATCCTGTAGCCATTCAGCTAAAGATGGCTGTAAACATGCAAAAATGCAAAAATGCATGAATTTGCATTTGCCCATGCTATTCTGCTCAAGAGCTGTCTTGCAATATGTGCCAAGAAATGTTTTGCAAGGAATTTGGCATTGCGCATGCGCAGATGATCATTTTGTGTCTGAGATGAAAGATCATGTCCGTTGGACATCGAAACCCGCTTAACCTTTCAATATCTCATGATCAAGACTTTAATTTGTGAAATTCTCAGATTAACTCCCTTTCAATGAAAAATATAGCAATTTTCAAACTGTTGTTTTTTCTACACCTGCCATTCAATTTTTGCGATTTCTATGAAAATCGCCTTGTTGCCACCATTGCTGTTAACCATGATGGAAAATACTGTAGAAAATTCATGTAATATGTAGTACGACCAATTGCAATTTTCCATGGAGTTTCAATTGGAAGTAGCATTTGCAAACACCTTTAAAGAATCGGAGATCTATACGTGATCGTCTGTTTTTGTGAATAGACACAGAGGGTATATAATGAAAGGTTACATGTATCAAATTTTTGAAATCTTGTACTGAGTGTAATTTTTGATGGTGTTAAATTTTGGCTTTTGTAATGATTTATTCTGCCAAATTGTCAGTCACCGCTTGGGTGTTTTAAACAATAGCCCAGGCTGGCGATTTTACATAAACAATCAAAGCACTGAGAGTGCTGATGGCGCGATTGTCTGTGATCTTTGGATTTTGCGTCTGGTCGGTAGTTTAAAACAGACTTATAAAGAATACTCTTGCATAAACTCCTATGAGCATAGCTGTTTGAAGCTATTCTGGGCCAGTAGGCGTATTCATGTTGAAAATATAAAATCAATGTGCTGCTTGAATATGAGTTTTGAACGTTGGATATAGAAAAAGCATCACGTGAACATGTCCTTGAAATGACACAAGGACGAAGCGTTTCTAACGAGTACCCACAATCTATGTTTTCGAGCAAAATGAAAAATAATGGATACCCTGTAAACCCCAGTTTGACTATATAAAAGTGGGGGTTAAGGGTGTCAAAATGATATATGTGTGTTTTCGTGATGGGTCTCTGAAAACCAAAATAACATTATTCCTTGTTATTGATTTAAACACCCCATTAATCCATATATGTCTAGCGTCTTTTTTTTGGGGGGGGGGGGGGGCATTTTGCAAACCCAGATCAGACGCCACAACGAGCGGCGTCTGATCTGGGTCTAAACTGTTGTTGAAAGTGCATATTACTGTTAACAATACAAACCTATGTCCCCTACTATTGCACATGTATGGAACAGGATTTAGGTAAAAACTCAATTATGCAACATTGAGATTGCAATATGCAATTTTGATATTCTGTTATGCTATATTCAGTTACAATTGTGCAACACTGCATTATGATATTCATTTTTGTAGTCTGCTTTTGGAATTTGTGTACTTTTCTTTCAGTTTCTCGTCCTATTTTGCAACTTGAAATTCCGCTTCTGCTTCTTCTAGTTCCCATTATTCTCGTTCAGTGGCGCTGTGATCGTTCTTTCGTACCGTTCCCGTAAACGTCCGCCTGTTTTCGGCAGATACCAAAAAAATCTGCAAGCGTATTGGTGACACGGAGGAGTGAAAGAAACGAGAGAACTATATTTTTGGCATAAAACGGACGATTTGGGGACACTACATCCTTCCCGATAAAATCATTTACACATATTTTTTATTTTATATGTCAGACCAGGAATCAGCTTTGCTGTGTTAGTTTTGTGTCCAAGTTTTATCTAAAAATATCGCAAATGTGTTCAGGCCATTGCACCTCTAAAATATAAATTTGTTGTAAATACTTATAATAATTTTGTATGGCACAGAAAGGCTCCTGTCCAATGTCGTGTAGACCGCTGTGAGACCGCAGCTCTTTTATGGTCACCTGAATTTTAACATAATTACAACTCTCTTTCGTGAAAATGCTTTCAGATGAACTACAACTTACGTTCCCTCTAACATTTATTTCTGATTTAGGGCATATCCAACGGAAATTCTAAAACTAGGCATTTTGGTTCTGTTGTTTGATTTGATGTTTAACGTCACCGTCAACACAATATATGTCATTTTGGAGACGTTGCTTCCACTTTTGTGGGACTTTTACCCGACACTGAGATGAAATGACATCTCAAAGCCCTGTCGCCCAATGAAACCAATAGGGTTTGTAAGCACCGCTTTGGCTCGGTAGACTTAGATCCTCTAAGCGGTTTACCAGTACTGGTGTGCGGGTCGGTTTCAGTTCATGCAGCCCATCTATTTTTTCAAGCCCCGATGGCCGGGGGTCTGATTTCCTGTTTATTTTGTCACATGTTTATATAGATGTTCGTAACTGTTTGTGTTAAATGCATTCATTAATTTATAAGAAAATAGAAAACTATCTGACTTTTTATACTAGATTTTTGGCTTCAAGTGACAAAACACAAAGGTTTCCACTTTTTTGACAAAACACAACGCGAAGCAAATTTTTTCATACCGGAGTGCAGGTGGAAAACCCGCACCTGCTACAATGTATCAAACGCTGGAAGCCTCTGTGGTGTTTTGGTTATGCTTCTCGCCTCATTAATCAGGGATCGCAGGATCGACCCCGGGCTTCTCCAGAATTTCGGATGAGTCTTTAAACCCAGGTCCCATCTCCGTATGACCTTAGCTGTTGGTGAGACGTAAAACTAAAAACGCACTCACAAAGCAAGCGCATCCCCCCATAAAAACACATCTTTATAATTCTGACCCCCCCCCCCCCCCCCCCCCACACACACACACACACTCTTGATCCCCACTTTTATAGAGTAAAACTGGGATTTAAGGAGTAAACATTATTTTTCTCATTTCCCCACTAAAATATAGATTGTTGGTACTCGTTAGAACCGCATCGAAGAGGCGCTTCTAACGTGTACCCAAAATGTATATTTTAAGCAACAGTCAGAAAAATACCATCACCACTTTTCATCTTACAATTAATGCATCAAAAACATTTTTTTTCTAGATTCTGTACACTTCAATAATAAGTAAATAAATAAATAAATAATGTCGTTAAGTTCCGCCAGGTAAACCTGGGTACGCTGTACGCGGTCTAACTGTAATAAAACAAGAAGAAAAAAAAAACTTTGGCGTAGACCTAATACATGAAAATACATGTAAGTACAAAATGGTTTGGATTCAGCCACTCAATTTGCCAAATCGTTACATGTAGAACTTGAAGAAATATGTAGTAGGCTGGTTAAGACAGTCGCGACACTAGCTCAGCAAGGTTTTGCTGGCTGAAGACAGACGGACGGACGAACTGACAGACGACCAGCTAATATTTTCGCGTTGTGATTCTGTTGGAAGAAAGCTATCATGCCCCAGTCTAACTTATGAAGACAGACGGACATATGAATACGACAGCTGTCATTGTGACCACAGGTGCGTTTCTATCGTTGTGGGTCGGGGCTGAGAATGAGTGAGTAATGTTCATATTAGTGACGATGAAGTATTTAGATCAGAATAACAATGGGAATTTAGGCACAGTTGTTGTTTTCCAGATTCCCCGTATGGTCAGCTGGTAAGGAGTCAGGGAACGAATATTTGCCTGCGAACAGGGAGATCATTGCTTAACTGCCCCCTGTGCGGACGCATTCATACTTCTATAATATCCAAACGTTTGAGTTTTGAGTGAGGTTACAATTAGTAACTAAATATCTTTATAAGTAACACCTCAGAAGGATTAGATTGGATGAAAATTGTACGAATTAATTAATTTTAACAATAATTGCTCATTTCAAATCCACGGATTCGGCACAAACTAATCCCTCATGGTAATTTATTTTAGCAAATATTCAACGATAGAGCATTTCCCCTTCGTCAAACAAGTACTAACTTCTAATAAAAATCCTGTTTCTCATAAATATTAGGAACCGCGCTGTAAAATTTATTTTAAAGATGCAAACGTACACATTATTGTAAATATCCGAATTATTATATAGCTGGATAAAATTTATCGCTGCTGGCTTGAATTTGGCCCCTGGATAAGCGAATGCGATCTTCTCAAACGGACGCTTGTCATCGGAAAAAATACGGCAAATCCACGGACATTACCGACCGTTACTGTCACCTCAATGACTGGTACCCCGTCTAACCACAGCAGAATCGAAACTGAATATTGCAAAATAGGACGTCCAAATGCCATATTTAAATACAAAGGTCTCAAATTAGAATGTGCATGTTGCATATTCGAATAAAGTAGTAAGATATGGAAAGGTTCATAATGCAAAGTGCGGTTTCAACAATTCATATTGTAATTGCACATTGCATAATTGAGTTTTTACCTTAATACTGTTCCATAGACATGGGCCACTCCAAACGGATAAGCTTGGAGATTCCGTTAAATGATGCATAGAATTCACCGCATACTTTAAACCCATTTTATACTGAATAGAATCATCAACCTTATATCAGTATAGCACAATTAGGGGTTTCAGGTTGCGGCTTCTTCGTCATTTATCTGGGAAAATGGCTGTAGGCCCTGATAAGACGCTGCGTTCTGTGGTATCTGATCTTGGTCTGCACTGTTTGCCAATTACCAGGTTTTGAATTTCCGATACAAAATGGGTTAACTGTACTGAGGCAGCATAAAATTGGTTATTTGTCCTGATCTATGAAGGATTCTTATTTAATAAAATAATTTAAACCAAAAGATTCTTGGTTAATGGTAGGGATTTTCCGGATAGGGCTTCAGACCGGTTTGGGGCAAAACGTCTATGTCACGAAATGCCTCGTTACCGCGGTTGTAACAGGTGCCTTGTATTCTTCCGCGGATACGTCATCAATGCTTTTCATTGATAAGAATTCTTTTGAACAACAACAAAAAAAAATCAATTATTAGAAAATAAACAGTAGGATATGTGCGTTCATGATGCTGATTAATAGAACATACAAATTACAATATTTAGTTTAACTGAAAAGCAGAAGTAAAACAAAGATCAGGAATCGATACAATTAACTTACTCCACCTATCAAAGACACCAAAGGGAAAGAAACACAAACATGAAGCGACCAGACCATAATGGAAACCTAAACAAAGTAAGGCCATAAGGACAATTACTTTCCCACAAAATGGTCATATGGCCATCCAAAATAAAAAGACACAAGTGATACACACATTAAGTAACAAAAAACAACATAAATAAACCGCCAAAGAAGAACCGCCTTGGAACGGTCAGTGGAAAGATTTCCACTGGGGGTCTTAAATCGATTTTACGTGGCCACAATCCTCGCCCTTACTTCCGTCGCGATTTAGACAAATACTTTGTTCAGTCCGCATGAAAGCCTCCTAACTCAACAGTGCAACAACTCCGTGAACACAAATAATCACAGAACCACAGAGGTGAGACAACGGTGAGGACTCGACAGCAAGAAACCACTGAAATGCTGGAGCAAAAGAAAACCAACAGTTAGACTCCGATGGACCCGACCAGAGACAGAGCATCAGGCACCAACCAACATTACCTTGAATTAGATCTCTCTAATTCTCAATAAGCCTTTACGTTGGAACCGTCATAGATTCTGAGGCCTGACCAACCGGCGTGCAATTAAAGAGGGAAGCAAAGTTGCAAACCGTGATTGGGTTAACTACCATGCATGCAGTCTGTCGTATAACATCCATGTTGTACCCAATCTTTTTATATCGAAGAATGATTTTACGAAATTGTGTGCTGAAGTCATTGCGGTTATATATTTTTCTGAATTTATATACTAAGTCTCCATAAAATTCGGGTTCCGATAGACCTTGTTGCAGAAGAGATTTAAGTCCAATATTGAATTTTGAAATTAAATCAGAATGGCGTCTATAAAATTTTGAAAATGCTTTGCGTAGTTTATGGTACTATTGTGAAACGTTTCAAAATATTTTGAATATGGAACAATATTTTTTTCACGGGAGAATTTTGGTGGTTCTTCGGCCGTTTGCATTAGCGATCAGATATCAGCTTAAGTGTCCCCTCTCGTGCGATTGCACCAAAAACAGTTTGGGCTTTTGCATGGATAAATGAGTCCCCTAACAAAAACAAACTAAATTTTGTGTATTTTTCATTTGTAGTAACTATGGTAACAGAAGCACTTTTATGTACAGGAACTATACAGAGTATACATAATTTTAAAGCTGGTATATATCAATTTTTCATGGTTGGTATAACTACATACTTTTTCACCCCCTTAAGACTTTAAAAGACACAAAACGAAATAGCACACGGATGAAGGTGCCAAGTTTTCTTTTATACTTCATCAATTAATGGTTTAAATATTTTATTCAGTGCAATAAACCTTTGCATTCGTGTGCTATCTTAAGCTAACGTATGCCTAGTTTTCTCCAAGGTACTGCAGCTGGTGTTGTGCCGTGTGGCGGCCGTAAAACGTCTCCCCGTACATCATCATAGTGCAGATTATATTTTCTGGTCCTTTGGAACTATTGAGTTTATTTTGAATCATTTTGAAAATAGAGTTCTGCTTAAGCGGGCGCTAGAGGGCGTGGCCGGTGTTACACATTTCAGTACTGGTCACGAACAGCCTCAATTAAACCGAGTATGCTGTTTTCATTTATTTGATGTATTCTTTGCTTCCAAAGGATTACTTCAGAACTTATATGGAGGGGTGTTCATTTCTCGGACGTGTTGACGTGATGGAATCGCGGTTGAGTTATTGCCGCGACGCCGAATTAGCGTTGATTCGACGTTGTTTCGGCGCTGTGAGCTCATTAAGTAAATATCATTACATTGTGTAATTATTGCATGTCATATCTTGTTTTACAGAATATGTTGTGAATATCCCAAAATGATGGGATGAAACATTAAATATATTGTAGCGTATTGTTGTATTGTATTGGTGTTGGTAGGGATCTAACCCGCTACCTCACTATCTCAAGTCCGATGTTTAACGACTGCACCACAGCGCTCCAGAATCTACGTATGTCCATTACAACCGACTCCTTCACCAGAGAAGAAGATTGCATACACCCAAGGAACGATTGGCAATTATTGCGCATTGGCTGTGTTAGGTGGCCCCGATCTTATTTCTGACGGGTTCAAAATAATGGACCCATGTTTCATCCACTTTAACCCGTTGCCTCTTTTGCTCATCAGTCAACAGATGTGGCCCCCTCTAGCAGAATTTTTTTCTGACTTTCAAATGCTTCTTCAAAACTAGACAAAGTGCCCAGTGGGGCACGTATACCCCCGGCCAGTGCCATCGCCTGAGTTGAAAATGGCAATAGCAAAAGGTTCTTTGCATATACAGGCCACATTCCATACAAGTAGTCATACTGGTTGTTGCTTCCAAATTTTAAGTCTCTATGTACAGTAGTTATTGAGAAATCTTTGACACAAAATAATAAAAATATACACTATTAAACAGTAAGAACTACAAAGGGAAATAACTCTAAAAGGCCTGACCCCTTGGCCCTTATTTTCTTTCCCACAATACAACTAGTCATACTGATCATGTTTGCAAAATTTCAAGTTTCTATGTACAGTAGTTATTGAGAAATCTTTGACACAAAATAAAAATATACACTACAAGAAAATATTGAGACCGGTACAGAAGTTATGTGGAAAATTACATTTTAAAATAGCAAGAATTAGAAAGGGAAATAACTCCAAGGGCCCTGGTCCTGGTCCCTTGGCCCCTTTTTTCTTTCCCACAATACAAGTAGTCATACTGATCATGTTTGCAAAATTTCAAGTTTCTATGTACAGTAGTTATTGAGAAATCTTTGACACAAAATAAAAATATACACTACAAGAAAATATTGAGACCGGTACAGAAGTTATGTGGAAAATTACATTTTAAAATAGCAAGAATTAGAAAGGGAAATAACTCCAAGAGCCCTGGTCCTGGTCCCTTGGCCCTTATTTTCTTTCCCACAATACAAGTAGTCATACTGATCATGTGTGCAAAATTTCAAGTTTCTATGTGAAACAGTTCCTGAGATATCTTTGACACAAAATAATTGTTTACAAGAACTACAAAGGGAAATAACTCTAAAAGGCCTGACCCCTTGGCCCTTATTTTCTTTCCCACAATACAACTAGTCATACTGATCATGTTTGCAAAATTTCAAGTTTCTATGTACAGTAGTTATTGAGAAATCTTTGACACAAGATAAAAATATACACTATTAAACAGCAAGAACTACAAAGGGAAATAACTCTAAAAGGCCTGACCCCTTGGCCCTTATTTTCTTTCCCACAATACAACTAGTCATACTGATCATGTTTGCAAAATTTCAAGTTTCTATGTACAGTAGTTATTGAGAAATCACTGACACAAAATAAAAATATACACTATTAAACAGCAAGAACTACAAAGGGAAATAACTCTAAAAGGCCTGACCCCTTGGCCCTTATTTTCTTTCCCACAATACAAGTAGTCATACTGATCATGTGTGCAAAATTTCAAGTTTCTATGTGAAACAGTTCCTGAGATATCTTTGACACAAAATAATTGTTTTCAAGAACTACAAAGGGAAATAACTCTAAAAGGCCTGACCCCTTGGCCCTTATTTTCTTTCCCACAATACAACTAGTCATACTGATCACGTTTGCAAAATTTCAAGTTTCTATGTACAGTAGTTATTGAGAAATCTTTGACACAAGATAAAAATATACACTATTAAACAGCAAGAACTACAAAGGGAAATAACTCTAAAAGGCCTGACCCCTTGGCCCTTATTTTCCTTCCCACAATACAAGTAGTCATACTGATCAAATATGCAAAATTTCAAATTTCTATGTGAAGCAGTTCCTGAGATATCTTTGACACAAAATAATTGTTTACGGACAGACAGACGGAAAAGACAAAAACTATATACCCCCATGGCATACTTCGTATGCCGGGGGTATAATTAGGTGAACCGTTGATAGGGATATCCCTTTCGCGTTCTGTAAATCTGGCATCTCCTTCAATGATTTCCTTTATTCCGGAAACGATTTCTTTACCAGATGCAGATTTTGGCCTACCTGCTTTCGGTGCAGTTTTGATGGACTCTACACCAGACTCAAATTTCTTTTTCCACCGCCCGAACTGTGTCATAAGACAAACAAGAAGGTCCGTAAGCAGTCATCAGCTGCTTCAAAGAACAACCAAGTTTTGAACGAGCTTTGATGTAAGCCCGTATTTCATCTTTCTTGTCGACGCTTCTACCAACAATTTTTACTGTAGTGGTCAATGATTGCGTGTATTCTAAGGGCAAATTTTATGTCTTACACTTAGTGTAACATGTACATTTATGCACCCGGCCCCCGCTCATCGGGGCTTGAAGAAATATATGGGCTGCATGATGCTTCCACGCAGAGCTGATCCGACCCGCACACGAGTACTGGTAAACTGCTTAGAGGATCTAAGCCTGCCCAGGCAAAGCGGTGCGCACGAGTCGGACCGTCCATTGTTAAAAACCATTTTGGTTTCATTGGGCGACAGGGCTTGAGATGTCATTTCATATCGATGTCGGGTATAAGTCCCACAAAATTGGAAGCAACGTGTCCAAAATGACCTTTACAGAGTTGACGGGGACGTTAAACATCAAATCAAACAAACAAAAAATGTATGCACCGTTGTGTTGAAAAACCCTATTCAGGTATGTATTGGTTTTTATCGTGCCCCACGTGGATATCGAGCCTATAGAGGATAAGAGGACAATAAGCAATTCATTTCGAACATCCCTCGTATATCACCATGTCCATTTTCTGTCTGTTTTCTTTGAGTGTATCACCAAAAACATTTGCCTTTTCGGTGATTTTGACGAAATTATGTTCTATCCGAAAGCATGTTAGATTTCCCATAATATATTGTCTCAAGGTAATATTATACACAATCCAATTCTCTTCCAGTATTTTGTTAACATTTCTACCAATTTATATAAAATATTGATAATTTTAGACCTACCCTAATGTTTCAAAAGAAAGGTGCTAATCTGTATGCTGTCTGATGTTGCCATGGCAACTGATGACATCATCATTGTATATTTACCCTAAATAATTTTCTGGGCTAATTAGCATTTGAGTCTGATTTGTAATCAAGGTAGAAAACTGCAATTCTTTCAGACCCTATTTTCCCCCAATTTCTTGTCAGCCATTTTGGGAATTCATAATTCATTTGTATCCATTGAGTGTTTAGTGAGCTTTCCGCGGCGCTTACTTTTTATATTTTCCCGTAACTGCGTCTAGTATGTGCCATTGATTGTTTGCCCCTTTTGTTTTGTTTGTTTGTTTGATTTGAGGTTAAACGTCCCCGTCAACACTGTAAAGGTCATATTGGAGACGTTGCTTCATATTAAGTCGGACTTTTACCCGACATTGAGATGAATTGACATCTCAAGCCATGCCGCCCAATGAAACCAACAGCATGGACGGGCCGACTTGCACCGCTTTGCCTGGGCAGACTTAGATCCTCTAAGCGGTTTACCAGTACTCGTGTGCGGGTAGGTTTTAGCTCTGCGTGGAAGCATCATGCAGCCCAAATATTTCTTCAAGCCCCGATTGGCGGGGGCCGTTGCCCCTTTTGTAGATAATCTATTAGCAGAATACCATCTGCATCCCAGAAAACCAAAGCCATAACCTTCCCAGCTGATGGAACAGTCTTTGCATTCTTTGCCGGGTGGGAGCCAGCGTGCTTCCATTGTTTCGATTGTTGTTTGGCCTCTGGGGTAAAATGATGGACCCATGTTTCATCCATAGTGACAAATCTCTGAAGAAAGTGGGCAGGATCTCCGACATTGACGAGGCGAGTTATGCTTCTGATCAACTGTCAGAAGTCTTGGTACCCATCGGACCGAAATCTTTCTCAATGCAAGATCCTCTGTCAGAATGGAATGTACCCGTTCATGTGAAATGCCAACTCTACTGGCTATATATCTTTCTGTGACTCGTATGTCATCCATAACAATACCATGGACTGTGTTGACCATTTCTGGGGTTGTAACATAGACAGGCTTTCCAGGACGGGGGTCATCCTCAAGGCTGTGTCTGCCGCGCTTAATTTCCGCCACCCACCAATGCACTGTAGCATATGAAGGGCATTTTTCCCTAGTGTTGCTACCATATCATTATGGATATCATTAGGTGTTAAACCTTTTAATGCAACTATTGAATCACTGCTCTTTCACCGATTTCGTCCATTTTGCAAAAGCTGCTCGTTTTGTTTACTAGAGTGCTACCTCGTCGACATAAACTGACCTAACGAGACCAGTCATTTGGGTACACATCCCTACAGTAGGGCTTAAAAGAACATCCATGCGTACCGCCTTCAATACGAGGAACACAACATATCAATCAGCCCTTGTATGTTTGGAATATAAATGAGAAAATTATCGCAGAGTTTCATCGGTAAAAATCGCCATTTTTGGGAAATATGATGTACGGCATAAGGATGTGTTAACGTAATGTATTTTCTTTATCATTAAAGTTATCACGTTCGTATAATGCTTAATGTTGGTGACAAAGATTTGAATCCCAGTTTGCCATGAAAGCACCCACACAGTATTTAAACTTTGATGCACAGCTCAATTTGAGTATAGTTTACTCATCACAAACTTTAGCCGGCCTCGGTAGCATAACTGGATGCGCATCTGGTGATCAGGTGGTCGTCGGTTTGATGCCTGCCGGGTCGGTAACAATCTTTCGTGGAGATTAGTCATTAAATCTTTACTGCGGTCATTAACTCCAGAAGAGAAGTTGTCAGTTTCTATCGAAAGAATGTGCACTGAAATGGTTAACAGCTTATCTGAAGTTTGTTTGGTAAACTGACTCGATATAATCTAAATAGTGTTGACTGAGCCGTAAAACCCAAAGCCGAAAACAAACAAACAAACAAACAAAAAAACTCACCAGAATCTTTCTAGCCTACAACTGCACTGCTACAGATTTTGGATTAATAGACGAAAGATGGCGCATCTGTTTTATACAGGAAGAAATATTCCCGATAATGAAGTTTTATACACTGCGCATGCGTCCTCCATAAGGGTAACAGAAGGTTCAGATACAAGCCGCGTAATGGGAAAACCTGTTTTGCTGTTTGCAAACAACAATGGTTGAGATCACGAAGTCTTGTCAGAACCATATTGTTCGCCGCATGGACAATCACGGTGCGTGTTACTGGGTAGTTCAATTAGGTCTCACCTGGTCGCAAAGCCTTAAGAGGAATGGGAGTACCTTCAGGGGAGGCAACTCCTGCATTTATAATTGTCTCCCATGTCAATAGGGGTCAACTCTTAAAGACAAGAATTTGCTCCGGGAGCAAATTTTTTCCTTTAAGAACAGACCCCTTTTTGAGTGGGACAGGGCTTGTAGAATAGTGCTAAGGAAGTCCCGAAAGTTGTCTCCCTTTGCAAAGGGGCGGAAAAGCAGCCAGGGGTTCCCATTCCTCTTCAAACAAGGAGATTTGCTTGTGACGAGGCTCAAAGTGCAAACTGCTAACAGAAACAGCAAACCAAAAGGAAATATGTATTTTTTTTTTTTTTTTTTTCCTCGCACCTTGGTAAACAACATATTCTGTTTACTACCGTGGAAGGCGACAGTCACCTCATTCCCGAGCATATGTCCCATACTCTAGGTAACATTTACTTTTCCATTTGGACCACTGCATTTTTTAAGAATTCGAACATTTCGTAATGCCCGGTAGTAACGTTATTCAAGTAGTACAGGCCAAAACGTTTGAAAATGTATTCTCATGTAAACAAGAGCACCATGATTGTCCAATATCGCTCACCTGAGCTAAGGGATCCAAAGATTAAAGGAAGTTCCAAACGTTATTTAAGGAAGTGCCGAAGACAAAGTCAAAAACAGGCATGTCTATCAATCAAGGGGACATCTTTGAGAGATAGGCCGACACCATCAGCGGACTTTCATCATCAATCTATGTACATGTATATGTTAGTTTCAGGAAGAGCCGATCAAAACTCAAGGACTTATTGTGAAAATAGGCATTCTCAGCTGAGATGGGGACATAGCTCTATGAGTAATATGCCAACATTTTAGGTTTCCAAACTCGCTCAAGCTTTTATCCCTAACTTACTTATATGTACGTATCAGGAAAATCTGTTCACAACCAAAGTACGAATGGTGATGACAATGTCAAAACGGGCATTTTCAGCAATCAAAGGGATGTTAGTCTAAGACAGACTGGCCCACCTCGCTAGTTTTCGAAGTCATCCAAGCTATTATCCCCAACCTACTTATGTGTTAGTTTCAGGAAGATCCGATTAAAGCTGAAGGACTTATGGTGATGACACGGAACAAAATGGATATTTTCAGCAAATAATGGGACATGACTCTACGAGTAATAGGCTGGCATCGGCAGTAATCAAACTCATCTCTGCTTTCATCCACGGCTTACGTATAGGAAAGTTCCGAGAAGATCGGATAATGACATAACCCATATTCAAACCTGACCTAGATACTATCAAGATGATCATTCTGGCCAAGTTTATGGCCCCGCCCATTGGGGCTTGAAGAAACAAATGGGCTGCATGATGCGTCCACGCAGAGCTGAATCCGACCGCACACGAGTTCTGGTAAAGCACTTAAGAGGATCTAAGCCTGCCCAGGCAAAGCGGTGCGAGTCGGACCGTCCCTGCTTATAAACCCTATTGGTTTCAATGGACGACAGGGCTTGAGATATCATTTCATCTCAATGTCGGGTAAAAGTCCCACAAAATTGGAAGCAAGGTCTCAAAAATGACATATATAATGTTGACGTGGACGTTAAACATCAAATCAAACAAACAACAAACTGACCAACAAATAGACGTAAACTTTGGCCTCTAGAATGCCCAATGTTTTCTTTGATTTAATCTACTGACCTACGTTTTGCCTCCAACATGACTCATATTCGAACTTGTGACCCAGGTATTGTCAAATAGATCATTCTGACCCAGTTTGATGATGACTGGGCCTAAACTGTGGCCTTTAGAATGCTCAATATTTTTTTCTATTATTTGACCTACTGGCCTACTTTTTGATCCGACATGACCCATATTCGAATTTGATCCAGATATTGTTAAGATGATCATTCTGACCAAGTTTGATGATGACTGGACCTAAACTGTGGCCTTTAGAATGCTCAATGCTTTTTCTTCTATTATTTAACCTACTGACCTACTTTTTGACCCGACATGACCCATATTCGAACTTGATTCAGATATTGTTAAGATGATCATTCTGACCAAGTTTGATGATCATTGGACCAAAACTGAGACCTCTAGAGTGCTCAAAAGGTTTTTCTGTGATTTGACCTAATGACCTACCTTTTGACCCTACAGGACTCATGGTCGACCTTGACCCGAATACTGTCAAAATGATCATTCTGACCAAGTTTGATGATGATTGGACCAAAACTGTGACCTCTAGATTACTCAAAAAGTCTACGTAAAACCAGTGGGCCCCGAGGCGAGACCATTTGCGGTCTCAGGGCCATTATTTGAACAATCTTGGTAGGGGTCCAATAGAAGATGCTTCATACCAAATATCAAACACCTCAGCCTTCTGGTTTCAGACAAGAAGATTTTTTTAAAGGTTTTCCCTATATATATGTCCATGGTAATCCAGAGGCCATATTTGGCCTCAAGGCTTTAATTTGAACAATCATGATAGAGGTTCAATAGAAGAAGCTTCATGCCAAATATCAAACATCTGTGCATTCTGCTTTCAGACAAGAAAATTTTAAATGTTTTCCCTTTATAAGTCTATGCAAACCCAGTGGGCCCCGCCCGGGGCCGCTTTCAAGGTTGGCAAAAAGCCGGTCAATATGAGTATTGACCGGGCCAGTGGTTAAAACCGGTTTTAACCGGTCATTACTGGTCAATACTATTGACCAATTACATGTCCCTATTAGAGGTATTGTAAAGTGACACCAGGCTTTATTCCTAATGTGTGAAATTTTGATTTATATGCAATCTATAGTATCTTACCATCATGCTATTACTGAAGGTGTCAAAAATGAATGAAACCTAATGACCCAATTTGGAACTTCCTCACCATTTTGGAAGATAACAAAAAACAGTGCAAAGACTGCACTATTGAAGTTAGTGCTAAGGTCTTAAGATTGATGAGTCATAGACAAAAATGCCTAAGGCTGAAAAAGACAGAAAGTATTGCTAAGAGGCCACTTGAAGAAATAACATCTGAACATGAAACTCTATCAAATGATCAGCCTCCAAAACTTCAAAATAGTTTCAGTAGCTTTGCCTTTTCAACACTAAAATTATTCAATTCACCACTCAATATTTCAATTGACCAGTATTGACCACTATGTGAGTTTTGACCGGGACGGTTTTAACCGGTTAAAACCACTGGTTCAAATCGCCCCTGGTTTTGACCGCCCAACCTTGGCCTCTTTTGTCCCCAGGGCTATAAATTGAACAATCTTGGTAAAGGTCCACTAGATGAAGCTTTATACCAAATCAAAGACCTGGGCGTTCTGGTTTTAGGCAAGAAGATTTTTAAAAGGTTTTTCCTATGTATGCCCATGTTAACCCTGTGCAACCCGCCCCGGGGCCATTTTTGGCCCCGGGGTTATAATCTGAACAATCTTGGTAAAGGCCCCCTAGATGAAGCTACAAACCAAATTTCAAAGATCCGATTTTAGACAAGATGTTTAAAGGTTTTCCGTTTATACGTCTATGTAAACACAGCGGGCCCCGCCCCTGGGCCATATTTGGTTCCAGGGCTATAATTAGAACAATCTTGGTAGAGGTTCTCTACATGAAGCTGCATACCAAATATCAAAGACCTGGGCCTTCTGGTTTCAGAAAAGAAAATTTTGAAAGGTTTCTCCTATGTTTGTTTATGTAAACCCAGTTGGGTAAGAACACCAGGGTAAGAACAGAATTTCTATCCCAGGCTAAAACCATGGATTTCTTATCTGGTGTGTAATATACATCAATATAGGAAACAGGTGTTTCTAGAATGTTATAGTGAAATTAACTCTTAAGGTGTGTTCAAGTTTTTATTGGCCAATAATTGCATAGTCCAAACACTCTTATACAAGTGTTGGCCAATATTTGATCAAACTTTGCTCTGAACTGGACCACATCCTATTTCCCATACAATTCTTAGCCAATTGTTCATCAAACAGCCAATCAGAATGCAGAGAATTCTTAGCAGCTATGGTTGTAAAGCATGTGGTATTCTATTACATGCCATGAATACCTTAAAAACAATGCCAGACACATCAAAATGGGCACAGGAAAACACTGCTCATTTGATTGAGCTGAAGGAAGTAGACCTAACAGAGCACAATATTTATAAAACAATGCAACATGTTCTTCTTTACTCTCATTGTCCAGGCTAAGAATTGTAGGGGAAATATGATGTCAATGGTCGTTTGTTTTCGCCAAAACAATACTGGATGTAGTATGAACACCTAAACATAGGCTAATCTTTTATTGTATATGAAGCTTAACCGTCTGCATGCTGTAGGCGCATTTATTCACCCAAGGGGGTAGTCCAACTTGAGCAACTTATCACGCTCATAAGAAAGCAAGTACACTCCATCGGATGAGTCTACACAGATGGGATGGGTCTTTCTTACATGGGCACAGGTTTTACCCACATTACCGGCTGTTTGATTTTACACCCGAAAATGACGTTAAAAATTGACGATCTTTCAGATACCAGTTTTCAACTGAATTGTTTACGTCAATTCTTGTCGCAATGGATTGTGGTAATCTCAACTTGAACATGTCCCCTTTCATGTTTCTGATAGGACTGGTGCTCTTGAAATTAGTTGCAGCTGATGCAAACATTGATTGTAAAATCAAGCAAAACAACTTGGAATGGCACATGTCTGGATACGTGACAAGTGTAAGGAAATTAGGTAACCGTAGAAGCTCAGAAGGTCTACGGTGTTTCAATCCTTCCAACGGAACACATATTTTGCTGCTGCTGATTCTAGCTGGGGATGTTGAAACAAACCAAGGTCCCAGGTCTAAATGTCGTCTGTGAAATAAACTTTGTAAGATGTCAGATAAGGTTGTGGAATGTATGGACTGTGGAAAGCGCTTTCATTCGACTTGCAAAAAGCTTGATGGAAATGATTTTGAGATGATCCAGTCAGGGGAACGTGATTGGCACTGTTCTGAATGCAAAGCTGACTGTGGTCTTTGTGACGGTGTAGTGCTGAACTGTCACAAGGCAGTTCAGTGCGATCGGTGTGAACTATGGACCCATAATGAATGTTCCTACATTACTGAGGCACAATATGAAGCTTTAGAAAATTCAAACTGCACATGGATATGTCCAAAGTGTGAATTCTTCACTTTTTTAGATTCTTTCTTTGTGAAAACGTGAACTTGGAAAACCAAAATCGCTTTGGACCACTCTCTGGTAGAAATAGAAACAACGAATTGGGTTTCGAACACAATCAATTGGACTCAAAAATGGTTTAAAACTTATGACCATTTACATGAACAGCATACGTTGCAAAATACTGGAACTGATAGCATTTCTTGACCTTCACAAACCTCATGTAGTCCAGACAAAAATTGACAGTACCATTGGAACTCCTGAAGCTTGTCCTTATAAATGTCTACAGGAGGTGGGGTGATGCTACTGGTTCATGAGGACATCCCCCATATGCCCTTAACAGACTTGGAAAACGACTCTGAATCAGTTTCGATAAAACTGATGGCAAATAAATCTTCTAAGGGGGAGTACCAAATCTGCCCACGCACAGATTTTCTTGAAACTTCAATTGTTGTTTACTTGAGGACTAACAACTATATATATATATATATATATATATATATATATATATATATATATATATATATATATATATATATATATATATATATATATATATATATATATATATAAGTAAACAACATTAGCACATGGACTGTTTAATAGTATCTTTATTATTGCCAACCGGTTTCAGATCTTCAGGACAATAATGGCGTCAAACTATGCGCTGTTTCCAAGCAACGTCACTAAGCAAATATGCGTACACATGTGGACGGAACGTGCGCAAAATTTGACACGTCATAATAAAGTGTTTAGGTTTGGTTTAAAAACGTCAATAAAGTATCGTTCTTTGGTCAGCCTAGCTGAAACATCATGTTTATGAAATTTATAAAACGGAAACATTGAAAACTTAGGTTCCGTTTTACAACAATTGTCTATATGTGCGCTTACTGGCATTTGTCTTGTTGATGGATCTCTTATTTGTTGATCATGCACTGTTTTTCTATTTCTTAATTTGTCACCTGTTTGGCCTATGTAATATTCATTACACCCGTTACACACCAATACATACAAAACGTTTTGCACAGTACAATTCATATCTTCTTTTACGTGAAAGGTTTTTTGTTTTAATTGTAAGGATGATCCCTCAATAATATTTTTACAAAGGCCGCACCTTGGCTCATTGCATTTGCTAACGCAAGGTTGAGCCCTGTTTTCGCGAAATTCCGAATTTATTAAGATACGGCGTAGATTCGGAAGTTGGCGTTTGCCTTTTATGATTTTTGTAGTTTCCACAATATTTTTCATTCTTTCATCATTATTGAAAATGTTCATATTAGTTTTTAATATGCCAAATACTTCTCTGTTTTTGGGGTTAAATGTGGAAATAAAAGGTGTTATGTTTTCTACTATATCTGTTTGTGTATTTAATAGAGTGTTTCTAGGTATTTGCATGGCCTTAGAAATGCCTGTTTTAATAACATCCCGGGGATATTTTCTGCTTATAAGAATGGTTGCCAGTTCTTGTAGGCGTATTTTCAGTATGCTTAAATCGGAAACAATAGTGCAAATTCGACGAGCTAGTGTGAATGGTATGTTAGTTTATGTGGGTTTAGGGTGACAAGATTTGAAATTTAGATATTGTTTTGAGTCTGTGGTCTTAAAATAAATATCAGTTATTATAGAAGTCCCATTTTTAATCACCATCACATCCAGAAATGGAAGTTTTTCAATACTTTGTTGCATTTTAAATTGTATATCTGCATGTAATGTGTTTAACACAGTTTTAAAATAGCCAAAGTCAGACATAGATCTCTCCCAAAACATGAAACAGTCATCTAAATATCGTTTCCATTCTTTCCTTATATATTTTGCGAAGTTTTCATCTTTTCCGTCTTAATCTTTTCGTACATTTTTTCTTCCAAAAACCCTAGAACAAGTGTTGCATAGGTAGGGGCAACTTTTGTCCCCATTGCCGTGCCTTTTGTTTGCTTAAAATAATCTTTGTTGAATGAAAAAATGTTGTTTTCTAATATTATTTTTAATGCTTCAATGATAAATGTTTTATTGTAGCGATCTGCTATTAATTCGGGATATTTATCCAACCAAAATGAAATGGCTTCTAAGCCCAAATCATGTGGGATGTTTGAATAGAGACTGACAATGTCAAAAGAAATCAGGCGAGTATTTTCTGACACCTTTTTAGGTATAGAATTGAGAAAGTGTATGTCATCTCTCAGATAGCTTTCTACCTTTGTAAGAAATGGTTTAAGTAAAATATCCAGTAAACTACTGAGATGGCTTGTTTCACAACGTGGTCCAGCCACTATAGGTCTAAACTGTAAGTCATCTGGGTTTAGTTCTTCAATATATTCAGACTTATGTTTGTTGCAAGAATCCTGGATAATTTTACTCTTATGTATTTTTGGTAGACCATAGAAAGTACTAGTCTTACAATCGAATTTGAGTAAAAAATCAATCTCATTCTTTGTTAAAACCTTGTGGTCTTTAGTTAGATTATTTATTTTAGAAAATATTTCCTTCATGTTACTGTCTGGGACTGATTGATAATAATTTTCATCTGTTAAAATTTCTAATATTTTCCCTTTATAAAAATCAGTATTCATAATGACAATGCCACCACCTTTGTCTGCTTCTTTAATAACAATAGAATCATCTTGTGCCAAGGATTTTATAGCATTTCTTTGATCTAGAGTTATATTATGTATAATGTGTTTATTCTCTTTAGAAACCAACGAACACAATGTTTTTGTCGTTGCGGCATATGTATCTAAAGTTTCATTTCTCCCACTGGGAGGAGTGAAATTTGATTTGTTTTTTACGAGTGAGACATTGTTATTCTCTACACCGTTGAAATATTCAAGTAATCTGATTTTCCTTAAAAACTCAGTTACATCTTCATTGACTTCGTAGGAATTATTTTTTTCTGGTGTGGGTGTAAATTTGAGACCCATCAACAAGACACTTTTTTCTACTTCATTTAGTTTGCGATTTGACAGGTTGTATATTTTTGTAAATGTTTTACCTGTTTCAGCTAGGTTACCCTCATCTATATTCTGTTTTTCCAATTGCGGTCCGCCGCTAAAAACATCAAGTATTGCGACACTATGGGAAAAGAAGCTAAAGGCAAGAAAAGATGCTTATTGTGGATATGTGAGAAATAGTGGTAATCTCGGCTTCCACGAAAAATGGATCTCCGCTAATCCAGGGTTAGTGATACCAAGAAAAATCCAAAAAATTGAAATAAAAAACGAGAACGAGGAACAAAGAGCTCTGAGGGAAAGAGCAATTTTACACGAGTTTAGAACTGAAATAGAGATGGAAAAATTAAAAACAGATGCATGTATTGAGCGGTACCGGAAAATCGATAAAGAGATGTCAGACATCATTTCTTCAAAATGTTCAGGCCCAAAAGCAGATTTCCTGTTCGAACAATGGCGGGTAAATGTTCAGAGAAACGAAGAGATCTCACACAAAAGGTGGGCAAACAATGAAAAATGGCTCAAATCATACGAAGAGGACTTTTTAAAGATATACGAACATTCAAATCCTTTTTTCAAAAAAGGAAAACAAAACGAAAATTTCGTTAAAACGTATTCCGAAGCCGTAGGTTCCACACTGCCGCCGATAACACAGCAGAATAACAGGCATTCAAACAGAAATTTCACACACAATGGTGTTCCCAACAGACGAAACGTTCTGAACGGACAACAAAACAGAGGTTCTCCCCCGAACGGCCTAAAGATCAGACAACAGCAACACAGTTTCACACCATTAGGAGTTGCAAACGAACAAAATAATGGAAGCTTTGATCTTCTATCCGTGATAAATCAACTTCTGCAGCAGAATAATGCAAGAAACAACCATAGTGGAAGAAGAAGGAAACATTTAAACAACAGGTCAAACAATTCAGACTGGTTAATTGATGAAGACGAAATGCCAGACATTCCGAATTCTTTTTTAGCGGCGGACCGCAATTGGAAAAACAGAATATAGATGAGGGTAACCTAGCTGAAACAGGTAAAACATTTACAAAAATATACAACCTGTCAAATCGCAAACTAAATGAAGTAGAAAAAAGTGTCTTGTTGATGGGTCTCAAATTTACACCCACACCAGAAAAAAATAATTCCTACGAAGTCAATGAAGATGTAACTGAGTTTTTAAGGAAAATCAGATTACTTGAATATTTCAACGGTGTAGAGAATAACAATGTCTCACTCGTAAAAAACAAATCAAATTTCACTCCTCCCAGTGGGAGAAATGAAACTTTAGATACATATGCCGCAACGACAAAAACATTGTGTTCGTTGGTTTCTAAAGAGAATAAACACATTATACATAATATAACTCTAGATCAAAGAAATGCTATAAAATCCTTGGCACAAGATGATTCTATTGTTATTAAAGAAGCAGACAAAGGTGGTGGCATTGTCATTATGAATACTGATTTTTTATAAAGGGAAAATATTAGAAATTTTAACAGATGAAAATTATTATCAATCAGTCCCAGACAGTAACATGAAGGAAATATTTTCTAAAATAAATAATCTAACTAAAGACCACAAGGTTTTAACAAAGAATGAGATTGATTTTTTACTCAAATTCGATTGTAAGACTAGTACTTTCTATGGTCTACCAAAAATACATAAGAGTAAAATTATCCAGGATTCTTGCAACAAACATAAGTCTGAATATATTGAAGAACTAAACCCAGATGACTTACAGTCTTTGAATCGACTGCCTATTCGAAATTCGCAAAATTGCAGTATGTTTCCTCTGGCTGTCTTTGCCGGATCATTACAGGGTCACTGATGAGGCTTTATTAGCCGAAACTACGTAGTATGACCCATCTTCTTTCTTATGAATGTTTTCATTGCTCTTAAAGGAACTCATTTTTGATTATTATTTACAGTTTAGACCTATAGTGGCTGGACCACGTTGTGAAACAAGCCATCTCAGTAGTTTACTGGATATTTTACTTAAACCATTTCTTACAAAGGTAGAAAGCTATCTGAGAGATGACATACACTTTCTCAATTCTATACCTAAAAAGGTGTCAGAAAATACTCGCCTGATTTCTTTTGACATTGTCAGTCTCTATTCAAACATCCCACATGATTTGGGCTTAGAAGCCATTTCATTTTGGTTGGATAAATATCCCGAATTAATAGCAGATCGCTACAATAAAACATTTATCATTGAAGCATTAAAAATAATATTAGAAAACAACATTTTTTCATTCAACAAAGATTATTTTAAGCAAACAAAAGGCACGGCAATGGGGACAAAAGTTGCCCCTACCTATGCAACACTTGTTCTAGGGTTTTTGGAAGAAAAAATGTACGAAAAGATTAAGATGGAAAAAGATGAAAACTTCGCAAAATATATAAGGAAAGAATGGAAACGATATTTAGATGACTGTTTCATGTTTTGGGAGAGATCTATGTCTGACTTTGGCTATTTTAAAACTGTGTTAAACACATTACATGCAGATATACAATTTAAAATGCAACAAAGTATTGAAAAACTTCCATTTCTGGATGTGATGGTGATTAAAAATGGGACTTCTATAATAACTGATATTTATTTTAAGACCACAGACTCAAAACAATATCTAAATTTCAAATCTTGTCACCCTAAACCCACAAAAACTAACATACCATTCACACTAGCTCGTCGAATTTGCACTATTGTTTCCGATTTAAGCATACTGAAAATACGCCTACAAGAACTGGCAACCATTCTTATAAGCAGAAAATATCCCCGGGATGTTATTAAAACAGGCATTTCTAAGGCCATGCAAATACCTAGAAACACTCTATTAAATACACAAACAGATATAGTAGAAAACATAACACCTTTTATTTCCACATTTAACCCCAAAAACAGAGAAGTATTTGGCATATTAAAAACTAATATGAACATTTTCAATAATGATGAAAGAATGAAAAATATTGTGGAAACTACAAAAATCATAAAAGGCAAACGCCAACTTCCGAATCTACGCCGTATCTTAATAAATTCGGAATTTCGCGAAAACAGGGCTCAACCTTGCGTTAGCAAATGCAATGAGCCAAGGTGCGGCCTTTGTAAAAATATTATTGAGGGATCATCCTTACAATTAAAACAAAAAACCTTTCACGTAAAAGAAGATATGAATTGTACTGTGCAAAACGTTTTGTATGTATTGGTGTGTAACGGGTGTAATGAATATTACATAGGCCAAACAGGTGACAAATTAAGAAATAGAAAAACAGTGCATGATCAACAAATAAGAGATCCATCAACAAGACAAATGCCAGTAAGCGCACATATAGACAATTGTTGTAAAACGGAACCTAAGTTTTCAATGTTTCCGTTTTATAAATTTCATAAACATGATGTTTCAGCTAGGCTGACCAAAGAACGATACTTTATTGACGTTTTTAAACCAAACCTAAACACTTTATTATGACGTGTCAAATTTTGCGCACGTTCCGTCCACATGTGTACGCATATTTGCTTAGTGACGTTGCTTGGAAACAGCGCATAGTTTGACGCCATTATTGTCCTGAAGATCTGAAACCGGTTGGCAATAATAAAGATACTATTAAACAGTCCATGTGCTAATGTTGTTTACTTTTTACATATAATTATCTTGTTTCGGGACATTTTTGTTAGTTTTCATACATATTTTCCTGGAACAAAGGACAGCAGCCATGGGTAGAATGAATAAAAGGACAAAAAGGGAAGAAAGTAGCAGCGAAAGTTCGCCGTCAAATTCTACATCGTCGATTTTACACAATCCAGCTGAAAGCAAACAACTTGATGAGATAAGTACTAAACTTTCTTTAATTTTAAAAGCCATAAATGATTTATCCGATGTTATGAAAGGGACAAATCAAAACATAACACCGGGAAACGCAGAGACGGCCATTGCGGGACTTCCGAATGTAATGAAATATATTGAAGATGAAATCAGGAGAAAAACAAATGCTAACTGCATTAACACTAGCAGATCGTTAGAAAGAATGGAAGAAGAAAGCCTCAGTTGTATTGAAGATGATGCGATGCGTATGAAATCAAGTATTGCGACACTATGGGAAAAGAAGCTAAAGGCAAGAAAAGATGCTTATTGGGGATATGTGAGAAATAGTGGTAATCTCGGCTTCCACGAAAAATGGATCTCCGCTAATCCAGGGTTAGTGATACCAAGAAAAATCCAAAAATTTGAAATAAAAAACGAGAACGAGGAACAAAGAGCTCTGAGGGAAAGAGCAATTTTACACGAGTTTAGAACTGAAATAGAGATGGAAAAATTAAAAACAGATGCATGTATTGAGCGGTACCGGAAAATCGATAAAGAGATGTCAGACATCATTTCTTCAAAATGTTCAGGCCCAAAAGCAGATTTCCTGTTCGAACAATGGCGGGTAAATGTTCAGAGAAACGAAGAGATCTCACACAAAAGGTGGGCAAACAATGAAAAATAGCTCAAATCATACGAAGAGGACTTTTTAAAGATATACGAACATTCAAATCCTTTTTTCAAAAAAGGAAAACAAAACGAAAATTTCGTTAAAACGTATTCCGAAGCCGTAGGTTCCACACTGCCGCCGATAACACAGCAGAATAACAGGCATTCAAACAGAAATTTCACACACAATGGTGTTCCCAACAGACGAAACGTTCTGAACGGACAACAAAACAGAGGTTTTCCCCCGAACGGCCTAAAGATCAGACAACAGCAACACAGTTTCACACCATTAGGAGTTGCAAACGAACAAAATAATGGAAGCTTTGATCTTCTATCCGTGATAAATCAACTTCTGCAGCAGAATAATGCAAGAAACAACCATAGTGGAAGAAGAAGGAAACATTTAAACAACAGGTCAAACAATTCAGACTGGTTAATTGATGAAGACGAATACCAGACATTCCGAATTCTTTTTTAGCGGCGGACCGCAATTGGAAAAACAGAATATAGATGAGGGTAACCTAGCTGAAACAGGTAAAACATTTACAAAAATATACAACCTGTCAAATCGCAAACTAAATGAAGTAGAAAAAAGTGTCTTGTTGATGGGTCTCAAATTTACACCCGCACCAGAAAAAAATAATTCCTACGAAGTCAATGAAGATGTAACTGAGTTTTTAAGGAAAATCAGATTACTTGAATATTTCAACGGTGTAGAGAATAACAATGTCTCACTCGTAAAAAACAAATCAAATTTCACTCCTCCCAGTGGGAGAAATGAAACTTTAGATACATATGCCGCAACGACAAAAACATTGTGTTCGTTGGTTTCTAAAGAGAATAAACACATTATACATAATATAACTCTAGATCAAAGAAATGCTATAAAAATCCTTGGCACAAGATGATTCTATTGTTATTAAAGAAGCAGACAAAGGTGGTGGCATTGTCATTATGAATACTGATTTTTATAAAGGGAAAATATTAGAATTTTTAACAGATGAAAATTATTATCAATCAGTCCCAGACAGTAACATGAAGGAAATATTTTCTAAAATAAATAATCTAACTAAAGACCACAAGGTTTTAACAAAGAATGAGATTGATTTTTTACTCAAATTCGAATGTAAGACTAGTACTTTCTATGGTCTACCAAAAATACATAAGAGTAAAATTATCCAGGATTCTTGCAACAAACATAAGTCTGAATATATTGAAGAACTAAACCCAGATGACTTACAGTTTAGACCTATAGTGGCTGGACCACGTTGTGAAACAAGCCATCTCAGTAGTTTACTGGATATTTTACTTAAACCATTTCTTACAAAGGTAGAAAGCTATCTGAGAGATGACATACACTTTCTCAATTCTATACCTAAAAAAGTGTCAGAAAATACTCGCCTGATTTCTTTTGACATTGTCAGTCTCTATTCAAACATCCCACATGATTTGGGCTTAGAAGCCATTTCATTTTGGTTGGATAAATATCCCGAATTAATAGCAGATCGCTACAATAAAACATTTATCATTGAAGCATTAAAAATAATATTAGAAAACAACATTTTTTCATTCAACAAAGATTATTTTAAGCAAACAAAAGGCACGGCAATGGGGACAAAAGTTGCCCCTACCTATGCAACACTTGTTCTAGGGTTTTTGGAAGAAAAAATGTACGAAAAGATTAAGACGGAAAAAGATGAAAACTTCGCAAAATATATAAGGAAAGAATGGAAACGATATTTAGATGACTGTTTCATGTTTTGGGAGAGATCTATGTCTGACTTTGGCTATTTTAAAACTGTGTTAAACACATTACATGCAGATATACAATTTAAAATGCAACAAAGTATTGAAAAACTTCCATTTCTGGATGTGATGGTGATTAAAAATGGGACTTCTATAATAACTGATATTTATTTTAAGACCAAAGACTCAAAACAATATCTAAATTTCAAATCTTGTCACCCTAAACCCACAAAAACTAACATACCATTCACACTAGCTCGTCGAATTTGCACTATTGTTTCCGATTTAAGCATACTGAAAATACGCCTACAAGAACTGGCAACCATTCTTATAAGCAGAAAATATCCCCGGGATGTTATTAAAACAGGCATTTCTAAGGCCATGCAAATACCTAGAAACACTCTATTAAATACACAAACAGATATAGTAGAAAACATAACACCTTTTATTTCCACATTTAACCCCAAAAACAGAGAAGTATTTGGCATATTAAAAACTAATATGAACATTTTCAATAATGATGAAAGAATGAAAAATATTGTGGAAACTACAAAAATCATAAAAGGCAAACGCCAACTTCCGAATCTACGCCGTATCTTAATAAATTCGGAATTTCGCGAAAACAGGGCTCAACCTTGCGTTAGCAAATGCAATTAGCCAAGGTGCGGCCTTTGTAAAAATATTATTGAGGGATCATCCTTACAATTAAAACAAAAAACCTTTCACGTAAAAGAAGATATGAATTGTACTGTGCAAAACGTTTTGTATGTATTGGTGTGTAACGGGTGTAATGAATATTACATAGGCCAAACAGGTGACAAATTAAGAAATAGAAAAACAGTGCATGATCAACAAATAAGAGATCCATCAACAAGACAAATGCCAGTAAGCGCACATATAGACAATTGTTGTAAAACGGAACCTAAGTTTTCAATGTTTCCGTTTTATAAATTTCATAAACATGATGTTTCAGCTAGGCTGACCAAAGAACGATACTTTATTGACGTTTTTAAACCAAACCTAAACACTTTATTATGACGTGTCAAATTTTGCGCACGTTCCGTCCACATGTGTACGCATATTTGCTTAGTGACGTTGCTTGGAAACAGCGCATAGTTTGACGCCATTATTGTCCTGAAGATCTGAAACCGGTTGGCAATAATAAAGATACTATTAAACAGTCCATGTGCTAATGTTGTTTACTTTTTACATATAATTATCTTGTTTCGGGACATTTTTGTTAGTTTTCATATATATATATATATATATATATATATATATATATATATATATATATATATATATATATATATATATATATAACTTTGTTTCATTTGATAAATTAGGTGACAGGAGAGCTCCCTGGGGTAGTCCCCTGTAGAGGTCATACACACCTGTGAACTTTTCAGTCTTAAATCAATAGGTATGATTATTTTCAAATTTTGTTGCTTTGATTGGCAACAGAACTCTATAAGGATTAATCTAATACAAAAAAATGTAAATGTGTCTATGTCTTTTAATTTTTCTGATAAATTTATTTTCAAAATTTCTTCTACTTTTCATAAAAATTTATAAACAATGAAATTTTCATCATAAGTGTTAGATGTATTACTGATCTTGTCACCCCAAGATATTGCATTTGAAATAGGCCACATATATCCTCTATATAGCAAACACATTTCAGAAAAGTCAGAAACCGGTAACATTGTTTTCGATTGCTAGATATGGGTTCAGGTCTATTGTTGTGCTAAAATCAGTTGCAATATAAGGGGACAAGATTTCCTTAAAGTGTATTTTTTATTGTGTTTTAATGACCATTTGGTGCCACGTTATCATACAAAGCTTAGCATAGGCATTTATGTAATAAAAACTCTCTCCCCCCCCCCCCAACACACACACTCAAAAAGATACTGTTTACAGTCAGGCGTTTTAGTTTGACTTTCCAAAAGTAAATGAGAACATACTTTAGCAAAGAATAACAGTTCAATCCAATCATTTGAAAGAGAAAAAATGAAATGCATTCATGCACTGTAAATGATGAATGTTATTTTTGACAGTTTTGCAAAAATGATAATCCTGAAAAATATTACATTATGGCAGAATAGGAATAAGACAAGGTGGATCTTTTTAGCCTGTTTTATTTGGTCTTTCGGTATATTTTTAAACCCCGCAATAAAAAGACACTTGATGTCAGTAATACGCAATGACGTATTAAATCTGCTTAATAAATTACTTGCATAAGTCCTATTTTTTTCTTTAATTATGTTTGCTGCTGTCATTCTCTTCTTTAAAATACAAGAGGACCATGATGGTCCTATATCGCTCACCTGAGCTAAGAGATTTATATGTGGGTGTCGGGCAGGGCAATTTTTGGCCTCAGGTCCATAATTTGAACAATTTTGGTAGAGGGCCACTAAATGAAACTTAATAACAAATATTAAGTCCTGGGCCTTCTGGTTTCAGACAAGAAGATTTCTAAAAGTTTCCCTATATAAGTCTATGTAAGACCAGTGGGGTAAACGATAGGGCAATAATTTGAACAATCTTGGTAGAGGTCCACTAGATGAAGCTTCATACCAAATATCAAAGACAAGGCCCTTCTGGTTTCAGACAAGAAGATTTTTAAAGGTTTTCCCTATATAAGCCCATGTAAAACCAGTGGGCCCCGGGGCGGGGCCATTTGTGGCCCCGGGGCAATAATTTGAACAATCTTGGTAGAGGTCCATTAAATGAAGCTTCATACCATATCAAACACCTTGGCCTTCTGGTTCCCGATAAGAAAAGTTTTTAGTTTTTCCCTATATAAGCCTATATAAAACCAGTGGGCCCCAGGGCAATAATTTGAACAATCTTGGTAGAGGTCCACTAGATGAAGCTTCATACCAAATATCAAAGACCTGTGCCTTCTGGTTTCAGACAAGAAGATTTTTAAAGGTTTTCCCTATATAAGCCTATAAAAAACCAGTGGGCCCCAGGGCGGGGCCATTTTTGGCCCCAGGAAAATAATTTGAACAATCTTGGTAGAGGTCCACTAGATGAAGCTTCATACCAAATATCAAACACCTGGGCCTTCTGGTTCCAGACAAGAAGATTTTTAAAGGTTTTCCCTCTAGAAGCCTATGTAAAACCAGCGGGCCCCGGGGCAGGGCCATTTTTGGCCCCAGGGCAATACTTTGAACAATCTTGGTAGAGGTCCACTAGATGAAGCTTCATACCAAATATCAAAGACATGGGCCTTCTGGTTCAGACAAGTAGATTTTTAAAGTTTTTTTCTTATTTTTCCCTTTTGTTGCCATGGCAACCAGAGTTCTGCATGGATTGGAATTCTTTGAACAACTTTGAGAGAGGACCACCCAAAGATCCTTTCTGCCAAGTTTGGTTCGAATCCATCCACTGGTTTAGGAGGAGATGTTGTTTAAAGGAAAATGTGAACGGACATACAGACGACGACGACGACGACGGACGGTGAGTGATCACAATAGCTCCCCCTGAGCCTTCGGCTCAGGTGAGCTAAAAACAGCAGCCAATAAATTGCTAAATGTGAAGGGACAGACTGATTTTTCCAATTGTTCTAATGATTCATCGGTCCAGGTGTTGGTAATTTTTCTTACATCACTTGGTCAAAGAGACTTACACTCCGCTCCTCCACCAAAGGTTTTGTGAGATCATGAAAACTATTTTCTGCATTGTTTCTAAGTTCATTATAACATCTGCACACGTGTAAGCTACAATGTCTTAGTTTTCAAATAAATGCAGAACTAGTCACACTGTAACTAGTTGTAAAATTGGCATTTGGTATACACTTCCCTAAATGAAATAGATGGAAGGCAAGTTGCTGTAACTAATGCATTTGATAGCTGATATTATATTTAGATGTTGTAATACCATTCGCATTTTAGTCATCTGCATGCAGTATTTGTCATCAGTGTTAAGTTTTCTAGCTCTGTATTCATCTGTTTTTGCAAATGGCGTAAATCAGCTGTTAGTTGTACTACCGTCAAGTTCTACCGTCAAGAAACATCAAGTTCACTATATTACTTCAGTTACATATAAGAACAAATTGGGCATTAAGAAAACAGTTTATCCCAAAAGTGGGGATGGGGTAAAGATATCCTGGCCAGTTGAGCTTTACCAGCCAGGATATTTTGCCCCCCCCCCCCCGCGGTGTCAACATAAAGGGTGGGGGTAAAGATATCCCGGGAGAAGCTACCCCTGAGAAGCTTTACCCCCGGGGTAAAGCTACCCAGGGGTCAAGATAAACTGGGACACCGGTATAAGCATGTATGAACCAAAATCTGCAGTTGGCTTTATATTTTTCCATAATACTGATAGCAAATATACCGTTTGCTCTTTTCTTCATCTGAAATGGTTTGAAAGCTGAACTGATTGGTCTTCTCTGTAATACTAATTCATGTTAGTAGTAGTAATACTAAAAAAATAACTGGTTGCTTTCTGGATCATATTTAGAATATAAATAGATCATATTAAAGAATATAACTTTCTGACACTGATTTGCACAGCAGGCGACATTTGTCTGTGCTTTTGTCCAGAAACTGCAGGGAGGGGGTGCATTTTAGAGTGACAAAAGACCCAACACAATTGTGTTTCCATTTTGTCTACAGTAATCTGTGTATACAGTGAGCCAAAAGATAAAACAAGAGGGCCCAGAGGGCCCTGGTTCGCTCACCTGAGTATCACTGCCTTGAGTACAATCTACTTTTAGCTCTGGTGGCCATCTTGTTCATCAGCAGAGTGATTTAAGCTTATATGGTAGGGAGTAACCTAGGCAACATTCCTGTGAAGTTTGAATCAAATTGGCCTAAGGTTTTAGGAGGAGTTCACGTTTGAATCAAATTTACAATATTTTTCTATTTTTAGCTTTGGTGGCCATTTTGTTCATTTGAGCAGGATCATTTTAGTCTTTTTGGTAGAGGGTCATCTAAGCAACATTACTTGGAAGTTTGAATGAAATTGGTCCAAGGGTACTGGAGGAATTGTCGTTTGAAGATTTTTTTTATTTTTAGCTCTGGTTGCCATCTTGTTCATCGGAGTAGAATGAGTTTTAACTATTTTGGTAGGGAGTCACCTAGGCAACATTCCTGTAATGTTTGCATCCAATTGGCCCTAGGGTTTAGAAGGAGTTCGCATTTGAAGCAAATTTACAATGTTTTTCTGTTTTTAGCTCTTGTGGCCATTTGTTTATCGTTTATGCTATATTCCTAGAGGCTCATCTAAACAACATTCCAATGAAGTTTAGAAGCAAGCCTTCATGATGAAGTGGTCATGCGACTTGCCTTGTAAACCAGGGGTAGCAGGATCGATCCCGGACTTCTCCAGACTTTAAATTCTGAGTCTTTAAACTGAGGTCCCGTCACTGTATGACCTTAGCTGTTGGTAAGACTTAAACTCAGCCACTCACTCCTATGAAGTTTGAATGGAATTGGCCCAAGGGTAAAGGAGTTGTCGCTTGAATATTTTTCTTTTTTTAGCTCTGGGGGCCATCTTGTTCATCAGTCAAATGATTATAGCTATTTTGGTATAGAGTCACCTGCGTAACATTCCTGTGAAGTTTGAATGAAACTGGCTCAAGGGTTTAGGAGGATAGGAGGAGTCCATGTTTGAAACAAATTTACAATGTTTTTCTATTTTTAGCTATGGTGTCCATTTTGCTCACCAGAGC
Source organism: Lucinisca nassula (assembly GCA_963580285.1). Lineage (NCBI taxonomy): Eukaryota > Metazoa > Mollusca > Bivalvia > Lucinida > Lucinidae > Lucinisca > Lucinisca nassula. Next base: position 46,305,782 of record OY757023.1, on the reverse strand, counting down.
AGAATCGATTTAGCTATTTTGGTAGACGGTCATCAAAGCAAAATGCCTATGAATTTTGAATGAAATTGGCCGAAGGGTATAGAGGAGTTGGCGTTTGAAGATGATTTTCTATTTTTTAGCTATGGCAGCCATCTTGTTCGTCAGAGCAGAATGATTTTAGCTATTTTGGTAGGGAGTCAACTATGTAATATTCCTATGAAGATGGCCCTGTGTCCCTCATCTGTGTACCAGAAAAGCATTACTGATGTTTAGAAAGAAATAAAAAAAAACTGAAGAAAGGCAAACTGTGATGAAAAGCAAGACATGGTTGTTTACCTGAGTGATATAAATATCTTCATAGATCCAGGGTTGTCAATATAGTTGTACATTGGTTGAACCAGGTGAACTCTTCAGGATGAAATCTTGAAGGGCATGTTGTGTGCACAAGACTTCTTGAATCTATGCTGAAATTCTATTTTCATGTTCATGATGAAGTCATAATTTGACACAGTGGTTAACAATAGTATTGCAAAGTATAACAAAATTTACATAAGAAACACAGCTGACCTGAAATATAGCTGTTTACATATAAAAAGTGAGACATTGAAGTTTCCTAAGTTTTGTCCGACCTGAATCTTTGACACTGATCTATAAGGCTTGTATAGATTAAGTTACCTTTCTGCCATAAACGTTTTGGTTCTTTCATGTATCTAAAAGCCACAAAGAATTAATTCTGATACAGTGGGCATAAATATGAGAATAAGGAATAAAATAAGACAGATTAAGATGTGTGGAATCTATGAGGCAATATATGCCAAATAGAAACTTAAGGAGCATAAAATCTGATATAAAGAACAGGTAAAAAAAATCTGAGTCTTTCCACAGAACACAGATGCATCAACTAATTCTCTTGAATTTCAACAAAACTTTTCCTGATCTTGCAATAATCTAGAAAATGGTACATTGAAACATTTTGAGGAAAATACAATTTCAGCCTTTACATGTAACAATGGATTTCCATTTCAAAATATTGTTGCAATTAAGCAAACAATAAAATATATTATTTGACAGAATTCAAATACTGGGGTAACCTTTTCTCCATATAAGGAACAACAGATTCACATAACAAAATGCTGCCGTAAATAAGAATTCAATACTGTATGTTTTTGACAGAATTAAACATATTGTGACAAATCTACAGAATGTACATTATAAGTCTAAATTCCCTTAAAAAGTGTCTTGTGAGAGGTTTAATATGAAAGCAACAAAAGTTTGTGTATAAGGAAAGAAATTAACCCTTATCCTGCTGAATATTTACATTAGTCACGCCCATTTCTTACTATCAGCCAATTAGATTACATGATATAATGTTTGCATTCAAATTACGAAACTAAATGACAAACTGTGTAGATCCAGATCAGATGGCTTCTTTATCTGTATCTATATTGTTTGCAAAGTTATGAATTGTTGTGAACAGCGTATAAGGGTTAATACCCTTTTCAATTATTTTGCAATACACCTAACTGAATCCAGTAGTAATTACCATTAACCCATATACCACAATGGAGTTCCCCACCAAATTAGTTTGGAGTGGTCCATTTCCAATTATAGGGGTGTAAGGTTTGTTTGGAGTAAGTTGTCAACAATGCATGTACTTTGAGCAAAAACTGTACACCCAGATCAGATGCCGCACTCTGTGGCGCTGATCTGGGCAGTAACTATTTACCCGTGTCCCATAAAAGGTTGGCTAGGCGTATATGGGTTAATATAACCCAACCAAAACATGCATCAACAACATGCCAGCCTCAGTAGCTCTGTCAGATGTGTGTCTGACTGATAATCAGGACGGGAGTTTAATGCCTGCTGAGGTCAGCAACATTCCTTCGTGGAGATTGATCATGAAATCTTTTTTACGGTCATTTTCTCCCTTCCGCTGATTCGAGAGTTGTCAGTTTCGGGCGAAAGAATGAGCACTGTACTGGTTAACAGCTTACGGATAAGCCTGCCCAGGCAAAGGGTGGATAGGTAAACTGACCGGCTCAAAAATGACCTAAGTAGTGTTGACTGGGCCTTTAAACTCCAATACAAACAAAGCATCAACAGCATACATGTAATATATATATATATAATCAGAAATGCCTCATTGAGGCACTTCTTAGAAGTACCCAAAGTCTATGTTTTGAGTGAGGAAATGGAAAAAAACCCTGTAAACTCCACTTTTCTCTATATAAAGTGGTGTTTTACAAGGCTCTTCATTTCCTGATGTCAATTAATGGTGGCCACCCTTATCTTGTACAAACCACCAGCAATACCTACCTTTAAGGGGCAGGTACTGCATTTTATGTGGCGGGTGAGTGCACTTTAAAGTAGCAAAGACAATCACATGATACAATCTCCAAGCTGTAAAGGGAGACATGAAGTACACTATGATCTTCCCAATAGATTTTTCCGTTTCAATTTCACCAAGACAATGAGTAAAAAACAACCTTTATTCGAAAAGCTGGTATTATACATTTGAAACTGAGTGGGTGACATGTGTTGAATTATGTGGATTTTATGTGTAGAAAAACTATTTTGTGATCTGACCAGTATGTCTCACATGTCCCAACTGCACCATCAACATCTGATAAATCAAAATTCGAAAATATCAAATCAAGCATTGTCATATGATCTGTGGTACATTCATTTATTAGCATTTTGCTTGAAAACATTTCACTTAATTTCTTAACAATGTTAGGCTTTAGCAAAATGTCAATATTGAAATCTCCAATTATCACCAATGGCTTTGATGGGGTAAAATATGGAATGAGTTCTTTGTTCAGACAAGAAAGAAGATTACTGTCAGACATTTGAGGTGACTTATACAAAAATACAATCTGACATTCAACTGAGACATGCCTGGCAGTTATCATAATGAATTCCAATGTATCAGAAGTATACTTTCTATCCTGTGTTATAATGGTATCATCTTTAGCATAAACTGCTAATCCATGAGGAGGTCTTTTGGAAGAATTGTATCCAATTTGGTCATTTCTTATCAAACAATAGCCTTCTATTGCATAATCACTATCATTATCTGGCTGGTGTAGTCGTGTTTCTGCTAATCCAAATACGTGGGTTGACAACAAATTTTTGTCATGTCTTATATCATCAAAATGAAGATTCAAGGATCTACAATTATTGAAAGCAACTTTGAAATGTGAAAATGGATCTATCAATTCTAAAGAAGTATCGCAGAGTTGAAGCATTGCTGTTTCATGCAGTCGCTGCATTTCGGCCTTAACTTGATCATCAACTTGTAATGCTTTTTCATTAAAGTTAAGGATCTGAAGCTTTTCAATTGACCTAACTCTGCTAAGTGCAACGTAGTGTAAATGTGGAACTTTGCGGGTTTTACGCTGTGATAAGTCTATGACCACTCTTTCAAGGGTACTACCTTGGGCTCTATGTACAGAACGCCCTGCAGAAGGTTGCAAAGGGAACTGAATTCTCTGAAATGTCTTTCTGTTGTATGTAAATGACCTGTTAACATCAAAAATTGGTGTCCAATTTTCATCGATACTATTATGATAAAATCCCCTGTTTCTGTATTTGATTCTTGTTTCCATTCCTGCTTTCTTGTCATCAAACTGAACCCAAATTATGCTAGGGCGTCGTGTGGTTTGTAGCTTATACTCAATAAACTTAACTACACATGAAGCTCCGTTAGCTAGTCCATCTTCTGTTTTTATGTTTATTGTTAAGTCATAAAGCATGTCAACAACAACTGTTAAAGAGCAATGTAAATTTGCTGTTTGGTTTGAATCTGTTACATTCTTGAGGTTCTTAAGGGCACAGTCTATCTTTTCTTTTGATAGCTTAGGTGAAACGTATGTATCCATGCATGGTATTTCAACCTTTTCTGTTGACATACTTCTTATAATTTCATTATTAAAAACATGCATGAAATAGTTTTCTGCAAAGAGGTGAGGTGCATTTTTCTGATACTCAACATCATTTGTAGTAATTTCACACTGCTTAAATCTAGTCTTGTCTTCAGCAGTCAAGGAATTGGTCCTTAATCTATTTAACAATTCTGAAAATTGAAGGTCATCTTTCTGTCTCATAATTTCTGTTAATTCAAACATAGTAAATAATTCTTTCCACAGATTTTGTGACAAAGCAGCCGCATCATGTTTCATGTCATTAAATATCCAATCACCACTCACAGGTTTTAACTGGTAAAGATCACCAACAGCAATAATGCTAACACCACCAAAAGGTGTTCTTGTTCCTTTCAATGCTTGAAGTCTCTGATCAATAAAATTCAACATGGAATTACTAACCATTGAAATTTCATCAATAATCACAACTGACAAATCACGGTACTTTGATCTAAAGGTATTCAGACTGTCACAAGTTAATGTTTGATCCGACTGCTTATACTTTTGTTTAAATGCAGATGAGATGGTAGAACCATTAATATTAAATGCTGCCTTTCCTGTAAATGCACATAGAAGAACCCTTGTATGATCCACATCTTCTCCTTCTTTCAAATTTAATATTCTAAACAAAGTCTGATACAATGCTCGAATAACTAGACTTTTCCCAACACCAGCTCCACCAGAAAGAAATGCATATAAAGGGGCATCCTTTGTTTTAATCCAGTGAATCACATGATAGTAAAACTGCTTTTGTTTACTATTTAAACACTGCAGGAGCTTTCTATAATCAATATCTGACAGGATATTTTCATTTACATCAATTTGAGGTGCAGAAACATAACATCCAATTTCAGTCCCTATATCATAATCTCTATGTTCAGGTCTATCAGGATTAAAATATATAAACTCTTTTGACTGAATTGGTTCCATTTCAGCATCATCACCTTCAACTTGTTGTGTACTTGGTGCAGTTTCATCAAATGCATCATATTCCATTTCTGCCAAGTCTCTTGCTAATTCCAACTCTTCAGCATGATGTTCATAAGCTGAGCATTTATGATCTATCACATGCTTGATAGACTCATAGTGTTCTTTATATGTTCTAAAAGTTCCAAGTAAGTCAGTCTCTTCCTTTCTCCATGGGTGAAAAAGTAAAAGTTTCTCTCTATAGTAGTTCTCTTCATCTGTTTTGCGATTGAATCTCACATACCTAATTATTTTAGAATTACGACATCGTTTGATTTTTATGCCATTCTTTAAAGTTAAAATAGTTTCACCATCACCAAAGCTTTCTTCATCTGATATTTCTGCATCTTTCTCATAATCTTGCTCTTCCTCATATTTATTGTCATTCTGGCCATCCGGGTAAATTACTTCCAACTCTGACACATAATCGGCTAAGCAATAAGTTTCCAAAGGTTTGGGGCGCTTTGAGTATCTTTTAATTTTATTGTCTGACATTACATCTGTTGAGTCTGCAGGCAATTCATCAAGCACTGATTTTGGTTTCAATAGCTGTACTCTCTGGTTTGGAAGTGAAGTATTTATAAAGACAACACTCCTTGAACTTTTAGTCAATGGCATTTGCAGTACCAGATAAACTGCCTCTTGTGCACTTACTTCAACACTGTTTGAAAATACATTTCCAATATGTCTAACTTGTCTTTTGAGATCCATATTGCCATTCCTAGCTTCTTTTGCAGCTGCATGCAACAAATTACTCATCCCTCTTTGAGATTTACTAATATATGAAACTATATACATAGCACAAGCATATGGATCTAACACAAATTGAATGTCAATGTTTGCCTTCCATGCTTTTAACACACTATCATTGTACAAATTTACACGGATCTCACCCGGATTTCTTTTCAAAAACACTTTTGAAGAGTTTAAGGAACTTCTAATGCATTTAATGTATTCTTGCTCACTCATTTGGACAACGTCTGTCAGAAACTCTTCATAAGACATATCATATCCATCTTTCTGATTGTTCATTGTTTTCTGTATGTTTTGGTAGAGTTTATAATACTTGTCTTTTTCGGTTTCCAGAGGCTGCAAGACCGAAGTTTTGGAAAGAGGTGGTAAAGGATAACCAAATCGACATATTTTATCTTCTCGTTTTCTACACGTTCTTGAATGTTTGTGAATTTGAAGTTCTATTAAACGACCAAGGTTCGGATTGTCTACAGAACATTTTAGATACTGATCCACATAAGCAGCCAACTCTGCATCTGAATCCACATTGAATTTTGGTGCATTTTGTACCCATACAATCATGTGAATGTGTGGCGATCCACGTTGCTGAAATTCCACTCTAAAAAAGTAATCAACAACTTTTCCAAGAGGCTCGTGTTCACTCTTTAGAACTGTGTTGATGAATTCTTTAACTCTGTGCTCGAAATATCTGGAACAAGTGACTGGATCTGATTGAATGAGTTTTATCTTTTGTTCCCAAGCCAAGTTTTCAATTTGATCATCAGTGTATTTCAAATTTTTATTTAAGATAGCTAACATTTTCAAAAGGTCAATCCATCTTGTATCAGCCGAGGACAATGACATAAACCAAGTTGGCAAACCCAACTGTCGAATCATAGCATAAACATCTTTTTTTCTAGATTCTAAATATGCAGGAGAATTTCTTAGTTGCTTAAACAAATAGTAACCTTCATCATTTTTTACAATACTGTCAATGCATTCTGAGTTTCTTGCTTGTACAGCAGTAATCTTATTTGTTCCAGTCTGACACCTTCTAACAGCAAGGTTTGCTTTATCATTCAATTGCTTCATTTGTATTTTTTTCAGTTTAAAAAATATATTGGGTACACTGTTAGCAGCCCGCCTATCTTGACTTCTCAATTCCCACTTTGCAATATCACTATAATGTACAGGCACTTGTCTGTCATCATTAGCTATTCGCCTCTGCCCACAAAATATGGTTGGAAAACAAAGATATTCTGAATCTTTATCTTGAAATATACTGAGTGGTCGCTGACCTTCTCCAGGAGCAAATGTGAAAGTAGAGTTTCTGTTTTCAAGATCTGCATCATCCAAAAGGGTGTCAATATTTCCCACATTTTCCTGTGTGATTTCTTCTGCATCTGAATCATAAAGTTCTTCCACATGAGAAATATTATCATTTGAAATATTACCAATCTGATCATTTGAACAAATGTCACACATTTCACTAACAGCATCATCAAAATCAACAATATCATATTTTGAACCTTCCTGTGTACACCAGTCGAAAAAATTATGTATTATCTCAGCTTGATTCTTATCATGAGTAAATTCATCAAAACCAACATTATTTGTTTCTGAACAAGCTGTTTTGTGTGACTCCAAAAATGCATGAAGGGTTTCATTGCTTTCTTCTGTGATTTTCTTTATCCATTGCTGATCAATTTCAACATTTGCATGTTTGTACAATTCACTACCACTCAATAGCCAGTGCAAAGCACACAATACATGGAATGGTCGGACATTTTCTGAGAAAACATACGACTTAAATGACATCTTCTTCTTCAATTTCACTGCAACTGTTACATTTTCGTCAAACGGTCTTGGCAAAGCATTTACAACTGGTTGAATATCAACAGGTACATTAACAACATTTCCTTTTACTGATAACTGGCGACCTCTGGGTAGTTCTCGCATCTGCATGAACGGTATACGTAAAGCAATAAGGCGTTCTTCAAGGGGAAACAGCTCCAGTTCTTTGGGCTTTGGTGGCCACTTCATTCCATTTAAAACAGACAATTTTGGGACTTTACCACATTTAATATTGTCTTTGCATGTGCAACATATCCATTCTTCTTCATTGACTGATTTCACACCTGTTAAGTACTTTTCCTTGTCTTTACAAACAAATGTTCTAGCTTTTGATACAGTCTCTTCAAACCATGTCTGGTGACAACAACTACACACATAGAGAGGTCCAACTGATATATTCTTGTGAAACCTTTCAATACAAACATCAATATCACTGCCACATTTTCTGCGCTTTGCAGTTAACTTTTCAATTTGTGAAAAGGATGGTTCTTTACGCTTTGTAGCCTTTCTTCTACAGTCTATAATGTTTTCAATTTTCCTGTTTCTTTCATTTAATCTCCATTGTTGTTTTGCAACCCTTTCTTGTTCTAATATGTATGGATCTGACCTTGCCTTCCTCCTTGACCGATTTTGTATTGCTATATCTTTTTGTTTGAATTCATGGCATTTTCGAGATTCTTGTTTCTTTTTACTTTCCCATTTTTTGTATTCATCTATTAATCTGGCTCTTCTCATGCATGCCTTTGTCATATCTCTGTCTTTTTTCCGGCAGTCTTCAGATTGTCTAGCACTCTGCTTAGATTTGAGAGTATATTCTCTTTCCTTTTTTTGATATTCTTCAGACTGTCTAGCACTCTGCATAGATTTCAGCGTATATTCTCTATCTTTTTTACGGTACACTTCAGATTGTCTAGCACTCTGCTTAGATTTCTGTGTATATTCTCTATCTTTTTTACGGTACTCTTCAGTCTGTCTAGCACTCTGCATAGATTTCTGTGTATATTCTCTATCTTTTTTACGGTACTCTTCAGTCTGTCTAGCACTCTGCATAGATTTCTGTGTATATTCTCTATCTTTTTTACGGTACACTTCAGATTGTCTAGCAGTCTGCATAGATTTCTGTGTATATTCTCTATCTTTTTTACGGTACTCTTCAGATTGTCTGGCACTCTGCTTAGATTTCTGTGTATATTCTCTATCTTTTTTACGGTACTCTTCAGCCTGTCTAGCACTCTGCATAGATTTCTGTGTATATTCTCTATCTTTTTTACGGTACACTTCAGATTGTCTAGCACTCTGCATAGATTTCTGTGTATATTCTCTATCTTTTTTACGGTACTCTTCAGATTGTCTAGCACTTTGCTTAGATTTCTGTGTATATTCTCTATCTTTTTTACGGTACTCTTCAGTCTGTCTAGCACTCTGCATAGATTTCTGTGTATATTCTCTATCTTTTTTACGGCACACGTCAGATTGTCTCGCACTCTGCATAGATTTCTGTGTATATTCTCTTTCTTTTTTACGGTACTCTTCAGATTGTCTAGCACTCTGCTTAGATTTAAGAGTGTAGTTTTTGTCTTTTACTTTGAAGTTAGTGTCTTGCCTTCGTTTCTGCATATAATCTTTCATGTATTTTTTTCTTTCTGTAACTTTTTCCGGATTCATTTTTATTTCTTTGTTCCTATTTCTTTGATTTTTAGTAACCTTTGTACTATTACATGCCTTCCTTTCAAGTCTATGCTTTTGATCCTTAAAGTATTTGCCAATAAGTGTTGCATTATTTTCACTGTTTGAATGAGTAAAAAATTCTTCTGTTGCATGTGCATTCCTCATATGGCTTTCTGACAAATTCCTCTTGTAAGTTACAGTTTTCCAAGCATACTCACATGGAGTATCAGTATGACACTTTGTAGGATTTTCAATATCAAATACTGAATTATGTTCAAGATTAGATAAGTCAAAATCTACAGGAAGAATTTCAAACTGTGTTGAAATTGAAATCATCATACTTTCAAACAATGCATACAGAAATGAAACTAGATCATCTAAACAATTGAAACCAGCAAGTAATGATTTACCATCTGGAGTGGATAATCCATTGAAACCATGTGAATGTGAATCAAATAGAAAATATGTGCAATCCCTCTTGAAGACAGAACAACAAATTGAACCAATCATTAGTAAAACACCTGGAGAATATTGTAGAGCAGTATGCAATGCTTGATGAAGTGTAGGTAAACTGGTATTGACAAATTGTTCTGTGCAAAGGCCTGTCACAACAGCAGATTTTTTCACAACAACTTGTTTGTTTAAAATTGAAACTAATCTTGGAAGTTCGTCAAAGCTAAGCAATTTACTTCTGAATTTACCTTTTGCCTTAAGATCATATATTACTTTATTATACAGGCCATCTCCAGCTAACAGAATGTTGTCTAGATCTGTACTGCAACAAATGTCTGAGTATGCTGCATAAATTAATGAACAAAGTGCATTTGCAGTGCACTGACATCCTCTAGACTCATTGCTAAATATTTCTGACCCTTGGTGAAAAGATCCCTGTTCAAATTTGACAGAGTTAAATGGACCATTAGAAGGTTTCCATAGCATTGTTTCAGTTTGTTGCGTAAAAGGAAAGGCAGTATACATAGCTTTTTCAGCAATTTGTGTGGAGCTTGAAAATACAGGGTTTGTAACCTCTATAGGTGAATTGATATTGATATCTTGTACAACTTGCTTTCTGTAAACATCTTTGTCATTTGTACTTTGCAGAACTTTGAAATGTTGTACTGGTTCTTTTCTGTTACCATCTTTGTCATTTGTAGTTTGCAAAACTGAGGCAATATGTGTTTTCATATTTTTGTCATTTGTACTTTTCAAAACTTTGGCAGTTTGTACTGGTTGTTTTCTGTGAACATATTTATCACTTGTACTTTGCGCCCAAGCAACATGTGTTTTAATATTTCTTGTACTTTGCGCCGAAGCAACATGTGTTTTAATATCATTTGTACTTTGCGCCGAAGCAACATGTGTTTTCATAGCATCAGATGTTACAATGAGGCAGGTCATACCCACATCTGATATATTTGTCGACCCTGGATCAGATGATACACTGGGGCAGGTCATACCCACATCTGACAAGATATGCGACCCTGGCTCAGATGTCCCCATCGCTACAAGCGAATGAGGCTTAGATCCTCCATGATCTAAGAGGTGGGTAAGGCCCACATCTGAAATATGCAACCCAGGGCTGCCACCATCAGCCCTCACCACTGTCTTTGCCAATGACTTCTTCCAATTCCTCTTACGTGGCATGCCTCAACCTGAAAGATACAGAAAAAACATATCTGCCTTGATACAGAAAAAAAAACATATCTGTCTTAACAGGAAATATATAGAAAATATGGGGAAATGGTGTATCGTAAAACCATTCAAAATTGTATTAATTCTAGATGGAGTTTTGTACAGAAATATATATTTTTCGCCCTTGAGCAAAGTAATTTGACAACAAAATAGGTAAAACCAAATGATTGTCCTCAAGGCTTCCATTCAATGACTTTTATTCTTCTGTGCATTCTTAAACTTCAGGTCTCAAGCCTCAGATTCTTGGTTCCAGTGTAGAAGCTAACACAGAATTTTAATATTGAATTTATGTTATGTTGGTTTATACCTAATTCTCTATCTATGGTCGGGCCCCTCAGAGTCTTAACTCTTGGTTTTGTTTTGTTTCAGCATTTCAGTTAGTTCATGCTGTTCAGTCCGCACCATTGTTTCATCTCTGCAGTTGTTTGACTTGTATGTTCTCCGAGATGTTGCACTGATGAGTTAGGAAGCCTTCATGCTGACTGAATAAATTAACTGACTACACCACAACAAAAGGGCTAGAATTGCAACCACATAAAATCAATAACCCCCACCCCCCTCCCCCTGTGGAATTCTTTTCACTGACAGTTCCAAGGCTGTTCTTCTTTTGTGGTTTATTTTTATTACTGTTTGTCATTGAATGTATGTATCACTTATATCTTTTTATTTCGGACAGCCAGTTGGCCATTTTGCTGTAAAGTAACTGTCCTTTTGGCTTTCCTCTATTGTTGTTTGCACTAGGGTCTAGATATTTCATGTTTGTGTTTCTTTCTCTTTGATGTGTCTGAAGGGAGGCAAAAGTTAATTGTGTGGATTCCTGATCATTGCTTCTCTTCTACTTTACAACTGCTCTTCTTGAATTACAGGAAGGGAACCAATGACCCCAGAAAAGATTTCAGCTCAATCTTCACAACTGAATGTTGCCAATAATTGCAGATGTTCAACCCATGACCTCCTGGTTACCATTCAAACAGGCATCTGAGCTACCAAGGATAGCAAAGAAAGAGCTTGGTGCATGCGATTTTACTGTTTATAAGGAGTGTCTATTAGTCTTTCCCTTTGATGTTTTGGATAGGCACTGGGTTGTTTTGATCAGTTCATGTAGCACCTTTACAAATTAATTTGAATTCTTTTCTAGAAGTGCTCTTGACCAACATTTATTTGATACATAGAGGGACAAGTCTAAAAAGATAATTACAATTCTTTGATACTAAATTACCCTCAAATGTCTTTAATGTTTTGTTTGATTTGTAGTTTAACGTCCCAATCAACACTATATTGGTCAGTTTGGAGATGTTGCTTACAATTTTGTGGAACTTTTACCCAACACTGAGATGAAATGATATCTTAAGCCCTGGCGCCTTATTTTACCAATAGGGTTTATATGCATGGGCAGCACTTTGCCTGGGCAGGCTTAGATCCTGTAAGCAGTTTATCAGTACCGATGTCTGGTCATTTTCAGCTCTGAGGGGAAGCATTGTGCAGCTGATCTATTTCTTCAATCCCCGATGGGTGGGGACCCTCTATCGTTTTTGTTTACTGAAGGAAAAGTGGCATTCACCTCTGGTCTCGCGCACAATAGCATTAAATATTACTGACAACTTTAATCAAATTATCAACATGCAATAACAAGGATTTTCATGTTAATAATTGTACTTATTGCTAATGCAACTACTGTTTCCAATCTTTCGGGGACTATATCATACAAGCTATTCTTCCATCAAACAAAAATTGATTCTTTCAAAATTATCTGACTGTTACTTACTGGTAATTAACTAAACATTCATTTACCTTGGAACACAGTGATAAGACGTTTCAAGGAAAGTCCTGTACTCTCTTAACACATAAAACTAGACTCCTCACACTATTTCACAACAGTTCATATATAGTAAATCAAGAATAAAGATAAATCACTTTGTCAATTCTATCATATATCCGAATACAATGTCAATGTTCTCTTTTCAAGAATCTTGTTGATACTAGAAGAAAAAGAAAACTTTATTAGACACTTAGTTCTACTAATATAAACAAACCAATTTTAAAATTACTTTCAATAAATTAAGAAAAGTAAAGTTGTTTAAACTACCAATTAGCTACGCACCATTTCAAACATTGCAGTTGCTTTGAACTCAAATCTATAAAGGTATTTAAAAGGAAATTCATAAATAATCGTCATTATATTTAGCTGTAATGTGGATTTGGTTTGACTATGGCTTATAAATTTGATTAAAATTCTATTCATTATTCATTAAACAGTGAAAAAGGTATTATAATATGCCTCCCCACCGGGAGCATAAAAACATGATCAGCAAGGCAGTTTCACTCCAAAAAGAGACCCTCTATGCAAAGATGAAGGGATTACAACAGACAAAAGGGAAGGTTTATCTAGTGTTTCTTTAAAATCAAGTAGATCTATCACTAAAAGTGATTAATACCAACACAAATTACTGTGTTACAGGATGGTATGTTTAGGCCACTATAAACTAGTGGCCTAAGCATTGCACTCAGCAGATTGAGCACAAAAGGTGAACATCTGATACAACTTTCACGAAAATTATTAATCTTCAGATGGTACAGGAGATACCCTTCATCTTTATTACCTGGTACATGTATGTCTGCGATTACCCCTTTTGAAGGTATTCATTGTTTATAATGTTAGTGTTCATTTTGGATGGTTTGGGGTTGTTGTTTTTTCAGCGTTTTTGGTCCAGCAAACTACATTCAGGTCATTTTTAACTAACCATACTCCCAGACAGGCCTATGCTTAAGTGGTTAACCAGTACATTGTGCATTCTTTTGCCAGAAGTTGACAACTTTCCTTCTTGAATCGGTGGAAGGGAGAGAATGGCCATAGAAATGACAGCAGGCATCAAACCATTGACCTTTTGATCACTGGTCAATAGTGTATCCAACAGAGCTACCTAGGCCAGTTTAGGTGAACTAATATCATAAGATAAACCATCAACAATGTGCCGGGTACGACTATAAATGACACAAATACTACTCTTCATCAAGCTTGAAACTACAGATCTTTGAGGATTTGAAATGGTGCCTTGAATCTGAAAAAAAAAAAAAGAATCATAGTGTCAATGTTAGTTATTACCGTTACCTTCTGTATGAGCCTCCGTGGCCTAGTGTATACAAGCGCTGACTCTTAATCATTAGATCTCTCACCGCTGTAGGTTGGAGCCGGGCTCGGGTCACATGTGAGATGCCAAGTTCTATAACGGAAGGTTAGGTGGTTTTTCTCCTGGTACTCCAGTGTTCGCCCACCTCTGATTAACAATCGGCTCAATATGAGTGCAATAATCTTGAAAGGGCCATAAAACCAAAACAAAAAAAATCATTACCTTCTGTTTTGTTTTTCATTACTACAAAACAGCCATCAGAAGAGATAGCAAATCCCCCTGACCGACCGAAAGCCAATATTGCATTCAGAAAATTTAACACATGCAGAAAGTACACTAGAAATAAAACACACCAGATATCCTCAAGTTTACAGCTTTACTGCTCCATCAGCAAGACATCTGTAAAATATTGCATTAATTATATGGTTAAATACTTTTGGAATTGGGGGTGGGGGAGGGTTGGGGATGGTTTTTAAAATTAACATAGTATCCAGAATTGTGGTTCTTGCTCATGATGATCTCATATAAAACTATACTAATTACCATCAATATATCTCAAAGGGTATTGGAGTTGTCATGATCACAAGATTGTATTGGCAGAGGAGATAGCTAAATATCATGGCATACAGAGTTGTGGTTCTTGTTCATGACATGAATTCTTGACCTCATATATAACTTTACCAAGTACATACAATATATCTCAAAGGGAAGTGAAGTTGTGGAGATAACAAGGTTGTATCTATTGACGGATGAAGGGACTGACAGACGCGGTATCCCCTGAGCCTATTTGGCTTGAGGATAACAAGTACAACAATGTATTATTTTCTTGATTTCACCATGCATAGACAGACCTCCGTGGCCAAGTAGATAAGAACACTGACTCTTAATCATTAGGTCTCTCTCCCCTGTATGTTTGATCCTGGCTCAGGTCATACATGAGACACCAAGTTCTGCAATGGAAGGTCAGGTGCTTTTTCTCCAGGTACTCAGGTTTTCCCCCAACTCTGATTAACAATTGGCTCGATATGAGTGAAATAATCTTGAAAGGGCCGTAAAACCAGAACCCCAAAAAAACAGAAATGAGTCCTTAGGACACAGATGCCCCGCCTCAAAATCCATCCAGAAATAAGATTGTGTTTAAGCTTTGGACCCCTTTGCTTGACCTTTGACCTCGTAGTATGACCTTGACCTTGGAGGTACCGCCTGGGTTTTTGGCACAACACATCTCATGATGGTGAACATTTCTGCCAAGTTATTTCAAAATCCATCCAGAAACAAGAAAGTTATTGATTGTGTTTAAGTTTCATACTCCTTTTCTTGACCTTTGACCTCTAAGTATGACATTGACCTTGGAGATACGGTCCTAGAGTTTGACTCTCCAAGGTGGACCTAGAGTTTGGCTGCCCCAGGGCCCCATTCTGACCCCAGCACCAAATTTATTCTACTAATCATCCCTTTGAATTTGACATTGACCTTGGAGGTACGGCCCTAGAATTTGGCTCCCCAAGGGGGACCTAGAGTTTGGCTGCCCAAGGGCCCCATTCTGACCCCAGGACCAAAATTATTCTACTAATAATCCCCTTCAATTTGATATGTTCCAAAAAACTTAAATTTTGAGGCTTCTGATTCCTTTCCCCAAAGGCCCTAAACTGACCATAGGGTCAAAATTTTTTTTAACTAAATTCTACTAATCATCCCCTTCAATTTGATATGCCATAATTATTATGACTATATTCTGAAAAACCTAAATCCTAAAACCAATTCAATTTGTTTTATTACATATTTCATTAATGATGCAAAGTTTGGTAGCAAAATCTATAATACATGTATATAGGAGTCTCACACCAAATATAAAAAAAAAACCTGGGACTTGTGGTTTCGCAGAAGAATTGAAAAAAGATTTTCCCTATATATATAAGTCTATGTTGAACATTTGGGCCCTGGGGCGAGTCCTTTTTTGGCCCCAGGGCTACAATTTGAACAATCTTAGTAGAGGTCCACTAGATGAAGCTGCATACCAAATGTCAAAAGCCTGGCAATTGTGGTTTCAGAGAAGAAGATTTCTTAAGGTTTGCTATACACAAGTCTATATGTAAAATATGTGGGCACTGGGGCAGGGCCATTTTTGGACTCTGGGCTGTAATTTGAACAATCTTGGTAGAGTTTCACTAGATGAAGCTTCATACGAAATATCAAAGACCTGGCCCTTGTGGTTTCTGAGAAGAAGATTTTTAAAGGATTTCCATGTATAAGTCTATGTAAAATATGTGGGCCCTGGGGCAGGTCATTTTTGGGCTCTGGGCTTTTATTTGAACAATCTGGGAAGAGGGCCACTAGATGAAGCTTCATACCAAACATCAAAGACCTGGGCCTTGTGGTTTCAGAGAAGATTTGAAAGGTTTTCCCTATATAAGTCTATGTAAAACATGTGGGCCTTTTGGCCCAAGGGCATTTCAGAGAAGAAAATTTTTAAAGGTTTACCCTACATAAATAAGTTCTGAAGATAGATCCTTTGGAAGCAAGGAATACACCAAATAAACGAAAATAGCAGACTCGGTTTTAATGAGTCTGTTCATGACCAGTACTGAAATGTGCAACACCGGCCACGCCCTCTAGCACCGGCTTAAGCAGAACTCTATTTTCAAAATGATACCAAATGAACTCAATGATCCCAAAGGACCACAAAATATAATCTGCACTATGATAAGCCTACCTAAAACTAGTGAGCCCTGGCTTGGGGGCATTTTTTGGCACCAGGGCTATAATGTGAACAATCTCTGCACAGGTCAACTAGATGAAGCTTCACGCTAAATATCAAAGACCTAGGCTTTGTGGTTTCAGAGAAGAAGATTTTTCAAGATTTTCCCTATATAAGTCTATGTAAAACCAAAAGGCCCCGGAGCGGGGGCATTTTTGGCCTCAGGGCTATAATTTGAATAATCTTGGTAGAGGTCCACAAGATGAAGCTTCATACCAAATATCAAAGACCTGGGCCTTGCAGTTTCAGATAAGAAGATTTTTAAAGAGTTTCCCTATATAAGCCTATGTAAAACCAAAGGGCCCTAGGGCAGGGGCATTTTTGATCCCAGCACTATAATTTGAACAATTTTGGTAGGGGTCTACTAGATGAAGCTTCATACCAAATATCAAAGACCTGGGCCTTGCGGTTTCAGAGAAGAAGATTTTTAAAGGTTATCCCTATATAAGCCCATGTAAAACCACAGGGCCCCGGGGCGGGAGCATTTTTGGCCCCAGCACTATAATTTGAACAATCTTGGTAGGGGTCCACTAGATAAAGCTTCATACCAAATATCCAAGATCTGGGCCTTGCGGTTTCAGAGAAGATTTTTAAATGTTTTCCCTATATAAGCCCATGTAAAACCACAGGGCCCCAGGGTGGGGGCATTTTTGGCCCCAGCACTATAATTTGAACAATCTTGATATGGGTCCACTAGATAAAGCTTCATACCAAATATCAAAGACCTGAGCTTTGCGGTTTCAGAGAAGAAGATTTTTAAAGATTTTCCCTATATAAGCCCATGTAAAACCAAAGGGCCCCCTGGGCGGGGGCATTTTTGGGCCCAGCACTATAATTTGAACAATCTTGGTAGGGGTCTATTTGATGAAGCTTCATACCAAATATCAAAGACCTGGGCCTTGTGGTTTCAGAGTAGAAGATTTTTAAAGGTTTTCCCTATATAAGCCCATGTAAAACCAAAGGGCCCCGGGGCGGGGGCATTTGTGGCCCCAGCACTATAATTTGAACAATCTTGGTAGGGGTCCACTAGATAAAGCTTCATACCAAATATCCAAGATCTGGGCCTTGCGGTTTCAGAGAAGAAGATTTTTAAATGTTTTCCCTATATAAGCCCATGTAAAACCACAGGGCCCCAGGGCGGGGACATTTTTGGCCCCAGCACTATAATTTGAACAATCTTGGTAGGGGTCCACTAGATAAAGCTTCATACAAAATATCAAAGACCTGGACCTTGCGGTTTCAGAGAAGATGATTTTTAAAGATTTTCCCTATTATAAGCCTATGTAAAACCAAAGGGCCCCCGGGGCGGGGGCATTTTTGGCCCCAGCACTATAATTTGAACAATCTTGGTAGGGGTCCACTAGATGAAGCTTCATACCAAATATCAAAGACCTGGGCCTTGCGGTTTCAGAGAAGAAGATTTTTTAAGTTTTCGGTGAAAAAAATCTATTTTTGGCTACTGTGACCTATATGTGCAACGGACCGGAACCATTTGAACAACTTTGAAAGGGGACCACCTAAGGATCATTCCTGTGAAGTTTGGTCAAAATCCGATCAGTGGTTTAGGAGTCGTTTGAAGAAAAGTTTACGGACGCACGCACGGACGGACGCACGCACGCACGGACGCACGACGGACGACGGACAAAAAGTGATCCCAAAAGCTCACCTTGTCACTACGTGACAGGTGAGCTAAAAATATTGTCTTTGGTATTATGACATACCTGGCTCAACCATAATAAAACATCGTTACTCTTGGTCATTCAAGCAAGCTGTGCCATTCAGGTATGACAATCAGACTTTTCAAACTTTTTAAGTAGACTGCATCAGTTCAGAGAGGTAAGCGATCGAACCATCCATTTTACTTGCCAATTCAACAATCTTTGTCATAATAAGCTTCACCAGACTTTACAGTTACATTAAATGCAAACACGCCTGTTAAGAAATGAAATATATTTTTCAATAAAGTAGAAGTAAAACAAAGATCAGGAATTGATACAATTAACTTACTCCATCCATAAAAGACACCAAAGGGAAAGAAATACAAACATTAAGCGACCAGACCATAATGGAAACCTAAACAAAGGAAGGCCATATGGACAGTTACTTTCCCACAAAATGGCCATATGGCCATCCAAAATTAAAAGACACAAGTGATACACACAGTAAGTAACAAACAACAACATAAATAAATCGCCACAGAAGAGCCGCCTTGGAACGGTCAGTGGAAGATTTCCACTGGGGGGCTTAAATCGATTTTACGTGGCCACAATCCTCGCCCTTACTTCCGTCGCGATTTAGACAAAAAATTTGTTCAGTCCGTATGAAGGCCTCCTAACTCATCAGTGCAACATCTCCGTGAACACGGAAATCAAAGAACCACAGAGGTGAGACAACGGTGAGGACTCGACAGCAAGAAACCACTGAAATGCTGGAGCAAAAGAAAACCAACAGTTAGACTCCGATGAGCCCGACCAGAGACAGAGCATCAGGCACCAACCAACATTATCTCTTTAATTTTCAATAAGCCTTTACGTTGGAGCCGTCATAGAATCTGAGGCCTGACCCACCGGCGTGCAATTAAAGAGGGAAGCAAAGTTGCCAACCGTGATTGGGTTAACTACCATGCATGCAGTCTGTCGTATAATATCCATGTTGTACCCAATCTTTTTATATCGAAGAATGATTTTACGAAATTGGGTGCTGAAGTCATTGCGGTTATATATTTTTCTGAATTTATATACTAAGTCACCATAAAATTCGGGTTCCGATAGACCTTGTTGCAGAAGAGATTTAAGACCAATACTGAATTTTGAAATTAAATCAGAATGGCGTCTATAAAATTTTGAAAAGGCTTTGCGTAGTTTATGGTACCGATAACCCTGATTAAGGAGTTTAGCCGTTAATAATTTATTACGAGTGTTGAAGTCAGTTACATGACTACACACTCTAGCAAATCGAATTAATTGCGAAATATAAACGCCATAGGATGGCGCACGAGGAACATCACCATCCAAAAAAGGAAATTTTACAATCTCAAAATCAAAGTCATCGCGTTTATCATAAATTTTGCACGAAACAAATCCATCTACAATAGATAGATGTAAATCCAAAAACGGGGCCTCGGTATCAGAAGAATTTGCTTTATTTAACTGAAGTTCTAGGGGGTAAATCTGACTGATCAAACCATCAAAATAGGTATTATCAATATTTAATAAATCATCTAAATATCTAGAAGTAGAGCTAAAAGCTTCAATAATTTCAGATTGGTTATAAATGGAAAGCGACAAAATAAAATCTGATTGAATTGTCAATGAGCGCTCAAAATGAATTGTGTTTTTGGTGTTCCCCAGGGTACCATAACTGATACAAATGCCGATTAAATGAACTCATACTACACAATCAAGGTTTAAACATACATATATTCATGTGTATATATATATATTGGTGAGCAATTTCTCGATTGAAAATGTTATACCATATCTACAAAAAAAAACAAAAAAAGAACTGACCACTTCTATTCAATGTCCAAATGCATGTATGTTCCCGTTCTCAGATTTTCAAGAAAGTTTGACAAAATGTTCTACATATACATGGGCAATTTTCATATTAAAATGATGGGGTGACAAGAACTGCAACAATGTGAAGTCAAAAGTCAAACATACTCCAAAAGATTTTATGGTTGTGAAATCTGGGGTCTGCTCTATATGAAATTGATCATGGTCAATGGAACTTCAACTGAACAATAGCAAATGTGATACAACAATAATAACAACTGACTACAAAGATGCCTGAGAACAAAATAACTCCATAACATAAGAAGTTGTTATGTATACATACACTTGTTTGAGGGTACCCCTGTTTTCGGAAGTGGAAATAAACAAAACATTGTAGATTTATAATGAAAACAGATATAAGAGTGAAATAGCTAAGTAATGAACAATCATTTACCAGGCATTAATTATGCACAATATCATGGAAATCTGTGTGTAGGCAGAGCCCTATTGAAATTTACTATAGGCTGGAACTCCCCCTATATTGCATCTTGGTATCGTCAACCTGACAGTTCGATTGAAGACTTTCAACTGTTTCGAACAACACCAAGACCTTGTCAGGGCCGCACAGAATAAGGGTATGAAACTCCCCTCGGTTAACGTCTTTCAGAGGCATATCTTGGCTGGACAGACTTAACAAAATGGTTTCAAGATGTCATTAAGTGACCATGACGTGTTAGCAGCAAAATTAAAGGTCTTCCTGTCCCCACAAAAGAAACCATGGAGGAAGGTGTATTTGTATCAGAAATGTGATTTTGAATCTATGAGAAAGGATGCACAAAACTTCGCAAAAGATAAATATTTCAACGATCATTCTAGTTCTCGGTCCGTGCAAGAAAATTTCAATATCATTACTAGAATCTCTTTTATACAGGAGGCAGCAGATAAACATATCCCCTCAAAATTGAGCAAATCGTAATCTTCAGTCATTTGGATCACACCTGAGATTAGACGAAAAATTCGCAGAAAAACTCACGCAAAGGCAATAAAGACTGGCAGTACAAAAAAAAAAAAAAAAAAAAAAAAAAAAACAAGAGGGCCCAATGACCCTATATCGCTCACCTGTGTACCAAAACATCATTAGTATAGGAGACCACTTGACACACAGAATAAGGGTAAGAAACCGTACTACATACTAAATATCTAAGCTCTGAGCCTTATGGTTTCGGAGAAGAAGATTTGTGATGTTTTCTCCAGTATAAGTCTATAGGAGCTAATGACCTTTGGGGCATGGCCAATTTTGACTCAAAGGGCATGGTTGGCAGGATTTATGTAGGCGACCATTTTATTTTGCTTTATACTAAATATCTAAGGTCTGTTCTTCATGGTTTTAGAGAAGAAGATTTTTGAAGCTTTTTTTTTACATTATAATTTTATTGGCGTTAAGGGGCCACAGGATTTGGCAAATTTGGACCCCACTGGCATGATTTGCAGGATTTATGTAGGTGACCACTTGACATTGTTACAAGCTAAATATCTAAGCTCTGGGCCCTGTGGTTTCAGAGAAGATTTTTTAAAGTTTTTTCCATTATTAGTCTATGGGAGCTAAGGGGGTCCCAGGGTGTGGCCCATTTGGACCCCAGGGGCATGATTGGCAGGATTTCTGTAGGTTACAACTTGCCATTGCTACATGCTAAATATCTCAGCTCTGGGCCCTGTGGTTTCAGAGAAGAAGATTTTTGGAGCTTGTTTCCATTATGAGTCTATAGGAGCTAAGGGGCCCGGGGCGTGGCCCTTTTGGACCCCAGGGGCATGATTGGCAGGAATTATGTAGGTGACCACATGCCGATGCTACATGCTAAATATCTAAGTTCTGAAGATTTTTTAAGCTTTTTTTCCATTATGAGTCTATGGGAGCAAAGGGGCCCCGGGGCGTGGCCCATTTGAAACCCAGGGGCATGATTGGCAGGAATTATGTAGGTGACCACTTGCCGTTGCTACATGCTAAATATCTAAGCTATGGGCCCTGTGGTTTCAGTGAAGAAGATTTTTGAAACTTTTTTTTTTCCATTATGAGTCTATAGGAGCTAAGGGGCCCCGGGGCGTGGCCCATTTGAATCCCAGGGGCATGATTGGCAGGATTTATGTAGGTGACCACTTCCCGTTGCTACATGCTAAATATCTCAGCTCTGGGCCTTGTGGTTTCAGAGAAGAAGCTTTTTGAAGCTTTTTTCCATTATGAAATTATGAGCCTATAGGAGCTAAGGGGCCCCGGGGCGTGGCCCATTTGGTTCCCAGGGGCATGAATGGCAGGAATTAAGTAGGTGACCACTTGCCGTTGCTACATGCTAAATATCTAAGCTCTTGGCCTTGTTGTTTCAGAGAAGAGGATTTCTGAAGCGTTTTCTCCATTATGAGTCTATGGGAGCGAAGAGGCCCCGGGGCGTGGCCTATTGGACCCAAGGGGCATGATTGGCAGGAATTATTTAGGTGATTACTTGTCGTTGCTACATGCTAAATATCTGAGCTCGGGGCCCTGTGGTTTCAGAGAAAAAGATTTTTGAAACTTTTTTTGCATTATGAGTCTATAGAAGCTAAGGGCCCCAGGGCATGGCCCATTTGGAATCCAGGGGCATGATTGGCAGGATTTATGTAGGTGACCACTTACCATTGCTACATACTAAATATCTAAGCTCTGGGCCCTGTGGTTTCAGAGAAGAAGCTTTTTGAAGCTTTTTCCATTATGAGTCTCTGGGAGCGAAGGGGCCCCGGGGCGTGGCCCATTTGGACCCCAGGGGCATGATTGGCAGGAATTATTTAGGTGACCACTTGTCGTTGCTACATGCTAAATATCTGAGCTCGGGGCCCTGTGGTTTCAGAGAAAAAGATTTTTGAAACTTTTTTTCCATCATGAGTCTATAGGAGCTAAGGGGCCCCGGGGCGTGGCCCATTTAGACCCAAGGGGTATGATTGGCAGGGTTTATGTAGGTGACCACTTGCCGTTGCTACATGCTAAATATCTAAGCTCTGGGACTTGTGGTTTCAGAGAAGAAGCTTTTTGAAGCTTTTTTTCCATTATGAGCCTAAAGGAGCTAAGGGGCCCCGGGGCGTGGCCTGTTTTGACCCCAGGGGCATGATTGGCAGGAATTATGTAGGTGACCACTTGCCGTTGCTACAGACTAAATATCTAAGCTCTGGGCCCTGTGGTTTCAGAAAAGAAGCTTTTTGAAGCTTTTTTTCAATTATGAGTCTATGGGACCGAGGGGGCCCCGGGGCATGGCCCATTTGGACCCCAGGGGCATGATTGGCAGGAATTATTTAGGTGACCACTTGTCGTTGTCACATGCTTAATATCTGAGCTCTGGGTCCTGTGGTTTCAGAGAAGAAGATTTTTGAAACTTTTCCATTATGAGTCTATAGGAGCTAAGGGGCCCGGGGCGTGGCCAATTTGGATCCCAGGGGCATGATTGGCAGGAATTATGTAAGTGACCACTTGCCGTTTCTACATGCTAAATACCTAAGCTCTGGGCCCTGTGGTTTCAGAGAAGAAGATTTTCGAACCTTTTTTCCATTAAGAGTCTATTTTGGAGCGAAGGGGCCCCGGGGCGTGGCCCATTTGGAACCCAGGGGCATGCTTGGCAGGGGTTATGTAGGTGACCACTTGCCGTTGCTTCATGCTAAATATCTAAGCTCTGGGCCCTGTGGTTTCAGAGAAGAAGATTTTTGAAGCTTTTTTTTCCATTATGAGTCTATAGGAGCTAAGGGGGCCCGGGGTGTGGCCAATTTGGACACCAGGGGCATGATTGGCACGATTTACGTAGTTGACCACTAAACATTGTTACAAGCTAAATATCTAAGCTCTGGGCCCTGTGGTTTCAGAGAAAAAGATTTTTTAAATTTTTCCCATTATAAGTCTATGGGAGCTATATGTTGCCATGGCAACCAGAATTCCAATCTGATCAGCCCAAAAACCTTATGCAGCCTTTCCCCCTACCGGATGATGCTTCACATGAAATTTGATCAAGATTGGCCGTGGGGTATTAGAGATATACTTATTTGAAATTGTTTACGGACGCATTCGTGTGCCCGGACGGACGCACGGACGGACGCACGCACGACGGACAAAATGTGATCACAAAAGCTCACCTTGTCACTACGTGACAGGCTAAAAATGGTCAAAGTTCCAGGATCTGTGACGGGAAATAAAGCTGATATTAAGGCTCAGCATGATTTGTATGTGAATAACTTGGTTGGTGACGTCAAGTTCATTCCTCGAGATTTTAATCGATACATTTATGGTCAAAAGAAGGACACTCAAGTTATCCCCTCATTAAACAAGAGGACCATGAGGTCCTGGTCGCTCCACTGAGTCCTGTGCAAATTTGGTAGTACTCAATCACCTGATGCTACATACCAAGTTTCAAGATAATCAGCCAAGTGATTCTGGAGATGAAGCTTTTTTTAAGGTTTTTACCATAATAGGGCATGGTGGACATCTTGGTCACATGACCTGAACCATTCAGCTAAACTGGCATAACCCCATGTCCATTACATAAAATTCAAATGAAATTGGCCAAGTGGTTTCAGAAAAAAATGTATTTTGAAATTGCATTGGACCTGCAATCCAAGTGACTTTGTGCTAAGGTCATCAAATGACCTTGACCTTTTAGCATTAATTTTGTAACTATTCTCATGTCACAAACCTAAATATTTTTCGAAAAATGCATTGTTCCACCTTTTCACGCCTTAAAAGCCATGCCAATCAATTTGACCTTGATGTAAAATAGGTCACGGTCAACCTAGTGTCAGCATTGTTGCAAACTTGCTAATACTCAGTCAACCAATGCTACATACTAAGTTTCAGGACAATCAGCCCATTAGTTCTGGAGAAGCAGCTTTTTAAGGTTTTACCATATTCAGGCATGGGGGCCTATTGGTCATGTGACCTGGAACATTTGAATATTTTTTCCCTTACAGTCCTTAGGCTGCATGTACAATTTAAATGAAAATGACCCAGAGGTTTTAGAGAAAATGTATTTTAATATGTCAATGGACCTGCAATAAAAGTGACCTTGGGCCAAGATCACCAGATGACCCTGACCTTAAGCATTCATAAACTTTCAATGTTTTACCTATTCTTATATCATAGATCACAATACTTTTCGAAAAATGCATTGATTTACCTATTTCCCAATGGAAAGCCGATGGAGACAAATTTGACCTCGGTGTAAAATAGGTCAAGGTCAACCTAGGGTCATCATGTTCTGGAGAAGGTTTTTTTAAGCTTTTTACCATATTTGGGCATGGCAAACATCTTGATCATGTGACCTTTCTAAAAATAGCCACAGTGACCTTGACCTTGAAAGTCAAACACACTCGAGATATTTCAAAAGGAACATTTGTGTGAAATTATATTGAAATTGGTCAAGAAATGTAGGCGCTAGAGCGATTACAAAGTTTTTTTTTCTAAAAATAGCCACAGTGACCTTGACCTTGAGACCACGATGTTGAATGTCAAACTCGCTCGAGATATTTTCATAAGGAACATTTGTTTAAAGTTATATTGAAATGTGTCAAGAAATGTAGGCACTAGAGCGATAACAAAGTTTTTCTAAAAATAGCCACAGTGACCTTGACCTTGAGGCCATGACCTTGAAAGTCAAACTCGCTCGAGATATTGTCATAAGGAACATTTGTGTGGAGCTATATTGAAATCGGACAAGAAATGTAGGCACAAGAGCGATGATAAAGCTTTTCTAAAAATAGCCACAGTGACCTTGACCTTGAAAGTCAAACACACTCGATATATTGTCAAAAGGAACATTTGTGTGAAATTATATTGAATTGGTCAAGAAATGCAGGCGCTAGAGCGATTACAATTTTTTTCTAAAAATAGCCAGTGACCTTGACCTTGAGGCCACGACATTGAAACTCAAAAATGCTCGAGATATTTTCATAAGGAACATTTGTGTGAAGTATATTGAAATCGGTGAACAAATATAGGCGCTAGAGCGATGACAAAGTTTTTTTTCTAAAATAACCACAGTGACCTTGACCTTGAGGCCACGACCTTGAAAGTCGAACTCGCTCGAGATATTGCCATAAGGAACATTTGTGTGAAGTTATATTGAAATCGGTGAAGAAATGTAGGCACGAGGGCGATAGCGTGACTTTTACAGTGTAGCGTGACCTTTTGACCACTTGAGATGGCCCCTTTGGGCGGAGCCAACTATAATGTCCCTCTCGCGTGCCCTCACCATGTAAGGAAGTCATGTAGCAAATATGGTTGCATTCCGGCCAGAGGTTATGGAGGAGATGTTGTTTGAAGAAAAAGTTTACACATGCACATGTGTATTCAAAATTTGAAGAAAATCTGTGAAAAAAATGTTCAAGTTATTGATCTGAAACGCCAAAAAAAATCCCTAATTTTGAATTAAGTCTGTCAAACGTTAAAGCATTTTTTGCCCATTAACAATCCACTGACAGGGATAATGCAAGATTATGAAAAATTGTCATAAGCAAGATGTTGAATAAGACAAGAGGGCCATGATGGCCCTGGATCTCTCACCTGATCCATAGAGTAACAAGTGGGCCCTGGAGAGGGCCATTATTGACTCCAGTGTTATAATGTGCATAATGTTGAGGGAGGTCTAAAAAGGTGAAGCTTCATACCAAATATCAACAAAGGCTATAATTTGAACAATCTTGGCAAAGGTCCACTAGATGAAGCAACACACCAAATATCAAAGACCTGGGCCTTGCGGTTTCAGAGAAGAAGATCTTTTTAAAGATATTCCCTACATAAGCCTACGTAAGCCGAGGCGGGGGCATTTTTGGCCTCAGGGCTATAATTTGAACAATCTTGGTAGACATCCACTAGATGAAGCTTCACACCAAATATCAAAGATCTGAGCCTTGTGGTTTCAGAGAAAAAGATTTTTAAAGATTTTCCCTGTATAAGCCTATGTAAAACCAAAGGCCCCCTGTGCGGGGCATTTTTGGCCCTAGGGCTATAATTTGAACAATCTTGGTAGAGGTCCACTAGGTGAAGCTTCACACCAAATATCAAAGGCCTGGGCCTTGTGGTTTTAGAGGAGAAGATTTTTAAAGATTTTCCCTATATAAGCCTATAAAACCGAAAGGCCCCCGGGGCGGGGGCATTTCTGGCCCAAGGGCCATAATTTTGATTAATCTTGGTAGAGGTCCAATAGATGAAGCTTCATACCAAATATCGAAGACATGGGCCTTTCGGTTTCAGAGAAGAAGATTTTTAAAGATTTTCCCTGTATAAGCCTATGTAAAACCAAAGGCCCCACGGGAGGGGGCATTTTTGCCCCCTAGGGCTATAATTTGAACAATCTTGGTAGAGGTCCACTAGGTGAAGCTTCACACCAAATATCAAAGACCTGGGCCTTGTGGTTTCAGAGAAGAAGATTTTTAAAGATTTTCCCTATATAAGCCTATGTAAATCCAAAGGCCCCCGGGGCAGGGGCATTTCTGGCCCATTTTTGCCCCCTAGGGCTAAAATTTGAACAATCTTGGTAGAGGTCCACTAGGTGAAGCTTCACACCAAATATCAAAGACCTGGGCCTTGTGGTTTCAGAGAAGAAGATTTTTAAAGATTTTCCCAATATAAGCCTATGTAAATCCAAAGGCCCCCGGGGCAGGGGCATTTCTGGCCCAAGGGCCATAATTTGAACAATCTTGGTAGAGGTCCACTAGATGAAGCTTCACACCAAATATCGAAGACCTGGGCCTTTCGGTTTCAGAGAAGAAGATTTTTAAAGATTTTCCCTGTATAAGCCTATGTAAAACCAAAGGCACAAGGGGCGGGGGTATTTTTGGCCCTAGGGCTATAATTTTAACAATCTTTGTAGAGGTCCACTAGGTGAAGCTACACACCAAATATCAAAGACCTGGGCCTTGTGGTTTCAGAGAAGAAGATTTTTAAAGATTTTCCCTATATAAGCCTATGTAAATCCAAAGGCCCCCGGGGCAGGGGCATTTCTGGCCCAAGGGCAAAAATTTGAACAATCTTGGTAGAGGTCCACTAGATGAAGCTTCACACTAAATATAGAAGGCCTGGGCCTTGCGGTTTCAGAGAAGAAGATTTTTAAAGATTTTCCCTGTATAAGCCTATGTAAAACCAAAGGCCCCCGGGGCGGGGGTATTTTTGGCCCTAGGGCTATAATTTTAACAATCTTGGTAGAGGTCCACTAGGTGAAGCTTCACACCAAATATCAAAGACCTGGGCCTTGTGGTTTCAGAGAAGAAGATTTTTAAAGATTTTCCCTTTGATAAGCCTATGTAAACCCAAAGGCCCCTGGGGATGGGGCATTTCTGGCCCAAGGGCCATAATTTGAACAATCTTGGTAGAGGTCCACTAGATGAAGCTTCATACCAAATATCAAAGACCTGGGCCTTGCGGTTTCAGAGAAGAAGATTTTTAAAGTTTTCATTTTAAAAATCTATTTTTAGCTCCTGTGACCTAGATGTGCAATGGACCGGAACCATTTGAACAATTTGAAAGGGGACCACCTAAGGATCATTCCTGTGAAGTTTGGTTAAAATCCAATCAGTGGTTTAGGAGGAGATGTCATTTGAAGAAAAAGTTTACGCACGCACACACGACGACGGACAAAAAGTGATCCCAAAAGCTCACCTTGTCACTACGTGACAGGTGAGCTAAAAATAGACAAAATGAAGTTATTAAATAGTCATTTGCCTATAATATGGTCATATTTCTTACTAAGGGTAGTACCATTAGTCAGAGTCATGATTGAAACGAAAAAATGTTAAAGTGAAACATGGAGTTTACTATCTTACTTCAGTTACATATAAGAACAAATTGGGCATTAAGAAAATAATCTATCCCAAAAGTGGAGATGGGGGTAAAGACATCCTGGTCAGTTTAGCTCAAATTACCCCCAGGGGGCAAGATATTCCAGCCGGGATATATTCACCCCCACCTTGCCACACACCACCACCACCACCACCACCACTCACAACTGACAGGGATAATGAAAGATTATGAAAAATTGTCATAAGCAAGATTTTGAATAAGAAAATATACAAAATGAAGTTATCAAATAGTCATTTGCCTCTATAATATGGTCATATTTCTTACTAAGGATAGTACTATTAGTCAGAGTCATGATTTAAGTGAAACATGGAGTCTACTATCTTACTTCAGTTACATATAAGAACAAATTGGGCATTAAGAAAACAGTCTATCCCAAAGTGGTGATGGGGTAAAGATATCCCGGCCAGTTTAGCTCTACCCAGCCGGGATATCTTCACCCCCACCTTGCCACACACCACCACCACTACCACTCATAACTGACAGGGATAATGCAAGATTATGAAAAATTGTCATAAGCAAGATTTTGAATAAAAATATACAAAATGAAGTTATTAAATAGATATGGTCATATTTCTTACTAAGGGTAGTACTATTAGTCAGAGTCATGATTGAAACGAAAAATGTTAAAGTGAAACATCAAGTTCACTATATTATTTCAGTTACATATAAGAACAAATTGGGCATTAAGAAAACAGTTTATCCCAAAAGTGGGGATGGGGTAAAGATATCCTGGCCAGTTTAGCTTTACCCGGCAGGATATTTTGCACCCCCCCCCCCCGGTGTCAAGATAAAGGGTGGGGGTAAAGATATCCCGGGAAAGCTACCCCTGAGAAGCTTTACCCCCGGGGTAAAGCTACCCAGGGGTCAAGATAAACTGGGACACCGGTATAAGCATGTATGCAAAATTTGAAAGGAACATTTGTGTGAAGTTATATTGAAATCGGTGAAGAAATGTAGGCGCTAGGGCGATAGCGTGACTTTTACAGTGTAGCGTGACCTTTTGACCCTTTGAGATGGCCCCTTTGGGTGGAGCCAACTGCAACGTCCCTCTCGCGTGCCCTCACCATTCTGACCAGTGGTTATGGAGGAGATAGCGTGATGGACGGACGGACAGACGGACGGAGGCGTTCACAATATCCCCAAATGCTTTTTTAAAAGCTCGGGGATAATAATAATAATAATAATCAACCTTATTTATAGAGTGTAACACATTTAGTACTGGCACTAATTTTCCATGTGGCCTTCTTTTCCTGGGTAGGAACCAGTACTAAGCAATGTGGATAAAGTCTCTTGCTCTGACAAGGAAACAATCTTTGGCGCTTGCGAGGATCGAACCAGCTACCTCTCGATCTCAAATCCGATGCTTTACCACTGCAACACAGCGCTCCACATAAGCCTATGTCAAACATGTCGACCCCTTGGCTGTGCCGTTAATCTATAATTTGAACAATCTTGAAAGAGGTCCCTGGATGAAGCTTCATACCAAATATCAAAGATCTAAGCCTTTAAATTGGGTTTCAGACAAGAATATTTTTAAATGTATTCCCAATATTAGCCTATGTAAGACCCAGGGCAGCGCCATTTTTGACCCCAGGGCTTTAAGTTGAACAATCTTGGTAGACGTCCACTAGATGAAGCTTCATACCAAACATCAAAGACCTGGGCCTTCTGGTTTCAGACAATATTTTTAAAGGTTTAGCCTATATAAGCCTATGTAAAACCAGTGAGCCCCGGGGCGGGGGCATTTTTGGCCCCAGGGCTATAATTTGAACAATCTTGGTAGAGGTCTACTAGTTGAAGCTTCATACCAAATATCAAAGACCTGGGCCTTCTGGTTTCAGACGAAGCTTTTTAAAGCTTTTTCCCTCTATAAGCCTATGTAAAACCAGTGAGCCCCGGAGCAGGGGAATTTTTGGCCCCAGGGCTATAATTTGAACCATCTTGGTAGAGGTCCACTAGATGAAACTTCATACCAAATATCAAAGACCTTGGCTTTCTGGTTTCAGACAAAAAGATTTTTAAAGGTTTTCCCTATATAAGCTTATGTAAAACCAGTGAGCCCCGGAGCGGGGGCATGTTTGGCCCCAGGGCTATAATTTGAACAACCTTAGTAGAGGTCCACTAGTTGAAGCTTCATACCCAATATCAAAGACCTGGGCCTCCTGGTTTCAGACGAAGCTTTTTAAAGCTGTTTCCCTCTATAAGCCTATGTAAAACCAGTGAGCCCCGGAGCAGGGGCATTTTTGGCCCCAGGGCTATAATTTGAACAATCTTGGTAGAGGTCTACTAGTTGAAGCTTCATACCAAATATCAAAGACCTGGGCCTTCTGGTTTCAGACGAAGATTTTTAAAGCTTTTTCCCTATATAAGCCTATGTAAAACCAGTGAGCCCCGGAGCGGGGGTATTTTTGGCCCCAGGGCTATAATTTGAACCATCTTGGTAGAGGTCCACTATATGAAACTTCATACCAAATATCAAAGACCTGGGCCTTCTGGTTTCAGACAAGAAGATTTTTAAAGCTTTTTCCTTAAATAAGCTTATGTAAAACCAGTTGGCCCCGGCGCAGGGGCAGTTTTGACCTGAGGGCTATAATTTGAACAATCTTGGTAGAGGTCCACCAGATGAAACTTCATACCAAATATCAAAGACCTGGGCCTTCTGGTTTCAGACAAGAAGATTTTTAAAGCTTTTTCCTTATATAAGCCTATGTAAAACCAGTGGGCCCCGGCGCAGGGGCTTTTTTAACCAGAGGCCTATAATTTAAACAATCTTGGTAGAGGTTCACAAGATGAAACTTCATACCAAACATCAAAGACCTGGGTCTTCTGGTTTCTGACAAGCAGATTTTTAAAGGTTTTCCCTATATAAGCTTATGTAAAACTAGTGGGCCCCGGCGCGCGGGGGGGGGGGGGGGGGGCATTTTCGGCCCCAGGGCTATAATTAAAATAATCTTGGTAGAGGTCCACTAGATGAAGCTTCAAACCAAATATCAAAGACCTGGGCCGTCTGGTTTCGGACAAGAAGATTTTTAAAGCTTTTTCCCTATATAAGCCTATGTGAAACCGGTGGGCACCGGCGCGGGCCCATTTTGGCCCCCTGGATATAATTTAAACAATCTATGTGGAGGTCCATTAGATGAAGCTTCATACCAAATATAAAAGACCTCGGCCTTCTGATTTCCGACAAGAAGATTTTTAAAGCTTTTCCCCTATATAAGCCTATGTAAAACCGGTGGGCCCCGGCGCGGTGACATTTTTGGCCCAAGGCTATAATTATAACAATCTTGGCATAGGTCCACTAGATGAAGCTACATACCAAATATCAAAGACCTGGGCCTTCTGGTTTCAGACAAGAAGAATTTTAAAGCTTTTTCCCTATATAAGCCTATGTGAAACCGGTGGGCCCCGGCGCGGGCCCATTTTTGCCCCCCCCCCCCTGGATATAATTTAAACAATCTATGTGGAGGTCCATTAGATGAAGCTTCATACCAAATATAAAAGACCTCGGCCTTCTGATTTCCGACAAGAAGATTTTTAAAGCTTTTCCCCCTATATAAGCCTATGTAAAACCGGTGGGCCCCGGCGCGGTGACATTTTTGGCCCCAGGGCTATAATTTTAACAATCTTGGTATAGGTCCACTAGATGAAGCTACATACCAAATATCAAAGACCTGGGCCTTCTGGTTTCAGACAAGAAGAATTTTAAAGCTTTTTTTTCCATTATGAGTCTATAGGAGCTAAAGGGCCCCGGGGTGTGGCCAATTTGGACCCCAGGGGCATGATTGGCAGGATTTACGTAGTTGACCACTAAACATTGTTACAAGCTAAATATCTAAGCTCTGGGCCCTGTGGTTTCAGAGAAAAAGATTTTTTAAATTTTTCCCATTATAAGTCTATGGGAGCTATATGTTGCCATGGCAACCAGAATTCCAATCTGATCAGCCCAAAAACCTTATGCAGCCTTTCCCCCTACCGGATGATGCTTCACATGAAATTTGATCAAGATTGGCCGTGGGGTATTAGAGATATACTTATTTGAAATTGTTTACGGACGCATTCGTGTGCCCGGACGGACGCACGGACAGACGCACGCACGACGGACAAAATGTGATCACAAAAGCTCACCTTGTCACTACGTGACAGGTGAGCTAAAAATGGTCAAAGTTCCAGGATCTGTGACAGGAAATAAAGCTGATATTAAGGCTCAGCATGATTCGTATGTGAATAACTTGGTTGGTGACGTCAAGTTCAGTCCTCGAGATTTTAATCGATACATTAATGGTCCATTAGATGGTTTCAGAGAAGGAGATTTTTAAAAATTTTCCCATTATAAGTCTATGGGAGCTATATGTTGCCATGGCAACCAGAATTCCAATCTGATCAGCCCAAAAATCTTGTGCAGCCTTCCCCCCTACCTGATGATGCTTCACATAAATTTGATCAAGATTGGCCATGGGGTATTAGAGATCTACTTATTTGAAATTGTTTACGGACGCACGGACGGACGCAGGCACGCACGACGGACAAAATGTGATCACAAAAGCTCACCTTGTCACTACGTGACAGGTGAGCTAAAAATGGTCAAAGTTCCAGGATCTGTGACGGGGAAATAAAGCTGATATTACGGCTCAGCATGATTCGTATGTGAATAACTTGGTTGGTGACGTCAAGTTCAGTCTTCGAGATTTTAATCGATACATTAATGGTCAAAAGACGGACACTCAAGTTATCCCCTCATTAAACAAGAGGACCATGAGGTCCTGGTCGCTCCCCTGAGTCCTGTGCAAATTTGGTAGTACTCAATCACCTGATGCTACATACCAAGTTGCAAGACAATCAGCCAAGTGATTCATGAGATGAAGCTTTTTTTAATATTTTACCATAATAGGGCATGGTGGACATCTTGGTCACATGACCTGAACCATTCAACTAAATTGGCATAACCCCATGTCCATTACATAAAATTCAAATGAAATTGGCCAAGTGGTTTCAGAAAAAAATGTATTTTGAAATTTCATTGGACCTGCAATCCAAGTGACGTTGTGCTAAGGTCATCAAATGACCTTGACCGTTTAGCATTAATTTTGTAACTATTCTCATGTCACAAACCCCAATATTTTTCGAAAAATGCATTGTTCCACCTTTTCACGCCTTAAAAGCCATGCCAATCAATTTGATCTTGATGCAAAATAGGTCACGGTCAACCTAGTGTCAGCATTGTTGCAAACTTGCTAATTCTCAGTCACCCAATGCTACATACTAAGTTTCAGGACAATCAGCCCATTAGTTCTGGAGAAGCAGCTTTTCAAGGTTTTACCTTATTCAGGCATGGGGGCCTTTTGGTCATGTGACCTGGGACATTTGAATATTTTTTCCCTTACAGTCCTTAGGCTGCATGTACAATTTAAATGAAAATGATGCAGAGGTTTTAGAGAAAATGTATTCTAATATGTCAATGGACCTGCAATACAAGTGACCTTGAGCCAAGATCACCAGATGACCTTGACCTTAAGCATTCATAGACATTCAATGTTTTACCTATTCTTATATCATAGATCACAATACTTTTCGAAAATTGCATTGATTTACCTATTTCCCATTGAAAAGCCAATGGAGACAAATTTGACCTCAGGGTAAAATAGGTCAAGGTCAACCTAGGATCATCATGTTCTGGAGAAGGTTTTTTTAAGCTTTTTACCATATTTGGGCATGGCAAACATCTTGATCATGTGACCTTTCTAAAAATAGCCACAGTGACCTTGACCTTGAAAGTCAAATACACTCGAGATATTTCAAAAGGAACATTTGTGTGAAATTATATTGAAATTGGTCAAGAAATGTAGGCGCTAGAGCGATTACAAAGTTTTTCTAAAAATAGCCACAGTGACCTTGACCTTGAGACCACGATGTTGAAAGTCAAACTCGCTCGAGATATTTTCATAAGGAACATTTGTTTAAAGTTATATTGAAATGTGTCAAGAAATGTAGGCACTAGAGCGATAACAAAGTTTTTCTAAAAATAGCCACAGTGACCTTGACCTTGAAAGTCAAACTCACTCGAGATATTGTCATAAGGAACATTTGGGTGGAGCTATATTGAATTCGGACAAGAAATGTAGGCACTAGAGCGATGATAAAGCTTTTCTAAAAATAGCCACAGTGACCTTTACCTTGAAAGTCAAACACACTCGAGATATTGTCAAAAGGAACATTTGTGTGAAATTATATTGAATTGGTCAAGAAATGCAGGCGCTAGAGCGATTACAATTTTTTTCTAAAAAGAGCCAGTGATCTTGACCATGAGGCTACGACCTTGAAACTCAAACATGCTCGAGATATTTTCATAAGGAACATTTGTGTGAAGTTATATTGAAATCGGTGAACAAATATAGGCGCTAGAGCGATGACAAAGTTTTTCTTAAAATAGCCACAGTGACCTTGACCTTGAGGCCATGACCTTGAAAGTCAAACTTGCTCAAGATATTGTCAAAAGGAACATTTGTGTGGAGCTATATTGAAATTGGACAAGAAATGTAGGCACAAAAGCGATGATAAAGCTTTTAAAAAAAAAAGCCACAGTGACCTTGACCTTGAAAGTCAAACACACTCGAGATATTGTCAAAAGGAACATTTGTGTGGAATTATATTGAATTGGTCAAGAAATGCAGGCGCTAGAGCGATTACAATTTTTTTTTATAAAAATAGCCAGTGACCTTGACCTTGAGGCCACGACCTTGAAACTCAAACATGCTCGAGATATTTTCATAAGGAACATTTGTGTGAAGTATATTGAAATCGGTGAACAAATACAGGCGCTAGAGCGATGACAAAGTTTTTCTAAAAATAGCCACAGTGACCTTGACCTTGAGGCCACGACCTTGAAAGTCGAACTCGCTCGAGATATTGTCATAAGGAACATTTGTGTGAAGTTATATTGAAATCGGTGAAGAAATGTAGGCACGAGGGCGATAGCGTGACTTTTACAGTGTAACGTGACCTTTTGACCACTTGAGATGGCCCCTTTGGGCGGAGCCAACTATAATGTCCCTCTCGCGATGGCCCCTTTGGGCGGAGCCAACTATAATGTCCCTCTCGCGTGCCCTCACCATGTAAGGAAGTCATGTAGTCATGTTCAAGTTATTGATCTGAAATGCCAATAAAATCCCTAATTTTGAATTAAGTCTGTCAAACGTTAAAGCATTTTTTGCCCATTAACAATCCACTGACAGGAATAATGCAAGATTATGAAAAATTGTCATAAGCAAGATGTTGAATAAGAAAATAGACAAAATGAAGATATTAAATAGCCATTTGCCTATAATATGGTCATATTTCTTACTAAGGGTAGTACCATTAGTCAGAGTCATGATTGAAACAAAAAATGTTAAAGTGAAACATGGAGTCTACTATCTTACTTCAGTTACATATAAGAACAAATTGGGCATTAAGAAAATAATCTATCCCAAAAGTGGGGATGGGGGTAAAGACATCCTGGTCAGTTTAGCTGAAATTACCCCCAGGGGACAAGATATTCCAGCCGGGATATCTTCACCCCCACCTTGCCATACACCACCACCACCACCACTCACAACTGACAGGGATAATGCAAGATTACGAAAAATTGTCATAAGCAAGATTTTGAATAAAAAAAAATAGCCATCGGAAGAGATGGCAAATCCCCCGACCAAAAGCCAATATGGCCTTCAGAAGATTGTTCACCAATAGAAAGTGCACCAGAATTAAACCAGCAATATATCACAAAAGAATTGCAGTTATGGCCATCACAAGATTATAGTGTCAGGGGAGATAACGAAACAAGAGGCCCATGGGCCACGATGCTCACCTGAGCTCAGGCAGGCACTGCCCACTGGCAGCCATGTATGGTTTTGATGTATTGATTATAAAGTCTCCCAAATGAACCCCCATTTCATGAGGACTCTATATCTGAAATATTCGGCCTTTTATGAAGTGGAGGGGTGGGAGATGACCCAACAGAGCCCAATTTGATATCATTGAATGCATCTTATCATAAGGAACAAGAAAATATATGGTTTATGGGTGGGGGGCGGGGATCTTAACGGTTTCTGAGATTTGGGCCTTTTATGAAGTGGAGGGGATGGGGAATGGCCCGGGCACATCCCAAGAGACCCCCAGGTT
Organism: Lucinisca nassula; assembly: GCA_963580285.1. Lineage (NCBI taxonomy): Eukaryota > Metazoa > Mollusca > Bivalvia > Lucinida > Lucinidae > Lucinisca > Lucinisca nassula. The sequence continues at coordinate 46,268,571 of OY757023.1, read as the reverse complement.
GGTGTCTCTGAATGCATTTTATCATAAAAAACAAGAATGTATATATGGTTTAGGGGTGGGAATCTGATAGATTTATCGCCTTTTATGAAGTGGCAGGGTGGGACATGGCCCCAGCACACCCCTGAAGATCCCTAGGTTGGACTCATTGAATGCGTCTTATCATATAGAACAAGAATATATATGGATAAGGGGTGGGGATCTGAACGGTGTCTGAGAATTTGGGGCCTTTTATGGAGTGGAGGGGGTAGGACATGGCCCGGGCACATCCCAGAGGAACCCCAGGTTGGTGTAACTGAATGGGTCTTATCATAAGAAACAAAAATATATATGGTTTTTGGGTGGGGATCTGAAAGGTTGCCGAGATATATTGCCTTTTATGAAGTGGAGGGGTGGGGCAATGGCGCATCCCGGGGGACCCCTAGGTTGGTATCACTGAATGCGTCTTATCATAAGAAACAAGAATATATATGGTTTTGAGTTGGGGATCTGAATGGTTTCTCAGATATATGGCCTTTTATGAAGTGGAGGGGGTGGGGCAAGGCCCTGACCCATCCCTGGGGGCCTCCAGGTTGGTGTCATTGAATGTGTCTTATTGTAAGGAACAATTATATATATATGGTTTAGGGGTGGGGATCTGTAAGGTTTCCGAGATATTGGGCCTTTTATGAAGTGGCGGGGGTGAGGCAAGGCCCCGGCGCATCCCAGGGGCCCATAGGTTGGTGTCAATGAATGCATCTTATCATAAAGAACAACAATATATATGGTTTAGGGTTGGGGATCTAAACGGTTTCTGAGATATATGGCCTTTTATGTTGTGGAGGGGGTGGGGCATGGCCCCAGCGTATCCGGGGGCCCCCACGTTAGTGTAACTGAATGTGTCTTATCATAAGGAACAAGAGTATATATGGTTTAGGGGTGGGGATCTGTACGGTTTCCAGGATATTGGGCCTTTTATGAAGTGGAGGGGCTGGGGCAAGTCCCCAGCGCATCCGGGGGGGCCCAGGTTGGTGTCAATGAATGTGTCTTATCATAAGGAACAATAATATATATGGTTTAGGGGTGGGGATCTGTAAGGTTTTGGAGTTATGGCCATCACAAGGTTATATTATCAGGGGAGATAACTCAAAAACCATGGCACCCAGAGTTGTGGTTCTTGTGCATGACACACGGTCTCGGCCTTGTGAACAACTGTGTCAGGTATCATCAATATATCTTAAAGGGTATTGGAGTTATGGCCATCACAAGGTAGTCACTCAATTTTTTGGAAGGGGAGATAACTAAAAAAAACCCATGACAACCAGAGTTGTGGTTCTTGTGCATGACACGCCGTCTCAGCCTTGTGAACAACTGTGCCAGGTACCATCAACATACCTCAAAGGGTATTGGAGTTATGGCCATCACAAAGTAGTCATTCTTGCACACCAGACAAGGAAATCCGTGATTTTACCCTGGGATAGAAATTTATGTTCTGACCCTGGTGTTCCGACCCAAAATCGAATATAATCGCGTGTTTGATATATGCACTGGTTGATTACAACCTCATGCGCGGCGTCGTCATGCGTGACGTCACTAAACATTCCTGTTGTGTCATCACAAAATGGCGGACGTCGGTAACCGAAGTGACAGCAGCATTAAAAATTCGCAATAGAAATGGAAGGTATGCAAGAAAAAGAATCCAATATGGGTGTTAGGGATGGATAGAAAAATCTGTCCCTCGGGATCACTGTGTCAATCCATCCCTCACACCCATATAAGATTCTTATATTCTATTGTATTAAAAGGGGAGATAACTCATAAAGTATGCGATCCAGAGTTCTTGTTCTTGCGCATGACACGCCGTCTCAGCCTTGTGAACAATTGTGCCAAGAACCATCAATGAATCTCAAAGGGTATAGGAGTAAGGGCCATCACAAGGTTGCGTCTACGGACGGACGGACGGACGCCAGGCTGATCGCTATATCCCCCGAACCTATTCGGTCGGGGGATAAATATACAAAATGAAGTTATCAAATAGTCATTTGCCTCTATAATAAGGTCATATTTCTTACTAAGGGTAGTGCTATAAGTCAGAGTCATGATTTAAGTGAAACATGGAGTCTACTATCTTACTTCAGTTACATATAAGGACAAATTGGGCATTAAGAAAACAGTCTATCCCAAAGTGGTGATGGGGTAAAGATATCCCGGCCAGTTAAGCTCTACTCCCCGGGGGGCAAAATATCCCAGCCGGGATATCTTCACCCCCACCTTGCCACACACCACCACCACTACCACACACAACTGACAGGGATAATGCAAGATTATGAAAAATTGTCATAAGCAAGATTTTGAATAAGAAAATATACAAAATGAAGTTATTAAATAGATATGGTCATATTTCTTACTAAGGGTAGTACTATTGGTCAGAGTCATGATTGAAACGAAAAATGTTAAAGTGAAACATCAAGTTCACTATATTACTTCAGTTACATATAAGAACAAATTGGGCGTTAAGAAAGTAGTTTATCCCAAAAGTGGGGATGGGGTAAAGATATCCCGGGAAAACTACCCCTGAGTAGCTTTACCCCCGGGTTAAAGCTACCCAGGGGTCAAGATAAACTGGGACACCGGTATAAGCATGTATGCAAAATTTGAAAGGAAAATTTGTGTGAAGTTAAATTGAAATCGGTGAAGAAATGTAGGCGCTAGGGCAATAGCGTGACTTTTACAGTGTAGCGTGACCTTTTGACCCTTTGAGATGGCCCCTTTGGGTGGAGCCAACTACAACGCCCCTCTCGCGTGCCCTCACCATTCTGACCAGTGGTTATGGAGGAGATAGCGTGATAGACGGACTGACAGACGGACGGAGGCGTTCACAATATCCCCATATGCTTTTTTTAAAGCGTGGGGATAATAATAATAATAATCAACAGGGCTTTAGATAATTTTTTTTTCAAAAGAGTACAGTACTCGCCCTTTTTTAAAAAAAAAGGAGTAACGAGAAATTTTTAAAGAGTACTGAAAAATAAACCAAAAAACTTTATTTTGCAGCCTCGACACAATGTTTTTATGGACTGATTTGGGGCCAGGTGTACTGTTTGTTTTCTTATAGATACACATAGTCAATATATGACTGTGTCTATTAGAAAACAAGCGGTATGCCTGGTAACAAATCACGCAGTGGAGCGTGATAGCTCAGTGGTTAGTGCACTTGCCTCTGATGCTAGAGGTCCCAGGTTCGATCCCCGGCAGCGGCGATAAAATTTCTGTGTCCGAACACGCTCCATTGGCATCATTTGCAGGGATGAATGTCATTAAGTGTACCGTCCTTCGGATCGGGACGTTAACTGGAGGCCCCCTGTGCAGGGAGAACCATCCCCTGTGCAGGTTAAAGATCCCTACCGTAATTACATGATTACTGTGTAGGCTTTCATCCTGCAAAACTGGAGTGTATGTAATATACACCTGCGGTAATGGTCAAATGTGACCGACGCAGTATCAGAAGATAGATAGATAGACAAAACAATACCATATTGAAATCTCTTCTGAGCAGTTTGTTGACGGAGAAATCTAACTTTTGGGGTTCAGTTCTCTTGGCGGATAGCAGGACTTCAATGGCTGATTATTGTGGCCAAAGAGTTTCTAAAAAATTAGGATATCAGCTTCACTTTATTGTCCAAGATATGGAATGAAACTCATATTCTTTAAAACTTTTATAATTCCTTTTCAAAACCTTATTCTCAATTTTATCATATATTGTCCATGGATATTTATTTTCTTCCACCCTTCGATCGTGGGACCCATCGTGTTTCCTTACAGGCAACGTTATAATCGGAACCAGTTACTGGGTCAAAAATCTGTCAGGACCTTTTTCACAAAAAAGTGCGGCAGAGACGGACTCCTGATCGGCTGAAAAGAACTAAAGGATTGCAGTGCTCCAGCTAGGATTTTATGGAAGAGGGGCGCTGGGCTGGGCAGGGCACGAGTTAAATGAGCACCATTTTTTGGTTTATGAAATGAAATCAAAATCATTTTAATCAATTGGCTAATGGTACTGAACTCTCTTCTGGAATTATATAGTTTTATATTTACATGCATTTCACAAGTAAGTGGTGTACTGGGTCTAAGCAATAGCCACGTTTATTATTTAAAAAAAACATTTGAACATTTAACTTATAGGAATCTTTTAATATAGAATTATAATATTTAAATAAAAAATAATTTGTTTGATTCATCTGAAAGCGTGTTATTAAAGCAATACATAAAATAACCGATGACTGAATAAGTAATCTGTTCAAGGGAGGCTACTCAATAATTATCCATGTCATTAAATTTTGACGTTTCAGAATTCAGGCTGAACGTGCGTCTTCACTGGTTGCCAATGATCTGCAAAGACTCTGATCAGCTTGATCAGTCTGCGACAGTATTACAAGTAAACAGTGTGTATACCGAGCTCCGTCGCACAACACCTTGCAAAGACCCAGATCAACATGTGCCACCCGGGAAACCCTTTTTCTCACCTATCTCTGAGTAGCCCTGCAAAAGGCTCTTGGGGTCAGCGAAGACTGAGCAGTTTGCAATGATGCGCAGGCTACTCCGAGTCTTCACTGGTCGCACGATACTCGAAGACTTAGACCAGCATGCTCAACCACTATATAATGTCAGAACAACATGTGCAACAACTACGCAAGTCCGTTTGGATACCCCAGCTTGTAAAATCAGCGATGCGCAGACTGATGCGCGTCGATACTGTTGAGCAATGACCTGCTCATCCAATCAATACGGCTAATGAAGGCTTGCGCGCATGCGCTGACTGATCCAATACTTTACTGCTCGCTCGTCTTACTGTAGTTCAGATTACTTTGGTCTACGCCCACCTGATTAACGATCGGATCGGCTCTATATGTGATATAATCTTGAAAGGACCGTAACCCCAACCCTAATAAAACTTGATTCCCTTGAAATAATTTATGAATGCATAATTTTCCCTTGTGAGAAATTCCCGCCTTTTGTTACACACGTCATTTATTTCATGTGCGTTTCAAATACGCTCTCAAAAAATATTAAATGCGTAATGCTAATTTGTTTTTCGTACCTGATACGCAGCAGATTTGAAAAAAAGGAGTATCCTCCAAATTATTTTCGTAATTTACGCGGTACGCAGCCTTATCTAAAGCCCTGTAATCAACCTTATTTATAGAGTGTAACACATTTAGTACTGGCACTAATCTTCCATGTGGCCTTCTTTTCCTGGGTAGGAACCAGTACTAAGCAATGTGGATAAAGTCACTTGCTCTGACAAGGAAACAATCTTTGGCGCTTGCGAGGATCGAACCAGCTACCTCTCGATCTCAAATCCGATGCTTTACCACTGCACCACAGCGCTCCACATAAGCCTATGTCAAACATGTCGACCCCTTGGCTGTGCCGTTAATCTATAATTTGAACAATCTTGAAAGAGGTCCCTTGATGAAGCTTCATACCAAATATCAAAGATCTAAGCCTTTAAATTGGGTTTCAGACAAGAATATTTTTAAATGTATTCCCAATATTAGCCTATGTAAGACCCGGGGCAGCGCCATTTTTGGCCCCAGTTGAACAATCTTGGTAAAGGTCCACTAGATGAAACTTCATACCAAACATCAAAGACCTGGGCCTTCTGGTTTCAGACAAGACGATTTTTAAAGGTTTTCCCTAAATAAGCCTATGTAAAACCAGTGAGCCCCAGAGCGGGGGCATTTTTGGCCCCAGGGCTATAATTTGAACAATCTTGGTAGAGGTCCACTAGTTGAAGCTTCATACCAAATATCAAAGACCTGGGCCTTCTGGTTTCAGACGAAGATTTTTAAAGCTTTTTCCCTCTATAAGCCTATGTAAAACCAGTGAGCCCCGGAGCGGGGGCATTTTTGGCCCCAGGGCTATAATTTGAACCATCATGGTAGAGGTCCACTAGATGAAACTTCATACCAAATATCAAAGACCTGGGTCTTCTGGTTTCAGAAAAGAAGATTTTTAAAGCTTTTTCCTTATATAAGCTTATGTAAAACCAGTGGGCCCCGGCGCAGGGGCATTTTTGGCCCGAAGGCTATAATTTGAACAATCTTGGTAGAGGTCCACCAGATGAAACTTCATACCAAATATCAAAGACCTGGGCCTACTGGTTTCAGACAAGAAGATTTTTAAAGTTTTTTCCTTATATAAGCCTATGCAAAACCAGTGGGCCCGGCGCAGGGGCATTTTTGACCCGAGGGCTATAATTTGAACAATCTTGGTAGAGGTCCACCAGATGAAACTTCATACCAAATATCAAAGACCAGGGCCGTCTGGTTTCGGACAAGAAGATTTTTAAAGCTTTTTCCTTATATAAGCCTATGCAAAACCAGTGGGCCCCGGCGCAGGGGCATTTTTAACCCGAGGCCTATAATTTAAACAATCTTGGTAGAGGTCCACAAGATGAAACTTAATACCAAACATCAAAGACCTGGGTCTTCTGGTTTCTGACAAGAAGATTTTTAAAGGTTTTCCCTATATAAGCTTATATAAAACAAGTTGGCCCCGGCGCGGGGGGCATTTTCGGCCCCAGGGCTATAATTTGAATAATCTTGGTAGAGGTCCACTAGGTGAAGCTTCAAACCAAATATCAAAGACCTGGGCTGTCTGGTTTCGGACAAGATTTTTTAAGATTTTTCCCGATATAAGCCTATGTGAAACCAGTGGGCCCCGGCGCGGGCCCATTTTTGACCCCCTGGCTATAATTTGAACAATCTAGGTAGAGGTCCATTAAATGAAGCTTCATACCAAATATAAAAGACCTCGGCCTTCTGATTTCAGGCAAGAAGATTTTTCAAGCTTTATCCCTATATAAGCCTATGTAAAACAGGTGGGCCCCGGCGCGGGGACATTTTTGGCCCCAGGGCTATAATTTGAACAATCTTGGTATAGGTCCACTAGATGAAGCTACATACCAAATATCAAAGACCTGGGCCTTCTGGTTTCAGACAAGAAGATTTTTAAAGCTTGTTCCCTATATAAGCCTATGTAAAACCAGTGAGCCCTGGAGCGGGGGCATTTTTGGCCCCAGGGCTATAATTTGAACCATCTTGGTAGAGGTGCACTAGATGAAACTTCATACCAAATATCAAAGACCAGGGCCGTCTGGTTTCGGACAAGAAGATTTTTAAAGCTTTTTCCCTATATAAGCCTATGTAAAACTGGTGGGCCTCGGGGCGGGGGCAGTTTTGACCCCAGGGCTACAATTTGAACAATCTTGGGAGAGGTCCACTAGATGAAGCTTCATACAAAATATCAATGACCTAGGCCGTATGGTTTCAGACTAGAAGATTTTTAAAGCTATTTCCCTATATGGGCCTTCTGGTTTCAGACAAGAAGATTTTAAAGCTTTTTCCCTATATAAGCCTATGTAAAACTGGTGGGCCGGGGGGGGGGGGCAGTTTTGACCCCAGGGCTATAATTTAAACAATCTGGTAGAGGTCCACTAGATGAAGCTTCATACCAAATATCAAAGACCTGGGCCTTCTAGTTTCAGACAAGAAGATTTTTAAAGGTTTTTCTTATTTTCCCCATTTCCATTGCCATGGCAACCAGAGTTCTGCATGGAATGGATTTCTTTGAACAACTTTGAGAGAGGACCACCCCAAGATCATTTCTGCCACATTTGGTCAAAATCTGTTCAGTGGTTTAGGAGGAGATGTTGTTTAAAGGAATTCTGGATGGACGGACATAGGTATGAACGACGACGACGACGGACGGTGACCGATCACAGTAGCTCTCCCGGAGCCTTTGGCTCAGGTGAGCTTAAAATGAGTCTCCCGTCTCTTCCAGGAGGATTCACACTTAAAGGAAAAAAGATGCTCTCCTGGGGAGCTCTTTCCTCTTGCAGGGCAGACAGAAAAGCAAACGAGTTTACAACAGTTTTCCCTCTTTGTAAATTATCTTGTTTATTTCTTTTATGCAGATAAAACAAACAGAAAAACAGTTTGAAGGTTTAAGTAGTTTTTTATTTCATTCTCAAACAAGAAAATGTTTCAGGCAATAGTATCGCAATAGTATTGCAATAGTAGTCAGCAATAGTAATGGTATCGCAATGGTTCTTCTTGCAATGTCAATACTATCGCAATAGTCATTTTCTGACTAACGTTACATCCCTAGGGACTACCATTCTATAAGCTCCCCTGGATCCTTTGGCCCAGGTGAGCAAAAAAGTAGGGCTATACTGGATTTGCCTTGTCCTTCCATCCATCATTCCATCCCACTTCATGAGTTGTCACACTTTTCTCAACAACTGTTAAGGTCACAAAGTTGAAATTTGGTACACACATGGGAAGTGGGTAGATGTACCGTGTATATGGGATTCATGGCCAAAGGCCCTTCACTCCTGGAGTTACATCCCTTGATATGCTTTACCATTTGCCATTGTATGAATATTTGACAAAAACACCTGTAAGCAACATTTCTGTGAAATTATTCTGGAATCAATCACTGACTTGGAATTGGCTCTATCAGGCATATTACTGACACTGCACAACGGACAATGGATAGACCACAGCTTACCATGAGGACCATGTGCTCCGGTATAAAGCTATAAAGGTGTATATTTGATACAAACAACACAGTAAATGGGAGTTTTGGTTTTACTGAGACCTAATGTGCACTAGAGTATAGTTTAGCTACATTTTCAAAGATATAAAAATACACTCAAAGGAAACAAAAACCAAAGCAATGTCTCTTGAGTGCAGGCTGAAAAGAAAGGTCCTGAATGGGGATTAACACTTAACCCTTAAATTCCTGTACTGATGCAAACAGTGTAGACCCTGATCAGATGCTGTGGTCTGTTGCATCTGATCTGCACCTAAACTATTTGACAATGTCCCTGCACATGCGCCGAGTCAATTTCTACAGTAAACTTTCTTTTACACAGCATCTGACATCACAACAACTGGAATACACAGCTATTTTTACCTATATCATTTCCTGGATTGGTTACATATCTGCGATAGTCACATGGACATTAGCACTAACGAGCTTTTGTGCTTAGTAACTTTGGGTCAATAAACAAACATATCAACACAAAAATGTTAATATACACAGGCTGTTTCTGCCTGCACTTTTGTGAAGTTGCATTTTCACTCAACATGCCCTATTGCATTGTCCATCTAGTGTAAAGTTCATCTGAGTTCAATATATCTCATCTTTCTAGTGTAAAGTCAATCTGATTTCATAATTTCACTGCAGTGAACACCATCTCACTTCATCATTCCTCTAGTGTAAAGTCCATGCGGTGACCCAAGGTTGGCTGACTGAAGTCCCACTTCTAATGAACGCATCTTCACATAATGTACTAAACTCTGTAACGAAAAAAAACTAGAACTGTCAGAGGATCTTACTATAGCCCTATCAGTAAAGAAAGAAAGATGTGTTTGTGAAACACAAACATGTCCCCGGGCAAGGCCATTTTTTTCGAAGTTGGTCACACACCAAGGTCAAGGTCACAGGTCAAAATTTTTGCATGAATGTGAAGCTCTTGTCCCAAAGAACCTACATGCCAAATATGAATGCTCTTTCATAGACGGTTCAAAAGTTATGACCAATGTTAAAGTTGTCCATGTACAAACAAACAAACCAACAAAGTGAAGTTTCATGAAAATACCTCAAAAGGTTTTCTAGTTATCATGGTTATGGAGCGGACAAAGTTAAAATTGCCATTTTTCAATGTTCAAAGAGCAATAACTCCAAAAGGTGGCAATCCAGAGTTATGGTTCATGCGTTCTGCATATCGTCTCATAGTGCTTTACATTTGTGTGAAGTTTCATGAAAATACCTCAAACCGTTTTTCAGTTATCATGAATAACGGAATTACAGTTGCCATTTTTCAATGTTCAAAGGACAATAACTCCAAAAGTAGGCAATCCAGAGTTATGGTTCATGCACTCTGCACATTGCCTCATAGTGTTTTACATTTGGGTGAAGTTTCATGAAAATACCTCAAACAGTTTTTCAGTTATACGTTTGCCATTTTTCAATGTTCAAAGGGCAATAAATCCAAAAGTAGGCAATCCAGAGTTATGGCTCATGCGTTTTGCACATCGTCTTATAGTGCTCTACATTTGTGTGAAGTTTCATGAAAATACCTCAAACCGTTTTTCAGTTATCATGAATAACGGAATTACAGTTGTCATTTTTCAATGTTCAAAGGGCAATAACTCCAAAAGTAGGCAATCCAGAGTTATGGCTCATGCAGTCTGCACATTGCCTCATAGTGCTTTACATTTGTGTGAAGTTTCATGAAAATACCTCAAACGTTTTTTGAGTTATCATGAATAAGAGTTACATGAATAACGGAATTACGGAATCGCAGAAGGACAAGGCAAATCCAATATAGCCCCCACTTTTTCAAAGCAGGGCTATAAACTAGAAATGCGTCCATAGGACACGGATGCCCCCGCCTGAAAATATGTTGATGTTAGTATCAACTAACTGCTAAGTATGACCTTGACCTTACAGGTACAGACCTGGGTCTTGCATGAAAAACTTGTCTCATGATCGTTAACATTTTGCCAAGTAATTTCCAAATCCATCCAGGAACAACAAAGATATTGAGTGGACACAAGAAAAAAACACTTTTCTTTACCTTTGACCTCTAACTATAACCTTGACCTTGGACATACCAACCTAGGTCTTGCGACTCATGATGGTTAACATTTCTACCAAGTAATTTCCAAATCCATTCAGAATAACTGGACACAAGAAAAAGACATTTTTCTTTACGTTTAACCTCTTAGTATGACCTTGACCTTGGAGGTACCAACCTTGGTATTGGGCATGGCATATCGACTCATGATGGTTAACATTTCTGCCAAGTAATTTCAAAATCCATCCAGAAATAAGAAAGTTATTGACTGTGTTTAAGATTCGGACCCATTTTTTAACCTTTGACCTCTAAGTTCGACCTTGACCTTTGAAGGACAGATCTGGGTTTTGAGTGAGACATATCGTCTCATGATGGCTAATATTTCTGCCAAGTAATTTCAAAATCCATCCACAAATAAGAAAGTTTTTGACCTTGCTTAAGTTTTGGACACTTTTTTGACCTTCGACATCTAAGTATGACCTTGACCTTGGAGGCACGGATATGGGCTTTGCGCCTAACACATTGTCTAATGATGGTTAATATTTCTGCCAAGCAATTTCAAAATCCATCCATAAATAACGACGTTATTGACCGTGTTTAAATTTCGGACCCTTTTTTTGACCTTTGATCTCTAAGTACAACCTTGACCTTGGAGGTTCGGGCCTGGGTTTTGCGCACGACACATTGTTTCATGATGGTTAACATTTCTGCAAAGTAATTTCAAAATCTATCCAGAACTAAGCAAGTTATTGACTGCGTTTAAATTTTGAACAGAGGGACAGACGAATGGACAGGGGCAACACTACATGCCCTTCCACCATTCTTCCAATGGCAGGGGCATAAAAAAGAGAACATGCACATATTTGTTCAGGGTGGACAAAGTTTGAAAAACAATCTGTGACATTTTTATCAACAGAGACCTATCTACAGTCAAACTTCAATTACTCTAATATCATGGGGCCCATGAACATTGTTCCAGATAGGGGTAGTTTGAACTTCTCACAGCATCCGGCCTTAGGCATAATGGGGTGACTAAAGGAGAATGGGAACACCTGGCAGATTTTTCCGCCATTTTCCAAACTTTCATGACTTCCCGTTGGCTATATAAGCCCTGTACAACTGAAAAAGGGGTCTACTCTTAAAGGAAAGAATTTGCTCCTCGGGAGCAAATTCTGTCCGTTAAGATTTGACCCCTATTGACATGGGAGACAAAAATACTTTTGCAGGAGTTGCCTCCCCTGAAGGTGTTCCCATTTCCCTTAAGTATATATTTTTTAATCTTCTATAAAACAAGAGGGCCAAGATGGCCCTGAATTGCTCACCTGATTTTCAAGATGCCACATAGCTTCTGAAAGTCATGTAGGTGACAGCCATTCCATTGAGCATAAATGTTGCACTTAGATAGATGATCACCTGGGCAACATCCTTCAGTAACTGGTATAAGAGTTTCTAATTTTAGCAACTGTACATTCCTGGATTAAATTGGCCCATGGGTATAGTAGGAGCTATCGCTTAAAGTTTTGTCTATTTTTATATCTGGGGACCATTTTCATCATCAGATCCGAACCCATTTAGATAGTTTGGTAGAGGGTAATTAAAACAACATTCCTATGAAATTTGATTGCAATTGGCTAAGGGGTATAGGAGAAGTTTTTGTTTAAAGATTTTTTTTTCTATTTTTAGCTCTGACAGCCATCTTGTTCATCATAGCAGAACCATTTTAGCTAATTTTGGTTCATTTTGGTGGACAGCCACCTGGTCAACATTCCTGTGAAGTTTGAATCAAATTGACTCAAGTGTTTAGGAGGAGTTGGCATTTAAAGGAAACTGTTGACATTTTTCTATTTTAGCTCTGGCTGCCTTTTGCTCATCTAGCTACACGTGTATTTTAGTATAAGCAACATTCCTATGAAGTTTGAATGAAATTGGCCCAAGAGTAAGGGAGGTGTTGCTGTTTAAAGATCTTTCTCTTTTTAGCTCTGGTGGTCATCTTGTTCATTTGAGCAGAACAATGGGTAGGGAGCTACCTAGGCAATTTTCCTGTGCAGTTTGAATTACACCGAGGAGGAATTCGCAGTTAAAAATGTTAAACGTTTTTTCTATGTTAGCTCTAGCAGCCATCTTGCTCATTGGAGCAAAATCATTTTAGCTACTTTGGTTGAGGGTTACTTAAGTAACATTCCTATGAAGTTTGAATGAAATTGGGCCAAGGGTACAGGACAAGTTGTCAAGATGAGATAAGCTAAAATATATTTGTGTACATATCAGTCACACATATCACATATGAATCACATTTCGAATTTTATGACTTTTTAAAACAAGAGCTCTGCAAGTGGGGCATTATACGCCCGTGGCAATTTGTAAGATGGAGCATATAATACCGACTGTTGTACAAGTTTGGGTTTGTGGAATGTAACCAATGAACAATATGTGCTCCATATATTCTTACCTGGCACTATTAATAAACCTCAATGGCTAAAACTATCTGTCTCCAACAAATTTTCATGGTCAGTAATATTTGGTGGACAATAACCTCAAAATAATATAGGCATAACTCTGGCAATACGTGGTGAACTGTAACTTTGAAATAATATGCACTGCTCCACACCATAGTCTAACTATATGTAAAATTTCATCAGATGTAAAATGTAGATGGCATTATCTGGAAACAAAATATGTTTAGAAAAATCTGTGAAAGGGGAATAAATTTGGCAGACTGTAACCTCTAGATAATATGCGTTGTTCCACATAATCACATTTATATGAAAAGTTTCAGCTTCAGCAGATGTAAAATGTAGGAGGAGTTATCAGAAAATGGAATGTTTAGAAAAATCTGTGAAAGCGGTATAACTTGTGTAATATTTGGCAGACCGTAACCTCAAAATAACATGCAGTGTTCCAAATCATGGTCTTACTGCATGTAAAGTTTCAGCATCATCGGATGTAAAATGTAGGAGGAGTTATCCAGAAACAAAATGTTTACAGAATTTTTCAAAGGGGCATAACTACAGTCAAACCTGTATTAAGCAAGCACCTGTGGGATAATCAAAAAGTGCTTGCTTAAGACAGGTGCTTGCTAAACACAGGTGAATTTTAATACATTTTCACTTTTCGGGAACTGAAAGCGTGCTTGCTTAAGACAGGTTGCTTGCTGAATAGAGGTGGCCACTAAGGCAGGTTTTACTGTATTATTATTTGGTGGATGGTAACCTGGAAACAATGTGTACTGCCCAATATCATGGTCTAACTATATATGAAGTTTCAGCTTAATTGGATGTAAACTGTAGGAGGAGTTATCCAGAAACAAAAAGTTAGAAAACTGGAGAAAGCGACCAGTATACCCCCGGCCAGCGCCACCATCTGATATATCTTTTGAGCTAGTATGTAATATGAATGAAGAAGTCAAGAAGCTATAAGAATCTATAAATGTGCTTGTAAAAGCTAAACCAAACATTAAATTTCTAAATGGACCAAGGGAGTGAGGGCATCAAAGTTACTGAAGGGGTGGGGGCATCAATGTTACTGAAGCAGCAGGGTTGGGTATGCATCAATCAGATTTTTCCGCCATTTTTCAAAGTGAGACAACTTTCGGGACTTCCTGTTCGCTTTTCTATAAGCCCTGTCCCACTGAAAAATGGGTATACCGGTACTCTTAATGGAAAGAATTTGCTCCACTGGAACAAATTCTTTCCTTTAAGGGTTGACCCTATTGACATGGGAGACAAAAATACTTTTGCACGAGTTGCCTCCCCTGAAGGTGTTCCCATTCCCCTTAAATGTAAAATTGTGTGACCAAATCTTCAGTGATTACTAATCGATTATCTATCATAATGGCAGGCCTAATAATCAAGTATCTATCCAGCTCTATTCAGCTAGCCCTATACAGAGCAAAGGAAGCCAACAGTTTTAATGGCATTTTCTCCTTTAAGGGGTTTCCAGTCACCTGGTACACAAACTGTAGCTTTAAAAATGTTTCTTACATGTCTTACCTGAAATGTTCTGGGTTCATAAATAGATAAATCTGCTAGAACTTGTCTGTTTAGGCCAATATTTGACTGAAATAAGACATGCACCAAATGAGACTGCAAATAGAAAGAATTATCACACAAGGGAATGTTTAGTGTACATTTCATGAAAATCAGATAATATGAGCCAGGCACGGAACAACCGACAAAAATATGTTCTAAAAACTAAGGTTATTACTTGGAAGCATTGAATGCAAAACAGAACTGAAAAAGTTTTTCTGGATAAGACTAGCCAGTTTCTCATCACTGACCCTCAAAAAATTTAATATTTTCAAAATTACATTATGGAATCAATGATTCTAAAGCACTAGAACATAGGATCTTTACTATGATGAAGGACAGGAAGACTAAGCAAGAAGGCTGGTGCTCTGGAACAATAGTATTTACTATGTAGGTTCTGGCACAGAATTTATTGAGACGCTCCATTCAGCAAATAAGCCTCCCAACACCCAAACATCTACCACCGAGACAAGCTCCATTCAGCTATTTAAGTCTCCCAAACCCAAAACAATTCCACCCAACTATCCCCCTCACTTGTGTGCGAGTTTTAGTTTCACTAGGCGAGGTAAATACATTGGGCAAATTGATTCATACATTCTTGAGTTGTTTCCCTTGACATACAACCACCATATCTAAGGTGAAAAAGCCCATAGCAACGGCCCTCATGCAGGAGTGCTTGTGTGTAAGTTTTAGTTTCCCTAGGTGAGGTAAATACATTGAGTAAATTGATTCATACATTCTTGAGTTGTTTCCCTTGACATACAACCACCGTTTTTTGTTTGTTTGTTTGATTTGAGGTTTAACGTCCCCGTCAACACTGTAAAGGTCATTTTGGAGACGTTGCTTCCAATTTTGTGGGACTTTTACCCGACATTGAGATGAAATGACATCTCAAGCCCTGTCACCCAATGAAACCAATAGGGTTTATAAGCATGGACTCACACCCCGGTTCCTGGACAGGCTTAGATCCTCTAAGCGGTTAACCAGTATTAGTGTGCGGACGGTTTCAGCTCTGCGTGGAAGCATCATGCAGTCCATCTATTTCTTCAAGCCCCGATGGGCGGGGGCGGAATACAACCACCGTATTTAAGGTAAACAAGCCCATAGCAACGGCGCTCATGCAGGAGCGCTTGTGTGTGAGTTTTAGTTTCACTAGGCGAGGTAAATACATTGAGTAAATTGATCCATACATTCTGGAGTTGTTTCCCTTGACATACAACCACCGTATCTAAGGTAAACAAGCCCATAGCAACAGGGCTCATGCAGGAGCGCTTCTGTGTGAGTTTTAGTTTCATTAGGCGAGGTAAATACATTGAGTAAATTGATTAATACATTCTCAAGTTGTTTTCCTTGACATACAACCACCGTATCTAAGGTAAACAAGCCCATAGCAACGGCGCTCATGCAGGAGCCCTTGTGTGTGAGTTTTGGTTTGTAGTTGTTAACAATATAAAATTAGACTGCTGTAGATAGCTCAAGGTCGTCCGTTGGTATATTGATTTACTTCACAGTAAGAGTAAGGTAAATATGCTCTTTGTTGAAAAGAGCTTGGGCAAAATCAAAGGGCTCTTACACACTGGGTGTGATGTGCTGTTTCACGAATATGAAAAATACGGTGTGTGGTACATGTACTCGCGTCCTGCGGCTTATGGTCGCTACCGAGAATGGGGCGATTTGTATGTGGTGCAATTACGACCAGGAAGAGCCTTTTCGAGCAAACCCTGGAAAACAATTGAGGGGATTGAGGTTGGACCAGCTCACTGAGGGCCGGTCCTGACTCAGCCTGCGCTCTTTTAAGCCCGCGAGCAAGAAATTTTTATTGAGAAATGCCACTGTGACCAGCTTTGTCCAAGTCTTCCAACAGCTTGGTACAGGCCGTCATTAACGCCTCATCTCTTGCACGTTGAAAAAACTTCTTTTATGCCTCCTCCAACAAACCAACACCCTGTTTCTGATGCTTCAAGCCATCAAACTAGGTATTGTCAATATTTAAACAAGAGCTGTCGCATGACAGCATAGCTCGCCTATTCTGCGCCTTCAAGATACAAGGTAAAATTTATAAACCATGAAAAAAGAGGTCAAAATCACCTAGATATATTTTAAGATCAATTATCAGGTCACATGGAACATATATTCCAGATATTACATTTCAGAATCAAATTGTGTCTGAATTATAAAGCAAAATCTAAGAACCATGAAAATAGGTCACAATGACCTAGATATAGTTTGCAGTCAATTATCAGGTCACATGGAACTAATAATCCAGGTATGACATTTCTCCATCAAATAGTATTAAAGATAATAGGCAAAATTACTGAACCATGAAATATAGGTCATAATGACCTAGATATATTTTGAGGTATATAATTGGGTCATATGGAACTAATAACCCAGGTATAACATTTCTCCATCAAATAGTATTCAAGATAATAGGCAAAATCACTGGACCGTGAAATGTAGGTCACCATGACCTAGATATATTTTGCAGTCAATTATTGGGTCACATGGAACTAATAATCCAGGTATGACAATTCTCCATCAAATAGTATTTGAGATAATAGGCAAAATTGCTGAACCATGAAATATAGGTCACAGTGACCTAGATATATTTAGGTCACAGTGACCTAGCTATATTTTGAGGTCAATCATGGAGTCACATGGAACTAATATCCCAGGTTTGACATTTCTCATACAAATAGTCTTCAAGATATAAGGCAAAAATCACTGGACTGTGAAATGTAGGTCACCATGACCTTCACCCTTATACACTTGAACCAATGTCACTTGAATGGCTGATGTATAACCAATTGTGTCTATAACTTGTTAGCATAATGGAAAGGTATACAAAACAAGAGGCCCATGGGCCACTATGCTCACCAGAGCTCAGGTCGGCACTGCCCAATGGCAGCCATGTATTTTAACATGATATCATTTTAATCTACCAAATGAACCCCCATGTCCAAATGAGCACCCATGTGGACTCAGTATCTGAAACATTAGGCCTTTTATGAAGTAGACGGGATGGGGCATGGACCCAATGGAGCCCTGGTTGGAATCACTAAATGCGTCTTATCATCCGCCCCGCCCATAGGGGCTTGAAGAAATATATGGGCTGCATGATGCTTCCACGCAGAGCTGAATCCGTCCCGCACACTAGTACTGGTAAACCGCTTAAAGGATCTAAGCCTGTCCAGGAACCGCGGAGCGAGGCGGACCGTCCATGCTAATAAACCCTATTGGTTTCATTGGGCGACAGGGCTTGAGATGTCATTTCATCTCAATGCCGGGTAAAAGTCCCACAAAATTGGAAGCAACGTCTCCAAAATGACCTTTACAGTGTTGACGGGGACGTTAAACCTCAAATCAAACAAACAAACAAATGCGTCTTATCATAAGGAACAAGAATATATATGGTTTAGCAGTGGGGATCTGTAAGGCCTCTTAAGTGGTGGAGGCATGCCCTGTTGATCCCAGGAAAGCCTAAGATTGTTGTCCCTAAATGTGTCTTATCATAAGGACCAAGTATATATATTGTTTAGGGGTGGGAATCTGAACGGTTTCTGAGATTTGAGGCCCTTTTATGAAGAAGAAAGGATAGGAATGGCCCCTGCGGACCCCCTACAGTAGGTGTGTTAATAATAAGGAACAAGAACATATATGATTATGGGGTGGGGATTTGAATAGTTTCTGAAATATAAAGCCTTTTATGAAGTGGAAGGGCAGGGCACATTGCCTTAGCACAAAGAGACCCCCAGGTTGTTGTGATTGAACGAGTCTTATCATAAGGAACAAGTATATGGTTTAGGGATGGGGATCTGAACTATTTCTGAGATATATGGTTTTTAATGAAGTAAAGCGATGGGGCATGGCCTGGGCATGCCCCGGGGACTCCCAAGCTGGTGTCACTGAATGTGTCTTATCATAAGGAAGATGAATATATTTGGTTTAGGGTGGGGCTAAGAACAGTTTCTGAAATATAAGGCCTTTTGTGAAGTGGAGGGGTGGGGCAAGGCCCCAGGAGACTCCCAGGTTGGTGTCAATGAATGTGTCTTATCATAAGGAACAAGAATATATATGGTTTAGGGGTAGCCATATGTAGTGTTTCCGAGATATTGAGAGATTAAGAAATGGAGGGGGTGGGGCATGGCCCCAGCACATCCCTGGGGACCCCAAGGTTGGTGTCACTGAATGCGTCTTATCATAATGAACAAGAATGTATATGGTTTAGGGGTTGAGGATCTGAAAAGTTTCTGAGATATATGGCCTTTTGTGAAGTGAAGGGGTGGGGCAAGGCCCCAGCGCATCCCTGAGGACCCCCAGGTTGGTGTCAATGAATGTGTCTTATCATAAGGATCAAGAATATATATGGTTCAGTGGCGGGGATCTGTAAGGTTTCCGAGATATTGGGCATTTTATGAAATGGAGGGGGTGGGGTATGGCCCTGGCGCATCCCGGGGACTCCCAGGTTGATGTCACTGAATGGGTCTTATCATAAGGAACAAGAATATATATGGTTTAGGGGTGGGGAGCTGCATGGTTTCCAAGATATTGGGCCTTTTATTAAGTGGAGGGGGTGGGGCATGGCCTCGGCGCATCCCTGAGGACCCCCAGGTTGGTGTCACTGAATGCGTCTTATCAATAGGAACAAGAATATATATAGTTTAGGGGTCGGGATCTGAATGGTTTCTGTGATATATGGCCTTTTATGAAGTGGAGGGGGTGGGGCATGGCCCCAGCACAACCTGGGGGACCCTCAGGTTGGCATAAAAGCATATGGCTGAGAGAAGTTTACTCAAGAAACATTTCTATAAAAGTTTTGTCAAAATATCTGCAATTACTTGGCAGTAAATGCAATTTTTCAATTTTCCCCATTATAAGTCTATGGAAACTCTTAAGTTGCCATAGCAACCAAACTAATGAGCCGATTTTCATAAAAAACACAAACTTTCAATCCCCCAGCCCAAGGATGCTACAGATAAAATTTGGGCCCAATTGGCCCAGTTGCTTCAGAGAAGAAGATGTTTAAAAGTGTTGTCGCAGACAACGACGGACAACTGCCTATCCTATAAGCTTCCCCGGAGCCTTCGGCTCTGGTGAGCTAAAAATTACAATGGTGTCCTAGATTTTGACCCCTAGCCCCACCCCATCCCCACTCCCAGGCATGAACTCCGGGGTGTGTTGTCTTGGAATCTCAGAAGACACTCCCAGGTATCAAATTGTAAATTTTTATGTGAATGCAAAACTTTAACACAGAATTACAAAGGTTTCCTAGATTTTGACCCTAGCCCCACCCGGGGGCATGAACCCAGGGGTCTGTTCTCTTTGAACATCAGAAGGCCCTCCCAGGTACTTAAGTTACAAATATGAGTGGTCTGTGATGAGTGACTGTTGAGATATAAGCATTTCAAAAACTTTAATGCAGTGTGACGGGAACAAAACCCCAAACGCGCACGCAGACGACCGAGGTGACAACAATAGCTCTACATGTACTTTGTACAGGTAAGCTAAAAATCATCCAAATATCTAGATCGCCCTCATATTTTTATGCTCTTTAGAAGTGAAAAAAAGCATTTCTTACATTACATGCAAGATAGAGGGAATCTTCCCTATGAAATGTCCATTAAATTAAATCATTAAGTTTCACTCTTATAAGATTATCAGGAAACATAGTGCAATGGGTGGAAAAATCATAAGTAGATAGACTCAAAGCACGAAAACGTCTGGATTTCAATTTATTTAAAACTTCATTAAAAATTTTTATAGACAATAACAGATTTCTGCCTGATCTTTCGAAGTCTTTGTCGCAATATTCAATCACATGTTTTTGATCCTAGTAAACATGAAGTTAATAATTTGGAGAGTAGCGGTGGTACAAGAGCTTGAATTTGCAATAAACCGTACTTGGTGCGGTCTTTTATGAAGTTTAGGTAACCAATATAACGTAGAAAATTTGTCTTGGCAGTCTATAACACATACAGCAAACTTGGTGGCTGAATGACAAATCTGGTCATCAACTACAGGCCTCTCTATAGCCAAAGGCTGCAGTTCATAGAACTTAGTACCACCAAGCTCTTGGAGCCGTCAAACAATGATGACATGGTTAGCGCCTTGTCTGCTGGAGCCAAACAAACTTCTTATGAAATTCTTGAATACCTAGCTATAGTTTCAGGTGACGTAAAGATGTCTTAGTTTTAGGAGGTAAGAAGTTCGTATTTTGAGAGTAGAAAGAAATGTGTTTGTTCACTGATTTCAGAATGCTAAGTTTCCATTCTTTATGAGCTTTATGCTCAACATGCTCTCCTTTACACCACTGATTATCAAATTCATTCAAGGCAGCAGCGAATGTATCTCTACACTTATTGAAAACAATTTTAGAAGGAAATGGATATTTTGATCCTTTAGAAATTATATTTCGTATCCTAGAATCAGGATTAATTTTTAAATTGCCAGCGATAATATGACCAGCAGCAGCATACCAATACACTGAGTTTTTACAATCTCAGGTATCTGGAGTTTTAGTGTCAATATCAAGATCAGAAACAAGTTTATTGAAACAAGAAAGCAGTCTGAGGGACAGCTAAATCCCCTGCCACAATAAAATAACAAGGCCCAACCTTCTGATCTTCACCTGTGACCTTGACCTTGAGTTGGCATAGTTTATTTATGGGTTATGCACACCAGCTCACTGATAATTGAACAAAGTTGAATGAAAATCCTTCCAAGGGTAAAGGAGATATGGAACAAATACAAAATTCAAAGTTTCAAACTCGTGACCTTGACCTTGAGTAGACATGGTTTATTTATGGGTTCTGCACATCAGCTCAATGAGGGGGATATTTGACCAATGAGTTGAAAGAAAATCCTTCCAGGGGTAAAGGAGATGCGATATGAAATGGACATACAATTCAAAGTTTCAAACTCGTGACTTTCAAATGTGACCTTGACCTTGAGTCAACATGGTTTATTAATGTGTTCTGCACAAAGCTCACTGAGGGGGAATTTCAACCAAAGTTTATTGAAAATCCTTCCAAGGGTTAAGGAGATATTTTTTGTTTGTTTGTTTGTTTGATTTTAGGTTTAACACTGTAAACGTCATTTTGGAGACATTCCTTTCAATTTTGTGGGACTTTTACCTGACATTGAGATGAAATGACATCTCAAGCCCTGCCGCCCAATGAAACCAATAGGGTTTATAAGCATGAACAGTCCGACTTGCACCATTTTACCTGGGCACGCTTAGATCCTCTAAGCGGTTTACCAGTACTCGTGTGTGGGTCGGTTTCAGCTCTGCGTGGAAGCATCATGCAGCCCATCTATTTCTTCAAGCCCTGATGGGCAGGGACCAATAAAGGAGATATGGAACGGACACAAAATTTAAAGCTGCAAACAGGTGACCTTCAACTGTGACCTTGAGTCGACAATTTTATTCTTTATGGGTTCTACACATCATCTCACTGATGGGGGTGTAACTGACCAAAGTTTAATGAAAATCCTTCAAAGGGTAAAGGAGATATGGAATGGACACACAATTCAACGTTTCAAGTGAGTGGGTTTTAATTTTACGTCCCACCAACAGCTAAGGTCATACGGAGACGGGACCTCAGTTTAAAGACTCATCCGAAAGTCTGGAGAAGCCCGGGATCGATCCTGCGATCCCTGGTTTACAAGGCGAGTAGCGTAACCACTGCACCACGGAGGCTTCTTCAACGTTTCAAACTTGTGACCTTCAGCTGTGACCTTGACCTTGAGTCAGCATTTTTTGTTTATGGTTTCTGCACATGAGCTCATTGATGGGGATATTTGACCAAAGCTTAATGAAAATCCTTCCAGGGGTGAAGGAGATATGGAACGGACACACAATTCAACGCGTTAAACTTGTGACCTTCAAATGTGACCTTGACCTTGAGTGAGCATTTTTGGTTTATAGGTTCTGCACATCAGCTCACTGAGAGGGATATTTGACCAAAGTTTAATGAAAATCCTTACAGGGATGAAAGAATTTAGGAACAGACACATGCAGTTTCAACATTGTGACCTTCAACTGTGGCCTTGACCTTTAGTTGGCATGGTCTATTTATGGGTTCTGCACATCAGCTCACTGACAGGGATATTTGTCCAAAGTTTAATGAAAATCCTTCCAGGGGCAAAGGAGATATCAAACGGACACAAAATTTAAAGATTCAAACTCGAGACCTTCAATTGTGACCTTGACCTTGACTTGGCAGGGTTCATTTATGGGTTCTTCACATCAGCTCACTGAGGGGGATATTTGACCAAAGTTAAATGAAAATTCTTCCAAGGGCAAAGGAGATATCGAACGGACACACAATTCAAAGTTTCAAACATATGACCTTCAACTGTGACCTTGACTTTGAGTCAACATTTGTTTATGGGTTCTGCACATCAGCTCACTGAGGAGGATATTTGACCAAAGTTTAATGAAAATCCTTCCAGGAGTAAAGGAGATATATGGAGCGGACACACAATTCAAAGTTTCAAACTCGTGACCTTCAACTGTGACTTTGACCTTGAGTCAACAGGGTTTATTCAAGGGTTCTGCATATCAGCTCACTGAGGGGGATATTTGACCAAAGTTTAGTGAAAATCCTTAGAGGGGTAAAAGAATTTTGGAAAAGAAACAGAATGCGGTTTCAATCTCGTGACCTTCAACTGTGATCTGGACCTTGTGTCGGCATGGTTCATTTATGGGTTCGGCACATCAGCTCACTGAAAGGAATATTTGATGAAAGTTTAAAGAAAATCTATCAAAGGGTTCAGGAGAATGGAGCAGACAAGAAAGTGTTATGGACAGACAGACAGATGGACAAACAGAGAGACGAAGACCATTCCTAAAATACCTGCTCCGCTTTGCGGCAGGGGATTAATTAAAAATGATAGATCTAACAGGATTATTGTATTTATAGCAAATGGGTGTTCCAGTATTTCGAAGATAAGCAGGAATGGATGAAATCACCTAACTGTCCCATACGATACTAGGTAAATATATAAAATCCAAACCCTTATTAATGATGGATATTTAGATGTAATGACGTTTGTGATTAATTTCAGAATCGATGGAAGGGCCTACAAGTTTAATGAGGCTCAGATCAAAAATAAAGTCGCTATAGCCTAGACAACATTGGGGGGGGTGGGTTGAAAGGGCAAGTACCTCTCACACAAAGAATATATTATATCAAGTAATTTGATTGGCTGATACTCTGAAAAGGATGGGACTAAATTATTCAGCAGGATAAGGGTCAACCTAGAAGCCCCTTTAAAAGTATATGAAAAATATTTTTTAAAGTTTTGTTTTTTTCTTTAGTCGTATTTGTTTTACTTTGACTGCAGAGAAAGCTCAAAAAACCTTTTTTTTTTTTTGAAAATGCAGATCTTGGCATACCATGGTCATACATGGTGGAGTGCTCAGAGAAAACCAATTACCTTGTATGGGTAACCACTTCCTTGCCATTCACACCCATTAACAAACCTGAGCCACAGAGGTGACAAATAAAGGACATAACCCTGCACTACCCACGCCCTAACAACACTTGCAACCAAAAATTCATGTACTCACTCCATCAGTAGCCATAGCCTACCTCTGCTAATGCTGTCAGAAAGTAGTTTTTATCCATGTTGTGTTCCAGGCACGCAGCAGTAATTCTTGTCTCCCACAGCTGAAATCAGTAATAATGTACAGTGAAATACTGCTATTAACCCTATTCTTACCAAATGGAATCTTCCTCCTTATATATAGCACGAGTCCATTTTAAAATTAAGGGGTGTCAGGTTGTGTTTTCTTCAAAATTTAGTAGGAAAATGACTGAACTTTTTGCAACCAGTGGAGGCCCTGATCAAAGGCCGCGTTTTGCGGCGTCTGATCTGGGCCTGCACTGTTTGCCACGGTACCCGGTTTGGGGTTTCCGGTACTAAATGGGTTAAGACCACCTAAAATTAAGACTACTTCTGCTATTAAAAGCTTATTCTGAAGGATACCCTTAATTTTTCTTTGTCTTGTCTGCCTACAATGTCCTGTGGTCAGGGACCACCTTTGGGACTGTTCAAAAGTGGTCTTTAAGACCACTTTTGAACAGTTCCAAAAGTGGTCTTAATATGGGAATTTTACAGTATGATTTTGCAAAGGTTAGGAGAGACAGTAGCAAGAACCATTTCAGAGTTTAAACCATGTCTATGGGTCGGAGAGTCAAGCCAAAGACAGATCTTCAGGCAATTATGTTTGCTTTTATCAGGCAATTATGTTTGCTTTTATCGGCTTTAAATAGCATTGGCCTAGAAGTACATTTAATATCTTAAAATTCTGATTTGCAATTATCAATTTGATACAGATGAAATGGCAAATTGTGTAGACCATTTTCAGTCATAATTGAACAGGGTTTGCACTTCTTGCTCATGTATATATGTACTTGTCTGAATATTTAGGATCATTACAGGAAACATGTATTAAGCATCTTGGCAGTAAATACAAGTAAATGTATGCGTCAATGGTCTTTGGATTGTTCAACAATTTTTCTGTTGCTAGAAATGGTAATATTATAAAGAGAATCTTACAGGCATAAGGAAAGATGGCCCTTCATATGCTACAGTGAAAAGCTGGGTGACGGAATTTAAGCACGGCAGACAGAGCCTTAAGGATGACACCCGTCCTGGAAGGCCTGTCAATTTTGCAACCCTAGAAATTGTCAATAAAGTTGCTGATATTGTTATGACTGATAGACGAGTCAAAAAAAGAAATATATAGCCAGTAGAGTTGGCATTTCACAGGAAAAAGGACATTCCATTGTGACAGAGGATCTTGCGATGAGTAAGCTTTCAGCTCTATGGGCACCAAGACTTCGACAGCTGATCAGAAGCACACCAGGGGCACATTATCGTGTGCTAATCTTAACCTTTTTGAGGAAAATCCTACCAACTTTCTTCAGAGATTCGTAATTATTGATGAAACATGGGTTCATCATTTTAGCCCAGAGGCCAAACAACAATCGAAACAAAGGAATCACCCTGGCTCACCACCGCCAAAGATGGCAAAGACTGTTCCATCAGCTGGGAAGGTTATGGTCTCTGTTTTCTTGGATGCTTGATGGTTTTGTTTGTTTGTTTTTATGGGAGTTTAACGGCCCACACAACACTATTTTAGGTCATTTTTGAGCCGGTCAGTTTACCTATCCACACTTTTCCTGGGCAAGCTTTATATACGTAAGCGGTTAACCAGTACAGTGCACATTCTTTCACCAGAAACGGATGCTTGATGGTATGCTGCTGATCTCCAAAATTACAGTATGCCATTCACGATCGTGGCTTTAAATTGATTGAGCATCTGCCTTATCCACCTGATGTTGCACCATCAGAGTTTCATCTATTTCTAAAATTGAAAACGGCTTTTTCCGGCACCCACTTTCAGTCTGATGATGACGTCATATATGCAGTGGATGACTTTCTGAAAAGCCAGGAAAATGAGTTCTCTGAAAGTGGCATTGAGGCCCTTAAACACCACTGTTAAAAGTGTATAGATACCTGGGGGATTATGTTGGAAAAAAAATAGCCATCGGAAGGTCCAAATCCCCCGACCAAAAGCCAATATGGCCTTCAGAAGATTGTTCACCAATAGAAAGTGTACCATAATTAAACCAGCAATATATCAAAAGTATTGCAATTATGGCCATCAAAAGATTATACTTCAGGAGAGATAACTAAAAAACCAGGATACCCAGGACTGTTCTTGCGAATGACATGCCTGCTTAAGCTCATGCATTTCTGTACAAAGTACCATCAATATGTCTCAAAGGGTGTTGGAGATCACAAGCTGGTCATACTGTTATATTGGAAGATATATATATTTATCAAATATTTATCATAGCACCAAGACTTGTGGTTCTTAGGCATGAAATGCCATCTCAACCTTGTATACAATTGTGCCAAGTACCATCAATATATCTCAAAGGGTGTTGGAGTTATGGCCATCAAAAGGTTATATTGTCAGGAGAGATAATTAAAAAACCAGGGCACCCAGAGTTGTGGTTCTTGCATGTGACACATCTGCTTAACCTCATGTACAAGTGTACCAAGTACCATCAATATATCTAAAAGAGTATTGGAGATGTGGCCATCACAAGGTAGTGATTCTATATTATTGGGAGGGGAGATAACTAAAAAACCATGGCACCCAGAGTTGTGGTTCTTGCACATGACACACCGTCTCGGCCTTGTGAAAAACTGTGCCAGGTATCATCAATATATCTTAAAGGGTATTGGAGTTATATGGCCATCACAACGTAGTCACTCTTTTTTATTGGAAGGGGAGATAACTCAAAAACCATGGCAGCCAGAGTTGTGGTTCTTGTGCATGACACACCGTCTCGGCCTTGTGAACAACTGTGCAAGATATCATCAATATATATGATCAAGAATTTGATGTCCAGGAATTTTCGTTATATCACGTGCGGTTTCGTGTCCAATATTTTGAAGACAGGAATTTAACAGTTCTTGTTTTCAAAATTTTCCTTCATGTTGGGTCTATCATCTGCGAAAATGGCAGTTCAGAATTCAGAGTATCAGTGACATAACCAGTTATAATGTTCATGGTCAGCCTTGTGAAGTTGTGATGTAACATTGGACACCAATGCCTAATATGAGAATTTTTTTTAAACTTCAGAGGCATATTCTGATTTTTTCTTCAATCAGCAGTTCCCTCTGTGCATTCCTTATGTGTTACCAATACATTTACCAGTTTCTAGATGCCTCTTCATGTATTTTATGGGTACTGTTTATTTTCAGATGTAATAGAATAGTGTGGATACCATATTGACATTGTTTGTAGTGACATGTGAATTCTGACCAAGCTACACTGCCTATTTGTGGTTATTATTAAAAGCACCGTCCTCCACAAAATTTTTGACCGCGAACAGACACAACAGGTCCTTTTAAAAGTCAAGTCAGCATGCATTTTGTATCCAACTGTTTAACAGAAACAATATGCCAAGTTCTGACACAGAAATACAGGTCACAATGTAATCCTGCAAGGATTTGGGAACCAATACTTGCTGTGCAGGACATATACATGGTGGGTTAAGATAAAGGCACTGATTTAGGAAACTGTTTTAGAAATTAACTTGATACTGAGCAATAATATGTATACCTGATCTATAATGGCGTTGGGTTTATTGCAGAAATATACTTTCCAAAATTGTTGATGTAGTCCAATCAGATGTTGCATTATGTTAGCAAGTGCATTATTTTAAAATGTATTTAGCCAAGTTCAATGGCTGTCTTTATAAAGCTGTACTTTGGTATATAACCATCTTCACTGCTTATTTTTAGCTAACTCCTATCTGCTCATATAGTACTGCATGTATATGTGCCTTTAACCCATTAACTGCTCTCTGTCATTTGCTTTGGTGCTTGTTACATAATGACAAGTGAAAGGGTGCTATCACATCACACAATATCTTATTGGGTTGAAACGTTATGAAATGACTTCACTGTTCCCTACACCTATCATACATCCAAGCCGTCACTATTTGCCTAGATGTGATAGTGCCCTATTCACACCTGTCAGCTTCAGCTAATGGTATGTGTTATTAATGTATACATGTACATCCCGCATGAAATAAAGATTCCTGCACTTTCCTTTCCTTGCATGCTTTTTACTCATTCCCATTAATTACAACATCATGTATGTTCATTGCTGTTCAACCGGAGATACCTAGTGCACAGATACCTGGAGCCTCACCAAAGCAGACATTAAAGCTTTAGGCTTAATGTAAAACTTTATTTTTGCCGTTCCTTTTGGTGATACAGCTAGTGAGCAGAGCTCAGATTCAATGATACAGAAGCACTTCATGTAGCCTATATTACTGGTGTCACTTGTGTTGTGACTTCTTCCCATGTAGTACTAAAGTATGTGCAGGGTTTGGAATCTGATTGTATCAGTTCATGATCCTTGCTCTTTTCAATTTTAGCTTCACTCACTAGCTTCATCACCTGAACGTCAAAAATCAAGTATTTACTCTTATTTTAAAAATGCAGTTTTTATCAGAATTTGTGTTCAGTGTGTTATGCCAATAACACATGGTGTTGGAGGGTGAACTGCGGAATATTAATTCACTGCAGCAAGATGTTAAACGGGCCTCCATGGCCTAGTGGATAAGAGTGCTGACTCTTAATCATTAGGTCTCTCACCGATGTGGTTCGAGTCTGGCTCGGGTCACATGTGAAATGCCAAGTCAGGTAGTTTTTCTCTGGGGACTCTGGTTTTCGCCCACCTCCGATTAATGCTCGGCTCCTTATGAGTGAAATAATCTTGAATGACGTAAAACACAAAAAGCCCGAGTTAATATCCGCATCTGCCCGACAACACCGCATGTTTTTCTGGATAATACACGGTAAGGAGAAAATTATTTTGATTTCAACATGATGAGGAACAGCAATCTTACTTCATTGCTACGTTTTCTAAAGAACAACTTCGGAGTCGACCTTGACAGAAGTAAATATTTAGGGGATAACTGTATTCAAAATTGTCATTTGGGGAGGTAAATCGCGGTTTTACGGTCGGAAATTTGGTTTTATGGCGACGCATCAGCGGAGCCGTAAAACGGAATTTGCGACCGTAAAACCGACGATTTACCTCCCCAAATGACAATTTTGCAATACATTTATCCCCATTCTAATGCACTTATGCGGTTGTTTTGCTGAAAACGGCACTATTTTGCACACAACGGCAAGCGCTGTGAGCTGCGTAAAACAAAATGCCAGCCAATGAAAAGCGACGTTACGTGATGACCTCGGGTTTCCGACAGTATATCCCAGAATATACTGTCGCAAATTTTGGACGTTATCCAATCAGATGTCGTGTTACATACGCAAGTGCATTAGAATTACATATGACTTCAAGATTGCCCGATTTTGCAGGCACCATGATGGTAATGTGATTTATCACATATTTTCACAGCCGGCCTCGGTAGCTCAGTTGAATGCGTGTCTGACTGGTGATCAGGAGGACGCGGGTTCGATACCTGCAGGGGTCGGCAACATTCTTTTGTGGAGATTGATCATGAAATCTTTTCTACGGTCATTCTCTCCCTTCCGCTGATTCAAGGAGCGCAGTTGTTAGTTTCTGGCGAAAGAATGTGCACTGTGCTGGTTTACCTCTTACGTATAAGCCTGCCCAGAAAAAGTGTAAATACCGTAGGTAACTGACTTGCTCGATATGGCCTAAATAGTGTTGACTGGGCCGTTAAACTCCAAAACAAACAAAACATATTTTCACACGTCAATGTTTCTATTAGGTTATATTGGGAAAACGTTCATGTCATGTTAGAATTGTGATTGTTTTTTTTTGTTTTTTTTTTGGTTTTACGGCCCTTTCAAGATTATTTCACTCATATCGAGCCGATCGTTAATCAGAGGTGGGCGAAAACCGGAGTACCCGGAGAAAAACCACCTGACCTTCCATTGCAGTTAGAATTGTGAATATTCGGTGTAAACTTTGTGAAAATATGATGCAACATGGAAACAGTGCAAGTAACCGAGAAGTAACAAGGACTGAAATATTTGTGTCAAAATTACCTCTTTTTCACTGTTTCAATGCGCTTATTTCATTCAATTATTTTTATAGTCATTCCTGTGGTTATATATAATATTTAAAATCAGACAAGCATTTGTGCCATGGTTCAAACTTAAGATCATTATCATGCATAATTAGAAGGCAGTTATGCCAAAGATGTAATTTGGACGTAATTTTGATATATGATGTGGTAAGTGTCCAGGTTACTCTATCAAGTTTTCTATAAAAACTAAGGGGAAAAACACTGGATGCAAAATAAACATTTCTAACATTCAGTTTCCTTCTTACCTGTATATGTGATGTTGTTAACTAAATTAATGAGTGTTGCCTTTAAAATAAAACATATCAGTTGCAAAAGATGTATCAAAGACACAAGAACCATGATTTAGGAGTAACAATGACGCAACTGTTTCTGTCCATGTTACATCTTCGTAATTATTCAATTTAATTTGACATCTAACCTCCCCATTTTGATACAGCATGGGACTGTCACAAGAAAACAACAACAGCAATTAAATGCATAAAGCAGCAAGTCAAAGGCATTTAATTTACTGCCATAATCTATGGAAACACAAAATCTTTTTCGTGTCCTGTTACTTCTTTCTACAATTTGTTTCAATTCCAAAAAGAAATGTAATTTGCGTGTTTTTTGTCATTGCTGGCAATTATTTTATAAATCATTGATCAAACCAGCGTTGTTATTTTTAAAAAAAAAATGGAAAATTACCAGAATAGCTGACAATCGATGACGGACGAAACATGGACACAACTGAATATTTGCCGACTTCGACAAAAAAATCCATTGAGAATTTTTACAAGCACAGCCTGACCAGATATGCAGGCAGAAATTGCAACTTTGATGCATGTTCCAAGCATGACGATATGATTCCAAGGGTAAGGTTATACCACTGTAGCAAAATACCGCATTTTAATTAGTTGTTAGAACTATTTGAAGACGTAACATCCAATTTCTAGGCACCCTTTTTCTTCAAGATCCGCCATACTGGATTTCTCCTTGTCGTTATCGAATATCGCGTGATGCCGTAAACCCGGAATGTCGCAAAAATCAAAATAACAATTTCAGGTCGTTTCGCCCCAAGAACGCTGTTCGGGTGAAAAATGAGGGTGTCGAAGACGTAACAAATTGGACAACAAATAGCAGGCATCGTTTTTCAGGAGATAGTTTGCCTCTTACATGTTCACTTTCCTGGGGTTTTTCAGTCCGAAAAATAATTAGACTGTCCCTTCAAGTATATTATGCACCTGGGTTCAGATACAAGACTCCTGCTTTCTTTGAACCGTTCAATATTCAGACATAACCTTATTTGACACGAAAAATTACGTCACGGGAACGAGAGACATAAACTGGAAGTTTGTCCAGAAAAATGCTGCAGAAAACATTCGGACACAGGGTTCGCGCTAGGATTTATTTTTCTTTCGCCATCACTTTAGCCAATCTGATTTTTTTGTGCCAAAATCCTAAAACCTGAGCCAGTTGTAGAAACTTCTTCGCAAAATGCTGAACATGGATAAAAAAGAGTCATCTGCTCTGCAAATTTCCTTGGCACTCACTTAAAGGGTAAAGGCTTAAACTTTTGTGGCCTTTGTGGATGTGTGTAAAGGTGCATTATCCAAGAGTAGATGCGCCTAAAGACCCCAGGTTTTTCGATCAAACCAACACGGTCACACTTCAAACAATGCACCAGTCATCCATGCTGTCTAGCTTAGCAAAATCCATAGACATATCATTTAGATAGCTTGAGTTTTCCGACTTCCAGCGGCATTACTATCCCACCCGAAAATGCAACGAAACCTTGCTTAAATGCTTTTGTTTTTGCTCCAACAAATAAGCGTTGTTAAGTCATGGAGGCTGCCATTTTGGTTGATCACATGATCACATTATATTCAAAGGGAAACAACCTAAACAGGCATAAAGAGCGTGTTCGATTAGCCGTTTGATAAATCATCGCCAAGCAGTCCCTTTTGCAAAGACTTTCCGATGTGAATCAGGAAACATTTGGGATTTCATTAAACAATCAAGTTGTTTTTTTTTTGCCGGCAATCAAGTTGTCGGCAATCAAGTTTATATCGCCAAAAAAGTAAACTCAGAGATGGAATGGTAGAGAAAAAAGGCTACCAAACCAATTATTTCACGTAATTTTTAAGCAAACAAAATAAGGAATGACCGATCGCAGCAACAACACTCCAAAGTAGATAGATAGAAACGGACAACATTTATTTTATATATTCTGAATTAGCCCGCTCTTATTTCTGAATATTCAAGCCCAAATTTATATAATAAAGAACTTAAAAACTTGAGGTCAAACAAGGGCTGATTTGTAATGAAAAACCAATTAAGGTTGACTGACCAAACGTTGGTGATAATTACCGTTACGCTTGTTGAGCAGCAATTTACTTCTACATTTTAAATCATCCGTCTTTGTCTCCCATTTCTTCATTCATTAACCTTCACCGCAAAGTCAATCGTGTGACTAGATTTAACACCGGGTATTCCATTACGTCATGCGGGACAGAAACTAGCCGCACCTTTTTATAATAAGGAGACGGAGCTAAATTGTTGGCGCGTGTCGATAATAAAACAACCTCCAATTTTGCTAATTTGATCAATAGTCAAAAGTGTTAATTATCGAGTGAGTGGAAGAAAAGGTGTGAAATACACGTGTCAGTAAACGGCTTAAGTCGGCAATAACCGGTATTGGACTTTCCTTTTTCTTTTTTATAGGTTTTTTTTTTTTTGCCAGTAGTTTTCGCCAAATGACACATAATTGCGCCAGATTTATTTTCTTTTCGCATTTGGCGACTTTGGCGACCGCTAGTGT
Organism: Lucinisca nassula; assembly: GCA_963580285.1. Classification (NCBI taxonomy): domain Eukaryota; kingdom Metazoa; phylum Mollusca; class Bivalvia; order Lucinida; family Lucinidae; genus Lucinisca; species Lucinisca nassula. The sequence goes on along the minus strand of OY757023.1, from coordinate 46,235,502 downwards.
GAACCCTGGGACACCCCTGTTAGTAATCTTTGGTATATTTGCAATGTCTTTTTAAGGCATGATCTGTATAATTCTTTTTCCCAAGCTTGCTAAATAAATTCAAATTTACCCACCCTCCAAAAAAAAATAACGGGTTGTGTCCAAAAATATGGTGATTTAAGCGATTATTTAATACTTTTATTCGTATATATAGTATATTCTACTGTACTGTACTGTGCACACTGACCTGTTTTGCCAACAAACAGTAACACTGGGCATAAAAAATCTCATTTAAAGGGTTAAAAATCGATTTTCCCCGAGACGTAACCAGAATTCCTGGACAGTGAATTCTTGATCATATCTTAAAGGGTATTGGAGTAATGGCCATCACAAGGTAGTCACTCTATTTTATTGGAAGGGGAGATAACTCAAAAACCATGGCAGCCAGAGTTCTGGTTCTTGCGCATGACATGCTGCCTCAGCCTTCTGAACAAATGTGCCAAGAACTATCAATGGACCAGTGCTTCAGCTGAAGTGCACGACCCGCCGGATGCTTTTAGCTTTATGAGTGTTACCATATATGGGTATGGCGGCCATTTTGGTCATGTGACCATGACCTAAAACGGTTCCCCCAATAAATGCGCCTTATCGTAAGGAGCAAAAATATATCTTTAGTAATGTACATGTATTCTGAATCGTTTGCAGGATAAAATGCATTCTCACTTTTCCAATACAAAAGCATATGTGTCAAAGTTTGACCTAGGCACAAAGAAGGTCAAGGTCAACCCAGGGTCACCATTTTAGCAATTTATGATGGGCCTACGTCCCAGATGCTATTTATCAAGTTTCGTGGAAATCTGCCCAGTGGTTCTTGAGAAGACTATTTTTGAAGGGTTTTTACCATATATGGCTTGGCGGCCATTTTGGTCATGTGACCTGGACCCCATGAGCAAATTTTGGTTTCCCCCATCCCATAGAGGCTCCATATGAAATTTGACTTCAATCGGCCCAACGGTTTTCGAGGAGAAGCAGTTCGAAAAGATTCACATTTTTCGCCTCGGCGAGGCTATACTAAATGGAATGTAATATTTCGCAAGTTCATTGGTTAGATCTCATTGATATCTATCAGTATGCCAAAAATTGTTTAAATATTCCAAGCGGTTAAGTCACTATCCCCATTTTTCACAAACGGGTTACGGACGGACAGACAGACAGACCATATATGGCTTGGCGGCCATTTTGGCCATGTGACCTGGACCCCATGAGCAAATTGTGGTTTCCCCCATCCCATAGAGACTCCATATGAAATTTGACTTCAATCAGCCCAACGGTTTCCGAATAGAAGCGGTTCGAAAATTTTCACATTTTTCGCCTCGGCGAGGCTATACTAAATGGAATGTAATATTTCGCAAATTCATTGGTTAGATCTCATTGATATCTATCAGTATTCCAAAAATTGTAAAAATATTCCAAGCGGTTAAGTCACTATCACCAATTTTCACAAACGGGTTACGGACGGACAGACAGACTGACAGAATGACACGGTGATTTTAGGGCACTCTAAGAAAATCAACCGACTTCAGTCGGTCGCTTTTTCTGCGGGTCGTGCAATACTTAATCCAAAGAATACCAAATGCGTTTAACTGTTCTCTTGCTGAATATTCAGTTTAGCCACACCCATTTCTGACTTTTAACTAATCAAATTACTTGATGTAATTTATTCTTACAAAGCCATAAACTTAATGTCAAACAGTGTAGATCCTGATCAGATGACTTCTTCAGAAGCCATCTGATCTGGATCTACACTGGTTCCAAAGATAGAGGTTGTCGTGAACAGCATGATAAGAGTTAAACTGATTCATTACGAAAACACGCCTACATGTATACCAATGTATTGAAACTTGTACCTCCAAAAAGGTGAAATTTTTAAGATAAACATGTGACCTGGACCTAAAACGGTTCCCCCAATAAATGCGCCTTATCGTAAGGAGCAAAAATATATCTTATACTTTAGTACTGTATTCTGAATCGTTTGCAGGATAAAATGCATTCTCACATTTTCCAATACAAAAGCATATGTGTCAAAGTTTGACCTAGGCACAAAGAAGGTCAAGGTCAACCCAGGGTCACCATTTTAGCAATTTATGATGGGCCTACGTCCCAGATGTCATTTATCAAGTTTCGTGGAAATCTGCCCAGTGGTTCTGGAGAAGACTATTTTTGAAGGGTTTTTTACCATATATGGCTTGGTGGCCACTTTGGTCATGTGACCTGGACCCCATGAGCAAATTTTGGTTTCCCCCATCCCATAGAAGCTCCATATGAAATTTGACTTCAATCGGCCCAACGGTTTTCGAGGAGAAGCAGTTCGAAAATTTTCACATTTTTCGACTCGGCGAGGCTATACTAAATGGAATGTAATATTAGCCAATTCATTGGTTAGATCTCATCGATATCTATCAGTCTGCCAAAAATTGTTTTAATATTCCAAGCGGTTAAGTCACTATCACCAATTTTCACAAACGGGTTACGGACGGACGGACAGACAGACCATATATGGCTTGGCGGCCATTTTGGTCATGTGAGCTGGACCCCATGAGCAAATTTTGGTTAGCCCCATCCCATAGAGGCTCCATATGAAATTTGACTTCAATTGGCCCAACGGTTTCCGAGGAGAAGCAGTTCGAAAATTTTCACATTTTTCGACTCGGCGAGGCTATACTAAATGGAATGTAATATTAGCCAATTCATTGGTTAGATCTCATCGATATCTATCAGTCTGCCAAAAATTGTTTTAATATTCCAAGCGGTTAAGTCACTATCACCAATTTTCACAAACGGGTTACGGACGGACGGACAGACAGACCATATATGGCTTGGCGGCCATTTTGGTCATGTGAGCTGGACCCCATGAGCAAATTTTGGTTAGCCCCATCCCATAGAGGCTCCATATGAAATTTGACTTCAATCGGCCCAACGGTTTCCGAGGAGAAGCAGTTCGAAAATTTTCACATTTTTCGCCTCGGCGAGGCTATACTAAATGGAATGTAATATTTCGCAAGTTAATTGGTTAGATCTCATTGATATCTATCAGTATGCAAAAAATTGTTTAAATATTCCAAGCGGTTAAGTCACTATCACCAATTTTCACAAACGGGTTACGGACGGACAGACAGAAAGACCATATATGGCTTGGCGGCCATTTTGGTCATGTAACGTGGACCCCGTGAGCAAATTTTGGTTTCCCCCATCCCATAGAGGCTCAATATGAAATTTGACTTCAATCGGCCCAACGGTTTCGGAGGAGAAGCAGTTCGAAAATTTTCACATTTTTCGCCTTGCCGAGGCTATACTAAATGGAATGTAATATTTCGCAAGTTCATTGGTTAGATCTCATTGATATCTATCAGTATGCCAAAAATTGTTTAAATATTCCAAGCGGTTAAGTCACTATCCCCAATTTTCACAAACGGGTTACGGACGGACAGACAGACTGACAGAATGACCGATTGACACGGTGATTTTAGGGCACTCTTAGAAAATCAACCGACTTCAGTCGCTCGCTTTTTCTGCGGGTCATGCAATCTCAAAGGGTATAGGAGTTATGTCGATCACAAGGTTGCGTCTACGGATGGACGGATGTACAGACGGATGGACGCCAGGCTGATCGCTATATCCCCCGAACCTATTCGGTCGGGGGATAATAATACAATCTGTCCGAAAAAATTCAAATCCTTCAATATGTGGCTCACAGCATATCAATCAGCTCTCTTGTACATGACTTACTTTTCTTTGTTCCTCCTGCCTCAGTTTTCTATGCTGGGTAGAGTACCTCAGGGCTCTTTGGGTAATCTTTATGGTAAGATTAAAACAGTTTCTTTTACGCCCATAATATTTCTGCAAAAGATAAATTACTGATTATTTGTAAAGGCCTAACAGCATTATGGACAGTGTTTTTTGAAAAACGGTTTACCAAAAGGTAAACCTACCAGATAACCCCATTCTCAGACTCTGGTATTAAAATGACCTAGGGCCAGTTGTTCAAAGCATCGTTAGCTTTACAAGCTCGTTACTGGTCACGTTGTTAACTCTTCTAGCAAGTACAATATCGTAAATTTTGATAATTTTGTTGAGCAGGCATCCGCAAAAGCTGCTTACATTTTCTCAGCAAAAATTTCAGCATATTTGCCATATTTAATGATCAAAGTTTTAATGATATGTTTACTAACAATGTCATTAGTTTTGAACAACAGGCCCCAGCTCTGAACCATCCAATAGTTGGTGTGAAACGCCAAATAATTATTTTTGAGATGATCCCCTGTAATTAGAAAAAGTCAGTTTTGGGGTAATGACACCCAAACTGCGTCTTCAATTCAGGCCTGTATCCGTATCTCAAGACTTGACATTCTAATGCATTTGTGCATGTTAATTCAGAAATGAAAGATCTTCAATTTCACACCAATTTAACTTAACAATTTTAACTTAACAGACAGACACACGGATGGATGGACAGACAAATGACGGCCATTCATTTAATTGCGAAGCGGGGGATTAAAAAGCATGACTGGTAGAATGATGATTATTTGAATAATGTGCATGTATTGGAATATTACCGGTTGTTAGGCAAACAGTTTCACCTCGAAATATGGCGGTCGTTTGGTTGCTACGGGAAGTAACGTCATCCCGAGGTACTTAATAATTGGTCTCATTGTTGAGAGATGTCCGTGTTTATTTTGATACCAATTTTATCTACTTCCGACCACTACAAATTAAACTTATAATTATCGTAATTATACCTTAATTAAAACAGTTGAACAGATTGCTATGGGCCGATTTTGACCAGGGACCGGATAAAATCATTGAGCAAATTTTGGGTCGACGCCGTTTTAAAATGAATTAGTTACCGCTGCAAGCCTTTTGTACATCATCCGCTTCTGATAGCGACTTGGCGAGACCTTGTACCTGGTTTGCATTGGAAACCATCTTATACCACTTAACCAGACCATTTTAAATGGAAGAATTAACAAATAATTCTGCAAAAATCTCGATTGAACAACTCGACCTTTGTCAGCTGATGCAAGAAGCTTCCATTTTGTTTCTGGTTTCCGATTCCAGCAGATGGTTGACTAAAGAACAAAACTATACCGCATGATATTCAAGCGGTGTCAGTACATAATTATCCCCGGCTAAACAGTGCTCCCGGCAAGAATATTGCTTGATTGGTCAGAAAACCGGATTTTTTGTTCATATTAACACTGACACGTCCTATCTACACGCCAACTGGCAAAAAGAAGATACTTTGGCCGATACTTTTAGATAAACAAAAAACATGGGAGAACCTAAGTAAGTGGCAATGTTTCTGAATTCAGATTCAGAATTGTCAAGTGACATTCATGTACATGTACACCAGTAATCCGAGCGGCCCCCGCCCATAGGGCTTGAAGAAATATATGGGCTGCATGATGATTCCATGCAGAGCTGAATCCGACCCGCACACGAGTACTGGTATACCGCTTTAATAGAGGATCTAAGCCTGCCAAGGCAAAGCGGTGCAAGTCGGACCGTCCATGTTGGTTTCATTGGGCGACAGGGCTTAGAGATGTCATTTCATCTCAATGTCTGGAGCGTGATAGCTCAGTGGTTAGTGCACTTGCCTCTGATGCTAGAGGTCCCGGGTTCGATCCCCGGCAGCGGCGATAAAATTTCGGTGTCCGAACACGCTCCATTGGCATCATTTGCAGGGATGAATGTCATAAAGTGCACCGTCCTTCGGATCGGGACGTTAACTGGAGGCCCCCTGTGCAGGGAGAACCATCCCCTGTGCAGGTTAAAGATCCCTACCGTAATTACATGATTACAGTGTAGGCTTTCATCCTGTAAAACCTGGAGTGTATGTAATATACACCTGCGGTAATGGTCAAATGTGACCGACGCAGTATCAGAAGATAGATAGATAGATAGATAGATAGATAGATAGATAGATAGATAGATAGATAGATAGAATGTCGGGTAAAAGTCCCACAAAATTGGAAGCAAAGTCTCCAAAATGCTTTACAGTGTTGACAGGGACGTTAAACCTCAAATCAAACAAAGCCAGTAATCCGAGCCTTCTCTGACGTTCTAAAAGCCTTTTTTTATTTTCTGATTTGGCAGCTGTCACTACAGCCAGAGATTCTGAGATCTTGGGTTAATACACCAGTGACCAGAATCACTGGTTTTAAGGACTCATCCTATCTACTCCAGCACCCTCTCTCGAGTATTATGTGGAGGTGCATGAACAGGTAAAAGAAAAAGTGATAAGAGATAAAAACTGAAAAAGGAGAAAGAAAAAGTGAAATTGGGGTATTACTGGTTTGTTTGTTTGTTTGATTTGATGTTTAATGTCACCGTCAACACTGTAGAGGTCATTTTGGGGATGTTGCTTCCAATTTGGTGGGACTTTTACCCGACACTGAGATGAAATGACATATCAAGCCCTGCCGCCCAATGAAACCAATAGGGTTTATAAGCATGGACGGGCAGACTCGCACCGCTTTGCCTGAGCAGGCTTAGATCCTCTAAGCAGTTTACCAACTGCTCGTGTGCGGGTCGGTTCAGTTCTGCGAGGAAGCATCATGCAGCCCATATATTTCAAGCCCCGGAGGGCCTGGGCGGGGGATGTTAGTGGAGATTTAAAAACATGATAAAAACAGTATTTCTAGTTTTTTTCTCTCTTTTTCTGCTATTACTGCTACTCGCTCACATCTGAGCATTGCCTGACCAGGCTTAGATCCTCTAAGCAGTTTACAAAATTACAAGTACTTGTGTGCGGGTCGGTCTCAGTTCTGCGTGGAAGCATCATGCAGCCCATATATTTCTTCAAGGCCCAATGGGCAGGGGCCGGGTCGGAGATTTAAAAACATGATAAAAACAGTATTTCTAGCTTTTTTCTCTCTCTTTTTCTGCTATTACTGCTACTCGCTCACAGCTGAGCATTCCGAGCAGGACTTCCAGGGTGGTAACCAGTACTTTTATTTTTAAGCAATGTGGATGAAGTGCCTTGTTGAAGGACACAGCACTTTGGTCAGTGTGAGGATCGAACCCTAAGACTCTTGATCACAAATCTGATGCGCTACCACTGCACCAAAGTACTCCACAATCTTATGGGAATGAGTGAGTGATCTTACTGATTCATTTTTTGAAGGAGTCAAGATCGGTCAGCAGGACTATTTCTACCATGTCTACTGGTAATCTATTCCACAATACGATGGAAATCGGGGAAAAAAGATTGCCCCCACCCATCTGGGCTTGAAGAAATATCATCATCATCATCAACAGATTTTTTATTAATGTGCAGGTACAGGGGCAAGGTCCATATAAGTGGGCCCCCTTCCAGGTAGCTGGCTTGCTGCATGCATGGCAGATCTTACACTGGTCAGATCTCCAGGCTTGTCTATCATGTGGATCGATAGCAGAGAGCTTCCATTCTCTGCAATCTCTTTCTGTCAGCTGCTTCCAGCGGACCAGGCCATCTTGGGCCTTCCAGGCCCCCGCTTTCCAACTAGCTGTATGTCACAGGCATTGATTGCACCATTGGAGTGTTCCACATGTCAATACCAGTGGAGCCTTTTCTCTTTCAGGATGAGGTCCAGGTCCTCAATGCCAAGACGCTCAAGTAACTCACTGGACCTTTAAACGACATCTCCTCCTAGGCTAATGGGCCAATTTCAAAATAATTTCATGGGAATATTTGCTAGGTGACCCTCTACCAAAATTGTTAAAATGGTTCAGCTCTGCTGAACAACATGGCCGCCAGAGCTAAAAATAGAAAAATCTTTAAACGCCATCATTCTCCTCCTAGGCTAATGGTCAGATTTCAAAATAATTTCACAGGAATGTTCCTTGGATGACCATCTACCAAAATTGCTAAAAATGGCCACCAGAGCTATAAATAGAAAAACCTTTAAATGACATCTCTTTATGATATTATTCTTATCAATACTCAAAACATAGGTTGTGGGTTCTCGTTAGAACAGCCTCATTGAGAAGGTTCTAATATGTACCCACATCCTATTCTAGGAGCAGAAATAAGTAAAAAAATGTATACCCCCGTAAACCCCCGTTTTCTCTATTTCACGGACTTGTTATCGTGATGTGGTCCGATTTCAAAATAATTTCACAGGAATTTTCCTTGGGTGACCCTCTCCCAAAAATGCTAAAATGGTTCCACTCGGCTGAGTTTGTTTGACCACCAGAGCTAAAAAAAAAACAACCTTTAAATGACATCTCCTCCTTGGTTATTGGTCCGAAATATTTTCACAGGACTGTTCCTTGAGTAACCCTCTACCAAAACTGCTAAAATGGTTCTGTTCCACTGAACAAAATGGCCAGCAGAGCCAAAAATAGTCAATGGTACAACTTCAAACCCAATTCACAGAAATGCTTCTCTTTTATTTTTGTACCAAAACAATTGATTAAATGTTATGACCCATCTTAGGTCTGTTCCATTGAAACATCATATCTCAATCAGCCCCCGCCCATAGGGGCTTGAAGAAATATATGGGCTGCATGATGCTTCCACGCAGAGCTAAATGCGGCCCGCACACTAGTACTGGTAAACCGCTTAGAGGATCTAAGCCTGTCCAGGAACCGCGGTGCGAGGCAGACCGTCCATGCTAATAAACCCTATTGGTTTCATTGGGCGACAGGGCTTGAGATGTCATTTCATCTCAATGTCGGGTAAAAGTCCCACAAAATAGGAAGCAACATCTCCAAAATGACCTTTACAGTGTTGAAGGGGATGTTAAACCTCAAATCAAACAAACATCCCATCTCAAAGTAGTAGTATTGTACTGATTATTGAGGGGTGGTTGGGTGAGGCAAAGGTGACATGTATTTTGCGTCACTGGGGGGTCCAACTGATATTGGCTTACAGTAGGGCAAGACCTGCCGTCCTTACAGCAGGTAAGGGTAGAGGGGAGTGTTTTTTTTTTCTTCTGTTTTAACACTTCCATTGGTTTTTGTCTTTCTCCACTATCACTCTATCACTCACTTTCTCCCTTTCTCTGGAAGACAACACAAAATACCCACAAGGGTTGACATGTCATTATACTCAAAACAATCATTCATGTACTGATGATTGCTTAAATTGCTGAAATGGGTTTCCTATGCTGAAAAAAATGTCCATATGACTGCAGAAGTAAAGACAGAAAAAACATTAAAGAACATTCTCCAATGTCTTAGTTTTGCAATAACTTTGACAGAAAAGTTCCTTGAGGGGCCCCTCTACCAAAAGTGCTTAAGTGGTTCTGCTCCTCTGTACAAATTTGCTGTCAGAGCTAAATATAGAAAAACCTTTAAACTGCAATGTTAGTACAAAGTCATCATAACTCAGGTGAGCGAATTAGGTCCTTCATGGACCTCTTGTTCTTATTTCTGCTCTAAAATACAGATTGTGGGTACTCCTTAGAACCGCATCGATGAGGCGGTTCTAACGTGTACCCACAATCTTTATTTTGAGCAAAAATATCACAAATTTTTCATCTCCCTCATTTTCAATATTCGGCACTTAAATTCACAATGTATTTGTATAAGTGTGTTTTCATAATGAATAGTTTTGCTTCATGGAATAAGATGATTGTCAGTGATCCACATTACTTCCACAAGCTATGTCATCTTGGCCACTTCCTTTACCTTTTTCAGAGGGGATATTGCCCTCATTGGGCTAGCAGTGATGGGACAGAACCTTATTCTCAACATGAACGACCATGGATTTGTGGTAAGTTATCATTATCCTTTATTCATAGCACTCCTCAGTATGGCACCAATTGGGAAATAATATTGTTTTAACTTTACAGAATTTCAACCAAAGATGTCAAAAAAATAGAGAAAATGACCCAATGTGTGAGTACACTACATGCACTTGAATTTCTGTATACCACTGTTCATTATTATTTTGGGTGGCCATTATGATAACACACCCGTGTGACAGTGTATTATTTCACATCATCAAATTTGCTACTTTTCTGATGAAAATTTAGTTATATTTTTCTTATTTGTACTACTAGAATAGGTTGTGAGTGCTCGTTAGAACAACCTCATAGAGGCTGTTCTATTTAGTACCCATAACCTATGTCTAGGAGCAGAAATAAGGAAAATAATGTTTACCCCCATAAACCCCAGTTTTTGTCGCGCCTGCTATTAGCATGGCGCGACTTAGGCGCCCGGTTTTCCGTCCGTTCTTTTGTCCGTCCGTTCGTCAAGGCGTCAACATTTGTGACCACCCTAGCTTTCACCCTAATGGTCAAGTTTATTTCACAAGAACTATAAGAGCTTCATTAATGATACTTGATACCAACTTGTGTCAGGGGATGGCAACTTACATGCAAGCATCCATATTTGACCTTGACCCACATTTCATGGTTCACTGACTTTGTAAAATATTGTGACCACCCTTGCATTCACCCTAGTGGTCAAGTTTATTTCTCAAGAACTATTAGAGCTTCATTAATGATACTTCATACAAACTTGTGTCTGGGGATGGCAACTTACATGCAAGCATCCATATTTCATCTTGACCTACATTTCATGCTTCACTGACTTTGTAAAATATTGCGACCACCCTAGTGTTCACCCTAATGGTCAAGATTATTTCTCAAGAACTATAAGAGCTTCTTTAATGATATTTGGTACAAACTTGAATCTGTGGATGGCAACTTACATGCAAGCATCCATATTTCATCTTGACCTAAATTTCATGGTTCACTGACTTTGTAAAATATTGCGACCACCCTAGCATTCACCCTACTGGTCAAGTTAATTTCTCAAGAACCATAAGAGCTTCATTAATGTTACTTGCTACAAACTTATATCTCGGGATAGCAACTTAAATGCAAGCATCCATATTTGACCTTGACCTATATTTCCTGGTTCACTGACTTTGTAAAATATTGCCACCACCCTAGTGTTCACCCTAATGGTTAAGTTAATTTCTCAAGAATTATTTGAACTTCATTAATGATACTTAGTGCAAGCATCTATGTTTGATCTTGGCCTAGATGTCATGGTTCGGTGACTTTGCGCCACCACAGGCACGACATAGCCTTCGGCGGAATTCTTGTCTCTATATAAAGTGGGGTTTAGGAGGTCTTAATTTCACAGACTTGTTCACGTGATGGCTGGATGAGGTGAAGGTGTTGTGTATTGTACAGTGTAACTTCGATGGCTCGAACCCCGATGGCTCGTTACCATGGATGGGTCAAACCCGTTCTTAAGTCCGCAGGGAATTCCTCCAAATACCATATAGGGATAATGTAGGGAGACGTTCTTCTTTTATCTGGCAAATGTATGCTGTGTGTACTCATTAGAATCGCCTCGATGAGGCAATTCTAATGAGTACACACAGCATACACCTATAATATAGAACACTGAAAAGATATCTCACAATTATCTCCATTATGCCTCCTCATATGGCACTGATAGTAACCCTCTGTGGCTCGAACTACCGCTGTTTCGAACCAATTTTCATGGTCCCAAAGGGGTTCGAGCCATCGAAGTTCGACTGTATGTTGTTTGACCTCTACAACTTTCCCACAGGATACGATACACATGATGCAAAGAATTAAAGAAAAAAAATGAGTGCCGAAAACATGAAAGAAAAATCTACTTAAATAGCTAAACCAGAATTTGATTTCAACTTGGATCCTTACTAAAGTGTGGTAAGGAGATTGGATATTAGGCCCAGTTGATGGGTCAGGTGTCCCATTCAGATGTAGTGATTTAATAGTCAGTTGCAGGCTAAATTCTTTTGTAAGTAGTTTAGGTCGTAGTACCAAAGCGTTAATCCAAAATCGTTAATCCATAGACAAAATGACAAATATCAATGTTCGGATCAACAGACATGAACTCCAGAAGAGTGTAATCAGGCGTCCGCGGATAGTAAGCATTACTTGGTAAGCAAGCTTCGCCCCGTAAAGATTGATAATGAAATATATTTTCTACAATTATTCAAGACGACTCGGCCTTGGCTCAGTTCATAGTTGCTTGTGTGAAGGTTGTGGAATCAGTTCCACGCAGTCAGCTGCATTCTTTCATGGAGATTGATCATGAATTATTTTCTAGGGTCATTTTCTACCTTCCACTGATTCAAGAAGGATTGATGTCAGTTTCTGGTGGAAGAATGAAGAATGTTTTGAAAATCTCACTTGCTCTGCCTTATATTTACTTGCAATACGAGTGGGCAAGTGGGATTTTGCACCCCTGGGTATATAGTTTTCATCTTTCTGTCCATTCTTCCATTAGTTAGTTCATTTGTTCGTTCTTTCATTCTTCCGTCTGGTTGTCAACTTTTATGTCAAAGTTTTGCATTAAACATTTTTGATTGCTCATATCTCTGTAACCACATGTTGGATTCTCTTCATATTTGGTACAGGGCATCTCTATAGCATTTCCTTGCATTTGGAATATCTACTCTCCTTAGTGGGGCTAGGGGTCAATAATTAAGACTTTGGCATTTTGTTTACATCAAAGTTTTGTGTTAAACCATTATCATTCATTATACTCCTGACATACAAAGTATTACATTATAACAATCCTTGGATTAGATTTTTAGCTCACCTGGGCCGAAGGCTCTAGGGGAGCTTATAGTATAGTCTTCCGCAAGGATTGCTTGCGGCAGCCTAAAATCAATTTAAGCCCCCCCCCCCCCCCTGGAATTCGTTTCACTGATTACTGCCCATTCCAAAGCGGTTCTTCTGTTGCGGTTTATTTTTGTTATAGTTTGGTCAAGCGATAGGTCAAATCATAGAAAATTTTTTGAACACATTAGAGACCACAGTTTTGGTCTGATAATCATCAAACTTGCCCAGAATGATCATCTAGACAATATCTAGGCCAAGTTTGTATATGAATCATGTCGGGTCAAAAAGTAGGTCAGCAGGTTAAATCATAGAAACCTTGTGAACAATTTAGAGGCCACACTTTTGGCCTAATCACCATCAAACTTGCTCAGAATAACCATCTTGACAATATCTCGGTCAAGTTCGAATATGGGTCATGTGGGATGAAAAAGTAGGTCAGCAGTTCAAATCATAGAAAAAAATTGTGAACACACTGGAGGCAACAGTTTGGTCCGATCAACATCAAACTTGCTCAGAATGATCATCTTGACAAAATCTCGCTCAAGTTCGAATAGTCATGATGGATCAAAAAGTAGGTCAATAGGTCAAATCATAGAAAACCTTGTGAACACACCAGAGGCCACAGTTTTGATCCGATCATGATCAAAGTTTCTAAGAATAATCATCTTGACAATATCTCAGTCAAGTTTGAATATTGGTTATGTCAGGTCAAAATGTAGGCCAGTAAGTAGGTCAAATCATAGAAAAAACCTTGTGAAAACACTAGAGGCCACAGTTTTGTTCCGATCCTCAACAAACTCACTCAGAATGAGCATCTTGACACTATCTTGGACAAGTTCGAATATGGGTCATGTCGGGTCAAAAAGTAGGTCAGTATGTTAAATCAGAGAAAAACCTTGTAAACACACTAGAGGCCACACTTTTGGTCAGATCATCATCAGCATGTAGCAATGTCAAGTGGTACATGAATCCTGCCAATCTTGCCCCTGGGGTCCACTTTGGCCAAATCCTGTGTTCCCTTAACTCCAATAAACCTATAATGGAAAAAAAACCTTCAAAAATCTTCTCTGAAACCATGAAGTACACACCTTAGATATTTTGTATATACTGTAGCAACAGAAAATGGTCGCCTACATAAATTCTGCCAAGTTGCCAACCATGACCTTTGGGTCAAAATTGGCCACGCCCTGGGGCTCATTAGCTCCTATAGACTAATACTGGTAAAAAGATAAAAAAAAACTCTTCTTCTCCGAAACCATAAGGCCCAGAGCTTAGATAAATTATTTAGTATGTAGCAACACCAAGTGGTCTCCTACATAAATCTTGCCAACCATGCCCCTGGAGTCCGAATTGGCCATGCCCCAGGGCTCCTTAGCTCCCATAGACTTCATACATCTATATTGACAACCCTGGATCTAGAAGATATTTATATCAGTCCGGTAAACAAACATGTCTTGCCTTTCCTCACAGTTTCTTTTTCTTTTTTTTTCTAAACATTACTATTGGTTTTCTGGTACACACGTGAGCGATACAGGGCCATTTGGCCCACTTGTTTGTCATTTTAACCCATTTTGTACCAGAAACCCCGAAATGGGTACCCTGGCAAACAACTTGCAAGCCCAGATCAGACGCCGCAGAACGTGGTGTCTGATCAGGGCCTCCACTGTTTGCTAAAATTTCAGTCATTTTCAAACTAAATTTTGAAGAAAACACAGCCTGACACCCCTAAATTTTGAAATGGACTCCTGCTGTATATAAGGAGGAAGATTCCATTTGGTACTAAAAAGGTTAAGAGTTGATGAAAATTTCAAATGTATCTTTTCAACTTTATAGGTTGTTGCTTTCAATAGAACTATTTCCAAAGTAGATGACTTCATGAACAATGAAGCAAAAGGGACGAAAATAATAGGGGCCAGGTCCCTAGAAGAGATGGCTGCTAATCTGAAGAAGCCAAGAAGGGTGATGCTGCTGGTGAAAGCTGGACAGGCAGTGGACGACTTCATTGCAAAACTGGTAAAAACTAGGTTAATAACCCTTAAGACACCAAGAAAAACAGAATCTGAATATGGTGTCTGTTTGTATCATCTGCTGCATCTTCATACTTTTAAGAATACTTTTGCATACAAGTAAACAGTGTGGACCCATATCAGACTACTACTCCATATGGACCATGATCAGATTGCTCCTAGAGGTGCAGTCTGATAAGGGTCCACACTATTTGCAACAATGACTGTTTACCTATACTACTCCCTGGGCACGGCCCCCGCCCATAGGGGCTTGAAGAAATATATGGGCTGCATGATGCTTCCACGCAGAGCTGAATCCGGCCCGCACACTAGTACTGGTAAACCCCTTTGAGGATCTAAGCCTGTCCAGGAACCACGTGGCAAGGCGGACCGTCCATGCTAATAAACCCTATTGGTTTCATTGAGCGACAGGGCTTGAGATGTCATTTTATCTCAATGTGGGGTAAAAGTCCCACAAAATTGGAAGCAACGTCTCCAAAATGACCTTTACAGTGTTGACGGGGACATTAAACCTCAAATCAAATAAACAAACAAATACTCCCTGGGCTAATTCAGCTGATGACAAATTGTTGGTATTTTTGTGATCACATTTTGTCCATTGTCAGTGTGTCCATGCATTGTGCATCCGTCCGTAAACAATTTCTTCAAATGACATCTCCTCCTAAACCACTGATTGGATTATGACCGATCTTCACAGGAATGATTCTTAGTTGTTCCTCTTTTAGGGTTGTTCATATGGTTCCAGTCGGCTGCACATCTAGGTCAG
Source organism: Lucinisca nassula (assembly GCA_963580285.1). Lineage (NCBI taxonomy): Eukaryota > Metazoa > Mollusca > Bivalvia > Lucinida > Lucinidae > Lucinisca > Lucinisca nassula. Next base: position 46,220,113 of record OY757023.1, on the reverse strand, counting down.
CGGAGCCAAAAATAGAATTACATGTATTTAAACTGAGAACTTTAAAAAATGGTCCAGTAAGTGCCACTGGCACAGCTATCATTGTACTTACACAATGGCAATGTCGCCATCTTATCATTCTCAAAGTACCCTGCATTATTTCTCATGTCTGCTGGTTCACTTACCAAATACATCCTGGAACCAAAAATGGGGAAGCTTTCTTATGAAGTTTATTGTTGCCTGGTTCAGATTTGTAGCATCTGTGAACCTCTTTCCTCTTAAATGGGATTTCAACAATGGGAAAACTGTAAACCCCTCTAGTGGGGCTCAGTTGGGGGAATAGGGTGGGGGCACAATCTTTCAAAATCCTATTAAGTTGACCACAAACTGCGTCTCGCAAGCTCTATGGCTGGGAGCATTACCCTGGTGGAATATAATACTCTCAACATCTGCGTAGAGCCCTGGTCACTTTTTCTGGATGGTGTTTTTAAGGTCATAGCGAATCACCTGAAAAACAACGAAATAATTTGTTACGTTACAAAGATAAAATGTGTCGGTTTTGGTTCGCTTTATAAAAATAAATAAATAAATAAATAAACTATACCTTTCAATTGAATTGTATGCAGGGTCCAGTTGGTACCGCCTGTGTCAGGAACATTCTATGCCTATCCATGAACATGATGTACATGATCATTTCCCATAGACTTGACTACTTTCGCCTTCTTTGGAGATGGGGTTCCAGGAGTTTTCCACACACCAGACTTTGGTTTCCCTTCTGATTCAAAGTAATGTAACCAAGTTTCATCAGTGGTTATAACATGGTCCAGGAACTTTGTCTCTCCGAGCCTGCATTGGAAACCCACGCGATGCCGCTACACATTTCATCTTTTCTTCGGTAGTGAGTAGTCTTGTAACCTAGCGAGCGCTCACATGGGACATTGAAAGATCACCACTAAGTACCCAGTGCACTGTAGACATCATGCAACCCACCAGGCTGTTCTGTTTTCAATATTGCTGGTATAAACTAAATGCAAATAACATTAATGCCATCTCAAATATTTATACTAATACTGTGTGAAGTATCAATTTCCTAGTACATTGGATAGTAAAGATATTTAAAATGTTTACGTATTTCTGGGACAATGCTCGTAGTTAGACTATGATATCAAGCAGAGCATATTATTAGGAGGTTATTGTCTACCAAATATTAAAAGAGTTACACCCCTCTAAAATTTCTGTAAACATTAACGTTCTGGCTTAACTTCAGGACCTACAGTTTAGATTGATTGTCTCCCCTTAATTACCAAATTACCAGGTAATTCACACCAGTTGATATTTATTAATTTTAGTATTTCAGTTTCTTTTTTTCCTTATAAACACACAAAAAACTATCAAGCGACACAAAACAATTTTTTGTCCGCCATGTTTTTGATACCAACTCGGCCGCATATGGGCATGTGCACAATGTCATGTGGCCCTGATTTTTCTGTTTTGTCCTGATTTTCCTGTATTGGCCCTGTTTTCTCCATATTGGCCCCCTTCATCAGTAGTATGAAGCAGGTTTCGCTATATAATAACAATATCATCGAAGTTAATTAATAAAATAAATTAAGATCTTGAAGGTTGATCTCTCTTATTAAGTTAAAATAGTGTATATAACAATCAGTTCAAATACCAAATGTTAATCCCAATGAAACGTTTGTGTGAAAAAAACAGAAAAAAAACTTTTTCTTAACCCTTTTAGCACTATAGAAAATACTAGAGCAGAGAAACAACGGTTGACATTTCATGGTAATTGTCTGTTGCAGCAGAGGATTTATATGAAAGGTCGAGCCTTTTATCTCTGAAAAATTAAAAAAAAAAAAACTGTCAATAGAGAATCTTACATGAGTGGTCATGTATTATATTGAATTTATTAAATATGTTGAGGAAAAGTGATCCAATGTGAGGCTTTGCCGAGCATTTTATCCCTTTTCCTCAACGAGTTTAATAAATTCAATAATACACGAACACAAATGCAAGATTCTGTTTAACATATGACATTTCAAAATTTTATTTACTGTTGTTTTACAGAAACATCAATATTCCGCCATTAGTAAACGCGATGTCGTTAAGGACGCTCTATGTGTAAAGATATCGGGCATATCAAACTAATTTGCCTATTTAATCCACTAGTGGATTAGGGAATTTATTACACGGCATTATTACATTCTCAGACACGACATCATATGGTAAAATTTTGTCTGCTACTTGTGACCAGCACTAGAAGGGTTCAGTATCTTGCATTAATTAAACATTACAGATTTTGTCCCAGCCCATTGGGGCTTGAAGAAATAGATGGGCTGCATGATGCTTCCACACAGAGCTGAAACCGGCCACACAGGAGTACTGGTAAACAGCTTAGAGGTTCTAAGCCTGCCCTGTCAAAGCAGTGCAAGTCCAGGACCGTCCATGCTTATAAACGCAATTGGTTTAATTGGGTGACAGGGCTTGAGATGTCATTCTGTCCCCCCAACGGAGTGGAGGGGATATATTGTTTTTGGTGCGGATCCCGTTTGCGGCGGCATCGGCGGCGGCAGCGTAGCCTGTTTGAAGCATTATATCTCCAGAACCTAGGAATGGATTTTGACCAAACTTGCATAGACACATCACTAGGATAATGGAAAACAGTCATTAGGTCATGATGACCTTGACCTCATTTTCAAGGTCACAGCAACCCAAAACAGTCATTTTAGGCCAAAAGGGCTTGTCTGCACTCTATCTCATTAACGAATTGATTAATTTTAATCAAACTTGGTACAGTATATTATTACAACAAACCACAGATTTGATTAGATTTTGGTGACCTTGACCTCATTTCCAAAGTCACGGCAACTCAAAAACAGTCATTTTTGTGCCAAAAATGGCTTGTCTGCACTCTATCTCATTAACGATTTGATTAATTTTAATCAAACTTGGTACAATATATCAATACAACAAACCACAGATTTTATTAGATTTTGGTGAGCTTGGTCTCTTTTCCAAGGTCACAGCGAGCTGCGACCCAAAAACTGTCAATTTTGGGCCAAAAAATGGCTTGTCTGCACTCTATCTCATTTACGAATTGATTAATTTTAGTCACACTTGGTACAATATATCAATACAACATGCCACAGATTTTATTAGATTTTGGTGACCTTGACCTTATTTTCAAGGTCACAGCGACCAAAAAACTCATTTTTGGGCCAAAAATGGCTCGTCTGCAAATTGACCAAATTTCTTCAAACTTGGTACAACATATCAATACAATAAACTGCAGATTTGATTAGATTTTGGTGACCATGACCTCATTTTCAAGGTCAAAGCAGCCCAAAAACAGTCAATTTCGGGCCATTGGCTTGTCTGCACTCTATCTCATTAACGATTTGATTGATTTCTGTCAAACTTGGTACAATACTTCATTACAACAAACCGCAGGTTTGGTTAGATTTTGGTGACCTTGACCTTTTTACAAAGTCACAGCGCCTCAAAGTCAATTTTAGGCAAAAAAAAATGTAGTCAAACTTGGTACAATATATCAGTACAACATACCACAGACGTGATTAGATTTGGGTGACCTTGACCTTTTTTCAAGGTCGCAGGTGCCCCAAAACAGTCAAAAATGGCTTGTCTACACTCCAAGGCCAAGGTCCCCCGATTGGGACCAAAAAATGGCTTATCTGTAACTAATATCATTTAAGAATTTATGAATATTGGTCAAAATCGGTACAGTATTTAATGACTTTCTACCAAATTTGTCTGGTGATCTGAGCTTTTTAATGACTGTTTGTTTTTTAAGGTCACAGGCTCCTGAGAAAACTGCCAGTTTTTTGGGCAAAAATGGCTTGTTTGCAGATTACATTTTGGTGACTTTAACCTAGTTATTAAAGTCAAATGGGTGTTTTAAGATATATTTATGGTGAGGGGACATTGTTTTCCTCTGAAAACATTTCTAGTTTCATCTCAATGTCGGGTAAAAGTCCCAAAAAATTGGAAGCAATGTCTCCAAAATGACCTGTACAGGTTGACGGGGACGTTAAACCTCAAATCAAACAAACAAAAACATTAGAGAAAGAGGTGAGACACAAATGTTTTGTTAACATTAGATATTGGTGTCCCAGTTTATCTTGAACCCTGGGTAGCTTTACCCCCCGGGGGTAAAGCTACTCAGGGGTTGCTTTACCCCGGGGGTAAGGACATCTTAGGATATCTTTACCCCCACCCTGGATATCTTCACCCCCGGGGGTAAAGCTAAACTGGCCAGGATATCTTTACCCCCGGGGGTAAAGCTAAACTGGCCAGGTAGTCCTCTCTGTGAGCACTCATAAAACATGTTTATCGATATTACAAAGATTAGTTACCACAAAGTTACCCTTACATAAGTATTGTTCTGTTTCAGTTACCAGTTCTGGAGAAAGGTGACATCATAATTGATGGAGGAAATTCTGAATATCATGATACAATAGTAAGTCAAACTACCTTTTGCTTCAATAAATACACTCTTAAGAAACCTGCTTTCTTTCAGTTATCAACAGAGATCTGCTAGTAAGGGGAATGGATACACTTTCAGGGGAGGCAACTCCTTAAGTATTTTTGTCACCCATGTCAATAGGGGTCAACTCTTTAAGGAAAGAATTTGCTCCTAAGGAGCAAATTCTTTCCTTTAAGAGTAGACGCCTTTGTCAGCGGGAACAGGTTTATAGAAAAGAAAACAGGAAGTCCCAAAAGTTGTCTCCCTTTGAAAAATGGCGATGCCAGGTGTTCCCATTCCCCTTAAAGGGAAAAAGTGCTCCTGTAGGGTGAATTAGATTTTCATTAGAGTAGATGGCTCTTTAGGAATTCATTGTGCAGAAAAGCAGGCAGGATGTCAGAAAACTACAATGACAGTTAACCTATATCCCAATACACACGACACTCACCCCCCCCCCCCCCCCCCACACACACACACACACACACATATACACCATTGCAAATGGCTTCTGAAGAAGCAACCAAAACCAGTTTGTGAATCGAGCAAATACATAATATGTGATTTGTTTGGTTAGTAGTTAGGAATGAGTATGGCAAAAATAATTGCTTCAACAAGAGAACCTTGGGTTAAAATATGTCAGTTGCATCCAGTTATCCAGAGAAACACCATTTGGTGCCGGAGCTACTTCGAATTATTTTCTCAACCCTAGACTTTTTCAGCCCTGTAGACCAGTATTGATACATACAGTATAGTAACAGGCCGCCATGGCCTAATGGATAAGAGTGACTCTTAATCATTGGGTTTGTCACCGCTGTTGTTGACGCCCCACATCGAGCCACATATGAGTTGCCAAGTTCTGCAACAGAAGGCTAGGTGCTTTTTCTCCAGGTAGTTTGATTTTTCGCCAACCTCTGAATGACGATCAGCTCAAAGTATGTGAAATAATGTTGAAAGGGTTGTAAAACCAAAACCAAACTAGATCCCGCAGTCGATGGTATACCCATCGCAAATACCCGCTTTTTCTGTGAATAACACTAATGACTATGTATTAGCTAGCCAAAACTACATATAAGTTAAAAAAAGTTGCAAAGAACATTCTAACTGATAACCAAAGTTTCAGAAATGTAACTTCTATAGTTAAGAGGATATGAGGTCATACTTTTTGACCTTTGACCTTGGGGTTATGTAGAGGTCCAACAAAAGTATCCCAATTAATTCTATATTCCAAGGGTCATCCAATAACCAAGTTTCAGAAGTGTATCTCCAATAGTTTAGAAGATATGACAAAGTCATACCTTTTGACCTTTGACCTTGGGGCCATGTTGAGGCCAAGGTCACACCAAAAGTAGCCCAATTTATTCTATATTCCAAGGGCCATCCAATAACCAAAGTTTCAGAAATGTAACTCCATTAGTTTAGAAGATAAGGCAAAGTCATACCTTTTGACCTTGGGGTCGAGGTCGAGGTCACACCAAAAGTAGCCAAATATAATTATTCTATATTCCAAGGCATATCCAATAAGCAAAGTTTCAGAAGTGTAACTCCAATAGTTTAGGAGATATGGAAAAGTCATACTTTTTGACCTTTGACCTTGGAATCATGCTGAGGTCAGTGTCATGCCAAAAGTAGCCCAGTGCCATCTGCATCCCATGTAATATCCATAGGCAAATTTTGAAAGGTGTACCTTAACTGGTTTGAGAGGCGATTTATTCAAAAGAAATGCGACATACATACATACAGAGCCATGGACTGACGGACACTTGACACAAAAACAATATATCCATTTTTCTTTGAAAAAGCGGGTATAAAAACAAACAGTATAGAACATCTAGATGAGATTGCTCATAATGTGCTGTCTTATCATGATCCGCACTGTCCTTCTGCAAGATGAGCCAGTACATGACAAAATCTACAAGAAGGCATGAGCCACCAGCAAAGTCTCAGATCAGCCTGCCCATTCGCACAGTCTGATCAGAGACTTCGCTGATCGCATGTACCTACTACAGGCTAATATCTATTCAAAGAGACATAAGCAAAAGGTCTTGTCATACTGGATGGGTGCGCAGGTTGATTTGAGTCTCAGCTGGTCAAAGGGGTCTAATTGTAGGTTTTGTCATGCACTGGCTGAAATACAAACATGGAAGAGGCTACTCCAGAAAAACAGGGGTGAAGGATCTATTCTTAAAATGACTTTGCTCCCCTCTATGAGGAACAATGCTGAGACATGCAAACACTGAAAATCAAGCTTGTTTAACCCTTATCTTGCTGAATATTCATTTATCATATGACGTCGCGTCTGAGAGTGTAATAACGCCATGTAATATTTTCGATAATCCACTAGTGGATTAAATATGCAAATTAGCTAGATACATCCCGCAACGTTACATGTACGAGGTCCTTAACGACGTTGCGTTTACTAACGGCGGAATATTGACATTTTTGTAAACAATCGTGAATAAAATGCGTTTTACATGTCATATGATAAATATAATCTTGCATTCATGCTCATGTATTATTGAATTTATTAAACTCGTTGAGAAAAAGGGATAAAATGCTCGGCAAAGCCTCGCATTTGATCCCTTTTCCTCAACTGGTTTAATAAATTCAATAATACATGAGCACTCATGTAAGATCCTCTATTTAAGCCACACCCATTTCTGTCTATCAACCAATCAAATTATTTGATGTTATTTATTGCTACAAATTCATAAACTGAATGCCAAACAGTGTAGATCCTGATCAGATGGCTTCTTCAGAAGCCATCTGATCTGGATCTACCCTGAAGAAGCCATCTGATCTGGATCTGCACTGTTTCCAAAGATAGGGATTGTCGTGAACAGTAAGATAAGGGTTAAAGTTACCTTTTGATATGAGTCAGGACAAAGTAACTACTATAAGAAAACACTCAGCCAGTGAAGCCTCTGTTCAGCCTGCTCTGACATGTATAGTGAGATCATGTTACCAATTCTGTGAAATCAGCACCCTTGTATACACCATTTTATGTAGAGAAAACTAGGGTTTTCAAAGTTTATTTTTGCTGCAGAAAATATGAAAAAAATCAGGGGTGTCATTGTTTTTTAAATTACAGTAAAATTCCTAAATTACGACCACCTTTGGAACTGTTCAAAAGTGAACAGTCCCAAAGGTGATCTCCGACCAGATGACACTGTATGCAGGCAACACAAAGAAAAAATAACCGTAACCTACTAAATAAGCTTTTTAAAGCAGAATTAGTCTTAATTTTAGGTGGTCTTAATAGCAGAATTTCACTGTAATTTAGAAAATAGAAATTAGAAATTTACAAATGGTGATGGTCATGGTCAGATGAAGCATTCTATGTTTGCCAGTGTCCCATTCTGACCATCCTGTCTTCGGACCGCTGTCCATAGCACAGACACTGAGCAGCCTGAATCTAGACAGTCTGATGAGCTGTTCTTGTCCTATAAGGATGCCAGTTCCTCTGAAAGCTTCTGCCTGGGAGGCTGTTTCTGAAGATAAATAATGGATTTATATGTCCCAAAAGCTTATTGCTTGAAATAGCCTCGTTTTGTCTTCTAATTTTTTTAGAGAAGATGTAAAGACCTAGAGACTAAAGGACTATTATACATTGGTAGTGGTGTCAGTGGTGGGGAAGATGGAGCCAGATATGGCCCCTCTCTGATGCCTGGAGGATCAGATGGGGCATGGTAAGGCAATATTTGGGTTTGAAACTGTGGAGATTTATAGTGAGCTTGCTGCTGCACGGGACCTCGCAAGCTCTATGGTACAGCGCATACTGTACGTCATTGTTTTCAATGCATTTCTAACTTGTTTGACAATTTCTAACATGTTTGACAATTTGTTTGTGTACTGGAAGAGGTACGAATTTGGTTAGACTTGGCAGTTGAATATCCTTGCGCCATAGGAACTAGCTAGTTGTAACCATTACAGTGCAGAATTTGTGCTTTCCTGGGCTGATTAAGTGGTCAATAGTAATGTAAACTACCATGCATTCATTTTGAGTCAGATTTTTTTTCTGCAAAATATAATGTATTAAGCAGACAAAAATCAATGCCCAATGGCGGGGCATCATGCAGTGCTTGCAGCTTTTATTCATCTTTTTGTCGCACCTGCTTTAGCAGGAAGACATAGGCATGCAAGTTTTCATCTGTCCATCCGTCCATCCATCCATCCATCCATCAACATTTTACTCTGGGTGTCTTGTCATCGCAACAGTTTTGTACAAATCATTTTGAAATTTTGCTTGTGATTTCTCTATGGTATGAGGATGTTCATGTGGTTTGGACATAATTCTCGGATCAGTTTTTGTCACTTTTTCCACATTGTTATCCTAGTCATTTTTAACATTCAATTGATATACAAAAGGTACCTCTTGTCATCTCAACTCCTCCAGTCATTTTAAAATGTTGCATGTGCTTTTGCCATGGTATGAGGATGTGCATGTGGTTTGGACCTAATTCTTGGATCAGTTTTTTCTTTTCACTTTTCCACATTGTGAACTTCAATATGATCCCAACTTCAAAGAAGTTGGCGGGGCATATTGCTTCTGCTTCGTTCGTCCGTTTGTACGCTTTGATGCATAGCATAACTTAAGAACCCTGTATGCTAAAGTTTTGAAATTTCATATATGGATTCCCCATTGAAAAATAGCTGACACATATTTTTTTCTCATCCAGATTATGCCCCATTCAAGAGTTATTGCCCTTTGAAATTGTTTTGATAAAATCTTTTCAGCAAAATATCTCAAAAACTATAAGAGCTAGAGCCTTGAAAGTTAATGAATAGATTGGTGGTGATGAGTAGATGACCTGATTTACTTTTGACTAAATTCCGAGTTATGGTCCTTGGATGAGGTCAAAGGTCATATTTTCAAGAAAATGCTTGTGAATTCAACTACTTTTATATTTCTTGGCCTATGATTACCAAACTTGGTACGCATACTGCTTAGGGATGTGCATGAAGGTATCCAAATTTTGATCTGTGGGGTCATAGGGTTACGTCAAAGGTCAAATTTAGAAGATAGCAATAGTGCACCATCAACTTCTAGTTTCCGTTGTTGCTGTTGCAATGACGTCAGGTGGTTCTCAAAACTGCGGATGCTTCATTACAAAAACACGCCTATATAACTTTGACCCCTCTTGACCCCCACTTTTATATAGTAAAACTGGGATTTATAGGGGTTAATCTTATTTTTCTTATTTCTGCTCTAAAATATAGATTGTGGGTACTCGTTAGAACCACCTCGATGGGGCGGTTCTAACGTGTACCCACATTCTATATTTTGAGCAGAAATAAGAAAAATATCACCATTTTTCATCTTAAAATTTACATTTTTTGGGCTGTAAAATTTTACAATGTATTTGTATAGGCGTGTTTTCATAATGGCTGCAACAGCCTTGTCAGGGCTGTTCTAATGATTTTTCCATAATCTACATTTCATTGAAACAAAGTAGTTGTTTATGCCTATATAATGTTGGTTTTACAATCTTAAGTGGTCAGAAAATGAATTTTTTCACATGATGAAACAAACATATAATTCTTATATTTTCAGGCCTTATGTAAAAGATATCTTCCAGTCTATTGCAGCTAAGGCAGGGGCAGAACCCTGCTGTGATTGGGTAAGTTTGTAGTGACCTGATAATTTAGTGGTGATAGGGTAGACAACTTCCATTTACCAGTGGAGTTTGGACGTCAAAAAGATCGCAACACTTTAATTATCTTTAAACAAACTATCCCTTTTTCGGCCCTCACCCATTCTTTAAGTTCAAAGTGGTACAATCTTAAAGTCTGCCAAAAAATAGTGCTGACATTCTCACAATAGCAACATCTCCCTGGTATCAAAATTGTTACTGGTGACACATCAAATGACATCATACACCAGGACCTGTGATATGGGAAGTTAGTCCCTAGCCCTCACCAAAGAGGTAAACTTAGCCACTGAGTTCTCAGCTCCTTCAGCTGTAGAAATAATCTATTCGGGAAAGGCATACCAATCTCTAATGGTTTGGGAAGAACGATTCTTTAGCTCACCTGAGCACGAAGTGCTCATGGAGAGCTATTGTGATCAGTCAATGTCAATCTTCTGTCGTGCATCGTCCATCATCAACCATTGCTTAAAAAGACTACTCCTCCTAAACCTTTGGACCATTTCATTTAAACTTCACAGAAATGTTGCCAAGGTGGCTCTCTACCAAAATAGCTAAAATTGTTCCGTTCAGATAAACAGGATGGCCACCAGAGCTAAGAATAGAAAAATCTTTAAACAAGTACTCCTCCCATAGCCCTTGGCCAATTTCATTCAAACGTCATAGAAATGTTTCTTAGGTGATCCTCTACTTAAATAGCTAAAATCATTCTGCTCTGATAAACAAGATGATGCCAGAGCTAAAAATAAATAAAAAAAACCTTAAAGGACTGCTCCTACCAAACCCCTGGGCCAATTTCATTCAGGCTTCATAGGAATGTTGCTTAGGTGACTCTCTACCAAAATAGTTAAAATGGTTCAGCTCTGATGAGCAATTTAGACACCAAGAGCTAAAAATAGAAAAAAAAATCAATAATTTACTTGAACTGCTAACTCCTCCTTAGCCCTTGGGCCAATTTCATTCTAACTTCATAGGAATGTTGCCTAGGTGGGTCTTTACCAAAATAGCTTAAATCTTTCCTCTCTGGTGAACAAGATGGCCGCCAGAGCTAAAAATAGAAAAAAAATCAATAATTTACTAAACTGCTAACTCCTCCTTAGCCTTTGGGACAATTTCATTCTAACTTCATAGGATTGTTGCCTAGGTGGGTCTCTACCAAAATAGCTTAAATCTGTCCTCTCTGGTGAACAAGATGGCCACTAGAGCTTAAAATAGAAAAATCTTTAAATGACTACTACACCCATATCCATGGGCCAATTTTATTCAAACTTCATAGGAATGTTGCTTAGCTGACCCTCTATCAAACATATCTAAAATCGTTCTGCTCAGATGAACAAGATGGCCACCAGAGCTAAAATAGAAAAACAAACGTCAACAATTTGCTAATAATGCTAACTCCATCCAAACCCAGGAGCTTTGTGGTGTAGTGGTTATGCTACTGGCCTTGTAAACCAGGGATAGCAGGATCAATCCAGGGCTTCTCCAGACTTTCGGATGAGTCTTTAAACCGAGGTATCATCTCTGTATGACCTTAGCTGTTGTTGAGATGTAAAACTCAAAACTCACGCTATCTAAACCCACGTGCCAATTTCAGGTAAACTTCACAGGAATGTTGCCTAAGTGGCTTTCTACCAAAAAAAGCTAAAATCATTCCAGAGCTAGAAATAGAAAAATGTTTAAACGACTACTTCTCCAATACACCTGTGCCAATTCCATTCATTCAAACTTCATAGGAATGTTGTTTAGGTGAAAAAAAAGGAAAATTGAAAAATATTTAATAGACAACTCCTTCTATACCCTTGGAACAATTTCGCTCAAAATTCATAGGAATGTTGCTTAATAGGTCATCCTCTACTCAAATAGCTAAAATATTTTCATTCCGAGGTGAAAAATGGCCGGTAGAGTTAGAAACTGGCAGAGCTAGAAATAGTAAAATGTCAGCAATTAGCTTTAAATGCAAACTCCTGAATCCTTGGGTCAGTTTGATTCACACTTCACAGGAATGTAGCCTATGCAGCTTCCTTCCAAAACAGCTAAATTTGATTTAATCTGGGCCCAGTTGTTCAAAACCAAGGACATCGTTAGTTAACGTATCGTTAAAACTTTGATCATTAAATATGGCATATATGCTAAAATTTTTACTGAAAAAATGTGAGTGCTCACATTTTTTCAGCAAAAATACCAAAGTTTACGATATTGTACTTGCTAGAAGAGTTAACAATATGACCACTAACGAGCTAGTTAAGCTAACGATGCTTTGAACAACTGGCCCCTGATGTATAAGATGACTTGCATAGCTAAAAGTAGAAAATCTTAAAAAACAACTCTAACTATATAGCCCTGAGCCAATTTCATTCAAACTTCATAGGAAAGTTTCTGAAATGACACTCTATCAAAAGACACTGTGGCTATTTTTAGAAAAACTTTGCATTGCTCTAATGTCTACATTTATTGGTTGATTTTAATATAACTTCACACAGATGTTCACAATTGTTGGGTATGATCATATCTTGAGAGAGTCTGGGGCTGAAGGTCAAGGTCACTGTGGCTATTTTTAGAAAAACTTTGTCATTGCTCTAGTGCCATTTGTTTTCATGGATTTTAATATAACTACAGACAGATGTTGGGTATGATCATATCTCGAGAGAGTTTGGCTTTCAGGGTCAGGGCCTGAAGGTCGAGGTCACTGTGGCTATTTTTAGAAAAAACTTTGTAATTGCTCTAGTGTCTACATTTATTGAAGGAGTTTTAGATCACTTCACACAATTGTTGGGTATGATGATATCTCGACCGAGTTAAACTTTCAGGGTCTGGGATGCAAGGTCACTGTGGCTATTTTTAGAAACACTTTGTCATAGCTCTAGTGCCTATGTTTCTTGATGGATTTTAATATATCTTCACCCAGATGTACGGTATGATCATATCTCATGTGAGTTTGACTTTCAGGGTCTGGGGCTCAAGGTCAAGGTCACTGTGGCTATTCTTAGAAAAACATTGTCATTGCTCTAGTGGCTACATTTATTGATGGATTTTAAGATAACTTAACACAAATGTTGGGTCTGATGATATCTCGACAGAGTTCAACCTTTTGAGTCTGGGATGCAAGGTCAAGGTCACTGTGGCTTTTTATAGAAAAACTTTGTCATCGCTCTAATGCCCATATTTCTTGATGGATTTTAATATAACTTCACACAGATGTTGGGTATGATCATATCCCGAGCAAGCTTTACTTCAGGGTCTGGGGCTGAGGGTCAAGGTCACTGTGGTATTTTTAGAAAAAACATTTTCATCACTCTAGCACTTTCATTAAATTTTATTGATGGATTTAAATTTTAAATCCCCCGCCGCGAAACGGAGCCGGGATTACAGGAATGGCCTTTGTCTGTCTGTCTGTCTGTCTGTCTGCCCATAACACTTTTTTGTCTGCTCCATATCTCCTGACCTTTGATAGGTTTTCATTAAACTTTGGTCAATTATTCGTCACATTGAGCTGGTGTGCAGAACCCATAAATGAACCATGCCAACTCAAGGTCAAGGTCACGGTTGAAGGTCACGAGTTTGAAACTTGAAATTTTGTGTCCATTCCATATCTCCTTTACCCTTGGAAGGATTTTCATTAAACTTTGGTCAAATATTCTTCACTGTGAGCTGATGTGCAGAACCCATGTCCGTCTGTCAGTCCGTCGGTCCATCTGTCTGTCCGTAACTTTTTTTGTCCGCTCCGTATCTCTTGAACCCTTTGATAGATTTTCATTCAACTTTGGTCAATTATTCATCTCAGTGAGCTGGTTTGCAGAATCTATAAATGAACAATGCTGACTCAAGGTCAGGGTCACATTTGAAGGTCACGAGTTTCAAACTTTGAATTTTTTGTCCGTTCCATATCTCCTTTACCCCTCGAAGGATTTTCATTAAACTTTGGTCAATTATTCGTCACATTGAGCTGGTGTGCAGGACCCATAAAGGAACCATGCAGACTCAAGGTCAAGGTCACATTTAAAGGTCACAAGTTTAACCCTTTGAATTTTTTGTCTGTTCCATATCTCCTTTACCCCTCAAAGGATTTTCATTGAACTTTGGTCAATTATTCCCCTCAGTGAGCTCTTGTGCAGAGCCCATAAATGAATCATGTCGACACCAGGTCATGGTCACATTGGAAGGTCACGAGTTTGAAACTTTGAATTTTGTGTCCGTTCCATATCTCCTTTACCCTTCAAGGGATTTTCATTAAATGTTGGTCAAATGTCCCCATCAGTGAGATGATGTGTATAACACATAAATAAACCATGCTGACTCAAGGTCAAGGTCACAGTTGAAGGTCAAAAGTTTGAAACTTTGCATTTTGTGTCCGTTCGGTATCTCCTTTACCCCTGGAAGGATTTTCATTAAACTTTTGTGAAAATACCCCACAGTGAGCTGATGTGCAGAACCATAAATGAACCATGTCCACTCAAGGTCACAGGTGAAGGTCACACGGTTGAGCCTTGATACAAAGTGCGGCAGGGGATTTGGCGGTCTTTCAGACTGCTTTCTTGTTTTGGTTTGTATTGGAGTTTAATGGCCCAGTCAACACTATTTTAGGTCATTTTTGAGCCAGTCAGCTTACCTATCCACACTTTTCCTAGGCAGGCTTATATGTTAGCGGTTAACCAGTACAGTCCACATTTTTTCGCCAGAAACTGACAACTGCCCTTCTTGGATCAGTGGAAAGGAGAGAATGACCGTAGAAAAGATTTCATGATCAATCTCCATGAAAGAATGTTGCCGACCCCGGTGGGTATGGAACCCGGCTACTGAGGCCGGTTTGACGAATTTTTTATTAACTTTACACTAATGTTGCATATGATCATATCTCAAGCGAATTTAGACTTTCAGGATCCTGGGCTAAAAGTCAAAGTCACTGTGACTATTTTTAGAAAAACATTGACATCGCTCTCCCGCTTACATTTATTGATGGATTTTAATATAACTTTACCCAAATGTTGCGTATGATAATATCTCGAATGAGTTCGACTTTCAAGGTCCTGGCCTCAAAGTCAAGGTCCCTGTGGCTGGTTTTAGAAAACTTTGTCATCGCATTTATTTATGTCTGTTGGGCTGTTTTACACAAGAAACTTTTGATAACTTTATTGCCCTCATCCAACTTTGGCTCCGAAAGTGTTGTCTTCTGACAACTCTTGTTGTGACTTCTTTCAACTATTGCCTAAATATTGTAGTCAATGCGTTTAAGGGAAACATATATTTGGGGGTGTAGTGTTTACAAATACATTTTCTAGTTTCTTCTCTTGATTTCTTTTTACCAATTAAAATTTAAGTACATAATATTTTTCTTATTCCTGCTACAAATATAGATTGTAGGTGCTCAGTGAAGCTGCTGTAGGTGCTCTGCTCTAGGTGCTCAGTGAAGCTGCTCTATGTGCTCAGTGAAGCTATTCTAGGTGCTCAGTGAAGCTGCTCTATGTGCTCTGCTCTAGGTGCTCAGAGAAGCTGCTCTAGGTGCTCAGTGAAGCTGCTTTAGGTGCTCAGTGAAGCTGCTGTAGGCGCTCTGCTCTTGGTGCTCAGTGAAGCTGCTCTATGTGCTCAGTGAAGCTATTCTAGGTGCTCAGTGAAGCTGCTCTATGTGCTCTGCTCTAGGTGCTCAGAGAAGCTGCTCTAGGTGCTCAGTGAAGCTGCTTTAGGTGCCCAGTGAAGCTGCTTTAGGTGCTCAGTGAAGCTGCTCTAGGTGCCCAGTGAAGCTGCTCTAGGTGCCCAGTGAAGCTGCTCTAGGTGCTCAGTGAAGCTGCTCTAGGTGCTCAGTGAAGCTGCTCTAGGTGCCCAGTGAAGCTGCTTTAGGTGCTCAGTGAAGCTGCTCTAGGTGCCCAGTGAAGCTGCTTTAGGTGCTCAGTGAAGCTGCACTTGGTGCCCAGTGAAGCTGCTCTAGGTGCCCAGTGAAGCTGCTCTAGGTACTCAGTGAAGCTGCTCTAGGTGCCCAGTGAAGCTGCTTTAGGTGCTCAGTGAAGCTGCTCTAGGTGCCCAGTGAAGCTGCTTTAGGTGCTCAGTGAAGCTGCTCTTGGTGCCCAGTGAAGCTGCTCTAGGTGCTCAGAGAAGCTGCTCTAGGTGCTCAGTGAAGCTGCTCTAGGTGCCCAGTGAAGCTGCTTTAGGTGCTCAGTGAAGCTGCTCTTGGTGCCCAGTGAAGCTGCTCTAGGTGCTCAGTGAAGCAGCTCTAGGTGCTCAGTGAAGCTGCTCTAGGTGCCCAGTGAAGCTGATCTGTGTGCTCACTGAAGCTGCTCTAGGTGCTCAGTGAAGCTGCTTTAGGTGCTCAGTGAAGCTGTTCTAGATGCTCAGTGAAGCTGCTCTAGGTGCTCTGCTCTAGGTGCTCAGAGAAGCTGCTGTAGGTGCTCAGTGAAGCTGCTCTAGGTGCCCAGTGAAGCTGCTCTAGGTACTTAGTGAAGCTGCTCTAGGTGCATAGTGAAGCTGCTCTAGGTGCTCAGTGAAGCTGCTCTAGGTGCTCTGCTCTAGGTTTTCAGTGAAGCTGCTCTAGGTGCTCAGTGAAGCTGCTCTTGGTGCACAGTGAAGCTGCTCTAGGTGCCAAGTGAAGCTGCTTTAGGTGCTGAGTGAAGCTCCTCTAGGTGCTCAGTGAAGCTGCTCTAGGTACTCAGTGAAGCTGCTCTAGGTACTCAGTGAAGCTGCTCTAGGTGCTCTGCTCTAGGTGCTTAGTGAAGCTGCTCTAGGTGCTCAGTGAAGCTGCTCTAGGTGCTCTGCTCTAGGTGCTCAGTGAAGCTGCTCTAGGTTCTCAGTGAAGCTGCTCTAGGTGTTAATCTAGGTGCTCAGCGAAGTGGTTCTAGGTGCTCAGTGAAGCTGCTCTAGGTGCTCAGTGAAGCTGCTCTAGGTTCTCAGTGAAGCTGCTCTAGGTGCTCAGTGACACTGCTCTATGTGCTTTGCTCTAGGTGCTCAGTGAAGCTGCTCTAGGTGCTCAGTGAAGCTGCTCTAGGTGCTCAGTGACACTGCTCTATGTGCTTTGCTCTAGGTGCTCAGTGAAGCTGCTCTAGGTGCCCAGTGAAGCTGCTCTAGGTGCTCAGTGACACTGCTCTATGTGCTTTGCTCTAGGTGCTCAGTGAAGCTGCTCTAGGTGCTCAGTGAAGCTGCTCTAGGTGCTCAGTGACACTGCTCTATGTGCTTTGCTCTAGGTGCTCAGTGAAGCTGCTCTAGGTGCTCAGTGAAGCTGCTCTAGGTACTCAGTGAAGCTGCTCTAGGTGCTCAGTGACACTGCTCTATGTGCTTTGCTCTAGGTGCTCAGTGAAGCTGCTCTAGGTGCTCAGTGAAGCTGCTCTAGGTGCTCAGTGAAGCTGCTCTAGGTGCTCAGTGAAGCTGCTCTAGGTGCTCAGTGAAGCTGCTCTAGGTGCTCAGTGACACTGCTCTATGTGCTTTGCTCTAGGTGCTCAGTGAAGCTGCTCTAGGTGCTCAGTGAAGCTGCTTTAGGTGCTCAGTGAAGCTGCTGTAGGCGCTCTGCTCTAGGTGCTCAGTGAAGCTGCTCTAGGTGCTCAGTGAAGCTGCTCTAGGTGCTCAGTGAAGCTGCTCTAGGTGCTCAGTGAAGCTGCTCTAGGTGCTCAGAGAAGCTGCTCTAGGTGCTCAGTGAAGCTGCTCTAGGTGCTCAATGAAGCTGCTATAGGTGGCTGCTCTATGGTTTTCAAATAAAAATAAGGATAATAATGTTTTCTCTTGTAAACCCAGTTTTCACTATATAACACATATAAAAAAGGTATTCTTGTTTCTGCTATTCTGGGCTTGGAGAAATAGGGCTGCATGAGGCTTCCACTGACTGCACTGGTAAACCACTTAGGTCTAAGCCTGCCTATTAAAGTGCTCCCAGTTTGATTGTCTATGCCTATAAACCCTATTGGTTTCTGTGGGCGGCCGGGGTTTAGATGTCATTTCGTCTCAATGTAGGGTTAAAGTCCCACAAAATTGGAAGCAACATCTCCAAAATGATATAATGGTGTTGACAGAGATGACAAATCTCAAATCAAACAAACAAATACAAGGATATTTATTACACAGACCTTTTAAAGAGATGTACACCATAACTTCATTATATTAACGCTGTTTATTTTAACATGGTTTTGGATAAAAGACGGTATCCAGATGGATTCCAAAAATGTATTATAGATTATATAATCAATACAATTTTGTTTGGATATAACATGGTTGTTAAAGTAACACAGTTTCTGCTTTGAGCCCCATTATTAGTGTTATTAAAGAGGTTGTGGTATATCTATTTGCTTCTTTTTCCAGGTTGGCCCAGAGGGAGCAGGGCATTTTGTTAAGATGGTTCACAATGGTATAGAGTATGGTGACATGCAGTTGATCTGTGAGTCGTACCACCTCATGAAAGATGTGCTTGGGATGGACCAAGATGAAATGGCTAAGGTGAGTTCAAGCACTAAATGAGTACATACATTTTTAGAAGTCGATTGTGTTGTCTGCTTTAAAGAACATACTAAGTTCAAGTGCCTAAGAATTTTTGTTGTTGATGGATTTGACTGTGTTTAATCTAAATACTGAAATTATGGCTCAGGTGATTTCATGTACTAGAAGAATGCATAAGATTTTTTGTTGTTGGTGAGCTGCCTGCATTAATAAAAATACTTAATTTACCCAAAATATTCAGATTCCAAAAAGTCATAAACATAAGTCTGAGCAAACTATAGAACCAGATTAGACTGCTTCTGAAGGAGTAGCAGTCTGATCTGCTTTCAATGTTTGCTACATGAGCTATAGTCTTCGCATCCAAAGAATGTAAATGAGAAAAAAATGATACTACAACGCTCATTAAAATGTTTGAATATTGAAGGTAAACCTAGTACTCTGCAGGGTTCCAACTTCTAGTTAGGGTGCTGCCTTTAACGTAAGATCCCTCACTGTCTGTGGCTCTCTGTAATCGCATGAGGCATACATTTTGAAAATAAATGTCTTTGTCTTGTCTGAATGTAGATGTCTTGATAATACTTAGTACAATTATACTTGGGTTTGAGTAGGAACAACAACCCGAGGTGCCATCGTATTTGGGTTATCTCCTCAAACAGTATTTCTTTGTGATTGCCCTTTGAGATATATTGATCGTACCTCGTATAGGTTCAGTAGGTGTTTCATACACAAGAACCACAACTCTATGTGTCATGTTATTTGAGTTATCTCCCCTGACAATATTTCCTTGTGGTCACTCTAACTCCAGTACCCTTAGAGATATATTGATGGTACTTGGTACAATTATACATCAGTTTGAGAAGGTGCACAAGAACCACAACTGTAGGTGCCATGGTATTTGAGTTATCTCCCCCTTACAGTATTTCTTGGTTATTACCTTTGATCTCTTTAACTCCAATGCCCTTTGAGATATATTGATGGTTCTTGGTACAATTATACTTGAGGTTGAGTAGGAATGTCATTTACAAGAACCACAACTCTAGGTGCCATGGTATTTAAGTTAACTCTCCTGACAATATTTCCTTGAAATAACCAATCACAGTAATTCCAATACCCTTTGAGATATAGTGATGATACAGGTACAATTATACATGAGATTAAGTAGGTGCCATGGTGTTCCAGTTATCTCCCCTGATAATATTTCTTTGTGATCATCTTGTGATTGCTTAAACTCCAATACTCTTTGAGATGTATTGAGGATACTTGGTACAGTTTTACATGAGGTTCAGTAGACATGTCAAATGTTATATGCAAGAACCACAACTCTAGATGCTGTGGTATTTGGGCTACCTCCCCTGAGAGTATTTCTTTGTGATCACCTAACTCCAATACCCTTTGAGATATATTGATCGTACTGGGTACAATACATATGAGGTTGAGTGGGCATGTCATGGGCAAAACCTTTACTCTAGGTGCCATGGTATTGGAGCTATCTCCCCTGACAGTATTTCCTTGTGATCACATTGTTATCACAGTAACTCCAATACCCTTTGAGATATATTGATGGTACAATTATACATGAGGTTGAGTAGGCGTGACCTGCACAATTACCACAACTTTAGGTGCCATGGTATTTGAGTTAACTCTCCTGACAATATTTCTGTGTGATTATCTTGTTATTGCAGTAACTCCAATACCCTTGGACCTATAGTGATGATGCTTCTTGCAATTACACCACAACCTCATTATAACACGGTTCGTTATTACACGGTTTTTCATATTACACAGTTTCAAGATGGATCCCAAAAATACAATCAATACATTTTTGTTTGGCTATAACACGTTTGTTTAACTAACACTGTTTCTGCTTTGGACCCCATTTATAGTGTTAAACAGAAGTTGTGCTGTATACATAAGTTTGGATAGGTGTGTTGTGGTTAATTACCACAATGCACGGTGCCTTTCAGTTATCTCTCCTGACAGTATTTTTTTATGATCGCCTTATTATTACCGTAACTCCAACATCCTTTGAGATGTATTGATGGTACTTGGTACAGTTATACATGAGCTTGAGTAGACATGTCATGCTCAAGAACCACATCTAGGTGCCATGGTATTGGGGTTATCTCCCCTGACAGTATTTCTTTGTGCGCCGTAACGCAAATACCCTATGAGATATAATGATCATACTTGGTACAAATATACATGAGGCTTAGATATTCTAAGCCTGCCCAGGTAAAGCGGGCCAGTTTATGTCAGATTGTCCATGCTTATAAACCCTATTAGTTTCATTGGACGACAGGATTTGAGATGTCATTTCATCTCAATGTCGGGTAAAAGTCCCACAGAATTGGAAGCAATGTCTCCAAAATGACCTGTACAGTGTTGGCAAGGATGTTAAACCTGAAATCAAACAAACAAACATAATCAGCCTTTTTCCAAATTAATTTTGAACCTGACACCCCTAAATTTTGAAATGGACTCCTGATATATATAAGGAGGAAGATTCCATTTGGTACAAAAAGGGTTAAAGTGTATTCCTTCCTGTTTATTTTCTAGGTATTTGATGAGTGGAACAAGACTGATCTGGACTCTTTTCTGATTGAGATCACACGAGATATAATGAAGTTTAAAGATGACAAGGGTAAACATCTCCTGGAGCAAATCAGAGATACAGCTGGTCAGGTAATAACTGAAGTACAGTCAACCCTGTTTATACTTACATTCAGTATAACGACAATATATTGTGATCACTTAACCCATTTAGTACCAGAAACCCCAAAATGGGTACCCCGGCAAACGGTGCAGGCCCAGATCAGACGCGGCAGGAATCTGTGGCATCTGATCAGGGCCTCCACTGTTTGCAAAAGGTTCAGCCATTTTCCTAATAAATTTTGAAGAAAACACAACCTGACACCCCAAAATTTTGAAATGGACTCCTACTATGTATAAGGAGGAAGATTCCATTTGATACAAAAAGGTTCTTGCAGTATGGAATTCAGGAAAAAAGTCCTTTATTACTTATTAACCCTTATCTTGCTGAATATTCATTTAAGTCACACCCATTTCTGTCTATCAACCAATCAAATTACTTCATGTAATTTATTGCTACAAATTCATAAATTGAATGCCAAACAGTGTAGATCCTGATCAGATGGAGAAGAAGCCATCTGATCTGGATTTACACTGTTTGCAAAGATAGGGGCTGTCGTGAACAGCAAGATAAGGGTTAAACTTCTTCTTACTGGGATTGTCTATAGTGTCAAATAGTTAGACAACAAATATTGTCATTATAGCGAGGTTCCTCTGTCCATTACTATGTCTTTGAAAATCATATGGCATTAATTTACTGTTGTTACACAGAAAGCTCAGAAAACTGAAATACATGTTCTAGAAGTTGTGGCTATTGGTTCAAATCTGTTAATGTTGGAGACAGTTGGAGTACCAGGAGAAAACCACCAAACTTGGACGAGTGACCACTAACTTGCTATATGCAAGTATGAGGAATCAACCGAGAGTTGCATCATTAACAAATGAAGGACATACCTCTCCACTGTCCAGGTTTCTCTTTACATAGCCAGTACATGATTTCATAAAAAGAAAACATTTTCTGAAAAATGGATACTGAATATAACCGTACAACATAAATATTGTACTGTTACCTGACAGAAAAGTTATCCTCAAATTTGAAAAGGCTCAAATTTGCTCACAGAAAATACCAAAGTATCATTAGCTTAATTAGCTTGTTTTGGGTCAAATTATTAACAGTTCTAGCAAGTACAAAATGTAACACTCTGTTATTTTTGCTGGAAAAATCTGAGTACCTTTAAAGCTACTTACCCAGTACATTTTTCAGCGAAAGTACATGAGGATAATACATCCATGTGACATAGTGCATCTTTCATATCTCTAAAATGGTTATTTGTCTGATAGAACTTTGTAATACTTACCTTACTAAAGCTCCAAACATAGGTTGTAGATGCTCATAAGAACCACCTTATTGGGGCAGTTCTAATGAGTACCCACAGCCTATATCTTGGAGCAGAAATAAGGAAAACAATGTATATCCTGGTAAAGTGTGTGTGTCTTTGAGATTTATGTCCCACCAACAGCTAAGGTCATACGGTTTAAAGGTCATACGGTCATACGGCCTCGGTTTAAAGTCATGTCCGAAAGTCTGGAGAAGCCCGGTATCCAACCCACGACCTTGGTTTATGTGAAGAGTAGCATAACCACTACACTACGGAGGCTTTTGTATACACTTGCAAAACCCAGTTTTCTCTATATAAAGTGGGGTGTTCATTACATGATGATTCGCATATCATATTAACTGATCAAAGTTTTAAGTTTACGTTAACTAACAACACCAGTAGCTTTCAACAGCTGGACAAAGTATGTGTTGTTGTAACAGAAAATACTGCATAATTATATCACCCCAGAAACCTTTGAATTACATACGTTTGTTGTACATGCTTCATAGAATTTATCTTACACACCCAAAATTCCTTAACACACTATTGATTGGGTCCTAAGCAAAAACTGTGTTTGTTAAACAACCGTGTTATATCCAAACAAAAATGTATAGATTATACAGAAAAATGACCAATTATGGTCATTTTTCTATATAATCTATACATTTTTGGGATCCATCTTGAATCCGTGTAATATCCAAAACAGTGTTATAATGAACCGTGTTATAACGAGGTTGTGGTGTTATAACAAGGTTGTGGTGTTATTATATCAATTTGGAGTACATTTACTTTAAAACCACCATGTGTGTTTGAAGAATATGAAAATGAATACCATAAAACCTCTAGTTGAGTTCACTGTGTTTGATAACATTTTGTCAACATTTGGATAACACAGCCATGTGATGTAAATGCTTTCTTTCACGAATATATAAACAACCTTTTCAGATAAAAATACAACTTCTTTTTTCTATATCTGCTTCAAACATAAGTTCTGCATCATGTTAACAAGTCAGTGTAGTGATATTGACACCCCTCTAAACTCCACTCAATATAGAGAAAACTGGGGTTTACAGGGAATACATTATTTTGCTTATTTCTGTTCTAAGACATAAGTTGTAGGTACTCGTTAGAACCCCCTAGTTGAGGCAGTTCTAACTAACACTCACAACCTATGTTTGGCGTATAGATAAGAAAAATACCACAAATTTGCATTGGAAAAGTAGCCATTTCGGAGGTATGAAAGAATGCACTATGTCCCATGGATGTGTTATCGTAATGGTTTGCTCATTAGAACTGCCTCAATGAAGTCGTTTTAACAAGTAACCATAGTCTATATTTTGAACTAGAATAAAGAAAATAATATATACTCCTTTAAACACTACTTTTCTCCTCATAAAGTGAGGTTTACAAAGGTATTCATTTCATGCTTTTCTTAATTTTGGTACAAACTTAGATTGTTAGTACTTTTAAATCTGTGTCAAATGAGCACCCAAAATCTACAGTATGTACTTTGGTTAAAAAAATTGTAACAAGTGTTAATCAGAAAAAAGTCATTTTATGAGGCACGAAAGAAAGTAGATACCACATGGGTGTGTTCCAATGTGCTTCAAAATAAGAGTACTGCCTTCGTATTTTGTTCAAGAAACATTGGATTTTATTTTACATGTATCATTAGAAAGGCACAGGAAAGTGGACAGCAATCTCTTCACTAGAATATGGAGTTCCAGTCACTTTAATAGGTAAGTGACCTGGGGCCCGTTGTTCAAAACTAACGATGTCGTTAGTTGATGAATCGTTAAAACTTTGATAATTTATAATGACAAATATGCTAATTTTTTTGCTGAAAAAATGTGAGCAGCTTTTGCATTTGCAAAAGCTGCTCGCATTTTTTCAGCAAAAATACCAAAATTTTGAATATTAAACTTGCTAGAATAGTTAACAATATGACCACTAACGATGCTTTGAACAGCTGGCCCCTGAACTTTAGGGAATTTGAATATTGATGAGTTTTGTTAGCTTACCTTAGCCAAAGGCTCATGGTGAGTGAGCTTTTGTGACCTCACGATGTCCGTTGTGCGTCGTCCGAACAATATACTTAAATGACGTCTCCTAAACTGGTGAACCAATTTTGAAATAATTTTACAGGACTATTCCTTGGGTGACCCTCTACCAAAATTACCAAAATGGTTTTGCTCCATTGACCAAGATGGCTGCCAGAGCTAAAAATAGAAAAAAAGAAAACCCTAAATACACCATCTCCTCCTAAGCCACTGACCCAATTTTAAAATAATTTCACAGGATATTCCTTGGGTGACCCTCTACCAAAATTGCTCAAACCATTCCACTTGGATGAACAATATGGCCACCAGGGCTAAAAATAAACAACCTTTTAAACGTCTTCTCCTGTGTCAACAATTACTAAAAAATAGAAAACAAATAGAAAAACCTTCAAACGACATCTCCAAGGCCACTGGCCAAATGTCAGCTAAAATACAAAAAACTTTAAATGTCTTCTAGTCTGTCAACAATTTACTTAAAAGCCATCTTCTTCTAAACTGGTGAAAGGATTTTGAAGTCATTTTACAGGAGTGTTCCTTGGGGGACCCTCCACCAAAATTGCCTAAATGCTTCCTGTCTGCTGATCAAAATGGCCACCGGAGATAAAAATAGAACCTTAAAAGCAACATCTCCTCCAAGGCCACTGGTCCAATTTCAAAATAATGTCACAGGACTTGGGTGTATAGCGACTAGCAACTTGTTTATTATTGCCCTAGGAAAATGTGCCCAATATACATACTTCTAATTATCATCAACATGCTGTCAAAACAGACTTGTTTTTAGCTCACCTGTCACGTAGTGACAAGTTGAGCTTTTTGGATCACTTTCGTCTGTCTTGTGTCCGTCAGTTCTTGCATGTGTAAACAATTTCTTCAGATGACATCTCCTTAACCACTGATCAGATTTTGACCAAACTTTACAGGAATGATTCTTAGGTGGTCTCCTTTCAAAGTTGTTCAAATGGTTCGAGTCCATTGCTCATCGAGGTCTCAGGAGCCAAAAGTAGATTTTTTTACTGAAAATTTAAAAAAATTTCATCTAGTGGACCTCTACCAAGATTGTTCAAATTATAGCCCTGAGACCAAAAATGCCACTTTGCAGGGCCCACCAGTTTTACATAAACTTATATAGGGAAAACCTTTAAAAATCTTCTTGTCTGAAATCAGAAGGCCCAGGTGTTTTATATTTGGTATGATGTTGTATCTAATGGGCATCTACTAAGATTGTTCAAATTATGGCCCTGGGGCCAAAAATGCCCCCGTCCCGGCATCCTACCGATTTTTCATGGACTTATATTTGGAAAACCATTAAAAATCATCTTCTCTGAAACCACAAGGACCAGGACTTTGATACTTGGCATGAAGCTTCATGTAGGCGACCTCTACCAAGATTATTCAAGTTGTAGCCCTGGGGCCAAAATGGCCCCACCCTTGGGCCCACCGGTTTTGCATAGACTTATATAGGGAAAACCTTTAAAAAATCTTCTTGTCTGAAACCAGAAGGCCCAAGTCTTCAGTATTTGGAATGAAGCTTCATCTAGTGGCTCTCTACCAAGATTGTTCAAATTATAGCCCTGGGACCAAAAATGGACCTGCCTGGGGCACACTGGTTTTATACAGGGTTAAGGCATTGTTTGTTCATCTATATCTGGTGCACTAGGACCTGACCCTTAATATGTTCTAGAAAGGGTTATCCTTTGGAAGCAAGGAATACACCACAGAACTGGAAAATATGGAGTGTACGTGTTTTCTGTGCCAGATTAGCTAGTTTCGGCCAATTAGGCCTAATCAGTGACCCTCAGATATTTTCAAAATCCACAAAATGGAATCAATAATCACAAAGGACAAGAAAATATAAACTACACTATGATGTAGGGCAGAGAGACTTTTTACGGCTACCATACATTCCCAGACACCAGCAGTAGTGATGTCAAATATGTTCTAGAAAAGGTTATCCTTTGGAAGCAAGGAATAGACCACAGAACTGGAAAATATGGAGTGTACCTGTTTTCTGGGCCAAACTAGCTAGTTTCGGCCAATTAGGCCTCGTCATTGACCCTCAAATAATTTCAGAATTCAACAATTGAATCAATGATCCCAAAGGACAAGAAAATATAATCTACACTATGATGTTTGGCAGGTAGACGTTTTACCGCCGCCACACATTCCCACACACCAGCTGTAGTGACGTCAAATATGTTCTAGAAAGGGTTATCCTTTGGAAGCAAGGAATACACCACAGAACTGGAAAGTATGGAGTGTATATGTTTTCTGGGCCAGACTAGCTAGTTTCGGCCAATTAGGCCTCATCAGTGACCCTCAAATATTGTTAATGTCCACAAGGTGCCCAGATAGTGAAATACAAGTCAGCTCGGTATTGTCAGAGGCAACCACAAACTCATAAGTCTACTAAATCCTTGGTCCAATTTGATTCAAACTTCAGAGTAATGGTGCCTAGGTGGCTCTCCACCAAAAGAAGCTAAAATGGTTCCGCTCCGATGAACAAGATGTCTGCCAGAGTTAAAAAGAGAGAAATCTTCAAATGACTTCACCTATAGTCCTGGGTCAATTTGATTTAAACTTCATTGGAATGTTGCTTAGGTGACCCTCTACCAAAGTAGCCAAAACAGAACCGCTCTGGTGGGCAAAATGGTTGCCAGAGCTTATAATAGAAAAACTTCAACAATTTGCTTCTTTCAAACTTTGCAAGATTGTTGCCAAGGTGACCATCTATGGAAGTGCAACAGAAATGCTTCACAGAATAAGATGGCTGTCAGTTATCCATATAACTTTCAGAAGCTATATGGCATCTATGAAAATAAGGAAAATTGTTACGCTCCAATGAACAAAATGACCACCAGAGCTAAAAATAGAAAAATCTTTAAAGGAATACTCCTCCTACACCCCTTGGCCAATTTCATTCAAACTTCATAGGAATATTGGTAAGGTGACCATCTACCAAAATAGTCAAAATCGTTTTGCTCCAATGAACAAGATGGCCACTAGAGCTAAAAATAGAAATATCTTTAAATGACTACTCCTCCCATACCCCTACGCCAATTTTATTCAAACTTCATAGGAATGTTGCTTAGGTGACCTTCTACCAAAAGAGCTAAAATCATTCTGCTACGATGAACAGGGTGGCTGCCAAAGCTAAAAATAGAAAAACACCAACAAAGTGCTTAAATGCCATTTCCTAAACCCTTGGAAAAAATTTCATTTAAACTTCATAGAAATATTGCCTCGGTGGCTGTCTACCAAAATAGCTAAAATCATTCTGCTCTGATTAACAAGATGGCCACCAGAGCTAAAAATAGAAAAACCCTTAAATGACTACTCCTCCCATACCCATAGGCCAATTTCATTCAAAGTTCCTAGGAATGTTGCTTAGGTGACCTTCTACCAAAATAACTAGAAGCCTCCGTGGTGCAGTGGTTACGCTACTCGCCTTGTAAACCAGGGATCGCAGGATCGATCCCGGGCTTCTCCAGACTTTCGGATGAGTCTTTAAACCGAGGTCCCGTCTCCGTATGACATTAGCTGTTGGTGGGACGTAAAACTAAAACTCACTCACTCACTACCAAAATAACTAACTTCGTTCAGCTCCAATAAACGCGATGGCTGCCATAGCTAAAAATAGAAAACCATCAACAATTTGCTTACAATGCTAACTCCTCCTAAATCCTTGGACAAATTAAGCTTAAACTTCACAGGAATATTGCCTTGGTGACTACCTACCAGAATAGCTAAAATGGTTCCTCTCCAGTGAACAAGATGGCCACCAGATCTAAAAATAGAAAACTATTTAAATGACAACTCCTCTGTATGGTACCCATGGAACAATTTCATTCAACCTTCATAGGAATGTTGCTTAGTTGACCCTCTATCGAAGTAACTAAACAGTTCAGCTGTGATGCGAAAAATGGCTAGCAGAGCTAGAAATAGAAAAGAAATGTCTGCTACTAGCTTTAAAGGCAATCTCCTCCTGAACCCTTAGGTCTGTCTGATTCGAACTTCACAGGAATGTTGCCTAGGTGGCTTCCTTCCAAAATAGCTTAATTTGATGAATCAGATGTATTAGATGGTCTCAAGAGCTAAAGACTAGAAAAATCTTTCAACAACAACTCTACCTATATACCCCTGAGCCAATATCATTCAAACTTCATAGGAACACTGTATCAAAAGAGCTAAAACCGTTTTGCTAACTGACCTTACACAAGTACTGGCAAACCTGCCCTGGCAAAGTGGTTCGAATCAGATGGTCTCTACATATTAATACTTTTGGTTTGTGTTGGCAGCACAGTTTGAGATGACATTTCATCTCAATGTTGGGTAAAAGTCCCACAAAACTGGAACAAACTCTCCAAAATGACCTAAATAGTGTTGACAGGGATGTAAATCACCAGTTCAAACAAAATCAAAATCCAATGAAAAAAAAAAAACACTGCCAGTTATCCACATGACTTTTCGAAGCTATGTGACATCTTGAAATCAGGTGAGCAATCCAGGGCCAAGATCCAGGGCCATCTTGTATGAATTGGAGTTTAACGTCCCTCTCAACACTATTTTGGTCATTTTGGAGACTTGCTTCCAATTTTGTGGTACTTCTACTTGACAATGAGATGAAATGATATCTCAAGCCCTGCTGCCAAATATTCAGGATTTGCAATCAGGGGCCAGTTGTTCAAAGCATCGTTAGCTTAATGAGTTTGATAGGGGTCATATTGTTAACTGTTCTAGCAAGTTCAATATCTAAAATTTTGTATTTTGGCTGAAAAAATTGTGAACAGCTTTTGCATTTGTAAAAGCTGCTCACATTTTTCAGCAAAAATATTAGAATATTTTCCATATTAAATGATCAAAGTTTAAACGATATGTTAACTAACCATGTGGTTAGGTTTGAACAACTGGCTCCAGGTTTGTAATCAGGTAAAATGTAAACTGGTCTGTGCAGCTTCATACACTCATGAGTTTCTTGAAATTTCAAATCTTGAATGAACATAATAATCTTTGCTGTTTCCATATGGTAAAAGCAGGTTTTTAGCTCACCAGAGCCGAAGGCTCCGGGGGAGCTTATAGGATAGGCAGTTGTCTGTCGTCGTCGGCGTCGTCATCGTCGTCTGTCCTATGACGTCAACATTTTCAAAAGACATCTCCTCTGAAGCCACTGGGCCGATTGGGCCCAAATTTTATCTGTAGCATCCTTGGGCTGGGGGATTGAAAGTTTGTGTTTTTTATGAAAATCGGCTTATTAGTTTGGTTGCTATGGCAACTTGTAGTTTCCATAGACTTATAATGGGGAAAATAGAAAAATGGCATTTACTGCCAAGCCTCTGCAGATATTTTGACAAAACTTGCATAGAAATGTTCCGTAGGCAAGCTACTATCTGCAATATGATTTTAGCCTTCTGCTCATTTTTGTTGGTTGCCATGGAAACCAAAATGCAAAAAATAGAAAAAAATACTTATAAAATCATCTCCTCAGAAACCATATGCTCTATGAGGCTGAGAGTTTATGAAAATATTCACCATATTTGCCTTTACAGGTTTTGTGTTTTTTATGAAATTTGGCCATTTAGTTTTGTTGCTATGGCAACTAAGAGTTTCCATTGACTTATAATGGGGAAAACTGAAAAATGGCATTTACTGCCAAGTCATTGCAGATATTTTGACAAAACTTACATAGACATGTTCCTTGAGTAAAATTCTATAAGCCATATGCTTTTATGTCAACCTGGGGGTCCCCTAGGTTGTGCCAGGGCCATGCCCCGCCCCCTCCACTTCATAAAATGCCTTATATCTCAGAAACCTTACAGATCCCAACCCCTAAACCATATATATTCTTGTTCCTTATGATAAGATGCATTAAGTGACACCAACCTTGGGGTCCCCCGGAATGTGCTGGGGACATGCCCTGCCCCCTCTATTTCATAAAATGCCATTTATCTCAGAAACCATTCAGATCCCCACCCCTAAACTATATATATTCTTGTTCCTTATGCTAAGATGCATTAAGTGACACCAACCTGGGGGTCCCCTGGGATGTGCCGGGGACATGCCCCACCCCCTCCACTTCATAAAATGCCATTTATCTCAGAAACCATTGCGATCCCCACCCCTAAACCATATATACTTTTGTTCCTTATGATAAGATGGACTCAGTGACGCCACCCTGGGGGTGCCCCGGGATGTGCAGGGGCCATGCCCCACCCCCTCCACTTCATAAAAGGCCCAATATCCCAGTAACCTTACAGATCCCCACCCCTAAACCATATATATTCTCGTTCCTTATGATAAGTCGCATTCAGTGACACCAACTTGGGGGTCCCCCGGGATGTGTGGGGGCCATGCCCGACCCCCTCCACTTCATAAAAGGCTAAATATTCCAGAAACCATACAGATCCCTCCCCCAAAACCATATATATTCTTATGAAATTTGGCTCTTTGGTTTGTTTGCTATGGCAAGTTAAGCGTTTCCATTGACTTTTAATGGGGAAAATTGAAAAACGACATTAATGCCTCTCAAGATATTTTGTTAAACTTTCATAGAAATGTTCCTTTAATAATGTTCTTTTTGGCCTTTTGCCACAGATGGGAAATTGTCAATTGTCATCTGTTGTCTTCAAGCGACATCAAACCTCTGAAGCCACTAGTCTGATTGGGTCAAAATTTTATCTGTAGCAGCCTTGGCAGCAGGGCTTCCATGGTTAATTAAAATACATTGCTTCCAGTGGGCATTGGCCCCCTGAGCTCTGGTGAGCATTGTGGCCCATGGGCCTCTTGTTTCCAGATGCTGCAATTACAGCAAATTTCCTATTTTAAGACCACATTTGGGACTGTTCAAAAGTGGTCTTTAAGACCACTTTTGAACAGTCCAAAAGGTGGTCCTTGACCAGAGGACACTGCATGCAATACATTCAAAGGATGAGTAACCACTTTACCACTAAAATAGCTTTTTAAAGCAAAATTAGTCTTAATTTTAGGTGGTCTTAATAGTGGAAATTTACTGTACTTCAAGCAAAATCGGCCCCCGCCCATCGGGGCTTGAAGAAATAGATGGGCTGCATGCTGCTTCCACGCAGAGCTGAATCCGACCGCACACGAGTACTTGTAAGCCCGCCCAGGGAAAACGGTGCAAGTCGGACCGTCCATGCTTATAACCCTGATTGGCCATGGTTTCATTGGGTGACAGGGCTTGAGATGTCATTTCATCTCAGTGTCGGGTAAAAGTTCCACAAAATTGGAAGCAACATCTCCAAAATGACCTGTACAGTATTGACGGGGACGTTAAACCTTAAACAAACAAACTTTCAAGCAAAATGTGAAAAAGAAAGGCAGACATGTTAAATTTGTTATTATGCATGGCATTGGTTACTTTCAGGTGAAGCAGTTTTCTCACGATGTTTGTCATCACTTCAGTCAGAACGAGTCAGTGCAAGCTACCAACTTCAGGGACCAGATGCACCAAAGTTTACTGGCAACAAAAAAGATTTCATTGAGGATATTCGTTTAGCTCTCTATGCATCAAAGATAGTTTCCTATGCTCAGGGATTTATGCTGATGAGAGAGGCAGCTAAAGAACTAGGGTGGAAATTGAATTTTGGAGGAATAGCATTGATGTGGAGAGGTGGCTGTATTATAAGAAGGTATGGTCATCACGCTAACACGCCTATTATGATCGGTCAATGTCGATTGTGTGTTGTGTGTTGTGTGTCAAGCGGCGTCAACAATTTGCTTTAAATCATAACTCCTCCTAAACCATTGGGCCAATTTCAATCAAACTTCATAGGAATGTTGCTTAGGTGACCCTCTACAAAAACAGCTAGATATTTTCCTCTCTGCTGAACAAGATGGCCACCAGAGCTAAAAATAGAAAAATCTTTAAACGACAACTCCTCCTGTACCTTTGGGCCAATTTCATTCAAACTTTATAGGAATGTTGCTTAGGTGACCCTCTACCAAATTAGCTAAAACGGCTCTGCTCCGATGAACAAACTGAGCTAAGTGCTCATGGTGAGCTATTGTGATCGGTCAATGTCCGTTGTTTCTAGTGTGTCCTGCGGCATCAATAATTTGCTTTAAATGTCAACTCCTCCTAAACCCTTGCACCAGTTTTAATAAAACTTCATAGGAAATTTGCTTAGGTGACCCTCTACAAAAATAGCTAAAATCATTCCACTCGGCTGAACAAGATGGCTGCAGGAGTTAAAAATAGAAAAATTTTAAACGACAACTTCTTCTGTACCCCGGGCCAATTTCATTCAAATTTCATTCACAGTTTATAGGAACGTTGCTTCAGTGACACTCTACCAAAATGGCTAAAACAGTTCTGCTCCGATGAACAAACTGGCCCCCAGAGCTAAAAGTAGAAAAGCTTCAATAATTTGCTTTAAATGCAAACTCCACCCAAACCCTTAGGCCAATTTTAGTCAAACTTCATAGAATATTGCTTAGGTGACCCTCTATCAAAATAGGTAAAAGCGTTCCACTCTGATGAACAAGATGACCACCAGAGCTTAAAGAGAAAAATCATTAAACGACAACTCCTCCAAAACCCATGGGCCAATTATAGTCAAACTTCATTGGAATGTTGCTCAAGTGACTCTCTGCCAAAAGGGCTAAAACAGTTCCACTCTGATTGATGAACAAGATGGCCACAAGAGCTAAAAATAGAAAAATCTTTAAACGACAACTCCTCCTATACCCTTGGGCCAATTTCCTTCTAACTTCATTGGAATATTGCTTAGGTGGGCCTCTACCAAAATAGCTAAAACAGTTCCACTCCTCGGAACAAAATGGCCGAGAGAGCTGAAAATAGAAAAACGGCAATAATTTGCTTTAAATGCCAACTCCTCTAAACCCTTCTGCCAATTTCAATCACACTTCATAGGAATGTTGCTTAGGTGACCCTCTATAAAACTAGCTAAAACTGTTATGCTCCAATGTTCTGCTGCCAAAGCTAAAAATTGGAAAACGTCAATAATTTGCTTTAAATGCCAACCCCTCCTTAACCCTTGGGCCAATTTCAATCAAACTTCATAGGAATATTGCTAAGGTGACCCTGTATCAAAATAGCTAAAATCATTCTGCTCTGATGAACAAGATGGCCACCAGAACTAAAAATAGAAACATCTTTAAACGACAACTGCTCCTATACCCTTGTGCAAGTTTCATTCAATTTATAGCTCACCAGAGCCGAAGGCTCCGGGGGAGCTTATAGGATAGGCAGTTGTGCGTCGTCTGCGTCTGGTGACGTCAACACTTTTAAACGACATCTCCTCTGAAGCCGCTAGGCCGATTGGGCCCAAATTTCATCTGTAGCATCCTTGGGTTGGGGGATTGAAAGTTTGTGTTTTTAGCTCACCGTCACGTAGTGACGAGGTGAGCTTTTGGGATCACTTTTTGTCCGTCGTGCGTGCGTGCGTCCGTGCGTCAGTGCGTCCGTGCGTGCGTAAACAATTTCTTTAAACGACATCTCCTCCTAAACCACTGATCGGATTTTGACCAAACTTCACAGGAATGATCCTTAGGTGGTCCGCTTTCAAAGTTGTTCAAATGGTTCCGGTCCATGGCACATCTAGGTCACAGGAGCCAAATATAGATTTTTTTCACCAAAAACTTAAAAAATCTTCTTCTCTGAAACCACAAGGCCCAGGTCTTTGATATTTGGTATGAAGCTTCATCTAGTGGACCCCTACCAAGATTGTTCAAATTATAGTGCTGGGGCCAAAAATGCCCCCGCCCTTTTGCCCTTTGGTTTTACATAGGCTTATATAGGGAAAATCTTTAAAAATCTTCTTCTCTGAAACCACAAGGCCCAGGACTTTGATATTTGGTATGAAGCTTCATCTAGTGGACCCCTACCAAGATTGTTCAAATTATAGTGCTGGGACAAAAAATGCCCCCGCCACGGGGCCCTTTGGTTTTACATTGGCTTATATAGGGAAAATCTTTAAAAATCTTCTTCTCTGAAACCACAAGGCCCAGGTCTTTGATATTTGGTATTAAGCTTCATCTAGTGGACCCCTACCAAGATTGTTCAAATTATAGTGCTGGGGCCGAAAATGCCCCCGCCCCGGGGCCCTTTGGTTTTACATAGGCTTATATAGGGAAAATCTTTAAAAATCTTCTTCTCTGAAACCACAAGGCCAAGGACTTTGATATTTGGTATGAAGCTTCATCTAGTGGACCCCTACCAAGATTGTTCAAATTATAGTGCTGGGACAAAAAATGCCCCCGCCACGGGCCCTTTGGTTTTACATTGGCTTATATAGGGAAAATCTTTAAAAATCTTCTTCTCTGAAACCACAAGGCCCAGGTCTTTGATATTTGGTATTAAGCTTCATCTAGTGGACCCCTACCAAGATTGTTCAAATTATAGTGCTGGGGCCAAAAATGCCCCCGCCCCGGGGCCCTTTGGTTTTACATAGGCTTATATAGGGAAAATCTTTAAAAATCTTCTTCTCTGAAACCACAAGGCCCAGGACTTTGATATTTGGTATGAAGCTTCATCTAGTCGACCCCTACCAAGATTGTTCAAATTATAGTGCTTGGACAAAAAATGCCCCCGCCACGGGCCCTTTGGTTTTACATTGGCTTATATAGGGAAAATCTTTAAAAATCTTCTTCTCTGAAACCACAAGGCCCAGGTCTTTGATATTTGGTATGAAGCTTCATCTAGTGGACCCCTACCAAGATTGTTCAAATTATAGTGCTGGGACCAAAAATGCCCCCGCCCCGGGGCCCTTTGGTTTTACATAGGCTTATATAGGGAAAATCTTTAAAAATCTTCTTCTCTGAAACCACAAGGCCAAGGACTTTGATATTTGGTATGAAGCTTCATCTAGTGGACCCCTACCAAGATTGTTCAAATTATTGTGCTGGGGCAAAAAATGCCCCTGTCCCGGGGCCCTTTGGTTTTACATAGGCTTATATATGGGAAATCTTTAAAAATCTTCTTCTCTGAAACCGCTAGGCCCAGGTCTTTGATATTTGATGTGTAGCTTCATCTAGTGGACCTTTGCCAAGATTGTTCAAATTATAGCCTTTGTTGATGTTTGGTATGAAGCTTCACCTTTAAGACCTTCCTCAACATTATGCAAATTAAAGCCCTAGGGCCAATAATGGCCCTCTCTGGGGCCCACTTGTTACACTATGGATCAGGTGAGCGATCCAGGGCCATCATGGCCCTCTTGTGTTTTATATTAGGATCACTTTTTGTCTGTCATCCGTGCGTAAACAATTTCTTCAAACGACATCTTCTCCTAAACCACTGATCAGATTTTGACCAAACTTCACAGGAATGATCCTTAGGTGGTCCCCTTTCAAAAATGTTCAAATGGTTCCGGTCTGTTTCACATATAGGTCACAGGAGCCAAAAATAGATTTTTTTCACCAAAAAGTTAAAAAATCTTCTTCTCTGAAACCGCAAGGCCCAGGTCTTTGATATTTGGTATGAAGCATCATCTAGTGGACCCCTACCAAGATTGTTCAAATTATAGTGCTGGGGCCAAAAATGCCCCCGCCCCGGGGCCCTTTGGTTTTACATGGGCTTATATAGGGAAAATCTTTAAAAATCTTCTCCTCTGAAACTGCAAGGCCCAGGTCTTTGATATTTGGTATGAAGCTTCATCTAGTGGTCCCCTACCAAGATTGTTCAAATTATAGTACTGGGGCAAAAAATGCCCCCGCCCCGGGGCCCTTTGGTTTTACATGGGCTTATATAGGGAAAATCTTTAAAAATCTTCTTCTCTGAAACCACAAGGCCCAGGTCTTTGATATTTGGTATGAAGCTTCATCTAGTGGACCCCTACCAAGATTGTTCAAATTATAGTGGTGGGGCCAAAAATGCCCCCGCCCTGGGCCCTTTGGTTTTACATGGGCTTATATAGGGAAAATCTTTAAAAATCTTCTTCTCTGAAACTGCAAGGCCCAGGTCTTTGCTATTTGGTATGAAGCTTCATCTATAACACCCCTTCCAAGATTGTTCAAATTATAGCCCTTGGGCCAAAGATGCCCCTGCTCCGGGGCCCTTTGGTTTTACATAGACTTATATAGGGAAAATCTTGAAAAATCTTCTTCTCTGAAACCACAAGGCCTAGGTCTTTGATATTTGGTATGAAGCTTCAGCTAGTGGACCTCTACCAAGATTGTTCAAATTATAGCCCTGAGATCAAAAATGCCCCTGCCTCGTGGCCCTTTGGTTTTACATAGACATATAGTGAAAATCTTCTTCTATGAAACCACATGGCCTAGATCTTTGGTATTTGGTGTGAAATTTCTTCTAGTGGACCTCTATCAAGATTGTTCAAATTATAGCCCTGGGGCCAAAAATGCCCCCGTACCGAGACCATTTGGTTTTACATAGACTTATATAGGGAAAGCTTTATCTAGTGGACCCCTACCAAGATTGTTCAAATTATAGTGCTGGGGCCAAAAATGCACCCGCGCCGGGCCCCTTTGCTTTTACTTGGGCTTATATAGGGAAAATCTTTAAAAATCTTATATTGTGAAACCACAATGCCTAGGTCTTTGAAATTTGGTGTGAAATTTCATCTAGTGGACCTCTATCAAGATTGTTCAAATTATAGCCCTGGGGCCAAAAATGCCCCGCCCCGAGACCCTTTGGTTTTACATAGACTTATATAGGGAAAATCTTGAAAAATCTTCTTCTCTGAAACGGCAAGGCCCATGTCTTTGAAATTTAGTATGGAGCTTCATCTAGTGGACCTCTACCAAGATTGTTCAAATTATAGTCCTTGGGCCACAAATGGACCTGCCCCGGGGCCCTTTGATTTTACATAGACTTATACATGTATAGAGATAATATTTGAAAATCTTCTTCTCTGAAACAGCAAGGCCCAGGTCTTTGATATTTGGTGTGAAGCTTCATCTAGTGGACCTTTATTAAAATTGTTTAAATTATAGCCCTGAGGCCAAAAATGCCCTGCCCCGGGGCCATTTGGTTTTGCATAGGCTTATGTACTGCTGGGGCCAAAAATGCCCCCGGCCCGGGGCCCTTTGGTTTTACATAGGCTTATATAGGGAAAATCTTTAAAAAAATCTTCTTCTCTGAAACTGCAAGGCCAAGGTCTTTGATATTTGGTGTGTAGCTTCAGCTATTGGACCTTTGCCAAGATTGTTCAAGTTTTAGCCTTTGTTGATATTTGGTATGAAGCTTCACCTTTTTAGACCTCCCTCAACATTATGCACATTATAACCCTGGGGTCAATAATGGCCCTCCCCGGGGCCCACTTGTTACTCTATGGATCAGGTGAGCGATCCAGGGCCATCATGGCCCTCTTGTTTATGAAATTCGGCTCATTAGTTTGGTTGCTATGGCAACTTAGAGTTTCCATAGACTTATAATGGGGAAAATTGAAAAATGGCATTTACTGCCAACCCGCTGCAGATATTTTGACAAAACTTTCATAGAAATATACCTTAGGCAATCTACAATCTGCCATATGATTTTAGGCCTACTGCTCATTTGTACTGGTTGCCATGGAAACCAAATTGAAAAAAAAAATAGAAAAAAAAAATTCTTAAAAAATCATCTCCTCAGAAACCGTATGCTCTATGAGGCTGAGAGTTTATGAAAATATTCACCATATTTGCCTTTACAGGTTTTGTGTTTTTTATGAAATTCGGCTTTATAGTTTGGTTGCTATGGCAACTTAGATTTTCCATAGACTTATAATGGGGAAAATTGAAAAATGGCATTTGCTGCCAAGCCGCTGCAGATAGTTTGACAAAAGTTTCATAGAAATATTCCTTAGGCAATCTTCTATCTGCCATATGAATTTAGGCCTACTGCTCATTTGTATTGGTTGCCATGGAAACCAAATTGAAAAAAAAAAATAGAAAAAAAAATACTTAAAACTTTGTGTGACTCAGTACAGTCAAATTTGTTCCATCCTTTGACAATTCAAATTTGGTCCCTCAGGCTTTTGAATGGGAGAACTATAAAAATGTATTCTTAGCTCGGCTGTTTTCAAAGAAAACAACAAGGTATTGTCATAGCTCTGGTGTCGTCGTCTGCGTCTTTGTCATGCAACTTGGACATTTTGTAATATCTCTGCCATTACTGAACATATTTAGTTGAAACTCGAACTAGTTGTTCATTATGAAAAAGGGAACTCATACCAATTGGTGAGGTAACCTTCCAAATATTTTTGGCACAGTTATGCCCCTTTATCGACTGAATTTTTGGCACCCATATGCGGTGCTGTTGTTCAAGAACGTTGTGATCGTGAAAAAAGAGAGGTATTATATGAATGTCTTTAAATGCTATTATATTTTTAGGACTTGTACAAGATACAAGAATTTTTAATTAATGTCAGTCACACTACAACAAATAACATTAGCTGACAAAACAAAAGTATAATATAACAAATAAAAAGCAGTTGTAAGATAAATAGTATAAATAGCATCATGAAACATTATTAATATGTTCTGTAGAAGGAATATCCTTTGGAAGCAAGGAATACACCACAGAACTGGAAAATATGGAGTGTTAATGTTTTCTGGGCAAGACTAGCTAGTTTCGGCCAATTAGGCCACATCAGTGACCCTCAAATATTTTCAAAATTCCACAATGGAATCAATGATCCCAAAGCCTACCTACTATTTCAAGCACTTCTTCAAGTAAATGAAACACATAAACAGGTCATGCAGTAAAAAAAGGTTTAAATAAATAAATAGATAAAAAAAGAATAAGTAAATAAACACAGAACTGAAAAGAAAAACTTCGGGACAGGTAAAACTAAAACTGAAAAACTAAAAACAAAAATATGCAAAGGCACTAACCTGCTGATCAGCCACTCATGGCACAGTTGCATCTTGGATCCACCCAGATGTGCATCAGCCTCCTGAACTCTGGGTAGCCTTCTACTGTGTGAATCTCATTTGGAAGGTTGTTTCACACCCAGGTCACCTAAAAATGGAACAATCTCTGGCCATATGAGACAGTTCAAACTCTGGGTACCTTCAGTATGTTCTTGTACCTGAAAGAAAAGTGTTTTAATTTACCTGAAAGAATAGTGCTTTACTTCTACTAGATCTTGCAGGTATATGGGGGACCAATTATTTAAAAATTTATGCGTTTCTGCAGCAATAGTCATTAAAAATTTGGCGTGTCCATCAACTTTTAACTTAAATGTTATGTACAACAGACAAGTTTGTTCAAATGGTCCAGGTCACATGACCAAAATGGCTGCCATGGCCATATATATTAAGTTTAAATCTTCTCTAGAACCTCTGAGCCAATTTCTTGAAACTTAGTTTGCAGCTTCAGATGACTGAGTACTACAATATTTTATAAATGAGGACCCCCGGTTACAATGACCTTCACCTGATTATCAGTACCAAAGGCCATAGTTACTCAGATGAGAGAAAAAGGGACCAAATAATACACAGGGCTCAGAAGAGTGATCAGGACCTCTGTTTACCAGTACCAAAGATCATAGTCACTGAGATGAGGGGAAAAGGGACCAAATAAGACACAGGGTTCAGGGGAGCCATCAGGAGCTCACCTCATGGTCCTCTTGTTCCTACTTTCAGTCGTTTCCTAGGCAACATAAAAGATGCTTTTGACAAAGATCCTAACTTGAGTAATCTTCTGTTGGATGAGTTCTTCAAGAAGGAAATACAGAAGTGCCAGTCTGGCTGGAGAAGAGTGGTGTCTACAGCAGTCATTCAAGGAGTTCCCACACCAGCTTTTTCTACTGCACTTGCCTTTTATGATGGATATAGATCTGCCAGACTACCAGCCAATCTCTTACAAGTGAGTACACAAAGGGGATAGCTGTCTTTAGATTGTCAGTTCGCTACATAAATCAGCAGTTTTACAGTCAGAAATTTTGTATTACTGTGATGGGTTGGCAGACCCATAACACATAATATGCAACCGTAAATGTCAATTTTGAATACAGTTATCCCCGTTGGAATACACTAAAAATCTTATTCAGTTATTTTGTTAAAAAATTACTGTTTGCTGAAAGTAGTAAGCCATGAAAACTGTAAAACCAATGAAAAGCAATTTTAGGTGTCAGATATTTTCAGGTTTCAGACAGTATACCACAGGATATATAAGTACCCAACTTAATATATGAGAAGTTATTAATCATCTTTGCACCTGTAGTAAAAGCCGATCAGTTGAACTGCTTAGAAGGTCTAAGCCTACCCAAGCAAAATGGTGCGAGTTTGACCGCCCATGCATATAAACTACAGTCGACTCTCGTTATCTCGAACCTCACAGGACCGGATAAAAAAGTTCGAGTTATCCGTAGTACGAGATAACCAAAGTGTGACGTCACATGTATGTCAGAACACATTGTTTGCCGTAATATGCTTGGTATTCTTGGTAATTCTTACATGAACGGTTTACTGAGTTTTTAAAACTTGTTTATGAAAGTACTGGAGCTTGACAGAGTATAGCGTTTATGAACAAATTTATAAATAAATAAAACTGATAGATTTCTCACGTATTTTGTTGTCTTTTAAATTCCTACAAATCTTGGTTTCCAAATACGCTTAATATAGTTAGACTGGTTCCCGCTTGTGAATGCAACGCTTATATTACTTCGGAGAGCAGTACATGCTATAAGTCATACCGTAGTTTGACTCATCCCCCCTCTAACTGATTAACCGTCACTATGGCAAACAGTTTAGGTCCTGCCGCTAAAGCTTGTTATGAGCCGTCCCTTTTGGATCTACACTGTTTGCACATGGATTTGCATCGGTTAAGAAACAGACGGGTTAACAACAATACACAGATTGTTCCGATCAACTGCGTTTTTAACACGCCGAGATTATCACAACTTTTGTCACTTTCTTAGACATTTCTGGAAGAAAGACAACGCCGCCTTTTATTAGGGAAATCTTGCAAATTATTGACACAAGACGGTGTAAGATTAAAGGTTGAGCACCGTGTGTCAGTCTTTTTTACACGCACATGCTTTTCTTAGTAGCCGAAAAGGTATTGTGTGTGCTGATTTTAATTGCAAACGCACCTGGACAAATTGGACAATTAACAAGATTGTGAGTATTGACGAATTGTTTTCTAAAGGCCTATTACAAAATTGAAGGACCGGACGCATGTTTTTTTTTTTTTTTTTTTTTTTTCGTTACGTCATGAATCCCGGTTCGAGATACGCAGTAGTAAAAACAGTGAAAAATACATTCAGGGACTGAAATTGATGGGCGAGATAGCCGAAGTGTCGACATAAAAGTAGTTCGACACATGCGAAGTTGAAATACAATAAATATATAGGGGAAATGTACGGGACTTAGAAATCGGTTCGACATAAGCGATAGGGTCGAGATAAGCGGGGTCGAGATAACGAGAGTCAACTGTATATTGGTTTCATTGGGATGTCATTTTATCTCAATGCTGGGTAAACGTCCCACAAAATTGGAAGCAATATCTCCAAAATGACCTAAATGTTGAGTTTGTGGGTGTTAAACCTCATTTCAAAGAATAAAACAAAAGAAAGGAATTTGCTCCTCTGGAGGACATTTTTCAGTGGGATTGATGTACTAGAATGCAAACAGGAAGTCCCAGCAGTTGTCTCCTTTGCAAAAAAGGGGCATTACATATCAGATGTGGCTAGACCCTTTACATCTGTTTGCTGGAAAATCCTAATCATGTTTATTTTTCTACTTTAATCCTTCCATCAAATTTGTGGCACATTTAAGGGGAATGGGAACACCTTAAGGGGAGGCAACTCCCTCAAAAGTATTTTTGTCTCCCATTTCAATAGGGGTCAACTCTTAAAGGACAGAATTTGCTCCTGAGGAGCAAATTCTTTCCTCTAAGAGTAGACCCCTTTTCCAGTGGGACAGGGCTTATAGAAAAGTGAAGAGGAAGTCCCAAAAGTTGTCTCCCTTTGAAAAATGGTGGAAAAATCTGCCAGGTGTACCCAATCCCCTTAAGTTTTAGTCAAATCATTTACAGGACGACAGACAGTGTGGATCCTGGTGAGATGGCTCTTCATGAGCCTTTACATCTGGATCTACACTGTTTGTATATGTATTTGTACTGGTCTAACTGTTTGAAATGGTTCAATGAGTGTGTGTTTTAAATTTTAAACAATTTTCCAAATATTTTAGGCCCAGCGTGATTATTTTGGTGCCCACACCTATGAGATTTTGGACCAACCGGGGAAGTTTATCCACACAAACTGGACAGGACATGGTGGAAATGTGTCGTCTACTACATATGAAGTGTGAAAAGAATTAGATCAAGGTCATACTATTTTTAAGGTCACACAAAGGAATAATGTAACTGTGACTAGTTGTTAGACATTCCATGCAAATTTCTCTCTTTTGAAACTTATCCACTGGATCTCAATACGATAATTTCCTGAAGCAGTGTGCATTTTGTTAGAGGAAAAAACTCGCTAAAATGTATGCCATTTTTAAATCCTTGACCCTGTTAAACCAGCAAGTTTGAAATGAATTCCATAAAAAGTAGGACATGCGAAGATATGGCATTCAAACTATTCAAAATACTGGGTATGGAACCAGCCAATGTGCGAGTCAGTTTCGTCCCAGTAAACAAATATGGTCATGAAAAAAAAACGACCAACCTTTCCACATAGGCATAGCTCTTATTTTGCATACCCGTATTTCACATATGATGTGCTATTTTCACACAGAATAGAGGTCGGCGAAATAAGATATTTAGCCGCCATATCAAAGGGACTGCTCTTAAAGGAAAGAATTTGCTCCCATTGAGAGCCTGCACATCCTCCCCTTGGGAGCAAATTCTTTCCTTAACGCCACGCGTGAGTAGCCCAGTTTTGAAGAAAGACCGCTTTCTTGATTGTGGTTTGGTTCTTGTGTGTAAACAATGATTTCCTGTAGACAATGCCACTGTATCCATGCTTTGCTATGCCAGGTTTAGACCTATTAAATGCAGAATCTTTCACCAGTAGCTGAAAACAACAGTATTGTACACAAAACAGAATAGATGCTGCAGAAAAGAGAGAATGACTTAAATAATATTTTACATGATTAAGTCCCTTGCCAGCCGAACAGCGGACTAAATTGAATAAACCACTGGGGAAGATGAGAGTGAAGGCAGGGGCCCCATGAAACCATTTAACACCCCCCCCACCCCCCACCCCCCACCCCCCGTAATTAGTACTAGCTGGCTGTTCCAAGGCAGTACTTGTGATGTCATTTGTTTTATGTTTGGCGCTGTCTGAGTTTTAAATGTTTTAATTTTAACTGTTCTGTTTAGAAATTATTTAGTTCAGTAAAGGTAACTGAGTTGCCACCTATTTTGGAAAGAAATGTTTTCTTGTCACCTGTGATTGTGTTGT
The DNA here is from genome assembly GCA_963580285.1 of Lucinisca nassula. Classification (NCBI taxonomy): domain Eukaryota; kingdom Metazoa; phylum Mollusca; class Bivalvia; order Lucinida; family Lucinidae; genus Lucinisca; species Lucinisca nassula. The sequence goes on along the minus strand of OY757023.1, from coordinate 46,176,241 downwards.
TTAGTTTGTTAAGATGTAATTGTCTGTCTTTCCCTTTGATGTTTGGTATAGGCTTAGGGTTCTGATAAGATCAGTTCCTGAAGTATCTTTACTCATTTAATTTTAAACAAACATAACCTCACTTTCCACCCAGGATACAACCTTGTTGGCTTGCAATTGGATGCAGTTCTAATAGTTAATAAGGTGACAGGTTCAATCACTGTTCGGTCTGGAAATACTGTTTCATGGAGATTGATCATAAAATAGAAGTGAAGGCAAAGATCAGGAATCAATACAATTAACCCACAGCTCCCATCAGAGACACCAAGGGAAAGAAACACAAACCTGAAACTACAGACCCCAATGGAAACATCAACAGCGGAAAGCCAAAAGGACAATTACTTTCCCACAAAATGGCCAATAAGCTATCCAAAACAAAATAATATAAGCGACACAAACACTCAGAGATAAACCATAACAAAAATAAACCACGACAGAAGAATGGCCTTGGAAGGGTCAGTGAAACGAATTCCACTGGGGGGCTTAAATCAATTTTACGTGGCCACAATCCTGACCCTTACACCCGTCGCGATTTAGACTATTTGTTCAGTTTTTTGCTCCAGCATTTCAGTGGTTTCTTGCTGTCAAGTCCTCACCATTGTTTCATCTCTGTGGTTGATTGATTTTTGTGTTCACGGAGATGTTGCACTGATGAGTTAGGAGGCCTTCATACTGACTGAACAAATTAGTTGTCTAAATCGTGATGGAAGGGCGAGGATTGCCGCTGCGTAAAATTGTTTTAAGCCTCAAGAGAAATTCTTTTCACTCACTGTTCCAAGGTTGTTCTTCTGTCGGGGTTTATATTTGTTATGGTTTGTCTTTGAGTGTGTGTAGCCGGTTGGCCATTTTGTGGGAAGGCCGTTGTCCTTTTGGCATTTCACTTTTGGTGTTTCCATTGGGGTCTGGTTGTTAAATGTATGTGTTTCTTTCCCTTTGGTGTCTCTAATGGGAGGTGTTGGTTAGTTGTGTCGGTTCCTGATGGTTGCCTTTGCTTTTATTTTACTGAGAATGGGGAAAGTTTGGTTTTGTGTAATGTTGATTGGTGCCTGATGCTCTGTCTCTGGTCGGGCCCATCAGAGTCTAACTGTTGATTTTCTTTTACTCCAGCATTTCAGTGGTTTCTTGCTGTCGAGCCCTCACATTTGTTTCATCTCTGTGGTTGTTTGATTTCTGTGTTCTCTGGGATTTTGCGCTGCTGGGTTGGAGGGCCCTCATGCAGGTTGGGCGAATTGTTTGTCTAAATCCCAATGAAAGTAAGGGAGAGGATTGCAGATGCGTCAGATCAAATAAAGCCCCATGCGAAAGCCTTTCCACTGACCATTCCAAGGCTGTTCTCCTGTCGCGGTTTATTTTTGTTATGGTTTGTCTTTATGTGTATTGCTTATATATTTTTGTGTTGGATTGCTTGTTGGCTATTTTGTGGGAAAGTGGCTGTCCTTTTGGCTTTCTGCTATTGGTGTTTCCATTGGTGTCTGGTTGTTTAATGTTTGTGTTTCTTTCCCTTTGGTGTCTCTGATGGATGGCTTTTGGTTAGTTGTGTCGTTTCCTGATGGTTGCCTTTGCTTCTAGTTTACTGCGATTGGGGAAAGTTTGGTTTGGTGTAATGCTTGATGCTCTGTCTCTTGTCAGGCCCACAGGAGTCTAAATGGTTGGTTTCTTTTGCTCCAGCAATTCAGTGGTTTTTTGCTGTTGACTACTCACAGTTGTTTCATCTCTGTTGTTGTTTGATTTTTGTATTCTTGGGGATGTTGCACTGGTGGGTTGGAGGGCCTTTATACAGGCTGGGCGAATTGTTTGTCCAAATCGCGACATATGGAAAAGTTTTTTTAGGAGCTCACATTATTCAAACCATATGATAGATACAGGTTATATTTGGCATGACAATAGATATAGGTTCACAGTTTTATTCAGCAATACCCTCACCGATGCCCATGACTTCACGATCAAGGTTTTATGTTAATTTTCTGAACCGTGAGATGAATTTTTGTTCATATTTGGTATGAGGATAGATAAACTTCCATAGTTTATTCAGAAATACCTCCACCTATGACCATGATCCCAATGACACACTCAGGAGAGCTTTACTGTCTGATGACAACTCTTGTTTAATCTCAAAGTCAGAACATGCTGTCAGCTGAATGAATAAATGGAGTTCCATGTGCACCAAAGGTCAATATTATTCCCAAATCTTTGCCCAAGGCCAAATGTCAAATTTTTAAATCATCTCTTCTCTGAAACTTCTTGGCTCATTTTAGTCAAATTTCAGAGGAACAAAAAAAAAAAATAATAAAATGGCCTTGTGTACGGGAGGGCCCATTGATTGCATTTAGTGTGAAGCACTGGCCTAATTTTATATTTCTACGCCAAGGTTTGACTTGTCTTTATGTCTCTATGGGACTCAATTTGTTATTGTTTGTTATTGTTATTTTGTTATTTTGTACTGGAACTGAGGGCGAGGATTAAAATTTCATAAACTCTGGAGTTGAAGCCCCCCAGTAGTTTTACTGCTGACTGTCCCAAGGTGGTCATTCTTTTGCAGTGTCTTATTTGTTGTTTGGCTTTGTGTCGTTGGTTCATGTTTCATCTGTTTTTGTGTGTGCCTTCGTGTCACTTTCTATAAATGGACTTGAGACGGCTGCATTCTTAGAAGGTGGCCTCTCCTGAGTGACTTTTCCTATCACAAAAACAAACATCATTGAGTTTTAAATTTCAAAGTTGAGACATGCATTCAACTTAAGTGAATGATGCTACATGAATATCAAAGGTCAACATCATTAAGGTTTTACCGTGGCTCAAGGTCATATAAATTTTATATCTGTCAACAATTTGTTTTCAGTACTCGGAGATATTTTGAATTGTATATGAGTTGTATATAGGCTTGAAAAAAGGGCTGTCGTTAGCAAGAACCATATCTGTGGGTGTCGTGGAATTTCGGTTATTGTCCTTGACAATATAAACTTGTGGTTGCCATAACTTCAGCACACTTTGAGATATATTGATTATTGATGGTATTGGTTCAACTGTACACAAGGTTAAGTAGGCCTGTTATGGGATAGAACAATAACTCTGGGTGTTGTGGTCTTTTGATAATCTCCCTGCACAGTATAACCTCATGCTCACCATTATTCCAACACCCGTGGAGATATATTAATGATACTTTGCATAATTGTACATGAAGTTGAGAAAGCTTGTAATCAGCAAGAATCATAACTGTGAGTACCACAGTATTTTATTATCTCCCCTGACAGTAAAACCTTGAAACTTAAATTTTCCCATAACTGCTTTGTTTCTAGTTCACTTTCTGCATATGAAAGACCTTCTGGAGCACCTTACTGGTTTTCAGTCAGGAGATTCGCCATCTCTTCTGTTGGATATTTTTACAAGGATGTTCTCTGTTCCCTTAGCTCATGCTGATCAGTGAAAAGCATGACAGCCGGTAGATGTGGCTTTTGTCTTGCATGTTTTTATAATGCTTTCAATGAAACTTTCTTGAAATGTTCCTAAACTCCGTTCAGAAAATCTGAATCATCGATTTTTTCGATTCTCGCGTTTAATACTCATTTTAGCCCATACATCACTATGGGAAAGTTTTAGACCTCACCCTCCGCCGATTTCTCCAGCAAGTCATATGCCTCTGGGATAGCCAGGAAAGTCTGTGATTATTTGGAGAAAAGTGCAAAATCTACATTTTCTTCCACAGACTAAGACATTCTGACAGGTTCGCCACACCCTTTTAAACCATATATAGAAGTGGTTACTGCTCTTGTAAATTACAAGGGCGTCTATGTTTTATTTGCACAATCACTTCATGGAAAACCATTAGCTGTGACACCACATCCGATATCGGTATATTTCTTTTTGACCACTGTTGACAACACATTGTGCTAGTGGCTCCACGTTCGTAGTGAGCCTCTATCTAGCCATTCGAATGTACGGTGTGTCGTAACTGCATATCTATTTATAAAGTGCATCACATGGATTTGAATATTTATTATTTTACCTGACAATCATTGTCAAATGGACTTAGTCTGTGGTCTCATTTCTTTGTTTTGCAATTTTCTCCAAATAATCACAGCCTTCCCTGACTTTCGCAGAGGCATATGACCTGTTGGAGAAATCGTCGGAGGGTGAGGTGTAAAATTTTCCAATAGTGATGTATGGGCTAAAATGAGCATTAAACGCGAGAATCGAAAACATCGATGATTCAGATTTTCTGAACGGAGTTTAGGATGACTAGCAGATCCTTACAGCTTAGTCAAAAAAATTGTTGGGCTCTGGACAGGATCTTTGCAATATACAGATTCAGTGCAAATTTCAACAGTCTTCCCCATGGAATGTGCTCTGTAGATTTTTAAGTGATTTTTCAGGAAGGTCCCTTGGTTGACACTGTCAGATGTCTTCATGCTGGAAAACATGGTGGCCAGTAACTGGCCAATCATCACATTTGTTTTGGGTAATGCTGATGTCCCCAGCTCCACAAACTTTCTACTGGACTTTTGAGAGAACATTACAAAATCACGCCAATACAAATACATGGTAAATATTACCACAGAAAACACAAAAAGTTTTTAATAGATGAAAACTTGTGATGTTTTTAGCTCACCAGAGCCGAAGGCTCCGGGGGAGCTTATAGGATAGGCATTTGTCCGTCGTCGTCGTCGGCGTCTGCGTCTTCGTCAACACTTTCAAACGACATCTCCTCTGAAACCACTGTGTCAATTGCGCCCAAATTTTATCTGTAGCATGCATGGGCTGGGGGATTGAAAGTTTGTGTTTTTTATGAAAATCGGCTGTTTAGTTTGGTTGCTATGGAGACTTAGAGCTCCCATAGACTTATAATGGGGAAAATTGAAAAATGGCATTTACTGCTAAGCCGCTGCAGATATTTTGACAAAACTTTCATAGAAATATTCCTTAGGCAATCTACTATCTGCCATATGATTTTAGGCCTACTGCTCATTTGTATTGGTTGCCATTGAAACCAAAATGAAAAAAATAGAAAAAAAATACTTAAAAAATCATCTCCTCAGAAACCGTATGCTCTATGAGGCTGAGAGTTTATGGAAATATTCACCATATTTGCCTTTACAGGTTTTGTGTTTTTTATGAAATTCGGCTCTTAGATTTTCCATAGACTTATAATGGGGAAAATTGAAAAATGGCATTAACTACAAAGCCTTTGCAGATATTTTGACAAAACTTTCATAGAAATGTTCCTTTAGCAAACTTCTCTCAGCCATATGCTTTTATGTCAACCTGGGGGTCCAGTAGGTTGTGCCGGGGCCATGCGCCGCCCCCAAGTACTTCATAAAATGCCTTATATCTCAGAAACCTTACAGATCCCCACCCCTAAACCATATATATTCTTGTTTCTATTGATAAGAGGCATTCATTGACACCAACCTGGAGGTCCTCCGGGATGCGCCGAGGCCATGCCCCACCCCCTCTACTTCATAAAAGGCCCAATATCTCGGAAACCATTCAGATCCCCACCCCTGAACCCTATATACTCTTGTTCCTTATGATAAGACCCATTCAGTGACATCAAACTGGGGGTCCCCCGGGATGCGCCGGGGCCATGTCCCGCCCCTCCATTTCATAAAAGGCCCAATATCTCGGAAACCTTACAGATCCGCACCCCTAAACCATTTATATTCTTGCTCCTTATGATAAGACACATTCATTGACCCCAAATTGGGGGTCTTCCGGGATCGCGCCGGAGCCATGCCCCACCCCTTCACTTCACAAAAGGCCATATATCTCAGAAACTGTTCAGATCCCTACCCCTAAACCATATATGTTCTTGTTCATTATGATGAGACACATTCAGTGACACCAACCTGGGGGTCCCCAGGGATGTGCTGGGGCCATGCCTCACCCCCTCCATTTCATAATATCACAATATCTCGGAAACCTTACAGATCTCCACCCCATAAACCATATATATTCTTGTACCTTATGATAAGACACATTCATTGACACCAACCTGGGGGTCTCCCTGGGCCTTGCCCCACCCCTGCACTTCACAAAATGCCTTTTATCTCAGAAACTGTTCAGAGCCCCACCCCTAAACCATATATATTCATCTTCCTTATGATAAGGCACATTCATTAACACCAGCTTGTGAGTCCCCAGGGCATGCCCGGGCCTTGCTCCACCGCTTGACTTCATTAAAAGCCACATATCTCAGAAATAGTTCAGATCCCCACCCCTAAACCATATATATTCTTGTTCCTTATGATAAGACTCATTCAGTCACACCAAGTTGGGGGTCTCTTTGTGCTGAGGCAATGTGCCCCACCCTTCCACTTCATAAAGGCCATATATTTCAGAAACCATTCAAATCCCCACCCCATATTCATATATGTTCTTGTTCCTTATTATTAGCACACCTACTGTAGGGGTGTCCGCAGGGGCCAGTCCTCTCCTTTCCACTTCATGAAAGGATATCTTGGATACCGTTCAGATTCCCACCCCTAAACCATATATATACTTGGTCCTTATGATAAGACACATTTAGGGACAACAATCTTGGGCTTTCCTGGGAACGACAGGGCATGCTCCAACCCCTCCACTTATATCTCCAGCCATGCAGATCCCCACTGCTAAACCATATATATTCTTGTTCTTTGTGATAAGACACATTTAGTGACACCAACCAGGGCTCCATTGGGTCCATGCCCCACCCCCTCTACTTCATAAAAGGCCTAATGTTTCATATACTGAGTCCACATCGGTGCTCATTTGGATATGGGGGTTCATTTGGCAGGTTAAAATGATATCATGTTAAAATACATGGCTGCAATTGGGCAGTGCCCACCTGAGCTCTGGTGAGCATAGTGGCCCATGGGCCTCTTGTTTCTTATTTCTGCTCAAAATATAGATTAGGGGTACTTGTTAGAACCTCCATGAGGTGGTTCTAACGATCACCCACGTTCTATATTTTAGAGCAGAAATAAGAAAATAAGGTTTACCCCTGTAAACCCCAGTTTTACCATACAAAAGTTGCATTCAAGGGGGTCAGAAATATATTGGCATGTTTTCGTGGTGGTTAACCCTTTAAACCCTCTAGCCAGTTGTAGATACCTATGCAAGCAGTGTAAATCCTGATACGGCTTGTATGAGCTATCTTATCAGGATCTACACTGCTTGTCATTCTGATGACAGTTATTGACTGCATGTCCTAATTTTCAAATGCACATATCCAAATTCAGTGATGGAAGAATGCGCTGCAGAAACTCAGGGGTGAAGAGGTTATTGGGACATAATCCATTTGTTTTCCACTGCCAGGGTAGACCCTATACTGAAAGCAGCCAGCTGCTTAGAGAGATACATACTACTGAGAGAGAGCCAGGAAACATGAATAGGTAAACCGGCCGAAACATGGCTGAAAAAAGGCATTTCATCTTGATAGAACACCGATGGTTTGTTTACCATGGCTCTCGTAACCTAGGAAAATGTCCATAACCGAAGATAATAATATATTTGTTTGTTCTTTTTTGTGGGGGGGGAGGGGGGACGGTTTTGGTTTTGGTTTTATGGCTCAAGATTATTTCACTCATATCTAGCCGATCGTTAATCGGAGGTGGGCAAAAACTGGAGTACCAGGAGAAAAACCACCTGACAACTTGACATCTCACATGTGACCCAAGCCAGGCTTGAACCCACAGCGGTGTGAGACCTAATAGTTGAGAGTCAATGCTCTTATCCACTAGACCACGGAGGCCCAATAATATATTTAGGCTTGTAATTGTCTTATTTGATCATGAAAATGCATGTTGTGTGTATTCACTAGAATCGCCTCGATGAGGTGATCCTAATGAGTACACACAACAAACATTTAATCGAGGTGATTCTAGTGAGTACACACAACATACAGTTATTTTTAAGAAAATTGAAAAGTTGTCAATTATGCCTACTGGCCTGGCTCTAACTTCAACCCTTTGTGGCTAGAACTCTAATCATGTTTCGAACAAATTTTCATGGTCACAAGGGAGTTCAAGCCAGTAGAAGACTAGGTGCTAAATGGCTCTGGTGAACTAAACGGGGCCACAGGCAGTTTGAGCATTTATCCTCATTTCATTTTCTGAGGAAAACCATGAAAAAGAAATATACACTTTTAAAGTACTTCTGTGGACAAAAAACGTTCTAACTTTGATGGAATTCATTTCATTCATTTTTTGAAACGCCATCCAATATAGCCTTACGTTCTGTCGGTCAACTGCCAGACAGAAATAAATTCAAGATACAAAGTGGTGTACATTTGACTGCAGACTCCAGCAATGTCCCCTCAAAATACATCTCAAATTTCCATCAGAAAGTCTTTGCCAAAATGAGACCAATCATTTGGTTCAGTTTTAGAATTATTTGATGAATGACATTTGCTTGTCAAACCAACTTGATGCGTAGCGATTCATTGAAAGGTACTTCATTGGAGTTTTAACAGTTTTATGTCCACAGGTGTAGGTTTACAAGGTTTTACATTACATGTTCTACTCTGTCTTTCTGCAAAGCTAATATATATAAAATTACTTAAATATCCGATAAGAACATGCTACATAAATTCTGATCTGAAGAATGAAAATTTTAAATCATTTACATTTCTTTATAATGTTAAGCAGAGAATCGTTTTTACAATAAAAGGCTCCAAGCTTAAAATAAATATAATTTGTTGCTTGTTATATACCACCTTCCAGTGTCTCACCTTTGTGCTAAAATGTTGTCTTTCGTATCTCTATAATTAGCCTTTTTCAGATGATTTTTGTTGCAGCAGGAAGACATAGGCATGCAAGTTTCCATCCGTTTGTCCATCCATCCATCCATCCATCCATCTATTTGTCTTTCCATCAACATTTTGCCTGGGTATTTTATGAGCACAGCTCCTCTTACAGTTTGAGCTCACCTGAGCCGAAGTCTCCGGGGGAGCTATTGTGACGCTCACCATCCGTCGCTGTCCGCCATCCGTCCATTTGCCCATCCATCCACAATTGCTTTAAACAACATCTCATAAACCATAGAACAGATTTTGACCAAACTTGGCAGAAATGATCTTTGGGTGGTCCTCTCTCAAAGTTGTTCAAAGAATTTCATTCAATACAGAACACTGGTTATACCCCCGGTATAGGACAGATACTATGGGGTATATAGTTTTCGTCCTGGCGTTCGTCCGTGTGTCCGTTCGTCCGTCCGTCTGTCCATCCGTTAACATTTTGGTTAAAGTTTTGCGTCAAAGTTTCTTGGGGATTGTATCTTCTAAACCCTTTGATAGATTTAGTTGAAACTTACACTGAAGTTACATACTCGTCTAAAGATTTCATTGATGCATGTCCCACCCCCCACAGTGACCTTGATGTCAAGGTCACAGACTTAGAATTTTTACATTTGGTTAAAGTTTTGCGTCAAATTTTCTGAGGGATTGTATCTTCTGAACCCTTTGATAGATTTAGTTGATACTTACAGTGAAGTTACATACTGGTCTTAAGATTTCATTGATGCATGTCCCACCCCCCATAGTGACCTTGAGATCAAGGACACAGACTTTGAAATTTTACATTTGATTAAAGTTTTATGACAAAGTTTATAGATGCCTATTATGTTCTACACTCTAAGACAAATTCAGTTGATACTTGCATCAATGTACCAGTCCCAACATTTTGTGATGTATGTCCCTTCCCCCACCCACGGCGACCTGGACCTGAAGGTCATGGACTTAGAAATTTTACATTTGGTTAAAGTTTTATGACAAAGTTTATAGATGCCTTTATGTTCTAAACTCTTAAGACAAATTCAGGTGATACTTGTATCGATGTTGCATGCCAGTCCAAAGATTTCATTGATGCATAACCCACCCTGCTGCTTCAGTAACATTGATACCCCCACTCCTTCAGTAACTTTGATGCCCTCACTCCCTTGGTCCATTTAGAAATTTTATGTTTAGTTTAGCTTTTACAAGCACATTTATAGATTCTTATAGCTTCTTGACATCTTTATTCATATTACATACAAGCTTGAAAGCTATATTAGAGTATGGCACTGGCCGGGGGTATACGTGACCCACTGGTCGCTTTCTCTAGTTGCCATGTCAATGAAAAGGAGAAAAAAGGATAATGATCACCTCGGGTCAAAACTTGGTCACCAGGTCAGATTGAATGAAAACTTTGTTAACACTCTAGCGGTCTCAGTTCTGACCCAATTTTAAGGAAACTTGCTCAGAATATTTACCTCTATGATTTCTAATTCAAGTTTAATACTGGGTCACTTGGAACCAAAGGAAAACCTTGTTAACACCTTAGAGGTCACAGTTTTAAGCCAATGTTAATGAAACTTGCACGGAATGTTAGCCCTACGATTTCTAAATCAAGTGTGATTCTGGGTCACTTGTGGTAAAAAACTAGGTAGCCATGTCAAATCCAAGGAAAACCTTGTTATCGCTCAAGAGGTCAAAATTTGACCCAATTTTAATGAAACTTGCACTGAATGTTTACCTCTATGATTTCTAAGTCAAGCTCGATACTGGGTTACTAGGGGTCAAAAACTAGGTCACCAGGTCAAATCAAAGGAAAACTTTGCTATCACTCTAAACTTCAGGGTTTTTACCCAAATTTAATGAAACTTGTGCAGAATATTTGCCGATATGAAATCTAGGTGAGTATTGATACTGGTTCATTTGGGACAAAATACTAGGTCATGAGCCTAAATCAAAGGAAAACCTTCTTAACACTCTTGAGGTCAGTTTTGATAAACTTGCTCAGAATGTTTTACTCTATGAAATCTAGGTCAAATTTGATACTGCCTGGGTTACTTGGGGTCAAAAACTAAGTCACCAGGTCAAATAAAAGAAAAACCTTGTTAGCACTCTAGAGGTCACAGTTTTGATCTGGTTTTGATGAAACTTGCTCAGAATGTTTGCCTCTTTGAAATCTATATCAGGTTTGATACCAGGTAACTTGAAGTCAAAAACTAGGTCATGAGATCAAATCAAAGGAAAACCTTCTTAACACTCTTCAGGTCACAGTTTTAACCCAGTTTTGATGAAACTTGCTCAGAATGTTTTCCTCAATGAAATCTAGGTCAGGTTTGATACTGGGTCTAAAAAAACAGGTCACCAGGTCAGATCTCCTCTGAAAGCATGGTTAACACTCTTGAGGTGTTGATGAAACTTGCTCAGAATGTTTGCGTCTGTGAAATCTATGTCAGTTTTGAAACTGGGTTACTTGGGGTAAAAACCTAGGTCACCGGGTCAAATCAAATTATCATTATGCCCCCATATTTAAAGAAGTTGGAGGGGCATATTGCTTCTGCTCCGTTCGTCCGTCTGCGATGCGTTTGATGCATAACATAAGAACCATGTATGCTAGGGTTTTGAAATTTCATATATGGATTCCTCATGGAAAATTAGGGGACGCATATTTTTTTCTCATCCGGATTATGCTTCTTTCAAGAGTTATTGCCCTTTGAAATGTTTTTGAAAAAAATCTTGTAAGCAAAATATCTCAAAAACTAAAAGTGCTAGAGCCTTGAAAATTGGTTAATAGATTGGTGTTGATGAGTACTTTTGACTAAATTAAAAACAAAATCAATGAGTTATGGCCCTTTGTCACTTTGGGTATTTGTACATTGTACCTCTGTATGCTTTGTGATGCATAGCATAGCTTAGAACCATGTATGCTAGGGTTTTGAAATTCGATAAAATCCTGTCAGCAAAATATCACAAAAATTATAAGAGCTAGAGCCTTGAAAGTTGGTGTGCAGATTGGTGTTGATGAGTAGATGACCTGTTTAACTTTTGACTAAATTTCAAAAAATAGTTAATGAGTTATGGCCCTTTGTCACTTTGGATATTTGTACATTGTATGCTTTGTGATACATAGCATAACTTAAGAACCGTGTGCCAGTGTAGTGGATAGAGTGCTGGACTATGAAGGAGATTGTAGACTAAGAATCTGAGGGTCATGAGTTCAAACCCCGCTGGAGGAATGGAATTTTTTTTTCTCTTTTTTTTTTCTTCATAAACACACATATACAGTTAATCCCCTTCGCACAACAAAGTTGTTAGTGGGTGGGGATATTTCATTTTCTGTTCACACATACATACATACATACATACATACATACATACATACATACATACATACATACATACATACATACATACATACATACATACATACATACATACATACATTATAGGGGCTTGAAGAAATATATGGGCTGCATGATGCTTCCACGCAGAGCTGAATCCGGCCCGCACACTAGTACTGGTAAACTGCTTAGAGGATCTAAGCCTGTCCAGGAACCGCAGTGCGAGGCGGACCGTCCATGCTAATTAACCCAATTGGTTTCATTGGGCGACAGGGCTTGAGATGTCATTTCATCTCAATGTCGGGTAAAAGTCCCACAAAATTGGAAGCAACGTCTCCAAAATGACCTTTACAGTGTTGACAGGGACATTAAACCTCAAATCAAACAAATACATACATACATACATACATACATACAAACACTTTAGTATATTGGCTGCATGATGCTTCCACGCAGAGCTGAATCTGACCAACACACGAGTACTGGTAAACCGCTTAGAGGATCTAAGCCTTCCCAGGCAAAGTGGTGTGAGTGTCGGACCATCCATGCTTATAAACCCTATTGGATTCATTGGGCAACAGGGCTTGAAATGTCATTTCATCTCAATGTCGGGTAAAAGTCCCACAAAATTGAAAGCAACATCTCCAAAATGACCTTTACAGTGTTGATGGGGATGTTAAACCTCAAATCAAACAAACACTGTAGTACTCAAACAAACATGCATGCATGCACACTCACAATCATGTATGCACGCACAAACACACACACACACACACACACACACACACCAACACATGTATGCATGCAGACTTATGCATGCAAAGATGCACTCATGCATACATGTACACATGCATACATGCGGGCATGCATACATGCATTCACACTCATACATGCATGCACACACACAATTGCATGCACACCTGCATGTATACTCATGCATGCATGCACACACACTAATGCATAAATTCACACACTCCCGTATGCATGCATGCGTGCAAGCAAACATGCATGCAAGCACACACGCATGCACACATACACTCACACATGCATGTACCCACACACTCACGGGTTCGATACCTGCCCAGGTCAGCATCATTCTTTCGTGGAGATTGGTCATGAAATCTTTTCTACAGTCATTCTCTCCCTTTCGCTGATTCAATGTCAGTTTCTGGAGAAAGAATGTGCACTGTACTGGTTTACGTATAAGACTACCCAGGAAAGTGTGGATAGGTAAACTGACCGGCTAAAATGACTTAAAATAGTGTTGACTAGGCTGGTAAACTCCAAAACAAAAAAAAAAAACACAAACAAACACACACACTCATGCAGGCATGCATGCATGCAGTCACATGCATACATGCACACATGTATGCATGCACACGCACACATACATGCTTGCATAAATGCACCCAGTCAAGTATGCATGCATGCGTGCAAGCACAAATGCATGCACATATACACTAATGCATGCATGTACACACACACTCATGCAGGCATGTGTGTACTCACACATGTATGCACGCTAACCTGCACACATGTATGTATGCATACACACTCATACATGCATGCACACACACGCTTGCATGTACACAGGCATGCATGCAGGCATGCATGCACACATACATGAATGCATGCACACACACATGCATGCATGTACATATGCATGCACTCACACATGCATGCAATAACACACACATGCATGCATGCACACATATACATGCATTTGTTTATGGCCCTTGGAAAATTTGGCATTTAGAGCAAGCATAAGGTTTGGGGCAAACACTATTTCTAGTTTTTTTTTAACACGGTAGAGGTTCACAGTTTTGACCCTATTTTATTGAAACTTGTTCAAAATGTTTGCCTCTATAAGGTGTGGATCAAATTCGCTTCTGGGTCACTTGGAGTCAAAACCTAGATCATCAGATCAAATCAAATGGAAGCCTTGTCGATGCTTTAGAGATCACAGTTTTGACCCAAATTTGAAGAAACTTGCTCAGAATGTTTGTCTCTATTAACCCATTTTGTACCAGAAACCCATAAACGGGCAAACAGTGCAGGCCCAGATCAGACGCTGCAGAATGCATCCTTAGAGCGCACAAAGAAGATAGTTCAGACTGCGTGGATGCACAGGATGATATGTCTTCGCTGGGAACACATGTAAAGTGCAGGAAATGTTGTGCCCCGGCTCATTCATATAACTGGTTTTCATCCCCGAGTTTCTAAACAGGACTCTTCTAGCTTTAAATATAATCTTATAGAAAGAGCTTTCTGATTAGTTCATTGACATAATGACACACAGTGTACATGTCAGTGTAGATTCTGGCGAGATTGCTCGCTACGTGCCGTCTTATCTGGATCTGCAAGGCTTGCATAGATACAATGCATTTCGACTTCGGAGTCTGCAACGGTCTACAGGGTCAAAGGGGCTAGTTCGCTTCTCTGTGATTATACAACTCTTCACCGACCGTTATTCACAGGCCTTCGTGAGCTCTGATTACAAAATATGTGTTGTAAGCTGATTTTTAAATCATGTTCTGTACTTATACCAAAAAATGTAAAGACACCGATAAGACGCTATATATACATTCTGTGGTCTTTCAATCTGTGTAAACTGTTCGTGAATAACAATTGGCATTTATGGGTTAATATTTTTAGGATTTGTAAGCAGGTTGAAATAAACGTATGTCTTTTTATTCGCCTTGGGTAAGACGAATCAGTCAGTCGAAATTCGCTAAAACGGCGTCTGCTCAGGGTTTTAAGGTCTAAATCAAATGGTTTAAAAATAGTTATTCTCCTTTTTATGTCCCCACGCCCGAAGAAACATAGCTCCCAGTGGCCGCACAACGTATGTATGTGCATCGTCGTCGAGGAGACGTTGCTTAGACACTGTGTGTGCCCGCTAGTAAAACTTCTCTGTTAGATTATTAGCAGATGGGACAAGCGCAGAATGTACTGAGCTAATTTAGAAATTTATGGTTTTACCATGAAAAAATTAGCAGATAGGTTTATCTTTCTTTTTGCCTTTTTTTTTCTTCATGGTGGTGGTTGGGTTAGGCATGTGTATCTTGTGACATTGAGGCGTCCAGCTGATATTGACTTACAGTTGGGAAAGTCCTGCTGTCCTTGCAGCGGGTAACGGTAGAGGTGGGAGGGGTCTTTTGTTCTGTTTCTAAACTTCTATCCTTTTTTCTCTTTCTCCTCTGTCCCTCACTTTCATCTCCTCTACTGTCTCTACTATCTCTTTTCTCTCTTTCTCTGGGAGACTACACAAAATAACCCACAAAGGTTGACCTGTCATTTAACTCGAAACAAACAAACAATCAATCTTTTTTTTTTCTTCGTCGAATTTTTTAATCGTCTGGAACCTTGTCAACAAAATATCTAGAGAACTGCTTGATCTACTACTGACATTGTTATCATGAGCATTATTCCTCATAAATCAACTTTCCTCAGTACTTTGATTTACACCATGTTACCCAGTATCAAACTTGACCTTGATTTCATTGAGGCAAATATTCTGAGCAAGTTTCATTAAAATTGGGTAAAACTGTGACCTCTTCAGTGTTAACAAAGTTTTCCATTGATTTCACCTAGTTTCTGACCCTAAGTGATCCAGTATCACACTTGAACTAAATTTAACCCTTTTTGTACCAAATGGAATCTATTTATAGCAGGAGTTCATTTCCAAATATTGGGGGTCAGGTTGTGTTTTCCTCAAACTTTATTTGGAAAATGGCTGAATTTTTGGCAAACAGCGAAGGCCCTGATCAGGCGCCGCATTCTGCAGCGTCTGATCTGGGCCTGCACTGTTTGCCCGTTTATGGGTTTCTGGTACAAAATGGGTTAATAGAGACATCCAGCAAGAGAAGGCTCATGTCAGACTGTAGGGATGCGCAAGCTGACCTGATTCGTCTCTGGGTGCACATGCAAACTGTAGGAAATGTTTTGTCCCGGCTCAAATATCATCGGAAAGCGCCTAGGAAAATAGTCCCGGGGTATTGTTTTCTTTTCAGAACTCGTCTTTCTGTGCCAATTTATTAGCATGTATTTAGAACATTTCTGAAGTTCCATCCTCATCCTAGTACTGTCATGTTTGGTCTTAAGGACTATTTTTTATTAAGTGTGTGTTCGAAGAAGCGGAAGCGCTGTAGTTGGGTCCAGTACCGGAAGTAGAATTGCGTTGACATATAAACTTGATACAAGTATCAACATTCAAAAACAAAGTAGCAATGTCAAAACAAAGGAAACCCTTGTTTACACACTAGATGTCGGAGTTTGTTTTTTACCCAATCTTAATGAAACTTACTCAGAATGTTTGCGTCTATGAAATCTAAGCTCGTAGAAATCATTCGAAACACGTCTTTCTTAAAGATGTAACCGAAATTCTGATCTCTCATCAATGTTAGCCTTCGAAATCTCTGATCTGTGTTTGTGGACAGTCGTAAAAAACAATCTGTAGTTAGAGACAGCATTTTTCTTGACACCTGGTCTCTTTATGGGAGCGTAGTTTGTTTATTTAACCAAGTTATACGGTCCAATTTTGGCAGAAATGCTGCTGAATAATCGTAGTTTTAGCGTGAGCAAGTGAATGTAACATATTTTGTTCCTTAGACGTACACTTGATGCCGAAAACAAAATTTCGTAAGGTTTTCTCTGAAAATATTTTTCAACGAACTGGAAAATAGAAGTGGAGGCAATGATCAGGAATCGATACAATCAACCCACAGCTCCCATCAGAGACACCAAAGGGAAAGAAGCACAAACATGAAACATCAATTGCGGAAAGCCAAAAGGACAGTTACTTTCCCACAAAATGGCCAAAAGGCTATCCAAAATAAAATATTATAGCTACACAAACACCCTAAGACAAACCACAACAAAAATAAACCGCGACAGAAGAACCGCCTTGGAAATGTCAGCGGAAACGAAGTCCACTGGGTTGGGAGGAGGGGGCTTAAATCGATTTTACGTGGCCACAATCCTCGCCCTTACTTCCGTCGCGATTTAGACAAATAATTTGTTCAGTCGGCATGTAGGCCTCCTAACTCATCAGTGCAACATCTTCGTGAACACAAATAATCAAACAACCACCGAGATGAAACAACGGTGAGGACTCGACAGCAAGAAACCACTGAAATGCTGGAGCAAAAGAAAACCAACAGTTAGACTCCGATGAGCCAGACCAGAGACAGCCTTTTCTGGTTTTGAAATACGATAGTCAGAATGTTGCTGCGGTATCTCCAGGCATTACGTTTCTTCTCCAATAGCAGCAAAAGTCAACAGACTGCCTTCTCGATTTATGCAAACGAAAAAACTTCACCTACCCTATCTTCGAAACCTTTTGTGTGATCTATCTTCGAGGTAGTAATCTGTTTTCGTCATAGCCGATTGGACGGTGTGGTTATGTTATGAAAACAGGTAAACGCATGCGATACAGTCAGTCATATTGACGGGACTCTTTCCAACACTGGTGGAACCAATAGCGTTTTCGTCCAATTGAAGTGTGTTAGAATCGAAATAGCTCTAGTTTGTGATTTATTGTGTGACATATCACTGTTTGTCTTCTAGTTGCAAGTAGAAAAATCACTCGCGCTATGATCTTCTTTGCAACTGACCTTCAAACATACGAGGTTGAGTAAATAACCAGTTTGTTGGTTAGTTGTAACCCTGCAGGCACACGTCGCTATGGCAACGTCAAATCAACGTCGGTGCAACGTCGTGACGTTGCACCGACGTTGTTATGACGTTGCATAAACGTCATGACGTTGTACAGACGTTGATGTGACGTCATAATTACGTCATGTGTCTGCTGGGAAGAAGATAAATTACTCACAGTTCGTGCTCGTGTTTTGATCAACCTAAAGTTTATAATTGAAGACTAGGTTCCAAACTGTGATTAATTACCCAAAGAATCACTGCTAGAGCTGATCTATTTCTTAAATGGGAAAAATACCACAGAATGTAATTTTATGTTAGACATCACTATATAACGTGGACGCATAGGCGGACCTTAATGGTTCACCCATAACACCTTTAAGGCCATGGAAATTTGTTCGAGATAGAAATAATTCAAGTCACTGAGGGCGACTAAATAACAGCAGGCCAGGAGGTTCGACTCACTCGGGGTTACTAAAAGGTACCAGGCCAGTAGTTCGAGTGACTGAGGGTTACTAAATAGCACCATCTTAGTAGTTCGAGTCACTGAGTGTTACTAAATAGTACAAGTCCAGGCGATTCGAGTCACCGAGGGTACTATATTACCAGTCCAGTAGTTCGAGTGACTGAGGGTTACTAAACTGCACCAGACCAGGAAGTTGAGTCACTGACAGTTACTTAAAAGCACCAGACCAGGAGGTTTGAGTTACTGAGGGTTACACAGTAGCACCAGACCAGGAGGTTCGAGTCACTGGCGGTTACTAAATAGCACCAGACCAGGAGGTTCGAGTCACTGACGGTTACTAAATAGCACCAGACCAGGAGGTTTGTGTCACTGGCAGTTACTAAATAGCACCAGACCAGAAGGTTCGAGTCACTGACGGTTACTAAATAGCACCAGACCAGGAGGTTCGAGTCACTGGCGGTTACTAAATAGCACCAGACCAGGAGGTTTGTGTCACTGGCGGTTACTAAATAGCACCAGACCAGGATGTCTGAGTCACTGACGGTTACTAAATAGCACCAGACCAGGAGGTTCGAGTCACTGGCGGTTACTAAATAGCACCAGACCAGGATGTTTGAGTCACTGACGGTTACTAAATAGCATCAGACCAGGAGGTTCGAGTCACTGGCGGTTACTAAATAGCACCAGACCAGGAGGTTTGTGTCACTGGCGGTTACTAAATAGCACCAGACCAGGAGGTTTGTGTCACTGGCGGTTACTAAATAGCACCAGACCAGGAAGTCTGAATCACTGACGGTTACTAAACAGCACCAGACCAGAAGGTTCAAGTCACTGACGGTTATTAAATAGCACCAGACAAGAAGGTTCAAGTCACTGGCGGTTACTAAATAGCGCCAGATCAGGAGGTTTGTGTCACTGGCGGTTACTAAATAGCACCAGACCAGGAGGTTCGAGTCACTGGCGGTTACTAAACAGCACCAGACCAGGAGGTTCGAGTCACTGACGGTTACTAAATAGCACCAGACCAGGAGGTTCGAGTCAATGACGGTTACTAAATAGCACCAGACCAGAAGGTTCGAGTCACTGACGGTTACTATATAGCGCCAGATCAGGATGTTTGAGTCACTGACGGTGACTAAATAGCACCAGACCAGGAGGTTCGAGTCACTGGCGGTTACTAAATAGCACCAGACCAGGAGGTTTGTGTCACTGGCGGTTACTAAATAGCACCAGACCAGGAAGTCTGAGTCACTGACGGTTACTAAATAGCACCAGACCAGAATGTTTGAGTCACTGACGGTTACTAAATAGCACCAGACCAGGAGGTTTGTGTCACTGGCGGTTACTAAATAGCACCAGACCAGGAGGTTCGAGTCACTGGCGGTTACTAAATAGCACCAGACCAGGATGTTTGAGTCACTGACGGTTACTAAATAGCACCAGACCAGGAGGTTTGTGTCACTGGCGGTTACTTAATAGCACCAAACCAGGAGGTTCGAGTCACTGGCGGTTACTAAATAGCACCAGACCAGGAGGTTCGAGTCACTGGCGGTTACTAAATAGCACCAGACCAGGATGTTCGAGTCACTGGCGGTTACTAAATAGCACCAGACCCGGAGGTTCGAGTCACTGGCGGTTACTAAATAGCACCAGACCAGGAGGTTTGTGTCACTGGCGGTTACTAAATAGCACCAGACCAGGAGGTTTGTGTCACTGGCGGCTACTAAATAGCACCAGACCAGGAAGTCTGAGTCACTGACGGTTACTAAACAGCACCAGACCAGGAAGTTCAAGTCACTGACGGTTATTAAACAGCACCAGATCAGGAGGTTTGTGTCACTGGCTGTTACTAAATAGCACCAGACCAGGATGTTTGAGTTAGTGACGGTTACTAAACAGCACCAGACCAGGAGATTTGAGTTAGTGACGGTTACTAAACAGCACCAGACCAGGAGGTTTGTGTCACTGGCGGTTACTAAAAAGCACCAGACCAGGAGGTTCGAGTCACTGGCGGTTACCAAATAGCACCAGTCCAGGAGGTTTGTGTCACTGGCGGTTACTAAATAGCACCAGACCAGAAGGTTCAAGTCACTGACGGTTACTAAATAGCGCCAGACCAGGAGGTTTGTGTCACTGGCGGTTACTAAATAGCACCAGACCAGAAGGTTCAAGTCACTGGCGGTTACTAAACAGCACCAGACCAGGAGGTTTGTGGCACTGGCGGTTACTAAATAGCACCAGACCAGAAGGTTCAAGTCACTGGCGGTTACTAAATAGCACCAGACCAGAAGGTTCAAGTCACTGACGGTTACTAAATAGCACCAGACCAGGAAGTTCAAGTCACTGACGGTTACTAAATAGCACCAGACCAGAAGGTTCAAGTCACTGACGGTTACTAAATAGCACCAGACCAGGAAGTTCAAGTCACTGACGGTTACTAAATAGCACCAGACCAGAAGGTTCAAGTCACTGACGGTTACTAAACAGCACCAGACCAGGAAGTTCAAGTCACTGACGGTTACTAAATAGCACCAGACCAGAAGGTTCAAGTCACTGACGGTTACTAAATAGCACCAGACCAGGAAGTTCAAGTCACTGACGGTTACTAAATAGCGCCAGATCAGGAGGTTTGTGTCACTGGCGGTTACTAAATAGCACCAGACCAGGAGGTTCGAGTCACTGACGGTTACTAAATAGCACCAGACCAGGAGGTTTGTGTCACTGGCGGTTACTAAATAGCACCAGACCAGAAGGTTCGAGTCACTGGCGGTTACTAAACAGCACCAGACCAGGAGGTTTGTGTCACTGGCGGTTACTAAACAGCACCAGACCAGGAAGTCTGAGTCACTGACGGTTACTAAATAGCACTAGACCAGGAGGTTTGTGTCACTGGCGGTTACTAAATAGCACCAGACCAGGAGGTTTCAGTTAGTGACGGTTACTAAACAGCACCAGACCAGGATGTTTGAGTCACTGACGGTTACTAAATAGCACCAGACCAGGAAGTCTGAGTCACTGACGGTTACTAAATAGCACCAGACCAGGAGGTTTCAGTTAGTGACGGTTACTAAACAGCACCAGACCAGGAGGTTTGTGTCACTGGCGGTTACTAAATAGCACAAGACCAGGATGTTTGAGTCACCGGCGGTTACTAAATAGCACCAGACCAGGAGGTTTGTGTCACTGGCGGTTACTAAATAACACAAGACCAGGAGGTTTGAGTCACTGACGGTTACTAAACAGCACCAGACCAGGAGGTTTGAGTTAGTGACGGTTACTAAACAGCACCAGACCAGGAGGTTTGTGTCACTGGCGGTTACTAAATAGCACCAGACCAGGAAGTCTGAGTCACTGACGGTTACTAAACAGCACCAGCCCAGGAGGTTTGAGTCACTGACGGTTACTAAATAGCACCAGACCAGGAAGTTTGTGTCACTGGCGGTTACTAAATAGCACCAGACCAGGAGGTTTGTGTCACTGGCGGTTACTAAATAGCACCAGACCAGGAGGTTTGTGTCACTGGCGGTTACTAAATAGCACCAGACCAGGAGGTTCGAGTCACTGGCGGTTACTAAATAGCACCAGACCAGGAGGTTTGTGTCACTGGCTGTTACTAAATAGCACCAGACCAGAAGGTTCGAGTCACTGGCGGTTACTAAATAGCACCAGACCAGGAGGTTTGTGTCACTGACGGTTATTAAACAGCACCAGATCAGGAGGTTTGTGTCACTGGCTGTTACTAAATAGCACCAGACCAGGAAGTCTGAGTCACTGACGGTTACTAAACAGCACCAGACCAGGAAGTTTAAGTCACTGACGGTTATTAAACAGCACCAGATCAGGAGGTTTGTGTCACTGGCGGTTACTAAATAGCACCAGACCAGGAAGTCTGAGTCACTGACGGTTACTAAATAGCACCAGACCAGGAAGTTCAAGTCACTGACGGTTACTAAGTAGTACCAGACCAGGAGGTTTGTGTCACTGGCGGTTACTAAAAAGCACCCAGACCAGGAGGTTTGAGTCTCTGACGGTTACTAAATAGCACCAGTCCAGGAAGTTTGAGTTACTGATAGTTACTAAATAACCCAGGGCCAGTAGTTCGAGAGACTTAGTGTAGCTAAATAGCACCAGCCAGGAGGTTCGAGTCACTGAGGGTTACTAAATAGCACCAGCCCATGAGGTTCGAGTTCATGAGGGTAAATTTATATTACCAGGTCAGTAGTTCGAGAGACTGAGGGTTACTAATTAGCCCCAGGCCAGGAGATTCGAGTCACTGAGGGTGACTAAATAGCACCAGCCCAGGAGGTTCGAGTTCATGATGGTAACTTTATATTACCAGACCAGTAGTTCAAGTGGCTGATGGTTACTAAATAACCCAATGCCAGTAGTTCGAGAGACTTAGGGTTTCTAAATAGTACCAGGTCAGTAGTTCGAGTCACTGAGGCTTACTCAATAGCACCATGTCAGGATGTTCGAGTTACTGAGGGTTACTGAATAGCACAGAGGGGAATAATCTACCTTTTAATAATAATCTATATCAGACAATATTGCGCTCTGAAAAGTATTATGTACGTCACATGATTTGACGGTATTCATGACTAAGATGTGGAAAAACGTTGCATCGTCCATGAATGGATGGCAGTGTTAACTCGGAAGAGAGAAAGAAAGAAAGAAAGAAACGCATCACGAAAACACGCCTATATACTTTTGACCCCCTTGAACCCCACTTTTATATAGAAAAACTGAGGTTTCCAGGGGTAAACATTATTTTTCTTATTTCTGCTCTAAAACATAGATTGTGGGTACTCGTTGGAACCGCCTCGACGAGGCGGTTCTAACGAGTACCCACAATCTATGTTTTGAGCAGAAATAAGAAAAATATCACAATGTTTCATCTTAAAATTTACATTTTTTCGGCGATAAAGGTTTCAATGTATTTGGATAGGCGTGTTTTCGTAATGGAAAGAAAGAATGAAAGAAAGAAGGGAAGAAATACATCAGATTAGCACGTTCGTGTAATCAACGTCCCTCAAGAGGAAAGTGGTGGTTAAACGAGTATACATTATTTGCCGTATTCTCATATCTCTTGATAATAAAATCCTTACTCTAAGGATATGAAAGACGGAAAGAAGAAAGAAAGAAATGTTTTTGACTCGAGAATGGGTTTCACACATCCAATGTAAACGAGCCATCTGATGTTCGAGTCATTGAAGTGGATTAGTAAATCTAATCACAGGAATGTAACAAGAAAAACATCTCAGCGTTTTATTTTACCTTAACACTTCAAACATCAATGATACATTGTTATACCAAGCGGTTAGCAAACATCAAACTACTTGAACAAAAAGGCTTCAGTTTGGACTAAAACGTTTCGATGAAAGCTCATTAAGCCCTTCGCTTGTATGAAATTACACCGAAACTTGAAAATAAAGGTAGCATTTTAGTACTTCGGTGTCAACAATGTTACAATATCGCACCTATTTGGCGCTAAGAGTCGATTAAGAAAAAGCTTCCTATTATAAGTTTTCTTCGCGGAGTGGATTTATTGCGGTGTATTTGAGGGAAATGTCACGTTTATAGTAAAAAGCTTTCTATAAGTTAATGGAAATATAAATTTGTTAATTGAAGTGTTAATTACTGAATTGTGGATCTAAATTATGTGATAGAAGAGAGATTTTACACAATTAGTTAATTAAACTACAAGAAAATAATATCTGCTTGGTGGACAAAAGTGTAAGGACAGATTTATATGGAACACAACTTTATGAATGGGAATAGATATATATTAAACATGAAAATTAAAATTAAAATGCTGGGGCATACCGTTGATTGCATGTAACAAATGTCCTTGTTAAACACACGTTACACTGTGAAAAGTTTGATTTGATATTTCCTTATTTTGCTAAAACTCTACACTGTGGGTACTTGTTATAACCGCCTCTCTGAGGCGTTTTATAACGAACAACAAGAATTTATCTTTGGATTGTTCACTAAAAATATCCAACTTAATAATCTGTCATTAAAACTGTTCTACACTACACTATAGAGGACTCTTAAGGGGAATGGGAACACTTGGCATATTTTCCCCGCGATTTTTTAAAGGGAGACAACGTTTGGGACTTCCTATTCGCTTTTCTATAAGCCCTGCCCCACTGAAAAAAGGGTCTACTCATAAAGGAAAGAATTTGCTCCTCAGGAGCAAATTCTTTTCTTTAAGAGTTGACCCCTTTTGACAAAGGAGACAAAAATACTTTTGCAGGAGTTGCCTCCCCTGAAGGTGTTCGCATTCCCCTTAAAGATGATGTTAATAATTCTGTGAAAGGAACACCATTGAAAACCCCACCTCAGCGAGGCTGTTCTAACGAACACCCACAATCTAAGGAACAAGTCACTTGTTTTTAATCATTAGAATGTCTTTCATGAGCCCTGAACTACGTTACTAAGTCCGTGTAATGAATACCCCCTACCCGTTTTTTTTAAGAGAAACCTGGGGTTTACAGTAGTATATACAGTAAAATTCCGCTATTAAGACCACAATAAATTAAGACTAATTCACTTTTAAAAGCTTACTTAGAAAGTTTCAGTTGTTCTGTCTTTGCGTTTTCAGCATACAGTGTCCTCTGGTCAGAGACCCCCTTTGGGACTTTCAAAAGTGGTCTTTAAGACCACTTTTTGAACAGTCCCAAAGGTGGTCTTAATACAGAAATTTTACTGTAGTTTTTTTTCTTATTTCTGCTTTAAGATATTGTTGGAACACTAAGGTGGTTCTAGCGAGCAGCCACAGCCCATGCTTGGAGTATAAATAAGAAAACTGTCACAAATTTTCATCAGAAAAAATAACCGTTTTGAAATGAAAGTATGCTGTATGACACGAGGCTGTGTTATAGTAATGGCATGATGTGGCAAATGATTAAACAAAAATATTATAAACGTAGGTAGTGAAAGAATGCAAAGGAAGAAACGCAGAGTATGAAATAAGTGGAATACAAAATGGACGATACAAATACATTAAGCGATGTACATACAGTTGTTTCATTCATACCGAAGAAGACCCATTAAATTTGGCTTAGCACAATTATTCTATATTGCAACGGGAATAAAACAGTAGTAAACATTATCGTGTAATAAACGAATAAGTGATGCATTTATTACATTCTACGAGGGTGAATTCTGTTGTGAATTACATGAAGTCATCTGAAGTGTGATAAAAATCCGGAATTATGGAATTAACACAAGTGTGTGTCAGATGGTTAATCGTTGTAATCATAGTTTCAACAGTGTCGTCGGGCCGACGGCGGACTAGAACCCACAAGTCGGATTATATTAAGCGTAATACCCAAGGAGATGATTTACTGGATTCCGAGGATATTGAGAACCTCAGCAATACTGAAGAGGTAAATATTGGTGATTAGTTTGAAAACACGCCCATACAAATACGTTATAAATTTTACCGCCGAAAAAAGGAAAATTTTAAGATTAAAAACTCTGATATATTTTTTTTTCTTTTTGCTTTCTGCTCAAAATATAGGTTGTGGGTACACGTTAGAACGGCCTCATCGAGGCGGTTCTAACGAGTACCCACAATCTATATTTTAGAGCAGAAATAAAAAAATACTGCTTTCCCCTACCAAACACAGTTTATTATATAAAAGTGGGGTTCAAGGGGGTCAAAATTATATAGGCGTGTTTTCGTTACGATGTTTCAATGACTCAGCTGGGGCTTGGAGAAATAGATTGGGCTGTATGGTGCTTCCATGCAAAGCTGAAACCGACCGCACTTGAATACTGGTAAACTGTTTGGAACGTCTAAGCTTGTCCAGACAACGCTGTACAATGGTGGTTAAATGTCTCACAAAATTGGACCCAAATTCTCCAAAATGACCTAAATAGTGTTAATGGGGACGTTAAACTTCAATTCAAAACAATTAATGATTCGGCCACCAATGTTGTTTTTTTTAACTTCCACTATTGTTCGCTAGCTCCAGGGTATGTACGGTTAATTTAGGGAGATTTTCTTTTATTTTGTCCAAATTAGGTAGAGTAAAATTCCGCTGTCAAGACAGGCGAAAAGCAAGACTGACTCTCCTTTTGAAAGCATATTTATTCTTTCTTTGCATATTGATAAGAGACCACCTTTGGGAATGTTCAGAAGTGGTCATTAAGACCACTTGAACAGTCCCAAAGGTGGTCTAGAAAGGAAATTTACTTTATAGTGTGTGTAGAATCGCCTCGACACCTCATCGGGTCGATTCTAATGAGTACATACAACATGCAAGTATTTTATTGAAGGCCAAAATAAAGACCCCTACCTTATCCCC
The DNA here is from genome assembly GCA_963580285.1 of Lucinisca nassula. Lineage (NCBI taxonomy): Eukaryota > Metazoa > Mollusca > Bivalvia > Lucinida > Lucinidae > Lucinisca > Lucinisca nassula. The sequence continues at coordinate 46,149,682 of OY757023.1, read as the reverse complement.
ATTTTGCCTCGTGATATGTTGTTATGATTGACTGGGTAGCTCGAACTAGCTCTATCTCGAGGCAAAGGTGTCGTGTATCTTGCGTAACTGGGACGTCGAACTGATATAAGCATATAGTTTAGCAAGGCCTGCTGTCCTTGTAGTAGGTAAGGCTAGAGGAGGTGGTATTTCTTCAGTTCCTACACTTACATTCATTTCCTTCTATCTCCAATGTCCTTCACTGTCAGCTCTTCTACTGTCTCTTCTATCTCTTTTCCCCCCATCTCTAGGAGACGACCCAAAATGACCCACAAGGGATGACATGTCACAATCAATAAATTGAATAAATGAATCATTTGCTCCACTGTAAGAAAAGCTGCAGTATCACATTAACAAGTCCGTGAAATACCTTATAAACCCCACTTTATAAATACAAAAATGGGACCCAAGCTTGCAGTAGTATATTATAAGAACCTTACATGGGTGTGAGAGGTGGATGGAAAAATCCGTCCCGAGGGTCACTGTCCGGCACCACGAGGCTTGCCACCCCGCATACCCATGTAGGATTCTTTTTCTTGCATACCTTTCTTTTCTGAGCGTGGATTGTTCATAATACAGACACCTCGGTTGCCGACCTCCGCCGTATTGTCATGACCATGGTGTGATGTTTAGTAACGTAACGTAACGTAACGTAAATGACGTGAACCTTAACGACGGCGTATTTGAGATCGTATTCAACCAGTGCATTTATCAAACACATGCGAATCTTCGATTTTGGATAAGAACACAAGGGTTAGAACAGAATTTCTATCCCAAGCTAAAACTATGGATTTCCTTATCTGGTGTGCAAAAATAAATGTTTCCCTTATTTTTGTTCAAAAGCATATAGTCTGGGTACTCGTCAGAACCGTCTGACCAAGGCGGCCTTACTGAGGCGGTTCTAACGAGTACAGTCTTAAGTTTGCATTGTGAATACGCGTCTGAACCGCCTAATAAATAATCAGATAACTTCGTTTTCGAACCATGAATGAGCGTCTTATTTGTATTTTTTGTTTGTATTGGAGTTAAACGATCCAGTCAACACCATTTAGGTCATTTTATAGCCGGCCAGTTTACTTATCCACGCTTGTCCCTGGGGAGGCTTATACTTAAGTGTTTAACCAGTACAGTGCAAATTCTGTGGCCAGAAACTGACAACTGCCCTTCTTGAATCAGCGGAAGGGAGAGAATGACCGTCGAAAAGATTTCATGATCAATGTCCACGAAAGAATGTTGTCGACCCTGGCAGGTATCGAACCTGCGTCCTCCTGATCACCAGTCAGACGCGCACCCGACTGGTTAAATGAGCACCTTAATCACGTATTTATCACTAGTTGTGTTACCACTTTTCAACACGGTACATGTTATATTCAAACTTGGAGCTCATTATGATCAAGTACGGGAAAACAAGTTAAAAACCGGGAGGGACGACGCGACGGACGTGCCACCTCATGATTGAAAAGACTTCGGAAGTGTCATAGCTAATACATTATTTACTAATTAGCAGATTATTGTAAAATTAAATCGGAGGATGGAATTCTCTGGATGTATTGACTGCCAGTATTGTTAAGGACTTAGTCTACAGCAAAAATAGCGGAGCCATTATTCAAGAAAATGGCGAACAGTGAAAATTGGGTCGAACCAAGAAAAAGGTGTATTCCATCATGAATCCCACAGAAGGCTCAGATCAAACTGATTAAAGATTGACACGAATGGTCTTCACGCAGTCATGGGGTTTGTATTAAGTTTTGAGATTTGAACGCACAAGTTTGAAGACCTCATTACGCTTGTCGCGACCCAAGTTATCATGGAGCCTTTCAAGCTAATACCGCACTCAGTCCTCACAGTGCACTTGCCAACCTTACCCTGTAGTTGACATGTTAAAGGAGGTTCGTTTCCAAAATTAAACCTTTTTTTTATTAGCTCACCTGAACACGAAGTGCTCACGGTGAGCTATTGTGATCAGTCAATGTCCGGCGTGCGTCAACAATTCACTTTAAAACGACCACTACTGAAACCTTGGATCAATTTTCATTTAAACTTTCATAAGGAATATTGCCTACATAGCTATTTACCAAACAAGCTAAACCGTTCCGCTCCGATGAATAAGATGGCCGCCCGAGCTAAAAAACAGAAAAATCTTTAAACGACTACTTGTCCCATACGCCTTGGAAAATTTCATTCAAACTTCACAGGAATGCTGCTTAGGTGATTCTCTACCAAAATAGCTGAATCAAGTTTTGGCCACCAGATTAAAAAACAAGAGCACCGCAAGCGGCGCCATGCTCGTCTGTTTTTCCATGTGAGACAAACGGAGAGAAAAGGGGAGATAATTCAATCAAAATGCAAGATGGAGTTATAAAACTTGTAGGGAATGTAGCTCTTGTGATGGTGAGTATGTGTATGAAGTTTCATGAAGGTAGGCCAAATACTTTTGGAAATATGGTCAAGGTTAAGGTTTTCGGTTAAATTTTCGAAAAATAGGTCAAAGTTCAAAGGTCAAGGTCACAGATCAAAAAGTGTGGTATCACTGAAAAGGTCTGGTCCCAAGGAACATTCATGTGAAGTTTGAAGGCTCTGTTGTGAATAGTATTAAAATGAGTTTAAAAAAATGTGTTTCAGAAAAAAATTGGAAAAGGGGAGATAATTCAGCCAAAATCAACAATGTTGTTATGGTCCTTGGTCAAAATGTAGCTCTTGTAATGATGAGTGTGTGTATGAAGTTTCATGAGGCTAGGTCTAATACTTTTTAAGTTATAGCCAAGGTTAAGTTTTTTTGGAACGACGACGCCAGACGATGGCAACGACAACGCAGACGCCGGAGTGATAACAATAGCTCGAACGTTTTTTTTTCAAAAAACAGACGAGCTAAAAATAGAAAAATCTTTGAACGTTCCCCCTCCTATACCCATGGGCAAATTTCATTTAAATTTCATAGGAATGTTCCTTATGTGAACCTCTACAAACATAGCTAAACCCCTTCTGCTCTAATGAGAAAAATGGTCGCCAGGGCAAAAAATAGAAAAAAGTCAACAATTTGCTTTAAAAGACTACTTCAAAAACCTTACAAACTTCACAGCGATGTTGCCTATGTAGCTCCCTACCAAAATAATTAAACTGGTTTTGCTCCGATGAGCCAAATGGCCACCGGAACTAAAAATAGATAATATTAAATGACTACTCCTCCCGTACCCCTGGGCCAATTTCATTCACACTTCACGGGAATGTTGCTTAGGCGATTTGCTACCAAAAATAGCTAAAATTGTTCTACTCTGGTGAACAAGATGGCAGCCGGAGCTAAAAGTAAAACTAAAGTATTTAAGCGACAACTCCTTCTATTCGCATGGGCCAATTTTATTCAAACTCCATAAGTTCATAGGAATGTTGCTTAGGTGACCCTCTACCAACAACATAGGTAAAACCATTCCGCGCCAATGAGCAAAATTGCCGCTAGGGCTATGGATAGAAAAACGTCAACCATTTGCTTATTTGCTTTAAAAGACTACTCCTCCTAAACCCTTGAGCCAATTTGATTCAAACTTCACAGCAGTGTTGCCTAGCAGTGTTACCAAAACAGCTAAAATGCTTTCGCTCTGATGAGCAAAATGGCCGCCAGAGCTAAAATAGATAAATCGTTAAACGACTACACCCGTACTCCTGTGCCAATTTCACACGGAAGTCCGTTAAACGTACAACAAAAAAAGGGTCAGGATGGCTCTGAATCGCTTACCTGATTTCAAGATGTCACATACCTTCTGAAAGTCATATGGATATCGACAGCAATATTTTACCGTTAAGCACATCTGCTGCGCTTCGATTGCTGGTCACCTTGGCAACATTCTTACCAAATCTGAATGAAACTGGCTTAAATAGTTTTGGGAGCTTGTCACTCTAATTTTGTCAGCGAGGAAAACCACTTTGGTAGAAGGCAACCTAAACAACCATCCTGTAAAGTTTGAACGAAGCTGAACGGAAGGTATAAGAGGACTTGTCATTTAAAGATATATCTATTTTGAGCACTGGCAGCCATCTTGCTCATCAAACGGAAGTGTTTAGCTATTGCTGTAGAGGGTCTCCTGAGCAACATGTTTGAATATGATTGGACCAAAAGTACTGGAGTTGTCTTTTAACGGTTTTTGTTTCATTTTAGGTTTGGCAGCCACGTTTTTCACTGGAGCAGAACCGTTTCAGCTAATTTAGTAGAGGGTCATCTAAGTAACATTCCTGTGAAGTTTTAATGAAACTAGACCAATGCTGTCAGGAGAAGTTATTTTTTTTTCTATTTTTAGCTCTGGTGGCCATTTTGTTCAACAGACGGATCCATTTTAGCTATTTTAGGAGAGGGTCACCTAAGAAACATTCCTATGAAGGTTGATTGAGATTGGCCCACGGTATAGGAGGTGTTGTCAGCGAAAGATTTATTTCTATTCTAGCTCTGGCGGTCATCCTGTTCACCGGAACGGAATGATTTTAGCTATTTTGTTAGGACGCCACCTAGACAACATCCCTGTAAAATCTGAATTAAATTGACCCAAGGGTTTAGGAGAAGTGGCCTTTTGAAACAAATTGTTGGCATTTGTCAGCCCTGGTGGCCATTTTGTTCATTGGAGCAGAAGGGTGTTTGCTATATTGATAGAGGGTAACACTGGCAACACATTCCTATGAAGTTTGAATGAGTGAGAGAGTGAGTTTTAGTTTTACGTCCCACCAACAGCTAAGGTCATACGGAGACGGGACCTCGGTTTAAAGACTCATCCGAAAGTCTGGTGAAGCCCCGGGATCGATCCTGCGATCCCTGGTTTACAAGGCGAGTAGCGTAACCACTGCACCACGGAGGCTTCTAAAAGTTTGAATGAAATTGACCATTGCATTGGGTATAATATAGGTAGCCATTAAAAGATTGTTTATGTTTAGCCCTTCATATGAGCGGAACGATTTTAGCTATTTTGGCAGAGGGTCATTATTTAGAACATTCCTATGAAATGGAATTGGCCTATGGGTATACGAGGAATAGCCGTTTAAAGACTTTTCTATTTTTAACTCTGGTGGCCAGTTTTAGCTCTTTTAAAGCAGTGCTGACTTTTTTAGTTTTAGCTCTGGCAGCCGTTTTGCTCGTCAGAACGGAAGGATTTTAGTTATTTTGGTAGAAAGTCACCTAAGCAACATTCCTATGAATGAAATTGGCTCATGCGTATAGGAGGAGTAGTCGTTTAAAACATTCTGTCGGCCACCTTGTTCACCAGAGCTGAACGACTTTAGCTATTTTGGTAGAAGGTCACACTGGGTCTGCTCTGTTTGGCGGACTACCATGTGTTGATGGCGTGCGCTAGACTGTGTTCTGATAGGATGGGCGAGTTCCACGATTCTGTTCAGTGTGTGTGTGTGTGTGTGTGTGTGTGTGTGCGCGCGTGCGTGCGTGCGTGTTCAGTCCCAACATCAAACATCGAAATTGCACCAAAACTGCAGAAATAGCGTACAAATACCATAAAATCACCCAAACTATTTGAATAGGGACGTAAACAATATTATAAATGCATATATGTTCTGGCTCGACAAAGTTAGCAGGATGGCAGGACAGCAGGATGAAACATGTAAAGTTAGCAGGATGGCAGGACAGCAGGATGAAACATTAAGTTAGCAGGATGGCAGGACAGCAGGATGAAACATAATAAGTGAACAGGATGGCAGAACAGCAGGATGAAATATTAAGTTAGCAGGATGGCAGGACAGCAGGATGAAACTAATAATTTAGGAGGATGGAAGAACAGCAGGATGAAAACTTGTTCTGAATTTAAAAATATATACAACCATATTATTGACACCTATAGCTATGTCAGTAACTAGAAATCAAATTAAGCCCCTTCCCGTCTTTAAAGCGTACGGCCGCGAAAACCCAATTTTCGTCCTGCCACAAATTCACCCGGATGAAATTATTTCAAATCACAAAACTTTTACCATCATGTTGTAGGCAACAAAAAATTATGTAATAAAGTGGAAATTAAATTTGGCCACTATCAGCGTTTAAATCGTACGGCCTTGAAAACTCAATTTTCATCCTGCTGGAAATGCAACACCAATTTTCATCCTGCTGAACCTGTCAAGTTAGCAGGATGGCAGCACAGCAGGATGAGAAATTCTTCTGAATTTCAAAATATTTACTACCTTGTTGTGGGCACCTGAAAGCTATGTAAGAAACTAGAAATCAAATTTAGCCCTTTCCCGTCTTTAAAGCGTACGGCCGCGAAAACCCAATTTTCGTCCTGCCTTAAATTCGCCCAGATGACAAATTGTTTCAAATCACAAAACATTTACCATCATGTTGTAGGCAAAAAAAATCTATGCAAGAAAGTGAAAATTAAATTTGGCTCCTATCAGCGTTTAAATCGTACGGTCGTGGAAACTCAATTTTCATCCTGCTGGAAATGCAACATTAATTTTCATCCTGCTGAACCTGTCAAGTTAGCAGGATGGCAGCACAGCAGGATGAGAAATTCTTCTGAATTTAAAAATATTTACCACCATGTTGTAGGCACCTAAAAACTATATAAGAAACTAGAAATCAAATTTAGCCCTTTCCCGTCTTTAAAGCGTACGACAGCGAAAACCCAATTTTCGTCCTGCCACAAATACACCCAGATGAAAAATTGTTTCAAATCACAAAACTTTTACCATCATGTTGTAGGCAACAAAAATCTATGTAAGAAAGTGGAAATTAAGTTTGGCTCCTACCAGCGTTTAAAGCGTACGGCCTTGAAAACTCAATTTTCATCCTGCTGGAAATGCAACACCAATTTGCCGAACTTGTCAAGTTAGCAGGATGGCAGCACAGAAGGATGAGAAATTCTTCTGAATTTCAAAATATTTACCACCATGTTGTAGGCATCTAAAAACTTTGTAAGATACAAGAAATCAAATTTAGCCCTTTCCCGTCTTTAAAGCGTACGGCCACGAAAACCCATTTTCACCCAGATGAAAAATTGTTTCAAATCACAAGACATTTACCATCATGTTGTAGGCAACAAAATTCTATGTAAGAAAATGGAAATTGAATTTGGCTTCTATCAGAGTTCAAAGCGTACGGCCGTGAAAACTCAATTTTCATCCTGCTGGTAATGCAACATTAATTTTCACCCTACTGAACCTGTCAAGTTAGCAGGATGGCAGCACAGCAGGATGAGAAATTCTTCTGAATTTCAAAATATTTACCACCATGTTGTATGCAACTAAAAACTATGTAAGAAACAAGAAGTCAAATTTAGCCCTTTCCCGTCTTTAAAGCGTAGGGCCACGAAAACCCATTTTTCGTCCTGCCACAAATTCACCCAGATGAAAAATTGTTTCAAATCACAAAACATTTACCATCATGTTGTAGGCAACAAAATTCTGTGTAAGAAAATGGAAATTAAATTTGGCTTCTATCAGCGTTTAAAGCGTACGGCCGTGAAAACTCAATTTTAATCCTGCTGGAAATGCAACATTAATTTTCGTCCTGCTGAACCTGTCAAGTTAGCAGGATGGCAGCACAGCAGGATGAGAAATTCTTCTGAATTTCAAAATATTTACCACCATGGTGTATGCACCTAAAAACTATGTAAGAAACAAGAAATCAAATTTAGCCCTTTCCCGTCTTTAAAGCGTACGGCCGCGAAAACCCAATTTTCGTCCTGCCACAAATTCACCCAGATGAAAAATTGTTTCAAATCACAAAACATTTACCATCATGTTGTAGGCAACAAAAATCTATGTAAGAAAGTGAAAATTAAATTTGGCTCCTATCAGTGTTTAAAGCGTACGGCCGTGAAAACTCATTTTTCATCCTGCTGGAAATGCAACATTAATTTTCATCCTGCTGAACCTGTCAAGTTAGCAGGATGGCAGCACAGCAGGATGAGAAATTCTTCTGAATTTCAAAATATTTACCACCATATTGTTTGCATCTAAAAACTATGTAAGAAACTAGAAATCAAATTTAGCCCTTTCCCATCTTTAAAGCGTATGACCGCGAAAACCAAATTTTCGTCCTGCCACAAATTCATCCAGATGAAAAATTGTTTCAAACCACAAAACATTTACCATCATGTTGTAGGCAACAAAAATCTATGTAAGAAAGTGGAAATTAGATTTGACTCCTATCAGCGTTAAAAGCGTACGGCCGTGAAAACTCAATGTTCATCCTGCTGGAAATGCAACATCAATTTCATCTTGCTGAACCTGTCAAGTTAGCAGGATGGCAGCACAGCAGGATGAGAAATTCTTTTGAATTTCAAAATATTTACCACCATGTTGTAGGCACTTAAAACTATGTAACAAACTAGAAATCAAATTAAGCCCTTTCCCGTCTTTAAAGCGTATGGCCGCGAAAACCCAATTTTCGTCCTGCCACAAATACACCCAGATGAAAAACTGTTTCAAATCACAAAACTTTTACCATCATGTTGTAGGCAACAAAAATCTATGTAAGAAAGTGGAAATTAAATTTGGCTCCTATCAGCGTTTAAAGCGTACGGCCGTGAAAACTCAATTTTCATCCTGCTGGAAATGCAACATTAATTTTCATCCTGCTGAACCTGTCAAGTTAGCAGGATGGCAGCACAGCAGGATGAGAAATTCTTCTGAATTTCAAATTATTTACCACCATGTTGTATGCATCAAAAAGCTATGTAAGAAACTAGAAATCAAATTTAGCCCTTTCCCGTCTTTAAAGCGTACGACCGCGAAAACCCAATTTTCGTCCTGCCACAAATTATCCCAGATGAAAAATTGTTTCAAACCACAAAACATTTACCATCATGTTGTAGGCAACAAAATTCTATGTAAGAAAATGGAAATTGAATTTGGCTTCTATCAGCGTTTAAAGCGTACGGCCTTGAAAACTCAATTTTCATCCTGCTGGAAATGCAACATTAATTTTCATCCTGCTGAACCTGTCAAGTTAGCAGGATGGCAGCACAGCAGGATGAGAAATTTTTCTGAATTTCAAAATATTTACCACCATGTTGTAGGCAACTAAAAATATGTAAGAAACTAGAAATCAAATTTAGCCCTTTCCCGTCTTTAAAGCGTACGACCGCGAAAACCCAAGTTTCGTCCTGCCACAAATTCACCCAGATGAAAAATTGTTTCTAACCACAAAACATTAACATCATGTTGTAGGCAACAAAATTCTATGTAAGAAAATGGAAATTGAATTTGGCTTCTATCAGCGTTTAAAGCGTACGGCCGTGAAAACTCAATTTTCATCCTGCTGGAAATGCAACACCAATTTGCCGAACTTGTCAGTTAGCAGGATGGCAGCACAGCAGGATGAGAAATTCTTCTGAATTTCCAAATATTTACCACCATGTTGTATGCAACTAAAAACTATGTAAGAAACTAGAAATCAAATTTAGCCCTTTCCCGTCTTTAAAGCGTACGACCGCGAAAACCCAATTTTCGTCCTGCCACAAATTCACCCAGATGAAAAATTGTTTCAAATCACAAAACATTTACCATCATGTTGTAGGCAACAAAATTCTATGTAAGAAAATGGAAATTAAATTTGGCTCTTATCAGCGTTGAAAGCGTACGTCCGTACGCCCGGACGGACGGACGCACGACTACAAAAAAGTGATCCCAAAAGCTCACCTCGTCACTGCGTGACGGTGAGCTAATAAAAAGATTATGCTCTGTCAGATGTGCTGTCACCAAACATTTACGGGCCTAAATGAGCTTGTGCTAATATGGAGTTACACGGACCGATGTGCCTAGTACGTGGCATGAAACACACTTTAATGAAAAATTGGTTATGACATTTTCCATGTCGCGTTACTAAGCATATAGGCCCGCTAGCTCCTTATTATCTCGAGGCAAGAGCCGATTTGCGCTGTGGTGCAGTGGAAAAGCATCGGATTTGAGATCAATAGCTGGCCGGTTCGATCCCCGCAAGCGCCACGAGTTGTTTCCTTTGCAAGAGACTTAAACCACGTTTTCAACAAGAAACAAAGTGTCACATGGAAGATTAGAATTAGTTTAGGACTAGACTATATAAAGGAGCACGGGAAAACCTTGGTCATTCTATATACCCTACAACGATAGTTGGAGGGTAAGAATACAGTAGAGAAGATAGTATAGAAAAAGAGATATTTAAAAACCTGGAAAAAGAAGAAGCAGAAGAAGAAGAAGAGTTTTCTCCCAAAAAGCGAATTCAAACATTTTAACTGTAAATATGAAACATAAAAAACAAGATCGCATTGGAGCGCTCGACAGCGCACGTGCGCAGGCGGACGATTGTATGCGACCTACATGATTATATCAATTTGTACTAACTACGTAGTCGGCCCCCGCCCATAGGGGCTTGAAGAAATATATAGGCTGCATGATGCTTCCACGCAGAGCTGAATCCGGCCCGCACACTAGTACTGGTAAACCGCTTAGAGGATCTAAGCCTGTCAAGGAAAGGCGGTGCGAGGCGAGGGTCCATGCTAATAAACCCTATTGGTTTCATTGGGCGACAGGGCTTGAGAAGTCATTTCATCTCAATGTCGGGTAAAAGTCCCACAAAATTGGAAGCAACGTCTCCAAAATAACCTTTACAGTGTTGACGGGAAGTTAAACCTCAAATCAAACAAGCAAAACTAACTACATGTACGTTGCTAACGAGTTCGGCACAAGTTGTCTCGGGCCCCCAAATGGCCAGGTAGGAATACACATTCCTCCTATGGTGCCTTCCTTCACGTAGGATGAGATAATAATTTGTACAATCTTGGTAGAAGTCCACTAGATGAAGCTTCATATCAAATATCAAAGACCTGTGCCTTCTGGTTTCAGACGAAGTTTTTTTCTCTAATTTTTCCCCTTTGGTTGCCATGGCATCCAGAGTTCTGCATAGAATGGAATTCTTTAAACAAGTCAGAGAGGACTACCCAAGGACCATTTCAGCCAAGTTGGGTCAAAATATGTTGAGCGGTTTAGAAGGAGATCTCTTAAAGAAATTGTGGACGGACGGAAGTACGGACCTACAGACGGATGTCGACGGAAGGTGACTGATCATAAAAGCTCCCCAGGAGCCTTCGGCCCAGGCGAGCAAAGTATCAGAATTCCGGCGTTTGCAGCATGACAATCCTGTCAATTTTTCTTCTGGGTGAATTTGTGGCAGGACGAAAAATGCGTTTTCGCGGCCGTACGCTTTAAAGACGGGAAAGGGCTAAATTTGATGTTTACTTTCTTATGTAGATTTTAGGTGCCTGCAACATGGTGGTAAGTATTTTGAAATTCAGAAGAATTTCTCATTCCGCTGTGCTGCCATCCTGCTAACTTGACAGGTTCAGCAGGATGAAAATTGGTGTTGAATTTCCAGCAGGATGAAAATTGAGTTTTCACGGCCGAACGCTTTAAACGCTGATAGTGGCCAAATTTAATTTCCACTTTCTTACATAGATTTTGTTGCCTACAACATGATGGTAAAAGTTTTGTGATTTGAAACAATTTTTCATCTGGGTGTATTTGTGACAGGACGAAAATTGGGTTTTCGCGGCCGTACGCTTTAAAGACGGGAAAGGGCGTAATTTGATTTCTACTTTGTTACATAGTTTTTAGGTGCCTACAACATGGTGGTAAATATTTTGAAATTCAGAAGAATTTCTCATCCTGCTGTGCTGCCATCCTGCTAACTTGACAGGTTCAGCAGGATGAAAATTGGTGTTGCATTTCCAGCAGGATGAAAACTGAGTTTTCACGGCCGTACGCTTTAAACGCTGATAGAAGCCAACTTTAATTTCCACTTTCGTACATAGATTTTTGTTGCCTACAACATGATGGTAAATGTTTTGTGATTTGAAACAATTTTTCATCTGGGTGTATTTGTGGCAGGACGAAAATTGGGTTTCCGCGGCCCTACGCTTTAAAGACGGGAAAGGGATAATTTGATTTTTAGTTTGTTACATAGTTTTTAAGGTATCTACAACATGGTGGTAAATATTTTGAAATTCAGAAGAATTTCTCATCCTGCTGTGCTGCCATCCTGCTCACTTGACAGGTTCAGCAGGATGAAAATTGGTGTTGCATTTCCAGCAGGATGAAAACTGAGTTTTCACGGCCGTACGCTTTAAACGCTGATAGAATCCAACTTTAATTTCCACTTTCGTACATAGATTTTTGTTGCCTACAACATGATGGTAAATGTTTTGTGATTTGAAACAATTTTTCATCTGGGTGTATTTGCGGCAGGACGAAAATTGGGTTTCCGCGGCCCTAGGCTTTAAAGACGGGAAAGGGCTTAATTTGATTTTTAGTTTGTTACATAGTTTTTAGGTACCTACAACATGGTGGTAAATATTTTGAAATTCAGAAGAATTTCTCATCCTGCTGTGCTGCCATCATGCTAACTTGACAGGTTCAGCAGGATGAAAATTGATGTTGCATTTCCAGCAGGATGAAAACTGAGTTTTCACGGTCGTACGCTTTAAACGCTGATAGGAGCCAAATTAAACTTTCACTTTCTTACATAGATTTTTTGTTGCCTACAAAATGATGGTAAATGTTTTGTGAATTGAAACAATTTTTCATCTTGGTGGATTTGTGGCAGGACGAAAAATGGGTTTTCGCGTCAGTACGCTTTACAGACGGGAAAGGGCTAAATTTGATTTCTAGTTTCTTACATAGTTTTAGGTGCCTACAACATGGTGGTAAATGTTTTGAAATTCAGAAGAATTTCTCATCCTGCTGTGCTGCCATCCTGCTAACTTGACAGGTTCAGCAGGATGAAAATTGGTGTTGCATTTCCAGCAGGATGAAAATTGAGATTTCACAACCGTACGCTTTGAACGCTGATAGGAGCCAAATTTAATTTCCACTTTCTTACATAGATTTTGGTTGCCTACAACATGATGGTAAAAGTTTTGTTATTTGAAACAGTTTTTCATCTGGGTGTATTTGTGGCAGGACGAAAATTGGGTTTCCGCGGCCGTACGCTTTAAAAACGGGAAAGGACATAATTTGATTATAGTTCCTTACATAGGTTTGAGGTGCCTACAACATGGTGGTAAATATTTTGAAATTCAGAACAATTTCTCATCCTTCTGTGCTGCCATCCTGCTTACTCGACGGGTGCAGCAGGATGAAAATTGATGTTGCATTTCCAGCAGGATGAAAATTGAGTTTTCACGGCCGTACGCTTTAAACGCTGATAAGAGCCAAATTTAATTCCCACTTTCTTGTATAGATTCTTGTTGCCTACATTATGATGGTAAATGTTTTGTGATTTGAAACAGTTTTTCATCTGGGTGTATTTTGTGGCAGGACGGAAAATGGATTTTCGCGACCGTACGCTTTAAAGACGGGGAAAGGGCTAAATTTGATTTCTAGTTTCTTACTTAGTTTTTAGGTGCCTACAACATGTTGGTAAAGATTTTGAAATTCAGAAGAATTTCTCATCCTGCTGTGCTGCCATCCTGCTAACTTTTCATGTTCAGCAGGATGAAAAACGGTTCTTTTGAGTACTACATTTGAAAAGACGAACTGATTTGATTTTTAGTTTCTAACATAGCTATAGGTGCCAATAACATGGTTGTATATATTTTGAAATTCAGAACAAGTTCTCATCCTGCTGTTCTTCCATCCTCCTAAATTATTAGTTTCATCCTGCTGTCCTGCCATCCTGCTGACTTAATATTTCATCCTGCTGTCCTGCCATCCTGTTCACTTATTATAATTCATCCTGCTGTCCTGCCATCCTGCTAAATTAATGTTTCATCCTGCTGTCCTGCCATCCTGCTAACTTAACATGTTTCATCCTGCTGTCCTGCCATCCTGCTAACTTTTTTGAGCTATATGTTCTGTCAGTGACAGCTTTATTGGAAGATAATGGAATTTTAAACATCACGTTTTCAATCTTGTGTAATATTAACACTTTTTGTACCAAATGGAATCTTCCACCTAATATATGGCGTGCGTCCTTTTAATAATTTAGGGGTGTCAGGTTGTTTTTTCTTCAAAATTTATTTGGAAAATGGCTTAACTTTTCGCAAACAATGGAGGCCCTGATCAGACGCCGCGTTCTGCGGCGTCTGATCAGGGCCTGCAATGTTTGCCAGGGTACCCGTTTTGGGGTTTCTGGCACTGAATGGGTTAACCAGTTGAAATTATTAATAAATTTTCATTAAATAAGGTGATGAGCCAAACATATAATAAGATAACGCACAGTCCCCTGTGTGGTTTAATGATGAAATCTATAAATCCAGAACTAGCTTATTTGCCTTTTTTTCTTTTTTCTTTTTTCTCCTTCAAGAATACATATGTACACGTCAGAATCGCCTTTGCACGGTGCGACTTCAGTGAAGGACAGCGCACTTGGTGACATGATATCAATAGAGCATGTTCGGACACTGAACTCTTATCACCGCTTGCCGGGAATCTAACCCGGGACCCCTCTAGAATCCGAGGCAATTGCAATAAATCATGTCCGCTAGTTGTCAGTCACTAATTGTTTGTTTGTTTGTTTGTTTTTTTTGAGTTGAGGTTTTACGTCCCCGTCAACACTATTAAGGCCATTTTGGAGACGTTGCTTCCCATTTTGTGGGATTTTTACCCGACATTGAGATGAAATGACATCTCAAGCCCTACCGCCCATAGAAACCGCTAGGGTTTAAGGAGCGGTCCGACTTGCATAATTTTTCCTGGGCAGGCTTAGACCTAAGCTGTTTACCAGTTCTCATGTTCGGTCGGTTTCAGCTCTGCGCGGAAGCACCGTGCAACCCAATCTATTTCTCCAGGCCCTGATAAGCGGAGGCGAATCAGTCACTAATAAACTACATGTAAAACCTCAATTCAATAATATCTAATGTCGATACATGTACCAGAAGCCAGAACTTACTGCGACACGGCTCATTGATACCTGTCTACTTTTTCGATTATTTCAAGAAATCGTAGAAATCGTATCGTTTCATTTCTAACCCTGTACGTGTAGCGTTTTATTATTTGTTACATCAAGTCGGGTTAAAGATGGTTGACATTTTTTCTCACGGTTTTAGACAAAATCAAATCATACAACAAATAATTTTCATGTCACAAACGCATTAATATTGAAGTGTTAGGTCAGGCGAAAAGGGTCATAAACGATTATCCATACACTCTTAAGACAAAGAATAGACTACCTGTAATCTGGACAGGGCACCCAGAGCTGAGCATAGAGTTACACCGCCACGTCCTACTTTCTTTACCCACTTGGGACATGTACATTCGAGCCATTAATATTCAACCTCTTACCCTACTTTCACTTGTATTTACGTAATTTGTCCACATTACTGATAATAGGCCCATGTGACTTAGAAAACTTGTACACTTCGAAAACAAGCCTATACAAATACACTGTAAACTTTACCACCGATATAAATAAAATTTAAGATGAAAAATTGTGATATTTTTCCTATTTCTTCTAAAAAAATATATTGTGGGTACTCGTTAGAACCGCCTCCGCGGGGCGGTTCTAACGAGTACCCACAATCTATGTTTTTGAGCAGAAAGAAAGAAAAATAATGTATACCCCTGCAAACCCCGGTTTTACTATATAAAAGTGGGGTTCAAGGTGGTCAAAATTATATAGGCGTTTCTTGATGAGAATGCCTGTAATCTGGACAGGGCACCCAGAGCTGAGCATAGAGTTACACCACCACGTCCTACTTTCCTTACCCACTTGGGGCATGTACATTCGAACCATTAACATTTCAAATCCTTGCCCTACTGTCCGTCGAGGAATAGCTGACAGTGACGTAACGACTTGTTTTTGTTCTGAACAGTGCAAAGCTTATGGTGCTAACGGAAAATAAGCCCCCGCCCATAGAGGCTTGAAGAAATATATGGGCTGCATGATGCTTCCACGCAGAGCTGAATCCGGCCCGCACACTAGTACTGGTAAACCGCTTAGAGGATCTAAGCCTGTCCAGGAACCGCGGTGCGAGGCGGACCGTCCATGCTAATAAACCCTATTGGTTCATTGGGCGACAGGGCTTGAGATGTCATTTCATCTCAATGTTGGGTAAAAGTCCCACAAAATTGGAAGCAACGTCTCCAAAATGACCTTTACAGTGTTGACGGGGACGTTAAACCTCAAATCAAACAAAACAAAGCTAACGGTAAAATAGCTCAAATAGTCAGCTACGTCACTGCCAGCTATTCGTTGGCGAACTTTTCTTTGACTTGTATGTACGTAATATGTCCACATTACTGACAATAGGTCCGTGTGACTTAGATAATACTTGTACATTACGAAAACATGTCTATACAAATACATTGTAAACTTAAACGCCGATATAAATAAAATTAAGATGAAAAATTGTGAAATATTTTTCTTATTTCTGCTCAAAATATAGATTGTGGGTACTCGTTAGAACCGCCTCCGCGAGGCGGTTCTAATGAGTACCCACGATCTATATTTACTATATAAAGGTGGGGTTCAAGGGGGTCAAAATTATACGATGAGACTACCTGTAATCTGGACAGGGCACCCAGAGCTGAGTATAGACTTACACCACCACGTTCTACTTTCTATGCCCACTAGGGGCATGTACCTTCGAACCATTAATATTTCAAAATCTTGCCCAACTTTCACTTGTATTTACGTAATAGGTCCACATTACTGATAATGGGCCTATGTGTTTTAGAAAATACTTGTACACTCTAAGTTATTTTTTCAGCCCTGTATTATAGTCCTTGGTTCCAAAGGAGAGTATTTTAAGGTTCCAAAACTTACATGTTTTTCTCGGCTCAATTATTCAAAACTAACGATATTGTCAGTAAGCGCTTGTCCTGCTGAATAAATTAATTTAGCAACTTCCATTCTAGACTATCGGTCAATCAAATTACTTGATATACTGTATTCAGTCAAATTCACACACTTAATCACAGTGTATCCCTGATCAGAAGCCATCTGATCTGGATCTAAACTGTTTACTTAGGAACATGTATCAGTTTACGATCAGTGTCTTCAATATTTGTTTCCGCTGATTCAAGAAGGGCAGTTGTCAGTTTCTGGCGAAAGACTGTGCACTGTACTGGTTAACAACTTAAATGCCCAGAAAAAAATTGTGGAAAAGTAAACTGTCCGGCTCAAAAATGACCTAAATAGTGTTGACTGGGGCGTAAAACTCCAAATCAAACAAACAAACAAACAAACAAACTTCAATATTTGCTCAAAACATAGATTTCAGTAAAGATTGCATATACATTATAAATCAGGACAACTGTTATAAGGAGCAGGAACAGCCCATTCGACATTATTAGGTTACGGGGAGAGCAATCGACGTTTATTTAACTATGAATTCAATCGCATTCCTATCTGAATTATTAACCCATTTTGAACCAGAAACTCCAAAACGGGTACCCTGTCTAACAGCGCAGGCCCAGATCAGACGCCACAGAACGCTGCATCTGATCAGGACCTCCACTGTTTGCAAAAAAGTTCAGTCATTTTCCAAATAAATTTTGATGAAACACAACCTGACACCCCTAAAATTTGGAATGGACTCCAGCTATATATAAGGAGAAAGATTCCATTTGGTACAAAAAGGTTTAAACATCAATTTATCAGTTTTAATCCGTTCACCATTTTGCGATATCACATCCGATGAATTGTCGAATACTTTTCATTTAATGTCAGTTATATTACATACAATAAGGAAGCAATAAGAGCAAGAATAAGGTGACACAGCGTCAAGTGTCTACTTACGGTGAGATTAATAACGCCCTGCAACCGATAAGCTATGGGAGTATGTGCCAATTCCGCTATTAAGACCATCTAAAATTAAGACTTGTTTGTTTGATTTGAAGTTTAACGTCCCCGTCAACACTGTAAAGGTCATTTTGGAGACGTTGCTTCCTATTTTGTTGGACTTTTACCCGACACTGAGATGAAATGACATCTCAAGCCCTGTCGCCCAATGAAACCAATAGGGTTTATAAGCATGGACGGACCGACTCGCACCGCATTGCCTGGGCATGCTTAGATCCTCTAAGCGGTTTACCAGTACTCGTGCGCGGGTCGGTGGAAGCATCATGCAGCCCGTCTATTTCTGCTTTAAAAACCTTATTTAGTAGGTTGCACATAATTTGTCTTTGTGTTTTCTGTAGTCCCAAAGGTGGTCTAATATATGAATTTTACTGTATATCGTTTGTAGCAAATTTTGATTAACTCATATATGACAATGGAATCTTCCACTTCGTAAGTTTGGAGTGGTCCATTTCCAATTATAGGGGTGTCAGGATTGTTTTTGTTTGTGGCAAATCTTTCAAAAATGAACGTTCTTTAAGCGAACAGTGTAGACCCAGATCAGATGCCGCATTCTGCGGCGTCTGATCTGGGTCTGCACTGTTTACCAATGCCCCGAAAAAGGGCCGCTAGGCATATATGGGTTAATGATTCTGCATTCAAATGGTAGATCTGCTTCCTTTTCTTTCTCCATATAGGCATAAAACTAATGGTTAAATATTGTCATGTAATGAATAAAGATACACCGGATTTTTTTCCTGGCCCGACCTAATCCTCTCCGACCGCGCAGGTCCCACAGATCATCCTCTTCCACAAATGTAAATCTCAGGGGCTTGCCGTCAGACAAAAATAAAGGGGCCTGCCCAGCCACCATAACCAGCAAGAGTCTTGAAAAATTGGCTTACTGCACCATCGAAATAGCAAGCATTAAATAGGGTCATCTTACCCACTTTTGGTCGCAAATATGGCTTTCCTATATGACTACAAATGTTTGTTTAAAACATTTTAAACATACCCATGAAACTCGCAGACACGCTTTCCAACAATGCACATTACCCTCCCGGCAAAACTTCTAGGTGCTCTCGTATTACGCGAAAATGCGGTTGACGGTGACGCTTAAGTATAACATAAGTTCAAAACAAACAAAACACCTAACGCCATAACCACATTGCGCTGCGGCAGCTCAAGTCACGCACATATACCATAGCCACATCATGTCAAGCCAGGCAACAACAAATCAAGCCGCATCGTGTGTGTGATGCAAGGCACACCCCTGCCACGCCACGGCATGTCAGCCCGCAAAACGCAACACATTCACACGAGTGTTAAGTTGGTTCCTTATTCCTTTTTCCTTATTCCTTATTATGTCTCCCCCGAACATTTTTTTTCGGAGAGACATATTGTTTTTTCCCCGGGCGTCTGTCTGTGCGTCTGTCCGTCTGTCTGTCACAAAATCGTGTCCGCTCTATAAATTTAAAACCGTTCAAGCTATCTTCACGAAAGTTCATATGAATATTATTCAACATTAGACGACGTGCAGTGCGCAAGAATGATAACTCTCGCATTTATACTTTTTGAGTTATCTCCCTTGGAAGAGTGTCGGTGTGTATGTTTGTATGGGAAAATTGTGTTTGGTCAATAACTTTATTATTTTCAGATGGATTTTGAAATTACTTGGCAGAAATATTAACAACTATGAGACGATGTGTGGCCCGCATGAGACAGGTCGGTACCTCAAAGGTCAAGGTCATACTTAGAGGTCAAATGTCAAAAAGGGGCCTTTTTCGTGTTTGGTCAATTACTTTCTTAGTTTTAGATGGATTTGAAAATTACTTGGCAGACATGTTAACTACCATAAGACGATGTGTTGCGTGCATGACCCAGGTCGGTACCTCAAAGGTCAAAGGTCATACTTAAAGGTCAAAGGTCAAAAAGGGGCATTTTTCGTGTTTTGTCAATAACTTTCTTATGTTTAGATAGAATTTGAAATTACTTGGCAGAAATTTTAACTATAATGAGAAGATGTGTTGCACGCATGATTCAGGTTGGTACCTCCAAGGTCAAGGTCATACATAGAGGTCAAAGGTAAAAAAGGGGACTTTTTTGTGTTTGGTCAATAACTTTCTTCTTTTTAGATGGATTTCGAAATTACTTGGCAGAAATGTTAACCACCATGAGACGATGTGTTGCGTGCATAACCCAGTTTGGTACCTCAAAGGTCAAGGTCATACTTTGAGGTCAAAGGTAAAAATGAGGCCTTTTTTCGTGTTTGGTCAATAACTTTCTTATTTGTAGATATATTTTGGAGTTTCTTTGCAGAAATGATAACCACAATGAGACGATATGTCTCTTGCAGAACCCGTGTTGGTACCTCGAAGGTCAAGGTCATACTAAGAGGTCAAAGGCCAAAAAGGGGCCTTTTTTAGTGTTCAATCAATAACTTTCTTATTCCTTGATAGATTGTGAAATTACTTGGCAGAAACCTTTTTTTATTTCTGGATGGACTTTTTAAAGTAACCATGCAGAAATTCTCACCTTCATTAGATGATGAGTCGTGTGCAAGACCAGGTCCATACCTCGAATGTCAAGGTCAAACCTAGAGGTCAAAGGTCAAAAAGGGGCCATTTTTGTGTACAGTCAATAACTTTCTTATTCTTTGATGGATTATGAAATTACTTGGCAGAAATGTTAACCACCATGAGACGATGTGTTGTACCTCAAAGGTCAACGCCATACTTAGAGGACAAAGGTTAAAAAAGGGCTTTTTGTGTACAGTCAATAGCTTTCTATTTTCTCTATGAACTTTTTAAAGTTGCTTTGCAAAAATGTTAATCTTCATTAGATGATTTGTTGCTCTCAAGACTCAGGTCAATACCTCCAATGTCAAGGTCATACTGAGAGGTCAAAAAGGGGGAGACATCTGTGTTTTTGTAGAAAAACAAATTCTAGTTCTTCATTCATTTTTTCAACCGGGTCATATCAGTAAAGGTCTATTTTCGGTCCCATCAAAAAAGTCGACTGCACGTTTCGGCTCATTTCGAACGAGATCGACAGCAAACGATAAACTGCACGTTCCTAGATCTCATACCACGTATTACGACAAAGCCTTTTCCGCCGCAGGTCCCCGGCTATGGAACAGTTTACCAAATGAAATTAGGGAAAATGAAACCCTGTTTAAACTCAAGCAATCTACTCCATGGGGGATAAAACTGTGCTTTTTGGGATATCACCCAATATGGAATGTCTATTGTGATCAACGATAGATTGCTTGTATGCTTGAACGGTTTGCGGACTGGTTGGCTGGGGCTGTGTATGGACGCAAGACTAGATCGACCACGGCTGGTTGGCCCGCGGCCTCCGAGGGTCTTCTGTAATCTAGGGACCAAAGCTCTCCGATGTTTTACCTTCTGTTCGTTCGGGGACGTGAGAGGATGTGCTGATTTGCACCCCCTCCCCCACCCACTAAACACACACACCTTGCCTGGCGCGAATTATCGGGTACCGCCTCATTCTCTCACGTCCACTCTTTAGACATTTCTCGACCCTACTCCCATGGCTCGGGGCTTTTTGTTTAAGTTGACACGAATGGACAAGCCTGCGACCTGTGGAGTAAAGTGCTAACGTTACATTTAAAAAGTTAAAATATCCATAACTTACTTGGTCTAAAAGAATGAGAGCGTATATTCTAGACTACGTCTGCAGTTTTAGCGACTATCAAACTAGTATGAGAGTAGAGACGTGCTGTTTGGACATTGGTTTCCGCCACGTGCCACATGCACCAGCCTTAATAGCCAATATCCTTTTAACGTATAATGTTTGTTTTAACTTCATTTTGTATCATTAGGTGCGGAAAATTTTATCAACAATGCATACATGCTCATATAAATATTACAATGAGGACCATATGTTAGACTCGCACTCGTGCCAAATATGTTTTGCCCTAGAAATAAAGTTATTATTATTATTATTATTATTATTATAAGACGAACTTACGACAAAATATGCTAAAACACAGACTTGGTGTCTTAAGATCATCAATTTTACTCAGATTCAATGAAAACGCACCACTAGTACTACATGTATACCTCAAATTTTAATTGATCAGCATTTGATCACGTTTAATGAATTATCCACAGACTCGCTACAGCGTTACAGCATTTCATTGTTTGTAGAGATACGGAGACTCTAATAAGCCTACACACCCGAAACATCAAAAGCACATCTCCTAATACCGGGTATGTCCACCATAAGCATTACGTGTTGCTTAGCATCGGCGCCTCATGCTTCGAATTAAATGCTGTATCTGGTCTTGTGTGATGTTGTTCCATTTTTCCTGTAGCGCCATGGCAAGCTGCTGGCGGTTGACTGGCGGATGACGTCGGCTGTACACACGTTTTCCGAGCTGGTCCCAAAGGTGCTCAATTGGGTTTAAATCCGGCGAAAAGGCAGGTCAAGGAATAACTTGCACACCATTTTGATTGAAAAAGTCCATGGTTAGCCTCGCAGAATGAGTACGTGCATTGTCCTGTTGGAAAAGCGTAACGTAACAATTATTGCGTAAAAACGGTACCACCTCAGGCTCTATGATTTCATCGATGTACCGACGCGCCATCAAATTGTCATCAACGAGTTGGGTTTTGTGGCGCCATGAGATCCATCCCACACTATTACGCTACCACCAACCACACGTGACACCTGTTTAACACAACCGTCTTGAAATCGCTCCCCACGTCGACACCATACTTTACGCCGCCTATAAAACTTTTCAACACAAAAACGGGACTCGTTCGTGAATAGTTCACCACGCCAACGCTGTTTTGTCCATCAGATACGCTGTCGACACCAGTTAAAGCGACTGATCCGACTTTCCGCCGTCAAAACGTTCCCATTATACGTCTTATGGCTAGAAATACCGCGATCCTGGAGACGCCGCCGTACAATTAAGGCACTTTCCGTAGACCTACTGAATCGGTCGCATTTGTTTGTTTGTTTGAATTAAGGTTTACCGTCCCCATCAACAATGTATAGGTCATTTTGGTGACGTTGGAACCTTTACCCGACATCGAGATGAAATGACATCTCCAGTCGTGTCACCCAATGAAACCAGTATGGTTTTAAGCATGGGCGGTCCGACTCGCACCGCTTTGCCAGGGCAGGTTTAGATCATCTAGGCGGTTTACCGGTACTCGTGTGCGGTCGGATTCAGCTCTTCGTGGAAGCATCATGCAGTGTGTGTGTGTGTGAATTCGGGTTTAACGTCGCTTTCAACAATTTTTCAGTCATATCACGACGGTGTCTGGTTGCGACAGGGAGCTCAATGCTCACGTTTATAGTGCTGCCTCACTGAAGTATCATGTTCCAGACACATTACATGATACCACACCCAGTCACATTATCCTGACACTGGATCGACCAGTCCTAGCTCTACCCCGTAAATCTGAGTGCCAAACGAGGAGCAACTAGTACCATTTTTAACGACTTTGGTATGTCGCGGCCCGGGGTCGAACCCCAGACGTCCCGTTCCCCGGAGCGGACACTCTACCAACTGAGCTATCGGGGCCGGTAGCATCATGCAGTCCATCTATTTCCTCAAGCCCCGGACGGGGGCCGGAATCGGTCGCGTAAATGACTCAAAACAATGTACCGGTCCTGCTGACGTGTAGTAACACGTTCACGTCCAGGGCGTTGTCTATCGTCCACAGACCACGTAGCACCAGTCGAGCAATCGTAGTGTGCGAACAACCCATGCGCTCTGCATCTCGGCGGTATGAAAGCCCACCTTCAACCATACCGAGGGCACAATGACGATCGACGTTACTTAGACGTGTTTTATGAAATGTTTTGCTGGCTTTTTAACGTAAAGAATCTGGACCTTATAATGACAGTAACGAAAGTGCAAAAAATATCTTGGCTACGAAAAGATTGCAATTTTAGCATTTTGCACGGGCACATATACATCATGAAAAAATCAGGCAGTATTCGTGTCAAACAAACTCATGCTACGGTAACAACTTTACAATACCGTAAAAGTCAGTCATCTTTACCCTAAACTAAAGAAATCAAAATTCTAAAAGGGGTGCGTTTTCATTGAAACTGAGTTTTATTAACTGCAAATAAGGAAAACAGAAATAAACCTACATTTTTTATTCGATTTTCAGGTTCATAGAACGTTGCAACGGGGTGTAACAGAACTTTTGCGTATGACACATTCATCATCATTTTTACTTCTAAGCATAATTCGAAATCCCGCAAGTATCAATTGCGAATAAGTGATGAGGATTAAATCAGAATTTTCCTTATTCCTTATTCGATTTTCAGCTTCATAGGACTTTGCGACGCGGTGTAACAGAACATTTGCGTATGGCGCATTCATCATTTTTACTTCTAAGCACAATGGTGTAGGTTTGAAAATCCAGGAAGTATTAATTGCGAATAAGGAGTTAGGAATAAATCAAATTTTTACTTATTCCATATTCGATTTTCAGCTTCAAAGAACTTTGCGACGAGGTGTAATAGAACATTAGCATATAGCGTATTCATCATCATTTTACTTCTAAGCATAATAGTATAGGTTTCGAAATCCAGCAAGTTTTGATTGCGAATAAGGAAAAAAGAATAAATCAACTTTATACGATTTTAAACTTCATAGAACTTTGCGACGCGGCGCAACAGCACATTTTTGCGGTATGGTATATTCATCATCATTTTGGCTCGTCTGTGGTCACTCCGGCGTTTGCTTGTCGTTGTCGTCGTCATTGGCGTTTCTTTTTTTTTAAACAGCTGGACATATCTAGGCCAAATGTCTAGGCTGGGATGGAGGAAAAAAGTTTGTTCAAATGGTTCATGTCACATGACCAAGATGGCTGTCATGGTAAAAAGCTTTCAAAAATCTAAGAAACCAAATGACTCCATAAATGTACAGCACTCAGGTAAGCCGTACATGACCATTGGTCCTCGGCCGTAAATGGACCTGTACTGATATATGGATCTTTATAAAGAAAATTCAGATTGAAAAACTAAATAAGGAATTAGAAAAACAGAATTATGAAAACAGAATTATGAATTAGGAATAAGAGAAACAGGAATAAGGAACTTAAAACTCGTTACATAACCCTTCCCCGGGGTCGGCAACATTCTTTCGTGGAGATTGAACATGAAATCTTTTCTACGGCCATTCTCTCCCTTCCGCTGATTCAAGAAGGGCAGTTGCTAGTTTCTGGCGAAAGAATGTGCACTGTACTGGTTAACCGCTTACGTATAAGCCTGCCCAGGAAAGTGTTGATAGGTAAACTGACCGGCTCAAAAATGACCTAAATAGTGTTGACTGGGCCGTAAAACTCCAATACAAACAAACAAACAAACATAACCCTTCCACTTACATCAATCCGCGCCAATTTACTCTGCGGCGCACGTCGGTATGGTGAGTCTGCTGCACGCATCAAGTACTGGAAATCTATAGGTTTATGACCATTTTCCCAGGCTACACAGGCACAATAGACTCACTAGCGCTGCCACTGCTTTGACGTTAAAGCTCCTTTCGAGTTTTAAACGGTGGCGATTAACTTCTTTTTCTCTCAAATTTGAGCCAGTGCTTTACAAAATCTACAAGAAGTCTTACGCGACCAGCGAAGACTCAGATCAGCCTGCGAATTCGCGCAGTCTAATCAGAGTCTTCGCTGATCGCATGTACCTGCTATAGGCTAATATCTGTGTAAAGAAACATAAGCATAAGGTCTTGTCATAATGAATAATTTATAATAATAATCGACCTTATTTATAGAGGGTAACACATTTAGTAAACTAGTACTAATCTTCCATGTGGCCCTCTTTTCCTGGGTAGAACCAGTACTAAGCAATGTGGATAAAGTCTCTTGCTCAAGGAAACAACACTTGCCGCTCGTGGGATTCGAACCCGGCACCTCTCGATCCCGAGGCCGATACTTTACCACTGCACCACAGCGCTCCACATGGATGGGTGCGCAGATTGATTTGAGTCTGTGCTGGTCACATCGGCCTTATTGTTGGTCTTGTTATGCGCCCGCTCATTTATCTTTTAAAATCAGCGAAGCATTGATCAAAACGTCAATTAATATAGTAACTTAATCGTACTAGAGATCGGAGATTTCTAACACTCTAACAAACGTCCATTTATAGTCCCGGACTTTCAAAGGAAGCAGTATTGGGAGCCAAACTCTTAAGCTTTAACGGACCAGCGCCCCCTTTCGGTTTAACCAGTGGTTGGGAAAACAAGACGATGTAAATAACAATAGACACGCGAGCCCACGTTTAATGGGTACACCATAATTTTGGCGTTTAGTAATTCATTCTCTATTAAATTTAACACTATAACTATCAGTACGATACATGGTGATGAAAGAGACCTAAGGCATAAAGGCGGTATAAATACGGTATAAAATTAAGACGTCTATAGAAATATCAAGAGGTTTCATTTTTCAGCAAGAGACTGCTGTCTCCAGCGTACATCAAGGTGATGTTATTGTTACTATTCACATTAACAACACGAGGAGCCAGGATTCTGGAGTACGCCAAAGAGCACTTTTAATACCAACTTTAAATACCACCCTTGGTGATTTAAGCAAAATCTAATTTCAAACTTTTGCAATTGAATCTTTTAAGTGACTTCACATGACTGTCTTTAATTAAAGGTCGTCAAAACAGAAAATGTTAAGCCTAGGCTGAATACGTTATCAAGTTAGCCTGTCGCAATGTTTTTAATTTGCATGCCCGGAAGACTTTCAGAACTCAGTCTCCAAGCAGATGCTGAATTATTAACGTACACTCTGAGTAAAGGGTAAAGACAGCCTGGGAAATATTTAGCCTCTTTAGGGGAATTACTACATCTAATATTTTCTCCATATTTTGGGTCGATTCTCAGTCCACTTAAAGTTACTAAGCATAAAATCTCTTCAGTGCTAGTCCACGTGACTTCTTTTTGTACTGACTTCTCGGATGAAGCCTCCGTGGTGCAGTGGTTACGCTACTCGCCTTGTAAACAAGGGGTCGCAGGATCGATCACGGGCTTCTCCAAACTTTCGGATGAGTCTTTAAACCGAGATGCCGTCTCCATATGACCTTAGCTGTTGGCGTGACGTAAAACTCAAACACTCACTCACTCACTCACTCACTCACTGACTTCTCGGAAACCCGGTTAACGGTATTTATAGACAACAGCCGCTGTGAGGTCAGAGTGTTACATAGAGAGGGTTATCTATAGAATCTGAACTGGAATCATGGGATTGACTTGGCAAACAGGTGTAAACCCACATCAGATCAGGACCTACACTGTTCGCTAAAAAAAAGACTGGAATTTAAGGGTTAAACGAAACGGTTTAAGTCTCAGTGCGGGAATATTTTCCCAGCATACACTCAGAGACAATCGACCCTGCTTTGATTATTGGAGCGACAGTGTTTAGACCTTCATGATTACTTTCCTATCATTTTAACCCCGTTAGAAAGGTATCTCCGCCCCAGCCTATCGAGATTGGGCTGCATGATGCTTCGACGCAGAGCTGAAACTGGCCGCACATGAGTACTGGTAAACCGCTTTAGAGTCTAAGCCTGCCCAGGCAAAGTGGTGCGTGTCGGACCGCCCCTAAATATTATCCCGTTTGGTTTGTTTGGGCGGCAGGGATTGATATGCCATTTCATCTCAATGTCGGGTAAAAGTCCCACAATTTCCAAAATGACCTGACTAGATATCATAGGGTATAGGTATATGGCACACTTGTACTTCATTGCGGTACAAACCGGCTTTTATCGAGATTGGGCTGCATGATGCTTCGACGCAGAGCTGAATCTGGCCTCACATGAGTACTGGTAAAACGCTTCAGGGTCTAAGCCTGTCCAGGCAAAGTGGTGTGTGTCGGACCGCCCCTAAATATTAACCCTTTTGGTTTGTTTGGGTGGCAGGGATTGAGATGCCATTTCATCTCAATGTCGGGTAAAAGTCCCACAATTTCCAAAATGACCTGACTAGATATCATAGGGTATAGGTATATGGCACACTTGTACTTCATTGCGGTACAAACCGGCTTTTATCGAGATTGGGCTGCATGATGCTTCGACGCAGAGCTGAATCTGGCCTCACATGAGTACTGGTAAAACGCTTCAGGGTCTAAGCCTGTCCAGGCAAAGTGGTGTGTGTCGGACCGCCCCTAAATATTAACCCTTTTGGTTTGTTTGGGTGGCAGGGATTGAGATGCCATTTCATCTCAATGTCGGGTAAAAGTCCCACAATTTCCAAAATGACCTGACTAGATATCATAGGGTATAGGTATATGGCACACTTGTACTTCATTGCGGTACAAACCGGCTTTTATAGCGACGTGGTAGAGTGTTGACCTGTCATTCCGGCGGATTGGTTCGATTCCCGGCCGGGTAATGGTGATTAGCATTTTTTCACCTGTTACATTGTTTCTTATCTCTTTTAAAATAGTCTGAAAATCTTTAATTTTGTCATATAAATGACGAGTTGAGTTTCTTAACTGCTGGCTAAGCATTAATTCTTTGGCGGCAATGCCAATATGAACACTGCCATATGAAACAATATATTCATTCTCTTTTTGAAAATCACAATAAATTGACTGCCGTAGAAACCATCTAATCGTTCTAAAATTTCGTCAGTGGTGGCATTTTCTCCAAGGGAAACAAGCATGCTTCTGGCTTCACCTTTACGGGGACGTAAAACCCTTTACGGGGACGTAAAACCGCAATTCAAACAAAAACAAAAGAACGGGATCTGTCCCTTTAAATGTTGCTCTTGATGTGCATATCCTGTCCTGTAAGAGTAGGTCTCTGTTTAGACTGATGGTCAGTCTTGGATTCAACAAGATCTCTTTGTTTCCGCTTTCATAGCAGCGGAATATGACTTCAAGCCAAACTGAAAAGCTTAAAACCATTCAGTACCAGAAACCCCACAATGGGTATTTGGCAAACAGTGCAGGCCCAGTTCAGACGCCACAGAACGCGGCGTCTGATCAGGGCCTACACTGTTTGCAAAAAGTTCAGCCATTTTCCTAATAAAAGGTTGAAGAAAACCCAACCTAACGCCCCTAAATTTTTCAATGAACTCATGCTGTTGGTACAAATAGAAGCGAAGGCAATGATTGAAGAATATCGACCCACCTGTACTCTCACTGCTTTGATTATCCCCTCGCACAACATAGTTGTGAGGGGGATATAGCATTTGTCCCGTACGTACGTACGTACGTACGTACGTAGTACTTTGTCATCGCTCTAGCGCCTACATTTCTTGACCGATTTTAATATAACTTCACACAGATGTTTCTTATGACAATATCTCGAGAGAGTTCGACTTTCAAGGTCATGACCTCAAGGTCAAGGTCACTGTGGCTATGTTTAGAAAGACTTTGTCATCGCTCTAGCGCTTACATTTCTCCACCAATTTCAATTTAACTTCACACAAATGTTCCGTATAAGAATATCTCGAGCGAGTTCGACTTTCAAGGTCATGTCCTCAAGGTCAAGGTCACTGTGGTTATTTTTAGAAAAACTTTGTCGTCGCTCTAGCGCCTACATTTCTCTGCTGATTTCAATATAACTTCACACAAATGTTTCTTAAGACAATATCTCGCGTGAATCCGACTTTCAAGGTTATGACCTCAAGCTCAAGGTCACTGTGGCTATTTTCAGAAAAAAACATTTTCATCGCTCTAGCGCGTACATTTCTCCACCAATTGCAATATAACTTCACACAAATGTTCCTTATAAAAATATATCGAGCGAGATCGACATTGAAGGTCATGGCCTCAAGATCAAGGTCACTGTGGCTATTTTTAGAAAAACTTTGTCATCGCTCTAGCGCCTATATTTCTCCACTGATTTCAATATAACTTCAAACAAATGTTCCTAATGAGAATATCTCGAGCGAGTTCGACTTTCAAGGTCATGACCCCAAGCTCAAGTTCACTGTAGCTATTTTAAGAAAAACTTTGTCATCGCTCTAGCGGCTACATTTCTTCACCAATTTCAATATAACTTCACACAAATGTTTCTTCTAAAAATATCACGAGCGAGTTCGACTTTCAAGGTCATGGCCTCAAGGTCAAGGTCACTGTGGCTATTCTTAGAAAAACTTTGTCATCGCTTTAGCGCCTACATTTCTTCACTGATTTCAATATTAACTTCACACAAATGTTCCTTGTGACAATATCTCGAGCGAGTTCGACATTCAAGGTCATGACCTCAAGGTCAAGGTCACTGTGACTATTTTTAGAAAAACATTGTCATCGCTCTAGCGCCTACATTTCTTCACCAATTTCAATAGAACTTCACACAAATATTTCTTATAAAAATATCTCGAGCTTGTTCGACTTCTAAGGTCATAGCCTTAAGGTCAAGATCACTGTGGCTATTTTTAGAAAAACTTTGTCATCGCTCTAGCGCTTACATTACTTCGCCGATTTCACACAAATGTTCCTTATAACAATATCTCTAGCGAGTTCCACTTTCAAGGTTAAGGTCACTGTGGCTATTTTTAGAAAAACTTTGTCATCGCTCCAGCGCTTACATTTCTTCACCGATATCAAAGTAACTTCACACAGATGTTCCTTATGACAATAGCTCGAAAGGGTTCGACTTTCAAGGCCAAGGTCACTGTGGCTATTTTTAGAAAAACTTTGTCATTGCTCTAGCGCTTACATTTTTTTCACCAATTTCAATATTACTTCACACAAATGTTCCTTATGACAATATCTCTAGCGAGTTCTACTTTCAAGGTCAAGGTCACTGTGGCTATTTTTAGAAAAACTTTGTCATGGCTCTATCGCTTACATTTTTTCACCGATTTCAATATAACTTCACACAAATGTTCCTTGTGACAATTTCTCGAGCTTTTTCGACTTTCAAGGTCAAGGTCAATGTGACCATTTTTTTTAAAAACTTTGTCATCGCTCTAGTGCCTACATTTATTGATGAATTTTAATAGAACTTCACACAAATGTTTCTTATGATACTATCTCGAGTTGCGATGACTTTCAAGGGGATGACCTCGAGGTCAAGGTCACTGTGGCTATTTTAGAAAACCTTTGTCATCGCTCTACCGCCTACATTTATAAACAGATTTTAATATTACTTCACACAAAAGATGCTTATGATAATATCTTGAGCAAGATCTACTTTCGCGGTCATGGCCTCAAGTCAAGGTCACTATGGCTTTTTTGGAGAAACATTGTCATCACTCTAGAACCTACATTTATAGATGGATTTTTAAACAATTGTTTGTTTGTTTGTTTGTTTGATTCGAGGTTTAACGTCCCCGTCAACACTGTAAAGGTCATTTTGGAGACGTTGCTTCCAATTTTGTGGGACTTTTACCCGACATTGAGATTAAATGACATCCCAAGTCCTGTCGCTCATAAACAAACTTTACACAACTGTTGCATATGATAATATCTCAAGCAAGTTGGACTTTTGCCATTTCAGTGTTTTCCACACACGAAGTTGTCTCGTGCGAGGGGATTTGTATCGCATGCGATGCCTTGTTATTGTAGCGACAGTTTCTCCAATAATCAAAGCAGTATGAGTACTGGTGAGTCGATTGTCTCTGGGTGTAGGCTGGGAAAATAAGATAATATTCTAAACATGAAAGGAGAGACAGGCGAAAAACGAAATAAAAGAAAGAGACTTGTACCAGTCTGGTCTGTGTTTGTTTGTTTGTTTGTTTGATTGGAGGTTTAACGTCCCCGCCAACACAGTATAGGCCATTTTGGAGACGTTGCTTCCAATTTTGTGGGACTTTTACACGACATCAAGATGAAATGACATCTCAAGCCCTGTCGCCCAATGACACCAATATGGTTTATAAGCATTGACGGTGCGACTCGCACACAAGTCTGGTCTCTGTTGATCAGAGATAGAAAGTATTGCATTTCCCTAAATGGCATTGAACATTTTCATTCATCTGCTACATGTACACTTTTTTCTAATGGAGAAGAGACCAATCTTATAAGATTAATCCATTAGGTTAGTACGTTAACATACGGATAGACGTTTGAATTTTGCTATATTTGAACCATCATCATGTCAGCAAATCCGTGTTCTGAATACCTTTTAAGGGGAATGGGAACACCTGGCAGATTTTTCCTCCATTTTCAAAGGGAGACAACTTTCGGGACTTCCTGTTCGCTTTTCTGTAAGTCCTGTTCCAATGAAAAAGGGGTCTACTCTTAAAGGAACGAATTTGCTCCTCGGGAGCAAATTCTTTCCTTCAAGGGCTGACCCCTAGTGACATGGGAGACAAAATGCTTTTGCAGGAGTTGCCTCCCCTGAAGGTGTTCTCATTCCCCTTAAAAACGCACCGTATTTTGAGAACAATCAGGTCAATAAGGGTACACTATACTTTCCTTATCTTTGTCCAAAATCAAAGATTATGGGAATTCGTTGGCGCCGCTTCGTTGCAGAGGTTCTAACGAGCACTCACAATCTATGTTGGTTTTTGACAAGAAAGCCTTGAAGTTCCACGGGTGTTTTATCGCGGTATAAATTTTCCATGGGACACAAATAGGAGGTAGGAGACTTGTACAAGTCTGGTCTTTGTTTGTTTGATTGATTTGAGGTTTAACGTCCCCATCAACACTGTATAGGTCATTGCGTTTTTTTTTTTTGTTTTTTTTTTTCAAGTTTATTCTTGTTCAAAAATCTAGTCTGTGGAAACTCGTCAGAATTACCTCAGTGAGGAGGTATCCACATAATCTTTACTTAGAGCATAATTATTGTGAATGAAAAAAAAGCACCTTCTTGCATGTTAGATAAACACATCCGACATTTTCGCAGGGTTTTCGTTCCAGTTTGGTTTGGAGTTTAAGGACTCAGACAACACTATCAAGGTCATATCAAGACGGTCAGTTTATCTATCCACTTTTTCCTGGGCATGC
The DNA here is from genome assembly GCA_963580285.1 of Lucinisca nassula. Classification (NCBI taxonomy): domain Eukaryota; kingdom Metazoa; phylum Mollusca; class Bivalvia; order Lucinida; family Lucinidae; genus Lucinisca; species Lucinisca nassula. The sequence continues at coordinate 46,117,012 of OY757023.1, read as the reverse complement.
CTAAACAAAACTGCCCTAGCGGGCTTCTTGAGTCAGCGGAAGGGAGAGATTGAACGCAGAAAATCTCCTTGAACAATATCCATGAACAAGCAAGCTTTGACATGCCATTCGGCAGAGCTTTTTTTCAACGGAGGATTAGGCTTTCCATATACTAACTACAATGGCTCGAACACCGATGCCTCCTCTACGATTGCTGATCCGAACTCATTCTTGAGTCCCTAAAGTGGATCTCAAAACTTCAGATAACTAGGATCTTGAAATGTAATTTACGTGAACTCACTGGGATCGCTTCATCGTCATTCATTTACACAGAATACCTTAATTTTTGGTCGATTATTTATCGATCGACGCAGTTATAAAGCGCAGTACTTTCAATGCTGACGCCCACATGACTACACTTATTTGTCGGAAATCCAGTTAACGGTTATTATCAGTTACGCCCTATATTGTATTGCAACGCAATGACCTGATAAAGATATGCTATCTCAGGTCAAGTGAGCTTTATCACGTCAACATCAGAATTGTTACTGGTGACACGTCAAATGACATTCATACACCAGGAGAACATGACATTGCACTTTTATGGACAACTGAAAAACTGACAGAAATGTTATTGCTACTGAGAAAAATGGAAAAATTACATGAAAAAAAAAATATCATAGGAAAAATATGGTCAGCTGATACTAAATATATCGACCGCCAGAATGCTGGGGCGCACTGAGAACCATCAATAACTGATAGTAAATTGCTAAACTAAGAGTGTACAAGGGGATAAACTGATAAATAGAATACCAGATTCGTATCATTTGATATCATGTTTATCAGGCTCGGCTTCGAGAACGCAGGTAGAATCGCTCGGCAAGCCTCGCGATTTTACAAGCGTTCTCGAAGCCTTGCCTGATAAACTTGATATCAAAAGACACTCACCTGGTATTCTCTATTTATAGAAAATAGCCGGGCAGGTTAGAGTGTTGCGAAAGATGGTTATCAATAGAATCTGCATGGACTTGAACCATGTGTTGGATTTAGCAAAAAGTGTAGACCAAGATCAGACGCTGTAGAACGCGGAGTCTGACCAGGGTCTGCATCATTAGCTTACAGAACAGGAATTTAAGGGTTTAAAGAAACAGTAACCGTTCAGAACCATTTTCCGGGAGACACTCAGAAACAAATTTTATCATTTGACGTCGCGTCTGAGAGTGTAATAACGCCATGTAATAAATTCGATAATCCACAAGTGGATTAAATATGCAAATTAGTTAGATACGCCCCATAACGTTACAAGTAGACGTCCTTAACGACGTCACGTTTATTAATGGCGGAATATTGACATTTTGTGAACAAATCGTGAATAAAATGCGTTTTAAATGCCATATGATAAATAGAATCTTGCATTCATGCTCATGTATTATTGAATTTATTAAACTCGTTGAGTAAAAGGGATAAAATGCTCGGCAAAGTCTCGCATTTTATCCTTTTTACTCAACTCGTTTAATAAATTCAATAATACATGAACACTCATGTACGATCCTCTATAACACAAAACAAGCTTTTTACTATCTAGCCTGGTCTTATGATTTACCGTCAGTGGCTCGAACGGCCTTTGTCTCGAATAACTGTTTAGTTGCATGGCTGTTATATATTTTAACAACAAACTCCAAATAACATTTTCGTTCATTTTCATAGAAAATTATTAGAGCTGATATAAACCTCAGACGAGGATCTTCCAGTGATAAGGGAGTGACCATTTGATTTTTGTGGTAGGGGATGGGGTGGGTCCTGGATATGTGTTCTTCAAGAAACAAATCCTGCCCTTTTTAATCGTTTAGACCCCCGTCCTGTTTTTTTTTTTTTTTTTTTTTTTCGAAACAGCTTCTTTCAAAATTGAATGATACAGAAACAAGAATATGCCATGTATCTCTTTTTGTCCTGGAAATGATAGCAAACAATACATAAACAATAGTACTTTAACAAGATATTGTTTGATCAGTTCCCCTTTTAAGCAAGCATTTTGTAGACACTTAACACTTGAAATGTAATGCATTCTGTGTAACGTTCATATGCAATCTTTTATATATATTATTATATATCAAAGTTTCAGAGACTTAAATGTTAGCAATGTTTTGCCTTTAACAATAGGCAATCGAAATTTTCAGACATTTACACCACAAACAATTCAAAACTTACACAATATAAACTGTTTTATGCTAGTTTCTCACATGCCTCCACTTTGCCAAAGAAGGAAATCAAGAATTTTAATAAACAACACCACTAATAAGTGAAAAGAACTGTAAGACAGCGCTTCAATATTTATATAGTATAATAAAGTTGAATACTTCAGTTTCGGCATTCACCTTAATGTGGAGTCATAACATGCTTAACATTCGTGCACCGCAATTTTATTCCCTCCACACTTTATTCCCCCACTACGAATAAACTTTGTTTGGTCAGTCTGATCCTTGCTATTTTATTCAGATGCACGGTCAGCCTAGCTATTGTTTCTTGCTTGACCGTATCCTGGCATTTTCTCCCCGCCCCATACCCCAACCCCACCCCATAAAATCAAATGGTCGCTTCCTAAAGGTATATTTTCCACCAGGAAAACACATACCCATGTGAGATAGTATTATTTCTTGTGGGCCAAAATGTCTTTTTACAAGTGAAAAGAAGGGTGCAGATTTCTGATAGTGTAGAATTAATTTACACAATTGTCACGGGAGTCATCTGTACGGTCACATCAGATTATTTTCATCCCTTCATACGGCGCCAAGGGGCTGGTGGTCGACATTGCTCGCATAGTTTTCAACACGAAGGCTTCTCTCCATTACGAAAACACGCCTATACAAATACATTGTAAATTTGCATCACGAAAACACGCCTATATAATTTTGACCCCCTTGAACCCCACTTTCATATAGTAAAACTGGGGTTTCCGGGGATATACCTTATTTTTCTGATTTCTGCTCTAAAATATAGATTGTGGGTACTTGTTAGAACCGCCTCATCGAGGCGGTTCTAACGAGTACCCACAATCTATATTTTGAGCAGAAATATAAGAAAAATATCAACATTTTTCATCATAAAATTTTCATATTTTCGGCGATAAAGGTGGCAATGTAATTATAAAGGCGTGTTTGCATAATGGACCGCCGAAAAAAAAAAAATAGATTAAAAATTGTGATATTTTTCTTATCTTTGCTCAAAAGCAGAAATAAGAAAAATGTTTACCGCTGTAAACCCAAGTTTTTTTTTTTTGTTTTAATATCGAAGCACAAGTGAACTAATAGTAATTATCACAAGACGCCTGAATTATATGGCTTTTCGCAAATTAATTTATATCGAGATGATCAATATTTATATGAAAACAGGTATAAAACCTACATTTCTACAAAGCTGGAACTGGTGAATGAATCAGTCAGTCCCCGCCCATCGGGGCTTGAAGAAATACATGGGCTGCATGATGCTTCCACACAGAGCTGAAACCGACCGCACACGAGTACTGGTAAACCGCTTAGAGCATCTAAGATTGCACAGGCAAAGCGGTGCGAGTCCATGCTTATAAACCCTATTTGTTTCATTGGGCGGCAGGGCTTGAGATGTCATTTCATCTCAATGTCGGGTAAAAGTCCCACAAAATTAGAAGCGATGTCTCCAAAATGACCTTTACAGTGTTGACGGGGACGTTAAACCTCAAATCAATCAATCAATCAATCAATCAATCAGACAGATATATGATCAGAAAAAAAATCATGACACCGTTATATTTCTCATTTCATAAACATATATTAACAGAATGTATTTCATATTGCATGTGTTTTCTAAACATATACATTAGCGTTCGTATTTCTTTCAAATCCCACATCATTCAAGATTCCACCCATTATAACATGTTACAAAACATGTCATAATTTTCTTGTTTTACTTGTCTATGAAGTATTATACTATACATGCATTCCGTAGGGCCACAAACTATAAAACCCCTGTTTGAAACAATGAATGTGCTCATATTCTAAGACATCTAGTGCTAGTCCACCTTGGAAACCTAGTGAACTCAAACATTTCTAGGTCTGCCTTCCTCTTCGTTTTAGTGACAAAGTGCATTACTAGCAAATGCTAGCATCTATGTCATTAGTTTAACTTGTATTTACATGTATCAATTTAAACCCATTTTGTACCAGAAACCCCAAAACGGGTACCCTGGCAAACAGTGTAGGCCCAGATCAGACGCCGCAGAATGCGGCGTCTGATCAGGGCCTACACTGTTTGCTAAAAGATCTATTTTCCAAATAAATTATGAAGATAACACAACCTGACACCCCTAAATTTTGAAATGGACTCCTGCTATGTATAAGGAGGAAGATTCCACTTGGGGCTAAAAGGGATCAAGCTTTCCACACTATCTATCTATCTTCTGATACTGCGTCGGTCACCATATTATCTCTACGAAAGCGTTCTGCTGTACATTATTTCATAGGCGCGTTTTACGTATATGAAACACTTAAACAAAGTGGTTAATTTTCAGAATCAGCTCTCAGCGCTCTTGTAGCTATATTGAGTGAAAGTATTTCTCACCGTGTCTTGTCAGTCAACAGTTAGATGTGAAAATCGCAAATCCATTCAGAAAATACAAACAGCCACTTGACATTTACCGATAACAGCTTTTGTTAATACGCTATTTACCTTTCTGAATCAAACTATTATCATTTCCGAACGTTAATAATTTTAATAAAAATAGTGAAAATAATGAATGTAGGCAAATAAACAATGGCTTAATTCTTGCGCTTGAAATTTGGTGCCATTGTGTTGATAGATCCGTCTAAATAGTCTGCAAATACGGGCTGGACAATCTGACGCCAAAATTTTTCCCATCTATGACGAATGGTAATTTCGGGGCAGGTTCATGATGTCGGGGTTATTTTTTTTTATTTATTTTTATTTTACATTCCTTCCTCTTCTTCAAGCAGACATTGAAAACCCAGAACAGACTGCAGCAAAATGTTCCGTCTCAAACTAAATCACGTTAACACGCCCGTAAAGTGAACATCATTGTGAATCCAGCCTTATAAGGAGACATTACGGTCCCGCCCATCGGGGCTTGAAGAATTAAATCAACCGCATGATGCTTTCACACAGAGCTGAATCTGACCGCACACGAGTACTGTTAAACCGCTTAGAGGGTCTAAGCCTGCCCAGGCAAAACAGTGGGAATCGGATCGTCCATGCTTATAAACCTTATTGGTTTCATTGGGCGACAGGGCTTGAGATGTCATTTCATCTCATTGTCGGGTAAAAGTCTCACGAAATTGGAAACAACGTCTCCAAAATGACCTATATAGTGTTGATGAGGACGTTAAACATAAAATCAAACAAACAAACAAACAAACAAAACCAACAAGGAGACATTTTAAGCAGTTTAACAGCACTCAAGAGTTCGGGTTCGCAGAAGCACCAGCCAAATTTATTTCTGCAATCCCCGATGGCTGCGGTGCCTAGCAACAGATAAGGTAAGTATTTTGTGATATTAATTGAAAGATAGTTTTCCTTATTTCTCCACAACAAACGGTGTTGTGGGTACTCATTAGAACCGCCTAGGTGAGGCGGTTCTAATGGATACCCACAACATAGGTTTTTTTTATGGAGAATTGACAAAAACTATCCTACAGTTTTCACAAAATACGTACCTTATCTGTTGCTATGGTGAAGACTCAGCTCGCCCACTATTATTTTCATTTTTTCTCATGGGATAGCCAAGATGCTCGACAAGACTCATGATTTCACCGAAGACTCAGATGCGCATGCTGATCCGAGTCTTCGCTGGTCCCGCGCCGTACTGTAAGGGCTCATTCAAATAAACGTTTATTTTAAACAAGCAGGCTAGAATAAGACCAGACACAGCATTTTGTTGTGCTTGTTCACTTTGTTTCTCAGTTTCCCCTTTAAAGGGACTTTTCACACAGGAGTGTTGAAACGGACTCTGTTGTGACAACGTTGATCGCCAACCTTAGAGTTCTTTGTAGATGTGTTGCACATATGTAGACCTACCTTTAGGCACTAAACATACAAACATTAATTTTGCAGATACGTGTGAAGTATCCTCAAGTCGATAAGACATGTTTAAGGCTTATAAATTTGAAAGGAAAAAAAAAATGAAAGAGCTTTGGGTTTCAGTTCCGCATAACTTTGTCAATTTTCGAGACGGTTTCCAGGACCTAGTTGAAGTTGTTCAGATGAATACCCAGATAACTCCGGGTAAAATGGACAACTTGAATTTACAGGATATACATGCATTACAATAACACACCCGTGCGGCATAGAACATTTATTCACATCTCCAAATTAGCTACTTATCTAATGAAAATATGTGATTTTTTTTTCTTATTAATACTGCAAACATGGGTTACAGTATTAATAAACATGACTCTTAGTCATTAAGTCTCTCACCGCCGTAGGTTCGAGCCTCGCTCGGGCCACTTGTGAGACGCCAAGTTCTGCAACGGAAGGTCAGGTGGTTTTTCTCCGGGTACTCCGGTTTTCGCCCACCTCTGATTAACGATCGGCTCGATATGAGTGAAATAATCTTGAAAGGGCCGTAAAACCAAAACCAAAAAAAAAAAAAAAAAAAAAAAAAATAATAATAAACATGAGGCGGTTCTAACGAGTACCCACAACCTATGTCTTGGAGCAGAAATAAGAAAAATAATGTATACCTCCGTTAATCCCAGTTTTCTCTATATAAAGTGGGGTTTAGGGTGTTCATTGCGAGGACAATATCACGTGAAGTGTACGTGTTTTGTTGTTAGCTCGCCTTACGAAAGTAAGGGGGAGCTATTGCCATGTCCCTGGCGTCTGTCTTCGGCGTCCTAATTTGGTTAAAGTGCACCTGCAAGCTCTTATTTGTGATATTTTACAAATTTATTTTCAAATCAACTCAACAATAGACAAAAAAAGAAACAATATTTTTCATATTTTTACTCCATTTTTTTTTTTGTTTTGTATTGCTTATTTTGGACTTAAATTATTTGCTCTGTGTTACCTCCCTTTGTTCCCTGCAAGTGGATAATGTTTTGGACCCTGAACCAGAGGTCCCTGAGTTCATTTACTGGTGGAGGATTTTTAGCTTGTCTTCATGAAAACGCATAAACATTACAAGTTTGTAGATTTTTTTTTGGTATACGAGTATATAAATTTCTTTCTTTTTTTTAATGCAAAGGCTTGAAAACATGATTTCTTGTTCATTCGTTCTTAGGGGTACTTTTTGGTTATCTTTCAAATGCTGCAGTCTGTTTAGCTCTTTTAAATAAGACAATGGTTTTAGGGGGCACCAAATGCGAAATTGAAACTGTATTTTTAAAACAAAAATGAGATTTCTTGTTCAGTGGTTCTTATGGGTACTTTCTGGTTCCCTTTTAATTGTTGCAGTCTGTTAGGTTCTTTAAAAATGTCATTTTTGGACAAAATTGCAAAAGTGAAACTTCATTTTTGATACTTGCCCTCATTCAACTTAGGCCCCCATAGGCGATCTATGTTATACTCTGACAACTCTTGTTAATATTTGTCCCAAACGTAGCCCATCGGGGCTTGTTGAAGCAGATGGGCGGCATGATGCTTCCACGCAGAGCTGAAACCGACCGCACACGAGAACTGGTAAACCGCTTAGAGGTTCTAAGCCTGACCAGGCAAAGCAGTGCGAGTCGGACCGTCCATGCTTATAAACCCTATTGGTTTTATTGGGCGACAGGGCTTGAGATGTCATTTCATCTCAATGTCGGGTAAAAGTCCCAAAAAATTGGAAGCAACGTCTCCAAAATGACCTATATAGTGTTCACGGGGATGTAAACATCAAATCAAACAAACAAAAGTACCAAACGTAGATTGCGCGTACTCGTAATTACCGCTTCAATAAGGTGGTGGTTCTAACAAACACCTACAATCTAATAGGAAAATTACGGAACCCGGGAAGGGATTTCTGTTCCAGTACCTAGCAGAACAGAATTTAAAACGATAGAATTAGAGTGGAGAGGAAAACAAGAAATATGTCGTTTAAACGACATATTTCTTGTTTTTTCTTTCCACTCTGAAAAAAATGGGGTGGAATTTAAAACAATAAAATTAGAATGGAACAGAAAACAAAAATATGTCGTTTAAACGACATATTTTTTTGTTTTCCTTTCCACTCCGAAAAAGTAGCGCGGGATTTAAAACAATAAAGATGTCGTTTAATCGACATAATCTTGATCTTCGATGTCGTTTTTCAACATAATATGTCGTTTAAACGATATAATCCTAGCCTTCCATTGGTTGGCTTGTTTGTTTGATTTGAGGTTTAACGCCCCAGTCAAAACTGTTTAGGTCATTTTGGATACCTCTACTTTTACCCGACATTCAGATGAAATGACTTCTCAAGCCCTGCCGTCGAATTAAACCAAAAGGTGACTTGCAACACTTTTCTCGGGCATGCTTAGAACATCCAAGCGTTCACCAGTAGGCCTACTCATGAGCGGTTGCTTTCAGCTCTACGTGGAAGCACAATGCAGCCAAGACTATTTCTTCAATCACTGATGTGCGAGGGCCGTCCATTGGGTGTTATAGGCTTATACTCAAATCAAAGGTCGTATCCAGAAAAACGAACCTAGGATCATAGTGTCAGCGGTCCTTTTCGCATGCCCATCTGTCTGACTAATGCCCTTTTCTCATGCCCGTCTGTCGTTAGAACCGCATCGCCAACGAGTACCCACAACATAGGTATTGGAGCAGAAAATAGAGAATGTAGATCCCTGTAAACCCCAGTTTTCTCTATGTAGAGTTGGATTTACAGGGGTTTTCATTATATTTGTTTGTGGACATGTTGTGTTTTTGAACTGTAGAAGGTCGGACTGATTGGGCTTGTAAAGGTAGTCGCGTCACCAGTTCACCAAGGTTTTATTAGCTCATAAAGCTGAATAGGACACGGACGGACGGACAGACGACCAGCTTATGTTTTCGCCTTGTGTTTCTGTGGGATGGAATACCAGTTTCTAACTTTAATATGACGGAAGAATTTACTTCTCGGTCAAGATAATCAGACAGACGGGCATGTGATAAGGACTGCTGGCACTATGATCCTAGTTTCGTTGATACGAGGTGGGGCCTTAAGAAACAGAAAGTACTTATTTAACAATTATTGAACGCGTATTGCATAGAGAGTCACAATCAGGAAGATGAATAGTTTCGATTGTTGTTGTTTTCCAGTTTTCCCATGTCGCGGGTCTTCTGCTGGTGGGGTCCCAGGGAACGAATCCATGCTGGCACTACACCGTAGCCATTCGGTGGTACCCCTTTTCCCCTTTGCCGGTGAACAGGGAGACTACAACTTTATTATATCTATCATACTCCTTATTGGGATTCTTTGTATTGACCTATTCTTTATAACGGCACAATTCTAGGAAACAAATATTTTCGTTGTACAAATGTAACGATGGTTCTACATGTATGTTGATGGGCAGACTTACGAGTAGAATGGGACAGTCCATGGCCCAGTTGTTCAAAATAGAAGTGGAGGCAATGATCAGGAATCGATACAATCAACCCACAGCTCCCATCAGAGACACCAAAGGGAGAGAAATACAAGCATGAAACAACACACCCCAATGGAAACATCAATAGCGGCCAGCCAAAAGGACAGTTACTTCCCCAAAAATGGCCAATAGGCTATCCAAAATAAAATAATATAAGCGACACAAACTAACAAAGACAAACCATAACAAAAATTAACCGCGACCAAAGAACCGCCTTGGAAAGGTCAGCGGAAACGAATTCCACATGGGGGCTTAAATCGATTTTACCTGGCCACAATCCTTCCGTTGCGATTTAGACAAATAATTTGTGCAGTCCGCATGAAGGTAAGCCTTGTTAGCTTAACGAGCTCGTTAGTGGTCAAACTTCTAAATATTCTAGCAAGTTTAATACCTAAACTTTTGTTAGTTTTGCTGAAAAAAATATTACTGTATTTGCGATATTAAATGATATAAGTTTTACAGATTTTTTGCAAACAACGTTGTTATGTTTGGTCAAGAACGGACCAAAATTTCAGCGTTGCTTATGGTAAAGACGTTTATTTCCCGCAATGGAAAACATCGTTCAATCTTCTGTTAACTGGCAACAACCTTTACTAATCGTTCGGCAACTTTTAGACCAAACTTTTCTTTGAACTATATAGTAAGTATCCCAGTTTTCGAGCACTTTGTGTATTTAACGCTCTTGCGGTCTGGCCATGCAACCGAACACTTTCCAAAACCACATTGTGGGCACTCGTCCAACTCACTACAAACAGTACACTCTCTGTAATTATGATCACAATACCTCACTCAGCCTTCAAAAATGTACAATTGCTAAGAACTAGCTATCTTTAGGGTCGCTAATGTCATTCCCAAGAAAAAGAACCACATGTGCCGATACGCTATGCTGTTTGAGTGGAATGTAGTTTGAAGAACAATCGCTTAATGAGGCATTTCAATTACATAAACACTGACATGCTGTAATGTTGTGAAACATGACAAGCTGATAGTCTGGTGCAAAGTAAGAAACACCCCGGAAAGATGTGTCAAAACATTTATTTTTCCTCCGTTTTTTTTTTTTTTTTGTTTTTTTTTTAATTTTACACAATAAATGTGCAGGTAAGAACTGAAACTAGAGAGCATGTTTGCTACAATCGAACACGAAAACAAATGTGCTATAAATTTCCAGTTTCATGTTAAAGAATCAAAGATACATGTACCTCCATAAATATTAGAGAAAAGCAGTGTCTGCATTTATTTCACGTGATCCTCCACCAGTCATAGATTGTGGGTACTCGAGGTGAATGTACCTCGTTAAGTGAACACATGTTCATGTAGTTTTTTTGTGCCCAGTTTCCCCGAGTCTCTATATGACTAACAGTAGAGTAGAGCTCAAAATATGAATGGCTACAAATGGTTATGAATTACAGATAACAGAATATGAATGACTACAAATAGCTATGGATTATAGATAACAAAATATGACTGACTGCAAATGGCTATGAAGTACAGATAACACAATATGAATGACTACAAATAACTACGAATTACAGATAACAAAATGTCAATGACTACAAATAGCTATGAATTACTGATAATAAAATATGACTGACTGCAAATGGCTATGAATTACAGATAACGCAATATGAACGACTACAAATGGCTATGAATGACAGATAACAAAATATGACTTGACTACAAAAAGCTATGACTTACAGATAACAAAATATGAATGATTAAAAATAGCTATGAATTACAGATAACAAAATATAAATGGCTACAAAAAGCTATGAATTACAGATAACAAAATTTGAATGACTACATATAGCTATGAATTACTGATAACAAAATATGACTGACTGCAAATGGCTATGAATTACAGATAAAAAATATGAACGACTACCAATGGCTATGAATTTCAGATAACAAAATATGAATGACTACAAATGGCTATGAATTACAGATAACAAAATGTGTCTGAATGCAAATGTCTATGAATTACAGATAACAAAATATGAATGACTACAAATGGCTATGAATGACAGATAACAAAATATGACTTGACTACAAAAAGCTATGACTTACAGATAACAAAATATGAATGACTAAAAATAGCTATGAATTACAGATAACAAAATATGAATGGCTACAAAAAACTATGAATTACAGATAACAAAATTTGAATGACTACATATAGCTATGAATTACTGATAACAAAATATGACTGACTGCAAATGGCTATGAATTACAGATAAAAAATATGAATGACTACAAATAGCTATGAATTACAGATAACAAAAAGACTAAAGGCACCTTTACATGACATGTTTAGACTAGCATAGAAAAAACATGCATGTTGTCTTTGTTTGCCATGTTTTGACCTGTGTTTACATTTTTCCGTTTTTATTTTTCTACAAGTACATTACCTTCACACAGACTTGTTCATTTGTTTGCGTAGTAAGGGTTGACTTCATCACAGTATCAAGTGCTTGAAATGATCACCCTGATACCCAAATTTTATACTGGGAAAGTGGGGTTTATAAGGGTTTTGTTTAGTTTTACTCCGGTACATACATGTGGAAGTGGACTTTATAAGGGTTTTATTTAGCTTTATTTCGGTACATACGTACATGTAGATTGTTGGTGTCCGTTGAATGGTGATGTTCTAATGAAAACCTAGACTGGCCAAAGTCTGTTAATTAGGTGTAGAAATAATTGTTTACAAACAAAAAAAAAAATAAAAAATAAAAATAAAAAGAAAGAAAAAATAAATACATTGTAAATGAAATAGCAATACAGTCTTTTATGAAAATTGTGAAATTAACACCTACATTCAGAGATGAAGACTAAAGAGACTTTTACATATTTTTTTTTGTTTAAAGGTACTTTCATTTAAAAATAAAAAAATATAAATGTAGGGACTTGGGCAAGTCTAATGAAAACTCATCAGACTGCGTCAAAAATCAGTGAAGATACTGTCATGATTTTACGATGGTGTCTAGATGCAACGTCACAAAGAATCTATGCAACGTCGTGATGTTGCATTGACGTTGATACGACGTTGCACACTCGCCGTATGCCTGCTGGGTTAGGATGTTCGATTGAGATCCTTCAGAGATAACACTCAGACTAACCGTTAACCCATATATGACAATGGAATCTTCCACCTTTTTGGTTTGGAGTGGTCCATTTCCAATTATATGGGTGTTAAGTTTGTTTTCTTTGTGGTAAGTTTTACAAATATGTATTTACTTTCAGCAAACAATGTAGAAAATAGATGAAAATACCCTGATTAGACACCGCGTTATGTGGCGTCTGATCTGGGTCTAAACTGTTTGCCGATGTCCCAAAAATGTGATGCTAGGCATGTATGGATTATCGGTGCATACATGTAATACCCACATTATACACAGTAAAATTCCGCTATTAAGACCACCTAAAATTAAGACTAATTCTGCTTTAAAAAGCTTATTTAGAAGTGTGCAGTTATTTTTTCTTCGTGTGTTCCGCACACAGTGTACCCTTGTCAGGGACCACCTTTGGGACTGTTCAAAAGTGGTCTTAAAGACCACTTTTGAAAAGTCCTAAAGGTGGTCTTAATATAGGAATTTTACTGTACTATGTAAATAAGTCTAGCAACAGTTTTCACTTTACATAATTATGCTACATTTTACAATTTATCTGAAACATTCAAAGAGATAGTGCAATCTCCGAAAACCATCACGAAAACACGCTTATATAATTTTGACCCCTTGAATCCCACTTTTATATTGTAAAACTGGGGTCAACTGGGGTAAACCCTATTTTCCATATTTCTTTGTTCGTTTGATTTGAAGTTTAACGTCCCCGTCAACACTGTAAATGTCATTTTGGAGACGTTGCTTCCAATTTTGTGGGACTTTTACCCGACATTAAGATGAAATGACATCTCAATCCCTGTCGCCCAATTAAACCAATAGGGTTTATCAGCATGGACGGTCCTCCTCGCACCGCGGTTCCTGGACAGGCTTAGATCCTCTAAGCGGTTTACCAGTACTAGTGTGGGGGCCGGATTCAGCTCTGCCCCATGAAGAAATATATGGGCTGCATGATGCTTCCACGCAGAGCTGAATCCGCGACGAGGCGGTTCTAACGAGTACTCACAAGCTATGTTTGAGAGCAGAAGTATGAAAAATAATGTATACCCCAGTAAACCCCAGTTTTACTTTATAAATGTAGGGTTCCAGGGGTCAGAAGTATATAGGCATGTTTTCGTGATATCCCATGTTTGAATGAGCTCCCTTGTTGGACCTGTTTCCATTTTTATTCGTCATCAGAAGATGACATCATTTGCAAATTGCAAACCCCGTTATGCGCTGCATATTATAGGGCATACATCGGGAGAACCCAGTCAATGTCATAAGGAACAACATATATTGTTTAGGGGTGGGACTTCTAACGAGTTCTGAGATTTTAAGACATATAAACTGAAGGGGTTGGGACAGTCCCCCTGGGAATCCCCGGTCGGTGTCAATAACTGTATCTTGTCATTAGGAACGTTAACAACACCGTATATGGTTTAGCACATTTTCTGAGATATTAAGCATTGTGTGAACTTAGGGGAAGGGGCACACTGAATGCATTTTATCATAAAGAACAGCAATATATAGTTTAGGGGTGTGGATATGAACGGTTTCTGCGATATTAAGCCGTATATGAACTTGGGGCGTGGGTCACTGTTGGTGCCACTGAATACATCTTTTCTTATAACTTTAGTGGTGGGGATCTGAACGGTTTCTGAGATATTAAGACTTCCATAAACCAGAGGGGTGGGGCGCATCCCCGACCGATCCACCAGTGGTGTCACTGAAGGCGTCTTGTCATAAAGAACAAGAATATTTATGGTTAGTGGTGGAGATCTGAACGGTTTCTGAGATACTGGGCCTTTTGTTAAGTGGGAGAGGTGGAACATACCCCCAAACGTTTGTGTCACTTAATCGTCTTATCATATGGAACAAGAATATATATGGTTATGGATGGGGAGCTGAACGGTTTCTTAGATATTAGGCATTGGTGTGGTGCATGACCCCGGCGATCCCCCGGGAACCCCAGTGGATGACACTAAATGCGTCTTATCATAAGGAACAAGAATACATATTGTTTAGGGGTGGGCCTTTCGTGAAGTGGAGGGATGGGGCATAGCCCCGGGGGATACGCAGTTTGTATCACTAAATGCGTTTAAAGAACAAGAATATATATGGCTTAGGCGCGGGAAACTGAAAGGTTTCTGAAGTGGAGGGTGTGGAGCGTGGCCCCTAGGGATACTATGAAACCCTCTTGCAAAACTTCATATTGATATCTATCAAATCCCCAAATTTCTAAACAATCCGAAAACTCTTCCCGACAAAATTTGGCCGGATTTTTACATGACCCCGGGTACCCTTTAGCCCGCGGTTTTGAACTTTGAAACCCTCGTGCACAACTTCATATCCATACCTATTATATCCAATAATTGCAGGACAAACTGAGAACACCTCCGGACAAACATTGGACGTAACGAAGAAGAAGAGAAAGAAGAAGAAGAGAAAGAAGAAGAAGAAGAAACGCAGCAAAAACAATGTCTCCATTACGCAAACATGCCTATATAATTTTGACCCCCATGAACCCCACTTTTATATAGTAAAACTGGGGTTTACAGGGGTAAACCTTATTTTTCTTATTTCTGCTCAAAAATGTAGATTGTGGGTACTCGTTAGAATCGCCTCAATGAGGCGGTTCTTACGATTACACACAATCTATATTATGAGCAGGAATAAGAAAAATATCATAATTTTTCATCTTAAGTTTTCCATTTTTACAGGAGTAAAATTTACACTATTTATCGTAATGCACCTCTTCGCTTTGGAGACTTAATTATGTATTTGTCAACGTGCTGACAAGCCATGAAAAATTATAAATGGTGCTAGAAGCTCTTTTCAACGTGTGTGCACATATCAAAAGAAGACGACCTGTGCATGCTCGAGCTCTCCGGAACAAATCATACAGGGACCATTGCCCCGCTCCCACATGCGCATCCGGGATAGGACCAACCCGATTTGCAATGGGTACATTATTTTCGCGCAGACTGGCTCGAGTGATGTCCACAGGTATTATTTTGACATTCTATACACAAAATGATGATATTATTTTGACATCTGATACAGTTAATCATTTTCAAGGGTCTATTTTGCGCTACTTTAAAGATCCCATAAGTCTACTTGTTTTCTCAAATTATTTTATCTTCTAAAGAAAATTTTGTAAAAGGTGATGACATCCAATAAGGTTTTTCTTTTGAATTTGATAACCTTTGTCATCTTGGGTGTCCGTCTCTTAAAATCTTAACATATACTAGTACTGGGGTCAATAGGAATCTTTATTCTCTAGGGAATTCTACGGAAGAGCATTAGGGCCAGTCACACTTTAATTTCTTTTGATAGGTATCTCGAAATTTCGACATAGTATCTCGAAATTTCGACTTAATAACTAAAAATTTCGACTTAGTATCTCGACATTTCCACTTAATAACTCGCAATTTCGACTAAGTATCTCGAAATTTCGATTTACGATCTCGAAATTCCGACATATTAACGAAATGTCGTCTTACCATCTCGAAATGTCGACTTATTAACTCGACATTTCGACTTACTATATCGACATTTCGACGTAATAGCTCGATCTCGACTCAATTACACAACATTTCGACTTATTAACTCGAAATTTCGACTTATAATCTCGAAAATCGACATAATAACTCGAAATTTCGACTTAGTATCTCGAAATTTCGACATAAATTACTCGAAGCTGGCTCTGTGATCTGCGATCTGCACTCAACTCTGAATTGGGATTAGCCGTTACGGACTTCTTGTTATGGCCAACTCAGAGTTGAAAGTAGACCTCAGCTCTCAGACCCAAACTTCCGCAACTTCATTTTCACATAAAACAGACGTGGGCCCCGCCCATCAGGGCTTGGAAAAATAGATTGGACTGCATGGTTCTTCCACGCAGAGCTAAAACCGAACACACATGAGTACTAATAAACCGCTTGGAAGGTCTAAGCCTACCCAGGCAAAGTGGTGCGAGCCGGACCGTCCTACATATAAACCCTATTGGTTTGTTTGGGTGGTAGGGCTTGAGATGTCAGTTCATCTCAATATCAGGTAAAAGTCCCAAAAATTGGAAGCAACATCTCTGAAATGACCTTAGTAATGTTGATGGGCAGACAGACAGACAGACAGACAGACAGACAGACAGACAGACAGACAGACAGACAGACAGACGGATGGACGGACGGACGGACGGATGAAAGTACGGAGGGACATATGTAAACTAATATAGTCGCACTTTATTTAAAGCGGGGGTATAATAAAACGGGGTGTTTAACATTTATCGGATTCAGTATCTCGTACTGTCGAGATATTAAGTCGAAATTTCGAGATAGTAAGTCGAACTTTCGAGTTATTTTACGATAATTAGTTCGAAAATTCGAGTTAATAAGTCACAATTTTGAGATAGTACGTCAAAATTTAAAATTAATAAGTCGAAATTTCGAATTATTATGACAAAATTTCGAAGTAGCAAGTCGACATCTCGTGTTAATAAGTCGAAATTCCGAGATACTGAGTTGAACTTTCGAGTAATTATGTCGAAATTCGAGTTAATAAGTCGATATTTCGAGATACGAAGTCAACATTTCTAGTTAATGTCCAAATTTCGAGATACTGAGTCGAAATTGCGACTTATTATGCCGAACTTTTGAGTTAATAAGTCGACATTTCGAGTGTACGTATGTATGCGTGAATTTAGACCTGAACATACATTGGCTGTTAGTAAAACTCAAAAACACACTCACGCCATGATCAGAATTCCTAAGAACATATAATGTTGTATCGTGTATTTGGACGTACTGTTATCCATCCTTTTTCTTTTGTAATCAAGTCATCATTCTATATGTTTTGTACATTTGTATCATTTTTGCACGATATGTATTTGGAGTCGGGTGGGGAGGAGGAGCCGACCAAAAAAAAAAAAAAAAAAGTCGACATTTCGAGATACTAAGTCGAAATTTTGAGATTCTAAGTCGAAATTTCGAGTTAATAAGTCGAAATCTTTAAATACGAAGTTGATGTGTTGAGATACTAATACAAATCAAAAAATGAGTTCCTTTAAGAGCAATGAAAACATTCATAAGAAAGAAGATGGGTCATACTACGTAGTTTCGGCTAATAAAGCCTCATCAGTGACCCTGTAATGATCCGGCAAAGAAAGCCAGAGAAAACATACTGCAATTTTGCGAATTTCGAATAGGCAGTCGATTCAAAGACTGATATAAATCAAAAAGGGATCCAAATAATTAAAAACCTGTCTAGATATACGAGTCTAAACCAATAATTTATTTCTGATTTCTCAGAATATTCATCCTGATCTCAAAGGACCAAAAGTAAAACATAAACTGCACTATGGTTGATGTACGGGGAGACGTTTTACCGCCGCCACACGGCACAACACCAGCAGCAGTGAAGGCAAATAAAAATCTAAAAATGAGTTCCTTTAAGAGCAATGAAAACATTCATAAGAAAGAAGATGGGTCATACTACGTTCGTTGTTTCACGCTGGAAGAACGTTTTTTTTTTTTTTTTTTTTGCTGTTGTATCCATTTTCCTTAACGTTGATCATTTTCCCCTTTTGATAAAATTTCTGTTATAAAGGCACCTTATGCATTTTTTTGGTCGATTGTTATACAATCGACCCAAAGCTACTAAATGACAGAATCAGAAATAGTGACTATCACGGATTTGGGGAAACCAAGGTTATGTTATTATTAGAAAATGGTTGCGCTATTTTTATCGTTGCTGCATGTACATGTAGGCCAGAGTTGCGTGTTGCTGGACGCCTTTGGCAAACAGTGTATACCCAGATCATACGCCGCTAAATGCGCCGTCTGCTCAGCCGGCTGCTCAGGGTCTACACTGTTTTGCTTCAAATACTGGTATTTAGGTATAAGTCTCAGCTGTCAATTTAATGATATATTTCTTCATAACATAATTTCTTTTCTTCTATCGAAAGGGCGTACGGTTTTGATCAGTTAGTACAGTCCTGATATTTCATTGTGGAAATGTCGCCAAATTAAAAGTCAGTGTTTGAAACAGATGACGGCATGTCTGTGTATGTTTGAAAAAGATGACAGTATTCCTACATAGAATTTTCAATCTACGTTTTCAAATTATCCCTTTCGATTCCAATATTTGTTACTGCGCAATAATTGTAAACCCTTACAACCCTAAAGCCCAGTACAGATACTTATGCAAATAGTGTAGATCCTGATATGATGGCCCTGAGCCATATAATCGGGAAATTTTCTTACCGTTCAGCTTGACACCCTTTTTAGTAGAATGGATGTGCTCAACTTCAGTGCTCCAGAAACTCAAGGGTGAGAGGGGTCTGAGGATCAAAGCACTGTTAACACTGACAACTCTGAGTGCAGGCTGGAAAAACGGAACTGTTTCAGTCTATCCTTATGCGTTCTGCGGCGTCTGATCTGGGTCTACACTGTTTGCCAAACCAAACACATGATTCTAGTCCAAATTTTACAGATCATTTACGCCAAATTCTGACCTCAGAATGGAACAAATAACACGGCCATTTTTGGGTTGATTGTCAATCGACCCGAAATCGACCCAAAGTTACTAAGCAGAAAAGCCCCGTGCTAAAGTCCACGTGACCATCACTAACGTGTCGGAATAGCTTTTATTTTACAGTATATAGCCGCAGTGAGGTCAGAGTGTTGCGTAAGAGGGTTATCTTGGAATCATAGGTTGGGCTTGGCAAACAGTGTAGTCCCAGACCAGAGGCCACAGAACGCGGCGTCTGATCAAGATCTACACGATTTGCTTAAACCCCGAAATTTCAGTGTTAAATGAAACAGTTTAAATCACAGTCCAGGACTTTGTCTTTGACATACACTCAGAGACAATCGATCCACCAGTACTCTCAGTGCTTTAATTGATTTTGTTACAAAATTTACTGTGCGATAATGAGTGTAGAAAAAAGGTGCTTAGACGACCCAAAGATAGACGATCAAAGATATTCTAATTTTCCAGTCAGCAAAGAATGACGGGTCAAAGCTTAGGGTGGGCGATAGCGCGCTGTCGGTCCCACGTTGGTCCGCTCTTGCGTGCTGGCTGGGTTGGATCTACCGCAATATATTCACACAACTTTCATCATCATCATCATCATCATCATCATCATCATCATCATCATCATCATCATCATCAAGGCATATGAAAGAATAGGTAACAGTCTAAAAGGTCACAAATAATACACTTTTCTCGGGTAAAAGTCCCACAGAATTGGAAGCACCATTTCCAAAATGACCTAAATAGTGTTGACGGGGACGTTAAACCTCAAATCTAACATGACCGTTCTGACTGAATACGGTATTCAGGCATTACACTCGATACTACAAAGTCGTTTTTCCGTTCTTAATGTTGTATTTGCTTATGTTATGTTCGAAACGGTTCATGGTTTTAATATATCCGAAACGTGCACGAAATAACTTAAATTTCAATTTAAGGTTCTCCAAGTTATATAATCTAAAAAATTAAATGCACTTTCGCGTGTCTTAGTAACCTAGGAGGTGGATTGAAACCAGTCGTCTCAGTGATCACTATGCACGGAAGCATCTAATAGTGTGTATGATGAGAGTTTACGGCAGACATTCATCTGATGTTTTTTTGATGATGTTAACGCTTCAAAGAAACCAGGGTCAAATTGTCGGATTAGCTTCCTAACTACATCTTGAAGTTGTAGTATTTCATGAAGCTATTTCAGCACTTGGAACTTTTAAACTCAAAACAATAAAACAGTGAACTTACTGGAATACTTTTTGGACAATGAAATATGAGATATTGTTCGAGTGAGTGAGTGTTAGAGTTTTACGTCCCACCATCAGCTAAGGTCATACGGAGACGGGACCTCGGTTTAAAGACTCATCCGAAAGTCTGGAGAAGCGAAAGTCTGGGATCGATCCTGCGACCCCTGGTTTACAAGGCGAGTAGCGTAACCACTACACCATGGAGGCTTCTAAAATATTGTTCGAGATAGGGGCAGTGCGAACTACTGAGGGTTAATCAAGTATCTTGTTAAAAAGCATAATGGGGGTATCGTTACGAAAACTCGCCTATACAAATACATTATAACTTTTATTGCCGAAAAAAATGAAAAATTTAAGATGAAAATGTGTGATATCTTTCTTATTTCTGCTCAAAATATAGATTGTGAATACTCGTCAGAACCGCCTCATCGAGGCGGTTCTAACGAGTACCCACAGTCTATATTTTAGAGCAGAATAAGAAAAATAAGGTTTACCCCAATAAACCCCAGTTTTACTATATAAAAGTGGGGTTCAAGGGGGTCAAAATTATATAGGCGTGTTTTCGTGATGAAAAAGGATTTTTTTTTTTCGATTTTCTTTAGCATAAAGTTATGTTAATCGCCTCAATGCATCTGAAGATTCTAATGAGTACACATACATATGTATGTATCACATGTAACATTCATGTCAAGATGAAAAAACAAAACAAAACAAAAAATAAATAAATAAATAAATAAAAAAAAAAAATAAATAAATAAATAAAACAATATCTTATGGAACACTGGAAGGGACATGCAATTTATTTTAATATCTTGTGCGCACACGATTTTATCTTGTTTGCCGACAACATAGATCGTGTGAGGACAACATGATTTCATGTGCGCACAACTTATTATCTTGTTCGCACATATCTTGTGCGCACAATATATTATCCTGTACGCACAAGTTATTATCTTGTTCGCACAACATATTATCTTGTTTGCACAACACAGATCTTGTGCAGACAACATAATATCTTGTGCGCACAACTTCCCAAGATCTATATGTATGTTGAATATCTTGTGCGCAAAACATATTATCTTGTGCGCAGAAGATAATATCTTGTTCGCACAACTTAACGTCTTAGAAATAATAATATTATAATTGAACCTTCCCTGGTTCCGTAATATCTTCTTAATAATTCCAAACTTTTAGCTCGGAAAAAAAAACATTCGAGCTATTGCCGTCACTCCGGTGTGTGTGTTGTCGTTGCTGTAGTCGTCGTTCCGGAACAACTTAACCTTGGTTATAATTTCAAAAGTGTTTGACGTAAGCCTCTTGAAACTCCATACACATACTTATCATCACAAGAGCTACATAAACCCAAGGGCAATAACTGTATTTTTTATTTTGGCTGAATTATTTTCCCGTTTCTGATTTTTTTTTTCGGTTCCTCTCATTCCAATACTATTTTTTACAGAGCCCCCAACTTTACATTGATGGTCCTTGCATTGATATCAAACGGTTTGACCTTTGATCTTCACTTTTGAACTTTCACCTATTTTATATGCCTTTTTGTAAAAAAAGGTCGTATTTTGTTATGCACCTCGGCGTCCGTCCGTCCGCCCGAACGAGCCTCCGTCCGTCCGTCCGTCCGTTTGTAAACGTCTCCACAATCTCCGACGTTTCGGCTTTTGACAGCCTTTTTTCAACTACTACATATTCTTCAATGCCTTCTTTCCACCATTTTGAAATTCTGGATAACTCCTCTTACATTTTACATCCGATCAAGCTGAAACTTGATACATAATATAGCCGCGCATATTGTTTCGAGGATTGCGGTCCTCGCCAAATATATACAGAGTTATACCCCTTCGAAAATTTCGGTAAACATTTCTTTTCCGAATGTCCGTCCGTCCGTCTATAAACTTTTCGTTTCTGGATAACTCCTCCTACATTTTACATCTGATCAAGCTGAAACTTGGTATAAAGTTAGGTCATGATGTGAAGTAGTGCATATTGTTACGAGAGTACGGTCCGCCAAATATTAACAGAGCTATACCCCTTTCAAAATTTATGTAAACATTTCTTTTCGGGAAAACTCCTCCTACATTATACATCCGATCAAGCTGAAACTTGATATATAGTTAGACCATGATGTGGCGTATTATATATGCCGGGTAACTCCTACAATAAGCATTAAATAATGCTGAAACTTATTATATTATTAGACCATGAGCTGGTGCAGCGCATATTGTTTTGAGGTTACGAGCCACCAAATATTATCAGAATTATGTCCCTTTGAAATTTGGTTATTGTTTCGATTCTGAGTAACCCCTATAATAAACATCAGACTACGCTGAGACTTTATAAATGGTGACACAAAGATGTAGAGCAGTGCATGATGTATCCAATGACGTTGCGGCTCAACGCGCGTAAAATTTGGCGTCGACGTCATAAACGTATTTAGGTGATGTTAGAGCTGTCAGGTCCGGGTCCAAATCGCGGGTCCAAATAGTGTTTTGTTTTTGTTTGATTTGAGGTTTAACGTCCCCGTCAACACTGTAAAGGTCATTTTGGAGACGTTTCTTCCAATTTTGTGGGATTTTTACCCGACATTGAGATGAAATGACATCTCAAGCCCTGTCGCCCAATGAAACCAATAGAGTTTATTAGCATGGACGGTCCGCCTCGCACCGCGGTTCCTGGACAGGCTTAGATCCTCTAAGCGGTTTACCAGTACTAGTGTGCGGGCCGGATTCAGCTCTGCGTGGAAGCCCCATGCAGCCCATATATTTTTTTCAAGCCTCTATGGGCGGGGGCGCCCAAATAGTGTTAGATACATTTATAAATGTAGATAGGTACATGTGTACATGTAACAAGGTTGTGTGGACCAGATGTGCATGTACTTAATAATGTGTAGACCAAAGTTGCATTCACCCTCAACTGTATGGGTGCAAAACCGTCACTAAACGCAAGTATACTGCGTCTTTTAACTTCTAAATAGTTTGATAATGGTCCCAGCATGTCAGGAAATCCGTGAAATGAATACCCCAGTAAATCCCAAATTATATACAGAAAACTGGGGTTTACAGTGGTATACACTATTTTTTTTTCTTATTCTGCTCGAAGGCACACGTTAGAAAACATTGAGAATTTACCTTTTTGGAGATTTGAAAGAATAATTAAGGGAAAATGGGAACACCTTCAGGGGAAGCTAATACTGCAAAAGTATTTTTGTCTCCTATGTCAATAGGGGGCAAATCTTAAAGGAGAGAAT
Source organism: Lucinisca nassula (assembly GCA_963580285.1). NCBI lineage: Eukaryota > Metazoa > Mollusca > Bivalvia > Lucinida > Lucinidae > Lucinisca > Lucinisca nassula. The sequence continues at coordinate 46,093,332 of OY757023.1, read as the reverse complement.
TTGCTCCTGAGGAGCAAATTCGTTCCTTTAAGAGTTGACCCCTTTTTCAGTTTTCTATAAGAAAAGCGAATGGGAAGTCCCGAAAGTTATCTCCCTTTGAAAAATGGTGGAAAAATTTGCCAGGTGTTCCCCTTCCCCTTAAGCCGCAAAGATATTTTTATTGAAATCGGTTTGAAACGAAACAAAACAAAACAACAAAAACGAAACAAGTGTCCTTGCTACACACACATGTGACACAAATGTGATCGTTGGTACATGTACAATATACATATATGATACAGAAATTGTACATATTCGTATACGTTAGAAATTATTGAAATTCTGGCTGCAAGACGAACATGATGACAAACCATTTATGACATAGAGGATCTTACATGAGTGTTCATGTATTATTGAATTTATTAAATGAGTTGAGGAAATGGGATAAAATGCGAGGCTTTGCCGAGCATTTTATCCCTTTTCCTCAACGAGTTTAATAAATTCAATCATACATGAACACCAATGTAAGATTCTATTTATAATATGACATTTTAAATGCATTTTATTTACGATCGTTTAATAAAAATGTCAATATTCCGTCATAAGTAAACGCGACGTCGTACATGTAACGTTACGGGGCGTATCTAACCAATTTGCATATTTAATCCACAAGTGGATTATCAAATTTATTTCATGGCGTTATTACACTCTTAGACGCGACGTCATATGATACAATGGAATCTTCCAACTAATAAGATTTCCAATTATAGGAGTGTCAGGTTTGTCTTGTTTGTGGTAAGATTCACAAAAATCCACGTACTTTAAGTAAACAGTTTAAACTCACACCAAACGCCGCGTATTACGGCGTCTGATCTAGGTCTACACCGTTTGGCAATGTCCCAAAAATTGAAGGGTTTTACGGTTTTAACAACACGCCTATAACATTTTGACCCCTCTAACCCCACTTTTATATAGTAAAACTGGGGTTTACAGGGGTGCACCTTATTTTAGCCCACCTGTCACGTAGTGACAAGGTGAGCTTTTGTGATCACATTTTGTCCGTCGTCCGTGCGTGCGTCCGTCCGTGCCTGCGTAAACAATTTCTTGTCCGCAGGATAGCATCTTCATTTATGATTTGATTTACACAACTTGTACCACCATGAGATCTAGTTTCCTTTGTTGAACCAGCCATATCCAATCATGTGTTACTGAGTTACGGCCCCTGAAAGGGCAAAAATTGCCTATTTTGGTCTTGTCCGCACGATAGCATCTTCATTTATGATTTGATTTTAACCAGACTTGCACACAACTTGAACCACCATGAGATCTGGGTTCCTTATTTGAACCAGCCATATCCCGTCATGTGTTACGGAGTTACGGCCCCTGAAAGGGCAAAAATTGCCTATTTTGGTCTTGTCTGCATGATAGCTGTTTCATTTATTATTTGATTTTAACTAAACTTGCACACATTTTGTACCACCACAAAATAACTCGGTCAAGTTCGAATATGGGTCATGTTGGTTCAAAAAGTATGTCAGAAGGTCAAATCAGAAAAAAAACTTGTGAAGACACTATAGGCCACAGATTTGGTCCGATCATCATCAAACTAGCCCAGAATGATCATCTTAACAATATCTCAGTCAAGTTCGAATATGGGTGTTGACGGGTCAAAAAGTAGGTCAGTAGTTCAAATCATACAAAAATCTTCTGAACACACTAAAGGCCACAATTTATGTCCAATCATCATCAAACTTGCTCAGAATGATCATCTTGATAATATCTTGGTCACATTAGAATATGGGTCATGTCGGTTCAAAAAGTAGGTCAGTAGATCAAATCATAGAAAAACATTGTGAACACATTAGAAGCCACAGTTTTTGTCCAATCATCATCAAACTTGCCCAGAATGATCATCTTGACAATGTCTGAGTCAAGTTCGAATATGGGTCATGTCGGTTTAAAAAGTAGGTTCAAATCAGAGAAAAACCTTGTGAACACACTAGTGGCCACAGTTCTGGTCTGATCATCATCAAACTTGCTCAGAATGATCATCTTGATAATATCTTGGTCACGTTCGAATATGGGTCATGGCAGGTCAAAAAGTAGGTCAGTAGGTCAAATCAGAGAAAAACCTTGTGAACACACTAAGGGCTACATTTTTGGTCCAATCATCATCAAACTTGCTCGGAATGATAGTCTTGACAATATCTCGGACAAGTTCGAATATGGGTAATTTTAGATAAAAAAGTAGGTCAGTAGTTCAAATCATAGAAAAACCTTGTGAACACACTAGCGGTCACAGATTAGGTCCGATCATCATCAAACGTGCCCAGAATGATCATCTTGACAATATCTGAGTCAAGTTCGAATATGGGTCATGTCGGTCCAAAAATTAGGTCAGTGGATAAAATCATAGAAAAACGCTCTGAAAACAATAGAGGCCACAGTTTTGGTCTAATCATCATCAAACTTGCTAAAAATGATCATTTGACAATATCTCAGTTAATATCGAATACGGGTCATATCTGGCCAGTAAGTAGGTCAGTAGGTCAGATTGTTGAAAAACCTTGTGGACACACTAGAAACCCCAGTTTTGGTCCGATCATCTAACTTGCTCAGAATGATCATATTGACAATATCTGGGTCAAGTTTGAATATGGGTCGGGTCAAAAAGTAGGTCAGCAGGTCAAATCATAGAAAAACGTTTTGAACACTCTAAGAGGCCACAGTTTTAGTCAAATCATCATAAAACTAGCTCAGAATGATCATCTGGACAATATCTCAGTTAAGTTCGAATATGGGTCATGTCAAATCATAAAGTAGATCAGTAGGTTATTTTGTCATAACTTTTTGAACTGTTTGAGATAGAGCCTTCATATTTGGCATGTAGGTTCCTTGTGACAAGGGCCTTCCACTCATATAAAGATTTTACCTGTGTCGTTGACCTCTGACCTACTTTATCATAACTTTTGAACCATATGAGATAGAGCCTTCATATTTGGCATGTATGTTCCTTGTGACAAAGTGTTACCAAGCATTCAAAACTTTGAGCCATGACCTTGACCTTTGATCTACTTTGTCATAACTTTTGAAACATTTAAGATACAGCCTTCATATTTGGCATATAGGTTCCTTCATAGGAGTGAGTGTTTGAGTTGAAGTCTCACCAACAGCTAAGGTCATACAATGATGGGACCTCTGTTTAAAGACCAATCTGAAAGTCTCGATAAGCATGGGATCGATCCTGCTACCCCTGGTTTACGAGGCAAGTAGCATGACCACTTCACCATGAAGGCCCCTAAACTTCATTGGAATGTTGTGTAGATGACCCTCTAGGAAAATAGCATAACGATTAACAAATGGTCAGAAGAGCAAAAATAGAAAAACATTGTAAATTTGCTTCAAATGCGAACTCCTTCTAACCCTTTGGGCCAATTGTATTTAAAACTTCACAGGAATGTTGCCTAGGTGACCCCCTACCAAAATAGTTAAAACTCATTCCACTCCAATGAACAAGATGGCTGCCAGAGCTAAAAATAAAAAAAAATCTTCAAACGACAATTCCTTCTGTACTCTTGGGCCAATTTCATTCAAACTTCGAAGTAATGTTGCTTAGATGACCCTCTACCAAAAAGGCTAAAACAATCCCGCTCTGATGAAAAAATGGCCACCGAAGCTAAAAATAGAAAAATATTGTAAATCTGATTCAATCGTGAACCCCTCCTAAACCATAAGGCCAATTTGATTCAAACTTCACAGGAATGTTGCCTAGGTTACTCCCTACCAAATAGGTTAAAATCACTCTGCTGATGAACAAGATGGCCACCAAAGCTAAACATAGAATGTACTCGAGACAGTGACACACAGGTGAGCGAATCAGGGCCCTGTGTGCCCTCTTGATCTTATTTCTCCTCTAAAATATAGATTGAGCAGAAAAAAGAAAAATATGACAATTTTTATCCTAAAATTTTCGTTTTTCGGCGGTGAAGTTTACAATGCATTTGTATAGGCATGTTTTCGTAATGTTGGTCTACACTGTTTACCAATGTCCAAAAAGTGGCACGGTTGACCGACAAAAACTCAATTTTTTAACAATTTAGTGGGCTTACAATAATTAACATGTAGGTGGCTTGTTTCAATAAATTTGTATGACAAATCGTTAATAAAACTGGCGTGTCGACAGCCTTGAAGTAAAATCACAGAATATTTAGCCTTTTACTATGCATAAAGTTACAAAATAACTACACTATTGTTATACGCCCTGTAAGAACTTTGGCTTATGTCGAATCTTTGACCCGCAAATATCTGATCATAATTAGGAAGCCATTTAATGTTTTAAAACAAAAGTTTTGTCGAAGATATTACGAATGCTATATCTCATATTGACGTTTTTTTTGTTTTTTTTTTTTCAAATAATTCAAGCTTTCTGTCATATCTACAGTTACATGTAGGAAACTCCACCCTTAATTCTTTCTTTAACATATTCATGTAAGAAGGGTACTTGTCGCCAGCCCTTTTACGTGCATATAGTCGAACAACAAGAGTTGCTGTCGGCTAGGTGAACAGTGGAGGCTCTCGCGAGCATGCATATTCGCACACACGCGTCAGAATCATCATTGTTTGCGCACATGTACGCGAGCTATACAGTTTGTTTTTGTTTGATTTGAGGTTTGACGTCCCAGTCAACACTGTATATGTCATTTTGGAAACGTTGCTTCTTCTTTTGTGGGAGTTTTAGCCGACATTGAGATGAAATGACATCTCAATGGAAACAAAGTTTATAAGCATGGACGGTCCGACTCGCACCGCTTTGCCTGAGTAGGCTTAGATCCTCTAAGCGGTTTACCAGTACCCGTGCGCGGTCGGTTTCAGCTGTGCTTGGAAGCATCATGCAGCCTAACTATTTCTTCAAGCTCCGATGGGCGGGTGCCGTTACATTAATTCAGTTTGTTACAGCGAATGGTCAGCCAGGTGAGTTTAAGTGCATTTAACATATGGCATTTCAAACAGCAGCGAAACTTCAATACAAGTAGAACACGGATGGCTCGTTTACCAGGGCTAACTCGAATTTCATTACGAAAGCACACCTATACAAATACAGTATAAACTTTACCGCAGAAAAAAACCCGAACATTTTAGGATGAAAATTGGTGATACTTTTCTTATTTCTGCTAAAATATGGATTGTCGGTACACGTTAGAACCGCCTCGTTGAGTAACGAGTACCCACAATCTATATTTTAGAACAGAAATGAGAAATATATGGTTTACCCGTGTAAACCCCAGTTTTACCATATAAAAGTAGGGTTCAAGGGGGTCAAAATTATATAGGATTGTTTTCGTGATGTCGCTCTGTAGTCCCTAGAGAATTCTTCCAAATACCCTCAGATACCCTTATATATTCAGGTTAATTCATGGAGTTACCTTATGTTTAACCCCCACTAGTTCGAACTACCCCTATCTCGGACAAATTTCCATGAACTCAAAATTATTCGGGTTATGGAAGTTCGACTGTATACTACAGTGTAAGAGCTGATTATCAAACCTGACCCGAGGTTTTAAAACTTTCTTCTTACTTTCTCACCTGGCATTACGATAAACAACCGTGCGACTTGAACCCATTTAGTAAGGGGTAATTGGCAAACAGTGCAGGGCCCAGATCAGACGCCGCATAAAGCGGCGTCTGATCAGGGCCTATACTGTTTGCAAAAAACAGCCGTTTTCCTAATAAATTTTGAAGGAAACACAACTTGACACCTCTAAACTTTGAAATGGCTTCCTGCTAAATATAAAAAGGAAGATTCCATTTGGTACAAAAAGGGTTAAAAGTGCATTTTTTCACATTTCCAAAATGGCAACTTTTCTGACGTAAGAGCGTCATATTTTACTTATTTATACTGCAAACATAGGTTGTGGGTACTCGTTGGAACCGCCTCATTGGGGCGGTTCTAACGATTAACCACAATCTATGTCTTGGATAAGAAATAAGGAAAATAGTACATACCTCGTAAACCACAGTCTTCGCTATATAAAGTGGGATTTAGGGGGTGTTGTTCATGTAATGGGCATACAATTTATCCTGCTGATAAATGTTAAAATAAGATCCTGTGCGAATATAAATATGACAGAATACTCAAATATTGGATTTTTAGTAATTATTAGCGCTATAAATATCATGCCCAGTTGAAATTAGCATGACAAACTTTTCTTATTATATAAAAGATAAAGTTGTGGGAGCTCGGTAAAAACTGAATTTAACAGTCCCATGGAAAACCTTTCTGCTAAAAGAAAGAAAGAAAGAAAGAAAAAAAGAAAGAAGGAATGAAGGAAGGAAGGGTTATGGTTTGCCTTTGGGTGTTTGTGTTGCTTATATTATTTTATTTTGAATAGCCTATTGGCCATTTTGTGCGAAAGTAACTGTCCTTTTGGCTTTCCGTCATTGGTGTTTCCATTTGGTCTGTTGTTTCATGTTTGTGCTTCTTTCCCTTTGGTGTCTGTGATGGGAGCTGTGACTTGATTGTATCGATTCCTGATCATTGCCTTCACTTCTATTTTGTATTAAGCAGTCTTTTTCTGTACATAAACGATCTATTTCTGTGGTGTTCAGTTGAGCGCACCGTCTTGATTTCCTATAAATTAGTGATAGTCACGTGAACATCAAAAACCTTAATTACTTTAGGTCGATTTGCAAACAATCGACCCCCACCTCTAAAAAAAAAAAAAAAAAAACACTTCAGTGGTGTGTTTTTCTTTCCTGATGTGGAAACATGATATCGCAAATGTTGTGCTTGAATTGAGGTGAAACGTCTCCGTCAACACTGTTTAGGTCACTGTTTAGGGCATTTTGAAGACTTTGGTTCTAATTTGTAGGACTTTTACCCGACATTGAAATGAAATGACATCTCAGGCCCTGTCGCCCAATGAAAAAAGGCTTATTTGCATGGACGATCTGACTAATAATATGATTCCAATTCCTTAATTTATTTATTTATTTATTTTCAGGAAATCGAAGAATTTAGAAGAAACCACATTGACCCAAAAGGCAGCTGGTTAACATTTGTACGGTACTCAGACGACAGAACAACAGATAAACAATCAAATAAAAGAAAGAGAAAAAGAAAGAAAAATAAAAGAAACAAAACATTAGTAAGTATCTATTTGGTTTTGTAAGGTATCATCCCCTCAGATATATTACGAGAGCACACCAGTCCTATATGATATGCAAACACAATCTCACCGTTACATAACTAGAGCACACCTATATGATATACACACACAACCTCACTGTTACATAGTGACAGCACACCTATATGATATACACATACAATCTTACTGTAACATACAGAGAGCACGCCTACATGTATATGATATACACACACGATCTTACTGTTACATAAAGAGAGCACACCTATATGATATACACACATAATCTCACTCTTACATAAAGAGAGCACACCTATATGATATACAATACGATCTCACTGTTACATAGTGAGAACACACCTGTATGATATACAATACGATCTCAATGCTACATAATGAGAACACACCTCTAGGATATACAATACGAGTTCACAGTTACATATGTTGGCCGGCCTCGGTAGCTCAGTCGGATGCGTGTCTGACTGGTGATCAGGAGGACGAGGGTTCGATACCTGCTGGGGTCGGCAACATTCTTTCATGGAGATTAATCATGAAATCTTTTCTACGGTCATTCTCTCCCTTCCGCTGATTCATGAAAGGCAGTTGTCAGTTTCTGGCGAAAGAATGTACTGGTTAACCGCTTAAGTATAAGCCTGCCCAGGAAAAGTGTGGATAGGTAAACTGACCGGCTCAAAAATTACTAAAATAGTATTGACTGGGCCGTTAAGCTTCCATACAAACAAACAAACTGTTACATATGTCATCTCAGCGCACCTATATGATATACACACGATCTCACTGTGACATAAAAAGAGCTCACATATATATGATACACATATGAACTCCCCTATATGATACACACTCACGATCTCACTGTGACGTAAATAGAACTCACCCATATGATATGCATGTACACACACTCACAGGTCAGTCACGATATCACACCCGTACCATACACTCTCCGTTGCAATATTACACAGTGTGACATTATCACATGGATCTCTCAGTTACACTTAACATAATACGCCCATATGACGGCCCTTTCAAGATTATTTCACTCTTATCGAACTGATCGTGAAGCAGAAAATGACGAAAACCGGAGTACCCGGAGAAAAAACCACCTGATCTTCCGTTGCAGAACTTGGCGTCTCACATGTGACCCAAGCCAGGCTCTGTTACAATAACGATATCACACCATATGACATAGTCACATTGATCTCTCCGTACAGTATCACACCGTATGACATAGTCACATGGATCTCTCCGTACAGTATCACACCGTATGACATAGTCACATGGATCTCTCCGTACAGTATCACACCGTATGACATAGTCACATGGATCTCTCCGTACAGTATCACACCGTATGACATAGTCACATGGATCTCTCCGTACAGTATCACAACGTATGACATAGTCACATGGATCTCTCCGTACAGTATCACACCGTATGACATAGTCACATGGATCTCTCCGTACAGTATCACACCGTATGACATAGTCACACGGATCTCTCCGTACAGTATCACAACGTATGACATAGTCACATGAATCTCTCCGTACAGTATCACAACGTATGACATAGTCACATGAATCTCTCCGTACAGTATCACAACGTATGACATAGTCACATGGATCTCTCCGTACAGTATCACACCGTATGACATAGTCACATAGATCTCTCCGTACAGTATCACACCGTATGACATAGTCACATTGATCTCTCCGTACAGTATCACACCGTATGACATAGTCACATGGATCTCTCCGTACAGTATCACACCGTATGACATAGTCACATGGATCTCTCCGTACAGTATCACACCGTATGACATAGTCACATTGATCTCTCCGTACAGTATCACACCGTATGACATAGTCACATAGATCTCACCGTACAGTATCACACCGTATGACATAGTCACATGGATCTCTCCGTACAGTATAACACCGTATGACATAGTCACATGGATATCTCCGTTACAATTACAATATGGGCCCCGTCAAGCGATTTTGGTACTTATCGCCTATGCGAGCAGCGAAGGTTCAGGCGAGCCTGCGCATCCGCGCAGTCTCGCCAGAACCTTCGCTGCCCGCTCATACAAGCAGTGAATCAAGAGGAACCTTCAGACAGAAAGCCATATCCCTGGCCCCTCTGAATGGCTGGGCATGCGCAGTTAAAATTTGTCATGACGGAATGCTCGAAGGCACAAATTCGCTTGGCGGGGCTCATATAATACCCGTGTGACATACATAGATCTTTTAGTTGCATTGCGATATCACACTCATGTGAAATACTAACATTGATCTCACAGTTACACTACGATATCACACTCATGTGACATACTCACATTGATCTCACAGTTACATTACGATATCACACTTATGTGACATACTGACATTGATCTCACAGTTACATTACGATATCACACTCATGTGACATACTCACATTGATCTCACAGTTACATTACGATATCACACTCATGTGACATACTCACATTGATCCCATAGTTACATTACGATATCACACTCATGTGACATACTCACATTGATCTCACAGTTACATGACGATATCACACTCATGTGACATACTCACATTGATCTCACAGTTACATTACGATATCACACTAATGTGACATACTCACATTGATCTCACAGTTACATTACGATATCACACTCATGTGACATACTCACATTGATCTCACAGTTACATTACGATATCACACTCGTCTGAAAATAGAGCGGTTCGGACGCACCCTAAAAGTTGACATTTAAAGTATAGACAATGACCTACGAAATGTATGATAAATGCAATGTTAACCTGAACGCACAAATACACACGCTTGCTTGCACACCCATGCGCGCTCACACACATGCATACACGCACACAAACGCACGCACGAACGCTCAGCGCGCACTGCTTTATCCTAGAGCACGGACGGTACATGCAATATTATATTTTTATTGGTCTTTCACATGGTAAGTTATTCACTGTCAGTCCCTCATGCTTTAACCCTTTTTTGTACCAAATGGAATCTTCCTCCTTACGTATAGCAAGAGTCCGTTTCAAAATTTAGGGGTTTCAGGCTGTGTTTTCTTCAAAATCTATTTGGAAAATGCCTGAACAGTGTAGGCCCTGCTCAGACGCCGTGTTTTGCGGCGTCTGATCTGGGCCTGCATTGTTTGCCAGGGTACCTCTTTTGGGGTTTCTGGTACTTAATGGGTTAATTTACCAGTTTCAGCACTCTGTAAACTGTTTCATCATTTAAATATGGACGCAGTTTTCACAAAGGCGTATATAATAAATAATCATTCTGATTTATTTTCAGCATGGGCCCCCGGGTCCACCCGGTCCAGAGGGGCCACCTGGCCCACCAGGACCACCATGCACAGAAATATCGAAAGAAGAAATTTTAGAAGAACTCAAGGATCTCATAAAAGGTAACCTCAGTGTATCTTCTTTGGCTTCCATTATTATGTTTACCAAATCGCCCTAATTCATCAAGATTCGAGTTACTCACACGCACCCTTCATGGATGAAGTCGTAGCGCTCTTTATGATATAAATTAGTGAAATGAAACATGTTCTCAAGTAGAGGTAAGCTTCTTTAACCCATTGAGTACCAGAAAGCCCAAAAAGGGTAATTGGCAAACACTGCAGGCCCAAATCAGACGCCGCAGAGCGCGGCGTCTGATCAGGGCCTACACTATTTACATAAAGTTCAGCAATTTTCCAAATAGGTTTTGAAGAAAACACAACCTGACACCCCTACATTTTGAAATGGACTCCTGCCATCTACAAGTTGTGCGGGTCGGGTTCAGCCCTGCGTGGAAGCATCATGCAGCCTATCTATTTCTCCAAGCCCGGCGGGGGCGGGTTAAAGTTGTCCAACCAACAAACAAACAAACAGACAGGGCAAAAACAATATGCCCTTGCTATCAAAAAACAATCCTAATGCCTGTGTAACTATTGTACTTCCTATATGCATTAACCCTTTTTGTACCAAATGGAATCTTCCTCCTTATATATAACAGGAGTCTATTCCAAAATTAAGGGATGTCAGATTGTGTTTTCTTCAAAATTTACTTCACTTTTTCGACACCGCGTTCTGCGGCGTCGGATCTGGGCCTGCACTGTTTGCCAATTACCCGTTTTGGGGTTTCCGGTACAAAATGGGTTAATAGACTCTGCTCGACTCATCGATGCCAAATTAAAGAAAACTGGATAATGGACAATTTGAGCGAAAGAATGGATGATTTGATTGTTTGAATGGAGGTTTTCCGTCACAGTCAACACAATACCATCGACAGCGTCCCGATATTGGTACGAGCTCTCTTCGACTATTATTCGATGTCTCACCGACCTACAAGTCGACGAGTATTTTAAGTGCGAGTTTGAATTTCTCCAGGCCCCTCCCGCCCACCATCGACGCCCGGAGCGCCGGCCGGATTCCAGCCCGGTTACATCCAAAATCAGTCGTCAACTACTTGGGCGAGATTTGTAACGTGACTTCAATGACGTAAGTTTGGTCGGTTCGATTAATGAATGCGTCCCTCAATATGTTTGCGAGTGATATTGAAAATAATCATCTCGACCTTTGCCAGTAGTAACATTCACTAAATCAATAATTACTTCAGACTCTTGCTTAATCGATTCACATTCGACGTTACTGTTAATCCTCCAAACAAAACACTCCACCCCACACCACCCCGACACCCACCCCTTAAATTTGCTTCATCTACTCAATCTTTGTGGTGGAAACATACTAACGACATGGCAATCGACGTGGACACAGATCTGACTGCGCTCTTACAGATCTGGGTCTGTACTCACCTTTCCCGTTTTAGGATAATTACAGTACTGTATCGCAGTGATCTTACAGCAACTCTTCTAATTGTTACCTAATTGTTTGGTTATTGTCTTAATGTTAACGAGTTCTGAGTGATGAAAGGTAAAGAAATCTATTTCCAGACGTAATTTAATGATTCATTCATTCTCTTATTCTCTCAGATACATATGTAGCCCTAAATTCATACGGTTTTGTTTGTTTGAATTGAGCTCTCACGTCCCGTCAACACTATTTAGGCCATTTTGGAGATACTGCTTCCAATTTTGTGGGATGAAAAACGTTTCGTATGTACCAGGCCTATAGTGATGCCCTGAAGAATTCTTTCTTCTCTTGAACTATTCCTCAGTGGAATAGTCTTCCTTCCTCTGTGGTACATGCCAAAACTATAGAGGAGTTCAAAGCCCGCACGGTGTACATTGGGACCAAGAGGTATGTGTTTAAGTACACCTCTGAAAGCAGATTGTAAATAGTTTTAAGAACTCATCCAATGATTCTAAATTTAGCGCACCACCCGATTGAGGTAATGGCCAAGTATGACCGACTCAGTATATGAAGAAAGATTCTAGCCCTGCCGCCCAATGAAACCAACAAGGTTCGTTCTTTTATGTGTTCTTTGTTTCCAAAGGAAACCTTTTAGCTTTGTATTATATGTAGGGATGGTCCGACCCGCACCACTTTGCCCGGGCAGGCTTAGACCCTCTAAGCAGTTGTCCAGTACTCATGCGTGGTCGGTTTCCGCTCTGCGTAGAAGCATCATGCAGCCAATCTATTTCTCCAAGGCCCCGATGTGCGGGGGCCCTAAGATGTCAAATGTAGAAAAAACATTGTCATCTCTTTCAATATCTTAATATTCATGACCCAAGATGGCCGTCTCGCCCACATATGGTAAAACTGCTCAAGAACCTTCTTCTCTGAAGCCGTTGGGCCGATTGTCTTGATACTTGGTATGTAACTTGGACTCATCATAGTTTATAAATACGAATGATGAATCAGAGTTGACTTTGACCCAATTTATATAAGGTCCAATTTGGTCGCATACGCTTTTGTATGGAAAAAAGGTGAAAATACATTTTTTTTTTTTTTTCAGAAAATATTATTGCCCGTAATTTGCAATTAACTAAATGAGTAAATCAGGCTACATGATTATCAAAGCTTGTCCTTGGACCAAAATCACTCAGCAATTAAAATTATAAAACGCTGGGCATTCAAATTAGTCTGTGTGGAAATGGATAAATAGTCCAGGTCACATGGCCCAATGGCAGCCATGATATCATTTTAAAATTCCAATTATAACAAGAGGCCCATGGGCCACTATCCCCACCAGAGCTTAAGTGGGCACTGCTCAATGACAGCCATGTATTTTAACATGTACTCTACCAATTATAAAACTCCAAAACAAAACCCCATACCCAAATGAGCATCAATCAGTGGAATCAGTATCTGAAAAATATAAGGTAGGCCTTTTATGAAGAAGAGGGGGTGGACCCAATAGAGCCCTGTTTGGTATCACTAAATGCGTCTTATAATAAGGAACAAGAATATATATGGTTTAGCTGTGGGGATCTGTAAAGCCTGAGATATAAGATCCTTTAAGCAGTGTGTGTGTGTGTGTGGGGGGGGGGGGGGGGGCATGCCCGGTCGATCCCAAGAAAGCCTAAGATAGTTGTCCCTACATGTGTCTTATCAGAAGGACCAAGAATATTTATGGTTTAGGTGTAAATATATGAACGGTTCCTGGGATATGAGGCCTTTTTATGATGTAGAGAGGAGATGAATGGCCCCTGAAGACCCCACAAGTTGGGGGGGGGGGGGGGGGGGGGCTGAATGTGTCTAATAATAAGACACAAGAATATATATGAGTATGGGATGGGGATTTGAATGGTTTCTGAGATACATGGCCTTTTATGAAGTGGAGGGGCGGAGCATGGCCCCAGCACATTGCCTCAATACAAAGAGACCCCCACCTGGTTGGTGTGTTTTTTAATGAGTCTTACCATAAGGAACAAGAATATATATAGTTTAGGGGTGGGGATCGGAACGATTTCTGAGATATATGGCTTTTGATAAAGTAAAAGGGTGGGGCATGACCCGGGGCACCAGGGTGACTACAGGCTGGTGTCACTGAATCTTCTTATCATAAGGAACATGAAAAATATGGTTAAGGGGTGGGGCTCTGAAAAGTTCTTTGAGATATATGGCCTTTTGTGCAATGGAGGATAGGGACATGGCCTCGGCTCACACCGGGAGACCCCTAGGTTGGTGTCAATGAATATGTCTTATCATAAGGAACAAGAATATATAAGTTTAGGGATGGGATATTGGGCCTTCTATGAAATGGAGGGGGTGGGGCATGTCCCCGGTGCATTCCGGGGGACCCCCAGGTTGGTTTCACTGAATGCGTCTTATCATAAGGAACAAGCATATATATATGGTTTAGGGGTGGGGATCTTTAAGGTTTCCGAGATATTTGGCGTTTTATGAAATGGATGGGCAGGGGCAAGCCCCTGCGCATACTGAGGGACCCCCAGGGTGGTGTCACTGAATGCAACTTATCATAAGAAACAAGAATATATATGGTTTAGGGGTGGGGATTTCAATGGTTTCTGAGATATATGGCCTTTTATGAAGTGGAGGGGGTGGGGCATGGCCCCGGTACAGCCTGGGGGACCCCATGTTGGCATAAAAGCATATGGCTGAGTGAACTTTACTCAAGAAACTTTTCTATAAAAGTTTTGTCAAATTATCCATTTTTCAGTTTTCCCCGTTATAAGTCTATGGAGACTCTAAGTTGATAGAGCAACCAAACTAAAGAGCCGAATTTCAATTATAAAAAAAAAACATTAAACCGGTAAAGGCAAATATGGTGAATAGAGCATACAGTTTCTGAGGATATGATTTTTAATGTATTTTTTTCTATTTTTTTTTTTTTTTTTTTTTTTTTTTTGGTTTCCATGGCAACCAATAGAAGTAAGCAGCAGACATAAAATCATATGGCAGATAGAAGATAGCCTAACAAACATTTCTATGGAAGTTTGGTCACAATATCTGGCTTGGCTGTAATTGCCATTTTTCAATTTTCCCCATTACAAGTCTATGGAAACTATTAGTTGCCATAGCAACCAAACTAATGAGCCCATTTTCATAAAAGACAGACTTTCAACCTTTCAGCTAAAGGATGCTACAGATAAAATTTACTCCCAATCGGCCCAGTGGCTTCAGAGGAGAAGTCGTTTGAAAATGTTGACGTCATAGGACAGACGACAACGACGACGACAACGACGACGACAACGACGACGGACAACTGCCTAACCTATAAACTCCCCCGGAGCCTTCGGCTCTGGTGAGCTAAAAATCCTTCAAAATTATTCTTCTCTGAAAGCAGTGGGCAGACTGCCTTGATACTTGGTGGGGCTGGTCTCATCAGAATTCAGAATTGCTAAAGGCAATGTAATCTGATAGTCAAAATAGCAACCAAGGCTCCATGTAATATATCATGATCAGCCTCATCCCTGTTAGCGATTTCTGGCGTTCTTGGGCCTCTAGGTTTTTTATTTATTTATTTATTTATTTATTTATTTATTTATTTATTTATTTTTCAGAAGCAGCAGAGAAGCGGGCAAGAGAACTGATAGATGAAATGGTACTAGTATTTGTTTGTTTGTTTGATTTAAGGTTTAACGTCCCCGTCAACACTGTGTAGGTCATTTGGAGACGTTGCTTCCAATTGTGTGTGACTTTACCCGACATTGAGATGAAACGACATCTTAAGCCCTGTCGCCCAATGAAACCAATAGGGTTTATAAGCATGGACGGACCCACTCGCACCGCTTTGCCTGGGCAGACTGAGATCCTCTATGTGGTTTACCAGTACTCGTGTGCGGTCGGTTTCAGCTCTGCGTGGAAGCCTCTTGCAGCCAATCTATTTCTTCAAGCCCCGATGGGCGGGGACCGGGTACTAGTATTGTAATGTATTATGATGTCCATGCTAAAATATTTCAATATGCTACACTCCTACCCGATTTTCAGCTATTTGTTTGCATGATTATAATTTTTATCATGGATTCAGAAGTAGAATGGGAAACAGTATAGATCCTGCTCAGCTGGCTTCCAAGCAGGAACGAGAAGGATATATACTGATTGAACATGGTGATGGCTATCTTTTTACCATGATTGAGTTCTGTAGTCGACTCTTCGAGCTTTGAAATTGGACACACTTGGGGCTTACTTATTGATCAGAAACAAGAATGCATCCAGTGTAACTCCTGATGAGATGGCTCTGATCTGATCTGGATCTACACTGTTTCTGGTGGCATAAGAACCGGTATTCAGGGTTGAAAGAGTGAACTGTTATGAAATAAACCGTGACAAGCAAACACCGGTCTTTAAGTATGTGCGTAGTTTCAAATCACTGTATATATTATGCATTTAACGATGCATTTTGTTTGTTTGTTTGGTTGGTTTTAGGTTCTACGTTGCCGTCAACACTATCGAGCTATTTTGGTCATTGTGGGGACGTTGCTTCAAATTCTGTTGGACGTTTACCCGAAACTCAGATCAAATAACATCTCAAGCCTAAAGGAGTGGTCCAACACGCACCACTTTTACTCAGCAGGTTTAAAAGATGTTTACCAGTGCTCAAGTTCGGTCCATTTCAGCTCTGCACGGACGTGTCATGCAGCCCAATCAATGAATCCAAGAACAATGGGCGGTGCGCATTTACTAAAGCAAGCATGATGTCCATGACATGTACCTTCGTCAGGTCATACATTATCGAACAAAAAAAAACAAGAGGACCAAGCTAGCTTGGTCCTGTATCGCTCACCTGAGCTAACAGATTCAAAGTTTCAGGAAGTGCCAACCTTTACTGAAGGATTAATGGAAGGACATGGTGATGACAGGGTAAGCATTTTCTGCAAATCAAGTAGAATGTAACTCTATGATAAATAGGCTGACCTCACCAGTTTTCAAACTCATTCAAGCTTTTATTCCTGACTTGCTAAGAAGATCCAATATAAATTGATGGGGCAATGGTGATGACAAGTTCAAAAATAAGCAATTAACTGCTGCAATCAAAGGGATGTTACGCTGTGACAAATAGGCAAACCTCACGAGTTTTCAAACTCCTCCTATCTCTTCTGCCTGACTTATTTGTTTGTAAGTTTCATGAAGATCCGATCAAAACTGAAGGGGCAGCAGTGCTAACAAGGTCGAAAATAGGCATTTTTAAGCAACCAAAGGCACGTAACTCTATGATAAATGTGCCAACTTGGCCAGTATTCAAACTCATCCAAGGTTTCATTCCGAGCCACCTTACATATAAGTTTCAGAAAGATCCGATCAAAACTGAAGCGGCAACGGTGATGACAAGGTCAAAATTGGACATTTTTAGCAATCAAAGGGATGTTACTCTAATATAAATGGGCCGACTTGGCCAGTTTTCGAACTCATCCAAGGTTTCATCCCAAGCAACCTTACATAAAAGTTTCAGAAAAAATCTGATCAAAACTGAAAGGGCTACGGTGATGACAAGGTCAAAAATCAACATTTTCAGCCATCAAAGGGACATAACTCTACGATAAATAAGCTGAATTGGCCTGTTTTCGAACTCATCCAAGATTTTATCCCCAACCACCTTACATATAAGTTTCGGAAAGATCCGATCAAAACTAAGGGGTATGGTGGTGACAAGGTCAAAGATCAGCATTTTCAGCAATCAAAGGGATATAAATCTATGATAAATGGGCCAACTTGACCGTTATTCGAATTCATCCTAGGTTTTATCCCAAGTCACCTTACATATAAGTTTCAGAAAGATCTGATCAAAACTGAAGGGGCCATGGTTATGACAAGGTCAAAAATCGACATTTGCAGCTATCAAAGTAGAAGTAAAACAAAGATCAGGAATTGATACAATTAACTTACTCCACCCATAAAAGACACCAAAGGGAAAGAAATACAAACATTAAGCGACCAGACCATAATGGAAACCTAAACAAAGGAAGGCCATAAGGACAGTTACTTTCCCACAAAATGGCCATATGGCCATCCAAAACCAAAAGACACAAGTGATACACACAGTAAGTAACAAACAACAACATAAATAAATCGCCACAGAAGAGCCGCCTTGGAACGGTCAGTGGAAGATTTCCACTGGGGGGCTTAAATTGATTTTACGTGGCCACAATCCTCGCCCTTACTTCCGTCGCGATTTAGACAAATAATTTGTTCAGTCCGCATGAAGGCCTCCTAACTCATCAGTGCAACATCTCCGTGAACACAAAAATCAAAGAACCACAGAGGTGAGACAACGGTGAGGACTCGACAGCAAGAAACCACTGAAATGCTGGAGCAAAAGAAAACCAACAGTTAGACTCCGATGAGCCCGACCAGAGACGGAGCATCAGGCACCAACCAACATTATCTCTCTAATTTTCAATAAGCCTTTACGTTGGAGCCGTCATAGAATCTGAGGCCTGACCCACCGGCGTGCAATTAAAGAGGGAAGCAAAGTTGCCAACCGTGATTGGGTTAACTACCATGCATGCAGTCTGTCGTATAATATCCATGTTGTACCCAATCTTTTTATATCGAAGAATGATTTTACGAAATTGGGTGCTGAAGTCATTGCGGTTATATATTTTTCTGAATTTATATACTAAGTCACCATAAAATTCGGGTTCCGATAGACCTTGTTGCAGAAGAGATTTAAGTCCAATATTGAATTTTGAAATTAAATCAGAATGGCGTCTATAAAATTTTGAAAAGGCTTTGCGTAGTTTATGGTACCGATAACCCTGATTAAGGAGTTTAGCCGTTAATAATTTATTACGAGTGTTGAAGTCAGTTACCTGACTACACACTCTAGCAAATCGAATTAATTGCGAAATATAAACGCCATAGGATGGCGCACGAGGAACATCACCATCCAAAAAAGGAAAATTTACAATCTCAAATTCAAAGTCATCGCGTTTATCATAAATTTTGCACGAAACAAATCCATCTACAATAGATAGATGTAAATCCAAAAAAGGGGCCTCGGTATCAGAATAATTTGCTTTATTTAACTGAAGTTCTAGGGGGTAAATCATAGGGACAAAACTATATAGTAAATGGGGCGACTTGGCCTGTTTTTGAACTCATCCAAGGTTTAATCCCTAGCCACCTTACATCTAAGTTTCAGAAAGATCCGATCAAAATTGAAGGGGCTACAGTGATGACAAGGTCAAAAATCAACATTTTCAGCAATCAAAGGGACCTAACTCTATGATAAATAGGCCACCTTGGCCGGTAATCGAACTCGTCCGAGGTTTTATCCCAAGTCACCTTACATATAAGTTTCAGAAAGATCCGATCAAAACTTAAAGGTCTACAGTGATGACAAGATCAAAAATTGGCATTTTCAGCAATCAAAGGGACGTTACTCTAAGATAAATGGGCCGACTTGGTCGGTTTTCGAACTCATCCGAGATTTGATCCCTAGCCACATTACACATAAGTTTCAGAAAGATCCAATCAAAACTGAAGGGGCTACGGTGATGAAAAGGTCAAAAATCGGCATTTTGAGCAATCAAAGGGACGTAACTCTATGATAAATGGGCCGACTTGGCCGGTTTTCGAACTCATCCGAGGTTTTATCCCCAGCCACCTTATATATAAGTTTCAGAAAGTACCGATCAAAACTGAAGGGGCTACGGTGATGACAAGCATTTTCCCATTGTAAGTCTATGGGACCTTGTGATTGCCATAGCAACCAAAGTTTTCATGCGATTTCAAAAAAAAAAGCTTATGTCATCAATGCCCCACCAAAGGCATGCTACAGATGAGAAATGATTGAGATCAGCCTGCAGGCTGCAGAGATATAGCTGCTCAAAAGTGTGGACGGACGGACGGACGGACGGACGAGGGACGACGGACGACAGACGACGGAGGACCCACTATACCATAAGCTCCCCTGGAGCCATCGGCCAAGGTGAGCTAAAAATCGGCATTTTCAGCAAACAAAGGGACGTAAATCTATGATAAATGGGCCAACTTGGCCGGTATTCGAACTCATCCTAGGTTTTATCTCCAGTCACCTTATATATAAGTTTCAGAAAGATTCGATCAAAACTGAAGGGGCTGCGGTGATGACAAGGTAAAAAATCGACATTTTCAGCCATCAAAGGGACATAACTATATAGTAAATGGGGCAACTTGGCCGATTTTCGAACTCATCCGAGTTTTTATCCCCAGCCACCTTACATATAAGTTTCAGAAAGATCCTATCAAAACTGAAGGGGCTACAGTGATGACAAGGTCAAAAATCAACATTTTCAGCAATCAAAGGGACGTAACTCTATGATAAATGGGCCACCTTTGCCGGTATGCGAACTCATCCGAGGTTTTATCCCCAGCCACCATGCATATAAGTTTCAGAAAGATCCGATCAAAACTGAAAGGGCTACGGTGATGACAAAGTCAAAAATCGGCATTTTCAGCAATCAAAGGGAAGTTACTCTGTGATAAATGGACCAACTTGGCTGGATTTCGAACTCATCCGAGATTTTATCCCCAGCCACTATACGTTCCAAGGTGGTGCCTCTATCGCGGTTTATTTTTGTTATGGTTTGCCTTTGAGTGTATGTATCGCTTATATTATTTTGTTTGGGATAGCCAATCGGTCATTTTGTGGGAAAGTAACTGTCCTTTTGGCTTTCCGCTATTGATGTTTTCATTACGGTCTAGTTTTTTCATGTTTGTGTTTCTTTCCCTTTGGTGTCTCTGATTGGAGCTGTGGGTTAATTGTATCGATTCCTGACCATTGCCTTCACTTCTATTTTGTATATACATGTATGAGAGTGTCGGTCTAGAATGGAAATCAAGAGCAAGCGTTTTGTTTTGTTTTCAATATTAAATTGATTATAATCCGTTTCAAACAGTGTAGACACAGACCAGACGGACAGCACACGGCGCCCAATCAGGGTCTTCACTGTTTAAGTATAGGAATTGAAAGCTTAAACGAAAACACCTTAAGTCAAGGTTTCATCGACCCACCAGTACTGACATTGCTTTGATTCTATTTCAGAAAGCTAACATTTCATCAGCTATCCCACGTGAGACAGTTACCCAGATAATTAATATACCCAGAATATCAGCTGGATTCAGCATGAGACTAAGCCAGAATGAAATGGTGCGGAGAAAATCATTTAAGGAGTTGAATAATTTTCAACAGGTAAATTATACGATGGAGCCTCTGACAAGCAGCCACACAGAGAAAACTCAATACTGGTTGTTTAAGGGGGTTGTTATGCAGAAGGAAATGGTTGTGATGTATGACCTCATGCAGACCGACGAAAATATGTAAAGGAAGAGAGCTGACCATTGGTGCATGAAAACATGGAGTCGTGTTTACCAGAGGCTCAGAAGTATATGTATACAAATGTGAGACGTTAAAATTCTGTAACGGAAGGTCTGGTGGTTTTTCAGGCGGCAACGGATACACCCGTTTTCGCCAACTTTTGATTAACAGAAAGGAACAACCGTTTTTTATATGACATAAATTGTCAAAAATCCTTTAACGCTAGACCATAGTTTGGTTTAAACAATATTTTTTATGTATTTAACTGAGACCTGAATATTGCAAATACGGTATGCAGCTTAAATGACAGTCATCTGAATTTATTGATTGGCTTGCAATTTCTGCTGGAGAGCACTCGGTATATAGACAAGACTGTGGCCTATGTAGCCATATATAGCCACAAGTAATACGTTTTCATTACGTTTTACCACATTTATTGCCGTTCAGCTACGTTTAAAAAACGCAGTAAAACCTTGCACTCAAACCGTGACAGTGTGACTTCGGCCTAACAGTTGTAAATTAACATTTCTACTTTTTCACGGAGCAGTTTGTATGAACAATTCGATTTCAACTAAAATCCGTAGCAAGTGAATTAGAATTAAGCTAAAATAATTCGTAGGAAGTATTTTAAGAGCGGAAAATATTAGTTTATTTTATTATTTTTATTATTACTTAATATTAATATGTAGCAAAACGTATGGGTTTTCTACAGTAAAAGGAGCAAAGGACACTGAGCTTGGAAACAATACCCCTTATTGGCAATTGGAACGTTTTATTTGGTTTTCTCTATTGCTTTGAGACATTCCTATCACATATTTGGCCGCCCTATTCCGAAGATTAGTCCCCTTTGTTGTTTGATGTTTCCATTAGTCCATTATGTTTTTGTTTTGCTTTTACGGCCCTTTCATGATTATTTAACTTATATCAAGACGTGGGCGAAAACCGGAATACCCGGAGAATAAAATACGTACCTGCCTTTGCAGAACTTGGCGTCACACATGTGACCCGGGCCAGGCTCGAACCACTGATGATTAAGAGTCAGCGGTCTTATCCTCTTTGACTTGGATGTACTTTCCTCCCCTAGGTGGCTGTAACATAGCCTAAGCTATTTTGAAAGAGCATGAGTGATTGACCGAGCTTAACACAACCAATGGCAAAAGAGACTGAGCTTTGACAATAGGAACGTTTTATATTTCTTTGCGATTTCATTTGGTAAGTTCGAACGTAAATCCGGCCGCTCGGGCCGCCGCTGCCTAATAGGTAGGATCGCTAACTCTTAATGATTAGGTCTCTAACCCCTGTGGTTCGCGCCTTGCTCGGGCCATATGTGAGACGCCACGTTCTGCAACGGAAGGTCAGTGTATTTCTCCGGGTACACCGGTTTCCTCCCATCTCTGATTAACGAGTAAAATAATCTTGGAAGGACCGTAAAACCAAAACAAAACAAATAAAAAAAATATGCGGCCGCTCGTGAGCGGGCCGAAAAATGCAGTTCTGTTCACTAACATGTTTACACACGCTCCCAGGCCACATTTATAGTTTTATTCAGAATGAATGGGCCTTGGTATGACAAAAAGTGTTAGAAGATATGTAAGATCAGTGTATACCTAGATCAGCCTGTGCATCCGCTAAGTCTGATCAGAGCCATTGTTGTTCTGTTGCTTCTGGAATTTCCAAGGAGATATATGTAAACACTGAACTTCATGTACATATACCATTTTTTCTTGTGCATGTTACACATCCTCTTGTAGACTTTGTCGTGTCATGATTACCTTATTCCATTGCAGCCATTCGGTGCAGGCTCATTCCAACGAGGCGATGTTTTTAACACCAAAGAGGGTCGATTTGTTGCCCCTAGAGACGGAGTGTACCAGTTTTCAGTAAACCTACATTTACGGGTGAGAGCGAAAAGGAAACCTAAAGGAAAGATCAAGCGGGACGACCACGTGAAGCTGATTATCTGTATTGATTCTTTATGTCAAACTAATACGTAAGTTAACTGCAGGATGACACTCCTGTAAGGTACATGTAAGGCTGTCTTGAAAGTCTCTCACAATGACATCATTACGACAACCCACCCGTATTACATAGGGTATTCATTCATATCTCCGAAATGGTTATTTTTCTTATGAAAAGTTTTCTTTTAATACTTCTAACATAGGTCGTTGATGCTGGTTAGAACCGCCTCATTTAGACATTTATACCAACTACTCATAACCTATGCCTTGGAGAAATAAGAAAAATAATGTATACACTATACCGTGTAAACCTCAGTTTTTACAATATAACGCGGGGTTAAGAGGGAGTTTTCATATTTGTTACCCTGATGACATTTATTTTTCTTATTGAATTTGTAAAATGTTCTCATTTCTGAATCATAATTGTGAGCTGCACCGACTGAATTCAAATTTCGAATGCAGTATCTTTGGGGTTCGGGGATTGTACGTTTGTGTTTTTTATGAAAATCGGCTTCTTAGTTTGGTTGCTATGGCAGCACATAGTTCCCATAGCCTTATTATGGGGAAAATACTGCAAGGTCATTGCAGATATTTTGATAAAACTTTTATAGAAATGTTCCTTTATGGCAACCTGGGGGTCCCATAGGTATGCCGGTGTAATGCCCAATCCCCTTGACTTCATAAAAGGCCGTATACCTCAGAAACCATTCAGATCCCCACCCCAAAACCAAATATACTCTTAGTCCTTATGATAAGATGCATTTAGTGACACCAACCTGGGAGTTCCCCCGGAATGGGTCGGGGCCATTCACCCTCCCCTCCAAAAACCCAATATCTCGGAAACCTTTCAGATCCCAACCCCTAAACCATATATATTCGTGTTCCTTATTATAAGACACATTCAGTGACACCAACGAAGGGGTCCCCCGGATTGCTCCGGTCCCATGCCCCATCCCATCACTTCACAAAAGGCATATATTCTGAGAATATCTTCAGAGCCCCACTTATGTTAAGACACATTTAGTGACACCAACCTGGGGATCTCCGTGTTGCCCCGGGCCATGCCCCACTCACCTTCATAAAAAGCCATATATATTAAGACCTGTTCAGATTTCCAACCCTAAACCATACATATTCTTGTTCCTTATGATAAGACTCATTCAGTCAAACCAAATTTGGAGTCTCTTTGTGCTTGGGCCATTCTTCACCCTTCCACTTCATAAATGACAATATATCTCAGAAATCATTCAGATTCCCGCCCAATTATCATACACATTCTTGATTCTTATGATTAAACACATTCAGTCACACCAAATTGTGGCAATTCCTCTTTCCTCCACTTCAGGAAAGTGCCTTATATCCCAGAAACCGTTCAGATCATCCCTAAACCATGGGCCTTATGATAAGACACATTCAGTGACAACAACCTTGGGCTTTCTGGAGGTCCCGGGGCCATTCCCATAACCCCTACTGGTGAAAAGGCTTTATATCTCAGGAACCTAACAGATCCCCGCCCCTAAACCATATATATTCTTGTTCCTTATGATAGGACGCATTCAGTGGGATTTACTAGGGCTTCGTCGGGTCCATGCCTCACTATCTCCACTTCATAAAAAACGGAATAATTCAGATACAGAGTCCACATGGGTGCTCATTTGAGTATGGGGTTTGTTTTGGAGACTTAATAATCGGTAGATTAAAATCATATCATGTTAAAATACATGGCTGCCAGTGGGCGGTACCCACCTGAGCTCTGGTGAACATAGTGGCCTATGGGCTTCTTGTTCTTATTTATACTTCAAACATAGCAATCCGGTGCTCGTTACAACCGTGTCATTGATACGGTTCTAACGAGTATCAAAAACCTATGCATTAAAACAGGAATAAGAAAAAGAGGGCCATGATGGCCCAGGATCGCTCACCTGATCCACAATGTGTGAATGAAATGGTAGGTAATATAGTAAGGTGGAGTGGCGGGTTTGAGTAATTTTGATTGACAGTGACTCAAGGACAATTTCTAGGAAATTCTATCAAAATCAAGCTAGCTGTTAATGACTAGGTCATTTTTGGGGTTTGGATATTTTAGCTCTGTGGGCAATCATGTTCATTTGAGCCAAATCGATCTTTAAGCCCTAATAAGGTGTTTTTAAATAGCTACAGTGACATTGGCCTTCAGCCCAGAACCCTGAATGTTGATCTTGCTTGAGAATACTATCATACTTAACATTTGTGCGAAGATATCCATTAATACATCTAGGTGATAGCTAGAGCCATGGAAACTTTTTTTTTCTAAAAACAGCCAAACTGACCTTGACTTAAGCTCAGAACCCTCTTCATATATTGTCATACTCAACATTTGTGTGAAGCTACATTGAAATCCAGCACTTATTGTAGCCGCTAGAGCGATATGTCTTTCCTATAAAATAGCCTTAGTGGCCTTGACTTTGAGCCCAGAATCCTGAAACTTGCTTGAGATATTATCAAACTCCACATTTTTGTGGAGTTACATAAAATCCTTTGATAAATGTAGGCGCTGGAGTGATGACAAAGTTTTTCTAAAAATAGCCACTGCATCTTGGATCCAGAAAGTCTAACTTGCTGGAGATATTATCATATCCAACATTGTGTGAAGTTACATTAAAATCCATCAATAAATGTAGCGGCTACAGTGAAGACAAACTTTTTCTAAAAATAGCCCCCCAGAACCTTGACTTTGAGCCAAACACCCTAAAAGTCTGGTTTGCTTGAAAAAAAGACCTGGGCTTTGTGGTTTCAGAGATTTTTTCAAGGTTTTGCATATATTAATAAGTTCTGAATTGTTGGATCCATTGGACGCAGCGAATACACGAAATAAACGAAAATAGCATACTCGGCTTTATCTGTTCATGACCAGTACTAAAATGTGCAAAACAAGCCACGGCCTCTAGCAGAACTGTATTTTCAGAATGATTCTAAATGAACTCGATGGTCCCAAAGGACCTGAAAATATAATCCGCACTATGATGATGTACGGGGAGACTTTTAACAGCATAGCACCAGCTGCAGCGAAGATAAATAAGTTTTGAATTCTTGGATCCATTGAAAGTAAAGATTACACCAAATAAATGAAAATAGCAGACCTTGTTTTATTGAGGCTGTTCATGACCAGAACTGAAATGTGCAACACAAGCCACGGCCTCTAGTACCGGTTTAAGCAGAACTATATTTTGAAAATTATTCTAAATGAATTCTATGGTCCAAAGGGACCAGAAAATATAATCTACACGATGATACTGTACGGGGAGACTTTTTAAGTCTATGTAAAACGTGGGCACTGGGGTGGGGCCATCATTGGCCTCATGGCTATAATTTGACCATTCTTAGTAGAGGTCCACCAGATGAAGCTTCATATCAAATATCAAAGACTAGGGCCGTCTGTTTTCAGACAAGAAGATTTTTAATGTTTTTCTCTATTTAAGTCAAAGTATTGACTGGACACAAAAAAAACTTTTTTTTGACCTTGATCTCTTAGTATGACCTTGACCTTAGAGGTACCGACCTGGGTCTAGCGCGCAACACATCGTCTCATGATGGTTAACATTTCTGCCGAGTAATTTTACAATCTATCCAGGAAAAAGAAAGTTATTGACTGAACACAATAAAAGTCCTCTTTTTTATCTTTGACCTCTTAGTATGACCTTGGCCTTAGAGGTACCAACATGGGTCATGCAAGAGACACATTGTCCCATTGTGGTTAACATTTCTGCCAAACAATTTTAAAATCCATCTACAAATAAAAAGTTATTGAACAAACACGAAAAAGGCCCCTTTTTACTTTTGACCTCTAAGTATGACCTTGACCTTTGAGGTACCAACCTGGGTCATGCACGCACCACATCGTCTTGTGGTGGTTAACATTACTGCCAAGCAATTTCAAATCCATCTAAAAATAAGAAAGTTATTGTCAAAACACGAAAAAGGCCCCTTTTTACCTTTGACCTCTATGTATTAACATTACTGCCAAGTAATTTCAAAATCCATCGAAAAATAAGAAAGTTATTGACCGAACTCAAAAAGGCCCCTTTTTCTACCTTTAACCGTTATGTATGACATTGACCTTTGAGATACCAAACTGGGTCATGCTTGCAACACATCGTCTCATGGTGGTTAAAACTACTGCTAAGCAATCTCAAATCCATCTAAAAATAAGCAAGTTATTGACCAAACACGAAAAAAGGCCCATTTTTTACCTTTGATCTTTATGTTTGACCTTGACCTTTGAGGTACCAACCTGAATCATGCGTGCAACACATTGTCTAATGATAGTTAACATTTCCGCCAAGTAATTTCAAATTCTATCTAAAAATAAGAAAGTTATTGACAAAACACGAAAAAAGGCCCCTTTTCTTACATTTGACCTCTAAGTATGACCTTGACCTTTGAGGTACCAACTTGGGTCATGCACGAAACACACCGTCTCATGGTAGTTAACATTTCTGCCGAGTAATTTCAAAAGCCATCTAAAAATAAGAAAGTTATTGACCAAACACGAAAAAAGGCCCCTTTTTTACTTTTGACCTCTAAGTATGACCTTGGCCTTTGAGGTACCGACCTGCGTTTTGCGCGCCACACATCGTCTCATGGTGGTTAATATTTCTGCAAAGTAATTTCAAAATCCATCTGAAAATAAATAAGTTATTGACCGGACAAGATTTGCCCATACATATACATACATACCGACAAAATTCCAAGGGAGATAGTTCAAAAAGTATAAATGCGAGAGTTATAGTTCTTGCGCTCTGTACGTCGTCTAATATTGATTGATATTAATATGAAGTTTCGTGAAGATAGCATGAACGGTTTGCAAGTTATAGAGCGGATACGAATTTGTACAGACAAACAGACAGACGGACAGACAGACGCCCGGGGGAAAAAACAATATGTCTCTCCGAAGGAGACATAATAAACCGCGACAGAAGAACCGTTTTGGAACGGTCATTGAAACGAATTCCACTGGGGAGCTTAAATCGACCCTACGCTGTCACAATCCCCGCCCTTTCTTCCATCGCGAGTTAGACAAATAATTTGTTCTGTCAGCATGAAGGCCTCCTAACTCATCAGTGCAATACCTCCGTGAACACAAAAATCAATCAACCACAGAGATTAAACAACCGTGAGGACTCTACAGCAAGAAACCACTTAAATGCTGGAACAAAAGAAGACCATCAGTTAGACTCCTGGGTCTTCTTGTTTCAGACCACTAGATTTTTAAAGGTGTTCCCACTATTAGTCAATGTAAAACCGTGGGCCCCGGGGCGGGTCAATTTTTTTGGCCCCAGGGCTAAACTTTAAACTGACCGTTCCAAGGCGGTTCTTCTGTGGCGGTTTATGTATGGTGTTGTTGGTTACTTACTGTGTGTATCACTTGTGTCTTTTTATTTTGGATGGCCATATTGCCATTTTGTGGGAAAGTAACTGTCCTTATGGCCTTCCTTTGTTTAGGTTTCCATTATGGTCTGGTCGCTTAATGTTTGTGTTTCTTTCCCTATTCGTGTCTTTGATGGGTGGAGTAAGTTAATTGTATCGATTCCTGATCTTTGTTTTACTTCTACTTTGAACAATCATGGTAGAGGTCCACTAGATGAAGCTTCATACCAAATATCAAAGACCTGGGACTTTTGGTTTCATACAATGAGATTTGTAAAGGGTTTTCCTATATAAGTCTATGTAGAACAAGGGGCCCCGGCGCGGAGGCATTTTTGGCTCCAAGGCTATAAATTGAACAAACTTGAACATAGTGTAGATTTTATTTTCTTGTCCTTTGGGATCATTGATTCCATTGTGGAATTTTGAAAATATCTGAGGGTCACTGATGAGGCCTAATTGGCCGAAACTAGCAAGTCTGGCCCAGAAAACATGTACACTCTATATTTTTCAGTTCTGTGGTGTATTCCTTGCTTCAAAAGGATAACCCTTTTATAGAACATATTTGGTAGAGGTGCTCTAGATGAAGCTTTATTGCAAACATAAAAGACCGCGGCCTTCTGGTTTCACACTAATAGATAATTGAAGGGGTTAGTGCAATAAGAGGCCTAAGTCCATTTTTGGAAAAATCTGGGATATTATCATTTTCAGATACATCATATCAAGACCTTAAATCTGACATATAGTTTGTTTTACCTTATTTCTTCAGGGTGGGGAACCCACGTGACCATTTGATATAGTAAACGGAATTTTATGAGGAAAATCGCTTCAGGTACGGTTTTTCCCCGATATTTTGGTTATTTCAGCACGCATTTTTACGTGTCATATACCAAAGTATTCTGCTCAACTTCCGATTTTTTATGACGTTTGCTTTGAAGGCAGAAACTGCCTGGTTTTCGAGAAGTGCTCGCCCATTTTTTTCCCGAGCCCGACAGATCGTGATAAAGACCACGGCAAACAGCAGAAATCTTAAATTTATTGCAAATAGAGTGTTTTAGATGATCCTACCGCATCCGAAATTGCAAATATTACCTCTAGCATATTTCCATGTAACAGTTAACACCGATACACCGTTTGTTTGCCTGTTATGCAAAGTGTTATAAAATGATCCAGTTCACGGAACAAAATCGGGATGGTAAAGTTCACGTTAATTTCCACAATTGTGATAACGTAAACGCCAAACTGATAATGCTTTTCAACATATCGCAACAACAAGATGGTCATTCACGTGATGTTGGTCATGGGAAATGGATTTTCGTTGATAAATAATGTATTCCTTTTTTCCAAATGACTTCCGCATGCCAGACATGTAGTAAAGACTTAAGATTTAAATCACCTTAACGAACATACGCGAAAACACATGGGCACGACCGCCTACGTTTGTTGTGGAAACAGCTTTTTTTCTCAGACTTATTGGAAGATACACCAATGCAGTACACATGGAGCGGCAAAGGAGTTTTTGTGTTCAAAAGGTCAGAAAACGTTTCCCATAAAAGCGAACTCAGACCCTGAGGGTGAAGGTTTGGATCCTACAAAGTATACTTAAAATAGAAGTGGAGGCAATGATCAGGAATCGATATAATCAACCCACAGCTCCCATCAGAGACACCAAAGGGAAAGAAACACAAACATGAAACAACGGACCCTAATTGAAACATCAATAGCGGAAAGCCAAAAGGACAGTTACCTTCCCACAAAATAGCCAATAGACTATCCAAAAAAAGATAATATAAGCGACACAAACACCCAAAGACAGAAGGACCGCCTTGGAACGGCCAGCGGAAACGAATTCCACGGGGGGGGGGGGGGGGTCTTAAATCGATTTTACATTGCCACAATCCTCGTCCTTACTTCCATCGCGAATTAGTCAAATAATTTCTTCAGGCCGCAGGAAGACAACAAATACCATACCTTTAAAGAATTGTTTACTTGATGTTCTATCTGAATGTTAAAATTGAATACCCTGCAGAACAGACTTACACAAATATACCGCGATTTGTTTGTTTCAAGAGCATCATCTATATTGCAAAAGGAAAGGCCTCCTAACTCATCAAAGCCCGTCAGTAATTGTTACTGGCCGTTTCGAGTCGGTGCTTTTGCTGTGGTGTTGTTGAGTCTGATAATTTCCTCAGTAATGTATATTAATTAATTTTTAAAGACAGATTCATCCTGTGATTGTTCGCTGTGCTGCAAGTTTTAAAGCCCCCCTCCCCCAGCATAGAAATATGAGTCAGCACAAAATGTAATCCGGCTTTTATCAGTTTTATGCTCAGATTCATTCATTCCGGTGATAGTTTTGAAATTTTCTCGCATATACATTTGTATACATGCACTGTCTTAAGTTGAAAAATTCCAGGAATGATCAGACGGCATATGCCTTTTGAAAAACCAACAATGAATATCTACACAAGCTTACTGGCGTGTTAGTGTCTTAAAAGTGCCATTCAAAAACTTAAGGCAGATGACTTTAGAATGTTATCTTATTTTTCAGAGATTGGATTCAGCAATTCATATGAACCAGCTGCCTGCAGATTAGTCATTAGAAATGTGAAATTGCGGCGAAATATAAGAATAAAAGACGACATATCCTCTGCAACGTTTAAAAATGGCCAGGTTAAGATTTTACCGCTTCCACACGAGTTTCTCAATATCAGTCTCCAATTACTGTATTTGTAAACGACCGTTCTACACATGTAAACTGGGTGTATAGTCAGTAATAGTCAACAGCAGTGCAAACCATGTCGAACAGAATGAGCCACTTCACCAGGACCTACACTGTTTTCAAAGGTATCTGTACTTAGCTATAAAGGGCTGAAAGGGTACAGTAACATAACGCTTATGTGCTAAGTACGTGACGCAAGAAATTTCAACAGTATGGTAGCATGCCAGCAAAATATACTTCGAACAGTTGCCACTGTCCAACAATATGTAAGCACAGTTGTGACAAATAATTATAAAAATATAACCTAAAACATCGCACAAAAAGCGCTTTCTTTGATTGTAGTGCACGACGATAAGATAGGTTGTTTCCCGAGCCGCGCATTTGGCCATATATTTGAGTCTGCACTTAGCACCTTATTTATTTGTGTTGTCATAAAACTGGCATTTTTTGTTTGTTTGATTAAGGCGTAACTATACCAAATTTAGTGACACAGCGGCCTTTCTGATATTTCATCTTCATCAGTGTGTCTCAACCCCAAAATTTTGAAACCCAAACGGATGACGGACTAAACCCGGCAAACACAGCACATCCCCCTCCGAGCACACACCGATCGACGTACCTCATGAGACAGGTCAACTGGAGGCATCTGGCAAGAGGCGCCTACCCGCGGACTTACAGGCGTTCCCCACCGAGCCAACATCAGCAAACATAGCACACGCTCCACGGAAGTCCCGGGCATCAGGTACGAGATGTCCAAAGTAGCGAGACTTGCAAAATTTAAAATATTACAAAATATTACAAAAAGTGGGAACCAAATCCGCTAAGTTACTTGTCCCACTTGACAAGTCAGTCTTAGTTTTAGAAAAAATAGAAATTTATACTGCAAAATTAAAGCTGTAAAATAGTTATTTAAATAAGTACTTGAGTACTGACGTCAACATCGCAGTATCAACGTCAGCACTAAGGAACTGATCTGAGGTTTAACGTCCCCGTCAACACTGTATAGGCCATTTTTGAGACGTTGCTTCCAATTTTGTGGGACTTTTACCCGACATTGAGATGATTTTGTTTGTTTGATTTGAGGTTTAATACCCCCGTCAACACGTTATAGGTAATTTTGGAGACGTTGCTTCCAATTGTGTGGGACTTTTACCCGACATTGAGATGAAATGACATCTCAAGCCCTGTCGCCCAATGAAACCAATAGGGTTTATAAGCATGGACGGTCCGACTCGCACCACTTTACCTGGGCAGGCTTAGGTCCTCTAAGCGGTTTACCAGTACTCATTTGCGTTGGGTTCCAGCTCTGCGTGGAAGCATCATGCAGCCCATTTATTTCTACAAGCCGCAATGGACGGGGGGGGGGGATGAAATGACATCTCAAAATCTGTTGCCCATTGAAACCAACAGGGTTTATAAGCATGGACGGTCCGACACGCACGCTTTGCCTGGGCAGGCTTAGCTCCTCTAAGCGGTTTACCAGTACTCGTGTGCGGTCGGATTCAGCTCTGAGTGGACGCATCATGCAGCCCATGTATTTCGTCAAGCCCCGATGAGCGGGGACGGACTGGTAATTTGTATGTTGTATTAATGTGCAAGTAAAATTAAAGTGTATAACAGCCGAAGATTCGTAAATTCATCCGAGTATTGTGAATCAAACTACAAAAAGCACTCCAGCTGTAGTAAATATGTTCTATAAAAGGGTTATCCGTTGGAAGCAAAAAACACACCACAGAACTGGAAAATATGAAATGTGCATGTTTTCTGATCCTGTTAGATCTTCCATTTTTAATTTCAATAAACGTGTTTCAGATCTTGATATTGATACGAAGACTCCCGATACCTGAGATTGTAAAAAACTCAGTGTATCCTGCTGCTGGTCATACAATTATTTGCCAATTAAAATAATTCCTGATTTTAGGATAAGAAATATATTTAATGAAGGACTGTAATATTAGTTGTCTTCTAGAATTTATTTAAAATAATGTAGGGATGAAATCGCTGCAGTCTTAAATGAATTCGGTGACCGATGTTGTAAACGGGAGTAAGTTGAGCATAGTATGTCTACTTACGATTTTTTCTACTCTTTATACTGGTACACATCCTCATAATCTTATAAAACATAAACTTAATGGTTTAACTGAATGGACTTTTTACAAAGAAGATTCTCTCTATCTTGCATGTAATGTTAGAAATGCGATTTTCACTTCTAAAGAGCATAAGAATTATACACTATGGTCATGTCAGAAAGTGTGTAAAGTTCTAACCTTCCTACTTGACAATTTTTCCATTAGGTTTGGTACTAAGTTATTTAGACAAATTACGGGTATTACGATGGGTACGAATTGCGCACATCTTGTAGTTGATATGTTCTTGTATTGTTATGAAAGAGACTTTATGATGTCACTTTCTGCTGATAACCAATCTGAAATAAAAGAAGCTTTTAGCTCTACTTCTAGATATTTGTAAGATTTATTAAATATTGACATTTCGTACTTTGGTGGTTTGATCAGTCATATTTAACCCCCTGAACTTCAGTTAAATAAAGCAAATTCCTCTGATAACGAGGTCTCGGGTTTGGATTTACATTTATCTTTTGTAGATGGATTTGTTTCCTGCGATGATTTAGAATTTATGATTGTATATTTTCCTTATTTGGATGGTGATGTTCCTCATGCGACATCCTAACGTGTTTATATTTCTCAATTCAATTTGCCAGAGTGTTAAGTCCTGTGTCTGACTTCAACACTCGTAATAAATTGTTAACTGCTTAAGTTCTAAATCAGGGGTATCAGTATCATAAACTACGTAAAGCCTTTTCAAAGTTTAATAGTCGCCGTTCTGATTTGATTTCAATGTTGGACTTAAAACTCTTCTGCAACAAGGCCTATCGGAGCCTGAATTTTTATGGTGGCTTGTATATAAAGTTAGAAAAAATATATACTTGCGATGACTACAGTACCCAATTTCGTAAAATCGTTTTACGATACAAAAAGATTGGGTACAACATAAATGTTATAAGACAGACTGCATGCTTCGAAGTTAACC
Organism: Lucinisca nassula; assembly: GCA_963580285.1. NCBI lineage: Eukaryota > Metazoa > Mollusca > Bivalvia > Lucinida > Lucinidae > Lucinisca > Lucinisca nassula. The sequence goes on along the minus strand of OY757023.1, from coordinate 46,058,894 downwards.
TAATCACGGTTTGTAACTTTTCTACCCTTTTTGATTGCACGCCGGTGGGTCGGGCCTCAGATTCTATGACGGTTCCAGTGTAAATGCGTGCATAAATTTCATTTTATGTAATGTTGGTTGGTACCTGATGCTTCGTCTTTGGGCTGGCCCCTCGGAGTTTAACTGGTGGTTTTCTTTTGCTCCAGCGTTTCATTTGTTTCGCGCTGTCGAGTCCTCAACGTTGTTTCATCTCTGTGGCTGTTTAATTTTTATGTCCTCGGAGATAGCCTGTCCAGGAACCGAGGTGCGAGGCGGACCGTCCATGCTAATAAACCCTATTGGTTTCATTGGGCGACAGGGCTTGAGATGTCATTTCATCTCAATGTCGGGTAAAAGTCCCACAAAATTGGAAGCAACGTCTCCAAAATGACCTTTACAGTGTTGACGGGGACGTTAAACCTCAAATCAACCAACCAATGTCCTCGGAGATGTCACACTGATGAGTTAGGAAGCCTTCATGCGGACTGAACAAATTAATAGTCTAAACGACGACAGAAGTAGTAAGGGCGAGGATTGCAGCTGCGTAAAATCGATTTAAGCCCCCCCCCCCCCCCCCCAGGAAAAAAGTGGACTATTTTTCACTGACCGTACGAAGACGGTTCTTCTGTGGCGTTTTATTTGTTAAATTGTTTGTTACTATTTTATGTCTCGCTTGTGTCTTTTTTATTCTGGATAGCCAGTTGGCCATTTTGTTGGAAAGCAAGTGTCCTATTGGCTTTCCTATGCTGTTGAGTCCATCACGGTCTATTTACTTCTTGTTTGTGCTTCTTTCCCTTTGGTGTCTCTGGTGGAAGGTGTAGATTAAATGTATCGATTCTTGATCATTGCTTTACTTCCCAGCAAACATTTAAGTATACTTTACAGGATATCAACCCTCACCTTCACTTCTAGTGTGGTACAAACAAGCATTTATGGCATAAGTAAAGGAGTAAAAACAGTATGAGGTAAAGAAACTGATTTACATAACTAAACTAGAAATGTGTCCAGACGACACAGATGCCCCCACCAAGGGCCCACCCCACCCCGAAAATCCATGTTGCAACACAATTGTCTAAGTATGTGACCTTGACCTTGAGGTCATGGGCAGGGTCGTTGGTATGGGTGAATGAGACTTGGGACCTGTATCTATCATCATTCCAAATACATGTATGAAGCCAATCTATAAATATGAGCCCTAAAACTTTAAAAGCATAATAAGACTAAGTCTGTGACCTTGACCTTGAGGTCAGGGGTGGGGGTATATACAACTTTGGACCTGTAACTATCATCATACCAAATATGAAGCAAATCTATTTGGTTTTGTGAGTATGAGCTCTTAATAAACTTTTAATAAACAAATTCTTTGGCTGTGACCCTGACCTTTAGGACACGTGCATGGGTGGGGGGATTTGACCAGTATCAATCATCATACCAAATATAAACTTAATTCATCATACGATTTGGAAAATATAAACTCTTAAAATATCTAATTAAAAATACTAAGTCTGTGACCTTGACCTTGAGCTCATGGGCATGGGTGAGGGTATCGCTGAATAAAATGGACAGGTATCTAACATCATACCAAATATAAACTCAACTCAATATCAACCCTTAAAATATCTAATTAAAATTTTTGTGACCTTGACCTTGAAGCCATAGGCATGAGTGGGGGTATTGCCAAATAAACATTTGGACCTGTATCTATCATCATAGCATATATAAGCCAAATCCATATGGTTTGGAAAATTTGAGCTCTTTAAAATCTTTAACATTAAAATTGTCTAAGTCTGTGACCTTGACCTTTAGGTCATAGGCATGGGTGGGGTATTGCTTAATAAAACATTGTACTTATATCCATCATCATATGAACCAAAACCATCATAAAAGTTCAGGTTCTACCAGGTACAAATACCTTAACTGGAGTCTTTAACACATGGAAAATTTCTAAGACCTTGACCTTGAGGTCATGGGTATGGGTGGGGGTATAGCTGAATAAAACTTTGGTCCTATATCTATAATCAAACCAAATATGAACCGATTCCATCAAATGGTTTGGAAAATATGAGTTCTAAAATGTTCAGGTCTACCTGTTACAAAAACCTTAACCTGAGTCTTAAACATTGAAAATTTCTAAGTCTGTGACCTTGACCTTGAGGTCACAGGCATTGGCGAGAATATAGCTTAATAAAACTTTGGACCTATATCTATCATCATACCAAAGATGAACCAGTTCCATCAAATGGTTAGGAAAATATGAGTTCTAAAAGTTCAGGCTCTACCTGTTACAAAAAACCTTAACCTGAGGTTACAGGATCATGTACGTACGTACGTACGTACGTACATACACACGTACAGACGGACGTTCACATGCACGCACGTACGCACGTACGGAAACCCAAAAATCTATATGCCCCCGGCATCATATGATGCGGGGCATAAAAATAATTAATATACATTACTGAGGAAATTATCAGACTCACCAACACCACAGCAAAAGCACCGACTCGAAACGGCCAGTAACAATTACTGGCGGGCTTAAGTATATTTTACCCTCAGGGCCTGAGTTCGCTTCAATGGGAAACTTGTTCTGACCTTTTGAACACAAAACCCCTTTGCCGTTCCATGTGTACTGCATTGATGTACGAGAATATCTTCCAATAAGTTTGAGGGAAAGAGCTGTTTCCTCAACAAACGTAGGCGTTCGTGCTCAAGTGTTTTCGCGTATGTTCGTTTAGATGTTTTCAATCTTAAGTCTTTACTACATGTCTGGCATGCGGAAGTCATTTGGAAAAAAGGAATACATTAAGTATCAACGAAAATGTATTTCCCATGACCAACATCACGTGAATTGTTATCTTGTTGTTGCGATATGTTGTAAAGCATTATCAGTTTGGCGTTTACGTTATCACAATTGTGGAAATTACCGTGAACTTTACCTTCCCGATTTTGTTCCGTGAACTGGATCATTTTATAACACTTTGCATAACAGGCAAACAAACGGTGTGTCGGTGCTAACTGTTACATGGAAACATGCTAGAGGTAATATTTGCAATAACGGATGCGGTAGAATCATCTAAAACACTCTATTTACAATAAATTTAAGATTTCTGCTGTTTGCCGTGGTCTTTATCACGATCTGTCTGGCTCGGGGAAAACATGGGCGAGCATTTCTCGAAAACCAGGCAGTTTCTGCCTTCAAAGCAAACGTCATAAAAAATCGGAAGTTGAGCAGAGTACTTTGGTATATGATTCGTAAAAATGCGTGTTGTAATGACCAAAATATCGGGGAAAACCGTACCTGAAGCGAGCGATTTTCCTCATAAAATTCCGTTTACTATATCAAATGGTCACGTGGGTTCCCCACCCTGTTCTTTACTGGCATTAAAGATCATGGTTGATAAAATTTTTAGTATAGTCCTAAGTCCAATGTCGTATCTTTAGTGCAAGAAGGGGTCTAAGTCCGTTTTACCACATAAAGCTTTGAGTTTCCATTGTATGTATTGTTCATTTGTTTCAGATTTTTGTTATAATAAACTAATAAAGAGTCGTGATGCGACATGTTCAGCTAAATGACATAGGTTTCTGCTTTTAATAGAGAAAACTTTGTTGTATTTGTTTAGTGCTAGAAGGTGCCTAAGTCCAATAAATCCTGGACTTAGGCCCCTTCTTGCACTAAACCATTTTTGTAACAAATGAATATCTGCGATATACTCAGAACTATTTATGCGATTTCTGCACCATTTCAGATGACACGATAACACATCAGAAGAATTTATTTAAATTCAAGTATGACAAATATGGAAATTTTGCAAAATATTTTGTTTTTCGCGATTTCCTCGAAATTATAAAAGTGTGACTTAGGCCCCTTCTTGCACTAACCCCTTCGATTTTTAAAGGGGTTTCCCTATAAGTCCATATAAAACCAGTGGGCTCCGGGGCGGGACCATTTTTGTTCCCAGGGCTATAATTTGAACAATCTTGGTAGAAGTCCGACTTTGGCCTTCTGGTTTCAAACGAGAAGATTTTTAAAGGCTTAGCCTATATAAGTCTATGTAAAACCGTTGAGTCCAGTCGCGGGGGCATTTTCGGCCCCAGGGCTATAATTTGAAAATCTTGGTAGAGGTCCAATAGATAGAATATCATACCGCATATCAAACACCTGGTTCTTCTGGTTTCCGACAAGAAGATTTTTAAATGTTACCCTATATACGTATATGTAAAACTGATGGGTCCAAGCACGGGCGCATATTTTGTCCAGGACTATAATTTGAACAATCTTGGCAGAGGTCCACTAGATGAAGCTTCATACCAAATATGTTTGGCTCCTGTGACCTAATGTACAACAAATCAGAACCATTTGAACAAATTTGAAAGGGGACCACCTGAGGATCATTCCTATGAATAGAATAGAATAGATTTGTTTATTTCACCAATTATGGACCCTCGCGGGTACATAAAAACTACATGCAATTGATTAGAGAAATACGGACACACACAAAAACACCAAAACAACACAAAAACGTAAATATACATTAAATACAGTCATTCACATATAAATGATGATTATGAATAACACAGGCGGCCTTATATAGAACCATAGAATCACCTTATATTATTATTCCTTTTTTCAAAGCAACAAGTAATATAAACCCCTAATGCTTCGAGTATATCTAAATTTTCTTGCAACAACAACCAATAAGCCTTTTCAGAATCATCTAAGGAAACAAAATTATTATTCACACTAATTATCATATTGTATAAATCATCCCTTTCTCTGTTGTACAAAAGATATTGGGTTAAGAAATGAAACTCATTCTCGATAGCATTCATATTACAAAATTTACAAATTCGTTCTTCTCTTGGTATTTTTTTCCTTTTGAACAACTACCGGTTTCAATCAAAAGGGTGTGTGCACTTATTCCTAACTTACAAATTGCTTTCCTCAAATGACATTTTCCTATTTCTAAATATATTTCTTTGCCAAATTCATGCTTGACATTTAAATATGTGTCAAGCTTACCCTTTCATAATTTATTTAGTTCTTCACTTTGCCAAAAAGTTTGAACCCTTTTATTAAATTCGCTTATATAACATTAACTAATTTATTTTCACTAAAGTTTCTACATGAACAGATATTAAGGTTTAATAACTTCAGAATATATACTGCTGCTGAATACCACATTTGAATACATCTGCAATTCAACTCCTTAGCTAACATATATGCCCCTTTAAGTAAACTATCCTTGATGTTTTCTAACCTGTACAACTATTTAACAATTGCTATAATAATAAAAAAAAACAGCGAGGTTTGAAGCATGTTTGTTCACCCCTTAAATATATTTTAGGTTACGTACTTGCGATTTATCGGCTATATTGTTCTTATATATCTCATCCATTAAAACTGTACATGTATTATCTTTTTTGCACGCCGCACTGTTTGTTTTAAAAACTCCCCTAATTTCAGGACCAAATAGCACAGTAGGTTTGAACAAATGATCATATAAATGTAAACTTGTATTTACACTTGGTTCTCCCGATGTGTTAAGTTTTGTTTATTTGAATGATGTTTTCATTGACCTGTTAAGAATGTCCTCTTGGCCAAAAATAAAGCTTGCCGAAAAATACACACCTAAATACCGATAGTGTCTAACATTTTCAAGAAAATCATTTCCGAAAAAGAAGGTGTTCTGTATTAATTTCCCGGTTTTGTTCAATATCAAAACTTTTGTTTTTGAAACATTGACTTCTTTAATAAATTTCATAAAGTTTATTAAGCTTTTCTTGTAAACCAGTAGCTGAAGACGATAGTAAGACAATGTCGTCTGCGTACATTAACCAATTTAACGGCAAATTATTGATAAAAACTGGGTCTGTTGTATCAGTGAGACAATTTGGAACGTCATTTATGAAAATTTTAAATAAATCCGGACTGAGTTCATCTCCTTGGCGAACACCAACATTAGAATGGAAGAATTCTGTGCGATATTCACCAAGACGAACACATACTTTGCTTTTGGTATAAAGTTTACTAATTATATCATACAATCTACCATTTATATTTAATTCTTTAAGTTTAACCTGTACTATGAAGTTTGGTGAAAATCCGATCAGTGGTTTAGGATATGTCGTTTGAAGAAATTGTTTACGGACGGACGTACGCACGGACGACGGACAAAAAGTGATCATAAAAGCTCACCTCGTCACTACGTTGCAGATGAGCTATAATAATGAATACCCCTGTTAACCCCAATTTTCTTAATATAAAGTGTGGTTAAAGGGGTGCTCATTACACGAACTTTTTAACATGTTGAGTCTATAAAATTTTCCAATTTCGCCAGAAAGATAATTTAATAACTTTTGATTATTTTATGTTGTGTATTCATTTGAAACACCGCTATGAGGCAAGAAAACATATCCTTTTATATTTACATCTCCAGTGTAAAGTCTGATGCAAATCTATCTAAAACAATGAACGCATCGAGTCGCGTGATTTTCAGTAACGTCAGGTGACATCAGTCTAAACATTGGTTCTCTATGGGCGTTGGTGGCGTCAACGCGTTTCCGCTCTTTGAAGAAAAACAGCTTGTAAATGTTTTTAGCTTATAAGCATTTTTTCGCAAAAATTGTGAATATAAAAATAAACTTATTTTTTTCTGCTTTTCATGAAAGTGTGAACGACAGCGGGTCGCTAGCAAAGTTAACATGAACCCCCTTTACTTTGCACGCGACCCGCTGCGTTCAGACTTTAAAATGAAATTCATTTCTTAAAAAGATACTCTTAAGTCCGACGTATCTCAAAATTATCAACATCGTGACCTTTGATTTTGTGCTATGATTAACCCACAAATTAACAACAACGATTTTCCATAGTGTCAAAAGAGGTCGAGATATTCAACACTCACTGTGTATGGCTTTTACACATTACGAAAACACGCCTATACAAATACATTGTAAACTTTACTTCCGAAAACAAGATTTTTTTAAATGAAAAATTGTGATATTGTTCTTATTTCTGCACAAAATATAGCTTTTTGGTACTCATGAGAACCACCTAATCGAACCGGTTCTAACGAGTACCCACGATCTATATTTTAGAGCAGAAATAAGAAAAATAAGGTTTACCCCTGTAAACCCCAATTTTACTATATAAAAGCGGGGTTCAAGTGGATCAAAATTATATAGGCGTGTTTTCGTGATGAGCTCCGTCACACACATCTGTGTTGAGTCTTACGACATTTTTGTAAGTTAGCACCAAGGTCACATATCTGTCTCATATCCATGTGCCATGTGCATTCTAACGTGATTTTCTTACTTCCGCTGCAAACTAAGATCGCGAATACCCACGATCTACAATTTTGAGCAGATATACCGGAAATAATGTATAACCTACTTTTTCAATATACAAAGTGGGTGTCTAGGTTGTTCATTGTACGGATTCGTTAAATATTGAGATTTTGGAAAGGGTTAATAAGTTGTATATTTCTTTCAGGTCAATAGAAACAGTGACAGGACTGGAGAGCAACAGCAAAATATTTACCATTAATACCTCGGGAATTCTTGAAATTAAAGTAAGTATCTTAACAGATACTTATAAGAAACCATCTTAAGTTAAAGAGTCACATTTTTGTATATTGAATATTAATTTCTACCGGTTATGGGGGATATACCTTAATGTAGGAGATAAAAGTCTGGGCCACAAAGTATTTATTTGATTTAAAAGCTTGAAAGATGGGTGAATAATATGGAGCCAGACTGGCATCTTACGAAATTTTCGTTCCATAACGTTCTGAACTGGACTTGGTGGTTGGTGAGGCAAAGGCGGCCGTATTATATTGTGTCACTTTGGCGTCCAACTGATATTGGCTTACAATTGGACAAGTCCTGTTGTCTTTGTAGCAGGTAAAGGTAGAGGGGATGTTATGATTTCTCCTGTTTCTACACTTCCATCCCTTTTCCTCTTTTTTCCTCTGCTCCTAACTCTCACCTCTACCATCTCTTCTATCTCTTTTCTCCCTTTCTCTGGAAGACGACACAGAATGTTCCACAAGGGCTGACATGTCGTTACAACCAAAACAAATAACCAATCAGTCTGAACTGGACATCTGCATGTTCGAATTTGGATAGGGCCAATATTGAATAAAGGCTTTATTTAACATCATAAATGTGGGAAAAACCAGCATATACCCCGATGAGACTATTAGCCGTCTCATGTTGATCTACACTGTTTGCATACGGATCTGTACTGGCTGAGTAATAAAATTCATTGTCCTTGTAATTATTTTTATCGATAAGACGGGCGTGCAAAGTTCGCTGAGCGACGTCACGTTGTCGCTATGAACGAACATTTTAAAATTTTATGATGTCGTCAGAACGTCATTGTGTTGGAACAGTCGTTATTGTTAACAAAGTTCTTAACTAGCGCCATGTTGGTTTTACGGTCGTATCTGAAGAGTTGATATGGAGTTATGGGGCGTTGTCGTCACAATTTGTCGTTGGACATGCATGAATGACGATCACCCATGGTTATTTCATTGCAATAGCATTATTCAAACAGCTTCCTGGGGACCCTGAAAATGGTATGCATGCAAACCCATTAGTGATCCCTTTACTAGTTTAAATAGGGCTTCGATATATTGGAAAGGCGCTATTGAGTTCTAATATTGTCGGAACTAGCTAATCTGGTGCAGAGGACAGTGTAGCTAAGTTTATCTGGTGAAAAGATATCATTTGGCGTGTCACCAGTAAAAATCCTGAAATTCTGATCCATGGACATGATATAAGAAAGGCATTTGTGGCAACTGTCAGTAGTTTCAAAAACATTGCTATGTATACATATATTTCAATAGCAAGGACATCAGTGACTAGTTTCGAGTGTGAGTAGATTGGAGAACATTGCTATGTACACTGATATTTCAATCGCACGAACATCATTGACTAGTTTACAATGTCAGTAGATACTGAAATATTGCTATGTGCAGTGATATTTTCATGGCACCAGTATCAATGACTAGTTTGCAGTGTCATTTGATTCTGAAATACTGCTATGTGCAGTGATTTTTCAATGGCACAAACACCAATGACTCGCTTACAATCCTTAAAAGGGCAGGTGGTGTGTACTCGTAAGAAATGCATTGATGAGGTGATTCTAACACATACACACAGCATACCTTAATGACACATAATATGGAAAAATCCAGAGCATAGATTATGCCCCTGCTCTTGCGCTATAATTAGCCATCAGTGGCTCGCACTACCCCATGTCTAGAACAAATTTTATCAGTTACCCCTATATTAATTGCATTGTAGCACACTGACCCGATAAAGATATAGAGAATACCCGGTAAGTGTCTTTTGAAATCAAGTTTATCAGGCAAGGCTTCGAGAACGCTTGTAGAATCGCGAGGCTTGCCGAATCTATTTATCAGTTTATCTCCTTGTACACTCTTAAATTAGCAATTTACGATCAGTTATTGATGGTCCTCAGTGCGTCCTAGCATTCTGGCGGTCGATATATTTAGTATCAGCTGACCGTATTTTTCCTATGATGTTTTTTTTTTTCATGTACTTTTTTCCATTTTTCTCAGTAGCAATAACATTTTTGTCATTTTATCAGTGGTCCGGTTCATTCATAAAAGTGCAATGTCATGTTGACGTGATTAAGCTCACATGACCTGAGATAGCATATCTTTATCAGGTAAATGCGTTGCAATGCAATATATATATAGGGATAACTGATAAATCCTATTTCAGGACAAGCGAGCTTTATCAAGTCAACATGACATTGCACTTCTATGAATGAACCGGACTACTAGAAAATTGGGAAAAAAATGTTATTATTACGGGAAAACATGGAATACATTACGTGAAAAAAATATTAATATATAAGCATCATGCAGCTCATCTATTTTTCCAAGCCCCGATGGGCGGGGCCGTTTGCTTTAAGAATGTACAAGGGGATAAACTGATAAATATAATAATAGATTCGTGTCATTTGATATCAAGTTTATCAGGCTCGGCTTCGAGAACGCATGTAGAATCGCTAGGCAAGCCTCGCGATTCTTCAAGCGTTCTCGAAGCCTTGCCTGATAAACTTGATATCAAGAGACACTCAGTTGGTAGTCTCTACATCATAGTCCCAAATATGTTCAAAGCACTTATGTTCCACTGTATTTTAATACTTTGTCATTATGATACCACACCCGTCTCACTTAGTGCATTTTTTAAATCTCTAAAATTTTTTTTTTTTCTTATGAAAATTTGTGATATCATTCTTATTTGTTCTCCAAATATAGGTTGTGGGTACTCGTTAGAACGGCCACAATTATAGGTTGTGGGTACTCCTTAGAACTGCCACATTGCGGCGGCTCTAACGAGTACCACAACCTATGTCTTGGAACAGAAATAAGAAAAACATTGAAAACCCCTGTACACCCCAGTTTTCTTTACATAAAGTGCGTTCGTTGTACGGACTTGTCATCGTATCATATTGTTTTCTATTTTCAGAATAAACAGTATGTGTCTGTGTATGTTGACAATTCCTCCGGTTATAATATAGTGGTTCAGCAGCAGTCAGATTTCACAGGAATTTTACTTGGGGTCTGAGAGCCAGAGAGCCGAAAATAGACTATGTATCTCCTCGTAGTGCAAGTGTTAACCTGAGAAAAAAAAACGTGTCCGCAAGATTACCGGAAATTTAAAATTGGGGACCGGGTTAATCAGAGCACTAGCACCACTGGTGGGTCGGCTGTACCCAAGCTGGTACCCAACTTGGACTTAGTCTTTTCCCGCTAACCCTTAAATTTCTGTACTTAAAGCAAACATTGTAGAACCTGCTCAGACACCGTGTTGTGCGGCGTCTGATCCGGGTTACACTATTTGCCAATGTCCCATTTTGGAACCTATAGTATATAGTAGATCTTCGATGGTTCCGAACACCGATGGTCTGTTAACCACGGCTGAATCGAACCCGTTCTTGACTCCCTAGAGAAACACTCTTCATAATAAATAGTGCGGGATAATTAAGAAGCATCGAAAAGTGGCCGTTATGCCTCCTGCCAGTAACCCTCAATGGCTGTACTACTCGACAGATTTTCATGGTTCAAAAGGTGTTCAAGACATTTAAATTCGACTGTTTGTTTGTTTGTTTGGAGTGAAGTTTAACGTCCCCGTCAACACTATTTAGGTCATTTTGGAGACGCTGCTTCCACTGTGACTTTTGTTGGACTTTTACCCAACAGTAAGATGGAAAGAGATTTCATGCCCTGCTGCCCAATGAAACCAAAAGGTTATATTCACTGGACGGTCTGACTCTCACCACTTTTCTGGGCAGGCTAAGTCCTTCTAAGCGGCTTACCAGTACTCAGTACAGTATGGTCAGTTTCAGCTCTGCGTCGAAGTACCGTGCAGCCCATTTTATTTTTTTCCAAGCCCGATGGACGGGGCCGTCAAACTGTATATTGGTTAATGCAATGCAATATCAACAAAACCTTTTCTGGCACAGTAAAATTCCTATATTAAGACCACCTTGGGGACTGTTCAAAAGTTGTCTTTAAGACCACTTTTGAACAGTCCCCAAGGTGGTCTCGTATCAGAGGACACTAATGTGGAAAACAGAAAGAAAGAATAACTACAACCTACTAAATAAGTTTTTAGAAGCATAATTAGTCTTAATTTTAGGTGGTCTTAATACCGGAATTTTACTGTACTTATGGGCCTTTATCTTCGGTACGCTCTTGTGCACATCAAAACTGTGTTTGTCAAGGATAACCACGCGGTCAGTAGCCGTAATGTTATCGTTAGGTCTATTGAAAAACCATTGACATTCTGCAGTATCATTTGAGTTCAGTAAACTTTCAATATTAAACACATTTGTTGGAAGATGTGGACTTGAGAGAGATCCCGCGAGAACGAGTGCTTAAACGTGATATGGAGAAGGATTGAAATCATCAGAATCAAGTCTGTCCTATTCCAAGGCATAGACTTTAACCTTTGTGCAGCTGAGTTTACGAAGTGGCTTCAAGCGCCTTTCAGTTTCATTAAATAGAGGGGTTAATCATTAACGTGGCGGAAAGCAGTGTAGACTTTGCTGTAGATATTGGAACATAACTACATGTAGCTATGATCTACAGCTACAATCACGCGCAGTGCTGACACTTGATTAGATGGTTCATTATGATGTATCTGAACCGGTCTTCAGGACTGAGAACAATTGTTTTCTGTTCTATAGAACTTGACCACTTCAACAGTTGGACGGAGTAAAAGACACTGCTACTGCTCCTTTTCCTCTGACTTTCCCCTGCAACATGTTCCAGTATTTACTACACACATGTTCCGTTTCAGATAAGAGGAGTTACCGTTGCAAATGTATCAAAAGCCGATTTAACCCTTAAGAGGCCGAGAAAAACGACATCTGAAAATTTCGTCTGCTTATGTCGTCTGCTGAATTTGTTTGCAAACCTTTTAAAAATATTTTTGCGTATAGGCAAACCGTGTGGACCCAAATCAGACTGCTCCCAGAGGAGCAGTCTGATTCGGGTCGACACTGTTTGCAAAAATGACTTTTAAAGTAATCAGCAGACAACAAAGCAGACGACAATTGTCGTGATTGGTGTTTTATGGGGTAAGACGTTCTTTTGTCACGTTCTACCGAAGAAGGTGTACATGTATATAGAACATCACTTGGCTGTACTAGTTCATAACTACATGTAGCTAAGATCTACAGCTACGATTACGCACAGTGCTGATTAGTTCCTTGTACCACTGCATTCGTTATTCAGTCTTTTGTCATGCAGAGTTACAGTGTACCCTGTTACCTTATCCTGCTGAACACGCCAACCCCTAACTTTGCAAACCGCGTAGAACCAGATCATATGGCTTCTTAAGAAGTCTTCTGATCAAGATCTACGCCGTTTGTCATTCCTTTTGCAAAGGAGCAGTCTCTATAAGGCTATTTTCACGGCCACAACCGATTTCCTTTAAACTTTGTAGCTTCAAATTGGTACATATTGGCTGTCTAATGGTGAATTTTTAGACTCTTTGGTCCACTGGTTTTTGCTGTATACACATTTAAAGGGGGTGGGGTAATGTCACCCCATCAAGGGTATACCAACAAAAATGCTATTATTTTTGTTCAAAGTGCATGATTGGAGGCGTTGTTTGCCGTATGCTTACTACCCTTTTAGGCATAACAGCCGGTGATAAGAGTCTTATAAATATCAAACAAGAGAAGAGTTTATACGCGCTTGTAAGTTGTACCCAAATATTAGTAATTTTTATTCCCCAACTTTACGAAAAACCACAACACCTTTACAGTTTTCAACTTATTTCAAAGATCTTTCATAAATATAATGTTCATGTAATAGTCATTCTAGGTATATGTCAGAATTATTGTTAGTTCATAAAACTTAAAGAGTTACCCGCCCCTGAAATTGGATTTTACCCATTTTTTTAAATCAGAGTGCATTTATATGTTTGTAGTACTCACAACTTCATTTGGAAGTGAATAAACCGATTTCATGCAAATATAATTAAATAGATGTGGACAAAGAAGTCATTTGATTTAATAGTGCATGCTAGCAAGCACATGACCACAACATCCCATGGTACGAGCACCACTTCTGCACCAACAGTACCATCCAGTGATTGGGTTCAGTCCTTGTGGTCTAAACACATTGCAAAACGAGCAAACAATTCTTACAAAGTCGCCAACATATGGTATTTTACTATTGGATATTTTGTTGCTAAGGCCTTCCACTTTGTAATTCTCACATTAGCTGATTCGACAACCTATCTCACTTTGTACCTAGCCTTGAATCATTCCCCTCTTCAGTCGTATATTGCTTCTGAGATTTGGTTAGGAAGTGAAGCATATGAGAATTGATTTCATAACCCTTTAGTATTTCTCTTAACATCCCTGAATCATACATCAACTTTTGCAAATGTCCTATCTGGGAATTCAAATTCTGATGTTGCAATTGCAGTGGCTGATGGAACATACATATATATTGAGAAGAGTGGAAACTACTCATTTCAGAGAAGATTTTATTCCGTACATAAAGGACAGCCTTTGCTGAAACCTATGACGCTTGTGGCCTCTGATGGTTACATTTTGACTGTGATGGGACCATATCTTGCAGATGGGAAAAACACAGATGCTAAGATTACCGAACACATGTTAAAGACTAATGCAGAAAATATTACTGACTGGTGTGAAGAAGATGATGTTCTCGTTGTAGACAGTGGCTTCAGGGATGCCATAGATATACTTTAGGATTTTGGAATCAATTCCCATATGCCTCACTTCCTAAACAAATCTCAGAAGCAACATACGACTGAAGAAGCAAATGAGTCAAGGCTAGTTACAAAGGTGAGCTGGGTTGTCGAATTAGCTAAGGGGAGAATTAAAAAGTGGAAAGCCCTTAGCAACACAATGCCCAATAGTCAAAAACCATATGTTGGCGACTATGTAAGGATTGTTTGCTCATTGTGCAATGCATTTAGACCACCTTTGGTAACAAGCAAAGATTCAGGCAAAGTGATTGCTAGAAGAATGATGGCCCTAGCAAAAACTCCAAATAAGCTGCGGGATAAGGTTGTAACAAGAATTCCACCGCAGGCTATGTTGCGCCTGTGGGGGCGCAAAGTCATCGAACCATGATATGTAGGTCAAGGTCAAACATAGATGCTTGCTCAAAAGATCACATCCTCAAATGCAAGCTTATACTAAGTATCATTAATGAAGCTCTTATAATTCTTGAGAAATTAACTTAACCATTAGGGTGAACGCTAGGGTGGTCACAATATTTTACAAAGTCAGTGAACCATGAAATTTAGGTCAAGGTCAAATATGGATGCTTGCATTTAAGTTGCCATCCCCAGATTCAAGTTTGCACCAAATATCATTAATGAAGCTCTTATAAATCTTGAGAAATAAACTTGACCATTAGGGTGAATGCTAGGGTGGTCGCAATATTTTACAAAGTCAGTGAACCATGAAATATAGGTCAAGGTTAAATATGGATACTTGCATTTAAGTAACCATCCCCGGATACAAGTTTGTACCAAGTATCATTAATAAAGCTCTTATAGTTCTTGAGAAATAAACTTGGCCATTAGGGTGAACGCTAGGGTGGTCGCAATATTTTACAAAATCAGTGAACCATAAAATGTAGGTCAAGGTCAAATATGGATGCTTGCATTCGAGTTGCCATCCACAGATACAAGTTTGTACCACATATCATTAATGAAGCTCTTATATTTCTTGAGAAATAAACGTGACCATTTGGGTGAAAGCTAGGGTGGTCACAGTATTTTACAAAGTCAGTGAACCATGAAATGTAGGTCAAGGTCACATATTGATGCTTGCATGTAAGTTGTCATCCCCAGATACAAGTTTGTACCAAGTATCATTAATGAAGCTCTTATAGTTCTTGAGAAATAAACTTGACCATTAGGGTGAACGCTAGGGTGGTCGCAAATGATGACGTCTTGATGAACGGACGGATGAACGGACGGAAAACCGGGCGCCTATATCGCGCCATGCTATTAGCAGGCTCGACAAAAAATGGCTGGGATAAAAAAAAACAGGTTATTTGGAAAAAGATCGATGATGAGAAACTTGAGAATTTCCCAGAGATGACTGAGGATGAACTCAGGGATTTGAAACTGGGTATTTACCAGCTGAAACAAGCCAAATCCTACGCAGATGAACATTTGACGACAATGGATCATATAAAATAATGGCACACAAAGAAGCAGATGGTGTTCTCAAAGCACAGATACGTTCTCGCCACACGCCTAATAAAACATATAACATGTGGGTTGAATATACACAAGGACTGAACTCAATCACTGGATGGTATTGTGGGTGCAGAAGTGAAGCTCGTACCGTGGGATGTTGCGCACATGTGGCTTCTATTCTCTGGTATTTGGGATATTACCGTAACAAAACAGAAAATAGTGAAGCAAAACCAAGCCGGGAACATATTCATTTTGTTTATGATGCTGCTGTTGACACATGGAGTACATATAGCGATTCAGAGGAAGATCACTAAATAAACAAATTCTTAAACATGTCGTGAGACCATACAGGCTTATATTTAAGCACAGTATCAGTCTAAAATGAGGTTCCACAACATGAGCAAAGCCTGCTTTGGTGGTCAAAAATGTTTGACAGATGACAAATGTTCCATTTGCACCTGGAAATTAAGAGTTCATAAATAACCAAAAATAAATAAAGGAAATACTAGCATGCACTATTAAATCAAATGGCTTCCTTGCCCACATCTATTTAATAATAATTGCATGGAATCGGTTTATTCACTTTCAAATGAAGTTGTGAGTACTACAAACGGATAAATGCACTCCGATTTAAAAAAATGGGTAAAATCCAATTTCAGGGGCAGGTAACTCTTTAAGTTTTATGAACTAACAATAATTCTGACATATACCTAGAATGACTATTACATGAACATTATATTTATGAAAGATCTTTGAAATAAGTTGAAAACTGTAAAGGTGTTGTGGTTTTTCGTAACGTTGGGGAATAAAAAATACTAATATTTAGGTACAACTTACAAGCGCGTATAAACTCTTCTTTTGTTTGATATTTATAAGACTGTTATCATCTGCTGTTATGCCTAAAAGGGTAGTAAGCATATGGCAAACATCGCCTCCAGCCATGCACTTTGAACAAAAATAATAGCATTTTTGTTGGTATACCCTTAATGGGGTGACATTACCCCACCCACTTTAATAGTGTATACAGCAAAAACCAGTGGACCAAAGAGTCTAAAAAATCACCATTAGACAGTCAATATGTACCAATTTGAAGCTACAAAGTTTAAAGTTAATCGGTTGTGGCCATGAAAACAGCCTTATAGAGACTGCTCCTTTAAATGAATTTTTTATATAATATATTATGTCAAGTTAACTGATCGGCAGATAGGCAGAAATGGGTGTGACAAAATTAATTTATTCAGCAGCATAAAGTTAAATCAATTCTTCTGATTCGCGGAGATGACGAGATGGCGAATACATGTAACAAACTCATGTTAGTGTATGTCTCTTCGCTCCAATAAGTCTCCGGAGGAGCTTAAAGGATGGTAGGACCATTTTCCAATGTCTTCCCCTCTGAATCCACTGCGCCAATTTCAATTAAATTTCATATGCAGCATCCTGACAAAAGGGGAAAGAAAGTGTTTACTAATGGTCTAGGTCACATGCCCTAGTTGGCCGCTATGCCCAAATATGGTAAAAACGTTAGAATGTGTTCTTCTCAAGAACCACTAGGCCGATTGTCTTGAAACTAAGAATGGTGCATAAGGTGAGTGAGTACTCCAAGTTTGCAAACATGATTACCTCAGGCTGTCCCTGACCATTGCGTAAAGGTCAAAGTTGGTTCCCTTGGCTTTTAAATTGGGAAAAGGTAAAACAATGCATTTTGTTAAATATTTGGGATCTGTGGCATGAGTGTAGGTATAAATGAATGTGTTTGAATGATAAAGGTCAAGGTCATTTTGTTACATAGGCCCAAAGTCGCTTGGATTGCAGGTCCATTGGCATTTCAAAATACATTTTCTCTGAAACTGCTAAGCCAATTTCATTAAAATTTTAATTGGAACCTTCTGACAGTAGGGAAACAAAATCCGTTCAAATGGTCTAGGTCACATGATCAGGATGATCGACATGCCTTCATTTTGTAAAAAAAAAAAACAAAAAAAACGTAAAACTCTTCTTCTCCAGAACCACTAGGTCGATTGCCTTGAAACTTGGTATGTGAGCATTTGATGACTAAGTACTACCACATTTGTAAAAATGATGCTCTAGGTTGACGTTGACTTACTTTATGCAAAGGTCAAATTTGGTTTCCTAGGCTTTTTCAATTTGAAAAAAAAGATATAACAATGTTTTTTCGAAACATATTGTGGTCTAGGACATGCTTATAGGTACAAAATGGATGTCTATGAAAGCTAAAGGTCAAAGTTATTTGGCGACCTTGGTCCATTGATATTTCAAAATACATTTTCTCTGAAACCACTGGGCCAGTGTCATTTAGATCTTATATGCAGCCTTCTGACAATGGGTGAACAAAAGTTTGTTTGAATTACATCACATGACCAAGATGTCCGCCATGTCCAAATATGGTAAAACTCTTAAAAATATTCTTCTCTAGAACTACAGGTTCGGTTGCCTTGAAACTTGTTATTGCAGCATTGAGTGACGTGATTACTTCCAAAGTTGTTCGAATGATAACCCTAGGTTGACACTGACTTTTTTGCAGCAAGGTCAAGTGTGGTTCCTAAGGCTTTTCAATGGGGAAAAGGTAGAACAATCACAGTATGGGAGCAGAAGTGCACGGACAACTGCGGTTGAACATGACTTGCGATTTGTACGGTGGACTTGTTATATTAAGTTATCACTTGGTATCTCAAATATGTTAACACAGAAGCCATGACAGTGAAGTTTTGGCTATTTTTTTTATTTGTGTAATTTGTTTATATATGTGTCACTTTATTAATAATATTTTCGTTGGTATTATTTGTACTGTGGAATAAATGATGGAGACCAGTTGACCTGTGATTCCCGGTTGGTGACATACCTTACTCGAAAGTGGATAAAATGACGGATAAATATTCGCAGGCGGCTTTTTTAATTTTTTGACATCTTCAATGAACTATAAAGCCTGCTGACAAAGAAGACTTTACACTGATGTAAAATACGACAGCTAACGCTTAACTTGTATTCACTCACGTCTAACCATGTGAACGGTCACTTGACATTGGACTGGACGGTCCCTTGTCATCTATATTTTTGGAGTTGAATATTCACTTGCAATTTCGATCATTGAAATTGAACAGTCACTTTCGACCGCGTTTTAAAAACTATAAGATTTTTAGCTCACCTGAGCCTTTAGGCTCATAGGTAAGCTTATAGTATAGCCATGGTCCGTCGTCCGTCCGTCCGTCGTCCGTCGTCCGTCCGTCCGTCCGTCCACCATTTTCAAAGATCTTCTTCTCCTATACTGCAGGGCCAATCAAAGCCAAATTTCATATGGAGCCTCAGTGGGATGGGGGAACGAAAGTTCGCGGGGTCTGGATCACATGACCAAGATGGCCGCCATGCCCATATATGGTAAAAAGCCTTCAAAAATCTTCTTCTCCAGAACCATAAGGCCAGTGGCCTTGAAACTTGGCATGTAGCATATGGTACTCGGGCCCATCATGGTTTGTACAAATGTTGACCCCGGGTTGACCTTGACCTATTTTACAGCAATGTCAAATTTGCCGAAGTAGGCTTTTGCATGGGGCAAAGTGAAAATAATTGGATTTATAGGAAAACCATTGAAGACAGTGTCACCAAAATTTGTAGATCAGGTAAAGTAACTGAATACATGAAGATCTATGGGTCAGAAAGGTCAAGGTCATTCATTGGCCTTAGACCAAGGTCATTCAGGATCCATATTTCAAACATTTTTTTCTCCAAAACTGCTGAGCCAATTTAAGTGAAATTTAATATGGAGCCTTTGTGAGTTGAACAAATGAAAAAATGCCAATACGGTCTAGATCACATGACCAAGATGGCCGTCACGCCTATATATATGGTAAAAAGCCTTAAAAATTATTCTTCTCCAGAACCGTAAGGCCAATGGCCTTGAAACCTGGCATGTAGCATATGGTACTCAGGCCCATCATAGTTTGTACAAATGGTGACCCCGAGTTGACCTTGACCTATTTTACAGCAATGTCAAATTTGCCGACTTAGGCTTTTGCATAGGAAAAAGTGAAAATAATGGATTTTTAGGAAACCATTGAAGACAGTGTCACCAAAATTAGTAGATAAGGTAAAGTAGCTGAATACATGAAGATCTATGTGTAAGAAAGGTCAAGGTCATTAATTGACCTTAGACCAAGGTCACGCAGGTTCCATATTTCAAACATTTTTTCTCAGAAACTACTGAGCCAATTGAAGTGAAATTCAATATTGAGCCTTTGGGAGTTGAACAAATGAAAAGCTGCCAACATGGTCTAGATCACATGACCAAGATGGCCACCACGCCCATATATGGTAAAGAAACTTCGAAATTCTTCTTCTCAAGAACCGTAAGCCCATTGGCCTTGAAACTTGGCATGTAGCATATGGTACTCGGGCCTATCATAATTTGTTCAAATGGTGACCCTGGGTTGATCTTGACCTATTTTACAGTAATGTCAAATTTGCTGACTTAGGCTTTTGCATAGGAAAAAGTGAAAATAATGGATATTTAGGGAAACCATTGAAGACAGTGTCACCAAAATTTGTAGATTAGGTAAAGTAACTGAATACATGAAGATCTATGGGTAAGAAAGGTCAATGTCATTCATTGACCTTAGACCAAGGATACGCAGGTTCCATATTTCAAAAAAATCAGGTCACTCCGATTTCATATTTCAAAAAAAAACATTTTTTCTCAGAAACTACTGAGCCAATTTAAGTGAAATTCAATATGGAACTTTTGTGAGTTGAACAAATGAAAAGTTGCCAGTACGGTCTAGATCACATGACCAAGATGGCCGCCACGCCCATTTATGGTAAAAAGCCTTCAAAAATTTTCTTCTCCAGAACCGTAAGGCCAATGGCTTTGAAACTTGGCATATATCATATGGTACTCGGGCTCGTCATAGTTTTTACAAATGCTGACCCTGGGTTGACCTTGACCTATTTTATGGCAGTGTCAAATTTGTCAACTTAGGCTTTTGCATGGGAAAAAGTGAAAATAATGGATTTTTAGGAAACCATTGAAGACAATGTCACCAAATTGGTAGATCAGGTAAAGTAAATGAATACATGAAGATTCATGGGTAAGAAAAGTCATCATTCAGTGACCTGGGACCAAGATTAACCAGGTTCCATATTTCAAACAGTTTTTTCTCAGAAACCGCTGGCCCAATTCAAGTGAAATTTGATATGGATCCTTTATATGATGAACAAATGAAAATTTGCTCATATGGTCCAGGTCACATGACCAAGATAGTGGCCATGCCCATATATGGTAAAAACACTTCGAAATTCTTCTTCTCCAGAACCGTAAGGCAAATGACCTTGAAACTTGGCAGGAGGCATCTGGTACACGGGCCTATCATAATTTGTTCAAATGGTGACCCTGGGTTGACCTTTACCTATTTTACGGCAATGTCAAATTTGCGGACTTTGGCTTTTGCTTGGGAAAAAGTGAAAATAATTGATTTTTAGCTCACCTGAGCCTTTAGGCTAATAGGTGAGCTTATAGTATAGCCATGGTCTGTCGTCCGTCCATCCGTTGTCCGTCCGTCCACCATTTTCAAAGATCTTCTCCTCCAAAACAGGGAGGCCAATCAAAGCCAAATTTCATGTGGAGCTTCAGTAGGATGGGGGAACGAAAGTTTGTTCGCGGGGTCTGGGTCACATGACCAAGATGGCAGCCATGCCCATATATGTTAAAAAGCCTTCAAAAATCTTCTTCTCCTGAACCATGAAGCCAATGACCTTGAAAGTTGGCTGATAGCATCTGGTACTTGAGCCCATCATAGTTTGTAAAAATGGTGACCCTGGGATGGCCTTGACCTATTTTATGGCTATGTCAAATGTACACCAGGACCAGGTGTCAGGTGAGCGTTTACAGGACCACTGGTCCTCTGGTTGTAATTTAGGATCATTCTAAGACTTCCGATTAGAGACCGCCTTCAAATAAGCAACATGCGTCCTTACACCACGCAGGAAAGTGTTTAGTAGAATGCTATTATTTCATTTGCTTGGTGCAGAAATCTTTTCGCTTCTGCATCTTCCAACTAAAACAAGTTTTATGTCCCCGTCAACACTACGCAAGTCATTTTGCAGACGTTGCTTCCGATGTTGTGGGACTATTACCCGACGCTGAGATAAAACGACATCTCAGGCCATACCACCTGAACAAAACCAATAGGGTTTACACTCGCAAAACTTTGGCTGGGTAGACTTACATCTTCTACGCGGTTTACCAGTACTCATGTGCGGTCAGATTCAGCTCTGCGTGGTTGCACCATGCAACCCAATCTGTTTCTCTAAGCCCCGATAGGCGGGGTCCAATCTATTGATGGTTCTTTGTTGAATTGTATGTGGGATTAAGAAGGCGTGTCATGGGCAAGAACTACAACTATAAGGCGTCATGAGTGTTTGGTTGCTGCCCTTTACAGAATAAACTTCAACAGTCTTTGAGGTATATTGATAAAACATAAACTTGGTACAATTGTACACAAGGATGAGAATATATTTCACGTGCTAGATCCACAACTCTCGGTACCACGGTATTTGAGTTATCTCTTCTGACAATATAACATTGCGATCTCTATGGCTAGAAAACCCTTACAAATATTGCCAGTAACTCGTAGAGTTGGACCAAAGGTTGAAATAAGAAAGTGCTTCATGAAAACATAAATTGCCCCTCACAGAATAAACTCCAAAACTCTTTGAGATATATTGATGGTACGTGAACTTGATATAACTGTACACTAGGTAGAGGTGTTTAATGTGCTAAGTGTCACGGTATTTGGGTTATGTCTTCTGTCAATATAACACTGCCACCTCTATGACTAGAAAAATATCAATAGAACCCCAGAGAGTTGGACCAAATGTTGACACAAGAATGAGTTTTAATAAATACAAAACATGTTATTCAACTAGCATTCTCCTAGTATACCTAGTGAAAATATAGTTTTTTTAATATATACGTAGTAACAAAAGAAACAATACAAACTGTTGAGTACATAACGATGAAACACCCGTGCGACATAGTGCATTTTTTTCATATCTCCAAAATGGCTACTTTTCTGATGAAAATCCTTGATGTTTTTCTTACTTGTACTGCAAACATAAGTTGTGGGTGTCGTTAGAACCGCCTAATTGAGGTGGTTCTAACGAGTACCCGCAACCTATGTATTGGAGCAGAAAAAAAAACAAAAATAGTGTATACCCCCGTGTAAACCCCAGTTTCCTCTATATAAAGAGGGGTTTATTGGGGTGTACATTTCGCGGACTTGTTCACGTGATGAAACATGTGAGTTCTTATGTAATTATTTTCCTAAAAGGCGACTTTTAAAATCTAACTGTTGGTTTTCTTTTGCTCCAGCATTTCAGTGGTTTCTTGATGTCGAGTCCTCACCATTGTTTCACTTGTTTCATCTCTGTGGTTGATTGATTATTTGTGTTCACGGAGATGTTGCACTGATGAGTAAGGAGGCCTTCATGCAGACTGAACAAATTATTTGTCTAAATCGCGACCGAAGTAAGGACGAGGATTGTGGCCACGTAAAATCGATTTAAGCAACCCCCCCCCCCCAGTGGAATTCGTTTCCGCTGACCTTTGCAAGGCGGTTCTTCTGTCGCGGTTTATTTTTGTTATGGTTTGTCTTTGAGTGTTTGTGTCGCTTATATTATACTATTTTGGATAGCCTATTGGCCATTTTGTGGGAAAGTAACTGTCCTTTTGGCTTTCCGCTATTGATGTTTTCATTAGGTCTGTTGTTTCCTGTTTGTGTTTCTTTCCCTTTGGTGTCTCTGATGGGAGCTGTGGGTTGATTGTATCGATTCCTGATCATTGCCTCCACTTCTATTTTGACTATTGAAACACTGACTTTTGTTCAGCTACAAAAAGTGCAAAACATAAATTTATTGCAATATAGGCCAAGAAAGGATCTGCATAGAAATTGTCATTGCGCATGCTCAAATGAATATTTCACGCAAAAAGTTCAATAAAAGTGAAGGAAAAAAACCGCTAAACGTCTTTAATATCTTACACTCATGTTATCGAGAGGGAATATTATATTTTTAACATTTATCTGATTATCTCCCTTTGAATAACAAACTCTCAAATGATGCAGTCCAGTTGAAAGCAAAGTGCAACATTGCAGAATTCTTTTGATACAGGGTAGTTTTTCGTACTACTTTGTATGAAAGAATGACAACATGACCCCTTGGTTGTTGCAGGCAGCCCTCAACAATGATAACGCCCCAGGGCCAGTTGTTTAATGCATAATTAGCTTAACGAGCTCGTAGTGGTCAAATTGTTAGCTATTTTAACAAGTACAATATCGAAACGTTTGGTATTTTCGCTGAAACATCTATATCTATAGTATTTTTGCTGAGAAAATGTGAGGCGCTTTTGCATCCGCAAAAGTTGCTCACATTTTGTCAGCAAAGAATTCAACATATTTGCCATATTTAGTGATCAAAATTTTAACGATATGTTAACTAACAACGTTGTTAGTTTTATACAACTGGCCCTAGAGCGCCAGAACAGTTGATGAGAACCGACAGACAAATAGGTAATCTTTCCAAAAGTAAGGAAACATTGGGTGTTACAAGTGTACCAAAAGCAATCCATATATCAGAACTTTTGTGATTAGGTATAGTAGTCGCAGATAAGATTGACTAGGCGGAGCCATTCAGGTGTTGTCAATATATGTCAAATTCGCTGAGTCCACCAGAAGATTCGGTAGAGTACCTTTCTCACGCTTTTTACAAGCGGACGAAATGGTCATATACGCCACAGCTATGCTTGTGTTACAGATGAATTCACACGATCGGGTGACTTGGTTTACCTTTTTGTTTATGGAATATTCCTAAGGCAGGTACAAAAGATAGCTCCGCCCAGTCAATCTTATCTGCGACTACTATAGATACATTATATTTCATTAATATTGAACTTTAATTCAATAAATGTTTTGACATTTGTTTCGCAGATTTGTAACTACGAAAGATACAAAGTACTAGAGTCCATCAGCCACAGGACGTCTAGAAGGCGTGTACTTGCGTATACCAGCAATTAAGTAATCTATTCTATCCGGCAACCGTGATCTTGTTGGTAAGAGCGCTGACTCTGAATCATTTGGTCTATCAACGCTTGGGTTCGAGCCTCGCTCGGGTTATAGGTGAGACACCATGTTCTGCAACTGAATATCATTTGGGTTTTCTCGGGTACTCATTTGTTCTTGTAAGGACCGTTAAAGAATAACAATAACAAAAAACAGCACTGCTTGTGTGTGCGCGCTTTGTGTTTGTGGACAAAGTGTTTATTCTTTAGGTAGAAAAAATGTTAATATAGTCAGACAAACCTAGTACTAACTGTTCTGGTGGTGGTAACACTGCCCTTGAAACAGATCAAATTTAAAGAATACCACTGAGATCAAAGTACGTAAAATGTCTGATCTGCATCGCTTTTGTTCGAATAAGCATAAGCGTTTTTTTTTTATTAAGCAGTTGGCCACCAAGAAAAAACAAGAAGTCAGTCTGAGGGACAGTTATTTGCCTAGCCGCAGTTTTATAAAAAATATGTATCCGACACGACATTCAAGGCTCCAACTCGTGGCCTTCAATTGTAAGTTTGACCCGGCATGGTTGAGTTACGGGTTCTTCTCGTCACAATTAGGCCAGCATTTGACTGAAGATTAATGAAAAAATTTCAAAGTAGAAGTAAAACAAAGATCAGGAATTGATACAATTAACTTACTCCACCAATAAAAGACACCAAAGGGAAAGAAATACAAACATTAAGCGACCAGACCATAATGGAAACCTAAACAAAGGAAGGCCATAAGGACAGTTACTTTCCCACAAAATGGCCATATGACCATCCAAAATTAAAAGACACAAGTGATACACACAGTAAGTAACAAACAACAACATAAATAAATCGCCACAGAAGAGCCGCCTTGGAACGGTCAGTGGAAGATTTTCACTGGGGGGCTTAAATCGATTTTACGTGGCCACAATCCTCGCCCTTACTTCCGTCGCGATTTAGACAAATAATTCGTTCAGTCCGCATGAAGGCCTCTTAACTCACCAGTGCAACATCTCCGTGAACACAAAAATCAAAGAACTACAGAGCGCTGAATCTCGTGACCTTCGATTGTGGCCTTCATCTAGGGTCCGCATGGTTTAGCTATGTGTTCTGCAAATCATCTCATTTAGGCCAATAATGAGCCAAAGTTTAATGAAAAAACTTTTATGAGTTAAGGAGATATTGCGAGAACACGAAATTCGAGGCTCAAACACTTGACCTTCAGGTGTGACCTTGACCTTGAGTCAGCATGACTGGGTTACGCGTTCTGTACATCATTGTACTTTGGCCTTCATTTGACCGAAGTTTAATGAAAATTCTCCCAGGGGTAAAACGATATTGATTAGACCCAAATTATAAGGGTCAAACTCATAACCTTCACTTCTGACCTTGACCTTGAGTTGCCATGATGTAATCATGGGTTCTGCACAACAGCGCATTGAGGCTAATATTTTACCAAAATTTAAAGGGTTAAACGGATATATATAGCCCCCGCCCACCGGGGCTTGAAGAAATAGATGGGCTGCATGATGCTTCCAATGGTCACAAAATTTAAGGCCAAAACACGTGACCTTTAGCTGTGACCTTGACCTTGAGTCGGCATGGTTTATATACAAGTTTTGCACATCAGCTCACTTAGGCGAAAATTTGACCAAATTCTAATGAAAACCAGTGCTTCAGCTGAAGTGCACAACCCGCCGGATGCTTTAAGCTTTATGAGTGTTACCATATATGGGTATGGCGGCCATTTTGGTCATGTGACCTGGACCTAAAACGGTTCCCCCAATAAATTCACCTTACCGTAAGGAGCAAAAATATATTTTATACTTTAGTACTGTATTCTGAATTGTTTGCAGGATAAAATGCATTCTCACTTTTCCAATACAAAAGCATATGTGTCAACGTTTGACCTACGCTCAAAGAAGGTCATGGTCAACCCAGGGTCACCATTTTAGCAATTTATGATGGGCCTACGTCCCAGATGCTATTTATCAAGTTTCATGGAAATCTGCCCAGAGGTTCTGGAGAAGACTATTTTTGAAGGGTTTTTACCATATATGGCTTGGCGGCCTTTTTGGTCATGTGACCTGGACCCCATGAGCAAATTTTGGTTTCCCCAATCCCATAGACGCTCCATATGAAATTTGACTTCAATCGGCCCAACGGCTTCCGAGGAGAAGCAGTTCGAAAATTTTCACATTTTTCGCCTCGGCGAGGCTATACTAAATGGAATGTAATATTTCGCAAATTCATTGGTTAGATCTAATTGATATCTATCAGTAAGCCAAAAATTGTTTATATATTCCAACAAAAGCATATGTGTCAAAGTTTGACCTAGGCACAAAGAAGGTCAATGTCAACCCAGGGTCACCATTTTAGCAATTTATGATGGGCCTACGCCCCAGATGCTATTTATTAAGTTTCATGGAAATCTGCCCAGTGGTTCTGGAGAAGACTATTTTTGAAGGGTTTTTACCATATATGGCTTGGTGGCCATTTTGGTCATGTGACCTGGACCCCATGAGCAAATTTTGGTTTCCCCCAGCCCATAGAGGCTCCATATGAAATTTGACTTCAATCGGCCCAACGGTTTCCGAGGTGAAGCAGTTCGAAAATTTTCACATTTTTCGCCTCGGCGAGGCTATACTAAATGGAATGTAATATTTCGCAAGTTCATTGGTTAGATCTCATTGATATCTATCAGTATGCCAAAAATTGTTTAAATATTCCAAGCGGTTAAGTCACTATCACCAATTTTCACAAACGGGTTACGAACGGACAGACAGACTGACAGAATGACAGACTGACAGAATGACAGAATGACATGGTGATTTTAGGGCACTCTTAGAAATCAACCGACTTCAGTCGGTCGCTTTTTCTGCGGGTCGTGCAATCTGTTAAAGGGACAATGAGATAAAGGACGGCCGAAAATTGAATTCCTGACCTTCAATTGTGACCTTCACTTTGAGTCGATATAGTGTCGGTATGCGTTATGCACCGTCAGCACACCGATGCAAATATTCGACCAAAGTTTACTAGTAAATTAATGAAAATATATCCAGGGGTAACAGAAATATTGAGTGAACACGAAATTCAAGGTTCAAACTCGTGCCCCGTTAGCTTGAGTCGGCATGGCTGAATTATGGTTCTGCACATCATCTCACTTCGGTCAACTTTTGTTCAAAGTTTATTGAAAATCTTTTCAGGGGTAAAGAGATATAGAACGGACACAAAATCTAAGGCTCAAATTCGCGACCTTCAATGATGACCTTTACCTTGAGTCGGCATAGTTTATTAATGGATTCTGCACATCAGGTCACTGAGTCGACTTTTTACCCTAAGCTTAATGATAATCTATCGAAAGGTTCAGAAGATACGGAGCGGATAAGAACGTGTTATGGGGCGGATGGACATGCGGACAGACGAAGAGCATTGCTATACATTACGAAAACACGCCTATGCATATACATTGTAAACGTTACCGCCGAAAACACGAAAATTCTAAGATGAAAAAATGTGATATTTTTCTTATTTCTGCTCAAAATATAGAGTGTGGGCATTTGTTAGAACCGCCTCATCGAGGCGGTTCTAACGAGTACCCACAATCTATATTTAGACGATGAGGCGGTTCTAACGAGTACCCACAATCTATATTTAGAGCAGAAATAAGAAAAACAAGGCAACGCAAGCGTAGCATCCCCTCGCAACTGCATACCATTCATTAACATGAAAATCCAATCTGAATATGTTAGACAAATTATACATAATAGATTACCTTTGACTTCGCCCCTGCTAATTGGGGCTTGAAGAAGTATGGGCAAGATGCTTCAATGCAGAACTTAATCCGACCACACATGAGTACTGGTTAACCCCTTATAGGATCTAATCCTGCCCAGGTTAAGCGGTACGAGTTGGACCGTCCATGATTATAAACCCAATTGGTTTTATTGGGTCAAAGGAACTGAGGTGTGGAAGGTTTGATGCTTCTACGAAGAATACTGTGTCTTCTATCCTGCTCACAAGGTTTTCAAGGTCAAGTCCATTGTGACCTTGACCTTTGACCCCTGACCTTGAAATTCAATAGGGTCATCCTCTGTACATGGTGAACATTTGTGGAAGGTTTGATGCTTCTACGATGAAAACTGTGTCTTCCATCCTGCTCACAAGGTTTTCAAGGTCAAGTCCATTGTGACCTTGACCTTTGACCCCTGACCTTGAAATTCAATAGGGTTCATCCTCTGTACATGGTGAACATTTGTGGAAGGTTTGATGCTTCTACGATGAATACTGTGTCGTCTATCCTGCTCACAAGGTTTTCAAGGTCAAGTCCATTGTGACCTTGACCTTTGACCCCTGACCTTGAAATTCAATAGGGTTCATCCTCTGTACATGGTGAACACTTGTGGAAGGTTTGATGCTTCTACGATGAATACTGTGTCTTCTATCCTGCTCACAAGGTTTTCAAGGTCAAGTCCATTGTGACCTTGACCTTTGACCCCTGACCTTGAAATTCAATAGAGTTCATCCTCTGTACATGGTGAACATTTGTGGAAGGTTTGGTGCTTCTACGATGAATACTGTGTCGTCTATCCTGCTCACAAGGTTTTCAAGGTCAAGTCCATTGTGACCTTGACCTTTGACCCCTGACCTTGAAATTCAATAGGGTTCATCCTCTGTACATGGTGAACATTTGTGGAAGGTTTGATGCTTCTACGATGAATACTGTGTCTTCTATCCTGCTCACAAGGTTTTCAAGGTCAAGTCCATTGTGACCTTGACCTTTGACCCCTGACCTTGAAATTCAATAGGGTTCATCCTCTGTACATGGTGAACATTTGTGGAAGGTTTGATGCTTCTACGATGAATACTGTGTCTTCTATCCTGCTCACAAGGTTTTCAAGGTCAAGTCCATTGTGACCTTGACCTTTGACCCCTGACCTTGAAATTCAATAGGGTTCATCCTCTGTACATGGTGAACATTTGTGGAAGGTTTGATGCTTCTACGATGAATACTGTGTCTTCTATCCTGCTCACAAGGTTCCGGACAGACACACACACAGAAACACAGACACACAGACACACACACTAACACACGGACGCACGGCACCGATGCTATATCCCCATTCGCAACGTTGTTGCGAGGGGATAATAAAATATACCCCTTTAAACCCCAGGTTTTCTATATAAAAGTGGGGCTCAAGTGGATCAAAATTATACAGACATGTTTTCGTGATGAAAACACCCACCGGGAAGCGGAAGGGGGTTAACAACTTTTGTTTAAGTGTTGCTATAGGCAGCAGTTAATTTCAAATCTATCCTCTCATAATTTTGACAAATAAGCATTATAAAAAAAGAAGTAGTGGCAATGATCAGGAATCGATACAATTAACCCACAGCTCCCATCCGAGACACCAAAGGGAAAGAAAAACAAACACGGAGCAACAGACCCGAACGGAAATACCAACAGCGGAAGTCTTTTTTAGCTCAACTGAGTCAAAGGCTCTTGGCGAAGCTTACAGGGTAGAATGTTGTCCTACGGGCCTATGTGGCCTAGTGGTTAAGAGCGCTGACTCTTGATCATTAGGTCTCTCACCGCTGTGGTTCGAGCCTCGCTCAGGCCACATGTGAGACGCCAAGTTCTGCAACGGAAGGTCAGGTGGTTTTCTCCGGGTACTCCGGTTTTTGCCCACCTCTGATTAACGATCTGCTCGATATGAGTGAAATAATCTTGAATTGGCCGTAAAACCCTACCAAAAAAAAAAAAAAAAAAAAAAAAAAAGACTGTAGTCCATCTTCGTTGGTCGTCCGTCGTCGTCGGTCAACACTTTCAAACGTATTCTGAAGCCACTGGGCCGACTGGGTCCAAATTACATCTGTAGCATCCTTGGGCTGAGTTATTGAAAGTTTTTTT
This sequence comes from Lucinisca nassula, assembly GCA_963580285.1. Classification (NCBI taxonomy): domain Eukaryota; kingdom Metazoa; phylum Mollusca; class Bivalvia; order Lucinida; family Lucinidae; genus Lucinisca; species Lucinisca nassula. The sequence continues at coordinate 46,028,136 of OY757023.1, read as the reverse complement.
TTTTTTTATGAAAAACGGCTCATTAATTTGATTGCTACGGCAACTAAAAGATTCCATAGACTTCCAATTGGGAAAATTGAAAAATGACATTTAATTGCCATATGATGCTTGTCCCAATGTTCATTTTTATTGGTTGCCATGGAAAACAAAATGCAAAAAATAGGACTCGCCCCCGCCCATAGGGTCTTGAAGAAATATATGGGCTGCACGATGCTTCCACGCAGAGCTGAATCCGGCCCGCACACTAGTACTGGTAAACCGCTTAGAGGATCTAAGCCTGTCCAGGAACCGCGGTGCGAGGCGGACTGTCCATGCTATTAAACCCTATTGTTTTCATTGGGCGACAGGGCTTGAGATGTCATTCCATCTCAATGTCGGGTAAAAGTCCCACAAAATTGGAAGTAACGTCTCTAAAATGACCTTTACAGTGTTGACGGGGACGTTAAACCTCAAGTCAAACAAACAAAGCAAAAAATAGGACAGATCATCTCAGAAACCATATACTCTATGAGGCTGAAATTTAATGGAAATATGCATCATATTTGCCATTACAGGTTTCGTGTTTTTCATAGAATTCAGTTCTTCAGTTTGGTTGCTATGGCAACTTAGTTTCCATAGATTTATAATGGTTAAAATTAGAAAAAGACATTTACTATCACACAGAGCTATACAAATACATTGTAAACTTTACCGCCGGAAAAACGAAAAAACAAGTTTTATATTTTTCTTATTTCTGCTCAAAATATGGATTGCGGGTACTCGTTAGAACCGCCCCATCGAGGTTAAACCCTAGTTTTTTAGCTCACCTGAGCCTTTAGGCTCATAGGTGAGCTTATAGTATAGCCATGGTCCGTCGTCCGTCCGTCCGTCCGTCCACCATTTTCAAAGATCTTCTTCTCCTATACTGCAGGGCCAATCAAAGCCAAATTTCATATGGAGCCTCAGTGGGATCGGGGAACGAAAGTTTGTTCGCGGGGTCTGGATCACATGACCAAGATGGCCGCCATGCCCATATATGGTAAAAAGCCTTCAAAAATCTTCTTCTCTAGAACCATAAGGCCAGTGGCCTTGAAACTTGGCATGTAGCATATGGTACTCAGGCCCATCATGGTTTGTACAAATGGTGACCCTGGGTTGACCTTGACCTATTTTACAGCAATGTCAAATTTGCCGACTTAGGCTTTTGCATGGGGCAAAGTGAAAATTATGGATTTATAGGAAACCATTGAAGACAGTGTCACCAAAATTTGTAGATCAGGTAAAGTAACTGAATACATGAAGATCTATGGGTGATAAAGGTCAAGGTCATTCATTGGCCTTAGACCCAAGATGGCCGCCATGCTCATATATGGTAAAAAACCTTCAAAAATCTTCTTCTCCAGAACCATAAGGCCATTGGCCTTGAAACTTGGCATGTAGCATATGGTACTCGGGCCCATCATGGTTTGTACAAATGGTGACCCTGGGTTGACCTTGACCTATTTTACAGCAATGTCAAATTTTCCGACTTAGGCTTTTGCATGGGGCAAAGTGAAAATAATGGATTTATAGGAAACCATTTAAGACAGTGTCAACAAAATTTGTAGATCAGGTAAAGTAATTGAATACATGAAGATCTATGGGTCAGAAAGGTCAAGGTCATTCATTGGCCTTAGACCAAGGTCATTCAGGATCCATATTTCAAACATTTTTTTCTCCAAAACTGCTGAGCCAATTTAAGTAAAATTTAATATGGAGCCTTTGTGAGTTGAACAAATGAAAAAAATGCCAATACGGTCTAGATCACCTGACCAAAATGGCCGTCACGCCCATATATGGTAAAAAGCCTTAAAAATTCTTCTCCTCCAGAACCGTAAGGCCAATGGCCTTGAAACTTGGAATGTAGCATATGGTACTCAGGCCCATCATAGTTTGTACAAATGGTGACCCCGAGTTGACCTTGACCTATTTTACAGCAATGTCAAATTTGCCGACTTAGGCTTTTGCATGGGAAAAAGTGAAAATAATGGATTTTTAGGAAACCATTGAAGACACTTTCACCAAAATTAGTAGATAAGGTAAAGTAGCTGAATACATGAAGATCTATGTGTAAAAAAGGTCAAGGTCATTAACTGACCTTAGACCAAGGTCACGCAGGTTCCATATTTCAAACATTTTTTCTCAGAAACTACTGAGCCAATTGAAGAGAAATTCAATATGGAGCCTTTGGGAGTTGAACAAATGAAAAGCTGCCAATATGGTCTAGATCACATGACCAAGATGGCCACCACGCCCATATATGGTAAAAACACTTCGAAATTCTTCTTCTCAAGAACCGTATGGCCAATGGCCTTGAAACTTGGCATGTAGCATATGGTACTCGGGCCTATCATAATTTGTTCAAATGGTGACCCTGGGTTGAACTTGACCTATTTTACAGTAATGTCAAATATGCTGACTTAGGCTTTTGCATAGGAAAAAGTGATAATAATGGATTTTTAGCTCACCTGAGCCTTTAGGCTCATAGGTGAGCTTATAGTATAGCCATGGTCCGTAGTCCGTCCGTCTGTCCGTCCGTCCACCATTTTCAAAGATCTTCTTCTCCTATACTGCAGGGCCAATCAAGGCCAAATTTCATATGGAGCCTCAGTGGGATCGGGGAACGAAAGTTTGTTCGCGGGGTCTGGATCACATGACCAAGATGGCCGCCATGCCCATATATGGTAAAAAGCCTTGTAAAATCTTCTTCTCCAGAACCATAAGGCCAGTGGCCTTGAAACTTGGCATGTAGCATATGGTACTCAGGCCCATCATGGTTTGTACAAATGGTGACCCTGGGTTGACCTTGACCTATTTTACAGCAATGTCAAATTTGCCGACTTAGGCTTTTGCATGGGGCAAAGTGAAAATTATGGATTTATAGGAAACCATTGAAGACAGTGTCACCAAAATTTGTAGATCAGGTAAAGCCACTGAATACATGAAGATCTATGGGTGATAAAGGTCAAGGTCATTCATTGGCCTTAGACCCAAGATGGCCGCCATGCCCATATATGGTAAAAAACCTTCAAAAATCTTCTTCTCCAGAACCATAAGGCCATTGGCCTTGAAACTTGGCATGTAGCATATGGTACTCGGGCCCATCATGGTTTGTTCAAATGGTGACCCTGGGTTGACCTTGACCTATTTTACAGCAATGTCAAATTTTCCGACTTATGCTTTTGCATGGAGCAAAGTGAAAATAATGGATTTATAGGAAACCATTGAAGACATTGTCACCAAAATTGGTAGATCAGGTAAAGTAACTGAATACATGAAAATCGATGGGTGAGAAAGGTCAAGGTCATCCATTGGCCTTAGACCCAAGATGGCCGCCATGCCCATATATGGTAAAAAGCCTTCAAAAATCGTCTTCTCCAGAACCATAATGCCAGTGGCCTTGAAACTTGGCATGTAGCATATGGTACTCGGGCCCATCATGGTTTGTACAACTGGTGACCCTGGGTTGACCTTGACCTATTTTACAGCAATGTCAAATTTTCCGACTTAGGCTTTTGCATGGGGCAAAGTGAAAATAATGGATTTATAGGAAACCATTGAAGACAGTGTCACCAAAATTTGTAGATCAGGTAAAGTAACTGAATACATGAAGATCTATGGGTGAGAAAGGTCAAGGTCATTCATTGGCCTTAGACCAAGGTCATTCAGGATCCATATTTCAGATATTTTTTTCTCCAAAACTGCTGAGCCAATTTAAGTGAAATTTAATATGGAGCCTTTGTGAGTTGAACAAATGAAAAAATGCCAATACGGTCTGCTGATCTAAGTAGGAAAATTGTCACCAGACAGGTGAGCGGTTCAGGACCACTGGTCCTCTGGTTTTATATTATAATAATAATCATTATTATTCTTATTATTCTGCAGCATTAAGTTCAAGTTCAATTAATACGGCAGCATGATTTATCATTAAATATACTAAGAGAGTTTTAGATACTCCGATCTATAATAGAGTTATCGTATGGCACTTCTCGTGGCTGAATTCTCCGATGGATTTCAGGCGCTTCCGGTGCAACTGAAGAATCTCACGGGATCAATAATCTCACGCTACACCGACAAACCATTTAGCTCTTTATCAGACCTGTCCAAGCGATGGTAGATAGACTCTAGTGAACTACAGCGCGTTTATCTGGGAGCTACTCCGGTAATCTGGGAGCTACTCCGGTTGACAGTTTCGGCATTTCTCCTTCACAGTACATGGATTTATAAAAAAATTACATCTAAATGATGAATAAGGGCCGACATACCCAGAACATGCGCAATTGGAGCTCGTTGTAAGCGAAAACTTCAAAACAATTGCATCAATCATTCGCGTTGTCATAAAACTAAAGTCAGACAACCCTGTGTTCGATTTTGTTACGGTGGCCCAATTTCAGCAATATATTTTTTTCAATATTTCGTTCGGCTTGCTTAGAAAGGTAAATTGTATTAACATGGAATAGCATCGCCAAAATGTTAAATAATTCGCCCATTCTTCTACAATAAATCAAAGTGCGAAAGAGTACCTACCTGTATTTACAATTTCCAGGTCCTTGGAACTGCCACAAGAATTCCCCTATTTGTCGTGGAAACAAATTTAAGTTAGTAGCTCCCCTGATGTCCATCCGTGTAAGTGTAGTAGATTATTTAACAAGGCAACGCAAGCGTAGTATTCCCTAGCAACTGTATACAATCAATTAACAGCAATCTGAAGCGTCCTATCCGAATGTGTTAGACCTTTAAAGCGTTAGATATTACCTTGGATGCTTCTATGATGATCATTTTGTCTTCCGTCCTGTTCACAAGGTTTTTAATGCCAAGTCACCTGTTACCTTGACTATGCAAATCAGTACAGTGAATTCTCTCCTCGGGGAACATTTGTATCAGGTTTGATGATTACAAGACGATCTCTTTGTTTTCTGTCCTGTTCACAAAGTTTTTAATGTCAAGTATATTGTGTCCTTGACCTTTGACCTTGAAAATCAACAGAGTTCATCCTCTTTCTATTTGAAATATTTGTTGAAGGTTTAGTGAATCTGTGGTGTTAGATTTGCCTTCTATCCTGTCAAATCCATTGCGAAAATTAAAAAGAGAAACGATCAAGAACTGATATAATCAGATCCCAAATTCTTCCCAAAATAACACAGGGAAAGAAGTCGAAACATGGAGTGACGGCAGTAAACAAAATGAATAACAGGTTAACCGAGTCAGCAGCTCTTTCCCAAACAGGTGTGACTCAGAATATCCAAACCAAACTAAAAAGGAGCAAAATACATAATGTGGGAAAGAATCATAATCACCAACATGACAAACAATAACTGGAAGGACAAACGTAAATAAAAAGAACAACCAAAAATGAGGGAATAATCAGAATAATCAACGTGGCCCTGACCTTTGAACCTGACCTTGGAAATCAGTAGGGTTCATCCTTTCTCCATGTGAAACATTTGTGGAAATTCTGATGCTTCTATGATGATAGAGCTTTGTGTTCTATCCTGTTCACAATGTTTTAATGTCAAGTCCATAATGCCATTGGCCTTTGACTTTAGACCCTTGACCTTGAAAATCAATAGGGTTAGACAACTCTCCACTGGGAATAATTGTGGAAAGTTTAATGCTTCTATGATGATAACATTGCCTTCTATCCTTTTTCACAAGTTTTGTAATGTCAAGTCCCTTGTAACCTTGAAATTCGACCCTTGGTCTTGAAAATTAATAGGGGTTATCCTCTCCATTGGGAACATTTTTGAAAGGTTTGATGCGATGCTTCTATGATGATGGCGTTGTCTTCTATCCTGTTCACATGCTTTTCCATTATGGTCTTTTTTCATGTTTGTGTTTTTTTCCCTTTGGTGTCTCTGATGGGAGCTGTGGGTTAATTGTATCGATACTTGACATTAAAAGCTTTGTGAACAGGACAGAAAACAAATCATTGCCTCCACTTCTACTTTGCATATCAGAGCTGTTTTGTTTGTGCCGTGTGGTGGCTGTAAAAGGTCTCCCCGTACATGCATTTAATGCTATTATTTTTCCAATCCTCAGGGATTGCATTTTACAATTGCTTTTCTTCATTCCTAATTTGACATCCTTTTGATACCTGTTGAAGGTCTTGATTGAACCGATGTTCGTATCTCGTTGTATAACAATTGCTTGACTGTTTGATATCTATGGGCTTTCTATAGGCATAGCTGTTTTGTGTGCTTATGTTATACTAGCCTTCTATTTGAAGCGCCTTCTATTTGAAGGATTTACAGTTCTTCCGTACACTGTTTAACTTAATGACCAGTATGAATACCGCTTTAGTTTGGATGGTATCGCCCCTGTAAACAAACATGAGTATCACAAATTAATTTAAACTTACAAGATCTCCCCTTAATATCACAAATAAACTTAAACTCAAAATATCTCCCCTTAGGTCACATTCTGCTTCTTCTGTACGGTTTCCCCATTCTATAAATAATTTTAGTGCTATATTTCCGTCGGTATTGTCGAGGCCCAATTAATTTGTTTTCCTCCGTTTCCGTTAATTTAAGTGGGACTGGTAGTACTAATTTATTAAAAAATAATCTGAGAGTTAGATTATCTCGTATCAAATCGCCCATACTTCGGAAATATACCAATCCTTTCAGAAGAAGTGGAATGTATCCCAGTATTTTCAAATGCAATGCTAAGAGGTGCAGGTGCTGTTCACATTTATGTACTGCGTCTACCGTTTCTTCATCTGTAAACGGCAGACGTTTTTCTGCAGTTAACATGTCCGATTTGACATGTAAGTCTACGGATTTGATATACCTGATAACCTGACATACTGCAAATTGTAAAATGCCGTATGTCGGGCAAACTAATCGCATGTTAATAACACGATTTAACGAACACTATCGTAGAATTAGTAAGCCTAAAAAACTGACACTTTCTTATACCGTTATTTCTATAAAGCCAGTGAAAAAAATTTATTTTGATGTAAATTCTACAGCTAGGTTTACAAATATTAAACTGCATGAAACTGAATTAAAATGATTATATTATTACAGACACCTTTTACATTGGGCTTCAATGACAACATTTATTATGAGGGTAATATATCTAAAATGCCCGACTTTGATATTTTCTCGCTTCTGAACTGTCGAAAGCGTAAAACTAGATCGCACGGCACCAGAAAAAATGGTAATTATAAACGTAAATTACGTGCTTTTAAATGAAACAATACCAGACTTAAGTGACTGTCCATAATATTGTTGAATCATGGACGCCACTCAATGCATGCTTTTCTAAGTTCATTACCCGTTTCTGTATTACGGATTCTCGATACCGAGACGAATAAATTCTACGATAGTTCTAATCAGTTATACGACGCTGGTCTTTTAACTAGAGGTTTATACTCAGTATGCTCTTCGTCCTTCCATCGATTCTGAAATTAATCACAAACGTCATTACATCAAAATATCCTTCATTAATAAGGGTTGGGATTTTATAGATTTATCTAGTATCTTCCGGGACAGTTCGGTTATATCATCCAATCCTGCTTATTTTCAAAATACTGAAACACCCAGCATTTGCTAAAAAAAACAATAAACCTGTTAGATCTATCGTTTTTAATTTCAATAAACTTGTTTCTGATCTTGATATGACACGCACACTCCTGATACATGTGATTGTAAAAATTCAGTGTACTGCTGTCCTGCTGCTGGTCATATTATTACTGGCAATTAAAAAATATTCCCGATTCTAGGATACGTAATATAATTTCTAAAGGACCGAAATATCGAGTTCCTTCTAAAAATGATTTCAATAAATGTAGAGATGAAATCGCTGCTGACTTGAATGAATTTGGTAATCGATGGTGTAAACGAGAGTATGTTGAGCATAAAGCTCTAAAAGAATGGAAACTTAGCATTCTGAAATTAGTGAATAAACGCATTTCCTTTTATTCGCAAAATACGAACTTATTACCTCCTAAACCTAACGTCTTTACGTCACCTTAAACTAGGTATTCAAGAATTTCATAGAAAGTTTATTTTTGCTCTAGCTGATAAGGCCGATAACAATGTGGTCGTTGTTTTACGGCTTCACCATGTTAACACTCTTCAGCAAGAACTTGGTGGTACTAAGGCCTATGAACTTCAGCCTTTAGCTGTAGAGAGGGCTTTAGTTGATGACCATATTTGTCTCTCAGCCAACCTCGTTTGCTGTCTTGGTTACAGAAAGCCAAGGCAAGCTTCCTACGTCATATTGGTTACCTAAACTTCATAAAAGACCATACAAAACAAATTCAAGCTCTTGTACCACCACTGAACTCTCCTAATTATTAACTTCATGTTTTACTGCCATCAAAAAACATGTGATAAAATATTGCGACAAAGTCTTCGAAAGATCAGGTAGAAATTTGTTTTGGTCTAATGAAGTTTCAAATAAATTGAAATCCAGGCATTTTCGTGCTTCAAGTCTGTCTACTTATGATTATTTCCACCCTTTACACTACACTTCCTCATAAGCTTATAAAAGAAAAACTTAATGATTTAATTGAGTGGACAATTCATAGGAAAGACTCCCTGTATCTTGCATGTAATCTAAGAAATGCCTTTTTTCATTTCATTATACTTTATGGTAATGTCAGAAAGTGTGTGAAGCTCTCACCTTTCTATTTGATAATATTTACATAAGATTTGGTACTAAGTTATTTAGACAAGTTGTGGGTATTCCGATGGGTACTAATTGCGCACCACTTGTGGCTGATCGGTTTTTGTTCTGTTATGAGGGAGACTTCATCGTGTCCCTTTCTGCTGAAAACCAGTCTGAAATCATTGAAGCTTTTAGCTCCGCTTCTAGATAATTGGATGATTTATTAAATATTGATAATACCTATTTCGATGGTTTGATCAGTCAAATTTACACCCCAGAACTTCAGTTGAATAAAACAAATTCTTCTGTACCGAGGCCCCGTTTTCGGATTTACATCTATCTATTGTTGATGGGTTTGTTTTTTGAAAAATTTATGATAAACGCGATGATTTTGATTTTGATATTGTAAATTTTCCTTTTTTGGATAGTGATGGGCCTCGTGCGCCATCCTATGGCGTTTATATTTCGCAATTTATTCGATTTGCTAGAGTGTGTAGTCATGTAATTGACTTCAACACTCGTAATAAATTGTTAACGCCTTAACTTCTTAATCAGGGTTATCGGTACCAAAAACTACGAAAAGCCTTTTCACAATTATATATACGTCATTCGGAATTAATTTCAAAATTCAATATTGGACTTAAATCTTTTTTGCAACAAGGTCTATCGGAACCCGAATTTTATGGTGACTTAGTATATAAACTAAGAAAAATATATAGCCGTACTGACTTCAGCACTCAATTTCGTAAAATCATTCTTCGATATGAAAAGAGCTGGTACAGCATAAATGTTATACGACAGACTGCATGCATGGTGGTTAACCCAATCACGGTTGACAACTTTGCTTCCCTCTTTAATTGCACGCCGTTGGGTCAGGCCTCAGATTCTATGACGGTTCCAACGTAAAGGCTTATGTTAGTTGGTACCTGATGCTCTGTCTCTGGTCGGGCTCATCGGAGTCTAGCGGTTGGTTTTCTTTTGCTCCAGCATTTCAGTGGTTTCTTGCTGTCGAGTCATCACCGTTGTTTCATTTCTGTGGTTGTATGATTTTTGTGTCCACGGAGATGTTACACTGATGAGTTAGGAGGCTTTCATGCGGACTGAACAAATTATTTGTCTAAATCGCGACGGAAGTAAGGGCGAGGATTGTGGCCACGTAAAATCGATTTTAGCCCCCCCCCCCAACCCCCAGTGGAATTCGTTTCCGCTGACCGTTCCAAGACGGTTCTTCTGTCGCGGTTTATTTTTGCTATGGTTTATCTTTTGGTGTTTGTGTCGCTTATATTATTTTATTTCGGATAACCAATTGGCCATTTTATGGGAAAGTAACTGTCCTTTTGGCTCTCCGCTATTGATGTTTCCATTATGGTCTGTTGTTTCTTGTTTGTGTTTCTTTCCCTTGGTGTATCTGATGGGAGCTATGGGTTAATTGCAACGACTCCTGATCATTGCCTCCACTTTAACTTTGATCTCAAGACAAGTGTGACCTTGACATTTGACTCTTGACCTTGAAAACCAATAGGGTTTATCCTCTCCATGGGGAACATTTGTGGAAGGTCTAATGCTTCTGTGATGATAGGTTTGTCTTCCAACCTGTTCTCAAGGTTTTTAATGTCAAGTCCATTGTGGCCGTGAATAATGTCGTGTCCAATGTGACTTTGTGATTTGATCCCTGACATTGAAAATAGGTTCCATGCTTACCATGTGGAAGATGTGTGGTTTGATGCTTCTATGATGATAGCTTTGTTTTCTATCCCGTTCACACTGTTCCGGACACACACAGACACACGGGAGCGATGCTATAATCCCCATCACAATTTTGTTGCGAGGGGATATTATGTAGTTCATTTCAAAAACATGCATTTGCTGCTTATCGATGGCAGTTTGGACCTATTTGTAAAGCCCCGAGATATACACTCTTTTTGAGTTAATTTGGAAATAAGGTCAGCTGAGGAAATAAGCGTTGAAATTCCAAGAATACTTTCTACAACAAATTATGAATATCTTACTCCTTTTATATGAGAAAGTACTAATGTACAGCGCATTTACAAACAATGGAAGCTTGAAAAACGTTATATCGATAAGAGTTCTTATCCAGCGATACAGCCTATTTGAGTTAATTTGGTAATAAGGTCACCAGAAATGATGTTGTAACTCTGGGGGGGGGGGCTTTCACCTCCCCTACCCCCAACTCCAAAATATCATTGTGGCACATGTGTGTTTTGTTTCTCTTTATTCAGTCAAAATAACTTTACGTAACATCAGTAAAGGCTTGTTGTTTCGCTTTTTGTAAAGTTTCTGTTTCTTTTAAGGAACGACCGTCTTTGTCATATCTGACGTCAGAACTCTGTGAAACATAGGAACATGCTAGGCTTTCCGAATGACGTGACATCACACCAAGATGAGATGGGTAATTCATTGCTGAAAGAAGAAAGATATCGGGTTATATGTTCAAAATGACTGAAAATTAAACGAGATTGGTAAATGGTTATAGGTTATTGACTTTATATTGTGAAACATTTGGCACGAGTTCATATGGCGAAGGACCCACGAGCTTGCTTGCGAGTGCGTCTCCGCCTTTTGAACGAGTGCCGAATATTTCACAATATAAAGTCAATAACCAATTTATTATATACCCAAAACTTGAATTGTCTGCTAGAGTTCAGGATTGCCTAGTATAGAAATATGAACGTAAAATCAGATTATATATCTTTTAAGTGGTTTGAAAAAGAAAACAAAGAAGGTCGTTAAGTGTCTCCCTACTCGTTGCAAAAACCACACCCAACGGCGCCAAAGCGAAGACGGCGTTAACGTAGGTGGATATCACGTCATTAAAAACACTGACAATTCCCAATGCAGGACGCCATTTTTCCGTAGCGTCGGTTATATTTCTTTCAAAATACTCCTGATTTCTTAGAAGAAAATATTGTAAACCAGATTGTAGATAGCATACAATGCGATTTATGCACTTTGTCAGAATCTGTATTCGTTCTGTTTAACGTTCTTTCAATCGATATGCACGACAAAATGGCTGCCGATATTTCGTCTTGAAATGCATAGATTTGAAAGAAGTTCTGTTGTGAACGAGACTGCTTATCTACGGGCAATATGAACTTGACTACGGACAATTGTGAAAAATATTGACCGGTGACTTCTGTACGCAGTAAACGGGACATTTTCTGGGTATATAATACTACCACATACAATGAGAGCAATTATTACGTTTCTATAGCATTTACAAATATGACAAAACATCACAGTGACAAGTCTATGAATAGCTCCGTGGGTTTGATCCCGGATTTCTGCAGACTTTCGGATGTGTCTTTAAACCGCAGTTCCGTCTCCATATGTCATCAGTTGATGATGGGTCGTAAAACTCAAACATGCACGCACTTTAGGTTTGTATAACTCACCGTAATAGAGAAAACTGGGTTTAACTTTGATATAAAAAGATTGGGTGCAACATAAAAGTTATCCCAGTCACGGTTGACAACTTTGCGTCCCTCTTTAGTAGCACGCCGGTGGGTCAGGCCTCGGATATTATGACGGTTTCAGCGTAAAGGCTAACTGAGAATTAGAATTTAATTTTATGCAGTGTTGGATTTTGCCTGATGCTCTGTTTCTGGTCGAGCCCATCGGAGTCTAACTGTTGGTTTTCTTTTGTTGCAGTATTTCCGTGGTTTCTTGCTGTCGAGTCCTCACCGTTGTTTCAATTCTGTGGTTGTTTGATTTTTGTGTTCTGGGAGATGTTGCACTGATGAGTTAGGAGGCCGTCATGCGGACTGAACAAGTTATTTGTATGAATCGAGACGGAAGTAAGGGCGAGGCTTGCGGCCGTGTAAAATTTACTTAAGCCCCCATCCCCACCCTACAGCAGTGAAATTTGTTTCACTGACTCCAAGGCGGTTCTTCTGCCGCTGATTAATTTTTGTTATGGTTTGTTTTTGAGTGTGCGTATCGCTTATATTTTTTTGTTTTGGATAGCCAAATGGCCATTTTTTGGAAAGGTAACTGTCCTTTTGCCTTTCCGATATTGATGTTTCCTAATGGGTCTAGTTATTTCATGTTTGTGTTTCTTTCCCTTTGGTGTTTCAGGTGGGAGCTGTGGGTTAATTGTATCGGTTCCTGACCATTGCCTTCGCTTCTGTTTAACAAAGGTATTCGTTATTTTCTTTAGCTTTCGCTGCAAGCATCATAGATTGTGATGCTGCTTAAAACAGCAATGCGGGGCGCCTCACTGAGGAAATTCCAGTGAGCACACGCAATCTATGGGTGAAGAAGAAATAAAATAAAACCAAGTTCATAGATTTTCGACAGAAGAAAATGATATGAAATGAAGTAAATTCCAACACCGACACTGCGAGGGTTGTTTCTCCATCTATTATGGTCGCCATAATTGTTTTCATGCATGACCTTTGCTACTTTTCGTGGGGGCACCTGAAGGTGGTTGTGAAGATAACATGGTTTGAGAACATTTATGGTGCAATGTTTAACTGTATTAACAAGTGTTTTATAAGTGTACGCTTTTATGTGAAAATTTTATGTGATGTGTAATGCTTTTTCATAAGCTGTTGAAGACGTTGACGATGGAAAGAGATATTCGTTATTTTTGTGCCGCTAAGTTGGAATAGATTTACCCTATTTTGTGCCTCACTGAATTTGTGCTAATGACTGCCTATCGGGCCGTCAATTCGGAGGAGTTTATTCAAAATACTTGGAAAGAATGGATTGTTTGGTGATGGTTTATGTCATCTGTGCATATTAGTTTTTAGAAGACGTTCAAACAAGTTGAACGCAAACACACGATGAGCAACATTTGAAATGAGGGAATTTAATTTTTTTTTATTACCTCCCCTTGTAATTTTAAAATATAAATTTGTATTTCACTTATTTATTATTATATATTATATTGTCAATTTGTGATATATCAAAATGTTGCATCTCGTATATTTTACAATTATAAACAGATTAACAATCCCGAGAAAAGCACGTTTTATTATCGAAATACATACACAATTAAATTCGTATTAATTATCTTAAGACACTTGAATTACATGACTTTTCGTAAATATATATATATCTATCTTTCAACATATACCGCGACCAGTCACATAGACCATTACTCGCAGACAAACTCCAAATAAGGTCCCAATCAAAAGAAATGTATAACTTTTTTGACTATCAGCCCTGCAAGTGATGCTAATGGAGCGTATTCGGACACCGAAATAATCATCGCCGCGGGGATCGAACCGCGTGCCTCTTGCATCAGAGGCAAGTGAACTAGGCACTGAGCTATCGAAATGACCAAAATTGTGAAAACAACAAAATCAAAGTCGGCCCCCGCCCATTGGGGCTTGAAGAAATAGATTGGCTGCAGGATGCTTCCATGCAGAGCTGAAACCGACCGCACACTTGTACTGGTATCCTGCTTACAGGATCTAAGCATTCCCAGGCAAAGCGGCACGAGTCGGACCGTCCATACTTATAAACCCTATTGGTTTCATTGGGCGACAGGGCTTGAGGTGTTATTCCATCTCATTGTCGGGTGAAAGTCCCAAAACATTGGAAGACACGTCTCCATAGTGACCTATACAGTGTTGACGGGGACGTTAAACCTCAAATCAAACAAAACAAAATCAAAGTACTGAGAGTACTGGTCAAACAAATAGTCCTGGGCTGTGATTAAAAATGTTGCCTCTAACCCTAAAATTCCGTTTTTAGCAAATAGTGTAGATACTGATCAGACGCCGCTTTCTGTGGCATCTGGTCTGGGGGTACACTGGCGGTTTGTTTGAATTAAACGTGCCGAATCCAACCTATGATTCCAAGGTAACCGGTCATTTTGTACCCAAGTCATTTCGTACCCTAGTCATTTCGTACCATTTTGGTCATTTCGTACCTGTTTTTTGGTCATTTCGTACCCACTAACAACCATTTCGTACCCAAGTCATTTCGTAACTGTTTGGCCATTTCGTACCCGGGTACGAATTGACAAAAATGGGTACGAAATGACTTTAGCAGAGTCATTTAGTACCCAAGTCATTTGGTAATACCGTACCTGGTACTACGCATGTGTTGTTTTGGACGGACAGTGCAGAGAGGGAAAGAAGACCACATCACAGCTTCTGAAGTCTTGTTCAATGGTGTACGCTCCGACGAACTCAAACGGGGATATTGTCAATTTGTTTGTTTGTTTGTTTGTTTGTATTGAAGTTTAACGACCCAGTCAACACTATTTAGGTCATTTTTTGCACCGGTTAAGTTACCTATCCACACTTTTCCTGGGCAGGCTTATTATACATAAGCGGTTAACCGGTACAGTGCACATTCTTTCGCCAGAAACTGACAACTACCCTTCTTAAATCAGCGGAAGAGCGAGAATGACCGTAGAAAGATTTCATGATCAATCTCCACGAAAGAATGCTGCATATCCCGGCAGGTATCGAATCCGCATCCTCCTGATCACCAGTCAGACAACCATCCGACTGAGCTACCGAGGCCAGTCGGGATGTTGTCGAGTAGTTGTTTTATTGTGTGCTCGGACAATGGTAGTGATAGGCATCTGCTAACTTGACGAGTCCATGTGATGATCACATTCAAACCTCACTTAATGTAAACCTCACGCAACTTACAGAAAAGTGGAATTTCCATTATACTCTGTGTTTTATTGCGGTAAAAACATATGTTGTGGAAACTAAGTCTCCAATGCGGACTCAAAACCTATGTTTGAATTAATATGGGTATACATTTTCTCCACACATTTCCTTGGCAGGCAGTACGCAGTGCACATTCTTTCGTCAGAAACTGACAAACACCTTTCTCGGATCAACGGAAGGGAGAGAATGGCCGTAGAAAAGATTTCATGGTCAATCTCCACGAAAGAATGATGCCGACCCCGGTAGGTATCGAACCCGCGTCCTCCTGATTACCAGTCAGACGCGCATCTGACTGAGCTAAATGTACGGAGGCCGGTTATAGCCCCAGTGACATGTAAATACGTTGAATGATATGTATTGCTACATGGTGCCAGTGCGTTCAATATTATGTTATAGATCTATATAAATTGATAATTTGTTAAAATAAAATTAAATAAAACAAAAATCTTCTTTTTAACTAGAGCCCTTCTTACTCTTAACCAAGCAATTTCGCAGTTACTTGTAAAATTAGCTTCAAAATCAATTCAACACACCAAAGTCAATTCCTACCTAACTTTGAAGAACTGGGTACGAACTGACCAAACAGGATTCCCAGAAAAAATTATAAGTGGGTACGAAATTACCAAAGTGGGTACGAAATGACCAAAATGGGTACGAAATGACCAGAATGAAAAATAAAACGGGTACGAAATGACCAAAGTGGTACGAAATGACTAGGGTACGAAATGACTAGGGTACGAAATTATTGGAAACCTGATTCCAAGATAACACCCTTACGTAATACTCTGACCTCACTGAGACTAGATTCTATAAAAAGTTAGTCCGATACGTCAGTGATGGTCACGTGGACTTTAGCCCTGAAAAGCTTTTCTGCTTTTTGACGTTGGGTCGATTGACTGAAAAAGCCAAAATAGCCGCGTTAATTGTTCCAGTTTGCGTTCATGTAAAACTTGGACTGGCATCATATGTTGGATTTGGCGGTCAGTGTAGACGTATATCAGAACCACAGAACGCAGGGTCTGATCAGGGTCTTCACTGTTTGCATAACGTACAAGAACTTAAGGGTATACCGAAACAGTCTAAGTCCCTGTTCATGACCGTTTTACCAGTCTGCACTCAGAGGCAAACTGCAGTGAGTGCTGTCAGTGCTTTGATTTATTTACCCTCGAAACCCTCTCACGCTTGAGTTCCTGGAGTGCACTATTCCATGGTTGAAGTTGGGCACGCCCATTCTGCTAAAAGGGACGTCCAGCTAAATGGTAAGAATACATCTCGATAAGATGTAGTTGAGCCATCACATCAGAATGTCTTCTGTTTTACATAAGTATCTGTACCGGGCTTTAGGGTTGAAAGGGATAACCTTTTTTGCTGCTTAATTATTACGCGGTAATATACATTGGGATCGAAAGGGATAATTTATAACCGTAGATTGCACATTCTGTGCAGGAATACAGTCATCTTTTTCAAACATGCATAGCCATAGCCCTTATCTATTTCAAACACTGAATATTAATTTTGAGATCCAGGACTGTACTAACTGAAATCAAAACTATCATCAAAACCGTGAACCCTTTGGATTAAAGAAAAGAAATTATAGTGATATCATTAAATTGACAGCTGAAACATATACCTTAAATACCAGTATTTAAAGCAAACAGTGTAGGCCCTGCGCAGTCGGCTGAATAGACAGCCTGCATCTTGCGGCGTCTGGTCAGTGTTTGCTAAACGCGTACAAGCCAGCTACACGCAACGCTCTGATTTACATGCAACATCGATAAAAATAGCGCGACTATCTTTCTGTTAATAACCATAATAGAAGTGAAGGCAATGATCAGTAATCGATACAATTAACCCACTGCTCCCATCAGAGACACCAAAGGGAAAGAAGCACAGACATGGAACAACTAAACCAAACATGGAAAGCCAAAAGGGCAGTTACTTTCCCACAAAATGGCCAATTGGTTATCCAAAACAAAATAATATAAGCGATACACACACTGAAAGACAAACCATAACAAAACATTAACCGCGACAGAAGAACCGCCTTGGAAAATTCAGTGAAACGAATTCCACTGGGGTGGGAGGGGGGATTAAATCGATTTTACATGGCCACAAACCTCACCCTTATTTCTGTCGCGATTTAGACAAATAATTTGTTCAGTCCGCATGAAGGCCTCCTAACTCACCAGTGCACACAAAAGTCAAACAACCCCCGAGATGAAACAACGGTGAGGACTTGACAGCAAGAAACCACTGAAATGCTGGAGCAAATGAAAACCAACAGTTAGACTCCGATGGGCCATAACTTTGGTTTCCCCCAATCAGTGACAGTCGCGTGAACAACAGTACTAATTCAAATATTGTCCTAAGTAGCTTTATGTTGATCATATAATAACGGTATTTTACAAGCCTAAAACAACAGACCCAAAAAGTGGAGCTAAGATTTGTCCGCTTGACCATGGCAGGCATAAAAAGCCTAAACCTGAACGAGTGTGAGTGTGTTTCAGTTTTACGTCCCAGCAACAGCTAAGGTCATACGGAGACGGGACCTCGGATTAAAGACTAATCCAAAAGTCTGGAGAAGCCCGGGATCGATCCTGCAATCGGGTTTATCACGCGAGTAGCATAACCACTACACCACAGAGGCTTCTAAACCTGAACGAACTAATGACGGACGAATATTGAGAATACAGATAGATGGCCTGTATTTCTACAAAGCTGGAACTGGTGAATGAATCAGACAGATATAAGACCAGAAAAAAATCATGACACCGTTACATTTCATTAACATTCCCTCATAAACATTTATTAATCAGAATGTATTTCATACTTCATGTGTTTCAAAACATATACATCAGCGTTCGTATTTCTTTCAAATCCCAAGTCATTCAAATTACCCATTATAACATGATATACACCATGTTATACTTTTCTAGATAGGCCTGCCAATACTTACAGTGGATGTGCAGCCATGCGATAAATTTCAAGAAACTTGTTAATATGTTGTTGTGTGGTTTTTTGGCATGAGTTTTAAGCTGACATATATGCCATGTTTTAACATTTATGCCCTTGTATGAATTTTGCATCCTGAAAACAAATCATTGCAAAACATGGCAAAGAATCTTTTCTAAAAAGTGTTTCTATCGATATGTGAAAATTGACAATTTGCAAACAAATTGGGTGCTGTTCAATTTTTGAAGACGTTCCTTTCAAAACCTGACCGATTGATGTTTAACCTGTACATGCCAAAATTTAAACTTTTCGGGTAAATTTCAATGGCAAAATGCTGTTTGTTACCTTAACTTCCGTTTTTATAGTTGCAAAAAGATGGAACCTTACAAACTGATTGGGCCCATCGGAGTCTAACTTGGTTTTCTTTTGCACCAGCTTTTCAGTGGTTTCTTGCTGTGAGTCCTCACGGCGGAAGTATTGGCGAGGATTGTGGCCGCGTAAAACCGATTTAATCCCGCCAGTGGCATTCGTTTCACTTGCCTTTCCAAGGCGGTTCTTCTGTCGCGGTTTGTTTATGTTATGGTTTGTCTTTGTGTATTGCTTATATTTTTGTTTTGGATAGCCAATTGGCCATTTTGTTGGAAAGTAACTGTCCTTTTGGCTTTCCGCTATTAAGGTTTCCATTCGAGTCTAGTTATTTCATGCTTATGTTTCTTCCCATTTAGTGTCTCTGATGGGAGCTGTGGGTTGATTGGTTCGATTCCTGATCACTGCCTCCATTTATATTTTGTTAAAGGAAAATGGTATTGGACTAAAAGAAACCATTAAGCACGAACAGCTAACCTCTATTTTAATTTTAGTTAAGTTTGGCCAGAAGCCACTAAGATGTCGCATAGGCGGTAACAGGCATGAAAAACTCAACCATAAAGTTTTTGATGACTCAACCTTTTTTCAGTATTGTTTATTTGAGATATAATTACATGATATACAGTGGTGCGTTTTTATAGTCCCTCGGTATATATGTTTTTTTAGCTCTGCCATCCAATGAAACCAATAGGGACTCATATCAGCTTAGTCCTTCTAACCCGTTTACTAGTAATTGTATGCGGTTAGTTTCAGCTATACTATTTCAAGCCCGATGGGCAGGAGCCCGGAAAACCTACTTTAAAATACAACTTTAAATTTTGAAAGATAGAACACTGTGCAGCCGACATTGACAGCTTCACTGATTAAATTTCCAATCGCGCTTATTTTTGTGGCGATTCAAATGAATAGAAAGAACATGTATTATACGGCATCGTATGAGGTCAAGTCAATAAGTAACCGGCCTATCCCATTTTTAATTGACCGGCACAACTAAGATTTTCATGCCTTGTCAGCTCAATACATATTTTAGACATGAGGGCAAAATTGCACATTTCAGGCTTATAAAACAATAATAGCTGTGTTTCTACTAACATGAGAAGACACTTTTTATTATTTTATTTTTTCTCCCTAAAAACAGGGGCCGGACCTGTATTGTCATGTTTGTATGTCATAATTCATTTTAGATGCTGAAAAAAGTCTGCTCTGTATTTTGGAAGGTACTAAATTCCGAAAAGTACAAAAAATACTTAAAACGCGAAATTACTATAGGAAAGATCGAAGCCTGCCCCGGCAAAGCAGTGCGAGTCGGACCGTCCGTGCTCATAAACCTTTTTTGGTTTCATTGGGCAACAGGGCTTGAGATGTCATTTCATCTCAATATCGGGTAGAAGTCCGAAATTAGAAGCAACGTCCCCAAAATGACCTATACAGTGTCGACGGGGACGGTAACCTCAACCAAAGAAACAAAACTATAGGAAAATGCATAGACGACATTGGGTAGGGTTGAAAATTGAAAATGGCAGGGTTTGTATTATAGCTTTTATTTTGTTCTTTTACTGATAAAAATAGTAGAGTCGGGGGGTCTGAAGCAGGGTCGGTCGGGTAAGCGGAAACACGGCTATATTGAAGCCTTATCGTGTCATTCACTGATAAGATATTGCACGTCAGAAATGGCTAAAGATGCAAAAGCAAGCCTTTCGTCAAAAGTTGAGTACCGTGCTGTAATTGAAAGGAAAACTAGGTCAGGAAATACATTGCGAGTTGATCAATGTTTACCATCGTATGCACAAGTTAGATTCTGAATTGGGGAATTCAAACGCGGTAGACGTCTTCAGAAGACGAATCCAGGTCTGGACGCCCATCAGATGTCACCGATGAAGAAATGTGAAACAAAGTACGGGATCTGGTATACTCTAATAGACGAATTACGGTGGAAGAAATAGCGAATGCATTACACATTTCACATGGTAGCGTTTAAATAATTTAGGTTTTGCAAACAATGTACACCCAGATCAGACACCACAGAATGCTGCGCCTGATTAGTGTCTTCACTATTTGCATTATGTACAAGAGCTTAAGGCTTTACCGAAACAAACCAAGTCCCCGTTCATGACCATTTTCCCAGCCTGCACTCAGACAATCGGCCAATCAGTGCTGTCAGTGCTTTGTTTTATTTACCTTCAAACCCCTCTCACCTTGCACTATACCATCACTAATTTGGGCAAGTCCATTCTACTAAATAGGTTGTCTAGCTAAACGGTAATATAATATGTCCCGATAAGATCATATCAGGATCTACACTGTTTGCATAAGTATCTGTACCGGGCTTTTGGTTGCTTAATTATTACAGTTACATACATTGGAATCAAACTGGATAATTTGAAACACTAAATTGAACATTCTATGTAGGAATACTGATATCTATTTCAAACACTGAATTTTAATTTGGAGACAATTCCATAATGAAATATTAGGAGTAAGAGAGCTGACTCTTAATTATTAGGGCTCTCGCCGCTGTGGTTCGGGCCTGGCTCGGGTCACATGTTAGACGCCACGTTCAGGTGTTTTTTCTACGGGTACTCCGGTTTTCGCCCTTCCTCGGATTAACAATCGGCTCGATATAAGTGAAATAATCTTGAAAGGACCGTTAAACCCACACCAAACAACAACAACAAAAAAAGCTCTGACCTACATGTATCATCGATGAAAATTGGGCGACTATTTTCTATCAATAACCATAACCTTGGATTACCATGTCAACGATAGTCAGTGGACAGCAGCAGTTATTCAGATTCTTTCATTAGTAACTTTTGGTCGATTGAAAAACGATCGACCCAAAAACGTAGTAAAACCTAGCCCTAAATACGTGATCCTGTGACTGGGGCCTTACACGAATTTGATATCATAATTTAGCCATTATTCTGACATGAAACAAAGTGTTTCCTTGAGGTAGAGCTCCCAAGTAAACCACCCAGTGCAGTGAATACAATATCAAACCTCAGAATATTCAGAGGGAAGTGCTGCTTTAACAGTATGCATAATGGTCACTAATTTCGCTCAAAAACATCTTATTTGTACTCGTTAGAACAAGGTATAAACAATCTTAATTTTGAAGCCGAAATAAGAAAAAAATACCACACAGTTTCATCAGAAAAAATGTTTTTATAGCTGATGTCACATTGTTTTTGTTTGATTTTAGGGTTAACGTCCCCGTCATCACTGTAAAGGTCATTTTGGAGACGTTGCTTCCAATTTTGTGGGACTTTTACCCGACCTTGAGATGAAATGACATCTCAAGACCTACCGTCTAATGAACCAATAGGGTTTATTAACATGTACGGACGGCTCGCACCGCTTTGCTTGGGCAGGCTTGATGTCACATTGATGTTTTACGGTAATGGCGAGTTGTCCGATTATATATGGGGACAGCGTTGGGGGATACTCCTGACAGGAATAACATGGCAGTATAATTCGCATCCTTGCAAAACAATAATTACAGGGAGAAAAGACAGTAAAATGATGCGTGTTGACGGAAGGTTGGTCAGGCCTCAGATTATACACCGTTCCAGCGTAAAGGTTTACTAAGAATAAGAGAGTATCTGCATTGTAATTTTATGTAATGTTGGTTGGTGCCTGTTTATCTGTCTCTGGTCGGGCCCATCGGAGTCTGTTGGTCTTCTTTTGCTCCAGCATTTCAGTGGTTTCTTGCTGTCGACTCCTTACCGTTTGTTGTTTGATGTTTGAGTTCACGGAGATGCTGCACTGATGAGTTAGGAGGCCTTCAAGCGGACTGAACAAAGTATTTGTCTAAATCGCGACGGAAGTAAGGGCGAGGATTGTGGCAACGTAAAATCGATTTAAGCACCCCCCCCCCCCCCCCAGTGGAATTCGTTTCAACTGTCCGTTCCAAGGCGTTTCTTCTATCGCGGTTTATTTTTGTTATGATTGGTCTTTGAGTGTGTGTATTGCTTGCGTTATTGTGTTTTGGATAGCCAGTTGGTCATTATGTGGGAAAGTAACTGTCCTTTTGGCTTTCCGCTATTGATGATTCCAACAGGATCTAGTTGTTTCATGTTTGTGTTTATTTCCCTTTGATGTCTCTGATGGGAGGTGTGGGTTAATTGTATTGATTTCTGATCATTGCCTTCACTTCTATTTTGAGGTGGAGTGGGGTTGTATGCATGCACCAAACATTGTTTTTGACGAGTTCTTATAAGCGCCCGCAATCTGTTTTTGCACAATAAAATGTATAAGAAATGTATTACAAATTGTCATCCGGAATGTCATACAATACAACTTTTTACGTCAAGGATGCGTTGTTAAGTGTGATGAGTGTCATTTGTCTGCAACAAAAACTTACCATAGTGATATGAGGACAATGATCCTGATCTTGGAATGAAGCTTGACAACGCTGACAGGGATGACTGAGGTGCTGGTGTCCATGGAAAGGGTAGGCGTGGCATTAGTGGATATAATGATGGCTGAAGACTTGACAAATGATGAGGGGGTAAAAAACCTAAATAAACATAAACAAAGTAACATGTAATGTACCGGTATGTAGGATAAATAGAATCGAGAATCTATCACCGATACACAGAGAGAGAGAGAGAGAGAGAGAGAGAGAGAGAGAGAGAGAGAGAGAGAGAGAGAGAGAGAGAGAGAGAGAGAGAGAGAGAGAGAGAGAGAGAGATTAACAGATAAAGTCGGAAGTGAGGCTTTACTCGCCGAGTATTCACAAATAAAGTAGGAAGCCATGTTGTATTTTCTCAGTCTGAATCGGAGATGGATTTCTTTTCTTACCAACATGAGAAAAAAGGTGTTTGGTCATTTGTTGCCTCTTTTGTTTTGTTTACCTTTCATTTAACTGCAACGATCTTCTCCGAACGTTATTATACCCGCTTTTTCGAAGAAAAATCGGGTATATTGTTTTCGTACCACAGTTCACTCCGGCGTCAGTCCGTCTGTCCGTCCGTCCGTCTGTCTGTCCGTCTGTCCGTCCGTCACGTTTCTTGTGATTGGATCTCCTCTGCAACCACTGAAGTTACACTTTTGAAACTTTGCATGTGAATAGTACATGGAATGTAGATGGCAGTGGGCAACATTTTTGTGACCTTGACCTCAACATGACCCCAAGGTCAAAGGTCAAAAATTATGATTTGCCATATCTCCTAAACTATTGGAGTTACACTTCTGAAACTTTGCTTATTGGATGGTCCTTGGAATATAGAATATGTCAGGTTACTTTTGGTGTGACCTTGACCCCAAGGTCAAAGGTCAAAAGGTATGATTTTGCCATATCTTCTAAACTATTAGAGTTACACTTCTGAAACTTTGGTTATTGGCTGGCCCTTGAAATATAGAATAAATTTGGATACTTTTTGTGTGACCTTGACCTCAACATGACCCCAGGGTCAAAAATTATTATTTGCAATATCTCCTAAACTATTGGTGTTACACTTCTGAAACTTTGCTTATTGGATGGCCCTTGGAATATAGAATATGTTTGGCTACTTTTGGTGTGACCTCGACCCCAAGGTCAAAGGTCAAAAAGTATGAATTTGCCATATCTTCTAAACTATTGGAGTTACACTTCTGAAACTTGGTTATGGGATGGCTGTTGGAATATAGAATAAATTGGGATACTTTAGGTGGACCTCAACATAACCCCAAGGTCAAAGGTAAAAAAGTATCTTCTAAACTATAAGACTTACACTTCTGAAACTTTGCTTATCAGTTAGAATGTTCTTTGCAACTTTTTTTAACTTACATGTAGTTTTGGCTAGCTAATACATAGTCATTAGTGTTATTAATAGAAAAAGCGGGTATTTGCGATGGTATACCATCGACTGCAGATCTAGTTCCTTTTGTTTTTGTTTTCACTATTTTACGTGCGTCTACACATTTGATGACTCTTCTTACAACTGACCGATTCTAATAAGCTAAAATCGTCAATAATTTTATTGTTTAAATTAGAAGGAATCCCGCCAACATTATTGAGTGTGTGTGTGTGTGTATGAATTCGGGTTTAACGTCGCTTTCAACAATTTTTCAGTCATATCACGACGGTGTCTGCTTGCGACAGGGAGCTCAATGCTCACTTTTATAGTGCTGCCTCACTGAAGTATCATGTCCCAGACACATTACATGATACCACACCCAGTCACATTATCCTGACACTGGGTCGACCAGTCCTAGCTCTACCCCGTAAATCTGTCAACATTATTGACTGTATATATTTATATAGTATACATATATATAGTATATAGTATACTTTAGTATTTTTAGGCGGAAAAATATTGTTTGACCGTCTAACGTCATAGAATCTTCGACTGACGTCATTAAATGCCGGCTTGTTTGCGTCCCTCTCGTTCACCCACTCATCTGTTGCAGAATAAATCACAGTTCTTTCCCTTGCCTACTTGTATACTCAGATTCATTGAAAACGCACCACTTTTAGAATTTTGATAGCTTTAGTTTAAGGTAAAAATGACTGACTTTTTCGAATGATAAATACGGTATTGTAAAGTTGTCAACGAAGCATGAGTTTGTTTGACACGAGTACTGTGTGATTTTCCTGATGTGCACGTGTACGTACGAAATTGTAAAATATTCGTAATCACGATATTTGGCACTTTCTTTACTGTCTTTATTAACGTCCGGATTCTTTACGTTAAAAGCAAGTAAAACATTTCATAAGAACAAGTCAATGAGACGTCTAGGTAACGTCGATCGTCATCCTGCCCTCGGTATGGTTGAAGTTAGGCTTTCATACCGCCAAGAGCGTATGGGTTGTTCGCACACAGCGATTGGTCGATTGGTTGAAAGGCACAACGCTACGGCGTCTGTGGACGACAGACAACGCCCTGGACATGAACGTGTTACTACACGCCTGCAGAACCGGTACATTGTTTTGAGTCATTTACGCGACCAATTCAGAACGTCTGTCAAATCTGCCCGTGACAGTTGGAACCCATAACCTACGCGTAAGTGCCTTAACAGTACGGCGGCGTCTCCAGGAACGCGGTATTTCTACCCATAAGACGTATAGGTGAACGTTTTGACGGCGGAACGTCGAATCAGTCTTTTTAATTGGTGTCGACAGCGTATCCGATGGACACAACAGCGTGCGCGTGGTGTACTCTTCACTGACGAGTCCACGTTTTGTGTTGAAATGTTTGATAGGTGGCGAAAAGTATGTTGTCAATGATGGGAGCGATTTCAAGACTGCAGTGTTAAACAGGTGTTACGTTGGTTGCAGCGTAATGGTGTGGGGAGGCATCTCATGTCGCTACAAAACCAAACTCATCGTTGCTGATGTTAATTTGACGGCACGTCGGTACATCAATGAAATCTTAGAGCCTGAGGTGGTACCGTTTTACGCAATGATGGACGTAACGCTTTTCCACCAGGACAATGCACGTGCTCATTCTGCGAGGCTAACCAAGGACTTTTTCAATCAAAATGGTGTACAAGTTCTTGCTTGGCCTGGATTTAAACCCAATTGAGCACCCTTTTGACAACCTCAGGAAACGTGTGTACAATCAACGTCATCCGCCAATCAACCGTTAGCAGCTTGTCATGCCGCTACAGGAAGAATGGGACAACATCACACAAGACCAGATACAGCGTTAAATTCGAACCATGAGGCGTCGGTGTAAAGCAAAACTTGATGCTAATGGTGGACATACCCGGTATAAGAATATGTGATTTTTCGGGTGTGTGGACTTATTCGAGTCTCCGTATCTCTGCATCCAATTAAATGCTGTAACTCTGTAGTGAGTCTGTGGATAACTTAGTGATTATGCTAAACTTGATCAAATGCTGGTAATATTCTGAATGAATTTTTGAGGTGGTGCGTTTTCATTGAATTTGAGTATATATAGACGCACTGTGTTAGAATGTCCATTAGTATTGTGGACAAGTTCAACACGCGTCAACATGTGTGTCGCCGTATATGGCATTTTGATGCACTTGAGAGAATAAAGTATTAGTCTGTCCGTCGGCATGAATTACCAGAGAAAAATTATGGAACAGTATTTAGGTAAAAACTCAATTATGCAACATTGAGATTGCAATATGCAATTTTGAAATTCTGTTATGCTATATTTATGGAACAGGATTTAGGTAAAAACTCAATTATGCAACATTGAGATTGCAATATGCAATTTTGATATTCTGTTATGCTATATTCAGTTACAATTGTGCAAAATATTCCGCTTCTGCTTCTTCTAGTTCTCATTATTCTCGTTAAGTGGCGCTGTGATCGTTTTTCCGTAAACGTCCGCCTGTATTCGGAAGATACCAAAAAGAATCTGCAAGCGTATTGGTGACACGGAGGAGTGAAAGAAACGAGAGAACTATATTTTTGGCATAAAACGGACGATTTGGGGACATTACACCCTTGCCGATAAAATCATTTACACATAATTTTTATTTTAAATGTCAGACCAGGAATCAGCTTTGCTGTGTTTGTTTTGTGTCCATGTTTTATCTAAATATATCGCAAATGTGTTCAGGCCATTGCACCTCTAAAATATAAATTTGTTGTAAATACTTATAATAATTTTGTATAGCACAAAAAGGCTCCTGTCCAATGTCGTGTAGACCTTGGTGAGACTGCTCCTTTATGATCACCTGAAGCAAACATAGTTACAACTCTCTTTTGTGAAAATGCTCTCAGATGAGAAACGACTTACGTTCCCTCTAACATTTATTTCTGATTTAGGGCATTACCAACGGAATTCTAAAACTAGGCATTTTGGTTCTGTTGTTTGATTTGATGTTTAACGTCACCTTCAACACAGTATAGATCATTTTGGAGACGTTGCTTCCACTTTTGTGGGACTTTTACCCGACACTGAGATGAAATGACATCTCCAAGCCCTGTCGCCCAATGAAACCAATAGGGTTTGTAAGCACCGCTTTGGCTCGGTAGACTTAGATCCTCTAAGCGGTTTACCAGTACTGGTGTGCGGATCGGTTTCAGTTCATGCAGCCCATCTATTTCTTCAAGCCCCGATGGCCGGGGGTCTGATTCCCAGTTTGTTTTGTCACATGTTTATATAGATGTTCGTAACTGTTTGTGTTAAATGCATTCATTAATTTATAAGAAAATAGAAAACTATCTGACATTTTATACTAGATTTTTGGCTTCAAGTGACAAAACGCAAAGGTTTCCACTTTTTAGCTCACCGTCACGTAGTGACGAGGTGAGCTTTTGGGATCACTTTTCGTCCGCCGTCCGTCGTCAGTCCGTGCGTGCGTCCGTGCGTCCGTAAACAATTTCTTCAAACGACATCTCCTCCTAAACCACTGATCGGATTTTGACCAAACTTCACAGGAATGGTGGTCCCCTTTCAAAGTTGTTCAAATGGTTCCGGTCCGTTGCACATCTAGGTCATAGGAGCCAAAAATAGATTTTTTTTTCACCAAAAACTTAAAAAATCTTCTTCTCTGAAACCACAAGGCCCAGGTCTTTGATATTTGGTATGAAGCTTCATCTAGTGGACCCCTACCAAGATTGTTCAAATTATAGTGCTGGGACCAAAAATGCCCACGCTCCGGGGCCCTTTGGTTTTACATGGGCTTATATAGGGAAAATCTTTAAAAATCTTCTTCTCTGAAACCGTAAGGCCCAGGTCTTAGATATTTGGTATGAAGCTTCATCTAGTGGACCCCTACCAAGATTGTCCAAATTATAGTGCTGGGGCCAAAAATGCCCCCGCTCTGGGGCCCTTTGGTTTTATATAGGGAAAATCTGTAAAAATCTTCTTCTCTGAAACCGCAAAGCCCAGTTCTTTGATATTTGGTATGAAGCTTCATCTAGGGGACCCTTACCAAGATTGTTCAAATTATAGTGCTGGGGCCAAAAATGCCCCCGCCCCGGGGCCCTTTGGTTTTACATGGGCTTAAAAAGGAAAAATCTTTAAAAATCTTCTTATCTGAAACCGCAAGGCCTAGGTCTTTGATATTTGGTATGAAGCTTCACCTAGTGGACCCCTACCAAGATTATTCATATTATAGCCCTGGGGCCAAAAATGCCCCTGCTCGGGGGCCCTTTGGTTTTACATGGGCTTATATATGGAAAATCTTGAAAAATCTTCTTCTCTGAAACCGCAAGGCCCAGGTCTTTGATATTTGGTATGAGGCTTCATCTTGTGGACCCCTACGAAGATTGTTCAAATTATAGTGCACGGGCCAAAAATGCCCCCGACCCGGGACCCTTTGATTTTTCATAGGCTTATATAGGGAAAATCTTTAAAAAATTTTCTTCTCTGAAACCGTAAGGGCCATGTTTTTGATATTTGGTATGAAGCTTCATCTAGTGGACCTTTGCCAAGATTGTTCAAATTATAGGCTTTGTTGATATTTGGTATGAAGCTTCACCTTTTTAGACCTCCCTCAACATTATGCACATTGTAGCCCTTGGGTCAATAATGGCCCTCCCAGAGGCCCACTTGTAACTCTATCATATGGGTCAGGTGAGCGATCCAGGGCCATCATGGCCCTCTTGTTTGAGAAAAACACAACGCGCAGCAAATTCTTTCATACCGGAGTGCAGGTGGAAAACCCGCACCTACAACAATGTAACATATCAAGCGCTGGAAGCCTCTGTGGTGTAGTGGTTATGCTACTCGCCTCATTAACCAGGGATCGCAGGATCGACCCCGGCTTCTCCAGAATTTCGGATGAGTCTTTAAACCCAGGTCCCATCTCCGTATGACCTTAGCTGTTGTCGAGACGTAAAACTAAAAACGCACTCACATACCAAGCGCATCCCACCATAAAATAACATCTTTATAATTCTTACCCCCCCCCCCCCCCCCCCCACACACACACACACACTTGATCCCCACTTTTATAGGGTAAAACTGGGATTGACAGGAGTAAACATTATTTTTCTCATTTCTACTCCAAAATATAGATTGTGGGTACTCGTTAAAATGGGATCGAAGAGGCGCTTCTAACGTGTACCCAACATGTATATTTTAAGCAACAGTCAGAAAAATATCATCACGACTTTTCATCTTTCAATTTTTGTTGTTGTATTTTTCGGCGGTAAAATGTACAAATCTAATGCATCAAAAACATTTTTTTTCTGGATTCTGTAAACTTTAATAATAAGTAAATAAATAAATAAATAAATAGATAATGTCGTTAAGTTCCGCCAGGTAAACCTGGGTACGCTGTACGCGGTCTAACTGTAATAAAACAAGAAGAAAAAAAACTTTGGTGTAGACCTAATACATGGAAATACATGTAAGTACAAAATGGTTTGGATTCAGCCACTCCATTTGCCAAATCGTTACATGTAGAACTTGAAGAAATATGTAGTAGGCTGGTTAAGACAGTCGCGACACTAGCTCAGCAAGGTTTTGCTGGCTGAAGACAGACGGACGGACGGACGAACTGACAGACGACCAGCTAATATTTTCGCGTTGTGATTCTGTTGGATGAAAGCTATCCTGCCCCAGTCTAACTTATGAAGACAGACAGACGGACATATGAATAGGACAGCTGTCATTGTGACCACAGGTGCGTTTCTATGGTTGTGGGTCGGGGCTGAGAATGAGTAAGTACTGTTCATGTTAATGGATGAAGTAACAATGGGAATTGGGGAACTAGTTGTTCCGTGTGGTCAGCTGGTGAGGTACCAGGGAACGAATCCCCGTTGCCGGTGAACAGAGAGACAAACTGGTTTTGAAGGTAAACGGGCGTCATAAGCACATAGGGGTTACCCCACCGCTCGGCGATACGCTGTGCGGACATATACATACTTCTATAATATCCAAACATTTCAGTTTTGAGTGAGGTTGCAATTAGTAAATAATATCTTTATAAGTAACACCTCAGAAGGATCAGATTTATGAAAATTGTATGAATTAATCAATTTTAACAATAATTGCTCATTTCAAATCCACGGGTTCGGCATAGACTAATCCCTCATGGTAATTTAGTAAATGTTCAACGATAGAGTATTTTCCCCTTCGTCAAACAAGTATTAACTTTTAAATAAAAATCCTGTTTCTCATAAATAAGGAACCGCGCTGTAAAATTTATTTTAAAGATGCAAACGTACACATTATTGTAAATAATCGAATTATTGAATAGCTGGATAAAATTTATCGCTGCTGGCTTGAATTTGGCCCCTGGAAAAGCGAATGCGATCTTCTCAAACGGACGCTTGTCATCGGAAAAAATACGGCAAATCCACGGACATTACCGAACGTTACCGTCACCTCAATGACTGGTACCCCGTCTAACCACAGCAGAATCGAAACTGAATAATGCAAAATAGGACGTCCAAATGCCATATTTAAATACAAAGGTCTCAAATTAGAATGTGCATGTTGCATATTCGAATAAAGTAGAAAGATATGGAAAGGTTCATAATGCAAAGTGCGGTTTCAACAATTCATATTGTAATTGCACATTGCATAATTGAGTTTTTACCTTAATACTGTTCCATAAAAAATAGCAAATAAACCGTTTTGCTTTCATTGGGCGGCAGGGATTGAGATATTTCATTTCACTTCAATGCCGGGTAAAAGTCCCACAAAATTGGAAGCAGCGTCTACAAATTGACCTATATAATGTTGGCGGGGACGTTAAACCTTAAATAAAACAAACATAAACGAAAATTGGTTAAAAAACCTATTCACTATTGTGAAAGAATATCTGCGAGATGAGACCTTTGGATTAGATATGCCATGAAAGAAATGAAAGTGATTTGTTTGTTTGTTTGAACTGAGGTTTAGCGCCCCCGCCAACCATATTTAGGTCCTGTTGGCGGACTTGTACATACATCAAAATGGTCGGGGCGCCCCCACTAAGACAGACAGGGTTCACATACTGATCATGTTCGCCCCTTAGGCAACTTCGGGCAGGATTTGTTTGAATTGGATTTTAACGTCCCCGTCAATTTGGAGACGTTGATTCCAATTTTGTGGGACTTTTACCCGACATTGAGATAACATGACCTCTAAAGCCCTGCGACACCAATAACACTAATATGGTTTATATGCATGAACGATCCAACTCGCATCACTTTTCCTGGGCATGCTTAGAACCTCTCTGCAGTTTACCAGTACTCATGTGCGTTTGGTTTCTGCTCTGCGTGGAAGCATCATGCAGCCCATCTATTTCTTCAAGCCCCGATGAGCGGAACATATATTTTTAAGCAGAAAATCGGGAGGGGTGATCGCTAGAATCGCCTGGTTGAGGCGTGTCTAACAAGTACCTACAACCAGGCCGGTTCTAACACTCATCCTGCTGAATAAAGAAATTTGTCACACCCATTTTTGAATATCACTCAAACTGCTTGATGGCCCCCACCCGTCGGGGCTTGAAGAAATATGTGGGCTGCATGATGCTTCCACGCAGAGCTGAAACCGACCCGCACACAAGTACTGGTGAAGTTGTGCGAGTCGGCCCGCCCACGACTATTAACCCTATTGGTTTCATTGGGCGGCAGGGCTTGAGATGTCATTTCATCTCATCGTCGGGTAAAAGTCACACAGAATTGGAAGCAACGTCTCCAAAATGACCTTTACAGTGCTGATGTGGACGTTAAACCTCAAATCAAACAAACAAACAAAACCTACAACCTATGTCTTGAAACAATGTATACCCTTTTAACCCCATTTTCTCTATGTTAAGTGGGATTACAGACGTGTTCATATGCAAGCTGACATTTTTGTGGCAACTCTGTTCTCTCCCTTCGGAGTATAGAGCAAAAGAAATCTTCCTCCACAGACTCGTACAGTTTGACACTAATGTCAGTTCACAAAATGGCTTTATACGAGATGTATATCGTATACTAGGAAAATATTCCCTTACACAGTGGTTAAATACTTATACCGAAAGGGGATCGGTTCCCTCAAAACCGGTATGGAAGCGGTTGGTACGCGATGCAATACGATCTGTAAATGATAGGGCATGGCATGAAAGAGTTCGGAATTCCACTTTAACCAAACGCATAAGAAGCATCCATGAACCGGCACAAAAAGAGTATATTGTTTGGAAAATAAGTAAAATGTTCCCAAATTATCTTAAACACGCACAAAAAGTTGTCAACTTGCTTGGGAGATTGTTTTCTGGAAAATGGTATCAAAGATGTTGCTTTTGTGATGGAATAATAACTTCTCATTCTGAGCATATATTATTACACTGTAATAAGATGAATGACTTTCGTGACATCTTTTGGAAAAGATTGCTGGATCGGTTCGGTGTAGCTTTCTTTGTTACATATATGGCATTCAAACCGGACAGGCAAATTGACCTGCTTTTTCTGGCTGTCGTGAAATTCTAGATACAGAAGAGGATGTCATTGACTTCATGAAGATATTTATGATTTCGACGGCGAAGATATATGTTCCATCGGTAGTCCATATATGATACATATTTGTTGCATGTATGCTATTGAATACGTTAATACATATAAAGAATGTTATATGAATTGTCATTTCATATGAGGTTTATTGGACTTGCATATGGCGAATTTAATGGATTTCATATGGGGCGACCACGATTGTTAAAATATGTTTATCATATACCGGTTTAAAATCGAATCTTATGGTCGAATATTCTGAAGCGCGGCTCACGGATGTATGTTATATCCGATTCTAAATGTGGGGTGTTTCATTTTATGACACAACATTGTCCACTTAACAACAGTGATGTCATTTGGTAAAATAAGTTTTATCATATGACGTCGCGTCTGAGAGTGAAATAACGCCATGTAATAAATTCGATAATCCACTTGTGGATTAAATATGAAAATTAGGTAGATACAGCCCGTAGGGTTACATGTATGACGTCCTCAGCGACGTCGCGTTTTCTAATGACGGAATAGTGACATTTTTGTCAATAATGTTTTTTAATTGTCATAATTTTATGATAAATAGAATTTTCCATTCGTGCTCATGTACTATTGAGTTTGTTAAGCTCCTGGAGAAAAAACAAAATGCTCGGCAAAGCATCGCATGTTATCCCTTTTCCTAAACTTCATTGATGAATTCAGTAATGCAGGGGCGCTCGTGTAAGATACTCTATATAATAAGTTGTATAACGACCTATAATCCAGGACGGAAATTCAGTCCGTTGGAACCGTCCTACAGCTTGTATATCTTTTATTCTCCCTCACCCGTGGGTTTCTTTCATTTCGTTTCGGCAAGATTCTTGCATGTTTGCTGTGCGGCGCGGTGGATGTTCCGTTGGCTTTTGCACTGACTAGTTATAGAGCCGAGGTCAGCGTGGCATCGCCCTGTGTCGTGCACAGACTTTTTGGGTGAGTAGATGAGACCAAGTGTAAGTGTGTACTGCGGCATCGCAAGGTAGATATTTATTGTGCTTTACAGCAAAACATCGATTATTCCAAAATACTCAGTAATTTCAGTGGCTCTGAAGTCCCACGGATAACATAGTACATTTCTAAACAGTCCTGAGACCTCAAACGGTTGTTGAGGTATCGAGATCGTATTGTAGTCTAGTTTGTATATAGCTGTATATGTGTTCATAGTATTCGTATTGTATTGTTTTCTAAATGTTCATGTTTCATGTACTCTTCATATTTGGAGGAAATAAAGATAAATATGTTTACTTTTTCCTTTCCCTGTTCGCAGGCTTTTAATAAACCGGCCAATATAATTTCATTTATTGTTTGTTATTGTCGGTATTGGTAAACTTATTCTTTTACTTTAACAATCAATGACACCCTTTTTTTCAGATTAAATATCTGATGTTTGAATATGCAATGTTACTACAAATAATTAAAACGGTTACAGGTAAATAAACAGTAATTAAAACATAACGCTTTATCAGTCACAAACAGTGAAAGTAAGCATTATCTCATTGATTGATCATTGTGACCATTATAATAACTCACATCCGTGTGGTTACATTCTTTCAGATCCAGAAAACGGTTACTTTTGCATTGAAATTAGGTCATATTTTCATTTCTTCTTTACACATAGGTTGTGGGTCCTTGTTAAGTTCTAACGAGTACCCAGTTGGGGGGTTATTGTTGGAACCGCCTCATAGGCAAAAGTTTTATGTTTGTAAAGTTGGATTGAGAGAGGCGCTCATTACATGAACTTGTTAACATTATGATGATAGCCAAGCCGATATAAGTGCGTTTAGGACTAGAAAGCCCAAACCATGGACACTCAGTCTGGAAACACAGATCAAACGTCAAGCTCAGATCAGTGTCTTTATTGTCAACCCATTAAGATAGCATATCCGCGTGACATAATTTGTGCTTTTTTTTTCATATCTCCAAAATGGCAATTCATACGAGGACTGTTCAAATATGAATGCAATTAAGCACATAAAAATGATTCCGTGATATATTTCGATGAAAAATTTATTTTGTCCCCTCAAAGTATTCCCCTTTAACAGATATACTAACTTTCAGTCTTCTGATCCAATCATTGAATGCATTTTGGTAGTCTTTTCGAGGTATACTATGAAGGCAGTGGAATATTGCAGAACCGAGGTGTTTGCGCTGTACAAATTTTCGAGCAGAAAGGCATTTTTTCAGCCGCGGGAACAAAAAAATCACACGGGGCAAGTTCAGGGGAATACGGGGGGTGAGGGAGTTCAACAACCTTTTCCTGCTTCAGATAGTCTTGCACAATGAACGCCTTGTGCGATGACGAATTGTCATGTAGCAATCTGACATTTGCCAAACCAGTTGCGGGTCTTCGTTCTTTGAAATATTTCTTCAATTCTCGAAGAACTTTATTCTTGTAAAACTTCGCATTTACAGATCTGCTTAGGCACAGCAACCTGAATAGAAGGGCCCTCATTTGGAAAGAATATGGCATACATTACCTTCTTGACGCTCATGGTCCGCTTTGCAATGCATGGTCTTTTGCAATACTTTGTTGCCCAAATTTTGTTCTGGCTCTTTCGTGTTGGCTAAAAAAAGTGAACCAATGTCTCGTCACCTGTGACGACATTAGTGAAAGACCGTGCATTGTAATTTGGATACTTTTTAAACAACTTCTTGGCGCACTGAACGCGTGTCTTTTCTGCTCATCTGTCAACAGATGGGGAATCCATCTAGCACAGATCTTTCTCATTTTCAAATCCCGTTTCAGAATTGTATGAGCTGCTCCTAATGAGATGCCAACCATACTAGCTATTTGCCTAGTGGTGTATCGTGCATCGCTAGCAACTATTTCTTTCACTCAAGCAACCATCTTGGCAGATGTTGCTCTTTTCGGCCGACGATCATGTGGTGCATCTTCTGTTGAGCCTAGCCCACAGCTGAATTTCTTACACCAACGAAAAACTGTCGGAAAAGACATTTCATTATGCCCATAAACCGAACACATTTCATCAAAAATGTCTTTGCGCCGTATACCAAGAATACAACGATTCTTAATATAGGACCGTATTTAAACGGCGTACTCTGACCTTCTTCCAACCATGTTTTGTATTAGTATACAAGAGTAGATAGTGTTTATCGAACGATATACATGGCTAAAGTTGACGGATTTTAATAGGTTTGGTATCAATGTATAGGTAAAATGTCTTTCTATGCTGTGATATTTATTTCCAGGTGATTTTCGCATTAGTGCATGAGAAAACGTTCTACTTGCATTCATATTTGAACAGTCCTCGTATCTCAAAAACGGTTATCTACTATGTCTTGGTGCAGATATTAGAAATTTTAATACCTTGTAAACCCCAGTTTTCTCAATATAAAGTGGGGTGTTCATAACACAAACTTTTTAACGTGTTGCTTTTCTATACAAATTAATATATAACAAAATCTATGTGTGGCGATTTTCTTTTACTTATACTCCAATCATAGGTCGTGGTACTCGTTAGAACCGCCTCATCAACGAGTTCTCACCACCTAGGTCTTGGAGCAGAAAATAGAAAATGTAAATCCTTGTTAACCCCGGTTTTGTCTATGAAACTAGGGTTTAAAGGGGTTTTCATTACATGGACTTGTGAATATGTGGCATTTCTAAACAATGTCATTTAAAATAATTCAACTGACACCCATAAGCTATAAAGTTTTTTTTTTTCTTTTATTTTTTTCTAATATATAAAGTAGAATATTTCATTCCAGCACACAAAAAATGTTGTTTTTTTTAAACCAATAATATTTGTGGTAAGCACAAAAAGGCTCACTTTTAACGGTTTCACAAAAAGAGTAATTTTCTCGCTCGTTAACAACAGAACAGAACATAACTTTATTGGAGATAAACTCAGGCCAAACCAAAACAGCCAGTCCGAAATTTACTCGACATCAATTGACATGAGCGATTCTCATTCAGTATCCCCCGGGGTCATAAAAGCGAAAATGATTTAACACAGCCGGATTATAACATAGTTGAGATTACACAACAGGTATATACCATAGGCCTCAGTCAAAGGGAGACAATCCAATATTTACTGGTAGTGTGACTATCAGGGAACAGGTGAATAGATTAAATGTCAGATAAAGTTGGCCATGGGTTCAATGGCCTACGAAGTACGATACCCGAAACGGATGTAAGGCGCTACGCTAAATTAATGCCACCCGAAACGGAAGGGAAGCGCTACTCTTAATTCGTCGGCGACACCATGCCCTAGGACGTGACGCTACCATCCCGCAGTCAACGGTGTTTTGACTGAACGCGTCACCTCCTCACAAAAGTCATCGAGGGTCAGCCAATGTCGAAATGGCGGCCATCTTGTCTAACATCTTGGCCGCCGTCTTGTGACGTCAATCCCCCCTTAAGAGGCCCGTATTCTACTGAGGTCGCTATCAGCCGGACAACATTTACCCATTTAATGTCTATGGGAGACGAATGGGCAAGTAACTCTCACAGGAATAATCCGACCAGCCCCAAATTCGAATTCGTCAAAGCTTTTATGGCTGTCCTGCAAGATTAATGAGGATCAGATAAAAATAATCGCTATTATTCAGCAAGACAAGGGTTAACATGAGGACAAAACAAACCACACATCATAAATGGTCTCGGTTATAATGAAGCTCGTCCTAACTCCTTGTAATTATAGCCGCCCTCCGCACCCACCCACGCGGTGCGCATATGTCCATGCTGATTTGAAAAAAAGACACGCAAGGGAAGAAACAATAACTACCTGGTGATGTGAATATACTGTGTGGTTCATGGCGATGTCGAAATGCGTCAAACAGGCGAACTATCGACTTTTCTTGCTTTCTCCATTTGGCACGTCTGTTCTGAAACCACACCTAGAAAATAAGAAATACCTTGTTAGTGTAATAATAGTAGTATGTAGTAGTCGCAGATAATATTGACAGGGTGGAACTATGGTTTGTGGCTGCCATCATCCGGTCACTTGAATTCAAATGTAACAGTAACAAAGCTGCGGTGTATATGGCCATTTAGTCCGCTTGTGAAAAAAACATACGAGGTCCCCGCCCATCGGGGCTAGGAGAAAGAAATTTGGCTGAATGGTGCTTCCACGCAGAGCTGAAACCGTCCACACAAGAGTACTGGCAAATCGCCTAGAAGGCCCAAGCCTGCTCAAGCAAAGTGATTCGAGTCGGACGGTCCATGCATGTGAACCAATCTGAATTCATTGGGCGACAGGGTTTGAGATGTCATTTCATCTCATTGTCGGATAATAGTCCCACAAAATTGGGATCAACGTCTCCAAAATGATCTAATTGTGTTTACGAGGGCGTTAAACATCAGTTCAAACAAAATAAAAAGAAACTAAACACTCACAAAACCTTGATGATTGCCTCCGCAATATGCCTCACTAGAAGAGCAGAGTTATTCAAGGGTACATAATTCTGCAATAAGAGGCCGACTCAGAATCATGTTTCCTTTATGCGCATGCTCTATGCATGTCTGAACTATGTTGCAAGTTGCGGAGACACGAAACGTATAACCAGTTTCTAACTTCCTATGCCACACATATGACCAAAATGTTTAAGTCGCTCAAGTGGACATTGTTCTGCAGTGATAGGCTAGATTAGAATCCTGTTTCCTTCATGCACATGTGCAATGCATGTCTGAACTATGGTGCAAGTTTCAAATTTTCATCAAATACTGTTAGAGGAGTCGCGGAGACAGGAACAGTACTATTAAACATCTTATCCTACACCTATGGCCAAACATGTTAAGTCTTTCAATAGGATATAATTCTGCAATAAGGGGCGTGATCAGAATCTTGTTTCCTTATGCATATGTCCAATACATGTCTGAACTGTATTGCAGGTTTCAAAGCCCTGCATTAAATACTGTAGGAGAAGATACGGAGACACGAACAGTACTATTCTAGCTTCTTTTGACAGAGAGCCACGTATAGGCACCATTACTGTGAGGTTTGAATGAAATTGGCCCAATGGTTTAGTAGACCTATGAGTTGGTGGTTCCCTTTGACAATACAGAGCTGTCTTGTATTTCACTATCTGGGCACCTTGGTTTCAGACGAGAATATTTTTAAAGGGTTTCCCTATATAAGTCTATGTTAAACCGGTCGGCCCATGGGTGAGGCCATTTTGGGA
Organism: Lucinisca nassula; assembly: GCA_963580285.1. Taxonomy (NCBI): domain Eukaryota; kingdom Metazoa; phylum Mollusca; class Bivalvia; order Lucinida; family Lucinidae; genus Lucinisca; species Lucinisca nassula. Next base: position 45,989,028 of record OY757023.1, on the reverse strand, counting down.
CACAAGGCTATAATTTGAACAATCTTGGTAAAGGTCGCCTAGATGAAGCTTCATACAATGTACCCAATATCAAAGGTCTGGGCCTTTTTGATTCAGAAAAGACATCTTTTAAAGGGTTCCCTTCCGTTTTTGGCCCAAATGCTATAATTTGAACAATACTGGTAGAAGTCAATAAGATGAAAAGGAGAAGTAAAACAAAGATCAGGAATTGATACAATTAACTTACTCCACCCATAAAAGACACCAACGGGAAAGAAATACAAACATTAAGCAACCAGACCATAATGGAAGCCTAAACAAAGGAAGGCCATAAAGACAGATACTTTCCCACAAAATGGCCATATGGCCATCCAAAATTAAAAGACACAAGTGATACACACAGTAAGTAACAAACAACAACATAAATAAATCGCCACAGAAGAGCCGCCTTGGAACGGTTAGTGGAAGATTTCCACTGGGGGGCTTAAATCGATTTTACGTGGCCACAATCCTCGCCCTTACTTCCATCGCGATTTAGACAAATAATTTGTTCAGTCCGCATGAAGGCCTCCTAACTCATTAGTGCAAAATCTCCGTGAACACAAAAATCAAAGAACCACAGAGGTGAGACAACGGTGAGGACTCGACAGCAAGAAACCACTGAAATGCTGGAGCAAAAGGAAACCAACAGTGAGACTCCGATGAGCCCGACCAGAGACAGAGCATCAGGCACCAACCGACATTATCTCTCTAATTCTCAATAAGCCTTTACGTTGGAGCCGTCATAGAATCTGAGGCCTGACCCACCGGCGTGCAATTAAAGAGGGAAGCAAAGTTGCCAACCGTGATTGGGTTAACTACCATGCATGCAGTCTGTCGTATAATATCCATGTTGTACCCAATCTTTTTATATCGAAGAATGATTTTACGAAATTGGGTGCTGAAGACATTGCGGTTATATATTTTTCTGAATTTATATACTAAGTCACCATAAAATTCGGGTTTCGATAGACCTTGTTGCAGAAGAGATTTAAGTCCAATATTGAATTTTGAAATTAAATCAGAATGGCGTCTATAAAATTTTGAAAAGGCTTTGCGTAGTTTATGGTACCGATAACCCTGATTAAGGAGTTTAGCCGTTAATAATTTATTACGAGTGTTGAAGTCAGTTACATGACTACACACTCTAGCAAATCGAATTAATTGCGAAATATAAACGACATAGGATGGCGCACGAGGAACATCACCATCCAAAAAAGGAAAATTTACAATCTCAAAAACCTGGACCTTCTGGTTTCTGACAAGAAGATTTTAAAGGCTTTCCCTATATAAGTCTGTGTAAAATCGGTGGGCCCCAGGGATGGCCATTTTGGCCCAAAGGCTACAATTTGAACAATCTTGGAAGAGATCCACTAGATGAAGCTTCATACCAAACATCAAAGACCTGGGCTTTCTAGTTTCAGACGAGAAGATTTTAAATAGGGTTTCCCTATGTAAGTCTATGTTGAACCGATGGGCCCCGGGCGGGGCCATTTTTGACCCCATGGGATATGATGTAAACAAATTGAATAGAGGTTCACTAGATGAAGCTTCATACCAAATATATAACACCTGGGCCTTCTGGTTTCAGACAAGAAGACTTTTAAAGATCTTCCCTATACAAGTATATATATAACCGGTGGTCCTCGGCGCGGGGGCATTTTTGCCCCAGGGCTATAATTTTAAAAACCATGGTAGAGGTCCACTAAATACAACTCCATACCAAATATCAAACGCCAGGGCCTTCTGGTTTCAGACAAGAAGATATTTAAAGGTTTTCCCTATATAAGTCTATGTAAAACTGGTGGGCCCCGGCGCGATAGCATTTTTGGCCCCAGGGCTACAATTTGAACAATCTTGGTAGAGGTCTACTAGATGAAGCTTCATACCAAATATCGAAGACCCGGGCCTTGGGATTTCAGAGAAGAAGATTTTTAAAATTTTCATTTAAAAAAAATCTATTTTAACTCCTGTGTCCAAGATATGCAACGAACCGGAACCATTTGAACAACTTTGAAAGGGGACCACTTCATTTCTGTGAAGTTTGGTCAAAATCCGATCAGTGGTTTAGGAGAAGAAATTGTTTATGGACGGACGGACGCACGCACTGACGACGGACAATAAGTGATCACAAAAGCTCACCTTGTAACTACGTGACAGGTGTGCTAAAATACCTGTTTTAACAGAAAATGAGATATCTGGGTGGGGAAGAAATGGGCCGGCCCAGTTCTTCCCCACCCCAAGGCTATAATATACTTGCTTTTCTGAACAAATCTTCAATGTTACGCTATGAATTTAATTTTGAATTCAAATAATAAACACATACAGCTGTATGAACTACAAAAAGGAAAGAGTTGGTGGGGAGGGGGAACTGGGCCGGCCCAGTTGTTCCCCACCCTAAGGATGCTATTGGTTTATCTTTCTGAACACATCAGCATTGCAATGTCATGCTATGAATTATTACTTTAATTAGATAATAAAAATCACCGCTGTATGAACTAGAAAATTAAGTGTCTGGGGTTGGGAACTGGTGGGAAAGAACTGGGCCGGGCCATTTCTTCCCCGGTGAAGAAATGGGCTCGCAAAGGTCTTCCCCACCCCCATTTTCCAAATTTTATTTAGAATTTAGCACCGAAGATTTGTTACTTATTATATCTCTTAAGTTAATACCAATTTGCAATTCTGACATACTGGAATTTGGATGCACATTTCATTAGATCTCCATCTATTGTATGGCATCTAGAAATTTTGCCATTCATGCTATAAAGACTCAAAACTAATTCAGAATGTGTTTTTTCTCAATTTTAACAAATTGTGAGTCATCAATAAGTCATTTACAATAGTTCTTAAAAAGATTTAGGTGTGTGTGGGGGGGGGACTGACTGAGTGGGGGAAGAAACTGACTAGTTACACCAGGACTGATCGGGCTGCTCCTTCCAAGCTGTCGATACCAAGAAAATAGAAGTGAAGGCAATGCTTAGGAATCGATACAATTAACCCACAGCCCCTATCAGAGACATTAAAGGGGAAGAAGCACAAACCCCTAATGAAAACATCGATAGCGGAAAGCCAAAAGGACAGTTACTTTGCCACGAAATGGCCAAATGGCCAAAACAAAACATATAAGCGGTACACACACTCAAAGACAAACTGAAACAAACATAAACCCCTATACAGCAGGAGCCTCGCCAGTACAACAAGTGGTATACATAGCTCAACGTCGCACATCACAGAGGAATCCGCACCAAAACCCACTGTGATCTGTTCTGCCAATCAGGGCAAGAAACGACACAAGAGCAGCACCACCGACGCATTCTTCCTCCACAACAAATGAGGCATATCACTCTGGAACCGGGCAGACTGGTTCTACACAATATCTTAGCGAGAAACAATCTCTTCAGTCCATACACATTTTACAGACAGCATTATTTGGCTGAAAGATAACTGGATTTCAGGTACAAGATGACAAAACATACCCAAAACGCTCTGACCTATTGAGACTAATTCAGTTTCTATGCAGTTTCATCTGTCCGGCCATAAAGTTAAAAATGGCTTTTCCAAAGTCACACTAATCCTCCCGTCCCATCATGAGAATGATTTGTCCCCTGTTAAGTGTCAAGAATGCAGAAAGTACTTTAAGCACTATACGCTGAATCCTTTGGGCCTTAATGTGTTCAGGTAGACGATTGCATCCAGTCACTTTGTTTAGTTTGTTCACTAGCTGATAGAGCACTTACTAAAACAGATGCCTTTTTTGACAACAATCAAGCTCCCTCAGTCACCTCGTTTAAATATCGACTCAACATAAATATTACAAATCCCCCGAAGTATTACAACTCTCGCTTGGGACAAATTCTCCAAGCAAGAGTGAGAATGAAATGCAGTTCCCCAAACCCCTACCGCTAAATTCGATTTCTGGTAAAATCCACCAATTATTATGACAGTTGTGGCACTTTTTCAACTTCATTTTCACATGAAAAATTGATTTCTGTGCAATATCTTTAAAATTTTAAAATATTGGTTGATTGGATTCATATTCTGTATACAGGTATATAATCATAAAATACAGGTGGAGTTCGACTTCAGGTAAAATCCACCGATTAGTGTGAGAGTTATAACCCCGTTTCAGCTTCATTATTACATTGTACATAGAAAATGGTTTCAGTGCGTTATCTTTTGAAAACATCAATAGATTGGATTCATATTACATATAGGGGTATCAAATCATTAAATACAGGTTAAGTTCGATTTCAGAAAAAATCCATCAATAATAATGAGAGTTATGGCCCCTTTTCAACTTCCCTTGTACATGAAAAATGGTTTCTGTGGAATATATTTTGAAAACATCGGTGGATTGGATTCATAAAACATAGACAGGTATAAAATCATAAAATACAGGTCAAGTTCGATTTCAGGTAAAATTGACCATCTTTTGAAAACCTGGGTGGATTGGAATTATATATTTTCATACGCAGGTATATAATCATAAAATACAGGTCAAGTTTAATTACAGGTGAAATTAACCAATTTTTATGAGATTTGATCCTTTTTCAACTTCTACTTTACACGAAAATTGATCTCCATGCGATATCTTTTGTAAAACATTGGTGGATTTGATACCTAGAACTGTGTTAGTACGCTACAGACCTCCCCATACGGTGGCCCGGAAAGTAGCATTTTTGAAAAAAAAAAAAAAAAAAAGACAACATGTACTGTACATAGACAATGATGTTGAGCATCGCATATTGTTTCAGGGTAAGAACCCACCACCTATTAAAAGAGAAATGTTCCTTTATCATACAAAACATTTGCCAAACAGATAAATGGGTATGTTCAATTTATAAACAAGCTACGGTAGGAAACAGCGAGTAATTTTAGAGCGAATTTCTCTCTCAAAGGATGGTCCCTGGTCTTGAGCATCCGCGTCATATTATTCCCCCCACCCCCCACCAGAGAGGAGGGGGGGTATATTGTTTCTGGTGCGGATTCCGTTTGCGTCGGCGTCGGCGTCGGCGTAGACTGTTTGAAGCTCTATATCTCCAAAACCTTTGGGTGGATTTTAACCAAACTTGCATTGTTATATTATTAGTATGGAGGAAAACAGTCATAAGCTTTTGGAAACCTTGACCTCATTTTCAAGTTCACAGTCATTTTGGGGCCAAAAGTGGCTTGTCTGCACTCTATCAAATTAACGAATCGACCAGTTGTAGTCAAATTTGGTAGTCAAACTCGGTACAATATATCATTACAACATACCGCAGATTTGATTAGATTTTGGTAACCTTGGCCTTTTTCAACGTCACAATCCCCCAAAAAACAGTCAATGTTGGCCTTAAATGGCTTGTCTGCACGTTATCGCATTAACAAATTGATAAATTTTAGTCAAACTTGGAACAATGTATCACTACAACATATCGCAGATTTGATTAGATTTTGTTGACCTTGACCTTTTTTCCCAAGACAGCCCCCCCCCCCCCCCAAAAAAAAAAAAAAAAAAGATTTTGGCAAAGAAGGGCTTTTCTGCACTTGATTAATTTTAAATAAATTTAGTATAATATATCATTACTTTATACCGCAGATTTGATTAGATTTTGGTGACTTCGACCTTTTTTAAGGTCACAGGCCCGCCAAAACAGCCAATTTTGGGCCCAAAATGGCTTGTCTGCACTCTATCTCATTAACGAATTGCCAAACTTGATAAAATATATCATTACAACATACCGCAGATTTGAATATATTTTGGTGACCTTGACCTTTTTCAAGGCCACATGCCTCCCAAAAACAGTCAATTTTGGGCCAAAAATGGATTGTCTGCACTCTATCTCATTGAAGAATTGAACAATTTTTGCGAAACTTGGTGCAATATATCAATACAATTTACCGCAGATTTAACTAAATTTGGTGGGCCAAAAATGGCTTGTCTGTTTTTTTCATTAACGAATTGGTCAAACTTGGTACAATGTAACATAACGCAGATTTGAATTGATTTTGGTGACCTTGACCTTTTTCAAGGCCACATGCCTCCCAAAAACAGTCAATTTTGGGCCAAAAATGGATTGTCTGCACTCTTTCTCATTGAAGAATTGAACATTTTTTGCCAAACTTGGTGCAATATATCAATACAATTTACCGCAGATTTAACTAAATTTGGTGGGCCAAAAATGGCTTGTCTGTTTTTTTCATTAGCGAATTGGTCAAACTTGGTACAATGTATCATTACAACATAACGAATATTTGAATAGATTTTGGTGACCTTGACCTTTTATCAAGGTCACAGGCCCCTAAAACCCGACACTTTAGGGTCAAAAATTGCTTGTTTGCACTATTTCTCATTAATGAATTGATTAATTTTATTCAAACTTGGTACAATATACCATTACAACATACCGCAGATTTGATTAGCGTTTGGTGACCTTGATCTTTATTCAAGGTCGCAGCCCCCCCCCCCCCCCCCAACAACAGTCAATTTTGGGCCACAAATGGCTTATCTGCATTCTAAGGTCAAGGGCTCCCGAAACATTTTGTTTTGGGGCCAAAAAAGGCTTACCTGTACCCTATATCATTTAGGAATTGATGAATGTTGGTCAAACTCGGTACGAATATTTAATTACAGTCTACCAAATGATTAGATTCTGGTGATCTGAGCTTTTTAAAGACTGTTTTTTTAAGGTCACGGGCTCCCGAAAACTGTCAGTTTTTGGTCAAAAATGGCTTGTTTGCAGCTTACATTTTGGTAACCTTAACCTAATTATTAAAGTCAAGTGGGTGTTTCAGATATATTTATGGTGTGGGGACATTGTTTTCCTCTGAAAACAATTCTAGTTGTCAAGATAATTACACTATAATTTGACGAATGCATTTTTCGTGAAATCCAGAAACACGTACAACAAACTTAATGAAGACAATGTATGGACTTTTTCTTAGATCAACTGTCACGTACCATTTGATCATTCATGTACAATCCAAATGCTAATTGCGTTCATAATTGGTCTTTGATACTGAAGATGTACTAGAAATGGTTATCTTTTGGAAGCAAGGAATACATCGCAGAACAGGAAAATATGGAGTATACATGTTTTCCGGGCCAGACTAGCTAGTTTCCACCAATTAGGCCTCATCAGTGACCCTCAAATATTTTCAAAATCTAACAATGGAATCAATGATCCCAAAAGACAAGAAAATATAAACTACACAATGATGTAGGGCCGGGAGACATTGTATGGCCGCCACACATTTCCAGACATCAGCTGTAGTGACGTTAAATGTATTCTAGAAAGGGTTATCCTTTGGATCCAAGGAATACACCTGAGTGATGTTTATACTTTCTGTTTTCACGTAGAAGTTCGATGACTACAACACGTCCACAATAAACTTCAGTAAAATCCCTTGTTTAGTGACGCAGTGTTACGTACGGTGCCGTTAACCTGTACGACAGCGTACATGACATCATATGTAACCAGTGCTCATCATACGCTTGAGATTCTCGATCTCTGTACTATGCCTTGTTAGGTTAAGAATTTCTATCCCACGGTTAAAATTCCGGATGTACTTTATTTGGTGTACAAGGAAAATCTGTCAACTACAGGGACTCGTTAACGTGGTTTTATGTAACGTTCTTGAATCGACCGTGAACTAGTTCATATGAACTTTCAATAAACTGTTATAATTAAGCTTATTTTAAAATAAATAATTATCCATGTTGAATTTAAGCCGTTCCTGACAAGAAAACAAAAGCCTTTCAGTTTTGTGAACGGTCGCGTGGTACTTATTACATATACTGGTGGTAGGAATGGTACAAAATATTATCCAATACTTAAGGTATTAATTTCCTTTCTTTCTTAATGAAATAGAAAAAGGTTTAGTAATAAGATTGCTTGACAAAATGATTAGGAAAATACGATTTTGATAGGATTAATAAAGGGCATTTCCTCAGTTTTTTCCTGTGATGGTGTTAGCGCCTGGTTTATACTTGGTTCAGTATTTCACTCACAGAACAGAACAGTGTCTTTATAATCCTCAAGGCACAACAACGCATGACAAAAAATAAACAAGAAATACATTCTGCTTCCTCGAGTTGATTAGCGGATGAAGAGAAAGCGCGTCCATCATATACATTCATGAGAAAACCTGTTTTCAAAGTTTACGAACAGGGCCCAGTTGTTCAAAGCATCGTTAGTGATCATATTGTTAACAGTTCTAGCCAGTTTAGTATTTAAAATTTTGGTATTTTTGCTTAAAAAACAACAACATTATTTCATTAGAAATGCGTTGGCATAGAAACTTGATATATCAACTTTAAAACATCAGAGAAATCGGAAATAAATATCAGTGAAGGCAGGTGTTGAATTGGAGGTAAGAAGTGCGATCTACTGGAAACAGGTTAACTTTGTAAACTCCGTTCAGAAAATCTGAACCATCGAGTTTTTTTTTTTTTTTTTTTTTTTTTTTTTCGTTTCTCGTTGTTAATACTCATTTTAGCCCATATATCACAATGGAAAAGTTTTAGACCTGACCCTCCGCCGATTTCTCCAGCAAGTCGTGACAACCAGTAAAGGCTGTAATTATTTGGAGAAAATTGCAAAATCTAAATTTTCTTTCACAGACTAAGACATATTGATAGGTTCGGCACACCCATTTAAACCATATACAGAAGTGGTTACTCCTCTTGTAAATTACCAGGGCGTATATGGTTTATTTGCGCGATCACTTCATGGAAAATCATTAGCTATGACACCACGTCTGATATCGGTAAAATTCTTTTTAATGACAAATTCCATCTGTCTATTCTTGCTGTGCTGCACGTCTTAAAGTAGTACCGGCTTTATTCCGACTTTGACTGCCATGCGAGACCTTACAACTCTGGTATATGGTACAGATATCTATGCGAACGGTGTAGGTCCTGTGATATAATTCTAGGTGCCATAATTAGCAGAATGGACGAACCCAACTTCAGTGATTGAAGAGTGCACTCCAGAAACTCAAGAAACTTTGAATAATCAAAGCACTGACAACACTCATGCCGATTGTCTCTGAGTGCAGGCTGGTTATGACCGGGACTTGGACTGTTTCGTTGAACTTAAAATGTTAGTAACTAGTGCAAAAAGTGTAGAACAAGATCAGCACCGTATACTGCGGCGTTAGATCTGAGTCTACATTGTTTGCTAGATCCAAGATTTGATTCAAGTGCAGATTTTACAGATAACACTTACATGTACCCAATACTGACAAACGACGTGGCTATGTTTTGCTTGATTGTTTGTCATTCGACCCGAAGTTACTAATAAGAAAAGCGCTTCAGTGCTAACGTCTACGTGACTATCACTGACTTGTAAGAATAACCTTTTTCTTGTAGAAAATAGCCGCAGTGAGATCAGGGTAATCCAAAAGACTAAAGAGGGTTATCCTGGAATCATAGAGTGAGCTTGGCAAACAGTATAGACCAAGATCGGACACTCCAGAACGCGGCTTCTCATCAAAATCTTCACTATTTGCTTGGAATTTCAGAGTTAAATGAAACAGTTTAAATCTCAGTCCAGGACTATTACCCCAACCTACACTCGGAAGCAATCGACCCACCAGCACTCTCAGTGCTTTGATTCTGAAACCAAACGATTGCATGATTACAACACGCTTAAGCACCATTCCATTAAGCAAAAAATGTTAAATCTAACAACCATGACGTCTGGTTACCAGTCCGGCCACGTCGATCCTGTGCATCACTTTCACACCAGTACGGATAGAAACCCCATGTTCAGGACCAAACTTAGAAAAGAAGAAACTGAAATTTGTTCTCAAAATGCAGAAGTCAGAAATGAAGCGACGTTTTTCATTAAAGTATCGTAAGCGTGCCCCTGGACAGTTAGAAGCTGGTCAGAAAGCGGATGACGTTGACTCTGATTTTGGGTGCCCCATGTATATGATCTATCGTCTGTTGGAGCGACATCTAAATGTAACTATATACAGAAGACGCGAGTGGACGTCGACGTAGTGGACGACCGACGTCAGTACGTCAAGATCGATTCATCCGTAAGACGCATCTGCGAAACAGATTTCAGCCGGCAGCTTCTACACTGTGCCTGTAGATAAACAAGGGGTCTCAACAACCGACTAATAAGCGCTGACACTGTTCGTCGCCCTTATGCGATGCACGTTTGAGAGCTAGACATCCCTGTCGTGACCAAACTTAACGCGTCGACACAGTACGGAACGCTTACACTGGTGCATGAAACACGTAAATTGGCGTTTGAGCGACTGACGTGATATGCGTTTCAGTGACAAATCGCTCTTCAGCGTGAATCACGCCGATTGTCGGTTCCGGGTGTTTCGACGTATAGGTGTAAGGTATGCCGAGGCGACGCGTGCGTAATAGAGTGTGACATATCGGGTAGAACAAGTGTAATTGTGTGGCAGTTAGCGAACGCAGCTTAGTGTCATTAAGAGCAGTCAAGACTATGGCTGAGACGTGGATTGAACAGTGAGGCGTTACATCAATCAAGAGCTTCGGCCTCAAATGGTTCCATTTATTTGTTTATGCTCAGAATCCAGCTGGATTACGAGCGGACTCACACTGCTGTTCTTACTCAAAAATTTATTCAAGCCAATGGAATTCATGTATTGTACTAGCCAGCCTTTCTCCTCCGATCTCTTTCCCATGTAGTATCTTTGAGGAGAGGTTTCCACAACCGACCAGACAAAAACTGTTACTAATGGACACAGGATTGTTAAAACCTGAATTCTAATGTTTGGTTTTCAAAACTTTGAAACATCGAATGGCACTTCATAATACCACCGGTGTATAGACATCCACCCGTGTATAGACATCTGCAAACATATCATATACTTGAATTTGCAGAACTACTTTTCTAAATTTTAAGATCTTTTTAGAAAGGCTTTCTGTAAGTTTTCACAGTGTTATGATTTTCTCATAGAATCTATCATTTCAGTGCCTTTGGTGCTTTGATTTATCATTGTTGACAGTACATTTAATGTTATAGTACTGCCACAGACGTATGAGCTGCAGCTATTCTATCAACATACCTATGTATATACAAGTGCAAATTTCTTCTCAGATTCAAAGAGGTGACAATCATTTACAATGTCCTTTTTCGGCCTTGGAATAAATTGCACACGAAAAGCATTTTTGATAACCCCTTTATATTCGTCTCATGATGCACCCCCTCTCTCTCTCTCTCTCTCTCTCTCTCTCTCTCTCTCTCTCTCTCTCTCTCTCTCTCTCTCTCTCTCTCTGATACGTACGAAGGTGAGCTAAACTGTGACGATCTGTTACGACAGTGAATGCTACCACTGTTTATGTTATGCCTTGTGGTTTTACACCCCAGCCAACAGTTAAGCCCTCGTCGTGCCGTCAAGTTTTTTTTTTTTTTTTTTGGTTTGGGTTTTACGGCCCTTTCAAGATTATTTCACTCATATCGAGCCGATCGTTAATCAGAGGTGGGCGAAAACCGGAGTACCCGGAGAAAAACCACCTGACCTTCCGTTGCAGAACTTGGCGTCTCATACGTGGCCCGAGCGAGGCTCGAACCTACGGCGGTGAGAGACCTAATGACTAAGAGTCAGCGCTCTTATCCACTAGGCCACGGAGGCCCGTCGTGCCGTCAAGTTACACGTATACCTCCGCCATATGACACTGGACACAGAAATGAGTGTTATTTATAGACTGTATGAGGAAAACATTTTGACCTCATCTTTGAGCTACGGACCCGAGTTTAATGCATGCCACATCATCTGATGACGATTAACATTTCAACATCCATGCAGGAATACGAAAGTTACTGACAGGACTAAAAAAATACCTTTTTTTATATTTGACCTCTAAAGACGACCTTGGTCTTGGTGGCATCCACCTGGGCCTAGCAAGCCTTAAATCTTCTGAGGATGGTTAACAAAACAAGTTACTGACTGGCTACGGAAAAGGCCTCTTTTGACATTTAACCTCTTGGTATGACCTTGACCTAGGGGTACCGACATGTCTTGCACGCGACACATCGTCTTATGATAGTTTAAATTTCTGCCATGTAATTTTAAAAATAATAATAATAAAAGTATTGGTCGTGCACGATAAAACACCTTTTGATCTTTGACTTCTAAGTATGACCATGACTTTGTAGGTACCGACCTGGGTCATTAGTGTGACACATCGCCTCTTAATGGTTTGCATTGTTATTTCGAAATCCATCCAGGCATAAGAACGTTTTTTTCCCGGACATGATAATATTTTTTTTACCTTTAACCTCTAAGAAAAGGAACCGTCCTTGGCCTTGGACGCGACACATCGTCTCGTAACTTTTTCATATTTCTGCCATGTAATTTCCAAATCCATCCAAAAATACATGCATACATACATACAAACATACATACATACATACATACATACATACATACATACATACATACATACATACATACATACATACATACATACATACATACATAAATGCAACATCCATCCATCCTATTTATCATCCTCCTCCGTCCATCCATTCATGCCACCACGAGCCCAACCTCCCACGTAACTTCTGCGTAAACAAGTTTTGTATTAGTCTATAACCATCATTTGAAAACAAAACTATGCAGGGTCACAACCTTTAATCCTGCATAACAAGTGCCAATACCGCTGACAGTTTGATTCCAGACAAGATGAGTTTCAAAGTGTTACCCGAATTACGGGAACATACATTCGTTCCGCCATAGTGTGACATAGTGCATTCTTTCATATCACCAAAATGGCTACTTTTCTGATGAAAATCCACGATATTTTTCTTATTTACACTGCAAGGTTGTAAGTGCTCGATAATGAGTACCCATAACCTATGTCTTGGAGCAGAAATAAGAAAAATAATGTTTACCCCTGTAAACCCCAGTTTCCTGCATATTAAGTGGGGTTTAGAGGGGTCTTCATTTCACAGACTTGTTAACATGAAGCCTGGAAGACAGCAATTGAACTAAATATGTCACACGGTAGTATACAACCGTACCTGTACCCTAGCCTCTGTAAGATCCACTTTGTCTGCTATCTGTTCTCTTAGAGTACAGTCCGGGTAGTGGGTATGTCTGAACACCGTCTCCAGTTCCCGTAATTGATCTGACGTAAACGTCGTTCTGTTGCGTCGCTGCTTCTTGAACGTCGAGGAGTCACCATCTGCAGGTAATTGGTCTCCGTCTGCAATAATAATAATGATGATAATAATAATAATAATAATAATAATAGAAATCTATACTACAAAAAAAGAATTAGCCCCCAAAGTTAGAAAACGGTATATTACGATAACACACCCGTGTGACATAGTGCATTTTTTCACATCTCCAAAACGGCTATTTTTCTGATGAAAATCCGCGATGTTTTTTTTTCATTTATACTGCAAACATAGGTTGTGGGTACTCGTTAGAACCGCCTCAATGGGTGCTTGTTAGAACCGCCTCATTGAGGCGGTTCTTACGAGTACCCACAAACTATGGCTTGAACCAGAAATAAGAAAAATAATATATACCCCCGTAATCCCCTGTTTTCTCTATAATATGAACTTAGGCACAGCCTAGATACGGACATGAGCATTACCAGTCAGTTAATGTTTAAAAGCAAAGATGCTAGTGTTTTAACCCACCTGAAGTCCGAACACTAGAGGGGAAGTGAATAAATGGTGACAACAAACCATTTTACCAATATACAGACAAGCGTTATCTTACGCCCCTTGTTAAAACAGACAGCGTTTTTGGTTCTGTATAGCTTTACTTGAGAGCATTCTTGCTGACAGAATAGCAGTTCTGGGCATTCTTGCTGACTGTCAGAATCAGCAATGTTTACTGGTGACACGTCCAAAGACAATCCTTCACAAGTCAAGATGGTTTCTGAAGTCAAAGGTATTGGAAATACAACTACCGTATTCGACCTATTTACCGCACCGTGCGCTTAGTTTTTTCAAAATTGTATGAAAATATTGTGGTGAAAAATCTACCTAATAAGTGTACACTCAATACGAAACAAATACGAAAAAAAAGCTTCCGATATTATTATTTTATAGAGTGGAATTTCAGCATAGGGGTTCACCACATATACATATGATTTCCCCGGGTCAAAGATGCAGCAAAACTCAATATGAATTGGGAGGTTACTGTAAAGTGAGCGCTTGTGTATTTTTTTTTTCAGATAAAAGCTTGGGTGTGTGCTTATAGGAGCATGTGCGGTAAATAGGTCGAATAAGGTTGTTCAATTTTACCATGACACTGTGGGGAATCTGGTTGGGGTCATAAATCGTGGTCACTTGACCAAGTTGACTGACTTGATCATCATGGACTTCGCCAAGGCCTTTGACAAGGTTGAAGGTACCTCACAGAGGGATATTATATAAAGTGACTACTATGGGATAAGTGAATCCACACATAGGTGGATAAGCTCATGGCTCTCTGGGTGCTCACAACAAGTTGTACTTGATGGCCAAGCATCTGATCAGTCCCTGTTTTATCTGGAGTCCCCCAAGGTTCAGTCCTTGGGACCAGTCTTCTTGGTTTTCATCAATGATTTGACTGTTAATATCAGGACATCAGTCAGTTTGTTTGCTGATGATGTGTCCTGTATATATTCTCCGTCTGACTGTCTTATTTTACAAGATGACCTGGATCAACTTGCAGAGTGGGAGGCCGATCGGCAGATGAAGTTCAATGTGGCGGGGGCATTTTTGGCCCCATGGCCATAATTTGAACAATCTTGGTAGAGGTCCAATAGATGAAGCTACACACAAAATTTCAAGGACCTGGGCCTTGTGGTTTCAGAGGAGAAGATTTTTTTAGATTTTTCCTACATAAGTCAATGTAAAACCAAGGGGCACCAGAGCTATAATTTGAACAATCTTGATAGAGGTCCACAAGACGAAGCTTCATACCAAATATCAAACACCTGAGTGGGTGAGTGTTTGGGTTTTACGTCCCATCAACAGCGAAGGTCATACGGAGACAGGACCTCGGTTTAAAGACTCATCCTAAAGTCTGTAGAAGCCCGGGATTGATCCTGCGATCCCTGGTTTACAAGGCGAGTAGCGTAACCACTACACCACAGAGGCTTCTGAACAAACACCTGAGCCTTCTGGTTTCAGACAAGAAGATTTTTAAAGCTTTTTCCTATGTAAGACTATGTTAAACCAATGGGCCCCGAGGCAGGGGCATTTTTGGCCCCAGGACTATAATTTGAACAATCTTGGCA
Organism: Lucinisca nassula; assembly: GCA_963580285.1. Lineage (NCBI taxonomy): Eukaryota > Metazoa > Mollusca > Bivalvia > Lucinida > Lucinidae > Lucinisca > Lucinisca nassula. The sequence goes on along the minus strand of OY757023.1, from coordinate 45,973,796 downwards.
GAGGTCCACTAGACTGAAGCTACACACCATCTATCGAAGGCCTGGTTTCAGATTAAGTTTTCATTAAAAAAAAAATCTGTTGTTGGCTCCCGTGACCTTGATGTGCAGACTGGAACCAGTTGAACAACTCTGAAAGGGAACCGCCTAAGAATCATTCCTATGAAGTTTGGTCAAAATGTGATCAGTGGTTAAGGAGATGTCTTTTGAAGAAATTGTTTACGCAAGGATGGACGCACGGCGGACGAAAAGTGATCCCAAAAGCTCACCTCATCATTACATGACAGGTGAGCTAATAAAAACGAAAAAAATAGGCCTGACCCCCTTATATGACAAATGGACTTGTCCAATATATGGCAGTGGAAGAGTCTAATAGCGTACAATGGGTTAATGTCCCCATCAACAATGTAAGCTTTAGTTCCTATGAATTATTATTGTATGTATATATGTATTGCATGTCACAGAAATTGTGAAATAAATATGTTTATTAAATTTTTACCAAGTAAATACAGGATTTTCTATGAAAAAGAAAAATGATATTATATCTCAAAGAGAAATAGTTCCCACTGAGAAATATTACCCTGCCGGAACTTATTTTCTCACCTAAAAATTCCTGTCTTGTGCCTCACAGAGTATCCCTGTACATCATAGTGCTAAAAATAAATTCCTAACCTAATTTTAGAACTAAATGATTAGACTTAATTTAAGGCAAAATTCACAATGGAGAAACAGTTCATTGGAGATACTAGTATTAAAATTGTCTTATCTGTCTCTAAAAGTAACAAGAGGGCCATGATGGCCCGATCCATAGGGTAACAAGTGGGCCCCTGGGAGAGCCATTACTGGCCCCGGGCTATAATTTCAAATATCTTGGTAGTGGTCTAAAAAAAGAAGCTTCATACCAAATATCAAAGACTGGAGCAGTCTGGTTTCAGACAAGAAGATTAAAATTTTAAAGGTTTTTCCTCTTCTTCAGTTTAAAGTACAGGGCCCACTCTGTGGCATTGACGTACTTGGATATATATATATATATATATATATATATATATATATATATATATATATATATATATATATATATATATATAAATCTTGGAGTCCCTGGGGCGGGCCATTTTTGGCCCCAGGGCTTTAATTTGAACAATCTTGCTAGAAATCCATAAGACAAAGCTTCATGTCAATTATCCAAGACCTTGGCCTTCTGCATTTGACTTGACTTCTATTTCCTAGGGCTATAATTTAAAAAAATTTGATAGATCCACTGGATGAAGCTTCACACCAAATATCAAAGATCTGGGCCTTGCGGTTTCAGAGTAGAAAATTTTTTTTTAATTTCCCTATATAAGTCAATGTTAAACCAAAGGGCCCCCGGGCGAAGGCATTTTTGGCCCAATGGCTATGATTTGAACGATCTTGGCAGAGGTTCAGTAGATGTAGCTTCATGCCAAATAGCAATGACCTGGGCCTTGTGGTTTCAGTGAAGTAGATTTTAAATATTTTAACTACCGGTAAAGGGCCCGGGGCGGCAATTTTTTGGCCCTAGGGCTATAATTTCAACAGTCTTGATAGAGGTTCACTAGATGAAGCTTCACGCCAAATACCAAAGACCTGGTCCTTGCAGTTTCGGAGAAAATCTCCCTGTATAAGCCTCTGTAAAACCAAAGGCCCCCGGACGGGGGCATTTTTGGTCCCATGGCTTTAATTTGAAGAATCTTGGTAGAGGTTCACTAGATGAAGATTCATACCAAATATCAAAGGTTTCAGAGAAGATTTTTCAAGTTTTCAGTGAAAAAATCTATTTTCGGCTCCTGTGACCTAGATGTGCAATGGACTGGAACCATTTGAACAACTTTGAAAGTTGTCCAGCTAAGGATCATTCCTGTGAAGTTTGGTCAAAATCCGATCAGTGGTTTAGGAGGAGATGTCGTTGGAAGAATTGTTTACAGAAGCACGCATGGACGACGGATGAAAAGTGAACACAAAAACTCACCTTGTCACTATGTGACAGGTGAGCTAAAAAGGGATGTTGTAGGTACTTGTTGGACCAGTCACAACATAGCATTTCACAGGTATCCATAGTATCTTTTTCAAATAATCAAAAATATTATCCCCATTTTCCCATCTTTTCTCTTTATCTGAATTGCAAATACTTTCTGGCAACACGAATGAGTTCAGATCCCATGGGCAGTAAATTTGTCTGTTAAAAAGGCTGACACGATTAATCGTATAATCGATTAATCGATCGATAAATTCCGCAAAAATGATAATCATTTCTGACTTGCTTTTAATCGATTACTTGATAGGTACAATTTAATTACTACCCAAAGTTATGCCTAAAACAGCTGGATGAGTGGCAAACAGTGCAGACCCTGATGATACGCTGCATTATGCGGTATCTCATCTTGGTCTACACTGTTTGCTCAGGCCTGTCTGTTCAAATATACATATGGTAAAGACCAACATATGGTAAGAGTCATGCTTAGACAGAAAGCCAGACAGGTGAAATAATGACAAAAACCTTAGTGATTACTAATCGATTATCGACCACAGTGACATGACTGATAATCCATCATCCTTTCAGCTCCGATTAGCCAACCCTATCTGTTAACCAAGTCATCTACATCTACCATCCATGTGCTGGGCACTACAGGGTCGTACGAACATCTGTCTCAATCTGGTTGTCCATGAACAGATCCAAATCAAATTAGCTGCCTTAAGGGTACACAAGAGCATGTCAAAGAAACACTTCTTTAACTGACAATGTTTACAAATGACATGCAACCAGTGTCTTTCATGGATGTGTCCTGATCTATCGCCGTTGGTCCCAAGTCAGGCTCTAACTGCTCTCTTCTTCATCCAGATAATGAGTCTGCTGTACGAAAGGCTATCAATCGAATTTGCCATCCATTATACTCTCAGCTCCGATTAGCCAACCCTATCTGTTAACCAAGTCATCTACCATCCATGTGCTGGGCTCTACAGGGTCGTACGAACATCTGTCTCAATCTGGTTGTCCATGAACAGATCCAAATCAAATTTGCTGCCTTAATGGTACACAAGAGCATGTCAAAGAAACACTTCTTTAACTGACAATGTTTACAAATGACATGCAACCAGTGTCTTTCATGGATGTGTCCTGATCTACCACCGTTGGTCCCAAGTCAGGCTCTAACTACAATCTTCTTCATCCAGATAATCAGTCTTCTGTACGAAAGGTTATCAATCGAATTTGCCATCCATTATACTCAACTGCATCAAGCATGCATTGCAGCCCATCTATTTCTTCAAGCCCTGATGTGTGTGTGTGTGTGTGTCGGGGGGGGGGGCACAATTTTCAACAATATGTGTACATATGATTTTTCGGTATTGATGCTTTTGGAGAAATTCACATTAACAGCTACACTTAAAAAGAACCCTGAATTAATCAATACCTTCAGAACAGACTGGCTTCCTATACAAACGTGAGAGACACAATGGAATGCGAAAGTGACAAGATAAACGATCAGCAGAAATGGATTGAAAAAAAAAATGAATTAATTCTGTTTGCCTATGGAGCATGGTAGCTCAGTGGTTAGTGCACTTGCCTATCATGCTTAGGCTAGAGGCCCCCCATTCAATTCCGGGCAGCGGTAAGAAAATTATGGTGTCTGAACTGCTACACTGGCATCATGAATGCCACAAGGTGCACTGTCCTTCGGATCGGGACGTTAACCGGAGGCCCCCTGTACAGGGAGAACCATCCCTGTGCAAGTAAAAGATCCCTACAAAAAATATCTATCTCTATTTTCTGCCAACCCCTCTCTCGAGTGTTACAGGCAGATTGCATGATTACTATGTAGGCTTTTATTCTGCAAACCTGGACTGTATTTGTTTGATTTGAGGTTTAACCTCCTCATCAACACTGAAAAGGTAATTTTGGAGATGTTGCTTCTAATTTTGTGGGACTTTTACCCGATATTGAGATGAAATGACATCTCAAGCTCTGCCTCCCAATTTATAAGCATGGAAGGACGGTAGAGCATTGTAGCTCAGTGGTTAGTGCACTTGCCTGTGATGCTAGAGGTCGCGGGTTCGATCCCCAGCAGTGGCGATAAAATTTCGATGTCCAAACACGCTCCATTCACGGCATTGGCATCATTTGCAGGGATGAATGTCAAAATGTACACCGTCCTTTAGATCGGGACGTTAACTAGAGGCCCCCTGTGCAGGGAGAACCATCCCCTGTGCAGGTTAAAGATCCCTACCGTAATTATATGATTACTGTGCAGGCTTTCACCATGCAAACCTGGAGTGTATGTAATGTACACCTGCGGTAATGGTCAAATGTGACCGACACAGTATCAGTAGATAGATAGATAGGATGGGTCCGACTTGCACCGCTTTGCGTGGGCAGGCCTAGTTCCTCTAAGGGGTTAACCAGTTCTCATGGTCGGATACAGCTCTGTGTGGAAGCATCATGCATCAAGCTTTTTCTTCAAGCCCCGATGGGCGGGGGCCGTCCTGGAGTACATGTAATGTACACCTGCAGGTAATCCTCGTGAGAGGGTGTTGCAGTAAAAGAAAGAAAAGAATTCCAAGGCATTATGCTTGATAGGACATAAAGCGAATCGGAATTACCATGGAAATACTGGAAATAAACGAAAACTAGGATGTTGCTGTCGAATAGCCGAATAGAAACGCGGCCTGAAGGTAAATAGAAGACCGGTACTTGATGTTTTTATTTTGCGCCAACTGTCAGACAGTTTGTCTATGAAAATGCAATAAGCGTCTCTGCAACATGGATCAATAATAGAGAAGCAGTCATCGTGAAGTTTTTGAAAATCCCAATTTACAGTTTTTATTTATTTATTAATTTTTATTTGGTCAGATACGACAAAAAGTAATACATACGTATATAAGTAGACAGCATTTAAGATCGAAAACAGAAAATAAATAAAAAAAAAGTGACAGTCATGCAGTGCGCCTCACCGGAATTCTCGCGTCTCGCGAGAAAATTGAATCACTTCAACTTTTTTCATAGGCAATGCCGCTGACAACAACAACAACAACATGTGCTCGTATGTATACGCGTTATCTATAGTCGGACATGAGTCCGATGTCGTCCTTATGGACGACATCGGCCGATGCCGACTCATGTCCGTATAAAGTGGGTTTAACACGGGCTTATTCACGTGATGAAAACGTGCTGCGTTTGGTTGGTTTGAATTTATAACCGTTACGATATTGTTCTCACTGATAATTTTTTACGTTAAATTTTTGGAGTTATTTACAGTTTTCCATGTTTTGGATTTGCCTAGTATATTCTTCCGTCACGTGATGATCCTAAATTAAATTCTCCCAAAATTTCCATCAACTGAAGAATCAAATTACCAAACTATTCATCAACGGTCGGGAACATAACAACACATGTAACAAATACACAAGCACTGTCCGTTCTTGTTGTTGTTGTTGTTGTCTTGTTTGTTATTAAACCGGGTTAATATTGATTTATTTGGCATGCAACAACTCAGGTGTGCCACAAACAGCCACAAATTCTAATGAAAACCGATGTCTCCACCTCCACCCCATTATCGAGATGTTGACAACAATAATAATAATAATAATAATAATAATAATAATAATAATAATAATAATAAATAATAATGTTCTGAAAAAAAGGTAACCCTTTAGAAGCAAGGACTTCATTCTACCCAAAACTGAAACACGTAGAGTGTACAAGAAACATAATACAATGACATCAATGATCCCAAAGGATTTGACTGATTGATTTGAGGTTTAACGTCCCCGTCAACACTGTAAAGGTCATTTTGGAGACGTTGCTTCCAATTTTTGGGACTTTTACCACACATTGAGATGAAACGACATCTCAAGCCCTGCCGCCCAATGAAACCAATAGGGTTTATAAGCATGAACTGTCCGACTCGCACCGCTTTGCCTGGGCAGGCTTAGATCCTCTAAGCGGTTTACCAGTACTCGTGTGCGGGTCGGATTCAGCTCTGCGTGGAAGCATCATCAAGCCCCGATGGGCGGGGGCCGAAGAAACATCATGCAGCCAATCTATTTCTTCAAGTCCCGATGGGGGCCTATGATCCCAAAGGACTAGAATATATAACCCGCACTATGATGAAGGGCAGGGAGACTTTCATAATTCGAATTATGGATATCCATAAATCGAAAAATGGATATCCATTATTCGATTTATGTATATCATTAATTCACATCGATTTATGGATATCCATAATTCGAATTATGGATATCCATAATTAATTATGGATATCCATAAATAATTCCGGATATCCATAAATACGGAATAAATAGTAAAACGGCACCCCATAAACACGCCTCTCAATATGAAATAAATAGAATCATTGATATCCATTATTCGGCTGATTTATGGATATCCATAAATCAAATTATGAATGTCCATAAATCGAATTATGGATGTCCATAAATTGATTTATGGATATCATTAATTTAGATCGAAATACGGATATCCATTAATCGAATTATGGATATCCTTAATTCGAATAATGGATATCCATTATTCGGCTGATTTATGAATATCCATAAATCGAATTATGGATATCCATAATTCTCCTCTGCAAATAAACCTAATGAATAATGACGGCTCCCTTTGCAAAAAAAAACAACAACAAAAAAAAATAAAAACAAAAAAAAAAACTCGGCTTTTTATGGGGCGCCGTTTTACTATTTAATCCGTATTTATGGATATCCATAATTCAAATTATGGATATCCATAATTCGAATTATGGATATCCATTATTTTTTATGGATATCCATAATTATTTATGGATATTCATTATTCGAATTATGGATATCAATAATTCGAATTATGGATATCCATAAATCGAACTGAATAAATGATATATATTAATCGAATAATGGATATCCATTATTCGATTTATTGATATCCATGAATCGAATTATGGATATCCATTATTCGGCTGATTTATGGATATCCATAAATCAAATTATGGATATCCATAAATCATATTATTGATATCCATAAATCGATTTAAGGATATCATAAATTTAGATCGAAATATGGATATCCATAAATTGAATTATGAATATCCTAAATTCGAATTATGGATATCCATTATTCGGTTGATTTATGGATATCCATAAATCGAATTATGGATATCCATAATTCTCCCCTGCAAATAAACCTAATGAATAATGACTGCTCCCTTTGCAAAAAAAAAACCCGTCAGATTTCCGATTAAGGTGTGTAATAAAAGCCGGGAAGGAGATGGGAGGAAATGTAGGGTAGGCTTAGTGGTGGCCTATGGTGTGGGAGAGATATGTTTTGTTTGATTTGAGGTTTAACGTCCCCTTCAATACTGTTTCGTTTTGGAGACGTTGCTTCCAATTATGTTGGGCATTAAGCCTTCATTGAGATGAAATGTCATCTCAGTCCCTGTCGCCCATTGACTCGTACGGCTTTGTTTGGACAGGCTTAGACCTTCTTAACGGTTTACCAGTACTCTCAGCTCATGTAGCCAAATCTTTGTTTGTTTGTTTGTGTTGGGGTTTAACGGCCCAGTCAATACTATTTTAGGTTATTTTTGAGCCGGTCAGTTTACCTATCTACACTTTTCCTGGGCAGGCCAATACGTAAGCGGTTAACCAGTACAGTGCACATTCTTTCGCTAGAAACTGACAACTGCCTTTTTTGAATCAGCGGAAGGGAGAGAATGACCGTAGAAAATATTTCATGATCAATTTCCACGAATGAAAGTTGCCGACCCCGGCAGGTATCGAACCCGCGTCCTCCTGATCACCAGCCAGACGTTCATCCGACTGAGCTACCGAGGCCGGCGCAGCCAAATCTATTTCTCCAATAGGCGGGGGCCATGAGATATATCTAAATCTTCCTGGTACTCCATACACCTCAAGTAGAGTTTTATATGGATTTTGTTAATACTACATGTATATACCATCGGGGCTTGAAGAAATAGATGGGCTGCATGATGCTTCCAGAGCTGAAACCGACCCGCGCACGAGTACTGGTAAACAGCTTAGAGGATCTCAGCCTGCCCAGGCAATGCGGTGGAAGTCGGCCCGTCTATGCTTATTAACCCTATTGGTTTCATTGGGCGCCAGGGCTTGAGATGTCATTTCATCTGAATGTCGGGTAAAAGTCCCACAAAATTGGAAGCAACGTCTCCAAAATGACCTTTACAGTGTTGACGGGGACGTTAAACTCCAAATCAAACAAACAATAATACTATATATAACGACCATGTGGATTTTCTACAGAAAGCATGCACGGATTGCCTGTTTGGATCATTATAATCTTACGTCCGACTTTCAGCGTCCTTAGCGCGCAGCCCTCATAGAGGTGATTCCAGAGGGACCGGATGCGTCGTTCGGAATTTCTAGATCTTACGACTGGTTCCGATATTTAATTGCACACATGGCGGGCGTTCAGCGTATTGCGTCCGTTGCTTTGGAAACCTTAGGGGCTGAAAAGGCTGCACGGCAGAGAGGTCCCTTTGACTGGCCATCATCTTCCAGCGATGATAAAGACCTTGAAGAGTGTTACAATAAACCATCACGTGTCTTAGAGAGAAATCATTAAACCAAAAGCTTTGGCGGTGATTTATGGATATCCATAATTCGAATTATGGATATCCATAAATCGATCTGAATTATGGATATCCATAATTCGAATTATGGATATCCATTATTCGGCTGATTTATGGATATCCATAAATCGAATTATGGATATCCATAATTCGATTTATGGATATCTATAAATACGGATTAAATAGTAAAAGGCACCCCATAACTATTCGCGTCTGATTTCCGATTTAGGTGTGTAATAAAAGCCGGGATGGAGGTTGAGGTAATGTCGGGTAGGCTTATTGGTGGCTTATGGTGTGGGAGAGATATGTTAGATATGTTTTGTTTGATTTGAGGTTTAACGTCCCCTTCAATGTCATTTAGGGCATTTTGGAGACGTTGCTTCCAGTTATGTTGGTCATTAAGCCTTCATTGAGATTAAATGCCATCTCAATCCCGCTGGCTTCGGTAGCTGAGTCGGATGCGCGTCTGACTGGTGATCATGAGGAAGCGGGTTCGATACTTGCCTGGGTGGGCAACATTCTTTCGTGGAGATTGATCATGAAATATTTTCTACAGTCATTCTCTCCCTTCCGCTGATTCAAGAAGGGCAGTTGTTAGTTTCTGGCGAAAGAATGTGCACTGTACTGGTTAACTGCTTACGCATGAGCCTGCCCAGGAAAAGTGTCGATAGGTAAACAGACCGGCTCAAAAATTACCTAAATTAGTGTTGACTGTGCCGTTAAACTCAATTACAAACAAACAAACATCTCAATTCCTGTCGCCCATTGACTCGCACGACTTTGTTTGGATAAACTTTGACCGTCTAAACGATTTACCAGTACTCTTAGTTCATGCAGCCAAATCTATTTCTCCAAGCCCCAATGGGCAGATATATCTGAATCTGCTTGGTACTCCATACATCTCAAGTAGAGTATTTGTTTGTTTGATTTGAGGTTTAACGTCCCCGTCAACTCTGTAAAGGTCATTTTTGAGACGTTGCTTCCAATTTGGTGGGACTTTTACCCGACCTTGAGATGAAATGACATCTCAAGCCCTGCCGCCCAAATGAACCAATAGGGTTTATTAACATGGACGGGCCGACTCGTACCGCTTTGCCTGGGCAGCCTTAGATCCTCTAAGCGGTTTACCAGTACTTGTGTGCGGGTCGATTTCAGCTCTGCGTGGAAGCATCATGCAGCCTATCTATTTCTTCAAGCCATCATGGGCAGGGGCCGTCAAATAGAGTGTTATATGGATATATGTTAATACTACATATAACGACCATGTGCATTTTTCTCCAGAAAGCATGTTAGAAGCCTCCGTGGTCGAGTGGTTACGCTACTGGCTTTGTAAACCAGGGATCGCAGGTTCGATCCCGGGCTTCTCCAGACTTTCGGATGAGTCTTTAAACCGAGGTCCCGTCTCCGTATGACCTTAGCTGTTGGTGGGACGTAAAACTGAAACACTCACTCACTCTCCAGAAAGCATGCACGAATTGCCTGTTTGGATCATTACGTCCGATTAGGTGCGCAGTCCTCATAGAGGTGATTCCAGAGGGACCGGATGCGTTGGCCGGAATACATGATCAGAACTTACGGCTGGTTCCGATATTTAACTGCACACATGGCGGGCGTTCAGCGTATGCCGTCCGTTGCTTTGGAAGCCTTACGCCTGAAAAGGCTTCTCGGCAGATAGGTCCCTTTGACCGGTCATCATCTTCCAGCGATGATGAAGACCTTGAAGATTTTAAAGATTTTTACAATAAACAATCACGTGTTTTAGGGAGAAATCATTAAACCAAATGCTTTGGCGGTGATTTATGGATATCCATAATTCGAATTATCGATATCCATAAATCGATCTGAATTATGGATATCCATAAATCGAATTATGGATGTCCATAATTCGAATTATGGATATCCATACATCAGAGGATAATGGATATCCATAAATCGAATTAAGGATATCCATAATTCGAATTATGGATATCCATAAATCGATCTGAATTAATGATATCAATTAATCGAATTATGGATATACATTATTCGGCTGATTTATGGATATCCATAAATCGAATTATGGGTATCCATAACTCGATTTCTGGATATCTATAAATACGGATTAAATAGTAAAACGGCGCCCCATACGTGTTTCGTAATGTCTGAAAACCGATTGTCCAATCAAAGCCAATATGTTTTGAACCTCTTTGGGTAGGGGGAACGCTAGTTTGTTCGCGGCATCTGGGTCACATGACCAAGATGGCTACCACACCCATATATGGTTAAACCATTGAAAAGCTTCTCTAGGACCAGTCAAGAAACTTTGCATGTAACAGATAGGACTCCAGCACATCATAATTTGTTCAAATGATGATCTTAGGATTACCCCGAACTTATCTCCAGACACGGTCAAATTTTACAACCTATCCTTTTCTATAGGAAAAATTAAAATAATTAATTTTTAAGAAACTATTACAGCCAGTGAAAGTTGGTAGCCAACTAATTGAGATTCTTCACATGTGTGTGGATTTGGTGAGTGAGTGTTTGAGTTTTACGTCCCACCAACAACTAAGGCCATAGGAGACGCGGCCTCAGTTTAAAGACTCATCCGAAAGTCCGGAGAAGCCAGGGATCGATCCTGCGACCCCTAGTTTACAAGGCGAGTAGCGTAACCACTACACCACGGAGGCTTCTGTGTGCATTTGGTACCGATTCCTCACATGTGTGAAGTATTGGTATCAATTATACTCTTGTGTGAGAAATTGGTACCAATTCTTCTCATGTGTGAGGAATCTGTACCAGTTCTTTACATGTAAGACACGTGTAATAGTAATTGGTACAAATTCTCCACACCCCATAAACACAGGTCACAGGAGTGACGAATACTTACCATTTCTTTACACGTCAGGCATTGTCAACGAATTCTTCACATGTGTGAGGAATGGATACCAATTCTTCACACCCTATAAAAAGTCGCACTAGTTTTTCACAGGTGTGACGAATACTTACCAATTCTTTATACGTCAGAAAATTCAGACATCAAAATTTTTCGAAATTGACTATATGTAAATTTGGGTGTGAAATTTACGAAATGAGAAATTTACGGTTCAACAAAGCCATCCCTATAGACATACTGGAAGTGTCGATGGTGACAGTGACGCAGGTGTGTGGCAAGGTATACTGTCTTCTTCTTCTTCTTCTTCTCTATTAAATCATATTATGCCGATTACTAAATTTCGTTTAAATATACACGTGTAGCTTTTTAAAAAATCTTAGAAAGCCTTCCGTAGACAAGTTATAGGATACAGCGGTCTTGAACAGTTCTGCGTTGTGTTATCCAGGGTCCGACATTGGCTGCAAAACTGCATCTGGTGAGGAAATCATGACGGCCATACTGACATTGATCACCGTCAGCATTTGTATACCCACAACTTCAAACAACTTATTAGAAACCATATTACCGCTGATAGGTGACTTTTGTTTCAAATACAGCTAAGCACGGAACATGTCAAGACATTGCCCAGTGAAAACCAATATGTCATCCCCGTTAAGAATGACAAAAAGTCTGTTCTATTATCAACACAGACAACTGATAAACTATCTTAACATGTCGGTACAGTTATCTGGTTATTTTGAGGGAGGTTTAACGTTCCCGTAAACACTATTTCGGTCATTTTGGAGACGCTGCTTTCAATATTGTGGGACTTTTACCCGACATTGAGATAAAATGTCATTATATGCACGGACGGTCCAACTCGCACCACTAAGCGGTTTACCACTACTCATGTACGGTCGATTTCTGCTCAGCGTTAACCATTTATACCCCCTTTACTTAAATATGCACTTGCGCACACATAACAAACGCAAAATCAAAGCACTTAGAGTACTGGTGGGTCGATTGTCGCTGACTATAGGTCGGAAAAGTCCTGGACTCTGATTTAAACTGCTTAATTTACCCTTGAAATCCGATTTTTAAGTACATAGTGTAGATCTTGATCAGACGCCGCATTCTGTGGCGTCTGGTCTGGGTCTTCACTGTTTGCCAAGCCCAACCTATGAATCCAAGATAACCCTCTTACACAACACTCTGACTTTAGTCACTGCGGCTGTTTTCTATAAAAAGTTATTCGGACAAGTCTGTGACAGTCACGTGGACTGAAGAACTTTTCTGCTTAGGAATTTTGGGTAGTCGGACAAGGAGCTCATCACGAAAACACGCCTATATAATTTTGACCCCCTTGAACCCCACTTTTATATAGTGAAACTGGGGTTTACAGGGGTAAACCTTATTTTTCATATTTCTGCTCATATACATACATTCTGGGTACTTGTTAGAACTGCCCGTTCACACAATCTATTTTTGAGCAGAAATATAAAAAGTATCAGATATTTTTTTTTCTGAAAATTTTCATTTTTGGTTTAAGGGTTAAATTTTCAATTTATTTTATTAGGCATGTTTCGTAATGTCTGCTGATCAACCCTACTGTTTGTCATTGCAATTGTTGAGAAATATTCGTCTCTGCACATGCGCATGAAGTTCTGAGCTCAAAACCTAAACAACGGGCCTCCGTGGCCTAGTGGTTAAGAGCGCTGACTCTTGATCATTAGGTCTCTCATCGCTGTGGTTCGAGCCTCGCTCGGGTCACATGTGAGACACCAAGTTCTGCAATGGAAGGTCAGGTGGTTTTTCTCCAGGTACACCGGTTTTCGCCCACCTCTGATTAACGATCGGCTCGATATGAGTGAAATAAACTTGAAAGGGCCGTAAAACCAAAAACCAAAAAAAACAAAAACAAAAAAAAACTAAACATGAATATTAGTCAATATTCAAATTCGTTATGGCCCTTTCAAACAAATTTGAAATGTTTAAGCATTTAAACTTCAAGCGCCTGTGATCTTTCCGACATCATTCTTCAAGAGCATTTGCATAGGTTTAAAATATTTTTTTTTATGCCCCGCCCATAGGGGCTTGAAGAAATATATGGGCTGCATGATGCTTCCACGCAGAGCTGAACCCGGCCCGCACACTAGTACTGGTAAACCGTTTAGAGGATCTAAGCCTGTCCAGGAACCGCGGTGCGAGGCGGACAGTCCATGCTAATAAACCCTATTGGTTTCATTGGGCGACAGGGCTTGAGATGTCATTTCATCTCAATGTCAGGTAAAAGTCCCACAAAATTGGAAGCAACGTCTCCAAAATGACCTTTACAGTGTTGACGGGGACGTTAAACCTCAAATCAAACAAACAAACAATATTTTTTTGCAGTTTACTTTCAATCTGATTTGGCATTTACATGTTCAAGTGTTTACATCAGTGACTAGCCTTGTAGCCTGTTGTGTAAACTAAATTTGGTAGAGTTAAGGATGGAGTTATGCTTAGTTTATACTAATTTATTTTAGTTCGATTGCGATGAAAGCTTCAAGCTTATTGAATCGCTCTCGAACACTCATTCCGGGTGTTTTCACGCGCGCGAGAGAGAGGCAGTAGCGTTTACACCACTGCTACCCATTTACACCTGGGTGGAGTGGAGCAGTGTCATTACGTGTCTTGCCCAAGGACACACCTCGATACCGGTGGCCAGTTCGAACGCACAACCTCTCGATCATAAGTCGAACGCGTTAACCACTGCGCTATCGAGTTATGCTTGGTGATTGTTGCGACCTTAAGACACCAGTTGGCACAAAACATACATTTTTCTTCATGGCTCCCAGTGAAATCTGCCTTATAGTGCAGATTTTACTAATAATCATAGAATAAATCAAGTATTTTAACAGCAGTACATGAAATGTAGTTTGTATATTTCGTCGACAGTCGTATCAATCAGACTAGGATACCATCGATGGTCGTATTTCTAATAATCGACATCCGTATCCCGACATTTTTCAAAGGTCTATAAAAACTCCCAGAGTGCATGAATTATGTCAAACCCACGTTGTTGTTGAAGCGTAAATGGTAGATAAAATATATATGGTGTTTTATTGCTTTCCTTCTTTTCATAAAGCATAAGATTAATGATATTCTGTGAAAACTGATTTTTTTCGAAAGAACCGGTATTTTATAGTGTTTTTCAGACTCACGACTCTCTATAAGTGAACAGACAATTAACAGCTTGTCTCTTTAAAACACCGACATCGTTTGTAAATGTTTAAACTAACGTTTTCGCATCTCCAAGTGCATCAAAATCGAAGACCCTCCTCTGTCGACATCCGTACTGCTCGGTCGAAAACCGTATTTCTCGGTCGACAGCAGCTTTACACAGTACTGGCTCGGTCGACAACACAGTATAGAAAATGGTATTACCCCCGTGAATAAGTGATAAACCAGACTTGCTTTGAATAGTGGGAAAAACTGCTGAAACATTTACCAAAACCAAGCAGACCAAATCTTGTCTCAGCCAGTCTATGCAACGAAGACCCCCTTAAAACCCTACATGTACAAACATATTTTCGTATTTCTGCTCTAAAACATACCGGCTTGTCACTCTATTAGTGGCATCTGCCTGGATAAGTAGTGCTAACGAGTATCCACAATCTAAGTTTTGCAGAGATATTCAAATAATATCACTTTTTTTTTGGTTCTGTGTTTTTTTTGTGACTCGAAACTGTTGATGGGCCTAAACTGTTCATTTGTCACTAATATTAGAGTTTAAGACTTCAACACGGCAATTCTTGCACATTTTCTTTACACAAGTAGTTCTTGAAATGCAGCAATTCTTACATGAAGGTTTTACATGATCTTCTAGCTGTTCAGCAAGAAAAGGTTGCACATCACACTTTGATTAATAGCATAAAATTGATTAGTACCATATAAAAAGATCAATTGATGAATATTATAAGGTTGCGTATGGAACGTAGTGGACACTTTGTATGGGAAGTTGTGTTTCAAACTGATCAACTTGTACATTTTGCTGTGCCCTGACTGTGGATATGCTCACTTAGAAGACGTATAACTGCTATAAGCACTTTAGTCACAAAAGTTAATATAAAGCTGTCCACAAGATATCGTTTTATTATGTTTCTCATTCGTTTCAAATGAAGTTCATAAGGACAGAAAACTTATTTACAATTCATCCATGATAATCAGATAATGCTGTGTTTCTCGACTGTAAAAATCACATTTTTCTAACAATTCAATTGAAGGTTGTTGGTTGAAATATTGTCAAAATAATGTAAATAACATAAAACCAGTGCTTCAGCTGAAGTGCACGACACGCCGGATGCTTTTAGCTTTATGAGTGTTACCATATATGGGTATGGCGGCCATTTTGGTCATGTGACCTGGACATAAAACGGTCCCCCAATAAATGCGCCTTATCGTAAGGAGCAAAAATATATCTTATACTTTAGTACTGTATTCTGAATCGTTTGCAGGATAAAATCCAACACAAAAGCATATGTGTCAAAGTTTGACCTAGGCACAAAGAAGGTCAAGGTCAACCCAGGGTCACCATTTTAGCAATTTATGATGGGCCTACGTTCCATATGCTATTTATCAAGTTTCGTTGAAATCTGCACAGTGGTTCTGGAGAAGACTATATTTGAAGGGTTTTTACCAAATATTGCTTGGCGGCCATTTTGGTCATGTGACCTGGACCCCATGAGGAAATTTTGGCTTCCCCCATCCCGTAGAGGCTCCATATGAAATTTGACTTCAATCGGCCCAACGATTTCCGAGGAGAAGCAGTTCGAAAATTTTCACATTTTTCGCCTCGGCGAGGCTGTACTAAATGGAATGTAATATTTCGCAAGTTCATTGATAAGATCTCATTGATATTTATCAGTATGCCAAAAATTGTTTAAATATTCCAAGCGGTTAAGTCACTATCACCAATTTTCACAAACGGGTTACGGACGGACAGATAGACAGACCATATATGGCTTGGCGGCCATTTTGGTCATGTGTCCTGGACCCCATGAGCAATTTTTGGTTTCCCCCATCCCATAGAGGCTCCATATGAAATTTGATTCCAATCGGTCCAACGGTTTCCGAGGAGAAGCAGTTCGAAAATTTTCACATATTTCGCCTCGGCGAAGCTATACTAAATGGAATGTAATATTTCGCAAGTTCATTGGTTAGATCTCATTGATATCTATCAGTATGCGAAAAATTGTTTAAATATTCCAAGCGGTTCAGTCACTATCACCAATTTTCACAAACGGGTTACGGACGGACAGACAAACCATATATGGCTTGGCGGCCATTTTGGTCATGTGACCTTGACCCCATGAGCAAATTTTGGTTTCCCCCATCCCATAGAGGCTCCATATGAAATTTGACTTCAATCGGCCCAACGGTTTCCGAGGAGAAGCAGTTCAAAAATGTTCGAAAATTTTCACATTTTTCGCCTCGGCGAGGCTATACTAAATGGAATGTAATATTTCGTAAGTTCATTGGTTAGATCTCATTGATATCTATCAGTATGCCAAAAATTGTTTAAATATTCCAAGCGGTTAAGTCACTATCACCAATTTTCACAAACGGGTTACGGACGGACCCAAAGAAGGTCAAGGTCAACCCAGGGTCACCAGTTTAGCAATTTATGATAGGCCTACATCCCAGATGCTATTTATCAAGTTTCGTGGAAATCTGCCCAGTGGTTCTGGAGAAGACTATTTTTGAAGGGTTTTTACCATATATGGCTTGGCGGCCATTTTGGTCATGTGACCTGGACCCCATGAGCAAATTTCGGTTTCTCTATCCCATAGAGGCTCCATATGAAATTGGACTTCAATCGGCCCAACGGTTTCCGAGGAGAAGCAGTTCGAAAATGTTCACATTTTTCGCCTCGGCGAGGCTATACTAAATGGAATGTAATATTTCGCAAGTTCATTGGTTAGATCTCATTGATATCTATCAGTATGCCAAAAATTGTTTAAATATTCCAAGCGGTTAAGTCACTATCACCAATTTTCACTTACGGGTTACGGACGGACAGACAGACAAACCATATATGGCTTGGCGGCCATTTTGGTCATGTGACCTTGACCCCATGAGCAAATTTTGGTTTCCCCCATCCCATAGAGGCTCCATATGAAATATGACTTCAATCGGCCCAACGGTTTCCGAGGAGAAGCAGTTCAAAAATGTTCGAAAATTTTCACATTTTTCGCCTCGGCGAGGCTATACTACATGGAATGTAATATTTCGTAAGTTCATTGGTTAGATCTCATTGATATCTATCAGTATGCCAAAAATTGTTTAAATATTCCAAGCGGTTAAGTCACTATCACCAATTTTCACAAACGGGTTACGGACGGACAGACAGAATGACAGACTGACAGAATGACAGATAAGAAACATTAGCACAAGGAAAAGCTCAGGCGAGCCGTCTCGCCTCAGACAGTTTGCTGAGGGAGCATTGTTATAACATTACACATGTGGGTGACTCTGTTAATTGTCTTTTCTTTGGTTTCTCATGGAGGCTCCATATTAATTTTAGTCTCAAACAGCAACACGGTATGCCAGCCCCCGCCAATCCAGGCTTGAAGAAATGGGCTGCATTATGCTTCCACGCAGAGCTGGAACCGACCCATCCGCACACGAGAACTGGTAAACCGCTTAGAGGATCTCAGCCTGTCCAGGCACAGCGGTGCGAGTCCATATAGAGGATATTTGATTTTTTCAGTGTAAGATCGAATTTTATTTCATCGAATGAACACCAAAACTGTTATTTTCACGAGTGGCGTAGCCACGAGTGAAAATAGCAGTTTTGGTGTTCATGAGTGAAATAAAATTTGATCTTGCACTGAAAAAATCAAATTTTCTGTTTCTTACATGCTTCAAAAGGCAATATTTAGCGTCTTTAATGGTGTCGCTCACATTCGGAGAAAATTATTTTTGTTCCTGTTCGTTTCGCGTCAATTTAGTGGTGTCCATCGTGTTTAGTGGGTATACTATTGGGTGTAAACTGAAGGTTTGCACCTGAGAAATGGCCTGGGATGGTATTATTATGAATGATTAATGAAATAATTGAGAGAGTAGTTTTCCAAAGAAGTTGCTGGCAAGTCTAACGTCGCGCGACAAAAGAGATGTGACGTCAGCGTCATAAATGACGCCAGTAACGTCCCCGTCACACATGAACGGGCTATGCGTCAATTAGAACACATTTCAGTATTGTTCAGTTATCTGACAAAGATAAAATTGAGATTAGAGTTAGATTTGAAGAAAAAAGTAGTACCAAACAGTGAAATATAAAAAATCGTATTTTCACTGTTTGAAACAGTGAAAATATCGATTTATATTTCACTGATAAATCTCTATCATTCATTGAAAAGCATGTAAGAAATTGGTTTCTTTGGACGGCTATGCTTGAGATGTCATTTCATCTCAATGTCGGGTAAAAGTCCCACAAAATTAGAAGCGATGTTCCCAAAAAGACCTTTACAATGTTGACGGGGACCTTAAACCTCAAACCAAACAAACAAACAAACAATACGCTATACAATATTTAATCATTTTGCGTTGACGGGCTTTGGTCATGTGAAATCCCATCACGAAAACATCCCTATGTAATTTTGACCCCCTTGAATCCCACTTTTACACAGTAAAACCGGGGTTCACAGGGGTATACCTTATTTTTCTTATTTCTGCTCTAAAATATTGATTATGGGTACTCGTTAGAACCGCCTCGATGAGGCGGTTCTAACGGGTACTCACAATCTATATTTTGAGCAGAAATAATAATGTCACAATTTTTCATCATATTTTTTTTTTTTCATTTTCACGGCGGTAAAAGTTAATATATTTGTATAGGCTTGTTTTCGTAATGCCGCTATTCGTTTAGTTTCCCAAGAGCAAAAAGACAAACATTTCACAAATATATGTTCTGATATAATTTTAAGCCATGCCATGATTTTGTTTGTTTTGTTTGTTTTATTTGAGGTTCAACGTCCCCCGTCAACACTGTACATGTCATTTTGGAGACGTTGCTTCCAATTTTGTGGACTTTTACCCGACACGGAGATGAAATGACATCTCAAGCCCTGCCACCAAATGAAACCAATAAGGTTTATAAGCATGGACGGGTCCGACTCGCCCCGCTTTTGCCTGGGCAGGCTTAGTAAGCGGTTTACCAGTACTCGTGTGTGGGTCGGTTTCAACTCTGCGTGGAAGCATCGTGCAACCCATCGATTTCTTCAAGCCCCGATAGGCGGGGGCGGAGAAATGCCATGATAACCCTATTAAACGTCTAGTTTAGCTATCTTAAATTGTCACCTTATCTGGTAGTAAACCCCAGACATAGATTTTCTCATTACGAAAACACGCCTATACAAATACATTGTAAATTTTACCGCCGATAAAGTGAAACTTTTAAGATGAAAAACTGTGATATTTATCTTATTTCTGCTCAAAACCAGTGCTTCAGCTGAAGTGCACGACCCGCCGGATGCTTTTAGCTTTATGAGTGTTACCATATATGGGTATGGCGGCCATTTTGGTCATGTGACCTGGACCTAAAACGGTTCCCCCAATAAATGCGCCTTATTGTAAGGAGCAAAAATATATCTCATACTTTAGTACTGTATTCTGAATCGTTTGGAGGAAAAAATGCATTCTCACTTTTCCAATACAAAAGCATATGTGTCAAAGTTTGACCTAGGCACATAGAAGGTCAAGGTCAATCCAGGGTCACCATTTTAGCAATTTATGATGGGCCTACGTCCCAGATGCTATTTATCAAGTTTCGTGGACATCTGCCCAGTGGTTCTGGAGAAGACTATTTTTGAAGGGTTTTTACCATATATTGGCGGCCATTTTGGTCATCTGACCTAGACCCCATGAGCAAATTTTGGTTTCCCCCATCCCATAAAGGCTCCATATGAAATTTGACTTCAATCGGCCCAACGGTTTCCGAGGAGAAGCAGTTCGTATATTTTCACATTTTTTCGCCTCGGCGAGGCTATACTAAATGGAATGTAATATTTCGCAAGTTCATTGGTTAGATCTCATTGATATCTATCAGTATGCCAAAAATTGTTTAAATATTCCAAGCGGTTAAGTCAATATCACCAATGTTCACAAACGGGTTACGGACGGACAGACAGGCAGACCATAAATGGCTTGGCGGCCATCTTCGTCATGTGACCTGGACCCCATGAGCAAATTTTGGTTTCCCCCATCCCATAGAGGCTCCATATGAAATTTTACTTCAATCGGCCCAACGGTTTCCGAGGAGAAGCAGTTCAAAAATTTTCACATATTTCGCCTCGGCGTAGCTATACTAGATGGAATGTAATATTTCGCAAGTTCATTGGTTAGATCTCATTGATATCTATCAGTATGCCAAAAATTGTTTAAATATTCCAAGCGGTTAAGTCAATATCACCAATGTTCACAAACGGGTTACGGACGGACAGACAGGCAGACCATAAATGGCTTGGCGGCCATCTTAGTCATGTGACCTGGACCCCATGAGCAAATTTTGGTTTCCCCCATCCCATAGAGGCTCCATATGAAATTTTACTTCAATCGGCCCAACGGTTTCCGAGGAGAAGCAGTTCGAAAATTTTCACATATTTCGCCTTGGCGAGGCTATACTAAATGGAAAGTAATATTTCGCAAGTTCATTGGTTAGATCTCAATACTTTAGTACTGTATTCTGAATCGTTTGCAGGAGAAAATGCATTCTCACTTTTCCAATACAAAAGCATATGTGTCAAAGTTTGACCTAGGCACAAAGAAGGTCAAGGTCAATCCAGGGTCACCATTTTAGCAATTTATGATGGGCCTACGTTCCAGATGCTATTTATCAAGTTTCGTGGAAATCTGCCCAGTGGTTCTGGAGAAGACTATTTTTGAAGGGTTTTTACCATATATGGCTTGGCGGCCATTTTGGTATGTGACCTGGACCCCATGAGCAAAGTTTGGTTTCCCCCATCCCAAAAAGGCTCCATATGAAATTTGACTTCAATCGGCCCAACGGTTTCCGAGGAGAAGCAGTTGGTATATTTTTACATTTTTTCGCCTCGGCGAGGCTATACTAAATGGAATGTAATATTTCGCAAGTTCATTGGTTAGATCTAATTGATATCTATCAGTATGCCAAAATTGTTTAAATATTCCAAGCGGTTAAGTCACTATCACCAATTTTCACAAACGGGTTACGGACGGACAGACAGGCAGACCATAAATGGCTTGGCGGCCATCTTAGTCATGTGACCTGGACCCCATGAGCAAATTTTGGTTTCCCCCATCCCATAGAGGCTCCATATGAAATTTTACTTCAATCGGCCCAACGGTTTCCGAGGAGAAGCAGTTCGAAAATTTTCACATATTTCGCCTTGGCGAGGCTATACTAAATGGAAAGTAATATTTCGCAAGTTCATTGGTTAGATCTCAATACTTTAGTACTGTATTCTGAATCGTTTGCAGGAGAAAATGCATTCTCACTTTTCCAATACAAAAGCATATGTGTCAAAGTTTGACCTAGGCACAAAGAAGGTCAAGGTCAATCCAGGGTCACCATTTTAGCAATTTATGATGGGCCTACGTTCCAGATGCTATTTATCAAGTTTCGTGGAAAACTGCCCAGTGGTTCTGGAGAAAACTATTTTTGAAGGGTTTTTACCATATATGGCTTGGCGGCCATTTTGGTCATCTGACCTAGACCCCATGAGCAAATTTTGGTTTCCCCCATCCCATAGAGGCTCCATATGAAATTTGACTTCAATCGGCCCAACGGTTTCCGAGGAGAAGCAGTTCGAAAATTTTCACATTTTTCGCCTCGGCGAGGCTATACTAAATGGAATGTAATATTTCGCAAGTTCATTGGTTAGATCTCATTGATATCTATCAGTATGCCAAAAAATGTTTAAATATTCCAAGCGGTTAAGTCACTATCACCAATTTTCACAAACGGGTTACGGACGGACAGACAGACAGATCATATATGGCTTGGCGGCCATTTTGGTCATGTGACCCGGATTCCCCCTTCCCATAGAGGCTCCATAAGAAATTTGACTTCAATCGGCCCAACGGTTACTGAGGAGAAGCAGTTCGAAAATTTTTACATTTTTCGCCTCGGCGAGGCTATACTAAATGGAATGTAATATTTCGCAAGTTCATTGGTATCTGTCAGTATGCCAAAAATTGTTTAAATATTCCAAGCGGTTAAGTCACTATCACCAATTTTCACAAACGGGTTACGGACGGACAGACAGAATGACAGACTGACAGACTGACAGACTGACAGAATGACAGACTGACAGAATGACAGAATGACACGGTGATTTTAGGGCACTCTAGAAAATCAACCGACTTCAGTCGGTCGCTTCTTCTGCGGGTCGTGCAATATAGATTGTGGGTACTCGTTAGAACCGCCTCATCGAAGCGGTTCTGACGTGTACCCACAATCTTTATTTTAGAGCAGAAATTAGAAAGATGAGGCGGTTCTAACGAGTACCCACAATCTACAGTTTAGAGCAGAAATAAGAAAGATAAGGTTTACCACTGTAAATCAAAGTTTACTACATAAAAGTGGGATTCAAGGGGGTCACAACTATATAGGCGTGTTTTCGTGATGTAATGACAGAACACATACGGATAACCATATCTATACTCCGGTTTGATAGAACGACAAACCTCGTTACGTCAAATTCAATGGAACGAATCCTTAGGTGGTTGACGGAAAAATTCAAGAATATTAATTACGATAATACAGCCGTGCGACATAGTGCATTTTTTCGCATCTCCAAAATGGCTTCTTTTCTGATGAAAATCCGTGATATTTCTCTTATTTATACTCCAAACATAGGTTTTTGGGTGTTCATGAGGCGGTTCTAACGAGTAGCCACAATCTATGTGTTGGAGCAGAAATAAGAAAAATAATGAATACCCACTTAAACCCCAGTTTTCTCTATATAAAGTGGGGTTTACGAGAGTTTTTATTTGACGGAGTTGTTAACGTGTTGTGTATGTATTGCTGCAAAACGAATTCTTGTGGATGTTAGAATTTAACAAATGCTCACAACATTTGTTTCTTGAAGTTGGGGAGCAAAAGCCCTTTTTGCCTATTATACTACTCGTTATTGAGATTCTATACAGCAGCAAATTCTTTATAATAAACATTACGGTAACACATCCGTGTGATATAGTGCATTTTTTCATGCCTCAAAACAGGATTTTTTTTGTCTGATGAAAATTTGTGATATTTTTCTTATTTATACTTAGAACATAGGTTTTGGGTGCTTGTTAGAACCGCCTCATTGAGGCGGTTCTAACGAGTACCCACAACCTATGTCTTGAAGCAGAAATAAATAATTAATACCCCCGTTAACCCAAGTTTTCTCTATATAAAGTGTGGTTTAAAGGGTGTTCATTTCACGGACTTGGTCACGTGATGAAATGCCCACAATATTTGTATTCTTGAAGTAATTGAGGAGTACAAGCCCTTTATTACCTAGTTTACAACTCGTCATTGATATTATTTTACAGCAGAAATTCTTTATAATGGTTTCTTGTTTGTTTGTATTGGAGTTTAACGGTCCAGTCAATACTAATTTAGGTTATTTTGAGTCGGTCAGTTTACCTATCCACACTTTCCTGGGTGGGCTTATACGTTAGCGGTTAACCAGTACAGTGCACATTCGCCAGAAACTGACAACTGCCCTTCTTGATCTTTATAATGGTAAAGTGTTAGGAAATACTGTCGTTATAACAATGGTTCGCTGTATTTGTTTGTTTGTTTGATTTGATGTTTAACGTCCCCGTCAACACTGTATAGGTCATTTTGGAGACGTTGCTTCCAATTATGTGGGACTTTTACCCGACATTGAGATGAAATGACATCTCAAGCCCTGTCGCCCAATGAAACCAATAGGGTTTATTAGCATGGACGGTCCGCCTCGCACCGCTGGTCCTGGACAGGCTAAGATCCTTTAAGCGGTTTACCTGTACTAGTGTGCGGGCCGGATTCAGCTCTGCGTGGAAGCATCATGCAGCCCATATATTTCTTCAAGCCCCTATGGGCGGGGGCCCAATGGTTCGCTGTATATATTTATATCTGGATGTTTTTATTATTATTATTATTTTTTTTTTTTTTTTTTTGTTTTTTTTTTTTGTTTTTCATGAGACTAGCTTAACATTTAATATCTATGTACCTTCAGAATCGCCGTCATGATCATTCACAACATCAATTTCATCGGATGGACCCTCATAAGAAGTATCAGTGTCTTTTCTTTCATATTCCGCCATGTTTGAAATGGACATTACGCGCTGCTCACTATTATACAATTGCTCATTTTCAAGCCCCGTCTTATATTATTATATTGCAGAATCCTGTTTAATGTTTCTTCAAACATGGAAATCTTTTGTTTTGCAATAAATGTCCAGCACAAATGAATCCTGCTAAGTCCCCTTCGTACAAGATGAATCTAAATAAATAGACTGTCTCTTCTCATCATGAAAACACGCCTATAAACTTTTGACCCCCCTTAACCACACTTTTATATAGTAAAAATGGGGTTTACAGGGGTAAACCTTATTTTCGTATTTCTGCTCTAAAATATAGATTGTTGGTACTCGTTAGAACCGCCTCAACTGAGGCGGTTCTAACGAATATACACAATCTATATTTTGAGCAGAAATAAGAAAAATATCACAATTTTTCATCTTACAATTTTCAATTTTTCGGCGATAAAGGCTACAATGTATTTGTATAGGCGTGTTTTCGAAATGGAAGTCCCCTTCGTACAAGAAGAATCTAAACAAATAGAACGTCTCTTTTTGTTGCAGGATTGTTCACAGACGTTACAACGTGAAAGGCTGATAAGTATCGTAAACATATATTAAGCAGATTTATAAAGTTTAAGCAGACAATTACAATTTGGTTATTTTAATCCGTTAGTTTTATACCGAACCAGTTGATCTCTTGGTTCGTTCATCGTTCTAATCTGGACTGATCCTTAGCCGATCAAATCCTATGGGCACCCAATTAGTGTTATATATCCGCGAAAATGACAATAGTTTCATATCTGGATCATCTTAATATGAGATTTAATGATATAAATTAAGTTAAAGTATTGGAATTTTTTAAGACTGAAAGTTATCTCATATATTAGAATAAATTTTATCAGTCTGAATGTATTACTTCAACACAAAGCCGTATAATGTTTTATATTTGGGTTTTATATGGCACTGTGTCTAGTAAAACGATTTGAAATTTTAACTAGATCGGGCAAATGTCTTTAAACTTTGTAAGAACTATAGAAATTGAGCCAGCTCAAGATAAAAAATAATCAAAGCACTGCTAGCGCTGGTGGGTCGATTGTAACACAAAAGCCAAAAGCATCTATTTGTAATACTTTATTTAACCCATTTAGTACCAGAAACCCCAAAACGGTACCCTAGCAAACAGTGCAGGCCCAGATCAGACGCCGCAGAACGCGGCGTCTGATCAGGGCCTCCACTGTTTGCTAAAAATTCAGTCATTTTCCAAATAAATGTTGATGAAAACACAACCAGACACACCTAAATTTTGAAATGGACTCCTGCCATATATAAGGAGGACGATTCCATTTGGTACGAAAAGTGTTAATACGAGGCTCCATTTTTAATACTTTCTCGCCATTTCATCACGTTAATGAGTATCATCACGAAAACATGGGTTAACCTTATTTTTTTTATTTCTTCTCTAAAATATAGATTGTGGGTACTCGTTATTCGATTTACAACTTTCAATTCAAAAGAAATTTGAAAAAATGTAAGATTTCAAGATGACCAGGGGCCAGTTTCATCAAAGCATTTGCGACCTATTTTAGTCTTAGGAAGATCGTACGAAGTTCTAACGACAAAAAATCCTGTTTCATCAAATGCTCGAGATCTGCGATGTTCGCACATTTTGTCGTATTTCTGAGATGAATATTTAGACATCGCACAGTGACATTGTCGTCTTAACCTTTGGACATGTCACAGCCATAGCTGAAGAAGATAACGCGCGGCATATGTTAAAGAAACCTAAAGAAACACGCTTTCATGTATCTCTGTAAGTATGGTAGATAAAACATGCCATTTCGCTTACCATCGCAGATCACGCCCATCACTTATACAAGCCCATGCATTGAAGACCCCTCTAAACTGACCCCTTTGCTATAATCTTTAGTTTAGGTTTTTAAAATAGAGATTGAGGGTACTCGTTAGAAGCGCCTCGTTGTGGTTGTGCTTACGAGTATCCACAACCTATATGTCATGGTGTACTCGTAACCTAGAACCGACACTCGCTTTCGCCCATCGGAGCTTGGAGAAATATATTGGCCTGCATAGTACTTCCGCGCAGAGCTGAAATCGACCAAACTTGATTACTTGTTAACCGCTTAGAAGGTAATCGAGTAAAAGCCTGCCCAAGAAAACTGGCGCGAGCGAGACCGCTCTTTAAACCCTAGCGGTTTCTTTGGTCGGTTGGGTTTAAGATGTCATTTCATCTCAGCGTCGGGTAAAAGCCCCACAAAATCGGAAGCAGCGTCTCCAAAATACTAAAAATGACCTAAATACATGTACCAACGGTTGTCGGGGAATTAAAACCCAAATCAAAACTAACAACGCGTTCAGGTAGTTCTAACGATTACCCATAATCTGCGTTTAGACTTTTGATTGAGATGAAGACTCATAGTACCTCAAATCGACACATAAAACTAGAATTCTCAATACGTCAGAGATGCCCCCCCCCCCCCCCCCGCCCAGGGACCATCCGACCATCCTCACCAAGGAAAAAATGCATGTTGCAAAAACTAAAAAAAAATATAGATTCAGCTTCGGTTAAGTTGATGCCGCACCTGCCCCCCAACTTGCCCCACCCAAAACAAAAAAAAGGTATTTTAAGGCAGAAGAAATGAATATAGGACTTTAAGAGGTATCCATAGTTTATATATATGAGGTAAGAAACTGACTAACTTCACATATGCAAAAAAGTAGTTAAAATTCATCCATGAATTCAAAACCACATGCACATCCAAACCACATGCACATCCAAACCCCATGCACATCCTCATACCATGGAGAAAACACATGCACAGTTTCCAAATGATTGGTATAAAACTGTATGAGGAGTTGCGATGACAAGAAGGTTAAATATGACTAAGTTCGCAATGTGAAAAAAATGATAGAAATTGATCCAAGATTTATATCCAAACTACATGCACACCCTCATACCATTTAGAAAACACATGTGAAGTTTCAAAATAATTGGTATAAAACTGCACGAGGAGTTGCGATGACAAGAGGTACCTACTGTCTATCAATTGATTGAAATGAAATGAAATGAAATGAAGTTCACAATGTGGAAAAAGTGACACAATTTAACTGTGTGAACGTGGCTTGGAGTCTGGAGTTTGGAGTATGACATTTAATTCCAAGCTTGGCTTTCCTAAAAAATAAGAAAGGGTTTCACAAGCAATACTGGTATTGTTTCTTAGCTTGGCATTCAATCGTAAGCCTAACATTCAACACCAAGCTGGTATTCCAAGGCTGTATTATTTCTTAGCTTGGCATTCAATCCTAAGCCTAACATTCAACACTAACCTGGTATTTCAAGGCTGGTATTGTTTCTTAGTTTGGCATTCAATCCTAAGCCTAACATTCAACACCTAGCTGGTATTTCAAGGCTAATATTGTTTCTTAGCTTGGCATTCAATCCTAAGCCTAACATTCAACACCAAGCTGGTATTTCAAGGCAGGTATCGTTTCTTAGCTTGGCATTCAATCCTAAGCCCAATATTTAACACCAAGCTGGTATTTCAATGCTGTACTATTTCTTAGCTTGGCATTCAATCCTCAGCCTAACATCCAACACCAAGCTGGTATTTCAAGTCTGGTATTGTTTCTTAGCTTGGCATTCAATCCTAAGCCTAACATTCAACACCAAGCTGGTATTTCAAGGCTGGTATTGTTCCTTAGCTTGGCATTCAATCCTAAGCCCAACATTTAACACCAAGCTGGTATTTCAAGGCTGTAATATTTCTTAGCTTGGCATTCAATCCTAAGCCTAACATTCAACACCAAGCTGGTATTTCAAGTCTGGTATTGTTTCTTAGCTTGGCATTCAATCCTAAGCCTAACATTCAACACCAAGCTTATATCTGAAGGCTGTTATTTTTTCTTAGCTTGGCATTCAATCCTAGGCCTAACATTCACCACCAAGCTGGTATTTCAAGGTTTGTATTGCTTCTTAGGTTGACAGTCAATCCTAGGCCTAACACTCAAAACCAAGCTGGTATTTCAAGGCTGGTATCGTTTCTTAGCTTGGCATTCAATCCTAGGCCTAACATTCAACACCAAGCTGGTATTTCAAGGCTGGTATCGTTTCTTAGCTTGGCATTCAATCCTAGGCCTAACATTCAACACCAAGCTGGTATTTCAAGGCTGGTATCGTTTCTTAGCTTGGCATTCAATCCTAGGCCTAACATTCAACACCAAGCTGGTATTTCAAGGCATGTATTGTTTCTTAGCTTGCCATTCAGCCCTAAGCCTAACATTCAACACCAAGCTTATATTTCAATGCTGTTATTTTTTCTTAGCTTGACATTCAATTATTTCAAGGCTGTTATTTTTTTCTTAGCTTGGCATTCAATCCTAGGCATACCATTCAATACCAAGCTGGTATTCAATCCCAGGGCGGGAATTCGATTTGGCAGTCTGCTTATGTTAAAGAAAGGATTTGATGGTCCATAGGAACTATTAACTGATTAACGGAACCAGCTTTAATGACGTGAACTCCCATGGTCAAATAAATGTGCCAGCAAAATGTGTTATAAGTGCTGTGTTTCACTATCCAGTGGGTAAGAGAGCTAACTCTTAATCAATACATATAAATACCCTGAAAAAGTATCGTAAAGTTAGCAGCAGGTCACAGGTAAACGAATACCCGCAACATTGTGCCGAGTCAAAAGCCGAAGCTTTGACGGTGTGCTTAATCTATGTTTAGTATTATTTTTTTGTATGAACATGTTTGTAGGTTTTGGAGGGGTTTTCTTCCTTGTATACCACAACTTTCTGAAGCCTATGCTGTTTTCACTTTAGAAGCCTCTGTGGTGTAGTGATTATGCTACTCGTTGTATAAACTAGGGATCGCAGGATCGATCCCGGACTTCTCAGAATTCGAATGAGCCTTTAAATCGAGGTCCTGTCTCCGTATGACCCTAGATGTGGGTGAGACGAAACACTCGGACAATCGCTCACTCTGGATTCATTTAGGCTTTTTATAGTGCTCTTTTGTAAAATTTATTTATTGACGTCGGGTCACTTGTTCGATACACAGCTTTTGACTACCGGTTGTTAGAAAACCATGATCCCGTCTCTATATTGCATTAGGTGTTGAGGGGACGTAAAATGTAAGACAGATTCAACCATATCTTCATCATCAGGGCGAACTCTTAGACAAGAGCCTGTAGGGTTATCCGTGATGATGAAACGTGATGAATTGGTATTGCAAGCATGTTCATGTTGTGTAGGAAGAATTTTGTTCAAGAAGAGTTTCGAGTTCATTTTTTGTAATGATGCCGTTTCTGTTTAAGAAATCCGTTCATGTAAAGAACGTGATTTTGATTTGTGAGTACTGCATTACGTAGGATGATAAGTTTGGGTAGTTTGGGTCACACGTTATAACGGCCTGAGCCGCGGAGATGACGTCAGTAACGTCATCGACGTCGCAAGGGCGGTTCTGACGTCGTGTCTACCAAATGCGGAAATGATTTTAGCTTAGTATTGGACGGCAAATAGTGCAGGTCCGTTCATGATTTTGATATTGCTAACGGCAAACAGTGTTGTTCCCTATCAAAGACTGATACCCGTTGTGTAGAATAGATAAAAAAATCTTCCTGTTTTTAGTTTCTAGCTGTTGTTAATGTAATGAATTTGGTTTAAACTTTATTTTGATTGCTTCACATACAAGGATAAGAAAGCAGACAAATACATATGGTCCAGGATTTCACAAAAGCCAATGGCTTGTGCAAAGGTCATCTCCTGGAATGTAATGAATTTGTGAACAGCTATATATTGTGAACCGTGTCGCGAAGGATATGAAATTGAGTTTTGGTTATTTGTTTCCGGTAATTGGCGAGTGACCGGGTAGTGCAAAGGCGCAGTCTGTTAAGTTGCCTCTCTCTTACCTGTGCTGATGTAGTGAGCATAAATTTGATGAATATTATGCTCAGTTATAGTGAGCATTAATTGATTTCTGTAGTGCTCAGTAAGGGAGCATACATTTTGAGTATTCTTGTTTCAAGCACTGGGTGCCGATATTTTGTTGCACAGTCAATGTAAGTTCTGCTGCGCGGTTATTTGTCGCATGCACTGATCAGCCTGTTTGTCTGGTCGGCGCATGCGCAATAACGGTAATGCATGAACATATTCAGACTTCTCAGGGGCAAGGATCATGATCTAGTGTATACATTTCGTGAACCGTATTTTAGTTGATTATCGCAATTTGCAGGCATGTTATAACAATAAGACGTCATGTAACCTGCTGCTGGTCTACATGAGCAGGTATTGGTATGAAGAGTCGTAGGGTAGTAGTGCCCCGCAGAGGCGGGCAAAACCAGATTGCGGACCGTCCAGACCAGATATTTAGATCTCATGTTCTACTGAACTGAGATATAATCTCGTACGATTTCTGATAAAAAGAAGAAAGTGTCAACATAAATAGTTGGCTGTAATAAATTCTTCAAGTGAAATACGGGTGCCTCAGCGCGGCGACGTAGTACATGTACATTACTGAACTGAAGCAGATTTCTCTATATGTGAAAGATGAAACCCGTCCCGGCCAGCCAAGAAAAGCTGCTATATAAAGTGGCGGATCTGAAAGATATTGCTGGTTGTGTTCCTTTTCCACCGGGGATAGTTCATAACATTACGAAAACACGCCTGTACAAATACACTGTAAATTTTACCACCAAAAAAAAATGAAAAATTTCAGATGAAAAGTTTTGATATTTTTCTTAATTCTGCTCAAAAACATAGATTGTGGGTACTCGTGAGAACCGCCTCACGAGTACCCACAATCTATGTTTTTTTCGGAGCAGAAATAAGAAAAATGTTGTATACCCCTGCAAATCCCAGTTTTACTTATAAAAGTGGGGTTTAAGGGGGTCAAATTAAGATAAGTGTGTTTCCGTGATGAACTTTAGACTTAAGATATGAAACTTAGAAATGTTTGTGCACGTAGGTCCCCCACCTCCTGACGAAAGACCACCCGTGTAAACTGGCAAACATTCTTTTGAAAAAAGTACACAAATTTAGACAAACGCAGAATTTCGAAGCAGTTTACAAGTCATGAAACATAAGTCTATTATTTTAAGCCGCAGAGACGCATCAATGACAAGCAGCGGCTGCGTAAAGACCAAGCATGGCCGGGCATTGCCAAAAGAATTAATAGCGCAGAAAAAGTTTTGTTTTCCGTATTTTTCGATTGCTGGGGGACCCATTGTTCAATCTCCCGTACCAAATGGCAAGACACTCACAGATAAATTTTATAAGAGTGGTGTGTTGAAAACAGTTAAGAGTGGTGCATGTGTTGAAAGCACACTATGAAGAACGTAGACCTGCAACCTGTCTGTCGTATCCATAAAACCGCACCTGCTCGCAAATGTGTTCCTGTCCAAGACTTCTTGAATGAGGAAAAGGTAGATACAGCGCTCGCATACACCTTATTGGTCAAACCTTAGTCCTTGTGACTTTGCTAAAGAAAACCCTTTCTGGCCGTTTTTATGAACTCAGAAGCACATTTGGGAATGCAAGTTAACTGTGTATACCTAAAAAGGCTTACTTCTCGAGCCTTGAAAAGTGTTATCGTCAAGGGAGAAATCTTCGAAGGGTTTAAGTAAAGGAAATGTGAATGGTATGAATAACGCGCACTGTATCTAAAATGAACGCCCCTCGTGAGTTTAACTTTATCAGCCAATAACAGACAAACAGACAGTAAAACCTTTTAAAAGGCAGAAAACACTTTTAGACAGAAAATAAAACAATTGATGGCCATAAAATGGATATTCATGGCTCCAGAACATCACGAAAACACGCCTATATAATTTTGACCCCAATGAACCCCACTTTTATTTTGTAAAATTTGGGTTTCCGGGGGTATACCTATTTTTCTTATTTCTGCTCTAAAATAAAGATTGTGGGTACTCGTTAGAACCGCCCCGATGAGGCGGTTCTAACGAGTGCCCACCATCTATATTTTGAGCAGAAAAAAGAAAAATATCACAGTTTTTCAAACTAAAATTTTCATTTTTTTTTTTTTTTTGCGATAAAGGTGGCAATGTATTTGTGTAGGCGTGTTTGCGTAATGAGGAGCGATACCACTGTCGTGCATCACAAATACGTATATCCGTCTTTTGCATGGAGTATGGAAATCATCCCCTTTTTCATCCGACCTTCCTGTAAACTATCCGTGATAGATGGTGACAGTTGAGGTTTTTAATCGACAATAACATCACGAAAACAGGCCTAGTGTATAGTTATAATCCCCTTGAAACCCAAATTTTATGCAGAAAACTGGGTCGGAGTATAGGAGTAAACTTTATTTTTCTTTTCTTCTATAAACCATAGATAAATGGTACTCGCTATATCGCCTCATACCGCCTCGATGAGGCAGTTCTAACGTGTACCCACAATCTAAATTCTGAGCAGAAATAAGAAAACTATTACGATTTAAAATTGTAGATTTTTTTCCATAAGGGAATAATAATAGCCGACCACTTGTTTTACTTCAACTCTTTACCAAATTTTCGAGGGTCTCCCCTCTTCATCAGTGTTATATCGACACTGCACTCTACATTTTACATGACTTTCCAATATGGCCTTCCAATGTTTGAGACATCAGTTCCATGACGTCATGACATCATGGCGTCAAAACGCCATGCAACCTTTGGCACGACGTCACAAACATTTGCAA
Source organism: Lucinisca nassula (assembly GCA_963580285.1). Taxonomy (NCBI): domain Eukaryota; kingdom Metazoa; phylum Mollusca; class Bivalvia; order Lucinida; family Lucinidae; genus Lucinisca; species Lucinisca nassula. The sequence continues at coordinate 45,940,324 of OY757023.1, read as the reverse complement.
TGTCTTTCAAAGACACCAGAGGTACCTACCACATTACACGCCCCACAGCCCCCGCCCATCGGGGCTTGAAGAAATATATGGGCTGCATGATGCTTACACGCAGAGCTGAATCAGACCCACACACGAGTACTGGTAAACCACTTAGAGGACCTAAGGCGGCCCAGGCAAAGCGGTGTGAGTGTCGTACAGTCCATGCTTATAGACCCTATTGGTTTCATCGGGCGACAGGGCTTGAGATGTCATTTCATCTCAATGTCGGGTAACAGTCCCACAAAATTGGAAGCAACGTCTCCAAAATGACCTTTATAGTGTTGACGAGGACATTAGACCTCAAATTAAACAAACACTCCCCACAGCATCGATGGCTTAATAAATAAATACATAAATGGATAAATAAATCAATAATAACATAAATGTACTACTAATTAATCTTACAGTGACATAATCTACTACAATTGAAACACATGGGGTCGTGCCCCCCGCCCCCAAGCTTATTTCGGCTCAATATAAGTGGAATAATCTTGAATGGGCCGTAAAACAGACAATAAATAAATATAAAAAATTGTAAACACATTAATAAATAAATAAATAAATAAATAAATAAATAAATAAATGCTGTAAACGTAACCCCAATAATATGTTACCAATATAAATAATTAGGTAAATAAATAATTATGAATCTGAAAACAAACCACTCATATATGAGCCAGCGCACAACAAATCTACGTTAAGGCTCGTGCGACCAGCGAAGACTCAGATAAGCCCGCGCATTTGCGCAGTCTGATCAGGCCACGACCCCATATGTTTCAATTGTAGTAGATAATGTCACTGTAAGATTAATTAGTAGTAAATTTATGTTATTATTGATTTATTTATTCATTTATGTATTTATTTATTAAGCCTTTGACGCCATGATGTCGTGACGTCATGAAATTGGAAGGCCATATTGGAAAGCCATGTAAAATGTAGAGTGCAATGTCCATATAACCCTGATGAAGAGGGGAGACCCTCGAAAATTTGGTAAAGAGTTGAAGTAAAACAAGTGGTACTACGATTTCGTTTATGCAGCGGTAAAATTACAATATATTTGTATAGGCGGTTTTTTTGTTTTTTCGTAATGAACTACAATATATATACAGTCTAGTATACCCCAACACTTGTTTTATTTCTTGTCTTTTCATCTTCGGTTTATTCCGACTTCTGACTTTCGTCATTTTTTAGTGGAGCTCTAGTTATAGCATGTAGAATAATATTGCATTCGAAACAAATCGACATTATGATATGGTATGCATGAAAAGGAATATCAAATTGCATGGCATTACGGAAACACGCCTAAGCAAATGCATTGTAAACTTTACCTGCGAAAAAAACGAAAATTTTAAGAATAAGGTATACCCCTGTAAACCCCAGTTTTACTGTATAAAAGTGGGGTTCAAGGGGTCAAATTTTAATAGGCGTGTTTTCGTGATTGATTCAAACCTTCGGCTTAGTCCAGGGTTTGATCTATCAGGTTATCCATTGGACTAGAATTTTCAATATATTGAAGATTCTAGTCACCAAAATCATGAATACTTTTGTAGTCTGTCATAAATTCAATCTTAAGTCATTAAGTCATACAAGTCTTTACGTCTCCAGTGCTCCCAGACAAAAAGATAGCGATAAGTTGGTACATGCGTGCGTTTCAGAAGTACTTCTATCTGACAGTAGCGTTCCTCAAGGTTGTGTACGCGTGGCAAATAGTGAGCTTGAAACTGGATATTTTTAATTTTTCTTACCAACGTGGTTGATATAATTGCCTCTAAGACATCATATTCGCATCCTTCACAATTGATGAGAAGCAAGTCAATGTCATTTTCTTCAATGCCTACTTGTAACAAGAATTCTGTTGAATTAACAATAATCATGGGGGTGTCTCCGTGGCTCCCTGAATACGCTGACGTACCATCTCCTTTAATGTTGACAAAAATTTCCTCAGTTATTTTTCCAAGACCAAAATTTAGGACCATAACGTTTTCTTTGTCTTGTAATTTTTCCTTCAGTTCTTTCGCAAACTTTTCTATGGGCTCCAGTGTGATAAAGTTTGGTCCGTATAAGTTAAGTATATTTATTGCATCATGACCCAGATTACCACCGACTTCTAACACAAATGAATGTTTTGTTAAATATGAGAGATGCCGTTTCCGCATGTCATCGCCCTTGCTTGCAGAAAATCGCTTTCTATCTTCCACTCGGCTCTTAGGTAGGTTAGCTACACATTCTTCATACTCATCTTTTTCTTTTCGCGTGAAATGTGGTGAGGACTTGGCAAGGTTCTGTCGAATCTGTTGTTCGAATGCTTTCAAGTGAGCAAAGTTGATAGTATTCTTGTGTAGAATATCTGCATTTCCCATCCATGAAGCATAAAAAATCCTTCCATATTTGTGTTTGAGTGAGATAAAAAGTAATATTGCTACACCCACAAAAACTACTATAAATAATCGTTGTTGTTTCATTGTAATTGATATTAAAACCTTTAAACGTGAAAATGAATAAGAGGCTAGTGAAGACAAGATGAGAGATTAAATACTGCAGAGTAATATCGATTTCATCTTTACCTTTACTTTAGTGATAGCTTGAACACATATGCTGAAATAGTATATCCATTTCGATGGAAGTTCCCAAATTGTATTTGTTTGTTTGTATTGGAGTTTACTGGCTCAGTCATCACTATTTAGGTCTTTTTTGAGCAGGTCAGTTTACCTATCCACACTTTTCCAGGGCAGCGGAAGGGAGAGAATGACCCGTAGTATTATGGTTGACTGTACACAAATATCCATCATAGTGCAGATTATATTTCTGATTATTTGGGATCATTGAGTTCATTTCGAATCATTTTGAAAATAGAGTTCTGCTTAAACCGGTGCTAGAGGGCATGGCCGGTGTTGCACTTTTCAGTACTGGTCATGAACAGACTTAATAAAACCGAGTCTGCTATTTTCGTTTATTTGGTGCATTCTTTGCTTCCAAGGGATCAAAATATTCAGAACTGATTTACCTGGCAGCCGTGACAGTTTGCAGCAATAAATAAACCAGCACTAGTCATAAAACACATAGAGGATCTTACATGAGTGTTCATGTATTATTGAATTTAACATGAGCACGAATGCAAGATTCTATTTATCTAATGACATCAACAGCGCATTTTATTCACGGTTTGTTGAGAAAAATGTCAATAGTCTGTCATTCGAAATCGCGACGTCGTTAATGACGACGTACATGTAACGTTACGGGGCGTATCTAACTAATTTGCATATTTAATCCACTAGTGGATTATCGAATTTATCACATGGCGCTATTACACCCTCAGACACGACGTCATATGATAATAGGTCATAATGGTATTCATTGTAAAAAGAACCGAAAAATACTTTAATAAATGTCTTGAAAAAATATGACGTATTCAAAATGATATGAGTTATGAAAAATATATTCTACAGTACAATGACGTGTACATAGGTGGACAAAGGACCTTTATTATTAAGTTACTTTTATTCTTCACGGGGAACATGGGATCACATTCCCCGCCTGACATCGAAGCCCCGTTTTTGGATTTAAATTTATCGATTGTAGATGGGGTTTTAACTGCAAAATTTATGATAAATGCGATGCTTTTCTAATCGTGTCTATTTTTAATTTTGATTTTGAACTTGTAAATTTTCCAATCTTGAATGGTGATATTCAACGTGTGACATCCAACGGTGTTTATGTTTCGCATTGAATTCGATTTGCCAGAGTTTCTTGCAATGTATACGACTTCAACACTCGTAATACATTGTTGTCTGCTAAACGTCCAAATTAGGGTTATCTGTATCATAAACTATATAAAGCCTTTCAAAGTTTTATAGACGTCATTCCGACTGTTGGACTTCACTCACTTCTGCAACAAGGCCACCCATTCCCATAACACATCCGTGCTACATTGTGCATTTTTACGCAGCTCCAAAGTGACTTTTATTATGGATAATTCCTAATTTATACTGCAAACATACGGTGTGGGTACTCGTTAGAACCGCCCTAATGAGACTGTTCTAGCGTGTATCCACGCCATATGTGTCGGAGCAGAAATAAGAAAAACAATGTATACCCACGTAAAGCCTAGTTTTCTCTATATAAAGTGGGGTTTTGTCTCTGGTCGTGCCCATCGGAGCCTATCTGTTGGTTTTCTTTTGCTCCAGCATTTCAGTGGTTTCTTGCTTTTGAGTCCTGACCTTTGTTTCATCTCTGTGGTTGTTTGATTTTTTTTGTGTTCACGGAGATGTTGCACTGATGAGTTAGGAGACCATCATGCGGACTGAACAAATTATTTGTCTAAATTGCGTCGGAAGTAAGGGCGAGGATTGAGGCCTCGTGGGGTCGGTTTTGGCCCCCGGTGGAGTTCGTTTCGCTGACCGTTCCAGGGTGGTTCTTCTGTCGCGGTTAAATTTTGTTACCGTTGGTCTTTGAGTGTTTATATCGTTTATATGATTTTGTTTTGGATAGCCATTTGGCCATTTTGCGCGAAAGTAACTGTCCTTTTGGCTTTCCGCTATTGGTGATTGGAGTCTGCTGTTTGATAGTTGTGTTTCTTTCTCTTTGGTGTCTCTGGTGGAAGCTGTGGGTTAATTGTATCGATTCCTCTATGAGGCTGTTCTAACGAGTACCTACAATCTATATTTTGAGCAGAAATAAGAAAAATATCACAATTTTTTCATCTTTAAATGTTCGTTTTTTTCGGTGGTGCAGTTTACAATGTATCTGTATAGGCGTGTTTTCGTAATGTGCTGAAGTTGCCTGTTTTATTACAGCCCCGATACCTTTGCAGATAACGTCAGGGCCAACAAGCCCCACAAGAGGATTATCGATATGTGAAAATGCAATATTTTAGATGACTGTCTCTCCAGTGGAATATATATTCACCGGGGTGTTATGGCGTTAATTTTAAAATAGGAACATACAGATTGAAGAAATTACTGGACCGATGATTTATGGCTAGCATGCATGTGCGTGTGTCTGTGTGCGCGTGTGTCTGTGTGTGGGAATAAGTTTGTGTGTTATGCCCCACTATCATCTAAGGTCATACCGAGACTGGACATCGGTTTAAAGATTCATCCGAAAGTCTGGAGAAGCCCGAAATCAAACCAACAGAATTGTTTACCTGTTCGCGGATTGATTAGAATATTCGCATGTCGTATACGCCTTACAAGCCAACACATTCCTGTGTCAGAGTATAGTCTATCATATCTCCAACCCGCCCATTGATCATTGGAGAAATATATGGATGCATGTCGATTACGCGCTGAGCTTAAACCGACCAAAAATTTGAGTACTAGTAAACCGCGTTTAAAGAAAAAATGTGCGAGTCGGTCCGTTGCTTAAGCCTTATATGTAGCGGTTTCTTATGGCAGAAATGCATTGGATACGTCATTTCATCTCAATATCGGGTGAAAGTCCTACAAAAATCAAAAGTAACGTCTCCAAAGTAACCTAAACAGAGTAGAAGGGGGCGTACAACCGCATCATGGACAAGCAAAATCACATCTCTAAAACGACCATTTTGCTTATTAAAACTTGTGATAGTTTTCTTATTTGTATTCCCTTAGCCTTTATTGTGGAGACAAAATAAGATGAAATAGTTAATACCCCTGTAACCCTAGTTGTTTTTAGCCCACAATGGCCGGAGGCTGCTAGGGAGCTTATAGGATTGGCAGTTGTCCGTCGTTGTCGTCGTCTGTCCTTTGACGTCAACACTTTCAAACCACATCTCCTCTGAAGCCACTTGGCCTATCGAGCCCAACTCTTATCTGAAGCAGCCTTGGGCTGGGGGATTGAAAGTTTTTTAATGGAAATCGGCTCTTTAGTTTGGTTGCTATGGCAACGTAGAGTTTCCATAGACTTACAATGGGGGAAATTGAAAAATGTCATTTACTGCCAAACCTTTGCAGATATCTTGACAAAACCTTCATAGAAATATTCCTTAGGCAATCTGATATCTGCCATATTATTGAAGGCCTTATGCTCAATTTCACTGGTTGCCATGGAAACCAAAATGTTAAAAATAGAAGAAAAAAAAGAAAAAAATCAACTCCTCCGAAACCATATGCTCTATGAGGCTGAGACTTTATGAAAATATTCACAATATTTGCCTCAACAGGTTTTATGTATTTTGTTGTTGTTTTTGTGAAATTCGGGTCTTTAGTTTGGTTGCTGTGGCAACTTAGAGTTTCCATTGACTTATAATGGGAAACATTGAAAAAGGCATTAAATGCCAAGCATTTGCAGATATTTTGACAACACTTTTATGAAAATCTTTCTTAGGCAACATCCTATCTGCAATATGACTTCAGGCCTACTGCTCATTTTCACTTGTTACCATGGAAACCAAAATGCACAAAATAGGAAAAAAACATACTTGAAATACTCTCCTCAGAAACCATACACTCTATGAGGCTGAGACTTTATGCTAGATGGTCATGATGGTCCTGGATCGCTCACCTATTCCATATTGTACAATAGAAATTGTAGGTAATACATGGTGGAGTAGAGGGTTTGGGCAATTTTGGTTGACCCAAGGAGGTTTTTATATGTTTAGCTTGTTGATCCAAGCATAACGGTTTGAGCAATTTTGGAAGAGGGCCGCCCAAGGAACATTCCTGTGAAATTAATTCGAAATCCATCCACTGGTTAAGCAGAAGTTGTTTAAAGGTTTTCTATTATTAGCTCTGGAGGCCACCTTTTTCATCCCAGCAGAATTGTTTGAGCAATTTTGATATAGGGTCACCCAAGGAGGCGGTTCTAACGAGTGCCCACAACCTATGTCTTGGAGTAGAAATAAGAAAAATAATGTATACCCCTGTAAACCCTAGTTTACCCTATTTTAACTGAGGTTTAAGGGGGTGTTCATTTCACGGATTTGTTCACGTGATGTACTGCTCATTTTTATTGGATGCCAAGGAAACCAAAAAGCAAAAAAAAAAAAAAAAAAAAAAACTTAAAACAGTATCTCCTCAGAAACCATATGCTCTTTGAGGCTGAGACTTTATGAAACTATTCACCATAATTGCCTCTACATGTTTTGTGTTTTTATGAAATTCGGCTTTTTAGTATGGTTGCTATGGCAACATAGCGTATCCATTTACTTATAATGGGAATGTGCAGATATATTGAAAAAAAAAATAAAGTTCATAGAAATATTCTTTAAGCAATCATCTGTCTGCCATATGATTTTGTTTGCCATGGAAAACTCTTAAAAATCATGCTCTTAGAGTCCATATGCTCTCTGAGGCTGAGACTTTATGGAAATATTACCATATTTGCCTAAACAGGTTTTGTGTTTGTTTGGAATTTCGGCTTTTTACTTTGGTTGCTATAGCAACTTAGAGTTGTCATAGACTTGTTATGGAGAAAAATGAAATTTTGCATTTACTGTTAAGTTCCCAGCAGATATTCTGGCAAAATTTCATACAGATATTCTTTAAGCAATCTTCTATCTGCCATATGAATTTAGGCCTACTGCTAATTTTATTAGTTGTCATTGGAAACCAAACTTAAAAAAAAACTTTATCATCTCAGAAACCATATGCTCTACGAGCCTGGGACTTTATGAAAAAAATTACCATATTTACCTTTACAACTTATTATTTAGTATGTGTGTTTGTTTTTTATGAAATTTGGCTATTTAGTTTGTTTGCTATGGCAAGTTAAGACTTAACTCTGCCCACATCATAGTGTAGATTATATTTTCTTGTCCTTTGGGATCATTGATTCCATTGTGGAATTTTGAAAATATCTGAGGGTCACTGATGAGGCCTAATTGGCCGAAACTAGCTAGTCTGGCCCAGAAAACATGTACACTCCATATTTTTGGTTCTGTGGTGTATTCCTTGCTTCCAAAGGATAACCCTTTTATAGAACTGTTCATGGGGAAAATTGAAAAATGACATGCATCCCTTTTAAGATATTTTGTTCACAGAAATTTTCTTTTAAATAATGTTCTTTTAGACCTCTGAAGCCACTAGGCTGATTGGGTCCAAATTTTATCTGCAGCATCCTTGGACACAGGGTTGCCATGGATAATTAAAATACATTGCTGCCAGTGGGCAGTGTCCCCTGACCTCTGGTTAGCAGAGTGGTCCATGGGCCTCTTGGTTTGTAATTTTTTTTTTATTTATATTCCCATAACCTGTATTTTGGAGAAGAAATAAGATGAAATAGATCATACTCCTGTAATCCCCAGTTTTCTCCTATGTAAAGCGGGGTTTATAGGTACGTTCATTACACAGTGAATATTCTGAGAAATCAGAAATAAATTATTGGTTTAGACTCATAGTCTAGACAGGTTTTTAATTATTTGGACCCCATTTTGATTTATATCAGTCTTTGAATCGACTACCTATTTGAATTTCGCAAAATTGCAGTATGTTTCCTCTGACTTTCTTTGCCGGATCATTACAGGGTCACTGATGAGGCTTTATTAGCCGAAACTACGTAGTTTGGCCCATCTTCTTTCTTATGGGTTTTTTCATTGCTCTTAAAGGAACTCATTTTTGATTTTTATTTGTAGATATGTTTATGATTTATTAACTATTAACAATATATATTCCAATGGTTTGATCAGTCAAACTTACCCCCCCCCCCCCCCCCACGAACTTCAGTCAAATAAAGCAAATTCTTCTGATACCAATACCCCGTTTTCCGATTTACATCTATCTATTCTAGATGTGTTTGTTTCCTGCAACATTTATGATAAACGCGATGATTTTGATTCTGAGGTTGTAAATTTCCCTATCTTCCTTTCTCGGATGGTGATGTTCCTCGTGCGGCATCCTATGGCGTTTATGTTTCGCAATTTATTCGGTTTGCCAGAGTCTAGTCATGTAATTGACTTCAACACTCGTAATAAATTGTTAACTGCTAAACTTTATTATCATGGTTATCGGTATCATAAACCACGCAAAGCCTTTCCTTAATTGAATTACATACCTAAAACGGATATCTTACATTACACTGTTTATGGGTGTCATCACCTTTTTCATCCCACCTTCCTGAACACTTTTTGCAACCCGTGATAGATAGTGATAGGTGAGGTTATTACAACAACGCAAACAGCAAGTTATTCAAAGGCCTTCTCCCAGACGCACTTTTGAAGTTGTTTGAGACGAATATCAAATACGTGGCGAAAACTTTGTAGCACCGTGTTGAACTTTCCATCACGTGCTTCTTAACTGTTATTTAAGACGATTGACAACCATCTTTGAACGTTTACCTAGAGCGAGTCCGACAGTCAACGTCATGACCTCAATTTCAGGGCACTGTGGTTATTTTAAGAAAACATTTTTGCTGCTCTAACGCCTACATTGATTGACGGATTTAATATAACTTCACAAAAATGTTGCTTATGATAATATCTCGAGCGAATTTGACATTCAAGGTCATGACTTCAAGGTCAATGTCACTGTGGCTATATTTAGCTCACCTGAGCACGAAATGCTCATAGTGAGCTATTGTGAGCAGTCAATGTCCGTCGTGTATCGTAGGGCGTCAACATTTTGCTTCAAATGCTACTCCAAACCCCGATGGCCAATTTGATTCAAAATTCACAGGAATGTTGCCTAAGTGACTCCCTACCACAATGGGTAAAAGGGTTTAGCTCTGATGAATAAGATGGCCACCAGAGCTAAAAATAGACAATATTCAAACGACAACTTCTCCTGTGCCCTTTGGCCAATTTTATTTAAACTTCATAGGACTGTTGCTTAGATGACTTCTACCGAAATAGCTAAAACGTTTCCGCTTCGACGAGGAAAATGGCCGCCTGAGCTGAAAAAAAAAAAACATCGAGAATTTGCTTCAAACGCGAACTCCTCCTAAATCCTCGGGACAATTTGATTCAAACTTCACAAGAATGTTGCCTAGGTGACTCCCTACCACAAATAGCTAAATCGTTCCGTTCTGACGAACATCGTGGCCGCCTGAACTAAGAACAGAAAACTCTTCAAACGACAACCCCTGTAGGTTTGGGCCAATTTCATTCAAGCTTCATTGGAATGTTGCTTAGGAGACCTTCTATCAAAATAGCTAAAACGGTTCTGCTATGATTAGCAAAATGGTCGCCATGGCTAAAACAAGAGGACAATGATGGTCCTAATTCGCTCACCTGAGTTAAGATATGTACATGCGTGTCCCAGGGTGGGGCAATTTTTGGCCCCAACTCTGTGATTTAAAAAATCTTGGTAGTCCCCGGCGCTGGGGTATATTTAGCCCCAGGGCTATAATTTGAACAATCTTAGTAGAGGTTCACTAGGTGAAGCTTCATACCACATATCAAAGACCTGGGCCTTCTGAAATCAGACAAGAAGATTTTTTTAAGGTTTTCCCTATATAAGCCTATGTAAAACCAGTGGGCCCTGTGGCAGGGGCATTTTTGGCCCCGGGCTACAATTTGAATAATCTTGGTAGAGGTCCACTAGATGAAGTATCATACCAAATATCAAAGACCTGGGCCCTACGGTTTCAGAGAAGAAGATTTTTAAAGGATTTTCCTATACAAGCCCATGTATTTAACTGGTCGACCCCAGTGCGGCCGTTTGAAGATTTTTTTTCTATTTTTAGCCCTTGGTGGCCATCTTGTTTATCAGAGTGGAATGATTTTAAATATTTTGGTAGGGAGTCACCTGGGCAACATTCCTGTGAAGTTTGAAGCCAATTTACAATGTTTTTTCTATTTTTAGCTCTGGTGGCCATTTTGTTCATCAGAGCAGGATCATTTTAGCTAATATGGTAGAGGGTCAACGACATAATATTCCTGTGAAGTTTTGAATCAAATTGGCACAAGGGAGGAATTGTCGATTGAAGAATTTTTCTATTTTTAGCTCTGGTGGCCATCTTTTTAGTCAGAGAGGAACAATTTTAGCTATTTTGGTAGGGAGTCAGCGACATAATATTCATGTGAAGTTTGAATCAAATTGACCCAAGGGGTAAGGAGGAGTTGTCGTTTGAAGATTTTTTCTAGTTTTAGCTCTGGCGGCCATCTTGTTCGCTGCGTTGAACGATTTTAGCTATTTTGGTAGGGAGTCATCTAACTAACATTCCTGTGAAGTTTGATTCAAATTGGCCCAAGGGTTGAGGAGGAGTTCGCGTTTTGGCGTAAATTTACAAAGTTTTTCTGTTTTTAGCTATGGGGGCCATTTTGCTCATCAGAGCGAAAACGTTTTAGCTATTTTGGTAGTGGGTCATCTAAGCAACATTCCTATGACTTTTGAATAAAATTGTCCCAATGGTAAACGAGTAGTCGTTTGAAGAATTTTTCTGTTTTTAGCTCTGGCGGCCATTTTGTTTGTCAGAGCGGAATGATTTTAGCTATTTCTTTAGGGAGTCACCTACATTACATTCCTGTGAAGTTTGAATTGAATTGGCCCAAGGGTTAAGGTGGAGTTCGTGTTTGAAGCAAATTAACGATGTTTTTCTATTTTTTGCGATGGCGGCCATTTTGCTCATCAGAGCAGAATCTTTTCAGCTATTTTGGTAGCTGGTCACCTAAGCAACATTCCTATGAAGTTTGAATAAAATTGGCCCAAGGGTACAGGAGGAATTGGCATTTAAAAGATTTTTTTCTATTTTTAGCTCTGGCGGCCATCTTGTTTGTCAGAGCACAACGATTTTAGCTATTTTGGTAGGGAGTCATTTGGGCAACATTCCTGTGAAGTTTGAATCAAATTGGCTCAAGGATTGAGGAGGAGTTTGTGTTTGAAGCAAATTTACGATGTTTTTCTATTTTTAGCTATGGCGGCCATTTTGCTCATCAGCGCAATACCATTTTAGCTATTTTAGTAGAGAGTCACCTAAGCAACATTCCTATGAAGTTTGAATTAATTTGGCCCAAGGGTACAGGTGGAGTTGTCGTTTAAAGAATTTTCTATTTTTAGCTCTGGTGGCCATTTTGTTCACCGGAGCGGAAACATTTTAGCTATTTTGGATGAGGGTCACCTAAGCAACACTCCTATAAAGTTTGAATGAAATTGGCCTTAAGGTACAGGAGAAGTTGTCGGTTAAAGATTTTTCTATTTTTAGCTATGGTGGCCATCTTGTTCAGCGGAGCGGAACAATTTTAGCTATTTTTGTAGAGGGTCACCTGAGCAATATTCCTATAAAGTTTTATTGAAATTGGCTCAAGGGTTTAGGAGGAGTTAGCATTTAAAGCAAATTGTTGACGCCGCACGACACACGACGCACGACGCACGATGCACGACGCACGACGGACGACGGACGACGGACATTGACTGATCACAATAGCTCACCATGAGCACTTCGTGCTCAGGTGAGCTAAAACACAACAGAAAAACATCGTAAATTTGCTTCATTCGCGAACTCCTCCTATCCCTTGGGCCAATTTGATTCAAGTGATTCAAGCTTCACAGGAATGTTAAGTAGGTGACTCCCTACCGAAATAGCTAAAATCGTTGTGCTCTGGCGAACTTATTGCAAAGAGCGATCTTTGTTTGATGAATGATAAATCTTATACTAACCTTCACCCTGCGACAAATCATTTGTTTTCTTTAGACCTCTCTTTGTGTCACCTATCTCTCTTCCTAGACTATGACTGGTCTGTCTATGATGATCAGTGCGGAAGTGATCACTTCTCTGTTATAATTGAGAGCGTAAACGATAAGGACTGTAACCAGAAATGGAAAGTGAATAAAGCCGACTGCGAATTATTCCGTAATTTATGTGAAGAAGAGTTATCAACTGATTACTTCAATGAATCATCTGACATTGTTTCTGATTTCACAGATTCACGTATCAAAATCTCAGAACAATGCATTCCAAAGGCCTTCACAAATCCTAAGAAAAGCAAACATTGGTTTAATAATGACTGTAAAGAAGCTATCAAAACGCAAACAGGCTTTAAATAAGTTCTGCCAAAGTCCAACGGCAGAAAAACTAAACGACGTTTAAGTTTTTAGAGCAAAAGCTCGGCGAACAATCCGAGCTTCAAAACGAAAGTCACTGAGGAAATATGTTTCAAAATTGAACTACAAAAGCCCCATTAAAAAGGTTTGGGATATGATACGAAATATTTCAGGAAAAACAAAGTCCCCTAGTTTTACACATTTAAATACTTGTTTTGACACAAGAGCTTTAACTAAAAAGATACTCTTGGTAGCGCATTCGTGAAAAATTCATCATCGCGAAATTATTCTGACAGTTTTAGAAATTTTAAACAGGACCAAGAGAAAAGAAATCTAAACTTGAAATCCATCAATCACGTAGAATATAACAAACCTTTTAACTTATCCGAACTAGTTGAAGCCATTGAAAAATCACATGATTCGGCAACCAGATCCGATGGAGTTCGTTATCAGATGCTCAAGCGTCTGCCAAAAAGTTCCCATTCGACACTTTTAGATATCTTTAATATTATTTGGGAAACTGGGTCTGTCCTGAGAGCTGGCGTTGAGCTACAGTTGTTCCAATTCCAAAATCAGGGAAAGATCATGCAGAACGAATTATCGACCGATAACTTTGACAAGTTGTTTTTGTAAAACAAAGGAGAGGACGATAAACAAGAGATTAGTTTGGTACATAGAGTCCAACGGCCTCATTTCAGAATGTCAGGTTTTCGTTAATTTAATAAGACTAGAAACATTTATACGTAATGCTTTTAATAACAAAGAACACGTAGTAGCTATTGTTTCGACTTGGAGAAAGCATATGACACCACATGGCGTTATGGAATGTTGAAAGATCTCCATAACTTAAGGGGAAAACTTCCCAGTTTTATTCAAAGCTTTTTAGAAGAGCGCGCATTTCAACGTGTGGGATTTACCCTGTCAGATCTCTATGAACAAGAGCAGGGTGTCGCATAAGGTAGTATTCTCTAAACTAAGCTATTTAACATCAACGTAAATAATATTGTACAATGTTTGGACGACAAAACGGATTGTGTATTGTATGTTGATCATATGAGTATATGTTACCGGTCAAAAAATATGAAAACAATTGAACGAAAGTTACAACAAAATTTAAAAAGAATAGAAGAGTGGACTGATAAAAACGGTTTCATGTTCTCCAAGTCGAAAACGCAGTGTGTTCATTTTTGTAAGCTACGGAAGAAACACGAACATCCTTCCCTGTTTTTATACGGATCGCGAATTCCTGTTTTTGAAGAAGCCAAATTTCTTCGGGTCATATTTGATCAAAAGTTATCTTTTATTCTCCATATTAAATATCTTTAAGCGAAATGCTTGAAAGCTTTTAATCTTTTGAAAGTTTTAGCTCATTCAAGTTGGAGAGCAGATCGGTATACTTTATTACATCTTTACCGGTCTTTAATAAGATCAAAATTAGATTATGGGTCTGTTGTTTATCATTCTGCCAGAAAGTCCTATTTAAAATCTTTGGATACTATCCATCACAAAGGTCTTCGTCTGGCTACGGGAGCCTTTCGTACTTCTCCCGTATTAAGCCTTTATGTAGAAGCAAGTGAACCATCTTTAACTTCGCGCAGAGAGAAACTTCCTCTACAGTATGCTATCAGACTTGCTGCTTATCCATCTAACCCAGCATTCAAAATTTTATTTCCAACTGAATTTGTTGATAAGTATGAAACTAAACCCACAGCAATCAAACTTTTTGGATTACGTATATTACCACTGCTAGAAAATATTTATGTATCGACCTTAAAAATATTCAAAAACATGAAACCACCGAAGTTCCATCTGAGTGTATTAAAAAAAAACTTTTATTCTGTTTGACTTACATGATGGCGAAAATCCGAATTAAATCCAGTACTACTCAAACACAACTTTCAGGTACTGCAGTCACGTTACAATGATTACCAGCAAGTCTATACTGATGTTTCAAAAGAAGGAGAAAAAGTTGGTTGTGCGTATGTTTCTAAAGATACGCACCAAACCTTGCGCCTTCCAGATGGTTTATTTTTACAGCTAAAGCTAAAGCAAATAGACCAAGCTTTAGATTTAATCAGTTCTTCAACAATTCAAAAAGGAATTATATTTTCTGATTCATTTTCTGTGCTTAAGGCTTTAGACCATTCATCATCAAAAAATCATCAAATACAAAAATTGATCGAAAAAACGTCATGAAATTTCTAAAACATAACAAATCATGTTTGTTAGCTTCCGAGCCATATTGGCATTGTCGGCAATGAATATGCTGACAAGAAAGCAAAGGAATCGCTAAATCTTGAACCGTCTGTTTTTAAAATTCCTTTTAATAATTTTAAACCATTTATCAACACATATATCTTGGTGATATGGCAAGGCGAATGGGACCGTATAATAAATAACAAACTCCATGCCATTAAACCTGTTGCTGGAATAAAATGCTCTCCGCCACAGTTTTCCAGGAAAGAGGATGTAGTATTAACGCGAATGCGCATTGGTCATGCTAGAGTTACTCATTCTTATATTTTAAATGGCGATGCTCAGCCCTCTTGTGTAGGATGTGATCAGCAATTCACTGTTAAACATATCTTAATTAGGTATGTAGACCTTTCACAGTCCCGTAAATTATACTTCAAAGCTGACACTTTGCAACAATTGTTTCAAGATGTACCTGTTGATAATATTATTTTATTCTTAAAAGAAATTGGACTTTTTCATAAGATTTAATTTTTGTTTCGGTTTTTTATACATTGTAATTCTGACTTTTTTTAACTTTTAATATCCTCATAATTCTACTTAGTTTTTAATCATTAACCCATTGATGCTTATGAGCCACAAAGAGGTTTGGCGCGTCGTTAAACTCGAAAACATCATCATCATCATGCTCTGACGAACAAGATAGCTACCAGAGTTAGAAATAGAAATAATCTTCAAACGACAACTCCTCCTGTACCCTTAAGCCAATTTCATTCCGGCTTCACAGGAATGTTGCTTAGATGACCCTGTACCAAAATGGCCAAAACCATCCCGCTCCGATGAAAAAAATGGCCGCCAGAGCTAAAACTAGAAAAACATCGTAAATTTGCTCCAAACGCAAACTTTTGCTAAACCCTTGGGCCAGTTGGATTCCAACTTCACAGGAATGTTGCCTAGGTGTCTCCCTACAAAAATAGAAAACATCTTCAAATAACAACTCCTCCTATACCATTGGGCCAATTTCATTCAAACTTCGTAGGAATGTTGCTTAGATGACCTACCAAAATAGCTAAAACGATTCCGCTCCAAAAAACAAAATGGCCGCCAGAGCTGCAAATAGAAAAACATTGTAAATTAGCTTTAAACGCGAACTCTTCCTAAACCCATTTGCCCATTTGATTCAACTTTCACAGTAATACCTAGGTGGCTCACTACCAAAATAGCAAATATTGTTCCGCTCTGACGAACAAAATGACCGCCAGAGCAAAAAAATAGAATGTACTAGAGACAGTGACACTCAGGTGAGCGAATCAGGGCCCTCTTGTTTAGAAAAACTGTCATCGCTCAAGCGCCTATATTGTTGCAGAGATCCTTTATATTTTTAGATGAGTACTTGTAAAGTGTATGTTAATGTACATTCGTTCTTTCATGTAGGAGGCTGGGTCGATAAAGCAATGGTTATTAGGTTATGGCAGCTGACAGTATATAAACATCAGACAATACTTTTGCAAATGTTACAACATTGGCCTGCTGTGCTTATTTGTTTTTGTTTGATTTGAGGTTTAACGTCCCCGTCAACACTGTAAAGGTCATTTTGGAGACGTTGCTTCCAATTTTGTGGGAAATTTAGATGAAATGATATTGTAAGCCCTGTCGCCCAATGAAACCAATAGGGTTTAAAAGCATAGACGGGCCGACTCGCACCGCTTTGCCTGGGCAGGCTTAGATCCTCTAAGCGGTTTACCAGTACTTGGGTGCGGGTCGGTTTCAGCTCTGCGTGAAAGCATCATGCAGCCCATATATTTCTTCAAGCCCCAATGGGCGAAGGCCGATTCTGCTGTGCTTACTAGAGGCCCGTGACGGGAGTGCTGTTTTAGTTGTTTCCTTCTGATCTATCTTATCTTATAGCTCAGTTGGTAGAGTGTCCGCTCCGGGGAACGGGAGGTCTCGGGTTCGATCCCGGGCCGCGACATACCAAAGTCGTTAAAAATGGTACTAGCTGCTCCTCGCTTGGCACTCAGATTTACGGGGTAGAGCTAGGACTGGTCGATCCAGTGTCAGGATAATGTGACTGGGTGTGGTATCATGTAATGTGTCTGGGACATGATACTTCAGTGAGGCAGCACTATAAACGTGAGCATTGGGCTCCCTGTCGCAACCAGACACCGTCGTGATATGACTGAAAAATTGTTGAAAGCGACGTTAAACCCGAATTCACACACACATTATCTTTTATTTCTTGTATCACTGATGAAATGTCGAAGAATCATGCTGCTCAGTCTGATCTGTTTAGTGTATCAAACAATACCCCATAACATAAAACGTAGTCTCCACATACCTTTAAATTATGTTGTATGCTGCTTCGATAATCAACAATACCAATGTTTATTTTCATTTGAGTGTATCAAGTAGAGGTGATGGCTTGGCATAATTTTAACTTGACGGCACTTATCATAACGTTTGATTGTCCTACACTATGTAGATGTAATTCTTTTTTACCAACACGAGGTTTTGAATAAATAGGCAAATACTGAAAAGTATTGGCAAAAGGATTTCTCCCTGTAGAAAACATGCATGTACTAAAAATATTTAATACATACTCTCGCAGGTTAATCCTGAGTCATTTAGGATAGCTTTAAATGTAACTACTCTAAACGTAACAAACACCATATTACACATTTCAACCTTCTGTTACGCATTTACAATAGGGCAAAGATGGCCTTGAATCGGTCACCTGATATCAAGATGTCAGATAGCTTCTGAAAATCATGTGG